>CM060938.1:700086300-705086300 GCA_030765085.1 Allium cepa | reverse complement strand
TCTTCTTTAGGATGACACAGAAAAGATATGGAACTGATAGAATGGATCTCTTCACGATTAAGAGAAAGGTATGCCTCCCCGATGATGATACTTTTCTGAGGGGAATCAAATAACCCAACAGTTTTGATATTCTTGATTTGGTTTTGTGGTGAATTTGCCTTTTGGCTATACAGCTCTGATACCAAAATAAAGAATAGCAAACTCGGTTTTATTTGATAATGCTATAATTTTCATTACAGCAAATGTCAATACATTGTATCAATTTATATACATGAAAAATGGGCCGAATATATAAGCCCATAATACAGTTTATAATCCTTGAGAAGCTTCTCTGATGTATCTGAACCATTGATATGAATCAACGGCTGTGATGTGCTGTGACTTATGCCCTGGATAACCAAGTGTGCTATTTCTAATAGTGTAATCCTGGTTTGGTTTGCTTCATTATAAACAAAACCCTGTTATAACTATTTGAATATCTCACAGTAACAGAACCCAGTCACTTCAACATGGTCTCAGTTCTGCACAGGCCATGCTTTCAATCTGCCTATTGTTTATAAATGGTTTTTCTAAGCTTATTTTCTGATCTGCACATTATTATTCTCAGCCTGCATATGTTTTTTGTCGAAGTAACCTAATTCATATTCGTTTATAATCCCAGCAAAATTAAGTTTGGATTTTTTTTAGGGACTTAGCATGGTCTATAATTTCAGCTAAAAAAACGAACTACACAAACTTTACTATCTGGTGTAAAAAAAAAGTTTGTCCAAACCCTATATAACTGAAGGAGGAAAAAATAGTGTCATATCTAAACAAATTTTGAATTATACTTACTACAAATTGATTCCATTATAACGTTTGAAGCAAGCCAAGCTACCGTAGTACTAAGAGCATCTTCAGTGACTTCTAAATCGAATGTTTTTCTCTATAGACGCGCTTTTGAATTTTTTTCAATATCTACCCAAACTTTAATTGCATTTTTCACAAAGAAACAAAATGAACCATTGCAGTTGGATCGATTTATAAACCATGAAGTTAAGAGTGTTTATTTGCTCAATAACAGGATGAATGTTGCATATTAGTCTTGATATGGACAAAGATCTTGAAGTGGTAGCTTATGGATGCTTAAAACTGAAGTTTCATTTTCATTTTTTAGTATAATTTCCAGGATTTGTATTGACTAAGCAATTAGTTAGTGCAAATAAATTGAGATTTGTAGTTTTCAATTAATTATGAAATAAAGGATACACTGAGAATCGAAGTATCATAAAAGAGAATAGTTGCAAGCAAACCGGCCCATCATCTCACAAAGGCTTCAGAAAATAAATAGAGAGCATAAGGCAGATACAAGCCCATATACATCAGGCCCAATGTCTCTTATTTAAATACAGAATATGTATCACTCTGTAGAACAACTTTTGCATAGAAAATCAGTGCATCTATTCTTTTATACAAAGAGATAGCTCTGTAAATCTATTCGTTAATATCAATTCCATAAAACAGTTTTTCAAAATCATTCGATTCTTTATCTTTGTATCAGAGCCGAATTCAATTTGCCAGTAACAAGGTTAACGCGTTGCCTTTGGTCTCTCAGATTTGATATCATCACAGAGATTAGGCTGCACACCCAAGATCATCAGAGAATCAAGATTCTCATCATTTGATAGTTACAGTTCGGACATATCAGTGTTGATATCAAGATTCTTATCAGTTTTCTCTTCTATTTCCGATCTGTGCCACGCCAAGAAGTAACTGTCAGAGTTGCTTCATCACTCAGTTAGCTTCAGGCTGCATCAGATATCATGTATCTTTAATCCTTGCAGTTTTCTTGATTTCAAGATTATCTCACTGCAGATTCAAGAACCTGTCTGCCTCTCACAATTCTGTTTCAATGGCTGAAGAAGAGTCATCACCCTCATCCATAGCAAGAAACACAGAATCAACCACTCAGAGATCTGCAACACAAGATCTAATTAAGGCATTGGTCAAACCACAAAGTCAAATTATCAACGTACAACTCGATGAATCGAATTTTTTACTCTGAAAATTTCAGATTGAATTAGCTATTAAAGGCTATGGTCTAGAGGACTATGTTCATGGAACATTAATCACACCACCCAGGTTTGTAGCAGATAAAGATGGAAAATTGATAAGCAACCAAGATTTCATATCACATCAAAGACAGGATAGTCTAGTAAGTTCTTGGTTACTTTCTACGATTAGTTCTAATCTCTTACCATAATTATTTGGATGCAAATCTGCAAATGAAATCTGGTCTACTTTTGAGCAAGTATTCAATACTCAATCAGCAGCAAAGGTCATGTTCTATAAAAGACAATTGCAAAGTTTAAAGAAAGACACCCTATCAATGAGAGATTATTTGTCTAAAATTAAAATATTAGGTGATCAACTGGCTTCAGAAGGGCACAAAATATCTGATTATGAACAAATACTGTCAATTCTAAATGGCCTAGATGAGGAGTATGAAGCAGTTGTAGTAGTGATTTCCTCTAAAGAAACAACTCCAACAATTCAGTATGTTCATGCTACTCTTCTTGCCCATGAAGGTAGAATAGAGCAAAAGAAATCCACTGGTTCAGATTTCACAGCCAACTTTATTAGTAACAGTAGGAACAGGAATCAACGAAAGAATTACAACACCAGAAATCAATTTAACAGTCAAAGAGGTGGTCAGACAAACAGAGTCAGAGGTAGAGGTGGCAGGAAGAACAACAACAATAGAATTAGATGTCTGATATGTAAGAAATATGGCCATATAGCAAGCAGAAGCTATTTCAGATATGATAGCCATTATATGCCACAACAACAAAGTAATGCAAAGAACTATCAACCAAATACTAACATGGTCAACACTCAACCAAATCAGAGAGGTCATTCAGAAAATACAGACTGTGACACAGCAAAATTAAAAGACATACATGATGAATGCTGGTACCTAGATTCAGGAGCTAGAAATCATGTAACAAATGACCTGAGCAATCTAAACTTGGGAAGCAAAGAGTACAAAGGTACACATACTACGCATATGGGGGATGGTAAATCCATTAGAATTACACACACTGGAAATGTAAGTTTTATTGGTAAGAAACAACTTTATCTCAATAATCTCTTAAGAGTCCCATTGATAAGAAAAAATTTACTAAGTGTGTCCCAGTTTGCAAAAGATAATAATGTGTTCTTTGAATTTTATCCACAGTATTGTCTACTTAAAGATATTCTAACAAAAAAATTTTTATTGCAGGGTAGAGAATTTAGAGGATTGTACAAATTTGATATAGCTAAATCAAGAAACTCTAGACTTAAGGGAAAATGCTGTAATGTTTCTGAAATCAAATGTAAAGATGGCTATAAGATTTTTGATTTGTGGCATTATAAACTAGGCCACCCAAATGTAAACATTGTTAAACATGTGTTGAACAAAAATGCAATTTCGTTTGAAAAAATCTCTCTACCATATGTTTGTACACACTGTCAACTGGGAAAAAGCCACAAACTTGCATTTCCGGACTCACAAACTGAATATAGTAAACCCCTAGAACTAATTGCCATAGATTTATGGGGATCAGCACCCATCAACACTGATTATGGGTACAAATACTATGTTTCATTTGTTTATGCTTACTCTAGATATGTATGGATTTACTTTCTGAAATCAAAATCTAAAACTTACAAGCAGTGCAACAATTCATAGTTCAAGTTGAAAATTAACTAGGTTTCAATGTAAAAATCATATAAATAGATCGTGGAACAGAGTTTCGCCCTCTAAAAGAATTTTTCCCAAAAAAGGGAATAATTCATAGAACAACTTGTCCATACACGTCTGAGTAAAATGGTCTAGTTGAGAAAAAACATTGACAAATAGTTGAGACTGGTCTCACTTTACTTGCTCAAGCATCACTACCATTAAAATTTTGGCCTAATGCTTTCTCTACAACTGTGTACTTAATCAACAGACTGCCTACTAAGGCTATAGATTTCAAAAGTCCCATAGAAAAGCTACAGGGAATTGAACCAGATTATCAAAATTTGAAAAAATTTGGTTGTCTATGTTTTCCCTATCTAAGACCCTACAACAAACATAAATTAAGTTTCAGATCATCACCATGCACATTTCTGGGGTATGCCACAAACAAAAAGGGGTATAAATGTCTAGATGACAAAGGAAAAATCTTTATATCAAGACATGTTGTGTTCAATGAAAATGTTTTTCCCTATAGCAAAAAAGATGTGAAAACATCACAAAAAATTTACAATCCAAGAGTATCAATACCTGAGCTACCAGAATACTCAGAGATTGATAACCAATCTCATACAAGAGCAAGATAGAATACTCAATTCACTACCCCAGTTAAAGGTAGTAGTGGCTCACAACACACAGTGATCAGAGATGAACCAGGTCAGGAGCAGTTGGAATCTGAAGTTCAAGTTCAAGATGCACAGCATGATTCTGATATCCAATCAGGCAGCCATCAATCATTAGATGATTCACAATCATCTAATGACAATGAAGCCATAGTTGAAAGCAGTAATCAACAACCTGCAACAACTGCTCATCACATGATAACAAGGGCTAAAAGTGGAATTTTTAAGCCAAAGACTTATAATGTTGTCATTGAAATCAAAGAACCAGTTACTTATTTCGAAGAAGTGCAGAATGAAAAATGGAAAATTGCAATGCAAGAAGAATATAATTCACTGATTCGAAATAAGACCTGGACTTTGGTCTCTCTGCCATCCAACAAAAATATTATTGGATGTAAATGGACATACAAAATTAAGAAGAATCCTGATGGTTCAATTTCCAAGTATAAGGCAAGACTCGTAGTAAAAGGTTATTCACAACAAAATGGTTTTGATTTCAATGAAACTTTTTCACCTGTTGTGAAACCTTCTACTATCAGAATAGTTCTTACCATTGCCTTAAGTAGAGACTGGACCATCAAGCAACTTGATGTAAATAATGTCTTTTTGAATGGTACTTTGCAGGGAGAAGTATACATGGAGCAACCATATGGCTTCAAACAAAAAGGCAATGAAAAAATTGTGTGCTAACTAAACAAAGCAATTTATGGACTCAAGCAAGCACCCAAAGTTTGGTTTGATAAACTGAAGTCAACACTAATCAGTTTTGGCTATTCATCAACTAAATCTGACAATTCCTTATTTACAAAATTCAGTAAACTTTAAGTTACATATGTACTAATATATGTTGATGATTTTATTATCAAAGGCAAGAATGATGCAGAAATCAGCAAGCTGACTGAATATCTTAATAATGAATTCTCAATCGAAGATCTTGGTTGCTTAAATTATTTTCTAGGAATTGAAGTCAAAAGAATGTCTAACTCAATGATTCAACTATGTCAAGAGAAATATATATCAGAGATTCTTGTCAAAGCAAAAATGGATAAGGCAAATGCACTATCTACACCCATGGCAAGCAATTTACATCTACCCAGAAATAGAGGTGAAGCAATTCAGAACAGCGGACATTACAGAAGCATTGTTGGAGCATTGTAATATGCAACAATCACAAGACCAGAAATTGCTTGTAGTGTAAATAAAGTCAGTCAATTTGTGCAAAACCCACTGGATGAGCATTAGTAAGCAGTAAAAAAGAATTCTAAGATACTTAAAGGGCACACTGAAACATGGATTGATCTTAGAATCATGCAAAAACTTGAACATTAATGGTTATGCAGATGTAGATTGGGCCACAGATCTAGATGATAGAAGATCAACAACAGGATACTGTATATTTTTAGGCACAAATCCTATATCATGGTGTTCAAAGAAGAAACCAACTGTTTCTAGGTCTAGCACTGAAGCAGAGTACGGAAGTGTGGAAAATGCCACAGCAGAGTTAATATGGGTAAATTCACTTTTGAGTGAACTTAAAGTCAAAACTGACAGTAAGCCTACAATTTGTTGTGATAATCTTTGCACAGTTCTACTCAGTGCAAACCCAGTCCTACACAGCAGAACTAAGCATATGGAGATTGATCTTTACTTTGTTAGAGAACAAGTTACCAGCAATAGATTAAATGTAAGCCATATACTTGCATCTTACCAAATTGCCGACATTTTAACAGAGCCATTATCCAAGAAGAATTTTCTTCTTTTCAAGCAGAAGCTCAAAGTTCGTACAGTCGACAATGAACATCAGCTGTAAAGCCAAAATCTGAGCCAAAGATCGAAACTTTACTTTCCGTTGTTCAAGTAGAAAGTAAAGATCAATATTTTAAGCATCATTCTCAAAGCTAAATCTCAAAGTCCATCAGATCAACACCTCAACAGCAAACATTATAAACCTGGAGTCAGTATCTCAAGATGAACTCAACAATTAAAAAAACTGGAAGAAAAGACTCACCAGATCTGACAAACACTTGAAGATTTCTCAGACTTAAGCCACATACTCATCTCGATCTAGACTCAAACAAAGAATTTCATCAAAATTAGTTGTCATCCGAAGATATATCTCTAGATAACCACGAGAATAGAAGTTTTGACAACTTATTTGTAATTTTTCTAAGAACCCATATTCAATGCCTCAAAAATTCATCAAATAAAAGATACAAATGGAGCACTGCCATTATTTATGGAGAATTTCTCAAAAAAGCTGAGTCGGTTGCGCCATTATTCTTTCTCTCACAAAAACTAGATAACATAGGGTTTGAGGGGGCGAAATAAAGGGTACACTGAGAATCGAAGTATCATAAAAGAGAATAGTTGCAAGCAAACCCGGCCCATCATCTCACAAAGGCTTCAGCAAATAAATAGACAGTAGAAGGCAGATACAAGCCCATATATATCAGGCCCAATATCTCTTATTTAAATACAGAATATGTATCACTCTGTAGAACAACTTTTGCATAGAAAATCAGTGCATTTATTCTTTCATACAAAGAGATAACTCTGTAGATCTATTCTTTAATATCAATTCAATAAAATCAGTTTTTCAGAATCATTCAATTCTTTATCTATGATTTATTTTTCAGTAACAAGTTGTTCTTACTGAGAAGATATCAAGTCGAGCTTTTTTTCCAACTGCCTATTACATCCAACCATCTCCATACCATTATAGAAAATTTAGTCTTGCACAGGTATACATTGAATAAAATACCGTTTAAATTTCGGTCACAATATCTATGCAGCGTTGCATCCAAGAATAATAACAATAATAAAACGAGGGTGTCAACAGACTGGATCTGAACTGATGCTAGATTGTTTAAATTTTGTAAAGAAAACCATAAGGTTATGGACTCATAAATTAGAAGGGCCATTTATTAATTAACTTAATATTCAACTAAAACTAATAATTATCATCGGTAAATCATTTAACTTTGTTTTTCTATTGGCACGTAATAGAATCAAATATCCTTTTTCAGATTAAGACGATATCGGAATGATTCTTGAACACAAAATGATGAAAAAGAAAAAGTAAAAATCAGAAAATTAATCGTAATATCGACTTGTAGTCATCAAAGAAATATGCATAAAACAAGTAGCAGATCAGTTAGAATTGAAGCACGAACCTACATGTTCTTCAAATATACAAATCGACAGCTCATCAATGTTGAGGAATAGAGATTCGCTTGAAGGAGGATCGAGTGCTAATTTTCTGGGGGAGAAATTTTTTGAAGGCGGCTAGGTTTCTTTCTACATTTTCCTTTTTAAGCGGAGGAAATTAGCGAGGGTTTCTCTCTTCTTCTTTTTTAACGTACGTGGGTGAGGTGGAGCAGTAATTAACAAAATGTTTTTTGGGTGGAACCGGTTATATAATTGATTTGTCGGACTTTTTTTTATGTTGAGACCAACTCAAAGATTATGGTTTAATTTTTTTTATCAATTAATTAAAAGCATTTCATGTACTTGAGACCCACTAAAGACCATATGACGCTGTGTGGGAAGCGAATTCGACGATGCAAATCGAATCCGTCCAGGATCTCACGCGATTAGCGGAAGTAATCGGTGAATCGACGAAGAATCGATGGATTTAAGAATATCAAAAGGCCCAAATCCGTTGATCACGAAGATACCGGATTTTAGCAATCTTCGACACGTTGATCGCGCATGATACCGTGAAGAAAGATCTACAATTCTTTGAGCGTTGATCAAGCGCACTTGATTCCGCGAATTGGCTTCAACGTTCGTTGATTCGAGCGCACTCGAATGCCGAAGTGGAGATAGGAGATAACACTCGACTACCAATTTAAAAATGGAGGCTCAAAGCACAAACCAAATTTTATTCAAATTTCAACAACCTTACAAATGACACGACTTGCCTATTTATAGGCTTACAACTCAACACACGACTTAAGAAAATTACAACACAAGCGGTTTACAAACAAACGACATAAGGAAATACAAGCAACGACTTAAAACAAACTCGGCAGCGACTTAAGAAATGCGGTATTCATCAGCGACCTAACTGAAGCTTCATTCGCGACCTAAAATCAACGGCGACTCAAAAAAGATCGTTCTCTATTTAACAAAACTCGGCAGCGACTTATGGTGGAAGTCCTTCCTCATCTTCGCGACTTAAGAAATGAGAAAGAGCGACTTAATGGAATTGGCTGCACGCGACTTATGGTGGAATTGCATATGTCGTTCGCCTTCTGGAGTATCTCGCGTGCGACATATGGAGGAGGGGAGTAAGTCGCTCGCGACATATGGAAGTTTCGCGACCTAGGGCTTGTGCGCGTTTGAGGCTTTTGCGACTTACTGGAATCGATGCTCGCTCGCGGCCTAGGGTTTTGGCCGCGACTTAAGGAGGTGAGCGCTTCATCATCCTCCCCTTGTTGGAAGGAATTCGTCCTCGAATTCACACCCTCGTCACTTTCGACAAGTTCCTCTTCATAATACGGAATCAAATGTTTAACATTGAAAACATCAGAAGTATGAACCTCTTCCGGCAACCTTAACCGGTACGCATTATCATTTATCTTCTTTAAGATTTCCACTGGACCAATCTTTCGAGCTTTCAACTTTTTGTAAGTTCCAACCGGAAAACGATCTTTCGTCAAAGCGGCATATACAAAATCTCTCTCTTTGAAGACAACACTCCTTCGTTTCTTATCCGCCATTTGTTTATACTTTCCATTCGACTAAAGCAATCGTCCTTGCACAACTTTGTGGCATTCCTGTAACTCATTCACTAAATCACTAGCTCGTTTAACTACCCCTTTCTGATACGGCACTGTTGTCAAATCCAACGGTCCCTTTGGAATGGCTGAATATACAACTTGAAACGGACTGAATCCAGTACTTCGATTGACTGCATGATTATGAGCAAACTCTGCTTGACATAACTTTATATCACAGCTTTTCAAATTATCTTTCACGAGACATCTCAGTAAATTTCCCAACGATCGGTTAACCACCTCCGTTTGTCCATCAGTTTGCGGATGGTAAGCGCTACTAAAATTTAGCTTCGTTCCGACCATCTTCCATAAACTCAACCAAAAATGACTTAAAAATCTATTATCTCGATTAGAAACAATAGATTCTGGTAAACCATGCAATCGATATACCTCTTTAAAGAATAATTGAGCCACTCGAACTGCATCCGCTGTCTTCTTACAGGCTATAAAATGTGCCATCTTCGAAAACCGGTCCACCACAACAAATATAGAATCATTCCCCCTTTGAGTTCTAGGCAAACCCAAAACGAAATCCATACTGATATCAACCCATGGTCTGGTAGGCATAGGTAACGGCATATATAATCCCGCATTCGTCGCTGTTCCTTTCGAAACCTGACAGATATGACATCTCTCCACAAATCTCTCCACCTCTTTCCTCATTGACGGCCAAAAATAAGATTGAGAAATCAACTGCAGTGTACGATCTCTGCCTACATGGCCTTCTTCATGTAATTCTTTAACAATCTTCATTCTCAAGCTACAGTCTGGTATGCATAATCGATTCCCCTTGAACAAGAATCCATCAACCAACACAAATTCATCATTACTCCCATCCTTAACTTTCTCAACAAATTTTGGAAAGTAAGGATCCTCCTCAAACAATTCTGGCAATAATTTGAATCCTGTCACTTCAACCTTCAACGTTGTCAACAAGTGATTCCTCCTGCTCAAAGCATCCGCTACACGATTTGTCACCCCTGATTTGTGTTTCACAACGGAAGTAAATTGTTGTAGATATGCTATCCATGAAGCATGTCTCGCTGAAATCTTGTCCTGCCCTTGTAGATGTTTTAATGCGTCATGATCAGTGTAAAGAACAAACTCCTTCTGAAAGAAGTAATGTCGCCAATGTTTCACGACTTGAACAATCGCATAAAACTCTACATCATAAGTACTATATCTCATCTTGGCTCCAGACAATTTCTCACTGAAATAAGCAACTGGTCTTCCATTCTGACTCAATACTCCACCAATTCCAACCTTTGAAGCAGCAGTATGCAATTCAAACAACAACTGAAAATTCGGCAGTAACAGAATTGGTGCTGTCGTCAAAAGTGTCTTGACCTTCTCAAAAGCAACCCCTGCTTCCTCTGACCATGCAAACTTCTTTCCTTTCATACAATCAGTTATATGTGCCATCACACTGCTAAAATGTGGAATGAATCTTCGATAGAAAGATACCAATCCATGAAAACTCCTCACTTCAGTAATTGTCTTTGGCTATGGCCAACTCCTGACAGCTTCCACTTTATTTTCATCTACTTGAATACCTTCCTTTGACAGAACATACCCCAGAAATAAAACACTGTCCGTCATAAACACACACTTCTTTGTTGCTGCATAAAACTTCTCTTGTCGGAGAATTAACAATACTTCTCGCAAGTGCTGGATGTGTTCTTCCGTACTCCCACTATAAATCAAAATATCATCAAAGTAAACAACCACGAACTTCCCAACAAATGGTCTAAAAATCTAGTTCATCACTCTCATGAAAGTACTAGGAACATTTGATAAACCAATTGGCATAACCAACCATTCATATAGACCTTTCCTAGTTTTGAAAGCAGTCCTCCACTCATCACCCGGTCTAATACAAATTTGATGGTATCCACTTTTCAAGTCAATCTTTGAAAACTCCACTGCCCTACTCAACTGATCTATCAAATCATCATACCTCGGCATAGGAAATCTGTATCTCACAGTGATTTTATTAAGAGCCCGACTGTCCGTGCACATCCTCCATGTCCCATCCTTCTTTGGTACCAACAAGGCTGGCACAGCACATGGACTCAAACTCTCCTGAACACGCCCTTGTTCTAACAACTCCTCCACCTGCCTTATTAGTTCTTCATGCTCTTTAGGACTCATCCTGTAATGTGGCCTGTGAGGTAATATTGATCCTGGTACAAGATCAATCTGATGTTGAATATCCCTCAAAGGCGGTAGCTCCTTTGGTAACTCTTCGGGAAACACATCACTGAATTCTTCCAATATCGGCTTCACTTCCTCTGGGACTTCAACGGATTCAGTAGCTTCATGTCCAATCAACAAAAATACTTCAGGACTCTCCTCCACTTCTTCAACAAATTCCTTCAAAGTCAGCAAAGTTTAAGCTCCTCAATCTCTTCTGACTTGCTCTCTCTCCGTGGTCTCTTCTTTGGAACTAAAATAATCTTAACGCCTACAAACATAAAACTATAGCTATTGGTCCGGCCATCATGTTGCACTGCTCGATCATACTGCCACGGTCTTCCCAAAAGCAGATGACAAACATCCAACTCAACCATATCACACCAGATCTCGTCTTTATATTTCTTCCCAATAGAAAATGGAACTCGAACTCGCCTGTCCACCTTCACCTCTCCTCCTTTACTTAACCACGCTAACTTGTAAGGATTGGGATGTTTCTCCGTTTTCAACTTCAAATTTCTAACAGCTTCAGTAGAGATAATATTGTCACAACTTCCTGCATCAATCACAAACTTACAAACTTTCCCCAATATAGTGCATGTCGACAGAAAGATGTTACTCCTCAACCAACTAGCCTCATCCTCTTGTTTCGATGTTAAACAAGATCTTCTCATCATTAGATTACACCCTTCATCTCCTGACGCGATATCCTGTTCATTCTCCTCAACTGGACTATCTTCACCTTCAACAGCATCCTCACTTTCAACTTCAGCTATCATCGTTCTCTTCTTTGGCTTTAAACATTCATTGCTCTTGTGACCAAATTCTTGACAATTAAAACACTTGATACTATTGTTGACCTTGGTCTTTACAACCTCATTGACAACCGGTTTAGCAACAGCTTTTGAAACACTAGTATTGCCACTAGTTCCCTTCACTTGATTATTGGAATTTGTAAACACACCACCACCTCTTCTGCCTTGCTTCTCCCAAGCTAACGCCTTCTGGTGTGCTTCTTCAACAGATCTGGGATCAAACATATTCACCATATCTTGAATCTGCATTCTCAACCCTCCAACAAACCTAGCAGTCAACTGTTCCTCTGTCTCCATGATGTCATTCCTGGCAATCAGTTGATAAAATTCATCTGCATAATCATTCACTGACCTTGTTCCCTGTCTCAAGTTCTGTAACCGTTGATACATAAGAGATTGATAATTGTAAGGTAAAAATGTAGCTCTCATCAATTTCTTCATTGTCTCCCAACCAACAATCTTCGACTTCCCCATCCGTTCTCGTGTAAGTTTGGTTTGCTGCCACCACGCCATAGCTCTCCCTCTCAGCCTAGTAGCAACCAACTTCACTCGATGGTCTTTCGGAACCTCCTTGAAATCAAAGATCTCTTCAACATTAGATAACCAATCTAGAAATTCTTCAGCCTGCATACCACCCTTAAACTCTGGAATTTCAATTTTCATTCCGGACTCCCATTTGTGATCATACTCTGAATGATTTCTTCCTTGGCTTCGATTTCGACTATGAACACTTCCTCCATCAAACTCCTCATCAAAATCTGATGCATATCGATATCGTTCATGACCACCAATATCTCTACCACCATTTCTACCACCAACATTTCTTCGATCTACATTCCTCCGATCACGATAATCCACATCTCTCCGATTTCGTTCATCAACATTTCTATCACGGTCGTCCACATTTCTACGATCATGATCTTCTCTTCTCTCCCTATCTGAATGTGGTGAAACTCTATTTCCCCCATGACTCGATTCAGGTGAAACCCTTTTTCTACTTTGATTCATTTCAAGCATCATTCTCTCTAGTCGACCAATTCCTTCATTCAACTTCTCAGTGAAACTCTCGTTGATTCGTTGCTCCATTTCATCAGCCTCTTCTCTTCCATACAAAGCATTAATATTGCGATGACGTTGAGCTCGTCTCGGTGGCATGATTGAACTTCAACCAATTCAAAAAAAAATCAAACACTTTCCGAACTTTGATCCAAAACGATGTGGATCGAAACTCCCAACTTGTTGCTACTTCACGATGAACACGATGAACACCAAACTTCTCAAAAAATGCAAATCTGATCTCCAAACTACAAATTCTCGAAACCCAAGTCCCCAAATAATGCAAACTTCTTGCGATTTAGCTCTGATACCAAACTGACGCTGCGTGGGAAGCGAATTCGACGATGCAAATCGAATCCGTCCAGGATCTCACGCGATTAGCGGAAATAATCGATGAATCGACGAAGAATCGATGGATTTAAGAATATCGAAAGGCCCAAATCCGTTGATCACGAAGATACCGGATTTTAGCAATCTTCGACACGTTGATCGCGCACGATACCGTGAAAAAAGATCTACAATTCTTTGAGCGTTGATCAAGCGTACTTGATTCCGCGAATTGGCTTCAACGTTCGTGGATTCGAGCGCACTCGAATGCCGAAGTGGAGATAGGAGATAACACTCGACTACCAATTTAAAAATGGAGGCTCAAAGCACAAACCAAATTTTATTCAAATTTCAACAACCTTACAAATGACACGACTTGCCTATTTATAGGCTTACAACTCAACACAAGACTTAAGAAAATTACAACACAAGCGGTTTACAAACAAACGACATAAGGAAATACAAGCAACGACTAACTCGACAGCGACTTAAGAAATGCGGTATTCATCAGCGAACTAACTGAAGCTTCATTCGCGACCTAAAATCAACGGCAACTCAAGAAAGTTCGTTCGCGATTTAACAAAACTCGGCAGCGACTTATGGTGGAAGTCCTTCCTCATCTTCGCGACTTAAGAAATGAGAAAGAGCGACTTAATGGAATTGGCTGCACGCGACTTATGGTGGAATTGCATATGTCGTTCGCCTTCTGGAGTATCTCGCGCGCGACATATGGAGGAGGGGAGTAAGTCGCTCGCGACATATGGAAGTTTCGTGACCTAGGGCTTGGGCGCGTTGGAGGCTTTTGCGACTTACTGGAATCGATGCTCGCTCGCGGCCTAGGGTTTTGGCCGCGACTTAAGGAGGTGAGCGCTTCATCACCATAATTTCAATCTTTTAGTAATAATTAATGACACAATTATTTTGCCTTTAACGAGACCTTATTTAAAGACAAAAAAGTTTTGGGTTTCTTAAATTTGTCTTAAAATTAATATTTTGTTGTAGTGTTTTTGCAGTACTGAAATAACATGGAACTTGAGAAGATATCAATTCTAACGTGCACTTCACTTTAATTTTACTTGGAACAATCATAGGTATTGGTTTTAAGTCCGATATTGCACTTAAACAGTTCAACATGTACCGAAGTGCAGATTATTCAGGAAGCCCTGGACCCAAATCTGGTACTTTGGATTATAGATATTGATGTCGCCCTCAGCCAAAGTTTATGAATATATAATGTCAATGTACATCCACTTCGGAGCGTTCCAGAACAGTAACACTCATTGGTAACTAGTATGTCTGCCTACCACACTTTTGCCTACTACACTGACTTGTTATATAAACATTATAATTAGATACCTGAAAAGCTTTTTATTGAAGCAAGATAATTTAATGTTTGTAAATCCCTTGGTAAGGTCTCGTGCTACCCTAGTTACATCATGTTGTTGTAATTTGACTATAATTACGTATTAGTATTGGAATAAAAGAGTTTATGTAGAGAGATTGGGTTGTGAAAAGAGGGAAAGATTGGTTATTGCATGTAGTTAACTAACTTAATAAATCAATTAGGTATTTATTGCTTAGTAATACCGATTGCAACGTACTATATTTCCAAATTGTATATGATTTTGTTGACTGATAAAAAGTTTATGAACCTAAACTAAACCGATCATGTTTTGCATATATGTATTGTAGGGTGGTGCGGATGCAGATGCCTTTTTTGTGAAATACTCGTGAAACATACTTTGTACAATTGACAAAAGAAAAATGTGTGTATATAAAGTTGCAAATGTATGAAACAACGCACTAGAATCAAGAGCTAGTGCTGATTAGATAGCAACAACAACAAGGTCATGCACACCGATGAAGGAACAAACTTGAAACGTACTGCATGTGATCAAATCACAATACTTTTGTGATGTACCATCATCATGTATGGATATAAATTTTGAAGAACGGTTTTCATGAAGTTGGTAAAAGATTTCCATAATAGTTCCAAAAGATAGACGACACAGAATATCAAATAATTCTCGGTAACATATAAGATGATGAAAGGAAGATACCAAAACTATTTTGGAGATCTTAAGCATTATCAAAACAATATGTATATCAAACCCTTCTTACTAAATTTCATCTGTAATAAGAGGTCCATAATCAAGTAGGCATGCACATAAATTATTTACGTGCAGTATGCACATAGTAGAAAAGGATGTAAAACTTTAATGAAATCATTTTACTTGTTTCTTTTTGAGAACCATAAGCCATACATAAACTTTATTATGATTAAATTCAAATACTTTGTCATCGAAATCGATTCTATCATTTATAATTAGCTGTGAGAAATCAAACTATTGACATAATATCAGAAGTTTTGTTTATTAACTTTATATATTTTTCAACAGAAAAACGTAAGCCATTGCAAAAATACAGTCGTTGAAAACACTGGATCGTCATTAGTTCACACACTCATATTTATACGACTTTAAATAATGTTACTATAATTTAAAATGATATTTTGTCCTAACAAACAATAGCTATATGTTTTCTTATATCAGTATTATATTTCTGCATATTTAAAATAAGCGTATTTTTCTGTTTTACGATGGGATGTGAATGCGATATAGATCATGAAAAATGATTACAGGGTGGTGACATAAAATGAAACTGTGCGGTGTTAGTAGCTTAAACATATAATCAATTGCTGAGGCTGAAATTAATCGGGCCACCATTCTGCGACTGAGAAAGATGTTATAGCAAAACCAAGATATGTACATGTCGGGTCATATAATTGCATACATCCATTCACACAAATACACACATATACAACTGATTATGTTGGTGAATAAAGCGCTGTCGAAATGTGATGTATCACTTGTCCTGGTCTCGTTGTTGAGTATCTTCAACATTAACGTCAACTGGCAGGTTTGCGATTTGTAAAAGGAAAAACATGGCCCATCGAGGATGATAGTCTTCAAGCTTTTATTCTATCAACAGCGCACTTATCATTAGCGGACAGTAAGTCGAACTCTAATGACTCAAATTTTAAAATTTTGATGGTTCAACCGTTAAATTGTTATAACCGTGAATTTTTCTATAAAAAGCTTATACCTTTAAATACAAGTTATATGCAAAATTATTTAAAATATGCTATATAGGCAAACAATGGATGATTTTCAACGTCATAAATCAAAGTTGTGTGCTACTGGAATGCATAACTATACCAACATAACTGCAGTTGTGTACGTATGAGCATTGCACAACGATAGATGTTTAGTGAACAACAAACGGGATGAAACTGGACAAAACTTGTAATTGTTTTGAGAAGCTTGAAGTGATGGAGTTTGCGAATGTTGATTTATTTAGTTTTTATCAAAACAGTATAGAGAATGAGAATGAGATAGAATGACACGGTGAATAAGTAAGATAAAATAAAAGAACCATGGACCACTGGTTTAACGATTTTGTCTAGATTCGTATATGATTGAGATCTGATTGAGTTCCCGGCCGAAATAATACATGGTGCAAGGTTATTCGAGGTTTGATCGCGTTTGGATCAGGTCATGAAAACACCAACCAACAGCAAGAACGAAATACAAAAGGAAAAATCCGTGAAGAATATAACAATTTGCATGGAAAACATTAATACATTATTACTAACGTCGAGGCACAAAATAAAACACAAAACATCGCGTACTGGATTTCATTGACATTGAAACATAAAATAAACTCATAATTTATCACAAAACGCAATGCACATTGGATTTCATTGTACTCATATTGAAGGTGGACATCAAGGTCGAACAGTCAAGATCTCTTGTGATATAATTTGCATAACGATATGTGTCCCAATCAATAAATTTTCTTATATGTATCATTGAGTTTGATTTTTGTTATTACATTTTCTTCATAATCAACAAAAATCAAACTTCGATTCATTACAAGAGGGTATGTGATTTCCGACCCAACCTCTTCCAAATGTCAGCAATGCCCAGCATACGCATAGGGATCCTTATGCCTTGTCTATACTAGGGATGCACGATTTAATTGATACTTGTTTTCTAAAGTTATAATATCTAGTAATCATAGTAATTGCATGGA
Organism: Allium cepa; assembly: GCA_030765085.1. NCBI lineage: Eukaryota > Viridiplantae > Streptophyta > Magnoliopsida > Asparagales > Amaryllidaceae > Allium > Allium cepa. The sequence goes on along the minus strand of CM060938.1, from coordinate 705,068,650 downwards.
GAAAGTATGAATGTTGTGGACAATGATATAAACTAATTTTCAAACAACAAGATTAAATACATATCTACAATCCATTTGATATGTGTAATACTCTTAAAAATGTGTGATGTCTCAATTTATAGCCAAGTAAAAAAGGGAAAAAAATTATAATAAGGTTCGGGTATCCATACAAAATTATCTCTCCATTAGAGGGAGAGGGTTCGAGAGTTTCTCCCCAAATTAAGTGCAATTGGCAAGGATTCTTACCTCCCCAGTAGGAGAAGATGGTTCAATCGATGGCAGCCGCACTTTAGAAGTCTGGTATTTGCGAAGATGTGTGATAATATTTTGAAATGAGTTAAAAACTTGAAAATGAAAATTGCCTTTGTGAGTGCCTGAGCTAAAAGGGGTGAGGCATTGAGGGATCTTTTTACATCATAGGCCTACGAATGTAGGTTTAGCAAAATTATCTTCGTTTTCTCCCAGTAGTCTTCCTCTTATTCTTCTAAAATACTCAAAGTTATGTGTGTATACAACATATTCCCCTAAAATTACTCGATCAACATTAGTTAGTAGGGCCTCGGCCATGCTTGGAAAATATCCTATGCATTATTGTACCCTGTGAATATTTTCGCAAAATTAATCACATTCATAGCGATGCGTAGAATTAGCTACACAAGATTGTTGCTCATTTTTCTCGTAAAAATATAAATAAACACATCACGTCAACGTCCAACAACAAATGCCCGTAATGTACATATAAAATATAACATTTTTATAATTTAATGTATAAAATACAGTGAATTATTTATAAAAATAGCAAGTTTCACTCTTAATTAATTACACCCTCTTTGTATTTACAACATATTAATTTGTCTCCCATGTATACTGTCTTGACTCTTCACTTACCAAGGAAATGATATAAAACAGTAACTAATATACACAAGAGTATATTTTACATAATCACCTTCACAAATTGATTTAAATACAAATTAATTAAATCTTCTTTCAAATAAAATTAAATAAAATAATTTTTGTGAAACTACATTAGATTGAAAATAATAAACAATTTAGACTTTATAGGCTAGATAGATCCAAAATAGGAATATTTTTTGAAACCTATCTATTTTATCCACTTCCGACTTGCTCAGTTCCTTCAATAGTATCATAGCTCAATACTTTATGCAGCAAAACTTAGCAATGTTACGGCTAATTAATTAATGCTTACCCGTAAGTTGGCGACTAGAATTTCCACGTCTATGGTTGGGTTTGGTTAATAAGTACTCTACCTACCTGGCTACTATCCTAGCCCGAAGGATAAATTAAGCCCAAAGGTTATCCCTATTATAAAGGCCCAAGTTGATTTGGCTCTTGGGTTAATTTTCAATATATGTTTGAAAATTTGAATGATGATTTGAATTTAAAAGTTTAATTTGAAAGTAACATAAATTTTATAAATATTATAAAATATTTTTCCAAAAATTGTTTTGAAAACTAATTTTGAATTTTTTACCTATATTATTTAATAAACTAGATAAATAAATATTAATTAAATGTTAATTGAGTAAAACAAAATGTATATAATGATATATGTGTGTTTATCTTAAGATGTTTAAGGTAAATGATTTTTTAAAATTAATATATTTTATGTTAATTAAAAATTGTTTTAATTAACTTAAATTAATTAAATGATAATTAATAGAATAAATACACATATATACTAATACATGTTTATGCATGAAACTGTAATGTCATTGCTGGTATTCATTTTAAATTGTTTAATATGAATAAAATAAAATAAACGAATTTTTTAAAATAAATTAATTAAAATTTAAATTAAATTATTCATTAAAATTAATTAAATACATAAGCATATTACATAAGTTAAATAAATTATTTTTGACGAGAAAACTTTTCAATACCACAAAGTTGAAAGGTTGGTCTTTTAGGTCTCTTCTGATATTTTGGAGTGAGCTAGGATGCCAATGCCTTCTTCAAACCACCTTTTGAATCAGGCCCTATTGTGTAATTTCCACTTTATTGACCTTTTGACTTGGCCGTAAGGCTTGAATTTTCCTTTTTTAGGTCTTTTGAATTGAGTGGAATAAATTGATTATCTCTCCAGAACAATCATTAAGAAGCAGTTGCGGAACCCTAACAGATAGTTCTAAGGATTCAAGCGAAAAGTTCAGTTAGGTGGGTTTCGACGTTGTCGGAAGTTGGGTTCTTCGCGACTTGAGTTTAGGTATGGAATCTGATATGAGACTGGTAAGGTTTAGGGTTCGATCCACAAGAAGACAGAAGTTTGATGTATGATGATCGGGAGTCAAGGATTGAGATCACTTAAAGTTGCTAGTGCTTCTACCAGGTCAGAAGATGTCTTTTGATGGGGTCAACACTTGAAAAGCAGTGTTAGAACTTGTAAAAGCTTATGAAACAACTAAGAAACCAAGAATATTGAAGTCTTCCCTTTACTAACTCAAAGAAGCCTTTATTGATCAATTTTCCCTAATTCAATCCACAAATTAGGGTTTACAACTTTGTAGAACTAAGAAAATACAAGTGTAGAATGACTGAGTTTGGATTTCCAAAATTAGACCCCTTGGTTCTTATTTATAGATGTGGATCAGCACCTTTCGACCTAACGGTTTCGACCTGGTCGAAAGGCGGCTTCAGAATTGTATTTAGAATGCTTTCGATTCCATTAACGTTGGTGCATCCCACTGCAATGCTTTTGAATGGGATTGAATGCTTCCTTCTTTGTTGAAAGGGATGGTTGCGCCTTTCTTCATCATGTTGCTTTGTAAGAGTTTTTGACCCTATTCGTAAGTTGTCTCCAAGGGTTTCGAAGGTGTTAAAATGCTAATGGTTTCATCACTATTAATAGCTTCCAATCTTTTGCTTTAGACTTGATGCGGAACCTTCCCTGGATATTAATTTCTTCGACTAGTTCAATATGCTTGGTTTGGCTTTTGAAATGGTTGTTTTGACCAAGGCATGTCTTTGAGTAGTTTGAATGAAGGCGAAACATTTGGTTTCGAAAGGTTTGGCGTGCATATAAAGAGTTGTCATTCCTTGTCTTCGAAAGGTGTTGCTTAAACTCCTTCTAAAGGTCTTCATGCATGTGGAACACATGTTTCAAAAGGTGGTCACTGAAGCAGAATGGTACTTTCAACCCTTTTGGCCCATTTGAAAGATTATGACACTTAAAAATATGACTGTAGCAACCTTCAACTTATTCGAAAGGTCTTTCTGGAGCTTCTTTCTCCTTTTCTTCTTTGTCTTTCATTCAATCTAGTTTCAACAAAGTCGAAAGGATACTTGGTAGTAGCATTTGCCCCTCACCCCTTGCCAAGGTATGCCCTTGACTTTTGAAGTCAGTCATTTCGAAACCCTTAATGTTCCCTGCCTTTTGGTATTCCATCATGAATCTAGATCATTCATTCAATCAAATTGAATGGCTCGCCGTCTTTACTGACTTTTCTTATAAATCATGTTCTCCTCTTCTCTTCTTTCATTTACCTCCAAATGAAATAAACTTCGAGCAAAATCAAAGTTCTCAAACTTTAGAATAGTCTTTTTTCCACTATCAAAAATCCATATCTAATTTGAGTTTACGTTTATCTTAATTTTTCCCTTCTTCATTTTACATTAAATTCATTTTCATAAAGTTTCATATTTTGGACTTTTAATTATTGTTTTGAATTACTGGAAACTTTTTGAGTTCTTATTTGCTTGAAAGCATCATTTAACTTAGTTTCATGGGTTGATTTTATTTACCTTTTTTTATTAATACTCATTTTAATCCCACTGATTCAGATTTCATTACTATTGTGTTTATTAGAAATTCGAACCTTTATCTCAAAGATTCAAAATTTTAATTATTTGATTTGCTTATAAATCCATTTGTTTATTAGCTTTAAAATTTCTAGGTTTAGATTAGGTTTGGGAAAGAAGGGGATTCTGGTTTACTTCATCTAGAAGTCATGAGTTGTACGAATTGAAATTTGGCATTTGGATTTTATCTTTCTTCCCCTACGGGGATTAAGGTGGCATTTTACTGCTTTGCTTTTTCAGCCCCTTTCGATGAGGTCGAAAGGTGACATAGCGCCAAATTTAATTTTCCTTGTCGAAAGATTGATGAATTAGCAAGAAATGGACCTCTCCGAAAGCAGTTTTATGTTTAAGGGTATCACGATACCTTTCGAAGAGGTTGGCTAACATGTCCTTTTAAATAATTATCCATTGTATCCTTTCGATAGCACAAACTTTGTTATGAGTTTCGCACCCTTTAGTACATACTTACTTTCATATTTATTATAAGTTGAATTAGAGAAAGCATACTTTTTACAAGCTGCATAATAAGTAAACTTTTCGACTTAGTCGAAACCTATTGTTTTGGTTGAAATTCAGTTGTTGCTATACTTTCGAAACCCTGCATTCCTTTCAATTCTGCCGAAACCTTCTATAACTAATGGGTCGAAACCTCCTATTATCATATTTCTCCAATATATTTGAAATGTTCCAAGTCCTTTTAATTTTTAACAATATGAATTCAACTTAAAACCTTTCGACTTAATTGGTATGTAAGGTTTTGACGGCATTCATGTTCCCTGGTAAAATTAAGGTTATAGGTTTCGATAGTGTGGAAGGGTCCTTTCTCTTCATTATTGAATATTGGTAGTGTACACTTTGTTTGAATTTATTACGTAGGTTTTAATTGTTCCCCTCTAATAACAAAGCTTCTATAGAGCTTTTGACATTATTAAGGAGGGTTGGTTGGACATACATTTCCTACCTCCCTTTCGATCCTGCCAAAATCTCAGTGAATGTTTATACTTGGGATTTCAAAATTGTTGAAGGGGGTTTGTTAAGTGTTAACTTCTATTTCCTTTCTAACTTTTTCGAAAGCTTAGTAAATCTCATTTTCTAACTTTAACATTCTTTCCAGAATATGAAGTTTCATATCTTGTTTGATGTCCAAATTATTGTGATAGGTTCTAGTAATCCTTGAAAGAATGTTAACTTCATAAGAAACTGTAATTTCAAACTGGAACGTTTTCACCTGGCAAAATCATGAGTTTTCTAAAGAACGTTGAAGCTACTTCCAAGCGTTCCTTAATATCCATTCAGGATGAAGTGGATGCAAGCCTTTATGACTTTGGGATCACTGGGGTGGAAGCCGTTCCACCTACTAAAAATGATACCACAAATAGCCCTCCTGAAGGGTTTTTTGCTTACACTACAATCCACATCTGGCATGGTGGATTCCTTCCTTTTCCAGAATTCTTGTCTAAGTTCTTAGCTTACCTTAAAATTGCTCTGATTCAGCTGTCTCTCAACGTGTACACTTATCTCTTATCTTTGAAGTTGATGGCATTAAAGTCTGGCCTTCCCTCCTTATGTGCTAAAGTTTTGAATTATCTTGTCCGGTTTGTTAAGATTAACAACTTAAACAACCAAATCTTTTGAGAAAATCCTCTAAAGAAACTTACATCCGAAGGAGTGAGCAAGTTCAAAGACTGGAGTGTTACAACTAAACCTTTCGATCTATTCGAAACCACGATGAATAGAAGACAAAGAAGAATAAGCAGAATATGGCTCCAGCTAAACCTTTCGAAGTAGTCGAAGAGATGCTATAGCAAAAGTCCAAAAGCTTTAGAGCCTTTCGAAGAGGACGAAAGGATACCACAATCAAGGTCTAGAACATTTTCAACCTTTCAAGGGGCTCGAAGGGGTCGAAAGCACCCTTCCGCTTTAGTGGCACATTTTGAAGCAGACAATTCCATATGCATGATGACCTTTTGAATGAGTCAAAGCTACACCGATTCAAGACAAAGAAGGGAAACTCTTTATATATGCACCAAACCTTTCGAAACCAAAGGTTTCGCCTTCACTCAAGCCACTCAGAAACATGCATTGGACGAAGCAACCCGGTCAAAAGCCAAATCAAGCCTTTCGAATTGGTCGAAGCAATTATTATCTAAGGAGGTTCCACATCAAGTCACATGCAGAAGTTATAAAGCAACAAACAGAGTCAAAACCATTAGTATTGCAACACCTTCGAAACCACTAAATAAACCTTATCGACATAGCTGAAGACTCCTACAAAGCAACACGGAGAAGAAAGGCACAACCATCCCTTTTCGATATGGAAGGAAGCATTCTAAAGACAATACGGCAGCCACCTTTCGACCAAGTCAAAAGCATTGGGGGTGAAAAGATGCTGACCCGCATTTAGAATAAGACCTGATGGGTTTGGTTTTAGGGATCCAAAATTAGTCATTCTAAACTTGTATTTTCTTAATTCTAAAAGTTGTAAAACACTAATTTGTAAACTGAATTAGGGAAATTAATTAATAAAATCTTTTTTGAGCTAGGAAAGGGAAGCCTTCAATTTTCATAATTACTTAATTATTTTCCAAGCCTCTATTAGGTATAATCTATTATTACAAGTATCGACCATATCGAAAGGTTACTTCTGACTAGATCGAAGCCATTACATTCTTAAGTAATACCAGCTACAGAATCTTGGCCACCATTCCTAAAATTTCTACTTTCGATAAGGTAGAATCCTTATACCAATATACTTTGACTTTGGATTCCCAATCCAAACCAAAGGAACTTAAGGCCACCGCTTTCGATCGGGTCAATACCTCAATCCTTAATCTTTGATCCAAGTCAAACCACTAAACAACCAAGCTTTCGATTAGGTCGAAACTCACCAAATCAAGTCTTAATTTCAGATCCTTTGAGTTATCCTTCTATGTCTTGAAACCGCTACGAAAGGAAGACATTCGAAAGGATAACTACATCATCTCAACAAGCTCGAAAGGATATTGAGTAAAGAAATTAAGCGTTTTGAGTGGATCGAAAGGTAGACTTTATCAAGTTTTCACTACAGATGTTTATTCGAAAGGATAACCAAAGAGAACATACACAATCTACTCCATTACTTTCCAAAGGAAATCAAAAGGGATTAATCTTATCTTTTAACTCTACATAGGCGTGTTGATAAGATTTTTTGTTAATATTTTAACGCTAGAAGGAGGGCCTGAACCCTCCAACTTGGTTGAACACCCAACCCCACTTGTCTCTAACCCAGCTCAACTCAATCTCAAGCTTATCTACTTCGGACTAACACCATTATGGCTGGAAGAATCAAAAGATCCGAGTAAGGATCTTATGAACCACATTTGATAAGATCTCCCCAAGAACAATCGATGATTTCAACCAATATGAAGAGCGAATTCTAAGATTGAAAGCTTTATTGATTATGAATGAGAAACGAGCAGAATCATATAATCCAGAGAAGTGAAGTTTGTATCACTTTCATAGTGGCCCACCCCTATTTTAGACTTAGGGAAAAGGAAAAATGGAAGTGATAATTTATTTGGTCAAATGAGGAGCGCTATTCAACATTATTCCAAAGGCACTATCTTTTAAAATGAGATAATGGTCGACTATAATGCCTTTGCACATAAATAAAAACAAACTACAATAAAAAAAACTTCCGATGTGAGAATTCCAAATGGTATTGAAAAGAAAATCAATCGAAGAATGTTAAACTATAAGGCCAAGAAACAAGAAATCAAAAAGTCATCCTCAAGAAACAAGTTTCAAGTATGGAATTACTAAAGTGTGCAACTTAACAACATCCATAGCGAATGTATACTTGTTAACCAAGCATGAACTTAATTAATGGCCATCACAGAAAAGAAGCAAAAGATGAGAAGAATCTTTGGGGACGCTACTACCATTATCACATGATGAATGGACATAAGAATAATCATTGCAGGGCCCTAGAAGGGATGATAATCGACTCCTTCCATCGAGGAACGAGCAATGAATTTGTAAAGAAATATTGAATGAGAAAAGTCAATAAAGAATAAATTTTCTAAGAAAAATATACAAGATTGGGAGTGAAAAACTCTTTGCATTTGGACACTACTTATAACGGTAGAAAGCCTCTGTCCATGCCATGCCGGGCAAGGCAAAGCACCTCCTGGAGGGAGGGAAGAGTAACCCTTTACCCGCGCCATACTATGGCTAGGTTAAAGCACCGTACAAGCCCTTGGTCACGCCAACGGTCAGGTCAAGGCACCTCCTAGAGGGTGGACGGAGTGAGCCTTTATCTGAGCCACGTTATGGCCAGGATAAAACATGAACAATCCCATGTCCTTGCTACTCCATGGCCAGGAAAGGGTGCCTCTTTGAGGGAGGTCGGAGTAATCCTTTATCTGTGCCATGTCATTGCTTGCTTAAAGCATCGGCCAAGACCTTGGTTGCGCCTCTGGTCAAGTCAAGGATCCTCCTGGAAGGAGATTGGGTAAGTCTTTAGTTCTAGCCTCTAAGAATGAGCTAACCAAGAGCACCAGACAACAATGGACTAAGATGTCCAAGCCCGTGAAGTGGCTAATCAAACATAGGACTAAGACGTCCAAGCCCGAGAAGAGGCTCATCAAGCAATGGATTGAGATGTCCATGCTTGAGAAGTGACATAACTTCAGAAGATTAATATGTTTAGGCCTAAGAAGTGGCGTATAAGTTTATCGACTAAGACATCCAAGCTCAAGGGGCAACTGATTAAATTTCAACTACATACCAAACCTAAAGGGTTCATACATGTCAAGGAAGATAGAATCAAAGGAGTAAAACATAACTACACTTATTAATATCCGAATTTGGGTTTGGGGACTTTCATTTTTGAACTTCATTTACTAATACCCGAATCTGGGGCTCGGGTATTTATCGATCACCTACTGCCTTTTTCTTACCCGAATCTGGGTTTCGAAACTATTACTTATTAATTCCATAATCTAGGATTGAAACTTTTATTGTGGATTTCTGATCACACATCACCAATGCTCTAATCTGGGCTTGAGAATTTTGAATATGGATTTCTGATTTTTCAATACTAATGCCCGAATCTAGGTTAATGACTTTTATCAAGATCATAAATACCCGAATCTGGGTTTTGGACTTCCAAGCTTTCAAATTTAATTAATACCTGAGTTTGGGTCATTGGGTTTCTACTACAAACATTCAGTTAATTATTTCCTGACTTTTTAATATTTAGCTCTTTATTAACTATCTCCATAGGATGACTCTCTAATATTTATACCCATGCTTCGGGACAGGATTTTCCAACAACAAACTTTGGATACTCCAGCAATGTGGTTAAAATTTCTCATGACCCAAAATGGGATTTTGACGTTTTGACCAAATAGAAACTACATTTCATATGATTAACATGATGATCTGTTAATCTTCACAAATGATATGCATAGACTTATACAAAAATTTCCAGATAATAATAAGAAATGTTTTTTCTTCATACTTTTTAGGAAAATTAAAGGAACAGTGAAGAATGAGAGGTTCAACATACACATAAGTTATGGTATAAGCAATCAAACAAATGCTTCAGAACATTACAGGAAAGGAACACAAATCAGATGATATTTACAAAGTTTATATAATTTATGTGACTTATAAAACTATTTACAAATTTACAGGACAAGTATATATAGTTCATGAATGCAAATCTATCATAAATCTTGAGTATCCTTGTTCATGTTTTCAGCAATTGAGGGATCTACTATGTGACGAATTGCGATGAAGAGGACCTCTTTGAGTTTCTTTTCTTTCTTCCTTATCCTATCTGCATTGTCAATTGCATCAATATTAGTCTTTGAAGCATGATTGAGAGTTCTATTTACACCTCAAAGGGTTTTATTTTCCCTTTCTAGTTTGGTAAGGATCTTTTGAAGGAAGTAGTTATTATGTTCAAGTTCCTGAATTCTGGCAGCATACTCGTTTATGCTCTACGAATATTTAGCCTTTTGTTGTTCATCGAAATACTTTGCCACTTCAAGTTTAACATTCATACACCATTCGTCCACTACATTCTCGTCTACGCTAGAAGAAGAATTAGTCATTGTAGAGAATTTCTGAGCAGTGAGGGAAGTAGACATTGTAGGTCTGGTAATAGAAAAACCCACACGGGGAGCTGGTAAATTGATACTCGGAATGTTATCTCCTATACAATATTCCAACGATTCACATTGGGCTTGACTATCCTTCAATTTCATCTCCAAATCACTTATTTGTTGAAGGAGTTCTAACATTTTGTGACTAAAGTCGATAGTAGGGTTCAATTTAACTTGACGCTTCAAGGTGGAGACTGTTTCACTTTGCTTTTCAAAAATAGCAATTTTATCCTTAAGATTTTAAACAAGCGTTTTCTAAAGGAATAATCTTTTGTGCCATTTTAAAGTTTTAGTATTACCGTGAAAGCGAGAAAGCAAGGAATCTTCATGGAGTTTACTCTTTTTGAGTTCTGTTAATGACTTATCTCTATGATAAATAAATTGTGATGCTAAATCGAGTGATAGAGAGCGGTTGATAATAGTAACTCCTATTTAAATAAAAACGAATGAAGTCAGAGCCGAAATGATAAATTCCTTTATTATTATGGTAAAAGATTACAACTCAATTGACAATGAAACTAAAAGATACAATAGACAACTTTTTTATCTAAAGATGAGAAATAGCATCTCTAACTTTTTTTTAAAGCATTGGTAGAAAGAATAACTGTGGAGTCAAAAGGAGTGTTTAGTGTAGGATCGATTTCACCCTAGAGGGGGGTGAATAGGGTGATACTAATAATTATCAAAATTTAGTGCGGAATTATATGAAGTTGCAGCATAGATAATAACAGAATAATAGCAACACAGATAATAGCATAATATTAAAAGCAGAAATAAAACAACATAGATTTACCCAGCTTCGGCAAAACCCTGCCCATGTGCTGCAGCTAAGGTTTCTACTAGAAACTAAGTAGCCAGACGCTTACACATGTAAACACGTGACACCCGCTATGGAGTAACCTAACTCTACGCTCAAAACCCTGCCACAACTCGGCCACTGAGTTGCAAATTCTCGAACTACACCACCGTAGTACGTCCTCTAGTCACACGACTAGAATTTAAAAATGTTTAAAAGTAAAAAATTAAAGAAATTTTAAAATAAAAATCCCTATATAATTTTTAAGCCCAAATTATAATAATTAATCAAGCGGCCCAATAAAAACTAAAGGAGAGTCATTGTTTTTTTAATCTTCTTGTATATCTTTGACCTTTATCCTCTGCCTTGTTTGCTTTTGCTCGAGAGCAATTTTTTCTCTTTCAAAAATTAATGCTTTGCTAAAGTGAGGCGTCGCTTGATATCGTTTGATTGTAGTGATGAATACTCTTTGATTTTGGCTTGTCAATTTATCCCTTCGTTGATCATTGCTTATGGTTAATCCAATTTGTCGAGCATGTATATTTGGTTTAAGATTGGTGTGTGATATTCCTTTTCGGTTTTGATTATGCTCGACCTAGATTCAAGTTATTTGTTTTATTTACTTCAGTGACTAGCTCTTTGATTTTTTTGAACTCGAATGCTTAATTTCCTATGATGTTAACGGGTTTTATAGGGTTGAAAAACTTAAATTTTCTTTCGAATATATTTTTGAAATAATATGATAATTTTATTTTAGCCTCAATTTTGGTTGATTATTGATGATGTTTTTTGACTTTTTCAATTCGTATAATTTCTGTTTGCTTGATCACCACGGCTTCATGAATTTGATTCCATTCTTTTTTTCCTTTGACTTCGGCCATTTGATTTTTTCTTTGTGACTTCGGCACTTTGATTTTGAGATATTAGAATTTGACTTTGTTATTATCTTGGCCACCCCAGTTCTGACATTGGAGTTTAAATCTAAAAGGAAATTCCTGCGACATATTCTTTGCATTGAATTTATCTGGTGGTCTGCACTTTTTTATTCACTGGCATCGCTTTGTACTTTCTTCGGGTTGCACTGCATGCATTGTATCACATATTGTCCTTGCATATGTATTTATGTTGTCTGGATTTGTGAATTTGATTCATGTGCACTATATATATATGTGTGTGTGTGTGTGTGTGTCTACATGTGTGTATGCATATGTATGTATGTATGTGTATGTATGTATGTGTGTGTGTGTGTATATGTCTACATGTGTATGCATATGTTTGTATGTATGTACGTATGTATGTATGTATGTATGTAGGTTTGTATGTGTATATGTATATGCTTGTTTTTTATTGCAACATGTAGTTGTATATATTTATTTGAGTTTGATTCTAGCCATTGATTCATGTTGTAGCTTGATTGCTTGCATATTGAACTGGTCTAGTTGTTACATATGCATGTGTACATACAGTGTTGTATATATACATGTCTAAAGCATTGTGACTTTGTTCTGATTGGAGTCTTCATGTGTCTGCACCTCTATTGTCTTCATTGGTTCATTCTTGAACTATTGTTGGTGCACTTGATATCTTCACTTGCGTATTGGTTTGTGTTGTAACTTGCATTCTCTGACCATGTGTGCTATGCTCTTGTTGGTGATAGCTCTGACCATGTCTTTGTTAACCATTCATGTGTATTCATTTGGAAGTTTTACATTTCTTTGGTATTGAACTGCATATGCGAACATACATACATATGTATGTATGTGTATGTGTGTTGTTGCAGTATGGTTTGATATTGACTCTAGTTGTTGCATTATCATATGGTCTTGTAGCTGTAGCCAGTGCATTTGTGTCATTATGTGTATGGACCTGATTTACTAGCTCGAGTTGGTCTTCGAATTACACTACAATTATTACTCATGTGCATGTTCTGGTCTAGTTGTGTTTTGTACATTTGAACTTGTTATTATCTTGTTGATATGCTTGAAGTTGTAGTGTTTATATGCATACGTTTTTTTGAACTTGTGATTACAAGTTTTATGTGCAGTTTGTATATTTATTTTAGTTCATATTGTAACTGTCATGTGTATACAGTTTTGTTTTTGGTCGAACCTTGTTCTAGTCTTTAAAACTTGACCATTCTATTTTTCTTTTTGTATTGTACCTGAGTTGAACCTAGCTTTGGCTCAGGTTTGACCTTGTGTGCATATCGTGACTTTATTTGTTTTGCACTTGAGCTGAACCTAGCTTTGGCTCGGGTTTGACCTTGTGCTCACCTGTCCTTGCAGTTTTATCAAGTGTATATCGGTATGCATGGCCTTGTGGCATGTACAGTGATACACTATGCATGTCACAAGTTGTTCATGTATGATGAATTCAAAAATGATTATGATGATGAACAACCCAAATAACTGAGGCAAATAACTTTTTCAAAATACAATTCATTTTACACTGCAAAAAAATATTTCTTTTTCAATGTTACTGCTTCAGTGTTAATTTTGCAAATTTCTCAGATGCTGGATTCAATCTGGAATAGAGTTAAAGATAAATACGAGCGAATGAGTGATATGTAGTGAGATGCAAATGTAAATTAAAAATTGTGATGTAATCGAAATTGTATTGTAATCAAAAATTGTGTGTATATATATAATGAGGACTCAAATTTGTACTATTCAAAATTGTAATAAAATATTTATTTGAATAAAATATCTATTTGAAATTAAATTCTGTGTTATTTATTTTATTAAGAAAATATTTATTTAATTATGTGAAAAATAAAATAGTACATTAGCAAACACATTTAAATGAATACATTTATGTTTATTATCAGCAAACAAAAATCATATACTAGCGTATTCAACAATCTCCTCCTTTTGATGATAACAAACATATATTTAAGATTTCGAATTTATTAAATGTATTTGGTCATTGATGAACTCTATTTTCTCCCTTTATTTGAATGCTCCCTCTCTACAACAAAACTCCCCCTTCAATGCATGAAAATAAATAAAAATATGCAAATGAACCTAGTTGCAAATAGAAAATACAAAATAAAATATTTGACCTTTATTTACCAGAATCTTAACTTTTCTCTCCCGCTTTTGTTATCAGAAAAAGAGAAATTGTGTTATAAAAATAGAGATAAAGTGATAGACATTAATACAACATTAACACCCAATTGATTATAAATATTAAATTTCAATAAAAATTCAAACAAAAATCATAAATACTCGGTTATGCGCATATTCCACTTTAGAATGGTAGGGATGATGTAAAACCAAATAGCAGTGTCTATTTTTGGTATATTTATGTTAGGAATTTGAATATCTAATAACCATGCATAACCGTTAAGACTTTTAAATGATATTAGTAGCATTCACAAATTTTATAAAAAAATGATTTCAAGTATCTTCTTATCACACGTAACCGTGAGAACTTTTAAATAGGATTAGAATCAACTTGTCAATTTAATTAATCAATTTTGATATGTGTTCCATACATGCATAACCGTGAAGAATTTTAAATGAGCATGAAAGCACATAATTAAAATTTTCAAGTAATTCATCCATGCATAACCGTGAGGACTTTTAAATCAGAGTGATTACTTTGGATGTTTTTATTGCTCAAAAATTTGAAAAAAGGAATGATTTCCCATTTAAAATACCACATATTGACATACTATATTCAATTTTGATGATTGATGGTCGTTAGAAATATGGTAGCAATAAAGATGGTCGTGAAATTTTTACCCATCATAAGTTATTATAAATCTTGTTTAAAGTTTTTAAATAAATTTACTAGATATACTGTCTCAAGTAATAATATATGGTTAATATCAACAATCTTCACTATTTATCTTTTTGATAATCGGTAGGGAGTCAAATTAGTTAATGTAGTCATTTTAGATCAAATCCAAAAATAATAACAAAATCAAATTTTCTAAAATGACTAATATGAAACAACGTCAACAATAACTGTTTTCTAGAAGGGATTTTATAAGAAAAATGTCTGCTCGTTGAAAATCATTTCAATTGAAAAATATGCAGATATTTTCTTTAAAACCGATGCAACTACTGAATGGCTCAACATAAATCACATTCCACTAGTAATTTTTCTATCAACTAGATTACTAGCGTTATCTACATCCGAATTTCTCTTTAACTCAAGATTATCAATAGTTGGATGTTATAAATCAGATCGTGAAGTTGCAACAATTACCTTAAAATCATTTTTAATAGCTTTTAAGTGAAATCCTTTTGAATTTAAATTGAAACCGTGCAAATAAACAAACAATGAACATAGTGTTAGATAAAATAAACAAATATATCCACTTTTATCATGAGTGATCATAAACCAATAAAACACCATCATTGGTCCAAACACATCTATATGAACTAATTCAAAGTCTCTAGAAATACTTATAGTATCCTTGGCATAAAAATATAATTGGCCAACAATTTTGATAAGTCAGAATCATAATCAACATTCATTATCACACAACTGGTTGATTTAATTCAGATTATGGTGCCGATTATCACGTTTAATAAATTGTTCAAGATAAATATATCGTTACCTATTTTACCTTCATGATAATTTTTCGTTGTTACTTATTATGATTCTGCCATCTTTGCACTAGGCTAAGGAACTTTGATTTATCGCCCATCATGTGCCTAGAACAGCCAGAGTCCAGGTAATACTGTTCTTGTTCCTTAGCCTGTCACCACACCTACATGAGAAACATTTTTGTGACCTATTTTTTTTATAGGTCCATGGTTGTTAGTGGCAAACGATTTCGAGAAATATATTTGAGTAGACCCAAAATAATCTATATTTGTTCCTTTCGGCACCCATATTTGTTTGACTTTAAGGGATTTTATATTCAGGCCTTTGGGAACCCAAATTGGAATGGTTTTCAAGTGTTTGGGTCTATACCAGCAAATATTGTGGTTGTGTGTAGTTTTTCCACAAATCGTGCACTTTGGATTGACTTGACTAGTTTCACATCTAATACGTTTAGGTTGACTATACCCGAGTCCTTGTCTAATAGGATTGATAGTTTTTTCCCTAGTAGCATGTTTAACTATCTTTCTCCTTTGGAAAATTTTCCTAAAGTTGTAGACAATTGTTGGACTTGTACTTTGAGAGATTCATTTTCATTCAATAATTGTGTGCATTTTTTAATAAAATTTTCTCTCCTAGTATTTTCACTTTCTTTTAAAATCGTAATTTCATTTTTAAGCGATTTAATTTTAATTTTTGATTTTTT
This sequence comes from Allium cepa, assembly GCA_030765085.1. NCBI lineage: Eukaryota > Viridiplantae > Streptophyta > Magnoliopsida > Asparagales > Amaryllidaceae > Allium > Allium cepa. The sequence continues at coordinate 705,052,623 of CM060938.1, read as the reverse complement.
AATTTCTTCTTCGAATGTTGGACACTTTTCACACTTAAGGCATTTGTTTTGATAGTTTTTAACCAATTGATCAAGCTGTTTATTTAAATCTATCAAAATATCTCTTTGTGATTAAATTTTAGCGTATTTCTCCCTAAATTGTTTGAAATACCCATTTACCTCATGAAAATATATGAGTAAATCTAAATGAGTAAGTTTTGATATCTCGCTTGGTTCGTCATCATCACTGTCAGTTATATCACCTCGAAGGTACAGATCTGCTTTTTCGCTCTTACTATCAGTGCTTTTATCATCTTCATCAATTTCAACCCAAGTAGCTATAAAACTTCTCCTTTTCTGTTTCTTTCCATGGCCGAGTCGATTCTGAAGACAATTGGGCATGATATGACTAGGTTTGTTACACTTGTGACAAGTGATCTCTTGCTCTTCTAAGTTGTCTAGTGCCTTGGCTATTCTGCTTTTCAATTGTTGGTTTAGAGATCGATTTCCATACCACTTTTCTAATCTCTTTATTAGTAGCCCCAGCTCAGTTGCACTATCCTCATCATCATAATCATAATCACTTTCCGTTATTCCTTTTATAGCTATTGATTTCTTTCGAGTATCACCTCCTTCGCGTTCTTCCTTGAATTTCATTTCTGACTCATAAGTGGTGAGATTTCCAATGAGTTCTTCAACTTTGATTTTTTTTCAAATCTTTTGATTCTTGAATGGCTGTAACTTTCGCTTCAAAACTTCGTGGAAGTATTTTGAGGATTTTTTGGACTATTTCCAATTCAGTGTATGATTTTTCGATTGCTTTTGATTTGTATACAATATTGGAAATTCGTCCATACATCTCTTTGACATTTTCATCCTTGGCCATTGTGAAGTTCTCGTATTCGCTACTAAGCATGGCAAGGCGGGATTCTTTGACTTGAGATGTTCCTTCGTGAGTCAATTCAAGTGTGTGTCATATTTCCTACACAGTTAGACAATGTGAGACACGATTAAATTCAATTTGATCCAATGAGCAAATAATAGAATTCATAGCTTGAGCATTAGCATTCTGCAATTTATTTTCAAGATCCATCCATTGATCCATCGGTTTTTTAATTTCTTGATTATCTACAACTATAGTTGGTATTCAATAACCTGTCTCAACAATATTCCCAGCATCAATGGTTTTCAGAAAAAAATTCATTCTATTTTTCCATTAAGCATATTCACTATTGAACGTGGTGATCTAACCCTAGACCGACCCTCGGTAAAAGTAATATAAGAAGCCATTTTAAAAAAAATTAAACAACAATTTTTTTTGGAAAAATAAATATTTTAAAACAAAAATTGGCTTTTGTTCCTAGCTCTAATACCATTTATAGGATCGATTTCACCCTAGAGGGGAGGTGAATAGGGTGATATTAATAATTATAAAAATTCAATGTGGAAGCATATAAAATTGCACCATAGATAATAGCTGCATAATAGCAACACAATAATAGCAGAATATTAAAAGCAGAAATAAAACAACACAGATTTACCCAGCTTTGGCAAAACCCTACCTACGTGCTACTCCTAAGGTTTCTACTAGAAATTAAGTAGTCAGACGCTTACACACGTAAACTTGTGACACCCGCTATAGACTAACCTAACTTTGTGCTCAAAACCCAGCCACAACTTAACAATTGAGTTGCGAATTCTCGAACTACGCCACCACAGTTTATTCCCTAGTCACATGACTATAATTTACAAAAGTTTAAAAGTAAAAAATAAAAGAAATTTTAAAATACAAAGCCTTATATAATTTTTAAGCCCAAATTATAATAAGTAATGAAACAGGCCCAATAAAAACTAAAGGAGAATCCTTTTTTTCTTCTTGTATATCTTCGGTCTTTATCCTTTGCTTCGTTTCCATTTGCTCGAGAACAATTGTTTCTCTTTCAAAATTACGACTTTGCTAAATTGAGGCGCCACTTGATATCATTTGATTGCAGTGATGAATAATCTTTGATTGGGCTTGTCAATTTATCCCTTAGCCGATCGTTGCTTATGGCTGCTCCAATTTGTCGAGCGCGTATACTTGGTTTAAGATTGGTATGTGATATTCCTTTTCGATTTTGATTATGCTCGACCTAGATTCGAGTTATTTGTTTGATTTACTTCAATGATCAACTCTCTGATTTGCTTGAACTTGAATGCTTTACTGCCTATGATGTTAACGGGTTTTATAGGATTCAAAACCCTAAATTTCATTCAAATATATTTTTGAAATCATTTGATAATTTTAGTTAGTCATTCGATTTTGCTTAATGGTTGATAATGTTTTCTATTTTTCAATTCATGTAATTTCTGTTTGCTTGGTCATCGTGGCTTCATGAATTTGATTCCATTCTTTTTTCATTGACTTTGACCATTTAAATTTTTCTCTGTGACTTCGACACTTTAATTTCGTGACATGTGAATTTGGCGTTATTATCTTGGCCACCATGGTTCTTACTTTGGAAGTTTAAATCTGACATGTTCATAAATTCCTACGACATATTCTTTGCATTGAATTGATCTAGAGGTCTGCACATTTGTATTCACTCGCATCGCTTTGTATTTTCTTCGGGTTGCATTGCTTGCATTGTATCCCATATTGTCCCTACATATGTATTCATGTTGTCTAGATTTGTGCATTTGATTCATGCATGTGTGTATGCATGTGTGTGTGTGTATGTATGTATGTTTGTTGCACCATGTAGTTGTGTGTATTTATTTGAGTTTGATTCTGGCCATTGGCTTATGTTGTAGCTTGATTGCTTGCATATTGAACTAGTCTGGTTGTTAAATATGCATGTGTATATACATTATTGTATATATACATGTCTAAAGCATTGTGATTTTGTTCTGATTTGAGTCTTCATGTGTCTGCACCTCTGTTGTCTTCACTGGTTCATTCTTGAACTGTTGTTGGTGCACTTGATATCTTCACTTGCATATTGGTTTGTGTTGTAACTTGCATTCTCTGACCATATGTGGTATGCTCTGGTTGGTGATAGCTCTGACCATGTCTTTGTTAACCATTCATGTGTATTCATTTGGGAGTTTTGCTTTTCTTTGATATTGAACTGCATATGTGTACATACATACATATGTATGTGTGTTGTTGCAGTATGGTTTGATATTGACTCTAGTTGTTGCATTATCACGTGGTCTTGTAGCTGTAGCCAACTCAGTTTTGTATTGTTCGAGCCAGTGCATTTGTGTCATTTTGTGTATGGACCTGACGTACTAGCTCGAGTTGGTCTTCGAGTTACACTGCAGTTTTTACTCTTGTTCTTGTTCTAGTCTAGTTGAATTTTGTACATTTGAACTTGTTATTATCTTGTTGATACGCTTGAAGTTGTAGTCTTCATATGCATATGTTTTGTTGAACTTCTGATTACTGGTTTCATGTGCAGTTTGTATGTTTCCTTGAGTTCATATTTTAACTGTCACGTGTACACAGTTTTTTTTAGTCAAGGCTTGTTCCAGTCTTTAAAGCTTGGCCATTCAATTTTTGTTTTTGTATTGCACCTGAGTTGAACATAGCTTTGCCTCGTATTTGACCTTGTGCTCATGTCGTGACTTTATTTGTTTTGCACTTGAGTTGAACCTATCTTTGGCTTGGGTTTGACCTTGTGCTCACCTGTCCTTGCAGTTTTATCAAGTGTATATCGGTGTGCATGGCCTTATGTCATGTATAGTGATACACTGTGCATGTAACAAGCTGTTCGTCTATGATGAATTCAAAAATGAATATGATGATGAACAACCCAAATAATTGAGGCAAATTACATTTTCAGTATACATTTTATTTTACAGTGCAAAAAAATATTTCTTTTTCAATTTTACTGCTTCAGTTTTTATTTTGCAGATCGCTCAAATGCTGGATTCAATCTAGAATAGAGTTGAAGATAAATATGAGCGAATGAGTGATATGCAGTGAGGTGCAAATGTAAATTAGAAATTGTGATGTAATCGAAATTGTTTGTAATCAAAAATTGTATATATATACTGAGTGCTCAAATTTATACTATTCGAAATTGTAATAAAATATTTGTTGGAATAAAATATTTGTTTGAAATTATATTCTGTGTTACTTATTTTGTTCCGCAAATATTTGTTTAATAATGTGAAAAATGAAATAGTACATTAACAAATACATTTAAATGAATATATATATATATATATATATATATGTTTATTATCATTAATCAAAAATCATATACTAGCATATTCAACATTTAGTTCATTCGAAGTAATCATCGAGGGATATTTTCTATAGTCTCATTACCCAACTGGAGGATTATCAAGACCATAAATTAATTTAGCATGTTTAACCCGCCTTCTGGCAAGGTAGTATACTAGCGAATTTAACCCAACAGGCATTACGGTTTCAAGGCTGGAATATCATGGAATTGATTCTAAAGGATGGAGGGATAATCAAATAGGGATAATAATACGAAGCCAGGATTAAACAAAATAGATGGATAAATGACACAAGGTGCTTGGAAGGTGGATATTGGCTTGAATAAAGAAGGATCGACATAAAATAATTTGATATAATATGGATCGACATAGTAGGGGTTGATAAGGCATGAAGCAACATAAGATTGGCATACTTTGATTGGCTTAGGAAGTTATGTTGAATGGTTTGGAATAATGATGGATTAGCATGATTAGGCTCAGAAGAGGAAGGGATCAGCATGATTGGGCTCGTCATCGAAAGCGATCGGCGTGATTAGGCTCCGAATAGGAAGGGGTCGACATGGAAGGGATCAGCGAAACATGGTGCGGCACAAAAGGGATCGGCATATCTTCATAGAACAGGAAGGATCAACATACCTTCCAGGTGACAAAAGGAGGGATCGACATCCTTAGAAAGATGAAGGATCGGTGCTAATCCGTAATAAAAAAGGGATCGACGTTTTGCATAAACGAGAAGGGGTGGGCATTTTCATGAAGAAAGAGGGGTCGACATGCTCCAAGGTGGATGGATCGATGTAGCTTGTTGGGAAGCTATAGATCAGCATGTTTCAAAGAGAGATCGACATTGAATTATGTGGAGGAATAACGATCTGTAATGCTTGGCCGATTGTTACTTTTGGACGTTAAAGGCTTTCCGATTGTTAAGGCGGGCCCATGTTGGTGGGAAGACCCTATAGGCGAAGTTTCCCCTATAAATACAACAGGCTTGGCTTCACAATGAGGACTTTCATTCTTCTTTTCTTCATCTTCTACCTAGGAGTTACTTTTCCATTTCTCATTTAGGATTTCAAGATTGTAACTATAATCAAATTTTAGTATAATAAAAAGGATTGTTCTAGAGTGGACGTATGTTGGAGTTAGCCGAACCACTATAAATATTGACTCTTTTACATGCTGGATTTGAAAGCTTGAGAACTTAGATTCAAAAAGCAATGGCTAGGCAATCAACAAGGAGAATATGAACAGATTGGAGCCATTAGGAAGGAAGTCAAGAGGTTTCCTCAGGAGCTAATTATACCTTAATCTTCATTACCAAAGATGAGATGGAAACAATGATTGATGTTATACAGGAAATAATGCTGAAGAGATAGGAGGAAACGATGTAGAACCTACTCCAATAGATTGGACAAGCTGGAGTGCAAAACCAGGGAAATGGAGTAGAAGGAGGCATTGGAAATGTGGATCATGGAGTTGGAGCAGCAGGTGCTGAGGAAGTCCAAAATCAAAACCATGGCAACAGAAAAACTAGAATACAAGATAGAGTGGAGTCACCGAGAGCAGCCCCTGACGGACAAGGAACGATTGGCCAAAGCAATGTAGATCATTATAGAATAATCGATGCGGATGTTCCACACTTAAGGGCATGCCCCGGGTTATATTGGCTCCCCTCCAGAAAGGATATCGGACGGTGCTGTGCAGTTTGGCATTGATTGGGATTTGTGTGCCCATCTAGAAGAGCAAATTTTAGGATTCCCTTGCAGACTCGGGGAGTGGGCAGGTTGGAGATAATATACAAAGACTTGCACTTGATGACAATGATAGGCTGGTGGAAATGATCAGACAGGCCATGAGAGGAGGATTGGTAAATATAGATTTGGAAGATGTGAATAGGTGCCCTTTTGCTACTACGATTAGGCAAGCTAGGAATCCACTGAAATTCAAACTACCAACACTGGAGAGATATGATGGAAAAAGGATCCCGCTGTTCATTTGACAAGGTACATGAGGAACATGGAAGTGCTGGGGGCATCGGAGGAGGTCATGGCACGGTGCTTCCCTTTGTATTTGATGGATATTGCTGCGCTGCGGTTCAAACAATTGGAAAGTGGCTCTATGGTACGTGGACAGAATTGGTCAAAAGGTTTATGAGGATGTTTAGAGTTCACGTCTCGAGACCCAAAAATGTGATGACTTTGGCAACGCTGAAATAGAGGACTGGAGAGTCCCTAAGGAGTTTCCTAACATGTTTTAGTGTTGCGACAACATCAGTAGATTGCCTAGATACATCCACGATTTTGATGGCGGTTTTATCTAGCATTACTAATGGCATGGAGTACAAGGATTCACTAGCATGGATCTACCCATTAATTTAGAGGTGTTTTACCATGAAGTAGAAAGGTTCCTGCGACAGGAAGATGCATGAGTAAACAAACCAGAGGTGAATGCCGTGAAAGTGGACAATCATCAAGAGACATAAACATGAACGATAAGGGAAAACGAAGAATGAATGATGATAGAAATATCTCAAAAAGGCAATGAAAAGAACCAGAATTCTTCCCTTACACGGATTTAACTAAAACAATGTAAAGGATTTATTTGGATACTCAAGGGCGCCTCCATTATCGAAGACCGACCAATAGGGAACTCTCCAAATATGAGTGGTCATCAGGAAAGCATTGCCTATTTCATGAGCTAAATGGGCATAATACTAATGACTGTAGGCATTTGAAGGATATCATTGAGGAACGTGTGGGGAATGGTCTTTTGCAACAATATATTATTAGTCCTTGAGATGATGGTTTTGATGACAACAACCTTTGGACTTGTTATAAAATATAAATACTAACATTATAGTTTAGATATATATGTATATGCAGGATATAAACATGCAGGTACCAAGAATGAAGACTGTACAATATACATATTCAAGACTGAAGATATCAAGATTGAAGTCTCATGAGTATCAAGATATCAAGAGTTCAAGATTTTTATAGTACAAGGTAAATATTGAGTCTAGAATTATGTTAAAACTTCTTGAAAGCACTTACATCTTTATTCGAAATTTATTCGTGGAATGGAATCCACTTCGAGCCTGTTAAAGGGATGGAACCCTAGTGGGATGGAACCCACGACAATATCTTCTGGAACATATGGTGGTCGTATATTGATATCCACTAATTTTACTAAAATGCTTTTTAAAAATATATATCTCTTGCTTTAAAAAAATGTTTTCAAAACTTTCTTTTCAAAAAGACAATTCTCTTGGTTTTAAATATTTTAGCCTTAAAAATATTTTTATAATTTTTAATATTTTGATTTCAAAATTGTCCTTATTTTTAAACCATCTCTTGTTTTAAATATTTAGCTTATATACTCAGATTTCAAATCACTTTATAGGTTAAGATTATATATATTAAAAATTACTTTCTAAACTCTTTTATATGTTTAAACTACATTCAAATATATCTACAAAGGTTAGTAATTGTTTTGACAAATTATAGAAACCCATTTTGATAAGAAAATGAAAACATCAATTTTGCCTTGAGCATGTCGACATCTCTCAACCCCCCATGTCGACATGGTGTCCGTTATTTTAAATTTCAATTTTCGAAAGAAGTGTCTATTCATCGTATCCTTTTACGAATAGATTTGGCTATTGCTCTACTATAAATACCAGTTGTTCTAAACGAACTTTTAACCAGATTTCATTGATTTCCTCTCCTCTTCATCTTCCACGTCTATTCTAAAGAATTCTAAACTATACTCTACTGAAATACCAAGTGAATCAAATTTGATTATCTCTTGTTTGATTCTCTGCCACTCTCTCTATAAGATCTCAGTGCTATTCAGAGTTATAGGATCTTTTGTATAACAAACTGCTGATTAAAAGGTGCGGTTGAGGCTTGAAATCAATTGGGTGTGACTGTAGCCCCGAAAATCAATTAGGTGATCATGTAGCCTAGTTAATTCAAGAGAGTTTCCTTGAACTCGAATACAGGAGGTTGTACCTCGTAGTCTTGAAACGGATGGTGTAATCTAGGAGACTATTTTGATAAGAAATCCATACGATTTGTACGGGACCGGATGTAGGGTAACTCTGAACCAGTATAAAATCCTAGCGTTTTCTTTCCTTTACTGCTTTTATTTAGTACTTGCATCTATGTCTGATTTCGTGATTATATTTGTGTCTATGAATTGCATTTATTGGTAATTAAATTACATAAGTTTCAAAAAGATTTAGAAAATTTATAAAACACCATTCACCTCTCATCTAATATTATTTCAGCCTTAAGATCCGTAATTCGCATTTCTTACATATATAGGAATCAAGCTGTGGCAGTGGAACATGATCAGCCACTGCCCACCTCGAATGAAGAGGGCGGATCAAGGCATGGTTGTCGGCTTATCATCAATTGATTGGATTTATGGCGTGGAATAAGTAATAAACCCTACCTTAAAAATAACTAAGTCCATACACATGTATGGGATCGAGGACGGTCCCTAGGCATGCTTTGAGATGACGATGAACCGTGATGCTCGGGTTTATGAAATTTTGTTTTTTCCATTTACCGCATACTTTATTTTTTCTAATACCATAGCTATTTGGTTTTTCAATTGTACGGGCTTTTATTTTATATTTGATCAACTGTGCTCTGGAATGATTAAATCTTGATTAATGTAAAGAATAACAGTGGTTACAGCCCCGACCTGAGAATCGGGCACTAACCGTGAGTTACGAGTCACTTCACTGGAAAGCAACAGAATGTACTCCAACACGGATAAGTCCTCGATTGGGGAACGTGGCTGGATTAGGATACTACGCGGATCAAGTCCTCGACCGAAGAACGAAGCCAAAATAGGATATCCCATCGATTAAGTCATCGATTGGGGATCAAGGTCGGAGTAGGATGCCCTATGTATTAAGCCCTCGACTGGAGAGTTAAGGCCGAAGAATAGAACATAATATATAATCTGGTATGGACAATGCTTGCCAAGATGTAGGACGCTATGCAAGAAAGCGACACTATCGGCCTACTTAGATCGTCGTGTATGGATCATGCTCGGTAAGGACCCGAAATGGTCCCGGATTTGGGTTAAACGACCCAGAGAGGTCTAAGGATTTAGATATGGACCTAGAGAGGTCCCAGATTTGGATTAAATGAACCGAAAAGGTCTAAGGAGTGGAACATTGACCCAGAGAGGTCCCAGATTTGGATAAAATGACCCGAAGAGGTGTAAGGATTTGGTATGGACTAACGGTGGTCCCGAATTTGGATAAAGTGATTCGAAGAGATCGTGAATTTTATTAATGGAATTGGGATGGATTTGGAATTGGATATCAAATCGGAATAGTCATGGATTTCTCTAATGATCCAGAGAGATCAAGGAAATGGATTAGCAACAGATTGGATTCAAGGATGAATAATATATCGATAAATATGGACTTTGGATTTATTACAATTTAGGGGTTTCGAGACGATCCATGAAATCGAAGTAGTTCATATAAGAGTTGTCTTATCTAGGAATTCACCTGATAATTCCTATTCGTTGCTTATTTTTAGACCAAATTAAGATTGTAATGATGCAAAATAACAAAATAATTCCATTACATTTTCAAAGTATATGAAAGAGAACGCCTAATTTTTCCCACTAAAATACCAGTCTCAACCAATTCATCTTCTCCACTTTTTTATAATAACAACAATAATATCAAATCATTCATTTTCACAATAAGAAGAGCACCAATGGCGGATTTTAACATTCATATAATTCATCCTGACTTTGTTAATGCAGAGCGCCACATTGCTACTACTGCTATGCGATGGGACTGCTAAATTACCTCCAAGAGGCAAAGGAGGTGCAAAGTGCACAATCTAGCAATACAATTCTTCAGCAACCCAATCTCCTCAATCACCACATAATAGCTACGTGGTTCATGCTTTACGACTTAGCTATGGCCATGTTATGAATGGATTTGGTCATCTTGGACACCTTCGATGAGAACCCTGTGCTGGAGAAGTATTCACCTCATCAGCCAATATGATTGAAATCATCATCATCAATCTAGTCAATTTGGTTCTAGACCTACCACCCCTTCCAAATGAGTTATGATTAAAGGGTCATCGTACATTTCTATAAATTGTCCCTAATATTAATTCCAGAACAGTGACTTCTTTTTGAATGTGTATAAGCTAACTGAATATTCTGAAGAACGTAACTGATAATAATGTATAAGTTAATGTTTTGAAGTTCTGGTTTAGTTAAATTTTTGGAGTGATTTTGTTTAATTGAAATGTGCTTAAGAGACTAAAATTTTAATTGAACGATGTTTTGTCATGTAGGAAGAAATTAGAAGGTTTGGGTTACTGACTTAAAAGAAAAATTGATTTCACCAATTCTTAAAATTTGTTGATCCCACCTAATAAAATAGCAAACAATCTCTCTGAAAAGGCCTAAATATAAAAAAACATAGAAAGTTTAAGTCAAAAACATGACATTCTAAGCTTTCGAAAAAGTTGAAAGATTCATAGAGTAAGCTTTTAAGAAATTCGGAAGGTTTATAGAATGGTCTTTTGATAAAATCGCAAGGGTAATAGGAAATGGCCCTTCAACCTTGTCGAAATCTCTATGGAAACTCGAACCTTTTCCTAGTGTAACATGAAGATAAGTGGCAAGACCTTCCGACATGAATGAACCCAAAACCTCGAAATTCCAAAATTTGAAAATATTAATATTATTAATATTATTAATATTATTAATATTAATAATATTAATAATATTATTGAAAGTTCTGGTCAAAATTTTAAAAATATGTCATACCCATTGAAGTCGAAAGGTTTCAAGCTTAACTCATGAGAAATTTAACGTTTCAAAAAATATAGGCATAAGCAACACAAAAGTTAAAGAGTTCCAATCTTGTTAGAATCTGATAGACGAAAGGTTCGATATGTTGAATATGCGAATATATGGTTTTAGTTTGATGATAATAAACATATATATATATATATATATATATATATATATTCATTTAAATGTATTTGTTAATGTACTATTTTGTTTTTCACATAATTAAATAAATATTTGCTGAATAAAATAAATAACACAGAATTTAAATTCAAATGGATATTTTATTCAAACAAATATTTATTACAATTTTGATTATAACAAATTTGAACTCTCACTATATGTATACAATCTTTGATTACAATACAATTTTGATTTCATCACATTAAATATACATTTGCAGGCCACTATAATTCACTCACACCCGTATTATCTTCAACTCTATTCCAGATTGAATCCAGCATCTGAGCAATCTGCAAAAATACACACTGATTTAGTAAAATTGAAAAGGAAATATTTTTGCAGTATAAAATAAAATGTAATTTTGAAAATATTATTTGCCTCAGTTATTTGGGTTGTTCGTCATCATTTAATTTTGAATTTATCAAACATGAACAACTTGTAACATGCACAATGTATCATTGTACATGCCACAAGGCCATGCACACCAATATACACTTGATTAATCTACAGGAACGGGTGAGCACAAGGTCAAACCCAAATCAAAAGCCGGGTTCAACTCAAGTGAAATAAATAAAGTCACGACACGAACACAAGGTGAAACCCGAGCTTTAAAGCTGGATTCAATACAGGTGTAGTCCAAAATACAAGTACAATAAAATAGTCAAAACGACTAAAATGGAAACAACATCAAAATTTAGTGTCGACCAAAACTGCATCAAGAAAACATAACCAAAACACAATGCAAAGATACCCAGACCAACATATACAACATACATATATACAGTATAATCATACATGTATATACACAGTGTATATATCTAAAGCAAAACTCGAGGCAACTAGACAATATACAAGACCAAGCAGTGCATATGCAGACACAAACCAAGTGGCTTAACTATTCAACGGTAGTTTCAAAAGACTACAAAGCCTCGAACAAGACCCGACTACAATTATAAAGTATATAGGAACCAACACACATGAACTTTGTGAACCATACCAGTTTAAATGCAACTAAATACAAGTCAGAATACAACATGCTCCAAGTAGTTGATAATGCACAAGATCAAAATTGAAACAGAGGTGGCAACTGGACCAACTCATGAATAAAAGTGTAGACAAATGAACACAGTGATGTACAACATCAAGATCAAATTCCACCAAACAACAGAACGTAACAACATGAAGTCTAATTCAAACTATAGATGCAATCAGACAGTTGAACCAAACTCCAAAACAAACACAAGCATACATATATCCTAAGGCAACATGGAAACAGTGCAGACTCGAATAAACAAGTAGATAGAGCTCAAGGCTACAAACCAGCACACATGGACATCAACCAAACAGCAAATGGTCAAGAGCATAACAATGTCAAGGCCGAAAATAAATCAAGGTACAAGTCGAGTATGCTACAGGGATGAACACAAATGGCCAAAGTCGAGCACAAAGAACGAAATCAAAATCGTCAAATCAAGTCAAAGCCGTAAGTTAATCAAGGAAGTCGAACAAGTCAGAAACCAAAACAGTAGCAGATTCAACCACGAAGGCCGAAGTCAAAAGAAAACAAGCCATGGTGGGCACAAAATCAATCAAAGCCGTTATCAAGAAAGCAAAAATATACGAATTGAAAAAGTCAGAAATCATCACTATCATCCATACAAAAATCAATGATCGAGCTATATTAAATGACAAATTCAAATGAACGAAAATATAGGAATTCGAATCCTATAAAACCCAATCATCATCGGCTGCAAAAGATCATTCGAGTTCAATCATATCATAGATCACAACATCAATTGGGAACTCGAATCAAGATGAGTATAGTATAAATCAAAGAAGGAATGAACGTATTAATTTCACTATAGATAAACTCGACTCAAATTGAAGGAGCCATGAGCAAAGTAAGGAGACGGTCGATCGATAGAGCAATCAATGTGGAATCATCATTCGATCGAGTTATTAAAGTCGGGGACTTCAATTTTCCAAAAACCTAAATCAGAAAGAGGAACAAAAGAAGAAAAGAAGCTGCCATTTTTCACAACGAAAATAATACACCAAGGAATATACAAGAAGAAATAAAAAGGGGACGGAGTTTATTTCTTAAGGTTAAACTTATGGCACAGCTTCTTTAATTATATTTGGGTTTTAATTTTTAAATTGGGGTTTTGTTATTTAAATTGTTTTAAATTTGTATATTTCCTTTTAAACTTTTGTAAAATCTAGTCGTGTGACTAGGAGACGAACTACGGTGGTGTAGTTTGAGAATTCACAACTCAGTGGCTGAGTTGTGGTAAGGTTTTGATCGTAGAGTTAGGTTAGTCGATAGCGTGTGTTGCAAGTTTACGTGTGTAAGTGTCCGACTACTTAATTTCTAGTAGAAACCTTGGGGCAGCACGTAGGCAGGGTTTTTTTTAAGCTGGGTAAATCTGCGTGTTTCATTTTTACATTTTTTTTATTATTCTGCTATTATCTGTGCTGCAGTTACACGACTATATTTGTGTTGCGAATATTTTATATACTTCCGCATAATTTTTTTATAATTGATAATATCACCCTATTCAACCCTCCCCCCCCTCTAAGGTGAAATCGATCCTACAAGTAGTATCAAAGCTAGGAACAAAAGCCATTTTTGTTTTAAAAAGTTTGATTTTCCAAAGGCCAAATTTTCTTACAAATTTGAATTTTTAAAATAGCTTTTGTTAATAATATTTTTAATGTGGTTCGGTCCAATATTATTCCTCCTGTTTATGATGGAATGGATTTTCTGAATTGGAAATTAAAAATGGAATTTTATTTAGAATCTGTTAATGTTAAATGTTGGAATATTATTGAAAATGGTGTGATAGAATAGATGAGAAAAATTCTTCGATCAATGCTCTTGCTATGTATATATTATATTCTGGTATTAATAAAGATAATTTTAACGTTGTCTCTCGTTGTGAAAATGCACAGAAAATCTGGAACATTTTAGATGCAATATATGGTGCACAAGTTAACAACCATGAGAGGTCCCCTATAATCAACTTAGAAACGTGCTTGATAGGACCGGAAAAATGCAGCACTGATGAAGATTCAATGGCCGATGAGATAAGTGATTTTACAATTAATGATTTAGTTCTCTTGTGCCAAAAAGTAATTGAAAATAATAAAGCTCTTAAGTTGAAAAATAATAAGTTGGAAAGGGAATAAGCTAAACTTCATCAGAGAAACAATGATTTGAAAAATGAGCTTAAAAATATTAAGAAAAACATAAATTCTAATTGCAAAAGCTGTTTGAATCATGAAAAAGAATTTGCTCGTCTACATGAAAACTTTCAAAATTTAGAAAAATAAATTTTAATTCGAGAGAAAAACAAAACTGAGTTAGTTTGTAAAAAAAACATTTTGCAAAAAGAGTTGGATAGCTTTAAGAAGTCAGAAATTTCTAAATGTCCGATTTTTGAAAAAAGATTAAACGAGATCAACGAAAATTTCAAAACCCTTGAAAAAGAAAATGTGATTTTGAGGAAATCTAAAATTATTCAATTAAATCACGAATTTGAAAAGATTGAATTTAAAAAATCCAACTCTTTGAAACTGAGATGCTTGAAATTGAGAATAAAATTAGAGAGCTTAAAAAGGAAAATATGGACTTAAAAGTGAAGAATTTTAAAAAGAGAGAAAATAGCATTAGTTGTTGTTCGAAGCTAATAAATGAAAATAAACTTTTAAAATCCAAAGTAAATAAACTAGAGTTGGTTACTCGGAAATTTTTCACTAGAGATAAATCATTTAACATACTCTTAGAAAACCAAATCTTCGAGAATAAAAGGAATGCATTTGGATTTGCAAAAGAATCAAAATGTGGACAAACAACTAATAACACTGTTAAAGTGAAAAGTGTGATACCCAGACACGTAAAAACCATTCTAATTTGGGTTCCTAAAGGCACAAACGCAAAAACCCTTAAACAAATCTGGGTGCCAAAAGAAACAAATATAAATAGTTTTGGGTCTCCACAAACTTATTTTTCAAAATTTTTTGCCACTAACAGCCATGGACCTATAAAAACAAATAGGTTACAAAAATCTTTTATCGCGTAGGTGTGGTGGCAGGGCTAAAGAACAACAACAGTATTCTATGGATTCTGGCTGTTCCGGACACACAATGGGCGACAAATTAGAGTTCTTTAGCCTAATACAAAGGTGACATAATCACAATGGAAAACAACGAAAAAAAATTAACATAAAGGTAAGAGAGGTAACGGTATATTCATCTTGAACGATATATTAAATGTGATAATCTACACCATAATCTGATTTAATTTAGCCAGTCACGTGATGATGAAATGAATACTGATTTTGATTCGGACTTTTTCAAATTATTGGCCAATTATACTTTTTACCGAGAACATTACATGCACCTTTAGAATCTTTGAACTACTTCATATAGATTTGTTTATACTAATGATGGTGTTTTATTGATTGATGATTATATCTCGGTGCACATAAATATATTGGTATATCCTACGGCTTCAAGATTTGACACTATTTGTTTATTTGCACGGCTTTAGTTCGATTTCATTTAAATCTACTAAAAAAAATTTTAATATTTTTTGTTGCACACTTCATGATCTGGTTTATAACTAATGATAATATTGAGTGAAAGAAAAATTCAGATGCAGATTACACTGGTAATCTAGTTGATAGAAAAATTACCATTGAAACGTGATTTTTGCTGAGACATTCAGTAGCTGTATCGTTTTTCAAAGAAAATATCTGCATATTTTTCATTTCAAATAACAGACATTTTTCTTATAAAACTCCTTCCAAAAAATCATTTTTTTTGTTGACCTTATTTCAGATTAGTCATTTTTAAAAATTTGATTTTATAATTATTTTTGGATTTGATCTTAAATAACTATTGACTAATCTGGCTCACTACTGATTATCTAAAAGATAAATAGTGATTGAAAAAAATGATGAGTGTTGATATTGATCATGCATTATAACCTGAGACAGTATACTTAGTAAATTTCTTTAGAAATTTAAACAAGAGTTATAAAACTTTGGTGGTAAAAATTCCATGATCATTTCTAATTCTATTATACTTCTATCGACCGTCATTCATCAAAATCCAATATAGTATGTCAATATGTGGTATTTTAAACGGAAAATTATGTGCTTTCATTATATTATATTTTTAGCAATAAAAACATCCAAAGTATTCACTCTCATTTAACAATCCTCACGGTTATGCATGGGTGAATTACTAGGGATTTTTGATCATGTGCTTCCATGGTCATTTAAAAGTCCTCACGGTTATGCATGTATGGAACGCATATCAAAATTGATTGATTTAATTGACAAGTTGATTCTAATCCCATTTAAAAGTTATCACGGTTATGCATGGTTAGAAGATACTGGAATTCATTTTTTTAATATTTTTTTTGGAATACTACTAATCTCATTTAAAAGTCCGAACGATTATGCATGGTTAGTAGATATTAAAATTCCAGAAATAAATATACCACAAATAGACACAACTACATGGTTTTATATGATGACATCATCCCTATCATTCTAAAGTGGAATATGAGTCAAATAGAGTATTTATGATTTTTGTTTGATTTTTATTGAAATTTAATATTTATATTCGATTGAGTTTTAATGACGTATCAATGTCTATCACTTTATCTCTATTTTTCTAACACTGTTACTCTTTTGTTGATAACAAAAAGGGGAGAGAAAGTTTAAGATTTTGGCAAACAAAAGTCAAATATTTTATTTTCTATATGCATCTAGTCTCATTTATTCATTTTCATGCATATATGAAGGGAGAGCTTTTTGTAAAGAGGGAGCATTAAAATAGGAGAGCAAATTGAAGGATCAAATACATTTAACAAATTAAAAATCATAAATATATGTTTGTTATCATCAAAAGGGGGAGATTGTTGAATACGCGAATATATGATTTTTGTCTGATGATAATAAACATATATATATATATATATATATATATATTCATTTTAATGTATTTTTTAATGTACTATTTTATTTTTCGCATATTTAAATAAATATTTGCTGAATAAAATAAATAACATAGAATTTAAATTCAAACAGATATTTTATTCAAACAAATATTTATTTTTGAATAGTACAAATTTGAACTCTCACTATATGTATAAAATCTTTGATTACAATACAATTTTGGTTACATCACACTATATATACACTTGCAACTCACTACAATTCACTTACACTCGTATTATCTTCAACTCTCTTCTAGATTGAATCCAGCATCTGAGCAATCTGTAAAAATACACACTAACGCAGTAAAATTGAAAAAGAAATATTTTTACAGTATAACATAAAATGTAATTTTGAAATATTATTTGCCTCGGTTATTTTGGTTGTTCATCAGCATTTATTTTTGAATTTATCAAATATGAACAACTTGTGACATGCATAGTGTATCACTGTACATGCCACAAGGTCGTGCACTCCAATATACACTTGATAAATCTACAGGGACAGGTGAGCAAAAGGTCAAACCCAAATCTAAAGCTGGGTTCAACTCAAGTGCAATAAATAATGTCACGACACGAAAACACTAGGTGAAACCCGACCTTTAAAACTGGATTCAACACAGTTGTAGTCCAAAATACAAGTACAATAAAATAGTCAAAATGACTAAAATGGAAACAACATCAAAATTCAGTGTCGACCAAAACCGCATCAAGAAAACATAACCAAAACACAATGCAGAGAAACCCAGACCAACATATACAACATACATATATACATGTATAACCACACATGTATATACACAGTGTATATATATGTGTGTGTGTGTGCAGCAAAACTCGAGGCAACTAGATAGTATACAAGACCAAGCAGTGCACACGCGGACACAAACCAAGTGGCTCAACTACTCTATGACAGTTTCAAAAGACGACAAAGCCTCGATCAAGACCAGACTACAATTATAAAGTATGCAGGAGCTAACACACATGAACTCAGTGAACCAGACTAGCTTAAATGCAAATGAATACAAGTCAGATTACAACAAGCTCCAAGTAGTTGATAATGCACAAGAACAAAAATGAAATAGAGGTGGCAACATGGAGCTATAGACCAACCAAGTAACATATATGTATACAACTCGAAGCAACTCATCATAATTCAAATTGCAGTTCAAATCAAGTGAAGTCACAATGAAACTACACTGGACCAACTCATGAATAAAAGTGCAGACAAATGAACACATTGAAGTACAATATCAAAATCAAATGCCACCAGACAACAGAACGTAACAACATAAAGTCTAATTCAAACTGCATATGCAACTAAACAGTCCAACCAAACTCCAAAACAAATATACACAAGTATACATATATCCTGAGGCAACATGGAAACAGTGCAGACTCGAATAAACAAGTAGTCAGAGCTCGAGGCTACAAACCAGCACACATGCACATCAAGAAAACAGCAAACTGTCAAGAGCATAACAAAGTCCAGGCCGGAAGTAAATCAAGGTACAAGTGGAGTAATCTATAGGGATGAACAAAAATGGCCAAAGTCGAGTACAAAGAACGAAATCAACATCGTCAAATCAAGTCAAAGCCGCAAGTTAATCGAGGAAGTCGAACAAATCAGAAACCAAAACAGTAGCAAGTTCATCCATGAAGGACGAAGTCAAAAAGAAAACAAGCCATGGTGGGAACGAAATCAATCAAAGCCATGATTATCAAAAAATCAAAATATATGAAGTGACAAAGTCAGAAATCATCACTATCATCCATATGAAAATCACTGACCGAGCTATATTAAATGACAAATTCAAATGAATGAGAATATAGGAATTCGAATCCTATAAAAACCAATCATCATCGGATGTAATGAGTCATTCAAGTTCAAGCATATCGTAGATCACAACATTGGTTAGGAACTCGAATCAAGTCGAGTATAGTATAAATCGAAGAAGGAACGAATGTGCCAATTTTCGCGATAGATAAACTCGACTCAAATTGAAGGAACCGTGAGCAAATTAAGGAGACGGTCGATCGACAGAGCAAGCATCGTGGAATCATCATTCGATTGAGTTAATAAAGTCGGCGACTTCAATTTTCCAAAACCATAAATCAAAAAGAGGAACGAAAGAAGAAAGGAAGCTGCCATTTTTCACAACAAAAATAGTACGGGCTAAGGAATATACAAGGCGAAATAAAAAGGGGACTGGGTTTATTTCTTAAGGCCAAGCTTATGGGCCGACATCTTTAATTATATTTGGGTTTTAATTTTTAAATCGGGTTTTATTTATTTAAATTGTTTGAAATTTGTATTTTTCCTTTTAAACTTTTGTAAAATCAAGTCTTGTGACTAGGGGACGAACTATGGTGGTGTAGTTCGAGAATTTGCAACTCAGTGGCTGAGTTGTGGCACGGTTTTGAGCGTAGTGTTAGGTAAGTCGATAGCGGGTGTCGCAAGTTTACGCGTGTAAGCGTCTGACTACTTAATTTCTAGTAGAAACCTTGGGAGCAGCACGTAGGCGGGGTTTTGCCGAAGGTGGGTAAATCTATGTGTTTCATTTCCGCATTTTTTATTATTCTGCTATTATATGTGCTGCTGTTACACGACTATATCTGTGTTGCGAATATTTTATACACATCCACATAATTTTTTATAAATGATAGCATCACCCAATTCACCCCCTCCCCTCTAGGGTGAAATCGATCCTACAAGTGGTATCAAAGCTATGAACAAAAGCCATTTTTGTTTTAAAAAGTTTGATTTTTCTAAGACCGAATTTTATTACAAATTTGAATTTTTAAAATTGCTTCTGTAAATAATGTTTTTACTATGGGTCCGTCTAATACTATTCCTCATGTTTTTGATGGAACAGATTTTCTGAATTGGAAATTAAAAATGGAATTTTTATTTAAAATCTGTTAATGTTAACTGTTGGAATATTATTGAAAATGAGTGTGATAGAATAGATGAGAAAAATTCTTCGATTAATGCTCTTACAATGCATATATTATATTCTCATATTAATCAAGATAATTTTAACTTTGTTTCTCGTTGTGAAAATGCACAGGAAATCAAGAACACTTTAGATGCAATATATGGTGCACAAGTTAACAACCATGAGAGGTCCCTTATAATTAACTCAAAAACGTGCTTGACATTACTGGAAAAATGCAGCAGTGATGAAGGTTCAATTGCCGATGAGATAAGTGATTTTCCAATCAATGATTTAGTTCTTTTGTGCCAAAAAGTATTTGAAAATAATAAATCTCTTGATTTGAAAAATAATAAGTTGGAAAGGGAACAGGCTAAACTTCATCAGGAAAAAAATGATTTGGAAAATGAGCTTAAAAATATAAAGAAAAACAAAAATTCTAATTGCAAAAGCTGTTTGAATCATGAAAAAGAATTTGCCCATCTTCATGAAAACTTTCAAAAGTTAGAAAACGAAATTTTAATTCGAGAGAAAAACAAAACTGATTTGATTTGTAAAAACAACATTTTTCAAAAAGAGTTGGATAGCTTTAAGAAGTCAAAAAATTCTAAATATGCGATTTTGAAAAGAAACTAAATGAGATCAATGAAACTTTAAAAACCCTTGAAAAAAAACGTGATTTTGAGCATATCTGAAATAATTCAATTAAATCACGAATTTGAAAAGGAGATTGAGAAATATAAGGATTTTGAAAATATTGAATTTAAAAACTCCAACTCTTTGAAACTGAGATGCTTGAAATTGAGAATAAAATTAGAGAGCTTAAAAAGGAAAATATGGACTTGAAAATGAAGAATTTTGAAAAGAGAGAAAATAGCATTAGTTGTTGTTCGAAGCTAATAAATGAAAATAAACTTTTAAAATCCAAAGTAAATAAACTAGAGTTAGTTACTCATAAATTATTCCCTAGAGATAAATCATTTAATATACTCTTAGAAAACCAACACTTCGAGAATAAAAGGATTGCGTTTGGATTTGCAAAGTATCAAAATATGGACAAACCACTAATAACACTGTTAAAGTGAAAAGTGTGATACCCAAACACGTGAAAACCATTCCAATTTGGGTTCCTAAAGGCACAAATATAAAACCCTTAAAGTCAAACAATCAGGGTGCCAAAAGGAATAAATATAAATAATTTGGGGTCTCCACAGACTTATTTTTCACAGTTTGTTGCCACGAACAACCATGGACCTATAAAAACAAATAGGTCAAAAAAAAAATCTTTTATCGTGTAGGTGTGGTGGCAGGCTAAGGAACAACAATAGTGTTCTTTGGAATTTGGCTGTTCTAGACACACAATGGGAAACAAGTCAGAGTTCCTTAGCCTAATACAAAGGTGACAGAGTCACAATGGACAACAATGAAAAATAATTATCGTAAAGGTAAGAGACGTAATAATATATTCATCTTAAACGATATATTAAATGTGATAATCTGCACCATAATCTGATTTAATTCAGCCAGTTATGTGATAATGAAATGAATGTTGATTTTGATTCTGATTTTTCAAAATTGTTGGCCAATGATACTTTTTTACCGAGAATACTACATGCACCTCTAGAGTCTTTGAACTACGTCATATAGATTTGTTTAGACTAATGATGGCGTTTTATTGATTGATGATTACTCTCGGTGCACATAAATATATTGGTTTATCCTACGGCTTCAAGATTTGACACTATTTGCTTATTTGCACGGCTTCAATTCCATTTCATTTAAAAACTATTAAAAATAAGTTTAAGATTTTTGTACCAAAGATCATGATCTGTTCTATAACTAATGATAATCTTGAGTGAAAAAAATTTCAGATGCGGATTACACTAGTAATCTAGGTGCTAGAGAAATTACTAGTGAAACATGATTTTTGTTGAGACATTCAGTAGCTGCATTGTTTTTAAAAGAAAATATCTTCATATTTTTCATTTCAAATAATTTTCATATTGCAGATAATTTTCTTATAAAACTCCTTCCAGAAAATCATTTTTTTTGTTGACCTTGTTTCAGATTAGTCATTTTTGAAAATTTGATTTTATAATTATTTTTGGATTTGGTCATAAATAACTATTGACTAATCTGACTTCCTACTGATTATCTTAAAGATAAATATTGATTGAAAAAAGTGATGAGTGTTGATATTGATCATATGTTAAAACTTGAGATAGTATACTTAGTAAATTTCTTTAGAAATTTAAACAAGAGTAATAAAAACTTTTTGTATGGTAAAAATTCCATGATCATTTCTAATTCTATTATATTTCTATCGACCATCGCTCATCAATATCAATATAGTATGTCAATATGTGGTATTTTAAACGGGAAATTATGCGCTTTCATTTTATTATGTTTTTAGCAATAAAAACATCTAAAGTATTCACTCTCGTTTAAAAATCCTCACAATTATGCATGGGTGAATTACTTGGGATTTTTGATTATGTGATTCCATGCTCATTTAAAAGTCATCACGGTTATGCATGTATGGAATGCATATCAAAATTGATTGATTTAATAGACAAGTTGATTCTAATCCCACTTAAATGTCCTCACGGTTAAGCATGTCTAGAAGACACTTGAATTCATTTTTTTATAAATTTTTTGTAACACTATTAATCTCATTTAAAAGTCCTAACATTTATGCATAGTTAGTAGATATTCAAATTCCTGAAATAACTATACCACAAATAGATACAATTATATGTTTTTATATGATGACATCATCCCTATCATTCTAAAGTGGAATATGCATCAAACAGAGTATTTATGATTTTTGTTACATTTTTTATTAAAATTTAGTATTTATATGATTCAGTTTAAATGATGTATTAATGTCTATCACTTTATCTCTATTTTTCTAACACTATTACTCTTTTGCTGATAACAAAAGGGGGAGAGAAAGGTTAAGATTTTGGCAAACAAAAGTCAAATATTTTATTTTCTATATGCAATCTAGTTTCATTTATTCATTTTCATGCATATATTAAGGGGGAGCTTTGTGTAGAGAGGGAGTATTCAAATAGGGGAACAAATTAAATGATCAAGTACATTTAACAAATTAAAAATCTTAAACATATGTTTCTTATCATCAAAAGGGGGAGATTGTTGAATATGTGAATATATGATTTTTGTTTGATGATAATAAACATATATATATTCATTTAAATGTATTTATTAATGTACTATTTTATTTTTCATATAATTAAATAAATATTTGCCGAATAAAATAAATAACACAGAATTTAAATTCAAATGGATATTTTGTTCAAACAAATATTTATTACAATTTTGAATAGTACAAATTTGAACTCTCACTATATATACACAATCTTTGATTACAATACAATTTTGATTACATCACACTATATATACATTTGCACCTCACTACAATTCACTCACACTCGTATTGTCTTCAACTCTATTTCAGATCGAAACCAACATTTGAGCAATCTGCAAAAATACACACTGATGCAGTAAAATTGAAAAAGAAATATTATTGCAGTATAAAATGAAATGTAATTTTGAAAATATTATTTACCTCAGTTATTTGATTTTTTCATCATCATTTAATTTTTAATTTATCAAACACGAACAACTTGTGACATGCACAGTGTATCACTGTACATGCCACAAGGCCGTGCACATCAATATACACTTGATAAATCTATAGGGATAGGTGAGCACAAGGTCAAACCCCAATCAAAAGCCAGGTTCAACTCAAGTCAAATAAATAAAGTCACGACACTAACACAAGGTCAAAACCGAGCTTTAAAGCTAGATTCAACACAGGTGCAGTCCAAAATACAAGTACAATAAAATAGTCAAAACGACTAAAATGGAAACAACATCAAAATTCAGTGTCGACTAAAACTGCATCAAGAAAACATAACCAAAACACAATGCAGAGAAACCCATACCAACATATACAACATACATATATACATGTATAATCACACGGCAAAACTCGAGGCAACCAAACAATATACACGATCAAGCAGTGCACATGCAGACACAAACCACGTGGCTCAACTACTCAATGAAAGTTTCAAAAGACAACAAAGCCTCGACGAAGACCAAACTACAATTACAAAGTATACAGGAACTAATGCACATGAACTTAGTGAACCAAACCATCTTAAATGCAACTGAATACAAGTCAGATTACAACAAGCTCCAAGTAGTTGATAATGCACAAGAACAATAATGAAACAGAGGTGGCAACATGGAGCTATAGACCAACCAAGTAACATATATGTATACAACTCGAAGCAACTCATCATAATTCAAACTGCAGTTCAAATCAAGTGAAGTAACAATGAAACTGCACTGGACTAACTCATGAATAAAAGTGCAGACAAATGAACACAGTGAAGTACAACATCAAGATCAAATGCCACCAGACAACAGAACGTAACAACATGAAGTCTAATTCTAACTACAGATGCAACCAAACAGTCCAACCAAACTCCAAAACAAATATACACAAGTATACATATATCTTGAGGCAACATGGAAAATGTACAGACTCAAATAAACAAGTAGACAGAGCTCGAGGCTACAAACGAGCACATATGCACATCAACCAAACAACAAATGGTCAAGAGCATAACAAAGTCAAGGCATAAAGTAAATCAAGGTACAAGTCAAGTATGCTACAGAAATGAACACAAATGGCCAAAGTCGAGCATAAGGAACGAAATCAACATCATCAAATCAAGTCAAAGCCATAAGTTAATCATGGAAGTCGAACAAGTCAGAAACTAAAACGGTAGCAAGTTCAACCACGAAGGCCGAAGTCAAAAATAAAACAAGCTGTGGTGTGCACGAAATCAATCAAAGCCGTGATTATCAAGAAATCAAAAATATACGAAGTGACAAAGTCAGAAATCATCACTATCATCCATATGAAAATTAATGACTGAGCTATATTAAATGACAAATTCAGATGAATGAAAATATAGGGATTCGAATCCTATAAAACCAAATCATCATAGACTGTAAAAAATCGTTCAAGTTCAAGCATATCATAGATCACAACATCAATTAGGAACTCGAATCATGTCGAGTATAGTATAAATCGAAGAAGGAATGAACGTATCTATTTTCGCTACAGATTAACTCGGCTCAAATTGAAGGAGCCGTGAGCAAAGTAAGGTGACGGTCGATTGACAGAGCAAGCAACGTGGAATCATCATACGATCGAGTTTCTAAAGTTGGGGACTTTAATTTTCCAAAACCCTAAATCAGAAAGAGCAACGAAAGAAGAAAGGAAGCAGCCATTTTTCACTACAAAAATAATACGGGCCAAGGAATATACAAGAAGAAATAAAAAGGGGAATGATTTTTTATTTCTTAAGGCTAAACTTATGGGCCAACTTCTTTAATTATATTTGGGTTTTAATTTTTAAATTAGGGTTTTGTTATTTAAATTGTTTTAAATTTGTATTTTTCCTTTTAAAATTTTGTAAAATCTAGTCGTGTGACTAGTGGACGAACTACGGTGGTATAGTTCGAGAATTCGTAACTCAGTGGCTAAGTTGTGGCAGGGTTTTGAGCATAGAGTTAGGTTAGTCGATAATGGGTTTCACAAGTTTGCGTTTGTAAGCGTATGACTATTTAATTTTTAGTAGAAACCTTGGAGGCAGCACGTAGGCAGGGTTTTGCCGAAGCTGGGTAAATCTGTGTATTTTATTTCTACATATTTATTATTCTGCTATAATCTGTGCTGTTGTTACACAACTATATCTGTGTTGCGAATATTTTATATACTTCTGCATAAATTTTTTATAATTGATAGTATCATCCTATTCACCCCCCTCCCCCCTCTAGGGTGAGATCCGACAAGATACTCCCCAACCTTGTTAGGTGCTTGTTGTCGAAAGGTTGGACCATTTAGTTATCAAACCTTTCGACAACGATTGAAGGTTGGCATCACAATACCTTCCGACCTTATTGAAAGGTACAAAGAGGGCAATTTCATTATTAAACCTTCAGTCTCCTTTGAAGGGTTGAAAGGATCATTATAGGTTACCAAAATTGTACATTAGTGGGTTCTAGGCTACCCTATCAAGTCTGGTCAAACCTGTTTCCAATAATATATGCAGTTTTCAAATATCCTTGAAGGACAAGTAAGAGAGGAGGTTACTCTAAAGTTTTATAGGGAATGTGAGAAGTAATCTTATTGTTCAAGAAGTTTAGGATAATTCTTCTACTTATACTCGATAATTTTGTTTCCATGAAGAAGAGGAGGAAAGAGAAGCAGAATACTATATATGAAAGATCACTAAAGTTCTCAACCGATTGAATCAGACTCATATAGATGTCCTAGATTGATGCATGAAGGACAAGAGGCTAAATTTTTTATAGCTTACAATAAAGGTGACTTGAAAAGTCAAGAGCAACCCTTCGAATTGGGGAGGAGGGGCAAATGTTGCACTAAAAATCAACCTTCCATCTAAGGAAAAAAGTTTCTCAACAAAGACTAAAGTAAAGGGGTTCAGTTCAAACCTTTCGAACGAGAAGAAGGGATGCAGTCACCGGAATTCATTAGCATCAATCCTTTCGAAAGATTCAAATGGTTCCAAGATGTTCTTAACTTTTGAAGGGGGATGAACAAGTTAAACAAAGTGCAAGAAACTCTATAATGGCCTTTTCGAAAGCATTGCCAGCCTTTAGAACCGGTTAAAGCACATCCAAGTTACCTTTCAGCAATGATGAAAGGTTTATGAAGAAAGTAGTCATCACAAGTCAACGAAGAATGAAAGACAACCTTTCGACATCATTAAAGAGCAACCTTCCGACAAAGTCGAAAGGTTCACAACAAACAAGAGAAGAACAACATTTTGACAATGTCGAATGGCTCACAACAACCAAAAGAGGAGCAAACCTTTCGGCAAGGTTGAAATGTTCATAACAATATAAAAAAGACAACCCTTCGATAATGGCGTAAGGATCATGAAGGCATACGAGTAACAAACCTTCCAACAAAGGCGGAAGGTTCATAATAGAAAATGAAAAAGCAAACCTTTTGATAAAGAAGAAAGGTTTAAGGCGCCATATAAACAGGAGACTTTTTGACCTAGTCGAGAGCATGAAGTCAAAGGAGGGCCGCCTGCATTTATAAATAAGACCTAAGAGGTCCGGTGTTAGGGTTCAGATTTTCTCTCATTATAACTTTGTAACATCTTGAGAAAATAATTATAACCATACTTGAGTGTCATTTGGGAATTTGAATAAAAATAAAGCATTTTCTTGTATACAGTAGGCTTGGCTTTAGAAAAAGGACTTTCATTCTGCTTTTCTTCATCTCCTACCTAGAATTTACTTTGCCGCTTCTCATTTGGGATTTTTGGATTGTAACTGTAATCAAATCTCCGTATAATAAAAATGATTATTCTAGAGTGGACATAAGTCAAAGATGGCCGAACCACCGTAAATCTTGTCCCTTTTACTTGCTTTCATTTTAATTTGGTTATTCTTCATATTATATTCTCTACATCATATACTATTTGCGATCTATATCCTATTATAGGAGCTTTCACATATAATTGGGTGTTGGCAGTCAATTTTGACGCCAATAGTAAGGAATGTCACGATCTCCTTAAGTAGCTTCTCTTTCTCATCACCAAGGTAATTGAACCAGTGTCAAGGATGGTCCAGGTAAAGTTATTGTAAATCTCTATGAAAACTGTATTTTGCTAGTTTTGAATATTTTAAAATTAATGTCTTTTCAAGATAAAATCTTCTTAATTTAACTTATTGACTTAAGTCGTTTCTAGAAAGAAGATAGCTTGAGAAACAGTCACTCTGTGATTATATAATGAAATGTGGCTAAGCATAAAAAGAAAGACTAAAACAAATCTTCACAAATCAATATATCATTACGTGTTTACAATCATTCATCTGTTTCATACAAGATGGACTTAGTAAATAATTGAGAAACAAATTTGTCCTTATCATACTTAAGTTTTTAAAGAGGAAAATCTTTGGGAATGGATCTGACTCGTGGTATATCCCAACAAGCTCCAGGATGTGGGTAGGTCTGAATTCGTCCAAGTATCTTTTGTGTAAGCACCTAAGTAAAACCCCATAAATTTCACCTATATATGAAAATTAAACGATGAGGTATATAAAATAGACCTTATATAAGAAATTAACCCCCAAATCTCTTTTAAATGAGCATCATAGCAAAGATGCACTCTCATTAGCCGAGGTGTGGCTTCTTGATACTTAAAAGATGCTAACACTGCTGCACTTCTATTTAGTCTATTATACTTGTCAAAAAGTATATTGTGCTCCATCTACTGCTTGTCGAACTCCCAACATAACTTTTTTAGCTCTGCTTGTTCCCTTTCAAGCTTAGTCTTATAGAGGTGAACAGTTTTCTTTATTATCTAAAATAGACGATTTGCACTATTATTATCTTCGAAGAAAAAGATGTTTAAATAGAGAATCTCATACCTGAGATATTGGGACTGATCTTGGGATGCTTGTTCTTTCTCCTTCGATGCTCTAACATTAACAAAAGCAGTATCTTCTTAAGAGGTAGAAGGTGCAGCAGATTCAGGCTTGACTGCTTTTTGAGGAGGTAAATCTTTCTCATGAGCTCTTATATTATAATCCCCATCTTTGTCAGGGGACTCGGTATAGCCCTCACCATCACCACCAAAACCTTGGCCATAGTTGGAGTTATCATCATTATCATCACCATCGCCCTCGCCATCTTCTTCTGCAGTATCATATTTGTCACCTTCGTCTTCAAAGTCAGATTCGATTTCGAAGGAAGGGACTTCAAAAGAAAGAATACTAGAGGAGTCAAACTCCTCCTTTTCAGCAGCTTTAGTTCCCTGCTTCATCTGATTAATCTTTCCTATAACACCATCAACGAGGGCAGAGTCGAGTGAGGGAAACTTAGCCCGAGACTTGTTGGTGCTGTCAGCGTAAGCAAGCATCAGAGCTTCTTCGAATGTGTTCATCATGACCTCATCAAGTGTAGTATCGAGGAACTGTGTCACTTCCCTTTCATCACCTGAGATAGAATCGACTTCCAGTTTTAGGGAGGCTTCTCTATCAAAGATGCATTCTTTACTTGCATTCGAACCTTTTCCTCATCAAATTCTTTTATGGTTATTTGAATTACCAAGTTTTCATCGGCGAGGTGCTATTGGGCTTTCCTTTCCTCTAAAATAGTGGATTCTGACTGGGTGAGAGAAGCACTCAATCGCTCCAGTTTGGATGTAGCTTCTTCTTTTTCTCCCGATAAGGTGGAGACTTGATCCTTTAAGGCAGAATTTCCTCCATAAAATTGGAGGATTCGACAGAAGATTGGGATGCCTGCTCGTGCAAAGATAACCAATCTTGGAAATCTTAAAGAAGAAATGCAGCACAAGTAAGAAATTGATAGAAAACGGTAATGAAAAAGTCTGGTGAAAAGAAACTTACCAAGAGTTGTTGTTATATTAGAGAATGATAGTGACCCGTTAAGTCGGAAATGGAAGCAAGTAGTTGGATGGAGGCAAAGGATGCAGAGTGTATAGACTAGACTATCTCTTAAAATTAATGGAGGAAGGAGGAGATGTTGGCCTTAAAGGAATGCACTTTTGGATGGGGTTAATCTCTAATGTTTTTGGCATCTGCTCAAGTGCATCTAGCGAGCTTGAAGCAGTGATGTGAAAGACAGGATCGACTTCGGTAGGAGTCTTCTTGGATTTATCATGAAGATCTTCGACAATCAGACTCTCTGATGTTTTGTCAAGAGATAAAGATTCGTCCTCCTCACAATCGAGAATATTGACTACTTTAACTATTTTCAGAGGCAGTTCGACCTCAGTTGATTTTGCCAACTTTCTCTTCACTGCCATCTTAGTCTTAGCAAGAGATTTAGCAAAGGTTTCGCACGGGAAGTCATAGGAGGAGGAACTAGACCACCAGCAGGCTTTTCAACTTGAGGAGCAGCTGAAGAGAATTCAACCAGATTATAAGTTAGCAGAATAATTTGGAAAGCAATACATTAGTAGATAACAAAAGCAACGTTTATAGATTATCGGAGTGGTCAAAACAAATAGGAGGCGTAAGAGAGAAATTTGTAGGCTCTCCCAGAGAAAGGAAACGTTTTCTTTTTGATGTATGCTGGTTTAGAGGATGTTTTCACAGTACCCTTTAACTAGAAGAAAGGAGAGAATGCTTCTTCAAGTTTGTAGAATTCAACAGCTTCAATCGGTCTCCAATCCTATTAGAATCTGCAACTACAAACTCCACCATTTTCTTATTGGCCTCATTATGTTCTTTAGCAGGAGCACCTGACTTATGGCGAAGATTAGAAAAGAAAAGTAACTGGATAGAAGGAAAATAATGAAAACCTAAACTTATGGGGAGTAGAGAAAGTCGCTCTGATGTTTGGGAAGTATTTGATGAAGAAAACCTAATTCTCCCAGTCTCTAACACTCCATTTGATATTTGCTTCTAAGGGGGATTTTCCCTGAAGATTTGGCTGCTCAGATTATTGAGTTTGACAGGTCGGTCAAGATGGTTCAATACTTCAACGTTTAAAGAAGGCAGACCAGACTCTAATGCCATCAATTCCAAAGGCAGAAGGTAAGTATATACATTCCAAGAAAACTGCATTGGAGTGATTTCATGATAAGAGAGAAACCTAGATAAGAAGTCCAGGAATGGAATAAACCCTACATGCCATATGTGTATAACAGTGTATGCAACGAACCCTTCGGGAGGGCCGCTGTTGGTGTCTGTTTCTATAGGTAGAATGGCTTCCACTCCGGTCATTCCATATTCGTTGAGAATGACGACAACATTATCTTATGTAGATATCAAAGGGCACTTTGAAGTAGCTTCAGCCTTCTTTGGGGAGCTCATAGTTCTGCTAGGTGAAAATGTTATATTTAGAATTTCAGTCTGTTATGAAGCTAACGTTCTTTCAAGAATTAGCGAAAACCTACTACGATAACCTAAATGTCAAACAAAACATGAAACTTCAAATTCTTTAAAAAACATTAAAGCTGAAAATGAGGTATATTGAGCTTAAGACTAAGTCGAAAGGGGAGAAAAATTTAACACTTAACATACACCTTTTAACAATGTCGAAAGCCCAAATATAAATGTATACTGAGCTTTCAATAAGGTTAAAAGGGAGGCCTCAAATATATGTCTAATCGACACTTTTCAACACTGTCGAAGCCACAATCATAAGTTTTAAAAGGGAGTATGAATGCTTTCGAAACCTTACATACCCACTGAGTCGAAAGGATATAAGTTAAAATCATATTGCTAAAAATAAAAGAACTTGGAACATTTCAACGATATTGGAAAAAGGTGATTATAGAAGGCTTCGAATCTTTAGTTTCGAAAGGTTTCAATAGGATTGAAAGGACATCACGGTTTCGAAAGCATGCTAAAAGCAAAGTTTTAATCAGTAGAATATGTTTTGACCAAGTCGAAATGCTTGGCTTGATTCGTGAATTTTATAAAGTGTGCTTTCTTCAACCTAGTCTATAAAATATATTAATCTTAAACTTAAACTAATTTAAAACAAGTTATATGACTAATTACGAAACCCATGAGACAAAACCAATACTTTTGAAAATGTGGATTACGATGCAATGACCAACACTTTCAAAAGGTATTAGACCCGAAAGCATAAGACTGCTTTCGAAGAGGTCAGTTTCGTATGAATTGAATAACCTTTTGACGAGGTCAAGCAAATTAGCGCTGCATTACCTTTTTACCCCATCAAAAGATGCTGAGAAAGAAAAAAAAGTTATCTCCTAAATCCCTTTCGAAGGGGTAGAAAGGTAAATTTGTGGTGCCAATTTTTTATTTGTACAATTCAGTGATCCCGTGTAAAGAAAACATGAAATTCTTTCATCCCCAAACCCGATTTCAACCCAGAAACATAGAAAGAACATTAAACAAAAAGATTTAAATGCATATTAACTATTAAAATTCAGAAATCTTTGAGGTAAAAGTTTAAGTTTTATAAAAATAGCAACAACAATAGGATCTGAAATCGAAAAAAGAAAATCAAAATGAAAATTAAGAAAAGTAGTAAGTCAAATTTAATCAAGAAATCAAATCGAGGAATACTCTCGGTAAAGTTAAAATGCAAACACTTTTCGGTAAATCAAAATCAAAAATTGAAGTCCCGATTATACAAAACCGAAAGTTGAAATCCGCAGTAAAATAAAAAGAGAGAGTACTTTCAACAGCGAAATAAATAAAACTTACTTAAGATCTAAATCTTTCGATTGCTGTAGATAAAGGATGAGGATTTGAGGACGGTGATGTTTTCTCGAAGAAAATTTAATTGCAGGTAAGTGAGAAGGAAGAAAAAGAGAACGTACTTTATAAGAAAATTTAGAAAGGACGGCAAGCCATTCGATCAGATTCAAATGAACGGTCCAGATTCGCGTGGGAATATCAAAAGGCGAGAGGATTCTGGATTTCGACAAGCTTGACATGGAAAGTGAAGAGCATCCCTTTGCAAGGAGAGGGGCAAATGATACTACTGAAACTCCTTTTGACCTAGCCAAAACTAATTTGAACAAAAGACAAGGAAGAACAAGCAGAAAAGTGCTTCGGCTAAACCTTTCGAAGGAGTTGAATGGATGTTAAAGCAAAAGTCCAAAAGATTTAGAGCCTTTCGAAGAGGTCGAAAGTATATTATAGTCAAGGTCTAGAACATTCTCAACCTTTCGAAGTGGTCGATGGGCTCGAAAGCACCCTTCATTTCAGTGACCACCTTATGAAGCCAACGATTCCATACGCATAATGACCTTTCGAATGTGTCAAAGCTACATCTACTAAAGACAAAGAAAGGCAACTCTCCATACACGCATCAAATCTTTGGTAACAAATTGTGTTGCCTTCACTCAAGCCACTCGAAAACATGCATTGGCCAGAGCAACCCATTTGAAAGCAAAATCAAGCCTTTCGAGCTGGTCGAAGCCATTATTATCCAAGGAGGTTCTACGTTAAATCATAGGGAAAAATTCGGAAGCAACTAACAGAGTCGAAACCATCGGTATTGCAACACCTTCGAAACCACTACATAAATCCTATCGAAAGAGTCGAAGACTCCTACAAAGCCACACATAGAAGAAAACACAACCATCCCTTTCGACATGGGCGGAAGCATTCAGAGGATAATACAGCAGCCACCTTTCAACCAAGTCGAAAGCATTGGGGGTCTAAAGGTGCTGACCACATCTACAAATAAGACCCAAGGGTCTAGTTTTGGGGATCCGAACTCAGTCATTCTAAACTTGCTTTTTCTTAATTATAAAAGCTGTAAAATCCTAATTTGTAATTGAATTGGGGAAATTAAGAAAGAAATCTTCTTTGAGCTGAGAATGGGAAGTCTTCAATTATCATAATTACTTAACTATTTTGTAAGCCTTTATTAGGTATAATATCGTGTTTCAGGTATCGACCATATCGAAAGGTCTCTTTCAACAAGCTCAAAAATCCATTCCATTCTCAAGTAATATCAACTATAGACTCCTAGCCACCTTTCCAAAGATTTATACTTTCGACGTGGTCGAATCCTTATACCAATATACTTTGACTTTGGATTCACAATCCAAACCAAAGAAACTTAAGGCCAGAGCTTTCGACAGGTCGAAACCTCAATCCCGGATCTCTAATCCCAGTCTTAACCACCAAATAACCAAGCTATTGATAGGGTTGAAACCTACTAAATCGAGTCTTAATTTTGGATCCTTAGAGTTACCCTTATGAGTCTTGCAACCGCTTCGAAAGGAAGGCTTTCGAAAGGATAACCACGTCATCTCAGCAAGCTCGAAAGGTTATTAAGTAAAGAAGCCAACCGAAAGGCTGATTTGAACAAGTTTTCACTACGATAATCTATTCGAAAGGATAACCAAAGAGAATATACACAATCTACTCTCCTCCACTTTCCTAAAGGAAATAAAAAGGGAGTAACCTTATCTTTTGACTCTATGTCAGGGTGTTGACAAGATTTTTTTGTTAACAGGGAGAACCAGTTCTTTTTTATTAAATGCTTCCCCAAATTAGCGGGACCTTCTCTACTCCATGTAAGCTCAGATTTCATTTTTTTTCCTTCCATGTTATTACTTTTCTTTACTGATCTTTGCTTATTATCAGGTTCTCATGCTAAAGGACTAAATGAGGAGAATAAGAGAACAATTGAGTTCCTAATTGAAGCTTCATACAGGATTTTGAACCGATTGAAGCTGTAGAATACCATAAAGTTTCCAAAGTACTCTCTCTTGCCAACTGGTCAAAGGACTCTCGATCAACCCCCTTTGATCCAACATACTTCCTAAAGCGAATGCTTCCTATCTTTAGATGATCCTACAAATTTCTCTTCAATGTCACTTATCTGCCCTAACAACTTCAGTAGGTTATAAACGCTGCACTTGTTATCTATTGCTTTGTTGTTTTTCAAGTTATTCTACAGACTTATAATCTGTTTGAATTTTCTACAGCCATTCCTTAAGTTGAAAAACCTATTAGTGGTTTGGCTCCTCCCTCTTCGGCTTCTCACGTGCCATCCTTTTCTCAGGCTCTTGATAAAAGAAAGATGGTCGTCAAGAGAAAATTGGTCAAATCAACTATGGTGGAGCCACCTCTAAGATAGCAAAAATAGTAGAGGTTTTTGATCTCTACTAAGAGAGGAGGATCAGTCTTTAAATATCGATAAAGCTTTGGAGGGTCCATCCATCGAAGTTCCTTCTGAACAATCTTTAAAAACTCCCACCATGGTTAACCCACTTTCCCGCATCGTTGTTTTGAGCTTTCCTGGTGCGATTGAGCATATATGGAAGGCTTTGGATATTTCGACCCCTTCAAAAGCTTATTCTTGAACACCCCACACCCCTTAGTATACCCAAAAAGACACACTAAAGTATATGGTGCTTATAGGTATAGCTAAAAAAATTACAAAGACAAAGATTCACAAGAAAAAATAATTAAAACAGTGGAAACATTTAATGAATCAATCTATAAAAAATTCAAACTTCATAAATACTTTATAAAATCAAATATGCCTCAAAATACAATATATCCAAGTCCGGTGAAAAAAATTATCTCAATCATAACGTCAGATTACATAAAATAACTATCCCTCTCAAGGAAATGTAATAGTACGTCAAAATGAAATAAAAAATGAAAAAGAAGAAGTAGAATACATGATGAAAAATATGTCTGAAATCTACTATCCCATTCTCTGCTGGCCTATGGGGGAAAGGGAAAATAGAGGAGTGGGTTAGACTAAAAGTCTAGAGAGTGGATGTAACTGCTGGTATTTTTAAGCGAGATAAAGATAATAGACTTATCAATAGTTATAGTATGAAAAGGAAATAAAGGAAAAGATAAAGCTGGAATAAGACGCTGCTTGCTTTAATTATTTCGATTGTTCGCACTTGTCTTAGATTACTGCTTTGATTAGGATGTATTCCTAATCCTACTTTAATTAGGCTGAATTCCTAATTATACCCTTTGATCGGCCCTCTATCTCTGTTGTGCCATTGTGAGCAAGTCCCCAACATGGGTCCCGCGACAAAAAGACACCTGCCGAGGCTCTGTAACTCAATAGCGAATTATCTCCTTGCACTGAGGTCGCACGCATGACCACCGTTAGGCTCGCACTATCTATTACGCCCTTTTACCCTAAACAACATAAGCATGCCCAGCCTCACCTCCTCCATTGTGAGACCATCAGTCCTACTCTGAAAGGGCCCTGCCCAGCCTCACCTAAGTGTGTTGTGAGACCATTAGTCCAAGTCTGGAATAGAATGCTGCCAATTCAGGTCCTACCAAACAAAATCTAGTTGCACCCCTTTCACAAATGCCCTAATTTGAACTTCTATCTACTGGCCTCTTAGTTACATTAGTTAGCATAAGCGTGTCCCAGCCTCACCTAACCTACTATGAGACCATAAGTCCTAGTTGGAAAGGTTATGCCTAGCCTCAACTACTGTGAGACCATCAGTCCAACTCTGGATTGGTTATGCCCAGGCTCACCTATTGTGAAAACATCAGTCCTAGTCTGAAAGGGAATGCTATTGTTTATGGGCCCTACTTCCATTTTTCTTATTCACTTAATATAAGTCTTTTAAATAAGCCCATTCTGTTCATTTTGCTCTATTTGATTATTCACTTATTCCAAGTCTTTTAGATAAGCTTCTTCTATTATCTCTGTTATGTTGACTTACTAACTTAGTGTATAACTTTAAAATAAGCCCCTTTCTATTCATTCTACTTAATTATAACCTATGTTATAATTTCTCTTTTATCTTGTCTTTTTAGTTATAACCTACCAGTTATAACTTTCTTGCAAATGTCAAATTTGTCTATTTCAGTCTATATTCTTTTATTCAATTCTACGTATTTAAGTCAAATTTTCTATAATTTTAGTGTTCTTAAAATTTAGTCTGTATTAGTGAATTATCCATTTTATTAATTTATTTATATGAAAGGAATAAAAAGAACTAAAATTTACAGGCTACAATCTGTCGCGAAACAGACGTAAATAAAATAAAAGTAACTATAAATGAAAGTAAATAAATGTAAATAAATGAATAAAATAGCGAAATAAAAATAGCTAAATAAAATAGACTGAAAAGAACATTAAAAATTACATGTAAACAACTTGTATAAAAACTACATTTTTTGAAGATCCTATTATTTTAAATTACTTAAAAATCTAAAATAATTACTTAAATACTCACTTGTGGTCGTTAGCTCTTTCCTTGGCCTTTTCGGATCCACTTATAGCATAGAAAATATTTTAGTTAAAAAGTTCTTTTTGTCAAAAAAATATATTCCTTTTAAGGTCCAGCCTCAGGCAATGAACCCAATGGAGGAAATTTGAATAAGAAAAATAGCTAGGCCTATGGTCTTATTTATAGTATCACTTATGGATCACAGATCGTTGGATTTGAAGATCAAATCTAGCACTACAACGTCATTGGTTTGATGGGAACCATCGGATGGAAGCACGGATGCACTAGATGGGATAAAATCAACAAAACACATCATGCTCGAACCTGGACGATTATTCGTCAAAGTGTACACGCGGGTCAACCTCTAGGTCGACCTTTGTGTGGTAAGGATTGACCTACAGGTCGACGCTTTTATGGGGAAGGTCAACCCTAGGGTCGACATGCCCTTTATAATTTTATCTCTTTTCTCGTTTTCTTGATTATTTTGTAACATCTTCGTTCTAGCTCGGATTTTGACAATCTATATATGGTAATTGCCCATAAAATTACCACGGACACAATAGTGCAACTCATGTGGCTCAAATCTGATAATTTCACAAAGATATTTTATTATTTAATTAATTCGTTAATTAATTATTGTAGCTTAAATTTTGGGTTGTTACATTCTTCCCTCTTTAAAGGATTTCGTCCCCGAAATCTCTAAGGATAAAAAATGAAATAAATGCTTTCATCCAAATTCTACTACCAACTACTCAATCAACATCCATTACATCCGTTGTCCTTAATTTTTTCTAATGGATTAATGATATATATGCAAATAATGTAGTGTCAATGTCCCTAGCTAATGCCAAAAGATTATGCGGTACACTGATTCAGTCGACCTCCTTTTATGCAATCACATTTGTATCATATATCCAAAAGAATGCAAATTTCCTAATGATAATTGGTAGTTCTATATGCGTGCTACAATCATCATCCAAATGCAAAATCCTTGTGATAATCATTCTATAGCAACCATGTAATAAAATAAAACAAAATATGCAAATGCACGCACATCCATATGCATACGCTCTAGTGTCCTAGTTAGGTCGATCCCTGAGAGATAATAGTGCCTAGTGTAAGTATATGCATCCATTAGCATCCACTAGCAAACACTTGCAACCACTAGCATCCATCGTACATAACA
Source organism: Allium cepa (assembly GCA_030765085.1). Taxonomy (NCBI): domain Eukaryota; kingdom Viridiplantae; phylum Streptophyta; class Magnoliopsida; order Asparagales; family Amaryllidaceae; genus Allium; species Allium cepa. Next base: position 705,014,481 of record CM060938.1, on the reverse strand, counting down.
TGTTCTAATAACATGTTTACATCAAATCCTATCATTCGTAGGTTAATCCAAAGATCGACCCTTCCAAAGGATAGTAAAGGAACAAACCTATTCAAAACTAAAGATGGAAATAGGAAATTTGAAAACTTACTATCAAATAGATGTTGATAAGAGATATGAATCTTCTCTTCAGCCTACCATGTGGCGTCTTCAACACTATCTCCCTACTACATCTTCGATATCGCATCCAACGATCTTAGTAGGAATATGGCGAACTACTGCTTCTCTCTCTACTTTAACCTCCACTAGTCGACTAGGCTCCACAACCTCCGCTGAGTCATGCATTTACTTTCTCAAGTGCAAAACATGAAAAACATCGTGTACTCCTACAAGTCTCTTTTGTAGATTCTCTTGATATGCCATCATCCTTACTCTCTCTAAAATGGGGAACGGTCATAAAATCTAGGGGTTAACTTCCCACTCGATCCGAACCTCATCACCTTCCTTAGCGTAGATACCTTAGTGAAAGCCAAGTCTCCTACCTCAAACTCAAAATCCCTCCTTCGCTTGTCCACATAAGATTTCTGCCTATCTTAGGTTGTCTTCATCCTTCTAATCAAATCGATCTTCTCTGAAGTCTCCCTAACCATGTCAGGACCAGGTAGTAATCTCTCCTTAGGCTTTAATCAACACGAAGGTGACTTACTTGGTCTCGCATAAAGAGCTTCGAAAGGTGCCATCCCAATGCTAGCTTGGAAACTATTATTATGAGCAACTTCCACCAAAGGATGATGCTCCTTCCAAGTTCCTCCAAACTCAAGAATGCACATCCTCAACAAATCTTCAAACACTCTATTAACGCTCTTCGTTTGGCCATCCGTCTGAGGGTGAAAGGCTGTACTCAATCTTAGCTGCATCCCTATAGTCTCTTGCAAGCTTCTCCAAAACTCGCTAGTAAAAATAGGGTTTCTATTGCTCACCATGCTAGAGGGAACTCCATGAAGTCAGTTTATCTCAAGAACGTATAAAGATGCCAAATACGGTATCGTCCTCTTACTCTTGACCTGAATGAAGTGGGCGCTCCTAGTTAATAAATCTACAATCACCCAAATACTAGTATTCCCTTTCTTAGATCTGGGTAATCCATCTATGAAATCCATCGAAACACTATCCCATTTCCATTCAGGTACATCCAATGGATGAAATAATCCTCTAGGCTTCTGCTGCTAAGCCTTAACCCTTTGGCACACAAGACACCTAGCTACAAACTCTACCACATCCTTCTTCATTCTACTCTAATAAAATACCCTCTTCATGTCCCTATACATCTTATCACCAACTAGATGAATAGTCATAGGCGAATGATGTGCTTCTGCTAGAACTGCACTCAACAAATCACTAGTGCAGGGAACATAAAGTCTTCCATCTCTACTTAGCCACCCTTTACTATCAATGGAATAGCATTGAAGATGTCTAGAGACCTCTTCTCTACTAATTCTCTCCATAATATCCATAAGCTCTGTATCTTCTCGTTGCCTCAAACCAATTTGATCCACGAGGGTAGACCTCAGCTTAAGTGCTACTAATAATCTAGGGGTATCGTCTATAGAAAGCTTAAATCAAAACTGGAGATAGGCTTTTCCACACTATGAACATTGGACTAAGGGTTGCACTCTTCCTACTCAATGCATCCGCAACTACGTTTCCTTTGCCAGGGGTATAAGCTATCACAATGTCATATGATGCCGAAAACTCCATCCATCGCTGCTGCCTCATGTTTAAATCCTTCTATGAGAATAGATATTTCAATGACTTATGGTAAGTGAAAAGCTCAAACCTCCCTCCTAGCTAGTCATGACTCCAAGACTTGAGTGCGAAAACTATAGCATCTAACTCTAGATCATGGGTAGGATAGTTCCTTTCATAAGTCCTCAACTGTCTACTTCCATAACATACCACGCCCCGTTTTGCATCAACACTGCTCTTATACCCGTCTTACATGCATCGGTATACACTGTAAAAGGCTTAGCTCTATCCGTTAATACTAATACTGGTGAACTAGTAAGGGCCATCTTCAACCTCGTGAAGGAATCCTCATAATCAGCGTCCCACACGAATGCCGCATTCTTCTTAGTAAGGCGGGTAAATGGTGCTGAAATCTTAGGGAAGTCTCTAATAAACTTTCCATAATAGCCTGCCAAACCTAGGAAGCTTCTAACTTTGGTAGTGTTCTTGGGGGCCTTTCAATCTTGCACTACTACAACTTTTGTGAGATCTACAGCAAAACCCACTTTTGAGACTACATGCCCCAAGAAACACACTTCCTTTCACCAAAAGTGACTCTTCGAGAATTTAGCCTTCAACTGATGAACGCGAAGTGCACAAAGAACCTCCTCTAGATGAACCGCATGATCTTCCACAATCTTGGAAAACAGCAAAATATCATGCTCTAATAGCACCATAAATTTATTTAGGACATCCCTAAAAACAAGGCTCATCAAATCTACGAAATATGCTAGGGTATTGGTTAGCCCAAAATGCATAACCAACCACTCAAAGAATCCGTCTGGTGTCCTAAATGCTGTCTTATAGATGCTATCGTCAATGACTCTAAGCTGATGAAATCCGGTAGCTAAATCCAGCCGAGAAAATACTAAAGAGCCAACTAGCTGATTGTAAATATCGTCTATCCTAGAAAGGGGATTACGGTTCTTCTTCATGAGCTTATTCAACTTTCTTTAGTCTACACAAAGTCAAAAGCAGCAATCCGCCTTCGTTGCGAAGACGATTGGCGCTCCCTGCTCAGATGTGCTTGTTCTGATGAAGCCTTTCTCCAATAGCTCAACAATCTCCTTGCTTAACTCCTTCCTCTCCCTATGATCCATATGTCTCACGGGCAATGCCACCGGCTTAGCCTTGTCATTAAGATAGATCTTAAAATCGATCTCACTCTTAAGGCATAGTCCCCTAACCTCCTCAAAGACGTCTAGAAAATCTTTGACGATTGGAACTGAATCTAACTTTGTTGGTGATGAATTGAGGGAATAAAGGCAGCTCAACATGACTGACCCCTATGGGTCACAAGAAACCTTGAGAGTCCTACCGCTGCATGTCACTAGTCTACCGACTCTCCTCTCTCGTCCAATATAGCTTCATAAGTGGATAGCCAATCCATCTCAAAAATCATCCCATACCCTAAAAATCCTAAAACAAAGGCATCACAGTCAAACTCTACGCTTAGGATAAAAAATTTCAAACCCCTACAAACCACATATAAATGTGCCGATCCTCCTATAGGATTTGAAACAACTATGGGGTCTACTACTAAGGAGATATCTAAGTGTAAACAATCAACCAAAGAACTCGAAATGAAAGAGTGTGATGCTCCAGAATAGAAAAGAGTCCGAGTGGAAAAATCAGAAATAGAAATCAAACCTTCTACGGTGACTTTCCTACCTCTATCTGGTTCACTGTTGGAAGGTGCTGCATCCAAAGCCTGAATCTATGCTGCAGGTGCAATCGCTGCCTGCCCCGTCCTTTGAGGAAAAAATTTACTAAGGTAACCCGGCTGCCCATAATTTTAACACTTTCATTTCATTTTCTCCTTCTTGCAATCTCTTGTGTAATGATGAACTCGACCATAGTTATTGCATTTCTCGTTTTTCTCGATCTATTTTTGAGGTCCTCCTTTTTTCTTCTTATCCTTCTTGTTCTTCCACCAGACATCTTAGAATTATCTGACTTAGGAACCTCCTTAACTTATCCTTCCTTAACCGCATCAAACACAAATGCCATCTCCAGTAGTTGCTCATATGTGGCTCCCATCGGTACATGTGTCAATAACAACTACTTGATGGGCTGGTTCAATCCCTTAGCAAACTTCATGGACTTCTTATGTGGTGTATTGACAAGCTCCATCCCATACCACGACAACTCATTAAATATATTAATATACTCTTTTACCGAAAGACTCCCTTGCTTCAAACCAATGAACTTCTCCAGCTACATACTTTCTTCTACTTGTGACAAAAACTTCCTCTCAAACCACTCTCAAAATCCTCTGTGTCAGAAAAAGTTCTGCATCCTATAGTAGCAAAGTCCTTGCATAGCTTAGGAAAATTGGCTGTTGTAGGTGGATTAAATGGATCTCCACCTACCGATGTTATATTGGGCGGATTGCCCATGCACCTCTAGGATCGTAGCTTTATGGAACCAGTCATCCATACTATGCAAAGAAATGGCAATTTAGGCTCGAAAGAATCGAAAGGAGATTGGGCTGGACTTTGATGAGATTTTTTAAAAAACTCTTTTATACTTTAAACCACTTCTATAATAAGAGTTTATTTCGAAAAAATAGTTTGAAAATATGTTACTTTTCAAAAATACTTTACTTTTAAAACAATTTTTTTGGAATCCTATAACCCTAGGCTCTGATACCATGTGAAACACCCCACTACCCTTAGTGTATCCAAAAGGACGCACTAAAGGATATGGTACGTTGTAGGTATAGCTAAAAACTTTACAAACACTAAGATTCAAAAGACAAAATAAATAAAATAGTGGAAACATTTAAAGAATTAACCTACTTAAAAGTCAAACTTCATAAAATTACTTCATAACACCAAATATGTCTCAAAATACCAAATATCCATGTCTAGTGAAAAACATTATCTCAGTCATAACATCAAAGTACATAAAATAACTATCCATCTCAAATAAAAGTACCAGCATATCAAAATGAAATAAAAAATGAAAAAGAAGAAGTAGAATACATGAAGAAAAATCTCCGCAGCTGAAATCTTCAAGAGTTCGAAATCTATGTTCCCGGCCTCTGATGGCCTATTGGGGGTAAGGGGAAAATAGAGGAGTGGGTTGGACCAAAAGTCTGATGAGTGGAAGTAACTACTAGTATTTTTAAGTGAGATAAAGATAATGGACATATCTATTGTTCTAGTATAAAAAGGAAATAAAGTAAAAGATAAAGCTAGAATAAAATGCTACTTGCTTTGATTATTTCGATTATTTGTACTTGTCTTAGATTACTGCTTTGATTAGGCTGAATTCCCAATCCTACTTTAATTAGGGTGAATTCCTAATTATGCTCTTTGATCGGCTTTCTATCTCTGTTCTACACTGTGTGCTAGTCCCCAATGTGGGTCCCATAGCAAAAAGACACATGCTTGTGCTTTGGAACTCAATAGCGACTTATCTCCCTACATAGAGGCCGCACGCACGACCATCGTTAGGCTCGCATTATCTGTTGCTCCCTCTTACCCTAAACAACATAAGCATGCCCAGCCTAATCTTCTCCATTGTGAGACCATCAGTCCTACTCTAAAAGGGTCAAGCCCAGCCTCACCTAAGTGTGTTGTAAGACCATCAGTCCAAGTCTAAAAGGGAATGCTGGCAATTCGGGTCCTACAAAACAAAATCTAGTTGCGCCCCTTGGCCAAATCCTCTGATTTGAACTTCTATCTATTGGCCCTTTAGTTACTTTAGTTAGCATAAGCATGTCCCAGCCTCAACTAACTTACTTTGAGATCATCGGTCCTACTCTGAATGTGTTATGCCCAGCCTCATCTTGTGTGAGACCATCAGTCCTACTCTGAAAGGGTCATGCCCAGCCTCATCTATTGTGAAACCATCAGTCCTAGTCTAAAAGGGAATTCTATTGGTTATGAGCCCTACTTCTATCATTGCTTATTAAATTAATATAAGTCTTTTGAATAAGCCCCTTCTGTTCATTCTGCTCTATTTTCTTATTAACTTATTCTAAATCTTTTAAATAAGCCCCTTCTACTATATCTTTTATACTTTCTTATTAACTAGTGTAAGTCTTTAAAATAAGACCCTTTCTGTTCTTTCTATTTAATTATAACCTACGTTATAATTTCTCTTTTATCTTGTCTTTCTATTTATAATCTATTAGTTATAACTTGCTTGCAAATGTCAAATTTGCCTATTTCAGTCTACATTCATTTATTACAGTTCTACTTATTTACGTCCAATTTTCTGTCATTTTGGTGTTCTTAAAATTTAGTCCATATTAGCGAATTATCCACTTTTATTAATTTATTCACTTAAAAGAAGTAAAAGGAACTAAAATTTACAGGCTGAAAATCTTACGCAAAAACGGAGGTAAATAAAATACAAATAACTATAAATGACATTACGTAACTGCAAATAAATGAATAAAATAGCTAAATAAAATAGACCGAAAAGAACATTAAAAATTATTTGTAAACAACTTGTATAAAAGCGGTCTCAAAATTGTAGAAAAAGTACAAATGTTGAAAACCTATTATTTTAAATTATTTAAATATCTAAAATAATTACTTAAACACTCACCCGTGGTTCTTAGCTCTTTCCTTGGCCTACCCGGATCCGCTTATAGCATATAAAATATTTTAATTAAAAAGATTTTCTCCTTGGAAAAACATTTCTTTTAGGGTCTAACTGAGAGCTTCTCTCGCCCAGTCAGAATCTATTATTTTTTAGGAAAAGAAAGCCCGCCAACTCCTCATCCATGAGAAATTAGCAATGAAAATAACTTTAAATGAAATCGAGGATGCAAAGTCCCAAATTGCGGAAAAACCAGCTTTTCTAAAGGATAAGTCGAAACAAAATAAAGCTTCTTTAAAATTGGCAGTCAATGCCATCTCTAATGCAAAACAGTGAGTCGCAAATTTCATGACTCTTCTCTTAAAGATATTATGATGAACTCTTTTAAAGATGGTTTAATGCTCGCATATGCTGATAACATCAACAAGTGCCCTGAATTAAGCTTTCCCTCGCCTGACCTTGCTCTTGTCAATAGGATTATGTGCAAGATCATACTGGTGGAGTAAGGAATTAAGGTTGTCGATAGGACGAGATTGATGCCTCCAAAATTCCCACTTTGATGTTCCTTCCTTTGAAGTCAAATCTGACTCCAAAGATGAATGCGATTAAGATGAGGTCATTGAAGAAGAGTGTGACGACGATAATGATGACAATGATGATGATAATGATGATACCATTAAGGGCGGTCAAGGTTCAGGCGGCGATAGAGGCAAACAAACTGAATCTTCTGAGAAAGATGGGGATTACCATACAAGGGATTCCAAAAAGGATTCGTCTCCTCACGAAATAAACCCGCCTGAAAGTATTGTTTCTTCAGGCCCACAAGAAGAGCCAACTTTTATTAATATGGTTGTGCCAAAATAAAAAGAGCAGGTTTCCCAAGCATAGTCCTGGTATCTTAGGTATGGTATTCTCTATTTAAACATCTTTCGTTTCGAAGATAATAATAGTTTATGTCATTTATTTAGATAAGTAAGAGATCTGTCCACCCCTATAAAACCAAGTTTGAAAGAAAACAATTAGAGATAAATAGTTTATATAGGAATTAGAAAAAAAATTGAAGGAGCACAACATTCTTTCTGATAAATATCATAGGTTCAATAGAAGTGCGGTAGCGTTAGCATATTTTAAGCATCAAGAAGCTACATATGGTTGAGGAGCGCATGCCTTCGATGTGACGCTGTTTTGAAGAAAAACTAGGAATTTATTACCCACTTTTGGATGTTGGTCAAAAAGAGAGATCTTTTTACTGGTTTCTTATACTAGGCCTATTATATACATCTAACCATTGATTTTTCATATTTAGGTGATTTTAGTTGGGGGATATACTTAGCTTATTTTATTGCTTTATTAAAGGGTGAATGTCCCTTCAGAAAATTAGTTTCTAGGGATTATCCAAGTCAATATGTTAGATTAAGAAGAGATTATATTGAAAAGGCATTGATTTTGAAATCTTTAAAACTTGCTAGATTTTTTTTCTTAGAGACTTACAAAAACATTACATGGAACATCCTCGTCTCTATTTCGATTTTCTTGTCAAGGAAAAGGAAAAGACACTCAACGAGATTCAAACATAACATAGGAAACTAATATGTGGACATGATAGTCCTCTTACCAGTGAATGGGTGTACAGTAAATATCCATTGTTTATTATTCCATAAGGAGTTAACATTTCTTTTCACTTGACAGTTATTCTTTCTGTTAATTCATTGAATAAAGTTAGAAATGCGGTTTCTCGACTTTAGATGTAGAGCAAATGTTCAATTGTACTTTTTTAGTTTCATTTTTTCTAAGTTTTAATCTTCTATTAAATAAATAAAAAATTGATTACTTAAGTATTGACATTACTTTCCTTTCATTTTGTTTAAATAGGAATTACAATTATACTCCACATCTCTTTCGCTAGATTCAGCATCTCGCTTTATCGACCTTAAGGATTAGCAGTTAGGGATCTCGAAAAGAGTAGACTTCTTGAAGATACTTTACTTTCTTATTTTCATGGCAATGCTGAAGAAATAATATGGAATGCGAGATTCTTACTTCAAAAAACAATTATTAGAAATCTCAACGATCAGATTGCCAAATTAGAAGCATATGTTAACAATACAAGTGAAGCAATTTCCATACTAAAGCGTCGAGTTAAGTCAAATCCTTCAGTTGACTTCAATCAAAAAATTTCAAAACTTTTCCAACAAATAACCAATTTGGATACGAAATTGAAGGCTAGTCAACCACAGTGTGAGTCGTTGGAATTAATTATGGGAAATAATATCTCAAGTATTGATTTACGAGTTCCTTATGCTACTCTATCTGCTACTAAACTTACAAGATCTACTTCCCTTGATGCATATAAATTTCCCACTACAAGAAATACTCCTGCCGGCTTAGACGAAAAAAAAGTGGGAGAGTGGTGCAGGAAAGTTAAATTTGAGATGATGAATTATTTTGACGAACACAAAAAAGCAAGATATTTGAATCGCATTGTAACATCCCCAATCTAGAGGCCCAAAACTAAGTGCTACAGATGTTGTGGTCATCTATAGTATTAGCTTCCGGCGACTAAACACGGCTATGTTAACGATATCAATAATATCAGAAGCACTTGAATATGAAAAAAACACAGATTTCAAAACAATTTTTTATTTGATTACATTTCTAAACCAATTGTTTCACATTCACAACACATAATCCCGAATCGTTCCTAGGCCTAGATCAAATATAATTATTTTAAATTATGCCAAGGGCGGTATATGAAGATACTCCCTTGGTTGATAAGAGTCATATGGTCATAATAGACCTAATACAATCACAACGGAAATACATCAAAACATAACAAGAACTGCAATTCCTAAATAGCTATGTGTTTGCCTCCTGCATGCCTCTGGTAGTCTTATTCATCGTCCTACTAAAACATGAAAAGGACCTTAATCCGTTAGCCTAATCAAATTAATTTTGAGCATCCAAGAGTTTTAGGGGAAAATATAAACTTCGAGTCAGACATAGAGCTTGGTATGAATAATACTATACATCTTTGTTAAACATGTTAAATGAGACCACGCCACTTAGCGGAACGGGTTACCCCTAAATAACATCCTTTTAAAACATATCTATTGCAAAACCTTTCATAAAACCATATACTGTGCCCCTGCATCCATAATGGCTAAAACATGTATTTATAAATCATTATGGTGATATGCAAACTTGAAAACAATTAGGATTTCCACATCCCCAATTAGAGTTTAATTATACCAATGACGGATTACCTATTTCACCCTCATTTTGCCTAAGTTAATGTAGACTATACATCTCATATCACAGTTTTCCTAAGATGACCATCAACCCATCATTTTGCCACTGGATTCATGCTAGCCCCATGAATCTAATTATTTCATGTTAGCCGCATGAATTTAATGGTCTCATGTAAGCCCCATGAGTTTATTTATATCATTTTAGCCCCATGATTCTATTTGGACATGCCATTTGACTCATGCTAGTCCCATGAATCTCTTTGTATCATGTTAGGCCCATGATTCTATTTATATCATGTTAACCCTATGATTAACCTATTTCCATCGGTTTCCCTAACTTAGGTCATATTCATTTATTGTTTCCATTGGTACCCGCAAAACCCTGAGAAATCAAAACCTTTTGAAACCATTGAAAATCAACCCTTAGAAACCATTAAAAATCAAAACATTCGAACTCATTGAACTTCAAACCTTTTGAAAGCAATAAAACCTTAGACATCCTATTTTAAAATGACTTGAAACGTTGCCTTAGAATTTTTTTGCAAATCCTTCCATTTAAAACCTTCTGAAATCATTTAGAACTAAACCTTTCGACCTAGTCGGAATCTATCTTTCGACCTCTTCGGAAGGTTTCCTTCCGACTCCATAGAAAGCTTGGCTTTCGATCCCTTTGAAAGCTTTGCTTTCGACCCCTTTTAAAACCATTCATTTAGAAAGCATAAACTCTTCTTTAACACAACCATTTGAAATTTTTCTGGATTGAATTTAAAACAGGTAGAAAACCTTCTTTTAAAACCTTCTGACTTCATTGGAAGCAACCTTTCGGCTAAGTCGAAAGCTCTGCTTCGAAAGCTTTAAAGCATCTTTTAAAACAACTCTTTCGAATGCTTTCGGTTAAACAAGGGTAATTCACCTAAGTGGAAAACTTCCTTTTGAAAGCATGGAAAAGCGGCTTGTTTTGAAACAAGTAAACCTTTCGAAATCAATTTATGTAAACCCATTGATTTTGCCGGATGTTCAAAACAAAACATTTATACAAAGCGGCAGTAACCTTTCGGCTATGACGAATGGTTTCAAAACAAAGTAGCAGTTGTAACCTTTCTTTTAGTCATTTTGACCTAGTCAGAAGCAACCAAGTCAAAAGCTCTAATTCGACAGTAAAGTAGCTGAAAGCTTTTGGTTTATAAAACAAACATACTCCAACCCCTTTGCCCATTAACCTTTCGACTAAGAACCCTTTGACTCTGTCCAATTCATTACATAACAAGTATCTTGATACCATATGCATTGATTTGACCTTATCGAAAGCTTAAAACCTTTTGACCTTGTCAGAAGGTCTGGGTGGGAAGGTTTACTGCTGTAATAGGTTGAAATATGCTAGAAGTATGATTTCTTGGTTTTTAACTTAAAAATGATAACTTTTTAACTAACCTACCATTGTTTTTCCAAATTCTTATTGGTTAAAAAATTCTTTTCAGAAATGTGCTGCCACTATTTTCAAAATTAATAATCATTTTATTTTACAAAATGTCCCTTCTCCTTAATTAAAATATAAAAATTTTAAGTCCCTTACCTTAAGTAATTTTATATGTTCATCAAAACACATAGGAAAAATTTAGAAAAATACCTGAAAATCTATTTTAATATATTGCCTAACATATAAAAATTTCAACCCTAAATAATTGTTATTTTAACAAAAAATAATTTATAACCTAATAAACAGTTTCCTTCACTAGAAAATCAATATAAAATACACCTTAATTTGGAAAATTATGAAAATTGAAAATCATATCTAAAATATCATTTCCAACCTATATTTAAATTGTCAAGGAACTTGAATGTCATCAATTAGGGTTTTATATCAAACATATCATTTAAAACAAGTATGAACATGCATAATTCACCAACAAATAACTTTTAACCTTCAAAATGTGGCAATTACTTGCAAAAACATTTCAGATCTTAATCTTAAAACAGAAAACCAAAAAAATATGGGATGTAGTAATTATTCATCTTAGCTTTAAGATTATTGATGTGATATTTGATGTTGGTTTACTTAATTGTTTCCCTTCTCTTGAATCCGAGCTTTAATCTTTCTTCTTGAGAATGAAAATGGTGGTCGTCCTTAGTATTTTTAGTTTGATAAAAATGAGAAATGAACGTTAGTGTTCTATCTCCTAAGGGTTTAGGGTATAAGCTCCACCTATTTCCCATATTGCACTTCACATTTCGTTTAGGTTATTTTATATGAATTAACACACTATCATGGCATGACTGCCCTTAGATAAAACAATCTCAATCCATTAATCTCTATAATATTTTATTTAACTTTAGCTAATTAAATATCCCAAATAATATTATAAAAATACGGGGTGTTATAGACTCCCCACTTTAAAGAATTTTGTCCTCGAAATTACGATAAGGTACACAATAAAACAATCAAAGATAAAACATACAATCAAACAATTCAGGATAAGTCTCCCTAATCCTACTCTCCATTTTTCAAGTACAGTCTCTAGCATCATCACTCCATTGAACATTTACTAACTTGACTATCTTGTTCCTCAACTTCCTCGCATCTCTAGCCACAATCTGAATCATCTTTCTAACTTTGGTTAAATCCGGATCTACTACTAAATCTTCTAAAACTGTAGGTGCTATAGTAGTCTCCGGGTCTTTAACACATTTCCTAAGATGAGAAACATGAAAAACCATATTAACTCTAGCCAAACTACTCGGTAACTCTACTCTATAAGCGAGTTTCCCGATCCTCTCTACAATGCAAAAGGGACCAATGAATCTAGGTGCTAACTTTCCTGATTTTCCAAAACTAATAACACCCTTCATTAGTGAAACCTTAATAAACACAGTCTCCGACAGAAAATTCCAAATTTTTCATTATTCTATCAACAGAACTTTTCTGCCTAGATTGAGCTTCCTTCATCCTAGCTTGGATTAGCTCAATCTTCTTCGCAGTTTCCTTCACCAAATCCGAACCAAGAACCAATCTATCCTTAGTCTCTAACCAACATACAGGAGATTTCCATGGTCTTCCATATAAAGCTTCAAACCGTGCCATCCCAATACTAGTCAGATAGCTATTGTTATATGAGAACTTGAATAGATGAAGGTGGTCCTCCCATGATCCCTCGAAATCCAATGCATAAGCTCTGAGAAATTCTTTCAAGATTTTGTTAACTCTTTCAGTTTGCCCATCAGTCTACGCATGGTAAGTGGTACTTGATGTGCACGTAAATGTTCATATATTTACATCCATATTTTATCTCCTTTTATTTAAATAAACATCATATTTGGGCATTTTAACATGTTAAAACCAAAATGCAATTATTTTCAAACCATCATATTTTCATTTTCATTCAGGGATAAAATGGTCATTTTTGTGCATGTGTCAATTTAAGAATTTTTACTTGAACAGTTTTTATGATTTTTATATGATATTTTGAGGCATATGGAAGTGGGATTCATGATATATATGCATACACAAAGAAATACAAAGGAATGAAGAGGAAATAATTCAAGTTCAACATTATAGAGGACACCACCCACTTACCTAAATGTACAATTAGGAGCTAATGGACAATTAAGTGGAGGTTAAAGCTTCATGCACATCAAATAATGGATTAATTAGTGACTAATGGTTACTTGGCGGCCACACATCCTTAGGGGTATTTTGGAAAGCACTCTAAAAATGGAATTGGGGTTTTATGCATGTATAAATAGTCCTCTTATGTACATGTAACCATCTTCTACCGTTTCATATATTTGTGTTTAGGAAATTAGCAAGTTGTAAACAAAAATCAAAGTAAAATAAGAATGGCTACCAAGCCTCTTTCTTTTCTCTTTTCTACATGTTTTTCCATGTTTTATTATTAATTTTTATTTCTATGCTCTCTTTCTTTTTATGTTCTTAGCTTAGATTTACATTCATGTAAATAGTTTTATTCATTTCCTTCTAGTAGTTAATCTTCTTTTCCTTTGTTTAGTTTCTATTTCTTTTGCTTTTAATGTTGAAAATTACATGTGTTGATATGATAACACAAACGAGTAGCCAAACTCCTTCAATTTAGGGGTAACGAAGCTCTCAAATATTATGTAATTTCAGTATGTATATGATTTATGATCTCTTTTTTGTTTATTGTTCATGAGAGTGAATTTAGATGCAAGTTTATACAAGTGGATTTGATAGCTTATGTTGCTTTTACAAATGAGCTATTCTCAAAATTTGCATCATCATTTGCTAATCCATTTTTGATTTTGAAAAGAAAGTAAAAACCAAATTTGGCGATCTATCTTACTAATTACAATAGTAAATAGATTATACTTAAAATAATTTTTGCTTTGACTTCATTTTCATAAGAATTTGTAAGTGAATAATTGTTGTATTATAGTTTGATGGTTTGAGTTATGTTAATTAATAACATAGACAAACCATACTTATGATAAATGCAATATTTATTTCACTTGATTTCATAACTACAGATCATAAATTATCTTTTTGTTGATTTACAAAAATATGAGAGTGGATTTGTCTCTACATTGTTTTCTAATCTCATAGTTTTAATCTCGTTTTAACTCTAGTTTTAGATTCATTTTGCTTCTTGTTAACAATTTCCCATCAATTTGGTCTAGTTTGATTGAATTGATTTTAAAATTTTAAAAATTTCCTGCGGATCGAACCGTACTCGCCACATACTAGAATTATGTGCCTTGCGCTTGCGTTTATTCTAATTTGAAAATTTTCGATTATATTCTAAACCAATAGAAAACTAGTCGTTGAATAATTTTTTAGTGCCGTTGCCGGGGAGTTTGCTTGATTTTATTTTCTATTTTTCGAATTATTGTCGTTTTATTTTATTTTGTCTTTTGAATTAGAAAAAAAATTTGTTGTACGTTTGTCTGATTTTTGTTTTTATTTCATTTGTGTTTGTTTTTCTACTAGCATTTCTATTGAATAACAAAAAAGCACATCACAATTACAGAAAAAAACAAAAATATTTTATTTCTTCTTCATTTAAAATTTCATCTGTTTACAGTTTTTCTCCTCTGTGTTTTTCTTGTGTTTTTGTTCTTGTTCTTGTGTTTTTCTCCTCTCTGCCACACTGTTCACAGTGTGCAAACAGCAGCCTGCAACAAAATACTGTACTTCTCATCATCCTCTGCCTGAGCACATTGCACATCACATTGCCACAACTTCTTCTCATTTCAAGCAAATCATCAAACTGCCTCTCCCCCCTTCCACAACCTACTTCTGTCACTTATCATCATTACCCGACAACTTCACAACGACCTGTCATAGCTTCTCCTCACCTAACGACAGTACCATCATTACTTCAGCAACATACAATACTTGCTACCACATTTGCTACTACTGCCCCACTTCTACTACTTCAAACTGCTGTCGCAATTTCTTTGATCAGAAACCACTGCAATGTCCACTTCTGTCAAGCAAACCACACCAACCTCAAAAAACAAACAATCACATCTTAACCTGCTAGCCTTAAACTTCCACCACTATCGCTACTTCTCCAGATACATCAATCACCTCAAGCATTACATTTCTGTCTTCCATCTCCTAGCTGTCTTCACCATACCGGAAGTACACAACCCTATTGACAGTGTTCAAACATCACCAAGACCTCCTGCCCACAAACCCCTACGCTTATTCCTGCATTGCTGTTCAACAGTGCAAATACACTTATGCCAGATATTTCTGACATTTTGATGTCAAACATTGCTGTTCATATCACTACAATCTCCCCACTATACCTAACATCAAAGCACTTCCACAAACAAACTACATTGCTGTCACATCAAGTCAACTACAATCAACATTGTCATCAACCATATCCATTATCATTAACCTTACTGTCAATCTTCCTGCACAGTACCCTACCAAACCCCTACCTGCAGATAATTTCACACTTCAACCTCTTCTAAAACTCCTACTACTTCAACAAATAACCACCCTGCACCTCTACATTTTTCCTAACCATCCTTCTTCGAACCATACAAACCGCACTGCATCAAACAACTCAGCGCTACACTTCACTGCTCCGTCCATCATTCCCACTTGCCCGATAACTTCAAACATATACAATCGAATTGTCACCACAGTATACTACCTCCTAACAATTCAACATATAACAGCAACCACAAGACTCCAACCATAATCAAACTTCAACTTCTTCCACGCTCAACCACCATCATCAACTTCAACTGCTTCGACAAGCAACTACCCCTATTATCCCCTGCTTCGACAAGCAGCAGTCTACATCTACAAAAAATCAAACATCTCCATTCCAAGTTCATCTCCTTAATCATCAAACACACTTTCAACATTACCTCACATCCTCCGCTCAATTCGACTACACGAAACCGCAAACCCAATTTGCCTGAAACCAAACTGCTGCGACATCACGAAACTCTAACTTCTGCTTACATCCCTGTCAAAACTTCTGCATAACTGCATCAACATTCAAACCACCCGCTCATCTCCATTCATACACATAACTACAACTGCTACTTCTACTCAACTCTGTCAACCTCTGCAACATTTCCACCGAACTTCAATCCTACCCACTGCCACAGTGCCGACAAACCACAAAACCATTCCAAAGACTGCCAACTTCTCCCAAACAACTTACAGACTTCAATCATACACGCTTCTCATTCACCTTCTACTACACTCCTCCACCTCTTTCACATTCACACGCATACATTGATCTACAACAAACTGTGCCAAACCACCACTGAGAGACCATACACACATACACAAACCATTACAACCATTGCTGAAACTACATATTTAATACCACTGTCAATACTACCCCATCAACACTGCCTCGGCTTCATCAGCCATTCACAGTCACTCCTTCAACAAATCTTCCCATCATTACAAAGCAGACCCTACCTCTCTGACTATACAAACCCACTGCTACTTCATATACCACTCGAGAACTTGCAACACTCATCTGACAACAACCTTCCCAAACAAATGGACCAAACATCACAACTCCAAGCAACTTCCACTACCATCTCAATGTTCATCCATGCCTTCTCCACGAATACCAATCACTGCTAAACCAACCAATAACTACACTTAAATTCATCTCAACTACACAACCTGCAGCCTCTACTTCAACTCCCCTCTGCTACGAACAGCAATCAAATTGCACCACAACTTCATCACCTGTAGCTGCTCAATTCACTACAACGCTTGAATCGAACACCACCACCTACTGAGCCTCACTTCTTCCTCAACATCGCCTGAAGAACTCCCTGAATCACCAGTCTCCATCCACACCACCAAACAAAAAAAAAAAAATCGACCATAAACTCCACTGTTTCCCCCAATTGTGCTTCACCCCAATCGCCCCTCCCAAAAAGAACGAACAGCCCACATTCTAAAGCACCAAATCATCGCCTGAAAAATCGCCTCTCCCAAACTACAAAACGAACTACTTCCTCTGCCAAATCGAACTGCCAACAACTCGAACTCCAAGAAACCCCAATTCGTAATCACTTATTCACGACCACTGAAGACAGAAAGTTTTCGAAATTTTTGATGTGGGAAACAAAGTTTTCAAATTGAGGGGATAAAGTCTAAGGCAGCGTTTGTTTCGAGGAAAAAAGGGCTTAATGCTTAACTGAACAAGTGATAAAGAGCTTGTTAAGTTGTTTGTTTTCAAAAAACTGTTTTCATTCAGCTTTTTTATTCACTTAATTGAATAAGCAGAATTGTAATGCTTATTGTAAGTGCTGATCACTTATTGCACTATATTTTCCGGTTATATCCATATGTAACGTAACATATAATTATTTATTGAACTTTTTTTTCTAATATTTCAAATATGTAGAAAAGTTCACATGTAAATTAATTTTGTTTCCAGTTCTATCCCCTTCTACGATAAGGTAATTTTTTCCTCCTTTTGTTTTGATGTTAAGAGATGGAGCCTTAAAGCAATAGTTAGGTCATCCATATGGTGATCTGGGCATCAAGGTTCAAGTTCGGAAAACAGCCTCTTCACAGTGTAAGGGAAGTGTTGCATACATTATTGACCTCCCTAAAGCCCGCTACCGTGCAGAAGCCTCGTGCACTGAATTCCATCTTTTTTGATTCGATAGTAATTATAATATAGTTTTCAGTCAATAGAAATACACTAAAAACTAGTAATAAAAAAATTAATGACAACCTAGCAATATTTACATATAATTTGAAGTTAAAATATGATAATTTATGAATTTTTAATAAGAATGAAAATGGAAAAAAAAAATTGAAGCATCTAACGTAGATGTGAAAAATTAAAAATAAATAATTTCGACATGCTAAATAACATCGAGATTTACCTTTAGATAAACGAAAACTTAAACTAAAATCTGTAATGCATTAATGGAAACTCAACATTTTAAATAATACTGAAAAGTTGAATAAAATCGTCTGATATTTTTGTAATAATTTATTCCAATACGTTGAACACATACATATATAAATTTATTATAATAAAATATTTTCTTCTCAAGCAAACATATATAAAATATATCTACGTTATTAACTTTTCTATTTTCAACATGTTTTGTAGATTTGGTAGTACTTATACATAGAGCATTTACTTGTTAGTTGGTTTTTGTTGTGTATAAAATATAAGATATAATATAAAATGATCTAGTACGTTCTGTATGAGAGTTACATGGAAGGATAACTAATTTAAATTTTGAGGGATATAATTGTCAAAGTGGTAAGTTATGTTCACAAAATAAATTTCTAAACAAACAATATTTTAAGTATTCAGCTATCAGCATTAAGCAATTAGTATTCAGCATTCAGTATTCAGCCTTCAGTATTCAGCATTCAGCATTTTAAACAAACGATACCTAAGTATTCTCGCGTTTGGTCATTAAGGAATTAGTGTTTGAACATCGTTTTAGTTAAACCGTTGAGCATTGTTGAGGAATCTGCTTGTTTAAGAGTAGGCCGTGTGTCATTGGGCCGGGTTTGAAATTCCTTTGGGGGTGTGTTTGAGTTAATATTTTTTTTATTTTTTTTATTTGTTTTTAAACTATTTTGTTGAGTTTCTTTTTAGCGTCATCCTTGCAAAAAAAATTCCAATTTGTTTTGAGTTTTATTGTGTCTTATCTTAAGAAAAATTGTTTTATTTTAAATTGTTTAAGGTTCCATCCATTTATAAAAAAAAACTGTATATATTTTGTGTTTAATTTCTTTTCAGGTTGCCAAAGCAGAAATTCAAAAGGAAGAAGTGTTTGTCAAACATAAATTGCTCTGCTTTGCTAAAAACAAAATCGTCGCTAAAAAAATTGATAATA
This sequence comes from Allium cepa, assembly GCA_030765085.1. NCBI lineage: Eukaryota > Viridiplantae > Streptophyta > Magnoliopsida > Asparagales > Amaryllidaceae > Allium > Allium cepa. The sequence continues at coordinate 704,995,570 of CM060938.1, read as the reverse complement.
AATCTGCACGCTCTGGTATCATGTCTTTTTCCTTGTTTTTATTTGAATTGCATTATTGGTTGCTTGCATTTCCATTTGTATATAAAAAAAATTTCAAAATCAAAAACAAAAAGAAACTTCATTTTAGTGCATTGTAAATTCACGTCTAATTTTTGTTTTGCATTCATCTCATCTTGTTTTCTTTTTAAAGGGCAGTATTCTAATTCACATAAGGTGAGAGATTTCATCACCCTTTCCTTAGCCCACAAACGCATTTCATCGTAGAATTTGACTAATAATAAAGATTAGACAATCAACTTAAGGGTGTCATGAGCTCACTCAGGGCTTAATTGTATCTTCATAATTTTTTTTAACAATTTTATTTCTTGGTGTCTAGGCTACGGTAGAGTAATAACCATTTAAAAATATTACGATGATTCGTAAATATTATAGTGGTTGTTCCTCTGAAGGTATTTAAACATTCGGGTGCATTGCTACGGTGATTCGTGGTGCACCGATAACCCTTGTTCGATACCTGGCTAAGAAATATTTTTGTTGACTTAAGACAAAGTGTGATTATACAATTTTGGATTAGAAGCTACTAAGGACAAAAAACTATAATTAAGTCATTTGCATTCATTTAGTTGCATTAGTTCATGCATATTTAAAAAAATATATAAAATCCAAAAAAAATATTGTAAATTTTACTTAACTTAGTTTTTATCCAAAAAAAAATTCTTTTTTCCTTTCCTTTGAAAATTTTCAATCAAAAATGAAAATCCAAATAAAAATATATAATCTTTTCAAAAAATTAAAATTTAAAAGCAAAATCAAAAATCAAATTTCCATTTTCTAAAAAAACAAAAATCCTTTTGGTAAATATTTGAAAGTTTGAAAATTCAAAAAAAAAATATACAAAAACACAAAAACATATAAAAATTTGAAAAACAAAACAAAAATCAAACTTCTCTTTTAAAAATAAATTTCACTTCGTAAATAGTTTTCTTCCAAGAAAAAAAATTTCACTTCATTTTTCAAATCTTGTTTCATTCTCTAAACTTGTTTCTAACTTCTTTCTCTCCTCGACTTTTACTTGTGCATGAGTATTTGTGTAGGATCTAGATTAACCCTAGAGGGTGGGGGGTGAATAGGGTTAATGCAAATTTTCTCGATTTAAACACAGAAATAAACTGTAGAAATAAATATGCTGAAAAGTAAATCACACACAAAATTTACTCAGCTTCGGCAACCCCTGCCTACTGCTGCATTCCTAGATTTCTATTAGAATTAAACAGTCTCCCGCTTACAAACACTCTAACAGACGCACAAACCCTTGCTCTCGCTCACAAACACTCTACTAGACTCGCACCCCCTGCTCCGCCAATAAAGTTTTGCAAACTCGCAAACTCTGCTCCCGCCTATAGAGTTTTGCAAACTCGCATACCCTGCTCACTGAACTAATTCTAACTAGACAATCTGACACTACCTACAACCTAGGTGGTGATTTACCAATACTTTGACTCGAAAAGAAAAAACAGACTTCAAAATTGAAAGCATGAGTAAAAATTAAAATACATACTTGACTCCATTATTTTTTCTCAAATAAAACTAAAAACAAAAAACCCTTTTAAAATAACCCCAAAATAATAAAGGCCGGCCCAATTGTTTTCTTTCACCCGATCTTCTTTCTTTTGCTATGTGAAGAAAGTTGCGGCCGATCTTCTTTGCCACTAAATTAGGGCTTCTGTCTTCGATCCAAATTGGGGCTTTCTGATGATCGATTCTTTGACTTGCGTTGCTCTTGCTCGCGCTCGTTCTCTGATGATCGATGGTTTGCGTCGCTTGTTCGCAGCTGCTCCTTTGATTGTTTTATGAAATTTGGACTTGGTTGCTTCGAGACGATCGAGTTCACTGTTGCGGTATGTAATCTTTTTCGTTGTTGGTTTGATTGTTTGCTTTTTACTCGATGCCTATGATGATGATTGGGGTTTGGTATTTATATGAATTCGAATACACTTGATTCGTTCGTATTCACTTGCGCGACTTCATCACTTTCCTAATGCTTCAATTGCTTGATGCGCACGGCTTTCCTAATATAATTTCAACTTGTTACTCACGGCCTTGATTTTCAAACGTTCGATTTTTACTTGTTTGATACGGCAGAAACTTTCCTTTTTTTTTAATTTGTGACTTTTTCAAAGATACTCATCTGAATTTTTTAAACACAAATTTTATCACTTAACTTCAAGTTTGTGAATTTCTCTGTACTGTTGAACTTTGTTCATCTTGTGGTCTTCGTCTCTGGCCATCTTCTCTGGTCGGTTTAACATGAACTTCAATTTATATTTTGTAGTCACTTATGCATTGATTCACTTATTCATGCATTCAACATTGCCATGCTATTCACTGTTCATTGTTTCATTTGGTATCTTTGCATCCATTCTATTGCTCCCATTTGATGTTCTGTTGCACTTATGTTGCTCACCATGTTGCATTACTGCTGGAGTTTCACTTAAGTTTGTAGTTGATGTTTATAATTGTTCAACCTGGCACTTGCATGCATTGCTGTACATATGAACTTGCATTCATTTCCATGTCTCTGATGTTTCTTTTCAAAAACTGCTGTGCCACATCTCCAAATCTACCTGCACTTAGTGTTCTGGTCATTAGTGGCACTGGTCTGCATACTTCTGTATATTCTCGGGTTGCACACTTTGATTTACTTCATATTGTCACTGTCTTTGTGTTCTGGTCACTGCTTGTGATATCCATGTTACAATTTGTTTTGAACTTTGAATGTGGTCTGGAGCTCGAGTTCCATTCATTAGTAGCTTGGTTGACTTTTTGCAGTTCTCTGGTTTTGTTCATTGTGTTGGTTACTGAGACATACATGAACTGTGTACATTTGCCTGAGTTTGTTTACTTGGTGGCATTTCTTTTTGGTCTGCCTTGTTGCTTGACCTGTCTGGTTCATCTTGTTGCACTTTGGTCTGCTGTCTTGCTTGCTGTGATGTCACTTGAACTTGATATTGTGGTATCGTGTAGCTGTTGGTTTGATTGTTGCAGTCCATGTTGCTGTTGGTCTGACTTTGTATTCTGGTCAGTGGTTCACTGTGCCTTGTACTTGGTCTCTGATCTGATTCTTGATCATTTCATGTTGATTTTTGAAATTTCACTTGAGTTGAATCCAGTTTCAAAAGCTCGGGTTTGACCTTGTGCTCATGTCGTGATTTTAAATATATTTCACGTGAGTTGAACCCGGCTTTACATTTGGGTTTGACCTGTGCTCACCTGTCCCTGTAGCACTATCAAGTGTATATCGATGTGCACAGCCTTGTGGCATGTACAGTGATACACTGTGCATGTCACACTGTTCGTGTGTGATGAATTCAAATGTGAATGATGACGAACAACCCAAATAACTGAGGCAAATCATATTTTCAAAAATCATATTTTATTTTATATTGCAAAAATATTTCTTTTTCAATTTTACTGCGTTAGTGAATATTTTTGCAGATTGCTCAGATGCTGAATTCAAACTGGAATGAAGTTGAAGACAAAATACGAGTGTGAGTGATATGTAGTGAGGTAATTAATGTAAAAACAATTGTGATGTAATCAAAAATGTATATGTATAGTGAGAGCTTGAATTTGTACTATTCAAGATTGTAATAAATATTTGTTTGAATAAAATTTTTGTTTGAATTCAAATTCTTTGTAACTTGTTCATTTTGAATTCAAATTCTGTGTAATTTATTTTATTCAACAAATATTTATTTAATCTATGAAAAACAAAGTAGTACATTACCAAATATATTTAAATGAATATATATGTTTATTATCATCAAACAAAAACATATAAGCGCATATTCATACAATCGCCCCCTTTTGATGATAACAAACGTATATTTAAGATTTTGACCGTGTTAAATGTATTTGATCAATGATATACTCTAATTGCTCCCCCTATTTAAATGCTTCCTCTCTACATGATGCTCCCCCTACATATATGCATACAAATAGAAATATATAAATAAGCCTAGATGCAAATGGAAAATTATTTGACCTTTGCTTGATTCTATTTGACAAAATCTTAACTTTTCTCTCCCCCTTTTGTTATCAGCAAAAGAATAATAGTGTTAGAGAAAAATAGAGATTAAGTGATTAATATTAATCCAACATTAAACTCAAATTGAATATAAATATTAAACTTCAATAAAAATCAAACTAAAATCATAACTACCCTTGTTAGGCGCATATTCCACTTTTAGAAAGAATGGAAATGATGTTCTAATATAAAATCATACAATTGTATCAACTTGTGGTACATTTATATCAGGAATTTGAATATCTACTAATCATGCATAACCGTTAGGACTTTTAAATGAGATTAGTAGTATTCCAATTTAATTTAAAAAATGAAATCAAGTATCTTCTAACCACGCATGACCGTGAGGACTTTTAAATGGGATTAGAATCAACTTGTTTATTTAATCAATTAATTTTGATATGCGTTCCATGCATGCATAACCGTAAGGACTTTTAAATGAGCATGGAAGCACATAATCAAAAATCCAAGTAATTCACCCATGCATAACCGTGAGGACTTTTAAATGAGAGTGAATACTTTGGATATTTATTTATTTTTACAAAAAAAATGTGACATGAAAAACAAATGATCCCTGATTATAGTACCACATATCGACCAACTATATTTAATATTTTATAAACAATGGTTGATAGAAATATGATAGATATAGAAATGGTCATGAAATCTTTACCCAACAAAAAAGTTTTATAACTCTTGTTTGAATTCCTAAATAAATTTTCCAAATATACTCGCTTGATTAATGTATGTTAAATATCAACACTTATCACCTTTTCAATCACTATTTATCCTTTTGATAATTAGTAGGGAGTCGGATTAGTCAAAATTTGTCATTTAAAATAAAATAAAAATGACTAATCTGAAAATATGGTCAAAAATGATTTTCTCGAGGGAGTTATATGAGAGAATTTTCTGCTATTTGAAAATTATGAAAAATATGCAGATATTTTCTTTGAAAAACGATGCAGTTACTAAATGTCTCACCATAAATCACGTTCAACTAGTAATTTTTCTATCAACTAGATTACCAGTGTAATCTGCATCTAAATTTCTTTTTCACTCAAAAATATCACTAACTAAAATTGATAAACCAGACCATGAAGTGTGCATCAAAAATTTCAAACTTAATTTTAATAACAATTTAAATGACATTCTTTGAATTTGAATTGAAGCCATGTAAACAATCAGAAACTGAGAATATAGAGTTAGCCGAATTATGACCAAATGTATCCAACAAAACACAATGTTTAATCCAAACAAGTATGTATGAAGTAATTCGAAGAATAGTGATTTTCACATAAATATAATTGGCCAACAATGTCGAACAAGTCAGAATCAGAAAACATCAACATCTCAATATTGGCTGATTTCATTCAGAATATGGTGTAGATTATCACATCTAATATATCGTTCAAAACATACCATTACCTGTTTTACCTTTACGATAATTTTTTGTGGTTGCCATTGTGATTCTGTCACCTTTGTACTAGGCTAAGGAACTTTGCTTTGTTGCCCGTTGTGTTTTTGGAACAGCCAAAATCCAGAGAACGCTGTTGTTGTTCCTTAGCCTGCCACCATACCTACACGATGAAAGATTTTTGTGACCTATTTGTTTTTATATGTCCATGATTGTTAGTGGCTGAAGCATTATGAATAAATAATCCCTTTGGAACCCAAACTTGTTTAGTCCTTTCATTCTTGTTCCAATAGACATGAAATTTGTTTGTAGAATTCTTAGGAACCCAAACTTGTATAAATTTTGTGTTCTTGTTCCTATGACTACAATTTTCAACACGATGTCCAATTATTTCACATCTATCAAAGAAACTCTTACCTTTTGCATTATCCTCAACTTGTGTTTTCCCAAAACCTAGTCCCTTTCTGTTGTTAGCAAAAATTTGATTTCCCAATAGCATGTTGAAAGATTTTTCGCCTTTTGAAAAGTTATTCAGAGATTTCTCAAGATTTTGGACATTGGTTTTTAGTGTTGTGTTTTCAGTGACAAGTGAGGTGCATCTATTTATAAAATCCTTTTTCCTAGTGTCAATGGTTTCCTTAAGACTCAAGTTTTCTTTTTCAAGATTCTCAAAGCTATTCTTAAGTCTTGATAATTCTGAATCTAAAGTTTTACATTTTTTACATTCTAGGTTTTGAATATTTTCAAGTTTAGTTTCTAACCTAAAATTTTCACGAGCAAGTTCTCTCCTATCAGATTTCAGTTTTTCAATTTTAGATTCAAGAGCATCAACTTCTTTAGTAAGATCAAGACACATAAAAACAAGTTCTTTATAAAAATAGTCACCTGCCTCACCAGATTCCTCTGAGCTTGCTTCTGAATCTAATTTTTGCCATAAAACACAATTTAGCCTCCTCTGAGCTACTATTCGAAACTTCCTCTCCTTCTTCATCATCCCAAGTTGCTGCAAAGGCCTTTTTCTTCTTTTTCTTTCCTTGGTTGTATTTTAGAAGTGGGCATTCTTGTTTAAAGTGGCCAGGCTTGTTGCAGTTATAGCACGTCAATTCATTATCGGAATTGTTAGACTCTCTTGACCTATTACCAGATGTTTTCTTCTTGCGTGGCTTGAATCTTGGCCATTTTCTAAGATTATTGACAGCCATTGCAAGCTCTTCGATTGGATCTTCTTCTTCTTCATCGCTTTCTTCTTTGCTCTTTAAGGCAATCGTCTTCTTCTTTGGTTCGGAGTTGTTGCGTTCCTCTTTTGCTTTTAGCTCAAGCTCATATGTCATCAAGTTGCCAATCAACTCCTCCATGCTTAGTTTACTCAGATCTTTCGATTCTTGTATTGCCGTGACTTTTGCCTCAAAGTTCATTGGTAAAACTCGTAGCACCTTCCTCACAAGCTCTACCTCAGTGAATACCTTCCCAAGCGCTCTAGTGTTGTACACCAAAGTTGAAAAGCGTCCAAACATGTCCTTTATGCACTCGCCTTTGTCCATCACAAAGTTCTCGTATTCATTGCTGAATAGGGCTAGACGAGACTCCTTGACTTGAGAAGTTCCTTCATGTGTCACCTCCAAGGTATGCCAAATTTCCTGTGCAGTTTTACAATGAGAAATTCTATTAAATTCATTCTTATCAAGAGCACAGATCAGAGCATTCATGGCTTTAGCATTTGTACTTTTTAATTTCTTATCGTTAGCATCCCACCTATCCTTAGGTTTAGGAATCTCAGTATCACCAACAGTTATAGTGGGAGATTTATAGCCAGTTTCAATAATATCCCAAACATCATAATCAACAGAACTAAGATATATACCCATCCTAACTTTCCAATAAGCATAATCATTCCCGTTAAACATGGGTGGCCTAACAATAGATTGCCCCTCAGAAAAAGCATTATTTGATGAATTCATGACTCTAGAGTTAAAGAAAAATTACCGTGCTCTGAAACCACTTGTAGGATCTAGATTAACCCTAGAGGGAGGAGGGGTGAATAGGGTTAATGCAAATTTTCTCGATTTAAACACAGAAATAAACTGCAGAAATAAATATGCTGAAAAGTAAATCACACACAAAATTTACCCAGCTTCAGCAACAACTGCCTACTGCTGCATTCCCAGATTTCTATTAGAATTAAACAGTCTTCCACTTACAAACACTCTAACAGACTCGCAAACCCTTGCTCCTGCTCACAAACACACTACTAGACTCGCACCCCCTGCTCCGCCTATAGAGTTTTGCAAACTCGCAAACTCTGCTCCCGCCTATAGAGTTTTGCAAACTCGCACACCCTGCTCACTGAACTAATTCTAACTAGACAATCTGACACTACTTACAACCAAGGTGGTGATTTACCAATACTTTGACTCGAAAAGAAAAAACAGACTTCAAAATTGAAAGCAGGAGCAAAAATTAAAATACAAACTTGACTCCATAATTTTTGCTCAAATGAAACTAAAAACAAAAAACCCTTTTAAAATAACCCCAAATAAAAAACCCCTTTATAATAATAAAGGCCGGCCCAATTTTTTTCTTTCACCCGATCTTCTTTCTTTTGCTATGTGAAGAAAGTTGCGGCCGATCCTCTTTGCCACTAAATTAGGGCTTCTGTCTTCGATCCAAATTGGGGCTTTCTGATGATCGATTCTTTGACATGCGTTGCTCTTGCTCGCGCTCGTTCTCTGATGACCGATGGTTTGCGTCGCTTGTTCGTAGCCGCTCCTTTTATTGTTTTATGAAATTTGGACTTGGTTGCTTCGAGACGATCGAGTTCACTGTTGCGGTATGCAATCTTTTTCGTTGCTGGTTTGATTGTTTGCTTTTTACTCGATGCATATGATGATGATTGGGGTTTGGTATTTATATGAATTCGAATACACTTTATTCGTTCGTATTCACTTGTGCGACTTCATCACTTTCCTAATGCTTCAATTGCCTGATGAGCACGGCTTTCCTGATATAATTTCAACTTGTTACTCACGACCTTGATTTTCAAACGTTCGATTTTACTTGTTTGATACGGCAGAAACTTTCCCTTTTTTTTTTTAATTTGTGACTTTTTCAAAGATACTCATCTGAATTTTTTAAACACAAATTTTATCACTTGACTTCAAGTTTGTGAATTTCTCTGTACTGTTGAACTTTGTTCATCTTGTGGTCTTCGTCTCTGGCCATCTTCTCTGGTCGGTTTAACATGAACTTCAATTTATATTCTGTAGTCACTTATGCATTGATTCACTTATTCATGCATTCAACATTGCCATGCTATTCACTGTTCATTGTTTCATTTGGTATCTTTGCATCCATTCTATTGCTCCCAGTTGATGTTCTGTTGCACTTGTGTTGCTCACCATGTTGCATTACTGCTGGAGTTTCACTTATGTTTGTAGTTGATGTTTATAATTGTTCAACCTGGCACTTGCATGCATTGCTGTACATATGAACTTGCATTCATTTCCATGTCTCTGATGTTTCTTTTCAAAAACTGATGTGCCACATCTCCAAATCTGCCTGCACTTAGTGTTCTGGTCATTAGTGGCACTGGTCTGCATACTTGTGTATATTCTCGGGTTTCACACTTTGATTTACTTCATATTGTCACTGTCTTTGTGTTCTGGTCACTGCTTGTGATATCCATGTTACAATTTGTTTTGAACTTTGAATGTGGTCTGGAGCTCGAGTTCCATTCATTAGTAGCTTGGTTGACTTTTTGTAGTTCTCTGGTTTTGTTCATTGTGTTGGTTACTGATACATACACGAACTGTGTACATTTGCCTGAGTTTGTTTACTTGGTGGCATTTCTTTATGGTCTGCCTTGTTGCTTGACCTGTCTGGTTCATCTTGTTGCACTTTGGTCTGCTGTCTTGTTTGCTGTGATGTCACTTGAACTTGATATTGTGGTATCGTGTAGCTGTTGGTTTGATTGTTACAGTCCATGTTGCTGTTGGTCTGACTTTGTATTCTGGTCAGTGGTGCACTGTGCCTTGTACTTGGTCTCTGATCTAATTCTTGATCATTTCATGTTGATTTTTGAAATTTCACTTGAGTTGAATCCAGTTTCAAAAACTCGGGTTTGACCTTGTGCTCGTGTCGTGATTTTAAATATATTGCACGTGAGTTGAACCCGGCTTTACATTTGTGTTTGACCTGTGCTCACCTGTCCCTGTAGCATTATCAAGTGTATATCGATGTGCACAGCCTTGTGGCATGTACAGTGATACACTGTGCATGTCACACTGTTCGTGTGTGATGAATTCAAATGTGAATGAGGACGAACAACCCAAATAACTGAGGCAAATCATATTTTCAAAAATCATATTTTATTTTATATTGCAAAAATATTTCTTTTTCAATTTTACTGCGTTAGTGAATATTTTTGCAGATTGCTCAGATGCTGGATTCAAACTGGAATGAAGTTGAAGACAAAATACGAGTGTGAGTGATATGTAGTGAGGTCATTAATGTAAAAACAATTGTGATGTAATCAAAAATGTATATGTATAGTGAGAGCTTGAATTTGTACTATTCAAGATTGTAATAAATATTTGTTTGAATAAAATTTCTGTTTGAATTCAAATTCTGTGTAACTTGTTCTGTTTGAATTCAAATTCTGTGTAATTTATTTTATTCAACAAATATTTATCTAATCGATGAAAAACAAAGTAGTACATTACCAAATACATTTAAATGAATATATATGTTTATTATCATCAAACAAAAACATATAAGAGCATATTCATACAACTTGGACTCATGACACAACAAAAAATCATTGGACTCGCGACTCAACAACTAATCGTTTAACTCAAACAGACGATCCTCCCGAAATGGCGAACGAGAACGCCCCTCGAACTCTTATAGATAGAATCTTTTTCGATGGAGTTTCTATTCCATCTTGCGTCACGTTACCCACCCCTACGGGTAACCATTTTGAAATTCATTATAACCATATTTCCAAGCTTTCGAAATTTGGCAATTTCGAGCACGATGACTCATACAACTTCTTGACTAAATTCGAACAAGTTTGCTCAACCATAAGACTCCAACAACTTTCCAATGAAGGAATCAAACTGCGACTAATCCCATCCGCTCTTTCGGATTATGCTGAAAAATGGTTGTACAGCTTACCATCGAACTCGATTAAAATTTGGAAAGAATTTGTAAAGGCTTTCATAAAAAGTTCTAACCCTTGGAAAAAACGAGTAGAATCCGAAACGAAATTGTAAATTTTCACCAATTCAAGGGAGTACCATTAGAAAAACATTTTAAAAGATTCAAAGAGCTTTTGATAAAATATCTACACCATAACTTTGAAAAATGGACGATTTGCCAAATCTTATACAATGGACAAGAAAATAGCTCACGAACCTTGCTCGAATCAATGTGCCAAGACAACTTTCTTTCCCAACATCACGACGATGCTTGGCAATTTCTTGAAAACCACGTTGAAAAGTCGTCCCAATGGGAATGTTTGAACGAAAAATCAATTTACTCATGATCGCGTGCACACCCGATAGGATCTTCTTTTGCTTTAGAAGCTAAGATCGACGAAATGATTAAAAAATCCGATAACATTTTTTCATCGAATCAAATGGACCAAGCTTCTCAACCGATGTTTATAAATGCAACGATCCTAATCATATAGCCGATCAGTGTCCCAATTCTGTTGAATAAATCAATGCCTTCAATAAAGTAAAAAAATAATCCATTTTCTCCAACGTAAAATCCTGGTAGGAGAATTCACTCTAATTTTGCGTGGAACCAAAATAATCCCAAAACAAATACGATTCGTCCCAATTTTCAACCATTTCTGAATAATGCTTTGAATTCTCCCTTTCAGCCCAACAATTTTCAACCAATCTTTGCTGGCCCGTCTCATAATCAACCGCAACAATCAAATTTTCAACCAAATTCTGCTCATCCTCCCCAAGACGATAAAGGTTTAACTTCACTTGAGAAAACTATTGAAACTTTGGCTAAGGAAACTACTCATTATGGTGATATGCATACTTGAAAAAAATTAGGTGTAACATCCCGCCTTTTCGCACACTTTAAACCGACACACGTGCCAATTCAAAGCATACGCAAGGGCGGATTGTTATGGGGTAAATAAGAAAAACAGAGAAGAAATAAAAACAAAATAGAATCTCACAGCGGAAGGATAAAATATAATAATAAAAATACAGTTCAAAACAGTTTACAAACACTTGATTTGCTTTATACAATAAATATCAGAGTTACACATACCAATACAATCAATGCAGCGGAACAGTATGAGTGTGGTGCAATACTATAGATAATAATAATACGACTCCTTCGTCTTCGTCCTTCAAAGCTAAAGTCTTCGATCCTGAAACGCTCGGACTGACCCGAGCGAATTTGAAAAGACAAAAACACTCGAGTCAGACTAAAAGATCTTATGTGAGTTAAATTAACAGAAATAAATATGAGTACAGTAACTCAAGAGATGTTCGGGATTTACATCTCCTAAGGATCCGTTAAACTATTTACTATATAGTATATTGCGCTATTATAATAGTGTCTATTTATAAAATAAACTTACTTTTAAATAGCGTTAAGGCTTTACATTTTCCACCTTAACACGTAAAATGCCAATAGTCTATACAGTACCGTAATACCTCCTGATCGGGAGGCTATCAGAGGATACTCCATAGGTACGACACAAATAGAAACTCGTAGTAAAGGCTCGGTATGGTAGGTGACACGACACAACTAGGCAATGCCAGGGTAGATATACCAATTGCTATCCAGGCTGGTGGAAACGCGTAGCCGTAGTTACCGCCCACCTCGGACTAACTCCCCAAAATCAAAATATAGAAGTGGCCACTGAATCAATCCAAGTCAAAGTATAATATCGAAGAGGAGGGTCCGATCAGAGGAATGACCTCATTGGCCTGAGAATCGCTCCTGTTTTAGCCACCTTATGCCAACTCACGGGAGTCGGGTCCACGTATTTACCTTACAGGAAACGTCGCCACCACCTACTTCATTCTGGAATCTCCACCGCGTACACGGTTAGTCAAAGTGGTTTTTTATCGACAGAGAGTATGTCCATATCCGATCCCGGTCTCTTTGCCAACCCATCGTTATTATAACACCGCGGTCATTTAAAAATAGCTCATACTTTAAAACCATAATAAACATTTCCATTTTAAAATTATGAATACGATATCATTTTAAAACCCAAAACAATATGATATCCTTTATCCCAAATATAAACCTTTTCAAAAATCCAAATGCTTTAAAATTTATAACGTCTGAAAGCCAAATATCCTTTCAAAGCATAATATTTCGAAATTCATAATTTAAAACCATAACTTTTAAAACATGAATGGTTTGGATATTCAACGTTATATGAATTAAAAGGTTTAACTTAAATGTTACTTTGTAAAGAAAATAGTTCTCATGGCTTTACAAATACATTTCTTTATTAAAGTCTAAACCAAAATTTGTATTATCTCTCTCAAGTTCCAAAACCACTTCAATTTATATATATATACGTATATCCATTTGGAGTATTAATATTTCAAACTAAAGTTGGATTTTATTCTTTCAACATATCGAATGTTCTATTAATTAGTCTTGAATATTCACATAAAATCCATAAATAAATAAAAACTCCAATTTCTAGTAATAATTTTTTTTTTTTCAATTCAAATTATACTAGAATATTCATTTCAATTTATCTTGGGAAAAATCCAATTATAAATATCATATCTTAAAATTTCCAAACTTAGCATTTAAACATATGATATAAATTATCAAACTCCATTTTCTTAAAATTTTTTCCATTTTTAATAAAGAGATTTATACACCTTTTAATTTCAAAATTTTCAACTTCATATGTATATATATATATGGAAGAAAAATATTTATACAATATAAAATTTAAGATTATTATAAACCGTATTCCATCCAAACCATAGAAATCACATTAAAATAGTTATATATAGACCGCGATGCCTGTATATAATTTTCTATCCTATGGTCAAGTGATACGGATATTTATCATTTCAATCTGCAATTTAAAAGATATAAAATTTTGCAGTTGTATATCATTTCAAACCACAATCCCGAATGAAAGGAAATATGCATGATAATTTGCAATTTAATGATATACAATAAAACATCCATCAACATCACCCATCATCCAATCACAATCATCAAGCAATATCAATCAATAACAATTTATATTTGATAATATATAACAGGTAATAACTGGCAATTTTATTCAGATTAAATTTAACAACTATTAATCTAACAGTTTATATTCAGTAATAATCTATATAACTGTTAACTAGCAGTTTATAGGCAAACAAATAAATTCTAACTATCAATTAACACGCAATAAATAAATTAAATTAACAGTTAAATTTAATAAATGCAATTCAACAAATATGAGTGAAATAAACATGCCAAATACTCATAAATAAATTTCTATTCATTTCTAAAATTAACTTAACAAACATAAAAGCTTCTAGTAGTTATGAGTGGGTTTAAACACTCAACTTTGGAATTTAAATCGAATTTAAATTCGATTTAAACCCAAAAATTTGACGGTCTCCAAATTTGTCCAAACCAGCGTCATCAAGTTCGGAATTTAATTACGACCCTAACAAAAGAAATCGCGCGTAAATCGGATATCATATGCAAAAGTTATAGCGAAAAGTGCGATTGAATTTCAATTAAAAATAAATAAAAGAAAGAACACACTTGCTCACTGCATTTGCCACGTCATCAGAAGTAACGCACGCAACAGTAGCCTTTCGTTCAACCTTCATCACGCACGCAGTCAAGCAGCAGCCGCCTAAAACATGAAACCCTATTGAATTTTTGCCGCAAATCTGACCGTCGAAACGCCAAACTAACCACATAGATGCGATCCCCTCGGTTCCCTCTCCAAAACCCAGAAACCGTTTCCCGATCCGACGAAATTTGTTGCGGCGATGATGTGAGGCCGAAAATGATTTTAATTGTTCTGGATGAACGATAGCTCCAATCGAAAAACGAACCACATCAGCAGATTACGGACATCGAGAACTATAATATATATTTTTTCGAGATTTTTAGGAGGACTTTAAATTTTCACTTTTTTTTTTTTGAACTGACTGATCTAGGGTTAGCCCCCATTGAAGAAGAAAAGAAGCTTGAAGAAGATGAACGTACAGCAAATAGACAATAGAATGGAGCTAGGGTTTATAACTGTATATTTATAGGTAGGGTTGGGTTAGAGTAGATAGGCTAGATAGATGAACGTACGAAACAAACTAAGGCCCAAAAAGCCCGTTCTGACCCCGGAACGAAATTTGTCAAACCCATATATCCAGATAGGTATTTTAAAATATTCTGAACGCGATGGAAAAAGTTTCACGTCCAAATTTGATCGTATGAAGAAGTTATGCTGAAAACAAGATTTCCAAATTGATTTCAAATTGATTTTAATAAAATTGATTTTCAAGGCGTTTCGCGTCCGTACGATCAAACGACAGGTCCGATCGATACGAAACTTGAAACCCTATAATAATTCACCGATACGGATCCGATGAAACTGGTTTCATCGAAATCCGAGTCCGTGACCAAAATGGCTAATTTCAATATTCATTAAATAAATTAAATAAATTATAAAAATCCAATTTTTACATCTAAATTCAAAAATTGACCAAATTTTCTCCCTTTAAATTTTCTTAATTATTTACTCCAATTCTAAACAATTCAAGTGTCAATACATAGTTGTTCTATTCATCAATTTAGATGTTAATCCTTACTTAAAGGTTAAATTCCAATTTTTAATAAATTCAACATTATACGTTTGATTAAATTTATTAAATTCACTTTCTTTCTATTATTCAAAGTTATTGATGTCGATTTAATGAAACTAACATTGGCTCAATATCTATACATTAAAAATCTCAATTCTAAACTTAGATCTCAACTTATGAAATAGTTAAATAATAAATTCCATCTAAATCTACATCTTCCTACTATCTAAATATTTAGAAAAATTACTTACCACTTTTTATTGTAAATTTCTAAACTAGTAGATTTGTGTCATTTCTAGCCCTCTGGATATTTTAAATTAACTAAAAGCAAATTTACATATAATTTCCATCGTCAATTATTTTAGTGAATAAATCTTCAAAGGTTACTGCAATTAATCCCATAAATTGCAATAAATTCTAATAAATTTGACTCTATTTGATTACAACTCACAAATAAATCAATTATTCCCCAACTACAAAGTTACCGTTTCTTATATATATATATATATCACTACAGTAATACTTCCAAATGTTCGTCTTTTGTTTGCATAAATTACTGTATTCAATTGAATTGTAATATTGTTAACTTACACAATTTGTTGTCATAAATATATTTTATAAGTCTACACTTAATTATTATCTTACAATACGTTTTTACGTTACTATAAAATTTATACACTCTTCCGTTACCATATTAATAATTACTAAAGTAACGTTCATTCTTAATAACAACGTTATACTATTCAACATATAAAAGGACTCCATTCCCCAAATACATTCATTTATATTTATTCCC
The DNA here is from genome assembly GCA_030765085.1 of Allium cepa. Lineage (NCBI taxonomy): Eukaryota > Viridiplantae > Streptophyta > Magnoliopsida > Asparagales > Amaryllidaceae > Allium > Allium cepa. Next base: position 704,979,446 of record CM060938.1, on the reverse strand, counting down.
TTAAAGTTCTCCTTTATTGACTAGACACATAAATTTAGATTCATTTACATCGAATGCCCTTCTTAGCTATATACTCAATACATGTTAAATCTACATAATTTTTACCCTTTTATTCAAATTCACTTATACCATCAATAACAAAATGTTGCCCTAAATTTAGATTCAATTATATACATTAGATAAATGGGTAAACTTTTGTAATTATCCCATATATGAAAATATTTTTATGCATACATTTCCACTTACTTACTATGCATTCATTTATTAAATTACTAATTGCCTTAGTCAACTTATCCCATATTTACTACCAAATTTCAAATTTAATTATGGCTTATCAATACATAAAATTTACATAGGCAAAACAAATTTTATTACTATCTTAAGTCTATTTATTATTGACAACATTCATTAAATTTCCTTATCAACACTTATTGCATTGATTTATTCAGCGGTCACCTTTTATTTAGTTACTATCCATTTTACAATCCAATGTAAGTCTTCCACTATTTATTTTATATTAAATGAATTCCATTTTACTTAATCTTTTTATTGATATTCACTAATTCAACCCTTATATCAGTTTCTTATATTTAACTTTAAATCAATTTGTGACAATCTACATTATCCAAATCTATTGTCATAAAATTTTATTGTTACACTAAAATTACAACTACTATACCAAATTTCTACATTTATTCTCAATTAGATTAGAAATTATATTAATTCAATTCATTTAATATTATTAATTTAACGGGTCGTTACAATCTCCCCCACTCAAAACTTTTCGTCACCGAAAAGGAAAAAGAAGGGAGAAGGAAGAATAAACAGTACATCTTATTTCATATATTAACTTATAAACAATAATTTACTGGATTAATTTCCTTTAATGAAATATACCCGTTTATAATCATTACAACCTTTTATACTTAAATCATTAAAGTTTGGAAAATATTCAACAAAATTCTAAGTCCAAAATTTACGAATTTTTTTGGCAGAGTCTCCTTTGTACGGAGAGACCCTGGAGAAAATATAATATCAAAATATACAAATATATTACATATATTATCAAAATATTATATCCCAACACGGGAAACTATATAAAATAGCGCTTTAAACGTAATCCGAAAACGTACCTATTTGTCGGGCAATATACGCTTATTATTTTGGAACCAAAAGCAGTAGCAGTTGCTTCCATCACCTGTATTCACTTATATAATCTAAAAGGTTAAATATTTATGTTAAAGTGAAATGTTTAGGTGGTTTCAACCATTAATCAGCCAATCAATACAACAACCATCAACCTTACAAACAACATACATACACAAAGCAAAGCAACCATTTAATCCATCAAACAAATAGTTGTTTGGGTTCAAAACTTGAAATTTGTATGAAATGAAATTAACTATCAAGTGCATCCTTTACTCAACAGTCTTAGATGGAACAAAGATAGATTATTTATTCATCCAACAATTTCAAATTCCTTACCCAACAAACATAAATCAAACAATAACAATTCAAACCAACAACCAAATTACTTATTATACATTTATTTCATGCTTCAGTGGTTTGGTTTTCTTTCTTTCATTAATGGAGGGATTTCTCTATTTCTTACAATTTTCATTTTCCATTTATTACAAAATTCATTATATTTGTATTCCAATTTATTGACTAAAGTTTATATCATCTATTTATACTACTTACCTTTACTTATATAGTAAAATTTCCAATTTAACTTAAGTTTATACAATTAATTCTCATTAATAACAGCAAATTTATTGAATACCTTTATTACCTCAAGCTTCACCTGTAAGATTTTCCCTTACATTTTCTTACTAAAATTGCAACTTTTATTATATGGTAAGTTATGTATGTTTTAAGAATGTAAGTGAAAATTTACAAGTTTCTTCTCAATTCCTTTTTATTAATTAATGGTTCAATAAATATATATTCGTTTTATAAATTACAATTTCAACTTACCCTTAATTTCATTCATTTATTTAATGTTGAAGTTTCTATTATATTTAATAGTAGTAACAATTTAATTACCCACTTTCTATTATATTTAATTACAGTAACCCTCTAATTACACTTAAATTATTAACCTTAAACTTCCATTCTTATAAATAAAGGAATTTTATTAATTTATTACTTAGGGTTTACAGTCATTTATTTATTATTCCTACTTTCCATTATATTAGAATAGGGGAAATTTAAAACATACTTAAGTTAATAACCCTATAATCAATCCTTATTTACTAAAGAATTTCATTTTATTTACTTAAGTTCATATCACCTATTAATAATTCTTGACTTATTTTCAGTAAAATTTCAATTATAACTTAAGTTTATACCACTAAATTCTTATTTATTTAATAGCAATTCATAGAATAATCCAAAATTTCCAACATTTCGACTTGCATAATATTCTATTCAAATCTCTTAATTAACATTTCAACCTTTCATATTTGGTAAGTTATTTATGTTAAAGAAAAAGCAAAAGAACTTATGCAAGTTTAATCTCAACTCTTTTAATTCATTGATTACTTCTTTTATTTCACTAACCTAAATTTTTACAACTAATTAATGGAAATTCAAGAATTAATACCGGGTCAAATTCCAAAATTTCTTTAAAATAATAGATAATTAATTTCTTACAACTTTTATATCTCTAATTACCTTTAAACAATTAAAATTTTAAATAATTTCAAAACAAATCTGCAGTAGAATTTACTACAGTGGCCTTTCCCTTCGAAAGTCGAAAATGAAAGTCGATGATGCGGCCGTCATCACCGAAATTATTTTCCAGCGACAGAGGGGAAAGTACAAAATTTATTTTCTCCAAAATCCTCTTTTAAGACAATTCTTCCGAATTATACTAAATATTTATATAAGAAATTACCTATAAACCAAGTCATTATATTTCACAAATCCTTTGAAAGAAGATTTTCGAAAATCCCGGACTTAAGTTCTAAAATCTCCAATATGATTTATTATAATTTCAACTTAGCTTCAATTTATTACAAATATTTTTATATTACCTAACACCCAATCTATAACAACCAGATATATATATAAACCTTTATAAAAATATTTTTATATATAGAAAATATAATAGGCAAAATTATTTCATTCACCCATGTTAAAAACAAATATTATGTCGGTCTGTCCTATTAAGTGTGTAGAAATCCCTATTGATGTCATAGCGTCCCATGCATCAACCAGAATTTACAAATACAAAGCGGAACAGATTAACACAATATCAAAATCTTTATTAACACTAACAAATACGCTCTCTCATATATATACACTCAACGACTCCCATAGGGTATCACTACCCTATTAACAAAGAGTCAAACCCCACAAAACCAAGGTTTATCGCTAAACCAAAGCTCTGATACCAACTGTAACATCCTGCCTTTCGCACACTTTAAACCGACACACGTGCCAATTCAAAGCATACGCAAGGGCGGATTGTTATGGGGTAAATAAGAAAAACAGAGAAGAAATAAAAACAAAACAGAATCTCACAGCGGAAGGATAAAATATAATAATAAATATACAGTTCAAAACAGTTTACAAACACTTGATTTGCTTTATACAATAAATATCAGAGTTACACATACCAATACAATCAATGCAGCGGAACAGTATGAGTGTGGTGCAATACTATAGATAATAATAATACGACTCCTTCGTCTTCGTCCTTCAAAGCTAAAGTCTTCGATCCTGAAACCTCGGACTGACCCGAGCGAATTTGAAAAGACAAAAACACTCGAGTCAGACTAAAAGATCTTATGTGAGTTAAATTAACAGAAATAAATATGAGTACAGTAACTCAAGAGATGCTCGGGATTTACATCTCCTAAGGATCCGTTAAACTATTTACTATGTAGTATATTGCGCTATTATAATAGTGTCTATTTATAAAATAAACTTACTTTTAAATAGCGTTAAGGCTTTACAATTTCCACCTTAACACGTAAAATGCCAATAGTCTATACAGTACCGTAATACCTCCTGATCGGGAGGCTACCAGAGGATACTCCATAGGTACGACACAAATAGAAACTCGTAGTAAAGGGTCGGTATGGTAGGTGACACGGCACAACTAGGCAATGCCAGGGTAGATATACCAATTGCTATCCAGGCTGGTGGAAACGCGTAGCCGTAGTTACCGCCCACCTCGGACTAACTCCCCAAAATCAAAATATAGAAGTGGCCACTGAATCAATCCAAGTCAAAGTATAATATCGAAGAGGAGGGTCCGATCAGAGGAATGACCTCAATGGCCTAAGAATCGCTCCTGTTTTAGCCACCTTATGCCAACTCACGGGAGTCGGGTCCACGTATTTACCTTACAGGAAACGTCGCCACCACCTACTTCATTCTGGAATCTCCACCGCGTACACGGTTAGTCAAAATGGTTTTCGGTATCGACATAGAGTATGTCCATATCCGATCCCGGTCTCTTTGCCAACCCATCGTTATTATAACACCGCGGTCATTTAAAAATAGCTCATACTTTAAAACCAGAATAAACATTTCCATTTTAAAATTATGAATACGATATCATTTTAAAACCCAAAACAATATGATATCCTTTATCCCAAATATAAACCTTTTCAAAAATCCAAATGCTTTAAAATTTATAACGTCTGAAAGCCAAATATCCTTTCAAAGCATAATATTTCGAAATTCATAATTTAAAACCATAACTTTTAAAACTTGAATGGTTTGGATATTCAACGGTATATGAATTAAAAGGTTTAACTTGAATATTACTTTGTAAAGAAAATAGTTCTCATGGCTTTACAAATACATTTCTTTATTAAAGTCTAAACCAAAATTTGTATTATCTCTCTCAAGTTCCAAAACCACTTCAATTTTTATATATATACGTATATCCATTTGGATTATTAATATTTCAAACTAAAGTTGGATTTTATTCTTTCAACAAATCGAATGTTCTATTAATTAGTCTTGAATATTCACATAAAATCCATAAATAAATAAAAACTCCAATTTCTAGTAATAATTTTTTTTTTCAATTCAAATTATACTAGAATATTCATTTCAATTTATCTTGGGAAAAATCCAATTATAAATATCATATCTTAAAATTTCCAAACTTAACATTTAAACATATGATATAAATTATCAAACTCCATTTTCTTAAATTTTTTTTCCATTTTTAATAAAGAGATTTATACACCTTTTAATTTCAAAATTTTCAACTTCATATGTATATATATATATGGAAGAAAAATATTTATACAATATAAAATTTAAGATTATTATAAACCGTATTCCATCCAAACCATAGAAATCACATTAAAATAGTTATATATAGACCGCGGTGCCTGTATATAATTTTCTATCCTATGGTCAAGTGATACGGATATTTATCATTTCAATCCGCAATTTAAAAGATATAAAATTTTGCGGTTGTATATCATTTCAAACCACAATCCCGAATGAAAGGAAATATGCATGATAATTTGCAATTTAATGATATACAATAAAACATCCATCAACATCACCCATCATCCAATCACAATCATCAAGCAATATCAATCAATAACAATTTATATTTGATAATATATAACAGGTAATAACTGGCAATTTTAATCAAATTAAATTTAACAACTATTAATCTAACAGTTTATATTCAGTAATAATCTATATAACTGTTAACTAGCAGTTTATAGGCAAACAAATAAATTCTAACTATCAATTAATACGCAATAAATAAATTAAATTAACAGTTAAATTTAATAAATGCAATTCAACAAATATGAGTGAAATAAACATGCCAAATACTCATAAATAAATTTCTATTCATTTCTAAAATTAACTTAACAAACATAAAAGCTTCTAGTAGTTATGAGTGGGTTTAAACACTCACCTTTGGAATTTAAATCGAATTTAAATTCGATTTAAACCCAAAAATTTGACGGTCTCCAAATTTGTCCAAACCAGCGTCATCAAGTCCGGAATTTAATTACGATCCTAACAAAAGAAATCGCGCGTAAATCGGATATCGTATGCAAAAGTTATAGCGAAAAGTGCGATTGAATTTCAATTAAAAATAAATAAAAGAAAGAACACACTTACTCACTACATTTGCCACGTCATCAGAAGTAATGCACGCAACAGTAGCCTTTCGTTCAACCTTCATCACCCACGCAGTCAAGCAGCAGCCGCCTAAAACATGAAACCCTATTGAATTTTTGCCGCAAATCTGACCGTCGAAACGCCAAACTAACCACATAGATGCGATCCCCTCGGTTCCCTCTCCAAAACCCAGAAACCGTTTGCCGAACCGACGAAATTTGTTGCGGCGATGATGTGAGGCCGAAAATGATTTTAATTGTTCTGGATGAACGATAGCTCCAATCGAAAAACGAACCACATCAGCAGATTACAGACATCGAGAACTATAATATATATTTTTTCAAGATTTTTAGGAGGACTTTAAATTTTCACTTTTTTTGTTTTTTTTGAACTGACTAGATCTAGGGTTAGCCCCCATTGAAGAAGAAGAGAAGCTTGAAGAAGATGAACGTACAGCAAATAGACAATAGAATTGAGCTAGGGTTTATAACTGTATATTTATAGGTAGGGTTGGGTTAGAGTAGATAGGCTAGATAGATGAACGTACGAAACAAACTAAGGCCCAAAAAGCCCGTTCTGACCCCGGAACGAAATTTGTCAAACCCATATATCCAGATAGGTATTTTAAAATATTCTGAACGCGATGGAAAAAGTTTCACGTCCAAATTTGATCGTATGAAGAAGTTATGCTGAAAACAAGATTTCCAAATTGATTTCAAATTGATTTTAATAAAATTGATTTTCAAGGCGTTTCGCGTCTGTACGATCAAACGACAGGTCCGATCGATACGAAACTTGAAACCCTATAATAATTCACCGATACGGATCCGATGAAACTGGTTTCATCAAAATCCTAGTCCGTGACCAAAATGGCTAATTTCAATATTCATTAAATAAATTAAATAAATTATAAAAATCCAATTTTTACATCTAAATTCAAAAATTGACCAAATTTTCTCCCTTTAAATTTTCTTAATTATTTACTCCAATTCTAAACAATTCAAGTGTCAATACATAGTTGTTCTATTCATCAATTTAGATGTTAATCCTTACTTAAAGGTTAAATTCCAATTTTTAATAAATTCAACATTATACGTTTGATTAAATTTATTAAATTCACTTTCTTTCTATTATTCAAAGTTATTGATGTCAATTTAATAAAACTAACATTGGCTCAATATCTATTCACTGTTGCGGTATGAATCTTTTTCGTTGCTGGTTTGATTGTTTGCTTTTTACTCGATGCATATGATGATGATTGGGGTTTGGTATTTATATGAATTCGAATACACTTTATTCGTTCGTATTCACTTGTGCGACTTCATCACTTTCCTAATGCTTCAATTGCCTGATGAGCACGGCTTTCCTGATATAATTTCAACTTGTTACTCACGACCTTGATTTTCAAACGTTCGATTTTACTTGTTTGATACGGCAGAAACTTTCCCTTTTTTTTTTTAATTTGTGACTTTTTCAAAGATACTCATCTGAATTTTTTAAACACAAATTTTATCACTTGACTTCAAGTTTGTGAATTTCTCTGTACTGTTGAACTTTGTTCATCTTGTGGTCTTCGTCTCTGGCCATCTTCTCTGGTCGGTTTAACATGAACTTCAATTTATATTCTGTAGTCACTTATGCATTGATTCACTTATTCATGCATTCAACATTGCCATGCTATTCACTGTTCATTGTTTCATTTGGTATCTTTGCATCCATTCTATTGCTCCCAGTTGATGTTCTGTTGCACTTGTGTTGCTCACCATGTTGCATTACTGCTGGAGTTTCACTTATGTTTGTAGTTGATGTTTATAATTGTTCAACCTGGCACTTGCATGCATTGCTGTACATATGAACTTGCATTCATTTCCATGTCTCTGATGTTTCTTTTCAAAAACTGATGTGCCACATCTCCAAATCTGCCTGCACTTAGTGTTCTGGTCATTAGTGGCACTGGTCTGCATACTTGTGTATATTCTCGGGTTTCACACTTTGATTTACTTCATATTGTCACTGTCTTTGTGTTCTGGTCACTGCTTGTGATATCCATGTTACAATTTGTTTTGAACTTTGAATGTGGTCTGGAGCTCGAGTTCCATTCATTAGTAGCTTGGTTGACTTTTTGTAGTTCTCTGGTTTTGTTCATTGTGTTGGTTACTGATACATACACGAACTGTGTACATTTGCCTGAGTTTGTTTACTTGGTGGCATTTCTTTATGGTCTGCCTTGTTGCTTGACCTGTCTGGTTCATCTTGTTGCACTTTGGTCTGCTGTCTTGTTTGCTGTTATGTCACTTGAACTTGATATTGTGGTATCGTGTAGCTGTTGGTTTGATTGTTACAGTCCATGTTGCTGTTGGTCTGACTTTGTATTCTGGTCAGTGGTGCACTGTGCCTTGTACTTGGTCTCTGATCTAATTCTTGATCATTTCATGTTGATTTTTGAAATTTCACTTGAGTTGAATCCAGTTTCAAAAACTCGGGTTTGACCTTGTGCTCGTGTCGTGATTTTAAATATATTGCACGTGAGTTGAACCCGGCTTTACATTTGTGTTTGACCTGTGCTCACCTGTCCCTGTAGCATTATCAAGTGTATATCGATGTGCACAGCCTTGTGGCATGTACAGTGATACACTGTGCATGTCACACTGTTCGTGTGTGATGAATTCAAATGTGAATGAGGACGAACAACCCAAATAACTGAGGCAAATCATATTTTCAAAAATCATATTTTATTTTATATTGCAAAAATATTTCTTTTTCAATTTTACTGCGTTAGTGAATATTTTTGCAGATTGCTCAGATGCTGGATTCAAACTGGAATGAAGTTGAAGACAAAATACGAGTGTGAGTGATATGTAGTGAGGTCATTAATGTAAAAACAATTGTGATGTAATCAAAAATGTATATGTATAGTGAGAGCTTGAATTTGTACTATTCAAGATTGTAATAAATATTTGTTTGAATAAAATTTCTGTTTGAATTCAAATTCTGTGTAACTTGTTCTGTTTGAATTCAAATTCTGTGTAATTTATTTTATTCAACAAATATTTATCTAATCGATGAAAAACAAAGTAGTACATTACCAAATACATTTAAATGAATATATATGTTTATTATCATCAAACAAAAACATATAAGAGCATATTCATACAACTTGGACTCATGACACAACAAAAAATCATTGGACTCGCGACTCAACAACTAATCGTTTAACTCAAACAGACGATCCTCCCGAAATGGCGAACGAGAACGCCCCTCGAACTCTTATAGATAGAATCTTTTTCGATGGAGTTTCTATTCCATCTTGCGTCACGTTACCCACCCCTACGGGTAACCATTTTGAAATTCATTATAACCATATTTCCAAGCTTTCGAAATTTGGCAATTTCGAGCACGATGACTCATACAACTTCTTGACTAAATTCGAACAAGTTTGCTCAACCATAAGACTCCAACAACTTTCCAATGAAGGAATCAAACTGCGACTAATCCCATCCGCTCTTTCGGATTATGCTGAAAAATGGTTGTACAGCTTACCATCGAACTCGATTAAAATTTGGAAAGAATTTGTAAAGGCTTTCATAAAAAGTTCTAACCCTTGGAAAAAACGAGTAGAATCCGAAACGAAATTGTAAATTTTCACCAATTCAAGGGAGTACCATTAGAAAAACATTTTAAAAGATTCAAAGAGCTTTTGATAAAATATCTACACCATAACTTTGAAAAATGGACGATTTGCCAAATCTTATACAATGGACAAGAAAATAGCTCACGAACCTTGCTCGAATCAATGTGCCAAGACAACTTTCTTTCCCAACATCACGACGATGCTTGGCAATTTCTTGAAAACCACGTTGAAAAGTCGTCCCAATGGGAATGTTTGAACGAAAAATCAATTTACTCATGATCGCGTGCACACCCGATAGGATCTTCTTTTGCTTTAGAAGCTAAGATCGACGAAATGATTAAAAAATCCGATAACATTTTTTCATCGAATCAAATGGACCAAGCTTCTCAACCGATGTTTATAAATGCAACGATCCTAATCATATAGCCGATCAGTGTCCCAATTCTGTTGAATAAATCAATGCCTTCAATAAAGTAAAAAAATAATCCATTTTCTCCAACGTAAAATCCTGGTAGGAGAATTCACTCTAATTTTGCGTGGAACCAAAATAATCCCAAAACAAATACGATTCGTCCCAATTTTCAACCATTTCTGAATAATGCTTTGAATTCTCCCTTTCAGCCCAACAATTTTCAACCAATCTTTGCTGGCCCGTCTCATAATCAACCGCAACAATCAAATTTTCAACCAAATTCTGCTCATCCTCCCCAAGACGATAAAGGTTTAACTTCACTTGAGAAAACTATTGAAACTTTGGCTAAGGAAACTACTCATTATGGTGATATGCATACTTGAAAAAAATTAGGTGTAACATCCCGCCTTTTCGCACACTTTAAACCGACACACGTGCCAATTCAAAGCATACGCAAGGGCGGATTGTTATGGGGTAAATAAGAAAAACAGAGAAGAAATAAAAACAAAATAGAATCTCACAGCGGAAGGATAAAATATAATAATAAATATACAGTTCAAAACAGTTTACAAACACTTGATTTGCTTTATACAATAAATATCAGAGTTACACATACCAATACAATCAATGCAGCGGAACAGTATGAGTGTGGTGCAATACTATAGATAATAATAATACGACTCCTTCGTCTTCGTCCTTCAAAGCTAAAGTCTTCGATCCTGAAACGCTCGGACTGACCCGAGCGAATTTGAAAAGACAAAAACACTCGAGTCAGACTAAAAGATCTTATGTGAGTTAAATTAACAGAAATAAATATGAGTACAGTAACTCAAGAGATGTTCGGGATTTACATCTCCTAAGGATCCGTTAAACTATTTACTATGTAGTATATTGCGCTATTATAATAGTGTCTATTTATAAAATAAACTTACTTTTAAATAGCGTTAAGGCTTTACATTTTCCACCTTAACACGTAAAATGCCAATAGTCTATACAGTACCGTAATACCTCCTGATCGGGAGGCTATCAGAGGATACTCCATAGGTACGACACAAATAGAAACTCGTAGTAAAGGCTCGGTATGGTAGGTGACACGACACAACTAGGCAATGCCAGGGTAGATATACCAATTGCTATCCAGGCTGGTGGAAACGCGTAGCCGTAGTTACCGCCCACCTCGGACTAACTCCCCAAAATCAAAATATAGAAGTGGCCACTGAATCAATCCAAGTCAAAGTATAATATCGAAGAGGAGGGTCCGATCAGAGGAATGACCTCATTGGCCTGAGAATCGCTCCTGTTTTAGCCACCTTATGCCAACTCACGGGAGTCGGGTCCACGTATTTACCTTACAGGAAACGTCGCCACCACCTACTTCATTCTGGAATCTCCACCGCGTACACGGTTAGTCAAAGTGGTTTTTTATCGACAGAGAGTATGTCCATATCCGATCCCGGTCTCTTTGCCAACCCATCGTTATTATAACACCGCGGTCATTTAAAAATAGCTCATACTTTAAAACCATAATAAACATTTCCATTTTAAAATTATGAATACGATATCATTTTAAAACCCAAAACAATATGATATCCTTTATCCCAAATATAAACCTTTTCAAAAATCCAAATGCTTTAAAATTTATAACGTCTGAAAGCCAAATATCCTTTCAAAGCATAATATTTCGAAATTCATAATTTAAAACCATAACTTTTAAAACATGAATGGTTTGGATATTCAACGTTATATGAATTAAAAGGTTTAACTTAAATGTTACTTTGTAAAGAAAATAGTTCTCATGGCTTTACAAATACATTTCTTTATTAAAGTCTAAACCAAAATTTGTATTATCTCTCTCAAGTTCCAAAACCACTTCAATTTATATATATATACGTATATCCATTTGGAGTATTAATATTTCAAACTAAAGTTGGATTTTATTCTTTCAACATATCGAATGTTCTATTAATTAGTCTTGAATATTCACATAAAATCCATAAATAAATAAAAACTCCAATTTCTAGTAATAATTTTTTTTTTTCAATTCAAATTATACTAGAATATTCATTTCAATTTATCTTGGGAAAAATCCAATTATAAATATCATATCTTAAAATTTCCAAACTTAACATTTAAACATATGATATAAATTATCAAACTCCATTTTCTTAAAAATTTTTCCATTTTTAATAAAGAGATTTATACACCTTTTAATTTCAAAATTTTCAACTTCATATGTATATATATATATGGAAGAAAAATATTTATACAATATAAAATTTAAGATTATTATAAACCGTATTCCATCCAAACCATAGAAATCACATTAAAATAGTTATATATAGACCGCGATGCCTGTATATAATTTTCTATCCTATGGTCAAGTGATACGGATATTTATCATTTCAATCCGCAATTTAAAAGATATAAAATTTTGCAGTTGTATATCATTTCAAACCACAATCCCGAATGACAGGAAATATGCATGATAATTTGCAATTTAATGATATACAATAAAACATCCATCAACATCACCCATCATCCAATCACAATCATCAAGCAATATCAATCAATAACAATTTATATTTGATAATATATAACAGGTAATAACTGGCAATTTTATTCAGATTAAATTTAACAACTATTAATCTAACAGTTTATATTCAGTAATAATCTATATAACTGTTAACTAGCAGTTTATAGGCAAACAAATAAATTCTAACTATCAATTAACACGCAATAAATAAATTAAATTAACAGTTAAATTTAATAAATGCAATTCAACAAATATGAGTGAAATAAACATGCCAAATACTCATAAATAAATTTCTATTCATTTCTAAAATTAACTTAACAAACATAAAAGCTTCTAGTAGTTGTGAGTGGGTTTAAACACTCAACTTTGGAATTTAAATCGAATTTAAATTCGATTTAAACCCAAAAATTTGACGGTCTCCAAATTTGTCCAAACCAGCGTCATCAAGTTCGGAATTTAATTACGACCCTAACAAAAGAAATCGCGCGTAAATCGGATATCATATGCAAAAGTTATAGCGAAAAGTGCGATTGAATTTCAATTAAAAATAAATAAAAGAAAGAACACACTTGCTCACTGCATTTGCCACGTCATCAGAAGTAACGCACGCAACAGTAGCCTTTCGTTCAACCTTCATCACGCACGCAGTCAAGCAGCAGCCGCCTAAAACATGAAACCCTATTGAATTTTTGCCGCAAATCTGACCGTCGAAACGCCAAACTAACCACATAGATGCGATCCCCTCGGTTCCCTCTCCAAAACCCAGAAACCGTTTCCCGATCCGACGAAATTTGTTGCGGCGATGATGTGAGGCCGAAAATGATTTTAATTGTTCTGGATGAACGATAGCTCCAATCGAAAAACGAACCACATCAGCAGATTACGGACATCGAGAACTATAATATATATTTTTTCGAGATTTTTAGGAGGACTTTAAATTTTCACTTTTTTTTTTTGAACTGACTGGATCTAGGGTTAGCCCCCATTGAAGAAGAAGAGAAGCTTGAAGAAGATGAACGTACAGCAAATAGACAATAGAATGGAGCTAGGGTTTATAACTGTATATTTATAGGTAGGGTTGGGTTAGAGTAGATAGGCTAGATAGATGAACGTACGAAACAAACTAAGGCCCAAAAAGCCCGTTCTGACCCCGGAACGAAATTTGTCAAACCCATATATCCAGATAGGTATTTTAAAATATTCTGAACGCGATGGAAAAAGTTTCACGTCCAAATTTGATCGTATGAAGAAGTTATGCTGAAAACAAGATTTCCAAATTGATTTCAAATTGATTTTAATAAAATTGATTTTCAAGGCGTTTCGCGTCCGTACGATCAAACGACAGGTCCGATCGATACGAAACTTGAAACCCTATAATAATTCACCGATACGGATCCGATGAAACTGGTTTCATCGAAATCCGAGTCCGTGACCAAAATGGCTAATTTCAATATTCATTAAATAAATTAAATAAATTATAAAAATCCAATTTTTACATCTAAATTCAAAAATTGACCAAATTTTCTCCCTTTAAATTTTCTTAATTATTTACTCCAATTCTAAACAATTCAAGTGTCAATACATAGTTGTTCTATTCATCAATTTAGATGTTAATCCTTACTTAAAGGTTAAATTCCAATTTTTAATAAATTCAACATTATACGTTTGATTAAATTTATTAAATTCACTTTCTTTCTATTATTCAAAGTTATTGATGTCAATTTAATGAAACTAACATTGGCTCAATATCTATACATTAAAAATCTCAATTCTAAACTTAGATCTCAACTTATGAAATAGTTAAATAATAAATTCCATCTAAATCTACATCTTCCTACTATCTAAATATTTAGAAAAATTACTTACCACTTTTTATTGTAAATTTCTAAACTAGTAGATTTGTGTCATTTCTAGCCCTCTGGATATTTTAAATTAACTAAAAGCAAATTTACATATAATTTCCATCGTCAATTATTTTAGTGAATAAATCTTCAAAGGTTACTGCAATTAATCCCATAAATTGCAATAAATTCTAATAAATTTGACTCTATTTGATTACAACTCACAAATAAATCAATTATTCCCCAACTACAAAGTTACCGTTTCTTATATATATATATATATCACTACAGTAATACTTCCAAATGTTCGTCTTTTGTTTGCATAAATTACTGTATTCAATTGAATTGTAATATTGTTAACTTACACAATTTGTTGTCATAAATATATTTTATAAGTCTACACTTAATTATTATCTTACAATACGTTTTTACGTTACTATAAAATTTATACACTCTTCCGTTACCATATTAATAATTACTAAAGTAACGTTCATTCTTAATAACAACGTTATACTATTCAACATATAAAAGGACTCCATTCCCCAAATACATTCATTTATATTTATTCCCTTAAAGTTCTCCTTTATTGACTAGACACATAAATTTAGATTCATTTACATCGAATGCCCTTCTTAGCTATATACTCAATACATGTTAAATCTACATAATTTTTACCCTTTTATTCAAATTCACTTATACCATCAATAACAAAATGTTGCCCTAAATTTAGATTCAATTATATACATTAGATAAATGGGTAAACTTTTGTAATTATCCCATATATGAAAATATTTTTATGCATACATTTCCACTTACTTACTATGCATTCATTTATTAAATTACTAATTGCCTTAGTCAACTTATCCCATATTTACTACCAAATTTCAAATTTAATTATGGCTTATCAATACATAAAATTTACATAGGCAAAACAAATTTTATTACTATCTTAAGTCTATTTATTATTGACAACATTCATTAAATTTCCTTATCAACACTTATTGCATTGATTTATTCAGCGGTCACCTTTTATTTAGTTACTATCCATTTTACAATCCAATGTAAGTCTTCCACTATTTATTTTATATTAAATGAATTCCATTTTACTTAATCTTTTTATTGATATTCACTAATTCAACCCTTATATCAGTTTCTTATATTTAACTTTAAATCAATTTGTGACAATCTACATTATCCAAATCTATTGTCATAAAATTTTATTGTTACACTAAAATTACAACTACTATACCAAATTTCTACATTTATTCTCAATTAGATTAGAAATTATATTAATTCAATTCATTTAATATTATTAATTTAACGGGTCGTTACAATCTCCCCCACTCAAAACTTTTCGTCACCGAAAAGGAAAAAGAAGGGAGAAGGAAGAATAAACAGTACATCTTATTTCATATATTAACTTATAAACAATAATTTACTGGATTAATTTCCTTTAATGAAATATACCCGTTTATAATCATTACAACCTTTTATACTTAAATCATTAAAGTTTGGAAAATATTCAACAAAATTCTAAGTCCAAAATTTACGAATTTTTTTGGCAGAGTCTCCTTTGTACGGAGAGACCCTGGAGAAAATATAATATCAAAATATACAAATATATTACATATATTATCAAAATATTATATCCCAACACGGGAAACTATATAAAATAGCGCTTTAAACGTAATCCGAAAACGTACCTATTTGTCGGGCAATATACGCTTATTATTTTGGAACCAAAAGCAGTAGCAGTTGCTTCCATCACCTGTATTCACTTATATAATCTAAAAGGTTAAATATTTATATTAAAGTGAAATGTTTAGGTGATTTCAACCATTAATCAGCCAATCAATACAACAACCATCAACCTTACAAACAACATACATACACAAAGCAAAGCAACCATTTAATCCATCAAACAAATAGTTGTTTGGGTTCAAAACTTGAAATTTGTATGAAATGAAATTAACTATCAAGTGCATCCTTTACTCAACAGTCTTAGATGGAACAAAGATAGATTATTTATTCATCCAACAATTTCAAATTCCTTACCCAACAAACATAAATCAAACAATAACAATTCAAACCAACAACCAAATTACTTATTATACATTTATTTCATGCTTCAGTGGTTTGGTTTTCTTTCTTTCATTAATGGAGGGATTTCTCTATTTCTTACAATTTTCATTTTCCATTTATTACAAAATTCATTATATTTGTATTCCAATTTATTGACTAAAGTTTATATCATCTATTTATACTACTTACCTTTACTTATATAGTAAAATTTCCAATTTAACTTAAGTTTATACAATTAATTCTCATTAATAACAGCAAATTTATTGAATACCTTTATTACCTCAAGCTTCACCTGTAAGATTTTCCCTTACATTTTCTTACTAAAATTGCAACTTTTATTATATGGTAAGTTATGTATGTTTTAAGAATGTAAGTGAAAATTTACAAGTTTCTTCTCAATTCCTTTTTATTAATTAATGGTTCAATAAATATATATTCGTTTTATAAATTACAATTTCAACTTACCCTTAATTTCATTCATTTATTTAATGTTGAAGTTTCTATTATATTTAATAGTAGTAACAATTTAATTACCCACTTTCTATTATATTTAATTACAGTAACCCTCTAATTACACTTAAATTATTAACCTTAAACTTCCATTCTTATAAATAAAGGAATTTTATTAATTTATTACTT
This sequence comes from Allium cepa, assembly GCA_030765085.1. Taxonomy (NCBI): domain Eukaryota; kingdom Viridiplantae; phylum Streptophyta; class Magnoliopsida; order Asparagales; family Amaryllidaceae; genus Allium; species Allium cepa. Next base: position 704,962,194 of record CM060938.1, on the reverse strand, counting down.
AGGGTTTACAGTCATTTATTTATTATTCCTACTTTCCATTATATTAGAATAGGGGAAATTTAAAACATACTTAAGTTAATAACCCTATAATCAATCCTTATTTACTAAAGAATTTCATTTTATTTACTTAAGTTCATATCACCTATTAATAATTCTTGACTTATTTTCAGTAAAATTTCAATTATAACTTAAGTTTATACCACTAAATTCTTATTTATTTAATAGCAATTCATAGAATAATCCAAAATTTCCAACATTTCGACTTGCATAATATTCTATTCAAATCTCTTAATTAACATTTCAACCTTTCATATTTGGTAAGTTATTTATGTTAAAGAAAAAGCAAAAGAACTTATGCAAGTTTAATCTCAACTCTTTTAATTCATTGATTACTTCTTTTATTTCACTAACCTAAATTTTTACAACTAATTAATGGAAATTCAAGAATTAATACCGGGTCAAATTCCAAAATTTCTTTAAAATAATAGATAATTAATTTCTTACAACTTTTATATCTCTAATTACCTTTAAACAATTAAAATTTTAAATAATTTCAAAACAAATCTGCAGTAGAATTTACTACAGTGGCCTTTCCCTTCGAAAGTCGAAAATGAAAGTCGATGATGCGGCCGTCATCACCGAAATTATTTTCCAGCGACAGAGGGGAAAGTACAAAATTTATTTTCTCCAAAATCCTCTTTTAAGACAATTCTTCCGAATTATACTAAATATTTATATAAGAAATTACCTATAAACCAAGTCATTATATTTCACAAATCCTTTGAAAGAAGATTTTCGAAAATCCCGGACTTAAGTTCTAAAATCTCCAATATGATTTATTATAATTTCAACTTAGCTTCAATTTATTACAAATATTTTTATATTACCTAACACCCAATCTATAACAACCAGATATATATATAAACCTTTATAAAAATATTTTTATATATAGAAAATATAATAGGCAAAATTATTTCATTCACCCATGTTAAAAACAAATATTATGTCGGTCTGTCCTATTAAGTGTGTAGAAATCCCTATTGATGTCATAGCGTCCCATGCATCAACCAGAATTTACAAATACAAAGCGGAACAGATTAACACAATATCAAAATCTTTATTAACACTAACAAATACGCTCTATCATATATATACACTCAACGACTCCCATAGGGTATCACTACCCTATTAACAAAGAGTCAAACCCCACAAAACCAAGGTTTATCGCTAAACCAAAGCTCTGATACCAACTGTAACATCCTGCCTTTCGCACACTTTAAACCGACACACGTGCCAATTCAAAGCATACGCAAGGGCGGATTGTTATGGGGTAAATAAGAAAAACAGAGAAGAAATAAAAAAAAAACAGAATCTCACAGCGGAAGGATAAAATATAATAATAAATATACAGTTCAAAACAGTTTACAAACACTTGATTTGCTTTATACAATAAATATCAGAGTTACACATACCAATACAATCAATGCAGCGGAACAGTATGAGTGTGGTGCAATACTATAGATAATAATAATACGACTCCTTCGTCTTCGTCCTTCAAAGCTAAAGTCTTCGATCCTGAAACGCTCGGACTGACCCGAGCGAATTTGAAAAGACAAAAACACTCGAGTCAGACTAAAAGATCTTATGTGAGTTAAATTAACAGAAATAAATATGAGTACAGTAACTCAAGAGATGCTCGGGATTTACATCTCCTAAGGATCCGTTAAACTATTTACTATGTAGTATATTGCGCTATTATAATAGTGTCTATTTATAAAATAAACTTACTTTTAAATAGCGTTAAGGCTTTACAATTTCCACCTTAACACGTAAAATGCCAATAGTCTATACAGTACCGTAATACCTCCTGATCGGGAGGCTACCAGAGGATACTCCATAGGTACGACACAAATAGAAACTCGTAGTAAAGGGTCGGTATGGTAGGTGACACGGCACAACTAGGCAATGCCAGGGTAGATATACCAATTGCTATCCAGGCTGGTGGAAACGCGTAGCCGTAGTTACCGCCCACCTCGGACTAACTCCCCAAAATCAAAATATAGAAGTGGCCACTGAATCAATCCAAGTCAAAGTATAATATCGAAGAGGAGGGTCCGATCAGAGGAATGACCTCAATGGCCTAAGAATCGCTCCTGTTTTAGCCACCTTATGCCAACTCACGGGAGTCGGGTCCACGTATTTACCTTACAGGAAACGTCGCCACCACCTACTTCATTCTGGAATCTCCACCGCGTACACGGTTAGTCAAAATGGTTTTCCGTATCGACATAGAGTATGTCCATATCCGATCCCGGTCTCTTTGCCAACCCATCGTTATTATAACACCGCGGTCATTTAAAAATAGCTCATACTTTAAAACCAGAATAAACATTTCCATTTTAAAATTATGAATACGATATCATTTTAAAACCCAAAACAATATGATATCCTTTATCCCAAATATAAACCTTTTCAAAAATCCAAATGCTTTAAAATTTATAACGTCTGAAAGCCAAATATCCTTTCAAAGCATAATATTTCGAAATTCATAATTTAAAACCATAACTTTTAAAACTTGAATGGTTTGGATATTCAACGGTATATGAATTAAAAGGTTTAACTTGAATGTTACTTTGTAAAGAAAATAGTTCTCATGGCTTTACAAATACATTTCTTTATTAAAGTCTAAACCAAAATTTGTATTATCTCTCTCAAGTTCCAAAACCACTTCAATTTTTATATATATACGTATATCCATTTGGATTATTAATATTTCAAACTAAAGTTGGATTTTATTCTTTCAACAAATCGAATGTTCTATTAATTAGTCTTGAATATTCACATAAAATCCATAAATAAATAAAAACTCCAATTTCTAGTAATAATTTTTTTTTTCAATTCAAATTATACTAGAATATTCATTTCAATTTATCTTGGGAAAAATCCAATTATAAATATCATATCTTAAAATTTCCAAACTTAACATTTAAACATATGATATAAATTATCAAACTCCATTTTCTTAAAATTTTTTTCCATTTTTAATAAAGAGATTTATACACCTTTTAATTTCAAAATTTTCAACTTCATATGTATATATATATATATGGAAGAAAAATATTTATACAATATAAAATTTAAGATTATTATAAACCGTATTCCATCCAAACCATAGAAATCACATTAAAATAGTTATATATAGACCGCGGTGCCTGTATATAATTTTCTATCCTATGGTCAAGTGATACGGATATTTATCATTTCAATCCGCAATTTAAAAGATATAAAATTTTGCGGTTGTATATCATTTCAAACCACAATCCCGAATGAAAGGAAATATGCATGATAATTTGCAATTTAATGATATACAATAAAACATCCATCAACATCACCCATCATCCAATCACAATCATCAAGCAATATCAATCAATAACAATTTATATTTGATAATATATAACAGGTAATAACTGGCAATTTTATTCAAATTAAATTTAACAACTATTAATCTAACAGTTTATATTCAGTAATAATCTATATAACTGTTAACTAGCAGTTTATAGGCAAACAAATAAATTCTAACTATCAATTAATACGCAATAAATAAATTAAATTAACAGTTAAATTTAATAAATGCAATTCAACAAATATGAGTGAAATAAACATGCCAAATACTCATAAATAAATTTCTATTCATTTCTAAAATTAACTTAACAAACATAAAAGCTTCTAGTAGTTATGAGTGGGTTTAAACACTCACCTTTGGAATTTAAATCGAATTTAAATTCGATTTAAACCCAAAAATTTGACGGTCTCCAAATTTGTCCAAACCAGCGTCATCAAGTCCGGAATTTAATTACGATCCTAACAAAAGAAATCGCGCGTAAATCGGATATCGTATGCAAAAGTTATAGCGAAAAGTGCGATTGAATTTCAATTAAAAATAAATAAAAGAAAGAACACACTTACTCACTACATTTGCCACGTCATCAGAAGTAATGCACGCAACAGTAGCCTTTCGTTCAACCTTCATCACCCACGCAGTCAAGCAGCAGCCGCCTAAAACATGAAACCCTATTGAATTTTTGCCGCAAATCTGACCGTCGAAACGCCAAACTAACCACATAGATGCGATCCCCTCGGTTCCCTCTCCAAAACCCAGAAACCGTTTGCCGAACCGACGAAATTTGTTGCGGCGATGATGTGAGGCCGAAAATGATTTTAATTGTTCTGGATGAACGATAGCTCCAATCGAAAAACGAACCACATCAGCAGATTACAGACATCGAGAACTATAATATATATTTTTTCAAGATTTTTAGGAGGACTTTAAATTTTCACTTTTTTTGTTTTTTTTGAACTGACTAGATCTAGGGTTAGCCCCCATTGAAGAAGAAGAGAAGCTTGAAGAAGATGAACGTACAGCAAATAGACAATAGAATTGAGCTAGGGTTTATAACTGTATATTTATAGGTAGGGTTGGGTTAGAGTAGATAGGCTAGATAGATGAACGTACGAAACAAACTAAGGCCCAAAAAGCCCGTTCTGACCCCGGAACGAAATTTGTCAAACCCATATATCCAGATAGGTATTTTAAAATATTCTGAACGCGATGGAAAAAGTTTCACGTCCAAATTTGATCGTATGAAGAAGTTATGCTGAAAACAAGATTTCCAAATTGATTTCAAATTGATTTTAATAAAATTGATTTTCAAGGCGTTTCGCGTCTGTACGATCAAACGACAGGTCCGATCGATACGAAACTTGAAACCCTATAATAATTCACCGATACGGATCCGATGAAACTGGTTTCATCAAAATCCTAGTCCGTGACCAAAATGGCTAATTTCAATATTCATTAAATAAATTAAATAAATTATAAAAATCCAATTTTTACATCTAAATTCAAAAATTGACCAAATTTTCTCCCTTTAAATTTTCTTAATTATTTACTCCAATTCTAAACAATTCAAGTGTCAATACATAGTTGTTCTATTCATCAATTTAGATGTTAATCCTTACTTAAAGGTTAAATTCCAATTTTTAATAAATTCAACATTATACGTTTGATTAAATTTATTAAATTCACTTTCTTTCTATTATTCAAAGTTATTGATGTCAATTTAATAAAACTAACATTGGCTCAATATCTATACATTAAAAATCTCAATTCTAAACTTAGATCTCAACTTATGAAATAGTTAAATAATAAATTCCATCTAAATCTACATCTTCCTACTATCTAAATATTTAGAAAAATTACTTACCACTTTTTATTGTAAATTTCTAAACTATTAGATTTGTGTCATTTCTAGCCCTCTGGATATTTTAAATTAACTAAAAGCAAATTTACATATAATTTCCATCGACAATTATTTTAGTGAATAAATCTTCAAAGGTTATTGCAATTAATCCCATAAATTGCAATAAATTCTAATAAATTTGACTCTATTTGATTACAACTCACAAATAAATCAATTATTCCCCAACTACAAAGTTACCGTTTCTTATATATATATATATCACTACAGTAATACTTCCAAATGTTCATCTTTTGTTTGCATAAATTACTGTATTCAATTGAATTGTAATATTGTTAACTTACACAATTTGTTGTCATAAATATATTTTATAAGTCTACACTTAATTATTATCTTACAATACGTTTTTAAGTTACTATAAAATTTATACACTCTTCCGTTACCATATTAATAATTACTAAAGTAACGTTCATTCTTAATAACAACGTTATACTATTCAACATATAAAAGGACTCCATTCCCCAAATACATTCATTTATATTTATTCCCTTAAAGTTCTCCTTTATTGACTAGACACATAAATTTAGATTCATTTACATCGAATGCCCTTCTTAGCTATATACTCAATACATGTTAAATCTACATAATTTTTACCCTTTTATTCAAATTCACTTATACCATCAATAACAAAATGTTGCCCTAAATTTAGATTCAATTATATACATTAGATAAATGGGTAAACTTTTGTAATTATCCCATATATGAAAATATTTTTATGCATACATTTCCACTTACTTACTACGCATTCATTTATTAAATTACTAATTGCCATAGTCAACTTATCCCCTATTTACTACCAAATTTCAAATTTAATTATGGCTTATCAATACATAAAATTTACATAGGCAAAACAAATTTTATTACTATCTTAAGTCTATTTATTATTGACAACATTCATTAAATTTCCTTATCAACACTTATTACATTGATTTATTCAACGGTCACCTTTTATTTAGTTACTATCCATTTTACAATCCAATGTAAGTCTTCCACTATTTATTTTATATTAAATGAATTCCATTCTACTTAATCTTTTTATTGATATTCACTAATTCAACCCTTATATCAGTTTCTTATATTTAACTTTAAATCAAATTGTGACAATCTACATTATCCAAATCTATTGTCATAAAATTTTATTGTTACACTAAATTACAACTACTATACCAAATTTCTACATTTATTCTCAATTAGATTAGAAATTATATTAATTCAATTCATTTAATATTATTAATTTAACGGGTCGCTACATTAGGATTTCCCCATCCCCAATTAGAGTTTAATTATATAAATGAGGGACTACCTATTTCACCTTCATTTTGCTTAAGTTGATGTAGACTATCCATCTCACATCACATAGGTTTCCTAGGATGACTATGAACCCATCAGTTGCCACTTCATTCACGCTAGCCCCATGAATCTAATTATTTCATGTTAGCCCCATGAATTTAATAGTCTCAAGCTATCCCCATGAGTTTATTTGTATCATGTTACCCCCATGACTCTATTTGAATTTTCCATTTGACTCATGCTTGCCCCATGAATCTATTTGTAACATGTTGGCCCCATGATTCTATTTATATCATGCCAACCCCATGGTTCTATTTATATCATGCTAACCCCATGATTAACCTATTTCCATATGTATACCTCACTTAGGTCTTATTCATTTATTGTTTCCATAGGTTCCCTCAAAACCTTTAGAAATAAAAACCTTTCTAAAGCATTAAAACTCAACCCTTCGAAACCATTTAACCTCAAACCATTCGAACCCATTGAACTTCAAACCTTTCGAAGGCAATAAAACCTTAGATATCCTATTTTAAAACGACTTGAAATGTTGCCTTAGAAATCTTTGGAAATCCTTCCATTTAAAACCTTCCAAAATCATTCAAAACTAAACATTTTGACCTAGTCGGAAGCTATCTTTAAACCCCTTCGAAAGGTTTCCTTTCGACTTCATCGAAAGCTCGGCTTTCTGCCATTTTTAAAATCCTTTTAAAAGCATAAACACTTCTTTAACATAACCTTTCGAATACTTTTTTTTGTTTAGTTTAAAACAGGTGGAGAACCTTCTTTTAAAACCTTTTGACTTCATTGGAAGCAACATTTCGGCTAAGTTGAAAGCTCTGCTTCGTTAGCTTTAAAGCATCTTTTAAAAAACTCTTTCGAAAGCTTTAGGTTATAGTTCAATTTATAAAACAAGGGTAAATCACCTAAGTCAAAAGCTTCCTTTCAAAAGCATGGAAAAGCGGCTAGTTTTAAAACAAGTAAACCTTTCGAAATAAATTAAATTAAACCCTTCGACTTTATCGGAAGGTTCAAAACATTTATATAAAATGGCAGTAACCTTTTGACTATGATAGATGATTTCAAAACAAAGTAGCAGCAGTAACCTTTTGACTATATCGAAAGGTTTAAAACCTTTCTTTTAAACATTTTTACTTGGTCGAAAGCAACCAAGTCAAAACCTCTAATTTTAAAACAAAGCAGGTGAAAGCTTTTGGTTAATAAAACAAACATATCCCAACTTCTTTGGTAATCAACCTTTTGACTAAGAACCCTTTGACAATGTCCAATTCATTACGTACCAAGTATCTTCATACCATATGCATTGGTTTGACCTTGTCGAAAGCTTAGAACCTTTCGACCATGTCAGAAGGTCTGGATTAGAACGTTTACTGCTGTAATAGGCTGAAACATGCTAAAAGTATGGTTTCTTTGTTTTTAACTTAAAAAGGATAACTTTTCAACTAACCATCATTTGTTTGTCAAATTCTCATTGGTTAACAAATTCTTTTTAGAAACGTGTTGCCACTATTTTCAAAATTAATGATCATTTTATTGCAAAATGCCACTTTTCCTTAATTAAATACATAAAACATTTAAGTCTCATGCCTTAAATAATTTAATATATTCATCAAAAAAATTAGGAAAAATTGAGAAAAATCCTAGAAAATCTATTTTAAAATCTTGCCTAACATATAAAAATTTCAACCCAAAATAATAATTATTTTAGCCAAAAATAATTTATAACCCAATAAACAATTTCGTTCACTAGAAAATTAATATAAAATCCATCTTAATTCGAAAAATTATGAAAATTGAAACCTGTCTCTATAATATCATTTTTAACCTATATTTAAATTATCAAGGCACCTGGATACCATCAATTAGGGTTTTCATATCAAACAAATCATTTAAAACAAGTATGAATTTGCGTAATTCATCAACAAACGTACATATAACTTTTAATCCTTAAAACATGGCAATTACTTGCAAAAACATTTTGGATCAAAGACTTAAACCAAAAAACTAAAAGAATATGGGATGTATTAATTATTCACCTTAGCTTTGAGATTATAGATGTGAGAGTTGATGTTGATTTAGTTGATTGTTTCCCTTCTCTTGAATCCTATCTTTAATCTTCTTCTTGAGAATGAAAATGGTAGCCGGCCTTAGTATTTTTAGTTTGATAAAAATGGGAAATGAACGTTAGCGTTCTATCTCCTAAGGGTTTAGGGTATAAGCTCCACTTACTTCCCAAATTGCCCTTGTTATTTCCTAAAACCTTTGTTTAGGTTATATTTATAATTAACACACTATCATGGCAAGGCTACCCCAGCTAAAACAAATCTTAATCCATTAAACTCCTTGTTATTTTATTTAATTTCAGTGAATTAAATATCCCAAATAATGTTGTAAAAATATGGGGTGTACATGCAAAAAAGAATTTGCAGCTAGGATTCAAAAGCTGGAGCGCGATAAATATTTCTTTTTGATTCACATCGCTGAATTGGAAAGGGAAAACAAGACCCTTATGGGCGCAAATAGAGCTTCAAATCGCGCCTTGAAAACTAGATGTGATTGATGATGTAGATAGAATTGGGAAGAAAGAGAAGAAATTAAAGAGGTTCTTTGTATCGCTATCTTTCACATGGTTGATCCTTTAACTCCTTAGAACCTAAACAAAACCACTCAGGATTTATGAAAGACTCACGTTTATGAAGTGTATATATTTTTTATGTACACTTGTTAATAATGTCACAAGTTATGTAAATCACGTAAATTTTGTAAATATCACCTGGTTTGTGATCCTTTCCTACAATGTTATCTCTAAAACATTTGTTTGATAGCTACACTATAATGTATGTATTTGCCGAGTTTTTCATTCTTCTTTACTGTTCTGATTTCCCTGAAAAGTATGAAGCAAAAAATATTTCTACTGTTAGATTTAAATTGATATAGAAGTCTATCTATATCATTTGCGTAGATTAACAAATCATTATGTCAAACGTATGGTAATAAATGAACATCAATTGTATTTGATTAAATGTCTTGAAACCCATCTTTGATTATGATGAGAAATAATTAAGAATTTAACTTTAACCATATTTCTGGAATATCTGAAGTGTGTTGGAAGAAAATTTCATCCCCGGATAGGGGTATAAATGTACTAAAAAATCATACTCTGAAGATACCAATAGAGGGTTAATAATGAGTAAGTAATAGAAGTCCAGAAACCATTATCTAAAAATTTGTAGTAGAATTCTAATGAACCATATTTGGGCATTAATGAATGAAATCCGAAAGTTTAAAAGCCAAAAACTTAGATTTGGGTATTAGTGGATGATGTTTAGAAGTTAAGAAACTTGAAATTCAAATCAAGTATGATTACTAGAGATTCATAATAACGATCTTCTGATAGAAGTCTTTGATCCTAGTTCAGGTTTTAGTAGCGGATGATCAAAAAACCATAGTAGAAATTTCAAGCCCAGATTAGGGCATTAATAAGTGAAATCAAGTAATAGTCTTGAAACCCAGATTCGGGTATCAATAGATGAAGTTCAAAAGCAAGAGACCCGAAACCATATTCGGGTATTAATAAGAGGAGTTCTATTCCACTCCTTAAATTCTATCCTCTTTGACATGTATAAATCTTTTAGGCCTTATACTTAGTTTTGGTTTGATTGCCTTCTTCTCGAGCTAGGATGTTTTAGTCCATCATTTGATATGCCACTTCTTGTGCTTGAACGTCTTAGTCCCTTGTTTGGCAAGCCTCTTCTTGGGCGTAGACATTGTTACTACCAAAATTTCTTTCCTCCTTGTCGAAACCAATATGAATAGAATAATAATAAGAAGAAGCTCTAGCAATTCCCTTCGAAAGAGACGAAGGGATGCTACAGCTAAAGTGTAGAAGTTTTGCAACCTTTCAAATGGGTCGAAAGGATGCTACAGCCAAAGTCCAAAAGACTCTCAACCCTTCGAATGGGTCGAAAGGGTCGAAAGCACCCTTCCGCTTCAGTGACCATCTTTCGAAGCAGATGATTCCACATGCATGAAGACCATTCGAATGGGTTAAATCAACACCTTTCAAAGTCAAAGAAAAAAATTCTTCATATACGTGCCAAACCTTTCGAAACCAACGATTTCGCCTTCACTCAAACCACTCAAAAACATATATTGAACATAGCAACCATTTTGAAAACCTAACCAAGTCTTTTGAACCGGTCAAAGCCATTACTATTCAAGGAGGTTCCGCATCAAGTCATAAGCAAAAGTTCATGAGCAACTAATAGAGGTGAAACCATCATAACTGTAGCACTTTCGAAACCTCTGGATACGGCTTATCGATAGAGTCGAAAGCTCCTATGAAGCAACATAGAGAACAAAGGTGCCACCGTCCCTTTAGACAAAGGCGGAAGCATTAAAAGACAATACAACATGAGCCTTTCGATAAGGTCGAAAGCATTGGCGTCGAATGGTGCTGATCCGCACTATAAATAAGACCCAATGGGTTTGGTTTTAGGGGTCCGAACATAGCCATTCAATACTTGTATTTTCTTAGCTCTAAAGGCTGTAACCCTAATTTGTAAATTGAATTGGAGAAATTGGCCAACAAAGACTTCGTTGAGTTATGAAAGTGAAGACTTCAATATTTTTGATTACATAGTTGTTTCAAAAGCTTTTATCATATCTAATGGTGTTATTCCAGTTTTGATCATGTCGAAAGGACTCTTCTGGCTTGATCGAAACCCCCGCATACTCAAGTGATTCCAGTTATATATTCTAGGCCACCTGCCATTGGACTTCTACTTTCGACAAGGTCAAAACCTCATCTGAATCCAATTTAACCTTCGATTCCCAATCCAAACTGAAGATGCTTAAGACTTCAGCTTTCGACAGGGTCGAAGCCTCATACTTAGCTGAATTTACCTTAGTTCCCAAAACTAAAACTTAAGTTATCAATAACCTAGCCGTTGATAGGTTCGAAACTAACTAAGTCAAACCTTGTCCTTGGATTCATTAAATTATTCATTTGTTTTCTCCACTGCTTTGGAAGGAAGGCTTTCGAAGGAATAGTCATATTTTCTGAGTATGCTCGAAAGGTTAAAAAGAAAGGACATTAATTGTTTCGACGAGGTCGAAAGGTTGATATAAGAAAGTTTCACTAAATCATCTTATTAGAAATGGCCATCAATGGAAATATACACCTACTAATTTTCCCAACTTAACTAAAATGGACAAAATGAGATCAACCTCTTTCCCTAACTTTACTTTGGGGTGTTAACGAGATTTCTTATTAACATACGTCATAGTCTGTTTTTATCTGGTACTCTTGGTAAGCTCATTCTTAGTGGCTGGAACTAAGGACTTACCCAACCTGCCTCTAGGAGGCTCCTTGACCTGACCAGAGGCATAACCAAGAGCTTGCTGATGCTTTTACCTAGCCATAGCATGGCGTGGATAAAGGCTTATGCTCCTCCCTCCAAGAGGTGCCCTTCCCTAGCCATAGTGTGATATGGATAAGAGCTTGTTACTGCTTTAACCTGGCCATTGCATTGCACAAATAACATCTAATACTCCTCCCTCCATGAGGTACTCTGATCTGACCAAAGGTGCGAGAAAGAGCTTGTCTATGCTTTAACCTGGCCATAGCATGGTGTGGTTAAAGACTTACATTCCTCCTTCTGGGAGGTTCTTTGCCCTGGCCAACTTGGCACGGATAGAGGTTTTGACCATTTAAGTTAATGTCCCAATAAAAGGAGAATTTCATTCCCAAATAAGTAGATTCTCTTTAGAAAAGCAACTCTTTATTGATCTCTTTCAGTGTTTATTTACAAAATCATTGATTTTGTCTTTATGGAAATTTTGATTATCGTCCCTTCCAAGGCTCTGCAGTCATTATTTTCATGAACATTCATCATATGGTAATTGTAGTAGGATCCTTCCAAATTCCTTTTGTATTTTGGCTTCTTCTTTTTTGATGGCCAACAGTTGAACTCATCTTTTGTTAGCAAATAAACGTCCTCAATAGATGTTGTTAAGTTGCACTCTTTTGGTAATTTTGACTTGAAGCTTGTTCCTTGAGAATGGCTTCTAGGGTTTTTGTTATGTAGCCTTATAGTTTCTCCCTCATCGGTTGTTTTTCTCTTTAACACCCTTTGGCGTTTATGTTCTGGAAGTGCTCTAGTTGTAGCTTTTTACCATTTCTGGGCAAAGGGGTTGTAATATGCCATTATCCCTTTTTAGAAAATTGTGCCTTTGGAATAGTGTTGAATCTTTGTAACATCCTGTATTTGGAGGCTAAAAGCTAAGCGCTACAGATACTGCAGTCATCCATATGATTAAATTCATGATAAAATACGGTGATGCTAATGGTATCCATAATATCAGAAGCATTTGAATATGAATAATACCACATATTTCCAAAACAACATTTTACTTATTAAATTTCAAACAATAATTCATATCCAAGTTACATAATCCCATAATGCTTTCCAGGTTTTGGATTAATTATAAGTTACAATAATAAACAAAGAGCGACATATGACAACCCCCATTGGTTGACCAGAGTCAATATAGTCATATTTCAGTTAATACACACAGTAGAAATAAACTGAATAAAACTGCAATTCCTAATTAGCTATTCGACAGTTACCTACTCATCTTTGAAAGCTTTATTCATCAAAAACAACTAAAACCTAAAAAGCCCAACCCTCGGCCTACTCAAATCAATTTGAGCACCCGATAGTTTACGGGGAAACAAAACTTCGAGTCAGACATAAATCCTGGTATGAATAATACTATTACATCTTAATTTACTGATATTAAGTGAGCCATGCTACTTAGTGGAACTAGTTTACCCTCACTAATATCCTTTTCAAAACATATATTTTGCAAATCCATTCCTGCAAACTGGTTAATCAAACCGATTGCAATAATAATAGAAATCTCCATTATTCTATATATAAGTAACTAATGGACTATATTTTCATGAGTAATAAATGGACTATTTTTCCTGAAACTGGGCTGACTGCCCATAATCTGGGTTAACTGTTCGCAAACTTGAATAACTGTCCTCAAACTTAACCAATTGTCCGAATCAAAATGGACTATCTTTCCGAATCATTTTCTTATGGCTAACTACCCTTTATCTTTTTCCTTGAAAACCTTTTTAAAATGATTTAACCTTTAAATCATACTTATATAAGGAAAATATATTCTTAGCATTACTCTAGGCTATTTTGCCATGTTATATGTATTTTACTCAAATAATGTTTGTTAACAAGATTTCTTTTCAACAACCCAAAATTATGCTAAGAAAAATGAATTATTCTTTATTCAAGTAATGTGGGAAATAAGATGTGAATCCTCTTATAATTGCCCTTCGATTAGGCTTTAACAGGTTGGAATTATCCAGAAAGAACTTTCGACTGTGCTGAAAGGGTTAGATTCTGTGTTTACTGACCTTTCGACACAGCTGGGATGGATTGATCCTCCTTTTGAATGTCTTCCTCTCGAATTGATAAAAGCACCCTAGAAAGTTTCTTCTTGAAAGGTTTCGACCCTGTCGGAAACGTGGTAACCTTGATGATAAAACTATAATCAAGAAAATTGATCTGGTTCTGACCTTATCATGAACATTGGGATTTAGAGTAGTTTAGGCTTTGGATTGGGACCTTAGGTGCGGGTTTCGATATGGTCAAATGGTGTGGATATTACCTACTTGGGTTGGAATTTGTAATTTCAGGCTTCAGTGTTTAGAGGATGGGCTTCGACCTTGTTAAAGGCTTTAACTCAGAGAGAAGATTGCTCTAAATTGGTTACAAACGTTAATAGAATTTATAGGGGTTTCGACTATGTCGATAGTAGCCATTCGATGAAGATAAAACCTGAAATATAAAGGTGAATCCAACGAAATCTTTAATGAAACAGTAAAGTAGATTAAAATATTCAAAACATCCCTTAGATTTAAAAATTAGGGTTACAAAATTTTCTTAAAAATATATATATATTGTGGATCAGAGGAATCATATCCCAAAATGTGACCCTTTGGTTCTTATTTATAGATGCGGCTTGGAACCATTTGACTTTGATGCTTTCGACTTGGTCGGTAGATGGCTGTTAAGAGACTTGAGCATTTTGCCGCCTTTGTCGAAAGGCATGGTGGCGCTCCTCTTATTTGAGGTTTCTTGTGAGTTCTTCCAACTCTTTCATTAGCCTTGACTCATTGGTTTCAATGATGTTGGTTTTCACCCTTGCTCTTATTTCTAATCTGATGCGAAACACTTCCTGGACCACATTGGCTTCGACCGGTTTAAAAGGCTTACTATAGCTTCGGAAGGGGTTGCTCAAGATAATGCATGCTTTATAGAAATTTGAATGAATGTGAAACCATTAGTTTTGAATGATTTGACATGTGTTCAAAAAGTTAATCTTTATTGTCTTCGAAAGGCTTCGACTTGATCGAAAGGTCTTCATCTAGTTGAATGGTAGTAAATGAGGGCGGAAAGGTGCTATCGACTCCTTCATCTTCTTCTGAAGGTATGTACCCTCTGATATTGATGGGAGAAACCCTCTGACACCTTCAAAAGGTCATGTTACTTCAAGGCTTTGATGGCAGCATCCCTTTGATTCTTTTGAAAGTTCTATCCGGTGTCTTTCTTTCTTCTTTTCTTTTGCTCTCTACTTGGAATGGTTTCAACCAAGTCGAGAGGTGATTTATGGAGTAACATTTGCCTCCTCCTTGCAAAGGTATGCACTTGATTTTCAAGTCAACCTTGTTGAAACCTAGAAGCCTCCTACCTCTTGGCCTTCCCACGTGAATCTAGGCTGTCCACTCAAATCTTATCTAGCGGCTGATAATCTAGGCGTCTTTTCTTATAAAGTATGCCTTTCTTCTTCCTCTTCTTTTACTTTTCCTACAATCAAAATTCTAAATGCGAGTAAAATTGTTACAAAAGTTCCCAAATTTCCAGTTTACTTTCGGAAATCCAAGAAACCAACAAATCTTATTCATAAATTTCAATTTAATTTAATTTTACTTGTTTCAATTGAATTCTAGCCTTTCAGATTTCAAAATTGAGATTCAGCTTTTGAAATGTCTAAAGTTTAACATTCTGAGGGTAGATTTGTATTGAGTGACTTCTCCTACTTCAGTTTTAGGAATTTTTAAAGTTTGTTTTTCATTTATGATTTTTTAATTGATAATGCACGACATTGAAATCCATCCCATTAGCAGGTTTGGATTTTCATTTCAAGATTTTATATTTTTTTTCATTGTTGGTAAACCTGGGTCATTAATTCGACAATTAATTTTCTACTTCCAATTTTTGTTTGAATTCATTTTCTTAATAGATTTGACTTACTTGTTATTTATGAAATTTTTGAAAGCCTAGATTTGCATTCAGTTCTTGGGGATAGTAGAACCTGATTCCTTCAACCGAAATTTTCACATATACGGATGAAAAATTGGCACCACAAAATGACTTTTCTACCCCTTCGAATGGGATTGAGGCGACAACATTGTTTTTCTTCCTCAACCCTTTTCGATGGGGTTGAAAGGTGTTGTAGTGTCGATTAGATCGTCCTTGTCGAATGGTCATGCTATAAGGTAGAGAGTAGGAACTCCTTTAATAGCAAAAAATTTTGACTTAGTCACAACCCAATGTTTTGATTACAATCCATTTTCCTTAGTTAATTTTCGAAATCACCAGATCCATTTAACCCCTTCGACACCACCTTTACCTTCTAGGTCGAAGCCTCCGAGAGCTGTTTTTGCCCATCTTTGTCGAAATGTTTTATGTGCATCTGAGTTTAACTTAGAACCTTTAGACTTCAATGAGTATGTTAGGTTTTGAAAACATTATAATTTTTCTTAGGAAACCTAAGTTATTGGTTTCGACCGTTTCGAAGGGTCTTGTTGGTTGGTTTATGAAATGTTTGTAGCGTATATTTTTGTTTAACTTTTTGAGTTGATCATAACTATTTTCCTTAGAAATTAAGTTCTTTTAGAGCTTTCAACACTATTGAAACCTTACGATTGAATAAATATTTTGTCTTATCCTTTCGACCTTGTCGATAGCTCAGGGAACACTTTTGAATAGGCTTTCGACAATGTCAAGATGTGTTTGTTAAATGTTGATGTCCTTTTCCTTTTGGCTTTGTTGGAAGCCCAATGTCTTTGAATTTTTAACTTAAATTATTTGCATAAACTTGAAGTTTCATATTCAATTCTTGTTTAAGTTATCTAAATAGGTTTCCTTGACTAATTCTTGAAAGTATGCTAAATTAATAGTTAATCCAAAAAATTGAACTAAAATGTTTTCACTTGGTAGAATCATGAGTTCTCCAAGGAAGGCTGAAGCTATTTCCAAGCATTCTTTCATAGCAACTCAAGATGAAGTCAATCCCATCCTTAATGACTTTAGCATTATTAGCATCGAAGCCATTCCCCCAAAGGAGATTGACACCATCAATAACCCTCTTAAAGGGTTTTTTGCTTATACAGCCAATCACGTATGGCATGGTGGATCCTTACCCTTCCCAGAATTTTTATCTACATTCCAATCTCATGTCAGAATTGCTCTAATCCAGTTGTCACCGAATGTTTGTATTTATCTCTTATCTTTAGAAATGATGGCATTGGGATCAGACCTTCCACCTTTCAATGCTTAAGTATTGAATTTCTTGACCCAGTTGGTCAAGTTAAGAAATCTTAATAATCAGATATACAAGGCTGACCCCTAGAAAAATTCGATGTTAGATGGGGTTAATGAATTCGGGGACTAATAAAATCAATTCTTCTTCATCAGATGTTCATTCGCCTCTCCTCGTAAGTCTTGATTTTGGTTGCTTTCTCTTACTTAATGTTTTTGTCGCCTAATCTCTGCTTTTATAAGGTATCTCCACTTAGGAGCTTAATGATGACGATAAGAAGATAGCCGAAACTTTATTTGC
Organism: Allium cepa; assembly: GCA_030765085.1. Classification (NCBI taxonomy): domain Eukaryota; kingdom Viridiplantae; phylum Streptophyta; class Magnoliopsida; order Asparagales; family Amaryllidaceae; genus Allium; species Allium cepa. The sequence goes on along the minus strand of CM060938.1, from coordinate 704,944,633 downwards.
GGCAACACACCAAGTTGGGAGAAGACTGACGCTATTGACTCCCACCAATCTATGAAAACAATCTCTTCTACCAACAGGCCAGAAGATCTTGGGAACTCCTCCATCTATCCAACACACTTTTCATGGAAAATACTTTCTCTCCTCAGAGATTCATCCACCGTTTCTCCTATGTCATCCATTTGCGCTGATCACTCTAGTATGTTATAAGTCAAGTATTTGCTTTTCATCCTTGGAGTTCTCTGAGCTATTTGGCAAACTTTTCAATCTATTTGAACTTGTTTCGGCTTCTTCTCAAGTCATGGTGCTCATTATTATGTTCTCCCTCTTCCTCCAACTTTTGGAATGTCGTCAGTTAAAGAATCAGTTACAAAAATACAAAAAGCTTTTAAGTGGAAGTTGATGGAACCATCAGAAGCTGAGCCTCCAAAGAAGGTTGCCAAAATTGTTGATACTGAGGAAGAGGAGGAATCATCACTTGATGAAGCTCTAAAAAGTCCTATCATAGAAGTTCCTAAACAGAAGCCGGAGCAGACTCCAATTGCATTCGATCTTCTTTCTCGAATTTACATACCTGATTCTCCAGCTGCACTGCGCTAAATGCAACCGGCTTTCAAGGCATCCCCTTCTATAAGGCTAATTCCTTAATGCCATCGTCCTTTGCTCCTCCTTCCATTAAATTTGAAGAAATAGTTGAGTCCATCCTACGTTTCAAATCTTTAACTTCTATCCATCCACCTTCAACTCTACCTCATTTGGAAGGACAACGCAAGTCTTTGATTGAAAAACAACTTTTGGCAAGTTCTATTTCAATTAACTTTATTATCATTGTTTCTATTTAAACCATTAACTTGTGTTATATTTCCCCTTTCAGATTTCTAAGAAATGGGCGGCTTTAAACGAATATATAGCAAGGTCTTCTGCCGAATCCTCCAAATTCTAGGAGGAAATTTCTAACCTCAAAAATCAGGTGTCTTCTCTGTCTGCTATTAGAAATGATTCTTCCTTAGAGCTAAAGCAATTAAAAGGTTCTCTCACCCAGCCTGAAACTGATCTTGAATCAAAGGGACAAGTTCGTCAAATCCTTGTTGGTGAGAAACTTGCCTTGGAGCTCACTTTACAAGAGTCTAAATTTGAGAAAGCTCGCTTCGCCAAGGAGAAAATTTCTTTGAAGGATAAGCTTAAGAAGACCAGGGCTTCTTTGAAACTTTCTGTCAGCACTATTATCGAAGCCAAGCAGTGAGTGTCTCAGTTTGTTCGCGCTACACTTGGATAGATGCTACTGAAATATTATGAAGAAGCGCTTATGCTTGGGTATGCCAAAAATTTCAAAAAATGCCCTGGCTTTGGCTTTCCTTCGCTTGATTCTACCCTAGTCAATATAGTGATGGGCAAAACTAATCAGATGAAACAGGGGATTGAGCCTGTAGATGAAGAAAGAATTAATGCTTCTATGATTTTTTCTTTTAATGTCCCCTCCTCTAAAATCAAATCAGACTCGGAGGAGGAGGGTGACAAAGATGATACCGCTAAGGAAGAAGGTGATGATAATGGCAATGGTAGTGACGATGATAATGATGATATTGAGGATTATAACCATGTTGGAGGCCAAGGTTTTGATGGAGAAAACTGGGATCCTTCTAAAACTTATGAAAAGGCTGGTCGTGAAAATGCCAATCCTCCTTAAAAAGAGCCATCTCCTAAGAAGGATGTTCCACCACATCCCTCCGGCCATCTGCTCCTCTAGAGGATGAGCCTGCTCATGTTCATGGTGAAGATCCTAAAGAGAAAGAGTAGGCCTCCTAAACTTCTATCCCTGTATCTCAAGTATGGATTCTCTATTTAAATATCTTTCACTTCAAAAATAATAATTTGTGCAAAATTCATTTGTTTTAGACAAGGAGGAAGTCCACCCTTCCCTATAGGTCAAAACTTGAAAGAAAACAAGTCGAAATTAACAAGTTTTGTAGGGAATTAGACAAACATGTAAAGGAGCATAATATTCCATCCGAAAAGTATCATAGTCTCGACCGAAGTGTCTTGGTACTGGCTTCTTTTAAACATCAAAGGACTGCCCCTTTGTTAAAGTAAGCGGGCCTTCGATATGACGCTCTCTTAAAGGAGAATTAAGAGTTAGTCACTTTATTTTGGATGTTAATTGAAGAGAGATATATCTTATTTAAATTTTTAAATAAAGCTTATTGTAGGCAATCAATTATAGACTTTTCATACTTAGGTGTAACATCCCAAATTTTTGGTAACATTAATTAGGGGATTTATTTAGTTAAACTGAATAAAATAATTTGTTGGTTAGGGGATTGAGATTTGATTTTAATTAAGGTAGTCATGCCATTAAAACCAATGAATTAAAAGAAGGGTATAAAATTAATTAGAGGAGGGGTAATATGGAAAAGAGGCTATTCCTATATCTCCAAATCTTGACCGCGAATAGCTCACACATCTATTATATTTCAAAAAATTTTATAATAGAGGCCAGGTACCATTAATGAGGAAAGGAAAAGAGGAAATCAAGGAAAGGTAAAGGAAAAGCTAATTCTAATCAAATCCATTCAAATATTAAGCTCTTTGATCTCTAAAGCAAAGGTGAATAAGGTTTACATTTCAAATTTTGATTGGTTTCGGTTTTAAAGTTAAATCCGAATATTATGTAATTGTTTGCCATGTTTTTGAATGATAGAATGACTATATATACATGTTGATGATTTATGTATATTAATATAGATTTTATGACATGTTTTGTGCAGCAAACCCTATTAAATGACATCCAATTTCAATGCAGATACCATTAGACTTTTTCACCAGAACTGGGTTGGCTAACCATTCGGGGTAATATATCTCCTGAATTAATCCATTTACAAGGAGCCTATCAACTTCTTAATTTAGAGCATCTGTTCAAACTTTATCTAACTTTCTTTTTTTCTATCTTATAGGGGTTTCTCTTGGGTTGATGTTAAGTGCATGGCACATGATAGTCTGATCAATTCCTACCACATCGGAATGTGACCATGCAAACATGTCCTTGTTGGCTTTCAGAAACTGAATCAAGTCTTTCTTTAACTCACTATCAAAATCTTTTCACAATTTGACTACTCTAGAAGCATCTTCTGAATCTATTGAGTTTCTTCAAGGTCTTCTATGGGTCTTATTCTCTCTATCTTACCTTGACGGTCAAACTCTGTGACTTTTGGGCCTTCTTCTGTTAAGTTTGTGTCAACCCACTTTCTCTTGGTTTCTGGAGGGATGTACCTTTGATAAATTCGCTTATTGGACTTCTTAATATTAATCTTTGCTTCAAAAGTTGGATGTATAAATCCATCATCTAAAGGTTGTAAAAAAGTAGAAGAATCAAAGTAAGAAGAATACTACCTTTTGTTTTAATCAAGCGTGGCTAGCTACATTTCATGAGAGCTAAATTGTTCTCCATGCGCAGTTCCCCAACCTGGCTTTGTTTATATTTTTAACATAATGTAGTTTGGGGGGACAAAAGCATCAATCTCATCCACAGCTGGTCTGCCGAAGAAGGCATTATAGTAAGAAGGTTGGTCAATTATCACAAAGATTGTTTCAAATGTTCGGCAAGTTGTAGGGACTACCATTTGTACAAGTAGCTTTATCTTCCTTGTTGGAGTTGACCCCTTGTTGTTGAACCCAAATATTGGTTCAGTGCTCGGCTCTAATTTGGGCTCTGAGATATTCAACTGGTAGAAAGCATGTTTGAAGTTGACATTAACTGCGCTACCTCTATCGACCAGAATCTTGGAGACAATGGACTACCCAATTTTTGCAGTAATCATAAGGGGCTCGTTGAGGGGATGATGGACTCCTTTTCGTAGCTCTTGCTAGGTGACTACCATATTAGGCATTTGGATGTTAAGACGTGGTCTCTTCACTGAGGACTCCTCTTGAACAGAATAAATTCCCTCCTTGGCCTCTTTAATATATCTACTCTGAGATCCTTTACTACTTCCTACAGGATGCGGTCCGCCATAGATACATCTATTTTATTAATTGGCGGGTTTAAGCTAAGGGGGTCTTCATCCTTTAGCACATTTACGGCGTTGCTCAGGCGTTTTTGGGGAGCATTTTCAGTTTGCTGGGCTTTGTGCCAATCTTTGATAAATTCTTTAAGATGACCTTCTCGAATCAGTTTTTGAATTATTCCGACCAGAACTCTGCATTCATCTGTTTTATGGCCATTAGCTTAATGATAAGCGTAGTCGTCCGCTCCCTTCATTTGCTCTGGCTTATTCTTAGCTTTATAAGAGGTCGGAAAGTTGACTCTTTCCTAAGCTGTAGCATGTATATAGGACAGTGGCTTGTTTAAAGCAACTGCATTAGCAACCGATTCTTCCCATCGGCTCCTTTTATGGCCACGATCCTGGCCAAACCTTCTCCCTTTCTTCCTAGGAGCTATTTTCTTCTTGGCATGAAAAAGCTCATCCATACGGATGAACTTATCTCCTTAAAAGTGGAAAAACTGTAGATCTTTGTAGCCAATGACAAAGAGCTGCTTCTAGAAAGAGGTATTCTCGATCAAGCCAGAATTCACAGCTGTGAGCTTGTCATGATAATTCATATCCTTAGCCTTCAAAGCTTCTATATTGAATCTTCTCAAATAGTCTCCCAAAGATTCACCCTGCCTTTGTTTTATGTTTGCCGACACCATGTAATCAATAGTAGGATCCTTGAAATACAGAATTGAGTCGAGAATCATAAGAAAACTGTTTCCAGGAGTAGATGGTTTTTTCTATGTACTGTGTATACTATTTCGCTACCGCACCTTAGAGAGTAATGGGGAACAATCGGCATCTGACTGCCTTTGAAGCATTGTATAAGTCCATTTGGATGTCAAAATCCATAAGATGATCATCGATCCTATCCCCACGATATTTCATAGATGGGATTTTGACATATGGAGGTATTGTTGTTGCTATGATCTCGTCGATGAAAGGTGGCACCCTCTCATTATCATTGACATTCTCGTCCATAGTTCTTTTCCCTTTAGCATTCGTAGCCTCTTTGATAGCCCTCTCACTAGCATCTTTAAGAAAAGGTTCAACATTACCGTAATTTTTCTTACATATGCATTACTCTTTAGATATTGAGCTACCAAACTGCTCTAATGACTTGTCAAGAACTCTGTCCTTATGATTAGCTATAGCTTGGGGAACCTCTTTCTTTTTTGAGGAAGTCAAGTCCGCTTTATCTTTTCCCTCTTTGGAATTGATCTTTAGATTTCTCCTTAGTGAGACCACTTCTTCTCCTTAAGTCTGTCTTTGAGTTTTTGATGATTTCTGAGACAAAGCCATCTTTAGTAGTTCTTGCATTTATTGAAGCTGTTGTGCCAAATGCTTGATTTTTACTGTGTTTTCAACTTGCTGTTCCAACGATGAAGTTTTCTATGGAAGAACCGCATCTAGTTTGAAAGTTGGAGCTATATTTTCCTCCAAGGCAGTAGTATGTATTGCTCCCTCTTCTAGTGCACTTAAACACATTGACCTCATTTTTCATATGTAAGAAAAATGATCCATAATTAGTATACATTAAGTAATAAGATCAGAGGTTTAGGCTCTCCTTCTAGCATCAAAAATGTTAAAAAAAACCTTGTCAACATCCCCAACGCTTTTTATAAGATTATTTTAGATGAACACAACCATGTTCATGTCTTTGTGAGTGTATCTTTCAAATAGACTAACTAAATCGAAAGGATTTGAAGTGATAGCTCCAACTTTCAATTAAGATGACCTGATCAGAATGAATGAAAAATTGCCAAACCTTTCGACATCGTCGAAAGGTTATGGAGGGTGATAATGCCTTTGGATAGCATAATAGAAGATTAACAAACATATCAACCATATCGAAGGGTTATATGCTACTCCAACCTTTTGACTTGGTAGGGATAGTAGAAGATTGTCTGCCAAACCTTTCATCATTGTACAAAGGTTATTAATAAGGCCATCCCAACCTTTTGACTAGAATGGAATTGATGTAAGTTGTTGTTTTTCGACCTTGTTGAAAGGCATGACAAGGCCATTTAAAACTTTCGACTAGTTTGAAGTAATTCACAATCATTTAGCTCTTAGAATCATCACTTTATCGAATCCTATCTCCACTTGGAACGGAGAGTAGTCAATTATTGATGTCTCCCATCCACTTTTCGATCGCGTCAGAAGGTTACATTTAAGACTCTTCGACTTTGTCAAAAATGAATGCTTACTTTATCCATAAACAATAACTATTTTCAGTTATGTTGGTTCAATTGTCCTTTCATAGAATCCCTTCGAATGGAGTGTTGATGCTTGGAAGTGTACACTTCCTTCGAATGAATTCCTTTGTGAATGGTTGTTAGAAACATAACCCAGAATTTCTCAAGGAACTACACCTTTCGACTTAGTCGAAAGGAATTCCTCCTTTTGAAGCAGTTCAATATTAATAGTCTTCAACTTGCTTCATTTTTATTATACAAGACCAATTTATTTATGCCCATAACCCATGCATTCAACATATTTGACCCGTCATCGTCACTTTTGTTTTCCGTGTTAAGTATAGGTTTTGATGATGATGTGTTTTGATAGGGAATGTCTAAATCGATCTTATATATATCATAAATCAAATGAGGTACAAGAAAAAGGTTGAAATCATATGCAATTAATCATAAGTCTAGCTAATGATCTTAATGATTTTCCTCATTGACAATATCCATCGTTAATGACCCATCTCTATTTTATTCATTATCCAAAATGAGTTAAAAGAAGTCAAGCTCTCTTCCCAATTCAATTTAGGGCGTCTTCTAAGTACAATTATTAATATGGAAGTAGAGAAAAGAAAATGAATTCAACACCCAGAATTCGGCTCCTAAAACTTGACCCCTTGGGTCTTGTTTATAGATGCAGGTTAGCCTCCTGCCGCGCCTCTACTTTCGACTAGGTCGAAAGGTCCCCTTTTATATGCTGCCTTAAACCTTTTGACTTCATCTAAAGGTTATGAATCTTTTGACCGTGTCGAAAGGTTATGAATCTCTTGTACTACTTTTTTTGTTTCTGTTATCCCGCTTTTTGGCAAAGCCGTGATACCAAAAGATTGGCCCAAAACAAAGGACAGTTCGTCTCAGAGATTGGTTGCACTTCTCTTCGCTATGGATATCGATGAATTTTGTCCGAGTCCAGATTGAGCTACAATTGATAGGACATGACCAGAAAGATCATAGAAGTCCGCGTTTCAAATTTCAAGTCAATCCGAGGTTGTATGCTCAAGTTATGATGGATTCAAGTTGAGAGAAATGAACCTTGCTCGGTTCGAATCCATCACCTCGAATCCATCCGGAACCTTCCCTAGTTCCAACCCAAGAAGCATAGCCGTGCTTCGAATCCATCCGAGCAGGCACCGTGTTCGAATCCATAGCACAGTCACGCCACATTCGAACCCATCAGGTTCGACTCCATCTAGTTCGAAACCATCCCATGGTCTTCCTTCGTACCCATCAAGAGAAAGTGCTTCGAATCGACCAATGTTCGAACCCAGCATTCCTACCTTCGAATCCATCCTCCCGGAGCTTTACCTCGAATCCATGCATTACTTCGAACCCATGAACTAAACCTCGCTTCGACTCCATTGAGCAAGCCTTAGTTCGACTCCATCCAAGTCACCTTACTTCGAATCCATCAAGAGAATCTCAAGGTCGAATCCATGAGGTAAGAAACTCCTTCGAATCCATCTGGTTGCAGTGCATCGAATCCATCCTGAAACTTCACTGCGATTCCATTTCACGGCGTGCCTCGAAACCATTCAGTAGGAAAGCCACGAAGACCATGGATTCGAAGCATGTATTTCTTCGAACCCTATGGATTCGAACCTATGGATTCGAACCATATGGATTTGAACGAATCCATAGGATCGAGTCGAAGCAAACAGGGTACATGAAGACGCAATCTTGAATCGATCATATCTCTCAATCCCATGATCCAAATGCCATGAAATTTTCACAGAAGCTTGCATACATGTTGAAGAATGTCCACACCAAATTTCGCCTCGATTGGATGCATTTTTGATCGATTTGAACTTCACTTCGAATCGATCCCAAACTGGGCACGGATTCCGAGAACGCGGGCCTATGGGCACCCCTCATGTGCCAAGCGGCCTCCCCAGGTTTTTGGCGGGATTTCAGCCTTCCACGCCTATAAATAGAGCCCCTGGTCATTCAGAAAAGGGGTCGGAGAATTTGGAGAGAAAGAGTACGCCTAAACGCTGCCAGAATCACTCCATACCACCATCTTGGCTGCTGATTTCGAATTTAAGTCTGTTGTCTGCTGTAATTTGCTTCAAAACACTTGTAACCTTCAAGTATTAAGCAATAAAGTGATCAAACTTCATAGTGGACGTAGGCGCATCGCCGAACCACTCTAAATTCTTGTCTTCTATGCAATTTACTTTTCTATAACTTGGAGTTTTTGTTAGATAATTTTCATTTCCAATTTAAGTTCTTCACTTATTATCTCTTCAAAGACTTCCGAAGGGTGCTGCCCAATTTTGGTGCAAACATTTTGGTGCTTTCACTGAGAAAACCTAGATTTTCTCCTGCTCGTTGGATCTGTCATCGATACCGGATTGAATAAATCTAAGAGAGAGATCCAGATCTATCGTTCATGGGTTCCTTCTATTCTATTCAGATTGCTCTAAAATCTAAGAAGAACCATATTCATCATGCAGTCCGTACCCCTATTTTCGAATCCAGAAAAAATGCTGTTTTTCGTACCCATATTTTCGTATCCATGAAAATATGATGAATTTCGTACCCATATTTTCGTATCCATGAAAAAATGATGGTTTTCGTATCCATATTTTCGAACCCAGAAAATATGGTGAATTTCGTATCCATATGTTCGAATCCATGAAAATATGATCATTTTCGAACCCATATTTTCGAATCCAGAAAATGTGGTGAAGTTCGTATCCATAGGTTCGAATCCAGAAAATGTAGTGAAGTTTGTATCCATAGGTTCGAATCCATAAAATGTGGTGAAGTTCGTATCCATAGGTTCGAATCCAGAAAATGTGGTGAATTTCGTATTCATAGGTTCGAATCCAGAAAATGTGGTGAATTTCGTATCCATAACTTCGAATCCAGGAAATGTGGTGAATTTCGTATCCATAGCTTCGAATCCAGAAATGCGGTGAACTTCGTATCCATCACGGAGTGCTACTTCGTATCCATCACGGAGCGCTACTTCGTATCCATCCATCTGCCTCCAATTCGAATCGATACTCACAGGTACTTCGTACCCATCCATCTGCCTCCATTTCGCATCAATACGCACATGCAGTTTGTATCCATCCATCTCCCTTTAGTTCGATCCATCATTTAAGCGCTCGAACCATCGATGCGAACGAACATTTCGTATCCATCATTTTTTAAAAAAAAAAAAATTCGGGTACGATCTAAATTTCGTATCCAAACCTCAACTTAAATAAAAGAACATTCAGGTCGTTCCATGACTGGACGGGAAGTAGGAGATTACAATAGCAATTTTTGAGTTGCAATCAAGGAATGGGTATCGAAATACTATTCAAATGGTGCTCCCAGAGGCTGGAGAACCTAGCTAATATGGCACGAACTAGGGTTGATTAATGTATCATGCTTCTAAAGTGGACTGCAACTTCCTCCAATTAACCAGCTTTTAAAACTCCTAAACTGACAATTATGGTGCGATGGCTAGTATTACGACTACCCTGCCTTGTCTACTCTGCCAACTCAAAACATAGTTGTTCACCACTGAACCATCTTCATATGCCCGTATCTTAATCATTCCATGTCCATATGACTAAAAGCATGACATACAACTCTAAGAGGACTTCCTAACTATCTTATGCGAGCCTCCTTCATGGTAAAAATTAGAAATAATCACCAATCAATGAGCCCATATTAATCCACTCACCATCCGATCGACATTACCAACCACTCGAACATTAGGCAGTCGGGCATACATCATTCGCCAGTATCACAAGACCCCGTAACCATAAAATGGACTCGATAATGTTGATTCGAGTATCGTTCCCAGTCAGGGCTAATTCATTGAGACCATCCTACACGTAGAATTTCTAACTAAAATTCAGCATGCCGACTATGTCCGTGTACTATGGAAATTCAACCTCCACCACTACCTCATGAAGTGAGAATGGTGAATGGAGTCCACGAAAAGTGATGAATACCATCAAATGCGTTGTATCCCCTATTTCTCAAAGAAGACTGTCAATCGTAGTTAGGCATATCATTTCTACTTCTCATATTGCTAAAGGGAATAAAGAAGCTGGCAGCCAATGAACTGATCAAAATCTACAGCCCGTTGCTGCCAACACTAATAAATGAAATCAGCACAAAAGCTTATTTCCAGAGTTTGATAACAGAATTGGTGGATAGTCGCCGACGACTACACCAACATGTCCAGGCCAACATTACGTTGATGAATCAGACGAAGGATCAACTTGGCGACATACAAGGGAACCTGCTCCATACTCTAAATCGGGAAGCTCCTTTTCTTTATATGACTATCATGGATGCCAACGCCATAAGGCTGCTCCAGAAAGGATAGCTCTGGCAATATGTTCAAGCCCCATAAAATGAAGAGCCGGGAACCCCCGACCTCAATTGGAACTTTGATCAAACTGAACCATTTGCGTTAGACTCCCAACTGTGAAAGGCTGGACCGAAGTGCAGTAGCGAGCATACGACGCCACTTCACTTATCAATGAGATTTTATCCGATCTCTTTTGAATTATTTCTATTTCTATTTCGTTCATGTTGCAAGATATAATCGACTTGAATTAAACTACTTGCAAATGATGCAGGTAACCGAGAACTTAAGGACGGGTGCAAAACAACCTCCGTGGACTATGATAAAGTCATTTAGGTATCATCATGGCGAGCATAATTCAACCACTCGTCGGTTGCTATACACACCTGACTTGGGGCAGGCCATCAAAGTGGAAGAGACAGACAAGTTTAGGGCTCCAGTACGAAGTGGATGCAACCGACCATCCACTCACATGCCTATGCAATTTAGTTAGAAGATTTGAGAAAGACTTGGAGTTATGTAGCCCAACCATGCACTCTCCATCTCTTACTTGAAGCTCACCAAAATACTTATGCTTCCTCGGATGCCCAATAAAATTTAAATCACACCGAGAGTCGACGTGACATGGCCATCTATGCATCCAATCCTACATTAGAACTTGGGGTAATTTGAGGACATATGTTTAAAGTGGATATGATTTGATCATTCACTCTCCAGTTTGCATCTGTGATTCGGCAAAACAATCATGCCTTAAACCAACTTCATCAGGGGCCAACCATCAATCTATAGTCATCAATGAATGACTACCTACTCACAAACCATCATGAGCCATCGTTCCAACTCTCTTCCTCAACTCGACTGGAAGAGTGCAAAGCGTAAAGTGGACGTGGCTCGACCGTCTACTCTCCAACTCTTGCCCCCAACTTAAGGGAAAATACACAACTCAAAGTGGATGTAGTTCAGCCATCCTCTCCTCTGCTCGAGCTCAAAGCTTGCTAGAACACTAATCTTACTCCTTAGGCTTGGCAGAAGCGGGATCCAAATGAACACGGATGTGATTCATCCGTCCATAAACCAAGTCTCCTCCTTCGTTGATGGAAGATAAGTGGAAAGTAATCGAGATCCCACCGATCATTTGCTAAGCGAAACCCACCTCTCGGGGGCAAGCCATCACATTAATGGCCGAACTGGACTGACACACGACAGTCCTGCAATCAACTCTAGGTTCCCAGAGTGCGAACCGGAGTATAAACATCCAATAAATCATTCCCAAAGTGCGAACGGACTCCAACTTTCCAGAGTGTGAATTGGAGTATAAACATCCAATAAATCGTTCCCAGAGTGCGAACGGACTCCAACTTCCCAGAGTGTGAATTGGAGTATAAACATCCAATAAATCGTTCCCAGAGTGCGAACAGACTCCAACTTCCTAGAGTGTAAATTGGAGTATAAACATCCAATAAATCGTTCCCAGAGTGCGAACGGACTCCAAATTCCCAGAGTGTGAATTGGAGTATAAACATCCAATAAATCGTTCCCAGAGTGCGAACGGACTCCAAATTCCCAGAGTGTGAATTGGAGTATAAACATCCAATAAATCGTTCCCAGAGTGCGAACGGACTCCAAATTCCCAGAGTGTGAATTAGAGTATAAACATCCAATAAATCGTTTCCAGAGTGCGAACGGACTCCAACTTCCCAGAGTGTGAATTGGAGTATAAACATCTAATAAATTGTTCCCAGAGTGCGAACAGACTCCAACTTCCTAGAGTGTAAATTGGAGTATAAACATCCAATAAATCGTTCCCAGAGTGCGAACGGACTCCAACTTCCTAGACTGTAAATTGGAGTATAAACATCCAATAAATCGTTCCCAGAGTGTGAACGGACTCCAAATTCCCAGAGTGCGAATTGGAGTATAAACATCAAATCCATCGTTCCCAGAGTGTGAACGAATTCCTAAAAAGCCCAAATAGGTGTGACTGGCCACCTTTTGGCTGACTCCAACTTTCCAGAGTATGAATTGGAGTATAAATATCTATTCCAAGTTCCCGGAGTGTGAACCAACCCATCAATGCGAACTCCGGGTTCCCAAAGCATGAATTGGAGTATAAACATAAATTACAGGTTCCCGGAGCATGAACCGAAGCATCTATGCTAACTCCAGATTCCCAAAGCGCGAGTCGGAGTACAAACATCAATTCCAGGTTCCCGGAGTGCGAACCAAAATGCAAATGCTAACTCCAGGCTCCCAGAGCGTGAATCGGAGCATTAACATCAATTCCAGGTTACCGGAGGGCGAACTGGAAAATACAAATGTCAACTCCAATTCCCTAGAGCGTGAAGTGGAGTATAAACATCAATTCCTGGTTCCCGGAGCGCGGACCAAAATACAAATACCAACTCCAAATTCCCAGAGTGTGAATTAGAGTGCGAATGCCAAGTCAAAGTTGCGAACTGGAGTATAAACATTTAATAACTCTAAGTCCCCAGAGTGCGGACTGGAGTATAAACACTAAAATGGGTGTGAACGGCCATACATCAACTAACTCCAGATTCCCAGAGTGCGAACTGGAGTATAAACATCAATAAACTCCAGATTCCTAGAGGATGAATTGGAATATCAAACAACGACTCACTCAAGTCCTGAGAGCACGGATTGGAGCACGAATTCCAAATGGGTATGACTAACCACCCATCAACTAATTCCAGATTCCCAGAGTGTGAACTGGATTGTAAACATCAACCAACTCCAATCCTCGAAGCATGGATTGGAATACAAATACCAGAAGGGATGCGATTTTATTGTCCATCTATCAATTCTAATTCCGCAGCAAGTTCTGTAGTACAAAAAGCGGATGTGGTTAGACTTTCTTCTTTCCAACTCTTCCCCTGACATGGGGGCACACTTATCATAAAAAATCGGTTGTGATCCGACTAACTAGCACTAAGCGGGCACGACATGACCGTTCATGCATCAACACTTATTCCCGGCATGGGACCTATAACATAATCTTTTAGAGATGCACTCCAACCGAGCAAGACAAGATTTCTTCCTTGATTCGACAGGGAGATGTAGATTCGCAAAACGGACCTAGCTGAACGCCTTATCCTAAATGGATATGACTACCCATCCTACCGCAAATGAACATGACACGACCGTACATCCGCTAACTCTAGCCAACGATCTGGCGAGTTGTGCATGCAACATGGACGGAGGTGACCCAACCATCTGCCAATCAACTCCTTCCTCCAATTCAATCGGAGAAACATCAAATTAAAGTTGCCGCAATGTGACCGCAATGTGCCAGAGGAATTAATCGAGGAAAATGCGGTTGACCATTTTCTACTAAAACTCTTAGTCCCCAGAGTAGGGACAAGGGTATGAACATCAAATAGGTGTGACTAATGGACCTTCAACTGCCTCTAGTCCCCAGAGTGCGACTGCGACGATAGACAGATGAAGAATGTGATTCGACCGTTCATTTACCAACTCCGACCTAAAGTCGACGAGAGGAGTATAAACTCGCTACAGATGCAATTGGACCGTCCACAAACTAACTCTGCTAAAACCAAGACTGGGGGCAGAAGAACAAATCATTGAAAGAAGAGAAAGGTGACTCGCTACATTGCTAGCTTAGGGTCCTTCACAACTTAAGGCAATGACTACAAGGAGGCCTTAATGCTAACCAATTAGAACGATGCCCAAAGTTACAGGAAGCCAATTACACCGTACCGCCTAATCGACGGGCAATATCGATCTGCACCATTCATGTCATACCCCTGTATCGATATGCTATGAGGTCCGTACATTCTACATTGTGTCGCTAAATCCACGGCCAATATCGATCCTCTTCGACTGCAATTCGATGTGACACGAGCGCCCATCGAATATCTACGACCACCAGAGCATGGATAGAACCACGAATGAGTGTGACTTGACTATTCGTCCTCCATCGCCTTCCTTCGATCCACCAGGAAGGGCATGAGACTGGATGAGCATGACTTGACTGCATTTGAGCTAATTTTGTCTGTAGATCTGACGGGAGAACGTAATTCAAAACTGACATGGTTGATCACCCAACTCCGAAAGAATGCAATGTGACCATTCATTCATCGACTCTTACCATAATCCGACTAAGCGAGCTTTTCACAACGAGTGCAACAAAACTGGCCACGCACCGATTCTTACCCTCGGTCCGATAAGGGAAGTATCAATCCTACATTGGATCTTACTGGACGATTCACTCTTCAATTTCTGCCCAGAGAATGACGACATAAGCAACAAAGTGAATGTCTATGAGGCAACAAAGTATTCTACCTAGAGGAAAGAACTAGGACATAATGCAGAATATGGCACGGCTCGGCCTTCCATCGGTTAACTCGATATCACGGTTTAATGGGATAGAGGGTGAAATTGAAGCGAACACTATCTACCTTGCTGTTTATCGAGATATTCCCCAGACTTGGGGGCATGCACGAGAAATGAGATGAATATAATTTGATCTTTTATCAAACAACTCTAGCTCTTACAACTTGGACTACAGTATAAACACAATAGAAGCTAGGCTCGATCATTCATGCAATACACCCATCAACCCAAGACTGGGGACATGAATGTGATCATCCAAGAGCTGGATACAACTACTCAACCCAATAGCTTGTGCCTAGTATTTACAACAGCTTGACGTTACAACCAAAATGATGCTTAGAGATAGAATCCTCAGATTAATGCCTGGACTTATGTGCAGTAGATCATCATTCCGACCCTTCTAATGAGCAATGGATCGTGAGTACATTGAATGGAAAACGCATTGCTTGGAAACACATATAGATTCAAACTCGTAGTTGGAGCCAGCTATGCAGCAGCACACAATACGGGGCTAAAATTTACTAAGCCTTTGGTTTAACACACCTATAAGGCTAACCATTTACCATTGCAGATAAGCACATGGAGTGTATACAACCCATCATGAGAATTGTAGATCAGATCACAACTCTACGCCATGATTGTGCAAGAGTCAACTGCATTGCTCCAGTGAATAAAAACGAAGCGACGTGGATCTAGGAAGATCTACTGCACTTAAGGAGGAGGCGAATCTACTCAAAACCAATAGGTTTATCCGCGGTGTCCTCTACCCAAAATGAGTATTCATTCCTTTGCTTGTGCGAGAAACAAAAGGAGAGTAGTGAACGTACGCCGACTACTCAGATTTGCACAAGGCATGGCAAAGCATAGCTTTCCACATCTAATGATCAACCAACTAATAGACTCAACCATCATACATGAATTACTCTCATCCATGGACGCAAACTCCAGATACAATCAGATACCGAAACATATCCTAGACTAGGAATACAACTGTTTCATTACTGATGCGAGCCTATAGTGCTATGCTGCATTCCTTGGATTCAAACTTTGGAACGCTTATGCTACTTACCAAAGGACGATTAACAAATCATTCAAAAATCAGATCGGCCGATCAATGAGAGTATATGTAGTTAACATGCTTGTGAGATCACGACCATCAAGCGACCGCATCGATCACTTGACAAAGATATTCAGTGCTATCCAACAACCGCAGAATGAAATTTAATCCTTTGAAAGGCTCTTTTCAGCGTTGTATAAAATGAATTCTCGGGTTTCGTCATCAATTCCCATGGGATTGAGGCTAATGTCAGAAAATGCTGAAGATTAGAGTCATCCGTATATGGAGGAAACCAAGCAGCTCTGATAGATCGCTCAGAGAGGCCTCCCATTTTGCCCAAGATCTTGGATCGTGAAGATCTACACTTCAATTGGGTCATGTCAACACACGCCATAAGCATCGCAATGCTATGTGAAGATAAACTAATCCAAAGACTAATATGCAATGAAAGCTGGCTATTGACAAGCTTACCCTGTTAATGTTTGTACCGACCAACCGTTGCGATGGGACCAATGGCAACCTTAAATGTCTGAAAGTTTACTCAAATGGAATAATAAAGCTAAGTATGAAGCCTTAGTCGCCAAGCTAAGACTTACAAAAAGAATAGGAATGGAAGCTTTACATATCTTATACGATTTCTTCTTAATGTGCCAAGTCAGGGAGGACTATCTGACTAGGGGGCAACGTCTTGCTCCTTATCTCAATTGTATCCTAGAGATACTAGCCGACTTCTAGTATTACGCCACTATCCCAATCGTTAGAGAACAAAACGAAAAGGCCGAATCATTGGCTGAGCTAGCCCACTCTGGGGATGCGCAACAAACAGACTTTATCCCAGTAGAGATATTTACTATTCCAAGCGCTGAAAGATGAAGATCGACTAGATTTTAGAGATGGATCCAAGAAAGGGGTCATGGGTGACTCCTATCAAAGGCTATCTACCGTGGGGAATTCTTCTTGAATAGACGAATGAGAGATGGCATATCCTCCGCAAACAATCACTGCACGATTATGTCTGGATCGTTCAACTCCATCAACACAAAACATTACACTTGTATCCATCAATCCAAGATCCAATATTACATATCCATCGATACGAAGCATACATTCTAACATCCCAAATCGATCCAGGAGAGGATCGGTACAAAAGGAAGGACTTAAAACAACCATCGAACGTTGTTACAACTCAAATTTCACTTCGAATCCATTGCCTTCCTACCTTTACACGATCGAATCCATCCCAACTTATCGGTGCGAGGAATCATCGATTCAAGGAAGCACTAAGCAAAGGCTGGATTAAAAAACCGTCGACTCGAAGACGATCGATCCGAACAGACGTGACTTCGAATCCATCAAAGGACGTCTATGAGAGCAAATGAATCGCTATGATTTGAAAAATTACTTGTCTACCTTGTATACCGATTCAGGAGAGGATCGATACAAGAGGATAATCATAGACAACCATAAAAACAATGCTTTGACTTGAATCTAAAATCGATTCAGGAGAGAATCGATACGAAATTCAATAGCGAACAAAACCGACATGACTCGTGAACGCACGACGTTAACAAGGGTCATACTAGTATATGTGCATACCTATCGAACTAACATTTGATTTTAGACATTTACAGGGATCAAACAGTCATCCTGTTACAACTACAACAGCCAACGGCTAAGCGCTATTATACAGCAATCAATCATATCAAGGCAAGGTTGCAGTAATACAGCGTACGAGTCTCAACAAAAAGAGAGCAATGATTTTTCAGAAAGAAATGGCAGCTATTCAAAGCACGTCATGTTCCCACAAGACGTACTTTGGGGGGCAAAATGTTATCCCGCTTTTTGGCAAAGCCGTGATACCAAAAGATTGGCCAAAAACAAAGGACAGTTCGTCTCAGAGATTGGTTGCACTTCTCTTCGCTATGGATATCGATGAATTTTGTCCGAGTCCAGATTGAGCTACAATTGATAGAACATGACCAGAAAGATCATAGAAGTCCGCGTTTCAAATTTCAAGTCAATCCGAGGTCGTATGCTCAAGTTATGATGGATTCAAGTTGAGAGAAATGAACCTTGCTCGGTTCGAATCCATCACCTCGAATCCATCCGGAACCTTCCCTAGTTCGAACCCAAGAAGCATAGCCGTGCTTCGAATCCATCCGAGCAGGCACCGTGTTCGAATCCATAGCACAGTCACGCCACATTCGAACCCATCAGGTTCGACTCCATCTAGTTCGAAACCATCCCATGGTCTTCCTTCGTACCCATCAAGAGAAAGTGCTTCGAATCGACCAATGTTCGAACCCAGCATTCTTACCTTCGAATCCATCCTCCTGGAGCTTTACCTCGAATCCATGCATTACTTCGAACCCATGAACTAAACCTCGCTTCAACTCCATTGAGCAAGCCTTAGTTCGACTCCATCCAAGTCACCTTACTTCGAATCCATCAAGAGAATCTCAAGGTCGAATCCATGAGGTAAGAAACTCCTTCGAATCCATCTGGTTGCAGTGCATCGAATCCATCCTGAAACTTCACTGCGATTCCATTTCACGGCGTGCCTCGAAACCATTCAGTAGGAAAGCCACGAAGACCATGGATTCGAAGCATGTATTTCTTCGAACCCTATGGATTCGAACCTATGGATTCGAACCATATGGATTCGAACGAATCCATAGGATCGAGTCGAAGCAAACAGGGTACATGAAGACGCAATCTTGAATCGATCATATCTCTCAATCCCATGATCCAAATGCCATGAAATTTTCACAGAAGCTTGCATACATGTTGAAGAATGTCCACACCAAATTTCGCCTCGATTGGATGCATTTTTGGTCGATTCGAACTTCACTTCGAATCGATCCCAAACTGGGCACGGATTCCGAGAACGCGGGCCTATGGGCCCCCCTCACGTGCCAAGCGGCCTCCCTAGGTTTTTGGCGGGATTTCAGCCTTCCACGCCTATAAATAGAGCCCCTGGTCATTCAGAAAAGGGGTCTGAGAATTTGGAGAGAAAGAGTACGCCTAAACGTTGCCAGAATCACTCCATACCACCATCTTGGCTGCTGATTTCGAATTTAAGTCTGTTGTCTGCTGTAATTTGCTTCAAAACACTTGTAACCTTCAAGTATTAAGCAATAAAGTGATCAAACTTCATAGTGGACGTAGGCGCATCGCCGAACCACTCTAAATTCTTGTCTTCTATGCAATTTACTTTTCTATAACTTGGAGTTTTTGTTAGATAATTTTCATTTCCAATTTAAGTTCTTCACTTATTATCTCTTCAAAGACTTCCGAAGGGTGTTGCCCAATTTTGGTGCAAACAGTTTCTTTGCTTCCTTGCCTTAGACTAGGTAAGAAGGTCTACTTTCATGTGTTATTATGAACTCTCTGACCTCATCGAAAGGTTTCCCTTGTTATGAACGTTTCGTATTTGTCGAAAGGTTTGTATTTGTTATGAACGTTTCGCCTTTTTCGAAAGGACTATCCTTGTTATGAACCTTTCTTCTTTGTGGAATGGTTTGTCCTTCATGTGATATTATGAACCTTTCAACCTTGTCGAAAGGTTTGCCATTCTTATGCCTTAACGAATCTTTCAAATTGGTCGAAAGGTTTGCCTTTTATTTCCTTCTGTGAACACTTCGACCTTGATGAATGGTTTTACTCCACCCAAACATTATCGAGAGCTATATTTTCCCTTCAATGTTGTTGAAAGGTTATCTTTCATTCCTTTGCCTTTGCTGACATCTAAGTATTGCTTTCTACATAGAACATTTCGACCTTGTCGAAAGGTTTCCTGGATGTGTCTTAATTGATTCGAAAGGCTTGCTATGCTTTCTAAAAGGTCACTTCAGGATGAATCCTTTGAATTTGAAAGATTTGATGTGTAGTTAGGAGAACACTATTGATTGCTTTCGAAAGGGGTTCTGAAGTCATCATTGCTTTCTCATCTGTGTCGAAAAGTTGGTTGTGGGGGAAGGTTCTAGACCTTTGCACCGTATAACTAGTTGGTCTTTCATAACATCCTTCTTAAGTCTTTAATGATGACTTTGCCAATCTTTTCAACAAAACTTCAATTTTGTTATCCTTCTTCCATACTTCTGGTTTCAAGTAGATTTTATGGTTAACACCCTATTTTAGTTAGTCCTAATTGTGAGGCTTGACGCCTCGTTTTACCTTTACATATAGCAAAACCATTTGGAATGCAAACACGGCCCTCCAAGCGACAATGCAATTGTAGCATTCATATATACAAGTTTTCAAGATACGAACAAACCGAAGGCATTTCTTCTACTACATCCTTTGGATTAGTAGCAAGTAGTCCTTGCACATTAACGAAAACCGTCTTTGATTCCATTTTCTTCAAGATGTCATTAATTCAAACACTTGAGTTGGTTTCATGTGGTTTTTGGATAATTCATACTTATTAGATCCCCGTCTTTTCGAACTAACGTTCAATAGTTTCTGGTAAACTCAACTTCGGTTCTTTTGGAAATACACAAAAAATATATAAGAGTGGAGATCACCTTCTAATCATTTATTTTGATGGATTTCCTTATCATTTGTCCTAGAAGAACACAATCAGTTTATACATACAATATAGCATCTCCGATGATCTACACCGTATAATTCCTGTGTCTCTCCTAGATATATTCTACGTCAAAACTTGATCCAGATTTGATAGTCAGTTATTTAACTATCAAATAAACAAACAAACAAACATAGATTTGGTTTCATATGGAATCCACTAAGCCTCTTTAATTTAATCTTCATCGATAAAATCACTTTAATTATTTACAAAAATATTCATATACTTATCTCATTGGTATAAGTATATTTTCAACCCATTTTACTTTCTATACTTGGAAGACTTAACCATATACTTATATAATGGTATAGGAAGATTCACAAAATATTTATGAAAGATTCCTTAGTTCAAAATCATATTAAGTGGATCAAAATCAATGTCATTCAGAACATTGTTTACTATAAACTCAGGCCACTTATCCTTTGGTGTTAAGTATGGAAAAAAGGCTTCCAAACCGCCCTAATTAAGAAAGATTATTTCTTATTTCCATAAACATGATTTTCATAAGTGATCTAATTCATATAAAATAAAAGTTCTATAAACCAAACTTTTTTTCAGAATTCAAAGATCTCTTTCCAATTTATAACATTAACAACCCTTTATTTAAGAATAATTCTCTTTATAAAACAATTTATTGTTTTTAAACACCTTTTATAAACAATATTATTCTCTAAACACATTATTAAATTAACTTAAACACCATTTTTAAGAAAATTTGTTAACTTAAATACTATTTATTTAATGATTAATAAATTTCAAAAACATCATCAAAATAACTAATTAACTTAAATATTATTAAAAAATAAATAATTATATTTAAAATAACTTTAATAAAATAATTTATTAACTTTAAAATACCGTTAACAAAATAATCAATTAACTTCAAAACATTATAATTCAAATAATATTAGCTTGCCTATTTAAATAAAGAAAACACTTTACTACAAAATATTATAAAGTTAAAGTAAATTTAAACCAATTTCTCTTCAAGTTTTGAGAGTGGCTTAGCGATCACAATGGCACTTAAACAAGTTACCACTTATTTTCAGTTCAACATTCCAAGTCATTTCTGGCATTTACATAAGTAT
Organism: Allium cepa; assembly: GCA_030765085.1. Lineage (NCBI taxonomy): Eukaryota > Viridiplantae > Streptophyta > Magnoliopsida > Asparagales > Amaryllidaceae > Allium > Allium cepa. The sequence goes on along the minus strand of CM060938.1, from coordinate 704,922,943 downwards.
CATACATGCAGAAAAAATCCATAATTATCAATCAAAAAATAACACGTCATTTATCTAAGTCAACTGGCATGCAACTAAATGTCCAGAATAAAAAATAGCAGAACAGTGATTTATTCTGCTAAATAAATTCACAATATAGTCCATTTAATTTAAATATAATAGAATGACGTTTTATCCTACAAATAGATGTCAGTGCTGAAATGAAATTATTTAACTACGTAATAATTTTCCACCACTACTAATTTATCATAAAATTATACTTCACTAAAATTATCAATTTTTATATTAAAGTGTTGTACTCATTAATGTGAGTCTGGTTTAAGTGACCATATGTTAAACAGATATAAATGTGCAAGTTATTCATTTTCAAACTCAACCATTTAAAATACTAATTTAATTAACTAAATCATATTTAACTCTACCCACTTCACAACCCAACCCTTCCCAAACACCTATCTTGTTCATCCAGTAATCGCCACCCATCCATTCACTTTCAACCTCTACCGCCACTGCCATCGTGACCGCCACTGCAATCGTGACCGCCACCCCCATTCGTATTGAACTCGATGCATCCCATTGACTGCCCATGATCAAAACCCAACCCAATAATCAAACTACTTAAACTCTAAATTGAGCACGACCATGGCCCTCCAACCACCGGAACTTCTCTGACTAGTCCTCATGCCTTCACCTTGTTCCATGGTTGCTCCCAACACCACCGCTCCCCTTCTAAACCCCTAAATCAACAGAATTTCACCAATGAATAGAAAACATCCATCTCACCGCCGTGGCCACTCCAAGTCACTAAAAATTTCATGAACACTACTAAAAATCTCCATTCGTGGATAGAAACACACTCATGTCCTCCATTTGGCATTTTGCAATTGTCAAACTTCCACCATTCCTGATGATTACCGAAAAACATTACCCGTGTGAAGACCCGTCTCCTCGACTCTCAAATATCGACTTAATACATCCACGTTATTCACGTGTTGTAAATCCAAGTGCTGGGAGGTAGATTTTCAGGGGTAAAGTAAAGTGAAGGTAAAAGATAGAAACACAAAATTCTCACATTACGTTAAAATAGATAGATAGTACATACAACCACTCTCACAAGGGTGCATCAAAGTTTTGGTACAAATTAACCAGCCAAGAACTGTTATAACTGCATGCTCCCGCACTTAGCAGTATTAGCATAGACACAACGAAAAATAAATAGATAGATAGATATCCACATCAGGTGCTCCACCTCCATGCTCCAAAAATATCTTCCAGCATGCTTTCTCCAAGATACTCTAAAACGAAAGCCTGGCTAATTGGCTGCCTAGAAAAAATTAGGAACCCTGAGTTTAAAGGGAAAACTAAATAAACTCCGGGTCAGTCATGGGACTGGTGTGAGAACTCAAAATACGATGTTTGAAAACAAAAGGTATCTCATAAGACTACGACGTACATAAACACAGACATGTTTTTACCTTATGATAACCAAATATTTATTAGGTAGAAATAAGGATATTATTTTTAAAACTCTTTAAAAACAATTGCAAGAATACTTATTAATCTTACCCAAAATTATTACATTATTAAATTCCATCCTACCGCCTGTTAATACAGGTCTTTCTACATATAAAATAGTATAGGCTCTTATTAGAGAATGGGCATAATTACAAATGACCAAGTGGAGGGACTTTCTCCTGGTAGTACATCTCTAGAGGAATGTACCAAGGTGAGCAGAACATTTGCACCCCTCTACTAGCAGAAGACCGGCCTACCTTTCTGACTAGATAATACCAACATATTTGAGGCGTCTCTTAGCATACACAGTATTAATCTAAACCCAAACGCCATAGTGGGTAGAAATATATCTTGAGGGGGATGAGCATACTCTACTGGTTAAGAACCACAAAGCCTTGCTGCATCTTCCCTGCTATGGTTATTTCCAGGTGTGAGACTTGAGGTAACGATTACCTTTCACATAGCACATCATCTTTCTTCGAATGCCATACTACCATTCCAAATTCACACACCTGATCTCTACAAATGCATAACAACTGAGCTTATACGTCTCGGGAAAAGGTGTTAAGCTAAGAGAAGTTGCCTTCTCCGCCACCAAACAGTTATTTAATTTGTAGACATCACTTTTGTAACTTGAAATGCAAAGCTAGACATTCGTCCATAAAAGTTCGTTCTAGGACTGAACGAAACCAACGACACTCTCCTACCACATCTTTTCGGGAATTTGCCCCCGGAATAGTAGCAAGAGGTCCTTTCGTCGAAGATCTTAAAAGAAGAACTACTGCCACATAATATGATGTGGGAAATTCCCTCGAGATTCGGTAACAAGTAGCCCTACATTCCAACTTCCACTATTATCTTCATTACTTAACTTTGATACATAAATTGGTTAGAAGTGGTCTTCAGACAGGAGCTATCCAATTCCGACCCCGATTCGACCCAACCAGTCATTGATAAAAGAGGTCATGTGAAGAGAAAACCATTCTTTAATTTATTAAATTCTTTTTATCAAAAATCTCTTTTGGAGATATACATTTCTAAAACATTATTTCCGGTATATACGGAGATATTAAACCTCTCTTATAAAATCCCTTGATAACTTTTAAACTCCTTTTTACTAGGAATAAATTCAGATTCGTTTCATTTTTACTTATGAAGATATTGTTCCGAGTAAACAAAATTCACTTTCCCCTCCGTTGGGCTAGTCCGGATAACCATGGGGAGCTAGAAACTTGTTTTCCAAACTCAAGTCTAGACACTATCTCTTTGACACCCATAAGGCAATCGAGTTATTTGATCGACTCTAAATCTTTAATCATTCCAAAAATCCTTCAAATCATCTTTAAAACACTTTATATATAATTTAAATTTATAAAATAACGGCAAAACAATGGTTAAGTTTAAAAATATTTCAAAAGTTATACAAAAGCGATGTAAAAAGGTGCTGCAGAAAGTGCTTTTTAAGCTATATTGATCAAAACGACTTTTTATTGTTTGCAAATTGATTTTTATTACTCAAATTACTTTTATAAGTTTTATTTCATACTTTAAAAAAAATATTATTTCCAAAGAAATCCAATTTTGGATTCCGAACTGTAAAACCACAATTTTTCCAAAACTTGTTTTACTCATATTTCAAAATTTACTTATCGAAACCTTGATTTTATTTCTTTGTTGGAAAACCATGGATATAATAGTTCAGAAAATTCTTATCTTGAAGAATTTTGAGTAAACTCCAACTTTTACACTTGTTTGACTTTTTTGGTGTGAAATCGTGAACCACCGTTACGCGACGTGCCTATTTTTAACTAAGTTTTCAATTCTTATTCAAACTTCACCAAAACACTTTCATATGTTCATAAAACATTTAAAACTCATTTATAACCTTTTCGAGTGATTTAACCCTTTTATGTACACCAATTCATTAATATATAGGAAAGTGATTTCTTTTGTGCATGTAGACGTGTATTTCCGTGATTTGCATATATATATTCGATATTCATATGAAACAACCAAACTTTATGATCAAAGCATATTAAACATCATTGCGAACATCGTATCATCATCCAAATATAATACAATATTTTAGGAGTTCTCACCTTGATTTTTAAACGATTAATCAAAAATGCGCTATAACTACGCTACTCGGTTTCCATAGCTCACTATTCTTTCGATTATAGCTCCTAGATGCCTCAACAAAGACTTGAGATCGCTTGGTGTGCATGACCTAGGGTAGAGCAAGGGATGCTTGGCCTAATGATGAAGTGGGGGTGGAGATTGCAAAGAACAAGAAGAAAAAGTAGAGTTTCGGGATTATTTTGAGGCGCGTCAATATTAATAACTGTATATTATAATTTAAATTATTTTGGAAATAAATTTTAACATTATTTCTCCTAGGATGGAAGCTATTAAAAGGGAAGACAAAGCTTAGAAAATATGAAAAAGAAGATGAATGAAAATAAAGAGAAGAGGGTAGGGTATTTATAGGAAAAGAAGAGTGTAAAAGTATTCATGCATACATCATCATCTTCATCACCATTATATGGCTTCACCATCACATTTCCCCTCTCCCTAGGCAAGGAAAACATCCCTCCTCCATGGGGCCATCATTTCCATCATCTTATGTATGCGTATGTTGATTTATGTATGCTTAAGGAGAAAGAAATCTTAAAATATATTATATATTTTATATTAAACTTTCATACTTAATTATTTTTGCATATATATGTTTTTGTGCATATTCTCATGTATGCACTATACATGTGTATGCGTATGTTATATATTCCTACAATGTTGCACAAATTCCACACGTTGTATCGTCACAAATCCCGATTTCGATTTTCGGTCATATTTTCTCTTTTAATTTAATATGCATATTTTTGTAAACAAATTCTTAAAATTAATTTTCTTATCATTCTTAACTAATTAAAATGATCATATTTTATTTATAAATTAGTATAAAGAATTATTTACAAAATCATTATTATATTGATAAAGCTAAACGATCGTTAATTCAAAGTGATATATTTACGGGTCATTACAGACTCCCATCCTTAAAAGAATTTCGTCCTCGAAATTAAGACAAGAATGAAATAGGTCAAAAGGAAATATATTTGATATAATGAATATGCACAAAAATATGGATAAGTGACTATACCATAGGTGGTGAGTTCACTACAACGATATGATCTTTATATTTCATTCTTCAATTCTAAGCTCGAGATACGCCTTTTTCAACCTATTCTCCATTTCCCAAGTGCAATTCTCAACATCTTCACTCCATTGATCTTTGACTACCCTTACTAGCTTCCTCCTTAATTATTTCTAATCATGATCAATGATTCAAACATGTCATATGATAACTACCAAATTCGGTTCCACCTCTAAGTCTTTCCGAGTAGTTGTTTCTATGATTTGCTTTAGGTCATGCACATGTTTCCATAAATTATAAATATGAAAAACACTATGCACTCCTTCTAACATTTCTAGTAATTGCACTCGATAAGTTAGTGGGTCGATTCATTCAACAATGGGGAATAGTCCAACTTATCTAGGTGCTAACTTCCCAGCTCTTCCTAATCTCTCCACTCCTCTCATCGAAGAGAGTTACAAAAAAACTGAATCTCCAATTAAGAATTCCATATTTCTACGACTTTGGTCTACATAACTATTGTGTCTTCTTTTGGCTTCCTTTAGCTTCTTTCTAACTATATTGACTTTCTATGAAGCTTCTCGTATCATAATAGGACCAAGTATTAATAGATCTCCAGTTTCGATTCGATATTCTAGTGATCTGCACATATAGCCATATAAAGCTTCATATGGTGCCATGTCGATACTAGCTTGATAACTGCTGTTATAAGTGAACTCTACTAAATGCAAATGATTTTCCTAGAGCCTCCAAAGTCTATAATACGTTCTCTGAGAAGATCTTCCAAAATGCGGTTGACTCTCTCCGTCCGTCCATCGGTTTGGAGGTGGTAGACATTGCTTATATTCCGCCTTGCTCCAAAAGCGATCTGTAATGTTTCGCAAAACTGACTAGCAAAAATTGGATCCCGATCCCCTACTATATTACTCGAAACACCATGTAATCGGACAATCTCCTTCATATATATCTCAGCGAGGCCTGTAGTTGTCCTTGTTGGCTTTACAGGAATGAAGTGTGCACTATTAGTTAATAGGTCGATGATAACCTAAATGCCTTTATTCCCTTTCCTCGTTCGAGGTAAACCATTAATGAAATCCGTTGATATTTGATCCCACTTCCAAGTTGTAATCTCCAGAGGTTGAAGTAATCCTACAATTTTCGGCTGATCGCTATTGAATTATTGACATTTGGTGCATCTGTTAACATAAATGGATATGTCCATTTTCATGCTTTACCACCAAAATGTGCTCTTCATATCTCTATACATTTTGTTTATTCACGGATGGATGTTAAGTTCGTATTTGTGACATTCAGCTCACACCTCATGCCTAATATTTTCCACATCTTTAACATAACTTCGCCCATTCAATCGTAAAACTCCGTGGTTATATATTTTGAAGCTTGAATTCTGCCTTTGGCATATATTCTTATAAATTTTTCTAGAAAACCCATCTTCATTTAGTTTACTGAAAATCTTTCCAGAAGAGATGGATTTACCACCAAATAAGAAACAACATCATATCTTCTACCCAACATATCCGCTACTATTTTGGCATTCCTTAGTGTATAAAATATCTAGATCATAAGATGTGAGAAATTCCAACCAACGTTGCTGCCTCATGTTTGAACTTTTTGAGAGAAAAGATTCTTTGAAGATTTATGATCCGTAAAGTGCTCAAACTTTTCACCTGATTAAAGTAGGGAATTTTATTTACTAAGGTCAATTCAAAGTTTTAATTGAAACAAACTATGAAAACTTCTTAACCAGCAAATAGTGCCTCCATATTTTTAATGCGAACACCACAACTAATAATTCTAGGTTGTGTGTTGCATAATTCTTCTCATGAACCTTTAGCTGTCTACTCACATAAGCAATCACCTTTCCTTCCTACATCAGAACTACAACAATTCCTACACCACAAGCATCCGTACAAATGGTTAATCCACTATTTCCAAGTATAATTGCTAGAATGGGAGTGGTTGTTAACCTCTTATTGAGTTCATGGAATATTGCTTCACATTTAGGAGTCCATATAAATTCAGCGTCCTTCGTGGTCAACTTCATTAGGTGGTAAGAAATCTTTGAGAAGTCTGAAATAAATCTTCTGTAATACCCTGCCAGACCTAAGAAGCTACGAATCTCTTTAAGAGTTTGTGGCTGCTTCTAATTTAGAAGAGCTGCAACCTTAAAAGGATCTATTGAAATCCCGTCCTCTAACAATATGTGTCCAAGGAATCTTACCTCCTTCTTCCAGAAATGGCATTTTGAGAATTTGGCTTTTAGCACATTATCACTTAATATCTCCAACGCAATTTCTAGGTGCCTTTCGTGTTCTTCTTCTACCTTAGAATAGATAAGGATATCATCGATAAAGACTAAAATGAATTTATTAAGTACATCTCTAAATACTCTATTCTATGGTCTACAAAATAAGCGGGCGCATTGGTTAGCCCAAAAGGCGTAATCAACCACTTGACGAAAGTAGTTGGACCTTTAAATGCAGTTAGGTGATGCATTCTTTTGCGATTCTTAGTTAATGGAATCCTGCGGCAAGATCCGTTTTTGAGAATAATTGAGCAACATGTAACCGATCGAACAAGTTATCTAATCGTTTGTTTATTCAGGTCTCGGTAATCTACACATAATCTTAGTGATCGATCCAACATGGCAACCAAAACTATTGCTGATCCCTATGTTGAATGACTTGGTCTTACCAACCCTTTTTTTAATAGCTCTTTTGGTTGGTTATTTAATTCATCCCTCTTCTTTGGCGCCATCCTGCGGTCATGTTGTTTAATTGGTTTTGCTTCAGAAATTATGTCAATACGAAATTCAATTTCCTAATGTGGGGGCAAACATTTTACTTCTTCAAAGACGTTTGGGAATTTTTTAACAATAGGTACGGTGTTAATCGAAAAATTCACCTTCTACTTAAGCCTAAAGATCTCAAACAAAGGAGTGAAGAAAAGGAATCCAAATAAGACCTTCTAAAGAGGTCGAAGGGATGCAGTCAATAATATGAAGTGGCTCAAGACCCATCGAAGAAGATGGAAAGTATTGTTCCACAATATCCAAGAATCTCTTGCACTCTAAAGAAGGAAAAGAAGTCAATTCAAGTGCATGCGACCCTATAACAACCTTTCTGAAAGCATAATAAGCCTTTCAGGCCTGTTAGAGTGCTTGCTGAATACCTTTCGATGGTGTCAGAGGGTCTATGATGAAAGCAACATTCATAATCCAGCAGAGAACGTAAAAAAACCTTCTAACGACATTCAAGGAAAGCTCGATTCTCAGAAACATCCAAGTAAAAAGCAACCTTCCGACTAAGTCGAAAGGTTCACAACAGCCAGGAACCCTCAACACCTTCAAAGGGTTCACGAACTGTATAGATGAAAAACCTTCCGACAATGGCAAAGTTTCCTAAAAATGAAAGAAAAGACCCTTCGGCGGCATTCAAGGATCCATGATGACATGTGGAAGGAAAACCTTTCGTTGAAGCCAAAAGGTAGGCAATTGTATATAAGAAGGGAACCCTTCGATCCAACCGAAAGCACAGGGAAGGAAGCATGGCCGTCGACATCTATAAATAAGACCAAAGGGATCCAGTTTCGGGGGCGGATTTTCCCTTATTCTAATCTCGTAACATCTAAAATCAAAGCTTTTTAACCCTAATTGGGTAGTGACATGGGGAATTTAATAAAAGTGAAGACTTTTCTTGGATAAAGAGGGAAGTCTTAAGTCTCGTGAATTACTTTACAATTTACCTCAATTTTTGCTGGTTTAATTTCGATTTTCAAGGTCAATTCTTCCGAAAGGTCCTTGTCAACAAAGATAATAATATTCCTTCTTGACAACCTTTATAACCCTTTAGAGACCTCTATCCTTCAGCCTAAATTCTTTATCCACATAGGAAGCTTGCTTGAATCGACATTCCTAAAACCTTTAGGAGCCATAAAATTCGTGGATCAAACCTTTCGACAGAGGTCATAACCTATCATATTCCATAAACCTTGGCAACCCTCCGAATCTCAAACAACTATTTGCTTAACCTTTCGGCAAGGATCCAGGTCAATCCTTTGTACAAGGAAAATTAAGGAAATTCTATCTTGATCAAAGTAATTGCTTTTGGGGGAAATCTTGTAAAGGTTCAACTAAGTCGGTTATCATTCTACATGAACTCACCAAAGACGAATGGTCTTATTAAATCTTATACCTAATCCTTCTTGACGTCATCGAAAGGTTGGATTCAAAGTCTAATTCCAAGTGGAGATACATCAATAATTCTACAGGATATCAATCCTTCGATATAGTTTGGCTTAATCCTATTACTTAGGGTAACTCTGAGTTACCAACATGACATTTATGGACCGTTTAAGAAATTCCACTTCCCACCATTTCCCAATTACTTCGTCTACTAGGAATCATTGGGGCGTTGATCGTAAATTTGGTTAACATTTTTGGTGCTAGAAGGAAGGCTCGAACCTCTAACTTTGTTTGAGTTACCTAACACTACAATTCTATGATTCTCATTCCACCAATTCCATATTAAATTCACTTACTTTGGTTTAATCATGGCTAAAAGATTTAAGAGGTCTGAAAAGGGATCTTTTGAGCCACACTTGATACGGCTTTCCTATGTGAATATCATAGACTCCAATCAGGAAGAGGAGAAAAGATTAAGGTTTGAAGGCTTGAAAATTACAAAAAAAAGAAAGCAAATCCTTATAATCCCAAGAAATGGAGGTTGAACCTCTTTCATATCAGGCCAACTCTTATTTTTACTTGGAAGACGAATAAGTGGAAGTGATAACATTTTTAATCGAATGAGAAGAACTATTCAGTGATATTCCCAAGGGACTTTCTTTGAAAAAAAGATCACTCCCAGGGGACTATCTTTGAAAAATAATGATAGAGGACTACAATAGTTTCACATATAAATGGAGAAAGATTATAAATGAAGCTTGACATTCGAGGGAGAATTATGGACACATAAAAACATCCACCGTCGAAGAAAAAAGGATGATCAAAGAACTACCCAATGGAGATATAAAACTTACCAAGGAATTTACATCTAAAAACTTAGGACCGAAAGAAATTCACATGAAAGAAGGTCAATAAGCGATAAAAATAAAATCCGCTCCTCAAAAAGAAGTACTTGAACCAGGCTACAAAATAAATAGACGCTATTCAAAGACAGGTCAAAAGTCAATACTTCTGGCAGAATATAATCTTACAACATCAATTGAGGACATCTATATTAGAACCAAAAAGGAACTAAATTATTAACCATCTTAAGAAAAAAACCATGGTTTGAAAGAAAATCTAAAGGATCATATTGCAACTTCCATCTCATAAACGAACATGACACTAATCAATGTAAAGTACTTGGGAAATGGTCCTACACTTTCTAAGATAGGGAAAAATAAAGCAATTTGTAAAGGATTGATCAAGTCATGAAATAAAGACTCTAATCTCAAAATAAGAAAAGTTTACATGATCGAGAGAGAAATCCTCCTTAAACATGGATTGCCTAAAATGGTAGGCTATAAATAATGGCAGAAAGCCCTTGGTCATGCCAAGATGGCCAGGTCAAGGCATTTCCTTGAGGGAGGGTGTAAGCCTTTATCCGTGCCAAGATCAGAAATGGCCAGGTTAAGGCGGCGCAAACCTTTATTTGCATCACGCTATGGCTAGGATAAGGCACCTCCTAGAAGGAGGATGGGTAATCCCTTGGTCCTGCCACACTATGGCCTCGCCAAGGTGACGAACAAGCCCTTAACCACGTCATGCTAGGCCAGATTAAGGCACCTCCATGAGGGAGGTCGGGTAAGTCATTGGGCCCTGCTTCAGAACAAGCTAGTCGAGCACACCGAAAACCCAGATGAAATGTCTGACGGACTAAGAAAAGTCCATACCTGAAATAGGCACCGCCAGAAATTGGCACCGCTTAAAAATAACAACTACCAAAAAGACAGTAATGTCTAAAATGACAAACAACCTGAAATGGGCTCTACTTAAATAAGCATAAAAATTGGACAAAAGAGTCCCTACCTGAAGTAGGTCAAAACAAATAACAAATAAACAAAGAAATCTCAGCCTCGAGAAAGCGAAAGCATACATGACATCCACGAAGCCTGAAGATGGTGCATTCAACTAACATAATCAGAAAAGAATTCTCTTACTTCTCTCCAAAAATATCTACTAGATGGGTATTCTGGCCTTCTATTGTTAATTACCAGAAATGCTTCTATTATTAATTACCTGAAATGGTATTCTGATCTTCTATTATTAATTGCCAGAAATGGTATTCAGGTCTTCTATTATTTAAATTACTAGAAATTGTATTCTAGTCTTCTATTATTTAATTACAAGAAATTGTATTCTGGAATTTCTATCATTAATTATCAGAAAATAATGTCCTGAAAGTGGCATCCTAAACATCTATGGTTAGATATATAAAATGGTGTTCTAGATTTCTACTATCAAATATCAAGAAGTGAATCTTGGTCATCAATTACTCATTATCAGAAATGGTTTTCTAGATTTCCATTATCAACACCATACTGGATTTCTGATCTTCTATTGATTATTATTAGAATTAGTATTTTGGCCTCCCACCACTAACGATACCCTAAACTTCTATTACCAGAAAAGAACTTCTGAAAATGGCACTCTAGTCTTTCAATCTTAATTGCTAGGAATGATATTCCAGTCTTCTATTGCTCATTATCAGGTTATATCCCCGATCCTTTATTATTAATTGCCAAATGTGGTATTCCGAACTTCTATTACCTAAATTCAAAGGTTGGTTTTATGGGCTCCCGATGCTAAGCACCAGGTTGGATTCCTGGTCTTCTACCAACTATCAAGTGCCAAATCGGGTACTGCCGAACCCTGTTACTTAATTACCATATATGGTTTTAGGGACTCTTACTGTTAACTCTAGCTTAGAGATCCCGATATCTTATCAGCAAATATAAATTTCTATCCTTATGACGTCCATTATTAGAAATGATGTAGCGAGTTTTTGTTTTTATTACCAAAGAAAGGCATTTCGATATTCCAACATTCCTTTGTTACTGAAGCCGGCATTCTAACTCCCCATCATTTATTATCAGAATATACCAAAAAGCGACTGTAGAATTACTTTAATATTTTCGAATACTCGAATCTGGGTCTGAAGATATCTTGTAAAAATTCATCTTTAACACTAAAATTTAGATGCTAAGGCTACCGATTATCAAAAACCTTAATCTGGGTACAAAATCTTTGGACTTCTATTCATCTCCAGGGATCTGACCCGAGTCAAAGAATATCATTGGAAGAAGATTGCTACCAAAAGAATCTCCAAATGGGAAATTCAAACCTTTTTATTCTAAAATTCCTTTGATAATGAGGAATGAAACCAAAAACTAACATGTCCAGATCTCAGTCATAAATGTTCCATCAGGGTCTTTATTGAGCAAATGTTAAACTTCGATAATATTCTACAACTTAATATTAATTATTTCAGGAATGTCGAACAAGTGGAAGGAGCTAAATCTACGATCATCCCACATTATGGATAAAGATGGGACCTTAACATTTTAAATGAATTACTTTTCATAATATCCCTAATGATTTATTAATCTAGGCAAATGATGCCTTTTAGGTTAGTTTATCAATTTCAAACTAACAATTAAAAGTACCATGTGAGACTTGTTTCACAGAAAAATCGGAATAACAAGGAATCTGGATTCACTTAATCAGGAGAGGTGTCATGGGTTAAAAAGGAAAGCTGAGAAAAACTTCAATCTCCAAGAGGCATATCTGAATCGAAGATAGACAAGGTGCAAACAAAAGCAAGGAAATAGGTAATATTTACAATATTATGAATATTGCATTGCATTATGCTACATGGCATTACCAAGGTATGAAAATATATCTTATATATTGTGAAATGCTTGTGATTTGGTCAAACTTTCATATAAAATCCTTAAATATTATAGAATTGACACCAAAACTGAGTTCCCGATTATGGATTCTGAATATTTATAGTGCTAGACTAAATTTTAAAATTTTGATTTCCAAGACATTTATCCTCTCGTAAAACTTGGTCTTTCCAATTCAGGATTGATACAAGTATCTCCACCAATGAAATTCTTTAAAAATTTCAATATCTCAGTTCTTCATTCGTGAAGTTTGAACTTTAAAACCTCAGTTTCCTTGAAGAATTTTTAAATAGTATAACATGTGGGCTTAGAAATAGAAAGAGTCTTTTTGCGAAAATTGATTTTGTTTAGGCTCTACTCTTAACATATCCTGGATCATTGCAAACTCCGAAGAAGGTTCTTCGGAAGGTAAAATTAGTCTTGCTCGAGTTTACCGTATCAACAAACAAGGCAGAAACCAAATTTCTTCATTTCAGCAATAAAAATATATATCAGAATATGATTTTTGTGAGGACCTATTGTTAACAATGAGATATAATAACCCCGTTCAGAATGAGAACTAGTGTATGTTTGTTATAGAATTTCTCGGTTGGAAGGGTATCGTAACATAACCATCAATCAACATTGAACAAAATATTCTATTTTCTTTCAAAAGAAAATTTTCTTCTACTTTCTGAGAAATGTGGGTTTTCTATGTACGAAAATCGTATACTCCAAGATACTTAATATTAAGTCATTTTTAAAGAAGGCCTTCCCCACTATAGCATATTGGCTAGTTGGTTCTCTTACGGCAACTTGATTTAAGGAATAGATAATCTAGAATAGCATAGTACAGATAAGCTAGATGTAAAATATGTAATGAGAGATATATATTCACATAGCAATTGCCTGTCGCCTATTTGTGATCACTCCTTCAATTCATACGAAATGGAATTAGAGAGGAATTCGAAAATAAATTTATACTTATAACACTTGGAACATTTAAAGAAGATTTTTGGAAAACTAATTTAATTCAAAGCAAATTATAACATGCACTAGGATTTTTGCCAGGTCCTAATTTACATGAAAATAGAAACACTTAAGTAAACTCCTACTGAAGTTTACCTGAACACAAAAGCTTCATGGCTAAGTGTTAAAATGAAGTTTACCCGAATATAAAAGCTTCATGGCTAAGTGTCAAAATGAAGTTTACACAGAATTAGCCAAAACGTCTCTCTATCTATTGTCCAGAGAAAGGTTAGAAATTCACCGCTCTTTTCCAAAAGGTGTCGTACCAGGGCCGTCATTTGCAAAACTTCATTAGATAGTTCTTAACCAACATTTTCTTTCGTATAAAAAATGGAACAAATCATATAAAAAGACAAAAACAATTAGTGACGATCGTTAGAAAACAAGAGAGAATGTCTCATTTTTCGCACTAAAGCCACTATCAAAATCTATTCGCCATCCTCCTTCTCTCATCTACTCTTTTATTATATAAACATCTATTTCTAAAAATACCATACAAAAGAGAGAAACATCCAGGGCTACCTGCAATCTCCACCAAATTCATCTCGATTTTTTCAACGCGGAAGCACTACATTGTTGATGTGCTTTGCATTAGGCTTATTGAACCAACCGTAAGAGGTGGAGAAGGTCAATAGTGCACAGTCCATCAACAAGAACCACATACAGCCTAATTTCTTTAATCCACATATAAAAGCAAAATACTCCTTGCTTTTTGATCTGACCACAAACACATTCTAGATGGATTTGTCCGTATAGGACGCTTCTAGAGAAAACCCTGTGCCGATAACCTACTCATCTTATCAGCTAATTTAGGTTGAAAGCATCATCATCGATGTTATCCCGCCTTTTGGCAAGGCTGGGACAGCAAGGACTTGAATGGAAACCAAAGACGGTTCGTCCCGAAGATTGGATAAACATAGGTTAACTATGGATACTGATGAATTTCACCCGAGTCCGGATCGAGCTACAATCGATGTGACTCGACAAGCAAAGCTAAGGAAGCCAATGTTCCAAATCGTAGGTCAATCGGAGTTCATATGCTCAAGTTGTGGATTGATGAAGTTTCATGGAAGGAAAATGTAATATGTACACACATAGTTCGTATCCATCAAAATCCAAATAGAAAACACCGCATTCGTATCCATGGAAAAAGGCCCATTTGTATAAACCTTGCTCATCCATCTCATATCCATTACACACACATTCCTTTGTATTTGATCATGTACCAAAGGAAAGATCTCCGTGGTTTGTATCCATGGAGGAGATGCTACATTCGTATCAATCCCCTAAAAAATAGAGTTGTATTTCATACCTATCGAATATCGCTTCCCTTCGTATCCATCAATCTAAGACCATCTCGTATCCAACATATTAGCATGTCTCATCTTGGTCTATTACTTATACCATTCGTATTGCTCTCTAGTAGTCGACACGAAAGGGGGCCATGCACTATCGATACGAGGTTCACCATTCAATAATCGATACGAAGAGCATGGCACTCCATGGATATGAACAAGGTGAAGTCAACCAAGAGAATTGGCCAACGAGCATGAAAAGTGTATCTCCCTTTATTTCTTGAGCCATGTCATCAACACTCGATCAACCGATACGAAGAAGTGGTGGATACAAAGGAGGTCTCAAAACAAAGCAGGGCGACAACCATGGATACGAACATGATAGCAAACCACCAATTCAAACTTACATCGATCGTAACTCAAGATCTACAAGTCCAAATGCCACCAAATTTTCACAGAAGCTTTTCTACAACCTCAAGAATGTATCTGATCAATTTCCGCCCAAAAGGACCAATTATTAATCGATACAAACTCGATTTTTATCGCTCCTAGATCGAGATAAAATCACTTGAACTTGATCACGTAGGCTGACCCATGTGAGAGAAGAAATCCTCCGAGATCTGGGTGAGATATTTGCTGCCTACGCCTATAAATATGACCCTAGACTTACAGAAAAGGGACTTTGAGATTCTCTACGTCGATACTCTGCTGAAATTGCTATCGTACTTTGATTGTACTGTTGTAATCCACTTGTAACAAGCGAGTTATAATCAATAAACATTAATCATTTTGTAGTGGATGCAGGCCATATGCCAAACCACTCTAAAATTGTATGTTTTTGTACTTTTCCTTATCTATTGATTGGTATGTTTGTTAGATCTGCCTCATTTCACATTTTCTTTCTTCATTTTATCTCTTCAAACACATTCGAAGAGTGATTTGCCCAATTTTGGTACAAATAATTTGGTGCTTTCACTAAGGAAACACAACTTTTCTCCTACTAGTTGGATCTATTACCGATATCGGATTGCAAGAATCTAAGGAGAAGATACAAATCTCAGGCATAGAGGTTCTTCCATCTTATTCGTATTTGTATCATGTCTAGAAAAGAGCTTCACTACTCACCATGGTCGCTACTAGGACCGCCTCAACTACTGCAGATCCAAAAGGACGGGATAGGCAGAACCCCACAAAACTTCTGCTAGAACGCTGCTGGACCTTCATATTCACAAGGTTATGTTACCAGGGAGGAGTTCCAGCTACTGTTACAAGAGCTGACTCAAAGCCGCCTCCAGCTTTCTAAGCAGCTCTACGCCAACACAGAGTTAACCTATCGGTTGAACGGAGAAAGACGAAGGAGATCCAGAAGGGATCAGGCCTCCTACTCATCTAATGAAAGCTCTGCTACCTCTAAGTAAAGTCATAAATCCACACGCCTACGGTTGGATGAATGTTAAGCACAGGCTACCGAGCATCAGCGCACTCTGGACTTTTGACAAGCGGCAGTCGGTCCGTTCACGAGCCCCCGGACCGGACCCTGATTCCGAGGAGGGACGACTCCTTATCACACTACTGAAAACCACAGCGTTTCCGTTCCACTGAGCTGGAAGTTGACAATCGAAACCGAATGGATCCGAACCATCGCTAACATGATTATACTCCTAAACCTTATGTTCTCGAAGACCTAGAGCCAAGGAGGGGAGGTATGGATCGTCGACCGTGCCCGAGCCATCCTCACATCGCGGATCCCGACCACACCTTGGTCCAGCATGCCCAGAATACCCAAATGCAATACATCCCGATAATGATCCGCCGGATGATCCGTAAGAGCTAAGGCCATACCAATGACGACTGGGGAATCTTCCGTTGTCACACCTCGTTCACCGATGACAATGTCTACATTAAACTGCCTCGGCGATTTAGAATGCCAATTCTGCCTCTTTATAAAGGGAGCCCTGACTATAAACAGCATGTTTTGAAGTATGAATGGTTGATGAATGCCGTGCGAGCTTATATTACGGTCAAGTACCAAAGTTTTGAAATTTCCCTAGGGGCATCGTGACTATGTGGTTTACTCACCTGCTACCCCGATCTATTTCATGTTTCGACCAGTTGGCTACGAAGTTTGTTAAGCATTTTCGCATGCATGTCACCAGGCTCAAAGATGTTAATACCTTGTCCAGTGTCACCCAAGCTCCCGGAGAGATACTCAAACGTTACTTGGAAAGGTTCCATGCCGCTTGCATAGAGATTAGTACCCTAATGATAATTCCATATTTATGGCACTGACCAAGGGAATCGATCATGATTTCGAATTTGGCAACTGGTTGACTAGGAAACCCCTTACATCATTGGAATATTTCTATTCCAAGGCAGTTCGGTTCTTGAGGAGAGAGGATGCGAAACATTATAGGAAAAAGGATGATGTAGGGCCTAGTGTGGAAGGAATCCAGAGCAATGTCACTGTGAAACAAATTGGGGAGAGTACCAGAAAGGTTTAGTTAAATATACAGAATAAGCAAAATCAGCAGAAAGGCGATGGAAATCATGGTAAGAAGAAAGATCAAAATCGCAGACTAGGGCGTAGAGCTCCCAAGTTTGACACCTATACTCTTTTAGATATATCCCTTGAGAATGTGTACTTGCAAACTTGTAATACTATCCAATATAAAAATCCTGCTCCAAAGTGATCGTTTGAAAGACTGATTCAAAGTGGGAAGTTTTATAAATTCACAATAGTTATGGTCAAAACACGAATGAGTGTCGTCATCTACAGAATAATATCGGGAAGTTGATCTGAGAAAGAAAGTTGAAGCAGTTCGTTCGGGCACCACAGGCTATAGGTGCGGGCTCATCGAATCAAAATCAAATACCGAATCAGGTTAGAATAGAGGAACCCATGCGTACTAGCGGGAGGTTAGTGATTAACATTGTTAGTGGTGGTCCTCATCCAGTGGATCGGAGTTGGAGGGAAATGGAATCGTATGCTAGCTCTATTAGGCACGTGAGCTTTGAATGTTGAAGTGTCTTGGAAGACGAGGCTTCGGCCAAACAACAGAAGACGATGGCAGACGACATCATTTTTCGAGACAGGGATTCCACGGAATCGAGGCCTCTACCATTGATCCACTAGTCATTTCAACTCAGATCGGCCCTGCTTGGATGAAGAGGATCATGGTAGATAGTAGAAGCTCGGCGAACATACTTTTCATGCGAGCGTATGATCAAATGAAGATGGAAGCGAAAGATTTGAAGCCTTGTCAGCCTCGTATTCATGGCTTTAATGGAAGTGCAACTATACTGTAATGGCTCGAATTTCGGCGCTCGAAAATTGACATCCATACTTCACCCGTATTCAAATGCCGCTGATTCAAACGTCGAAATTGAATTGCCGGAGCTTATAACACATTAAGTACAACAACACAGCAGAAGAAAACAATATATATCATTGATACACAACAGTTGATACAATATGATACAAATGAATATCAACAAATATTAGAGATATAAGACAATAGTGGAAAGGTACAACAACGGAAGAGATAAATCCAATATAATCTTCAAGAGAGAAAGAAAAGAATCCAATATTGCAACTCCATTGCTCCAAAGATCTCCAATTCAATAAGCTCGAACCACCATCAAGTTGTAACGAAGAAAACTTGGTAATTCCAAATGTTGAAGTGAAACAAATGCTATCGCCAAATCCAAAGGCTGGATGCTATCGGATATGCACCCACTATTTGATTATCTGAAAACCCCAAATCTAAACTGCCCATGTGGAAAAATTATGGCCACCCAGAGTTTAGGAAGGGAACAATAAAATCCAGGTCTGTCATAGGACTGGCGTGAGCAAACGAAAATAGTTTATCTTTATCAAAAGAAAAACAAAAGGATTTAAAAGAAATCTTTAATGCTTTTTTGGAAAACGAAACTACCATAAGGCCTCCCGTCACACATATAATGCAATCACACACTTGTGGGAGATTTCTCCTTATGATAGTCAAACATGCATGATACGCAAAATCCTTTTGATATTATTATTAATTCATAGTGTAGAAAACCTTTCGATAGTATAATATCAATCTTAGCCAGCATAGGTACCATTATATTATACCCTCTATAGCTACCACCTGAGGTGGCAGGTTATACAACTAAAACCATACAGGACGCGTATTGTTTGATTGGATTTCCAACAATGGTCAGGCTAAGGAACTTCCTGGGCCACATGGGTACGCCTCTGGAGGGATGCCCCAAGAACCTAACCGGATCTCTGCCAACACAAGGCCGGGTTACCTCTATAACTAGGTAACTACTACACGAGTATGCCACCCCTCGGTCGTAACCAAACTTTATCCGAGCACTCGACACCAACAACCACAAAGCAATAGATTTGCAGCAACCACATAGGTTAAGTATCTGGGCTCCATACCATGATACCACCTCTATCTAGAAGGAAATGGACATACCCTCAGGGGCGCTACCCCCAAATAACCTTTTTGCATCTTTCCTGTTTCGACCATTCTGGTTTGTGAGGCTCGATGAGGTCTTGTCTACAAAGCTACGCTTTTCATAAAAGCCATGCTTCGATCAACACATGATCAGCAGCACTTTGTATGCCACATTACCAAATTGGGAATGTATCACTAGTAACCATCAACTACATAACCTCTGAGCTCGTACGTCTTAGAGAAGGGTGCTAAGCTAAGAGAATAAATTCTCTGCTACCAAACAAAAGTGTATTTGATAGAAACTAGCTTTACATCTCAAAGTGTAACGTCAAATATACATCCATATAAGTTTGCTCCGGGTTCGAACAGAACAGAAGGCACTTAAAAAGAAGCCCTTGCAATCCGGATAATTCCTAATCACGTTCGGACTCACCATCACAAAGGGTGATCAAATCTCTATAACGGGGACCATTCGATGTAGAGACATTCGATAGGTAATCCTTTCGCTTTCGAAAATATCCGATCTTCACCACCAGTTTTCAAATGCAATCCATAACGTCGTATCATTATTCGAAATAAGTTTTATGACACAAAGTCCTCCCCCGGCTAAACCGAATAATGAGCGCTCAATTTTAAAACCATATGGATATTGGGATCTTAGTTAAGTTACAACTTATTACCCAAAACCTTTCTTTCAAATGGTTTAGACAAATCACCATTTTTTTTAATCTTTTAAACAAAAAATTTTCCTTTAAGATCCTATTCAATTTGAAAACAAAGTTCACCAATCTTTAACAAAGATTCAGTCATAGCTTTCAAAACAATTCCATTTCAAATCTTTTATACAAAAGATACGCCTTTAAGATCCTCTTCAATTTCAAAACAAAGTTCAACAATCTTTCACAAAGATTTATTCATAGCTTTCAAAACAATTCCATTTCAAACTTGTAATCCTTTCAACATAAATTGGAAATCCTTTCTTTATATGAAAGCTATTGCTATTTGAAAAACAAGAGTTTTCGTTTTGGAAAAATCTGATCAAATATGCACAGGTTATATCCGTTAAAGTATAAACTTGGTTTAAATTCAAATTCCCAAAATAATATATTCAATATACTTCAAAGATGGTTTTAAAATCAATATATATATAACTTGTATAAACCTTTCAAACCAAGTTTCCAAAAGAATTTCAAAGCTTAAACAAGATATATTATATTCAACTAGATTTCAATTTTAAAACTTCCTTTTCAAAAAGCTTTTTATATTCAACCCAGTTCCATTTCCAAAACCATTTGGTTTCAAATTCATCTTTTAAAACCATTACATCATTTGAATTAAATTCAAATATCGATGACTTAACCAATTCCACGTGAAATCCATATTTGTGTGTGTATGGTGTAGTCTAGAGGTTTTACACAATAGTGCAACATCATCAATCTTGACAATCCAAACAAAACAATATCGATAAGCAGTATAATCCTATAATGCTTATCTTCATTCACAGATTCACAGATAAATAAATTTATCACAGATAAATAAATTACATTCATCACAGCTCAAATCAAAACAGAGCATCACACATCAGGGATATCAAATAATTCAACATTCAATAGAATCCAAACATCCATAAGTAAGATCAATTAATTATCTGATTAATTTAAATCAGATTAATCACTAATCCTGGTTAATTAACATTTATTGATTACAAATCATTTTCATTAATTAACCTTTAATCATTTATTAATTAACCTTTAATAAATTAATTAACCTTTAATTATTCATCAATCAACTTTAATTAATAAATTATTCTACCTTTAATCATTAAATAATTAACCCTTAATTATTTATCCTTAATTAATTACACCAATTAATTAAACCTTAATTAATCCTTTAATCACTTTCATTAATTAATCTTCAAATCATTATCTAATTTTTTTTTGCAGAGCAAGCGGGGTTGAAAACTGGACCCCTACCAGATTTATTAGAAACAAAAATTAAAATACAAACAGAGAATAAAAAAGAAAACAAGGAAAAAAAGGGATGACATGATGAGCTATGGTATCCATGGCTCAATCTGATTCACATGAAAATCATGCCTACTGTCTCTCATTCCATTATGAATTTCATGCTTTAGAACAGCCCAAAGCACAACTTCATTCCTCAATTGGCCTTCAAATATCCTTCTATTCCTTTCACGCCACACTAATCTCGTCGGCATTTTTAAATTGAAGAAAAATGGAAATCTTCTCACAACATTACTCTTAGTAGCATTCTCAATTATAACCCACTGGCCAGCAGGAAATTGAAGAACAGCAGCCATCCCCATATTACACAACAACTCACTCCAAAGTTTGAGAACTAAGGGACATTCAAAGTATATATGCAGGGAAGTTTCATCATGTGTATTGCACAAAACACAGGTAGAAGGAACAACTATACCAAAAGCAAGCAATTTATCCCTAGTTAACAGAGCCTTGTTCACTACTTTCCAGCACATCAGATTGTCACTACTTGGTGAAATATCATTACAAGTAACCCTGTGCCATTTACAACCAAGCATGGAGCCAATACCATGAAGAGTGTCATAAACATAGGATATAGAGTGGGTTTTGCCATTCCATAGCATAGAATCATGATCATGAAGGACAAAATTGTTACAAGCAAATTGGTTCCAAAGGGACCTGACATTTTGATTGCTGGAATAAGGAAGCAACGGTTTACCATTCAAAATATAGTCAATAACTCTTGCATTAATGCCAACACCAGATTGGAATTTCTGCTGAGAAGTAAAGATTTGATCAAGAATAATGCCTTTGCTTATCCAAGGATCATGCCAGAAACTACAAAAGCTTTAACCTGAAAGTTGAATTTGAATTAAAGGCCTAAATGTGTTTCTTAAGTTCAAAATACACCTCCAAATCCAACTGCAAGATTAAGGAACTTCCATCTGCCAAAAATTCTTGGATCCAACATTATGCTGAAGAGTCCATTTAACCCAAAGAGAGTCCTTCCTATGCAAAAGAGCATTCTGGTGAAAACTGTAAGCAGCCCTATTCCAAATAGAAATGTTGTTCAAGCCTAGACCACCCTTGCTTAAAAGTTTCTCAAAAATTGTGAATGAACATGGGAAAACCTTCTTAGCTTGTATAGAGCCAAACCAAAAAATCTAATCACGGAAGATCTGACCATTTTCAGAAGCTTTGATGGTAGAATGAAAGCCCTAGCCCAGTAGACCATCATAGAAAAGCAGACTGATTTAATAAGAACGAGTCTGCCATGTTGTGACAAAAATTTGGTAGTCCACCTCTCCATAATAGCAGTTTTTTTTTGAAATAGATTAAGATAGCAAGAGTGTGTCACCCTAGAAGTACATAGTGGCATACCTAAGTAAGTCGTATCATGATTCATGATTTGCATCCCAGCAGCAGAAGAAAGAATCTGCCTCTGCATGGTTGGCACACCAGCAAACAAAATGCTAAATTTTTGTAGATTTAATTCAAGACCTTTCATCAAGTAGAAGCTATGCAGAGCTCGTTTAATGGTTTCAATAGACTGAAGATTAGGCTTGGTGAATAACATGATGTCATCAGCAAAAAGAAGAGATGTTAATTGAATGTCCTTACACTTGGAATGAAAGTGAATCTGCCCGGACAGATACAATGGCCTAATGTAACATGTGAATACTTCCATCACCAAAATGAAAACATAGGAGGATAGTGGGTCACCCTGCCTTATCCCTTGCTTTGAGGCAAAGTAACCAGAGTTTGCTCCATTCAAAACCAGTGAGAATGTAGGAGTGGAGATGCATTGATAGATCCAGGCAAAAAAAACTTTTGGAAACCCCATAAGGGACATGGTTCTGACAACAGAAGACCACTGTATACTATCATATGCTTTCTTGAGATCAAGCTTTAACATAGCTCCTTGAGTGGCATTAGCACTGCTGTAACCCTTTAAAAGCTCATGAGCTAGCATAACATTATCAAGGATGTTTCTCTTAGGAAGAAAAAGCAACTTGATTCTTGGATATGATTCTCACGAGCACAACAACAAGTCTCATAGCAATGATCTTTGAAATACACTTGTAAACAACGTTACAGCAGAAGATTGGTCTGAAGGAGGTAAATGATGTAGGATGCAAGCACTTGGGAATTAAAACCAAATTCATAGCATTAGCCGATTTAAGAAGCTTAAACTTGTCAAAAAATTTATGCACTGCCTTACAGAAGAGCACAGTCACAATCTCCCAACTAGAAATGAAAAACTACACGTTGAAACCATCAGGTCCACCACTCGAGTTCTTGTTCATTGAAAAGAGAGTATTCTTTATTTCTTCATCAGTTACTTTTTCCACAAGCTTGGCAGCTTCATCACCATTGAATTTAGGAAGAGAAACAGCAGAGAGATCTTCCAATTGAGGAATAATTTTTTTATCATTCCCAAGAAGACCTGAAAAATGCTGTTGAAAGGCTCTGTCCACTGTCTCAGGGGAAGATTGCAAATTTCCTGCTTCATCGTGAATGGAAAAAATATTGTTTTTTGATTGCTTAGCCTTTAGGGAAGCATGGAAAAATTTAGAGTTCCTGTCCCCATCAGAAGCCCACTTAATTCTCAACTATTGCTTTTTCGTTTCATTTTCTACATCCAAGGCTTGATTTAGCTCATGGAAAAGAGCAGCTTCCTTGGCAGCTAGATCAGCATTATCAGGAAAAGCCATCATCAACTCCCGAGCCTCTCTATGTTGTTCCTTAAGAATTATGGATTTGAGATTGCCATAACCAAATTTTCCTTTAGCCCAACCCCTTAAGGCTTCTTTAGTTGCCCTGAGTTTTTTGCATAAAATAAGCATTGGATTTCCAAAATAAAGATTAGCCCAAGCAATTTGTATTATAGTATTATATTCAGGATCAAGGATCCATGAATTATAAAATTTAAATCCTCTTTTGACAACATGGAGCTTCCTACCAGTGGTTGTGATGAGAGGCGAATGATCAGATAGAATTGAAGGAGGTAGAAAGGTGGAAAGTTCAAGCCTAGAAGAAAGGGCTTTGAAGTTGGAAAATGAGTGATCAATATTAGAAAAGGTCCTAACTCCACTCCTGGATCTATTGTTCCAAGAAAAGAGAGCACCTTCCCTATGAATTGGAATGAGAGATGAATAAAAAATGGAAGTGTTCAAGGGATTAATATCCTTTAGCATGAGTGGCCGGCCACCATGCTTGTCTGACAAGGCAAAACAGCTGTTGAAATCACCAATTATGATCCAAGGATGAGAATCTTGTCTGAAGGCTGGAATCAAGTTGAAGAGTGATTGTCTTGAGACTTGAGAATTAGATGCATACACAAAAGAAATATAAAAGGAGGAGGGAGGATAGTGGTACTTGGCATGAAAATGCATTATCTGGGGAGAAGCATG
Organism: Allium cepa; assembly: GCA_030765085.1. Lineage (NCBI taxonomy): Eukaryota > Viridiplantae > Streptophyta > Magnoliopsida > Asparagales > Amaryllidaceae > Allium > Allium cepa. The sequence continues at coordinate 704,898,178 of CM060938.1, read as the reverse complement.
AAGGAGAACAAGGGAAAGGACAGCAGGATTATGAAGCATTATAATACGACCATAGTTAGCTTCATTAAGGTTATGCGTTAATGATCAGGATTGGTTGACATACTTAGAAGCAAAAATTGTTAGGGGATGATTTAATTTGGTTTCAAGGCTTGCAAAAATTGACAGCTGATGAGTTGATATGAACTGCTTGACATGATCTAACTTGAGGAAGTTGTGAGATCCTCGAATGTTCCATGCACCGAAGTTGTGCGACATTAATTAAACTAATGATTGGTGGGAAGCTTCTTTCATGCTCCTAGTTACTGGAGACTCGGTTCTAGATTGGACGTGGATTTGTTTTAATGATTTTCTTTTTTTCCTGAAGTTGGCATTTGAGAAAGGGACACTGTTATTTTGAAAATCTTCTTTGGGAGAAGAGGGAGGAGATTTCCAACCAGGAATTGTTCCAGAGAAGACATATGGTTGACTTGGAGATGTTTGATTTATGGATAAAAAAGTAGAAGAGGATGGAATGGATGAAGGAAGAGAAGAAGAATTCATAGAGATTATTAAGTCAAAAATTTGCCTTTGCATAATAGTGCAAAAATGCATATCAGGATCAATTTCAGGAGGGGGTTGGAAATTTTCTTTGGATGTGGATTTGAAGTTACTCAATGTTACTGATATTTCATGATTGTTCATGCAATGATCAGATTGATGTGCTTTCATCTGAGAATTAACTTTTGCAGGTATAGAGCATATTCCATGCACAGAGGATATACTGCACATATTTTGTGCTTCTTTAAAAACAGTGTCAAAAGGCAAAAAACAATCAGCATCAACATTCATATCTCCTTTATTTGAACTGTGCACCTGCTCTTCAATGTCCACCTCCTCAACAAGTGTAATTTCCTCCTCAACTTGATCTATCCCACTTTTTACTTCATTTCCTTCAAGAGCATCATCAATCAATTCATTTAACACTCCAAATTTATTGTAAGTTAGATGTACATCTTACTCCTTGTCAGTAATACATACTTGTGGATTAATATCATTTACTCTCACAATACCAGCACTCTCTGTTTCTTCATGAAGCTGCTTATCAAAAGATATTTCATGATCAGCAAGTAACAACTTGCTAACATTCAATACAGCCAATTTCTGAGAGGGTAGTTCTCTGGAATTTGTTTTTCTATTTGCAACTTTCTGCCAGACTTGTTTACCTTTTTTTTGCGATTTGCTTACCCCTATATCTGCTTTTGTTCCTTCCTGATTAATTTTCCTCAAGTCAGCATCATCCTTACTATTAACATTATCACCACAAACTTTCAGGCATGAATTGACTAAATGACCAAACTCCTTACATTCATTACATATGTCAGGCCTCCACAGATAACTGACTTGGACTAACTGAGTAGAACCATCAAGCAATTTGATAGAAAGCTCATCAACTAATTGATAATTAGGTGAAACATCAACCAAAAATTTAGCAAATCCAATCCACTCCAGTCTCTCAGTGGAAGTATCCATACATATAAGCCTTCCAATTCTGGAAGCTAACCAATTGATGTCTATATGTGACCAAGCAAAGATAGGTATATTGGAGAGTTTAAGCCAGAGAAGAACAGATCTAATGGTACTGCAACTATTACCAATAATAGGATCCTACGCCTTAACTATGAAAATTTTGTTCCTTAGAAAAATAGGATCAGATTCTAATATTCTCCTTCTGTCATCAGAACAAGACAGATTGAAAAGGAACAAAGTTCCATCAGATTTAACCACGATATCCCCTTTTAACTTCCATAATTTATTCAGATGATTGATAACAGTAAGGTAGGACAGAGGCTTATCAAGAAAAAACCCAACTAACCAATCACTCTATATTTCACTACCAGCCTTGATCACCACATCCGGTGGAACTAGAGCATGACCATCAAAAACAAGGCGAAAATCAATAGGTGAGTACTGCCCTGCATTACGGGGCTTGGACTTGAAAAGAGAGGACCATGTGGAAGATGAAACAGGTGGATGAGAGGAAGAAGAAGCAAGAGGGGGGAACTGGCGGAGGTAAGGCAGGAGGAGAGTTTGGTAGGGGATAAGGACGGGAAGATGGAGAGGGAATAAGAGAAGGTATGGGAGGGATAGTTCGAAAAGATGGGGAGAGGGAAAGGGCATGGGCGGGAGCTGCCATGAGGAAAAAAGAGGAATTGAACTTTTGATAAAACAACAAAATTAGATAAACATCCAAATCATTATTTAATTAACCTTAATCATGTAATTAATTAACCTTAATTCTCAATTAATTAACCCTTAATTATTAATTAATTAATCCCTAATTATTAATTAATTAACCTTTAATTAATTTTCTAATTAAATAATTATTCGTTAAGTAATTGTATTAACAAATCATTAATTACTTAATTAATTAAAAGATAAACCATTTTATCTTTATGAATTATTTAAATTATCATTTAAACCTTGTTTAATAAATCTTGTAATTAATTATCATTAAACACTTAACTTAAACCTCTAAATTAAATTGAGAACTAAAACACGTCATTCTTTAATCATTTACTTAATCACAATATTAAGTTTATTTTAAAATAAATATTCAAGAACAAAGGTATATATATTGAAATATTTTAAACTCAAAATAAGTTTTATTTTCAATCCATTAATAAATTCCAACTTTATTAAACATTTATTATTTAACAAAGAGGAGTTCTAAGGGAATTGTTCTAAGTAAAACTTGAATTTATTTTAAAAGTTTAAAACTTTCTTCATTTAAATCATCCAGACCCGAGAAAATCATCAAAAACCCGAGCATTTTTTAATTTTTCAGAGCAAATTTATTTCCAAATTTTTCTTCGAATTATCCCTACGACATACATGAGATCAACCCGAGAACCGACTCTTCTTCCACAATTTCAAAAACTACCAGATATCAATGTACACGGTGTAAATGTATGATCGATCGACGACGATCTGATTATCGCTGAGACTTCTAGCATGTCGCTGACCATCACGACTAAACCGACATCTCCTAACTTCCAATTTCGCCGTAGATCGACATCGATCATTTTGACTTGAAACTGGAACCAAATTACTGACTAAATTCTCCTTGCCATGATGATCTAGCTCACCAGAACCTCTGCAATTCCGTCCAGAGCAACGTCATACCCCTAAGCTTCTATCCCTCTAGGTCTGGCCTCGTCCAATCAAACCACGACGTCGTAATTTTTTCAAAAAACCCGTGGAACTCCTTCGCGCCGCCGCCATGATCATCAGAAAAAATTCCCACTATTTCTCCCGTGGTCTACAACCTTCCCACTACCCTCGAAGTCAGGCCCGACTTCCCAGACGTCGACGATCATCGTAATTTGATGATAATGCGTTTTTCGTTCATCGTAGAAACACCCACTATATACAAATCTAAAAATCATGACTTTTATATTAAAATTCATCGTTTTCGATTACGATCCTAATCATATATTCAAAACTTAGAATTTCGAAACTTGATTTTCTGACTTTAGAGCATTATCACTGTAATTCTTGAATTTCCAATAGTTCATTTGTTAATTATACTTAATTATATTTTTATAAATAATGTCACACTCATATAAACATTTTTCATTTAGCAATCAAAACATAAAGTGGTTGGGTTGGGATGATTTAAATTTTAAAACAGGTTTTAAAACCTTGAATGTGTGCATAAAGGCAAGTTGTGCCTGTTTTCCAAACATGCACATCATATTTACACATCTATATGTATCATATCCCGCATAAACAATTACTTTCTACCATAACTATCAAAGGTAAAATAGATCTAAGATTTGAGGGTGTCAGTTTACTCACCTATTTGGAGAACAGAGACAATATGCATTTTTATTTGAATCTGGATCATGTTTGTTTTAGTCTGAAACTTGCTTGAATCTAATCTTTGCTTTGATTTAAGCTGAGTTGAACTTGCATGCTTGATCAGGTTGAAGCTCGAGCTATTTGATCTCAGGCTTTAAATCTTGATCTTGTTTTAGTTTTTGTATTTCCAGGATGAAAACTATTAATAGATTTTGATTTTGAACTGCTTTGTTTGATTTTCCAGGCTTCATCTCCTCTATACTTGTTTGATTTTCAGGTTGATAATTTTGTTTTAAGTTTTTAGATTTGTTTCAGGCTTGAGAAAATGTTAAAATGAGAATGAATATTGGGAAACCTGGTTATTTCTTTCTTATGCATGTTTATAAATTCAATTTCAAAAGAAGAGAAATGATTTTGCTTGCCACTTGTCTATATTATCTACACTTGTAAATGCAATTTCTCTTAATCCTACACTTGTTAACATTTTTTTTAAATTTATGACTTGAGCCTTTTCTTTAATTTATTTATAGATTATGATTTAAGCCTTGTGTTAATAAATTTACACTTTATAACTATTTACAGAACCTTAAAAAAATGATTTTAAAACTAATTTTATATTGATAAGTAATCACATTGATTATATATATACACATACATACATACATACATATACATATATATATATATATATATATATATATATATATTGGTTTTAAGGAATCTCCCAATTGATTTTAAGGAAACAATGTACACCCTTCAGATTCACAATCCGCTGGGTAGAGATACTTGATTTCATGGGCAATAAGTTCACCCAATTGATTTCCAAGGCTACAATCATACCTTTTCTCGCTTGATTGATTTCCAAGGCTACAATCATACCTTTTCTCGTTTAATTGGTTACAAAGAAGCCTATAACTCTAAATAGCACCGTGAATCTTGTTGAGATAGAGATAGAGAATCAAACCAGAGATAATCTAGTTAGATTCAATGTTGATTTCGGTACGTTTCAGATTTCGGTTTAAAGAGCTATTTTATATATTTTTCCCAGGTTGGGATATTATATTTTGGATAATATATGTAATATAATTGTTATATTTTGATATTTTATTTTCTCCCGAGCCTCTCCGTACAAAGGAGACTCTGCCAAAATTTTCCGTAAATTTTAAACTTAGAAATATTTTGAAAAGTGTTTTCCAAACTTCATTAACTTAAGTATAAAGGGTTTAATTGTTATATTTGTATATTTTATTTAAATTAATAAATTTTATAGACTTAGCTGTTTATAAAGTTAATTTTTCAAGTAAGACATATTGATTTCCTAATGCTTCTTTTCCCTTCCTTTCCTTTTCGGGGACGAAAAGTTTTGAGTAGGGGAGAGTGTAACGACCCGTATAAATTCGATGCTTAAAATGAATTAAATTAATAAGATTTTAATTTAAATTTAGAAAGAAATAAAAATCTTATTAATTTATATGAAAGCGAATGTTGAAATTTGATGTATCAAGGGTAATTAAAATTTATTTATTTAAATTTTATATTGCAATTAAATTGTAATAGTGAAAATTGTTGCATTTGAATATAAAGTTAAAAATAAGTAAAAAGGGACAAGTATTGAATTCATCAATGGAATTAAATACTGATTTATGGAAAGTAAATGTAAATGGAGGTAATAAAGTAATGCAGGACAATAAATAATTTTTTTTGCACAATCCTTTTTTTGTAAACTAATGTAAGATGTTAACTAATTGAAATGTGAAGATTAGGAAATAGATTCAAAATTTATGTTAGACAATGAATTGCAGTAATTAAAGTTAATAATTAATGATTAAATGGAATACCAATTTACTCATAAAGTGAATATAAGAGAACAAATAAATATTGAATAAATTTTGGAATAGTTGTAATAAATGTTAATTGAGTAAAACCAGTGTATGTAAGTAATTACAATGTTGGGGTGTAAATAATGAACCTTTAAAAGTGTAATTATGAGTTAATGACAATATTCATTGTACGTTACTTATTTTATTAGGTTGTTAAGTTAATTTGTAATCAAATTCAATTAATTCACTAAATTAGGGCAGTTAATGTGGAATAAATTGGTAAGTGAAGAATGTTGAATTCAAATAAGATGTAACCAAAGTAAAAGTCCATTCATATTAGGATAATTAATGTGATAAAAAGAAATGAAACCAAAATGAAAATTGAAAAATATAAATGTAATGAAATCTAAAATAATATTAACTATGTTAGTTAAGTAATAATTGATTCAATATTAAGTTGTAACCGAATAAAAATCAAATTCAGAAGTAATTTGCAATCAATTGGATTAATTGCAGCTGACATTTGAACACTGTATTTACTGGAATAATTGACACTAAATTGATATGTGAATTTGCGTTTAGTTAATGTAAATATCAAAGGGATTAATTGAAATAAAATGGATTTAGTATTTAAAGATTTTGTAGATATTTATTTAAATGAAATTGAAGCCATTATATGAGTATGAATCTAATGTAAATTTTTACTTATAGAATGGACAATTGATATTAAATGAAAGGATTAAAATTTAAGTGGGTCAATGAATTGAAATTTAATGAAATCAAACATCTAAATGTTATGTTAATAGAAATTTAAAATGGAATCTAAGAATATTTGTATAATAGATTTTGAGTCAAATGTTGATTTCATCCAGTGTAATATTGAATTTAATAATAAATGAAGTTTTAACTTATATTTTCTAAATTTAATGAAATTAGAAATTAACACTAAAATTGATAGATTTATCAACTTCTAATTTACATCTAAACTTGTTTAAACTTCTGTAAGTGATTAAGAAATATAAAAGGGATAAAATGTTCAATTATAAGTTTGAAATTTAAAGATTGAATATTAATTAATTAATTTACTTATTTATTTTAATTAATATAAAAATAGCCATTTTGCCACTGACTCGGATTTCGACGAAACCAATTTCATCGGATCCGTAACAGTGAATTATAATAATGTTTTAAATTTCGTAGCAATCAGACTTGTCGTTTGATCGTACGGACTCGAAACGCCTTGAAATTTATGCATTGAAATCAATTGAATTTGGAAAATATTGATTTCAGCATAACTTCTCCATACGATGCAATTTGAACCTGAAACCTTTTCCATTGTGTTTAAAACATTTTAAAACAACTATTTTGATATATGGGTTTACCCAATTTCGTTTCAGGGTCAGAACGGGCTTTTCGTGGCAAAGATTGTTCAGCACGTTTGTTTATGTGGTCCATCTACTCTATTTGCAACCATACCTATAAATAGTTGGTTATAAACCCTAGCCTCCATCTATTCTCATTTTTTTATGCGTACATTTTCATCATCACCTTCTCCTCCTCAATGGCAGACAAAATTTCAGATCCAGATCCATTTCAAAATCAAAGTCAAAAATTCAAAGTCCTCAGAAAAATCTCAAAATAATATATGTTGAAGCCCTCGACGACCGTAATTTAATGGTGTAATTCATTTTTCAATTCGACGCATCATTTGACCAAAAATCGTGGTCAAAATTGAATTGGGCGTTTTTGACTGGTGCGTCTGATCGGAAAATCCCTTCTGCGTTTTGTAGAGGGTCTAGCGCGTTATTCATCGGCGAAGTTTGGAGGTGAATTGACGGTCTGATTGGCGGCAAATCGATGGTAAAAGGCTGTCGAACGGTGGAGTTTCGTGCGTTTTAGGTGTGAATAGTACGTATGCGTTTTCCTTGATGAGTGGTGACGTGGCTTGAAAGGTGAAAGTGTTCTCTTTTTTTTTTTTTTTTGAATTCAATCGCAATTTTCACAATTCTCTCGCATACGAGCTCCGTTTCATGCGCGGTTTTTTTTGTTAGGATCGTATTGAAATTCTGGACTTGATGACGCTTGTTTGGACGAATTCTGAGACGGTCAAATTTTTGGGTTTAAATTGAATTTAAATTGAATTTAAATTCAAAAGGTGAGTGTTTTAACCCACTCACAACTTCTAAAATTTCCTATGTCTATTAAATTGATTTAAGATATGAGTAGAAATTTATTTATGATTGTTTGGCATGTTTTATTCATCATCTCTGTTAAATCGCATTTATTTAATTTAACTGTTAATTTATTTTATTATTACATATAGATTTACATTTAAAAATTTATTTATTTGCATAGAAACTGCTAGTTAAAAAGTTATTATATTTATTATTGAATATAAATTGTTAGTTAATACCTGTTATTTATTATCTGTTATATTTTATATGCTCTATATTGATGTTGTTTAAATTGGATGATGATTGTAAATAAATGGATGTATTATTTTAATGGATGAATGGATGTTATTTATATAAACTGCAAGTTAGCATGCATTTCATTTCATTCAGGATTACGGGTTGAAATGATATATAACCGTAATTTTTATTTTTAATTACGGATTGAAATGATAAATATCCGTACCACTTGACCATAGGATAGAAAATTATATACAGGCACCGCGGTCTATGTATATAAATTATTGTGGAAATTTTTTTTCCATGGTTTGAATAGGATACGGTCAACAAATAAAATTTTGATATTATATAAAATCTTATTATATATATATATATATATATATATCTCTATAGTTGAAATATTGAATTTAAGCTATGTGACGTAGCGTGGGAAGCGAATTCGATGATGTAAATCGAATCCGTCAAGGATCTCACACGATTAGCGGAAATAATCGGTGAATCGACGAAGAATCGATGGATTCAAGAATACCGAAAGGCCCAAATCCGTTGATCACGAAGATACCGGATTTTAGCAATCTTCGACACGTTGATCTCGCACGATTCCGTGAAGAAAGATCTACAATTCTTTGAGCGTTGATCAAGTGCACTTGATTCCGTGAATTGGCATCAACATTCGTTGATTCGAGCGCACTCGAATACCGAAGTGGAGATAGGAGTTAACACTCGACTACCAATTCAAAAATGGAGGCATAAAACACAAACCAAATTTTATTCAAATTTCAACAACCCTTACAAAATGACACGACTCACCTATTTATAGGCTTACAACATGAATTACAACACAATATGTACACGACATAAAGCTACACAATACAACACAATAGCCTCGTTTGTGACCTACAAGACAGGACGCGACTTAAACTTGTCATGCGACTTAAGAAATTACATACAAAAGTGTTTTTATTCGACTTAACAACTTCACACGAGCTAACATGAAGCACGGCACAGAAACTTCGCGACTTAAAATAGAGTACGACACAGAAACTTCGCGACTTAAAGGAATAGGACGTTCGCGACTCAACGGAATTGAAAATAGGTCGTTCGCGACCTAATTTTGAGTCGCGACATACGACTTTGTGTACCATGGAGGCAGGTAATCTCGCGACTTACTGGAAGGAATTCGTCTACATCTCGCGACTTATCCTATGTCGCGCACGCATCCTAGAGTTACCTCGCAGTGGTAGGTCGTTCGCGACTTTGGATGCGGTTCCGGAGGAGGACAACGACTTACAGTAGTTTGCTTCGTGACCTAACTGCTCGTAGCTTGTGCGCGATATACGGAGGAGGGGAAGCGATCTAGGGTCGCGAGTTAGGTTGGAGGAAGCTTCGGCAATTTAGGCTTCTTCGTGATCTTCGCCTTCACGACCTAGGTTAGGTCGGCCGCGACCTACAGAGGTACGTGCTTCATCATCCTCCCCTTGTTGAAAAGAATTCGTCCTCGATTTCATACTCTCGTCATCTTCGATAAGTTCCTCCCCATAATACGGTATTAAGTGTTTGACATTGAAAATATCAGGAGTATGAACCTCTTCCGACAACCTTAACCGGTACGCATTATCATTTATCTTCTTTAAGATTTCCACTGGACCAATCTTCTGAGCTTTCAACTTGTTGTAAGTGCCAACCGAAAAACGATCTTTCGTCAAAACGGCATATACAAAATCTCCCTCTTCGAAGACAACACTTCTTCGTTTCTTATCCGCCATTTGTTTATATTTCTCATTTGTCTCCTCCAATCGTTCCTGAACGATTCTATGGCATTCTGTCAACCCATCAACAAAATCAGCAGCCCGTTTAACTGTCCCTTTCGGGTGTGGCACTATTGTCAAATCCAGCGGTCCCTTTGGTAAGCTTGAATATACAATCTGAAATGGACTAAAACCTGTACTTCGGTTAATTGCATGATTGTGAGCAAATTCAGCTTGACACAACTTCAAATCCCAACTCTTCAAATTGTCTTTCACAAGACATCGTAACAAATTTCCCAATGATCTATTCACCACCTCTGTTTGCCCATCTGTTTGCGGATGATAAGCGCTACTAAAATTCAGCTTCGTTCCAACCATCTTCCACAAACTCAACCAAAAATGGCTTAAAAATCTGGTATCTCGATCAGAAACAATAGATTCTGATAAACCATGCAATCGATACACCTCTTTAAAGAATAATTGAGCAACTCGAACTACATCTGCTGTCTTCTTACATGCTATAAAATGTGCCATCTTCGAAAACCTGTCCACTACAACATATATAGAATCATTTCCCCTCTGAGTTCTCGGCAAACCCAACACAAAATCCATGCTAATATCAACCCATGGTTTAGTAGGCACGGGTAATGGCATGTATAATCCCGCATTCGTCGTTGTTCCCTTCGAAACCTGAAAGATATGACACCTCTCCACAAATCTCTCTACCTCTTTCCTCATTGACGACCAAAAATAAGATTGTGAAACTAACTGTAAGGTGCGATCCCGTCCAACATGTCCTTCTTCATGCAACTCTTTAACAATATTCATTCTCAAGCTACAGTCTGGTATGCATAATCGATTCCCCTTGAACAAGAATCCATCAACCAACACAAAGTCATCAGTACTCCCATCCTTAACTTTCTCAACAAACTTTGCAAAGTAAGGATCCCCCTCAAACAACTCTAGCAATAATTCGAATCCTGTCACTTCAACCTTCAACGTTGTCAACAAGTGACTTCTCCTGCTCAAAGCATCCGCTACACGATTTGTTACCCCTGATTTGTGTTTTACCACGAAAGTAAATTGTTGTAGATATGCTATCCACGAAGCATGTCTCGCTGAAATCGTGTCCTGCCCTTGTAAATGTTTTAATGCCTCATGATCAGTGTAAAGAACAAACTCTGTTAACCCCACCTCGGTGATGACTCGCCGACCTAGCAACTTATCATGAAAACCGACCTAACTGAGTAGGGCATAAGAGGGATGCCGACCTAACCACTCGAATTGTTTGCCGACCCAACTGCTAAAAGCATGCCGACCTAACCTCTTAAGAAGCGTGCTGACTTAATGCTCAGAAGACGGTTCCGACTCAGCATGTGTACCGACCTATCTACCCAAATTAGTGGCCGACCTAAATGCCGAAAATAAATCGGTTCACACTTGAGTCGGAACCTCGGCAACTCGGCGATGACCTAGGGGATAAAGGAGAAGGAGGTGTTAAAACTTAACACATAGCACGTTAACTCGGCAACAACCTAGGACTTGAGATTTGAAGCCAGGAGAACATGCGCCTCCCATTTAAACCGTAGGCCGTGCATAAGTGGGAAAGGGCGACCTACGACCTAGCCTAACCCGGAGCCAACTCACGATCCAACTCATCTCGGCCGCTGCTTACAACTTGACACCAAGAATCCCTATAAATACACGACTATCTCCAACTTTAAAAGGACTTTTGGATCATTTTCTCCAAGGCATTGAAACTTCACTATCTTCAAAGCAATCTACACTCCATCACTTCAAGCACACGCGAGACGTTTAGATCAACTTCGCACAGGAATTCAACACATTCAATCATGAATTCGAAGAACTCTGTCACATCGATGTTTTCCCTAGCTACTTGTTTTTTGAATTGAATTGGATTGTAATTGAAAGAGATTGTAATAAGTTGTAATCCGATCAGCAATAAAAAGGATTGAAGTGGACGTAGGCTTGATCATAAGCCGAACCACTATAAACTCTGTGCTCATTTACTGCATTTTCTGTTACCTACTGTTATTTCTTGATTCCCGTATCCACCGGTGGTGCTTTCACATCATTTCTACACACACCGAGGTGTTAGCGTCTGATTTTTACGTTAACATTTTTGGTGCTTTCACTGAGAATCCAACTCAGGAAATTTCCACTATTGCTTCGCAAAGGATTGTTGAAAGGATTTCTTTCAAAACCAGAAGTTTATTGGAAATAATGGCTCCTGGGGGAAAACGAAGTTCTGCAAGATCCGACAATGATCAAGAGAATACTGCTACCTCTCCTCCTTCAAGTCAAGCAGCTCCAACTGTTGGAGTTACTCGAGCAGAGTTGGACGCCGTGGTTTTGGGATTGAATCAACAATTGGATGCCCAAAATGCCCAGAATGCCTTGATTATGGATAGGTTAAACACCCTGCTTGAGGCAAATCACCAATGACAGGATAATGAAACAATCTATGCTGAAGATGCCCGTGACCCCCAAGTGAAAGATATTCCTCAAAGAGCAGACAACACCACTGCAAGGGCACCTTCCCAAGCTGAAGGGTCAAGGCCACGGCCAACTTTTCAAATTCCGAAAGGGCAGCTAACTTCTGCCAGGCAAAGTCTCAAAACGATGAGGAGTATCTATCAGAAATGGTCCGCTCAATCATGAAGGAAAGCATGTGGAGGCATGAGGATGAAAACGATTGGGGGTTCGCTCCGAGCAAGACTCCGTTCACCGAAAGGATTTTAATGGCGGAGTTTCCCAGGAAATTTGTGCCTCCTACCATCCCAGCCTATCGAGGGACAAGTGACCCTAACCAATTTCTATACAGATACGATTGGCATATGACCGAGGCACGAGCATCGGATGAGATTAAATGTCGATATTTTCCAGTATATTTAGAAGGGGTGGCTTTGCTTTGGTTCACCAAGCTACCAGTTCGATCCATAGATCAATTCTCCGGTTTAACCCGGAAATTTAAAGAACAATTCAGATTGTATGCGTCAAAGGCAAAAGATATAATGTCACTGTCTAGTCTAGAACAAGCACCCGGAGAACCCATCAAGTCTTTTTTGAACCGTTTTAATATAGCTTTAGCCGAGGTAGACAACGCGGAACCCCGAATGATCTTAACATACTTAATGCGGGCCATCGACAAGTCAAGTGAATTCGGGATGTGGCTCAAAATGAAGGAACCAAACTCACTCGAGAAGTTTTATAAAAAAGCCGACGAATTCATACGCCTAGAAAACCTCTCAATGCCAGTAAAAGCAGTAGTGGCCGAAATCAAGAATAACGATGTCATCTCTAACAAGAAAGGATCTGGAAACTAGAAAAGGGAGAGTGACGAAGGAAAAAGGCAGGGGAATAAGAAAAAACCTCGACGTTTTAACCCTTCAGATTTCACCCCCTTAACTGATACACCGGAAAAGATCTTTTTGGCAATAAAGTATGTTGTCAAGTTCCCTAAACCACCTGAGATGGGGAGAGGTGCAGTTCAAAATGGGAAATTCTGTCGATTTCACAACCAACCCGGTCACGATACTGATCAATGTCGCCAGTTAAGGAATGTGATTGAAGAACTGCTGAAACAGAATAATCTTCAACAATATGTGAAGAAAGACGGAATTGACCCAACCTCGTCCGCTCAGGGGCAACCATGTCCTGCTTATCGGTCCAGCTCAGGTAACAGAACTACAGAGCAGGAATCCGAGAAGCTGATCATTGACTAACATATGAATCACAAAATCATGGAATAGCATTCATTTACACCCATATTTTACTTAATAGCGTTGCCTAACTTTGTAAAATGATCATGGATGTATAATTCTTGTGCTGTTAACCACTGTAAATTTGATGTGAATCAGTAATGAGCAATTATAAATCTTATATTCTTTAATACCGTTAAAATGCCTGTATCATTTTGATATGCAAATATTACTAAAAATATCAATTTAGTATTGCAGGCTATCAGAATAAAGCTTGCTCATCCAACATATCACAAAGCGAAGTGATCGCTACAAATCACGGAGTAAACAAGTGACAAGTCACAAATGCTCCGAATTCAAGTATTTCGAAAGAAGTGCAATTTGCAAACGATTGAGGACTCCACCAAAGAGGGCACCTTCCTAATAGGAAGATTATGAGCCTTTGCTAACCGTCCACGATCGTTTGTGTAAACGAACATCTGGCGGAGCAACTTGCATTTGCCCCATGGATCCACTCAGCAATAAGGCACCTTTCTCTAGCAAAGAACAAATGAAAGAATGGAACATGTACTTGAAGTTATTGTGAGGGATTGCTAAGAAGCGCAGGGTATAAAGACACAAGCGCCAACGCAACTCTTTAGAGTCCAAAGTACTCTTTAGAGTCAAAAGCTTCTCTTCGGAGAACTAACGCAACTCTTTAGAGTCCAAAGTACTCTTTAGAGTCCAAAAGCTTCTCTTAGGAGACCCAACGCAACTATTTAGAGTCCAAAGTACTCTTTAGAGTCCAAAAGCTTCTCTTCGGAGACCCAACGCAACTCTTTAGAGTCCAAAGTACTCTTTAGAGTCCAATGCTACTCTTTGGAGTCCAACGCTACTCTTCAGAGTCCAAAGCTACTCTTTAGAGTCCAAATCAAAGACCTCGAGTGTGCCTAGCCAAAAAAAGAGAGATCTTTCTCGTTACAAAGTTGCGGAATGATCGGTCGATACACTCCCGTGAATCCGTTCAACCGAGAGAAAGAAACTCCAAACTTCCAGGCAAAAGCCTTACTCAGAGGCACACGTTTCACCGAGATTGAAATAAAACTTCCAGGTGTTGAAACGTGAAAAGCCCTCTTCGGAGGCCCATATCGCCACAGTTGAAATGCTAAAAGACCTCAGGCGGGCCAACTAGAAAAAGAGAGATCTTTCTCGATACAAAGTTGTGGAATGATCGGTCGATACACTCCCGTGGATCCGTCCAACCGAGAGAAAGAAACTCCAAACTTCCAGGTAGTAACCCAGCTCAGAGACACACATTTCATCATCGGTCGACACACTCCCGTGAAATGAAATGTGAAAAGCCCTCTTTGGAGGCCCGTTTCCCAGCGAACAGGGAAAAATAAAAGCCTCTCCCAAGGGGCAGAAACAAAAAGACCTCTTCCTAGAGGCAGAGATGAAAAGACCTCCTCCCGGAGGCACAATCAAACAGAAAGACCTCTTCGGAGGCACACGTTTCACCGAGATTGAAATAAAACTTCCAAGTGTCGAAACATGAAAAAGCCCTCCTCAGAGGTGCAATTTTTCAAAGAAGCAAAAATCAAAAAGCCCTTTACTGTGGCATAAAAAAAAATAGGAGCCATCTTCAAAGGCACACTTTGACTCTTAAAGGAAGAATGATCCACCTATTCTGGAAAATACTCTTCCTCAAAAAGAAGTTAAAGTACCCTTCAGATGCCCGCTCTACCACATAGAAGAATTCACTTGGCAAAATGTGTATATGCACAAAAGAAAAAGTGATATCTTCAAAGGATGAAGCGTAAAAGCTTATATGGAGGGAGTTGTACTCTGTTTTTTAACGAAATAATATTCCTCCAAGTATGGAATAATTATTCTCTAGAAAATAAAAGTGCAAGTCCCCTCAAAATATAAAATATTGCAACAAGCTTATGGTATAGGGGCAACATGGTATAACTACATTGGTAAAATTACGCTCGAACAATATACCACAAGCTCACTGCAATATCGTGCAAAGAAACTTGTACAAAAATGAATAATAAACGCATTCTCAAACACAAACAAGAAGTTTGTACAAATAAAGGATCATTTTATTCAGTTCTATTACAATTTCTTACAGATACAAGTTTTGAAATAAAGAAAGCGGGGGCCGGTACCCGCACAATCACCGACCAGTACGTGCAAAAAACAAAAAGCTAAAAACTGGAATCTTCATTTCTTCTTGCCACCTTTGGACCCTTCACCCGGCCGGATGGTTAGCTTTTTGGGTCGATCTTTAGGCATGAGGGAAGAAGGAGAGGGAGATACAACTGGTTCAACTTCTGGTTCCTCTTCAGTAGTAATGATGCTCTTCCTCCTCTTCTTTGATATTCCGCTCTTCTTTTTCCTCTTTGAATAAGATTCACTTCCTGGAGTAACAAGTTTAGACAAAGTTATGTCATCAGAAGGAGTCCGCTCCGGAGATATCTCACCTCCCTCAAGTCCATCGTCCTTTTGCTCTTGCGAAGCAGCTGGGTCATCCAAGCCCTGAAGGGCACCTATTATTTCTTCCTGTGATCCCAGATGAGGAGTAGGAGTGATTGGGGGAGGCAGAGGAACAGTAACTGGAGGTGGAGAAGTTTGAATGACGCTCGGCGCTTTCTCTACAAAGGAAAAGTTAAAAGTGCCAGTATTTCTCGCAAAAAGAGGAGACAATGGCTCGTCAAGGTTCAAGAAATAATCAAGAAGCTCGTCAAATCCGTAAGAAACTGGCAAGTTATCCCCTTGAGCATTATTAGGGTTACCTGGAAAAGTTGGTGGTATCACATCAGTTTCGTAGTCTAGAGCTTCAACACTCTCTTGTGGCTCACCTACAGCTTGTGTAATTGCGGCTCCGGTATCAGCTTTAGTAGGAATCGGTGTATGAGAGCTAGAACCAGCAATGTCAACGTCGACTGAAGCTGAAGGAGGGACGGGGGCAGTCAAAGTTGTTTCTTTTACTGGATGCTCTTCCCCCATCGTTTCAACTCGCGATCTAGCAAGTTGCTCCTTCCCTCTAGCAAGGGCTGCGCGAGCTTCGATGTCTAAATAGTGTGCCTCTAGCTCCTCTTCCGTGTACCCGGTGCCTTTAAACATATCAAGTGCGGCTTCCCCAAACTTCAGCCAGGGTAACCTCATATTTGGGACCCAGGAATGCAAGACTGCCACGCCCTAACACACTTTGCAAATAGAATTCAAATAATGTCGAGCCGATGTCAGCTTTGGTAGCTTCATGAGCTTCTTCAGCTGCAATTCCACCAGCAACTGCTTCATCTCGCTCCCTTTCGACTTTAGATAGTTGAGCTTTCAATTTTTCAATTTCCGCAACCTGGAAGCTAGTTTGCCCTTGCAACTGAGTAATGTCAGTACGGCAGCCCGCTACAATTCTCTCCAGTCCATCAGCCTTGGCCTCGGCATCCCTTTGCGCAGCATGAGCATCCCGCACTTGTTGTTGAAGCACATTTTCTTTTTGAGAGTAGGAAGTGGAAGAAGTAACAAGTTCTTCTTTAAGCTTTTCCACTTCCGCTTCAAGTTTTTCGTTGTAGGCGGCAATGCTATTCATTTCCGCATCATGCTGCTCAAGGGTCTTTTGCCATTCGGTTTTGTCATTCTCCATGGTTAACATAGCTTCGAGATTGGCCCGATTCACCCTTTGAAGCTCATCAACAAGTTTTTGCCAATTTGACATCCTCTCAATGTCAATTTTGACGGCATCAAGGTTCCGTAACATGGCATTTTTATCTATGGGAACCAGGTCGAGGTCGAAGCGAACTCCTTTTAAGCACCAATTTGGAAATCGGCTTTGGAGAGTGGCTGGACCTGGTCCAACTTGGTAAGAAGGCCTGTTGATAATTGCCTGGATATCAGTACGGGAAGGGGTAGGAGACTGAGAAGAAGTAGGAGCAGTATTCTTTCCCGAAGTTGCAGGCATTGGTTCCTCACTAACTTTAGCCCGTTTACTCGGGTCATCAGTTATGTGACTCTTCCCTCTATCATCGTGAGATTTGCGTTTGTGGGAGTCACCCTCTTTGTGGGAAGAATCGTATCGGTCATCCGGTCTTCCATAACGTTCTTCATGGGCACGTCTCTCCCGAGCCTTCCGAGCGGCCCTCTCTTCATCAGTCTCTCTGTGAACAGGAAGATAGCGCTTATAGTCATACTGGCCGCGTCTCCCGTATCGCTGGAAGTCATCATAATACGAGCTGCCTCGCTTCATTGAAGAACCTGAAATTGGAAAAAGAACGACTTTAGAATTTTTTGAAAGTGTGAAAAGCTAAGTGTGTAAGATGTCAAAGAATCCTAGTCATGTGTGATGTGTAAACTACACGCGCTGAACCACGAACCGCTCGTCAGTCGAGGGGTAACAACAGGTTTTATAGCTAACGGCAATTATCCGGATGAGGGGGTCTGTTTAAGGGCAGAAGTTGCTTCAACTGTCGGAGATATAACTTTGGTAACAGCAAGGTCATCTTTGAAGAGCTCTTGAGAGGTGATCATTATGTCGCTCAAATCTTCGAAGATGTCATCACCGCCATGCTTAGCGGAACTCCCTCCATCAACTCCTTTCTCAACGTTCTCCCCGGTTTGAAGAAGAGGTTCCTCTTCTTCAATGATTAGGGCAAGTGCAGGCTTATCGGGAGGCCCCGCAGCGCCTTACGGAGTCGAACATTTCACTAGCGAGGCCTCAATGGTAGTTTCTCCCTGCACAGGCTCTTTAGCAGGAGGTGGGGCATCTGGAGTTTTAGCTGGAGAATCCGGGGCTTCGTGAGGGTGCGTAGAGCGAGAAGTATGTAAAAGTCCATACTGATGCAAAAATTCATCCCTCAGCAAAAATTTTATACTTCTCTCTTTTACGGCCACGACACTCAATCTGTCAAAAGTCTGCTTATGGACCGGATCTCTAGAGGGGAGAAGAAGTGCTGAAAAGAGCAAAGAATGAAATTAGCAATTAGTAATTCGGATCTCGAGAAAGCTTGAAAATGGAAAATAGAAGCAGGTAATCTTACTTCCTACTCTCCAGTTGGCATAAAACCCCTGGGGGCAGCGAACAAAGAAAAACTGATTTAAAAATCCATGAACGCTTTCGGTAAGATCAGAAATAAGTTTGCAGTTTCTAGCACTCCTCACAATTATAAGGGAAAGATGATCTTTACTCTTTGCGAACGAGCATAAATAATGAATTTCTTCAAAACTCGGCAAGCGATCAAAAGTTCTTCTAAACAAAACACACAACCCCATCAGGATGGCATAGCCATTAGGATGAAGTTGGGACGGAGAGATTGACAACCGAGGGAGAAGAATTCGAAGAAAGTCATTAAAAGGAGGGATCGCCCCGCTTATGCATATTTGACGATTGATTACAATAAAACCATGGGGAGGATTGTCGGCAGTATCACTTGGCCCAGGGAGTAGGACATCACTTTCAGTAAAACCAAATTGAGTATGCAGCTGAGTAAATGCTCTCGGAGTTAGAATAGTTGAGGTTCTCTCTGGAGGGTTCTCTATAGGAATAGCTGTCGGAAAAGTTTCTTCCTCTTGAGCTGCCATTTCTTCTTGATGGGAAGTCATTCTACATAAACAATTGAATATTCAAAACATCAAGGTGCACGTTTCCTAAAATATGTGAGGTGTTGTATAAAATTAACAAAGCAATAAACGAATATAACCGGAATGAAAACTAGCAAGCATTTGTTAGTTATGAAATCCAGAGACTATTGTTTTAAGCCTAAATATGCAAGTATAATGTTGATGCAGACAAATCAGCTCAAATTGTTAATACTTTGCATTGGTATTTAACTTTAGTTGATTGATTCACAAGCATTTCATGCAATGTAATTAAGTTGCTTATCTTGTCTCGACTAATCTGTCATTTGATGTGGGCAGTCAATGGCAGTATTTTCGCCTTGGTTTTCTTTGTTTGTTATTTTCAGCAGGTTGGCAGCTTATAAGTTAATGCGGTCTGTGAAATAATACAATGAGATTCAAGCAAATTTAAAGTTGGGGCAGTTCAAAATTTAGGCATCTTAGTTCGGCAGTTCAAGTCAAATACTCAAAGTGGGTCTATGCTCCTAAATGTCAACACGTCCAAAGCTTAAGTATTAACTCGGCTACGATTTAAAAGTCTTTCGCGAGATAAGGCTAGGTCGGTAGCGGATCGGAGTCTAAGTAGTTTAATTCGGCAACTCAGTCCTCCAGGTCTCAAGGGAGAGATAAGAAGGCAAGCTCCGATTCAAAAGGTAGGAACTTCTCCAAGTATTAACTCGGTCACGATTCAGGCCTTAAAGTTTAGATCGGCAAGTTTCTTTCAAGTATTATCTCAGCCACGACTTAAGGTCACTTAAGAGCCAGGTCGGCCAAAGGCTAAGCCACCCAAATTCACTAACTCGCTCCCGAACCAACATCCCACGGCGTTGAACCCGTTAACCCGATAACCATTCCATCAACAGCCGCCTTCATTCATGCCGACCAATCACCCAATAATGCGATTCAAAATTGTCACAAATTCGATACCATGCCATCAGAGATCATCTAGCTTGAGGTAATAAACTGCCTTCATTGTATCAATGATCACCTCGAGCAACCTACGCCTTGCCGATTATAAGTATGATGGATTTCGTGATGGGACGTCGTGCAAAGGAACGATTCGAGTTCGAGCAACAAGGTTTACGAATCGACAATGACCTACAATCGGAAGAAGAATGAGGTTACCTACGCGATCAATGGTAGAGATTATCGGTGACTGGTTGGAATAGAATCGCCTTTAAGAATTTGAGGATGCTTCAATGGCAGAATCAAGCAGGAAAACAAGTGACGAAGAAGATGAAGGAATGCCAACTTATATACCACAGTGGAACACTTGGGGCGGTGTATGCGGTATAATTGTTAGGCCGCACACGAACTACCAACCTAAGAAGGGACGGGTTAAGGGCAATCGAAGCACACGACCTAATCCTTAGGCGCATACATCGAGGGGCAAATGTTAACCCCACCTCGGTGATGACTCGCCGACCTAGCAACTTATCATGAAAACCGACCTAACTGAGTAGGGCATAAGAGGGATGCCGACCTAACCACTCGAATTGTTTGCAGACCCAACTACTAAAAGCATGCCGACCTAACCTCTTAAGAAGCGTGCCGACTTAATGCTCAGAAGACGGTTCCGACTCAGCATGTGTACCAACCTATCTACCCAAATTAGTGGCCGACCTAAATGCCGAAAGTAAATCGGTTCACACTTCAGTCGGAACCTCGGCAACTCGGCGATGACCTAGGGGATAAAGGAGAAGGAGGTGTTAAAACTTAACACATAGCAAGTTAACTCGGCAACGACCTAGGACTTGAGATTTGAAGCCAGGAGAACATGCGCCTCCCATTTAAACCGTAGGCCGTGCATAAGTGGGAAAGGGCGACCTACAACCTAGCCTAACCCGGAGCCGACTCACGATCCAACTCATCTCGGCCGCTGCTTACAACTTGACACCAAGAATCCCTATAAATACACGACTATCTCAAACTTTAAAAGGACTTTTGGATCATTTGCTCCAAGGCATTGAAACTTCAGTATCTTCAAAGCAATCTACACTCCATCACTTCAAGCACACGCAAGACGCTTAGATCAACTTCGCACAGGAATTCAACACATTCAATCATGAATTCGAAGAACTCTGTCACATCGAAGTTTTCCCTAGCTACTTGTTTTTTTGAATTGAATTGGATTGTAATTGAAAGAGATTGTAATAAGTTGTAATCCGATCAGCAATAAAAAGGATTGAAGTGGACGTAGGCTTGATCATAAGCCGAACCACTATAAACTCTGTGCTCATTTACTGCATTTTCTGTTACCTACTGTTATTTCTTGATTCCCGTATCCGCGGGTGGTGCTTTCACATCATTTCTACACACACCGAGGTGTTAGCGTCCGATTTTCACGTTATCAAACTCCTTCTGAAACAAGTAATGTCGCCAATGTTTCACGGCTTGAACAATCGCATAAAATCCTACATCATAAGTGCTATATCTCAACTTGGCTCCAGACAGTATTTCACTGAAATAAGCAACTGGTCTTCCATTCTTGCTCAATACTCCACCAATTCCCACTTTCGAAGCATCAGTATGCAATTCAAACAACAACTGAAAATTCGGCAGTACCAGAATTGGTGCTGTCGTCAAGAGTGTCTTGATCTTCTCAAAGGCAACCCCTGCTTCTTCTGACCATACAAACTTCTTTCCTTTCATGCAATCGGTTACTGGTGCCATCACACTGCTAAAGTGTGGAATGAATCTTCGATAAAAAGACACCAACCCATGAAAACTCCTCACTTCCGTAATTGTCTTCGGTTGTGGCCAACTCCTGACAGCTTCCACTTTATTTTCATCCACTTGAATTCCTTCCTTTGACAGAACATACCCCAGAAATAAAACACTGTCCGTCATAAACACACAATTCTTTGTTGCTGCATAAAACTGCTCTTGTCGTAGAATCAACAATACTTCTCGCAAATGCTGGATGTGTTCTTCCGTACGCCTACTAGAAATCAGAATATCATCAAAGTAAACAACCACGAACTTCCCAACAAATGGTCTAAAAATCTTGTTCATCACTCTCATGAAAGTACTAGGAGCATTTGAAAAACCAAATGGCATAACCAACCATTCATACAAACCCTCCCTTGTTTTAAAAGCAGTCTTCCACTCATCACCCGGTCTAATACGAATTTGATGGTATCCACTCTTCAGGTCAATCTTGGAAAACACAACAGCCCCACTCAACTGATCAATCAAATCATCAAACCTCGGCATAGGAAATATGTATCTCACAGTGATCTTGTTTAGTGCCCGACTGTCCGTACACATCCTCCACGTTCCATCCTTCTTCGGTACCAATAAGGCTGGCACGACACATGGACTCAAACTCTCCTGGACACGCCCTTGTTCTAGCAACTCCTCCACCTGCCTTCTCAGTTCTTCATGCTCCTTCGGACTCATCCGGTAATGTGGCCTGTGAGGTAACACTGGCCCTGGCACAAGATCAATTTGATGTTGAATATCTCTCAACGGCGGTAATTCCTTCGGCAACTCCTTCGGAAACACATCACTGAATTCTTCCAATACCGGCTTCACTTCCTCTGGAACTTCAACTGATTCAGTAGCTTCATGTCCAATCAACAAAAACACTTCAGAACTCTCCTCTACTTCTTCAACAAATTCCTTTAAAGTCAATAAAGTTTTCAGCTCCTCAATCTCCTCAGATTTGCTCTCTTCCTGTTGTCTCTTCTTTGGAACTAAAATAATCTTAACACCTTCAAACAAAAAACTGTAGCTATTGGTTTGACCGTCATGCTGCACTGCTCGATCATACTGCCACGGTCTTCCCAAAAGCAAATGACAAACATCCATCTCAACTACATCACACCAGATCTCGTCTTTATATTTTTTACCAATAGAAAATGGAACTCGAACTCGCCTATCCACCCTCACCTCTCCTCCTTTTCTCAGCCATGCTAACTTGTAAGGATTAGGGTGTTTCTCCGTCTTCAACTTCAGCTTCCTCACAGCTTCAGTAGAAATAATATTGTCTCAACTTCCTGCATCAATCACAAACTTACAAACTTTTCCCAGAATAGTGCGTGTAGATTGACCAATGTTGCTCCTCAACCAACTAGCCTCATCCTCTTGTTTGGGCGTTAAGCAAGACCTTCTCATCATTAGATTACACCCTTCACCTCCCAATGCGATATCCTGTTCATCTTCCTCCACTGGACTAGAATCACCTTCACCAACATCCTCACCTTCAACTTCAACAATCATCGTTCTCTTCTTTGGCTTTGGACATTCGTTGCTCTTATGACCCACTTCCTGGCAATTGTAACATTTAAAACTGCTGTTGACCTTTGCCTTCTCAACCTCTTTCACAACTGGTTTACTGACAGCTTTAGAAACATTGGAACTACCACTAACACCTTTTCTTTGAATATTGGAACTGGTAAACACACCATCTCCTCGTCTTCCCTGCTTTTCCCAAGCTATCGCCTTCTGGTGCGCTTCCGCCACAGATCTCGGATCAAACATATTAACCATATCCTGCATTTGCATTCGCAAACCTCCAACAAACCTAGCAGTTAACTGTTCCTCTGTCTCCATAATGTCATTTCGAGCAATCAGTTGATAAAACTCGTCAGCATAATCATTAACAGTCTTCGTCCCTTGCCTCAAGTTCTGCAACCTCTGATACATGAGTGATTGATAATTGTAAGGTAAAAATGTTGCTTTATCAATTTCTTCATTTTCTCCCAATCCACATTCTTCGACTTCCCCATCCGTTCTCGTGTAAGTTAGGTTTGCTGCCACCACGCCATAGCTCTCCCTCTCAACCTAGTAGCAACCAACTTCACTCGACGGTCTTTCGGAACCTCCTTGAAATCAAAGATCTCCTCAACATTAGACAACCAGTCCCAGAATTCTTCTGCAACCATTCCACCTTTAAATTCAGGAATCTCCATCTTCATTCCCGATTCCCATCGACGATCATCCTCTACATCTTGATACTGACATCGTGTTTGATCTTTATCTCGGTAATGAACACTTCCCCTATCACCATCAAACTCCTCATCAAAATCTGAAGTATATCGATGTCGATCACGACCACCAACCTCTCTACCACCACCACTTCTTCGATCTTCATTCCTATCACGATTGTCAGCACTTCTACGATCATGATCTTCTCTTCTCTCCCGATCTGAATGTGGTGAAACTCTACTTCTCCCATGGCTCGATTCAGGTGAAACCCTTCTTCGATTTTGATTCATTTCAAGCATCATTCTCTCTAATCGACCAATTCCTTCATTCAACTTTTCAGTGAAACTCTCGTTGATTCGTTGTTCCATTTCATCGGCCTCTTCTCTTCCATACAAAGCATTAATGTTGCGATGACGTTGAGCTCATCTAGGAGGCATGATTGATCTTCAAGCAAACTCAAAAATAAATTTCAAACACTTTTCGAACTTTGACCCAAAATGTGATGGATCGAAACTCCCAACTTGTTGCAACTTCACGATGAACACGATGAACACCAAACTTCTCAACAATTTGCAAATCCGATCTCCAAACCTCTAATTCTCGAAACCCAAGTCTCCAAATAATGCAAACTTCTTGCGATCTAGCTCTGATACCAAACTGACGCAGCGTGGGAAGCGAATTCGACGATGTAAATCGAATCCATCCAGGATCTAACATGATTAGCGGAAATAATCGGTGAATCGACGAAGAATCGATGGATTCAAGAATACCGAAAGGCCTAAATCCGTTGATCACGAAGATACCGAATTTTAGCAATCTTCGACACGTTGATCGCGCACGATTCCGTGAAGAAAGATCTACAATTCTTTGAGCGTTGATCAAGCGCACTTGATTCCGCGAATTGGCTTCAACGTTCGTTGATTCGAGTGCACTCGAATGCCGAAGTGGAGATAGGAGTTAACACTCGACTACCAATTTAAAAATTGAGGCACAAAGCACAAACCAAATTTTATTCAAATTTCAACAACCCTTACAAAATGACACGATTCACCTATTTATAGGCTTACAACATGAATTACAACACAATATGTACACGACATAAAGCTACATAATACAACACAACAGCCTCATTTGTGACCTACAAGACAGGACGCGACTTAAACTTGTCATGCGACTTAAGAAATTACATACAAAAGTGTTTTTATTCGACTTAACAACTTCGCACGAGCTAACATGAAGCACGGCACAGAAACTTCGCGACTTAAAATAGAGTACGGCACAGAAACTTCGCGACTTAAAGGAATAGGACGTTCGCGACTCAACGGAATTGAAAATAGGTCGTTCGCGACCTAATTTTGAGTCGCGACATACGACTTTGTGTACCATGGAGGCAGGTAATCTCGTGACTTACTGGAAGGAATTCGTCTACATCTCGCGACCTATCCTATGTCGCGCGCGCATCCTAGGGTTAGCTCGCAGTGGTAGGTCGTTCGCGACTTTGGATGCGGTTCCGAAGGAGGACAACGACTTACAATAGTTTGCTTTGCGACCTAACTTCTCGTAGCTCGTGCGCGATATACGGAGGAGGGGAAGCGATCTAGGGTCGCGAGTTAGGTTGGAGGAAGCTTCGGCAATTTGGGCTTCTTCGTGAACTTCGCCTTCACGACCTAGGTTAGGTTGGCCGCGACCTACAGAGGTACGTTCTTCATCGCTATGTATGGTTTCGTTGAATAAAATAAATAAGTTGAAAAATGGAGTTTGACTATTTTATATTATATTGTTAAGTACATGTTAAGATATTGAGAATATAAGAGTTTTAAATGATTTAAATCAATTAATATTGGAAGTTAGATTGAAATTTATTTGGAATCGAGCTTAATTGAGAATTTAACTTCATAAGTTAATGTAGAATTTATTAACTTGAAATTTTAAAAGGTATGATATTTATAACGGAAATTTTATTCAAGATGGATTAAATGAATATTTCTAGTATAAATAAATTGGAGGAAATTTTGATTGTGAATAGTAATTTGAGTTTTATTTAAAAGGATTTCGGATTTATTATGCAAATATTTCAAAATAAATAATAGGACTTTAAATTTTTGAAATATAAATTTCCAACATTAGTTCCAATTGTTTAATATTCAAAGTTTGAAATATATTGAAACTGAAGTGGTTTATTGAAACTGAAAGCGATTTTTAAATTGATTGATTTTGACTTAATCTTAAATGAAATAAATTGTAAGTCGCACAAATTATTTTATTTTATAAAGAAATTTTAAATTCAAACTATTTTATTTTATATACTGTTGAATATCCAAACCATTTATGTTTTGAAGTTATGGTTTTAAAACTATGGATTTCGAAGTATAATGTTGAAAGTTAAAATTCAAATATTTGGTTTCGAGGTATTATAAATTTTAAAAGTGGCATGATTTTGGAAAAGAAATATATATGAAATAAAATGATATCATTTTATTTGGGTTTTAAAAGGAAATGATATCGTATTTATGGGTTTTGAAATGGATAATTTTATTCTAGTTTTGAAAGTATAGTTATTTTTAAAATGACCGCGGTGCTATAATAACGTTTTTTTTTTGAAGAGACCGGGATCGGAAGTTGTCATACTCTCTGCCAACTCCGAAAACCAATTTAACAACCGTATACGCGGTGGAGAGTCCAGAATGAAGTAGGATGGTGGCGGCGTTTCCTTTGAGGTAAGTACGTGGACCCGACTCCCGTGAGTTGGCATAAGGTGGCTAAAACAGGAGCGATTCTCGGGCCAATGAGGTCATTCCTCTGATTGAACGCACTCCTTCGATATTATACTCTGACTTTTGGATTTTGTTCGGTGGCCACTTTTGATTTTTGATTTAGGGGTGTAGTTCGAGGTGGGCGGTAGCTGCGCACTGCGCGTTTCCACCAGCCGGATAGCAATTGGTATATCTATCCTGGCATTGCCTAGTTGTGCCGTGTCACCTACCCTATCGCGCCTTGTACGAGTTTGGATTTCTCCCATAGCCCGTGTGGTATCCTAGGTGGCTTCCCTATCAGGAGGGACTATGATATTGGATGGACTATTGGGACTATTACGTGTTAAGGGCTATATGGATAACCCCTTAATGCTAAGAAAAAAGTAAGTTTAGTTTACAATTAGACACTATTATAATAGCGCAATATACTACATAGTAAATAGTTTAACGGATCCTTAGGAGATCTAAATCCCGAGCATCTCTTGAGTTACTGCACTCATATTTATTTATGTTGATTTAACTTACATAAGATCTTTAAGTTCTGACTCGAGTGTTTTGTCTTTTCAATACGCTCGGGTCAGTCCGAGCTTTTCAGGATCGAAGACTTTAGTTCTGGAAGACGAAGACGAAGATTGGTAGTATTGCTATCTACTATATTATTTCACTACACTATTTAATTCCGCTACATTGATATTTATGTGTATGTGAACTCTGATATTTATTGTATAAAAAGAATCAAATGTTTGTAAACAGTTTTATGAACTGTATATTTATTATTATATTTTATCCTTCCGCTGTGAGATTCTATTTAGTTTTTTCTCTTCTCTGTTTTTCTTATTTACCCCATAACACTCTGCCCTTTTGTATGGTTTGAATTGGCACATGTGTCGATTTGAAGTGTGCGAAAAGGCAAGACGTTACATCATTAGTGTTGTAAATGTTGTGAGAAGTTATTAATTAAATAAAACATATTAAATGTTAATGATTATTGATCTATTAATGATGTTTAAAAGTATTTTGAGATTTGAAACTAATAATATTTATAAATAATGGATTTTAGGTTTTCAATAACTTTTTTTTAAATATAAGTAGTGATATAAATAATTATTTTCAAATAGTTTACACATATTTATAAAGATGTTGTTTAAAAAAATTATGTGGTAATTATAAATGAAGCAAGAAATTTTATAAATGAATTTTTTTCGTAAAGTATTAAAGATGATGATTTGCAAATGAAGTTTTCAAATGAATATTTCAAGAATTTTTTTTATAAGTTTCTTCGAACGCATAATTTAAAGATATTATATAAATGGGGAAAAAATGATTTGCGATGTTTTATTTATAGTAATATACTTACCAATTTATTTGAATCTCTATTTTGGATCTATGGTTTGAAACATTTACTTGATTTCGAAGCACTAACAGTAAATTTATAGGTTTATTCGCTATTTGAATTTTAGTATTAAACCATGATAAATGTTTTTACATAATTTGAATATTCATTTTAAACAAGTATGTAAAATTAATTATGATGATATGAAATTTTATACTTTGGTTTGGATATTTAATTTAAGATTTGAGTATACTATTAGTTTTAGTTTAATAATCTAGGGTTATAATTATTT
This sequence comes from Allium cepa, assembly GCA_030765085.1. Classification (NCBI taxonomy): domain Eukaryota; kingdom Viridiplantae; phylum Streptophyta; class Magnoliopsida; order Asparagales; family Amaryllidaceae; genus Allium; species Allium cepa. The sequence goes on along the minus strand of CM060938.1, from coordinate 704,869,732 downwards.
TAAAATATGAGTCTAATAAATTATCGGATTTAAGGAACTTTATTAAAAAGAACGAGGCTTATCATGATGATTTGATATAAACTTCTAACATTGTTTAAAATTTTGGAAAATTATTGCATAATGCTTTTAAGATGTTTTAAGTATATCTTATATCCTTACTAAGTGAATGAGGTTAAATGTTTTTATTGAATTTTTAGATATATTGAAATATTTCTTTCTCTTCAAGGGCGAATACCAAAAACTTATGTAACATTCAACTATATTCCAAATATATATATATACATATATATATATTATAACTTATCAGAAATGTTTAGTAAGTTGAAATGTTCATAGAATATGTAAATATTATACAAGCAAATCTTAAGTAATGAAGTGTTTGTTAGTCCGTGAGATGATGGTTTTGATGACAACAACCTTAGAATAGATTATAAAATATAAATACTAACATTATAGTTTAGAAATATATGTATATGCAGGATTTAACCATGCAGGTACCAAGAATGAAGACTGTACAGTATAGTGATTCAAGATATCAAGTTTGAAGACTCATGGATATCAAGAATATCAAGATTATCAAGAGTTCAAGTTTTCAAGTAATTTAATTTTTTAATTAGGAATTTTGTTAAAACTCCTAGAAAAGCACTGGCGTCTTAAAATCCAATTTATTCGTGGAATGGAATCCACTTCGAGCCTGTTAAAAGGATGGAACCCTAAGTAGGGTGGAACCTACGAAAAATCTAGTGGAACATTGTTTTGCATCCGCTAATCTTTTATTCAAATGTTTTTACAAAATTATCTTGTTTTCAAAAAGATTTCAAAATCTTCCTTTTTAAAGCATCAAAAACATCTATCCTGATTTCAAATACGTTTAGCCTTCAAAATAATCTTTAATTTCAAAATCAAATTATCCGTAGTTTTAAACTATCTTTAATAATAATATATTTAACTTTTAAATATTTATACCTAGATTTAAATATCTATAAATTTACTTATATAATTTAACTATAGACAAGTATATTTATAAAGTTTAAAATAATTTTAATATAAGATAGAAGTTATTTTCAAAGAAAAACAAACCACGGAAAATTCCTTTGGGATGTCGACATGCTCAACCTACCCATGTTGACATAGTGTCAGTTGGTTTCAAAATTTAAATTTCAAAAGAAGTGTCTATTCGTCATATCTCTTCACGAATGGACATGGTTGTTGTTCTTCTATAAACAGGGGCTGTTTCCAACGAATTTCAATATAGATTTTCTAGTTTTTCACTCCTCTTCTTCTTCCACATTTCTTTATACATATTCCTACCAATACTCTACCGAAATCAACATTGAATCTAACTAGATTATCTCTGGTTTGATTCTCTATCTCTATCTCAACAAGATTCTCAGTGCTATTTAGAGTTATAGGCTTCTTTGTAACCAATTAAACGAGAAAAGGTATGATTGTAGCCTTGGAAATCAATCAAGCGAGAAAAGGTATGATTGTAGCCTTGGAAATCAATTGGGTGAACTTGTTGCCCATGAAATCAAGTATCTCTACCCAGCGGATTGTGAATCTGAAGGGTGTACATTGTTTCCTTAAAATCAATTGGGAGATTCTGCCGAAATTTTCTGTGAATTTTAAATTTAGAAATTTTATGAAAAGTGAAATATTTTTAAACTTCAGTTGGCTTGAATATGAAGATTTACTTGTTATTAATTGTACATTGTATTTAAATTAATTAATTACGAAAATTAATTGTTTATATATTGAATACTTTAAATAAAATATACTGATTCCTTATTTCCACCTCTTCCCTTCTCGAGGACGAAAAGTTTTTAGTAAGGGAGAGCGTAACGATCCGTATTTTTCGATAATTAAAAATATTAATTAAATAAGGTTTTAGAATTTTATATTGAAAAAAAACTAAAATTGTGATGTTGTAATGAGAGCAATAACTAGAATATAATGTTAGTAATGTTAATATAAGACAATTGCTAACTATTTTAATGTAATTCCTGTTAATTGAAGTGACTGTAAAGTTATAATTGGCTATAAACTATCAATAAGGAAATACATTGAATGTTGAAATTACATGTAATCAATTAGAATCAGCTAATATTGAATATGAAATCAATGATGTTGTTTGAATTTTGTTGATAACTATTTAACGTAATTTCAAATCAATTAAAATAAATTATAGGTTGACTTGGTTATAATTGTAAATAATGAAATAAATTAAATGATGTAGTTAATGGTGAACTTGTATTTAATTAATTGATATAGGTTAATATTGAATACAAAACCTTTTTGAGTAAGCAAATTATTACCCTTGGTCGTAAATAATAAGGTAATGGGTATGAATTATTATTATTATAAACGATTGTATTAACATTTTCTTATTAATTTATACGTTTGAATAATGAATTGGTAATTAATGGAATTAAGGCGATTGAATGTTGTAATATTGGAATTGTATGTCAGCAATTGAAATAATTGTAAAGTTATTTGTGATAAGTTGGAATAAGGAAATGAATTAAATGTTATATAAAAGGTGGAAAATTATATGTAATTAATGGAAAATTGAGTATAATCAGAGTTGTGTAAGTAGTCATAATATTTATTGTTTATAATAAACATGTAAATGTGATTAAGTAAGTAAAAAGTAACATTTTGTCATTTATCACCTATTAATTTAATCCATTGAAATTAAATTGAAAATCAATTGTAATTAATCTAATCACTTATTGCAGTTAATATGAATTTAAGTGACAACTATAGAAGATTGAGGTAATGAAATAGTAAACCAACGTTAAATATATCCATAAGATGATAATTGACTGAATAATAAGATGAAAATCAAAATAAATATATATTGGAATTTAAATTAATTAATGAATTTATTATCGTTATTTTGGCTTGGAATCTTTTAATAAAAGGGAAGGATAATTTATTTGAAATTAATGACGTTTAATGAGAGAATGTACGTTTGTTAGGATCCATTTTAAAGTGTAGTTTTGAAATTAATTACAATTATGTCGATTTGGATTCTATCAATTTAAAAGAGTAAAAGAAAGAAACATTAATTTTAATTAATGGATTAACAAACGAAACATTCATTATTGTTAAAATAAAAAGAATGTTTTAATGAAAATAAAATGAATATTTCCATTTTGAGGGTAAAAATAATTTTATTAAAAACAAAAGAATTTCAAAACAATATTTTATAGTCATCAAGTATTAATTTGAGGTTATATATAAGTGATTCTAATACTAATCTTGAAATTTTCAATTTAAATTTTATGTTTTGTGATTGCGCTCCGACAAAAACTTTATCTTGAAAAAAACTTGAATTTGAGTTTTGGATTATCTTTTATTTTGTGTAATGTTACATTGGTTGTTGTAATCAAATTTATTTGTGGTTTGTTAATTATGTTTAAACAGGTGTAAAAATATATATAATTGGTGTTAGTATATTTAGTTGAGTGGAACATGCAATTAATTGAATCCTAAGTGGTCCCTTCATTTCCTTATTATTCAATACACTTGGCATTATTTCCACATTTTGGTTTTATTGCAATTCTCTAATGTAGTTGAAACATGAATTCACATCCTTTCTTATTCTTCCTTTTTGTATATTTCATTACCCAAAGCATTTACTTATATCATATAGCTTCATTTTATTTATCCCTTCCATAACTATATCATTTGTTACTTCCCTTTTTTTTCATATCATATCTCAATCTTTCCCTTAGAACTTCATTATTTTTCAAACAACAACGCCTCCATTTTTTTTCCTCAAAGTCTCAATGTGAACATAGCTTTATTCCTCTACTTAGTTACTACCAATTCATTTTTACTTAAGCTATGTTCAAAAAAAAGTGTGAGCATCTATTTCTTCCTCAACCACATCTGCACCTTTCCTCATCACCTTGCCTTCTTTTGCAGGAAGCCTTAAAAAAAATGAACAATGAGAATTAACTTTCATGGTTTTGGCTTTCTACTTCTTGACTTTGTTTTGGGTACATCAAATTTGAAAACGTGAGTTATTAAAGTTTCTTATTTTAATAATTAAATGTGTACATATTTTTTATTATATCCTTATAACCTGAATATCTTCCATGTACAAGCTCCTACACATGCGTAGTATCTTCTGTTGGACTCATATTGGAATTCCTAACGATATGAAATAGGTTTGGCTGAGTTTGGAGACAACTGGAAAGGCATCTTTGTTTGGATTTTTGCGTTCTATATGTCGAAGGTGAGTGTTTTAACCAGTCACGAATACTAAATTATTTATATTAGTTAAATTAAATTTATGATGTGATTAGAAATTTATTAATTGTTGTTTTGTATGTTTAGATTGTCATTTAGGTTAAATCTGAATATATATTGAACCGAATTGACATTTAATTAATATCGAATATAAATTGCTAGTTAAACACTTGATAATGATAATCAATTGATTATTGTGATTAATTAGCTTATTTGGATGTTGGATTGTGATGGATGTTATTGTTTGTTATTTTGGATGATTGGATGTTTATTTATGTATACATCTTTGTTATCACTATGGATTGAAATGATAACCCGAGAGATTTCCATCGATTTGGAAATTTTTATTTTGGATATTGGTTTAAATGACATATACCCATATAATTTCTTGAATTTGGATTATTTATTAGAATTGAATTATTTGAAAGGTTTAAGTTATAAATTTAAACTTCATATTTATTTTAATTGAAATGATTAAGACTAATATTTTGAATTATTTGAAATCATTTAAATAATTATATCCATGTTATACACTTGATAGGAGATGAAAACTCCATAACATCTCAAAAGCCATTACAGTAATATTTCTATTCTAATTATTTTGATTTGACTTACACAAGATCTTTTAGTCCTGACTCGAGTATTTTGTCTTTTCATTACGCTTTGGCACAGTCTGAGCTTTTCAGTGTATTGAAGACCATTTTATTTTGGAGGATGAAGATGGAGATGGGTCTACTATTTATTTTTAATTATTCCACTAAATCATGTGTTCCGCTGGATTATTTATTTATTTCTATTGTATATATAACTCTGATTTGTATTAAAAAGTGCAATCAAATGTCATTTGTAAAACAGCTTCATGAACTGTTTATTTGATCATTATATTTTTCCATTCCGCTGCGAGATTCAGTGTTCTATTGTTTTTTCCTTCTTTTTTGTTATTTTCCTATTTACCCTATTAACAATCCTCTCTTTTGAATGGTTTGACTTGACGTGTGTGGTTTATTGTCGATTTAAAGCATCTAAAAAGGTGGGTCGATGCATCATAGATTAGCAAATGTGATTTAAAATCAATTGGTTAATTAATTAAGTTAATTGATTTATTAATGCTCCTTAATATGCAACTATTTCATATGAGGTCAAATTTGAATAAGGTGAGTTGCATTGTACTCGTGAAAGCATTATCTACATTTTGGATTTGGATCGTTTGAATTTGGAGCTATTGAAATTTTAGGCTAGAATCGTACTTCATTCGATTTTAGACTGATCAAAAATGCGAAGGCATCCATTGGAATTTTGACGAGTTTATTGGCATTTAAACTAGTTATATAACATCCACGATGCTCTAAAATTATGATGGAATCCTTAGTTGATAGTTTTGATATTGTTTTTGTTGTTTGATTGATTGTCTAGTTGAAATCCAATTTTGGAAAATGGATGACATATTAACTTAATTGCTTTGAACCAATATAATCATATATATTGTTCGTAACCATTATTTTGCAGGGAGTATTTATAGAGAGGCCCTAAGGGGTTTCTTGCCACTAATATCTGTTTATTTTCTTATGTTGCTTATATTTATATCAAGTTGAAATTAATCATGATATTCGATTTAAATTGTTTACGTGACGCTATAGCGATTTATATATTTAATATCATCCCCTGAACTTTGTGTTTGTTGACTTAATCTTGTATTTTCACAAAAGTTAATTACACATTTTGATTTATGATTCTAAATTAATTAATTATTTTAGATAATGATAATTGATTTAAATAAACATTTTAAATTAATGATATTTGAGTTTAATCGGCCATTTTAAGTTAATGATATTTGAGTTAATAAATCATTTTAGTTAATGATATTTGAGTGTAATTAAACATTTCAATTAATGATATTTGATTAAATAATCATTTTAACTAATGATATTTGATTTTAATTGATCACTTTAATTATTGGTATTTGAATTTGATTAATCATTTAAATAACGACATTTGATTTTAATAAATAATATTTGAATTTACTTAATCATTTTAATTAATGACATTTGAAGTTAATTAATCATTTTAGTTCATAATGTTTGAAATGAATGAAATGATTTAGTGTTTAAAAGTTAATTAATGGATTTAATAAAGGTTATAAAGTTAATTTATCGATTAAGTTAAAGTGTTTTAGTGATAATTGGTTGTTTTAATAAAGATAATTGATTGGTTTATAAAATGAGATTATAAATTTGATTAATTATCTTTCAGGATAATTAATATTGTTTTAAATTTGTGAAAAATTATAAATGTTATTGATAATCTTTGGAGATAATTAATGTTGGATTAAATGTATAAAAAGATTTTAAATTTGACTTATTGTCTTTTTGGAAGATAAATGTGGTTTTAATGTTATACAAAAGTAATATAAATTATCCTTCAGGACAAATTAACATTATTTTAAATTTATAAAGGTATTTCAATTGATTTATTATCATAGTAAATGTTGTTTTAATATAATAAATAATAGTTTATAAATGAGAAAAACCTTTAAAAGGAACTGTTTCGAAATAAAGTTAAGTATAAATAGTTTAGTGTTTATAACAAAAAATGTTTTGACATTTGTTTTGATCTTGATTTTAATACACTTAGAAAATGTACTTTGCGCTTCTAAAAGTATATTTTAAAAGTGTTTTTAAAGTGTCTATAAAGTATTGTGATGTGAAAACCAAGAGCAAGTGTGAACAATCATTTTATCATTCACGATAGTTGAGCTATGTAGGGTTGCTCCCATTAGGGTATTTTAATACTCACTCTTGATTGGATTTGATTTTGCGCATTATGGTATGAAATACTCGGGTACCCGGTAAGGTTGGTGTAATGCCCTACCCCCATACCCACCATAGTAAAGAGAATTAACGAGTAATTCCATCTACTAAAGTGGAGAATAAGGCTGGTTTAGGGCGACCATCTATAATTTTGTCTTAAACATCTACTGAATACGTCGATAAATGTAATATGATTTTTCTTTTCTATCTTAAGTGGATCGACATACCCAGTAAATTCTTAATCCAAAACTTTAGGTGGCTAACGAATCTATCAGAATAAAATACAATAACTAAATGAAAAGCACATCGTAGAACAGTAATCAACAACATATATATACATATACACCGATACATGTTTAGTACAATACAATATGAATACAATAAAGGTGGTACCCGACCACACCATATACATTGAAAAAATATAAATATATCAAAGTATGTGGTAGAACAGAAACTACTCAAGAGAAAGAAGAGCTGATATCCAACATCAACTTCAAGCAAAGTCCAATAGATGATACCTGAAACAACTCTGGCCGACCCGAGTATAAATACGCGGGTCAGTCTAGCTACACAAATCAGTCATCGATAATATAAAGCAGAATAGATATGAAGATACTTCTTCTCGAAAGAGAACAATGAATCGATCAACTCATAAGCTTAACACTTAAGTAACAAATTCTACTTATGTGACCAATACCACGAAAGAGGTAACTCGAACTCAATACTCAAATCAAACACTAGTGCCTTATATCATCAGCGACATCCCAAAATGTCTACAAGGTTTCCATGAACCATATCTCCTCAAAAGGAGAAACATCAATACAAACTCTCGCCAAAATGGCAAACATAAAACATCCTCAAATAGGATGATCTAGAACTCAATTATAGATGAATCTCCAAATTCAATTATACCTCATCTCATCTCATCGGTATAATTGTAAATAAATCTCAACTCACCACAATGGCAAAACCCAATATATCCTATAAAGTCATGAAATTATCCAAACTCATAACTAAAAGAACTCGATAAGAGTTTAAAACATCATAATTGAAATCACCATATATATAACATCTCATATAGCACTAGGCTATCGATGTAATAAAACATCTTAAAAAGGTGAATTCACAATAAAACAGAAAACTAAAAAAATCCGGATTGGCCAAATCCCCGATTGTAATGCCAAAGCAATGCTGCATGTGCTAAACTCAGGTGGCCGAAGCCCTAGAAAAGGTTGCTAACACCTCCCAAAGCAGTTCGTCCTCATGAAAAGGTCGTTGACACCTCTCCAAGCCATGAATAGGAAGAAAAGTATTAACGTGTGTCCCATACTACACATTCACACTTAGCGATTTACTAGCCGCTAGTCGATGCCACACGAGAAACATCATAAAACTCAAAAAATCATATCTTGCCTGGTCTCATTGGCGAGTGATAAAGAGACAATATACTTGTCTCATCTCATCGATAAGTATTAAATGGCATCGTAACTTGTCTCATCTCATCGACAAGTGAAAACATCATGATGGTTCCTCATAAACCATAAATCATAAAATACGAAATCATAAACACAAGACTTGCCTTACATCATTGGCAAATAAACAAAACATCATGATGGTTCTCATCGACTCCTACATAAGAGAGCTCAAACCATAATACTTTCCAAATATGGGCCATCTTAAATAACCCCAATAAATAAAAATTATAAAACTCAAAATACGCCATAAAATGGCAAAACATCTCAGAATCAATAATCTCAAATAGCTTCGATCGTACAAGTCCAGAATTAACCGAAATAGTAAACGCACATGTCCTATACCACGTGTTTTACTAAATCATTTAATTATCTTTCTCATATGTTCGAATGGTATAAAAGTTTATGTTTTATATTTAAAATAGTTTAATAGAGGAAGCAGGCTTTTAAAACCTTTTCCCGAAAATATTAACAAAACCAATATTTGAAATTCCTTTACCATAGGAAATAAATAGATTTTATATTAGAAAAATAATTTCAAAATACTATATAATAACAATTTTAAATGTCCATTTATTTCAAAAATAACTTCAAAAATGGTTTAGTGAAAATCATGCTCGAAAATAATGAAAAACAAGAAAGATAACTCAAGACCAATAACTTGAATTCAATATGAATTCAATTCAAATTTAACCAAAATTAATTCAAAAATGATGAAAATTTGAATTTCAAATTCCTCAAATATAGCTAGCATACTGATAGGCATCATAGCTCTCAAAATGTTTCAAAAACAACATGAAAACCGAACGAGAATGAGAGCAAAAATGACCTAACACAATTCTAATGTTAATGATTGTTATTATTGTCATTTTGCACTCAGGACAACAACATGCAAACAAAATTTCGACCAATCAAACTTCAAATTTTCGCAAACCTCAAAACATTAAACTTGTTAGACATGATCTAGGCTTTCCATGACATTTGAAATAATTGAATTTTATTAAGAAGTGAAAGAGTTATGGTTAATTCTATTTCAAATTCAAACATAGAGCAAATGTAAGTTTTGCTCTCGGGATGGCAATATAAAAACTCAATTATGATCCAGATAACTTCAAATTTCTAAAAAACTCAAAACTCAAAACATCAAACTTATATCTTTATGTCCATGCTTTCCATACCATTAAATTTTTTAAAATTTGGATAAGATATGGGTAACTTATGACCAAAACAATTCTCAGGCCTGTGATTGTTGCTGCTGTCGTTTTGCCCTCGGGAAAGCAACAAACAAGCACAGTTTTGATCAAGCAAACATCAAAAGTTTAGAAAATTCAAAACATAAAACTTTTAGCACAAACTATAAGCTTTCCGAAACATCTAAAATTATCAAATTCAGTTAAGAAACAAAGAAAATATGGCCAATTTTGTTTCAACATAGAGCAAATATTGGTTTTGCTCTTGGAATAGCAGTAAAAAAAAATTGATTTTGACATAGCTAATCTCAATTATAGAAAACTCAATACATAACAGTTGTAGTATATGATTTGTGTTTTTCGATACATTAAAAATTATCAAATTCGGTTTAGAAACAAAGAAGATATGGCCAATTCAAATAGGGCACTTGAAATCGGTAAAACAAGATAATAACAGAGAGCAAAATAGTTCGTATAGGCTACAGATTTTCACAAATTTTAATATTTTGATCATACAGAGAGCTAGAGTTTGTGAGTTTTACACTCACCTTGCATTCATGAAGATGAAACTATGATTTAGAAGCCAAAGATCGAAGCTTTTAGCCAAGAACAGAGCATCCAAACCTGTAAAACTTGGAAAAGGACACATGCACAAACAGTAGAGAACTATTAACAGATTATCTCTGTAAAACTTGATTCTTAAAAGTGTTCAGATTGTGGATTACCTAAGTTTGAAGTTTATATTCTCATTTTAAAGCACGGATTTTCATTGTATTTGACAAGTTTAAGCATAGATTGAAAGGGGAGGAAAGGGTTGCTGTCATTAATAAGCTTCTGGAATTTTGAGGAAGAAAAGAGAAAAATGGTACGTATTGTTATTTTTTTTCTCATTACTCATTTTTGGTTACAAGCTAATGATAATGGTAATGGCTTTAGCCAAATTAATAAAAGAAGTTAAATTAAGTTAACTACTTAATCTTTTATTACATGTTACAATGTATACTAACAAATGAATTAATACTATTTCAAGTTTTACTTCTTTAAAACTTTTGAAACTCAATACTCGTGATAATAAAAATGTTTTACACTCAAATAATTTTTTATATTATTGAAACATTTTTATTATCGTATTTCTCTATTTGTAAACTAAATGGCAAATTTACATTTTTAATTGCAAAATTCATTGTAATTAACTTTAAAAATTACACAAAAATGGCATTCTTGTGTAATTATATTTTACAAATCATTTCTAACTTAATTTTATACTCAATATATTTTTAAACTCAATTCCATCATTATATACAATATATCTCATTTTAAAATTAATTACTCTTTTAAATATCATTAAAAGAAGTAAATAGCAATAATTAACAAAATTATTGCAATAACTCTACATAAAACACATTTCACTCACTTTTTTAATCTCAAACCATCTTAAGAAAGTTTCCAAACTTTATTTTTCTTATTTTATTCTCATTTATATTGTTTATTCCCAATTAACAATAAAAATCCTCTATTTATTATTAATTAACACTATTAAATTATAACCTCCATTATAATTTAATATTCTTAGGTAATCGCTAAAACCAGGGTTGATACAGACTCCTCCTTACAAAAATTACATCCCCGTAATTTTCTAGAAAAAGAGTCATAAACAACACAAAAATTCAATCGACAAAGGATAAAAGACAAACTCGAAACTCAAACCATTCATACTCTCAACATCGAATGGTAGAGAGAAATAACGAAAAAATCACTTGGTTAATCCAATGGCCCATTAAATGCTAATATAATGATTAGAAAACCATGGAATTTTCTAAGTAACTCGAAAGAATTTCGATGATATGCCATCTTCAAATCAAAACTCAATAAGATGCTCAACAATTAATCAATCGAAAATGATTGATTTCACAAAACTCTACGAATAGAGTCGGGATCAAACTCACTTAAACCCAAACTCTAAGCAATAAAGAAGATCATCAATAAGATTTTCCGCATAATATACGGAAAGAACATCCTCAAACAGGGTAGACACAATTGACAAGATAAATAAATCACAAGACGACTTCTCTCAATGCTACCAAACTGGAACGACCGCGAAAAATGCACGTCATTGATAATAGCTCAAAGATATAATATACTCAAGAACAAGGATATAAGCTCGAATTATCTTTTAATCCAAGATATTTAGAATTTTAAATCTCAACATCTTTTAAATTTTTAAATCTCAATTTTCAACATTTGAAAATTTCTCAAACTCTTTACTATACTACTTAGTAAGTAATTTAAAACTCAAAGTTAAAATTCAAATTTCTTCTCTTGCTTCAAAATTAATTTCCAAAGAATTTTGTAAATCCATAATAATATTCCTCAAAATAAATTAAGGGTTTAAATTATCTTTACTCTTCTATTAAACCACTTAAATAGTTTTTAAAACAATCCTCAAATTCTCTTATTATACTCTTCACTTAAAACATCCAATGTATATAATATAGATTCTAAAATCTCAAAATATACTTCCAATAAAGCACAGCTCGAAAATAATCTCATTTAAATTCTCATCTTTAAAATTTAAAAATAAATAAATGGCATTGCCTCGCCATTGAGTCTCTAATAAATAAATATATCTGTTGGCTACAAAGTTGATCGAAAGATCAAAACTGCCTCGCCACTCTATTACTCGTCTCTAAAATCAATGTCTGCCATTACCATTCAAAAATATATTTAATATTTAATCTCAAAATATTATTTTCAAAATCTCAATCTTTAAAATAAAAATCACCGTGTCTGATTTCCTCATCATAGCATTTAGGAGATTCCTATCGATAGCATTGATCAGGCGTATCACCCGGAACTCTTAACTACTCGATGGATAACCCAGCACTCTCAAATTATTTCCATAAAAGAATACTACTCATATATATATATTTTCAAAACATTCTTTTATTTTTAAAATATCTCAAAAATCTAGTTTCTCTTTCTAAAATATAGGTTCGAAAACTCAAACTAAAGAACATTAAGAGAATGCATCGAGATATTCCTAGAATACTCGATTCACAAAATCAACAGAAGGAAATGGAGTGTTCGTCAACTTCTACAAGATGACTAGCCACTCTAGGAAATAATCAAGACACAAGATAAGAAAGTTATTCTTCTTGAAGGAGAAGAAGCATATAAACAACAAATCATTACTTCAAACAAAGTAATGCTACAAAGGATAACACCGATTGAGTAGTCGAAAAGGATAACTCAAACAAACTGAATGATAAACTCAATCAAACTCAAACAATCTAGAAACTCAACTCATTCCTTAGTGGATTTCCTTGTGAAAGGATAGCCGAAGGCTAAAAGCCAAGAATAAGGTTAATTCAAGACTCGATTGCCCGATTGGATATCAAACCCAAACGGACTCATCAAAACTCAACAAAGTCACCTTGATTGGAATTCGAGTTATATCATCAACATCTCCATACTCAAGAGTGAATTCAGAAACTTCGAAATCATCATTAACGTTCCAAAGTGAAATAAATAACAAACCAATCAAAATAGGAAACCTAAATATACAATAGGATCCTATATAACAAAGGATTGGACTTAATATCAAACAAGTCAATCCATCTTAAACCATATGCATCTCAAGATTGTGAATTTCAAACAAATACTCACAAAAGCAACGTCAAATAGAAATCTAAGAATGCTCACAACGAGCCAATCATTGTGGATCCTTTCAATACAATTCACAACTCTCAAAGGAACACAATAAGAATATACAAAGGAATCAATAAGCTTCATCGATACGAACTCACCCGCATCGACAAAAATAAGAATAGAATAATCCCAAATAAGATTATTCATAAGATAAGATAACATCAAACTCAATTATGGAATACTATGGAATACAATATATATTCCAAGACATACTCCATCTCAACATATCCTAAAATTCGAAAATGAATCAAAGCACGATTCGAAAACAAGCTTGAATAAAGGACAATGATTCGCTCGTATTGTACTTCGACGTATCGTAACATACGTACTGTTCTATATTTATTCTACTTTGTTCTGGCAACAGCTTCGATACCATGCTGTAATGCCCCACCTCGAGACCCACCTTAGTAAAGAGAATTAACGAGTAATTCCGTCTAATAAAGTGGAGAATAGGGCTGGTTTAGGTTGACTATCTATAATTTTGTCTTAAACATGTACTGAATACGTCGATAAATGCTATGATTTTTCTTTTCTACCTCAAGTGGATCGACACACCCAGTAAATGCTTAATCCAAAACTATAGGTGGCTAACGAATCTATCAAAACAAAATACAATAACTAGATGAAAAGCACATCACATAACAGCAATCAACATCATATATATACATATACACCGATACATGTTTAGTATAATACAACATGAATACAATACTGGTGGTATTAGACCACAGCATATACATCAAAACAAATACAAATACATCAGAGCATGCGGTAGAACAGAAACTACTCAAGAGAAAGAAGAGCTGATATCCAACATCAACTTCAAGCTAAGTCTAATAGAGATACTTGAAACAACTCGGTCTGACCCGAATATAAATACATAGGTCAATTTAGCTACACAAATCAGTTAATATCGATAATATGAAAAAGAATAGACATGAAGATACTTCTTCTCAGAAGAGAAGAATTAATCGATAAACTCATAATCTCAACACTTAAGTAACAAACGCTACTTATGTGACCAAATACCTCGGAAGAGGTAACTCAAACTCAACATTCAAATCAAATACTAGTGCCTCATATCATCGTCGACATCCCAAAATGTCTGAATGGTTTCCATGAACCATATCTCCTCAAAAGGAGAAACACCAATACAAACTCGTGCCAAATGGCAAACATAAAACATTCTCAAATAGAATGATCCAGAAATCAATTATAGATGAATCTCCAAATTCAATCATACCTCATCTCATTGGTATAAATGTATATAAATCTCAATCTCAACTTGCCAAAATGGAAAAACCCAGAATGTCCTATAAAATCATGAAATTATCCAAACACATAACTCAAGAAACTCGATAAGAGTTCAAAACATCATAATTGAAATCACCATATATATAACATCTCATATAGTACTAGGCTATGGATGTAGTAAAACATCTTAAAAAGGTGAAATCACAATAAAACATAAAACTCAGAAAATCCGGATTGGCCAAATCCCTGATTGTAATGCCGAAGCAATGCTGCATGTGTCAAACTCAAATGGCCGAAGCCTCAGACAAGGTCGCTAAAACCTCCCAAAGTAGTTCTTCCTTATAATAAGGTCGATGACACATCTCTAAGCCATTTTTTCAGCCCTAATAAGATCGCTAACACCTCCCAAAGCAGTTCATCCTCATGACAAGGTTTCTAACACCTCTCAAAGCAGTTCCGTTAGGTGAACATCGTGAATGTGTCACAAAATCACGGATAGTAACCCGAAAAGTGTTAACATGTGTCCCATACCACACATTCGCACTTAGCGGTTTACTAGCTGCTAGTCTATGCCATGCAAGAAACATCATAAAGCTTCGAAAATCATATCTCGCCTAATCTCATTGGCGACCGATAAAGTGACACCATACTTGTTGTGACGTCCCGCCTTTCTCAACCCAGAAAGACGTTTCATCATTAAGAAAGAAAGGGATAGAAATAGAAAAGAATAGAAAGAAAGAACAACAAACATAAGAATCTTACAGCGGAATGGAACAAAATATAATACATCACATAACTATTACTTAGTTATACATACATCAGAGTCATACAATATCACATAACAGGACTGTCATATACATATATGTCCATACATACATCCAAAATACAGCATCACTAACTACACAATGGAACTACATATATAGATACATACGTCTGGTCTCTCCCCAAAATAGCTTCTCCAGAAATCAACACTTCCAATACCTATCACTTGGCTACTCCTAAAAATTTGAGTACCCAAGAGTTTATGAAAACACAAAATATAAACTCTGGGTCAGACATGGGTCTGCTATGAGTAAACAGGTTAAAGTTGCTTAACTTTGAAATCATTTGAAAATAAAGGTATCACGTAAGACTCCCCACAAATAAATACGGGTAAGTTTTTACCTTACGCTAACCAAAACATTTTATAGGAAATTCTGTGATATTATAATAGTGTCTAGGGTTTTAAAGTAAATAGAAAATAGCCGAAATTGTTACATTCATTAAATTCCAGCTACTAGCCACGAAAGTGGGTAATACAAATCAAAACCGTAGGGTCTCGTAGGGAAAATGGATTTCCAACAATGGCAGGGCTACTGGGGTACCGCCCGTCACAGTACGGGGCCTAGATCACCGTACCGAGGATCACTCCCGACCCCCTACAACACAAGGCCGGAACCATTCCTTACTGAACAGTCCCGAACAAGATAACCTCGCAGTTGTGGCCTACAACTGCTCACACAGCCGAAATAAAAAGGGACATCTAGACAGGGGAAAATATTGTCCTGCTTGGGCATGACCCACCTAACCTTGCTGCATCTCCCCTGTTTTAGCCATTCCCGGTTGATGAGGCTTGATGCTACGATTACCTTATTTGAACATATCTTAGAATGCTCATTGTCCGCCTGACGATGTGTTGAAAGCATTCAACCCGTACAAGTTCATTCCGGGTTCGAACGAAACCGAAGGCATTATCTCGTTACACTCATTTTGGAATCATCCTCAGAGTTAACGACGATAACCCTTGCATTCTAAACACCATCTCGATTCACCATTTGATAAGTCACGACCTATCGTTTAATTTGGATCGATGTGGTTTTTGGAGAATCAATATTGATTCTTCCGATCCCGGTCTCATCGGAATCCAAACGCCATTTTAAAGGCCAAGTTGTCTATTTAACTTAACAGTTCAATTCAATATTAAAAATTAACATAACAGATATAACAGATAAATCATATACAGTTATCATAGATATTCATAATATATCACAACACATCACAGAAAAATCATCAACAGATATTAAAGTAAATCAAACATAATTATTCAATGCATACCAAACAGTTTGGATTACTTTACTCAATTGATTGCTTAAGAATAAACTATTTTATTTTATTTAATTAATTACTGATTTATTAACTTATTAATGAATAATTAATTAATTAGTTATCATTAATTATTAATTTATTAATCAACTAATCTTTCCTTACTTATTTAATCAATTAACTTCTATTCATTAACTGTTACTTAATTACTCAGTTAATTAGTTGATTCATAATTATTAACTAATAACTTACTTATTAAATGAATTACTTATTTAATTAATGAACTTCTATCCATTAACTGTTACTCAGGTTCTCAATTAATTAATTGATTGATTCTTGTTACTTATTAACTTACTTATTTAAAAATTAATTTCAAATTACCTTAATTAACCCATTATTATTAATTTAATTAATTAATTAATCTTTAATTAATCACTTAAATTAATTATCATTTGTTAATTAACTTTTAAGTGATATGCTAACATTCCTTAAGATTTAAATTGATTTAACATGTGATTACATTCCAAACTCAATTAAAAATTCAAATATAAATTAACCAACCTTCTAGCTACTAACTATTAATCATCTATTCCTTACATATCTACCTAAATCAACCTTTAATTAAAATACTAACTTAACTAATTAGCAATTATTTATTGAACTTAGTTACACAATTGTACAAAATCAGTATTCACGTCCATTTGGGAAAGCACCGAGACCGCATTGTTCCTTACTCGAGAAAACTCAAGTTTTTCTCGTGTCTCTCCCATGCGTCCCTCTCTCTCTCACTCTCTCTTCTTCTCCTCTCCAGTTTATTCTCATTTTTTTATAAGGTAGTAAAACAAACTGCTGTAGCTACTTTCGCATACGACTCGGAGGCAACCAAAGGGACACTCGAAGCAACCTCACAAAGCTCCCGAGCAACCCACACGTGATAACCCAAAAACAGTACCATGGCACTGATCACCACCGTGCACGTGCACGGTGGTTCGCATTGCCATTGGCGACTCACACCAACCCCCACAAACCACAAAACGACGTCTCACGCGGAAACAAACTTCACTTCAATGCTATACCCTCGAAATCGAAAAAGAGCCTGAAGCTCGAACTCGAAACGCGAGCACTTCACCGAAAACCACCACGTTCGCCCAATATTCATCACCGGAAGCAAAGCCCGTGCGCTCACACCAAGACCATACCCTCCACAACCTCCACCTTGATCCTCATCACACTCGATCATCCCAGTGTGTCGAAATTGGAAATTTACAGAGTATCAAAATTTAAACACTCAAACCCTATTCTTGATTCAAACTCAAAATTTATGCATCTGAAAAATAAATTGACATTTTTCTAGAATCAATTAGTTTACAATCTTTCTTCCTGTTGATTTACAGAAGTTAAAATTAACTAAATCTCCTAAAATTGACAAAAACCCGTTTTCGATTCATTTTAAAACTGCTCTGTTGCTCTTTGCTTAAAAATCAAGATTTTTATGTTAAAAATCATAATTATGTTTATGAAAACTAAATATGATATTGGATTTACAAAGTTAAACATTTGAATTTTTAAACTTTGATTTCTTTTTAACCTGTAGTTTTGAAAATGCAGTATTGAACAATGCTGTTTAAACTTGCAACATGTTTGCAGGCCTTGTTTAAACTAAACAAACTTGAATTGGCACAATACACAGTTCAAATGGTTATACAAATAAGTAATATAGGTTTCTTGGCTTCACTTTTATCAGAATTCAAAAGTTTGAAAAAAAACAACTACTTGCACTATTCAAACAACAGAAGGTACCAAGGCTAATTATATAAACAATATTTAAGCAGTTACTATTTACAAACTAGAAATACAAATTTAGTTTAAAATGGAAAAGTTTACTCACCAAAAATATTTGTTGAAGAGACTGCAGAAAGAAACACCCTGAAACCTTCCTTTGTTATTTGCTGTTGAATTAAATTTTGTTTGTAAAGCCAATAGATGTTTCTCAGGTTTATTTTTAAGTTAAAGTTTGTATAAAATGAACTGATGATATAAAAGTGAATATATATAAATGCTGAAGCTACTGAATAACAGGTGATAACTGGACAGTTCCATTTGTTTGTCATTTTCTTTTTATTGGCTAGTAAAATTCTGCAGTGTGAAATGATATAGGAGATTTCGGCTACATGTACTAGTTAAGCAAGAAGTTATGCTATTTAATGTTTATGCTTTTAATTATGATAGCATATAATTAATGGTGACTGATAGTTACTTTGTGTAGTACAAAGATATTTCCTTTATTTCAGCTAGCATACTCCATATGACACAGGTTTTCTTTTATTATATTTGAAGTGAGACTTATTTTTCTTATGCATATGTATGGCTTGTCTTATTTTTCTCTGACAGGTAGTTGTATTTTATTTGGTAATTAAATTTTTAAACATTTGATTTACACATACTTGTATTTATACATTTCAAATTATAATTTATATTTGTATATTTATGTTACTTTGATTACATCTTATAATTTATGATTGTGTTTTATACTAGTTTTGAATGTTTATACCCATATTGTTTTGCACTTCCATATGTATGTTTAATATTTCCATGTTTGTTTATTTTAAAACTTATCATTTTAAAAACTAAAATTGTATTCATATAAACTATCAAATAATAAAATATTAAATCTTTGATTTGATTTTATTGAATAAGGCAGATTTTTTTTAATGAGTTTTGAAGTATTCTATTTAAATTTTCAAATCAAAATTTTCTTTTATAAAACATATAACTATTAAATATCAAGATCTCATCAATTATAAACATTGACAAGCTTATATTTAATTTAAATTAGATTAAATATTTATTAAATATGCTGTGAAAAATTCTGGGTTGTTACATTCCTCCCCCCTTAAAAGAATTTCGTCCCCGAAATTTAAACAACAGTTAATTCAAAAGCTTTTATATTAACCATCCAAACATACATATCATTCATACAATAGCAAACAAACAAACCGTCTATTCTAACAACATCACTAGTTATCCGAACATAAATCCGGATAAGCACTCCTAAAACTATCGAGAGTTTCCCAGGTACAATCTCTGGGATCCTCACTCCATTGCACCTTGACGAGTTTCACCACTTTGTTCCTGAGTTGCTTCTCGTCTCGGTCCACAATCTGAACTGGATTTCTGACTACAGTTAAATTGGGTTCAACTTCCAAATCTTCTTGTTACCGGTTCTACAACCAGTGAGGGATCATGAACAAATTTCCTTAAATGGGATACATGAAACACATTGTGAATCCCAGACATCTGCTCTGGTAATTCAATCCTGAAGGCTACAGCTCCAATTCTTTCCAATACTCGAAATGGTCCAATGTATCTCGGAGCAAGTTTTCCCGTCTTTCCGAATCTTATAGCACCTTTAATTGGGGAAACTTTAACAAAAACCAAGTCTCTGATCTCAAATTCCAATGGCCTTCGTCTTCTATCAGCATATTTCTTCTGACGATCTTGAGCAGCTTTCATCCTTTTCTTGATAAGCTCAACCTTCGCAGAAGCTTCACGAATAAGATCAGGTCCGAGCACAAGACGATCCTTCGACTTAATCAAACAAGCTGGAGATCTACACGGTCTTCCGTATAAAGCTTCATAAGGAGCCATCTTAATACTTGCTTGATAACTGTTATTATAAGAAAATTCCACTAAATGAAGATGGTCCTCCCAAGATCCTCCAAAATCTAAAACACAAGCCCGTAGCATATCCTCAAGAATACGATTCAGCCTCTCTGTCTGTCCGTCCGTTTGAGGATGATAGGCTGTACTCAATCTCAAATCTGTTCCCATTGCTGATTGCAGAGCTTCCCAAATTTGCTAGTGAAAATAGGATCACGATCACTTACTATGCTGACTGGAACACCATGCAATCGAACTATCTCTTTCAAGAAAATTTCCGCCAAAGAAACTACAGTGCGGGTTGCCTTTACTGGTATAAAATGGGCGCTCTTAGTTAAACGATCTGCAATAACCCATATACCATCATTTCCTTTCCTGGTTCTAGGCAAACCATCAATAAAATCTATCGAGATCATTTCCCATTTCCAATTCGGAATTTCTAGAGGTTGCAATAACACGGCAGATTTCTGTTAATCACCTTTAACTTGTTGACAAATGGCTCAACTGTTCACAAATCTAGCAATATCATTTTTCATGCCCGGCCACCAAAATACTCTCCTCATGTCTTTATACATCTTCGAGATTCCCGGATGAATATTCAGTTTGGAGTGATGACGCTCGGATAAAACTTCCTGCTTCAACTCCTTGTCATTCGGAACACAGATTCTCCCGTTGATCCTTAGTGTTCCTTGGCCATCAATTTCAAAACTAGGACACTGACCTTTCCTGACTATTTTGTTGATCCTCCTCAACTTCTTATCAGATTCTTGCTTGCTTGAGATCCTTTCCATAAGAGATGGAACCACTTCCAGAAGAGATAAAACTGCATTCCTACTGAGAGCATCAGCTACGACATTTGCTTTCCCCGGAGTGTACAGAATGTCCAAATCATAGGATGCAAGAAATTCAACCCACCGCTGTTGTCTCAGATTAAGGTCTTTTTGAGAGAATAGATATTTCAACGGTTTGTGATCCGTGAACAATTCGAATTTCTCTCCTAAAAGATAATGTCTCCAAATTTTCAGAGCAAAAACAATGGCTAGCAATTTAAGATCATGCGTAGCATAGTTTTTCTCATGAGGTTTCAACTGTCGACTAGCATACGCGATAAACCTTCCGTTTTGCATCAGAACTGCTCCCAAACCAACAATACAAGCATTAGTGTAAACCTCGAATTTGCTCTTCCCATCCGGAATAGCAAGTACTGGTGCACTAGTGAGCCTTATCTTCAATTCCTGAAAAGCTTCTTCGCACTGAGGCGTCCACTTGAATTTTGCTCCTTTCCTGGTCAGCTTAGTCAGATACGAAGAAATCTTGAATAATCTCTGATAAATTTCCTGTAGTAGCCAGCCAATCCTAGAAAACTGCGAACTTCCGTCGGTGTCTCTGGCTGTTTCCATTCCAGAATAGTTTCAACTTTCGCTGGGTCTACAGAAATGCCTTCACCAGAAACAATGTGCCCTAAAAATTTAACTTTCGATTTCCAGAAATGACACTTCGAAAACTTCGCCTTCAGCACATTCTTCCTCAGAGTCTCCAATACAATCCTCAAATGTTCCCTGTGCTCATCTTCGGATTTGGAATAGACCAAAATATCATCAATGAATACCTGTACAAACTTATTCAACACATCTCTAAAGACTCGATTCATGAGGTCAACGAAATAAGCAGGAGCGTTGGTTAATCCGAACGGCATAACCAACCACTCATAAAAACAATTCGGTCCCCTAAATGTAGTCAAGGGAATACTGTCTTCAGCTACCCTCAACTGGTGGAAACCTGAAGCTAGATCCAATTGAGAAAAGATAGAAGCACCATGCAACTGGTCAAAAAGATCATCAATGCGAGGAAGAGGATATTTATTACGGATAGTCACTTTGTTCAATTCTCTATAATCCACACAGAACCTCAGTGATCCATCCGATTTGGTTACAAACACCGCCGCTGGACCCCAACAAGAAAAACTAGGTCTTATCAATCCTTTCTCTAAAAGATCCTGAGTCTGCTTAATCAACTCTTCTCTCTCCCTAGGAGCCATTCTCCTACTGGGTTGAATCACTTGCACAGCTCCTGGAATCAAATCAATACGGAACTCTATTTCTCGATGTGGTGGCAGACACTTAACTTCTTCAAAAACATCCGCAAAATCTTGAACCACATCGATGTCTTCAACTCTCTCTTCACAAGTCTCAATTCCATGCAGAAGACTGCTCAAGTGAATTCCAGAATTATCACACGACACTCTGGCAATTCTACCCAGATCAGTTTCCAACGAAACTGTTCTCTCATCACAATTCAAGACGGCTTTATACTTATCCAGCCAATCCATACCCAAAATAAGATCAAATCCCTTAAAATTCAACACATACGGGTCACAAGAAAAACTGTGGGATAGATATGAGATCTTCAAGTCCATACAAATAGTGTCTAATTTAGTCACCCCTCCTATAGGATTAGATACCAAGATAGGATTGTCTACAGAACTAGGGGCAAGAGAAAACTTTTCAACAGAGTCCAAAGAAATAAAACTCAAGGAAGCTCCTGAATCAAACAAAACTCTAATATATTTTCCATCTAAAAGTAAAGTACCTTCTAATACTCCTTTGCCCATCGAAGAAGAAGATGGTCCGGCTTCCAAAGCAAAAACTTTATTCTGAGGCGCCCTCTACAGAAGTGGACAATTCTTGATCATGTGTCCTGGCTGATGAAATTTAAAGCATAAAGATTTCTGAACCATAGCTGATCCTGGGCCACTCTGATGCGGTTGCTGTTGTTGCTGCTGGAATCCCTTCCTGGGACACTTATTTGCCAAATGCCCTTCCTGATGACAAATGTAGCACTTTCGAGGTCCGTTGTTATTCCCAGGTTTCTTCTTATTCGGTTTTCTCCATTTGGGATCGAACTGTCGCTTATTCGGATTAGTGAAATTCCCACCTGAAGTTGCAACTGGAGCCCCTGGTTTCTTACTCATCAAACTCTCATACCTCAATGCCATATCAATCAAATCAACAAAAGATCCCTTCAGAAGCACCGTCAATTTCCCATGGAATTCAGGCCTCAACCCTTGCAAAAATTTCTCATTCTTTTTCAGAGGAGTATCGATGAGTCCTGGTCCATAACAAGAGAGTTCGTTGAATCTAGTTTCGTACTCCGAAATGGACATACTACCCTACTTCAAATACAGAAAATCCTGATACAATTGGGTTCTCCCTGCCGTCGGCACAAACTTCTCTTCAAACAACTCCTTAAATCTATCCCATGAAATGTCATCCTCAGAAATATTTGCAATAGTTGAATCCCACCATGCTGCCGCACCACCTTGCAGTTGCCACGATGCCATATGTCTCTTACGCTCATCAGTCAATCTCATGCTCTTGAAAATGCACTCACAAGAGCGTAGCCAGTCTTGAACTTCAATTATTGACTCTGAACCTCTGAATGGTTGCCCTCCAAGATGTTTGAAATCCTTGCATAAAGCTGCAAAGCTAACTTGAGACGGTACTGGATTGACAGCCTCACTAACATTTTGACTCCGTCCATTATCTGTAGAAGTACTGGCCCTAACTCTGCCTCTTCTTCCTGAGCTCATGTTGGTCACCTGGACAGGTAACTCAACCAATTTAGATAGATATATATAATATTATATGAAAATACAAATATGCACTCTCAAGATAAATATACACAAGAGCCTAGGTACTCGCTCTACCTAGCGCTCTGATACCAACTGTGACGACCCGCCTAACCTTGCTGCATCTCCCCTGTTTTAGCCATTCCCGGTTGATGAGGCTTGAGGCTACGATTACCTTATTTGAACATATCTTAGAATGCTCATCGTCCGCCTGACGATGTGTTGAAAGCATTCAACCCATACAAATTCGTTCTGGGTTCGAACGAAACCGAAGGCATTATCTCGTTACACTCATTTTGGAATCACCCTCAGAGTTAACGACGATAACCCTTGCATTCTGAAACACCATCTCGATTCACCATTTGATAAGTCACGACCTATCGTTTAATTTGGATCGATGTAGTTTTCGGAGAATCAATATTGATTCTTCCGATCCCAGTCTCATCGGAATCCAAACGCCTTTTTAAAGGCCAAGTTGTCTATTTAACTTAACAGTTCAATTCAATATTAAAAATTAACATAACAGATATAACAGATAAATCATATACAGTTATCACAGATATTCATAATATATCACAACACATCACAGAAAAATCATCAACAGATATTAAAGTAAATCAAACATAATTATTCAATGCATACCAAACAGTTTGGATTACTTTACTCAATTGATTGCTTAAGAATAAACTATTTTATTTTATTTAATTAATTACTGATTTATTAACTTATTAATGAATAACTAATTAATTAGTTATCATTAATTATTAATTTATTAATCAACTAATCTTTCCTTACTTATTTAATCAATTAACTTCTATTCATTAACTGTTACTTAATTACTCAGTTAATTAGTTGATTCATAATTATTAACTAATAACTTACATATTAAATGAATTACTTATTTAATTAATGAACTTCTATCCATTAACTGTTACTCAAGTTCTCAATTAATTAATTGATTGATTCTTGTTACTTATAAACTTACTTATTTAAAAATTAATTTCAAATTACCTTAATTAACCAATTATTATTAATTTAATTAATTAATTAATATTTAATTAATCACTTAAATTAATTATCATTTGTTAATTAACTTTTAAGTGATATGCTAACATTCCTTAAGATTTAAATTGATTTAACATGTGATTACATTCCAAACTCAATTAAAAATTCAAATATAAATTAACCAACCTTCTAGCTACTAACTGTTAATCACCTATTCCTTACATATCTACCTAAATCAACCTTTAATTAAAATACTAACTTAACTAATTAACAATTATTTATTGAACTTAGTTACACACTTGTACAAAATCAGTATTCACGTCCATTTGGGAAAGCACCGAGACCGCATCGTTTCTTACTCGAGAAAACTCGAGTTTTTCTCGTGTCTCTCCCGTGCGTCCCTCTCTCTCTCGCTCTCTCTTCTTCTCCACTCCAGTTTATTCTCATTTTTTTATAAGGTAGTAAAACAAACTGCTGTAGCTACTTTCGCATACAACTCGGAGGCAACCAAAGGGACAGTCGAAGCAACCTCACAAAGCTCCCGAGCACCCCACACATGATAACCCAAAAACAGAACCACGACACTGATCACCACCGTGCACGTGCACGGTGGTTTGCGTTGCCATTGGCGACTCACACCAAACCCCACAAACCACAAAACGACGTCTCACGCGGAAACAAACTTCACTTCAACGCTATACCCTCGAAATCGAAAAAGAGCCTGAAGCTCGAACTCAAAACGCGAGCACTTCACCGAAAACCACCACGTTCGCCCAATATTTATCACCGGAAGCAAGGCCCGTCCGCTCACGCCAAGACCATACCCTCCGCAGCCTCCACCTTGATGCTCATCACACTCGATCATCCCAGTGTGTCGAAATTGGAAATTTACAGAGTATCAAAATTTAAACACTCAAACCCTATTCTTGATTCAAACTCAAAACTTATGCATCTGAAAAATAAATTGACATTTTTCTAGAATCCATTAGTTTACAATCTTGCTTCCTGTTGATTTACAGAAGTTAAAATTAACTAAATCTCCTAAAATTGACAAAAACCCATTTTCGATTCATTTTAAAACTGCTCTGTTGCACTTTGCTTAAAAATCAAGATTTTTATGTTAAAAATCATAATTATGTTTATGAAAACTAAATATGATATTGGATTTACAAAGTTAAACATTTGAATTTTTAAACTTTGATTTCATTTAACATGTAGTTTTTAAAATGCAGTATTGAACAATGCTGTTTAAACTTGCAACATGTTTGCAGGCCTTGTTTAAACTAAACAAACTTGAATTGGCACAATATATAGTTCAAATGGTTATACGAATAAGTAATATAGGTTTCTTGGCTTCACTTTTATCAGATTTCAAAAGTTTGAAAAAAAACAACTACCTGCACTATTCAAACAACAGAAGGTACCAAGGCTAATTATATAAACAACATTTAAGCACTTACTATTTACTAACTAAAAATACAAATTTAGATTTAAAATGGAAAAGTTTACTCACCAAAAATATTTGTTGAAGAGACTGCAGAAAGAACACCCTGAAACCTTCCTTTGTTATTTGCTGTTGAATTAAATTTTGTTTGCAAAGCCAATAGATGTTTCTCAGGTTTATTTTTAAGTTAAAGTTTGTATAAAATGAACTGATGATATAAAAGTGAATATATATAAATGCTGAAGCTACTGAATAACAAGTGATAACTGGACAGTTCCATTTGTTTGTCATTTTCTTTTTATTGGCTAGTAAAATTCTGCAGTATGAAATGATATAGGAGATTTCGGCTACATGTACTAGTTAAGCAAGAAGTTATGCTATTTAATGTTTATGCTTTTAATTATGATAGCATATAATTAATGGTGACTGATAGTTACTTTGTGTAGTACAAAGATATTTCCTTTATTTCGGCTAGCATACTCCATAAGACACAGGTTTTTTTTTTATGATATTTGAAGTGAGACTTATTTTTCTTATGCATATGTATGGCTTGTCTTATTTTTCTCTGACAGGTAGTTGTATTTTATTTGGTAATTAAGTTTTTAAACATTTGATTTACACGTACTTGTATTTATACATTTCAAATTATAATTTATATCTGTATATTTATGTTATTTTGATTACATCTTATAATTTATGATTGTGTTTTATACTAGTTTTGAATGTTTATACCTATATTGTTTTGCACTTCCATATGTATGTTTAATATTTCCATGTTTGTTTATTTTAAAACTTATCATTTTAAAAACTAAAATTGTATTCATATAAACTATCAAATAATAAAATATTAAATCTTTGATTTGATTTTATTGAATAAGGCAGATTTTTTTTAATGAGTTTTGAAGTATTTTATTTAAATTTTCAAATCAAAATTTTCTTTTATAAAACATATAACTATTAAATATCAAGATCTCATCAATTATAAACATTGACAAGATTATATTTAATTTAAATTAGATTAAATATTTATTAAATATGTTGTCGAAAATTCCGGGTTGTTACACTTGTCTCATATTATCGACAAGTATTAAATGGCATCGTAACTTGTCTCATCTCATCGACAAGTGAAAACATCATGATGGTTCCTCATAATCCATAAATCTCAAAATATGAAATCATAAAAATAAGACTTGCCTTATATCATTAGCAAGTAAACAAAACATCGTTATGGTTCTCATCGACCATACTCCTACATAGGAGATCTCGAACCATAATACTTGCCAAATATTGGCCATCTTATATAATTACAATAAAAAAATATTATAAAACTCAAAATACACCATAAAATGTTAAAACATCTCAGAATCAATAATCTCAAATAGCTTCGATCGTACAAGTCCGAAATTAACCGAAATAGTAAACACACATATCCAATACCAAGTGTTTTACTAAATCGTTTAATTCTCTTTCTCATACGTTAGAATATTATAAAAGTGTATGTTTTATATTTAAAATAGTTTACTAGAGGAAACATGCTTTAAAAACTTTTTCCGAAAATATTAATAAAACCAATATTTGAAATTCCTTTACTATAGGAAATAAATAGATTTTATATTAGAAAAATAATTTTAAAATACTATATAATAAAAATTTTAAATGTCCACTTATTTTAAAAAATATTCAAAAAATGGTTTTGTGAAAACCATGCTCGAAAACAATGAAAAACAGGAAAGATAACTCAAGACCAATAACTTGAATTCAATACGAATTCAAGTCAAATTTAACCAAAATTAATTCAAATTTGATTTAAATTTGAATATCAAATTCTCCAAATATCACTAGCATACTGATATCATCATAGCTCTCAAAATATCTCAATAATAACATGAAAATCGAATGAGAATGAGAGCAAAAATGAGCTAACACAATTCTAAGGTTAATGATTGTTATTGTTATCATTTTGCACTCAGGACAACAACATACAAACAAATTTCGACCAACCAAACTTTAAAATTTCAGAAAACTCAAAACATTAAACTTGTAGTACATGATCAAGGATTTCCATAACATCTAAAATTATTGAATTTGGTTAAGAAGTGAAAGAGTTATGGTTAATTCCGTTTCAGACTTAGACACAGAGCAAATGTTAGTTTTGCTCTCAGGATAGTAATATAAACACTCAATTATGATCCAGAAAACTTCAAAATTAGGAAAAACTCAAAACATGGAAGTCATAGCTCTATGACCATGCTTTCCATAGCACCCTAAATTACTAAATTTGGATAAGAAACGGGTAACTTATGATCAAAACAATTCTCAGGCCTATGATTGTTGCTGTTGTCGATTTGCTCTCGAGACAACAACAAACAAGCACGGTTTTTATCAAGAAAACTTCAAAATTTTAGAAAAATCAAAACTTGAAATTTTTAGCACAAATCTAAGCTTTCTGCAGTATCTAAAATTATCAAATTGGGTTAAGAAATGAAGAAGATATGGCCAATTTCGTTTCAGTTTCAAACACAGAGCAAATATTAGTTTTCCTCTCGGGATAGCAGTACAAAAATTCGACTCTGACATAGATAACCTAAAAATTACAGAAAACTCAATAGAAGAAAGTTGTAGTATATTATTTGGGCTTTCTGGAACATTAAAAATTATCAAATTCGATTAAGAAACGAAGAAGTTATGGCCAATTCAAACAGGGCACTTGAAATCAGTAAAACAAGATAATAACATAGAGAAAAATAGTTCGTACATGCTACAGAATGTAACGATCTCGGATTTAGACTATATTTTAAATTGATAATTAATTTAATTTTTGAATAAAAAAATTGTGTAATAATTGGTAAATGTCAGTAAATTTCTAATAATCAAATATTTGAAACAGTTGATAGTTAAACTTTAAAAGGAAATAAAGTTTGTGTTGATGTTAAACAAATATTTAAGTAAATTTATAGTTATATGAAGTATGAAATGAACATATAAAAAGTTCTTGAAGTATATGTTTAAAATAGAATAAACCTTATAAATATTAAATCATAAGTATAAAATAAATTATAACAACGTATTATTTTAGAATGTCGTATAAATTACAAAGTAAAACTATAAAGTGATAATAAAAGAAATGAAATAGAGGCCAGGCATAACCACACAAGTAAAAGTAAACATTTGTATACCTTTAGTATTGAAAACAATCTGAAAAAAAAAATAGTACTTGTACAGATATAAAGTATAAACAAGACAAAACAAAGATAAAGTATGCAAGCTTGAGAAAGAAAGAATATGCAAGATAAAGCAAAGCAAAGTAAAAATGCAAGTTAGCCAAGTAAAGTAGTATGCAGGCTTGAGATTACAGAAGCAAGCAACATCATCTATGAACATAAACAAAGCAAAGTAAAAGGCAAAATGAAGAGAGAAAAAAAAATAGATAATAAATACATATGAATGGCTTAAAAAGAAGGAAGCTTGCAACACAAGACAAAAGTAATTAATGTAATCACTTCAGCCACCAAAACATGAGATTTGCAGCTGCCAAAAAAATTTTTAGCCAACAATTTGAGATAAAAATCTCTGGTCAACAAAATAAACAAAACATTTCAAGTACAAATAAAAATCTCTTGCCTCAATATCATATAACCCTGTACACTTCAACATGTGCAACAACTCTTTTTATACCACCTTCATAATTCCAGTTCGATTTACTCAAGTCTGAAAAGAAAAAAAAACTTAAACAAATATCAAAACAATAAATCCAAAACCAGAGATCAAGGAAAGAGTTTTAGCTTGCAAGTTTCAAGAACAGTTTCAAAAGAAAAAGAGGCTCTGCCTGCAGGTGCGTAACATCACACCCCAAATGTTTTAAGTATATTCAGTCTGATGAATGTTCTCTTTGAAGATAGTTCATTTGTGAGTAACTTATTTCTTAAAAAAAAAAAAAAAAAAAATTAAAGTATGAATTTGATGTTTATTTATATATCTGTGAATAAGTTTGTAGATCCTCTGAATATATTTAAACTGGAAGTGGTTTATACAGGTTGTTGTTAGAATATGATCCCTGTTTTTAGATTTTAAGTGCAAATCTTAATTTCAAAAATCATTTCTTTAAGATCTATTCAATATTTGGACTTGGGATTAAAATGAAAAATGTTTGTTTAACCTTGAACTGAATTTTAAAAATAAATTCAAATTAAAATGACTTGGTATCACCTCTGGAAAGAAATACGTCTGAGCACAACTCAAATTTATCAAAAATTCGAATCTCTTAATTTACAAATTCAAACATCTAAACTGAATTCTCATACATTAACAAGATTTTTAAACCAAATTTGATGATTTTTAATGGTGTGGTATGGGAGCAGTTTCGGTTCGTTCGATTTTTGCATTATGAGTCGCTGTGGGCGATCGTGATGATGGGAGAGGTCAAGGCTGAGCATGGAGCTGCGGGGGTGATCAAGGAGTATGGGAAAAATGCTAAATGAATTTTCTAATGCGAGGATTTGTGGTTCAAATCAAAACTAGGGTTTTGGGTTCGTTTTGGTTTGCTGTTGTACACGAGCAAATCGTGTCATCATCACGGTGATCTGGGCGATCGCACCTATGGGGATGAGCTCGTGGGTGAGGGGCGAAGGCTTGGTCAGGTTCGCATAATCTCCGGTGGCGTCACGAGGTGGAACGAAGCAGATTTCGGTGATCGAATGGGTTCAGGAGAATGAAATTGGCCCTGTACTTGCTCGATTTTGAATCAGTGGTGATTTTGCATTGTGGATGGCTCGGAAAGATTGGGATGGTCGTTGGTGACTTGGTTGGGACTGCGGCGTTGACCGGAGCAGGTTACGACGTTCGTGCACGTGTACGCGTGCGCGTTCGTGTCAGTAGGTGTGTCGGCGACTTTGTATATTTACTCGACTCGAGTGATGCTCGAGTATAATGAGGGGTTTCTTCGAGGCGAGACCTGGGCGCATCGGTTTGTCTTCGCGTGTACTACTGCTGTAACTTGAATGTAAGAAGAAAAAAAAGAGAGGAAGAGTAGAAGAACGAAATACACAGTAGAAGGAGGGGGAAACTCTCGGGTTTCACTTTAGTATTTTAGTATTGAACCCGGGTTGTATTGGAATGTGATCCATCAGATTTCCTTCAAGTTAAAAACAAAGGTACTATCAAGTTTCAAAGTTGATGTTAAGTACATTAGATAATAAACAAGTAGTTAATTATAAAAGATAAATGTTTAAATAAAGATCAATAGGTTGTCTTAATAATGTTTTAATGATTTAACTTCTTAAAGGTAATAAGGTTTTTTTGAAAATAAAATTAGGTGATTAAATAAGAACAACTACTTTGTGTAGTCTGCTTTGGGTAATCACCCTAAAGAATAGATAAATAAATTAATGTGATAAACCAATTAAAAAGCCTTGCTTGCTAATTAAGATAATTAAACAAGCAATTCAAAAATAATCAATTAAGGAAAATTACTTCGAATGACTTATTAATTGAGGTAATTCATTTGAGAATAATTCATTAAGTAAAGATTTACTAATGAAAGTAATTATGGATAATCACTTATTGTAATTGATTTAGGATAAAAAAAAAATTAAGGAAATGTTATTAGTTAATGAAGATAATTAAATAGGAATTATTAAGAAATTAAATTAATGTAACAGATTTTGATAATTAATTAGATTAATTGATTAAGATAATCAATTGTAAATTGTTAATTACTTAATGAAAGTAATTAAGGGGCAAAATTACCAAGTGTAATTGAATTTGAATATTTTGATTAACTTAATAACAAAATTGGTAATTAATGATTAATGGTTATGAGATGATTGCTTAATGATAAGTAATTAAAAGTTTAATTACTTAAGATAATAAATTAAGAGGTTAATTAATTATGTAATTGTTTCAGAGGTTAATTTAATTAATATGATTAACTAAGAATAAATTAATTAATCAAAATGTTTGATAAATTAATTTATATCGAATGATTTGTAATTAATAAATCAGAATTGGATAATTAATTCATAAGTAATTAATTTAATTGGAAATAAATTGAATTAATTAGGATTAAACAATTTATTAATCCTGTTTATAAACGATTATTAAATGCTTGACCCTACTTATGAATGAATGTATTCTATGAGATGCTTGAATTGATTGTCCTATCTGATCTGGGATATTTTGTTCTGTGATTTATGCCGTGCATGATTTATTCCTTTATTTGTAATACATTTGCATAAAATCTATGAATTTGTGAATGGACGATAAGCGTTATAATTTATATCGCTTATCAATTATAGTTTTGTGTTTGATCTGTGATGATTGAATAATGTTGCACTATTGTGTTAAACCCCTGGACCACACTTATACACACACAATTATGGATTTCACGAGGAAATCGATTAAGTCACGGATTTAAAAAAATGATTTTTTTTTTATTTGAATATTTGAATTCAAATGTTTTGGAAATATATTGAGTTTAAGTGGAAAGCTTTTGAAATGAAATTTCAAGGATGAAATTTATTTTGAATAACTTGATTGAATTTTGTAATTTAAATATTTTGATTTAAATTTAAATTCAATATTCGAAATTGAATTCTATGATTTGGAAATTAAGGACTGAAGATGTTATACCAGTTTATAGGGGTTAAACTATTTAAAGGTACTGATTTGGGAATTTGAATTTAAATTCAAAGGTTTTAACTCGTGTAAATTTAATTGGATCTTTCTGAAATGAAGATTAATTGTTTTCAAATGATAAAAGCTTTCACCTAAATAATGAACGTCCAATTTGTGTTAAAAAGGATTTCAAGTAAAAAATGAAAAAGATTTTCCAAGTCATGGAAACGGTTTGAAAGCTATAAGTTAAATCTTTAATTTAAAGATTTAACGAGTTAATCCAATTGAAATGGGGATTGATTTGAAATCCGTAAATGGATCTTTGTGAATGGGGTGAACTTTGCGAATTAAATCTTTTGTTTAAAAGATTGAAGTGTGGAAATTGTTTAAACCACTGAAGGTTTTTGAAATAAATCTTTTGTTTAAAAGATTTGAAAATGGTAAATTGTTTAAACCATTTAAAGAAAGTTTGAATTATTAAGTTGTGACTTAATTGAAATCCCATATCCATATGTTTTAAATGTTGTGCTCACTATTCGGTTTAGCCGGGAGAGGACCTTTGTGTCGTATAACCCATTCCGAATATGTGATACGTCGTTATGGATAGCATTTGAAGACCGGTGTTGAAGACCGGGTATTTGTGAAAACGATAGGATAACCTATCGATTGTCTCTGCACTGAGTTGCTCCGGTATAGAGATTCCCTAAGTGATGGGAAGTCCGATCGGGATTGTGAATACCCGGATTGCAAGGGCTTCTTCGGAAGTGCCTTCTGTTCTGTTCGAACCCAGAACAGACTTGTATGGTTACATGTCTGACACTACACTTGGAGATATAAAGCAGATTTCTTTCAAATACATTTCTGTTGGTGGCGGAGAATTTATTCTCTTAGCTTAATACCCCTCTCTGAGACGTATGAGCTCAGAGGTTATGTAGTTGAAGGTTATCAGCAATATACTCCCAATTTGGTAGTGTGGCATGCTGAGTGCTGTTGTGTGTTGATGATCATTGTTTGATCATTTGTGATATGATCATTTGTTTGATCATTTATCTTTGTGATCATTACTTTGATCATTTGTTGACCCAAAGCATGGCTTTGTACCAAAGCGTAGCTTTGTGGGCGAGACTGCATCAGGACCTCACACCCCGGAAATGGTCAAAACAGGAAAGATGCGGCAAGGTTATGAGGGTCGCGCCCTTTAGGGTGTGTCATTCCCTTCTGGTAAAGGGTGGTATCATGGTATGGAGCCCAGATATTTACCTATGTGGTAGCTCCAATCTCATTTACTGTGTGGTTGTTGCTTAGAGGCGCCTCGGATAAAGGTCCCAAAGGACCGGGGAATGGCTTGCTCGAGTAGTAGTTACCTAGTTGCAGAGGTAACCCGGCCTTGTGTTGGCAGAGATCCGGTTAGGTTCTCGGGACGTCCCGCCAGAGGCGATCCCATGTGGCAGTAGGAAGTTCCTTAGCCTGACCATTTGTTGGAAAATCCAATCAAAACAATACGTGCCTTGTACGGTTTTAGTTGTAGAACCTGCCATTCACTTATGGTGGCGCCCCACTGTTTGGATGGTAGCTATAGTAGGCATAGTTCGGAATGTCTATGCTGGCTAAGATTTATATTCTACTTTCGAAATGTTTTCTGCACTGTGCACTTATAATAATAATATCAAAGAACTTTCTACGTATCAAGCATGTTTGACTATCATAAGAAGAAATCTCCTCCAATTCTGCGTTTGCATTGTGTGTGTGGCGAGAGGTCTTATGGTAGTTTCATTTTCTAAAAGCATTGCGAATTTACTTTAAAATTCTCTTGCTGTTTGTTTTTAAAGATAAACTGTTTTTGTTACTCACACCAGTCCCATGACTGACTCGGAGTTTATTGTTCCTTTCCTAAACTCTGGGTGCTCACCATTTTCCACACGAGCAGTCTAGAGTTGGATTTTTCTGATAGTTAGGTTTGGTGGATTATCTGGAGCTAGTTTCAGTCTTTGGATATGCACCAGTCTTGATCGACTTAGTGTATCGGGATGATGGTTCGAGCTACTGTTGGAGTTCTCTCTTGAAGATTATCTTGGAGTTATTTGTTCCGCTGCTAGTGTTATCTATTTCCTTTTCCGCTGTTATTTTATTGTATCATATCTCTGATGTATATCGATATCTATTGTATCATCTGTTGTATCAGGATGTTGTATCAGATGTTGTATATTGATATTCTTTATTTTTCTTCCGCTGTGTTGTTGTTTACTTAATGGTGTTATAAGCTCCGGCGACTCGGATTTGAACGGTCGAATCTGCGGCATTCGAGTACGATGTAAAGTATGGATGTCGATTTTCGAACGGGCAAAATCCGCTTCGTTACATGTGGTATCAGAGCTAAGGTTGAACTTTAGCTCAGGAGTATAACACGTTAAGTAGCTCATTAGAGATAGGGTGAAGTAAACCCTCGAATGAGTAATCCCTAAGATATCCGTTCGTATGCCTCAGTAAATTCTCTTACTATCCACTGATAGTGAATATGAGTGTAAGAAGAGAACGAGATAGGGGACAGGGAAATACGACTTTGTCAATACCCTGCAACAGTGGAAATAATTGTCTCTATCAATTTTCTTTGATTCGTCTTTCCAAATTCTTTTGATTGCTTCGTGCCAGCTCCAGAAGAAGTTTCGGTGTGATGGTGGCCCTACGAATCGTTGTAGGAAATCTTTACTTCGTATCTTCATCGATTTCTTATCAGTTTTTGATTTAAACCTTAATGAATATGAATTGAAAATTTGAATAAATAGAAAATTTAAATTGAGTTTAACTTGATTAATAGAATATGAAGGATAACTTAAATTATATCGATAAAACGATTTCGTTTAAAACCAAATTTTGAAATTCCATTATAATTTCTCGGGTTGATCGAAGTCCGAAGAGGGACAAATTATCTATATAGTTTGGGATATTCCGACTTGAATTTGGAATCCATTCCTAGTATTTGAAAAATTATAGAAGATTAAATCTATCTCTTTTGTTCAGCGTCTCTTGTCAATTCTTCGATGGTTCCTGGTAAATACAGGAAGGAGATTTGATATATTAGTATGGGACACAAACTCCGGATAGACCAAAATTATTTGTTTGGATGTATTGGATGCTTTGGTTGCTATGGTTGATAGATATACTTTGGTTTTTAAACTAGAAATTTTGAAATTATACCCAAGAGTAGACAGATATGTGAATACAATTTGAGTCCGGATATATTCTATGAATGGTTACTTATCCCTTCTAACTAATCGATGTCTCTCCACATTTCGTAGATCTGGATGGCCCGAATATCTTGTGGAAAATTAAATAGATTCGTTCTTATATCTATTATTGATATTCTGATTTGGTAAGCCAAATGCAGAATAGATGTTCGGTTTGATTTGATGAAATGTTGTACATCTATCTTTGTGGCTCCTTGGCAAATTTCGGGGACGAAATTTTTTTTAAGGGGGGAAGTCTTTAACGATCTCGGATTTAGACTATATTTTAAATTGATAATTAATTTAATTTTTGAATAAAAAAATTGTGTAATAATTGGTAAATGTCAGTAAATTTCTAATAATCAAATATTTGAAACAGTTGATAGTTAAACTTTAAAAGGAAATAAAGTTTGTGTTGATGTTAAACAAATATTTAAGTAAATTTATAGTTATATGAAGTATGAAATGAACATATAAAAAGTTCTTGATGTATATGTTTAAAATAGAATAAACCTTATAAATATTAAATCATAAGTATAAAATAAATTATAACAACGTATTATTTTAGAATGTCGTATAAATTACAAAGTAAAACTATAAAGTGATAATAAAAGAAATGAAATAGAGGCCAGGCATAACCACACAAGTAAAAGTAAACATTTGTATACCTTTAGTATTGAAAACAATCTGAAAAAAAAAAATAGTACTTGTACAGATATAAAGTATAAACAAGACAAAACAAAGATAAAGTATGCAAGCTTGAGAAAGAAAGAATATGCAAGATAAAGCAAAGCAAAGTAAAAATGCAAGTTAGCCAAGTAAAGTAGTATGCAGGCTTGAGATTACAGAAGCAAGCAACATCATCTATGAACATAAACAAAGCAAAGTAAAAGGCAAAATGAAGAGAGAAAAAAAAAGAGATAATAAATACATATGAATGGCTTAAAAAGAAGGAAGCTTGCAACACAAGACAAAAGTAATTAATGTAATCACTTCAGCCACCAAAACATGAGATTTGCAGCTGCCAAAAAATTTTTTAGCCAACAATTTGAGATAAAAATCTCTGGTCAACAAAATAAACAAAACATTTCAAGTACAAATAAAAATCTCTTGCCTCAATATCATATAACCCTGTACACTTCAACATGTGCAACAACTCTTTTTATACCACCTTCATAATTCCAGTTCGATTTACTCAAGTCTGAAAAGAAAAAAAAACTTAAACAAATATCAAAACAATAAATCCAAAACCAGAGATCAAGGAAAGAGTTTTAGCTTGCAAGTTTCAAGAACAGTTTCAAAAGAAAAAGAGGCTCTGCCTGCAGGTGAGTAACATCACACCCCAAATGTTTTAAGTATATTCAGTCTGATGAATGTTCTCTTTAAAGATAGTTCATTTGTGAGTAACTTATTTCTTAAAAAAAAAAAAAAAAAATAAAGTATGAATTTGATGTTTATTTATATATCTGTGAATAAGTTTGTAGATCCTCTGAATATATTTAAACTGGAAGTGGTTTATACAGGTTGTTGTTAGAATATGATCCCTGTTTTTAGATTTTAAGTGCAAATCTTAATTTCAAAAATCATTTCTTCAAGATTTATTCAATATTTGGACTTGGGATTAAAATGAAAAATGTTTGTTTAACCTTGAACTGAATTTTAAAAATAAATTCAAATTAAAATGACTTGGTATCACCTCTGGAAAGAAATACGTCTGAGCACAACTCAAATTTATCAAAAATTCGAATCTCTTAATTTACAAATTCAAACATCTAAACTGAATTCTCATACATTAACAAGATTTTTAAACCAAATTTGATGATTTTTAATGGTGTGGTATGGGAGCAGTTTCGGTTCGTTCGATTTTTGCATTATGAGTCGCTGTGGGCGATCGTGATGATGGGAGAGGTCAAGGCTGAGCATGGAGCTGCGGGGGTGATCAAGGAGTATGGGAAAAATGCTAAATGAATTTTCTAATGCGACGATTTGTGGTTCAAATCAAAACTAGGGTTTTGGGTTCGTTTTGGTTTGCTGTTGTACACGAGCAAATCGTGTCATCATCACGGTGATCTGGGCGATCGCACCTATGGGGATGAGCTCGTGGGTGAGGGGCGAAGGCTTGGTCAGGTTCGCATAATCTCCGGTGGCGTCACGAGGTGGAACGAAGCAGATTTCGGTGATCGAATGGGTTCAGGAGAACGAAATTGGCCCTGTACTTGCTCGATTTTGAATCAGTGGTGATTTTGCATTGTGGATGGCTCGGAAAGATTGGGATGGTCGTTGGTGACTTGGTTGGGACTGCGGCGTTGACCGGAGCAGGTTACGGCGTTCGTGCACGTGTACGCGTGCGCGTTCGTGTCAGTAGGTGTGTCGGCGACTTTGTATATTTACTCGACTCGAGTGATGCTCGAGTATAATGAGGGGTTTCTTCGAGGCGAGACCTGGGCGCATCGGTTTGTCTTCGCGTGTACTACTGCTGTAACTTGAATGTAAGAAGAAAAAAAAGAGAGGAAGAGTAGAAGAACGAAATACATAGTAGAAGGAGGGGGAAACTCTCGGGTTTCACTTTAGTATTTTAGTATTGAACCCGGGTTGTATTGGAATGTGATCCATCAGATTTCCTTCAAGTTAAAAACAAAGGTACTATCAAGTTTCAAAGTTGATGTTAAGTACATTAGATAATAAACAAGTAGTTAATTATAAAAGATAAATGTTTAAATAAAGATAAATAGGTTGTCTTAATAATGTTTTAATGATTTAACTTCTTAAAGGTAATAAGGTTTTTTTGAAAATAAAATTAGGTGATTAAATAAGAACAACTACTTTGTGTAGTCTGCTTTGGGTAATCACCCTAAAGAATAGATAAATAAATTAATGTGATAAACCAATTAAAAAGCCTTGCTTGCTAATTAAGATAATTAAACAAGCAATTCAAAAATAATCAATTAAGGAAAATTACTTCGAATGACTTATTAATTGAGGTAATTCATTTGAGAATAATTCATTAAGTAAAGATTTATTAATGAAAGTAATTATGGATAATCACTTATTGTAATTGATTTAGGATAAAAAAAAATTATGGAAATGTTATTAGTTAATGAAGATAATTAAATAGGAATTATTAAGAAATTAAATTAATGTAACAGATTTTGATAATTAATTAGATTAATTGATTAAGATAATCAATTGTAAATTGTTAATTACTTAATGAAAGTAATTAAGGGGCAAAATTACCAAGTGTAATTGAATTTGAATATTTTGATTAACTTAATAACAAAATTGGTAATTAATGATTAATGGTTATGAGATGATTGCTTAATGATAAGTAATTAAAAGTTTAATTACTTAAGATAATAAATTAAGAGGTTAATTAATTATGTAATTGTTTCAGAGGTTAATTTAATTAATATGATTAACTAAGAATAAATTAATTAATCAAAATGTTTGATAAATTAATTTATATCGAATGATTTGTAATTAATAAATCAGAATTGGATAATTAATTCATAAGTAATTAATTTAATTGGAAATAAATTGAATTAATTAGGATTAAACAATTTATTAATCCTGTTTATAAACGATTATTAAATGCTTGACCCTACTTATGAATGAATGTATTCTATGAGATGCTTGAATTGATTGTCCTATCTGATCTGGGATATTTTGTTCTGTGATTTATGCCGTGCATGATTTATTCCTTTATTTGTAATACATTTGCATAAAATCTATGAATTTGTGAATGGACGATAAGCGTTATAATTTATATCGCTTATCAATTATAGTTTTGTGTTTGATCTGTGATGATTGAATAATGTTGCACTATTGTGTTAAACCCCTGGACCACACTTATACACACACAATTATGGATTTCACGAGGAAATCGATTAAGTCACGGATTTAAAAAAATGATTTTTTTTTATTTGAATATTTGAATTCAAATGTTTTGGAAATATATTGAGTTTAAGTGGAAAGCTTTTGAAATGAAATTTCAAGGATGAAATTTATTTTGAATAACTTGATTGAATTTTGTAATTTAAATATTTTGATTTAAATTTAAATTCAATATTCGAAATTGAATTCTATGATTTGGAAATTAAGGACTGAAGATGTTATACCAGTTTATAGGGGTTAAACTATTTAAAGGTACTGATTTGGGAATTTGAATTTAAATTCAAAGGTTTTAACTCGTGTAAATTTAATTGGATCTTTCTGAAATGAAGATTAATTGTTTTCAAATGATAAAAGCTTTCACCTAAATAATGAACGTCCAATTTGTGTTAAAAAGGATTTCAAGTAAAAAATGAAAAAGATTTTCCAAGTCATGGAAACGGTTTGAAAGCTATAAGTTAAATCTTTAATTTAAAG
The DNA here is from genome assembly GCA_030765085.1 of Allium cepa. Classification (NCBI taxonomy): domain Eukaryota; kingdom Viridiplantae; phylum Streptophyta; class Magnoliopsida; order Asparagales; family Amaryllidaceae; genus Allium; species Allium cepa. Next base: position 704,829,021 of record CM060938.1, on the reverse strand, counting down.
ATTTAACGAGTTAATCCAATTGAAATGGGGATTGATTTGAAATCCGTAAATGGATCTTTGTGAATGGGGTGAACTTTGCGAATTAAATCTTTTGTTTAAAAGATTGAAGTGTGGAAATTGTTTAAACCACTGAAGGTTTTTGAAATAAATCTTTTGTTTAAAAGATTTGAAAATGGTAAATTGTTTAAACCATTTAAAGAAAGTTTGAATTATTAAGTTGTGACTTAATTGAAATCCCATATCCATATGTTTTAAATGTTGTGCTCACTATTCGGTTTAGCCGGGAGAGGACCTTTGTGTCGTATAACCCATTCCGAATATGTGATACGTCGTTATGGATAGCATTTGAAGACCGGTGTTGAAGACCGGGTATTTGTGAAAACGATAGGATAACCTATCGATTGTCTCTGCACTGAGTTGCTCCGGTATAGAGATTCCCTAAGTGATGGGAAGTCCGATCGGGATTGTGAATACCCGGATTGCAAGGGCTTCTTCGGAAGTGCCTTCTGTTCTGTTCGAACCCAGAACAGACTTGTATGGTTACATGTCTGACACTACACTTGGAGATATAAAGCAGATTTCTTTCAAATACATTTCTGTTGGTGGCGGAGAATTTATTCTCTTAGCTTAATACCCCTCTCTGAGACATATGAGCTCAGAGGTTATGTAGTTGAAGGTTATCAGCAATATACTCCCAATTTGGTAGTGTGGCATGCTGAGTGCTGCTGTGTGTTGATGATCATTGTTTGATCATTTGTGATATGATCATTTGTTTGATCATTTATCTTTGTGATCATTACTTTGATCATTTGTTGACCCAAAGCATGGCTTTGTACCAAAGCGTAGCTTTGTGGGGGAGACTGCATCAGGACCTCACACCCCGGAAATGGTCAAAACAGGAAAGATGCGGCAAGGTTATGAGGGTCGCGCCCTTTAGGGTGTGTCATTCCCTTCTGGTAAAGGGTGGTATCATGGTATGGAGCCCAGATATTTACCTATGTGGTAGCTCCAATCTCATTTACTGTGTGGTTGTTGCTTAGAGGCGCCTCGGATAAAGGTCCCAAAGGACCGGGGAATGGCTTGCTCGAGTAGTAGTTACCAAGTTACAGAGGTAACCCGGCCTTGTGTTGGCAGAGATCCGGTTAGGTTCTCGGGACGTCCCGCCAGAGGCGATCCCATGTGGCAGTAGGAAGTTCCTTAGCCTGACCATTTGTTGGAAAATCCAATCAAAACAATACGTGCCTTGTACGGTTTTAGTTGTAGAACCTGCCATTCACTTATGGTGGCGCCCCACTGTTTGGATGGTAGCTATAGTAGGCATAGTTCGGAATGTCTATGCTGGCTAAGATTTATATTCTACTTTCGAAATGTTTTCTGCACTGTGCACTTATAATAATAATATCAAAGAACTTTCTACGTATCAAGCATGTTTGACTATCATAAGAAGAAATCTCCTCCAATTCTGCGTTTGCATTGTGTGTGTGGCGGGAGGTCTTATGGTAGTTTCATTTTCTAAAAGCATTGCGAATTTACTTTAAAATTCTCTTGCTGTTTGTTTTTAAAGATAAACTGTTTTTGTTACTCACACCAGTCCCATGACTGACTCGGAGTTTATTGTTCCTTTCCTAAACTCTGGGTGCTCACCATTTTCCACACGAGCAGTCTAGAGTTGGATTTTTCTGATAGTTAGGTTTGGTGGATTATCTGGAGCTAGTTTCAGTCTTTGGATATGCACCAGTCTTGCTCGACTTAGTGTATCGGGATGATGGTTCGAGCTGCTGTTGGAGTTCTCTCTTGAAGATTATCTTGGAGTTATTTGTTCCGCTGCTAGTGTTATCTATTTCCTTTTCCGCTGTTATTTTATTGTATCATATCTCTGATGTATATCGATATCTATTGTATCATCTGTTGTATCAGGATGTTGTATCAGATGTTGTATATTGATATTCTTTATTTTTCTTCCGCTGTGTTGTTGTTTACTTAATGGTGTTATAAGCTCCGGCGACTCGGATTTGAACGGTCGAATCTGCGGCATTCGAGTACGATGTAAAGTATGGATGTCGATTTTCGAACGGGCAAAATCCGCTTCGTTACACAGAAATTCACAGATTATAGCATTTTGATCATACAGAGAGTTAAAGTTTGTGAGTTTTACACCCAACTTTCCTTCATGAATATTAAACTATGATTTAGATGCCAAAAGTTGAAGCTTTTAGCCAAGAACAGAGCATCTAAACCTGTAAAACTTGGAAAGAGACACATGCACAAACAGTAGAGAGTTATTAACAGATTATCTCTGTAAAACTTGATTTTGACATTGAAAGGGGTTCTAGATTGTGGATTACCTGAGTTTGAAGTTAATATTCTCATTTTAAAGCACCGATTTTCATTTTATTTGAAAAATTTAAGCATATATTGAAAGGAGAAGAAAGGCTTGCTGCCATTAACAAAACCCTGGAACTTTGAGGAAGAAAAGAGAAAAATGGTACGTACTGTTAATTTTTTTTCGCATTACTCATTTCTGGTTAAAGGCTAATGATTGTGGTAATGGGCATTAGCCCAAATTAATAAAAGAAGTTAACTTAAGTAAATTACTTAATCTCTTATTTCATGTTACAATGTATACTAACAAATGGAATTAACACTATTTCAAGTTTTACTTCTTTAAAATTTTTGAAAATCAATACTCATGATAATAAAAATGTTTTACACTCAAATAAAAGATTATTTATATTATTGAAATATTTTTTTATCGTATTTCTCTATTTTAAATTAAATGGAAAATTTACATTTTTAATTACAAAAGCCATTGTAATTAACTTTAAAAATTACATAAAAATAACTTTCTTGTGTAATTAAATTCTACAAATCATTTCAAACTTAATTTTATACTCAAACTATATTTTAAACTCAATTCCATCATTATACTCAATATATCTCATTTTAAAATTAATTACTACTATTAAAAATCATTAAAAGAAGTAAATAGCACTAATTAACAAAATTATCGCATTAACTCTAAATGAAACACATTTCACTCATTTTTTATCTCAAACCATCTTAATAAAGTTTTCTAACTTTATTTTTCTTATTTTATTATCATTTATATTGTTTATTCCCAATAAACAATAAAAATCCTCTATTTATTATTACTTAACACTATTAAATTATAACCTTCTTTATAATTTAATATTCTTAGGTAATCGCTAAAACAAGGGTTGTTACAGTTGGCAGGGTCCGGCTGGCGCATTTCGTTGGCCAACGTTTGTCCTCAAGTATACTTCAGGAGGTATACTTTCGGTAAGGGTGACACACCCTCGTAGTCGTTGTTGGAAAGTCCTTTCCTTAATGTTTAATTCATATATTTGAATTGTTTTGTTAACTGCACTGAGAAGTGCTTTGCACTTCTCTCTATGTTTAATTATTTAAATCCACTCATTCAACTTAGGATTTTTTTTGGATTGTTTCCATTCTTCTAAGTCTAGATTTTGATATTATTTATACCCATTCATCAAGTATGGGAATTGTTTTATTTGTGCTCATCCTTTATAGTTGAATCTATTTATGTTGTTTGTTCTTATTCTTTCTTGTCCCAATGTTTTTCTGGTTGGGTGAAACCCCTTATCGCATTTGTGATATGGACCAATCAACTTTTTACTTTATCATATTACTTCAATTATCTCGCACTGGTTTTCCAGATTGACCCGGGTGTTATTTTATTATAATCCTTGGGTCAAACCGAGTATTTTCTCAGGTTGGCTTTGGAGTTATGTAGTTCTTGGAAAAGAGTTGGATGTTCATAAATCATAGTGTTTTATTTTCTACTGTATTGTATTATATACCTTTCAACAATTGTAAGGTCGGCATTTTATAACTATCCAGCTGGTAAGGTATGTTTTTAACTGTGATGTACTCTGTATTAGGAGTGATAGTTTATATTGCCTTTGTTATATTATATGTTGTCATTTCCACTATGAGATTCTCATTCCCATTTTCTTTATTCTTGTTAACAAGGAAACTTGTCAACATCCCCAATGCTAAATGGAAGATAAATGAGTTTAAACAAATCTAGATTGTTGAGAAGTTCTCTTCCTTCAAAACCTAACTTTCGACTAGATTAACTTAGTCGAAAGGGGTTAAAGGAGTCGGCTCTACCTTTTGACCAGGTTGACTTAGTCGAAAGGTTTTAAGGAGCTAGTTTGAAAATGAAAGCTAAGAAAGTAGCATCTTATTCAAAACCTTTCTTTTGAGCAGGTCTGAAGCAACTATTCATTTTGGCTTTTCATTTCATTCGACCATGCCGGAAAGATTATTCTGCACTTTTGATCTTACGATCATGTCGAAAGGGATATATATTCTACTAATATGAGATATTTGCTCTTGACCCCTATGGTTTCACTAATTCTATTAAGGAATCCCATAGAAAGGGTCGCTGACATAACTGGGGATTAGCTCCTTTCAAATGAATTCCTCTCTAATCAGACGTTAGCTAGATACAAACTGGAACCCTTTCGGAACACCACTTACGATTAGGTCAAGAGAGATCCCATCCTTTCGAAACAAGTCAAACTTGTAACCGCTTGAGCTTCACTTTGTTTTTCCTGTATAAGATCGACCTGGATATCCCTTAGTATCATTGACTCATCGTTGTCAAAACCTCATCTCATTCCTGTTTTCATTGTATAATGTTCGTTTCGATGATGATGGTTTCGACTCTATGTTCCCAAGTCGATCCTATGCATGGCATAGACAAAAACAAGTTAGGAGAATTGGCCAGAATCAAGTGCAATGGATCATAAGACTAAAAAATGATCTAAATGGTCTTCCTAGTCATCAAAATCCTTAATGAACCTGCCACTTCTCCTTTATTAATTATCCAAAATGAGTTATAATTAAGAGAGCTTTATCCCTAATTTGATTTAGGATTTCTAGAAGATTTAATTGCAGCTATGAAATTGGAGCAAAAGAAATGAATTTGGGATTCCTAAATTCAATCCTCAAAACTGGACCCCTTGGGTCTTATTTATAGATGTAGGTCAGCCCCCTTCCACACCTATGCCTTTGACTCGGTCGAAAGTTCCCCTTTTTATATGCCGCCTCATAACTTTCGACTAGTTCGAAAGGCCTTGTCTGCCTTCGATGCTGTTGAAAGTCATCCCTTTGGAGTCCTTTGATTTTCCCTTGAGCTTTCTTTATCTTTCTCCAAACCTTTCGACTAAGTCGAAAGGGGCTCTTACCAACCTTCTGCCCTTGTTAAGTTCTGAGTATCCATGTTCGCTGATTTCTCCAAAATACCTTTTAACGTTGTTGAAAGGTCACTAAATACACTTTTTCCTTCATGTTGCCTTATGGTAATCGAAAGTAAGATAGGAGCATTCGACACTATCGATAGGTTTATTATAGTGGCTTCGAAGATGTTGATGTGTTGATAGCTTCGACGATGTTTAATAGATTTTGAATGCATGCCTATGAATTGATGTGGAACCTTCCCTTAATGCCATTAGCTTAGACCGGTTTGAAAGGCTTGAGTATTGTTTCAAAAGGGTTGTTATGAGGACGAAATCTTTAGTTCCAAAAGGTTTAGCGCATTTATGGGAGTTTAACATACATTGTCTTCGAAAGGGGATTCCGAAGTAGTCTTTGCTGATCCATTTATGCCGAAAGATCTTAGAAAGACGAAAATGTGGCTTTACTTCTCCTTTTTCATCCTTTTCGGAGTCTTGTACATGATTTATCACCTATGAGGATGCAAGCTGCTTTGACTCCTTTGAAGGCCTTCACAAAGCATTCGGAGCCTTTATTCATGTTTTTTGTTGAAACCAACTTAGAAGAAGCTCGTACTTTTCTTATCTTCTTTCATGCCTTTGTTATTTGAGTGGATTTTATGTCTAACATTTTGCACCCTTTGTACGAAAGAAGATTTTATTCTTTAAGAAAAAAATTTCAGAATTTCTCGCTCGTTATAACTTTATTTTTCCTTGAAAAATCCAAGTAAGTGATATTCTTTAATACTAGCTCATTGTCATATTTATATGCATGCTTCAGGATAAATCAGCATATTAACGCTATATATTTAGATAATTAATTGGTCGTAACCCCGATTCAAAAGATATGAGGCCTGTGATCAATAACCATTAATGCATATAGTAAATGTAGTTTACGAACTCCTTGGGGGAATAGCCAATAGCTGCAAATAAGGGCTATAAGTTATTATCAGAAAATAAGGCTTTGTAACCCATCCACTCTAATATGTATTTGGAAATTTTCCTACAGATTTGAATGATTCTGAAGTCTTCATTCAGATGTTGGTGAGTATCATTTAGAGTTATAATACATTAACTCTAGTTTAGGTATTAAAAAGACTAGCTTGAAATTTGTGCTCATTTGTAACAATCTCAACTCTACTACCTTATACCCAGGTTATACTTTATACTCAGGTTTGGGATTCGATAGGGATTAGGAAGTAATGAAATCTAACTCAAATTAGGGTATAAACTTGTGAAGTTTAGAAGTTAATAACGAGATATCTAGAATCCTGATCATTTAGTTCTCCTCCCTCTTCACTCGAAGTGAAAAATTGTGTGTTCTATATAGAAATTAAGTTGAAGAAAACGAGATTTAGGAACGCTTCAAAATTGCTTTAGAAATTGCATTTGAAATTCTCCTATTATGGAGTAATTAACTTAATACTTAAAAATAATATTAAATAATAATTTCAAAAGTCAGTTTGCTTGAAAAATACTTTGTAATGCTTTATAAAACCCGTGTACGAAATCTAGAGAAAAATCTCAAAGAAATCGGAAAATATCAGAAAAAGCTAGAAATTATTCTAAGTATAAAAATCCCGGTGACAACACGCTATGAACCCAACTTCGACAGCAGGTTTGGACCTGCAAACAGAGACCAAATGACATGGAATTTGGTAGGAATATAGTTCAACTTTCCTACTTGAATCTACAAAAAGAATCATTCAAATTGGATTTGAAACGAAGAATATGCGTCGTTTCAAAGTCGGACCAAAACAAGGTTTAAAACACTGAATTAGCAAGCTGCGAGTACAAGAGGGAGGAGAATTAAATGATTGGATAAACACACGCGTTAATATCCAAAAATAGTCCTCTGAGTGGCATTTGTAAACCCTAATTCGGTTATTTATAGAAGATTAACCAGAAATGAGTAATAATTGTCTTCGCATCAAGATTTGGGCCTAGATCAGGGCATATGTCGGACAATTAAAGACCATTAGCAATTATCTTTATAAAAAGAATCTTCAGGCCAGGTTAGAGCATATGTTAGGTAAGCAAACATCCATGGCAATTGTTTCCAAAATAGAAAACCTTTGCCGAGATTAGGGCATATGTTGGACAAATAGAAGTCCACGACATTTGTTTTTATAATAGAAACCACAAGCCTAGATTAGGGCATTAAGGCGAAATCAAGCGATAATCTCGAAACCCAAATTTAGGTATAAAGATCGTAAGTGATTAACAATGTCCCAAAAATTAGATTCGGGTATATATTGATGGAATTCATATATGAAAGAAAAGAAACCCAGATTTAGGTATTAATAGATGATGTTCAGAAATGAAAATCCCAAAACCTAGATTCGGGTATTCAATAGACGGAGCTCTGCTTTACTCTTTAGATTCTATCTTCTTCGACATGAATAGGTTCTTTAGGCCTTGTGCATAGCTGATAGTAATCTGATTGGATACTTTTCAAGCTTAGACATCTAAGTCCATTAGTTGATGTGCTACCTCTTGGGCCAGGACATTTTAGTCCATTGGGAGTATACTACTTCTCAGGTTTGCCATCTTAGTCCATTTTTTGAATAGCCTCTTCTTAGGTTTGGACGTCTTTGTCCATTGTTTGATGGCCTCTTCTTGGACTTAAACATCTTAGTCCATTGTTTGATGAGCCTCTTCTTAGGCTTGGACATCTTAGTCCATTGTCTGGTGCTCTTGGTTAGATCATCTTAAAGGCTGGAACCAAGGACTTACCTAATCTCCCTTAGGAGGCACCTTGACCTGGCCAGAGACACTGTCAAAGGCTAGTCAGGTGCTATACCCTAGCCATCTTATGGCCTGGATAAAGGCTTATTCTGACTTCGCTTCAGGAGGCGACTTGCTTTGGCCATAGCATGGCACAGACAAGGGCTTGTTCAGTGCTTTACCCTTGCCATCTTATGGTATGGATAAAATCTTACTCCGTCCTCCCTCTAAGAGGTGCCTTGACCTGACCAGAGGTACGGCCAAGGGCTTGTCCGGTGCTTTAACTTGGTCATCTTATGGCACGGCTAAAGGCTTGCTCCGCCCTCCCTCCAAGAGGTGTTTTGCCCTCGCCATCTTGATGCGGACAGAGGCTTTCTGCCATCTTAGATGAACTACCTTCTTATATAGTTACCAAATATAAGAAGCATTTCACTCCCAACAACGTAAATTTTATTTTGAAAGAAAAAGATGCTTTATTCATTCATCTTTGGAAAATAAGGCCTCATATGTTCGGCATTCCATGTTCTCGGAACCATATTGTCGTTTGGTCGGCATAATTTGTAATCTCGTGGAGGGACTAATTTGTAAATGATTAATGGTCCTCCCCAATTTGGCTCCATGGGTCCATCTGTGTTGTTTTTGTCATCACTCTTTGGAGTACCAAATCTCCTTCGTGAAATGACCGAGTTCACACTTTTCAGTTGTAGTACCTTGTGATCCTTCTTTGATACTCAACGGCTTTATCGCTATATTATTTCGCAATTCATGTATCAAATCTGAGGATTCTCTTTTCAGCTCTTGATTCTTATCGAAAGCATAAGCGATTCTTCAATGTAAAGGTATCTTAATCTTGATTGGTAACATCGCCTCATACCCATATGTCAAAGAGTATGGAGTATGTCCCGTCCCCATTTTGGTGGATGGTCGATAAGCCCATAACACATGTGGCGGTATTTCTACCCAATTTCCTTTTGCTTTGTTTAGCCGCTTTTCATAATTGTCTTTATGGTTTTGTTTGTAGCTTAAATAGCCCCATTCGCTTTTGTATGTGTGACGGATGAAAAGCTTTTAATGATCCTATTCTTGTGGCAAAAAAGAGAGAATTATTTGCTCTCAAATTGTGTCCCATTGTCAAAAATTATTTTCTGGGGAATTTGAAATCTGGTTATGATATTTTTGATAAGGAATCTGAATACCTTCCCCGAAGTCATCTTTGGAAGCGATTCTGCTTCAACCCTTTAAGTGAAATAGCCTATGGCGATTATGGTGTACTTTTCTCCTCCTTTTGAGATTTGCAATAGGCCGATTAAGTCTATTCCCCAAACATTAGTCGACTTGGGGGCAATATGGGAATCTTTGGGATTTCTGTCATTTTTCACATCTTCTCACATACTCGATTGCTTGGCTTACCACACGTGGCTAATAAAACCCCTGCCGCATTAGTTTCTTTGCCAATTTTGTTCCATTTGAATGATCTCCGTAGAATTCTTCGTGTGCTTCAGCGATTAACTGTAACATCCCCTATCTAGAGGCCCAAATCTAAGCGCTACAGATGTTGCAGTCATCTATACTAATAACTTCTGGTGACTGAATGCGGCTATGTTAACGGTATCTATAATATCAGAAACACTTGAATATGAAACAAATCAGAGATTTCATGTAACGACCCGCCGCCTTGACCGCCTCTAGTCGGTAATTAAACCAACTAGAAACGTTCAAAATGACGGATTGTTATTTAGTTTATAACATTTAAACAGAATCAGCTACAGAATCACAGAATAGTAATCATATTTTATAAACAACTTTTCTTTTACATACAAATATCAGAGTTTACAATACATTACATTTTAATTTATACAGCGGAAACAATTTATATTTTAAAGTATAAGAAACATTTGCTGAAAACTGAAGTAAAGCTTTAATTCCCCCCCTCTCTCTAACTTCGCGGCCTGAAAATCTTCAAGCTGTAAAAATACTCGGTCTGACCCGAGCGTTTATTGCAAAACACAAAAACACTCGAGTCAGGATTAATCTTTATTCAAGTAAATAAATTTGAAATGAACTGAATAATATGGTTACAGATATGGTAAAACAGATAAATCAATTTAAAATCTATTACGGATTTTTCACATTAACAATTTCAAATTTTTAAGTTCTGACAAACACACGTGTGCACTGCCTCGCCAACACGTGTGCGAGTGTAATCACAAAGACCACAAAGATACAATAACAAGCCCGAACAGAAACAACACAGCAGGTCAAGGCAGCGAGCACAAGTACAGGCCGAAATGCACAACAGTTTCAGCAGCCCCAAATGCAACAGGGCATACAACTACAAGTATGGACAGTGCACAGATCAATAGTGCACAGGGGCAGCAGTGGCAAGACACAACTACAGTGGACAGGTATACAACAACAAGCATGAAGTATGCAAGCTCAGCAACAACTACCAGTTCCATATAACAAGCTACAATTGAAGATGAAACTGAAGACCAACTGGCTACAAATTATAAGTAAGACCAACAACAAGTTGGACTGCAACAGTCAATATGCAGACCAAAGGCACAATGCCACAGCAACTAGGAGAAAACAGAAGTGAAGACAAGTGAAACAATGATCAAGCTTCAGGATGAACAATTGCAGACAAGAGTATACATTGGAATGAAGTAGTGCAAGCATAGGTGAATGTGTCAACATATCACGTACATAACAATGCAATACCAAACTTCACAAGCAATGACCAGTGCGATGACCAAGCACTGCATTAAACATGAAACAAGACCACAACTAGGCAAACATCACATAGGATTTACAACAACTAAAACCAAGATGAATAAGACAGCAAGTCAGTGACATGCCCATCAACCAGACAGAGTTAACAACAGGGAATACACAAATTGACACAGCAAAATGATCAAGATTTGTTCCAATGTTCACAGAGACAACCCATAAGATTTGTTTTGTTTATTTTCTAAATTCACAGAGACAATACAGAACTTTCATATTAAATAGAACTTTAAACTTTGACAAATGTTCATAACCACATTTTGTTAAACCTTAAATCTTCACACTGAAAGAAATAAACTCACAGCAGCTTGCTCAACTAAATATATTCATGTATCTACCAGTATGAAATTGTGTTTTCATGCAAACACACTTGTTTCTAGAGTAAAACAGGCAAATAATTTCTACTTAAGTTTATTTAATATAAAATGTTACTCACATACAACATATTTTGTTTAAGGATTAAAAACTAAAAAAAAACACTTAGGTGGATAGTTTGAATTTTTAAATCAAGTTTAAAACCTGTAACTATAAAGATAGAGGCAAAATAAATCAAGGCAGTGCATCAAAATGACCAAGCTACACATGAATAATGCACAATTCAAACAACAGGCAAATAAAGGTCACAAATGCAAGTGCAGTTGCAGTGTGCCACCTGAGAATATACACAAGTGCAGATCAAATGCAATTATACAACAGTGGCCAAACTTATGTATGCAACAGATAAGGATGCAGACACCAAATGACCAAATGAATCAACTGCAATGCAACATATATCAGGATGCAAACAACAATGGAAATGAAGACTAGAACAACCAAGAGAACAGTGACCAGACCCAAGTGCAACAGCATGGGGTACAACTACAAGTGCAACAGCATGGATGCAACTTGACATGCAAACTGCCACAAACCAAAGTGCATGAACACAGTAGACTACTGTTACAAAAAAAAAACTCAAGTGAAGCAAGTAATGCAACAGTAGCAAGTATATATGAATACAACTACAATGCAGACCAAATGCAACACCAATACAACAACAGTACCAAAAGACTCAAGTGCAAAATAATAAATGGTCTAATGGTTACCAGGCATGGGACAAACATGCAAGTTTAAATTCATAATGCAATTGTTTGCAAACAGTTTTCAAACAAGATATTTAGTAGCATCTGTACTTATCAATTTAATAACAAAATAAATATAGCATCTGTTCTTATCAATTTTTAAAACAAACACCAATAGCACATGTTCCTATCAATTTTAAAACAAACACAAATAGCACATGTTCCTATCAATTTTTAAAACAAACACAAATAGCACATGTTCCTATCAATTTTAAAACAAACACAAATAGTCAGGTAGCATTTGTTCTAATCAATTTAAAAATTAAGACTGGGCAGCATCTGTTCTTACAAATTTAAATTTTAAAAGAAATCAAAAAAACATTTGCTCCTAACAGTTCAAAAACTAAATCAAATGGGTAGAATCTGTTCTTATAGTTTAAAATAATTACTAGCATCTGTTTCTACCAATTTAAAATCCAAGTAAATCGAGCAAATAACAGCAACTAGCACAAAAATTCAACATGCAGTCACAAATCTGAGCATATCAGTTTTAAAAATTAAATTAGCCGAGCCAAAGATAATCAAATCGCCCCAAAAACATAGCATGCAACCAAGGAATTCACTTCAAACAAATTCAAAAACTTGCATGAAGATTATCGTGAGCTTAGAAAACTCACATGCATTTCAAAACAGAGGGACAGTCAACATAAACAAGCATGCAAACACATTATCACTTAACAAAAACAATTTCAGGTACCAAAACATCACAACATATTATAGGCTTAAGTGATTGATTCACGGATAAACAAAGAAGAAGGTTTGGGTTCAGAGGTTTCCATATAAATATTCATTAACAAAGCAAGATCCAACACATGCAGCAACACAAAGCAAGTCAAGATTTAATAGCCTCTATTCTCATCAGATTCTTAAAATGATAGCATCTGTTCTCAACAGTAAAAAAAAAAAAAAAAAAAAAAAAAAAAAAATTTAAATTTATAGCATCTGTTCAAATCAGTTTTTAAGAAAAACAAATTTTCAAAACAACAATCTGAAATCAAACATTTGGAAGCACCTGTTCTCATCAGGTTATTCATAGCATTTGTTTTTATCAGTTTAAATTAAAATTTAAATAGTGTCTGTTCTTACCAATTTAAAACAAATATCAAATAGCATTTATTCTTATTAGTTTAAAATCAAAAATTGAGTAGAATCTGATCTTAACAGTTCAAAAACACAACATCAGAGCAAGTGATAACGAATAGCAACCAACAATCCAACATGCAGTGAGTTATCTGTTCTTATTAGTTTAAAATTCAAATTTAACCGAGCAACTGAAAGCTAATAATCACCAAATCATAGCATGCAACCAACATTCAATCCAAACAAATTTAAACACCTGAATTAAAAATTAATCGTGAGCAGAAAACTCACCATAACAAAGTCGAAGCAGCCGAAGGGAAATAAGCCAATTTGAACGAAGGTCGAAGCCCAGATTAGATCGCAAACCCTTGTTTTGAATCGCAAGAAGCAAAACCCTAGATTAGATTGCTAGCCCTAATTTACAAAGAGGAACGGCTGCCATCATTTTTATTTTCTTTTTCTTTCGTGATTTTGCTTAGGGTTTGTGAAAATGGATAATGGAGGAAACGGGTCGAATTGAGGTAAAAAGGAAACGGCATTCAAAGGTAAATGGACCGAGATTCACAATTTCAAAGCCCAACAACACTTAACCAAATTTTATTATATATTTTTTTTCATTTTGAATTTCAATAAATTTTGTTATTTCTTTGCTTTGTTTTGTTGAATTATGTTGTTATAACTTTTCCAATGTAGTCACTTCATATTTTACGAAGTTTACAAATATGTTGTTTTAAATTTTAACTATGTATATTTACTTATCTATTTTGTATTGAATAAAATTTTATTCCTTTTTATTTTAAAGAAAAGAAAAATGTTATTTAAAACTAACCATCCATTTATAAATTTACATAAATAAAAATTCTTGTATCCAAATTATTTTCTTAAGTCATTAGTTTGAATTAAAAATACAAATTCAATATTCAATTTCAACTCCAAAGTCAAATATAAATTTTATTCAACTTTTTCTAGATTAAATTCTCAAATTTGATCGCAAAATTCATTGTTATATTGGAAATTCAGTTTAAATTATCATTCAAATATTCAAAATTAATTAAATATTCACAATTTAAATTGTTCAAAATTTACGATCGTTACAATCTCCCCTCCTTAAAAGAATTTCGTCCCGAAATTACAAGTAAGGAAAAATGATTGTTAAAATTTCACCGATATTTATATTTTACTCAATTTTATCAAGTTCAACACTTATTAAAGATGAATGAATATAGGATTCATTCTATTTGTTTTATCTCGCTAGCTTTGCTAATTAACTCTTTTGTTTATTATTTTCTACAATCAAGACACAAAAAAAAATCTTTACTAAAATTTTCAACTTACAAAACCCAAATTTTAAATTTGAAACACTACATTTAAGAAATTTTACATATTATAACTTTTCCAAAGCTGTGGATTTTTCAAAACATTTCAAAAATCCTCTTCCTTAATTCATTAGGTTGGAATTTACATCACTTTAATTTCAGATAATTGATTTGCTATTTAAAGTTTGAAAATACTTGCTAACTCGAAATTTAACAAGTCTACTGTCGTTCTTAAAGACATTAGGCATACGCTGGCCAGGCGCAAGTCTAACAATCTCCAAGTACTAAATATACTTGCTTCAATTCCCAGTGAAAATACTTTTAAAAATTCTTTTAAAAATGGATATGGAAAGCACATTCCCCCATGGATCGCGGTACACACGGCGGTTACGCTACTATCCCAGTAGAATCGCTTGTGACCGTAGGCATCTCGCCCCTCGAATTTCGCCATGGTTGTTGCCATAGATCGCGGTCCACACGGCGGTTACGCTACTATCCCAGTAGAATCGCTTGTGGCCGTAGGCATCTCGCCCCTCGAATTTCGCTATGGTTTCTAGATTGCAGTTACTCGGCGGTTACGCCACTATCCCAGTGGAATCGCTTGTAACTGTAGGCATCTCGCCCCTCAAATTACGCTAGTCACTCCAACTAATGGAAAACAAATGGCCTATCCAACTAATGGAAGACAAAGGGCCAATCCAACTAATGGAAAACAAATGGTCAATCCAACTAATGGAAATATAAATGGTCATCCAACTAATGGAAATACTACGTAGCTACGATTTTTTAAATGGATACTCATCTCGAGTTCCATCACCATCACACAGTCACACAGTATAAATGGAAGGTACCTTTCCATATCCTCAATTTTGGAAAACATAATATTATACATACATATATAATATTTCACTTCACATTTAGTACATATCATACTCATGTACTTACATAAGTTTTCCACAACAATTACTTTTCCAAACTAATTGGTTTTCGAATTAATCGTATTCACACATATACGTTATGAAAACCACAACATTTCATACCCATAACAAATAGAGGTTTCACAAATTTCCATTTCATTATCCATTTAAAATTTTCCTCTAAGTCGATTTGGAATTTTAAGGTCATATCAAACCTAATACACATTCACAATCCAATTTATTATCGACTTCACACACTCGATTTGGATTTCACGCTACATCGTCAATTCTCAACACATAATTGATGTCTATCGATATATAACCTCTGAGCTCGTACGTCTCAGAGAAGGGTGTTAAGCTAAGAGAATAAATTCCCCGCCACCAACAGATATATATTTAATAGAGATCAATTGATATGTCGTCAATTCTCGACGTTAGACATACAATCCAAATCATCCATTTAAAATTCAATGTTCAACTTAAATTGTTTTTGGGCGTCAAAGTTAAACTCAATTTAACTCAAAATTCAATCACTTTGAAAATTTCCAAATTGAACTAATTGTTCAAATTTCCCAAAAATAATATCTTTACAAGATATAAAAATTTTCACACTTAACCATTTGAAACAAATTCAAATCATTTTGCACCTTTTAATCTTTGAAAACAAATTTCAAAGCAATTTCCTTAAATGGAAACATTTCCAAATATTTATCCATTTTAAACTTCAAATGGTTCACTTAAATTAATCAAATAAATCCTTACCGATTTATTTTAAACTTACGTTCCAAATCCGTAAATTTATTTCCACATTTCAAAAATAAATCAATATTTATTTTTAACAAATTCCCCTTTTCTTTTATAAATTCCATAGTGAATTTACATTTCCAAAGTATCTATGAATATACGATTTCAAATCGATTTCACAAATTCATTTTCAATTTATCTTCAAAAGATAAAATTTCAAACATTCACTTCTCACTTTATCTCTAAAAGATATAATTTCAAACCTTTCATTTCATATTGGAAAATATTTTCATACTTATTCAATAATAAGTAATTTACAAATCAATTTATTTTCAATACTTAGAAAATATTCAATATACTTAAACCAAAATCAAGTATATATTTCATTCTTAAAAGAAATCATTCTTTTAAACACATTTATTTGAGTCAAAACGAATGTTGCGTAAAACATCGTTACGACGACCCAAAAATCATTAGTATAGGGATTCGAATTTAATATAGATGTATAAATCCCAATACTATATAAAACATTTCCTTTCTTTTCCTCGAAAACGTCTATTTCAACAATGAATGTTGAAATCTATGCTTTCGATACTTAACACATTTCAAAACAACTTAAAATGGATTTACTTCATTTCATAGTGTTGCTTCCCAAAAACATTCCCATTTAAGTTTCAACTTCAACTTAATTCATAGTTTGAATTCTGCATACATTTCAAAATATTGGTTTTAAATCAACTTCAAATTCCCAATACTAAGTTTTCCACTCAACTTAATTCCATGCCCGTTCAAATTCAAATGCATCATTGAATCTATTTAAATCTATTTCGAATTTTCATTAGATTCATATCTCTTTTGATATTTTATTCACCGTTCAAAAACCATAGATATAATTCCTTTAATAAGTTACAACAATTTACTTATCAAAATAAGTCGTTTGCGGATTTTACAAACATCTCTAGAAATTCCATTTCTATTTATAAAACTTCGTTTTATAATCTCCTTTATTAATTTGATTCAATTCAGCTCATATAACTTAGTTATATACCCAAAATTTCATATTATAAGTTAAATACTTATAATCCATTTATTCACTAAATCGTTCTTCACAACATTTGAAATCAATTTTTCAAAAGAATTCAAAATTAAATTTCCAAGTTATAGTTCAATAATCCGCTTGGTTATAATCAAATTGACATATCATTTTATTTTCCAATTACTACTTTGGAGATATTCAAAATATTTGATTTAAGTCAATCTAAACCAATTCATTAATCCACTTGACTTACATTTCATTTTCCATGACTCTCAAAAATTCGATAATGAGTTTCTGAACGATCGAAACTCAAGTCTAACGAGACCTCACCGAAGAGAAACAGTCGCAAACCTAAATTTAGAGAGGGGAATTTCCAAAAATAATTCTAATTTTCAAAATACCTTTTATTTTAAAGAAAACAATTTTAAACTTCTTTAGATTTGAAAACACTTCATTTAAAGTGATTCTAGTAACTATTCATATTAAACGCCATAAACTAAGCTTTGTGCAAACCAAAGCTCTGATACCACTTTGTAACGACCCGCCGCCTTGACCGCCTCTAGTCGGTAATTAAACCAACTAGAAACGTTCAAAATGACGGATTGTTATTTAGTTTATAACATTTAAACAGAATCAGCTACAGAATCACAGAATAGTAATCATATTTTATAAACAACTTTTCTTTTACATACAAATATCAGAGTTTACAATACATTACATTTTAATTTATACAGCGGAAACAATTTATATTTTAAAGTATAAGAAACATTTGCTGAAAACTGAAGTAAAGCTTTAATTCCCCCCCTCTCTCTAACTTCGCGGCCTGAAAATCTTCAAGCTGTAAAAATACTCGGTCTGACCCGAGCGTTTATTGCAAAACACAAAAACACTCGAGTCAGGATTAATCTTTATTCAAGTAAATAAATTTGAAATGAACTGAATAATATGGTTACAGATATGGTAAAACAGATAAATCAATTTAAAATCTATTACGGATTTTTCACATTAACAATTTCAAATTTTTAAGTTCTGACAAACACACGTGTGCACTGCCTCGCCAACACGTGTGCGAGTGTAATCACAAAGACCACAAAGATACAATAACAAGCCCGAACAGAAACAACACAGCAGGTCAAGGCAGCGAGCACAAGTACAGGCCGAAATGCACAACAGTTTCAGCAGCCCCAAATGCAACAGGGCATACAACTACAAGTATGGACAGTGCACAGATCAATAGTGCACAGGGGCAGCAGTGGCAAGACACAACTACAGTGGACAGGTATACAACAACAAGCATGAAGTATGCAAGCTCAGCAACAACTACCAGTTCCATATAACAAGCTACAATTGAAGATGAAACTGAAGACCAACTGGCTACAAATTATAAGTAAGACCAACAACAAGTTGGACTGCAACAGTCAATATGCAGACCAAAGGCACAATGCCACAGCAACTAGGAGAAAACAGAAGTGAAGACAAGTGAAACAATGATCAAGCTTCAGGATGAACAATTGCAGACAAGAGTATACATTGGAATGAAGTAGTGCAAGCATAGGTGAATGTGTCAACATATCACGTACATAACAATGCAATACCAAACTTCACAAGCAATGACCAGTGCGATGACCAAGCACTGCATTAAACATGAAACAAGACCACAACTAGGCAAACATCACATAGGATTTACAACAACTAAAACCAAGATGAATAAGACAGCAAGTCAGTGACATGCCCATCAACCAGACAGAGTTAACAACAGGGAATACACAAATTGACACAGCAAAATGATCAAGATTTGTTCCAATGTTCACAGAGACAACCCATAAGATTTGTTTTGTTTATTTTCTAAATTCACAGAGACAATACAGAACTTTCATATTAAATAGAACTTTAAACTTTGACAAATGTTCATAACCACATTTTGTTAAACCTTAAATCTTCACACTGAAAGAAATAAACTCACAGCAGCTTGCTCAACTAAATATATTCATGTATCTACCAGTATGAAATTGTGTTTTCATGCAAACACACTTGTTTCTAGAGTAAAACAGGCAAATAATTTCTACTTAAGTTTATTTAATATAAAATGTTACTCACATACAACATATTTTGTTTAAGGATTAAAAACTAAAAAAAAACACTTAGGTGGATAGTTTGAATTTTTAAATCAAGTTTAAAACCTGTAACTATAAAGATAGAGGCAAAATAAATCAAGGCAGTGCATCAAAATGACCAAGCTACACATGAATAATGCACAATTCAAACAACAGGCAAATAAAGGTCACAAATGCAAGTGCAGTTGCAGTGTGCCACCTGAGAATATACACAAGTGCAGATCAAATGCAATTATACAACAGTGGCCAAACTTATGTATGCAACAGATAAGGATGCAGACACCAAATGACCAAATGAATCAACTGCAATGCAACATATATCAGGATGCAAACAACAATGGAAATGAAGACTAGAACAACCAAGAGAACAGTGACCAGACCCAAGTGCAACAGCATGGGGTACAACTACAAGTGCAACAGCATGGATGCAACTTGACATGCAAACTGCCACAAACCAAAGTGCATGAACACAGTAGACTACTGTTACAAAAAAAAAACTCAAGTGAAGCAAGTAATGCAACAGTAGCAAGTATATATGAATACAACTACAATGCAGACCAAATGCAACACCAATACAACAACAGTACCAAAAGACTCAAGTGCAAAATAATAAATGGTCTAATGGTTACCAGGCATGGGACAAACATGCAAGTTTAAATTCATAATGCAATTGTTTGCAAACAGTTTTCAAACAAGATATTTAGTAGCATCTGTACTTATCAATTTAATAACAAAATAAATATAGCATCTGTTCTTATCAATTTTTAAAACAAACACCAATAGCACATGTTCCTATCAATTTTAAAACAAACACAAATAGCACATGTTCCTATCAATTTTTAAAACAAACACAAATAGCACATGTTCCTATCAATTTTAAAACAAACACAAATAGTCAGGTAGCATTTGTTCTAATCAATTTAAAAATTAAGACTGGGCAGCATCTGTTCTTACAAATTTAAATTTTAAAAGAAATCAAAAAAACATTTGCTCCTAACAGTTCAAAAACTAAATCAAATGGGTAGAATCTGTTCTTATAGTTTAAAATAATTACTAGCATCTGTTTCTACCAATTTAAAATCCAAGTAAATCGAGCAAATAACAGCAACTAGCACAAAAATTCAACATGCAGTCACAAATCTGAGCATATCAGTTTTAAAAATTAAATTAGCCGAGCCAAAGATAATCAAATCGCCCCAAAAACATAGCATGCAACCAAGGAATTCACTTCAAACAAATTCAAAAACTTGCATGAAGATTATCGTGAGCTTAGAAAACTCACATGCATTTCAAAACAGAGGGACAGTCAACATAAACAAGCATGCAAACACATTATCACTTAACAAAAACAATTTCAGGTACCAAAACATCACAACATATTATAGGCTTAAGTGATTGATTCACGGATAAACAAAGAAGAAGGTTTGGGTTCAGAGGTTTCCATATAAATATTCATTAACAAAGCAAGATCCAACACATGCAGCAACACAAAGCAAGTCAAGATTTAATAGCCTCTATTCTCATCAGATTCTTAAAATGATAGCATCTGTTCTCAACAGTAAAAAAAAAAAAAAAAAAAAAAAAAAAAAAAAATTTAAATTTATAGCATCTGTTCAAATCAGTTTTTAAGAAAAACAAATTTTCAAAACAACAATCTGAAATCAAACATTTGGAAGCACCTGTTCTCATCAGGTTATTCATAGCATTTGTTTTTATCAGTTTAAATTAAAATTTAAATAGTGTCTGTTCTTACCAATTTAAAACAAATATCAAATAGCATTTATTCTTATTAGTTTAAAATCAAAAATTGAGTAGAATCTGATCTTAACAGTTCAAAAACACAACATCAGAGCAAGTGATAACGAATAGCAACCAACAATCCAACATGCAGTGAGTTATCTGTTCTTATTAGTTTAAAATTCAAATTTAACCGAGCAACTGAAAGCTAATAATCACCAAATCATAGCATGCAACCAACATTCAATCCAAACAAATTTAAACACCTGAATTAAAAATTAATCGTGAGCAGAAAACTCACCATAACAAAGTCGAAGCAGCCGAAGGGAAATAAGCCAATTTGAACGAAGGTCGAAGCCCAGATTAGATCGCAAACCCTTGTTTTGAATCGCAAGAAGCAAAACCCTAGATTAGATTGCTAGCCCTAATTTACAAAGAGGAACGGCTGCCATCATTTTTATTTTCTTTTTCTTTCGTGATTTTGCTTAGGGTTTGTGAAAATGGATAATGGAGGAAACGGGTCGAATTGAGGTAAAAAGGAAACGGCATTCAAAGGTAAATGGACCGAGATTCACAATTTCAAAGCCCAACAACACTTAACCAAATTTTATTATATATTTTTTTTCATTTTGAATTTCAATAAATTTTGTTATTTCTTTGCTTTGTTTTGTTGAATTATGTTGTTATAACTTTTCCAATGTAGTCACTTCATATTTTACGAAGTTTACAAATATGTTGTTTTAAATTTTAACTATGTATATTTACTTATCTATTTTGTATTGAATAAAATTTTATTCCTTTTTATTTTAAAGAAAAGAAAAATGTTATTTAAAACTAACCATCCATTTATAAATTTACATAAATAAAAATTCTTGTATCCAAATTATTTTCTTAAGTCATTAGTTTGAATTAAAAATACAAATTCAATATTCAATTTCAACTCCAAAGTCAAATATAAATTTTATTCAACTTTTTCTAGATTAAATTCTCAAATTTGATCGCAAAATTCATTGTTATATTGGAAATTCAGTTTAAATTATCATTCAAATATTCAAAATTAATTAAATATTCACAATTTAAATTGTTCAAAATTTACGATCGTTACATTTCAAAACAGAATTTTCCATTACATTTGAAAATAGAAAATAGTTGTTCCATATTTAGGTTACATAATCCCAAACGTTTCCCAACCAATGATGAAAAATACTTATTACAAAATACGCCAAGAGCAACATTTAAAGATGCCCCCTTAGATGATCGTATAGTCATAATCGACTTAATAAATACACAACAGAAATAAAAAAAGGAACTGCAACTCCTAAATAGCTATCCGTTAGCCTCTTGCTCGCCTTCGGTAGCTTTATTCGCCATCTTACTAAAACTTGAAAGAAGCTTAACACTCAGCCAACTCAAATCAATTTTGAGCGCCCAAGGGTTTAAAAGGAAAACATAAACTTCGAGTCAGACATATGTGAATAATACTATACATTTCGGTTATTAATGTTAAGTGAGACCACACCGCTTAGCGGAACAGGTGTTTCGTTATTAACATTCTTTTAAAACATATCTTTTGCAAACCTTTATAATACAACCAAAATTGGTTAAAACTGTAAAGCATTATTACGTAAACGTATATATCAAGTAACAAATGGACTATCTATCCGAACACTATAGTTTTGTTTGGCTTACCATTATAATTTGGCAGACTAGGGCCTACTAGACAAAGTAATAAAATTTATCCAACATACCTTAGACTCACCTACTCTGGATGGTCTGTCCTTAACTATCTGTTAAATACTTCTCTTTTAGACGGACTGTCCCGAGCTTAATATCTCCCAGGGTCACCTGATCCAAATGATTTTGCAGGCTCGCCAATAACCTATCTACACACAAACATATATTCCCTTCTTTGTGTTATCATAACTTTAGTCTTAACCGTGACCAAGCTCTACACACTGGAATTTTAGAGTAAATTAGTTGGGGCCAATAGCTAAAGTATAGGGCGCTACCCTTTACCAGTCTCATCTGGTATTCTAATGTCTAAGTCGTTTTACTTAGGGATAACTTCCCTTGAAATTTCCTTGAAAAACTCTTTCAAATTGATTTAAATTTTTAAATCGAACTTACACAAGAAAAATACTTATTCTCCATGCTTTACTCAAAATCACCTTGCCATGTTATATATATGTATATTTTACTCAAACCGTTGTTGATGAAAACATTTACCCTTTTCGAAACTATTAAACCTTGTCTTCCGAAAACATTGGAAAATCCTTTCCTTTCTTCTCTCCGAAAGCTTCAAAATAATAGACATCTCTATTTAAAACCTTTAATCATTGCCTTTCAAAAACATTGGAATAACCCTTTCTTTCTTTTCATCAAAAGATTCGAAAACAAGGGGAAAATCTTCCCCTTTGACCCCTTTGAAATCCCTCATCGAAACCCTTTCGAAACATTAAAAAACTAAACATTTCAAAATTCTTTGGGTTCAATTTAAAACATATGGAAACTTTTCGAAATCATTGAAATTTCTTTGAAATCATTAAAACCCGTTTCTGTTAAAATCTTTTGAGTTATGCCTTCAAGTGGAGCAAAAGGTTAAGTAGCACATTGAAGTCGAAAGGTGAAACCATTTGGGTTATACTTCAATTATAGAAAAAGGGTCTTTAAAGCATTTAAGTCGAAAGCTTTTATTTCAAAACCATTTCCTAAGTAAAGTAGTGATGGTGTTGAAACCGTTCTTTCGAAAGCATTTGAGAAGTAGCGGATTTTTAAAAACTAAATATACCTTCTAAAACCATAGACTTTGAAACGTAGAAAGGCCACATCTATACATTTCGGCTTAGTCGAAAGTAATCAAACTAAAATGCAACCAATTCGTAACTATCTCTTTTAAATCCACTGACCCAATCAAAATCTAACTGATTCGAAATCCATTTAGTTGAAGGCAAGTAGGTGCATTTTAATTTAAAACAAAGTGACGCTTCGACCCCTTCGGAGCCTATGGTTTGGACCTTATGCCTTTCACCTTCTATACAATTAGATACATATCAATTTCTAGATACTTGGCACATTGGTTTCGTTGGAGTTAAGGGCGGGGGGTCGAAAGCCAACCAAGATGAAAGCAGGTGCCGAAAGCCAAAAAACAGTTGAGAAAGCCTGAAATAAATAGTTTATTTCACCTAACCTGCTTTACACCTAAATTTTGATTGGTTGCCTCATTTTTTACCACTAAAAGGTGTTGCACATTTCAGATCCAATTAATTAATTTAAATATTTTGCAGAACACCCCTTCTCCTTAATTAAATATATAAAATATTTAAGTATCAAACCTTAAATAATTTTATATATTCGTTGAAGCACTTAGGAAAATTCTATAAAAATTCCAAAATTCTTTCTCATTATGTTTTCTGACATATGTAAATTTGGAACATAAATAATATTTGTTTTGCCATGAATAATTTATAAACCAATAAAATCATTTTCTTCACTAGAAAATTAATATAAAATTCACCATAATTCAGAAAATTATGATAATTGAAACCCATCTGTAAAATGTCATTTTTCGATCTATATTAAAATTTGCAAGGCATTTGGATGTCATTTAATGGGTTTTTCATATAAAACATATCATAAAAACTAATATGAACATGTACAAATAATCAAAAAGTATATATAAACTTCCAATCATCCAAAATATGGCAATATCATGCAAAATCATTTCATTTTACCTTTAAACCCGAAACTATAAGAAAAATGGAATGTCGTAATCATTCACCTTAGCTTTGTGACTAAAGATGTGAGATTAGATGTTGAACAAGTTGATTTACTTCTTTTTCTTGAAATCCTAGCTTTATCTTCTCTTGAGATTTAAAATGGTGGCCAGTCTAAGAATATTTTTACATGAGAAAAATGAAATGGACATGTGTTTGAATTCTTAAGGGTTTAGGGTATAACTTCTATCATTTTCCTATTTTGCCTTCCCTTATTTCCTAACACTTTTATTCATGTTATCTTGTTTTGATTTACATTTAACATGGCACCGCTACACTTGGTTAAACCAAATCTCAATATATTAATCATCATGCATTATTTTAATTTATTTAGCTAATTAAATATTCTCAACAATGTTACTTAAAATATGGGGTGTTGTAATCTTCCCTCCTCAAAGAATTTCGTCCTTGAGATTAAAATAAGTAACACATCAAACAATGTCAGGTAAAACATACCATCAAAAAAATTCTGGATAGGCATCTCTAATCCTGTTCTCGGTCTCCAAAGTACAATCTTTACCATCGTCACTCCACTGGACATTCACTGATCTGACTATCTTATTCCTTAACTTCTTCTCATCTATTGTGACTATCCGGATAGGCTTCCTAACTGCAGTCATATATGGTTCCACTACTAAGTCCACTAACATAGTCGGTGCTATAGTAGTGTCCGGATCCCTGACACATTTCCTCAGACGAGATACATGAAAAATATCGTGGATTGCTGCTATACTGCTCGGTAACTCTACTCTATATGCAAGTTTTTCGATCCTCTCTAGAATAGGAAATGGTCCAATGAACCTCGGTGCTAACTTTTTAGTCTTTCGAACCCGATAACACTTTTCATTGGCGATACTTTGATGAAAACATGATCTCCAATAGAGAACTCTAAATCTTTTCGTCTTCTCTCTGCAAACCTTTTCGGGTTGGGCTGAGCTTCCTTCGTTCTTGCCCTTATTAGCTTAAACTTTTCTGCTGGTTCTTTAACCAAATCAGGACAAAGAATCAATCTATCCCCGGCCTCTAACCAACATGCGGGGGATTTGCATGGTATTCCATACAAAGCCTCAAACAGAGCCATTCCTATACTAGTCCGATAACTATTATTGTACAAAAACTCGATTGTAGGTGGTCTTCCCATGATCCCCTAAAGTCTAATACACAAGCTCATTAAAAGTCCTCCAAGATCTTGTTAACTCTTTCCATCTGCCCATAAGTCTATGGATGGTATGCGGTACTCATCCTGAGCTTGGTTCCTACGCTCTTCTAAAGACTTTTTTTCAGAACACGCTAGTGGATAAAGAATCTCTATCACTAACAATACTAATAGGAATTCCATGCAGTCAAACCACGTTCTTCATAAAAAACTTAACCAATACAAGTGTTGTCCTGTTTTCCTTGACCGGAATGAAATGGGTGCTCTTGGTCAATCTATCTTCTATGACTCATATATGTTCATTCCTTCTATTAAATCTTGGAAATCCATCAACAAAATCCATAGCGATGAAATCCCACTTCCATACTGGAATGTCCAATGGCTGTAGCAATCCACTCGGCATTTGATGTTTGGCTTCTACCTACTAATAGTTCAAACATTGTTTCACCGATAAGCCTATACCCCCTTTCTTGCCTGCCTAAAATAAACTTCTCTTCATATCTTGATACATCTTCGTTCCTTCTGGATGGATAATGAACTTTAACCGATGGATTAGAAGCGGTTTCATTCGATGTGGATTGGATACATTCCTCTAAAATCTCTTTCCTTATGTCTCCTACATTTGAAACACTTAATCTTCCTTTTTTTATCAACTGTCCATTGTGGTCAAGATGGAAATTCTTTATGTCATCGCTCTCCGTTCCTTGCCCTCACTTTCTGATCCGCTTAGACAAAACTGGATCCTCCTCCTTTTTAGAAGCTATCTTCTCAACATTACTGGTCGGACTTCTAAACAAGACAACCTAGCAGACTCTCCACCAGACTCAGCCTCGGATCTCTATAGTATTCTACAGGCTGAAAATCGTTCTAAGTCTTTCCATTCTGCTATCATAGCTAATACTGCATTCTGATGCTTTCTACTAAGACATCCGCAACATTATTTCCTTTTCAAGGAGTATATTCTATTCCAAAGTCATAAGCGGCTAGAAACTCCACCATCTTTCCTGTCTCATGTTAAGCACCTTTTGAGAGAACATGTACTTCAACGACTTATGATCTGTATAAAGCTCAAACCCCTCCTCCAAAAGGTAATACCTCCACACCTTCAGCGCAAATATAACTACAGCTAACTCTACATGCGTTGGATACCTAACCTCATGCGATCTAAGTCGTCTAGAAGTGTAGGCGGTCACTTTACCCCTCTGCATTAGTACAGCTCCCAATCCTGTTCCACACGCATCTGTTTAAACAACTAAATCTTGATTCCCCTCCGGAACCACTGACACATGTGCGTGGGTTAACAAGTGCTTTATGCTCTAAAATGCTTCCTCACACTTATCGGTCCATATAAACTTTACATCCTTTCCAGTTAGCGTAGTCATCGGTTTTGCAATCCATGAGAAAACCTTTATAAACCTCCGATAATATCCCACTAATCTAAGGAAACTCTTATCTCAGTTACCGTTTCTGGTATTTTTCAATCATTAACGGCTTGAACTTTTCTGGATGAACTGACAATCCTTTCACTAAAACCACGTAACCAAGAAACTTCACTTCTTTCCTTCAAAAATGGTACTTCGTAAACTTTGCCTTTGGCTGATGCTGCCTCAGCATTTCCAACACCTCTCTGACGAACTTCATGCTCCTTCTCATCCTTAGAGTATATCAGAATATCATCTATAAAAACCAACACGAATCTATCCAAGTGCTCATAGAAAATTCGGTTCATCAAATTTACAGAGGATGTCAGTGCATTATTGAGTCCCAATAGCATAACTAACCATTCCTATGACCCGTATCTTGTCCTAAACGTCGTTAAAGGTATACTATCTTTTGCTACTCTAGGATAATGAAGTCTTGTTGCCAAATCTAGCTAAGAGAATATCTTATCCCCACCCAACAGATCGAACAAATCATCAATCCTTGGCAGTAGATATCTATTCTGCATCGCCTTCTCATTCAACTTACGATAATCGATACATAGCCTTAGTGAACCATCCAGCTTCTTAGCAAATATAGTGGCTGCTCTCCATGGTGAACTACTCGGTCTAATAAAACTCTTTCCTTCCAAATCTACCAATTGAGCTTTCAACTCTTCCATCTCTGTTGGTGTCATCCTACTTGGCGACCTACTCACTGGTTCTACACCAGGCACTATATCAATCCGAAACTCAATGGCCCGTCTCGGTGGCAATCCAACTATAGGCTCAAACACATCCGCAATTCTCTAACTATGAAAACGCGATCCAACTCATCTTCAAACTCTATAACACCCAACAAAGTATTTACCTCATAACTACGGTTTTCAATGGTATAAACTATCTGATCACTACAATATGCGTGTCTAAGTGATATTTTCCTATCTAGGTAAAATATCCTAGCATCATAGTTACTTAACCAATCCATAACCAATACAATTCCAAACCCATAAATGTCAAATACATGCAAACTACAAACAAAGATATGACCTAACAAGCTAAGTGGTCACACTTCATCCCAAACGTTGCATAATCTCCTATCGGATTGGCTACACTTAAAGAAGTAACTATATATGTAGGTTCTAGGTTAAGTTTATCAACCAAACATCTATATATAAAAGAATGAGATGCACCAAGATCAAATAAAAAGCTAACAGATGTATCATGGATCTAAAGCATACCTTCTAACACAGCCTCTCCCTTCTCTTGTCCCATCGGCTTTGATGTAGCAGGCTCCAATGCAAACACCTAGCCTTTATCCCCTTTTGCTAGCTCTTTGCACTGGTTCTTGTAGTGCCCAATTTGATCATAGTTAAAACATCCAATCCCTTTCTTCTCAACAGCCTTCTTTCCTTCGCCTGTCCGGCACTCATGAGCATAATGGCCTTCCTTATCACACTTATAGCAGACCACTTTAGATTTTCCTTTTTTCACCGCACCTCCTTCCTGAGTATTCTTTCTATGGAAAAACTTTCTCTCTTGGCCCTGTCCGACCTGAACATCTTTCTCCTTCTTCTTCTCCAAACAATCTAACATCTCGTCATGTCTCAATGCCATTTCTAACACCACATCACACAAATCTCTGATGTGCGGTAAAGTCACCCTAGACAATTCCGGCTTCAAAACCTATAATAAACTTTACTTTTCAACACTGTTTCAACACTAGCATACCAATACAAGGCTAACTCTTAGAATCTACTAGCATATTCCAAAACTGACATTTCTCCTTGTTCCAGCTTAGCAAACTTCCTGACCAAGATAGACTACGCCATTACTGACATGAACATTTCTTGGAACCTCCTCCCAAATTCCGCCCATGTCATAGTCATCCACGCCAGCACCTACAGTATTCCACAAAAACAAACCAGCTCCTTGAAGTTGTCTTGAAGCAAGTCTTCTTTTTTGCTCATCATTGAGCCCTAAGTTAGCAAAAATCATTTCGCAATGTAGCAGTCGGTTTTCTATTTCTTGTTCCGATAAATGGTTTTCCTCTAAGCTTAGTGTAGTATCTGCTCATGTTACCATACCGATTGACCGTCGGAGCTTCTTGAACTCCTCCTCAAACAGCATCACCTCAAACAACTCCAACTGCGATTCCAACTTGCATCATGTTTATGAAAAACTGATACATGGCTCCCATGTCTACTTAGGGAACCCGAGCACCAACGTTCTTAGCCTGAGCCTGACCTTTTCTAGCATTTGGTCGGGCATTTCCATTTATAGTGGTGTTGTCACCTATTAGAATGACTCTGCCTCTTCTACCGTCCATAACTGTATTCCAACCGCATGAGATACAAAAGAATAGCCTAAAGATAGGAGTCTAGAAATAAAGCATGTACTTATATATAACAAATACAAGTACATTACTATAGTGTTATCCCATACCCCGATCCTATCTCTAATTCCTAATTATTATGTTTTCAAAAATATTTTTTAGTCAAAATTTTTCATAAACTTATGATCTGATATTGTTATCTCGCCTTTTGGCAAGACCGTGACACCAAGAAGTTGACTAAGAACCAAAGTCGGTCCGTCTCGAAGATCGATTGTACACATGTTCACCATGGATGTCGATAAATTTTATCCGAGTTCGGATCGAGCCACAATTCATATGACTAGACAAAAAAGCAATGAAAGCCAATACTCCAAATTTCAAGTCAATTGGGGTTCCTGTGCTCTAATTAGGGATCGATCAAGTATCATCAAAAACATGTTTTCTTCGTGTCCATGTACTTTGCATTCATCAACAATCGGCAATTTATATCCATCCACTATGTAGTTTCGTATAAATGAGCAACACTTCATATCCATTAGGCAGCCATTGTTCATATCCATCAAGCAAAAAGGAAGAAACCTCCCTCGTATCAATCTATTCCGACTCTATCAGTTGAAAATGATTTTTTATTGATTAAAGGAGCACAAGTTCATATCCATCGAAAGTGGCATTATTCGCATCCATAATCTCCAGCCTGTTTGCATCGATCAACCAACTTCATTCCGTATCCATCAATGCCAAGCAAAGCTGCTACTTTGTATCGAGCGGTAAGTGATCGATACGAACATAGTAGTTGCCATCGATACGATCAAAGTAGAGTAGTTGCCATCGATACGAATAGAGCGATTCCAATCGATACGAATAAGGCATATAAATAGGGAAGACATCATCATTCGTCATGAAATGTGGATCGATCCTAAAAGCTAGCGCCACGTCAACAAGCAAGCACATGCTCACATCGATGCGAAACCATCGATACGAAGAGGATCAATGCGAAGGTAACATCAACTAAAAAGCCCAAACTTGCATCGATCATAACTCACAATGTACAATTCCAAATGCCACCAAATTTTCATAGGAGCTTACATACAACCTAAAGAATGTTCGTGCTCAACTTCGACTCGATTGGGCCAAACCTTGATCGATATGAAATTCGTTCGTATCGATCACGGACCGAGTGCAAATGAAATGGGATCAATAGTGGGCCCATCCCTGCGAGAGAAGGGGTCTTCCGAGATCTAAGGGAGATACTTGCAGCCTACACCTATAAATAGCAGCCTAGGACCTATAGAAAAGGGACTTTCGGCTCTTTTACGTCTGGACTCTAACGAAATCACCGTTGTACTTGAATTCTACTGTTGTAATCCATTATAACTCGTTATAATCAGTAAGCAAACATTAATAAATTCATCAATTTCATAGTGGACGTAGGCCATATGCCAAACCACTCTAAATCAGTTTGTTTCTATGCGTTTCTCTTATCTATTTTAGAAGTGTTTGTTTGGTAATCCTCTTTTTCCATTTATTTTCTTCATTTTCTCTTCAAATACTTCCGAAGAGTGTTGTTCCTAATTTTTGTACAAACGGTTTGGTGTTTTCACTGAGAAAACACAGTTTTTCTTCTGCTCGTTTGATCTACTATCAATATCAGATTGCACAAAGTCTAGGAAAGAGCTTCGCTATCCATTATGGTTAACACAAGAACTACTTCTATAGCTGCAAATCTAAAAGGACGAGACAAACAGAATCCCGTACAACTGCCTCCAACTGATTAAAATGCTATCGGACAATCAGATCCGCAAGGCCCTATCACCAAGGAAGAGTTTCAGATGCTAATGCAAGAGCTGATACAGAGCCGTCAGTTACTTAATCAACAGCTTCGTGCCAACGTAGAATTGATCGATCAGCTAAATCGCCAAAGGCATAGGAGGTCCAGGAGGGATCATGCTTCCTATTCATCTACTAAGAGTTCAGTTTCTTCAGACTATCATCACAGATCCATGCGACCACGGCTAGATGGGAGTTATACCCAAGCTATTGGACATCAGCGCACACCGAGCATTGGGTAACCAAGAGTTGGCCCATCAATCAGCCATTAGATTGGATCCTCCTCCCGAGGAGGTACTATTCCATATAATATTACAAGCAACAGCACTACCACCACTGCTACTGAGCCGAAAGCTGATACCCGAAATCGGAAAGAACTGATCCAACATCAACATGAATACACTCCAGAACCTTATGTTCCAGAGAACTTAGAACAAAGAAGGCAAGATATGGACCATCGACCGCGACTGACCCCTACTCGCATTATGGAACCCGACCACACCTTGGCCCAACATGCTCAAAATTTTCAAATGCCAGGCATCCCGACGATGATCCGTGTAAGTCAGGGTTTCATTAATGACGAATGGGGAATCTCCCGAAGTCATACCCCTTTCAGTGATGACATACTCTATGCTGAACCACCTCAGCGATTTAGGATGCCAACTCTGTAAGTCCTTGAAAAGGATGGTTTTGATGACAACAACTTTAAGACTTATTGCAAAATATAAAGTATGAAGACTGTATAGTATAGGGATACATGACTGATAAATTTAAAAATCGAATATATCAAGATTGAAGACTCATGAGTATCTAGGTACCAAGAGTTCAAGGTTTCAAAGTACAAGATAAGTATTAAGTCTAGAATTATGTTAAAACTTCTTGAAAGCACTTACATCCTTATTCGAAACTTATTCGTGGAATGGAATCCACTTCGAGCCTATTAAAGGGATGAAACCCTAGTGGGATGGAACCCACGACAATATATAGTGGAACATATAATGGTGCTATTTTGATATACACTAATTTTATAAAAAAGCTTTTCAAAAATATATCTCTTATTTTAAAATGCTTTCAAAACCTTCTTTTCAAAAAGCGCCTGTCATGTTTGAAATACCTTAGCCTCAAATTATCTTTATCATTTTTAATATTTTGATTTCAAAATTATCCTTGATTTTATACTGTCTCTTGTTTTAATGTTTAGCTTTTAAATATTTATATACTCAAATTTTAAATCACTTTGTAGGTTAAGATTATATATTAAAAAATTACTTTCTAAAACCCTTTTATATGTTTAAATTATATTCAAGTATACATATAAAACTTTAGAAATTATTTTTAAAAACTATAGAAACCAATTTTACTAAGAAAATCAAAATCACCATTTTTGCCTAGAGCATGTTGATATACTCCTACCCTCCATGTCGACATGATGCCTGTTGATATTCAAAATTCAAAATTTCAAAAGAACTGTCTATCCGTCGTATCCATTCATGAATAGATACAGCTATTGATCTTCTATAAATACAGTAGTTCTAAATGAATTTTAAATTAGATTTCACTTATTTTCTCTCCTCTTCATCTTCCACATTTATTCTAAAGAATCCCAAAACTATACTCTGTAGAAATACCAAGTGAATCAAAGTTGAATATCTCCGATTTGATTCTCTACCACTCTCTCCATAAGATCTCAGTGCTATTCAAA
Organism: Allium cepa; assembly: GCA_030765085.1. Taxonomy (NCBI): domain Eukaryota; kingdom Viridiplantae; phylum Streptophyta; class Magnoliopsida; order Asparagales; family Amaryllidaceae; genus Allium; species Allium cepa. The sequence continues at coordinate 704,795,970 of CM060938.1, read as the reverse complement.
GTTATAGGATTATTTGTAAATCAAAATGTTGAGTAAAAGGTGCAGTTGAGCCTTGAAAACAATTGGGTGTGATTATTGCCCCGGAAATCGATTAGGTGATCTTGTGGCCTGGGAAATCAAGAGAGTTTGCCCCATACACCAATACAGGAGATTGTATCTCGTGACCTTGAAATCAAGGGTGTAATCTGGGAGATTATTTCGAAAAGAAATTCATACAATTATGCGGGACTGGATGTAGTGTAACACCGAACCAGTATAAAATCCTGATGTTTTCTTTCATTTACTGCTTTTACTTATTATTTGCATCTATGTTTGATTCTGTGATTATATCTTTTTCTGTGTATTGCATTTGTTGGTGATTAAATTATATAAGTTTCAAAAATGTTTATTAAATCGACAAAACACTATTCACCCCCTCTAGTGTTATTCTAGCCTTAAGATCCATAATCCGCATTTCTAACATTTGGTATCGGAGCAAGGTTTTCAAAGTTTTCATAATTGAATTTTGAAAAATTAAAAATGGCTGTTTTTGGGAATTTTGTTAACCTTAGTTTAAATCTGTTCAAATCATCATTGTCTCATAATTTTGCATATAGTTATTATATAAAATCAAATTTCTACCAAGTTTATATTCTGTGCAGGAAGAAAAATGTTATATGGCCCTTGAAGAATCAACTCTTAATGGACAAATTGTACATATCAAGCGAATAAGTTTATACTTGATAGTGCATGTTCAAGACACATGACTGGTTACCCAGATATGCTGAATAATATTATCTAGAAACATAGAGGATTGGCTAATTTTGGAGACAACACAAAAGGATATGTGATCGACATCGACAATGTCGGTAACTTTAAAACTCCTACTATTTCTAATGTTTTATTAGTTAAAAATCTGAAACACAAACTACTTATTATTGGTCAACTTTGCGATAAAGGATACAAAAAAAAATTTGAAAAAGTTAAGTGTCACATCGAAGATAATAATTCAAATATTATATTTGAAGGAATTAGGAAGAAAAAAATTTATATTCTCAGCATGAAAATCTCAAATGATAATCTATGTCATTTGGCTAATACAAGTGATCCTTGGATTTGGCATAAAAGATTTGGACATTAGAATTTTAGACTCTTATCTAATATTTCTAAACTTGATCTAGTAAAAGGTCTCCCTAGAATGAATTTTAAAATAGATAGTATATGTGATGCTTGTCAATTAGGAAAATTTAGGAAGAGTTCTTTCAAATTAAAAGATATGATCTCGACTTCAAAACCTCTTGACTTACTTCATTTAGACTTATTTGGTCCATCTCAAATTCATTCAATAAATCACAATAAATATGTCTTTGTAATTGTAGATGATTATGCTAGGTTTACATGGACATTTTTTATGAAACATAAAAGTGATACTTTTGATTCATTTTATTTTTTACAAAAAGTCTTCAAAACCAATCTCTTTAAAAATTATAACCATTCTAGTGATCATGGTGGTGAATTTAAAAATTAAAATTTTGAGAGAATCTGCAATAAAAAGGGAATAACTCATAATTTCTCTTTTTAAAGAACTCCATAATAAAACGGAGTGGTAGAACCAAAAAATAGGACGATTCAAGGGTGTGCTAGAACAATGCTTTCAGATAGTAATTTACCAAAACACTTTCGGGATCAAGCAGTTGCTACAGCTTGCTACATTTTGAGTAGAATATTAATTAGACCATTAACTAATAAAACACCCTATGAACTTCTTTATATGAAGAAACCAAAGGTATCTTATTTTAGAATCTTCGGAAGTAAATGTTTTATTTACAAAAGATAATTTAGACAAATTTGATCCTAAATCCGACAAAGGAATCTTTATCGGATATTCTGAAAGAAGTAAAGCATATAGAATTTTCAATTTAAAAACTAATACCAATAAAGAAACAATGCATGTTTCATTTGATGAAAATTTCAAAGATGTTGAACAAATTAATGATGAAGAAGATTTTGCTACACTAAATAATTAATCAATTGAAACAGACAATGAACTCTTTCATCCAATTAAAAGGTTAAGCTTTTAAAATATCATCCTATAAAATCTATACCTGGAAATATTGAATCTGTTGTTAGAACTAGAAATCAACTAAATAACAGAAGTAGTGTAGCTTTCATATCATGTATTGAACCTAAAAACCCAAAGGAAGCATCATCTGATGATTCATGGATTCTGGCTATGCAAGAAGAACAGAATCCATTCATCAGAAGTGATGTTTGGGAACTTATTCCTGGACCAGAGGGCAAAACTATAATATGAACTAAATGGGTTTATAAAAATAAAATGAATGAACTAGGTGAGATCGTTAGAAATAAAGAGCGATTAGTGCACAAGTTTATTGTCAAGAAGAAGGAATAGATTTTGATGAAACCTTTGCACCTGTAGCAAGATTAGAAGCAATTAGAATTCTACTTGCTTTCGCAAATTATAATAATTTCAAATTATTTCAAATGGATGTTAAAGGTGCTTTTCTAAATGGATTTGTTAAAAAGGAAGTTTATGTTGAACAAACCCCACTCTTTGAAGATGAAAAAATTTCAAACAATGTTTTCAAACTTAAGAAAGCTCTATATGGTCTGAAACAAGCTCCTAGAGCATTGTATGAAAGACTAAGATATTTTTTATTACAATAAAATTTTGAAATTGGTAAAGTAGATAATACTCTTTTCATTAAAAGAAATAAAAATGATATCCAGCTAATACAAATTTATGTAGATGATATTATTTTTGGATCAACTAATCATGAAATGGATAAAGAATTTTCTAAAATAATGACAAAAGATCTAGAGATGAGTCATAAGGGTGAACTTACTTTCTTCTTAGGTTTACAAATAAAACAATTAGATAACGGTATTTTTGTTAGTCAAGAAAAATATGCTAGGGATCTAGTTAGTAAATTTGGTATGACTACTGCGAGTGGAAAACCCGCTCCTATGGAAACCAGTGAAGATTTAATAAAGAAGATCTTTCGAAAGATGTAAATCAAAAACTATATAGGGGAATGATTGGATCACTACTATATATCACTATGAGTAGAGCTGTTATCATTCGTAGTGCTTGTCTCTGTGCAAGATATCAATCTCAACCCAAAGAGACTCACTTAAAAGCTGTGAAACGTATCATAAGATATGTTAAGCATACTTTTGACTATGGTTTATTTTACCCAATCATTAGATTTAATCTCTTATTGTGATGCTGAATGTGCTGGTTGCAAATGGGACCGAAAAAAGTACAAGTGGAACATGTCACTTTTTGGGGCATTCTTTGGTTTCATTGTTTAGTAAAAAGCAAAATACTGTTTCTTTATCAATAACTGAAGCAGAATATATCTCTGCTGCTTTGGCTTGCTCTCACATCATTTATATGCAACAAACCTTAAAAGATTTTGGATTAACAATTTCATAAACACCAATTTATTGTGATAATACTGGTGCAATAAATTTATCTAAAAATCTTACTCATCATGCTAGGACTAAACATATTGATATCAGACATCATTTTCTCAGAGATAATAAATGTAAAGAGATCATTTCTCTTGAATTTATCAACTCCGAGAATCAATTTGCTGATATTTTAACCAAACCCTTAAATCAATCTATATTTACTAAATTAAGAAGAGAACTAGGCATTTGTTCAGTAACCGAGTTATAGAATATAGACATATTAACACTTAAGTAATGGTATAAAAGAAAAACCAAAATTTTCTCATTGGTATGTCGACATACTTGTATCTCTAATGGGAACATACAGTGGAAAATTTTGAAAATTTGATTTTCCCTCTAAAAATAATTTGGTAGTTTTATAAACCTATGTATTTTGAAATTTTCTATTTTATCGCTTCTCTTTCTCTGTATTACACTTAGGAAAATTAAAATTAATGGCCTCCTCTGCAAAATCAAACCAAAATGACAGAATTTCTATTCCTTCTCCCCATTCTGGTCCACTTCAACGCACTACACTGGCACGTGTAATAAAGATTGAGGAATCTTTGAAAGATGCCATACAAATGTTGACTGGACTTCAAGTTGTGCAAATAAAGATAGCAAAATAACAAGAAAAGCTAGGCAAAATTCTTCGGAATTTGCAAAAATTCCTAACGGATAATCATGAAAATCCTATTGTGATTGAAGAAGATTCTCCAAACATTCAAGTGCATAACCCTTTAGAGCACAGTGAAGAAGAGGAAAAAGAAGAGGAAGAAGAAGATGAAGAAGCACCTATGGAAGAAGACGACAAGGTGGTCTGCGTGGGCGAAGTGTGTTTTGACAAAGATGGAAATTTGGTTGAACAACGTGGAAACTTTTGCTTTCATTATCCAAATTATCTAATTCACAAATATCCAATTATCAAAAACTCTCATTAGAAGTATAATTCTATAATTTATGTACTTAAAAATATTTGTGTGTCCGTAATCCATATAAATATGTAAATAAAACATGGTGTATAATAAATTCTATTTCGCTTATTATACTTATTACTATTTAGTTTAGATAGTATTAGATTAAGGGGGAGTTATATATATATATATATATATATATATATATATATATATAAGTATAGGATTTTTTTTTGTTGATGACAAATGGGTAGAATTATAATATAGAGTAGTTAGCCTAAGATTAAGAGGGGTTGTTAGTTTTAGGGGGAGTTATTAGTTTTAGGGGGAATTATTAGTTTCAGGGGGAGTTATAGTAAAGGTGAAGTATAATTTATAAACATAGGTTGTCATCATCAAAAAGGGGGAGATTGTTAGTCCTTGAGAAGGATGGTTTTGACGACAACAACCTTAGGACTTGTTATAAAATATAAACAATAACATTATAGTTTAGATATATATGTATATACATGATATAAACATGAGGTACCAAGAATGAAGATTGTACATCATAAAGATACAGGTCTGATAAATTTAAAGAACGAAGATGTCAAATTGAAGACTCATGAGTATCAAGATATCAAGATTTCAAGATTTCAAAGTACAAGATAAGTATTGAGTCTAGAATTATGTTAAAACTTCTTGAAAGCACTTGCATCTTTATTCAAAATTTATTCATGGAATGGAATCTACTTGAGCCTGTTAAAGGGATGGGACCCACAACAATATCTAGTGGAACATATAGTGGTCCTATTTTGATATCCACTAATTTCATGAAAATGCTTTTCAAAAATAATCTCTTATTTTAAAATGTTTTCAAAACCTTCTTTTCAAAAAGACATATGTCCTGTTTGAAATACTTTTGCCTCAAAATCATCTTTATGTCTTTAATATTTTGATTTCAAAATTGTCCTTGATTTTAAACTAACTCTTTTTAATATTTAGCTTTTAAATATTTATATACTAAGATTTTAAATTACTTTATAGATTAAGTTATATATTAAAAAATTACTTTCTAAAACTCTTTTATATGTTTAAACTATATTCAAGTATAGTTATAAAAGTTTAGAAATTGTTTTGAAAAATTATAGAAACCAATTTTAATAAGAAAATCAAAATCACTATTTTTGCCTAGAGCATGTCGACTTACTCCTGCCGTCCCATGTCGACATGATGCCCGTTAATATTCAAAATTCATATTTTCAAAAGAAGTGTCTATTCGTCGTATCCTTTCATGAGTAGATATGGCTGTTGATCTTCTTTAAATACCAGTAGTTCAAAACGAATTTGAAATTAGATTTTGCTTATTTTCTTTCCACTTCATATTCCACATTTATTCTGAAGAATCCCAAAACTATACTATGCCGAAATACGAAGTGAATCAAATTTGAATATCTTCTGTTTGATTCTCTACCACTCTCTACATAAGATCTCAGAGCTATTCAAAGTTATAGAATTATTTGTAAAGCAAACTATTGAGTAAAAGGTGTGGTTGGGCCTTGAAATTAATTGGGTGTGTTTGTTTCCTCAGAAATCAATTAGGTGATCTTGTGGCCTAGTAGATCAAGAGAGTTTTCCCCGGACTTGAATACAGGAGGGTGTACCCCGTGGCATTGAAATCGATGGTGTAATCTAGGAGATTATTTTGAAAATAAATCCATACAATTGTGTGGGACTACATGTAGGGTAACTCCGAACCAGTATAAAATCCTGGTATATTCTTTCCTTTACTGTTTTTATTTATTTTTTGCATCTGTATCTGATTCTGTGACTATATCTATGTCTATGTATTGCATTTTTTGGTGATTAAACTACGTAAGTTTCAAAAAAAATTATTAAATCTACAAAACACTATTCACCCCCTCTAGTGTTATTCTATCCTTAAGATCTGTAATCCGCATTTCTAACAAACTCTACTTAACTTTGAGGGGAGCACAGATCCTAATCAACATATTCTAAAGTTCGAATGGTTGATGAATGGCACACGAGCTGATGATGCAGTTAAATGCTCAAGTTTTTCGATCTCTCTTAGAGGCATAGCGACTATGCGGTTCACCGGTTTACCACCTCGATCTATCTCATGTTTTGATCAATTGGCGACAAAGTTTGTTGAGCAGTTCCAGATGCATGTAACGAGGCCGAAGGATGTTAGCACTTTGTCCAGTTTGACTCAGGCTCATAGGGAGACACTTAGACGTTATCTAGAAAGATTTCATGCTGCGTGAGTAGAGATTAGCATTCCCAATGATAATCTATTCTGATGGCACTAACTAAGGGGATTGGTTCCGATTTAGAATTCGGCAACTGGCTGGTCGGAAAACCCTCTACATCGTTGGACCATTTCTATTCCAAGGCAGCCCAATTCTTGAGAAGGGAGGATGTGAAACAGTCTAGGAAAAAGGATGACGTAGGGTCCAGTGTGGAAGAAATCCAGTGTAATGTAGCTGTTAAACAAATCGGGTATAGTTTCGAAAAAGTGCAATTGAATATACAAAATAAATAGAATTAGCAGAGAGGTAATGGAGATCAAAATAAGAAATGGGATTAGAATCGTTGCCCATGACATAGGGCTCCCATGTTTGATAATTATACTCCTTTGAATACGTCGTTGGAGAATGTGTACTTACAAACTTGTAATACCATTCAATATAAGAAACCTTCCCCGAAACCATCATCAGAGAAACAAATCTAGATGGGAAAGTTTTTTAGATTCCATGATAGCTACGACCATAACACAAACGAGCGTCGTCATTAACAGGATATCATTGAGAAGTTGATACATGAAAGGAAATTGGAGCAGTTTGTGCGGGCGCAACATTCTGGGGGTGCGGGATTATCAAATTAGAACCATGTACTTCATCAGGTGACATAAGAGGAACACGCTCGTACCGGTGAAGGTTGGTGATAAATACTGTTAGTGGCGGTACTCATCTAGCAGATCGAAGATGGAAAGAAATGGAGTCATATGCCAGTTCCATTAGGCATGCGAGCTTCGAGTGTTGTAGTAGTTTGGAAGATCGGGCTCTGGCCAAACAACAGATGATGATGACTGACGACATCGTGTTTCAGGATAGAGATGTTGACAGGGTCGTAGCCCCTACTATTGATCCACTTGTCGTATCAGCTCAAGTAGGTCCTGCTTGGATGAAGAGGATCTTAGTCGACAGTGGAAGTTCTGTGAATATATTGTTTAAGCAAGCCTATGACCAGATGAAGATAGAGGCTAAAGATTTGAAGTCCTGTTAGTACCGTATTCATGGCTTGAACAGGAGTGCAACTATACCCACTGGAGTGGTAGAACTTCTGGTGGAGTTGGGAATTGGAGAACGTCGGAGAGTCAGGATATTACAATTTGTTGTATTAGACATAGACTCGCCATACAACCTTTTTTGGGCCATCGACCCTTGCTGAATTCAGAGCTGCCATTGCCCTGTGGTTTTTAACATTAAAATTCCTTTATGAGAATGGAGTTGGGGTCGTTCAGGGAGACCAGGCTGCTGGGAGAGCCTGTTATGCTGCTGAGCTGTGCGAGGTGCAATGATAGGAGAAAGGAAAGGGCGTAGAGGGATCTCTCTACGTCCGCTTTGTGGATGAAAGTAAAGACAGTCAAGCTTCTCCGACCAAACTGATGATCGATGTCCCGATTGACGATAGCGACGATTCTAGAATGATAAAGATTGGATCTCAGTTAAGCCAATAAGTGCAAGAGGAATTGGTTGAAATTCTCCGAGCAAACCTTGACGTGTTTGTATGGACACATTCTGACATGGGTGGAATCTCCCCGGACATCGCGAGCCACACATTGAATATTGATCAACAGCACACCCCGGTCAAACAAAAAATGTATAGTATGGATCCAGAGAGATATGCCACCCTTAAGGAAGAGGTAGATAAGCTTAAATCGAATGGATTTATTCGAGATGCGTTATACCCAGAATGGTTGTCTAATCCTGTACTTGTCCGAAAGCCAAACGGGAAATAGAGAACATGTGTTGATTACTCAGACCTGAAGAAAGCATGCCCCAAAGACAGTTTTTCACTTCCATGAATCGATCAACTTGTAGACTCAACGGCTGGACATGAACTGTTATCCTTTATGGATGCATATACTAATGCACTTGCCTGACCAGGAACATACCAGCTTCATGACCAATCTAGAACTTTACTGCTACAAAGTCATGCCTTTTGGACTCAAGAATGCTGGGGCAATTTACCAACGATTAGTCGATCGAATGTTTGTTGATCGGATCGAAAAAACTATGGAAGTATATATAGACGATATGCTGGTGAAGTCATGATTCTACACCGATCACATTAAAGACCTGGAATCAATGTATAATATACTCCGAGAATATAGAATGAAGCTCAACCCATTGAAATGCCACTTTATCGTCGCATCTGGAAAATTCCTTGGGTTTATCATCAACGCTAGAGGAGTTGAAGCCAATCTAGAAAAGATCTAGGCAAGTAGAAATCTTGAGACCCCGAGAACTATAAAGCAAGTCTAGAACCTCAACAAGAAAGTAGTAGCACTGAGCAGGTTCATTTCAAAATCCACTGATAAATGTATTCCCTTCTTCGATCTGATCAGAAAAGGAAAACGGAAGTTTGAATGGACTATAGAATGTGAGGGCGCATTCCAATCGTTAGTTCAACATCTCTCTACACCGCATATTTTGTCAAAGCCTATTGATCATGAGAAATTGTACCTTTACTTGGCGGTATCAGAAAATGCGATCAGTGCTGCCCTGGTTCAGGAGAAACACCGAGTACAAAAACTGGTCTGTTATGTTAGTAAACGATTAACCAGAGCTGAAACAAATTATCCATAGCTAGAGAAGTTGGCTCATTGTCTTGTTATTGCCTCAAGGAAGCTCCATCCGTATTTCCAGGCTCATCCTATCAACATTTGCACCAACCAGCCGTTACGAAAGGTCCTTACATGACTTGAGACGTCTGGTAGGTTACTCAAGTTGAATATCGAGCTAAGTTAGTTTGACATTACTTACACTCCAAGGCAAGCCTTTCAAGGACATGTCCTAGAAGTTTTATAGCTTAATTTACCATCCCAGAGGACGTACCCGAAACCAGTGAATCTCCCAAGTATATGTGGAAGCTGCATACTGACAATGCATAAAATGACCATTGCTCAGGTGCCGGAGTCTTACTTGAAACTCCTGTAGGTCGATCTATATGCTATGCTCTAAAGTTCAACTTTCTTGCGACCAATAATGAAGCTGAATATAAAGCCCTGCTTGCTGGATTAAGACTCGCTCGATATTTAAAAATCATCGTGGTAGATATTTATTGCGATTCACAATTGGTTTTGTGTCAAGTTCAAGGAGAGTACCAGGCTAAAGATCGAAGACTGGCTGCTTACCTAACTCGAGTTCAGGAGATATTAAATCAGTTCGATTATTACGCCATCTACTGCATACCCCGAGAGCGCAATCAAAAAGCCTATTCATTAGCAAAACTAGCTAGCACAAGTGAAGCACAACAAATGGGACTCGTTCCTATAGAAACATTGTCTTCCCCAAGCATCGATTGGATGGAGATAGATTGGGTATTTGATGTCGTTCCCGATAAGCAGTCATGGATGACTCCGTTTAGAAATTATCTCGAGCATGGAACACTACCAGAGTGCAGGAGTGAAAAAAGACAAGTTCTTCAAAAAGTATCGCGGTTCACTATTCAGAATGGAGTCATGTATAGAAGAAGATACTCTGTTCCTTTACTTCGGTGTATCGCTCACGATGAAATTAAACGAGTGTTACATGATGTACACGAAGGAGAATGTGGCGATCACACTAGGAGGCAAGCTTTAGCTAAGAAAGTACTCCGATATGGATACTATTGGCCGACCGCGAATCGTGATGCATCGGACTACGCCATTAAATGTGACAGATGTCAGAAACACGCTCGGATTCCTAGAGCTCCTCCTACTGAAATAACCCAAATGATTATTCCATGGCCATTTGCAGTCTGGGGCATTGATATTAATTTATCTCTACCTCTGGCCAAAGGTGGTGCAAAGTACGCCATAATCGTAGTGGATGTAATGACCCGATATTTTCAACCATTCGCATCCATTATAAGTGTATAGGTAGACACTAATGCCAGAATTGAATTGCTCAAAATACCGCATCGTAAATAAAAATTTGACAAATCTCAGAATATACAGTAAATAATAATCATACATCACGGACACAGAGTATTTAATAATGCAGCGGAAGTAAAAGAAATAGTAGTTCATGAAGCTACTATATAAATATATCAGAGTTAATTAAAATACCACAGAAGAAAATAAAGTACAACAGAAGTCTCAAGATGACAACCAAGTACAAGCTGAATAGAATAACAGAACTAGAATAGATAAGACTAGATAAACAGATAATCTCCAGCGATTCCAATCTCCAGAAAGTGGAATCCAAATCTGTGAATAACTCGGCTGACCCGAGCGTAAATAAAAATACAAACACTCGAGTCAAGATATACATACTTATACAATGTAAACCAACTCAAGTGAACGGTAGTAAAAGTACAAGTAACTTAGAAGATGCTTGGGACTGCCCATCCTCTAAGGATCCGTTAAACTATTTACTATGTAGTAATATTGCGCTATTATAATAATGTCTAATAGTAAAATAAACATACTTTTAAATAGCATTAAGGCTTTACATTTTCCACCTTAACACGTAATAGTCCCAGTAGTCCATCCAGTATCAGCATATCTCCAAATCGGCAGACTACCCTAAATATTCCACGGGCTACGGGAGAAGTCCAAACTCGTAGTAAAGGCTCGGTATGGTAGGTGACACGGAATACAAGGCAATGACAGGGTAGATATACCATTTACGACACTCGGGCCGGTGGTAACGCCGCAGCCACATACGCCCATCGTGGAACACATCCAAATCAAAATCGGAGGATGGCCATCTAATCAATCACTAGTATGAGTATAGTATCGAAGAAATGCGTCCGCTATGAGGTGCGACCTCAACTGGCCCGAGACCGCTCCTATTTTAGCCACCTTGTGCCAACTCATGGGAGTTGGGTCCACGTAATATACCTCAAGAACGTCGCCGCCATCCTACTTCATTCTACAATCTCCACCGTGTACACGGTTGTCAAAGTGGTTTTGGTATCGACGGAGAGTATGCCCATATCCAATCCCGGTCTCTTTCCCAACCAATCATTATTATAACCCGTGGTTATAACTTTAAAATAATACTTTTCTTCAAAATAAAACATCATTTCAAATCTAAATCTTTATCAAAATAAAGATTATATCATTTCCAAATCATTTCAATATATCAAAATATCATATCTTTCCAAAACTTCATTTCAAATCATTTCAATATATCATATCTTTCCAAACTTCATTTCAAATCATTTTTAATATATCACATCTTTCCAAAACTTCATTTCAAATCATTTTTAATATATCACAATATCTTATCTTAAACATCCTTTAAATTCAAAGATAACATTCATTCATTTTCAATTCAAACCACTCTTTAAATGATTTATATTTCAAATAAATTACTTCATTTAAACCCTTCAAAGTGTAACTATTATTCTTTCAATTCAAGTATTCAATTTCCAAAGTTTCGAACCATTCTGAGTTCGTTTACTAAGTCAAAAACCATAATTATTAAAATTTCAGCATTTCACGGCATATAGAAAAAGCTATTATAAGTTATACTTGAAAACATTCAGCAAAGACAGCATTTAAAACTGCTGTTAAAACTCAGTTTTAGTTAAATTTTAGTTCAAAACAGCAAAGACAACATTTTCTAGAAATGTTGTAATAGCTCAGGTTCAAGTGTAGAGTTTTATTAGTTTCAGCAAAGACAGCAGACTACTACAGCAATTACAGAACTGCTGTAATAGGCCTGAGTTCAATTTTAGCCTATAAGTTCAACTACAGCCACTACAGCATTTCAGAAATGCTATAATAGCTCTTTTTACTTAGTTTTAGTTAAATTCAGAAGCCATAGCGTTTCTGAATGCTATTAAAAGTGAATTCCAGATTTTAGTGTATTTCCAGCAAATAAATAACTTCATTTTAAACTTTTTAAACATTTTAAAAAATCATAATTTAACATTAAAAATGTTCATTAACATATCATTAAACATATTGATTTTTATAAAACTAATTTCTTATAAATAAATCCAAATTTCAATAATTGCACTTATTAGTTCAAGTGTGTAATTTCCTTTCTTCACTATTCAACAAATAAACTTAACACTTCAGATTTAAATTACCATTTCACAAATTTAAGTAAATTTCCAATTTATTTAATTAATTTAAATCTTTAATTAAAACTCAAATTTCACATTTCCAAGTCAAGTTATATTTTAAATTTTCACTTTTAAGCATTCATTTATTTAACCACTTAAATTCATAAAAAAATCAATAATACTTTAATAAATCACTTAAATTCAAATTTAAATCAAATTATCATATTTACCATTTTCCAAATAAAATTTAAGTTTCCATTTTGTTTATATAACTTAAATATCATTTTTAACCAAAATTTCAAATTTCCAAACTTAAGTTATATTTCAATAATCCAATTTAACCATTCATTAATTACATTTTTAACTCATACAAATATCATAATTTCTTTATTTTAAAACATTTCAAAATCTATTTAAATCAAATTTCATAAATTTATATTTTAAAATACTTAAAAATATCCAAAAATACTTTATAAAATAAACACGGGTCTGTATATACTTTTCTAACCTAGGTCAAGTGATACAGATATGTATCATTTCAATCCGCGGTTTAAAAAGAAAAACCCGGGTTCTATCATTTCAAACCCGTAATCCCAAGTTAAATAAATTAAATAAAAACCATTCAGGCCTATCATTTCAGCCCATAACGATTTTTCTCTATTCTAAAGTCCATTCAGGTATATATCGTTTCAACCCATAGTGATTTCTAATCTACAGGTAACTTGCAGTGTGATAAACATATATAAATGAACAGTAACAACATATATATAATGACAGATGATATGACATGAAATTTAACAGGTTTAACATCATATATAAATAATCATAGGCAGTTATACATCATGTACTTTTCTACACATTCAATTGTTGTTGTTTCACAACTGCATAAGTATAAACGTCGTGTGAGTTTCACTCACCTTTTTGGTGCTGGAGACTGCAATACAGATGACACAACGGATTCAAGAAGGCATGATGACACAACAATACGCTCAATTGGGAAGAGATGCAAGCTTAGAACTTGTGTTGTAACCCAAAACAAAACAAAATAAAATTACAATTCAATACAACATTCAATTTGAAATAATTTTGAAATGAGAAGAGATTTGAATGTCAAATCTTTTGCCTTGTTTTCTACAATGCTTTGCATGGACAAGGGGTTTGTTTAGGTCAGGTTTGACATGTCTTTGGCTCAGGTTTAATCATAGGAGTGCATGGCATAAAGCCGAGAACATGTGGAGGAAGTTACAACATAAGAATATCAAGAGACTAGGCAACATAGTGGAGTTTGGTTCAACTTTTGGCTCGGTGTATGGGTCAAATGGCTTGGCCATCATAAGGTACAGGTCTGGATAGAGGTTTAGGTGGTGACTAGTGGTGGTAGCAAGGTGGTGGGGGCGGCTCAAGGTGGTGGCCTTGGTGGTGGATGAAGGGTAGATGAAGGTAGGCTCGGCTATGTAGTTGTTTATGGGGTTTTAGATATTGTTTTGTGGTGCTAGCTTCAAGGGGAAGTCACGACCATATATGGTCAAAGGAGGAAGAGGATTAGGTCGTGGATGTTGTGGGAAGGAGGTGGTGCGGTGGTCGGTGAAGGAGTGGTGGTGATAGGCCGAGCAATATATGAAGGAATCAAGGCAAATTCAAGCAACATTCAATAGAAAAAGTGAAGAAAAGAAGAAGAAAAAGAAGGCCATTACCTAAAATTGTTTCAAGCCGTGAGAAATGAAATGAGACGGTAATGTTTCATGTGAATGAGGGATGAGAACTCATGGCTATCACACAAAAAAATGTACGGCTAAATAAAAATTAAATGAAGAGTTATGGAAATTGAAAAGTCTAGCAATTGAAAAGTCAAAAGAAAAGGAAGAGTCTTTGCCTCTTCAAATTTACATTTTTTTAAAAACAAATAAGAAAAATAATTTTAAAACCGAAAAAAAGTGGAAAAAAATGAAAATAAATAATTAAATTTAAAGGAAAATAGAAAAGAATAAAAGAAATTGTTTAAAAATTCAAAACAGTGTCCAGAAATTACAAATAAATCACCATTGACTTTGGAAAATTGTTTACTTCATTTTAAAAATATTCTAAAACTAAATTTTGAAATAAAAGGATTTTTAAAACATTTTCAAAGTGAAATAAATAATTAAACTTAGAGAAAATAGAAAAAGAACTAAAGAAATTGTTTAAAAATTGGAAACAAGACATGAAAATTACAAATAAATATCACTAGCCTTATAAAATTCTATACTTTAAAAAAAATAAAGTTAAAAAAATAAAATAAATAAGGAACAAAATAAAGTAGGAATGAGAATAAATAAGTTCTTAAGAAAATATAAAGATAAATAAAGAATTACTTTTATTATTTGAAACTAGGAATTAAAATTTATAAACAGAATATAGCTGACATTTGAAAATGTCAATAACACTTCTAAAATGTTTAAAACCAAAATATATACATAGCGTGTTATTTTACCCATATAAATATAATTATAAGATTTCATGACCAAATAAAATATTATTTATATAATTTAAAATAAACCATTTTGTTAAATACAGCAAATTACACACAATAGTTAAAAAGGCATAACTTTCACATTATGAATCAGATTTCAATGAAACGAAAAGCATTGTTCTTAAAATTTTATTTAATTTCATAATAAAAGATAAAATTCAAATTTTCAAATATTTAAAATTTAAATTAAAAAGTCAAAATTTGACTATTTTAACCAAAATTCACTTTTTGGAAAATTATTCTATTTAGTGATATTTGGAATTCTAATCCATATCAAAATCAAAGTTTATATTTAAAATAACAAAATTTATTATTTTTCATAAATAAAGCTTTTAAATCTGGTAATTCAACTTAAAAATAATTGTAAAATACAGGGTTGTTATAGTGGATTACTTTACAAAGTGGGCGAAAACTGTACCCCTGCTACAATCACGACGAAGAAAGTGATCAATTTCGTGGTACGCAACATTATCTGTCGATTTGGTCTCCCGCATACCATCATGACTGATATAGGAAACAAATTCGACAGCGTTGAGTTCAAGGATTTCTGTCAATGATTCCACATTCAAAAGAAATTCTTTACAGCTGCATACCCTCAAGCGAATGGATAAGTTGAAGTTGTTAATAAAATTTTCAAGTCTATTTTGAAGAAATGACTCGAAAAGGCCGGGGGAAAATGCGTCAATGAACTTCCTATGGCTTTATGGGCTTACCAAATAACCCATAAGTCCGCGACCGATCACAACCCATTCTCTCTTTCTTGTGGTTCAGAAGCCATTATTCCAGTCGAGATGAAAGTACCTTCTCATCGCGTGACATGCTATGATCCGAAGGGAATTGCTATATTACTTGCTGAATTCCTTGAGTTATTGGATGAGAAGCGATAAGAGGCTGATTAGAGGGCAGCCGCATATCGAAGTCGTGTCGCCCGATTGTACAATGCCAAGGTCCGGCCCCGAACCTTCGAACTCGGTGATCTCGTCCTTAAGAAAATCAACCCGGTACCTTCGCACAAGAAACCAAGTAGGACGGGCCGTATGTGATTGAACGAAAGAGCGAAGATGGCACGTTTAATTTATTGACCGTTGACGGTCTTTTTTTGCCAAGAGCCTGGAACAGCAAGAGTTTTTGTCACTTCTACACATGATAGGCTTTATTTATTTAGTCTATTTTTAATTTGAAATTTGATTCTGCATTTCAAAATTTTAATTTGTAATAAGGCAACTGACTTTGCCATACTTTCTTATTTCAGTAATAAAGTGCACTTTGAGCCAGAGCTGTGATTTATTGAATATGCCATACAACCATCATGATGCATGAAGAGCTAAGTTCCATCATACGGTGGGATATATTCAAATAGGGAGTGACTGTAATACAACCGGTCACTCACTAGGATGAAACCCGAGCTCAGGGGGAATCCACCACATTAAACACTAAATAGGATTGATATATGACAATCCTCTAACTAACTCTAGATTCCTAGGGTGCGAACTGGAGTATAAGTTTACAAATGCAGTTTCGAGGAGGGTGCATCCGTCCACCTAATGACCTCGCCCGTATCCGAAACAAATTCGAGGAGGATGGATCCGTCCATCTAATGACCTCACCTGTTAACACAGGGTGGACGTGAATCGACCATCCACGATCCTGATAAATTCATCGTTCTCGGAGTGCGAACGTAATTCAATTTCCTAAGTAGACGTGACTGACCGTATGTCGGCCAACTCCAAATTCCCAAAGTGCGAATTGGAGTATAAACATTAACTCTAAGTACCCAGAGCATGGACTGCAGTATAAACATCGACTAACTCTACATCCCCAGAGAGCGGATTAGAGTTTAAACACAAACCAGATATGAACCGACTATCCATAAGACAACTCTGAATCCCCAAAGTGCGGTCAAAGTATAGACACAAATCGGGTGTGACCAATAACGCACGAATTAATTTCAAGCCCCCATAGTGTGGACGCGGTTATAAACATTAAATAGGCATGACCGACTGCCCGTGAAAATAACTTAAGTCCCCAGAGCGTGGATATATCACTAAATTTAAGCAGACATAATTGACTGCCAACAAACAAGTGCAATCCCTAGAGTGCAGATACAAACGTCAATTGATAAGCAAGTTTGGTTCGACTACTCGAATTCGACATGTTTCGACTTCGTTTTAAAAAGATCGAGATCGATTTGTTAAAGATAAACGACAACCACTGACCGATCTTTCAAATGTATCCCGGATCTGGGGAAGAACTTAAGTATCGATAATAGATTGAAACAATGTGGTATTAGAATTCGACTCAACACTTGATTGCAACGCGAGATTGTAACTCCAAGACTTAGCAATTGAATCTGCGACCGAATTAAAAAACTAAAATTCACAAGTGTATTGAATAGAAGTTCGAATGCTGAAACACTTAAGCAAATTAACACAAGTCGTACAAAAGACAAAATGAAGTTTTATTCCAATCATTCTTTGGAATAAAAATACTAAATACAACATTATACCAAAAGTTCTACTAGCGGGGGTCAAGCCTGCATCTATACACGACCTATAAAAGGAAAACAAAAGGATATTCCTATCTGTCTACCAAAAATGAGCCGAAGAAGCATATATACTCTTTCTTTTCTCTCGGTTCTTCTTGGAGTGGACCCGCTGGAGTTGCCACTTGGTTTCCTTTTTGAGGCTTTGCCTTTCGGCGGCTGATCTCTAGTGGGGCGCATTATATCGATTTCCTCCTCCGAACTCAAGTGTATAGGTATACTTTTTGTAGGCGGAGTCGGAGGGGTCGGGTCCACTATAGGAGGTAGAATAGGCATGCTTTTGTCACAACTGTACCACCAAGAGATATCATTTGTAATAGGGCTAGACCGGGGCCTTCCATTCCACCTCCAAAGCCGTTGGGAAGCTTCTTTCATTTCCACGTTAATCTCGGCTATAATTTGTTCCTCATGAAGTGTTTGTGCATCGCCGAAAATGCTTGCAGTTGGGCCGAAAGAGCTGGTTGCAGGTACGCTTCCACTCATAATAAATGGCAAGTTATAGAAAGGGCCACTATGATGAATGAGAAGTTCCTCCATCATCTGTTCATCAAATGAAAGTGTGCTCCCTTATACATCGTCTGTAGGAGCAATGGCGTGATGTCGTGGTCTCTTCCGCAATAATCGCCTCCCGCGCATGATGGGACTCTGGAGTTGCAGGAGGCGCAACAGATGTGGCTCCAATCACTGGATAGAAACAAAAGAAGAGCTGTTAATAATCACTTCAAATAGTGCTTACGATTTTGAAAAAGTATGAGAAGTGTTCGGAGAACCTTCCTTAATTTGGCTCACCGGCACTGGAGAAGCTTTAGAAACTTGTT
Organism: Allium cepa; assembly: GCA_030765085.1. Taxonomy (NCBI): domain Eukaryota; kingdom Viridiplantae; phylum Streptophyta; class Magnoliopsida; order Asparagales; family Amaryllidaceae; genus Allium; species Allium cepa. The sequence goes on along the minus strand of CM060938.1, from coordinate 704,777,445 downwards.
CATGAGTCGTAGATAACCGCGGTTGATCGGGGTATAAGCAGGAATGGATTGAGGATCAATCGCAGAGGTAGACTTAGGCTGAGTCGGGACAACAGTGTCAGAACTTATGTCATTGTGCTCGACACCAGAGCCATCTTCAACCTTTGAGCATTGAGCGCCAAGTCTCTCCTTTTCATATAGATCATCGCATCATGGAGAATTTTCTGTTCATCTTCACTCATAACTCTGTTCTCGAGCTCAAATTCATCAATAGATTCACCCTAGTGCTCGGCTTTTTCATCTTCAACAAGCTGGCCCTAGGCACTGTATAGCTGTGTCGAATAGTTCTCGAGCCAGGCTAGGTTTCTGCGTTTCAAGATGTTAGCGTTGTAAGTAATGAGCGGATTTTCAATATCTGCCTATAGCCTGGACTCGGCCGCTTTAACCTCTTCTTCAACCCTAGCTTCCACTCTACTGATTTTAGCCGATGCTGCATCCCACTCGCCACGGAGCACCATAGCCTACTCACACGCCTCCTGGGCTGCCTTGTTCGCGTCATCTTTTTCTTTGTTAACTTCAAAAAATTTAGTTTTTAGTTCGTTGAGCTCCATCAAGGCAGCGTCCCTTTCAGATATGATTGTAGTGTTCCGGTGGCCCATCTCTTTAACCAGGGCATAATGCGCCTGCTGCATCCTCTCCATTGCCAAGTTTGTCTCATCGGCCTTTTGGGTGGCCTCAATTTCTAATTTCCGAGAAGTCTCGGCTTCGCTGTTGAGCATTTGAATAATCTGATCTTCTTAAGCGAGCTCAGTGTCTAGTTTCTTAACTGTTTTTGCCCGCTCAAAGGCCACATTCGATGCTTTTTCTACAGCATTAACCCACTACTTGTACTTGGTATAGATGTCATGAATGTAATCATGCATTATGTTTTCTGCCTCCTAGGGAATTTTATATAAATGAGGGGGGAAGATGTAGCTATCAAAGCATATATTTGGAAAATCTTTCTTCAACTGGGCAATCCTAACAGCCCCTTTCCTACTAGACTCAATGATAGCTTGTCAGCAACAATGGGAGTTTGGACCTCATGTCTACAATATTATGATTCAGGCATAGAGGTTGAGAAGATGAGTTTTAGCGAGGAGGCTCTACTGGTTGTTTTCCATGGCCTAAAGGTTGTGTGGGGGCTTAAGGAGGAGGAGAACGTAATCGGGATCGATGTCTGTAATCTCTATCCCTCTCCCGTTCGTAACGTTCCTGACCAGAGTAACCGTGATCACAGTCTCTTTCAGCCTCCCTCCTACAAGACTCATAGTAGGAGCTAGATGATTGACATGATGAATGAAGACTTCCCAACATAGATTCTCTTCTAGTCATTGTACCTGTAAAGAAGAAAGAAAAAAAGAGTTTGTAATCTCTGAAAGTGGGCAACTTATGATTGGAAGTCACGTAGTGCCGTGAAGTGTGTATGTATGTGCAACCCCCCGACCAACAGGAAATGTCTGCCCCGCTTGTGGGAAGAGACTAGCATAAGTCTAGAGCACTTTGAAGCTCCTCCAATCTGGTGTCAAGTTGAAGTGACACATAGTACTACTTGAGGGGGAGGAGTCTCCTTGATTCTAACACAAGAGACCGGCAAAGACGCAACTATGGATTTCCATTTCAAAGATTTGTGGCATTTATAAGCGGCTACCTTGCTTTTTCTCCTTCCCTCCAACTCCTGAAAACTGCCCGAAGGCCCAGCTACAGGTTCATCAATGATGGGCGTATCCTCCCTATCACCCTCGTCAGCAATTATGATCCTGGACGTTCTATGTTTAGCCTATCTCATCAAAGCTTCCCTAATTAATCCCTCAAGTCTTATGCTTTGATTTCGATCGATTAGCCCGATGATCCATAAATTTCCTTCTGTAAGCACCTAGTCGATTTTCCTCATTTCGTTCGGCACTTCTTAAGCGATTCGTACTATTACTTTAAAGGAGGCACCTTCGGGTCCTGGAATGGTGGCTATAAAGAAAAGAAGATATCATTTTTAACATCAACTTGTATTATCTCGCTAAAAACTGGAAAAGGTAGCGACACTTACGTCTGACTAACCATCGACTAGCAAATCCTAGAGGGCACTGGACTTAGAACCACTCTGTCTTGAAGTAGCTAAGTCTGGTCCAGGCATCGGTAACAACTTGGCAGTTCTTGACCACATCTATGAACGTGAAAGAAGGACTATCTCTGTGACGCCCCACCTCTATACCCACGCTAGCCAAGAACACTACGGAGTAATGCTGTCAACTAGCATGGAGAGTAAGGCTGTTGAGGAGCGACCATCCGTGTATTGCTTTGGGCGAGCACCGATATGCCAGATAAAAATATAACTTTTCATCACAAGAGGAAATCCGACATACCGACACAAACTCAAAGCTACTACACAGTGGCTATAGTAATCTTCGGAAACAAATATAGAAATAAGCATAACATAAATCATTCACAGATAATTCATATCACAAAGGCGGAAGAAGATATGAATATATAATTAACACATGAAAGTGTATATCAGAGTAGTGGTCAAAAAGATCCACAATAATACAAAAGAATAGCAACACGTGCTATACAAAAGAATACAACTATGAGTCTATATCTCAAGTGTATACAACAAAATAAACTACTAATCTAAGTAGTTAGCCAAAAGTCAGAGAAATCAATCCCAAGTGAGAAGTCAAGCTGAACACCTGTAACATCTTGGTCTGACCCGAGTATTATTTAATAAGAAAATAATAAACGGATCAGTCTAACTATAAATATCAGGTGAAATGATATAGAATAAGAGATATGACTAAACACATAAGAATCACAATGCCAAGCTGTGATATATACAAGTAATTGAAAATGAACAAGAGATTAATCCATATCACCAAATCTACACAAGAATCAACGAAGTCATACTCCTTATTTCGTTCACCAAACCATAAATATTGACGATTATATCAATGTCAATCACAAAAGTCAATGACACAAAAATTCACCAATGCATAAATATTGATAAAACTTATCAATGGGAATCACGAAAATTGGTGAAGCACAAATTCTAGAAATCATCTCAAGAAATCCAGACAATGACACACGAATTCACCTATGCACAAAAATTGATAAATCATATCAATAGAAATCACAAAAATAGGTGAAGAAGAAAATTCCAGAATTCGACACACGAAATCCAGAAATCACACAAAATAGGGGGGAGGCCTATCACACGAACGGGAGCATGAAAACTCACCAACATATGTATCACACGAACGAGACGCTATCTCATGGTAGCTAGCCATTAATTTTTGACACACGAATGGCCCGAAGACCATGGGGAGCTACCCCACATATGTGAGTTGAAACTCACACAAACAGGGTTTAGTCTCCCTCGTAGACAAAGAGACATCGCACATTGCTAGTCTAAATCACAAAAATGATCGTCATGATCATCAAGAAGTGTCAATTACAGTAAGCTAGTAAATATATGAGCTTAGCTTCATGTCCCATAACCACTAGCTTAACTTAAATATTTACGAACAAATTATAGATCTCCACTAGAAAATTGTCACAAGAGATTCAATCAAACAAGTCCAAGAATTAACCGACGAAGTAAACGCAAGCGTTTCATACCACTTGTTTTACTAAGTCGTTTAATTAGATTTCTCATACGAGTGAGGTAAAGGTTTGTATATACTAATAGATTGGAAATCGGTTTGAGAAAACGAGCTTTGTAATAAAATAGTGTTGAAATCATTTGACGAAAGAGTTTTGATATTTACTATTAGTATCGAAACCTTTATATTTTTAAAGTGACAAATCACAAAGAAGATTGTAGGAACAATCAAGCACTAAAATTCACATACGAAGATGTGAATAAAATCTAAAGAAACCGATAGAGAATCCATCGAAATGGATATTCAAAAATCCCTAAAAAGGAGTCATCAAAGTCATAATAAATGATAACAACAAATAGGATCATCACGAATCGATTTAAATTGGAAATTCAGTCCAAAAAGGCAAAATGGATTCAAACAGTAGGTTCAGTCAACTGAACAGAGTTTTCAGTCGACTGACCTTGTGCCTGGAAATTTTCCAGGTTTAGGAAACTTTCTGTTTCCAGTTTCAGTCGACTGAACAGAGTATTCAGTCGACGGAATCATGCCTGGAAACTTTTGGGTTACAGGTTCAGTCGACTGAACAGACTTTTCAGTCGACTGAATCTTGCCTGGGCTGTTTTTCAGCCTATCAAAATGAAGAGCAAACTCTTCCAAAATGCAACCGGACGAACATTGGCCTAAGGGTTTATGCCAATCGGCAACCCGACCCTATATGCTCCTCGATGCAACACCAAAAGCATGATCAAACATCCATAAAAGGATTTCACACAAATTTAACTTAAAAACCCAAAAATTGGAATATTCACAAAACCAATCCAAATCAAGAGAAAATGCACATGAAGAAGTGTTAGGAATTCATACCCAACAACCAAAGATAATTATAGTCATAGATGTGAGATAAAAATCTCACCTTTGAAATCACACAAATAAAGAAGAAGCTTGAAAGCAAAGAAGAATCAACCACTCTTCAAATCCAACTCAATAAGCTTGATTCTAAGCTTTAAAAGAAGAACATTCCCAAAGTTAGGTTTAGTAATTTCTGAAATGATAAGAGAATGAGTTGGAGAAGAAGAAGAGAAGCTTACCAATGGGTTCTTCTATTAGTTTGGAGCTCGAACTTGATTTGCAAAAGAAAACTAGGGCTTGAGTTTTAATTTCCCATCTCTCCCACCATTGTTGCTAAAGCTTGAGTATTAGGAATTGGAAATGAAGTAAATGAGGAGTTGAAGTGGAGTTGGGACTGAATACATAAGTGGGGTTATTGGGCTCAGCCCAAACCAAAGCCCTAAGCAAAAAGTAGCAAAATTCAACTTTCTCCAAACTTATCGAAGCTTATACTCAAAAAGGTCGCAAACGGCATTTTAAGCTCAATGGGAGTGGTCCCGAGTCCTAATTCGACCGTATGCAAAAAATAGCTTTTCGGACTAAAATCCGAGTATCGATAAAATATTTAAATAAAATGTTTAAATATAAAAATCAATAAATATGCGGGTTGTTACAGACTCCCCTCCTTAAAGAAATTGCGTCTTCGCAATATTTAAGAAGAGAATATAAAGTAACAACCATAAAAGCATATTCAACCCAAAAGAAGATTGAAATAAGAAGTTCACCTCAAATAGTACGAGAAAGCAAGTCCGGATGTGTTCGCTCGATGAACTCTCTAGACTCCCAAGAACAATCCTTAGGATTTGAAGACCATTGAACTTTAACAAGCGAAACATCTTTATTTCGAAGGCGCTTGACCTCCGAAGCAATAATACGAATAGGATGTTGCTCATAAGTTAAATTGGGCGAAACTTCAATCTCTTCCACAACACCGGGCTCAAGAATAGAATCGGAACCTCGAAGACATTTCCGAAGTTGAGAAACGTGAAACACGTCATGAATAGCAGAAAATTGAGCTGGTAATAAAATGCGATAAGCCACGGAACCAATACGTTCAGTGATAGGAAATGGCCCAATATATCGAGGCGCTAACTTTCCCGATCGACTGAAACGCACAACACCTTTCATAGGTGACACACAAATGAACACAAGATCTCCCACAGAAAACTCTAACTTCCTTCTCCGGTTATCGGCATAGGATTTTTGTCTACTCTGGGCTTCTTTCATCCTATGTCGAATAAGTTCAATCTTTTCTGTGGAATCACGAATAAGATCTGGACCTAAAACCAGTTTCTCACCGGCCTCAAGCCAACAAGAAGGAGATCGGCATGGCCTTCCATAGAGTGCCTCGAAAGGTTCCATACCAATACTAGATTGGAAGCTATTATTATAGGAAAATTCAACAAGGGAAATATGATCTTCCCAACTTCCGCCAAAATCAAGAACACATGCACGAAGAAGGTCTTCAAGAGTTTGATTCACACGCTCGGTTTGTCCATCGGACTGAGCATGATAAGCGGTGCTAAACTTAAGCTTCGTTCCCAAAGCTTTTTGAAGACTCTTCCAAAATCCATTAGTAAAAAATGGATCACGATCACTAACAATAGAAGTAGGAACTCCATGCAATTTAACAATTTCTTTAATAAAAAGTTTGGCTAAAAGAGGTACAGTTCGATTAGATCGAACGGGAATAAAGTGGGCGGATTTAGTAAGCCTATCAACAATCACGCATAAGCTATCATGACCCGAACGAGAACGGGGAAGGCCATCTATAAAATCCATGGAAATCTGGTCCCACTTCCAAATTGGAATTTCTAAAGGTTGCAATAACCCACCGGGCCTTTGATGTTCGGCCTTAACGAGTTGGAAAGTCATGCAACGCTTAACGAAGTTAGCGATGTCAAGTTTCATTCCCTCCCAATAATAAAGTCGCTTCATATCCGCGTACATCTTACTACTACCGGGATGAATGGTAAATTTAGAACGATGGGAATCTTCTAAAATATCTTCACGAAGATCACTAATATTTGGCACGATAAGTCTACCAAATTTCCGAATGCCGTCACGAGAATCGATATCAAAGTCTTTCAAACCTTCAATATCAATTTTATCCTTAAAATTTTGGCCAAGAAGAGCCAAGTCGGGATCTAGCCTTTGAGCTTCAAGAATGCGATCTAAAAGAGAAGGATGTGCCTCAAGGCTACATAAAACAAGAGAAGGACATAAATCGGAAACACGATCTTGAATCTCACAAGTGGATAAAATCTCGAGATCATTCCATTCAGATATCATCATGGAAACAACCGCTTGTTGCTTGCGGCTAAGAGCATCAGCGACACGATTACCCTTACCGGGAGTATAAAGGATATCAAGATCATACGTTGCAAGAAATTCGAGCCATTGCTGTTGACGCAAATTAAGTTCCTTTTGAGAGAATAAATACTTCAAAGACTTATGATCGGTATAAAGAACAAATTTCTCCCCCAATAGATAATGATGCCAAATTCGAAGAGTGAAAACAAAAGCCGCGAGCTCTAAATCATGTGTGGCATATCTAGTCTCAGCAGGCTTCAATTGCCTTGAAGCATAAGCAATAACACGTTCTTTTTGCATAAGAACGACACCCAAACCAATGCGACTAGCATCGGTATAAACAACGTAATCTTGATTCCCCTCGGGAATAACAAGAATAGGAGCATCGGAAAGGAGTTCTTTCAATTTCTGAAAAGAGGCTTCACATTTGTCCGACCAAATGTATTTAACTCCTTTCTTCGTCAAGCTAGTGAGAGGCACGACAATCTTAGAAAAGTCTTTAATAAAACGACGGTAATAGCCCGCCAATCCAAGAAAACTACGGATCTCTGTCACACTTTCAGGTCTTTTCCAATCTTGAATCGCAATCTTTGAAGGATCCACGGAAATTCCAGATTCGGAAATAATATGACCGAGAAACTTCACACGAGATTGCCAAAAGTGGCATTTAGAAAATTTTCTTTCAATTGATTACTCCTAAGAGTTTCCAACACAATCCGAAGATGCTTCTCATGTTCCTCCTCGGTTTTAGAATACACAAGAATATCATCAATGAAGATGAGAACAAACCGATCGAGGAAGTCTTTGAAAACTCTATTCATAAGGTCAACGAAATAAGCCGGAGCATTCGTTATACCAAATGGCATAACAAGCCATTCATAAGATCCATAACGAGTACGGAACAATGTCAAAGGAATGTTATCCTCTGCAATACGAAGCTGATAGAATCCAGTAGCTAAGTCCAATTGCGAAAAGACTTTAGCACCACTAAGTTGATCGAATAGATCATCAATCCGAGGTAAAGGATATTTGTTTTTGATAGTAAGATCATTAAGCTTGCGGTAGTCAACGCAAAGCCTAAGTGTTCTATCAGATTTCTTCACAAAAAAAGCTGAAGCTCCCCAAGGCGAGGAACTAGAGCGAATAAATTGCTTTGTTTCCAAATCGGATAATTGTATGCGCATCTCCTCATTTTCTTTATTGGACAAACGATAAGGAGGACGAGTGTTAGGTTGAGCTCCAGGAATGAGATTAATTCTGAACTCAATTGCTCGCTTAGGTGGTAGTCCTAAAACGGGCTCGAATATGTTGGAAAATTCACGAACGACGTGAATAAGACAAATAATATCACCCTCATCATCATCATCGTCATCACGAGGATTTAAAGAATATAAAGATGCAACAAAGCTGGAATCTGCATCTTTGAGATTAATAGAAATCTGCTTAATAGATTGAGGATGTCGAAGATGAATAGTCCGCTCAGGACATAGGATATGAGCTTCATAACAGTTAAGCCAATCCATTTCCAAAATCATTCCAAAGCCTAAATAACGCATGACTTGCAAATCGGCTCGGAAAGAAAAATCACACAAAATAATCTCGACATCTTTACACAATAAACTGATAGTCGCGGATCCACCAACCGGATTCGCAATTCTCAAAGAAGTCATTAAACACAAAACATCCAAAGAAAAAGTATCAACAAGTTCTTTTGATATAAAAGAATGGGACGCACCCGTATCATAAAGAACTCGAATAGGATGATCACGAAATAAAATAATTCCATCCAGAATAGAATGAGAAATACCTTGGCCACGAGATGTGTTGCCAGGGGCTTGAGCAACATTAAGCTTTCCCTCCTTCCTATTTTGAAGTTTGGGACATACATGCATAAAATGGTCCGGGCTTTTGCAATAGCGACAAGTACGAGGCTTTGAACACTTGTTCGCAAAATGGTCTTTCGAACCACAATTATAGCATTTCCCTTGAGTAGAGGAAAAGGTCTTTTCAACAGGAGTTGCTTGCCTCCCTTTCTTATTGGGATAAGGGCCTTTGAATTTGTTTGGCCTCTTCTTGTTGTTGAAGTTTGGTTTGGAACCCACCACTTCAACATCATTCTCCATATCCGCCTCTTCAAGACGAAGAGCGATATCAACGAGTTGGTCGAAAGAAACTTCTAATTTTAGAAGTAATGGCTTCTTGAGATTTTTGTTTAAGCCATAGACGAACCTCTGGTTCTTCTTTAAAGGGGTGTTGATGTATTCAACCCCATATTTGGAAAGCGACTCAAAGGAGGCGACGTAATCAGTCACGGAGGACTCACCTTGAAAAAGGTCTATAAATCGTCGAGCCAATGTCACTTTCTCAGCTTCTGGTACGAATTTTAACTCGAAGAGTTCCCGGAATTGCTCCCAGGTGAGATCCGCTTCATTAATCTCAGAAATAAGAAGCTCGTACTAGTCCAATGCTCTTTTTCGAAGCATACTAGAGGCCACCTGAACACGGTGAAGATCGATGAGGTTCATGCGAGAAAAGATTCGATCGCATGTCCTTAGCCAAGCCTGGACTTCAATAATAGTTTCGGAACCTTTGAATGGCTCCCCACCCAAATTAGTGTAATCGCTGCACAAGCGTGCAAATCCCGACTTTGGGTGAGTAGGTTCCGGGTTAGAACTAGCTGCTTGAGCATTCATGACAAGGTCAAGAAGTTGCTGGGTAGTCATAAAAACTCCATCTTGGGGTGGAGCACTAGACGGTACGGCTCTAGGGCGGCCTGGTCTAGACATTTCTCTTCCTTTTAAAAAGAAAGAAGAACAAGAAGAAGATTATTCACTAATGAATATCAAGCAATCTTGATAGATAAAACAAGGAATCATAAAAGGAAATAGGATGAATCGGTACGAAGACTTGAAGTAAATCCTAAAGCAGGACTCCTAAGACGGACTTAGGACGATGATCCTTGTTATAATATTCCATATTGTTCCGAAGTTTGGCTCTGATACCAAGCTGTGACGCCCCACCTCTATACCCACACTAGCCAAGAATACTACGGAGTAATGCTGTCAACTAGCACAGAGAATAAGGCTGTTGAGGAGCGACCATCCGTGTAATTGCTTTGGGCGAGCACCGATATGCCAAATAAAAATATAACTTTTCATCACAAGAGGAAATCCGACATACCGACACAAACTCAAAGCTACTACACAGTGGCTATAGTAATCTTCGGAAACAAATATAGAAATAAGCATAACACAAATCATTCACAAATAATTCATATCACAAAGGCGGAAGAAGATATGAATATATAATTAACACATGAAAGTGTATATCAGAGTAGTGGTCAAAAAGATCCACAATAATACAAAATAATAGCAACACGTGCTATACGAAAGAATACAACTATGAGTCTATATCTCAAGTGTATACAACAAAATAAAATACTAATCTAAGTAGTTAGCCAAAAGTCAGAGAAATCAATCCCAAGTGAGAAGTCAAGCTGAAGCACCTGTAACATCTCGGTCTGACCCGAGTATTATTTAATAAGAAAATAATAAACGGATCAGTCGAACTATAAATATCAGGTGAAATGATATAGAATAAGAGATAGGACTAAACACATAAGAATCACAATGCCAAGCTGTGATATATATAAGTAATTGAAAATAAACAAGAGATTAATCCATATCACCAAATCTACACAAGAATCAACGAAAATGTCATACTCCTTATTTCGTTCACCAAACCATAAATATTGACGATTATATCAATGTCAATCACAAAAGTCAATGACACAAAAATTCACCAATGCACAAATATTGATAAAACTTATCAATGGGAATCACGAAAATTGGTGAAGCACAAATTCTAGAAATCATCTCAAGAAATCCAGACAATGACACACGAATTCACCTATGCACAAAAATTGATAAATCATATCAATAGAAATCACAAAAATAGGTGAAGAAGAAAATTCCAGAATTCGACACACGAAATCCAGAAATCACACAAAATAGGGGGGAGGCCTATCACACGAACGGGAGCATGAAAACTCACCAACATATGTATCACACGAACGAGACGCTATCTCATGGTAGCTAGCCATTAATTTTTGACACACGAATGGCCCGAAGACCATGGGGAGCTACCCCACATATGTGAGTTGAAACTCACACAAACGGGGTTTAGTCTCCCTCGTAGACAAAGAGACATCGCACATTGCTAGTCTAAATCACAAAAATGATCGTCATGATCATCAAGAAGTGTCAATTACAGTAAGCGAGTAAATATATGAGCTTAGCTTCATGTCCCATAACCACTAGCTTAACTTAAATATTTACGAACTAATTGTAGATCTCCACTAGAAAATTGTCACAAGAGATTCAATTGAACAAGTCCAAGAATTAACCGACGAAGTAAACGCAAGCGTTTCATACCACTTGTTTTACTAAGTCGTTTAATTAGATTTCTCATACGAGTGAGGTAAAGGTTTGTATATACTAATAGATTGGAAATCGGTTTGAGAAAACGAGCTTTGAAATAAAATAGTGTTGAAATCATTTGAAGAAAGAGTTTTGATATTTACTATTAGTATCGAAACCTTTATATTTTTAAAGTGACAAATCACAAAGAAGATTGTAGGAACAATCAATCACTAAAATTCACATACGAAGATGTGAGTAAAATCCAAAGAAACCGATAAAGAATCCATCGAAATGGATGTTCAAAAATCCCTAAAAAGGAGTCATCAAAGTTATAATAAATGATAACAACAAATAGGATCATCACGAATCGATTTAAATTGGAAATTCAATCCAAAAAGGCAAAATGGATTCAAACAGCAGGTTCAGTCGACTGACCCTGTGCCTGAAAATTTTCCAGGTTCAGGAAACTTTCTGTTTCCAGTTTCAGTCGACTGAACAGAGTATTCAGTCGACTGAATCATGCCTGGAAACTTTCGGGTTACAGGTTCAGTCGACTGAACAGACTTTTCAGTCGACTGAATCTTGCCTGGGCTGTTTTTCAGCCAATCCAAATGAAGAGCAAACTCTTCCAAAATGCAACCAGACGAACATTGGCTCTAAGGGTTTATGCCAATCGGCAACCCGGCCCTATATGCTCCTCGATGCATCACCAAAAGCATGATCAAACATCCATAAAAGGATTTCACACAAATTTGACTTAAAAACCTAAAAATTGGAATATTCACAAAACCAATCCAAATCAAGAGCAAATGCACATGAAGAAGTGTTAGGAATTCATACCCAACAACCAAAGATAATTATAGTTATAGATGTGAGATAAAAATCTCACCTTTGAAATCACACAAATAAAGAAGAAGCTTGAAAGCAAAGAAGAATCAACCACTCTTCAAATCCAACTCAATAAGCTTGATTCTAAGCTTTAAAAGAAGAACATTCCCAAAGTTAGGTTTAGGAATTTCTGAAATGATAAGAGAATGAGTTGGAGAAGAAGAAGAGAAGCTTACCAATGGGTTCTTCTATTAGTTTGGAGCTAGAACTTGATTTGCAAAAGAAAACTAGGGCTTGAGTTTTAATTTCCCATCTCTCCCACCATTTTTGCTAAAGCTTGAATATTAGGAATTGGAAATAAAGTAAATGAGGAGTTGAAGTGGAGTTGGGACTGAATACATAAGTGGGGTTATTGGGATCAGCCCAAACCAAAGCCCTAAGCAAAAAGTAGCAAAATTCAACTTTCTCCAAACTTATCGAAGCTTATACTCAAAAAGGTCGCAAACAGCATTTTAAACTCAATGGGAGTGGTCCCGAGTCCTAATTCGACCGTATGCAAAAAGTAACTTTTCGGACTAAAGTCCGAGTATCGATAAAATATTTAAATATGAAAATCGATAAATATGCGGGTTGTCATAATCTCCCCGACTCTTAACATTAAAAATGTCTTTTAACATTAAAAAGGTATCTCACTTCGATCGGGGTCGGGGGACAGAAAAGATGCTCCATGAATACGATGAACAAACTGTTCAATAGTGCGTAACCATTTGGATGTAGTTGTGATGACGCGATTCCAAAGAAAGCCAGCACTTCTTTAATATACTGGTTGAATGGAGGAAGTGTTCCCGCTGTGCATGAATGGCGATTAAAGGCCATAAATCTTTCTAGGGGAATATGTGGCCTGTCACTTGGTCCGGGTAACAAAACATCGGCTAATGATAGACTATGCCTTAAGAATATTTGTCCCAACATATCTTCTGAGACACTGGACGGTGTTGAGTCTTGAGGATTCATAATCAAAGTTACTCCTGGCAGCTCATTCGAAGCTGACCAATTACTTCTGCAGCGATGGCTGGCAACTCAATTATTGGAGAGGATGGACTCTAAGTTTCCTATTGTGGAGAACTTGTGGATTCCATAGCTAATCAACTTATCAAAAACCATCAATAGATGATAATAACACCGTGTATCCCCCAGTGTGAAGTGCGTGAATGTGTTGTGTAGTGCAGTACTACGTAATGCTTAAAAAAGAACCTCATTAAATTTAAGGAAATGTTCAAATGATAGGACTTTGAGATTCAACCGCAATCCAGACTTTGAAGACCAATCCCAGTTAAAGTTCGTCAAAATTTTGTAAAGTTACAGTTCCATCGACAAGCTTCGAAGGGAAGTCAAATATGCAATGAAAAGGTTAAGTCCAATTATGCAAAGCTAGAGCTCGTCGGAATCGAATGTACGAATGTGCAAAGATTTCATATCCATCAAAAGTTCAAACTTGGATCTTTTCATAAGAAGCGCTATCCGTATTGATCATGGAAATTTAGACTTCATAACAATTGCGATAGGATCGATTCGTATCGAACCAAAAACCTTATATTTGTACCGATCATAGGCCACATCTTCGTATCGATCGCCGAATCCAGAACCTCGTATCGATCATGCAACCAAGCCTTCGTATCGATTGTTTCAGATCGATACGAACTCCTACCATTCCCATTTGATGCGAAGTTGCCCATCAATTGTTTCTGGATCGATACGAACAACTCATCCTCCATCGATACGAGATCTAAGGAAAAGTTTTTCCAATGACTATTTTGCATCCATCAGTGTTTCTTCTTTCCCAACCAACCTAAATGCCATTATTCTTTCTCCAACTTCGCTCCAACCCAACTCCGACATCTATAACTTTGGAATGAGCCATGACTTTAAATAAGTTGGCGTTAGGTCTCAAGTCTTATCATTTTAAAGTTAATTCAATTGGTCGATTACGTAGTTAAAGGGACCAATTTGAGAGATTAAGGAACAAATTTGATTTGGGGACGGAGACAGATCCTCTTTCTTGAGCTCCCTATCTATACGAAGGTAGGAATAAAAGAAGAAAGCAAGTGGAAATTTTCTAAGTCCTGAAAATATTTATATGAGTACGAGACCAAGGGGAAACGATTCGTCTCCCAGCTATGTTAACCGATTAACAACAGTCGCTTATGTCATCGTTACAAAGTATTGTTCGTATCCATCTTCCTGCAATGGCCAAAAATCCAACTACGCATGACCATCGACTCTAATCAATCTAAATCAACCGTAGTTTATACCCATAGATAACCCGTCGATGCGAAATACATTAAAGGGCCAATTGATTCCTATTGATTGTCGTCGATACGAAGAAGACGTTTTCAACTTTTCGAATCGATTCTGGAGAGGATATGAAGATATACTCTAAAATAGCAAAAAAGTGTTGCACAACTCGAATTTTACATCGATTCAAGAGAGGATCGATACGGAATTCGAAGAAGAAAAGAAAACTTGACACGACTCGTGAACCTGTCATTGTTAACGGGAGCCGGGTTAACATACGTGCACGTATGATAGACTAACATTCAATTTTCAAAAAATACAAGAATTGAATGCTCACCAAATGACAATTACCACAACAAGAAACGGTTTGCTATAGTTCGATACTCAATTATGACGGCGCATAGTACAACAATTGGCAGTCAACAATTCACTACTCACATCATAATGATCAATAAAAAATTATAGCTCTCGACGAGGAGACAAAAATCGTTCAAAAAGTCAGATAAAACTGTTCAGGATGAAGATTACATCTTTACAAAGCAGATCATGTTCTCACAAGACGTACTTTGGACGGTAAATGTTATCCCGCCTTTTTGCAAGACCGTGACACCAAGAAGTTGGCTAAGAACCAAAGACGGTCTGGCCCGAAGATCGATTGTACATAGCTTTACCATGGATGTCTAAATTTTATCCAAGTTTGGATCTAGCTACAATTGATATGACGAGACAAGAAAAGCTATGAAAGCCAGTGTTCCAAATTTCAAGTCAATTGGGGTTCACATGCTCGAATTATGAATCGATCAAGTATCATTAAAAGCATGTTTGCTTCATATCCATGTACTTCGCATCCATCAACAATCGACAATTCGTATCCATCCACAACATAGTTTCGTATCCATCAATGAGCATCACTTCTTATCTATTAGGTAGCCATTGCTCATGTCCATCAAGCAAACATGAAGAAACCTCCCACGTATCGATCTATTCCACCTTCATCAGATGAACATGATTTCGTATCGATTAAAGGAGCACGAGTTCGTATCCATAGAAAGTGGCATTCTTCGCATCCATAATCTCTAGCCTGTTCGCATCGATCAACCAACTTCACTCTGTATCCATCAAAGCCAAGCAAAGTTTCTACTTCGTATCGATCGTCCAATGATCGATACGAATAGAGCAGTTGCCATCGATAAGAACAGAGCAGAGTAGTTGCCATCGATACGAACAGAGCAATTGCAAGTAATACGAATAGAGCCAAAACTAGGTCGATATGAAAAAGGCATATAAATATGTAAGACTCGATCATTCGGCATGAAATGTGGATCGATCCTAAAAACAAGCACCACGTCAACATGCAAGCACGTGCTCACATCGATGCGAAACCATCGATCTGAAGATGATCAATCCGAAGATGATCGATGCGAAGGAAACAACAACTGGAAAGCCCAAACTTACATCGATCATAACTCACAATCTACAAGTCCAAACGCCACCAGGTTTTCACAAGTGCTTACATGCAACCTAAAGAATGTTCGTACACAATTTCGACTTGATTGGGCCAAATCTTGATCGATACAAAATTTGTTCGCATCGATCACGGACCGAGTGCAAATGACATGGGATCGATCGTTTGGGCCCGCCGCCGTGAGAGAAGGGGTCTTCCGAGATCTGAGCGAGATATTTGCAACCTACGCCTATAAATAACAGCCAAGAACATATAGAAAAGGGATATTCGACTCTTCTATATCCAAACTCTGCCGAAATCGCCGTTGTGCTTGAATTCTACTGTTGTAATCCATTGTATCTCATTGTAATTAGCAAGCAAACATCAATAAAATCATCAATTTTATAATGGACATAGGCCATACGCCGAACCACTCTAAATCTGTGTGTTTCTCCGCGTTTCTCTTACCTATTTTAAAAGTGTTTGTTAGATAATCCTTTTTTTCCATTTATTTTCCTCATTTTGCAACGACCTGTAAATTTTCAATAATTAAAATTGTTAATTTAATAGGATTTTTGAAATTTAATATTGAAGAAAATATAAATTTGTAAATTATTAATAAAATTAATAACTAGAACGAATTGCAACAGTATGAATGTAAGTGAACGTCTAATAACTTGAATGGAATTAAAATTAATTGAAATAGTGGAAATATTATAATTTTTTTATAAATAAAATATAAGAAAAACAAATGTAATTATTGAATTAATTAATGAAATAATACATTGTTAGTGGTAATTAAATAAAATTAGTGTTACATATGAAATTATAACATGTGGTGGTAAGTAATTATAAATGTAAGTAAAAGTAAATAGGTGACAATTAATATATGTTATTTATTTCATTAGTGTGTTAAATAAAAATGGAAATCAAATTGCAATTAAAGGTAATTAAATAGTATGTTAATTGAAATTAAGTTAAAATGGGAGAATATTGAGAACCAAGATTTAAAAACAATGTTCGCTATATTCTTATTGAAATAAAGACTCGAATAACAGGATTTAAAGGTTAATAAATAGATTTTTGAATTTTAAATTTATAAATTTCTCAATTTAATGAAATTTAAATTTAACATTGCAATTGATGGATTAATCAACTTTAAATTGACATCTAAATTTATTTAAATTATTGTAAATGTCTAAGAAATCGAAAATGATAAAGATTGCTAATTATAGAATTGAAATTGAAAATTTGACTTGATTATTTTAATATTAATTTATTCAATTAACTGAAAATTAGCCATTTTGGCCACTAACTCGGATTTCGACGAAACCAGTTTCATCAGATTCGTAATAGTGAATTATAGTAGGATTTCAAGTTTTGTAGCGTTCGGACTTGTCGTTTGATCGTACGGACTTGAAACACCGAGAAATCAATTTAATTGAAATCCATTGAAATCAATTTGAAAATAACTGGATTTTTGCACAATTTCTTCATACGATGGAATTTGGACTTGAAATCTATTCCATTGCGTTTAAAATATTTTAAAACATCTATTTTGATATATGGGTTGGCCCAATTTCGTTCCGGAGTCGGACGGGCTTTTCGGGCCATCTATCGTTCAATCAAAGCTGATCCATTCTTTCTATTTTCAACCCTACCTATATATATCCAGTTATAAACCCTAGCAGCTTCTATTTCTCATTTCTATATGTACAGAAATTTCTGTTGCTCCTCTTTCTCAATGGCATACAAACCCTAACTTTCACAATCCAATTTCAATTCAAAATTCTACTTCAAAATTCAAACTCCTCAAACAACATCAAATTTTATATCAATCTGAAGCTCTTGACGAGCGTATCTCTGATCCGAAATTTGTTTTCCAATTCGAATCGATATCTATTCAGAAATTGATGGTTTCTTCTCGACCGTTCATCGCGCGACGATCAACGTCGATGGATCGTCAAATTGATGATACCATCGTATGGAGAGGGTCGTGTGTTGTCCATCGGCACGGCTCGTTCTTTATTTCAGTGGTTGGATCGACGCCAAAAATTCAATTAGGGTTCGTTGATATAGGTGGCGACTGGGCTATAGAGCCATGGTTGGATGCGTCGCGGTGGACCTATGAGGTATGGGAGGCCACGGCTAGCCTAGGGGAGGGTCGCGAGATGTCTCGTTCGGCATTCGTGAGCAAAGGTTGGCCGGCGTTCGTTAATCAGGCGGCGGTAGTTTATCTTCGCGTGCGCGATGTACGTTGCATGCATTAGGGCTTGCTCTGGGAAGGAGGTATGACGTGTAATTAATTTTATTATTTACTCAAATTTTATTTTAAATCGTATGTCTTTCAATTTTGTTTAACTTTCACAAACGAGGTCAAAATTACGTCCGGTTTTCTCCGGTAGATTCGTATTGGAATTCCGAAAACTTTGGCACTGGTTTGGACGAATTCTGAGACTTTTCAAATTTTGGGTTTAAATTGGATTTAAAATTCAATTTAAATTTAAAAGGTGAGTGTTTTAACCCACTCACAACTTCTAAAATTTCTTATGTGTGTTAAATTGATTTTTGATGTGATTAGAAATTTATTTATGACTGTTTGGCATATTTTAATTATCATCCCAGTTAAGTTGAATTTATTGAATTAAATTGATATTTAATTTATTATTGCATATGAACTGCCAGTTAAATTGTTATTTAATTTATTATTGAATATAAACTGCCATTAAATGCATGTCTTTTTTATCTGTTCAATATTGATGTTATTAATTGAATTGGATAACGATTGTGATAAATGTTTGATGATTGATATTGGATGAATGGATGTTGTATTTATATTGTTATAAACTACAAGTTGTTATGTGTTTTATTTTATTCGGGATTGCAGTTTGAAATGATATATAACCGTATTTTATTTTAAATTACGGATTGAAATGATAAATATCTGTATCACTTGACCATAGGGTAGAAAATTATATACAGACACCATGGTCTATATATATATATATATATATATATATATATATATATATATATATATATATATATATATATATATATAATTTTTGAAATGATTTCTATAGTTTGGTAAATAAATATATGGTTTTATGAGATATTGATTTGGATATTTTATAAATGTTATTTTATATATAGTTAAATTCTTGGTTTTAAGCTATGTATAAAATTGGTTTAAAGAATAAAATAAGTTTAATAATAAAGTTTGATTTTATTAAGATATAATATGGTTAAGTATTTATTAAAATTATATTTCTGGAGTTTATAATGAATTAAATGAGAATAAGGTAGGAAGATAAATATGGAATTGACTTGAAATTTAATAAAATTGAGATTTTAAAGGTATAATTTCATAATTGGATTTTGGTTTAAGATGAATTAAACGAATATTTCAAGTATAAATAAATTGAAGGAAATATTTAGTTATTTATAATTTGAGTTTTATTCAAATGGAAAAGGATTTATTATGCAAATATTTCAAAACTAAAAATAGAACATTGAGTTGTTGAATCGTAATTACCAACCTTAGTCTCGAAATTGTTTAATACTCAAAATTTGAGATATATTGAAATTGAAATGGTCTATTGAAACTGAAAGTGAGTCGAAAGTTATGAATCGAGATTTAATTTAAAGTAAATTAAATTGTGAAGTTGAGGAAATTATTCTACTTTATAAAGAAATTTTAAATTTAAACTATTTTATTTTATATACCGTTTGAATATCCAAACCATTTAAGTTGTGCAAGTTAAGGTTTAGAAGCTATGAAATTCGAAGTATTATGTTTTGAAAGGTTATATTTCAAGCGGTTGGTTTCGAAATATTATAATTTTGAAAGTGCTATGATTTTGGAAAGGATATATTTAAAAATGATATTATATTGATTTGGGTTTTATTAAAACGATATCATATTGATTGGTTTTTGAAACGGAAATGATATCGTATTTATATGGTTTGGAAATGGATATTATATTCTGGTTTTGAAGTACAATTATTTTAAATGACCATGGTGTTATAATAGCATTTGGTTGTTAAAGAGACCGGGATCGGAAGTTGTCATACTCTGCCAACTCCGAAAACCACTTTAACAACAGTGTACACGATGGAGATTCCAGAATGAAGTAGGATGGTGGTGGCGTTTCCTTTGAGGTATATATGTGGATCCGACTCCCGTGAGTTGGCATAAGGTGGCTAAAATAGGAGCGCTTACGGGCCAGTGAGGTAACCCCTCTTGTCGGACACACTTCGTCGATACCATTCTATTATTCTGTGATTGATTGGTCCCTTTTGATTTTTGGGGGTGTAGCTTGAGGTGGGCGGTAGCTGCGCGCTATGCGTCACCACCAGTCCGGATGCATAATTGATATATCTACCCTGGAATTACCTTGTGTTCCATGTCACCTACCCTAGCGAGCCTTAGTTTGATTTGTGTCGTACCTATGGAGTATCTTCTCGTAGTCTCCCGATCAGGAGAATGCAGGTACTGTATAGACTACTGGCACTATTACGTGTTAAGAGCTATATGGGTAACCCCTTAACGCTATTCAACAGTAAGTTTACTTTAACTAATATACAATATTATAATAGCGTATATTACTAAATAGTAAATAGTTTAACGGATCCTTAGGAGATGTAAATCCCGAGCATCTCTTAAGTTACTACACTCACATTAGACACTGGATAGGAGATGTCAAATCCCGTAAATATCTTTGACGCCGTTCCGCCCATATTATTTACCGTTGATTTAACATACATAAGATCTTTTAGTTCTGACTCGAGTGTTTTGTCTTTTCAATTCGCTCGGGTCAGTCTGAGCATTTCAGGATTCGAAGACTTTATTTACGGAGGACGAAGACGAAGATTTGTATTACTATTATTTATTATATTATTCCACTACATTCATACTATTCCGATGGATTAATTTTTAGTCTCTTCTATGTTGTAACTCTGATATGTATTGCATAAGTATAATTGAATATTTTGTAAACAGCTTCATGAACTGTTTATTTGATTATTATATTTTATCGTTCCGCTGTCAGATTCTGTTTTTTTTTATTCTTTTCTCTACTTCTCTTATTTACCCCATAACAATCCTCCCTTTTGTATGGTTTTGGGTCTGACGTGTGTGGTTTGTCGTCGATTTAAAATGTACAAAAAGGTGGGATGTTACACATTTTATCTCTTCAAATACTTCCGAAGAATGTTGTGCCCAATTTTGGTACAAATAGATACCAAGTAGTAACATCTCCTATTTAGAGGCCTAAAGCTAAGCGCTACAGATGTTGCAGTCATCTTTAGTATTATCTTTCAGCAATAAAATATGGCTATGTTAATGGCATCTATAATAACAGAACACTTGAATATGAAATGAATCATAGATTTCAAAACAGAATTTTCCTTTCCACACTCATATTACATAATGCCAAATGTTCCCAAGCAATAACAAAATATACTTATTACAAAATACGCCAAGAGCAACATATGAAAATGCCCCCTTGGATGATCAAAGTCATATAGTCATAATTGACTTAATACATACACAACGGAAATAAACACGAAATAAAAAACTGCAACTCCTAAATAGTTATCCGTTCGCCTCTTATTGGCCTTCGATAGCATTATTCGTCATCTTACTAAAACCCGAAAGAACATTAACCCTTAACCTACTCAATTCAATTTTGACCAACCGATTTTCAAGGGCAAACGTAAACATATATTTTAAAACATATCTTTTACAAACCTATATTATGAACCAAAATTGGTTAAAACTATAAAGCATTAATTTGTAAATTTACATATCAGGTAACAAATGGGCTATCTATCCAAACACTATAATTATGTTTAGCTTACTATTAACCTTTGGCTGACTCGATCCTACCAGACAATGTAACAAAATTTATCTAATATCTTTTAGACTCACCTCTTCTAAATGTTCTATCTTAACTATCTGTTAAAATATTCTCTTTTGAATGGTCTGTCCCTAACTTAACATCTCTTAGGGTCACCTGATCCTAATGGTTTTGTTAGCTCACTAATAACCTATCTGTGTAAAAACATATATTCCCTTCTATGTGTAATCATAATTTTAGTCTTACCTATGAAAAAGCCATATACACTGGAATTTTGGGCTAATTAGCTTGGTCCAATAGCTAGTGTACAGGGTGCGACCCTATACCAGACGCATCTGGTAATCTAATATCCAAGTCATTTTACTTAGGGATAACTTCCCTTAAATTTTCCTTGAAAAACTATTTCAAATTTATCTAAAGCTTTAAAACGTACTTACAAAAGGAAAATACATGTTCTCTATGCTTTACTCAAAATCACCTTGTCATGTTATATTTATGTATATTTTACTCAACCTTTGTTGATGAAAACATTTACCCCTTTCGAAACCATTAAACCTTATCTTTCGAAACATTGGAAAATCCTTTCCTTTCTTTTTTTCGAAAGCTTCAAAATAATACACATCCCCCTTTAAAAAGCTTTTGTTAACCAAATTCATGGTCAACACCCCAAAGTTATTCCAAGTAGTTGGTAAGTTCAAAGGGTGTGATTCCCACAAGGATTGCTTTTGTATCCTCGTTCGTAAGTATCTTACGAATCAGTCCTTATATTAACGCCGAAAGGTTTAGAGCTTGGGCTAAGTAATCTTTCGGCTTTGTTGAGCTCGCTTGAAGTCTTCTACAAAGAATTTTCTTTTGATTAAATTCGATTTTCCTGAATTGAGTCTTCAAAAGATCGGATTCAATCCTATCAAAAGTTTAGGGAGACATCCTTCCTTGAATTAGGGGAAGCAAATCAATTACTTCAGTGAGAAGGCAGTAGCTTCTAACCTGGACGAAAGGTTTGATCACTTATGTTGAGTAGATTCCAACCTTGTCGAGGGGTTAAAATAGTTGAGTCAATAGTTTAGGAAGCTTTTAGTGAATGTTTATCCAAATAGGTTGATGTCCTTGTCGAAACACTTAGGTCGAAGGGTTTAAGACTTTGAAATGTAGCGGTTATTGATTGTTCAAGAGTGTGGTCGACCTTGTTGACAAGAACCATCCGATGAGGTTGAATCTACAAATACATTTTAACCCAACAAAGATTTATACACGCAGTAAAGTAATTAACAATGCTACGTGCTTCCCTTTTTATTCAGGAAAAAACTCCATTTTATCAAATTTCCCCAAATCACACTCAATTAGGGTTACAGAATCATGACCAAGAAGTTACAAGTTTTTTTGAATGTGGAGAAAGATTTCCGAAACAAGACCGCTTTGATCTTATTTATAGATGTCGACAGCCATGCTTCCGTCCGTATGCTATCAGGTGGATTGAAGGGTTCCCCTCTTATATACAATTGCTATCCTTTCAGTTTCAATGAAAAGTTTTCCTTTCACATGTCATCGTGGATCCTTGAATGGTGCCGAAGGGTCTTTTCTTTCATTTGTTTTTAAGAACCATTTGACCTTGTCAGAAGGTCTGTCATCTATACAGTATGTCCACCCTTCGAAGGTAACGAAAGGTTCCTGGCTATTGTGAACCCTTCGACTTGGTCGAAAGGTTGCTTTTTACTTGGATGTTACCGAGAGCTGAGCTTACCTTGAATGTTGTCGGAAGGTTGTTTTACGTTCTCTGCTGACTTACGAATGTTGCTTTCATCATAGACCCTCTGATACCATCGAAAGTTATTCAATAAGCATTCCCATTGGACTAAATGCTTATTATACTTTCGGAAAGGCTGTTATGGGGTCGCATGCCTGTGCCTTGACTACTTTGCCTTCTTCAAGGGGTAAGTGCTTCTTGGATATTGTGGAATAACACCCTCCGTCTTCTTTGTAAGGTCTTAAGCTACTTCATATTGTTGACTGCATCCCTTCAACCTCTTCAAAAGGCCTGATCTGGATTCCTTTTCTTCTGACCTTTGTTTGAGATCTTCTAAATTAAGCGGAAGGTGAATTTTTTGAGTAGTAGTTCTCTATCATTCTTTGTTGACTTTTGAGAATTGCTTTCTTAATAATAACCTTTTGAACTAGTTGAAAGGTATTCTGGATGTGCTTCAACTGATTTGAAAGGCTTGCT
Source organism: Allium cepa (assembly GCA_030765085.1). Classification (NCBI taxonomy): domain Eukaryota; kingdom Viridiplantae; phylum Streptophyta; class Magnoliopsida; order Asparagales; family Amaryllidaceae; genus Allium; species Allium cepa. The sequence goes on along the minus strand of CM060938.1, from coordinate 704,753,563 downwards.
ATGATTTTAAAAAGGTCGTCATGGAGTTACACCTGCTTGCTTTGATTTCTTCATTTTTTCGGAAGGTAAGAACTCGCTGAACGGAACTCGTCGACTACTTTGGTATGTTTGAAGCTATTAAATCTTGATGGTTGCATCCTCTCGACTCCTTCAAAAGGTTTGGTTTGAGCACCTTCTCCTTTATCTTTATTGAAAGACTTCTCATTCTAGTCAATAGTTGGATTCTTGGAGCATCATTCTGCCTATGGACTTTGAAATCTAACCTTGGACTTCATCGGAAGCTCCTTAGAAAAAAGTATGATTGTCCAGAACATCTCGGTGCTTTCTGATCTTCCCTTATGCTCTCGTGACCCTTCTTTCATACCTTCGTTCTGCTAAATATATTATGGCTAACATTTAACCCCCCCTCCATATGAAAGAAGCTTTTTTTCTTTAGTACAAAACTCCAATGATCTTCCTTCTTTGCATTCTGCAAAATATATAACTTCTATTAAGGTTACGACATTGTTATGAAATCTTAACGAGCAATCTAAAATTTATGCAGCTAATATTCAAGATGTCATTAGAGTAATATTTGCAAATAAGTTGCTTTGTAATGACCATAATTAAACTTCCTTAAGAATGTGGAGTAATATCACCTGATTTGGAGATATCGGTTCAAAAAAATGAATCTTTGGAGAATTTTTATTATAAACACTTGATATTTCTTTCTCGAGTTAAACCTTTTCAACATATGGAGATCAATTTCATGCTATAAGGGACATTACCTTGTCACTCTAAGTTTCCTTCATTTTCAACCTTAAACCATTGATTGGTAATTATAATTTAGTGAAAATGTAGAAAGTGGTTTGATAATGTTTCCATTTGGAGTTATGAAGGTCTTTTATTTTGAACTCAATGGAAGATTCATAAATCATCATAAAATTTAATAAAGGGAACCAAGAAATCATGAACTTATGAAACAAGTGATTAATAGGAAATCATCAAGAAAATTCAATGGGAATTATAACATGTAAAATTCATGAATCATCGGAGAAATCAGTAGGGAAATTCATTAAAACAATAATTCAGCAAGATATCACCATAGCGATTTAATAAAGAAATCATGAATACAAGATTAGCAAATCATCAATAAAATCCATAGGAAGAGTAGAGTTCACTAAACCCCAAGATCACCAAAAATTCAATAAGGAAACCAAAATTACAAAATTCCTAAATTATTATGAGAATCAACAAAGGAATCCAAAATTCACAAAAATAGAAATAAAAAATTCAATAAGGAGACTAGAAGCGGGAAATCTTCGAATCATCATAAAAACTCATCAAGGAAATCAAGAACTCATTAAAACAAGCAACTAATAAGAAATCATCACGAAAATTCAATGAGGAGAAACTCAATATTTGGAATTAACAAACCATCATAAGAGACCAATACGAAAATTCAAAATTCATGAAATTAGGAATTCGATTGAAAGTTATCATGAAAATTTGACAAGGTAAACATGAGTATGAGATCTGTAAATCATCATAAAAAGTAGCATGAAAATTCAAAATTTATGAAATCCAAACCAAAATTCATATCAATAGAAATGGTGAAACTCAAAATTCACGAAATCAAGAACTTATCCAAAGTGTCATCAGGATCTCACTTGATGAATTAAATATTCAAAGCTCCATTCAAAGTAAGTACGAAGTCATAGATATATCGAATATATTCATATTTAGTAGATTTCAAATAACTAAGTTGATCTAACGTTAATTCTAAGGTTATTCATAGGAAAGTTTGCTGTTAATAAATGTGTTGCTCCTAAAGTGCCTATAAGTTAGTAGTATATGTATATACAGGTATAGTATAGTCTTCTATCCAATCATCCGCTTTATCCCATTGGATTTAGTAGTGGCTTTCTTAACCTCTTCGTGACTAAATTTAATATATTCCATTCCTTTATATTTCTTATCAGCTTTTGTTTTTGTTTCCATGTTATGGATCCCTTCTTCCATTTTTTGGTCTCATGCCATTTTTTGTGATATGAAAGTTTCTTAATCCTTTGATGTAAGAATCACTTTCCTACGATTAGAAGTTCTGTAGTGCATTAACATTCTCTTGGGTTCTGACTTTCTTGAGTTGTAGACATCTTTGTCTCTATTCTTTTGCTTGGAGCCCCTACTGGGCTTGGATGTCTCAGTCTACTCTTTGATGAGCCACTCTCTGGGCTCAGACATTTTAATTTATCAAAAGCCCCTTTTTGGGCTAGACATCTTAGTCCATTGTTTGATGAGCTCTCTTTGGACTTCCATTGTCTCAAAGGGACATATACTTAGCTGACCTTTCTATAGAAGGCCACTGTTGAGCGCTTTATCGGATCATCCCCTAGAGGTAATTTAGACGTTCGGGGCTTTTGATTTTGCGGTGGCTTATACTGACACTCTGCAAAGACGTGATGTGGACATTACAGGTTTTATCCCTCCCTCTAGGAGATGCTACAGAATAACGTCATTTGCTTATGTCTCTCCCTCTAAGAGGTGCCACAGAATGGCATCGTGGGCTTATGTCCATCCCCCTGGGAGGTGCTACGGAATAGCATTATACGCTTGAGTATTTGTGTATAAAAATAATTTTTGGCCAATTAAAAGGGAGTCCCCTTTGAGAGAAAGAATTTTGCAATTAGAACCTTCTATTATATTGAAGAGGTTCTGTTGAAAAATAGATTGGACTAATGAATCCTTTTATGAAAGAGTTTTTTTTTCTAAATATTTTGCAAGAACTTTCTTGTTGTTCTCATAATGGAGACACGAATCACAAATTGGAGACTAGGAGGTCATGATTTATGAACCAACAGCCTTTTAGTCGAGAATAGAGTTCTCTAGGTTGAGTTCTAATAAACTTTTTATGTTTTCAAAAAGTATGAATAGGCTTATCTTTGCCCATGATTTTAGTAAACTTTGAAACATTATTATTGCTTAGTTTGAAATCTTTTGGTGCGCCTTTATTAATGCTATGTAATATCTCAAGTTAGTTGCATAAATATGATTTTGTGATAAATAGGTGTTTGTTTCCTCATGGTCATGGGTTGACTAAAAATAGTTTTCTTATGAGTAAATAGTTTGAGAAGTTTCCTTTTGAAATCGCTTGCTAAAAATAGATTTTTTATGTAAGGATTTTCTCCTAAATTGTAATTAAATTTGGGAGTGATTCAACATTTCTTACAGGAAAGCCTTGGTGTTGATTGAACTGTTGATAATTGCCTTGTATCAAGCTTCTGAGTCATCCTCTTTAAGTATTCTAAAGTTTGTCGAGTGCTTCGGTTTGATTTCGTTCCTACCAATAATTGCACTAAAATTTTAATCAATACATCGTAAATGCACAATACAAATTTAAGTATCAAGTTAAAGAGCAATAAAAAGAAAGAGAGAAAGTTAATAGTGGAACTGATGTCACGAGTCCTCATGATTTGATGGGAATCTGCATTTTGGAGTTGCTGAATTTTTATTTTGAATAAGATGCCTTTCAAGTTTCTCTAACGAACTCCTGTAAAGATCCCGACCTAACCATGCATTGAATTTTATCTGACAGGACACGACATTCACCAGTTTTACGTCGATTTGCTTTATGGTACTCGTGGTAACTTCCACCTTTATTTGGTTTTGGGCACTCCGAACTTTTGAGGTGCAATAAAATTCTCATTTCTTTTTATCTTAGCATATATGTAGGAGAGGGTTTTGCTCAGGACTACACAATTCATTTTAGAACTCTTCCTTCGACTTCCATTTATCGTTTTACTTTCCCTTGGCCTCTTGTCAAGGCACCTAAAATCAAATTTCTCTTCCTTGGATTCTCCGTGGGATTCTTTCTTAGCATGGTGCATCTCATCCAATTGAATAAACTTCTCAGCCTAGAGAAAAAAATATTATAGATCTTTTCATCCATTGACATAAAGGTCTTTCAAAAATGGGGTTTGTTCAATTTACCTTGATCGAACTGCCTTAAGCTTTTCTCTATCAGTTGCACATTCTACCCTTAATGCTTCTGCCCTAAATCTGTTTAAATATTCGCCAAGTAGCTCCCTTAGCTTTTATCTAATGGTTGCTAGCAACCTAACTCCATAGTTGTATCTCTGAATATAGAAAATTGAGTGATGAAGTCGCAAGTAAATTGTTCCTAAGTATAGATAGTTCCCATTCGGTAACTCCTATGCCATTTGATATCTGCTCCTTGAAAAGTAATAGGAAAAAGTTTATAGCGAACTGCCTCCAGAGCATTGTATATGTTCATTCAGTTTTCAAAGACGATAAGGTGATCATCTGGATCAGTTGTCCCATCATATTTTAGTAAAGGAATTTGAATGTGTGAAGGAAGATCTGTCGCCATTATTTCTTCGGAAAAGGGGGCCTTTTGCAGGGTAACATATTCTTCAAAATCGTATATTTCTTTTTCACTAAGTGCATTAACCACTATATCGTGTATTCTATAATTTCTCCTACTGTATTCTGGGATAAGGCTATCTGATTACTCGAGAGTTTTATTTACTTAAATTTATCGGTTTAACCCTTGATGCCCTATCTCATTTGGAGGTTGAACTTCATTCTCCATTTTCATAATCCTTATTGATTCCCGGGTTGGGGCTCATTCTGAATGCTCCTTTGTTACCATCTGTTGTGGCTGTTTGATTTTGTATCTTGATCATATTTCTTTCCAATTTTGTTAACGTTGAAGGTTCCCCAACTTATAATTTGCTTAAGTTAGGATTTGAGACCATTTGAGTTTTAAAGGTTGACCGGGATGTTGCCTCTTCATTTGGATTGTTGCTACTACTTTTAGCTTTGTCCTCTTTTAGTCAAGGCTCTTTATACAATTGATCGGGGATAAAAGTTATTGGAGATCGGAGGTTCAGCCCTCTATCTAGCGCCAAAAATGTTAACCAAATTTATGGTCAACACCCCAAAGTTATTCCAAGTAGGGTAACGTTGAAAGTTTTAGAGCTTGGGCTAAGTAACCTTCCGGCTTCCTTGAGCTTGCTTGAAGTCTTCCGCAAAGGCTTTTCTTCTGATTAGATTAGGTATTCTTGAATTGAGTCCTCAAAAGGTCGGATTCAATCTTATCAAAAGGTTATGGAGACAGCCTTCCTTGAATTAAGATAGGAATCAATTACTTTGGTGAGAAGGTGGTAGCTTTTGACCTGGACAAATAGTTTGATCGCTTATATTTAGTAGATTCCAATCTTTTCGAGAGGTTAAAATAGATGAGTCCATAGTATCAGAAGGTTTTAGTGAATGTTAATCCAAATAGTGTGTTTTCCTTGTCGAATGGATTACGTTGAAGGGTTTAAGACTTCAAAAGGTATCAGTTATTGATTGTTCAAGAGTGTTGTCGACCTTATCGACAAGAACCTTCCGATGAGGTTGAAATTGCAAATATGGGTTAACCCAACCAAGATTTATACAAGTAGTAAAGTAATTAACAATGCTAAGTATTTCCTTTTTTATTTAGGAAAAAACTTCACTTTGTTAAATTTTCCCAAATCAAACTCAGTTAGGGTTATAGGATCGTGACCAAGAAGTTATGAGTTTTTTGAATGAGGAGAAAGAGTCCCAAAATAGGACCCCATGGGTCTTATTTATAAATGTCGTTAGCCATGCTTCCGACCCTGTGCTTTTGGCTAAATCGAAGGGTTCCATCTTATATATAATTTCTAACCTTTGGGGTTCAGCGAAAGGTTTTCCTTTCACATGTCATCGTGGATCCTCGAACGCACTTGAAGGGTCTTTTCTTTCATTTGTTTTTAGGAACCTTCTGTCCTTGATGGAAGGTTTGTCATCTATATAGTATATGAACCCTTCGGAGGTGCCAGAAGGTTTCTAGCTATTATGAACCCTTCGAGTTGGTCGGAAGGTCGCTTCTTACTTGGATATTGCCGAGAGCCGAGCAATCCTTGAATGTTGTCGGAAGGTTGCTTTACATTCTCTACTATCTTATGAATATTGCTTTCATCATAGACCCTCCGGCACTGTTAAATGGTATTCATAGGCATTCCAATCGACCCGAAAGGCTCATTATTCTTCGAAAAGGCAGTTACAGGGTCGCATGCCCTTGCCTTGACTTCTTTGCCTTCTTCGGAGGGTAAGAGCTTCTTGGATATTGTAGAACAATACCCTCCTCTTCTTTGAAAGGTCCTAAGCCACTTTATATTGTTGACCACATCCCTTCAACCTCTTTGGAAGGCCTGATATGGATTCCTTTTCTTCTATCCTTTGTTTGAGATCTTCTGACTTAAACAGAAGGTGAATTTTTCGAGTAACAGTTATCTACCATTCTTTGTTGACATTAGAGCATTGCTTTCATGATAAAAACCTTTTGACCTAATTGAAAGATATTTCGGATATGCTTTAACCAATTCTAAAGTCTTTGGGTTCGATTTAAAACTGTGGAAACTTTTCAAAAACCTTAAAAATCACCAAGGTTGAAACTTTTTGGATTATGCCTTCAAGTAGAGCAAAGGGTAAGAAGACCACTGAAGTCAAATGCACTCCTTTCGAAACCATTAAAACTATTTCTTTCGAAACTATTTGGTTTATATTGCAATTATAGAAAAAGGATCTTTAAAACATTTAAGTCAAAATCTTCTATTTCGAAACCATTTCCTAAGTAAAGAAGTGATGGTATTGAAACCATCCCATTGAAAGCATTGGAGAAGTAGCTTATTTTTAAAAACTAAGTATACCTTCTGAAAACATTGACTTTGAAAGGTAGAAAGGCGGCGGCTAGGTGTTTTGACTTAGTCAAAAGCAACCATCTAAAACTAAAGTGCAACCCATTCAAAACCATTTCTTTTAAATCCATTGACCTAGTCGAAAGCTAACTGAGTCGCCATTTAGTTGAAAGCAAGCATGCACATTTTAATTTGAAATCCAAGTGACGCTTCGACCCCTTTGGAACATATGGTTTCGACCTCATACCTTTTAATTTCTTGATACCAGGCCTATTTGTTTCGAGGGAGTTGAGGGCGGATGGACTTGGTCGAAAGCCAACCAAGATGGAAGTAGGTGCCGAAGCGATAAAACGGTCAATAAAGTCTGAAAAGAATAGTTCTTCTCACCTAACCTGCTTTATGTGTAAAATTTTGATTGGTTTCCTCTTTTCTTTACCACTAAAAAGTGCTGCACATTTCAGATCCAATTAATTAATTTAAATCTTTTGCAAAGCACTCATTCTTCTTAATTAAATATATAAAATATTTAAGTCCCATACCATAAGTAGTTTTATACATTCATCAAAACATTTAGAAAATTCTGTAAAAATCACATGAAATCCATTTCAATATGTTTTCTAACATATATAAATTTTGATCCCAAATAATTACTATTTTTGCTGTAAATAATTTATAACCTAATAAATCATTTTCTTCACTAGAAAATTAATATAAAAACCACCATAATAAAGAAAATTATGAAAATTGAAACCCATTTCTAAAATGTCATTTTTGATCCACATTAAAATTTTCAAGGCATTTGGATGTCATTTAATAGGGTTTTCATATCAAACATATCATAAAAGCTATTACGAACATGTACACATCATCAACAAGTATATATAATCTTCCAATCATCCAAAACATGGCATTATCATGTAAAATCAAATATGGCATTATCATGTAAAATCATTTTGGCTTACCCCTAAATCCGAAAACGATAAGAAAAATGGAATGTAGTAATGATTCACCTTAGCTTTGTGATTAAAGATGTGAGCTTAGATGTTGACCAAGTCGATTTACTTCTTCTTCTTGAAATCCTAGCTTTATCTTCTCTTGAGATTGAAATGGTGGATGGCCTTAAAATATGTTTGCTTGAGTAAAATAAATGAACGTGTGTTGGAATTCTTAAGGGTTTAAGGTATAAGTTCTATCATTTTCTTTTTTTTCCCTCCCTTGTTTCCTAACACTTTTATTCATGTTATCTTGTTTTGCTTTACATTTAACATAGCAAGGCTACCCTTGAGTAAACCAAATCTCAATCTATTAATCATCTTACATTATTTTATTTTACTTAGCTATTTAAATATTCTAAATAATGTTACTAAAAACATGGGGTGTTACATTAATTTACTCCATCATTCAGGTTTACACATCTTAGATAGGGAAGAGAAATTCCTTTCTTATAGAGGATTCCATCGATCATTATGAAGGTTGGAGCTTGTCTCCTAATTTTTCTTGCTTCACCTTTGTCAGATGGAAGTATTTCTTTACAAGGTATTCAACAATAGGTGACATCCAGGTGTCATTCTATACATTACTTGATCTTGGTTGGTCATCCCTTTCATTTGATGTTTCTTCATAACTTTGTCTTCTTTATCCCTTTATAATTTAGCTTAAGACCTTGTCAGAGCTAATAGTTCCTTTCCCTATTCGTAAGCTTCCTCTCCAATACTCAGAATTTCCTGATATCCTATCGGAACAATACATGTCTCCGGGGTTCCCCTTGAGCTAGCTAGTTTTGCTAGGGAATCCGCTTTTGAGTTTTCTCCTATCGAGACTTGGTGTATTGAAAAGTCTTCAAACAAAGCAAGCATTCTTAGTATCTTCTTCACATATAAAGATAGCTTGGGATCCTTTTTTTGGTATATATGTTTTACTTGGCTCACCATTGGCTAAGAATCACTAAATATCTTTATTCATGGAATCTCGAGCTCCAATGCCAAGTTTAATCCCGCTACCATATATTCATATTCTACCATATTATTAGTTGCGCAGAATTCCAATTTCATGGCATAATGTAAACGGTGTCCATCTGGTGTGATGATTACGTATCCTGCACCGGCTTATTGCTTTTTTGATGCATCATCAACAAATAATTACTACATAGGCCTCTATTGTTTATCCTTTTCTGATTGCTTCTTAATAAAGTTAGCGCACTCATTAATGAAGTCTGCTAATGCTAGCCCCTTGATTGTAGCTCGTGGCTGAAATTCTATGTCATATTGGCTAAGCTAAATTCCTCATTTTACCTATCTTCCTCAAGTTTTTGGTTTACTAAAGACTTGATTAAGTGAAAAATTGGTAAATCCCGGATCAAATGTGCTTGATAACATGCTCTAAACTTTCGAGCTGTGAGAATCAAGCAATAGGCTAACTTCTTTATTATTGGGTATCGAATTTTTGCATCCTTCAAACGTCTGCTTACATAATATACTAGAAATTAATCCCCACTTCCTTCTTTAATCAGTACTGAACTGACCGCATGTTTTGAGACTGCCATATATGTGTGTGTGTGTGTGTATATATATATATATATATGGTTTCCCCATTCTTGGGACTAGAAAGAATCAGTGGCTTTTCCAAATGGATTTTTAATTCTTGGAAATCTTTTCTGCAATCTTCCTCCCATTCAAGGTTCTTCTTCTACCTGATCACGTTAAAGAAGGAAATACACCAATCTAGAGCTTTCGATACGAATATACTTAGGGCAGCTACCCTTCCATTTAAACTCATCACTTCCTTAATGATTTTGGGTTTGGCCATGTCCTTAATGGCTTGAATTTTGTCAGGGCTAGCTTCAATCCCTTGGCACTTAAAAGGTAGCCTAAGAACTTTCTAGAAGACTCCGAAAAAGCACTTTAATGGGTTAAGTTTCATTTGATAATTCCATAATACCTTGAACATCTCTTCCAAACACTTAAGATGACTCTCATCCTCGCCAGACTTTACCAGCACATCGTCTACGTAAATTTCCATGTTTCAGCCTATTTGTTCCTTAAAAATTCGGTTGACCGATCCTTGATATGTTGCTCCTGCATTTTTTAACCCAAATGGCATTTCCTTGTAACACTGAATCCCCCATTCAGTTATGAAGCTAGTCCGCTCCTCATCTTGTTTGAACATCGAAATTTGATTGTACCCTGAATAAGCATCCATGAGAGACAATAATTTGTGCCTTCTTGTTGCATCTACAAAATGACCTATTACGATAACGGGAAACAATCTTTAGGACATGCTTTGTTTAAGTCCGTGTAGTCAATGCAAGTCCTTCAATTCCCATTTGATTTCTTTACCAGAACCGGACTGGCTAACCACTTTGGGTAATATATTTCCTAGATAAATCCATCCTCAAGGAGTCTGTTGACTTCCTCTTTCAAAACATCCGATCGTACCTTCCTTAGTTTTCTCTTTTTTTGCATAATAGGGGTTTCTTTGGGATTGATGTTGAGTGCACGACACATAACTGTTGTATCAGTTCCTACCATATCATAATGTGACCAGGCAAATACATCTTTATTGACTTTGAGAAATTGGATCAAATTCTTCTTTAGGTCACCATTCAAATCTTTTCCCACCTTGACCACTTTAGTAGCATCGTCTGTATCTATGTATGCTTCCTCAAGGTCCTCTTCTGGATTCATCCTTTTTGTTTCTCTTAGGCAGTCGAATACTATGACAATTAGGCTTTCTTCACCCGAGTTAGCATCAACTCTCTTCCTCTTGCCCCCTGAAGGGATGTACCTTTCATACATACGTTTGCTAGATTTATTAATTTTAATCTTTGCATCAAATGTTAGATGTAAAGATCCATCATCCGAAGGCTATAAAATAGTAGAAGAATCAATGTAAGCGGTATAATCCCCTTTATACTGGTCTAGAGTAGCAAAATACATTTCTCGAGAGCTGAACTACTCCCCTTGGACAGCGCCCCATCCTCTTTCTGTCAAGAATTTTACCGTGAAATATTTTGAGGAGACGAAGGCATCTATCTTGTCGAGAGCTGGCCTTCTAAAGAAGGCATTGTAGTATGAGGGTTGATTGATAATCACAAAAATAGTCTCAAAGGTTTTGCAGGTTGGTGGAACCCCCGTTTGCACAAGTAGCTTTACTTGCCCTACCAGCATTGATCCTTTTTTATTGAACCCAAAGATGGGTTCCACGCTAAACTCCAATTTGTCTTTAGGAATGTTCATCTAATCGATGGCGTGCTTGAAGATTACATTGACTGCACTACTTTTGTCAACCAGAATTGGTGACAATTGATAATCCTATTTGAGAAGTAATCATAAAATGATCATTATGAGGATAGTGGGAGTGACAATAAGGTTTGGCATCTGAATGTTGAGACATGGGTTCTTCAATGGGGGTTCCTCCTGGACAGAGAAGATGGCTTCTTTAGCTTCCTTAATTTACCTGCTGCGGGACCCCTTGCTATTTCCCGCTAGATGTGGCCCCCCGTGAATTGCTTCAATTCTATTTATAGGTTGGCTCAAGCTTAGGGGGACTTCATCTTTCCGTTTATTTATACCATTGCCAGGGTGTTTCTGTGGACTACTCTCTGTCTGCTGATCTTGAATAAATTCCTTTTAGTGACCTCCATGGATCAGTTTTTGGATGATCCCACCTAGAATCCAGCACTCATCGGTTTTGTGACCGTTGGCCTTGTGATAAGCGCAATAATCTCTTCGCTTTCTCTATTCTGGGTTATTCTTTGCCTTAAATGAGGTCAGGAAGTTGACTCTTTCCTTGGCTACTGCATAGACATAAGATAGTGGCTTGTTTAACGTGACTACGTTAGTGATCGTTTCTACCCATCTTGTTCCTTTGTGTCCTCGGTCTTGGCAAAATCTCCCTCCTCCTTCCATGAGGATAATTTCTTCTTAGCATAGTAAAGCTCATCCGTCTGGATGAATTTGTCAGCATGGAAATGGAAGTCTTGTAAATCTTTACAGCCGTTAACAATGAGATGCTTCCAAAATGGGGTGTTTTCTATCAAGTCGGAATGAACTGTAATAAGCTTGTCTCGATCATTCTTGTCTTTAGATTTTAGAGCTTCGGCATTGAGTCTCCTTGGATAATCTCCTAAGGATTCCCCTTTCTTTGCTTTATGTTAGCCAATGCTTTATAGTCTATTGTGGGATCTTTACAAATGCAGAACCAGGCGAAGAATTCATAAGAAAATTATTTCCATGAATAGGTGGTTCTCTCTCGATACTGCCTGTACCACTTTGCCGCTGCTCCTTGCAGAGTGAATGGGAATAATCGGCTTCTGGCACCTCCAAATGCATTGTGCAAGTCTATTTGGCTATAGAAAGCCATTAAATGATCGTTTGGGTAAGAGCTTCCATGGTGTTTCAGTGTTAGGATTTTTAAATAAGGTGGGATGACTACATCCATGGTCTCATCAGTAAAGGACAAAATTATTTCATTATCATTAGCGTTTTCATCCATTGTCCTCTTCCATTTCATTTTCATAACATCCTTTATTTCCTTTTCAGTTGCATCTTCTAGATAAGCCTTAACATTACAATAATTTTTCTGGTCCGGACAATGCTCCTTTGATGTTAAGCTTCAAGATTGTTCAAGCAACTTATCATGAATTCTCCCTTGGTGGTTATCTCAAGCGATTAGTGTATAATATAGTGACAAGGTTGAAGGTTCGAGCCCTCCTTCTAGTGCCAAAAATACTATCAAGAAAACTTGTCAACATCCCCAAATCTACGTGGAAGATAAATGGGTTTAAATGAATCTGAATTGTTCATAATTTCTCTTCCTTCGAAACCTACCTTTCGATGAGATTGACGTAGTCGAAAGGGGTTTAAGATGTCAGCTCTACCTTTCGAACAGGTTGACTTATTCAAAAGGGTTAAAGGAGCTAGTTCGAAAATATGGGCTAAGAAAGGCTAAGAAAGTAGCACCTATTCAAAACCTTTCTTTCGAGTAGGTCGGAAGCAACTATTCATTTTGGCTTTTCATTCCTTTCGACCTTGTCGGAAGGATTGTTCTTCCCTTTCAATCATGTCGAAAGGCATACATGTTTTACTAATATGAGGTAGTTACTCTCGATCCCTATGGTTTCACTACTTTTGTTGAGGAACCCCTACGAAAGGGTCGTAGACATAACTGGGGATTACCTCCTTTCGAATGAATTCCTTTCTAGTTAGACGTTAGCCAATTACAAACTGGAACCCTTTCGTAACACCCCTTTCGATTAGGTCAAGAGGGGTCCTATCCTTTCGAAACAAGCCCTGCTTGTAACTACGTATGATTCACTTTGTTTTTCCTCCATACGATCGACGTAGATATCCCCCAGTATTATTGATACATTAATGTCAAAACCTCATCATCATTCCTATTTTCATTATCTAATGTTGGTTTTAATGATGATGGGTTTCGTCTGTATGTTCCTGAGTCGATGCTATGCATTTTATAGACGAAAAAAAGTTAAGAGAATAGGTTAGAATCATGTGCAATAGATCATTAGACTAGCTGATGATATGAATGATCATCCTTGTCATCAGAATCTTTAATGAACCAGCCACTTCTACATTATTAATAATCTAAAATGAGTTACAATTAAGAGTGCTTTATCCCCAATTTGATTTAGGGTTTCTAGAATATTTTATTGCATCTAAGAAATTGGAGTAGAAGAAATGAATTTGGTATTCCAAAATTCGATCCTTAATACTAGACCCCTTAGATCTTATTTATTGATGTAAGTCGTCCCCTTTCCATGCATGTGCTCTCGATTAGGTTGAAAGGTCACCTTTTTACATGCTGCCTCACGCCTTTCGACTTAGTCGAAAGACCTTGTCTGCCTTCGATGCTATTGAAAGGCGTCACTTTGGGGTCCTTTGAGTTTCCAGCTGAGCTTTCTTTATCTTTCTCCAGACCTTTCGACTAAGTCAAAAGGGGCTTTTACCAAGCTTCTGCCCTTTTTACGTTCTGAGTATCCATGTTTATTACTTTCTCCAAAACACCTTTCGAAGTTGTCGAAAGGTCCCCAGTATGCTTCTCCTTCATGTTGCCTTATGGTCATCGGGAGTGATATAATAGCCTCCAATTATGTCGATAGGTTGTTTATAGGGGATTTAAAGATGTTGATGTGCGGATAGTTTTGATGATGTTGAGTAGCTTTCGAATGCATACCTGTTCAAAAGGCTTGTGTATGCGTTCGAAAGGGTTGCTATGAGGACAAAACCTTTAGTTCTGAAAGGTTTGGCACGTTTTTGAGAGATTAACATTCATTGCCTTCGAAAGAGTGTTCCAAAGTAGTATTTACTGATCCATCCGTGTCGAAAGGTCTTAGAAAGGTGAATATTTCGCTTTATTTCTCCTTTTTCATCTATTTCGGAGTCTTGTACATGATTTATCACCTGAGCATGCCTACTGCTTTCAACTCCTTCGAAGGCCTTCCCAATGTCTTCGGAACCTTTATTCATGATCTTTATCGAAACCGACTATAGAAGAACCTTGTACTTCTCTTATCTTGTTTCATGCATTTGTTCTTTGAGTGGTTTTTATGGCTAATGTTTCTTTTCTTTATATTTTACCCAAACAATCTACCTTTTGATGGTTATATGTTCGGCATTTGAATATCGTCAACATTCGATGGTCGAAAAGGCGGGTTATTACATTTTAGTTAAATAAAATTTACGAGGTTTCTTTGGCAAAGGTAAACCTGGCATTCAGTATTGTAACAGCCTTGGTACCTACTTTAAACAAGCCTATCCAAGGCACTCAACAACTAAGTTAGGAATCCCTTAGTCCTCTTTACATACGTTATACTAAAGGAATCATTCAAATATCGATAAATTCATATTGACAATGTTCTAAGCAAGGCTTTGGTCTCTTCATCTAAGACTGCCCAAAACAACCATCTAGAGGAAAGAATATAGATGGCAAGCGATCATAGATAGATTATCTAATGTCCAAAATTCAATAGTTAAAGTTTGGCCATGTACTCATTTTTAGGAGAATGGCCTAGAAATTAGAATCTATACTATAATATGAATACTCAAGCCCCCTTGAATTTTGGCAATTGGACAACCTCCAAATTTTTCATCCTCTACGTCGTCGTTATTTTTATCTTCCCCTTTTCCTCACTGTTATTACTGAGTTGATATTTTCTTCCATGTTTTCGACAGTCGCCCTAGGTCATCTTGCCCTAACATAAATTGCCTTCCCCAATTTTTTACCCTTCTTCCCCAAATCACTTGAAATGATGAAGTCGCTTTGTTTCCCCTCCCTTCTCCTGCCAAACCTTATTCTTCAGCTGAACCAACCAGCGTTTTTGACCTAACTCTTCCAAATTGACTGAGCAACCTTCGCCGTAGTGATGCACGACAGTTTCCATGTCTAGCTTCATCATCCCCAAGTGGTGAATGGTAGTTTCCACGGTTTTTCTCATCTTTCAAATATAAAATGAAGATTTCTTTTCCCTTATATGTATATTGGTATTTAACTTAAGTACTACAGCTGTCAGTGTTCATTTTCTCACTCTGATATTAATGATGTTACCTAACTATGTCAATCAATGCGAATATAGTAGTTTAGACAAATTGTTACAACTATGTTTTATTTTTTTTGTTAGTGATTATTTTTAAATATTTTGGTTTACCTGGGTTTCCTTTTTCAGCTGCAGATCTTGATGTTTGGTCAAAGTTCAACATATGTTATGAAGTATATGACTTTGCAAATATTAGAAATCATGTCCAACTTAATTCTTTCAGTAGTAAGTCGGCTTAGTCATTTTTTGAATTTCAGTTTAACTTCAATTTTGTATTATCTAATTGTTCACCTATTACTAACAAACAATGAAACCAAGGTTATTGACCTATTGATTTACTAATTTAATTTCTACTCCAAAAAGTTAGCCTGCAATGCATTAATGTTAAAAGAAAACTATATTTATCATTATAGCAATGCTTATGTTAGCAGTGTAGGCAAAATTATTAGAGTTGTATGGTTTGATGTATTGCTAATATTCTAAGCTTACTGGGTATCCTCAGGCCTTATCCTGACCAATAGTGGTAGAACAAGCATATTATGATCTGTTACTATAGCTTTTATCTACATGGAGTAAAAAATAGCAATACTAAAGCCATCGTTTAAATTGTACAATATTACTTTAAGATGTAACTATTTAGACTGGCTTTCAATTCAATATTCCTATATGCAATTTTCTATAAAGGTTTTGTCAAGTGATTAATCTAAGAGGTAACCGTGTAGAGATTTTTACTTTAGTATTCCTATATGAAATTTTCTATTAACAGTTTATTATTTTCCTACCCAATTGTATAACTTCAGTCCAATTCTACAATGAGACTTCAGTTTTAACATAATGATTTGATCAGCCAACGTGCCAAACTCACAATGAACGAGTTTATTTTATCTTATATTCAGTCTAAAACTATACATGGATTTGTCTTATTCCTGATATGTATTATTCCCACTATTTTATTTTATCTTATTCTTATTATATTTACCTGTTGTTTTAATTTCCATTTTTTGTTTTTTTCTTTTTAAATTTGACTTATGTAGTAGATATCGGTGCTGGAGTTTTTTGATCTTATATTCCATTACAAATTGGATTCTAATTTTGTAAAGCTATACTTTTATTTATGAATATTTATAAACATAGTTATTGAATTTCAGAAAGAAATTAAGTAATTTTGTTTGATCCACCTTGCGATTAATATTTTCCATAAAAATAATTGTAACTTCTTAAGGATCTAGATTAGATCATGCTTAGTGTATTTAAATTTTATTTATAACATACTCACTTGTTGTTCTTAATTTTATCATGGATTGATTTTTTTTATTCTTTCATATTCTAGATAATAGGTGCTGTAGTTTTTGATATTACATAAAAGAAGGAAAATAGGATTTTTAGTTATGTAATATCAATAAAAATTCATGGTATTTATACTATTATATTATTTGCGAGTTCAGTTTCAATAGTTCAGAAGAGCCCTCCAATTTCAGAAACCAACCATCGCACTGAGTATTCCCATTTATAGTTTTCCGCATTCATAAGAGAGATATTTTTTAAGCTTCTTTCCTTCCACTTTCTTTATCCTAATTTCCAAATCATATTTTCCTCTAATTTCAGATATACTAGCTAAATCACATCACATATACCCATGATCCATATTGACCTTTCCTCCCACCAGCATCATCTGACCCTTTCAAATTTGAAACCCAAGCTTTATCCCTTTGAATTGGTTGACAGCAAACTTCACTACACCTTCCCTTTCAATCTTTCTTATTCGATCATCAATGAATATAGATCTTCTCTAATCATCTATCGAGTTATTGTCAAGACGGCATGGAAAGGTTGCCCTTTCCGTTCTCTCTATTTAGTAGTGCTAGGTTTTTCATGTAACCGAAATATGTTGCGTTCTTTAACCTCCATAATCCATATATTCGTAATATGTTTTTCTAATACGACCTAGGTATTTATTGTTAGTATTTCATTTGAATTCAGGATTTGTGTTTGAAAATTTATTTATAGATCTTGGTTTCTATTTGTTAGTATTTCATTTGAATTTGGGATTTATATTAAAGAATTTACTTAAAAATTTAGTTGATTTAACATATATGAGATTTGCCACAATTTTCTAATGTAAAATATTTTTTAATGTAATCAAATAGGTAACATGAGAATCTGTGTATTGGTTAACATATATGAGATATTTTAATTTAATCTGAAAAAATGTTTAATTTAGTATAATAATTTTTCTACCGCAGAAGTTTTCGAAAAATTATGACATAATTTATCTCTAATAAATTGTTACTTTTTTTCGGAAAATCTAATTCTCTTTACTCAAAAACCAGCCAAAATATTTAGCTTTCCCATATTTATAAGTCTCCCCGCTTCTTTTTTTGTTTTGGATGTTTTGGAAAGATTTTATTAATATATAAGGATTTATTTAGAAAAATATGATTTTAATTCTTAACTTATAATTTCCCGCAAATCTAAAGTCATTATAGTTGTGCTTGCAGGATTGGATTTGTCATTCCTAACATTTTCTGTACGAAATTCTTATGCATAACTAAAAGAGAAAAAATACATGTTGAATGGTGGAAAATTTTCTTCTGACTACTCCATTTTGTTAGCAATGTATGATTTTTGTTGCCAGGGTAATTCCTTTTTCTCTATAACACATAAGACAGGGTATGGATGCTTTCTTATTTCACTATAGTCCTTTTTTGAAACATTTTGCTTTGGAGATGAAATTTATGTAAACTTAAATATGCTCAAATTTTACTTCTAAACTTTTAATGTCATATTGATATTTTCTCTTATTTCCAACCGTGTTATACTGAATATTTTGTTAAAATATAGTGTGTTGTGTTAGATGCATACATTTTCTAATAAACAGTTGTAGTTGGATTAATTTTTCTATATAATTCTGTAGATTCCTTTACTCGGTTACTTAAATAACCCTTTCGAAAACACCATTCCCATCTGGTCAGCGTATATTTATATTTAACTATATATCTAATAGAATCGGTTTGGTATTTGCTTTTTTCCTTTTAAAATCCAAGTACGCTACTTTTTTAAATTCAATCACTTTTTCTATATAGAGTTCAATTATTCGATCTCCATTAAAATATGGGAATTTGGTTGATAAAAATTGAGAATACTGCTCTTTAGATTGTTAAAAAGGTCGTTTGTCATCTTTTTGCTAAAGGCATGGTTTATAGTCGTCTTTTGACTTTTTTTTGTATTTTTGATAGAATATTGTGATTTATGTTACAATGATTTTGATGTTTCCACCATCTCAGTATTTATTGAAATTGTAACTTCTATACATATTATTTAAGTTTTTATGCATTGCTACATTCATTTTATACCTCTAGACTTTACAAAATAGTTAGGGACAAATTTTCATCATCAATTTGGTTTGTTTGTTATTTAACAATACAATGTAACAAATATGCTTATCAATAAATTTTTGAAACATTGCCGCATGTTTATAATTTATGATAATATATTTTCAAGTTCTTCCCAATTAGTACATATATGGAAAATTTAATAAACATATATTGTCAACAAATTATAGGAATACTCAATTGATTATTCTTCTAGTTTTCTTATTTCAATTTGTTTAAATATTTTCATTCTGATTTTCTTCATTTGTTACGTTTACGCAAAGAGTCAACCTAATAATTATCATTGTTTACATGTACGAGTCAATTAAAAGCACAGTATATGCAAGTAAAGATTCAGTTATGTTTTTAATTTACGAAAGAAAGGAGTCACTGCGTAAATGATGAGTTTTAATTGAAATTTCCAGTTTCACAAATAAATTTTCATCATCTTTCTTCGTCACTGTATAATTGATATGTTGTTTCCTCGGTAGTTGATATCGTATATTTCCTTTTTTTGGTTAATCGTAAATAGACATCAACTACCTTTTAATTTCCCCAGCCATGACTTATGCATTCTAACCAAGTTCTAAAAGACTAACATCAAATGGGCTACCAACGATATAGAATGGAACTTTTAAGGTGAATTCTGAATACACAATGGCCACGATTCTATTTTCCTCCCATGTGTATAATGATTACATAAGATTAGAACTAACGCCAAGTAAACATATGAGGTTTGTTAAAAAATTTATTGCACTTATTTAAATTCCCCTTCTTTTATAATTTTAGGTTGAATAATCTATTGTTATACATAGTTGGTGTGATTTATTGTAGCCTCTTTCACTAAGGATTTTATTGTTCGGATTTCAAGTTCATAAATAATAAAATAGCGCATATTGGACGTTTGTGACTTTTTATGCTCATTGTTGTTCGAAAACCCCATTTTTTTGTTTGAAAATTCAATTATGTTATACATTAAAATTAATTAATTGGCGATTTTCAGTCATGTAAATATTCTCGAAGTTACTTAATTATGAAATATAATAAGTTTAATTTATCTAATTACAATCATAATGTATTCATCCTTTTTTTGCATCAATTTATTCCCTATTTAGATTAGTGTGGTTGAATTAAGGATAATGAATTTCGTTTAGACGTAGGAAACTTAGACTCAATGCCTACTTATACCAGTCACAATCACAGTTGTTGCTGATGGTTTAATGGACCACCTTTTGGGTGAATAGCAAATGCATATTTGCCAAGTTATTCTTTCATCCCATTTTTTCTTTTTTTTCTTAGTCTACTTCAGGATGTTATTGATGCTCCCTTCTTTCAATTGTGACTCCATTATTTTCCTTTATGCCTGCTTAAATAAACCTTCTCTTCAACATGTCATTTCCAGATTTTACACAAATTGCCATTTATACAAAACTTTTGTACACTTACATGTTTTTTCTACGAACATTTCTGTTATTGGGAACTAAGTATTTCAAACATAACTGATAACTAATGTAAGGCATAATTAAATCTCCATTATAAATTTCAAATTCAAAAGTTATGAACATAACATAAACTTATAATTATCAACACTTTTTTCAGAGACGATTATACATTATCTTCACCTATTAATAGTAAGTTATAAATGTTTAATCCATTTTCATCTATTTGGAGTACATTTGTATGCCCAGGATATTGGTTTATAGACATATGACTTTTTCTGAAAATTAAATCAATTTGGTCGTTCACAAGGCATTCGAGGCTTACTTTTTCTTAATATTTTTTCTTTGATTCAGTAAATTCAAAAGTCCTAACTTTTAGACCATTCTGATTTTTATTTTAAGTACCTCATTCTCTAACTTTTAGACATGCATCAAATAACCCTCATTTTCTACAAATTCTCTATAGAGCGACAAATGCACCTGTTTAGATGACAACAAATTATTTGATTTCCTTGATCACCAAGTATTACATCACCTGAGTGGAGGATACATATTTTCTTGTGAATACAGATTAATGATTACTGCAAGCAAATAAAAATTATTTTCCTATGCTTATCTCTTAAAAAAATTGGTTATAGTTGATATAATTTATGTTCCCGAGCCCTATTGTAATATAAATTGGAACAAACACTGCTAGGAAAGTAGGTCAATGGTAGAAGTTTACATATTATAACCACATTATCATTGTTAACGCTAAAATTTGAACGCTAACACCCCGGTGTGTAAAGTGTAGTTGTGAAAGCACCACCCGATGATTCGGGAACAGAGTATAAGCAGAAAACAGCAGAAAAAGCAGTAAACAACAGCAGTTTTATAGTGGTTCGGCTTATGATCAAGCCTACGTCCACTTCAATTCCTTTTATTGCTAACTGAATTACAACTTATTACAATCTCTTTCAATTACAATCCAACTCAATTCAAAAAGACAAGTAGTTAGACAAGACTTCAATGCCGTAGAGTTCTTTGAATCCATGATTGGATACGTCGAATCTTTGTGCGAAGTTTGGTCTAAAATGTCTTGCGTGAGTTTGAAGTGATGGAATTTGGATTGTCTTGAGGATAGTACAGCCTTGACATCACGAAGAGAATGATCCCAAAAGTCCCCTGAATGTTGGAGATGGCCATGTACTTATAGGCGAATTTCTGGGCTGAATTGTTGCCGAAGTCATAGGTCGTGACCGACTCAAGATGAGTCGTAAGTCGTGACCGACTTAAATATCACGAGTCAACAGGCAGCGACATAAGTGAAGTGGCATTGAGTTTGCTTATTGTTTGCTTAGGTCGCCAGCGACTTATAATAGGTCATTAGACATCTTAAGTTACTTGAGTCGTTGGAAAACTTAGGTCGGTCTGCCTCATGAGTTGTTAACTCCATGAGTCGTTAACCCGTTGAGTCGGCCGGCACCTTTAAGTCGCTAAGGTTATAACCCGGTGAGTCGCTGTCCCTCCTGAGTCGTTGAGTCGTAACCCTTCAAGGCCGTTGAGTCGGTAACTCCTTAAGGCTGTTGAGTCGGGCTATTCTCTTAAGCCGCTAAGGTTACTAAGTCGTTAGCCTGTTGAGTCGTAACTAGATAGGTCGTTGATTCGGTCCATATGTTAGGTCGGTAATCAGTTGAGTCGGTAACTATTGTGAGTCGTGAACCTTTCTTGAGTCGCTTGAGCAGAGGGGTTAACAATTGCCCCTCGAAGTACATGCTTAAGTCATGAGTCGTGTGCTTCGACCCAGTGCCTGAGTCTTAAACGACTCAAAGAGACTCATGACTCATTAGTCCTACCATCTTCCCCCTGCATCGTATATAAGCCATTGAGTCGGTCCTTCCTCCTCACTTTATTGCTTATCTGTTTTAGTTGATCCTGCCATTAACGATCCTTCAAGTTTCCAGAGACGCATCCAAGCTAATCAGTCGTCAACTCATCTTTACCTTTTTATTGCGTAAGTGAATTCACTTTTGTGTCGTGTTCCATTGCGAGCCATGTTTTTGATCGATTTGCAACTGCCATTAATCATATTGTTGTTATCGTTCGTGAATCATAGTAGTGCATCAGATTCGTCACACGCTTGAAGCGATTCGAATTGGTTTTTTGGGTGATTTCCGATGATGTGAGGAGAAGATAATGAATTACAGTGTCTCGAATTAGCTGGTCTGTGGGTTTGGAGGAGATGAGAAAGTTCTTAGCGGGTTAATGGGTTAGAAAGGAGTTAACTAGTTGTGGAGACGACCTAAATTTCTCACGATATAGTTGGTTTTTGGATCTACCGACTTAGGAAGGCCTTGCAATCTCGTCCGTCCATGACCTAATTTTTGGGTCGTGTTGACTTCCTGATGATTTAGGACTTAGGTCGTACGAGCGACTCAACCCTTTAGATCCTTACCACAACTTATCCTTTAGACCGTGAACGTCTCAAGCCATAAGTCGTGAACGACTCAGCACTTAGGCTATTTTCCATACCGAGTTGCTTCTTGGGGCTTAACCCCTGACCTACTCAAGTAGATGGGACCTAGGCCTTGAGTCGTTGGTGAGTAAGGACTTGTGTGAATTTTGTTCGTGCTTTGAACCGTTGCATGGACTTTGAACTGTTGAACTTTATTGCATTCATTCACAGGTTGCTTTAACTTGCAAGCTAACAATCTGTCCAATACAACATTTACAGAAAATTGGGACGAATATACTGCCATCGACTGCCCACATCAAATGACAGATTAGTTAATAACAGATAATTAACTTAAATAAATTGTGTGAACGAAGTGCTTTCAACTCATCAATTTCAAGTAAAATAGTAAAGCAACACTGAAATAGTCAATTGAAACTGACCAGCCTGCACTAATATTATGCTTGAACTTTACATTAACAAGTTCTGAAATTTTGTAATCGATCAATCATCGACTAGCTTAATTCCAGTCATATTTACTTGCTATTTTTATTAGTTTTGCACGACACTTCACACTTTTAGGAAACGTGCACCTTCACATTTGAATGTCCAGTTGCTTGTGTAGAATGACTTCTCAGGAAGAAGATACAACGGTTCAGACTGGAGAGGCAACTGTTATTCCGGCTCCACTGGTCAATTATCTCGAAAGAGCCTCTTCTACTTTATCGTACAAGGTTTTTCGCCAATTGTGCGCTCAGTTTGGCATTGCTGAATCGGATGCCATTCTTCCCGAGAGAAGTAATACTGCTGACATAGCACCCCCTGGCTTTGTAACGGTCAATCGACAAATGTGCCTGAGTGGGGGCGTTCCTCCTTTCAATGACTTCTTCCAACAACTTCTTCGCCATCTGGCCATCGCCCCATCCCAATTACACCCCAATGGTTATGCCATTTTAATGGGGTTGTGTGTACTGTTTAGGAGGACGCTTGATCGATTCCCAAGCTTTGACGAGATTTGCTTCCTATGCTCTTTCACCAGGACTAAAGATCACCCCTCTATTACTGTCGTGATAAGTGCCCGAAATCATAAATTGATCATCGGTCTTCCTGACAGCGCTCATGGGTTTTTGACTCAATTTTTCTATGTCCGCTGTCCCCCGGGGTTTTACGCTATATGGAGGGAAGGAAGTAAGCTTAACCATTCTTAGTATGTTTGTTACCCGACTTTTGTTAGACTGAATTGTTAAGTGTTAACTCTGCTTCTCTTTTTTTACTTTCAGCGCTCCCCTCTCCTTCTAGGGATTCCAGTCATAAGCCAACTTTCGAAAGGCTCAAGGCCGTGCCAGTCGAGGAGAGAGACATTCAATTTCTGTTGAAAGACGAGTATTTGCATCAGTACGGACTTCTGCATATTTCTCGTTCTACTCACCCCTGCGAGGTTCCAGACTCCCCACCTAAAGCATCAGATGCCCCGATTTCTACAGACACATCCATACCTAAAGGACCTGCTCCCGAGGCTTCGCTAGTGAAGTGCTCCTCTTCTGTTGATGTTGCGGGGCCATCTGTCGAACATTGCCCCGGTTATTGAGGAAGAAGAGCCTCAGGGATCTCCCCGACATTCACAGAAATCTGGCGAAGAAGCCGAGAAAACTAGCCTTGTCAAGCAGAACAGGGACGATACTTTCGAAGGGCTGAGCGACCTCTTTGCCACCTCGCAAGAGATCTTTAAAGATGATCCTATTACTACCGGGGTTTCTTCTTCAGTAGTCGAAGCAACTTCTATCCTGCAACAGACTCCGTCAACTCAAGAGTTGACGCTAACTATTACACCCACAACTACTCCTCAATTAAAGAGTGGTTCGTAGTTTGATGCGCGTAGTTTGCACATCACACACACTTAGAATTTTTTCGGCACTTTTATGCTTTTGACTTTTTGTACTTTGAAGAATTCTAAAATTTAGCTCTTTTTTATTTCAGATCCTCCGATGAGGCGCAGCAGATCCTACTACGATGATTTTCAGCGCTACGGGAGGCGTAGCCAATATGATTACAGGCGTTACCTCCCTTCTTACAGAGAATCTGATGAGGAAAGAGCCGCCCAAAATGCTCAAGAGAAGAGGGCTCAAGAGGAGCGTTATGAAAGAAGAGAGAGGGAGGAGCGCCATGATTCTTCGTAGAGAGGCGACGATTCTCATAAAAGAAAATCCCATGATGACAGAGGAAAAAGTCATATGGTTGAAGATTCGAGCAAGCGAGCCCGACATGGTGAGAAGCACACCTCTACAACTCCTGAAAAGGTTTCTGCCCCCGCCTCGCTTAACATTCCTTCCGGCTCTCCCGCTCTCGGGAAGACGGACATCCAAACAATAATTAGCAGACCCAAATTTCAAGTTGGACCAGGCCCGGTCTCTTTGCAAAGTCGGTTTCCACAGTTGTCTAAAGGGAGTGAGGTTCGACCTTGACTTGGTTCCTATTGACAAGTCTGCCATGTTACGAAATCTCGACGCCGTCAAGCTTGATATTGAGAGGATGTCAAACTGGCAAAAACTTGTCGACGAGCTTCAAAGGGTTAATCGCGCAAACATAGAGGCCATGCTCACTATGGAAAATGATAAAGCCGAATGGCAAAAGGTTCTTGAGCAACATGACACTGAAATGAGGAGCATTGCTTCTTACAACGAAGAGCTTGAAGAAAAAGTTGCGGAGCTGAAACAAGAGCTTGCTGCTTCCTTTACTTCTTATTCTCAAAAAGAAGAAGTGCTCCTAAAACAAGTGAGAGACGCTCATGCCAGCTAAAGAGATGGCGAAGACAGGCTTGAAGTGCAATAAAGAATTAGTGAGGGCTATGTTGCCGACATTGAAGAGCTTCGAAAGAAAAACAGCTCCCAAGAGGCGGAGATTCAAATGCTTAAGCTTCAACTTTCTAAAGCTGAAATGGAGCGTGATGAGGCCGTTGCCGGCAAAATTGCAGCTGAAGAATCTCATGAGGCAACGAGGACCAACATCAGCTCAACGTTATTTGATTTCTACCTGTATAGCATCTTGGGGCGCGGTAGCCTCGCCTTTCTAGGCCCCAAGTATGAAATTACTCTGGCTGAAGTTTGGGAGGCCGCACTCGATATGCTTGGTGGTAACGGCGCTGGCTATGCTGAGTCAGCTCTTGAGGAGCATTATCTTGATGACGATGCTCGTGCCGCTCTCGCTAGAGGGAGAGAATAGCTTGCAAAATTAAGGGCCGAGACAGCGGTGGGAGAATATTCAGGAAAAATCATCTCAACTGCTCCAATTCAACCTTCTCCTTCAGCCGAAATTGACATTACAGGTTCTAGTTTTCATACACCGATTCCTACTGAAGTTGATACCGGAGCTGCAATCACGCAAGCTGTTCATGAGACACAAGAAAGTGCTGAAGCTGTAGACTACGAAATTGATGTGATACCACCAACTTCTCCAGGTAACCCTAATAATGCTCAGATGGACAACTTGCCAATTATCTACGGATTTGACGAGATTCTTGATTATTTCTTGAATCTCGACAAGCCGTTGTCTCCTCTTTTTGCGGGAAATACTGACACTTTTATCTTTTCCTTTGTAGGGAAAGCACCGAGCACCATTCAAACTTTTCCACCTCCAGATACTGTTCCTCTGCCTTCCCCAATCGCTCCTACTCCTCATCTGGGATCACAGGAAGAAATAATAGGTGCCCTTCGGGGCTTGGATGACCCAGCTGCTTCACAAGAGCAAAAAGACGAAGGACTTGAGGGAGGTGAGATATCTCCGAAGCGGACTCCTTCTGATGACATAATTTTGTCTAAACTTGTTACTCCAGGAAGTGAATCTTCTTCAAAGAGAAGAAAGAAGCACGGAACATCAAAGAGGAGGGGAAGAGCGTTATTGCTACTGAAGAGGAACCGGAAGTTGAACCAGTTATGCCTCCCTCTCCTTCTTCCCTGATGCCTATAGATCGACCCGAAAAGCTACCCATCTGGTCGGGTAAAGGGTCCAAAGGTGGCAAGAGGAAGTGAAGATTCTAGTTTTTAGCTTTCTGTTTTTTGCTTGTACTGGTCGAGGATTGTGCGGGTACCGGCCCCCGCTTTCTTTATTTCGAAACTTGTATCTGCAATATAATTGAATAAAATGATCCTTTATTGGTACAAACTCTTGTTTGAATTTGAGAATGCATTTATTATTCATTTTTATATAAGTTTATTTATATGATATTACAGTGAGCTTGTGGTATATTGTTTTGAGCGTAATTTCGCTAATGTAGTTATACCATGTTGTCCCTATACCATAAGCCTGTTGCAATATTTTACATTTTGAGGGGACTTGTGCTTTTATTTTCTAGAGAATAATTATTCCATGCTTGGAGGAATATTATTTCATTAAAAAGTACAACTTTCTCTATACAAGTTTTTACGCTTCAACCTTCGAAGATACCACTTTTTCTTTTGTGCAAATACACATTTTATCAAGTGAATTCTTCTATTTGGTAAAGCGGGCCTCTGAAGGGTACTTTAATTTCTTTTTTGAGGAAGAGTATTTTCCAGAATAGGTGAATTATTCTTCCTTTGAAAGTTGGAGTGTGCCTTTGATGAGGGCTTCTTCACGTTTCAACACTTGGAAAATTTATTTCAATCTCAGTGAAACGTGTGCCTCTGAGTAGGGCCTTTGCCTGGAAGTTTGGGGTTTCTTTCTTTCGGTTGGACGGATTCACGGGAGCGTATCAACCGATCATTCCGCAACTTTGTATTGAGAAAAGATCTCTCTTTTTCTGGTTAGGCCCGCTCGAGGTTTTTGACTTGGACTCTAAAGAGTAGCATTGGACCCTGAAGAGTAGCGTCTGGACTCTGAAGAGTAGCGTTAGACTTTGAAGAGTAGCATTGGGTCTCCGAAGAGAAGCATTTGGACTCTGAAGAGTAGCGTTGGACTCTGAAGAGTAGTTTGAACTCTAAAAAGTGGCATTGGGTCTCCGAAGAGAAGCATTTGGACTCTGAAGAGTAGCGTTGGACTCTGAAGAGTAGTTTGAACTCTAAAGAATGGCATTGGGTCTCCGAAGAGAAGCATTTGGACTCTGAAGAGTAGCGTTGGACTCTGAAGAGTAGTTTGAACTCTAAAGAGTGGCATTGGGTCTCCGAAGAGAAGCATTTGGACTCTAAAGAGTAGCGTTGGACTCTGAAGAGTAGTTTGAACTCTAAAGAGTGGCATTGGGTCTCCGAAGAGAAGCATTTGGACTCTGAAGCGTAGCGTTGGACTCTGAAGAGTAGTTTGAACTCTAAAGAGTGGCATTGGGTCTCCGAAGAGAAGCATTTGGACTCTGAAGAGTAACATTGGACTCTATGATTTGTAGGAATCGCTTCGCTTTGTGATGTGTTGGATGAGCAAGCATTATTCCAATAACCTGCAATACTAAATCGAGATTTTTAGTAATATTTGCTTATTGAAATGATACAGGCATTTTAACGGCATCAAAGAATACAAGATTTATAATTGCTCGTTACTGATTCACATCACATTTGCAGTGGTTAACAGCACAAGAATTATTCATTCATCATCATTTTACAAAGTTAAGCAACACTATTAAGTAAAATATGGGTGTAAATGAATGTCATCCCATGATTTTACGATTCACGTGTCAGTCAATGACCAGCTTCTCGGATTCTTGCTCCGTAGTTCTGTTGCTTGAACCAGGTCGGTAAGGAGGACACAGTTGCCCCTGAGCGGACAAGGTTGGGTCAATTTTGTCTTTCTTCACATATTGTTGAAGTTTATTATGTTTTAGCAATTCTTCAATCACACTTTTTAACTGGCAATATTGATCAGTATCGTGACCAGGTTGGTTGTGATATCGACAGAATTTCCCATTTTGCACTGCCCCTCTTCCCATCTCAGGTGGTTTAGGGTACTTGATAACATCCCTTGTTGCCAAGAAGATTCTTTCTGGTGTATCAGTTAAGGGGGTGAAGTCTGAAGGATTAAAACGTCGAGGTTTCTTCTTGTTTCCCTGCTTCTTTCCTTCATCACTTTCCCTTTTCTTGTTCCCAAATCCTCTCTTGTTAGAGAAGACATCGTTATTCTTAATTTCGGTCACCACGGCTTTTTCTGACATCGAAAGATTTTCTAGACGTATGAATTCGTCGGCCTTTTTATAAAACTTTTCGAGTGAGTTTGGTTCCTTCATTTTAAGCCACATCCCGAATTCACTTGACTTATCGATGGCCCGCATTAAGTATGTGAGGATCATTCGGGGCTCTGCGTTGTCTACCTCGGCTAAAGCTATATTAAAACGGTTCAAAAAAGACTTGATGGGCTCTCCGGGCGATTGTTCTATACTGGACAGTGACATTATATCTTTTGCCTTTGACGCATACAACCTGAATTGTTCTTTAAATTTTCGGGTTAAATCGGAGAATTGGTCTATGGATCGAACCGGTAGCTTGGTGAACCAAAGTAAAGCCACCCCTTCTAAATATACTGGAAAATATCGGCATTTAATCTCATCTGATGCTCGTGCCCCAGTCATATGCCAATCGTATCTGTATAGAAATTGGTTAGGGTCACTTGTCCCTCGATAGGCTGGGATGGTAGGAGGTACAAATTTCCTGGGAAACTCCACCTTTAAAATCCTTTCGGTAAACGGGGTTTTACTTGGAGCGAAACCCCATTCTCTCTCGTCTTCATCCCTTTGCATGCTCTCTTTCATGATTTGTCGAACCATTTCAGAAAGATACCTCTCATCATTTCGAGCTTTAGATCCACCAACTTCAGGAAGTGTCTGCTCAAGTGGGCTGCCAGCCATCTCAGGAGCGTTCCTTTCTTCAGCATCATGAACGTTGCCAGCAAAGTTCCTTTCATTACCCGTTGGTTGATGGTTCGCCCTAAGCAAACCGTTCAACTTATTCAAAATTAGGGCATTTTGGGCATTCTGAGCCTCCAATTGTGCACTTTGGGCATTTATCTGCTGGTTCAGCCCTAAGATTACAGCATCCAACTCCGCTTTTGTAACCCCAACAGGTGGAGTGGCTTGATTAGGTACTGGGGAAGCGGAGGTTCCCTCTTGAACATTTCCAGATCTAACAGATCTACTCCTTCTCCCCGGAGCCATGATTTCAGATAAACTTCTAGTCTTCAGAGAGATTACTTCAACAAACTTTCGTGGAGCAATGATGATAATTCGCCTGAGTTCAGTTCTCAGTGAAAGCACCAAAAATGTTAACGCTAAAATTTGAACGCTAACATCCCGGTGTGTAAAGTGTAGTTGTGAAAGCACCACCCGATGATTCGGGAACAGAGTATAAGCAGAAAACTGCAGAAAAAGCAGTAAACAACAGCAGTTTTATAGTGGTTCGGTTTATGATCAAGCCTACGTCCACTTCAATTCCTTTTATTGCTAACTGAATTACAACTTATTACAATCTCTTTCAATTGCAATCCAACTCAATTCAAAAAGACAAGTAGTTAGACAGGACTTCAATGCCGTAGAGTTCTTTGAATCCATGATTGGATACGTCGAATCTTTGTGCGAAGTTTGGTCTAAAATGTCTTGCGTGAGTTTGAAGTGATGGAATTTAGATTGTCTTGAGGATAGTAAAGCCTTGACGTCACGAAGAGAATGATCCCAAAAGTCCCCTGAATGTTGGAGATGGCCATGTACTTATAGGCGAATTTCTGGGCTGAATTGTTGCCGAAGTCATAGGTCGTGACCGACTCAGGATGAGTCGTAAGTCGGGACCGACTTAAATATCACGAGTCAGCAGGCAGCGACATAAGTGAAGTGGCATTGAGTTTGCTTATTGTTTGCTTAGGTCGCCAGCGACTTATAATAGGTCATTAGACATCTTAAGTTACTTGAGTCGTTGGAAAACTTAGGTCGGTCTGCCTCATGAGTTGTTAACTCCATGAGTCGTTAACCCGTTGAGTCGGCCGGCACCTTTAAGTCGCTAAGGTTATAACCCGGTGATTCAATGTCCCTCCTGAGTCGTTGAGTCGTAACCCTTCAAGGCCGTTGAGTCGGTAACTCCTTAAGGCTGTTGAGTCGAGCTATTCTCTTAAGCCGCTAAGGTTACTAAGTCGTTAGCTTGTTGAGTCGTAACTAGATAGGTCGTTGATTCGGTCCATATGTTAGGTCGGTAATCAGTTGAGTCGGTAACTATCGTGAGTCGTGAGCCTTTCTTGAGTCGCTTGAGCAGAGGGGTTAACAATCATATCATTTAGGAAACTAAGCCTGCAACGGTTTATGCATTTTTATTATGCTTGAGAATTTAACATCGAATTATTTTTCAAAATACAGAATATGTAAGAATATTTAATATACCAAATTAGGAAGCAAGATTCAACGAATAATATTTTATCAGTCATTAACCTAGTTAAAGGATGACAATTTAACATTAAATGCTAAAATTATATTGTCGATATACAAAGTATATTAATATATTTTATACAAATAAAATTCGAAGCCTATGATATAAAATAGTATCTTTAAAATTACATTTTACCAAAAGAATGCATTTAATTGATTTTTTTTGGTAACATCCCAAATATTATCAATTTAAAAATTAGTAATTAATTTGAATTTCTAGAATATAATTTGGAATTAATTTAAAAAATCTTTCAAGACAAATAGAATTAGTATTGATTTATAAATATATGAATGAATTGTAATTCAAATTTGAATTTGTATTTGAATTTGAGTTTGTATTTAAAATTTAAATAAATGTCTTATAAGAATAATTTGGATTTAAAATAATAAATATGTAATTTATTTAATGTATAAATTAGTTTTAAATCAATTCCTTTTTAACCGAATAATTATAGATTAAGAAAACGCCTTTATAAAATGAGGAACATGTAATATAAAATTTATTTAAAAACCTTTAATTCTTGTGAAATACAAGTGTTAAACATCTAACAAGAAATTTAACAAGTGTAATTCGTATAATAAGTTGTTTAACAAACGTAATGATTTTATAATTAAATTGGACAAGTGTCATTTAGTTTTTATTTTTGAGAAAAAATGTATAAAATAGAAAAATGAGATTATATAAACTATCAAATCTCCTCCTCATTTCCTTTAATTTCTCAAAGCTTTAGAAAAATCTGTAAAACTTTCTAAAACCAGAAAACAAAGTAATTAAAAACAAGACAACTTCTCCAACATTTAAAATAAATTCAAAGAACAAAAAGATCTGATGCAAGCAAGGATTCAAAGTTAAAAGTCTGTAAACAAATCTTAAACAACCCGCAGTCAACATTCAAGAAAGATTTCAAAGTGAAGATTGTCTTCAACAACAAATTGAATTAAGCATCCCAGATTCAAACAAAAAGATTTAAAGCAAGATCAAACTCAGGATTTTAAAATCAAAAGCAAAATCAACTTTCAAGAATTCAAAAGCTCTCTGTTTCTTCTTCTAGCAGGTGAGTACACCCTTGTGAGATCTGAATTTTTGAATGTTGTTTGAATTCATGTCTGAAGTGAATTTAAAAATTTATTTGCATGTGTATAAATCTTTGAATATATGCATGATTTGGCTATGCATGTCTGGAGAACAGATATATGCATCTTTGCTCTTGGTTATAGGCATCAGGCATACTCGTAAATCAATTTCCATTCCTCTGATTCATTTCAGGCTATAGGATCTAAATAAAAGTTTTCTATTTAAACATGATTTAAGTTTTAAAAATAGGTTTAAGAAAAAATAAATTTAAGTGTTTCTGGAAATTGGAAAATACAGGCACAATTCAAATTATGTTAAATTTCAAACATCATAAATTCTAGCTTCAGGTATACCAACTGAAATGGTTTTGAAAATAAAGATGTTTAAAAGTAAAATAATATTTTTTAAGTATGTATTCATTGATAAATTTGAGGATGATCGAAATGGGGTTATTTTCAAATTCTGGTGATCGGCAGCGTGATGGAACTCGAGATCATGGTTGGAGCTTGGTGGATGGTCGGACATCATCGGAAAAATCCTCGGTGAATTTATAATTCACCGAGGTAACGGCGTGACAAAGATTTCGGGTTTAGGACTAAAAATGGGTTGAGGTTGGAAAGTTAGTCACTACGTTGTATCTAAGCCATCGGGGTTCATAGGACTTAGGGCAGCGGAAGCGTGGGTGGATGGTGGAGCTTAGGATGGAGTTTCGCGACCTTTGATTATTGAAATTGTCATGGAGAAAAGGATTTGTATAGATCATTTTTGCTCCAGTAGTGCTTGATTTACTTGATTTCAATCTAGTGTACGTGATGAAGAAGTGATGGTCGGAATCGTGAGTGGAGGTCATTGACGTTGAGTTAGGAGGTTCAACGGTGGTTGGAGCTCTGGTGCATGTGCACGAGCTAGAGGGTGTGTCTGTAAGTAGGTTTAGGGAAGGAAGAGTTGTGACTCGAAGCCGTTTTCGAGGATTCTGGATGCTGGTTCGAGTGCTGATTCGAGTATATTTAAGTTATACTGGGTTTTAACACTTAAACAAATTTTATGTTTGAAAAAAAATATAAGGGTGGGTTTTGGGAAAAACTTGAAGCAGATGGCGTGTTTGTTCGGGTGAGACTCGAAGTGGGTCTTGAGTTTGATAAGTAAAACAGTTTTTACTTTAAAAATCAGATTTAAATTTTTAAACATTTTAAACTCATGTTTTAAAACAATAATTATCTTGATATAAAGTTGGATAATTAATGATTTAAGAAAGTTATGTTTTAAAAGTAATTAAGTTTATTTTCATTAATTAATTCCTAATTTATCTTAAACAAATAACGTAATTAAAAGTTTAATTAATTTATAATTAGGGATAAATTAATTAATGTAATTAATTAAGGAATACTTAATTAATAAAAATAATTAAGATTAATTAATTAATAGTTAACCAATAATTAAGAATAATTAACTGATTTAGTAATTAATAAGTAAAGTTAATTAAATGATAATTAAGGTCAATTAAATTTTTAATTAAGAATAATTAATTAGTAATTAAGGACTAATTAATTAATATTTAAAAAAATAAATCATTAATTAAGGTTAATTAATGAAAATAATTATGTGATTAATTAGTTATAATTACACAATTAATTCATCTTAATTGTAGATGATTGATTATTATCGAATGCTTTGTATTGATTGATATCCCTGATATGTGATTGTGATACTATGTGATATGAATTGCTTTTTGCTAAGCTGTGATATCTGTGATGAATATATTATTATGTGAATATGAAAACCCCTTGGCCCGTAAAACAGAGTTTGAATTTCGATGCGATAGGG
Organism: Allium cepa; assembly: GCA_030765085.1. Classification (NCBI taxonomy): domain Eukaryota; kingdom Viridiplantae; phylum Streptophyta; class Magnoliopsida; order Asparagales; family Amaryllidaceae; genus Allium; species Allium cepa. The sequence goes on along the minus strand of CM060938.1, from coordinate 704,719,806 downwards.
AGTCGGATTCCAGTTGGTTATCTGAAACCCATATCGAACCTTAATGGTGAATCATTGTGATTGAAATATCCACGTGTTTTTAAATTAAGCGCTCACTATTCGCTTTAGCCGGGAGAGGACCTTCTGTCATATAACCCATTCCAAATAGTGATATGATGAAATGGATAACATTTGAAGACGGTGGTGAAGACCGGATGTCTTCGAGAACGATAGGATAACCTATCAAATGACTCCGCACTGTGTAGCTCCGGTATAGAGGTCTCCATATGTGATGGGGATTCCGATCAGGATTGTGGATACCTAGATTGCAAGGGCTTCTTCCTTTATTGGACGAAGTGCCTTCGTTTCTATTTGAACCCGAAACAGACTCGTATGGTTATATGTCTGAAATAACACTTTGAGATGTAAAGCTGATTTCTTTCAAATACATTACAATTGGTGGCGGAGAATATATTCTCTTAGCTTAACACCCTTCCTTGAGACGTACGAGCTCAAAGGTTATGTAGTTGATGGTTATTAGTGATATACTCCCAATTTGGCAGTGTGGCATGCTGAGCGCTGCTGAACATTTGTTGATCGAAGCATGGCTTTTGTGAAAAGCGTAGCTTTGTGGACGAGACTTCATCTAAATTCACAACCCGGTAATGGTATAAATAGGAAGGATGCGGCAAGGTTAATAGGGGAGCCACCCCTTAGGGTATGTGCATTTCTTTTTGGATAAAGCGTGGTATCATGGTATGGAGCCTAGATATTTAACCAATGTGATTGTTAGAATATTGTTGGTGTCGAGGCCTCGGTTAAAGGTCAGTGACGACCGGGGGATAGCATACTCGTGTTAGTAGTCACCTAGTTACAAAGGTAACCCGGCCTTGTGTTGGCGAAAATCCAGTAAGGTTCTCGAGGCTTCCCTCCAGAGGTGTTCCCATTCGGTGTAGGAAGTTCCATAGCCTGATCATTTGTTTGAAATCCAAAGAAACAATACGAGCCCTTTACGATTGCAAATTGTATAACTTGCCACCTCAGGTGGTAGCTATAGTAGGCATAGTAAAATGGTACCTATGCTGGCTAAGATTAATATTATACTTTCGAAATGTTTTCACACTATGCACTAATAATAATATCAAAAGAGTTTTCTCGTATCAAGCATATTTGACTATCATAAGGAGAAATCTCCCCCAAGTGTGCGATTGCATTGGGTGTGTGCCAAGAGGCCTTATGGTAGTTTCATTTTCCAAAAGCAAGTACGGATTTTCTTTTATAAATTATTTTTGTACAAACAACTGTTTTGTTTACTCACACCAGTCACATGAATGACCCGGAGTTTACTGTTCTCTTCCTAAACTCTAGGTGCCCATAATTTCCACACGGGCAGCCAAGAAGAAGGTTATCCATTTTTTGGAGCTAGCTTGGATTTTGAAGTCTTTTGGTTTGGAAGCTATCAGGTTTTGAAAGATTTTAACTTGGAGATCTTTTGGATTCTTTTTGGATCTAAAGTTGCTTAGTTGGGATTCTCGTTCTCTTTCATTTTGAAGACTCTCTTGAAATTGTGATAACTCTATTGTTCCGCTGTGGAGTTACCATTTGTCGTTGTATATTGTATGTAGCACTCTGATGTTGTTGATAAATGTTGTAATGAATATTGTATCAGTGATGTATCTTTGTTGTGACTAATGGAATCAACTTTTGTTTCCGCTGTTGTTTTATTCAACTGATGTTGTTATAAGCTCCATCCGAACTAGAGTTCAACGTTTGAATCTCCGGCAGTCGAATACAAGTAAGGTTTTTGATGTTGATTTCTGCACGCTGGATTTTGGGTCATGATAAGTGGTATCAGAGCTAAGGGTTGAGTAAGAACTTTAGCTACGGAGCATAACACATTAGGTGGATCACTAGAGATAGGGTGAAGTATACACTAGAATGAGCATAAACTAAGAGACCGAAACCCTAAAATTTCTTGGTCTACTTCTTTTAACTATTGATATTCCCTAAGATATCTCATACATATACCTAAATTATGTTTTCTTACTATTACAAATAGTGAGAATGAGCGGGTGAAGAGGATGAGCTAGGGGACGGGGAAATGCCACTTCAGTTGGTCATGTCCTTGCAATAGCAGAAGTAGCTATACCTGCTCAACCTCGGCCGAATCTGGATGATTTATATAAAAGTTTCTCAAGGTTGGGTGGAAAGCCATTCACAGGCAAGGAGGCTATTGTTGAATCACAAGTCTGGATCCGATCATCTGAAAGAATTTTTAGAGGGCTGAAGTTAGAAGACGTCAAATGCGATTAATAACTTCTTGGCAATTACTAGAACAAGCTCTAGCCTGGTGGGAAACAGTTACTGTGGATGAGCCAGAAGATGAGTTTACTTGGAGTCGATTTAAAGAGGTGTTTGAGCAGCGATACATGCCATCTGCTGGTATCTCTCAAATGTACCAGGAATTCACGGACTTGAAGCAGGGAAGTTTGTATTTTGAAGAGTCCGGAGCTGGTGAACACCCCCTAAAGAAAAATGAAAGGTTTACTTGAGGAATGAATAAGAAATACCATGAGAGGATTACATCTAACGTCAAAGAATCTTTTTCTGAATTGATCGATATGGGTTATAGATACGATACATTGGATATGCAGGAAGTTCCGGAGGTAAAAGGAAATACAAGCAATCCAAATTGGAAGAAAAGGAAATTCGAAGGGAAGAAACCATATCAAGGCAAAGAGAAGAAGAACAATCAGGAGAACCAGGCCAAGGGCATTACTTTTTTTAATTGTTTTGAGAAGGGCCATTTTTCAAACAGCTATAAGAATCCGAAAAAACCAATAAAGATAGAACAACTAGTGAAGACTAGTCAGGGAGTTAGAGAATGCTTTTACTGTTATAAGCCAGGCCATGTAGTTAAAAATTGCCCGACAATGAAGCAAGCTCAAGTGGCGAATGTGTACATGATAAAGGATGACCACTCAACTTCAAAGGCGGACAAAGGAAAAGGAGTTTTAGAAAGTAACCTTATTATTTATAATAGAATTGTTAGGGTTTTATTCGATACGGGAGCTTCACATAGCTTTATCTCCCAACAAACATTAAATGAATTAAAACTTGAACCTGAATTTGTCGATTTGCGTAAAAAATCCGATTGGTGGTCCTGCAAATCTTTGTCTATATTATAGGAAAGTTCCTATCTCATATTCTTTCTATCAATTTCCTATCAACCTTTATGTTCTCGACTTTAACGAATTTGAAATCTTACTCAGAATGAATCGGTTAACCAAATATGAAGCTAAGTTAGACTGTAACAATCAGACAATTTTGGTTAACACAAAGTTTGGAAATTTTATTGAAATCTCTTGTGAGGGATCCTAGTCCCAAGAGAGATAAACGGATGTATACTTTGGGATATCCTAAAACTAGTCTGGAATCTATTGTCCGAGAATTTCTTGATGTATTCGAAGAGGTCAAATCTTTACCCCTGCACGGAAAAATTAAACTCAGAATTGACTTAGTTCCAAATGCTCGTCCTGATGTCCATGCAAGCCACAGAATGGCACCAAGGGAAAGGATAGAACTAGTCATCAAACCCGAGGTTTGCTAGAAAAAGGATTAATGCGTCCTAGTGTTTCCGATTAGGGTTCAGCTGTGGTGTTCCTAGCCAAATCTTACGGATCCTTGAGATTGTGCATGGACTACTGCGATCTCAACAAGCTAACTCTCAACCCAGGATCGACGACTTATTCGATCAACTGCATGGCACACTCTTCTTTTCAAAGAAGGATCTAGCCCAAGGATTCCATCAGCTACTTATTGCTGAAGACTGTGTTCATTTAACTGCTATCAGGGGTCCAGACACATTCTACGAATGGTTAGTCATGCCATTCGGACTAACCAATGCTCTCGCATGCTTCGTAGACTTAATGACCCGTGTATTCCGAGCAGTATTGAATAAATTTGTTTTGGTGTTTATTGACGATATTATAATCTATTCCAAAACTGAGGAAGAGCATACTGAACATCTAAGGATTGTTTTGGAGATATTAAGGAAGAACAATCTATTTGCCAAATTTTCTAAGTATCATTTTGGAGATATTAAGGAAGAGGGAATCTCTATTGACCCGGACAAGATTTCCCCTATTCTAGGCTGGAAGCAACCCACTACTCCAAAAGAAGTTAGAAGTTTTCTAGGGTTAGCGGGATATTAAAGAAAGTTTGTGTAAGATTTCTCCAAGTTGGCCAGTCCATTACTAAGCTGACTATGAAAAATGCAAAATTTGATTGGACTCCAAAGTGGATGAAGCTTTCCAGGAGTTGAAGAGGAGATTGACTACCACTCCCATTCTCGCTATTATCAACGGGAATGAAGATATGTCTGTTTATGCAAATGCCTGTGAAAATGGTGTGGGTACTTTGTTAATGCAGAATGGGAAGTGATCGCCTACGCGAGTAGACAGCTACGTCCATATGAGAAAAACTACCCAACCACGATCTCAAGCTTCTAGCTGTTATTTTCACTTTGAAAACCCGGCGACGCTATCTGTTGGGTAAAAATCTCTTTCAGCTTTACTAAAATTTAAAAGTTTAATTTAACATAAGCTATATACTTAATAAATCCTTCTTGTTTTAGGTGAAAAATTCGAATTATTCACCGACCACAATTCTCTGAAATATCTCTTCACCCAGAAAGATTTAAATCTGAGGCAACAACGATGGTTAGAATATCTAGCATCGTATGACCTAGATATTCTGTATATGCCTGGAAAAGCCAATGTAGTTGCCGATGCTTTGAGTAGGAGACACGCTATTTCTGCTCATCTTGTTGTCACTCCTACTCTTCTTGAAAAGATCGACAATAAGCAGAAAGAAGATGAATTTCTTCATCAAATTTATTAGAGAATACCAGTTTTGAAGTCGACGATAATAAAGTTATAAGATTGAAAGGCAGGTTGTGTGTCCTAGACATCACGGATCTGAAACGTGAAGTTTTGGATGAATGTCACAAGTCTTAACTCAGTGTCCATCCAGGAGTTAATAAGATGTATAGAGATATCAAAAGAACTTTCTGGTGGAAGACAATGAAGAGGGATATGTCTATATATGTGAGTTGTTGTGCTACTTGGTAACAAACTAAAAGTGATCAGAAGAAAATGGCAGGTTTACTCCAACCATTGGAGGTGCTGAAGTGGAAAAGGGTTCAAGTATCTATGAATTTCATAGACGGGTTGCCACGCACTCGAAAGGGGAATGAAGCAATTTGGGTTATATTGGATCGTCTGACTAAAACCGCCCACTTCATCCTAATGAAATCCACCCTGACAACAGCAAGCTTAGCAGAGTGTATGTAAAAGAGATTTTTCGTCTCTATGGTATACCCAGCAGTATAGTGAGTGATCGTGACCCGATCTTCACTAGTAGGTTTTGGGAGGCGTTTCAAGCCACATTGGGAACCAAACTGAACTTCATCACTGCTTACTGCCCGCAGTCTGATGGGCAGACTGAGAGGATTAATCGAATCTTAGAAAACCTATTGCGTGCTTGTATACTTGACTTTGGCGGTTCATGGGAGAACTATTTGTATCTGGTTGAATTCTCATATAACAATTGCTATCAGGCCAGTATCAAAATGGCTCCTTTCGAAGCTTTATATGGTCGTCTGCGTCCATCACCTGCATGTTGGATATAGTCACGTGATAGACTCGTTATTGGACCAGATATGATTAATAAAGCGACGGAGAAAGTGGATTTTATTCAAAAGAAGTTGGTAACTGCACAAAGTCATTAAAAAAGTTATTACGATCATAGGAGAAGAGCTTTAGAATTCCAGGTTGGAGATTCTGTATTCCTAAAAGTGTCTCCAATGCGTGATGTGTTGACATTTGGGAAAACTGGTAACTAGCACCATGATACATTGGTCCTTTTCCTATTCTGGAGTGGATCGGCCCTTTAGTATATCGAGTGCAGCTACCCAGTTGGTTATCGGGTGTACACGATGTATTTCACGTTTCACATCTTCGAAAATATGTGCTCGATCCAAATAGTGTCATTGAAGAAGTTGCTCGGTAGGATTTGGAGATCACACCTAATCTGGTAGTTAAAAGAGAACCATTAAAGATCATTGATTATGATGAAAAGCAATTGAGGAATAAAGTTATGAAACTAGTTAAAGTGCAATGTGGTGGTGATCCAATTTACTGTACTTGGGAAACAGAGGATAACATGAAGAAGTCCTATCCTAATTGCAGAATGGATATTTTGGCTTAAACTGGTAAGCCATTTCACCATCCTTTTCTGTGTTCTTATATTCTTTGTTGTCTTCTCTCTCTATCAAATTTCGTGGGCGAAATTTTCTAAGGGGAGGAATCTGTAACATCCCAAATTTTATCAATTTAAAAATTAGTAATTAATTTGAATTTATGGAATTTAGTTTGGAATTGATTTAAAAAATCTTTCAAGACAAATAGAACTAGTATTGATTTATACATATATAAATGAATCATAATTCAAATTTGAATTTGAATTTAAAATTTAAATAAATATCTTAGACGAATAGTTTGGATTTAAAATAATAAATATGTAATTTATTTAATGTATTGTTAGTGCCAAAATTGGTCACTAACACCCAAATCCGAGTGAAAGTACCAAACAACAATCATAGTTCACGGGTAGGATGTATGTAGAGGATATTTAATATGAAGAATAACAGAAATTAAAATGAAAGCGGTAAAGACACGGAATTTATAGTGGTTCGGCTAACTCTGGCCTACGTCTACTCCAGTAATTTCTTTTTTATTGCTGTAACAATCAATTACAGTTACAAAGTGATAGGCTAGCCTTAGCCTTAGGGATAGAAAGTTAGAGAGCAGGAGAGAATCAGGATCCCTTTTCTGAACCCCCACCTGCTGTATTTATAGGCAAATCCCGAGTTGTTGGGCCTTTGCGTGATTCAGGCCCACCGAGTTTATGGCCGGTCCACATATGCCGAGCCATGTAATGCCGAGCCATCAATGCCGACCCGTTCCATGCCGAACGAAGCGTCTGGAGGAAGAACGCCGAACGAAGTCTGATAGAATAATGTCGGTCAAGGCATTTGAGTGATGCATGCCGATCGATGCTGGGGTGAGGAATGCCGGACGTACTTCAATGCCGAGTACAAATGCCGAGTGGAGGATGCCGAGTGAAAGAATGCCGGACGTACTTCAATGCCGAGTACAAATGCCGAGTAAAGGATGCCGAGTGAAGGAATGCCGGACGTACTTCAATGCCGAGTACAAATGCCGAGTGGAGGATGCTGAGTGAAGGAATGTCGGACGTACTTCAATGCTGAGTACAAATGCCGAGTGGAGGATTCGGAGTGAAGGAATGCCGGACGTACTTCAATGCCGAGTACAAATGCCGAGTGGAGGATGCCGAGTGAAGGAATGCCGGACGTACTTCAATGCCGAGTACAAATGCCGAGTGGAGGATGCCGGACGTACTTCAATGTCGAATGATTGCCAATGCCGAACCATATTTCCTAGACCCAAACCATAGTTGATTCATCTTATCCAATCATATTTCCAACTCCCAAGCACGTTGCGTCATCCATCCATCCAGTCGACTGAATCCATCGTACACCAGCCTTGGCGAACGTGCAACCGATTATGTTAATCCCGCATGTCCGTGGCCTGGTAAAAAGGCAGGTTAACACTTGCCTCCCAAAACATGCCTTGCTATTGGAAGGTGTGTTTTGAATAGCCTCAAATCTGATATCCAAAGTCCACATCCTTTTTGTAACCATATCATCAAATCCACGACCTCTCCGGGCTTAATCTTGATTTTGTAGACCTCGCCATGTCGTGTTATCCTGTTCCAGCCTTGACTTTTCCATCACGGGCTTGTATGTTCTCCGGCCTCGACTCTCCGGTCAAAGACTTTGATATTCACCGGCCTCAGCAAACCGGCTAAGGATTTTGATATTCTCCGGCCTCGACTCTCCGGTCAAGGACTTTGATATTCACCGGCCTCAGCAAACCGGCTAAGTATTTTGATATTCTCCGGCCTCGACTCTCCGGTCAAGGACTTTGATATTCACTGGCCTCAGCAAACCGGCTAAGGATTTTGATATTCTCCGGCCTCGACTCTCCGGTCAAGGACTTTTTATATTCTCCAGCCTCGACTCTCCGGTCAAGGACTTTTTATATTCTCTCGCCTCGACTCTCCGGTCAAGGACTTTTTATATTCTCCGGCCTCGACTCTCCGGTCAAGGACTTTTTATATTCTCCGGCCCCGACTCTCCGGTCAAGGACTTTTTATATTCTGCCCGAGTCCATTTCTTCGCTCTCCGGTGAAGGAACTCGTAACTTGTGACCATTGCCCCGTCTCTCCGGTCGGGGTAGTAATTATAAAACCTGAACTGTTTATTACGTTGATCCAAAACCAAATATAAAACCAGAAATCCGTATCAAAAATCAAACATCCAAACCAGAATGGGAAACCAAGAAAAAAACCAACCAAATCGGGAGTTCAATCCAAACTCCAAAACCATACCAAAGAAAAGTAAATGTCTGAAATACGAAAGAGAGAAATCCAATCAAAATCCAATCCAAAATCCACATTCAAAATCCAAATCAAAACCAGAAAACCAGAAATCCAAACCAGCATCCAAAACCGAAAACAATCATTCAAAGGAAAATCCAAATCAAAAAGCAAGAAAAACCAGGAGCTCAATCCAAGCTCCAAAACCGAAAACCAAAAACAAAAGCAGTGTCCAAGCCAAAAGCAAAAGATAAATTTCACAAACCATAGCATTGCAGTTTATCATCATTCAGAGCATGCCTAGGGGCTATCTCCGTCCCCGTACATGTGTAAATGACTTGGTTGCTTGCCAACAGTTCGCTACTTATTTCATAATAACCTGGTCAATGGATGATCAACCGACCATCATTCCTGGGCCTCCCGCCATCGTAGCTTGAGGTAGGCGGCGATTGCTCCTGCCCCGCCGTTGCATTCCGAGGTCCAACATATTGTGCCAGCTGTCCATTCCTTGCATGCTCCTCAATTATGTCCTTTAGGTGCCTGCAGCTGTTGGTGTCGTGTCCATCCAAATCATGGAAGAGACAGTGCCTTCCTGATGTTCTTTCCCGTTCTGTTGGTTCTCTCCTAGCCGGCCTCTGGTAGGGAAGGCGATTCCGAGTATCCAAGTATATCCGCTCCAGCGTCTCGTTCAATCCTGCGTATGTGGGAAACTTTGGATCCTTCCATTGCTTCCTAGCATTTCTAGAATCATCGTCCAACTTCCTTTTTCCTTTGTCTTTATCCAAACCTTTGCTGGATGGTCCTCCAACCTCAATTGCATTAACCCTTTTTAACTTTAAATCCGTACTCGCATCTTCTTGCCGAAGGAACCTTTCTGCCTCGTGAAAGAATTTGTCGAGATCCCGTGGGGGATATCGTATCAGAGATACCTTGAAATCCGAGTTCTCCCTGACTCCTGATACTATGCCATTAGAACCATCGATGGATTGGGCTGATCCACCGAAGCAACTACGGCACTGAATCGAGTTAGAAAGGTTCTAAGCGATTCATCGATCCTTTGCTTTACCGATGTTAATGTCATCACGTTCTTCGGTCTCTTGACATGAACTCGAAACTGTCCCAAAAACCTTTCCACCAATTCCCTCCAAGTCCTGAGAGATCCTTCTCCCAGCTGCCTAAACCACATCGCAGCTAAGTCCATTAAGTACAAAGGGAAGCATCGAGTCATCACTTCCTCCGATGCCCCCAGCACCTCCATGTGTCTGGTGTACCTCATCAAGTGATCCGTAGGGTCTTCCTTGCCATCGTATACCTCCACGCTAGGTAGCTTGAACTTAGGTGGATTCTGAGCCATCCTTATTTCCCGAGCGAACGGACTCCTGTTTACCCCTTCCAAGTCTCCGCTGGTCAAACCACCTCGCACGGTCTTCCTGATTATATCAACCAATCCAGCGTTGTCTGTCGGGGGTTGCCCCCGAGGGAATTCCGGTACATACTCTTCATGTGGCTCGCTAGCAGCGACGTCGGTTCTAGCCTGTTGAACTCCTTCCAAAGGTCCTCCTGCGTTGGATCCTGCGGGCCTGCCCCCAAGCCCTTGTCGATTGCCCTCTGGCTCTGCATCCTGTCCTCCATTGGGTTCCATAACCCTAGCTCCTTGTCATGCATCCACCGCCGCTGTAGCTGTTCCTAAGTTCTGGGTCCCTGCAGCCCTCATTTGTTCCAAGAAAGTCTGCATCATCTCCTGTTGGCTCTTTAACAACCTCTCTTGCAGTGAATTTGTTATAGCTTCCATTTCGTCCTGGGTTATGTAGATCGAAGCCGGTCCTTCCTCAGCTCCGGAGGATGCTTGTTGACTTCCTTCCGGTTGGCTTCCCTCAGCCCTTTGCCTTCTACTATTTTGCCTAGCCATTGTCTTCCAAATCCAAACTTCTATCCGATATAGCGGGTGCTAGTCCTTCTCAGTGAAAGCACCAAAATGTTAGCGCCAAAATTGGTCACTAACACCCAAATCCGAGTGAAAGTACCAAACAACAATCACAGTTCACGGGTAGGATGTATGTAGAGGATATTTAATATGAAGAATAACAGAAATTAAAATGAAAGCGGTAAAGACACGGAATTTATAGTGGTTCGGCTAACTCTGGCCTACGTCCACTCCAGTAATTTCTTTTTTATTTCTGTAACAATCGATTACAGTTACAAAGTGATAGGCTAGCCTTAGCCTTAGGGGATAGAAAGTTAGAGAGCAGGAGAGAGAATCAGGATCCCTTTTCTGAACCCCCACCTGCTGTATTTATAGGCAAATCCTGAGTTGTTGGGCCTTTGCGTGATTCAGGCCCACCGAGTTTATGGCCGGTCCACATATGCCGAGCCATGTAATGCCGAGCCATCAATGCCGACCCGTTCCATGCCGAACGAAGCGTCTGGAGGAAGAACGCCAAACGAAGTCTGATAGAATAATGTCGGTCGAGTCATTTGAGTGATGCATGCCAATCGATGCTGGGGTGAGGAATGTCGGACGTACTTCAATGCCGAGTACAAATGCCGAGTGGAGGATGCCGAGTGAAAGAATGTCGGACGTACTTCAATGCGAGTACAAATGCCAAGTGGAGGATGCCGAGTGAAGGAATGTCGGACGTACTTCAATGCCGAGTGCAAATGCCGAGTGGAGGATGCCGAGTGAAGGAATGTCGGACGTACTTCAATGCCGAGTACAAATGCCGAGTGGAGGATGCGGAGTGAAGGAATGCCGGACGTACTTCAATGCCGAGTACAAATGCCGAGTGGAGGATGCCGGACGTACTTCAATGCCGAATGATTGCCAATGCCGAACCATATTTCCTAGACCCAAACCATAGTTGATTCATCTTTATCCAATCATATTTCCATCTCCTAAGCACGTTGCGTCATCCATCCATCCAGTCGACTGAATCCATCGTACACCAGCCTTGGCGAACGTGCAACCGATTGTGTTAATCCCGCATGTCCGTGGCCTGGTAAAAAGGTGGGTTAACATGTATAAATTAGTTTTAAATCGGTTCCTTTTAAATTGTATAATTATAGATTAAGGAAATGCCTTTATAAAATGAGGAAAATGTAATATAAAATTTATTTAAAAACCTTTAATTCATGTGAAATACAAGTGTTAAACATGTAACAGGAAATTTAACAAGTGTAATTCATATAATAAGTTGTTTAACAAATGTTATGATTTTATAATTAAATTGGACAAGTGTCATTTAGTTTTTATTTTTGAGAAAAAATTTATAAAAATAGAAAAATGAGATTATATAAACAATCAAATCTCCACCTTCTCATTTCCTTTAATTTTTCTAAGCTTTAGAAAAATATGTAAAACATTTTAAAACCAGAAAACAAAGTAATCACAAATAAGACAACACTTTCAACATTTAAAACAAATTCCAAGAACACAAAGATCTCGTGCAAGAAAGGATTCAAAGTTAAAATTCTGTAAACAAATCTTAAACAACCAGTAGTCAACATTCAAGAAAGATTTCAAAGTAAGATTGTCTTCAACAACAACTTGAATCTAGCATCCCAGATTCAAAAAAAAAGATTTAAAGCAAGATCAAACTCAGGATTTTAAAATCAAAAGCAAAATCAACTTTCAGGAATTCAAAAGCTCTCTGTTTCATCTTCTAACAAGTGAGTAAACCCATGTGAGATCTGAATTTTTGATTATTGTTTGAATTCATGTTTGAAGTGAATTTAAAAAATTATTTTCATATGTATAAATCTTTGAATATATGCATGATTTGGCTGTGCATGTTTGGAGAACAGATATATGCATCTCTGTTCCAGGTTAACAGGCATCAGGCCTATTCTTAATTCAATTTCCATTCCTTTGATTCATTTCAGGCTATAGGATCTAAATTAAAGTTGTTTATTTAAACATGATTTAAGTTTTAAAAATAGGTTTAAGCAAAAATAAATTTAAATGTTTTTGGAAATTGAAAAATACAGGCACAATTCAAATTACGTTAAATTTTAAACATCATAAATTCTAGCTTCAGGTATACTATTTGAAATGGTTTCGAAAAAAAGATTTTTAAAAGTAAAATCATATTATTTTTTAAGTACGCATTCACTGATAAATTCGAGGATGATCAAAATTGGGGTTATTGTCAAATTCTGGTGATCGGCAGTGTGATGGAACTCGTGATCGTCGCTGGAGCTTGATGGATGATCAGACATCATCAGAAAATCCTTGGTGAATTTATCAATAATAAATGTTAGGGTTTAGGGTTTAGGACTCAAAATGGGATGAAGTCGGAATTAGTCACTGCGTCGTCTCTAGGCCATCTAGGTTCATCGGACTTGGGGCAGCGGATGCGTGGATGGCTGGCGGAGCTTAGGATGGAGTTTTTGCAATCTCTGATGATCGAAATTATCATGAGGAAGAGGATTTCTATTGATCATTTTTGCTCCAGTGGTGCCTGATTTACTTGATTTCGATCCGGGGTTCGTGATGAAGAAGTGATGGTCTGAATCGTGAGTGGAGGTCATTGACATTGTGTTAGGAGGTTCGGCGGTGGTCGGAGCTCGTCGGAGCTCTGGTGCATGTGCACGAGCTATGGGGTGTGTTTGTAAGTAGGTTTGGGGAAGGAAGAGTTGTGACTCGAAATCGTTTTTGGGGATTCTGGATGCTGGCTCGAGTGTTGATTTGAGTATATTTAAGTTATACTGGGTTTTAACACTGAAACAAATTTTAAGTTTGAAAAAAAAATACACGGGTGGGTTTTGGGAAAAACTAGAAGCAGGTGGCGCGTTTGTTCGGGTGGGACTCGAAGTGGGTCTCGGGTTTGAAATATAACAGTTTTTACTTTAAAAACCAGATTTAAATTTTTAAACATTTTAAACTCATGTTTTAAAACAATAATTGTCTTGATTCAAAGTTGGATAGTTAAAGATTTAAGAAAGTTATGTTTTAAAAGTAATTAAGTTTATTTTCATTAATTAATTCCTAATTTATCTTAAACAAATAATATAATTAAAAGTTTAATTAATTTATAATTAGGGATAAATTAATTAATGTAATTAATTAAGGAATACTTAATTAATAAAAATAATTAAAATTAATTAATTAACAATTTAGCAATAGTTAAGAATAATTAATTAATTTAGTAATTAATAATTAAAGTTAATTAAATGATGATTAAGATTAGTTAATTTTTTAATAAAGAATAATTAATTAGTAATTAAGGAATAGTTAATTAACAATTAGGAATAATAAATTATTAATTAAGGTTAATTAGTGAAAATAATTATGTGATTAATTAGTTATAATTACACAATTAATTCATCTTAATTGTAGATGATTGATTATTATCGAATGCTTTGCATTAGTTGATGTCCGTGATATGTGATTGTGATACTATGTGATATGAATTGCTTTGTGCTGAGCTGTGACTTCTGTGATGAATATATTACTGTATGAATTGCTTTGTGCTGCCCGTAAAACGGCATTTGAATTTCGATGCGACACGGAGTCGGATTCAAGTTGGTTATCCGAAACCCATATCGAATCTTAATGGTGGATCTTTGTGATTGAAATATCCGCGTGTTTTTAAATTAAGCGCTCACTATTCGGTTTAACCGGGAGAGGGCCTTGTGTCATATAACCCATTCCAAATAGTGATATGACAAAATGGATAGCATTTGAAGATGGTGGTAAAGACCGGGTGTCTTCGAGAACGATAGGATAACCTATCGAATGACTTTGCACTGAGTTGTTCCGGTATAGAGATCTCCATATGTAACGGGGAATCCAATCGGTATTGTGGATGCCTGAATTGCAAGGGCTTCTTCCTTTATTGGACGAAGTGCCTTCGGTTCTGTTCGAACCCGGAATAGACTTGGATGGTTGTATGCCTGAAATTACGCTTTGAGATATAAAGCTAATTTCTTTCTAATACATTTCTGTTGGTGGCCGAGAATTTATTCTCTTAGCTTAGCACCCTTCTCTAAGACGTACGAGCTCAGAGGTTGTGTAGTTGATGGTTATTAGTGATGTACTCCCAATTTGGTAGTGTGGCATGCTGAGTGCTGCTGATCATTTGTTGATCGAAGTATGGCTTTTGTGAAAAGCGTAGCTTTGTGGACGAGACTTCGTCGGACCTCACAACCCGATAATGGTCGAAACAGGAAGGATGCGGCAAGGTTATTGAGGGTAGCGCCCTTAGGGTATGTGCATTTCTTTCTGGATAAAAGGTGGTATCATGGTATGTAGCCCATATATTTAACCTATGTGATTGTTGGAATATTGTTGGTGTCGAGGCTTCGACTAAAGGTCGGTGAGGACTAGAGTATGGCACACTCATGTCAGTAGTTACCTAGTTATAGAGGTAACCCGTCCTTGTGTTGGCAGAGATCCGGTTAGGTTCTCGGGCTGTCCCTCTAGAGGCATTCCTATTCGGTGTAGGAAGTTCCTTAGCCTGACCATTTTTTGGAAATCCAAAGAAACAATACGAGCCCTTTACGATTGCAATTTGTATAACCTACCACCTCAGGTGGTAGCTATAGTAGGCATAGTATAATGGTACCTATGCTGGCTAAGATTAATATTATACTTTCGAAATGTTTTCACACTATGCACTAATAATAATATCAAAAGAGTTTTCTTGTATCAAGCATATTTGACTATCATAAGGAGAAATCTCCCCCAAGTGTGAGATTGCATTGTGTGTGTGTCGGGAGGCCTTATGGTAGTTTCATTTTCCAAAAGCATGAACGGATTTTCTTTAAAAATTATTTTTGTACAAACATCTGTTTTTTTTACTCATACCACTCCCATGACTGACCCGGAGTTTACTGTTCTCTTCCTAAACCCTAGGTGCCCATAATTTCCACATGGGCAGCCTAGAAGTAGGTTATCCGTGTTTTGGAGCTAGCTTGGATTTTGAAGTCTTTGGTTTGGAAGCTATTGGATTTTGAAAGCTTTTGACTTAGAGATCTTTTGGAAGTTTTTTGGATCTAATGGTGCTTAATTGGGATTCTCGTTCTCTTTCTTTTTGAAGACTCTCTTGAAATTGTGATAACTCTGTCGTTCTGCTGTGGAGTAACCATTTGTTGTTGTTTTTTGCATGTAGCACTCTGATGTTATTGATAAATGTTGTAATGAATACTGTATCAGTGATGTATCTGTGTTGTCACTAATGGAATCAAATTTTGTTTCCGCTGTTTTTTTATTCATCTGATGTTGTTATAAGCTCCATCCGAACTAGAGTTCAACATTTGAATCTCCGGCATTCGAATACAAGTGAGGTATTTGATGTCGATTTCCGAATGCTGGATTTTGGGTCGTGACATTTTTGTTACACAAACACCATGTATTATGTTTGATTCTAAATAAAATATGTACTGAGAGGTGATAACAATTTACGAAAGGATTTGATTTTTGCAGAATATTGTGTTTGATGTCTATAGTAGGAAGCATAAACACACTATATAAGAAAGTAGCATAATGTTTGATGGCTATTATTGATAATCTAGAAAGCACAAACACACAATATGATCATGTACTTAATAAAAATATAGAAAACATAAGGGGCTCTTTGTTTTATTATGCCAACAAAAAGTTAAAATGGTTTTTCAAATTTATTTTATATCAGTAATTTTTAGTTCATCCATGTTTAAGACCATTTAAAAAATTATTTACTCTTTATTTTCAGCTCATTCACTTGCGACGTACATGTGCTTAGAATTCATTTTTGAGTTTCAATGCATCTCTCTAATTTTTGTGAGTATTGCATTAATTTGCCTATCATTTTAGTTTACCTTAGATTTTAAAAATCATAAAGATTTACTTCTATGTTTCATTCTCAAAAAATTATTATTCTAAAAATGTTTCAAGCATCACCTTTAAACTATGCTGTTTATTTTCTAATAACTACACTATTTCTTGTCTCCTACTAAAGTATCTGATCCAACATAAAGTGCAAAAGGATGTCGCTTATAGGAGATAATAAACATTCTTACAAATTGGTTATTACAAAAGTGATCCAAGCTTCAATTTCAAGCTACAAAATTAGTTTTTTTTTTAATAATACCACAGCATATGATGCAATAAAAGTGTATGCAAATGAAATAGAGAAGGAAGTTACGGAAAAGGTAACAGGAATGCTTATGCAATTTTGTTTTAGTATATTAATATTATAATTTTTCATGCCTATAATACATATGAATTGCTTGAATGGAAAAATCATACCTATCAGACACATTTCACTTTGGTGAGGATTCTTTTAATTAGTTTCCAGAAGTAACAAAATGCATAAATTAAGTAAAACCTTCAAATCGCGGACTGACAAGACATACTTGACTACATTTAACCGGTTTCGTAAATACGACTACCTATTGCACTTAAGAAAATATCGTACCATTCTCATTCAAATTGAGTTCCTAACCGAATTCCTATTAAGGGAACTAACCTACAATTGCTTTTCGACTTTAGTCGATTATTCATCCACATTGAAGGCCCATGATTAATTACCAGATCTTTCATCTGCTACACTAATTTTCTAACATTTCAAACTCCTCAATAACACCATGGCTAGGTGGATTTATTCATAACTGGATTGAGGGTGCACTGAAAAGGGATTCTATTTCTGTATATATTCACTACTATAAAGATGATGGTTATATAATTAGGTTATCTTCTACAGTTTTAGCTTTATTTTATTATCATTTATTTATGTTCTGTTTCTACGTTTTTTATTTTTTTAATAATCTATAATGTGCATTCCAATATATAATTTGATGGATGTATTATTTTTTAGGAAATTAAGAATATCTATGAATTCTTTTATCCTGCAATTAAATATGTATTTACAAAGTTAGTTGTATATTATATAAAGCCTTTCATTTTCTCTTTGGTTATTGAATATACCTCTTCTAATGGAATATCTAGGAATATCAAATCTATACCTTCTTATTAATGGACCTTCATTGATGAAATATGTATGGTTAAGATTATAATTATTTCATGAGTAATAGTGAATTTGATGAAGCTTAGTGTTTTAGACATAAAAGTGATTCATGATTAAATACATATATACATTAAAAAATAATAACCATGCACTGAATACTATATGGGACAATCTCCTTGTGCATAGATTTGACAAAAGGTATATAATTATATTTACTGAAAATCATGCTTGTCGATCGTTATTACCTGCTACGTGAGTTAATCCATGCTGATTTTGGTGATTTTTACCTGTTGCAATGTTTGGGAAGTTATAAATTTTATACTTCTTTTTTGGAAAAAAGGATGGCAGTGTTTATTTTTGCTACCTGTGGCATATACTGATGATGTTATGTATTAAATTAGCAACGCAACACGGATTGGCTGATGGAACAAATTGTTGCTTGGTTTCATAGTTCCTTTTTGATTGCCACTAACACATTTTACAAATTTCTACGCTTATTTCCATCAACAAATGCAGATGACTAATAGATAATTGGCGTATTTGATGTCCTTTTGGAATATATTACGAGGAATATGATAGATATATGTTTTCCGTTATTATTTTGATAGTTTTATAGTTTTTTATTGTCCTTAACAAATAGTGGTTTAACTTGCAGATCATTTTGCAAGAACTTTTGTATCTGCCTCAGTGTTTCATACATGTTCCAACATGCATCTAGATATTGAGAATTTCAATGTCTCAATATCTAAATACATGTTGAATAGGATCCGCACAAATAGAATTTTAATAAGATTATTTTTAAATTCGTCAATTACTGATATAAATGAATACGCATTACCAGTGTAGTAACAATTATGGATTTCTCTTTTTGTAATGAGTTTTTAACAATGCATTATTATATTTAAATTCATTGACTAGCTTTTTCTACACGATTTCTTATGTACAGAGCAATGAGTTTTCTTTAAGCTTTTCTATACATGTTCCAATTTTCAAACTTCTTATTGTTTATGATTTGTGGTATTAATTTTAATTGCAATATCGTATATTAGATTGTTTTATGTAAGTTTACGTTTTGCGCATGAAGAAATTTTCATTACATTATGGCATTAACTTATTATGGTAGTAACTAATTATGCATTAACAGGGTAGTAGCATTCAAGACAGTAAATAATTGAAAGAAACAATAACAAAGGTTTTCATATTAATTATATAATTGTATTTCATTTACTTACTAGAATATTTCTTGCTACCAAATTGATTATCAATGCATGCTTACTAATAATGTTACTGATCAACCTGATCATGTTGCCTTCATGTTCGTATGTGTTAATATCAGTGTAACCATTTTCCTTAATCGAGATATAATTTACTATGAAATTAAACTATACCTAGGTGTACATTCCTTACATTGTAGTGAAGGTATACATTCACTTACTGACATATTCAATATGAAGTGAATAACAATAAGACATTGTCAGCAAAATACCCCTGCATTAAGGCACATCTTGGAATTGAATAAAGCAGAAGCGATGATTTTTAATCGTTTGAATTTGTTTTTTATATGCTTATTCAGGGAAGTCATCCATTGTAAGGTCTAAATGCTTGAAAACTGAGGAAAAAATATGACAAATTACTGAAAGAAAATTTCTCGATAATTATTGAGGTGATTTGATTCAACAATCATAACCTAAAACATGTCATATACGGTGGTTGTTGTACTCATTATATGCTTTAATTTTGAAGCATTATAACGTGGTTATCCCTTAGAAATTTCATCATACTTTCATTATATTCGTTAATTATGATTTGAAAATAAGCCAGACTATGCTAATTACCTTGAAAACATTTTCAGATATCTTCTTATTCAAGATGGTTGATGAAAAAGTCTTATGAACTATTTCATTATATTTGGAGATTTCCATATCATGAACTCTGATATTATACTAACCATAGTACTAATATATGATACATGCTCTCAAATAGACATTGACAATTTCAGTATCTAATTTAATGAATATATGGTTGCTTTGCATTGAAGATAAGTGATCATTACATTTATTTCGTTGAGTTAATGCTAGCATAATGGGAAATAAGGGTCATAAATATCTCTAAATGCATATGAGATATGATATTCTTTTTATCGTTCCATATTATGCAAGTATTTATGTCGTTTAATGTTATAACTACAATTGCCACCATCTCATTCAGTTGTTGTTATAAGTATTTTTTTCCCATACCATATCAGCTTACTAATCCATAGTTTATTTTATTGAATGTGTTGTTGACTTAAATGTTAATTTATACTTAAATACGTATTTCTTTTTTTATTGAGCTTGGTCAAAAGAATCTAACATTATTCCTTCACTGTTGCTGTGAAAGTAATACTAAGTAACGCTTGGTTCTTTATTTATAGTTTTATTACCACTAGTGATCATTTTTTATTACCGTACGAATATTATAGCTTATTATAGAAAGTACTATATACAAGTAGCCAATTGTATTATCATTATTATAAAAAGTGACAAGTAATGTAACTATGCCCTATTAGCTTTTTGTTTTATTTTCAATTTGTTGTGTTTACTTCCCTTTTATCCTAATTCCTTAATTACTATACCTAGAGTTTACTAGAAAAATAGTGGCATTATAAAATTTGTTGTGTTTACTTCCCTTTCAATTTGTTCTGCCTGCATTATAAAACGAAGATTACTTTATAAAAGTCATTTCCAAACTGTTGAGTTGATTGTATTGATTTACAGTTGATTATTTTATATATCCTGCTGTTATATATATAACTTGTTACTCACATATGTAAACTTATGAGCTTTATAATAGTGTGTTTGTTTGTATATATAGGTAATGTTAACATTTTGAAATATATATATATGTGTGTGTGTGTGTGTGTGTGTGTGTGTGTGTGTGTATTTAAATGGTATATTATGATTATATATGGTATGTATGTTGCACCATATATATATACACCTGGGTTTAACAGAAACATATAATGTTTATATTTTTCTTATATATATCTTGTCTTTTATATAGACATAAGTTATATGTAGTATTGGCTTTAAGATGTAGTATGTAAATATATATATATTTAGATTTTAAGAATATATATGCTAGTTTTACGGTTTGTATATATATTTCTATACATTTGTTTATATATTAGTTTTATATATTGTTGATTCCAAAATAATTTACATATGCAAGTTTATATAGATTGATTTGTATTTATTAATTTTATATATAAGTAAGGATATGGCTGTGTGTGTGTGTGTGTGTGTGTGTATAAGTTATTATTTCAACGTACATTATGTGTATATATATATTTGACTTTTTATATGTGTTTAATTCAAAACAATGATTTTATATTATTTTAACCGTTGTCTTAAGTTAAAATATTGAAATATATATATATTATAATAATAATAATATAAAAGTTTATATCAAAACTGATTTGATTGTTTCCATTGATTCCAATTTATCAGCTTGTTCATTGAACTCGAATTCGTCATGCTTTGCTTCGAAATTCATGCTTTGATTTGTAACCCATTTCATTGTCTATTCTCTTTAGCTTGAAAGGTGAGAAATCACTCACGATTAACGTTCTTATATTTATTAAATTTGATTACAATTGGAATGATAATTGAAATATGCTGCTCTTAGTTATTTACATTGCTATATATATGCTATTATCTGTACCTGTTAACCTGTGACTTCTAACATCGTTATCTGTTATTTATATTGATGATATATGCCTATTATATTATTATCATATCTGTTATCACTCTGCAAGTTCCCTATTAATATAGAATTCCCTATGGGTTGAAATGATACATAACCGAACGATCTGTAGAATAGGAGAAAATCGTTATGGGTTGAAATGATAAACCCAAGCGATTTTCAATTAAATTGAATTTTGGATTGCTGGTTGAAATGATATATAACCATATATATTATAAATTGAGGATTGAAATGATAAATATCCGTATCACTTGACCCTTGGATAGAAAATTATATACAGACACCGTTGGTCTATATATATATTGAAATGATTTCCAAAGTTTTCAAACGAAATTATATATGGTTTTATAAATATTGATTTTTATATATAGTTTAATTTTAATTTTATGTTTTAAATTTTTTAAAATTATGAGTTAGTTTTGGAATTATAAATTTAAGATTTTACTTATAAATTTTACTGTTTTAAATATATATAAATAAGTTTTAATATAAAATAGATTTAATAATAAGATTTAATTTAAATAAAGTTAATTTAATTAATATATAATATGTTAAGTATTTATTCAAAATTATATTTTAACATAGATTTTTATAATGATTTTTATATGTTACGGTTGAGAAGATAAATTTGGATTCATTTCAAATTGTGTTAATTAAGAATTTTACTTAATTTAATAGATATTATACTTATTTTTAGAATTTTTTTTAAAAAAAGGATGTGATTTTATAACTTGAT
Organism: Allium cepa; assembly: GCA_030765085.1. Taxonomy (NCBI): domain Eukaryota; kingdom Viridiplantae; phylum Streptophyta; class Magnoliopsida; order Asparagales; family Amaryllidaceae; genus Allium; species Allium cepa. The sequence goes on along the minus strand of CM060938.1, from coordinate 704,697,879 downwards.
TTTGATTAAAAGTGATTTAAATGGGTATTTCAAATTTATATAAATTAAAATGGTACATTTAGTTTTGTTTAAATTTGAAATTTGATATTTATTTAAATGTTATTGGAATGATTATGTAAATATTTCAAAACTAAATAATAGTAGAGTGAATTTGTTATACATATGGAATTGTTAGATTTAGTTTCGAAAATGTTGAATATTTAAAGCTTTGAAATATATTGAAATTGAAATGGTTTATTTGTGGTTCAAATCTGTATTTGAAATCGAGATAATTTGAAATGGTTTATTAAGAAACTGAATTGAATTAAAATTGATGAGTTGAGATTGAATTAAATTTGAATTTTAGAACTCGTGTTAATTTGAATTGCTTTGTGAAATTCGAGGAAGCTATTTATTATATAAAGTATTTTAAATTATATTTAAAACTATTTATATATTTTACTTTATAAATTATTTTAACGTAAACTATTTAATATAAATCATTTTAATATAAACTATTTTTAATATAAACTATTTTAATATACTAACTATTTTAATATAAACTATTTTAACTTATAACTATTTTATATAAACTATTTTATTTTATAAACTATTTTATTGTATATACTATCATTAATATCAAAACTATTTAGAGGAAAATATTATGATTTCGAAGTGTTATGATTTCCAAAGTTTTATAATTTCAAGTGTTTTGGTTTCGAAAGTGTTATAACTTTGTAAGTGCTATGATTTTTGAAAATGGATATATTTGAAGTGAAAATTGATATCGTATTGGTTTGGTTTTGAAATAGAAATGATATCGTATTGATTTGGTTCTCAAATGGAAATGATATCGTATTGATTTGGTTTTGTAATGGAAATGATATCTTATTGATATGGTTTTTGAAATGGAAATGATATTTTTGTTTTGAAGTATAAACTATTTTGAATGACCGCAGTGTTATAATAACGATTGGCTATTAAAATGACCGGGGTCGGATATTGTCATACTCTCTACTACTACTGAAAACCACTTTAACAACTATGTACGCGTGAAGATTCCATAATGAAGTAGGATGGTGACAAAAATCCTATATGAGGTATATACATGGACCCGACTCCCCTGAGTTGGCATATGGTGGCTAAAGCAGTAGCAATTGACAGGCCAAGTGAGGTAACTCCTCCGATCGGACACACTTCTTCGATTGCCATTCTAATACTTTGTGATTGATTTGGTGCGCACCTCAGATTTGCGACTGTGGCTCGAGGGGGCGGTAGTTGCTGTTGTACGTTACCACCGGTCCGGAAGTGTAATTGGTATATCTACCATGGCATTGCCTAGTTGTGTCGTGTCACCTACCTTAGCGAGACCACTATGAGTTTGTTTTGTACCATACCTATGGAGTGCCCTCTGACGACACCCAGTACGGGGGAGATTACGGTAGTATAGATCATGGGAATATATAAAATGTGTTAAGGTTGAAATGGGTAACGCCTTAACGCTATTTTAATAGTTTACTTTACTATAGACATTATTATAATAGCGTATATTACTACATAGTAGATAGTTCCACGAATCCTTAAAGGATGGTTATCCCAAACATCTTTTAAGTTACTTTTGTTTCAGTTGATATTTCACTTGAGTTGGATTTATTGATATAAGAATGTTAATTCTGACTCGAGTTTTTTTTGTGTTTTGCTTTACGCTCGGGTCAGACTGGTTATCATAGAATTTGAGGCCCACCTTTAGCATTAGAGCTTCGCCTAGAGATCCATCTATCTATTCAGCTTGCAGTTATTCAGTGGACTCCTATGATATATTCTAATTTTGTATTGATTATTGTGCTGAGATTTCAATGTATCCGAGACTCTGTTGTATCTTCTTTTAACTCTGTTATTTTATATATATAGTGGCTTCATGAATTACTATTATTTTGTTTCCGCTTCTTTTTGTTATTATCCTATGTCTGTGATTCTATGATTATTATTTACTGTATATGCTGAGTTTGGCCAAATATAAATTAACAATCTGATATTTTGAGCAATTCAAGTCCGACATGTGTGGATGCAAATGGTTGAAAATATCGGGCTATTACATAACCACTCGAGCTAAAGGTCCTTGATCCATTTAAAAATAATTGTACAACCATAAATTCTTCACAAATACTCATATAACCCTTATAAAACACTTTTAACTATAATTTACAGTTTTTTTAGTGCGAATAGCCTTTTATATATACTAAAATCGTAGATTTTCAAAATTGCATTCATAGAGACTATCACTATATGGACCATAACTCTTAAAACTTTGTTATATAAATCAAATAACTTTTAAACTCTATTTTTTTTATATCTTATACTATTATAAGTATTGAAGTATTTTTACTTTTAAGTAAAGTTGAATTCGATTAAAAATCCATCAGATTAACTTTTCAAACTCAAAACGAGGCTTTGCGACAACCTTAGCACATAATCAGGTGCAATTCACTTCTAGAATAAATAAGTTAATTTTCAAATCATACAATAATTCTCAACTTATTATCACATCACAAGAAGTATATCGAATCATATATACAACATTACATACATAAAAACAAAATATTCAAACACGAATAAAATACATAAAATCAAAATGCCTATATAGCGACTACCACCATACGAACACTTCCATTTCAAGTCCAAGATCCCTATTAATCCTTGTATGCCATTACATATGCCCAGAATACATGTCCAAGTCCATAATCATAATCATATCCCGTCGGATTTACATATGCTCTACAATATATGTCCATAGTCCACTGCAATTATATGAGCTATTTAAACCAACATAGCAAAGTTCTTTCAAAAGCATTATTAAACACAAAAAAACATTGCTTTCCAAAGCAAGTATCGACATCCTAATATATTCAAGCAACATACACACACCCCCAACATAAACATCATTTATATCAAATATATATATAAGGGAATTTTTAAGGTAAGAAATCTCACTTTCAAATCTTTCTAATTTAAGAAAACACCCCTTAGAAACCAACAATCACTTCCTACCATCACAAAACTATACAAGATCCTACCTTTAGACTATGCCAAGCCAACTCCTCTTCCAACCTCTTCAAGCTCATAGACTAGGAAGATTCCCTCCTTTTCTCCATATTTTTCAACTTTTGACATGCTACACCATCTTCTAATGATATTCTAAGACTTTTATGAAAGTTTGCAGGAGATTGAAGGAGGTTTGAATGTGTTTTGAAAACGGAAAGTGAAGAAAGAAGGAGAAAGAAGAAGCCATTTTTAATCTCCAAACTTTTAACAGCTTTTGAATCTTTAAGAAAAATGAAATGAAAAAAAGATGTAAAAGGGATTATAACCCATGTGACATGGTATCTTTCATGATGATGACGTGTACTTTATCATTTTAAATTAAAAAAGAAAAGCCTTCTTTCTTTATTATATTAATTAACAAAATTGTAGAAACTACTAATGACTTTTAATTTAATTAATCTACGGAACATACTTTGAATGGTTATTGTATGTGCTATTTATAAAAAGTGTGTTCAAAAAGTAATAACAACTTTCGCTCGATGAAAAGTCAAAAATCCAAAAAACGATTTTCAATCACATTTTAAGTTTTTCAACAGACTATTTATTTTTTAAACCAATTTTTAAAACGAGTTCATCATCACTGCTTATTAATTAAAAGATGGTTATTTGAATACCAAAAGTCATTAATTGAATAATTAAAAAAATTAAATATTCACGTATCAAAGCGATAAAATTTCTGATCGTTACATTATCACACTTTAACGTATTGGTATAGTTTTAAATAAGGTGATAACTCACATCTTGAATACGCTTATTTGGAATATATGAAAGTCTCTAGAGATGGTTTGGATTATCAAGAGTTAATCCTTCTTCTCATTCCTAGAAACAGTTAAGGTAATAATTAGAACCATTAGAAAAAAAGGTGAAGTAAATAACTTAATTAAATAAAATAATTAGACTTTACAAGAATTACTATACGAAGAAAATAAAAGAGTAATAAAATAAACTGGAAAAAAACTACTTGACTTAGAATCAAATAAATCTAATTTATTGAATTCAAGCAGTAAAAGGACATTGTGGACTCTTTAATGGGATAAGTGAGAGATCAAAAAAGTGGTTACAAATGGGTCTCAATGTCTGGAGGAGTGCATAAATGGTGAAACTATGGATAAATGGTGAAACTATGGGTAATCCCATTCCATGGGAGGAGAAACTAATGATGTGTGAAGAAAGGAGAAAGGTAAAATCGAACCTACTGGGGAGTTGGGCTTGTCACATATTGACTTGGAAAAATCAAGACGAATCAAACCCAAACAATAATCTCATTTATCGCCTAACAAAATTTTACCTAACCTTAGGAATGAATATAGATGTTACGAAGGTCAAGATGAAAATAATGTTTAACAAGGAAAGACTTTTCATTTATTGTAGTAGTTTCTCTAAAATTCCTTTTACTCTAATATATTTCTTAAGTATCTTTTTGAAATAGGCGTAGATTCAATTTCAAAACTATTTTCAAAAGCATACATATAAATAATGTATTAGACATTTAGGAAAACCATAATTATAACTTCTATCAAAAAGGTTATATTATCTGTTAACAAGAAAACTTGTGACCACCCTAAAATAGAACATAAAATGTAATGTTCCCTTTGAAACCACTTTTCGAATTGATCGGGATATCTTACACTTTTCAACTAGATAGATGCACTTAAATTCATTTTACAACACATTTCGATTTAGTTGAAATGATTTAGGATCTTGTCGAAAACTTTCCTGTCAACGTGGTTAAGGTGGTTTCGGGTTAAGACTGAGTGATATATGTATATGGGCTGAATGGATAGGTTTTGATTTCGTCGAAAGGGTGAGCTTTTATAATCTTGTGGTTTTGAGCTAAAAATCAAAGGATATGTGTATGTTTTGGGTTTCGACTTGCTTGAAGGGTAACCTTCCGATTAGGTTAACACCGATGATATAATTGAGTGCAATAAGAATCTCAAAAAAGCTGCATAATCAAAATTATCATAATCTTTCTTTATTGAACTAAAAATATACAGATTGACCAAATCCCCGAATTCGATTTTGATATTAGGGTTTAAAGGTTTTCAAATTTGAGAAAGTATGAGATTAATACGAATCGATCCTCCCTCCAAACAGGGCTCTTGGAGCCTTATTTATAGCCGCTGGTCGAACCATTCGTCCTCACTCTTTCAAAGCGGTCGAAAAGCTTTCTTCCATCAATTTGCATGCATCTTTTAAATGCAGTCAAAAGGCTTTTTCTCTTAATCTTTCTTCTATGTACTTTTTCCTTTACTCTTTTGAATCAGACCTTTCGACCCAGTCGAAATGTTCATCTTGACGACCTTCCTTTGCTGCTAAAATTTAGGTTTCCTTCTATTTTGCTTGATCGCTTTCGACTTCATCAAAAGGTATAGCACTTAGTAGTTGTTACTACCAAATATCCTTTCAATCTTGTCGAAACCTGATCGAGTGGAAGACAAAGAAAAACAAGAGGAAGAAGCTCCAATGGACCTTTCGAAGGAGTCGAAGGGATGCATAGCCAAAGACTTGAGGCATCGCAACCTTTCGAAGGGGTCGAACGGATCGAAAGCGACTTGAACATCACAACCTTTCGAAGGGGTCGAAAGGATCGAAAGCACTCTTTTTCTTCAAGAGATACCCTTTTGAAGTAGGTGCTTCTATATGCAGGAAGACCTTTTGATTGAGTTAAAGTAACACCTTTGAAAGAAAAAGAATGACAACCCTTTATATGAGCACCAAACCTTTCGAAAACAAAGGTTTCGCCTTCGGTTGAATTACTCAGAATACGCCTTAGTTGGAACAACACTTTTGAAAGCAAAAGCAAGCCTTTCGAGCCGGTTGAAGCCCTTAGAACACACGGAAGGTTCTACATCAGTTCACAAGCATACGTGCAGAAGCTACTAATGTCGTCGAAACCATTGGCATTTCAACACCTTCAGAAGTCCTAGAAATCGCCTATCGACAAAGTCCAAAGCTTCTACCTTTATTCCTTGTGACAAAAAATAAAAATAGAGAAGAAAAGGTGAAACCAACCCTTTCGACGAACATGGCGCCTTTCGAACCCATTCGAAATCATTGCAGAGGGGTGTGCAAGTGTTGAATGGTTCGGGAGGTATTTGAACCCACTTCTCGACCAAGTCGAAAGCATTGGGACAAAAGGTGCTAACTCGCATCTATAAATACGACCCATGGGTCGTGTTTTAGGATATTCGAATTCGCTCATTCCAAACTTGTATTTTCTTACGTTTGCAAAGTTGTAAGCCGTAATTTGTAAATCAAATTGGAAATAATTGCATTGCACGATAATTATTGGCTTTATAAAGGGAAGATTTCAATATATATAATTATATAGTTGTTTGAAGGTCTTTTTTATCTTTAACTGCATTTTGCAGGTCTCGACCTCATCGTAAGGCTCCTTCCGAGTGAGTCAAAGCCCCAGACTTTCCAAGCAATCCAAGACCTAAACTACAAACCACCATTCAATAAAAACTCTTACCTTCTAGTGAGTCAGAACCTTGACTCTAGCTAGTTTATCTTAGACTTTTAAATCAAATCTAAGTTGATAATTAGTCAAGCTTTCAATATGTTCGAAGCCACCTAGACCAACCTCATCCTTTTATCCTTAGAGCTATTTGCTTCTTCGAAAGTAAGGTTACAAAGAGATAACCAAATTACCTTAATCGGCTGGATTGACCAAAAAGAGAGTAATTCAAGTGTCTCGACTTAGTCAAAAGGTCAGTAATAAGAGTTTTCACAAGAGAACCCTATTCGAAAGGTTGAATCAAAGAGAATATCCACATCCTATCTTCCTCGACTTAAATAAGAGAGGATAAAAAGGACTAACCTTTTCCTTAAACTTAAGTTTGGGGTGTTGACAAGTTTTCTTGTTAATAGCTGTTAATGTTTTATGTAAGTTAAAAAGGGAGTTAGCCTTTGACGTTGTCGACACATGTACTATTTGCGTTCTGAATGAGTCAAAACACCGTAGAAAGCTTTACCGCAAAAGATTCTATTTCAAAGCATCCTCTTTAGCCAGTACGAAACTACATCCTTTTATGTTTGAGGACATTATAATGAATTCATATAATTTTTTCTTCATAGGTGTGGATAGTTTAAACCGATTCGAAAGGCTAATATATGCTTTCGAAAGGGTTTCCTTGGTCGAACGTTCTTCTAGTGGAGGTAAATGAAGACGAAACCAGTCGTTTCGAATGGCTTGGCACACCCACAAAAAACCTTTTATCCATTGCCTTTGAAAGGTACCTTTTGACTTCTTCGAAAGCTCCTTGCTTATCCAACATACTGCTAAAGTGTCCCTTCAACCTCTTCGAAAGGCTTTATGATTGTTGTCTCTCTTTGTTAATTCTTCCATTTCATTCTTGTCAAAAGCCTTGTTTAATGTTTACAGAAACCATTCCAATGCCTTTAGAACCACATTTGTGCTATTGATCCTCCTTTTATACTTTCATTCTTAAGAATATTTTATGGATAACATTTAGCCCCTAGTGGGAAAGAAGCTTTTGTTCTTTATGACAAAATTTTAAGAATTTCTTTCCTGCTGCTCAAACTACAACGAAATTTCTTTCTTTGTTTTCCTAAAAAATAGATAATAACTTCTACCAGGTTCATAACCTTGTTATGAGTCCTTGATAGGTAAATCTAAACTTTAAACCTAAAATTCAAGAACATATATGGTAATATTATTAGGCACAGCATTCAGAAACTACATGATCGATCCTTTTACTACTAATAATAGAAGTATGTAACATTATCACCATGTCCGTAGTCGTTGATTAAAGTAAAGAAACCTTCCTAAAAGACCACCACACACTCCAAATCCTCTTCTTTTAGGTTATGTTTTCTTCAACCATTGCGGATTAATTCCTTGCTTTTAGCGGCTTCACTTTGTTTCTTGGCTAGAATTTTATTTTCATCCCTGCATAATATGCTAGTAACATTCACTCATTCATTGAAAAATTGGCAAATAGTTAAGTATTGATGTTGTTTGATAACATGAAGATTAGAAGATCCCGATTCCCTTTTACTATCATTTTCTAACAAAAAGAATAAAATTCTGTCTAGTATCAATAAATTCTTATTTAGAATTCCTGTCTAATAATAGTGTAGAAATACTTAATTTTCAAATAATCCTGAATTCCATTACAAAATGTCAGGACTTATCAAGAAAACTCACAGCGCCAAAACTTCGATAGGGTGTCCATAGCTCATTATGAAAACTCGATAAAGGAATCAAGAATTCATAAAACCAAAAATTTATTAAGATATCATTACGAAAAGAAATCGAGAATTTATGAATTCAAGAATGTAATTAGAAACTTACTAGGATCTTATTTGTCAAATAAACTGCTCTAAACTTTATATAATACTAGTGCAAAGTAAGAAATTCATTAAGAAGACTACAGATCATCATGGAAATTCAATAAAGAAGTCAAGAAATCAAGGATTCGTAAAAATAGGATATCAATAAGAAATCATTTCAAAAATCCAAATAGGAAACCGAGTATATGATATCCACATATCATCATAAAAGTCAATGAAAAAATTTACATTTCACGAAACTAGAAATTCAATCAGAAATCATTATTAAAATTCAATAAGGAAACTAAGAATATAAAATCCACAAATCATCCTAATAGTCAACAAGGAGATTTTGAATTCATAAAACCCAATATGAAATCTTAATGATAAGAAACAAGGAAATTGAAGGTTCATAAAGACAAGGATTTAGTTAATCTATTAGGGTCTTATCAGGCAAATAAATTACTTCAAAATTATGTCTACTACTAGCACAAAGTTAGAAAGTCAATAAGAAGCCAACATACCAACATGGTAATTAAGTAAGAAATCAAGAAATCAAGAATTAATAAAAAATCAATAAGAATTCATTATGAAAAGAAACAAGGAAATCGAAGGTTCACCAAATCAAGAATACAATCAAAATCTTATTAGGATCTTTTCTGACAAAAAAACTACTTCAAAATTTCATTCAACATAATTACAAAATCAGAGAACTGTCTTGTAATAATAGACTTAGTAGGCTTAAGCAAAGGATACTTAAGTTATTTGGCCATAATTCTAAAGTTACGCCTGATATACTATGCCAGAGATTCATTTAAAATTTATGCCTTGAATAGCGACAAGGATTTACCCTATTCAAAGGAAAGTATCCTATTAATATATATGTAGTTCCTAAAGTGCCTATAAGTTAGTAGTTGTATTATTATATTAGAGCAGAGTAGTTCGGTAAAGCAATGCATTAATTCGAAACAGTAGTTCCGTAATACCAGTCAACCATTAAGAGCAGCAGTTCTGTAAGACTAGTCAACTATTCAACAGGTAGTTCCGTTTGGCTACCCAACTTTTCTGATGTTCAATCATTCAGCGGGTAGTTCTGTTCAGTTGGCTGGCCGTTCAGCAGTGCAAATTCCATTTGACTAGTCGGTCGTTCAGCAGTGTAAGTTTCATACTATCGCTTGGCCGTTCAGCGGTGCAAGTTCCGTACTATCACCTGGCCGTTCAGCAGTGCAATGGTCCAAATAACTTTTATACACAAAAACACACACAAGATATAGACTCTCCTATCATAAAGGGTCACCTTATTTCTAAGGATTCAAGAATGGTTTGCTTGATCTATTCTTTAAATGAAGTCACTCTTTATCTTTGTAGTAAAAAGATTTATCTGTTTCGTTCCCTCAGTTTTTGTATAGGTCTTTATTTTCCATTTCAAACTGAGGATAGGTTTATCCATTTTCTTGTCTCATGCTTCCTTTAGGATGCAGGTTTCCTAATTGTTTGCTGTGGGAACCAATTTTAAGGGATTAGATCTTTTAAAGATTGTTAACTGATACTTTTTCCCTTTTTATTATGCGCTTGAATGTATTATTTGTTTTAAACGGTGGATAGATTCATTCCTTCGACCATTCGTTCCTATGGTCATGAGTTTTGTTTTGAGTTGCAGACATCTTTGTCCTCCTTCAACCATCATTTTTGGTGCCCCTTTTGGGCTCCCTTAATTCTAAGGGATATAGAGTATGTTGGATTGACCTTCCTCTAAAAGGTTGCTAATGGGTGCTAGACCTGAACCTACCTCTTATAGGTGAACTGGACGATAGAGGTTTTAACTCTCCCTCTAAGAGGTACTTTCGGAGATGGCTCGTTAGAGGTTTTGACCCTCCCTCTAGAATGTTCCTTTGGTAAGGGTTTTTTTAGGTTTAGACCCTCCTCTTGGAGGTATCTTTGGTAAGGGCTTAAAAGGATTTGACCCTTCTTTCTAGAGGAGCCCTTGGTAAGGGCTTTTTAGAGGTTCTAACCCTACCTTTAGGAGGTGCCTTTGGCAAAGGCATAAAATTGTTTTTCGCATAATGGAAACACAAATCTCAAAAAAACTATGAAGTCATGATTCATGAACTAATAGTCTTTTAATTGAGAATAGACTCTCTATTCAGTGTTTTTTGTCAACAATCCTTTCTCTGCTTTAATAGCTTTTCTTAAGAAAACATGAACATGCTTTTACGTATTAATAGTTTCAGAAAACTCAGAAGATGTTGACGTCTAAACATGAGTAGTCAAAATTCATTGTAAGTATTTACTTTTACTATATAATATCTTTAGAAGATTGCATAAACCAGTTCATGGAATAGATAAATATTATCTTCCCTTGGTTGCGGGATAATTGAAAATGACCTTTCTTTGAGGATATGTTCGGGAATTATCTTTTAGTAAAATGTTTTGTTAAAAATAGAGTTGGTATACATTGTTTTGTTAATTTTATATTTATAATCATACCCTGGTAGGTATTTTTAAGTGACAAAGCAGTCTATTTGTATGTTTTTCCTCGGGAGTTGTTGAAGGATTAATGGCGAACCGAGGTTTCATGAAAGCAAGTCTTTGTACTGCGTTGACCCAAACACTAATAGTCATTTTGTATCAGGCATTTGAGCTATTTGTAACGACCCGTAAATTTTCGATAATTGAAATAGCTAATTTAATAAGATTTCGTGATTTAGTGTTAGAAAAAAAAATTTTGTAATTCATTTGGAATAATAACAACTGGAATGAATTGCAACGATAATTATCCAAGTAATGAAAAAAAAAAGCTACTTAGTGAATGCCTTTGCAATCAATAGTTGAATAGGATAATAAATGTTGAATTCATTGGGTATAATAGAGTAATTGATTGATGAGTAAAATCTATGTGAAATCAAATATTGAATATTGAACACGTAAATTGTTTAAATTAAATATTTAAAACTTATTGAATAATTGAATAACTGTAAAATGAAAATAGTGTTCTAAATTTTGAAATGGTTTTAAAAGTTGAATTTTATAAGTTCAATTTCAATATTTCAAAAGATAATGAATTATTGGATAAGCGAAATTGTCTAAAGTAAATATTTGGAATTTATTGGATAAATTAAATAACGGGTTTAATATGATTAAAAATGATTTGTAAAATTTTATTTTATCATATTGAAGTTATAGTGATGTTATAGAACTTTTAAAACTGAATTTAAAATTTATTTGTGAAAATTGAATATTTTAATATTTAATTATCGACTGGAAAATAGCCAATTTTTGAACAGTCTCAGAATTGGACGAAACTAGTTCCATTGGATCCGTAATAGTTAGTTATTATCGGATTTCAATTTTCGTAGCAATCGGAGTTGTCGTTTGACCGTGGCAGCTCGAAACGCGTTGAAATTGTTTTAATATTAATTTGGCGAGTTAAAATAGTCATTTTTCAAACGGTCTCGGATTTCGACGAAACTAGTTTCATTGGATCCGTAATGTGATATTATTGTAAGGTTTCAAATTTCCTGTCAATCGGATTTACCGTTTGTCTGGGGCAAGCCAAAACGCATAGAAATTAGTTGAATCGGTTTAATTTAAATTTGATCGTTTATTGCCGTAACTCGCGCATATGATCGAATTAGCCTCCGAAACCTATTCCATTGTGTCCGGAACGCGGGGTAAACCCTAGAAACGCCAGTCGGCACGCTTCGTTTGGAGTTCGGAAAATTTCGATGAATAGTAAATCGGGAAATTTTTTTCTATAAAAGGACCTTCACCCTTTCACTTTGCAAACCCTAATTTACTTCAGCCCTAGCCGCCATTTTACTGAATCAATGGCCACGAAAATTCGAAACTTCTTCCTCATTTTCCTCTCAATCCATCAACAATTAGCAAAAACTCTCAACTACAAAGTTGTAAAGCACGATGAAAGCTTCAAATCCATATGGAGATGATCGAAAACGGAGCCACGGATCAACGGGAAATCGAGATTTAAGCTGCTGCGTTTTTCACGCAATTCGAGGCAGAGGGGATGGCCGAGCTTCAGGCTATTGATGGTGAAGGTGGAGTAAGGCGGTGGCTTCGAAGTGGTGTAACCTGATCGTGTTCATGTTCGTCGTGGAGGTCGCAAAATCAAACCCTAGTGGCGTATGAATGGGTTCAAGTTGCGTGATTTACTACCTGGAAGATGATACGCGTGCGTGAGGAAGGATTAGGGTGCAGCCCTGATCGGCTATGCAAGGGACGAACGGCAGATGTTTGGCAAGGTTAAAAATTAAATTAAAGTTGTAAATTTTATTTATATTATAATCCGAATAAACTTTAAACCATCTTAACTTTGTCATGCGAGGTCGGAATCGGTCGAAACAAGTTGCGTGGCGTTCGTATTGTCGAATACTACGCTATGGAATTGGATTGGAATCATTTGGAGCTATAGAAAATTTTGAGTTAAATCGAACGTCGTTCGATTTGATTTAAAATCGTAAAATCAAGGTGAGTGTTTTATAACGCTCACACCGTACTAAATATTTTATGCTAGTTAAATTTGATATTATGAAGTGTTATGATTTTATTTGTCGTTGTTTGGTAAAAATTTAATTGTCATATAGCTTCTCATTTGCATTAACCGTTGAAAAATTAAATTGACCGTTAAATTGAAATTAAAATTGAATTGCGATTAAATTACCTGACATTGATAACTATGGAACTGCCATGAATTGCATTGTTTATTGGATGATGTATTTTGATGGATGCTATTGGTTGATAATTGAATGTTTGGATGTTTATTTGCTTATATAGATCCTGTTATGCATACATATGATACTGAGATTAATTTAAGTAATGTATACTCATTCCTGACATTTAATTGAAATAAAAAAAATTACTTGGCCATAGGATAGAAAATTATATACGGACACCGAATTGGCTAAATAAATAATTTTTGAAATCGTCGATTTAAAATTTATTTAAATGTTTTGATTTAAAAGTTATAAATAGAAATCAATTTATAGAAATCGAATTTGTCGAAAAATTGAGTTGGAATGTTGAAATAAATTTTGGTTAAAAGAAATTGGTAAATAATTTAAGTTGTGACTTTAAAGTAAAAATAAAAATTTGGATATGATTGAATTTCAAAAATCTATTTATTTTAAAGATTGAACATTATTTCGAGCTTTGAATATTACTAAGTAAAAGTGATATGAAAATGATATTTTGAAATCGAGTTTGGAATTGAATCATATTTGGAATTTGGATTTAAACTTGAATATTGTTGGAAATTTTGTTAAGTGTTATAAATTGATATTTTGAGAAATCAAGCTCCAAATCGATATAAATTGAAATTGAATTAATTAAAGGTGAATGTAGAATTGAATTGATTTGAAGTAAAAGTTGACATTGGTTTTTGAATTGAAATCGAAATTGAATCGGTAGAATGGAAATTGGAATTGATTTGAATTGGGAAGTTATAATTGAAATGGATTGATTTTGAAGCTGTTTTAATTTGTTTTCCAAATTACTCTGTTATATAAACCATTTTGAATACTTAAACTATTTTAATCTATTTTAAATCTACTTAACCCAATTTAAATTATTTTAAACTAATTATCAATTTTAAATCCATTTTTTTTAAAAGATTTTAAGTATTTTAACTATTTTAATTATTTAAACTACTTTTAAACTACTTAAACTATTTTTCTAAAATCCTAAGCTGGTCAATAGGATGAAATGTTTATATTTAAATCTTGAATTTAAAATACGAATTGAGTTAAATGAAGTTGCAACCTAAATTGAAATTCGAAATGATTTTGAAATCGAAATGAGATATTGATGCGAAAATTGATTTTGGAATGGAATCTGATATTTTGAAAGATACGATGATATTTGAAATGGATTTGATTTTTGAAGCGAATATGATATTTTGATATCAATTATGAATCGATTTGAAATGTAAAAGAGCCAACGGTGTAATAATACGTAGTTATTAAAGAGACCGGGATCGGATATGGACATACTCTCTGTCGATACCGAAAACCACTTTAATAACTATTATACGCGGAGTGATGATCCAGAATGAAGTGGATGGTTTGGTGAACGCGTTGACTGAAGAAAGAGAACGATTATTGGATGACCCCTGACATGACTAAAACAGGAGCCGCGTCGGGCCATTGAGGTTCGCCACCTCTAGCGGACACACTTCTTCGATACCATTTCTATTACATTTGTGATGCGATTTGGGTGCACCCCTTGATTTGGGAGTGTTGTTTCGCGGTGTTGGGGTAGCTGCTGGCTATGCCCAACATCAGTCCGGATCACGTAACTACTAGTATCCTAGTTGGTATCGCCTCATGTACCTTGTCATACTGATTATCCTATTCGCGACCACTACGTTTTGATTTGTACCTTGAGTATATGGATTGCCCTCTGGTGACTTCCGGTTTTGGGGAAACTACGGTCTTGTATATGCTTTTGGGAATATAAAAATGTGTTAAGGGGGATTATGGTAACGCCTTAACGCTATTTTGATACTTTATATTACTGATAGACATTATCTACTTAGCGTATATTACTACATAGTATATAGTTTCACGGATCCTTGAGAGATGGAAAATCCCGTAACATCTCTTGAGTTATTGCACGCACGTTGACACTGGATAGGAGATGTCAAACCCCGCAAACATCTCCGACGCCGTTACACTCATATTTATTTACGACTGATTTAACTTTCATAGGGATATTTAGTCCTGACTCGAGTGTTTTGTCTTTTCATTACGCTCGGGTCAGTCCTGAGTTTTCAGTTTAGGTTGAAGATCATTTCCTTGGAAGACGGAGACGAAGATTTGGTATATTATCTACTACTATTATATTCATTCCATTCCGCTGCATTGTTGTATGATATTTGTTGTGTATGTAACTCTGATAAATGTTGTATAATAATAATCAAATGTATTCATTTCAAATGTATTCATTTAATTAACAGCTTCATGAACTGTTATTTTATTATTATACTTTAGCCTTCCGCTGTGAGATTCTGTGTTGTTTCATTTCCTTTATTTCCCTTCCTTTTCTTTTCTTAATTACCCCAATAACTATCTGCCCTTTTAATGGTTTGGAATCGACATGGGTATTTGATCGTCGGTTTAAACTGTAAAAAAAGGCGGGTCGTTACAGTTGGTATCAGAGCTTTGGTTTAGCGATAAACCTTGGCTCTAATGGGGAATAACTCATTGAAATAGAGGTAAACTATATGAATGAGTTGAGTGTATATGAGAGAGCGTACTTGTTATTTGATATAAAATGGTTTTATATTGTGTTAATTTGTTCCGTTGAGTATTTATGAATTCTGGTCGATACTTGGGACGCCAAGGCGTCGATAGGAATTTCTAAACACTCGAATAGGACAAACCAACACAATATCGTTTTGGAATATATTTTAAATAAAGAATTATTTGAATATTTATTCATTTTGATTGAATTGATTGTTAGGAGATGATAATATTAGATTATTATCGTTATTGTTTGATCAGTCAATATTTACAACAATTGATTAAATAACAATGGATTTAGGAAAATGAAATCTTGTAGACACAATTGATAATGAATATAAATGAATTTTAACTTGGATTTGGGAATTTAAATTTCGGTGTTTGAAATTGACTTACAAGAATTTGAAAAACATAATATGAGTATTATATGATAGTATAATTGAGTTGAAATTGTTTTCGAAGGATTTTTTTTTATGATAAGTGTTATATTCCCTACTCTTGACGCTAGAAAATGATTTCGGTGATGAGTGCACGCATCATCGGCGTTTATTTTCGAGAGTCCGAGTGGGGGAGACCACTTAATAGCTTGTCTAAACCTTGTTTTAATTCAACTTTTATTTTATTTTTGTATTCTCTATAGTATGATTTGATATATAAATTATATAAGTATATATTATTTCAAAACTTGATTTGAAATGAAACCGGGATTGGAATTCTTAAGTCCTTTAAAAATTAATGATTTTTTTTAAACGATTGAAATGAATTTAGACTTGAACCATTAAGGAACTTCTGAATTGTGAAATGAGAAATGAACCTAAGAGCTAAGTGAAAATATCAAGTGAGGTAGAAATCCTTAGAATTAGGAAATTATGAACTTAAAATAAAAGTGAAACTGTAAAACTCGCGTAGTATTAAAATTCATTCTATAGCATAGATATAACTTACCAAAATATTTAAGAAGTTCAAAAATGTTATATGAATTGTTAATTGGATAATATACAAGTATAGGTTTGAATAATGAAATATGCATTTAATTAATGGTTGATAATATAAATAAAATTGTTAGTAAATAATTGGAATTTAAATTAACATTTAAAGGTGATTCACAATTATGTTAATATAAAATGAAAATACTATATGTGAATGTAAATGTGAAATTAAATTATAGTGAAATTTAAGTAATGACTTAAGAATTGATAAATTGAAAATTCAACTTTAAATGAAAAGAAGTTGTATGTTGTTTAACTACATTCGATTTGCATAACTATAACTTACAAATACTTAAAGGGTTTAAAATGCTAATAAGGATAAGTAGAGTAATAATATACCAGTGTGAGAGTGAAAAATAAAATGTGAAGATCTATTGATAGTTGTAAATATAAAAGAAATTTAAGCTGTAAAATGAATGATATATCTAAGTGAATATATAAAATTTAAAATTAATGAAATATAAAATTGGTAAATGGAAACTAATTAAATTTGAATATAGTTAAATGTCAATAAACTTGGAAGTGTATGAAATTAAAGTTGACTTGAAATTGTATAATTGATTTAGTGTAGATTTTGAATGGATGTTAATGTTTGATATGCATTGGCTGTTAGATGGATGATAATTGATTAAGTAGAATTCATTAGTGTTAATGGAATTGAATAAACGGAATAAAATTGTAAAATAATTAAATTCAAATTTGAAGCAAAGTGAAATTAAATATAATTGAATTCAATTTAAATTGAAGCAAATTGACTTGAATTTAAAATGTGAATGAAACAAACTTGAATAAATCGGAAACAAATTGAATGTAAACCTATTGCATGGATGAATAAGAAAATAAATGACTTTGTGTTTATGATTGTTTTTTTTAGAAAATTTGAAGTTTTGATGGTTTGCACTTTGAAATAATAAAAGCAAATTTTTGGGAAAATCCAAATTTGTCCAATATATGCAGAAACGAAAACAACCATAACTTTTAAATGGCTGAACGGAATTCGACGATCTTGGACTTTTCGAAAAGCTCAAAAACTATAGCACAAATTTTGTTTAGATAACTTGAGAAAATTCCTTCGTCTACTAGGTTAAAAACTTGAATGTTACTCGCTGTCCTGTGTAAAAATAAGTAAAATCTGTAGTATACACCCTTAGTATTTTTGACATATCTTTTTACTGGTTTATCGGATTTTGATGATCTTGTACTTTCTGGAAAGCTAAGAACATAAGCTAAAACTTTTGTTTTAAGTGTTTTGTGTTTTGACACAGTTTAGAAGGTCGAAACCACGAGTGAACGTCACAGACCTGCGCAACACTGCCCAGGCTGAAGCGTTTCCCCTAAGTAAAACGGCCATAACTTTTGAACGGATGATCCAAATTCGATGATTTTGGACATTCCGGAAAGCCTGAAATGAATGCAACAACTTTTGTTTAGATTCTGTTGTCAAATTTTACCGTTTAGGTGACCTAAAGCTAAGATTTGTTTGCTGTCCAGAAATTGAAATCTCAGTTTTGAAGCTAAATATGTTATATATATGTTGTGTAGGCTAAGTATAGCGATCTATCTTTATATGCATGGTTCTAACTTAGTTATTGAGCATTTTAGTAGGTAGCAAAGGGGTTGCGCTTCGTTGTGGAGCTCGCTTCTACGCTAAACGCATAATGTAAGTAAAATGCTAATAAATGCTAAATAAAAGGTACGCTTACGGTTTTATATGATATTGGTGATATTTATATGTTGTTTTCCCACATATGGGATGCCTCATCATTGAGATGAGATGTATATTTGTGATATATATGCTATTATATTTTTTTCGATCGAGCCGCGCAAAGGAGACTCTGCCGAATTTTTCCGTAAATCCGGGTGTTAAAATTTTTTCAAGTTTAAATTTTTTATAACTTATTTTGATAATTAACATGTAAGTTTAGAAAGCCGTTCGGAGTAAGTTAGTGGAAGCGTAGTTATGACTTTATAAATGGAATTTCATTGTTTTATAAGTTGGTAACTTTGAATAAAATATATCTAATGTTGAATTCTATACTTAGTTTCTTTTCCCTTCTTTTCCTTTTCGGGGACGAAAAGTTTTGAGTGGGGGAGAGTGTAACGACCCGTAAATTTTCGATAATTAAAATAGCTAATTTAATAAGATTTCGTGATTTAGTGTTAGAAAAAAAAAAATTTGTAATTCATTTGGAATAATAATAACTGGAATGAATTGCAACGATAATTATCCAAGTAATGAAAAAAAAAAGCTACTTAGTGAATGCCTTTGCAATCAATAGTTGAATAGGATAATAAATGTTGAATTCATTGGGTATAATAGAGTAATTGATTGATGAGTAAAATCTATGTGAAATCAAATATTGAATATTGAACACGTAAATTGTTTAAATTAAATATTTAAAACTTATTGAATAATTGAATAACTGTAAAATGAAAATAGTGTTCTAAATTTTGAAATGGTTTTAAAAGTTGAATTTTATAAGTTCAATTTCAATATTTCAAAAGATAATGAATTATTGGATAAGCGAAATTGTCTAAAGTAAATATTTGGAATTTATTGGATAAATTAAATAACGGGTTTAATATGATTAAAAATGATTTGTAAAATTTTATTTTATCATATTGAAGTTATAGTGATGTTATAGAACTTTTAAAACTGAATTTAAAATTTATTTGTGAAAATTGAATATTTTAATATTTAATTATCGACTGGAAAATAGCCAATTTTTGAATAGTCTCAGAATTGGACGAAACTAGTTCCATTGGATCCGTAATAGTTAGTTATTATCGGATTTCAATTTTCGTAGCAATCGGAGTTGTCGTTTGACCGTGGCAGCTCGAAACGCGTTGAAATTGTTTTAATATTAATTTGGCGAGTTAAAATAGTCATTTTTCAAACGGTCTCGGATTTCGACGAAACTAGTTTCATTGGATCCGTAATGTGATATTATTGTAAGGTTTCAAATTTCGTGTCAATCGGATTTACCGTTTGTCCGGGGCAAGCCAAAACGCATAGAAATTAGTTGAATTGGTTTAATTTAAATTTGATCGTTTATTGCCGTAACTCGCGCATATGATCGAATTAGCCTCCGAAACCTATTCCATTGTGTCCGGAACGCGGGGTAAACCCTAGAAATGCCAGTCGGCATGCTTCGTTTGGAGTTCGGAAAATTTCGATGAATAGTAAATTGGGAAATTTTTTTCTATAAAAGGACCTTCACCCTTTCACTTTGCAAACCCTAATTTACTTCAGCCCTAGCCGCCATTTTACTGAATCAATGGCCACGAAAATTCGAAACTTCTTCCTCATTTTCCTCTCAATCTATCAACAATTAGCAAAAACTCTCAACTACAAAGTTGTAGAGCACGATGAAAGCTTCAAATCCATACGGAGATGATCGAAAACGGAGCCACGGATCAATGGGAAATCGAGATTTAAGCTGCTGCGTTTTTCACGCAATTCGAGGCAGAGGGGATGGCCGAGCTTCAGGCTATTGATGGTGAAGGTGGAGTAAGGCGGTGGCTTCGAAGTGGTGTAACCTGATCGTGTTCATGTTCGTCGTGGAGGTCGCAAAATCAAACCCTAGTGGCGTATGAATGGGTTCAAGTTGCGTGATTTACTACCTGGAAGATGATACGCGTGCGTGAGGAAGGATTAGGGTGCGGCCCTGATCGGCTATGCAAGGGACGAACGGCAGATGTTTGGCAAGGTTAAAAATTAAATTAAAGTTGTAAATTTTATTTATATTATAATCCGAATAAACTTTAAACCATCTTAACTTTGTCGTGCGAGGTCGGAATCGGTCGAAACAAGTTGCGTGGCGTTCGTATTGTCGAATACTACGCTATGGAATTGGATTGGAATCATTTGGAGCTATAGAAAATTTTGAGTTAAATCGAACGTCGTTCGATTTGATTTAAAATCGTAAAATCAAGGTGAGTGTTTTATAACGCTCACACCGTACTAAATATTTTATGCTAGTTAAATTTGATATTATGAAGTGTTATGATTTTATTTGTCGTTGTTTGGTAAAAATTTAATTGTCATATAGCTTCTCATTTGCATTAACCGTTGAAAAATTAAATTGACCGTTAAATTGAAATTAAAATTGAATTGCGATTAAATTACCTGACATTGATAACTATGGAACTGCCATGAATTGCATTGTTTATTGGATGATGTATTTTGATGGATGCTATTGGTTGATAATTGAATGTTTGGATGTTTATTTGCTTATATAGATCCTGTTATGCATACATATGATACTGAGATTAATTTAAGTAATGTATACTCATTCCTGACATTTAATTGAAATAAAAAAAATTACTTGGCCATAGGATAGAAAATTATATACGGACACCGAATTGGCTAAATAAATAATTTTTGAAATCGTCGATTTAAAATTTATTTAAATGTTTTGATTTAAAAGTTATAAATAGAAATCAATTTATAGAAATCGAATTTGTCGAAAAATTGAGTTGGAATGTTGAAATAAATTTTGGTTAAAAGAAATTGGTAAATAATTTAAGTTGTGACTTTAAAGTAAAAATAAAAATTTGGATATGATTGAATTTCAAAAATCTATTTATTTTAAAGATTGAACATTATTTCGAGCTTTGAATATTACTAAGTAAAAGTGATATGAAAATGATATTTTGAAATCGAGTTTGGAATTGAATCATATTTGGAATTTGGATTTAAACTTGAATATTGTTGGAAATTTTGTTAAGTGTTATAAATTGATATTTTGAGAAATCAAGCTCCAAATCGATATAAATTGAAATTGAATTAATTAAAGGTGAATGTAGAATTGAATTGATTTGAAGTAAAAGTTGACATTGGTTTTTGAATTGAAATCGAAATTGAATCGGTAGAATGGAAATTGGAATTGATTTGAATTGGGAAGTTATAATTGAAATGGATTGATTTTGAAGCTGTTTTAATTTGTTTTCCAAATTACTCTGTTATATAAACCATTTTGAATACTTAAACTATTTTAATCTATTTTAAATCTACTTAACCCAATTTAAATTATTTTAAACTAATTATCAATTTTAAATCCATTTTTTTTAAAAGATTTTAAGTATTTTAACTATTTTAATTATTTAAACTACTTTTAAACTACTTAAACTATTTTTCTAAAATCCTAAGCTGGTCAATAGGATGAAATGTTTATATTTAAATCTTGAATTTAAAATACGAATTGAGTTAAATGAAGTTGCAACCTAAATTGAAATTCGAAATGATTTTGAAATCGAAATGAGATATTGATGCGAAAATTGATTTTGGAATGGAATCTGATATTTTGAAAGATACGATGATATTTGAAATGGATTTGATTTTTGAAGCGAATATGATATTTTGATATCAATTATGAATCGATTTGAAATGTAAAAGAGCCAACGGTGTAATAATACGTAGTTATTAAAGAGACCGGGATCGGATATGGACATACTCTCTGTCGATACCGAAAACCACTTTAATAACTATTATACGCGGAGTGATGATCCAGAATGAAGTTGATGGTTTGGTGAACGCGTTGACTGAAGAAAGAGAACGATTATTGGATGACTCCTGACATGACTAAAACAGGAGCCGCGCCGGGCCATTGAGGTTCGCCACCTCTAGCGGACACACTTCTTCGATACCATTTCTATTACATTTGTGATGCGATTTGGGTGCACCCCTTGATTTGGGAGTGTTGTTTCGCGGTGTTGGGGTAGCTGCTGGCTATGCCCAACATCAGTCCGGATCACGCAACTACTAGTATCCTAGTTGGTATCGCCTCATGTACCTTGTCATACTGATTATCCTATTCGCGACCACTACGTTTTGATTTGTACCTTGAGTATATGGATTGCCCTCTGGTGACTTCCGGTTTTGGGGAAACTACGGTCTTGTATATGCTTTTGGGAATATAAAAATGTGTTAAGGGGGATTATGGTAACGCCTTAACGCTATTTTGATACTTTATATTACTGATAGACATTATCTACTTAGCGTATATTACTACATAGTATATAGTTTCACGGATCCTTGAGAGATGGAAAATCCCGTAACATCTCTTGAGTTATTGCACGCACGTTGACACTGGATAGGAGATGTCAAACCCCGCAAACATCTCCGACGCCGTTACACTCATATTTATTTACGACTGATTTAACTTTCATAGGGATATTTAGTCCTGACTCGAGTGTTTTGTCTTTTCATTACGCTCGGGTCAGTCCTGAGTTTTCAGTTTAGGTTGAAGATCATTTCCTTGGAAGACGGAGACGAAGATTTGGTATATTATCTACTACTATTATATTCATTCCATTCCGCTGCATTGTTGTATGATATTTGTTGTGTATGTAACTCTGATAAATGTTGTATAATAATAATCAAATGTATTCATTTCAAATGTATTCATTTAATTAACAGCTTCATGAACTTATATTTTATTATTATACTTTAGCCTTCCGCTGTGAGATTCTGTGTTGTTTCATTTCCTTTATTTCCCTTCCTTTTCTTTTCTTAATTACCCCAATAACTATCTGCCCTTTTAATGGTTTGGAATCGACATGGGTATTTGATCGTCGGTTTAAACTGTAAAAAAAGGCGGGTCGTTACACTATTTTTCTCAAATAGCTAAAAATTTGCTGTGCTTCAAGAGTACATTGAATGCCATAGACTGGTTTTGTTTTTTTACCTATAATGACACTCGAATTTTGAATTAATCCACAACCAATCAAAGTATAAATCAAAGTAAAATCAAGTTAGAACGTCGTTAAATAAGAAAATTCCTAGTTGAAAAAATGCTATAAGACTTTCATGATTTGATTAGGATCCGAATTTTGAAGTTGCTAAGCTGCCTTATATTTATATGGAAAGACAAGCTTTAAGTATTTATGCTATTCTTGCATGAACAAGAAGATTCTTTAAGTTTCTTTAATGAACTCCTTTAAGGTTCCAAATACAATCATATTCTAAATTGTTCCAGCTAATTGTGACACTCATCGATCTTATGTCAATTTACTTTGTGACAGTCATAATAACTTTCTTCTTTCTGCATTCTGGTTGGCTTCGCATTTTATGAGTAATTGAGAAACTCCCATCGTCTCTTGTTGCAGTGAATATGTGTGAAAGAGGTTGATATAAGGCTACATAATAGGCTATGGAATTTTCCTCTAAACTCTTTCACCAGCCTTTGGTTTTTGGTCGGGGTAATTGGAACAAGATCTTTTTCCTTCTATGTATTGTCATGATTTTTCTTGTTATGACACATTTCATATAAATGGATAAATCTTTTAGCTCGGGAGTAGAAGTCTTGTAGATCTTGGCATCCATTAATATAAAGGTCTTCCCAAAAAGGGGTTTGCTCGATCAATCCTGATCGAACTGCCGTAAGCTTTTCCCTATCGGTTGTATTCTCTACTTTTAATGCTTCTGTACCGAATCTGTTCCAGTATTCGTCAAGTAGTTCTTTTGGTTTTTGTTTGATAGTGGCTAACAAGTTAAAGTCCATAGTTGGATCTCTGAATATATAATATTATGGCATGATGTCATAAGAAAATTTTACCAAAGAACTGATGGTTTTTACTTGGTAATTATTGTACTATTTGATAGCTGCTCCTTGAAAAGTGATGGTGAAGAATTTACAATGAATTGGCCTAGGAGTGTTATACAAATCCATCCAGCTTTCAAAAGCTACAAGGTGATTTTATGGATCAGTAGTACCATCATACTTCAGTAGGGGAATTCGAATGTGAGGAAGGACACTAACTGCCATTATCTCTTCTGAAAACGGAGTCCTTTGCAGGATAACATATTTCCCAGTTTAAGGAGTACATCTTTTCTAGTATCCTTTGTGATTTGGTTGACAATATTGTTGTTGTGACCACCAATGTTTTCTGAGGTTAGACCATTTGATTGCTCAAGGGCTCTCTCAGTTTGACTATCTTTATTTTCATATCGGTCTACTTTTGGTGATTATGCTTCATCTTCTCCTTTTATAATGTTTAATGATCCTTGAAATAGAGCACCTTCAAAAAGCTCTTGCATAGCTATCATTTTTGTAGTAGATTCTATATTTTAATTCCATTGTTTTACAACCTATTAGGGTTGAAGGTTGTCCAACTTCCATATTCTCTAAGTTAAAGTTCGGGACTATTCGTTTTCCAAAGTGGATTGTGACGCGACTTCTTTGTTTAAGAAGTTGTTATTATTCCTTTCTTTGACCATTTTCTCCTCTTGAATGCAAACTCTGTGCAATTAATCTTTGGTGAAAGTTATTGGGAATTGGAGGTTTGAGTCCTCCTTCTAGTGCAAAAAATGTAAACAAGAAAACTGGTCAACGCCCCAAAATCGAACATAAAATGTAACGTACCCTTTGAAACCACCTTTCGAATTTATTGGGATAGCTTACATCTTTTGACTGGATTGATACACTTAAATTCGTTTTACAACACCATTTGATTTAGTTGAATTGGTTTAGGATCTTGTCGAGAGCTCTCGTTTCGAGTTGGTCAAGGTGGTTTCGGGTTAAGACATAAGGATATATGGATATGGGTTGAATGAGTGGGCTTCGAATTCTTCGAAAGGGTGAGCACTTATTATCTTGTGGTTTTGAGCTAAAACTCAAAGGATATGTGTATGTTAGCTGTTTCAACTCACTCGAAGGTTAACCTTTCGACTAGGTCGAATCCAAATGATCACAATTGAATGTAATAAGAATCTCAAAATAGCTACGCAATCAAAATTACCATAATCTTCCCTTTATTGAACTAAAGATATACAGATTAACCAAATCATCCAATTCGATTTTTTAATTAGGGTTTATAGATTTTCAAATTTGAGAAAGTATGAGAATACTAAGAATCAATCCCACCACCAAACAGAACCCCGGAGGAATTATTTATAGGCACTGGTTGAACCTTCCGCCATCACTCTTTCGACATGGTCAACAGCCCTTCTTTCATCCTTTCACATGGATCCTTTTATTATAGTTGAAAGGACTTTTCTCCTAACCTTTCTCCTTCATACTTTTTCATTGCTCTTTCAACCTAGTTGAAAGGTTCATCTTGACGACCTTCTACTGCCGCTAAAATTTAGGTTTCCTTATATTTTGATGGATTGCTTTCGACTTAATCAAAGGTATGTAGTAGTACTCTTCACATATTATTAATGTGCTATATAAGTAATCGAGGGTATTGGCCTTCGATGTTGTTGAAAGATGTACCTTTTGTGTTCCGAATGAGTCAAAACACCATAAAAGCTTTGCCTCAAAAGAGTCTATTCAAAAGCGTCCTTTCTGGCTAGTGTGGAACCTCACTTTTTGTGTTTGATGACATTATATTGAATTCTTGTAATTTTTCTACGTGGTGTGGATAGTTTAAACCAATTCGAAAGGCTAATATATGCTTTCGAAAGGGTTGCCTTGGTCAAACGTTCTTTGATGGAGGTAAGACGAAACCTGTCGTTTCGACCTATTATCCATTGCCATCGAAAGGTACCTATCGACCACTTTGAAAGCTCCTTGCTTATCCAGCATACTGTTGAAGCATCCCTTTGATCTGTTCGAAAGGTTTTTGATTGTTGTTTCTCTTCGTAAATTTTTTCTTTTCATTCTTGTCGAACGCCTTGTTTAATGTTTATAGAAATGATTCTAATGCCTTCAGAACCTCACTTGTGCTATTGCTCCTTCTTTCGTACTTTCATTTTTTAAGAATATTTTATGGATAACACTGTCAAATTAAATGAAGAAAAAATTACACATCTAAATCGATCAACAATAACAACTATATAGTTTCATGAAAATAAGATCCTTTAAAATATTACAACAAGGCTATCTTCACTGAACCATTTTTTTCTTTGGAAACTATGTTGATAAGAAGAACGTTTGAACTTGGAAAATTCCAATATTTGCTGGGATGGGGGTCAAACGCGTTGATGATCAATGTCATAAAAAAAGCGGCTATGGACCTTCAATCATGGGGTATGGAATAAAAAAAAATTACGCTAAAAAAATGAAATGCAAAAAGTAATGAGACACTGGATTTGGAGTGGTTTAATCCATTGGGGATCTATGTCCATTATGAAGTTTTTTCTTCTTTATTATTTATTTCGTCTATGATACAAAGCTATATATAAAAAATAATATATTATATTATCAAACGTGTCCTAATCAAGTACCTTTGTCATTTGCAAGAAAAGGTATATTTATATTTAACAACTATTGATGTGGTCATGCTGATGTGATGTTGAGTTGGATGACTGCGATAGGCTATTGGACTGTTATTGATTATAAGCTATTCATATTGTAGTTGATGCTTTTTTAGCGTTAAATGAAATATTATTAATGATATCTGAGCTTAAAAAAATACTTGTCAAGAACTAAAGAGAATTTATTAGTGTCTCATGAGCATTAATAATATTTATTTTCTCTTCGACATTAATTATTATCACGTAAACTAAATAGTGGTAGCAATCTTTGATTTGGTGTGATGGAAAATAAAAAATTTGTGATATTTAGACATGATAAAAAAATTATGTTATTTTATTCTATAAACTCAACTTCTTGTGCCCATTTTAGTGGGCAACTTTGGTTTCTACGGAGACCAAATATAGGTTGAAGTTTGTGAACTCATACTAAAGTAAAATTTCAAAACATAGATAGGAAGTTCACATAAGAAGAATCTTTTGTTCCAAAATAATCCATTAAATTAATTTAGCTTAAGTCTAGATTTTTTTACCTTCTATTGTAGAGAAATCACTTAGTAGCAACATATTGCCTAAAATAAAAGAACAACACATATGATATTTTTGTGCTACTTGCTATTTTTTAGAATTCTAATGATTACTTAACTATGGAGAATGCAGATTATTTCAGTCAAATTAACTACTAAGAGCTTTCTCTATCATGATTACTTCACCAGATGCAAGCTTCTACACTCTTAAAGGCTTCCCCAAATATTTCTGATAATGTTGATAATCTTGAAATGCAATATCACGCTTGTTGTTACTCAAAATATCATCTTTCAACCTAGTCGAAATCATTCCAAGCAAAGGAATAGGAAATTAAGGAAGAAAAACATTAGCTGGACCTTTCGAAATAATCGAAGGGATGGTACCTTTAATGTCTGGAAGCTTCAGGACCTTTCGAAGGCGTCAGATGGTTTTTCCAATCAATATCTAGAAGGTTCTTACCTTTTAAAGGGGATAAAGGAGTTGGAAGCACCCTTCCGCCTTTATTAACGACGTTTCAATTAGATGAAGACCTTTCGATTAAGTCAAAGCCATTCCTTCTAAAGTCAATGAAGCAAAGCTCCTTGAACATATGCCAAATCATTTGGAACCACTGGTTTCGCCTCATTTCAAACTGCTTGAAAGTGACTCATCCTGAGCAACCCTTTCGGTAGCTATAGTAAGCCTTTCAAATTGGTCGAAACCAACATGGTTTAGAAGGGTTCCGCATCAGATCAGAAACAAGAGCACATGCGTGACCAACATTATTGAAACCAACGAACAAGAGCTATCGGTAGAGTCAGAAGCACTTACAAGAAAATTCAAAAAAGAGGGGAGAAACCACACCTTTCGACAAAGGAGACAACATGCTTAAGTCTTTCGGCAGCCACCTTACGACCCAGTCGAAAGCATCAGGGTCAAAAGGTACTGACCCGCAACTATAAACAAGAACCAAGGGGTCACGTTTTGGGGTCTGGTTCCTCCCATTACGGTTGTCCAACTCAACGTCACATTAGCATGACCCATTTGGGTATTTGAAGCAATAAAGTCATCATCTTTTTATAAAAGGAAAGTTTCAATTATTTTAGATCACTTATCAATTTATTAAAATTCTTGTCAGTTTCATTTTAGTGTTTCAGGTTTTGCGGTCATCGAAAGGCCACTGTTGACACAGTCGAAACCAAGCAAGGTATAAACAACTTCAAATTCATACTATAAGTAACCTACCTTTGTGTTTTAGCTTTCGATAAGGTCATAACTAGGTCATGGATTACTCAAATCATTATCTGGTACAAGGAGCTCGAGGTTCAAGATTTCGACAATGTTGAAACCCTTCACAAAAACACTGTAGTTGAGGTTACTAGTTCAAATCAAAGGAGGTTAAGCTCATAGCTTTCGACGGAGTCGAATCCCCTATCTTAGATTACAAATCTAGTTTTAACACCAAAATTGCCTTGCTTCCAACAGAGTCAGAACCATTGTCTCAGATTCAAGGATAAAGTCCCAGCCAGCCAATAATCAAGCTTACGACAAGGTTGAATCCAATTGAGAAAAACCTTATCCATGTTATTTCATCAATTTCAGAAAGGAAATCTTTTGAAAGAGATTCCACATAGTCTTAATAGATTTGAAAGCTAATTAAGCTCAGTACCTAACCCTTTCGACACAGTCAAAAGGTCTGATTGAGCAATTCCTGCATACTAAAGCCTATTCAAGAGAAAATTCAGAAAGGAATTCATACCTACCATTCTACTCTTTTTGCCTAAGGGATGATTCTAATTCCATAGCACAACTTTAGGGTGTTGACAAGAAATCTTGCAAACATTTTTGGCGCTAGAAGAGGGGCTCAAAACTCCAACTTGGATAAACCACAACACTACTACTCTCTAACCCCACAAAACCCTATCTCAAGTTCATCCACTTTGGTTTGTCATTGCCAGAAGAATTAAAAGATCTGAACAAGGGTCATCTGAACCCCACTTGAAAAGATGCTCTGCAATAATCATCAAGCATTCCAAACAAGATGAAGATCAAAGGCTAAGACTAGAAGCTTTGAGAATTATAAACAAAAAGAAGGCAGAATCTTATGATCCTAATAAATGGAGTTTAAATCCTTTTCCTGTTGTCCCCACCTCCATTTTTGCACTAGGAAAGAAAACAAATGGACGTGACAATGTCTTCAATCAAATGAGAAGACCAATCCAACATTATTCCAGAGCCACCACCTTTGAGAAAGAGATAATGGACGATTACAATGCCTTTGCACATAAGTGGCAGCCAACTACAGCAAAAAAAATTCCAGCTCAAGAAATTCAAAGGGTGGAAAAAGAAAAGCTTGAAGAATGTAAAACAATAAGGCTAAGGAATAAAAAATAAAAAAGCCATTTGCAAGAATCCAGCTTTAAGTCTAGACTTCCAAAGGAAAGCAACTTAACCACATCA
Source organism: Allium cepa (assembly GCA_030765085.1). Taxonomy (NCBI): domain Eukaryota; kingdom Viridiplantae; phylum Streptophyta; class Magnoliopsida; order Asparagales; family Amaryllidaceae; genus Allium; species Allium cepa. The sequence continues at coordinate 704,668,087 of CM060938.1, read as the reverse complement.
ATTGAGAACGTCTACTTGCTTACAAAGGATGATCTTAACTATTAGATATCACAAAAGAAAACGCCAAAACATGAAAGTAATTTAAAAGGATCCTATTGCCACCATCATATGATGAATAGTCCTGAAATCAACCATTGCAGAGCCCTAGAGGGGATGATCATAAACTTCTTTCGAAAAGGAAAAATTCAAGAGTTTGTAAAAAGAATTTGAGAGAGAATCAATAAAGAGCTACATTTTGTAAAAATAAAATCTACATGGTTGGGAGTGAAATGCCCCTTATAATTGGATACTACCTAAGATGGTAGAAAAGCCTCTGTCCACGCCGAGTTGGCCAGGGCAGAGCACCTTCTGGAGGAAGGACGGAGTAAGCCTTTAGCCGCGCCATAAGATGGCTAGATTAAAGCACAAAACAAGCCCTTATCCATGCGACACTATGGCTATGGTAAGCACCTCCTAGAGGGAGGGCCGAGTAAGCCTCCAGCCATGCCACAATATGGCAAGGTTGAAGCACAGAAAAAGCCCTTTCCGTACCATGATGTGGCTAGGGTACAACACCTTCTGGAGAGAGGATTGAGTAAGCCCTTATCTGCGCCATAAGATGGCTAGTGTGAAGTACCGAATAAGCCCATGTCCGCACCGCAAAAGGACCAGAGCATGACGTCTCCTAGACAGAGGTCGGTTAAGTCCTTGGTTCTAGTCTCTAAGATGAGCTAACCAAGTCCACCAGACAACGATGGACTAAGACGTCTAGGCCCAAAACGAGGCCCATCAAACAATAGGCTAAATTATCCTAGCCCGAGAAGAGCCTCATCCTACAATGGAGTAAGAAGTCCAGGCCCAAGCAAAGGCTCATCAAACAATGGACTAGGATGTCCAGGCCCGAGAAGAGGCTCACTATATAATGGACTGAGACATCCAAGCCTAAGTGAAGGCATATTTGGCAAAAAACAAAGATGTCTAAGCCCGAGAAGAGGTGTTACTAAGAAAATTCATCTTCTGCTTAAAAGGAAAAAAGTAGGATCAGACCTTTCAAAGAGATCGAAGGGATGTAGTCAATAATATGATGCAGCTCAAGAACTTTCATGTAAGAAGTAATGTGTCATTCTATAATGATCACGAGGCGCTTACCCTCCGAAGGAAGAAAATGTGAGAAAACAAAGACATGGCCTCACACTAAACCTTCTGAAAACGCAATGAGCTTTTCAGACTGGATAATACACCTACAAGGCACCTTCTGATGTTATCAGAAGGTTTAAATAAAAACAGCATTCGTAAGTCAATGGAAAACAGCCTTCTGCCATCACTCGAGGAAGATACAACTTTCAATAGTAGTCAAGCAAAAAAAGCAACCTTCCGCTAAGGCCAAAGGACTCGTAAAGGCTATACACCTTCCGGTGGGATCGGAAGGTTCACGAGCTATGCATATAACAAACCTTGTGGTAAAGGCAATGGATTCTTGAAAACAAGTGAAGCATAAACCTTTCAGCAACATTCGGCAGACTATGATGATACATAATCAACGAACCTTCCAACAATAATGAAAGGCCTACAACCCTATATAGGAAACTATCTTTAGGCAAGACCGGAGGGATTATAATACCAAAAGCAACCTTCCTTACCGCATAAGGCATAAGGCTGATGGGATGCCACCCGCATCTATAAATAGGACCCAAGGGGTCCAATTTGGTGGGATTTTCCTCATTCAAAAAACTTGTAACTTCTTGGTCACCATTCATTAACCCTAATTGGGGATTTGATTTGGGGAAATTCAATAAAAGTAAAGTCTTATTATGAATGGCAAGGGAAGTCCTCTGATTTCATGAATCATTTTATCAATTGCTTATCTCGTTGTTGTTATAATATTATTTTACAGAATCAATTCTTCTGAAGGGTCCATACCGATAAGTTTGATGGGCCGACAACTGATCTGGGTCGATACAAGTAAGGCCTTCCAGGGTTATTAGCATTGTGACTAGGATTCTCCAACCAAAATTAGCAAATACTTATGCCTAAGTAGTAACCTAACCTTCCTAACGTTGGTCCACCACGCATATCCTTCGAAACAATCTAAGTATATGATAATAAGGTCAAAACTGACAGTTAGTATTCTAATACCTTTTGGCCAGGTTAAGTCCAACCTCCTTAAAGTGATTAATCTTTACAATATAATCAAAGCTTCTCACACACTACCAAGGATTTCTTTATTTACCATATTACCATAGAGACCAATCATTCAAACCTCTTGGGAGTTCTAGAGAACAACTTTAAAAGATTTTACGCAGTTAATTTTCGTTCATGTTAGAAAGAAATGCTTCATGAAGACTCTAAATAAGTTCACATCTGATAGATAACCTTCCGCTTGAAAGGCTAAACCTTCTAGCTACATTGTGATTCTTTATATTTGCATTCGGTAGTTATTGGAGAAAAGAACAGAGACAACAATTAAGGCTAACATCCTATTTACTTAACTAACCTCCTCTTTCCTGTTGAAAGCGTTATTTGGGGTGTTGACCAAAAATCCAGTTAACATTTAGAAGGAGGGCTTGGGCCTCTGACTTGTTATATCTTCAAATACAATAGCACTTTGACTCTCATCAAGCTAATTTCACATCAAAATCACCTGTTACTGATTCAATTATGGCTAAAAGATTCAAGAGGTCCAAACAAGGGTCTTCTGAACCCCAGCTCACAAGATTCTCCAATGTGGACAACAAAGATTCTAATCAACAATGAGGAACAAAGGTTAAGGCATGAAGCCTTGAGGATTATAAATAGAAAGAAGGTGGAATCCTATGATATAGGAAAATAGAGCTTAAACCCCTTCCACATGGGACCAACCACGATCTTTGCACTTGGAAGACGAGTAAATAGAAACGACAACATTTTTAAAAAAATGAGGAAAACCATCCAATAACATTTTATGTGCATGCAAATGTGCATATTTTTTCCACCATATTTAATCAATGTAAATTAAATAAATGTTCATATTTGATGTTTTAACTTGTTTAAACCAAAATTCAAATTATTTTCAAATTGTCACATATTCGTCTTCATATAGGGGGAAAATGGTCATTTTGTGCATTTATTAATTTGTGAAAATTTACTTGGAATTTTCTATGTTGTATTGTAGGAATTTTAGTGAATTTTACAATTGGCTTCATGAATATATGCATGCACAAGAGTGAATACAAAGGAATGGAGATGGAAATAATTCAAAATGATGATCATGGAGGACCCCACTACCCGCCTACCTAAATGTACACTTAAGAGATAATACACTTGCTAAAAGGCCATTAAATCTTCATGCACAGTTAATGGATGATTATTTGAAGTTAATGATAACTTGGCCACTACACTTCCTGAGAGAGTATTTTGGGTAGTTCCCAAAAGTGAATTAGGGGTTTAAACTTGTATAAATACCCCTTATGTTTCATGTAACTTTCACTTCTTTAGTCTTTCTTAGGCTCTCTTCTCTTTAGTTTTAGCTTAGAAACAAAAGAAATCTCTCTTCCTCTTTTAATGGCTACTTAGCCTTTTTTATTTTCATGTAACTTTCCTTCTTTTTATGCAATTTTAATTAGTATTTTATTTTACTTATATGCTCTCTTTCTTTCATGCTAGTATTGTAGATTTTATTTTATGCAATTAGATTAGTTTTCTTTCCATTAGCTTTCATCCTCCTTTTCCTTTTGTGTCATGTTGCAAGCTATATTTGTTGATTTGATAACAAATATGAGAGGCTAAACCCCTTCAATTTAGGGGTAATAAAGCTCTCTAATCATGTAGCTTCAACATAATTCGATAATTTTTTCTCTCTTTTTGCAATTCATGGAAAGTTGATGTTTACATAATTTTGTGTTTAGTATCGAGTTTTATGGCCTATGTTGTTCAAAAGAAATAGGCTATGCTTAGTCATATTAATCACAAACTGCCTCTTCATCTATATATGATTATGGCAAAGAAGTGAAATTAAATCAAAATTTTATGGTCTATATTTCTAATCATAGCTAATAGTTCATGCATAAAATAGATTTTGCTTTCAACTTTTTTGTCATATTTCATGAAAGTTAAAAGTGTATTAGTGGTTGTGTTATAGTTTGGTAGCCTATGTTGGGCTAATTAATAGCACAAATATGTCATACTTATAATAAGCACAACAACTAATTACACTAACGACCAAAAGAGAGATCATAATTCCATTATTTGTTGAACTATGTGATCTATAGAATCTCTAAACTGTCATTTTATTCACATAGTTTTCGTTCTTTTGTAGTTGTTCTTTCGTTAGTTTGTACATTTTCAATTTGTAGTTAACAACATTCTCAAATCTTTGGTTAATTTGATTCAATAGAAATTTAAAATCTAACAATTCCCTACAGATTAACCCATACTCACTACGTACTACGATAGTATGCCGTGCGCTTGCGGTTAAATTTTTGTTTCAAATTCGTTCGATGGTTTTCTAAACCGATAGAATTTCTATCGACGAATAATTTTTTGGCGCCGTTGCTGGGAATTTGCTTTGATTTTAATCTCTATTCTTCGAAATATTTTTGTTTTATTTTTGAGTGTTTCATTTTGTATGTATTGTATTTAAAAAGATATTTTTTTATGTGTGCTTTGTGATTTGATTTATGTGCTTGTTTTTTCTTGTTTGTTTCACATTTCGTATTTTAAAAAAAACCAACACACAATTCATTTGAAAAAGAAATTTTTTTATTTCATATACATTTTCATTCACATTTGCATTCACATCTTTTACATTTACATTTTCTTTCATTTTCTTCTTTTGTTACATTGGAAAAAAACTTTTTACATTTGCTGCTACAGCTGTTGCTTCATTTCAAACTGTGCCTACATACATTTATAAATCACTTCTTCCTGCCTTATCATTGCTCAACACTGTCATATTTCCTTTCTATGTGCATATGCACAAAATAGTGCATGCCACTGTTATATTTGCATACTATACACTTCACCGTCGCAATTACTTCCCATTGTAACAGCATTTCCTCTTACCCTATAGCATAACATTGCAACATCGTAGCTGTTATAACCCCTACTACCATACAACCTTAAAAACCACTTGCCGACCACTGTCAATAAACATCTACCCTCCAACTTGATCATATCACTCACCATCCTCCACCTTCTGAACAGCTACCATCGCATTATTCCTATACAGCAATCTCACTTTAAACTGCCAATAATGACCTCCAAACAACAACATCTCTAACAAAAACCATTCAATCTTGCTGCCTACAACCATTTTAAATACGACAGCTGTCATCCACCAAACTATCACAGAGCACAAACCACAAACTTCCATCATTTAATTACCCCTTGACATACATTCACCCAATAAAACAAGCAAACATTTCACTAGAACACATTACCATCCCATTACCACCATCATACGCACAATCCTCTCAATTCACTAAATCAATGCTACATTACCACCCATTTCCTCTACCCTAAACACTTACAGTCCAACAAACTCTATCACCAATCATCCATCCACATCCACAATTGCTGCCACATTCCCTGTTGCTTAAACCAAACATCAAGCTTCGACATCCCTGCATCAAATTTCCATGTTTGCTCCATTTACTTCTGTTCTATTCTACCCCCATCAATACCAAAGCATATCAACATTTCAACTGTTACCTTCATCAAAGTCCCTGTTCAACAATCAACCACAGCGACAACTTCACCAAATCTTCCTACTTACTCAACTCTTCTCCCACCATCACAAAACAAACCAGATAGTGCCACAAATCCTAAACCAATCTGCATAGTGATACAACAGCAAGCTCGTCACTGACTTAACCCTCCAAACTCATGGCCATAACCCATTCTTTCAAATAAACTGAAAGTGTGCTATGGATTGTGTAATATGCATATATGATAATACAGAGTATAATGATCATTATGATACTGTAAATAGTGTGGAATAAAAAGCAGTATAGTAAAATGACACCAGGAATTTTTATACTGGTTCAGAGCACCGTCCTACGTCTAGTCCCAGACTCCTTCTGGAATTTTACTAAAACAACAACCCTCACTTAACTCGGAGGAATAGGTCTATACAACCCCTGAGCAACCGAATAGGGACCTGAGCAGCAGAACAGGATTTCGCTCAGCAGCCGAAGAGGACTTCACTCGCTTGAGCAGCAGAATAGGACTTCAAAAAATACAAAAATAGTTTTGAATCTGTGTGTTCTTAATAACATGGGTATGTCACTTGTAGTAAACCCTTCCTATAATCTTCTCCTCGAGTGTGTGTGTGTGTATTTGAAGTATATGAAGAATAGAAAGGTATAGTATTGCTTTAATGCAGAATAATTAAAAGTATGATAGCAAATAGATTTCAGAAAGTTAGATCAGAGAATAAGAGAAATTGATTGTGGTTCAATGATTTGAAATCAAGTTGGAGCTCGTACTTATAAAGGTTAGAAAGCAGCGACTGTTGGTGAAGAGTTTCGATCGAAGTGTTGCGTCCGAATCTTTTCGTTAATGGTTCATATCTCTTCACAAAAAGTCGTGTCTTTTCAAAAAGTGGCTGTTATAGAAATTCAATCGACTGAGCCTCTAGGACAGTCGACCGAGTATTCAAAATAATTTTAAATTTTAAATTCGTACATTTATGTAACTATGCATGTTGTATAAAAATCCCAGTGGCAGTCGACTGTCTCAGGTGGTCAGTCGACTGACCTGATTATTTTTGTGCAGTTCGCAAAATTAACATATATATATATACACACACGTTAATTTCTATAACTTTAAAATACTTTTATAATGTAAATGTATGCTTATATATGTATAAAATATTTAGTAAATATAATGATTAAATACATAAGCTAGTGTAGACATAATCGAGGAGAGACTTTAACAACTATTGACCTAAGACTCAAAAACACATATTTAATGCAACGGGTTTTTAAAGTCTCGTATCCTTGTCTCTTTTTGTCGTAGCAGTTGTCAAATCTTTGTGTTGTAGTGATATCTTTGTGTCATGAATCAAAACCAAATCTCAACATTCTCCCCCTTTTTGATTGATGACAACCTGTAAATAGATGTAGATTTCGACTGTATATATATATAACATAAATACTTACTCACTTGAATCTTTGACGCTCTATATCCTTCATTCTTATTAGTAGCAATAGTATTTCTCCCCCCTTTTCATCGACGAAAAGGAATAAGTAATATGATATGATAATGTGAAAGATAATATGAAATAAAACCAAGAACAATCATCCACACATTTAACATCCATAGTCAAGAGTGCTCAATATAAATAAACTAGAATGGCCATTTAGTACAAGCCATATGAATTGAAAATCAAATGTCTTAAATGAACATCTTACTCCATCGGTTGCTTACCCCTACCACTGTAACCTTCATCACCATCATCATCACTACTACTAGCTTGATCATCGTCAGAAGAAGAAGAAGTCCATGTAAAGACGGGTTGCTTACCTGGATCGCCTATATTAGCAGTAGATGTACCGAAAGAGCATGATATAGCTTGCCATAATTTGGTGAAAAATCCTTTGACCTTATCGAGCTTCTTATCAATTTTGAGGAATTTGATCGTAGAATTTGTTGATTACGACAAATTATATTGATGGATTCACGTGGTCGAAGACCTTCATTTGGAATCATATTTCTTCTTGTTGATAACGAGTCAATCTTTAATGAGATGGTTGTTGAGATGGCTCACCATGTTGTTGTGGTTGGACTTGAGCTATTTGCCTTTGGGTCTATTCTTAAAAAGATATTATATGTGGGGGTCGGGCAACCGGCAATTTCATCAAGGCTAAAGTCGAAGTGTTCAAACATCCAACGGTAGAAACTGGTGAATCCAGTTTTGGAACTTCACAAGCTTTGAGAAGACGCATAATATATTTGCCGTAGTAAATTATATTCATCCTACCGTTGTTGAAACTTAAAAATTCGTCTAGAATTAAACGGAACCAGTTTACTTTAATGTTCCCAAAGATAGCATACAAAGCTTGAAAATTATTTTCGGAGACAAGTCCATAACTCCTGGTTCTAGGAGTTACGGTTTTCATTGGAGCACGATGAATAATTCGGGCCGTTGGCAGTAAAGATATCGATTTTAGTTGACGCATGTCATCTTCTAAAAACAAATGGCTTACAGGGTCTCGAACAACTAAATCAACATCAATAGTAGCTAATTCTACACCATCATTTTTTGTTTGTAAAATATGAGCCATTCGGTTTAGAGAGAAAAAGACGGGTTTCCCACATACGAAACTCCATACACAGTCTTGTTGATTTGGAATGTCTTAGTGACCCAAATTAGGTTAGCGTAGAATAATTTCACCATAATTTGGTTGATTTTGTGTTTTTGCCATCGATGCTAATTAGCGATTCTAAATTGCTCCTTCGAGCGAACTCTTGGATGAGATATGGGGAAAACTCAGGGAATTTGATGAACGAACCTTCGAAGATCATTGAGTCTTGCATCCATCTCCACCTCTTTATCATGGTGTCATCAAATAGCCACCTTTGAATTTGTTCATTCGACGGAGGTTGAGATGATGCAGAAGCTTGTCCCTTACGTTTTGTTGCCATTTAATTTTAATTTTGAAGAATAAAAACTGAGTTTTGGATAGCCTAGGGTTTTTTTAAATTTAGAAATTTGAAATGGTAATGAGGAGAGAAGGTAAAGTGAAAGATAAAACGGGTAAAGGGGTAGGTGAAAAGGTAAAAAAATAACTCAGATCTACGGCTCAGTCGATTGGCTCGGGGCTTCAATCGACTGAAGATAAAGATTGAATTTTTTTCGATCTTCCAGTCTAGTTGACTGAGGCTCTGAGACAGTCGACTGGCCATGTGATATTAAATTTTATATTGCTTCAATCGACTAGCTCAGCGCCTTAGTCGACTGATGCTGAAGGTAGAAAATATTCAACCTTCTGGTCCAGTCGATTGAGGCCCTGGGACAGTCGACTGGCCATGTATATATAAAAAATCGCTTGTTGTGTCAGTCGGCTAACCTCCTGGTCCAATCGACTGACCTGGAGTATTTTCTGTAATGAATTTATTTTTGGTGTGAAATGTATATATATTATTTATGTTTTCTAATTCTTTTATTATAAGTAGTTTTTATTTTCATGAATAATATAGAAATAACTTTATTTTGCAGCTAAATGTTAATATTTTCTATATGTGAGATGTCGATTAATGCACCAGAAATAAATTTATTTAAAAACAGAAACGTACGCATGTAGAGAAATTATCTGAAAATACAATGAAAGATAATTAAAACTATGATTATTTTGAGGGGGCTAGGCATCTTGAACTCTTTCAGTTGCTTACGACCATCATTCGATTCCTCGTTGTGATCCCACGAATTCGGTGTGTATGGTGGTCGTGGTGGAGACGAAGTCGATGGTCGTCTGATAGGCAAAATTTCATGTTCGTCTATCAGATGTGACGATGCCCCCACAGAATTTTATAGCGATGTGCTCCATTATTCCTATCCGTCTGGAGTTTATTTTTGTTCGTAATACATCTCCCGTTGTAGCATTAGAGATTTCTGCTAATAATGGTGGAGATCGTCGATCTTTTATTTCGTGTTCGGAGAAATATTAATAGTCTTCTTTCTCTTTTCCTTGACCGTAGTATATCCGATGCGATAATCCGATGATGGTTTATGATCCGGAGTTTTTGGAGAGTTGTGTGAAGCAATAATTTCGACGGAATCCGTTGTAGAGGAAGTTGACATTCTCTTTAAAAAATTGTTGTTAACAAAACTTTACTTCAGAGAAAATCGAATGATGGTATTACTTTTGGTTGGGTGCATAGAAAAAGAAATATGTGTTTATTTACAGATTTAGTTTTAGGAAAAATGGGATAATATTTGGTGGATTATATTAATTCTAGCCAAGAAGTATGGTGAAACATTGGTTTCCTGTTGGCTGAGCTATTCTGTATAATTTTAATATTTATAAAATTAGTAATGTAGATTATAAAGTTAAAGGTGACATATAATGCAGTATAAAATACTGTTATCATATAATAAAATGGCCATACTAGACTAGAATAGAAAACATTAATAGCTCAGGTGATTAAGACACCTGGGTTATTTACAACAGGTCATGAGTTCGAGTCTCAGCATTGTCAAAATTTTGAATTTTTGTAAAAAAATAATTATTTTTGAGTTTTTAATTAAATTTTTTATGTATTATTTATATATCTTTACTAGAAATTCTACCGAGCTCACGTCATAACTTTATAAACGTATTTTCTAATAGTGGTTTAGTAAAAATATCAGCTAATTGATTTTCTTATGGTACGTAGTCCAGATTTATCACTTCTTTTTCTACGTTATCACATAAAAAATGATGTCTAATATCTATATGTTTAGTTCTAGAGTGGTTATTGGATTTTTAGATAGATTTATTGCACTAGAATTATCACAGTAAATTGTTGATTTTGATAGATTGATTCCAAAATCTTTAAGTGTCTGTTGCATATAAATTACTTGTGTGCATGCTAGTGCTGCAGAAATATATTCTGCTTCACAAGTCGATAAAGAGACACAGTTTTGTTTCTTACTAAACCATGATATTAAAGACTTACCAATGAAGTGACACGTACCGCTTGAACCTTTTCTATCTGTTCGTGATCCTCCGAAATCAACATCGTTGTATGATAATAATTCGAACGAACACTCTTTCGAATAGAAAAGTCTGAAATTTGTAGTTTCACTAAGATAGCGTAGTATACGTTTTACAGCATGTAAATGTGATTCTTTCGGGTCAGATTGAAATCGTGCACATAAGCACACACTCATTATAATATCTGGTCTACTTGCTGTTAAATAAAGTAGTGAACCTACCATACTACGATATAGTTTTTGGTCTATACATTTGCCGTTTTCGTCTTTATCAAGATGTGCTGTTGTGCTCTTAGGTGTTGGTTTGGCAGAAGTTTTTTCCATTCCAAACAGTTTGATAAGATTATTACAGTATTTTTCTTGATTAATAAAAATTCCATTTGAAACTTGTTTTATTTGAAGTCATAGAAAATATGATCATTCTCCCATATGGGACATTTCAAATTCTCTAGTCATTATTTCAGAAAATTCGTTACATAATTTATTATTAGTTCGGCCAAATATGATGTCGTCGATATATATTTGAACTATTAATATATCATTTTTCGAATGTTTTATAAATAAGGTTTGGTCTACTTTTTCAATTTCAAAACCTGAATTGATTAGATAACTTTTTAGTCGTTCATACCAAGCACGTGGTTCTTGTTTTAAACCATATAAATCTTTCTTGAGTTTATATACATGATATGGATATTTTTCATGAATAAATAAAGGAGGTTGTTCAACATAAATGTTTTCTTTAATATATCCATTTAAAAAGGCACTTAACATCCATTTGATAAAGTTTAAAGTTATTAAAACATCCGAATGCCAATAAAATTTGTATTGCTTCTAGTCTAGCAACTGGAGCAAACGTTTCTTCGTAATCTATTCCTTCTTCCTGATTATATTCTTGTGCTACTAGTCTTGCTTTATTTCTAGTTATATTTCCTAATTCATCTTCTTTATTTTTATAAACCCATTTAGTTCCTATAACAGTTTGATCGGTTGGTCTAGGTACAAGTTCTCAAACATTATTTCATTCAGACTGATTTAATTCTTCTTGCATAGCAATAATCCAATTTTCATCGAATGATGCTTCCTTTGCATTTTTAGGTTCTATAGTAGAGAGAAATGCTACATTAACCGTTAAATTTAATTGATTTCTAGTTCGAACATTTGAATTTATTTCTCTAATTATATTTTCTATAGGATGATTTCTTAAAACTCTTCGAGGAGATCTTATTATATTAGTATCATTTTTGTTTTCTAAATTATTACTAATGTTTTCATTTTCGCTAGAGTTATAAATGATATTGTCATCATATTTTGAATTGTTTATTATTATAATTGTTTGACTATTATTAAGTAAGTCATTGTTACTAATTGTGTTAGAAACAGGATTAGAGTTTTCATCAAAAGATACATGGAGTGATTCTTCTATAGTATTAGTTCATTTATTAAAAATTCGATAAGCTTTGCTTCGATTCGAATATCCAAGAAATATTCCTTCGTCACATCTTGAACCAAATTTGCCAAGCTGATCTTTGATATTTAATATAAAACATTTTGATCCAAATATTTTAAAATAAGATATGTTTGGTTTTCTACTGTTAAAAAGTTCGTAAGGAGTATTTTTAGTGAGAGGTCTGATAGAAACACGATTTAAAACATAACAAGCAGTTGCAACAGCTTCTGCCCAAAATTGTTTTGGTAACGTGCTTTCATTTAGTAAAGTTCTTGCGCATTCTTGAAGGGTTCGATTCTTTCGTTCTACAACTCCAATTTGTCGTGGAGTTCTAGGAAACGAAAAGTTATGAAATATTCCTTTCTTCTTACAATAGTATCAAATTGTATACTTTCAAATTCACCTCCGTGATCACTTCTAATATTTTTAATTTTAATACCTTTTAAATTTTGAATTTGTTTAACAAATGTTTTGAAATTTTCAAACGCATCACTTTTCTTTTTCATAAAAATAGTCCATGTATATCTAAAGAAATCATCAACAATTACAAATATGTATTTATTACGATTTATGGATTGAATTTGGGTAGGGCCAAATAAATCCATATGAAGTAACTCGAGCGGTTGTAAAGTCAAAATAACTTTCTTCGATTTAAATGAAGATTTAGTTAATTTACCCAATTGACATGAGTCATGTATACTATTAACTTTAAAATTCATATTTGGTAATCCTTTTACAAGATTATTTTTATAAATTTTATCTATATTTTTGAAACTGATATGACAAAATCGTTTGTGCCATGTCCACGGATCATTTTCTTTAGCTATTAAACACATATTTGAGTTATGATTAACTTTCATATTTAAAACGTAAATGTTTTTATCTCAATTTCCTTCGAAAATAAGATTTTGATGTTGATCAAGAATACTACATTTATTTTCAGAAAATGATATTTTAAAACCTTTATCGTATAATTGACTTATACTTAATAGATTATGTTTTAAATTCTTAACTAATAAAACATTTGTAATAAGAGGTAATTAGATGTACCGTAATTGCTCACATCGCCTTTGCCGAAGAAATATGCTTTGGAATTATCTCCAAAAGTGACAGAACCTCCATCTGAGTATGTAATATTTATTGGCATATCTTTGTCTCATGTCATGTGTTTTGAGAAACCACTGTCGAGTATCAATTTTCCTCTTTTCTTGAGTGGGACCTGCAAAAAATATGAGATAACGTTGGTACCCACCTTTTAATAGGGTCCTAAGAGTTAGATCTTAGGAAATCATACCCAAGAGGGTTTAGTATCCCTTTTATAAATATAAATTTTACTATTATGAACATTTTCTACGAAAGAACTAATATACTTTTTCCTTATTAACTTGTTATTAGTTTTAGGTACCCATATATTTATAGTTTTAGAAACTAGTCCATTTGAAGACGTAGATGTTTTATCATTTTTAACTTTGTTTAAATTATAGATTGTGACTCTTTAACTTTCTTCTTATATCCTATACCATGTTTATTACTAACAGATTGTGAATTCTCAATAATCCTAGATAAATTTTCTCTTCCTTTATTAAAATTTGAAACATTTTTAGTGAATCCATCTAGTTTGGTCTTTAGACTTGATTTTTCTAGTTCTACCATTTTAATATTAGTTTTTAAAACATGATTTTTAAAAACACGACTATCATTCTTTTCTTTTTGAGTTTCAATTTCTTGACTCAATAATATAAGTTAAGAATTAACATCAGAAAGAGATTCTTGAGTTTTCTCAAGTTCTTCTTCTAATATTTTCTTCTCATCTTTAATAATATATATTTTGAATTCTGCCTTGTTTTGATTTTCTACGGCTTCTTTATATTTTCTTTTAAGACTTTTTAAAGTACCTAATAATTTAGAGTTTATTTCTATCATAACATCAAAAGTAAAATCACTAATCTCATTAGCTTTAGCCATAAAACATACGTTAACTTGTTCATTATCGCTGTCACTTTCACTTCCCAAAGAAGAAGATGAAGATTTTGAATCATCCTATGTGACTGAAAAGGCTTTTCTTTTGAATTTGTCCTTCCTTTTATTTCGATATTCTTTCTTTTGATGTGGACAGTCCTTCTGCATATGCCCCGTTTTGTGACAGTTAAAACATTCCATAACTGATAAAGATGGTGGTTTATTGTTGTTTGAGCTTCCCTTGCCATTATTTCTGTTTCTTTTTCTCTATTTCAAGAATTTCTTGAAGTTCTTGGCAATAAAAGCTAGGTCATCTTTGTCTGAAGCTGATTCTTCTTGTTCTGCATGAAATTCTATATTTTTTTATCTTGAGCCTGAACTCTTTTTGTCTGCAAATTTACTTCATAAGGCATTAGATTCCCTATTAACTTTTCCGGAGTCATTTTGGAAATGTTGTTCACTTCTTCAATAGCGAGAACTTTTCTTTCCCATTCTTCTGTTAAAGAGTTAAGGATTTTGCATACATATCAAAGTCTGAATATTTTTATCCTAGTCCTACTAATGAATGATAGATATCCTAAAATCTTGAGTACATGTCATTTATGGATTCATTTTCTTTCACTCTAAAGTTTTCAAACTGACTCTTGAGCATGGATATTTTGCTTTGTTTAACCTTGTTGGTTCCTTTGTGTGTAATTTTTAGTGTTCTCCATATTTTATATGCATTATTGCACATGATAACACGGTTGAACTCATTTTTATCTAAGGCACAAAACAACATATTCACGGCTTTTGCATTAGCTGTTGTAGCGACTCATAATTTTCGATGTTTAAAATTTGTTAATTTAATAAGATTTTTGTAATTAAATCTAGAATAAATAAATAAAATTGGAATTTTATAATGAATTAATAATAGGAATGAAATATAAGAATGTTAATACAAGTTAATAAATAACTAATTTAGTGTAATCTCAATTAATTGAAATAATCCTAGGGTTATAATTGATTGTAATTAGTAAATTGGGAAATAAATTCAAAGTTATATTAATTAATGAAATAATACGTAATAAATTGTAAATTGATATAATTAATGCTAGATAAGTTATTATAATAATTGTTGGTTGATAATAAAGTATGAATGAGATTAAATTAGGCAAATAATGGTAATTATTAATTGTTTACCCATTTATTTAATTTATTGAATTAGATTTAAATCCATTACAATTAAATGTAATTAAACACTAAGTTAATATAAATTTAGCTGATGACTATAGACCATTAGGGCAATTGGATATATAGTAATGTTAAATTTATCCATAAGGTAATGATTGATTAAATAAAAAGGAATGAGAAGCAAGATCTATTAATTTAAATTTAATAATTGAATTACTTGAAATTTAATGAAATTTAATGTTTGTATATTTCGAAATTGAAATTAAGATGGAATTTGAGAATATTAATGTAATAGATCATGAATCCAATGTTAATTTCATCCATTTGACAATAATGAATTGAATAATATAATGAAAAGTAAATTAAATGGAATTATTAGAAATTAAATTTATAATTTCTGAATTTAATGAAATCGAGGTTAACACTGAATTGATAAATTAATCAACTCTAAATTGACGTCTAAATTTGTTTAAATTAGTGTAAATGATTAAGAAATTCGAAAATGATAACAAATTTCGATTATAGAATTGAAACTGAAAATTTGATTTAATTAATTAATTATTAATTTATTTAATTAATGTAAAAATATCCATTTTGGCCACTGACTCGAATTTCGATGAAACTAGTTTTATCGGATCCGTAATAGTAAATTATTGTAGGATTTTAAGTTTTATAGCAATCGGACTTGCCGTTTGATCGTACGGACTCGAAACGCCTTGAAATCAATTTAATTGAAATTAATTTGAAATAACTTGATTTTTGCATAACTTTTTCATACGATGGAATTTGGACTTGAAACCTGTTCCATTGATTTTAAAATATTTTAAAACATTGATTTTGATATATGGGTTGACCCATTTTCATACTAGAGTCGAAACGGGCTTTTTGGGTTGTTATCGTTCAAATTTCCAAACCAATCAAGCCCGTTTGTTTCTATTGTGTTCTGCCTATATATATATATATATAAACCCTAGCGGCCTTTCTAATTCTCATTTCTGTACGTACAGAAATTTCTATTGCTCCTCTTTCTCAATGGCAGACAAACCCCAAAATTTACAACCTAGTTTCAATTCAAAATTCAACTTCAAAAATTCAAATTCCTCAATATATATCGAATTATATATCGATTTGAAGCTCTCGACAAGCGCATCTCAGATCTATAATATGTTTTCCAATTTGGGTCACGTTTCGCTAGAAATCGAAGAACAATTATCGACCGCTCATCACGTTACGGTGAACGTCGTTGGATCGTCAAATAAATTATACCCTTGTGTAGAGGGGACTGAAGGGATGGCATTGGCGTGTTTCGTTCGATTATTGGACGGCTAAATCATTGGCAAGAATTGGATTAGGGTTTCAGTATGGGTGGCGGTTTAGGCGATCGCGAGGCTAATGGGATCGTCGACAAGAGAAGGACGTAGTCGGAGCATGGCGTTCGACCATCGGTGGGGAAGCGCCGTGCGTTAGTGATGTCAAGGGCGGCGAAATCTGCTACTTCGTGCTCGCGTTCGAAACCGGGTAGAGCTCTCATGCGCACGTTCCAGGTAAGTGACGTGGCTATCGACAATTGGTTGTATTTTATTTATTTAAATTTTTGATTTCAAATCTTCTAACACGCGTAACTTTTACATACGAGGTCAAATTAACGCGCGATTTTCTCCGCTAGGATCGTATTGAAATTCCAAACACTTTGACGCTTCTTTGGATGAATTCTGAGACCATTTGAAATTTGGGTTTAAATTGGATTTAAATTCAATAAGGTGAGTGTTTTAAACCACTCACAACTTATAAAATTTCTTATGTTTGTTAAATTGATTTATGATATGATTAGAAATTTAATTATGATTGTTTGGCATATTTTGAATCATCATCTGTTTTATTTGAATTTATTGGGATAAAATAGTTATTTAATTTATTATTGAATATAAACTGCCAATAAATACCCGCTATTTATTATATGTTCTATATTGATATTATTGATTGAATTGGAAGATGATTGTGATAAATGTTTGATGATTGATATTGGATAAATGGTTATTGTATTTCATATTGTAATAAACTGCAAGTTGTTATGGATTTTTATTTCATTCGAGATTGCAGTTTGAAATAATATATAACCATATTTATATTTTAAATTACGAATTGAAATGATAAATATCCGTATCACTTGATCATAGGATAGAAAATTATATACAGACATGGTGGTCTATATATAAAAATATTTTGAAATGATTTCTATAGTTTTGTAAACAAATATATGGTTTTATATAAATGTTGATTTTTGATGTTATATAAATGTTATTTTACTCTTAATTTTAAGCTATGTATAAATTTATTTTAATATAGAATAAGCTTAAAAATAAGTTTGATTTTATTGAAAATAATATGGTTAAGTATTTAAATTTTATTTCAATATAGAGTTTATAATGATTTAAATGAACTAAGGTTGGAAGACAAATTAGAGATTTATTTGAAACTGAATTTATTTAAAAATTAAACTCAAATAAGCTTGATGTGAAATCTATTAAATTTGAAATTTTAGAAGGTATAATTTTGTAACTTGATTTTGGTTTAAGGTGAATTAAATGAATATTTCAAGTATAAATAAATTGAAGGAAATATTTATTTATTTGAAATTTGAGTTTTATTTAAATGATAATGAATTTATTATGTAAAATTGTAACGACCCAACTTCCTAACTCCAGGAAGTCGCATCGCTAATAAGAAAGAAAGGGATAGAGAATAGAAAGAAAGAGAAGAAAAAGAAAACAGCACATCAGAATCTAAACAGCGGAATGAATAAATTATATTAATAACATAAAATATTTACATAGTTTACAACCACTATCAGAGTACACAGATAATACAACACATACTAGACAGTTATAAACACCTGTCTAGTATTTACAACATAATACAATCTCAGAGACAAACACAGAACACACAGCGGAATACTAATATCTAACACAGAAGCCGCCTGCTCCATTGCTCCTCCAATATTCGTCAAAGCTCACCCGAATCCTAACCTGAATCCCTTGGCTACTCGTAAAAATTTGAGTACCCAAGAGTTTATGAAAAACAAAAATAAACTCCGGGTCAGACATGGGTCTGGTGTGAGTAACAGGTTAAAGTTGCTTAACTTTCAAAAATCCTTTAAAAGAAAGGGTATCACGTAAGACTTCCCACACATAAACATGGAAAAGTTTTTACCTTACGCTAACCAAAAATTTGATAGGAAATCCGATGATATTATAATAGTGTCTAGGGTTTCCAAATAAATATGAAATAGCCGAAATTGTTACATGATTAAATTCAAGCTACTAGCCACAAAAGTGGGTAATACAATCAAAACCGTTGGCACTTATTGGATTTTGGATTCCATACAATGGCAGGGCTACTGGGTACCGCCCGACACAGTACGTGGCCTAGATCACCGTACCGAGGAGCCACCCTAACTCCCCTGCAACACAAGGCCGGACCCATTCCTTACTGAATAGTTCCAAACAAGACAACCCCGGCAGTTGTCGCGAACCAACTGCCCCACACAGCCGAATATAAAGGGACTTCTAGACAGGAGTAAATCTTGCTCTCAAGTGGGGGCTACCCACGAAGCCTTGCTGCACCTCCCCCGTTTTAGCCATTCCCCGTTGATGAGGCTTGAGGCTACGATTACCTTTATAGAACACATCTCGTAGAATGCTCATCGTCCTCCTGACGATGTTCTGAAAGCATTCAATCCATACAAGTTCGTTCCGGGTTCGAACGAAACCGAAGGCATTATCTCGTTACACTCATTTTGGAATCACCCTTAGAGTTAACGACGATAACCCTTACACTCTAAATCACCATCTCGAACCTATAAGTACTATTCCGTCAAACTCATTACGGAATCACCCATAGAGTTATACTGACTTATACTTCTTACACCTCGAGTCTTCACTTGCTCCACTTAGATTCACGGCCTAACGTTAATTGGAATCGATGTGGTTTTCGGATTCCAAATATGGAAACCCGATCCCGGTCTCATCGAAATCCAAAGCGTGTCTTTTAGGTCCAAGTTGTTTTAAGTTTAAAACAATTCAATATAATTATCCATATACACACAGATAGATAATTCACATCATCATAATAGATAATCAACAACATTATCATAAACAAGTAATCATCACAAATTGATAATCTATATTATCATCATCCATAGATAACTCATATCATCATCACAATGCAACCAATGCATCCATAATATACAACACTATTTATCTCATGCCTGAGATTCAAACCATTCAGGGTAAACCATATCATCCATTCATAAGCATAGATCTATAATCACACCATCTATAATTAATTTAAAATGAATTAAATTAATTACTTCTATCTCTAATTAATTTAAAGTGAACTAAATTAATTACTTACCTTTAATTAATTTAAAATGAATTAAATTAATTACTTCGTCATCTAAATCTTGCTTGCTTATTTATTAATTGATTACAAATCAATTAAATAATTATCCTCAAATTAATCACCTTAATTAATCACTCTTGATTAATTATCCTTTAATTACATTCAAGTAATTATCCTTAATTAATTTTACAAATTAATTATCCTTAACCAAAATAAGTAATTAACCTTTAATTACTTCATTAACTAATTAATCCTTCATTAATTACTTCCTTAATCACTTACCATTGATTAATTAATCTTAATTAATTAATCCTTAATTACATCATTAATCATATTAATTAATGATCCTTAATTACATTTTAATTAATTACTATATTAAGTAATTAACCTTAATTGAACCAAAATTATAAATCACTTTTGATCAATCACATTTGGTAATTAACTACTCTTAATTACTTCTAAATTACTCCCAAATTAATTACATTTAATGATTAATTATATTTTCTAATCAATCTTGATTAATTCATTAGTAATTAATTACCCTTAATTAATTACATCACTTAATTATTTTCCATTGACTTAATCAATCAATACTTAAATTTATTACACTAAGTAACTAATTCTTTATCACTTCATAAAGAAATTACCTTCACATTAATTACACAAAGTAATTAGTTCAAAAACTCTTCCATACTTCAATTAATTATCTCCAGTAATTTGCTTAATTTAATTACTTCTCTAAGTAATTAATCTCCACTGATTACTTATCATCTCTTCTAATGATTATTCTAAATTAATTAAACTTAATTAATTAATTTAAACTAATCCAATTAATAAATTAATTACAATGAGTAATTAATACCTTTAATTATTTCCATAAAGCAATCATACTTATTCAAGTTCCATAATTGATTATCTAAATTAATTAATCCAATTAATTATCAAAATTAATTACATTAATTAATTAATAAATAATTCCAAGTTAATGACCTTCATTAACTTATCATTAATTCTTTTAATTACTTTTCTTAAGTAATTATCTTAAATTAATTAATATTAATTACAAATTTAATTAACCTTAATTACTTAACTAATCCTAAATTAATTTATTCCAATTCTTAATTAAATAATTAACTTATTTAAATTACCTTATTAAATTAAAGAGTCAAAATCATTAAATCTTTGATTTACTTTAGAATAAAACATTTCTTGTTAATGATTACATTATCATTAACAAAGAAATTTAAAACAACTTATCTTGTTTTCAAATTACATTTTAAAAATTTAGATTTAAATTGAAAACCAAACTTAACTTTATCAAAGTTTTAAAAACATTCTAAAACCTTTTTAAAGTTATGATAAATAAATTTCCCATTTTATAAAAAGAATCTAAACCCATATTTATTTAAGATACAAATCATATTTAAAATATGATTCAATATCAAAAGCTGTTTAAACATTTCAAAATTTAAAAACTTCTTTTATTTTCAAAACATGATTCAAATTTGAATCTTGTTTCTAGATTTAAACTTATGTTTAAATCTTCTATTCCAATTTAAAGATTTATCTTTAAATTCAATTATTTAAACTCTTTTATAGTTGTTTAAAACATTTAATTTAAAAAGTTTAAGTTAAGATTTAAAAACTGGAATTCAAACTCAAATTGAAACCATACCTTAAGTTTAGTTTTAAATTCTTGTTCAAAATTTGCATTCAGATTTTAAACAAATTTTTGAATTGAAATGTACAGGTTTTGTCTAAAACCTATTAGCTTCAGGAAAATACCCAAGCCCCCTTTATTTTACTTCGAGTAACAACTCGAATTACCCGAGTATTACCCGAGTCACAACAACTCTGCAAACCCAACAATTACCCTGATACATCACCCCACCGTGCATATGCACGGTGGCTCTGGCCATCTCCGGCCTCGTCCAATACATCGAACAAGTCGACGTTCTACCCAGAAACCCATCACGACCATCAAATCATTCTTCCAAACTCGAAAACGAAATCGTGCTTAAATCCCAAACTGGAACCCTTCTTCAAAACCTGTCATCGCCAAAATCACTGCCCTCCGTCCACCAGAATAGCAGCAACTCCGGCCCTGACTTCGTTAACAACCACACTTCCAATTCCCAAAGTCCCGTTATGCTCGATCAACCAGAGCCCTCACCTCGACCCAAAATAATCAGCCTGTCCAAACTAGGTTTAGGAACTTCAATCCTTCACCGCAGCTATCACAATCACTTATTCGGCTATCTGAAAATTTTGCCGCAACCCCTGATCACTCAACTCCCTTCAGAAAGAATCATGAACTTCCAAACCAACCAGATCACCAAAGGCATTCCAAATCATCATTTCTGGTTAAACCAGAAATGCCCTTTTTCTTCTCTTTACTAAAAATTATGATTTTAGTTTTAAAAATCATGTCTCTGGTTAATGATTCAGTATACACTATTGAATTGATAAATTAGGATGTTAGAATTTTGATCAAACTAACATTTGCCTGTTCTATTTGGTCTTCCAGAGACATGCAAGTTTATTTAACTTGATTAAAAAAAATTTAAGCTTACTCTATGATCTAACAAACATATTTATTTAATACTTAAATCTGAATATAGATTGGATCAAGGGGTAGTAATTTTTGAATAAGACTTCAACTTAAGAATTTAGTAATCGGAGATGTTACAGGCTATATACATATACACAGCTACACACATTCATATACAAGTACAGCAAAGCATTTAAAATTATACATACCCAAACATACTAGTCACATGCAACCAGATATACATACATAAGGCATACTATTTCCAGTCATCAATCAAGCAACAGATTATACTTAAGATTTATTTTAAAAATAAAAGTTACTCACTTTGAAATGTATGAAACAGAGCCCAAATTATCTGAAAAGCTTCTGTTTTTGATTTAAAAACCAGTGTCCCCTCTTTGCTAAAAGAAACTTAAACTTTGGATGCTTTAACTTCTTTGAATTTTTGATAAAACTTGAGTTGCTTTGTATTTAAATTTTGCATGCTTGCTTTTTGAAACTTCAAATTGCTGTTAGAAACTTGCATGCAGGCCTGACTCTATATGCATTTGAGTCTTTAAATTTGCAAAGCTTTAATTTGCAGTTAAATGCTATGATTGCTTGAACTAGTTGAAGAGGAAGGAAATGCAGGCTTTTTCATTATGCTTTTTGAAATGGATTTCAGGTGCAGGCTATTTCTTTTGCATTTGAAAAGGTTTAATAGAGGACTGCAAGTTGGTTTTGAAATATGGCCACAGGCCTGGCATGTTTGAACAGATTTGAAAATACAGGCTTTTGACTTTTATATTTTGAGGAAGAGCTTCAGATTTTGGTTTGTATTAAATTTTTGTTTGAGGAGTAATTTCAAAATCTTGATTTTGAGGATTTTCAGATTTTTGGTTTCTTGTTTGAGGAGGCATTTCAGATTGTAAATCTGAAATTTAATTTTGGATTTTTTTGGAGAGTTTGAAAACAAATTTTGTTTCAGCTGGAAAATTTTTCTTCTTAACTTTTGAAAAGAATGAAGATTTAGAAAAGAAGCATGAGGGAATAAGCAAACATGTTTTATAAGTGTATAAATGATTTATTTAAAAATTAAAAGAAAAACAAATAAAAGACACTTGTAAAAAAAACATACACTTGTTACACTAGTCATTTAATTCAATTACACTTGTCATTATACCCTTTTGTTTAATAACATGTGTCTTGAGATTAATTCTACTTGTTTTTATTTAGTTTAAAAGTAAATGAAATCCTCTTTCTTTATTAAATACATATATATAAAGTAATTTCATAAATAAATGTATATGTATTGCTTTTTAAAGAAAATGAATTAAAATAATTTATATAAAAGATGAAAGTTTACTTACAAGATTTAAATATGTTTATTCATTTGAATTTAAAATAAATTCAAAAATCAAATCCTATTCATACATTTTAAAAATCCAATTTTAAAACTAATTTTATATTAACATTTTTAAATTTTAAAAAAATAACAATATTGTCTTTTAAAACATATCTATATTTATACATTTATTATTATTTGAAAATAACATATTTATTAATTTAAATCATTTATAAAAGAAATCATAAATTACTTATCTTATTTAACTTATTTAAATGCATTAATGTTTTAATGTTTAAATAGTATTTTAAATTTACTTATATAATTTCTAAATTATCAAAATGATTATTAGAATTTAAAACAAGATTTTATTTGTTAATTTAACTTCACATCAACTTTATCCATTCACAATATATATATACAAATATATATACATACATTATAAATAGGAAAACAATTATTAGCTTTTAAAAGGTAAAATTCATAAATTACACTTTTATTTAATTGGATTATTAAATCAAGAAAATTTTTATTAAAATTTTATCAAATCAATTTAATTTTAAATACAGATTATTAAATTGATATTGCTAAAATTTTCGAGATATCACATTCCTCCCTCCTTAAAAGAATTTCGTCCCCGAAATTTAGAAGCAAAAGTAATTTAATAACCCTATTTAAAATTTTAAATCTTACACAAACATACATCAATCATATGCTAACAATCATAGCAACCAATTTATCTAATCAAACAAATTTAATTATCCAGATAAAATTCTGGATGAATTCCCACGAGTTTCCCCAAGTATATATATATATACCGGGAAACTCGCCTTACAAAATACCAACAATCAAAACTACGAAGCTACAAAGCTTCTACTCATCTAGATCTATAGAACTAAACAGGATATTAGACTACAGACGAGTCTGACTCAACAACCAAACCTTCCTGAACAGCTGGTTCCACTTCTAAAGATAACTCATACACGTACTCCCTCAGAGATACGTGAAACTCACCGAATCCAATTATCCAACTGGCTATTCAACTCTTGAAAACCAAACACCAATCCAACCAAAACACAGAAGAGATCCAAACAAAACTCCGACTCTGGAATCCAAATTCCTTCATCTTTTATCTCCAAAACTCTTCTGACGATCTCGGGCTGCCTAAATCCAAACTGATCAGCTCAACTCTTGCTGATTCCTTTAGAAACAATCTAGACCAAATGCAACCCAACACAACGATCTTCTCAAGATTAATCCAAAACCGGATACACAACTTCACCCTTCAAACCTCAGAAGAACAAACTCACTTCTTCTATTCGGAAAAGGCAAAACAGAAGCATTCCCAAACTGCTTCCGCTGCACAACTCTGAACTGGCACAAAAGATACCGCTCATGAAGAATATGAGCACAAACTGGACATCACTTCCCAGAAATATGGCTCAACATATCCAAAGAAACTCAGATGTTTCACCAATCCTGAGCTGCCTTATCAAACCTATCTCGAGAAATCCTCCTTCTACTAGCTGATCCATCGGTAGCACTCCTGGAATCCGGTCGATAAGAGAACTCAATCTTCAGATGCAGACAAACCTCCGACTTCTCAGAAGACAACCAAAAATTCTTCAATACCTCAAAAGAAAACTCAAACTATCGCAAGTCACTTTTGCGATCAATAGAGACCAATTCCCAAAGAAAACTGTTCTCTCTTTACCAAACAGAACAGCTTACTCTTAATTAGCCAATCCAATAAAGTATTGGGTTCACTCTGCTGCTTCCGAACTCCTTCTTCAGAAACTACTCAGCCAGTCAACTTCTGCCAACAAAGAAACTCCGAGTTGCACTGCTGACACCAATGCCAAAACTTCCTTAGCTGAAGTCCTTCGAGAAACTCAGGCCTCAAAGCCAAACACAAATAACTAGCTGAACTCAGCCACATCACTGAATCAGACATACTTCCCAAAACCTGTTCCAAAGAAACATCTTCGGAAATAATCCATAGCCACTGCATCTCATCACGCAGTTACTACTTCCCGAGGTATTAAGATACCATTACCCACTTCTGCCAATCAACAAATTCAAACTCTACTCATCCATCTTTAAAGATAGACTCTGAACCTTTACAGGTTTCCTTCTGAGATCGATGGAATCTCTACACTCTGCACAACTCACTCGAGACGGTATTAGGTCTACAGTCTCGATAAATACACTTCCAACCTCAAACATTCAAACTCCAACTAATGGTAGTAATCGTGTTACACACACCACTACCTTATCTACCTTTATAACTTATATTGGAAAACCTGAACAGGTAACCCAATAGATAGGTAGAAATAATATATATATATATATATATATATATATCAAAACTACAAATACGCTCTCTCAAGATAGACACCATTACAGAGCCTAGGTATTCACTCAACCTAATGCTCTGATACCACTGTAAGGACCCAACTTCCTAACTCTAGGAAGTCGCATCGCTAATAAGAAAGAAAGGATAGAGAATAGAAAGAAAGAGAAGAAAAAGAAAACAACACTAGAGAATCTAAACAGCGGAGCGAATAAATTATATTAATAACATAAAATATTTACATAGTTTACAACCACCATCAGAGTACACAAATAATACAACACATACTAGACAGTTATAAACACCTGTCTAGTATTTACAACATAATACAATCTCAGAGACAAACAAAGAACACACAGCGGAATACTAATATCTAACGCAGAAGCCTCCTGCTCCATTGCTCCTCCAATATTCATCAAAGCTAACCCGAATCCTAACCTGAATCTCTTGGCTACTCGTAAAAATTTGAGTACCCAAGAGTTTATGAAAAACAAAAATAAACTCCGGGTCAGACATGGGTCTGGTGTGAGTGACAGGTTAAAGTTGCTTAACTTTCAAAAATCCTTTAAAAGAAAGGGTATCACGTAATACTTCCCATACATAAACATGGAAAAGTTTTTACCTTATGCTAACCAAAACATTTGATAGAAATCCGATGATATTATAATAGTGTCTAAGGTTTCCAAATAAATATGAAATAGCCGAAATTGTTACATGATTAAATTCCAACTACTAGCCACAAAAGTGGGTAATACAATCAAAACCGTTGACATTTATTAGATTTTGGATTCCATACAATGGCAGGGCTACTGGGGTACCGCCCGTCACAATACGTGGCCTAGATCACCGTACCGAGGAGCCACCCTAACTTCCCTGCAACACAAGGCCGGACCCATTCCTTACTGAATAGTTCCGAACAAGACAACCCCGGCAGTTGTCGCAAACCAACTGCCCCACACAGCCAAATATAAAGGGACTTCTAGACAGGAGTAAATCTTGCTCTCAAGTGGGGGCTACCCACGAAGCCTTGCTGCACCTCCCCTGTTTTAGCCATTCCCGGTTGATGAGGCTTGAGGCTACGATTACCTTTATAGAACACATCTCGTAGAATGCTCATCGTCCTCCTGACGATGTTCTGAAAGCATTCAAACCAAACAAGTTCGTTCCGGGTTCGAACGAAACCGAAGGCATTATCTCGTTACACTCCTTTTGGAATCACCCTCAGAGTTAACGACGATAACCCTTACACTCCAAATCACCATCTCGAACCTATAAGTACTATTCCGTCAAACTCATTACGGAATCACCCACAGAGTTATACTTACTTACAGTTCTTACACCTCGAGTCTTCACTTGCTCCACTTAGATTCACGACCTAACGTTAATTGGAATCGATGTGGTTTTCGGATTCCAAATATGGAAACCCGATCCCGGTCTCATCGAAATCCAAAGCGTGTCTTTTAGGTCCAAGTTGTTTTAAGTTTAAAACAATTCAATCTAATCATCCATATACACACAGATTGATAATTCACATCATCATAATAGATAATCAACAACATTATCATAAACAAGTAATCATCACAAATTGATAATTTATATTTTCATCATCCATAGATAACTCATATCATCATCACAATGCAACCAATGCATCCATAACATACAACACTATTTATCTCATGTCTGAGATTCAAACCATTCAGGGTAAACCATATCATCCATTCATAAGCATAGATCTATAATCACACCATCTATAATTAATTTAAAATGAATTAAATTAATTACTTCTATCTCTAATTAATTTAAAGTGAACTAAATTAATTACTTACCTTTAATTAATTTAAAATGAATTAAATTAATTACTTCACTATCTAAATTTTGCTTGCTTATTTATTAATTGATTACAAATCAATTAAATAATTATCCTCAAATTAATCACCTTAATTAATCACTCTTGATTAATTATCCTTTAATTACATTCAAGTAATTATCCTTAATTAATTTTACAAATTAATTATCCTTAACCAAAATAAGTAATTAACCTTTAATTACTTCATTAACTAATTAATCCTTCATTAATTACTTCCTTAATCACTTACCATTGATTAATTAATCTTAATTAATTAATCCTTAATTACATCATTAATCATATTAATTAATGATCCTTAATTACATTTTAATTAATTACTATATTAAGTAATTAACCTTAATTGAACCAAAATTATAAATCACTTTTGATTAATCACATTTAGTAATTAACTACTCTTAATTACTTCTAAATTACTCCCAAATTAATTACATTTAATGATTAATTATATTTTCTAATCAATCTTGATTAATTCATTAGTAATTAATTACCCTTAATTAATTACATCACTTAATTATTTTCCATTGACTTAATCAATCAATACTTAAATTTATTACACTAAGTAACTAATTCTTTATCACTTCATAAAGAAATTACCTTCACATTAATTACACAAAGTAATTAGTTCAAAAACTCTTCCATACTTCAATTAATTATCTCCAGTAATTTGCTTAATTTAATTACTTCTCTAAGTAATTAATCTCCACTGATTACTTATCATCTCTTCCAATGATTATTCTAAATTAATTAAACTTAATTAATTAATTTAAACTAATCCAATTAATAAATTAATTACAATGAGTAATTAATACCTTTAATTATTTCCATAAAGTAATCATACTTATTCAAGTTCCATAATTGATAATCTAAATTAATTAATCCAATTAATTATCAAAATTGATTACATTAATTAATTAATAAATAATTCCAAGTTAATGACCTTCATTAACTTATCATTAATTCTTTCAATTACTTTTCTTAAGTAATTATCTTAAATTGATTAATATTAATTACAAATTTAATTAACCTTAATTGCTTAACTAATCCTAAATTAATTTATTCCAATTCTTAATTAAATAAATTAATTAATTAATTAACTTATTTAAATTACCTTATTAAATTAAAGAGTCAAAATCATAAAATCTTTGATTTATTTTAAAATAAAACATTTCTTGTTAATGATTATACTATCATTAACAAAGAAATTTAAAACAACTTATCTTGTTATCAAATTACAATTTAAAAATTTAGATTTAAATTGAAAACCAAACTTAACTTTATCAAAGTTTTAAAAACATTCTAAAACCTTTTTAAACTTATGCTAAATAAACTTCTCATTTTATAAAAGGAATCTAAACCCATATTTATTTAAAATACAAATCATATTTAAAATATGATTCAATATCAAAAGCTGTTTAAACATTTCAAAATTTAAAAACTTCTTTTATTTTCAAAACATGATTCAAATTTGAATCTTGTTTCCAGATTTAAACTTATGTTTAAATCTTCTATTCCAATTTAAAGATTTATCTTTAAATTCAATTATTTAAACTCTTTTATAGTTGTTTAAAACATTTAATTTAAAAAGTTTAAGTTAAGATTTAAAAACTGGAATTCAAACTCAGATTGAAACCATACCTTAAGTTTAGTTTTATATTCTTGTTTAAAATTTGCATTTAGATTTTAAACAAAATTTTGAATTGAAATGTACAGGTTTTTTTCTAAAACCTATTAGCTTCGGGAAAATACCCAAGCCCCCTTTATTTTACTTCGAGTAAAACCAAGAATTACTTCGAGTAACAACTCGAATTACCCGAGTATTACCCGAGTCCCAACAACTCTGCAAACCCAACAATTACCCTGATACATCACCCCACCGTGCATATGCACGGTGGCTCTGGCCATCTCCGGCCTCCTCCAATACATCGAACAAGTCGACGTTCTACCAAGAAACCCATCACGACCATCAAATCTTTCTTCCAAACTCGAAAACGAAATCAAGCTTAAATCCCAAACTGGAACTAAACTGGAACCCTTCTTCAAAACCTGTCATCGCCAAAATCACTGCCCTCCGTCCACCAGAATAGCAGCAAATCCGGCTCTGACTTCGTTAACAACCACACTTCCAATTCCCAAAGTCCCGTTACGCTCGATCAACCAGAGCCCTCACCTCGACCCAAAATAATCAGGCTGTCCAAACTAGGTTTAGGAACTTCAATCCTTCACCGCAGCTGTCACAATCAATTATTCGGCTATTTGACAATTTTGCCGAAACCCCTGATCACTCAACTCCCTTCAGAAAGAATCACGAACTTCCAAACCAACCAGTTCACCAAAGGCATTCCAAATCATCATTTCCGGTTAAACCAGAAATGCCCTTTTTCTTCTCTTTACTAAAAATTATGATTTTAGTTTTAAAAATCATGTCTCTGGTTAATGATTCAGTATACACTCTTGAATTGATAAATTAGGATGTTAGAATTTTGATCAAACTAACATTTGCCTGTTCTATTTGGTCTTCCAGAGACATGCAAGTTTATTTAACTTGATTAAAAAAAATTTAAGCTTACTCTATGATCTAACAAACATATTTATTTAATACTTAAATCTGAATATAGATTGGATCAAGGGGTAGTAATTTTTGAATAAGTCTTCAACTTAAGAATTTAGTAATCGGAGATGTTACAGGCTATATACATATTCACAGCTACACACATTCACATACAAGTACAGCAAAGCATTTAAAATTATATATACCCAAACATACTAGTCACATGCAACCAGATATACATACATAAGGCATACTATTTCCAGTCATCAATCAAGCAACAGATTATATGTCAGGACCCGATTCTTCGTCTTCCGAAAATTCAACATCGATACTCACTTTATCGACTGCCGAGCAATCGAACGACGGAAAACCGAACACCGAGGGTTTAAGAAGAAGAAAAGACAGAAGAAGAGGGAAGAAGATAGAAGATGGAGAGGAAAGAAAATAGAAAATAGAGAAAATAGAACGGAACACAACACAACAATATCAGAATCTCACAATTCGCAGCGGAACAACATATAATAAATAAATGAATAATCTTTAAAACAAAGAACTATATCAGTTATTACATTACATCACATTTCATTACATCATATCATCAGAGTGTACAACAACAACAACAAACAGTGCAGCGGAAAAAGAAATACTATATACTAGTAATACGACATGCCATCCAGCTTGCCTCCAGCAATTCCAGAATATCCAGAATATCCTGGTAAACCTAACTCTTAACTGCCCGTGTGGAAATTGGTGGGCACCCAGAGTTTAGGATGGAAAACAATAAACTCCGAGTCAGTCATGTGACTGGTGTGAGAACTCAAAACAGTTTATTTATCTTTTGAAAACAAAAATAGAGGAATATTTTTATTTCAATTCGCAATGCTTTTAAAAATGAGACTACCATAAGGCCTCCTGCCACACACACAATGCAAACGCAGACTTGGAGAAGATTTCTCCTTATGATAGTCAAAGATGCTTGATACGCATTTAAAAAGAACATTTCATATTATTATTAGTGCATAGTGTAGGAAACAATTTCGAAAGTAGAATATAAATCTTAGCCAGCATAGGTACCATTATATTATGCCTACTAATAGCTACCATATTAGATGGCAGGTTCTACAACTAAAACCGTACAAGTCACGTATTGTTTCTTTGGATTTCCAACGAATGATCAGGCCAAGCAACTTCCCATTGCCACATGAGAATGCCTCTGGATGGACATCCCCGAGAACCAAACCGGATCTCTACCAACACAAGGCCGGGTTACCCCTAACTGAGTAACAACTGACCGAATATGCCATCCCCCGGTCCTTTGGGACCTTTTAACCGAGCGCTCGCAATCAATTCACACAATCATAACAAAGTGTTTTCAACATGAGTAAGTATCTGGGCTCCATACCATGATACCACCCTTTTCCAGAAGGAAATGCACACATCCTAAAGGGCGCTACCCCTCATAACCTTGCTGCTTCTTTCCTGTTTTGACCATTCACGGGGTGTGAGGCTCGACGAAGTCACGTCCACAAAAACATACTTTATACAAAAGCCATGCTTTGGGTCAATAAATGATCATAGAAATGATCACCAGGATAGACGATCAAATAAACGATCATATCACAAATAATCAACACAATGATCATTTTCAGCAACACTCAGCATGTCACATTACCAAATTGGGAATATATCGCTGATAACATTCAACTACATAACCTCTAAGCTCGTACGTCTCAGAGAAGGGTGTTAAGCTAAAAGAATAAATTCTCCGCCACCAACAGAAATATATTTGAAAGAAATCTGCTTTATATCTCAACTTGTAATGTCAGACATACAATCCATACAAGTCTGTTCCGGGCTCGAACAAAACCGAAGGCACTTCTTACGAAGCCCTTGCAATCCGGGTATTCACAATCCCGATCGAATTTCCCATCATTTAAGGAATCTCTATACCAGGAGCTACCCAGTGCAGAGACAATCGATAGGTCATCCTATCGCTTTCGCAAATACTCGGTCTTCAACACCGATCTTTAATGCAATTCACAACGACGTATCACATATTCGGAATGGGTTATACGACCCCATGGTCCTTTCCCGGTTAACCCGAATAGTGAGCGCTTATTCAAAAATAAGTGTGGCATTCAAATTCAAAACAAATCACATCAATTACCCATTCAAAGGTAAATATTGATAGTCGGTTATTGAACTATCAATGGATATGCACACATCACCAGTTTCCAAATAATTTTCCAAATTATTTATTTTCCAAAATATCTTTACAAGATATATTATTTTCAATACTTCAAAAATAAATCAATATTTATTTTTAAACAAATTCCACTTTCTTTTATAAATTCAATAGTGAATTTATATTCCAAAATGTCCATGCATATACGATTTCAATTTATCTTCAAAAAGATAAATTCTCAAAATATTCACTTTATATTGGAAAACATTTCCATACTTACTTATTAAGTAATTCACGAATTTTATTTATTTTCAACACTTAGAAAATATTCAATATACTTAAATCGAAATTAAGTATATATTTCATTCTTTAAGGAAATCATTCTCTTAACCATATTTATTTGGGCCAAAACGAATGTTGCGTAAAACATCGTTACGACAACCCAAAATCACTAGTATAGGGATTCGAAATTAAAATAGATATATAAATCCTAATACTATACAAAACATTTCCTTTCGGAAATCATTTACTATAACAACAGTGTTATAGTCCACCATTTCCTTTTATTTCTCGAAAACGTCTATTTCAACAATAAATGTTGAAATATATGGTTTCGAATCTCAACATATTTTAAAACATCGTTAGATCGTTTTAATTCTATTTAAAACATCACATTCAAAACAATTTCTTTAACGTATTATTCACTATTCAAAAAACGTGAATATACTACGTAACATATTTCATCCTTTTATTCATTTTATTTTAAAGGATTATTCACAGTCTAAAATGTGAATATAACTCCATTAATAAATCATAACAATTTATTTATCAAAATAAGTCGTTTGTGAATTTATAAAACAACGTTCATAAATTCCATTTCTATTTATTTATAACAACTTTCTTTTATAAATTCCTTTATTAACCTAATTCGATTTATAACTCAATTATAAAACAAAAGTTCATATTATAAGTCAAATACTTATAAACGATTATTTTACAAAATTGTTTCTTTGAACTTCATAATTATAAATCTTATAACTTATAAGATTCGATTATTCATCCAAATATATTCTTTAATAATTTCACAAAATCTATAAATCTTACTATTTATAAATTTCATTTATAACTTCACCATTTATAATTTTATAAATTCCATTCATTTACAAAATTCATTTTCACTTCATTTCAAACACTTATAAAAAACTCGTTTTATAATGTCAATATTTCAATTTATAAATATCCATTTATAAATCTCTTAATATAAATCAATTCATATTATTCTTTAAAACGTTTTTAAACTCCTTTAAAAACTTCATCATTTTGATTCATAAAATAATTAAATTTTATAAATCCTATATTTAAACTTTTCATAATAAATTCAAAAATCCCGATTAAACTCTTTTTATAAAATCATTAGCATCATATTCTCAAAAATCAGTTTTTAACTATATTTCTTAAAAATCATGATTTTTATAACATTAAAAATTATACGTTTATTTATTTTAAAATGAATCAATTCCAAAAATATTTTATAAACGTATACTTTCAAAAATCACTTTGAAATCATTTTAAAATTCCAAATTTGGTCCAATGATGCTACACACCAAATAGTCAATCACGACAACAACGATATCATATATCGATATGATAATCCATCAAATATCAAAATATCTGAAATCAAATAAAAACTGTTGAGGAATCCAGTTGGATCCCTCCAACCTGTTTTCCTGCATCCACAAACATTAGCACAATACCAATTTCGCTCCAGTACGAAATTATCGCGGTATATGGGATTTAAATATTATCCGCTTAATAGACGGCGCAATAGGGTCTCATCCGCTAAACAAAAAATGCGGGAAATAAATAACTCCAATATATACATATGCCAATATATATATATTGCTACTATATATAATACCAATTTCACTGTTTATGAAATATTTGCGGTATATGTTTTTAATAAATAACATCCGCTTACTAACGGCGTATAATGTCTATTTTAACAATCAATAGATATCAATCATCATTCAAACATGCATTCAAATATTTTAAATCTAACTATTTAAAATAAAATCGAAACTGATTCGATTGAGTGAGAAGTTCTCACCTTGATTTTATTTCCGTTTTAGCGATTTATTTCGAATAAAATTAAACGGACGTTTAATTTTACCCAAAATTCTTACTAACTCCAAACGACTCCAATCCAATTTCATCGCGTAGTGCTCGTCCATACGATTCCAACGCAACTGGTTTCGCGCGTTTTCGACCTCGTATGAAAAAGATATGAATTTTTGAAGTTTGCTCGTATTTATATACACAAATACAACATAATTTATAATTTTATAAACCTAAATCAATCTTGGCCTTAGGATCCTTCATCATGCAATCACCACCGCACCCTTCATCTTCCCAAACCCACGCAACATCATCAGGTCGCACACACGCACACGAACCCATGATTACAAATTAGGGTTTGATTTAGCAACTCCATCGCTCGACTAAACTTCATCACGTCGCCACCACGTCGAAGCTCATCACGAGCTCTTTCTTCGGCCATAAGCTTGGCACACTCGGCCCCCACATCTGCATGCAAATCGAAGACAAACGGCCTTCATCTCGGCCTCAATTCTGGCCACCACATCGACTCAAACACGATCTCAACCGTTGATCTTATGGATCTCATCACGCCCTACAATTCTCTAGTTGTAAGTTCCTTGAATCGTTGAGTGGATGAAGAGAAAAGAGGAGGAGAAGTTGATGATTTTCTGGCCGTTGAAAAGAAGGGGGCGGCGGCTGGTCAATGAGCTAGGGTTTTCTTTTTTTTTGTTTTTTTTTTAGAATTTATGGTGTATTTATAGAGAAAAATCGAACACTATTCATCCGGAAATTCCGAACTCCGATTTACGCGCCGTAACCAGCGTTTCTAGGGTTTACCCCGCGTTCCGGACACAATGGAACAGGTTTCGAAAGCTAATTCAGACATCTGTACGAGTTATGGAAACAAACGTTCAATTTAAATTAAACCGATTTAAGCGATTTTCTAGGCGTTTTAATTTGTACCGGACAAACGGTAAATCCAATTGACTTGAAATTTGAAACCTTACAATAATATCACATTACGGATCCGATGAAACTGGTTTCGTCGAAATCCGAGACTTTTTGAAAAATGGCTATTTTAACTCGCCAAATTAATATTAAAAATAATTCGATGCGTTTCGAGCTGCCACGATCAAACGATAACTCCGATTGACACGAAAATTGAAATCCAATAATAACTAACTATTACGGATCCAATGGAACTGGTTTCGTTGAATTCTGAGACTATTCAAAAATTGACTATTTTCACTAGTCGATTTAAATATTAAAATATTCAATTTTCACTAATTAACTTCTAATTCGATTTTAAAAGTTCTAAAATATCGTTCTAACTCCAACATGATAAAATAAAATTTTACAAATCATTTCCTATCATATTTAACTCGATTTTCAATTATTTCCATAATTTAACATATTAAATTATCGATTTAATTATTCAATTAAATCCAATTATTCAAATAAAAATTTATTCGACTTATAAATTCACTTATTAATATCTAAAATTAATTAAATATTCAAATTTTAATAAGTTAAAATTCTGGGTCGTTACATTATACTTAAGATTTATTTTAAAAATAAAAGTTACTCACCTTGAAATGTATGAAACAGAGCCCAAATTATCTGAAAAGCTTCTGTTTTTGATTTAAAAACCAGTGTCCCCTCTTTGCTAAAAGAAACTTCAACTTTGGATGCTTTAACTTCTTTGAATTTTTGATAAAACTTGATTTGCTTTGTATTTAAATTTTGCATGCATGCTTTTTGAAACTTGAAATTGCTGTTAGAAACTTGCATGCAGGCCTGACACTATATGCATTTGAATCTTTAAATTTGCAAAGCTTTAATTTGCAGTTAAATGCTGTGATTGCTTGAACTAGTTGAAGAGGAAGGAAATGCAGGCTTTTTCATTATGCTTTTTGAAATGGATTTCAGGTGCAGGCTATTTCTTTTGCATTTGAAAAGGTTTAACAGAGGACTACAAGTTGGTTTTGAAATATGGCTACAGGCCTGGCATGTTTGAACAGATTTGAAAATACAGGCTTTTGACTTTTATATTTTGAGGAAGAGCTTCAGATTTTGGTTTGTATTAAATTTTTGTTTGAGGAGTAATTTCCAAATCTTGATTTTGAGGATTTTTCAGATTTTTGGTATCTTGTTTGAGGAGGCATTTCAGACTGTAAATCTGAAATTTAATTTTGGATTTTTTTTGGAGAGTTTGAAAACAAATTTTGTTTCAGCTGGAAAATTTTTCTTCTTAACTTTTGAAAAGAATGAAGATTTAGAAAAGAAGCATGAGGGAATAAAGCAAACATATTTTACAAGTGTATAAATGATTTATTTAAAAATTAAAAGAAAATCAAAATGAAAAACACTTGTAAAAAAAACAAACACTTGTTACACTAGTCATTTAATTCAATTACACTTGTCATTATACCCTTTAGTTTAATAACATGTGTCTTGAGATTAATTCTATTTGTTTTTATTTAGTTTAAAAGTAAATGAAATCCTCTTTCTTTATTAAATACATATATATATATA
This sequence comes from Allium cepa, assembly GCA_030765085.1. Lineage (NCBI taxonomy): Eukaryota > Viridiplantae > Streptophyta > Magnoliopsida > Asparagales > Amaryllidaceae > Allium > Allium cepa. The sequence goes on along the minus strand of CM060938.1, from coordinate 704,630,993 downwards.
AAGTAATTTCATAAATAAATGTATATGTATTGCTTTTTAAAGAAAATGAAATAAAATAATTTATATAAAAGATGAAAGTTTACTTACAAGATTTAAATATGTTTATTCATTTGAATTTAAATTAAATTCAAAAATCAAATCCTATTCATACATTTTAAAAATCCAATTTTAAAACTAATTTTATATTAACATATTTAAATTTAAAAAAAAACAATATTGTCTTTTAAAACATATCTATATTTATACATTTATTATTATTTGAAAATAACATATTTATTAATTTAAATCATTTATAAAAGAAATCATAAATTACTTATCTTATTTAACTTATTTAAATGCATTAATGTTTTAATGTTTAAATAGTATTTTAAATTTACTTATATAATTTCTAAATTATCAAAATGATTATTAGAATTTAAAACAAGATTTTATTTGTTAATTTAACTTCACATCAACTTTATCCATTCACAATATATATATATATATATATATACAAATATATATATACATACATTATAAATAGGAAAACAATTATTAGCTTTTAAAAGATAAAATTCATAAATTACACATTTATTTAATTGGATTATTTAATCAAGCAAATTTTTATTAAAATTTTATCAAATCAATTTAATTTTAAATACAGATTATTAAATTGATATTGCTAAAATTTCCGGGATATCACAAAAATATTTCAAAACAAAATAATAGAAAATTTAATTATTGAATCGGAATTACCAACTTAGTTTTGAAATTGTACTTAAAGTTGAAATATATTGAATTTGAAATTGTTTATTCTGTGGATCAAATCAGTTTTGAAATCGATAAAATTTCGAATAGATTATTTGGAAACTGAATCGTATCGAAATTTATGATTTGGATTTGGTTGAATATAAAATTTTAGAATTCGAGTTGCTTTGGAATTAATTTGCAAAATTGAGGAAGCTATTTATTATATAGGGTATTTTAATATTTAAACCATTTGAGTGATGGAAGTTATGTTTCAAAGTTACGACTTTCAAAGTATTATGATTTGAAAGTTTTATAATTTCAAGTGTTTGGGTTCGTAGAGTATAACTTTGAAAGTGCTATGATTTTGGAAAAAGGATATATTTGAAATAAAAATGATATTATATTGATTTGGGTTTTTATAAAAATGATATAATATTGATTTGGTTTTGAAATGGAAATGATATCGTATTTATATGGTTTTGAAATGGATATTATATTCAGGTTTGGAAGTGTAATTATTTTGAAATGACCGCGGTGTTATAATAACGTTTGGTTATTAAAGAGACTGGGATCGGAAGTTGTCATACTCTCTGCCAACTCCGAAAACCACTTTAACAATTGTGTATGTGGTGGAGTTTCCAGAATGAAGTAGGATGGTAGTGGTGTTTCCTTTAAGGTATATACGTGGACCCGACTCTCGTGAGTTGGCATAAGGTTGCTAAAATAGGAGCGATTGACGGGCTAAGAAGATAGCACCTTTTATCGGACAAGCTCCTTCGATACCATTCTACTACTTTGTGATTGATTGGAGCCCTTTTGATTTTGTGGGTGTAGCTCGAGGTGGGCGGTAATGGCTGCTATGCGTTACCATCGGTCCGGAAGCGTAAATGGTATATACCCTATCATTGCCTAGTTGTGCCGTGCAACCTACCCTAGCACGCCATGTATGAGTTTGGTTTTCTCCCATAGCTCGTGGAGTATCCTCTGCTGGCTTCCCAATCAGGAGGGACCATGATACTGGATGGACTACTGGGACTATTACGTGTTGATGTGGAAATGTAAAACCTTAATGCTATTTAAAAGTAAGTTTATTTTACTATAGACATTATTATAATAGGGAAATATTACTACATAGTAAATAGTTTAGCGGATCCTTAGGAGATGTGAATCCCAAGCATCTCTTAAGTTACTGCACTCACGTTAGACACTGGATAGTAGATGTCAAATCTCGTAAACATCTCTGACACCATTCTATCCATATTATTTACCGTTGATTTAACATACATAAGATCTTTTAGTTCTGACTCGAGTTCTTTGTCTTTTCAATTCGCTCGGGTCAGCCTGAGCATTTCAGGATATGAAGGCCTTACTTCTGGAGGACGAAGACGAAGATTGTATTACCATTATTTACTATATTATTCCACTGCACTGTTACTTATTATTTTTAGTGTGTGTAACTCTGATTCTGTGTATGTATAAGTATAATCAAATGTTTTGTAAAACAGTTTCATGAACTGTTATTTGATTATTATATTTTATCGTCCCGCTGTGAGATTCTGTTTGTTTTTCTCTTTTTCCTGCTTTTTCTTATTTACCCTATAACAATCCGCCCTTCTGTATGGTTTGAGTTGGCACATGTGTCTGCTTAAGCGTACAAAAAGGAAGGATGTTACAGCTATGGTATCTAATTTCTTTGTATTTGACCAAGTGGAATATTCTTCGGTAGGAATAGTATATTCTGTTTGAGTTATATTCCATGACTCAAAACTATTTGCTTGCATATATATTCTCATTCATGTGGACCAATAGCTATAATTCATGCCAATAAATAGTGGTGGACGTGCAGTGGATTGTCCTTCAACAAAGCTAATGTTAATGGTAGTGCTAGTGCGTTAGTGTCCATATTATTAGATTATCAGATAACTGTGTTACTGTTATATAATGACTTTACTCTGATACCAAATGAAAGTGTGCTATGGATCGTGTATTATGGATATATGATAATACAGAGTATAATGATGATGATAATACTGTAAATAGTGTGGAATAAAAAGCGGTATAGTAAAATGACACCAGGAATTTTTGTACTGGTTCGGAGCACTGTCCTACATCCAGTCCCAGGCTCCTTCTGGAATTTCACTAAAACAACAACCCTTACTTAACCCGGAAGAACAGGTCTACACAACCCATTAGCAACCAAACAGGGACCTGAGCAGCAGAACCTGATTTCACCTCAGCAGCCAAAGAGGACTTCACTCTCTTGAGCAGCAGAACCAGACTTCAACAAATAGAAAAATAGTTTTGACTTTGTGTGTTCTTAATAACATGGATATGTCACTTGTAGTAAATCATTCCTATAATCTTCTCCTCGAGTGTGTGTGTGTGTGTGTGTGTGTGTGTGTGTGTGTGTGTGTGTGTATGAAGTATATGAAGAATAGAAAGGTATAGTATTGCTTTAATGCAGAATAATTGAAAGTATGATAGCAAATAGATTTCAGGAAGTTAGATCAGAGAATAAAAGAAATCGAGTGTGATTCAGTGATTTGAAATCAAGTTGGAGTTTGTATTTATAAAGGTTAGAAAGCAGCGACTGTTGATGAAAAGTTACGATCGATGTGTTGCGTCCGAATCTTTTCATTAAAGGTTCGTATCAATTTACAAAAAGTCGCGTCTTTTCGAAAAGTGGCTGTTATAGAAATTCAGTGGGCTGAGCCTAAGGGATAGTCGACTGAGTATTCAAAATAATTTTCAATTTTAAATTTGTATATTTATTTAACTATGCATGCTGTACAAAAATCCCAATGTCATCGACAGTCTCAGGTGGTCAGTCGACTGGCCTGGTTATTTTTGTGCATTTTGCACAATTAACACACGCACACACACACATAAATATATATGTACACACACACATATATATGTGTGTGTTAATTTCCGTAACTTTAAAATACTTTTATGTAAATGTGCGCTTATATATGTATAAAATATTTAGTAAATATAATGATTAAATATATAAGCTAGTGTGGACATAATCGAGGAGAGATTTTAAAAATATTGACCTAAGACTTAAAAACAAAATACCATAGTTGATGCACCGGTTTTTTAAAGTCTCATCTCCTTGTCTCTTTTTGTCGTAGCAGTCGTCAAATCCATAGTGATAGATATGTGTCATGAATCAAAACCAAGTCTCAACACAAACCATATCCTAATACAAACCATAACCACCAACAACATTGACAATGCCACACATAACTCCATACTTCATTGACCATACATTCCAGCAATTACAAATTCATCACATTGCCTGTCACACTCACCCCCAAACACTTATACACACAACCCATATGTCAATCAATGCATATCTGCATATACTCCTATCTCTGCCACTTATCAAAGACTCAAACGCTTCTCAAAACTACTGCCTTCACCTGCTCTTAAAATGCTCCTGCTCTTCTTTCAGCACTGCCACACTTTCATTAACCCGTTATCTACATACAAAACCAACTTGAACTCCCCAAATCCACCTTCACCGCAACCAAAATCGCAAGACGTAATTGCCAAAATCCTGCTTCAGAGTCGCGAACATCACCAACTACCTCGACTTCTACCTAACCACTACCAGAGATAAAAACAATCGACTTCCCAAATCACCATAACTCACTATCGAAGCCAAAATCGCCTAACCAACCCCTACAACTCTAATATGAGATCCCTCTATTACCAAAATCGCCCATTCAATCTCAAATACCAGGTTCATGCAATTAAACGACCCTCCACACTTAAACGATTTCGAATTCGAATTCCAATTCGAATTCGATTTTGTGCTTAATTTCAGAAATTTGAGTAATTTCGGTTTAATAAAATGAAATATTAAAAGGGAATGAAGTGTTAAGGTGATTTGAAGAAGATTGGCCGGGCTGAGATAATTTTAACTTATGTTTTGATTTTCTTGTTTTCTTTTATTTTGTTTTTTATCTATTTATCTTTCTTTAATTTTGACTATTTTATCTCTTCTTATAAGTGAAAAAGAAAGATTAGGTAGTGAGTTTTGGTTTTGGTTGTTTTAAATTTTATTTTGCCTCATTTTGCGAATTAATTTTTAGAAAAAAAATTTATTGCTTTGAGATCTCTTTTATGTTGTTTTGCTTTGAGTTGTAAATAATTATTTTTCCTTTTTGATTCATTTTCTCACTTTAGAAAAAAGAAGTTCACTTTGTTGTAATTGTGTTTTATTTGATCCTTTAAGAAAAATATATCTTGTTTTTATTTTCAGGCTGCCAAAGTAGAAAATCACAAGGAAGAGTTGCTTGCTTCACTTAGCTTGCCAGAATAAATAATTGCTTGCTTGCTTATAAAAAATTTGCTGCTTTTAATCCCTATCTACTGCTTTTATTTTCTTTGCATTGTTGATTGCTTGCATTTTAAAAAAAATTAAAAATAATTTTACAAAAAATAAAATAGAAATTTCATTAGTAGACCTTTAATTTTAGCTTTGCATTTCATCCTATAATTTTGATTAATAATAACGGTAAGACATCAATACCGCTTAATTATATATTGACAAGTTGTCTTCTTTGAACAATTTAATTTCTTGGTATATAGGCTACGGCAGAGTAATAATCAGTTATAAATATTACGGTGATTCGTAAATATTTTACTGAGTTGTTTCTCTAAAGGTGCTTAAACCTTCGACTGCATTGCTACGGTGATTCATGTTGCAGCGATAAATCATGCCCGTTACCTGGCTGGAATTATCTTGTTGGATTAAGACAAAGTGTGATTATACAATTTTGGGTTAACTTAGGATAAATAATTTGTAATTAATCCTTGCATTCATTTTGTTACATTAGTTTGTGCATATTTAAAAAAAAAAATCAAAATCCAGAACTAAAAAAAATTGTAAATATTCCTTTTTTTTTCTTTCAAATTTTTAGATCCTTTTCCATTAAAATTTCAATAATCCAAAAAATTTAGAAAAACAAAAAAAAATTAAAAATTTTCAAAAATAAAGAAAAAATTTGAAAAACTAAAAAATAAAACAAAAATCAATTTCACTTTTGAAAAATAAGTTCTATGTGTAAAGATTTTTCCTTTATAAAAAAACAACATTCTCGAAAATGTCCAAATTTCCTTACTCACATGAATTTTACGATAGTGGTAAAAATCAATACAATCCATATAATTTCACTCAAAATTCTTACGAATATTTTAATAATGACTATTGTACAAACTATTTGAATTTTGCACCATAAGATTTTCAAAATAATGGTCAACCCTCAACTCTTGAAAGGTGTATTGAAAAGGTTGAATCTTTACTTGAACAAACACTTCAATTTAATGATCCGTTAAATTCATATCTATGCAACAATTCAAGTCAAAGTTTTCAAAATAATCAAAATTTGAATTCACTTCCAAATTCAAATGGCAATAACCCATGCCAATTCAACTTCGAACTCCAAAATGAACTTCAAAATCAAAACAAAACAGTAATCCACTTTTCAAATGATTTTGGCAATGGGAATAATCTCGACTACGATGCAAGTGAAAATTTTTGTTCTCAACAAATCCAAATCGTAAATTCTCAATTTAATAATTATAAATTGGATTTTGTTGAACAAACGAATGAAGTCTATGGTGATCACATGGATTTATTATTCGAAACATATATGAAACAACGTGAGAAACAAAAGCAAATCCCAACGTGTGACGATTCAAACGACAATCCATCTTTTACCTAAATCAACGATTTTCAAATAGCTACTTTTGAAACTAAAAATGATGATCATAATGAAGTTGTTGGAAATACGGTAACTGAATTGGATTTCAATTCTTTTATGGGTGAGAAAATCGATTTATAATTCTATCTTTCTTTCTTCGATTTTGAAAATGTGAATACAACAACATTGGATTTTGAACTTGACATATGTAATGAAGATGTGAATAATTCAATAAAGGAAGACGAATTCAATGAACACGATGTCTTTGAACTTTTCGAAAACGAGTTGTTGAATTCTGAAGGGGAAGATTTTGATCACCATTTTGATTTTGAAATCGATAATTTGGAAGAAGTATTCAATGATAAGTTTGAATTTCAATCTGGTGAAAATATACTTGAACTTCAACCAATTTTTCTATCTACCCCAAAAAGTATAGAAAATAAAACAACTCGTATGTAAAACGATATTCATTTTTTCAAATCCACATTCAACTCCGAAATCTTTTATGGTTTGATTTTTTGAGCATAAGTTGTGTCTCGCATACTTGATGAGACAAATGAATCGGTCTTTTGAAGACTGTTTCATTTACTTTTTAATTGTATATTTTCTGATCTCTTGTAAATCATAATCTTTTCATTTTCATTTAAATAAAGGTCATGTTTTTGTTTTTGTTTTTCTCCTTCCACTTAGGTTGACTGTGGGGACACAGTCAAAATCAAGTGTGGGGGGGTCTCATCTTCATTTTTATTTATTTATGGTAATTTTTATTTTTTCATGGTTTATTTTTACATTTTCTTTCCAAAGCTTAGAAAAAAACAAAAAAATATTAACTTTTTTAAGCATTTTTATTTATTTTTAAAGAAACACTATAGGGTAAATATGTGGTTTTTGTTTATTAAATTGAAATTTTTAAAAATTTATTTGTCTTAACAAAAATAAAAATGAATTTTGATTACAAATAAAATGGTTTAATAGGTATATAGGAAGATTCATACGTGTCAATAATGAAATACATCCTAAATGAAAATCTTTGTTTCAAAAAGTGGTTGATTTAAGGTAAAGATATAACATTTTTTATCTTCTAAGTTAAATGGTGCTAAGATGATAGTGCGAAACTTTCTCTTTCGATAAAAAAAAAATTAAAATTTCTTGTATATATGTATATTTTTTAATAAATACCTAGAGTCATGTGTATACCCTTGTGCGTTCACTTGCTATGCTCTGTACCCTTCTCACGTAAGCTCGAAAAGCGATACACGATCGACATATCTGGCCTCAGTTTATCTGTGTTAGGTATGTATATATAAAAATTATTTTACTAATAATGCCTACAGTCATTAAGTGTTCACACTTTTGTGTTCACTCGCCACGCTCTATATTGCCCTAACATCGGTCCGCAGGCATTGCATGGGTTATACATCTGGCCTTAGTTTATTTGAGTTAGGCATATGTAAATATTGTTAACATCAACAATAGTTTCAAATAAAAAAATTAGAGAGAGTAAGCAATTGAAATCCAAGAACTATTTTAACTTGTTTGATTTGACTTGTTATTGAAAAGAAATGAAAAAACCACCTTGATAAACTTTGATAATTAACTAAGGATCCATTTCATAGTTACACTGTAGTATCGATTTAAACAACAAGTTAAAGTATAGTCTATTTCTTACAATAACTTCATTTTTGTTGGAAATTTTGACGAATAAATGGCTTAAATTTTCAACATAATGACCAAAACCTATATTTAACTTATTTATTTAGATTTAAAAGTGAGTCCTTCATTTGTAAATATTTTCAAAACCTCGCATTCATCTCTTTGTAAATAATCTTGCATTTTGTAAATATTTTCATCCTGCATTTGTATTTTATGGGAAGTGTGCATTGAAAACCCTCACGAGACAACACTTGTCCTATTGGGGGTACCCAGAGGTTTAACGTCTTGTTACATAAGCTCAATGCAATCATGCTCCCTATGAAATTAGATTTATCTTAGCATTTCTTTATTCAAGGACGAATAAAAATATAAGTTTAAGGGTATTTGATGTGCATGTAAATGTGCATATTTTTACCGCCATATTTAAGCATATTTAAGTTAAATAAATGATCATATTGGGTGTTTTAACTTGTTTAAACCAAAATTCAAATTATTTTCAAATTGTCACATATTCATTTTCATATAGGGGCAAAATGGTGATTTATTAATTTGTGAAAATTTACTTGGAATTTTTTTTCTATGTTGTTTTATTGGAATTTTATTGAATTTTACAAGTGTCTTCATGAAGATATGCATGCACAAGAGTGAATACAAAAGAATGGAGATGGAAATAATTCAAAATGATGATCATGAGGACCCCACTTACCCCCCTACCTTAATGTACACTTAGGAGCTAATGCACATGCTAAAAGGCCATTAAATCTTCACGCACACTTAATGGATGATTATTTGAAGTTAATGATAACTTATCCACCACACATCCTAAGAGGGTATTTTGGGTAGTTCCCAAAAAAGTGATTTAGGGTTTTAAACTTGCATAAATATCTCTTATGTTTCATGTAACCTTCTCTTCTTTATCTCTCTTAGGCTCTCTTCTCTTTAGTTTTAGCTTAGAAATAAAAGAAAGCTTTTTTTTCTTTTCACGTCTACTTAGCCATTTTTATTTTCATGTCAATTTTCTTTTTTATGAAGTTTTAATTAATGTTTTATTTTAGTTACATGATCTGTTCCTTTCATGCTAGTAGTGTAGATTTTATTTTATGCAATTAGATTAGTTCCCTTTCCACTACATCTTACTCTTCTTTTTGTGTCATGTTGCAAGCAACATTTGCTGATTTGATAACAAATATGAGAAACTAAACTCCTTCAATTTAGGGGTAATGAAGCTCTTAATCATGTAGCTTCAACATAATTTTTTAACCTTTGCTCTCTTTTTGTGCTTCATGGAAAGTTGATCTTTATGTAATTTTGTGTTTGGTATTGAGTTTGATAGCCTAGGTTGTTCTAAGCAAATAGGCTATGCTTAGTCATGTGAATCACAAATTGCCTCTCTATCTACATATTATTATGGCAATGAAGTGAAATTAAATCAAAATTTGATGATTTATATTTCTAATCAATAGTTAATAAGCCATGTTGAAAATAGATTTTGCTTTTGACTTTGTTGTCATATTTCATTAAAGTTAAAAGTGCATCATTAGTTATGTTATAGTTTGGTGGTTTATGTGGGCTAATTAAAAGCACAAATATGTCATACTTAAGATAAGCACAACAACTAATTACACTAAAGACCAAAAGAGAGATCATAATTTCATAATTTATTGAACTATCTGATCAGAGAGTGGATTTATCTCTAAATTGTCATTTTGTTCTCATAGTTTTCATTCACTTTTGTAGTTGTTCTTTTGTTAGCTTTTAAATTTCTAATTTTCAGTTAACAACATTCTTAAATCTTTGGTTAATTTGATTGAATATAAATTTAAATCTAATAATTCCCCGTGGGTAGACCTGTACTCACTACGTACTACGATAGTACGACATGCGCTTGTGGTTAAATTTTTATTTCCATTTCGTTCGGCAGTTTTCTAAACCGATAGAATTTCCATCGACGAACAATATTCCCAGTGAACCATCTTTGAAAAAAATCGATAAAGGATTATGACAATTTCTAAAACAAATGGAATAAGATAATAAGTGAAGCCTATTCCGCTAGGGTAAGCTATGAGCATCAGGAAAAATCCACGGCTGAAAAAGTAAGATGGGTAAAAGGACTGCCTGGCAAAAACATAAGAATCACCAAGATATTTCTAACAGAGACCTCGAGATTGGATGGAAAGCCTTTGGAAGAGAGCCAACGAGCTATGAAAAGAAAGTCCATTACTCAAGAAGAAGTATTTGGACCAAGCCATAAAAGATTTAGACGCTTGTCAAGAACGGCTCAAAAATCAATACTTCTTGGAGTGTACAACCTTAAGACGTCAATCGAGGACAAATATGCTAAAACCAAAGTGGAACTGAACTATTGGCCTTCTCAAATGAAAAGGCTGGGGCTGGAGAAAAGGTCCAAAGGATTATATTGCAATTTTCATCTCATGAACGGACATGATACTATCCAATGCAAAGTACTTAGAAAAATGGTCCTACACTTTCTACAATAAGAGAAGCTAAACTAGTTTGTAAGGGATTAATCAAGCCATGAAATAAAACTCTATTCCCAAAATAAGAAAAGTCTACATGATCGAGAGAGGATTTTCCCTAAACTTGGACTGCCTAAAAAGGCATGCTACCAATAATGGTAGAAAGCCCTTGGCCGTGCTAAGATGGCCAGGTCAAGGCACTTTCTGGAGGGAGGGCGTAAGCATTTAGCCGTGCCAAAGTTAGAAATGGTCATGTTAAAGCAGCATAAGCCCTTATCCACGTCACGCTATGGCCAAGATAAGGCGCCTCCTGGAGTGCGGATGGGTAATCCTTTGGTCTCGCCACGCTATGGCCTGGCCAAGGTAACGACACGCCCTTAGCTGCGTCACGCTATGACCAGGTTAATGCGCCTCCTGGAGGAAGGTCGGGCAAGTCCTCGGGCATTGCTTCAGAATAAGCTAGCCAATCGCATCAGAAATCCGGATGAAATGTCCAACGGTCTAAGAAAAGTCCATGCCTGAAATAGGCACCGACAAAAATCGACATCACTTAAAATAGGAACCACCAAAAGGTCGGTAATTTCTAAACTGAAAAACAGCTGAAATGGGCTCTGCTTAAATAAACACAAAAATTGGACAAAAGAGTCCCCGCCTGAAATAGGCCATAAAAACTGAAATATGGACAACGAAAACTCAGGCCCGAGAAAGCAAAAGCATGCAAGACATCTTCATAGCCTGGAGATGGCGCATTCAACGAGATAATTAGGAAGAAGTCGCTGACTTCTTACCAAGAACATTCGCCAAATTGTATTTTGGCTTCTATCATAAATTGCCACAAAAGGTATTTTGGTCTTCAATTATTAATTGCCGAAAATGGTATTATGGTCTTCTATTATTAATTACTAGAATTGGAATTCTGGACTTCTATTATTAATTAGCAGGGATGGCAGTCTAGTCTTCTATTATTAGTTGCCGGGAACTACATTCTGGTCTATTACTATTTACTGTCAGAAACGGTATCTTGGCTTCCTATTATTAAATTCCAAAAAATTGGTTTCGAGACTTTTATCATTATTGTCTAAAATAATGCTCTGAACACAACTACAAAATGTCCGCAAAGAATATTATGATCAGCAATTATTTATTAGCAAAAGTGGTTTTATTATTAACGCTGAATTGGTTTATTGACTTTCTATCACTCATTATTAGGCTGTACATTTCCGTTCCTCTAACACTTATTTCCAGAAACAATAATCTGGTCTTTCATCACTTGTTATCAAAGAATAATATTTTGACCTCTCAGTACGAAGATTCTAAGAGTGGCATTTTAGTCTTCTATCACTTATTACCAAAAATGCTAATTCCATCTTTTATTGCTCATCACCAAGTTAAATCTCTAGTCCTTCGTTATTAACTGCCAATATGAAAAAATTTCTGGTGCTTTGTTAATCATCTAGTGTTATACAAGAAACTTTGAACCTCTGTTACTTAATTACCGCGTACGCTTTTCAGACTTTCATTGTTTATTCCAGATTAAAGGCCTCTTTTCCTTACCAGCAAATATAAATTTCTGTCCTTATGCTATTCATTATAGTAAAGAACGACGGTCGTATGGTTTTAATATTACTTAATACCCTAGTCTTGGCCCGATGGTACCCCGTAAAAGTCCATCATAAATTCCAAAAGGTTTGTATCCCAAGGCTACTTGTTATTGAAAGGCCTAATCTAGATATGAAATCTTTGGACTTCTACTCATCTCAAATAATTTGACCCAAGTCAAATAATATTCTTGCAAAGAGATCGCTGCCAATAGAATCTCCTAAAGGATACATCAAATCTTTTTATTCTCAAATTCCCTTAATAAAAGGAATAAATCCAAAAACTACCCTGTCAAGATCTCAGTTATAAATGTCCCCATAGGGTCTTTATCGAATGAACGTTAGATTTCAATAATTATGTACTGCTCAGCATTAACTATTTCCAAGAACGCCGCGTCATAAAAAAACGAGTCCTTAACATTTTAAATAAATTTCTTTTATATTTACATTTATATATAATTTTCACAATGATTTGTTAATCTAGGAAAATGGCACCTTTTAGGTTTGTTTCTCATTTTCACGCTAATAATTAAGAATGCCACATGCTACATGTTTTGCAGAAAAGTCAGAATAGCAGGGGATTTAGAGATAAGCCATGAATAAAAGCGGGATGTGGAGAAGCACATCAACCCTCGAAGGGAATGTCTAAATCAGGGATAAACAAGGTGAAAAGCAGCAAACTAGGTAGAATTTACAATATTGTAAACCTCACATCACGTTATGAAACAGGTGTCATTGTGGTATGCAGAATACATCATATGTATAAAGATGATCAAGATTTGGCTACCACTCATGTGAAACTAGTAGGCATCATGAAATTGGCAATCTAAACAAGATTACCAAATGGTTCTAAAGGATTGTAGTACCAAACTAATTTTTGAATTCATATTTTAGAAATGGACATTTTGAGTTGAAATTAGTGCAAGAACCATTTACTTTATAATTCCCTATACTGAGTCACTTTTGAAGAAGGTTTTTCCCTATTGGGCATATTGACTAGACGGATCTCTTAAGATGACTTAAGTCAAGAAACAGGTAATCTGGGAAACCTTGTACAAACTAGCCAAATATAAGGTGTGTAGTGAGAAATGTTTGTTCATGAAAATAGTTATGTGTCGCGTGTCTTTGATCATCCCTCCAGTTTACATGAAGTGGACCTAAGGAAAAACTTGAAAGCAAGCTTATATCGATAAACCAAAATCCATCTAAAATAAGGAAAAGGAAAAAGTAATAACACGTCGAATCAGGGTTGTTGTTTGCAGATTTTCATCGAATAAGGTTTAAATGAAAATTATTTTCAAGTTATAAAATACAACGGTAATCATGAAAAATGACAAAATCTATTAATGAAATAATTTTATAGAACGAAAGAACCTCTTATTTTTTGCACCAAAATCGATGACACAATCAGATTCAACTTCCTTCTTCTCTCCCCTTCAATTTTTGTTACATAGGAATTTATTTCTAAAAAACAAAACAAAGCAAAAGAGGAAATCATCAGTGGCCGCTTGCATCCTCCATCAGCCTCACCCTAATATCATAAATGCGGAAGCACCCTTTTGTTGTCCTTGCTTTTCATTGAGCATCTTAAACTAGCGCAAGAAGCAGAAGAGGTTGCTAGAGTGCAATCCAAAAATGCTGCCCACCTATAACCAAATTTTCCCAATCCACATATAAAAGCAACGTACTCTTTGCTTTTCAACTTGATTACGAACACATTTTAGATGGATTTGGCCATTGGAATGTTTTAGGAGAGAATCTAGCTTTAATAACTTATTCACCATATCAGTCAATATAGGTTGAGCCCATTGTCATCAATTCCATTGACTTAGCTCCATACTTCCCACCTTTTCTAGAGGGGCCATAGAATAAAGAGAATGAAGACATGTTGCTATTTTTTGGTCACTTTCGATGTTTAGCATTAGGATGTTACTCGTATAGATCATTTTGCGGAGTGTAGTGCAAAGAAGTATATGTGTGTGTGTATGAATATTTGGATGTATGGTTGAATTTCTGAAGTTACATTGAACAGCTGAAGATGAATTTATATACTTGTTGTTGTCGGAAGGATTAAGCATAAGGCCATTTTGACCTACTAACAAAAAGTAAAGTAAAAGCAGAAATACCTTTCGATCCCATCGAAAGGTTTAGCGTTACAACTTTAAAATATTTTAGAGAGGCAAAATGAACGCTTTAAATTACCAAAATGGAGTTTATATGAATCTCTAATCATATTATTAACTTGATGTTAAGAATAGCTCTAAACTTCACATTTGTTGGAAGATGGCCCCATTGTTATAAATCAAGTTTTATAAAAATGAATGAAAAGTGACTTCTTTGTTGTGAAGAAGGTGAAACCATTTAAAAGGGATCTTTTACTTGTACTTCGAATGTATGTTTGTAGGAGGAGGAAGCCAAAAACTTCATGGTTCTTGGAAAGAATGACTTAGAAAGTCGAGTGCATCCCTTCTTATGTGGGAAGGGGAAATGTTACTCACAAAATTCACCTTCCTCTTAAGCCCTGAGGACTTAAAAAGAAGAAGGAAAGGAAAAGAGAAGGATCAGACCTTCTGGAGAGATCGAAGGGATGCAGTCAATATTATAAAGCGACTCGTGAACTTTCATGGAAGAAGTAAAGTGTCATTCTACAATGATCGGGAGGCGCTTAACCTCTGGGAGAAGCAAACAAGAGGAAAAAAGGCGTGGCCTCGTGCCAACCCTTCCAAAAATGCAATAAGCTTTTCAGGCCAGATAATACAACTGTAAGGCACCTTCCGATGTTACTGGAAGGTTTAAATAAAAACAACATTCGTAAGTCAATATAAAAAACCTTCCGCCATCACCCAGGGAAGATACAACTTCGGTAGTAGCCAAGTAGGAAAAAGCAACCTTCTTCTAAGGCCAAAGGGCTCACAAAGGCTATAAACCTTCAGGTAGGATCGGAAGGTTCATGTGATATGCATATAACAAACCTTCCAGTAAAGGCAAATACTTCTTAAAAACAAGTGAAGGAAAAACCTTTCGGCAGCATTCGGCAGACTATGATGATACATAATCAACGAACCTTCTAACAATAATGAAAGGCTTACAGTGGTGTACAAGGAACTTTCTTCAGGCAAGATCGGAGGGATTACAACCACATACCGAAAATAACCTTCCGTACTGCGTGAAGGCATATAGCTAATGGGATGCTACCCACATCTATAGATAGGACGCAAGGGGTCCAGTATAGGGGGACTTATCCTCATCCAAAAAACTTGTAACTTCTTGGCCAGGACTCTATAACCCTAATTGGTGATTTGATTTAGGGAAATTCCATAAAAGTGAAGTCTTATTATGGATGGAAAGGGAAGTATTTTTATGTCGTGAATCATTTTAACAATTGCCTATCTTTTTGTTGTTACAATATTAATTTACACGATCAGTTCCTCTGAAGGGTTCACGCCGATAAGTTTAAAGGGCCGACAACTGATCTGGGTTGATACAAGTAATACCTTCCTGGGTTATTAGCATTATGACTGGAATTCTTCAACTAAAATTAGTAGATACTTATGTCCAAGCAGCAACCTAACCTTCCACGGATATTAGTCCACTACTCAAAACCTTCCGAACAATCTAAGTACAGGATAATAAGGTCCAATCTGACAGTTAGTATTCTAGTACCTTTCGGCCAGGTTAAATCCAACCTCCTAAGGATTAATCTTTACAATAAGACCAAAGGTTCTCACACACTACCAAGGATTTCTTTATTTACCTTACGTCCATAAAGACCAATCATTCAAACCTCTCGGAGTTTTGGAGAACAACTATGAAAGAGTGTATTTAGTTAATTTTCGTTCATGTTAGGAAGAAATGCTTCATGAAGACTCCAAATAAGTTCATTCTAATATATAACCTTCCGCTTGAAAGGCTAAAACTTCTAGCAACTTTGTGATTCTTCGGAGTTGCAATCATAGTTATTGGAGCAAAGAATAGAGACAATAATTAAGGCGAACGTTCTGTTCTAATTAACCAGCCTCCTCTTTCCTGTTGAAAGCATTATTTGGGGTGTTGACCAAAAATCTGGCTAACAATAGGCATTTCACTTTATGGACTAAGACGTCCAAGCTCAAGAGGCAACTAGGCAACTTACTTCTATACAAGACCGGACGGGTTCACACATCAAAGGAGTAGAATGGAGCTCCACTTATAAATACCTGAATCTTGGTTTCGGGACTTTCTTTTCTAAACATCATATATTAATACTCGAATCTGGATATCGGGTCTTTCATATCTAAATATCATCAGTTAACACCCAAATCTAGGTTTGGGGATATTCATTTCATAAATTCATTTATAAATGCCTGAATCTGGGTTTCGGGTCTCCATGGATCACTGATAATATTAATTTACCTGAATCTGGGCATCAAGACAATTAGTTATTTGAGCCTTAATCTTGCTATATAATTTCAAAAATGGATTTCTATTTATCTATCACAAATGATCGAATTTGGGTCAAAAAATACTCTAAAGAGAATTATTGTTATACGTTTCCGTTGATACCCAAATCTGGATTTTGGATTACTGAGTTGTCAAATTTCACTAAACCTTAAAAATTTGTAACATCCCATATCTGGAGGCCAAAAGCTCAGCTTTGTGGATGTTGCAGTCATCCACAGTATTAACTTCTGGTGACGAAATACGGCAGTGTTAATGGTAACCATGATATCAGAAGCACTTAAATATGAAGAAAATCATAGACTTCAAAAAAAAATAGTGATTATATTTCAAATAAATCATATCCAAGTTATAAAAATCCCAAATGTAATTTAAAGTATTGATCAAATATAATTTACAACAATATGCTAAGAGCGACATATAAATTCCCTCTTGGATGATCAAAGTAATATAGACATAACCGTCTTAATACACAGCGGAAATAATTTTAAAATAGAATCCCTAAATTAGCTATCCATCAGCCTCCTGCTCGTCTTCGAATGAATTATTCGCCAAATCTACTAAAACGTAAAAGCATAAACCATTAGCATACTCAAATAAAATTTTAAGCACCCGATTGTTTAAGGGGAAACGAAAACTTCAAGTTAGAATTAAAGCCTGGTATGAATAATTTCTATTACATCTCAGTTTACTGATAACTAGTGAGACCACGCCGCTTAGTGAAGTGGGTTTCGTCTTACTAATATCTCTTTTCCAATCATATATTTTGAAAATCCTTTCCTGCAACCAAACTGGTTAATCAACTTATTATTATAATAATAATAATATAGCAATATCCATTATGCTAAACAAGAAATACAATAGACTATCTGTCTAAAATATGAACTACATGTTCTTTACACGACTATCTATCCTAAATTCTGAGCATCCGCTCTTTTCAGGACTATCTATTCTAAAATTGATTTTTACAAAATACTAATATCTTTTATGCTATATTAGGAGCTAACTGCCTAAAACAGGTAAAATGGGTGGAATGACTGTCCTTAAAAATTTAGCATGGCCGTTATGCTAATAAATGAACTATTTGTTCATATCACGGCTGAGTGCTCTTTCCGGACTAATTGTCCTAGACTATCCATCCTCTAGGCTGACTGCCTTCAAAATGGACCGACTGTCGGAATTTAAAATGAGCCGACTGCCTGAATTTTTCTTTTGGGTGAACAGCCCTTCAAAATATCCGAGCTAACTGGTCTACATAATATTTGAGCTAACAGCTCTTCAGAATTTTCCATGAAAACCTTTTCAAAATGATTTAGTCCTTCAAATCATGTATATACAAGGAGAATATCTTTAGCTTTACTCTAAGCTATTTTTCCTATGTTATATATATATGCATCGCTCAAAATAATATTAATGATGTTCAATAAGGAGACTCTAACCTTTAAAATAAGTTAATGTCCTTTGTAACTTAAAACAATTAGGCTATCTACTTAATTCTTTCATTTGAAATCTTTGTTTAAAACCTATAAACAACCTTTCGAAAAAATAAAAGGTAACTACTTCAAAACCACTTATAAAACCCTTCGAAAGTATTGAAGGTAACTCTTTCATATTATTTAATAAACCATTTGATATCATTCAAGGTAAATCATTCTAAACCTTTTAAATGCTTTCTTTTCATAAGCTTTAAAACATATGACATCCACCTTTAAATCCTTCAAACCTTAGCCTTTCAAAAACATAGCTAAACTATATCTTTCGGAATCAATGTACCTCAAAACGTTTCGAAGACATTGGGTTCAATTTAAAACAGGTGGAAAACCTTTCGAAACCAATCAAATTTAAGTGCTTTGAAACCTTTAAAATGTTTCGACTAAAAACATTTGGATTATGCGAAGGGATTAGACAAATATTAGAGTCGAAAGAAACTGCTTTGAAACCTTCATAAAACCTTTCGAAATCAAACCTTTCAAAATCAAAGCCTTAGGAAATTTAAACTTTTTGAATTTAAAACATTTGGATATTAAAACCTTTAGAAATTAAAACCTTTCAAATAAAAACCTTTCAAAATTAAAGCCTTTCGAATATAAAACCTTTCGAATTCAATGGAGAGAGATGGTATGTTTTAGAAAGAAAAAGATAACCTTTGACTCCATCTGTGTTGAAAGGTTAGAAAGCGACAAATATGCTTCCAACCTAGCGGAAAGTTATATCGTTCGACTTTGTCGAAAGATTTCAATTAAAACCAGAAAGCAAACCAGTCGAAACCTTTTGCTTTTAAACCTTTCGACAATTTCGAAAGCTCTTTGTCAAAGCTAGCAGGTGTATTTTTCTTTAAAACCAAAACAAAACTTCATCTCTTCCGAAAGCTATAACCCTTCGTCCCCAACCTTTCGATTTCCTCCAATTCTCCATGTACTAGTTTCCTGAAACCATTTGCATTGGTATTTAATCTAATCGGAAGGTTTGATACCCTTTGGCTTGCCGGAAGGTTTGGAATGAATGCGGAAGCTCTTGCCAAAAGAGTTGAAATAGTGAAAATATTGTTTAAAATAGTTTTTTGTACCCCCACCTACCTTGTTTGTCTAAATCTAATTGGTTGCCATAATTTTATATTCAAGACTTCCTTATTTAGAAATTTGAATAATTTTAAAAAAGCCCCTTTCTCCTTTATAATTATATAAAACATTTAAGTCTCATACCATAGATAATTTTATATAATCATGAAAATACCTTCAAAAATTCTAGAAAATTCTAGAAAGTAAATTAATATGTTCTTTTCAACATATAAAAGTTTTGGACCCAAACAATATTTACTTTACCCATAAAAAAAATTATAATCCAAATTAACCTTTTCTTCTTTAGAAAATTGTACAAATCCACGAAAATTCTGAAAATTAGAACTCATCACTAAATTAACTTTTTACATCATTACAAAAATCCGGAAGGCTAACGGATGTCATTTAACAGAGGTCTCATCTTAAAACATATCATAAAATCTATATGAACATACAAAAATCATCAACATGTATATATAATCTTTTACCATTCGAAAACATGGCAAACATTTGCAAAATCTTTCGGAATTAACCTTAAAACTGAAACCAAAAATATTTAGAGATGTAAACGTTATTCACCTTTTCTTTAATGATTAAGAAGCATGAGACTTGAATATGTTTGATTTGAATTTGCTTTCCTTAAGCTTCTCTATTATTTCCTGTTCTTCTTCCTTCCTCAGTGGTGGCCGGCCAAGTTTTTTATATTTGTAATTCGAATGAAAGTGTGTTTGGAATAAACGGCCTAAGGAAGAAAATATAAGAATGGCCTCTTTCCCACAATACCCCTCCTCTAATTCATTTTAACTTTTTATTAAGTTTATTAGTTTAAAAAGGCATGGCTGCCTTCGTTATATCAAATCTCAATCCCCTTACCAACACATTATTTTATTTAGCTTATCTAACTAAATCTCCTAAATATTGTTATAAAAAATATGAGGTGTTACAGACTCCCCTCTTAAAGAATTTCGTCCTCGAAATTACAAAAAGGCTTAAAACAAATAAGAAGGTAAACATATAATCAACAACAAGTCAGGTAAGTATCTTTAATCCTGTTCTCAACCTCCCAAGTACAGTCTCTATCAACGTCACTCCACTGGACTTCGACTAATCTGACCGTTTTGGTTCTAAGCCTCTTCTCATCTCTCGCAACAACGCGAACTGGCTTCCTTACTATGGTCAAGTCTAGTTCTACTACTAAATCATCTAGCACTATCGGTGCAATAGCAGCCTCCGGGTCTCTAACACACTTTCTGAGATGAGAAATATGAAAAACAACATGGACACCACCTAAACTTCTCAGTAACACAAGTCTATATGCGAGCTTCTCGATCCTCTCAAGAATAGGAAAAGGTCCTATGGACCTAATAAATAACTTCCCCGACTTTTCAAATCTAAGCGCGCCCTTCATCGACGATACTTTGACGAAAATCTGGTCCCCAATAGAGAACTCTAAACCTTTCCGTCGCTTATCTGCATAAATTTTCTACCTAAATTATCCTCCTTCATCCTATTTCGAATGACATCAATCTTTTCTACTGCTTCTCTGACCAAAATTTGGACATGAATCAACCTATCCTCAATCTCCAAACAATAAACGGGAGATTTGCATGGCCTTCCACACAAAGCTTCAAATGGTGCCATCCCAATACTAGATTGATAACCGTTGTTATATCAAAAATTGCTTAGGTGCAGATGGTCCTCCCATGATCCCCCAAATTCCAGAACACAAGCTCTCAACTGATCTTCCAAGATCTTGTTAACTCTTTTCGTTTTTCCATCTATTTACGGATGGTAAGCGTTACTCATCATAAGCTTGGTTCCTAAGACTTTCGAGAGATTTTCCCAAAACTCGCTAGTGAACAATGAATCGCTACCACTAACTATGCTGCTATAAACTCCATTTAATCTAATCACATTCCTCATGAACAACCTTGCTAAAACAGGTGCCTTCCTGGTTGACTTAACTGGAATGAAATGGGAACTCTCGGTCAATCTGTCCACTATAACTCATATGCTTTCATTTTCCATGTTCGATCTTGGAAACCCATCTATGAAGTCCACAGAAATAGAATCCCACTTCCATACTGGAATATCCATCGGTTGAATCAAACGACTCGGTTTTTGGTGTTTGTCCTTTGCATGCTGGAAATTCAAGCAGTGCCTTACACATAAACCAATATCCTACTTCATTCCTTCCTAGAAGAAACTTCTCTTCTTATCCTGATACGTCTTGGTACCTTTGGGATGTATAGTGAACTTCGAACTATGGCATTCATCTAAGACTTCCTTTCTTATGTTTCCTACACTCGTAACACATAATCTTCTTTTCTTTCTCAACCACCCATTCTGATCAAGACTAAAATCTTTCAAGTCATCACTCTTAGTTCCTTCCTTTAGATTACCGATCTGTTCATCTAACACTGGATCCTCTATCTTCTTAGAACTAATTCGTTCGATAAAAAGTGCTCGAACTTCCGAACAAGACAATACAACTCTATTACCACTAGATCCTACCTTAGATATCTAATGCACTCTGCAATCTGATAGTGCTTCTAAATCTTTCCACTCGGCCAACATTGCCAACACTACATTCTGATGCTTCCTGCTAAGTGCATCTGCAACCCGATTGCCTTTCCCTGGTGTGTACTCAATCCCAAAATCATAAGCGGCTATGAGCTCTAACCATCTCTGATGTCTCATATACAGCTCCTTCTAAGAAAAAAAATATTTCAACAACTTATGATCTGTAAACAACTCAAACCTTTCTCCCAAAAGGTAATGTCTCCACACTTTCAAAGCAAAAATCACAGCAGCCAACTCTAAATCATGCGTTTGATATCTGACCTCATGCGGTCTAAGCTGTCTAGAGGAATAGGCAATCACTTTACCTCTTTACATCAGCATAGCTTCTAATCCTGTTCCACACGCATCGGTATAGACTACCAAGTCCTGATTCCCTTTTGGATCAACCAACACAGGTGCATGAGTCGATAAGTGTTTCAAAATCTAGAATTCTTCCTCACAATTATCGGTCCACAAATATTTCACATCCTTCCTCATTAACCTAGTCATCGGTGCTGCTATCTGCGAAAAATCCTTAATGAATCTTCAATCAAAACCATCCAACCCAAGAAAACATTTAATCTCGGTTACTGTCTTGGGTATCTTGCAAATAAACTGCCTCGATCTTAGCCAGATCTACTGATAACCCTTCCTTTGAGATGACGCGACCAAGAAACTTCACCTCCTTCTTTCAGAATTGACACTTCGGAAACATCGCTTTCAGCTGATGCTACCTCGGCCTCTCAAGCCCTACTGTAAAATGAACTGCATGCTCTTTTTCTTCCTTGGAGTAAATCAAGATATCATCTATGAAAACCAACACGAACCTATCCAAATGCTCTTGGAAATTTCATTAAATCCATAAAGAAAGCTGGAGCATTCGATAGTACGAACGGCGTAACTAACCATTCGTGCGATCCATATTTGTTCCTGAATGCTATCAATGTTATACTATCCTCTACTACGCTGAGTTGATGAAAATCGGTTGCGAAATCCAACTGAGAAAATACATTTTCTCCACTTAGTTGGTCAAATAAATCATCAATTCTAGGTGTTGGATATCAATACCTTATCATCTTCTCATTCAACTTACGATAATCGATACATAACCTCAATGATCCATCCGGCTTCTTAGCAAAACTACCGCTACACTCCATAGTGAAATGCTCAGCCTAACAAAACTCTTACCTACTAAGTCCACCAACTGCACCTTCAACTCCCTCATCTCTGAATGGGTCATCCTACTTGGCGATGTACTCACTGGTTCTGCTCCCGGAACAAAATCTATCTGAAACTCAATAACTCATTTTAGTGGCGATCCAACTACAGGCTCAAACACATCTATGAACTCTCTAACCAGAAGAACTCGCTCAATGCGTCATTTGAATCCTAAGCACCCAAAAAAGCAAACACTGCACTGCTAGAACCTCCTACGATGAAAACAATCTGATCGCTACAATACGGGAGACGGAGAGAAATCTTCTTACCCTGGCAAAATAACTCAGCATCGTACTATCTTAACCAATCCATACCTAGGATGATCCCAAACCCCACAAAATCAAACACATGCAAACTGCACTCAAAAGTATGACCTAACAGGTCAAACTCGAGTAGATCACACATCAACCAAGAGTTGCATATCCTCCTATTGGATTCACAACCCATTAGGAAGTAACTAAATATGTGGGTTCAAGGTTAAGCTTATCAATCAAACATCTAGTTATAAAAGAATGCAATGCAGCAGTATTAAATAAAATGCTAACAGACATACCATGAATCTGAAGCATTCCTCCAAGAACTGCATTCCCCTTCTCCTGGGCTGTTGGCTTGGAAGCCACAGGCTCTAAGGCAAACACCTTGCCCTTAAATTCTTTAATAGGTTCCTTGCACTAGTTCTTATAATGGCCTATCTGGTCACAGTTAAAACACCTAACATTCTTCACTTTAGCCACATCCTTCACTTTCCCTGAGTGGAACTCGTTACCAAAGTGCCCTTTCTTCTCGCATTTATATCAGACAACTTTAGACTTTGCTTTCTTTGCTGCTTCACCCTTCTGAGCACCCTTCTTGGGAATGAACTTCCTCTTCTGGCTCTGTCCAACTTGGACTACTTTTGCCTTGCTCTTCTCCAGAGACTCAAGGACTTCTTCCTGTCTCAAACCCATCTCTATAACAATATCAGAAGGATATCTAAAATGAGGCAAAGTAGCACTAGCCAATTCTAGCTTCAATCCTCTGATAAACTTCTCATTCACGATATCTACAAAAGCATACCCATACCAGGTTAACTCTTTGAACTTCCTGGCATACTCAGTAATAGACATCTCTCCCTCCACTAGCTAAGCAAACTGCCTAATTAAAGCTGACTGTGCCATTACTAACACAAACCTCTCATGAAATCTCCCCTTGAAATCCTCCCAAGTTAATGTCTCCTCATCAACTACTAATGATATATTGTTCCACCTGAACAATGCAGTCTCCTGTAGCTGCTTGGATGCCAACCTCATCTTTTACTTGTCATTGAGCCCTAAATATACAAAAATCTTTCACAGTGCAACAACAAATTCTCCACTTCAACGACATCTTCCATTCCCATAAACGACTTACCTCCTCGCTTCAATTAATCACCGCTTATCTTAGCGAAATGATTAACTTTTAAAACTTCTGGAACCCCTACTCCTGTGACATTTCCTCCTACCATTCCGGCTGCAACTCATGTCTGCATCATATTCTTGAAAAACTAATACGTGGCTTCCATTCCGACCTCTAGGACTTCAGCACCAACTTTCCCTGCCTAACCTTGGCGTCTCCCTACATTGGTTTCTGCATTCCTTTTGGTGCTTTCCCTGCCTTAGTTAACTATGGTTCTTCTGCCATCCATATCTGTATTCAAACCCATGAGATACAGAAAGATAACCTAATCAAAGATAGATGAATGGGGATAAAGTGCATACTTATACATAACAAATACAAGTACGTTACTATTGCGTTAACCCAACCCCAAACCTTACACCAATTTCCTTTGATTTTTGTTTTAAAATCCCATTTTTAGTTAAATTTTTCATAAACCTATGCTCTGATACCAATATGTAACATCCCATATCTGGAGGCCGAAAGGTAAGAACAATGGATGCTGTAGCCATCCACAGTATTAACTTCCGGCGATGAAATGCTGCAATGTTAATTGTATCCATAACATTAGAAGCACTTGAATATGATGAAAATTACAGATTTCCAAAAATAATACTTTTAGTGATTATATTTCAAATAAATCATATCCAAATTATAGTAATCCCAAACGAAATCCCAAGCATTGATCAAATATAATTTACAACAATACGCCAAGAGCGACATATGTAGATGCATCCTTGGATTATCAAAGTAATATAGACAACACTGTCTTAATACACAGTGGAAACAATTTTAAAATAGAATCCCTAAATTAGCTATATATCAGCCACCTACTCGTCTTCGGATGCTTTATTCGCCAAAATCTGCTAAAACCTAAAAACTTAAAACCTCAGCCGAGTCAAATCAAATTTTGAGCACCAGAGAGTTAAGGAAAAAAAAAACTTCTAGTCAGACATAAATCCTAGTATGAATAATTTCTGTTACATCTCAATTTACTGATAGCTAGTGAGACCACGCTGCTTAGTAGAACGGGTTTCGTATCTCTAATATCTCTTTTCAAAACATATATTTTTGCAAATCCTTTCTTACAACCAAGCTGGTTAATCAACTGATTATAATAATAATATAGCAATATCCATTATGTTAAAAAGGAAATAAAATAGACTATCTGTCTAAAATTTGAACTTTCTGTTCTTTACAGGACTATCTGTAATAAATTCTAAGCTATCCTCTCTTTTCTGGACTATCTGTCTTAAAACTGATTTTTCAAAAATAGCAATATCATTTATGCTAGATGATGAGCTATTTGCCCAAAACAGGTAAAAAGGGTAGACTGGCTATAATTAAAAATTTAGCGAGGCCTGTTATGCTAATAAATGAACTATTTGTTCATGTTACAACCGATTGCTCTTTTTAGACTAACTATCCTCGACTAACCGTCTGCTTGGCTGATTGCCATCAAAATGGATCGACTGTCCGAATTTAAAATGAGCCGACTGCCCGAATTTTTCTTTTGGGTTAACTACACTTCAAAACATCCGAGCTAACTGGTCGACACAATATCTGAGCTAACTGCTCTTCAAAATTTTCCTTGAAAACCTTTTCAGAATGATTTAGTCCTTCTAATCATATATATACAAGGAGAATATCTTTAGTTTTGCTCTATGCTATTTTTGCTATGTATATATACTTTGCTCAAAATAATGTTGACGATGTTCAATATGGATTGTCTATCCTTTAAAATAAGTTAATGTCCTCTATAACTTAAAACACATAGGCTATCTGTCTAATTTGTTCATTTGAAGCCATTGTTTAAAACCTTTTAAAAAACTTTCGAAAACATAAAAGTTAACTCCTTCAAAACCATTTATAAAACCCTTCGAAAGTATTGAAGGTAACTCCTTCATATCCTTTAATAATCCTTTCGAAACCATTGAAGTTAACTCCTTCTAAAACTTCTAAAAGCTTTATTTTCATAAGCCTTAAAACATATGACACCCGCCTTTAAATCCTTTAAAATTAGCCTTTCGAAAACATAGCTAAACTATATCTTTCGAAATCAATGTACCTTAAAACATTTCGAAGACATTGGGTTCAATTTAAAGCAGGTGGAAAACCTTTCAAAACCAATAAAGTTAAGTACTATGAAACCTTTAAAGTATTTCAACTTTGAACATTTAGATTATGTGATGGGATCGAAAAAACATTGATGTCGAAAGCAACTGCTTCAAATCCCTCATAAAACCTTTCGAAATCAAACCTTTTGAAATTAAAACATTTTTATATTAAAACCTTTTGAAATTAAAACCTTTCAAAATCAAAACCTTTCCAAATCAAAACCTTTCAAAATCAAAACCTTTTGAAATAAAAACCTTTTGAAATTAATGGGGAGAGACGGTATGTTTTAGAAAGCAAAATATAACCTTTGTCTCTATCTGTGTCAAAAGGTTAGGAAGTGGCAGATATGCTTCCGACTTAGCCGAAAGCTATACCCTTCAACTTTGCCGAAAGGTTTCAATTAAAATAAGAAAGTACCAATCGAAACCATTTCATTTTAAACAATTTGACAATTTTGAAAGCTCATTGCCAAAAGCTAGCGGGTGTATTTTTCTTTAAAACCAAAACAAAACAAAACTTCATCTCTTCCGAAAGCTATAACCTTTCGTCCCCAGCCTTGTGACTTCCTCCAATTCACTACACACCAGTTTCCTGATACCATGTGCATTGGTTTTTAATCTAATTGGGAGGTTTGAAACCCTTCAACCTTACCGAAAGGTCTGCAATGAAGGTGGAAGCTCTTGCCGAAAGAGTTGAAATAGTGAAAATACTGCTTGAAATAGTTCTTTTGTATCCCCCTGCCTTGTTTGTCTAAATCCAATTGGTTATCCAAATTTTATATTCGAAAGTGCTGCCGACTTCATTATTTCGAAATTTGAAATTTTTAAAAAAAATACCCTTTCTCCATTATAATTATATAAAACATTTAAGTTCCTTGCCTTAAATAATTTTATATAATCATCAAAACACCTTGAAATATCCTGGAAAATTCCAAAAAGTAAATTAATATGTTCTCCTCAACATATAAAAATTTCGTATCCAAACAATAATTATTTTACCCGTAAATAATTTTATAGTCCAAATTAACCTTTTCTTCTTTAGAAAATTATAACAAATCCATGAAAATTTTTGAATATTCCGAAAATTGTGAAAACTATAACCCATCTCTAAAATAAATTTTTAGATCATCATAAAAATTCACAAGACTAACAGAAGTCATTTAATAGGGGTTTCATCTTAAAACATGTCATAAAATCTATATGAACATACAAAAATCATCAACATGTATATAAATACATATATATAATCTTTTATCATTTGAAAACATGGCAAACATTTGCAAAATCATTTGGAATTAACCTTAAACCGAAACCAAAAATATTTAGAGATGTAAACATTGTTCACCATTGCTTTAATGATTTAGGAGCTCAAGATTTGGATGAGTTTGATTTGAATTTGCTTTCCTTAAGCTTCTCTTTTGTTTCCTCTTCTTCTTCATTAATGGAGGCCGGCCGAGTTTTAATTTTTGAAAATGAGAATGAACGTGTGTTTGGAATACACGGCCTTATGAAGACAATATAGGAATGGCCACTTTCCCATAATACCCTTCCTCTAATTAATTTTAACGCATTATTATGTTTATTGTTTTAAAATGGCATGGCTACCTTAATTAAATCAAATCTCAATCCCCTTATCAACAAATAATTTTAATTAGTTTATCTAGACAAATCTCCTAAATAATGTTATCAAAAATCTAAGGTGTTACAGAATGGGTCTCCAAGAATCTATTACAAATATTCGGGCAATGATTTTTGGATCCAATCCTATATTAACTATCACTTGAAGAATTACTATCTAATATTTATGCCCTCATGATAAGGCATGATTTTCTATCAACAAATTTCAAATATTCCAGCCAAATGGTCGAAGTAAAATCCTTGATTATCTCTCATCATAGTTAAAAGATGGGATTTAGATGTCTACTACAAATTACTTTTCTTGCAATTAACAAGAAAATTTGTTAGCCTAAACAAATGATACCTATAGACTGGTATGACAATTTCAAGCTAACAGAGATACTGTTTGCTTCATACTTTACACCGAAATCAGCATGGGAAGAGAAATGAAAGATTCAGTAAATGCTGTGATGAATGAGCTATCGAGCAACATTTCAGTGGTGACATTATAGAAAGGAATTACAAATTAGGTGATATTTACAAAATTTACATGATTTACATATGTCAAGAAATAATTTACAAAACTATGAAGTTGTTCGCATATGTACAAAATGAGTTAACACATTTCAAAGATACAGATATATCATAAATCTTTGAAGGCTTTGTCAAGATTCTCGGCAACTAAAGGATCAATTACGTGATGAATTGCGGCGTAGAGAACTTTTTTCAGTTTTGTTACACAAAAAATCAACCTTTAGACTAAGTCGAAAGGTCTTTCAACAAAGACAAGGGAAAAGAAGCATAACCCAAACTTTTCGAAGGAGTCGAAGGGATGCAGTCATCAAAATCCATTAGCACCAAACCTTTCGAAGGATTCGAAAGGTTCCATCTCTAGTATACAAGGTGTTCTTAGCTTGAGATGGGGATAAAGAAATCAAAGCAAGTGTGAGCAACTACTTAGTGACCTTTTTGAAAGCATAGCTAGCCTTTCGAACCCATTGAAACACATCCAAGTTGCCTTCGAAATGATGAAAGGTTTATGAAAAAAGCAACACTCACAAGTCAACAAAGATCGAATGACAACCTTTCAATAATGTTGAAGGAAAGCATAGATCACGAAGAGCTATCTTCCAACAAGGTTGAAGGGTTCACAACAACCAAGAGTAAAGCAACATTCCGCCAAAGTCAAATGGTTCACAGCAGTCTAAAGAAGGAAAACCCCTTCGACAAAGTCAAGAGGTTAATGAAGGCATAAAGAGAAACAAACCTTTCAACTAAGTCGAAAGGTCTAGAATAGAAGATGAAGGTAAACCTTTCAAAAAAATCGTAATGTTCAAAATTGCATATAAAAGGGAGACCTTTCGACCTAGTCGAGAGCATGGAACCGAAATGAGGGCTGCCTACATCTATAAATAATACCCAAGGTGTCTTGTCTTAGGGATTCGAATTCTCTCATTCTCACTTCGTACTTTCTTAATCAAGACATTGTAGCCCTAATTGGTTTTAATAAAATGGAGTTTTTCATGGATAAAAAAGGAAATCTTTTGCTCTAATAATTACTTTACTATTTGCTTATAATTTTGTTTTATTAACTCCGAACTTCAGGTTGAACACCATCGGAAGATTCTTATTGACAAGGTCAACGACACTTCACCTACAAAGTAATCGCTATAACCTTTCGAAGCCTTTTTCCTTCGAGATTAAACCTTTCGACAAGGTTGATAATACCTTAGTCTAACATCTTGGAAAGCTCTCAAAGTGATTAAGGCCTACACCTTTCGACTAGGCCAAAAGTGCTTATGCTATAAAGGTATTAATAACCTTTCGGAGTTATAATCTAAGTGGTCTAAACCTTTCGACAAGGATCAAAGATACATCATATTGGTGACAAACCTTTTGACAAGGTCGAAAGTTTCAACATATCCACCAAGGATTTTGATATTCACCTTAAACACAAAGAGGTCTATCATCCTAACCTTTCTATGAGATAAAAACTAATCTTAAAAGGACAAAATCAAGGAACTTCAACATAACTAAAAGGAAATTTTTGTAGGAAACCATATTCGAGTTCAACATAGACGAAAGGTATTCAAATTCAAAGATTAAACCTTTTGACAACGTGGAAAGGTCTGACTCAGAATCCTACAACAAGTGAAGCTAAATATAAAGACAATTATTAAGGATAACACTTTGTTTACTCAACCAGTCCATCCCTAACACTTGGTATAACTTTTGGGTGTTGATGAAAACTCTTGTTAATATTTTTGGCGCTAGAAGGAGGGCTCGAACCTTCGACTTGGTTAACCCCTTAAAATTACTATTCTCTAACCTCCCTTGGATAAATCTTACATCAAGTCTATCTACTTTGGTTTGATCATTGCCAGGAAAATTAAAAGATCTGAATAAGGGCCTTTTGAAACACATTTGTCAAGACTCCACCAAGTAAACATCAAAAGCTACAATTAAGACAAAGATCAAAGACTAAGGCTTGAAGCCTTAAGGATTATAAATAAAATGAAAGTAGAATCTTACGATCCTGAGAAATGGAGTCTGAACCCCTTTCAAGCTGGCCTTACCCTAATCTTTGCACTTGGAAAGAGAACAAATGGAAGTTACTCAAATGAGAAGAACAATCCAACATTATTCCAAAGGCATAATCTTTGAGAAAGAGATAATGAATTATTACGACGCCTTTGCGCACAAGTGGCAATCAACTACAACAAAAGCATTTCTAACCCAAGAGATTTGAAGGGTATCAAAAAGAAAGATAATTGAAGATCGTGAAATGATAAGCCCGAAAAGTAAAAGGCTAAAGAATCATCCTCAAGAGTCAAGTTTCATATCTCGAATTCCAAAATAATGCAATTTAACCATATCAATGGAAAACATCTGCTTGCTTACAAAGGATGAACTTAATTATTAGCCATCATAAAATAAAATGAAAAAATATGAAAGGAATTAGGGAGGATCCTTCTGTCACTATCATATGACGAATGGTCATGAAACCAACCATTTCTAAGCCTTGGAGGGGATGATCATCAGTTTATTTAGACAAGGAATGATCACTGAATTTGTAAAGAGAACTTGAGAGAATATTAATAAAGATCAACTCTCTTCAAAGATAAAGTCCATATGGTTGGGAGTAAAATGCTCCTACTATTTGAAAGCTACCTAAGATGGTAGTACTACCTAAGATGGTAGAAAAGCTTGTGTTTGCGCCGAGATGGCCAGGGGCAGAGTGCCTCTTGGAGGGAGGACGGAGTAAGCCTCTATCCGCGCCTAAGTTGGCCAGGGTAGAGCACCAAACAAGACCTTAAACGCACTACAAAAGGGATGGGTAAAGGCACCTCTTGGAGGGAGGACGAAGTATGCCTCTATCCATGCCTAAGATGGCCAGGGTAGTGCACCAAACAACTGTAATGACCCACAATTCCATACCCCTTGAATCGATAATAAACCACAAATGTCTACCTCAAATTCACCAAAAGAAGGATCATTAAGGGTAGAAAGAAAATAAAGACAGAACAGAATCTCACACGAATGGAATAACATATATTATTTCAGCAATAATCTTTACAACGGAAAATCTTAAAGTACAATATTTTCATCATTTCAAACTTATTTTTCATTTCATATTATAATATTATATTATTATAATGTCATTTCCAACCTTTTTAGAATATTCAAAATCATTAGGGGGCTAAATAATTTTCATAAACACATTGTATGGATTTTATTCTGATGCAGTGTACCAGGCCTTGAGTCGCCTGAGCGACCTAACGAGTTATGCGAGTTATGCAGGATATGCAGTGGAGGATGATATAGCGACCTAGCGAATTATAAACCGTGAGTTATGCCGCATTGCTTAAGCCGCCCATCTTATAAGTCGTAGCTCGTATGTTGTGTTCTATAAGTCGTTTACAAGGCCGCATTCTTCTTAAGTCTTAAGTCACTGAAGCTTAAGTCGCTTCCTTCTGCCGCAGACTTATAAGTCGCTCAGTTC
The DNA here is from genome assembly GCA_030765085.1 of Allium cepa. NCBI lineage: Eukaryota > Viridiplantae > Streptophyta > Magnoliopsida > Asparagales > Amaryllidaceae > Allium > Allium cepa. Next base: position 704,598,897 of record CM060938.1, on the reverse strand, counting down.
CTTAAATCGCTCACTCTATGCCGCTATTCCTTAAGCCGCATTCCTTATGTCGCTAAGTCGTCCTGAAGCTATGTTGATTTGTTAGGTCGCATTGTGTTAAATCGCGTGATGTTGTATCATGTTAAGTCGCGTGATGTTGCATTGTGTTAAGTCACATGATATTGTAATTCTGTTAGGTCGTATTGTTGTTATGTCGCTTTGTTTTAAGTCGTATGTCGCGTTGTCGTATGTTGTACTGTAACTCGTATGTCGTGTGTATATTGTTAAGTCGTGTATTGTAACATTCCCGTTTTTGAATCGAATTTAAATTGGAAATTTAATTAATTTTAGAAATTTAATTGTGAATTAAACTGGATATTTTCCAAATTTAAGTAGATATTTGTTTGTCATTTATGTAAATGGATATAAAACAAGAAATAAAAATTTAAAAATAATATAAATATAGATAATGATTTATTTAAAAGGTATACTAGTTTTAATTCAAAATTAAAAATAAACTAAGCTTATAAATAATATTGGTTTAAAAAGTAATTTTATAAAATTGATTTAATAAATAAGTTTACAAAAGCTTCATAAACTAAGAAATGTATATATATGTGTGATTTGTTTGTGAGTGTACAAATTGCTTTAAATTCATTTCTTTTTAAAAATTTGTAAAAGTAAAATAAATACATATGTTAGTATCTCAAGTTTAAAATGAGTGTTTAAAAAAAAAAAAAAAATGAGTAGCATTTAAAAATTTTGTTAAGATATAATATATGTATATATTAATATACATAAATATTGATTTAATTCTTTTAACATTGAACATGTACATATTACATACAAATGAATAAACAAATACATTTATTTACAAAGCATAAACAAACACATACATAAGGAAGTAAACATCACATGGGGGATAGAGTAAAGGAGTTAGCAAAATCTAGAGTTATGATATCTTTGTTTACAAATGGCATGAAGACATCATTAAGTAAATAAAATAATTAAATAAAAAAAAAACCTTTCCATTTCCCCACATGTAATTATAATATCTTTCAGAAATCTGAAAACAAACAGTATCAAAGATTGAGCTTCTCAAATCTATAGTACAAAAGTAGTAAAAAAAGAAAATCAGAAAGAAAAAAAGAAAAGGAAATAGCAACCTGGAAAAGCAAATCTGGGTTCAAAGCCACCAAACTGAGCAAATCAAAGTTCAGGCAAGCAAAAAAAAAAAAGAAATTCAAAACATCTTAGAAATCATGGAACAATCTTCAAGCTTTGGAAGAACAAAAGCCAAGCCTGCATATTTGTTTTGGAAAAAAAAAAAAAAAAAAAAGGGAAGAGGAGAGCTACAGTTTTTGCCAATGCAAGGTTCTCTGGAAAATCAATGAAGGCAAGTGAAACTTCTTTTAAAAATATGAATTTAATATTGTTAATCAATAAGTAGAGCAAGAATCTAAGTAATAGTATCAATCTAAGTTGCAGGAACAAGTCAAGTTCAAGGCAAAAGATTGATTTCTGTTTTCAACTGCAGTATGAAAAAAATTTCAGACAGTAAGTAATTAAGAATTGTTTGTATTTAATGGATTGAGTGAATTAATACAATAATGAATAAGCAAAGATTTTTATTTACAAAGTTCCAGATTCAAGTTTTTAGGCAAGCTGAACAAAAAAATTAAAGTTCAAGAGCAAAAGAGATAAAAAAAATCATCATTTCCAGATTTCTGCTTTGCCTCTGTCTTTCTTCAAATATCCAGGTGAGCAACCCTTTAATCTTAAAGCCTTAGGTTTGTTTGAATATCTGTTGCATGTGATGATCTGATTATTATGATGTTGGGTTATGCCTCTGTGTATATATCTTCTTTATGCATAAATATGGAAATAGATATTAAGGCCTCTGGTAGGAAAAAAAGAAAAAAAAATTGTGAGCAAAACCTTCTACTTTGAACCTGTTGTTATTGTTTGTGAGTAAACACCATGCTTTATCCTATTATTTGTGTTTTAATTCCTGCATGAATGTGAGTGGCTTTTGCTTGTAAATAAATTGCTAGGCTTGAGCTTTTCTTTGCCTGAAAGTGTGATTTCTACTTCCTGTTTTGATACTAGGTTTTAAATTTTAAAACAAAATGCTAGTTCTCTTTTATATGATCATTATTAAACCTTGCTTAAACAAATTAGCTGAGTTTAATTTAAGCTAGGATTTAAAAATATGTTCAAGTGTTTTAAAATTTAAACATGTTAGAAATAGGTGTTTTTGTGTGAACACATACAAGTATGTAATTGTCAGTATATATATATGTATAACTGTAGAGGGATGTGCAGGCCTCTGTGTTATATTTTTTTTGTCCCAGAATCATAATCTTTCTTCAGGAAAAAAAATGTTTTGGGTATAGGCTGTTTCAGGTTGTAGTTGAAAACTTGAATTCAAATTCAAGATTGAACTCAGGGGATCTGGGGGTTTAAGGTTGAAGTGTAGTCACTATTTGATGGAGGATGGCCAGAGTGGGTGGTCAGTGATGGCCGGAGAGAGAGGATGGGTGCACAGTGATGATGTTGTGCAGGTTTGTGATGTTGTTGGTTGCAAGGATTTTAACTCGGGATGGTCTCGAGATTTTTGAAGGAAAACTCGAAGTAGAAGGGGATTTGACTCGAAGTCAAATAGGTAGGTCAGAGTGTTTATGTTTCAGGTTTTTAGCAAAACAGAAGCATGTTTTTGCAGTTTTGAAATTTAAAAAAATAAAGTTTAAATTTGAATATGGAAATTGAACTTAGGAGTAAAACAGAATCTAAAAAAAAAATGAATTCAAAAAGTTTGAATTCTAAATTTAAATAATTTAAATGCAGAAATTCAAGTTTGGTTAAAAAATAAAGGAACAGGAAAACTGTTTGCAGTTTTTAAATTTGAAGTGAAAGTTTAAAATGTAAACTTAGTTTGGACTTAGGCTTTAAGAACCTGAATTTGAATATGAATTCAAATAAGTGTGAATTCTGTTGAAATAATTTCAGATAATTTCAAAGTTTGATTTTTTATAAAACAGAAAACTGTTTCTGTTTTTATATGTGAAGACAAATTAAATTTCAAGTGGAGATTGAAACGGAGTTTTAGTTGAAATTGAATATGAATTCAAATTTAATTTGTCAGATATTTGAAACCATTTATGTTTTTAAAATAATAAAAAAAAAAATAATAAATAAATAAAATAAAAATAGAAGAACAGGAAACCTGTTTCTAGTTTATAAAATTTGAAATTATTTGCAAACTACAATGTTGACTTAGGATTTTAAAAACTGGATTTAAACATGAATTCAAATGAGTTTGAATTCTGGTCATTGAAATCATTGAAATTCAGAAAATTTCAAAGTTTGGTTTTTAAATAAACAGAGAAAAAAAAAAAAGAAGAAGAAAAACTGTTTTCTGTTTTAAATGCAAAGATAAAGTTTAAAATTGTAAGTGGAAATTTATACTGAGTTTTAAAAAAAAAAAATATGAAATTTGAATATGAATTCAAATTTGATTTGTCTGAAATTTGAAATCATTGATGTTTTTTTTTTTTTTTTTTTTTAAATTTAAATTTGTTTTCAAACTCTCAAGCATAAATGCATATGTGATTTGCATTTGAATTGGATGGGTAAATATTTAAATTAGAAACTCAAAATGAATTGAAAACTGAGTTTTTTAATCTGGATTTAAATTTTTAAACTTCAGTTTTAAAGTAAAGAATTTAATTTAAATTGCTTTCAAATGATTTACATTTGAATTGAAGGTGAAATTGTAGGAAGAGGTTTAAAAAGTTAAACTAAATTGGAAATGGAAGTTATATTTCAGTTTTGAGATTTTAAAGCAATTTTTAAAATTTATTTGAATTCAAGTCGAATTGAAATCTAAATTGTTTTACACTTATTAATAAAGTATATGTTTCTTTTAAACATATAAGGTTAAGTTGTGTATTGTTTTAAACTCTTATTTAAGACAAGTTTGAGTCTTGAGTTTAAAGAGAATGCTAAATGGAATTTAATGTAAATTTAAAAACATTTTGTTTTTAAAATGCATAATTTAAATAAGGAATGTTTATCTAAAGATAAAGAAAAAGTCTAATGATTTGTAATTCATTTAATTATTAAGGTAGTACAAATGGATAATTAATATAATTAATTAATTTATGAAATGGATAATTAATTAAAGTAAGTAAGGGTTTTAATTTGATTAATTTAAGGTTTAAGATTAATTTTTCTTAGTATAAATAAATTTGTAATTAAGAAATCATTAATTGAATGATATTAGATTTTAAATTAATAATTGAAGATTTATTAATTGGATAAATATGGATAGTTAATTAGTTAGGACTAATAAATGAAAGTAATCATGTAGGTAATAAATTTAAAACCACCCAGTTTATTTATCTTAATTGTAGATGCTGATTGTTATTGAATGTTGTGTGATGGATTGATATATTTGATATGTGATGTGATGCTATGTGATAATTTGTGCTGATCTGCTATATTTATGATGAATATATTGTCATATGAATATGAAACCCCTTGACCCGTAGAATGACATTTGGATTTCGATGCGACAGGGAGTCGGATTCCAGTCGGTTATCCGAAACCCACATCGAATCATATTAGTTAATCTTTGTGAATGATATTTTACTTTATCTATGAATTTGTGAATATAGATAAGCGTTATGGGTTATACCGCTTGTCGATATGATTGAATCTGTGATAATGGATGTTGTGCACTATTGTGTTGAACCCCTGGACCACACTTATACACACACAAATATGGATTGCACGTGGAAATGGGTTAAGTCACAGATTTTGAAATTGTTTTAAAAATTTGAATTTTTGAATCCAAAATAGTTTTGGAATTAGAATTGAAGCTTTTGAATAAAATGAATTTCAAAAATAAAAGTTATTTGAATAACTTGATTAAGTTTTGAAATTTAAATAATTTGATTTAAATTTGAATTCAATATTTGAAGTTGAATTCTATAATTTGGGAACTAGGGTTTAAAAAGTTATCCAACTTATAAATGGATTTATATGGGTTTTTAAACCATTTTAAAAAGTGATGTTTGGAATTTAAATTTAACCCAAGATTTTCAACTTGTATAAATCGGACTTTTCTGAAACGAAAACTGTTGTTTCCAAATAATAGAAGCTTTCATATAAGAAATGGATTTTCAATATGTGTTAAAAGGAATTCAAGTTTCAAAATGAAAATGGTTTTCCAAGTTATGAATAAATCTTTGGAACGTGTTTTGAAAGCTATAAATTAAATCTTTAATTTAAAGATTTATCGAGTTAATCCAATTGGAATGGAAGTTGTTTTGAATCTATAGATAGATCTTTGTGAAATTTGGTGAAACTTTGTGAAATTAATCTTTTTATTTAAAGATTTAAAAGGGTAATTTGTTTAACCATTTGAAAGAAAAGCTTTGGATTTTTAAGTTGTGACTTAACCGAAATCCCATATCCATATGTTTTTAAATATTGCGCTCACTATTCGGTTTAGCCGGGAGAGGACCTTTGTGTCATATAGCCCATTCCGAATATGTGATACGTCGTTATGGATAGCATTGAAGACCGATGGTGAAGACCGGGTATCTGTGAGAACGATAGGATAACCTATCGATTGACTCTGCACTGAGTTGCTCCGGTATAGAGTTCTCCTTAGTGATGGGAAGTCCGATCGGGATTGTGGATACCCGGATTTGCAAGGGCTTCTTCGGAAGTGCCTTCGGTTCTGTTCGAACCCGGAACAGACTTGTATGGTTGTATGTCCGACATTACACTTTGAGATGTTATCTGATTTCTATCAAATACATTTCTGCTTGGTGGCGGAGAATTTATTCTCTTAGCTTAACACCCTTCTCTGAGACGTACGAGCTCAGAGGTTATGTAGTTGATATTTATCAGTGATATATCCCAAATTTGGTAATGTGGCATGCTGAGTGCTGCTGTGTGATGATCATTGGTTGATCATTTGTGATATGATCATTTGTTTGATCATTTATCTTTGTGATCATTGCTTTGGTCATCTGTTGACCCAAAGCATGGCTTTGTTGCACAAAGCGTAGCTTTGTGGACGAGACTGCATCAGGACCTCACTCCCCGGAAATGGTCGAAACAGGAAAGATGCGGCAAGGTTATGAGGGTCGCTCCCTTTAGGGTATGTCATTCCCTTCTGGTAAAGGGTGGTATCAGGTATGGAGCCCTGGTATTTAACCTATGTGGTTGCTCCAATCTCATTTACTGTGTGGTTGTTTCTTTGAGGCGCCTCGGATAAAGGTCCCAAAGGACCGGGGGATGGCATATTCGTGTAGTAGTTACCTAGTTACAGAGGTAACCCGGCCTTGTGTTGGCAGAGATCTAACCGTAACGTTAGTTCTCGGGACGTCCCGCCAGAGGCGATCCCATAGACAGTAGGAAGTTCCTTAGCCTGACCATTTGTTGGAAATCCAATCAAAGCAATACGCGCCCTGTACGATTTTATTTGTATAACCTGCCATGGAATGTGGCGGTAACCTGCTATTGAACATGGTAGCTATAGTAGGCATACGGCGAAGAGTTGTATGCTGGCTAGGATTTATATTCTACTTTCGAAATTGTTTTCTACACTATGCACTAATAATAATATCAAAAATGATTTGATTTTTGCGTAGTAAGCATCTTTGACTATCATAAGGAGAAATCTCCTCCGATTCTGCGTTTGCATTGTGTGTGTGTGCGGGAGGCCTTATGGTAGTTTCATTTTCCAAAAAGCATTACGGATTTCAAAATTTAAATTCTTTTGTTCGTTTTAAAAGACCAATTGCTTTTGTTTGCTCATACCAGTCCCACGACTGACCTGGAGTTTATTATTCCTTTCCTAAACTCTGGGTGCCCACTATTTTCCCACACGGGCAGTCTAGAGTTGGGGTTTTCAGATAATCAATAGTAGGGGTAGATTCGATAGCTTTCAGCCTTAGGATTTGGCAATCGCAATGGGATCGAGTTGCTTCTCTTCATCTTGATTTGGGAGTTCGAGCTATTCTGGATTGGTGCCTTGGAGATGGAGATTTCTGATACTGGAGTTCTTTCTTTGAAGACTATTGAAGTTGTTGTTCCGCTGCTGTGTTATCTTTTCTTTCCGCTGCTATTCTTTGTATCTCTGATAATGTTGATATCTATTGTACCATTATGTTGTATCATTCATGTTGTATCAGCTATTGTATCAAATGTTGTATATTGATATATGCTATTCTTTTTCTTCCGCTGTGTTATTTACTTAATGTGTTATAAGCTCCGGCATGACTCGAATTTCGACGTTTGGATCTGCGGCATTCAAGTACAGTGGAGTACGGATGTCGATTTTCGAACGCTGAAATTTGGATCGTGACATGTATGTTGTAACTCGTGGGATGTTAGGTCGTTGGTCGCCGTGGTTGAGTCGCATGGTTTGGTTGTGTTGTAAACTCCTTTAAATAGGGGATGTTGTCATTTGTAAAAGGGAGTTGATTTTTAATAAAATTTGTGTGTGAGCTTTTGCCACCATTGTTGAAGTTGAGTGTGGTCTCCTTCTTCTTTCCTTCTTCGGGTTATTCGTGCGCGAATCAACGAAGTAGAAGCCAATTCTCGATATCACTTGCGAGTGATCAACGATCGAATTGTAGATCTTTCAACACGGTATCTGGCGAGATCAACGGGTTGGAGATAGCTAGATTCCGGCATCGTGACGATCAACGGGATTGGGCATTTATCGTTTTATCAGAGTTATAACGTTGTGTAAATTGGTATCAGAGCCATATCAGATCTGAGCCAGTTCAAAGCCAGATTCAAGCCATATCAGATCGAAGTAAGATCAAGGCCGAATTAGAGCCGAGTAAGATCAAGGCAAGTCAAGCCGAGTGAGTTAAAGCCAAGTTAGGTCGAAGCCGAACCAGAGCCGAACCAAAGTTAGAGCCAAAAGTAGTATCAGTAAAGGAAAAAAGATTGTTTGATGATCATGCCTCCGAGATGGGCTAATTGCTTTCAGAATGTTAAAGATTTGTATAGAAGACAAGAAGCTGAACAGATGGAGCAGCGTATCAATGAAAATTTCAATGAGGGTATTGCAAAGTTAGAAAAGATGACGAACGACATGAATCGAAGTCAAAGGAGAACGTCACCAGTTTCTAACCATAGTAGAAACAGGGTTTCACCATCGGTTTCGGAAGAAAGGTGGATGTCGTCCCAGTCTTATCTTGATAGGAGAGAATCATCAATTTCAATGAGAAGAGAGCACCATGGGTATCGACATGAAGAAAGAAGAACTCAACGTGGGTTTGACAATGAACCATATCGTGATGTTGAAAGACAGGGTAGAAGGGACATGCATGATCGTAGAGATATAGATGGTAGGGATTGATATCGAAACACATATGATTTGAGGAGGATGGTGATGGAGGTAGTATTCATTATCGGAATCGAGGCCAAGTCGAAATCAATACCTGGATTCAGAAAATGATCGTAAATGGGAGTCAAGTATGAGGATGGAAATTCCAGAATTCAAAGGTGGTATGCTAGCAGAAGAATTTCTTGATTGGTTGTGTAATGTTGAAGAAATTTTGGAATTCAAAGAAGTGCCTGAGAATCGCAGAATTCAATTAGTTGCTACAAGACTAAGGGGAAGAGCTATGGCTTGGTGGCAGCAAACTAAACTAACTCGAGAGAGAATGTCAAAATCAAAAGTTGTTACTTGGGAGAAGATGAGAAAGATGATGAAAGCAACTTTCTTGCCGTACAATTATCAGTCTCTTATGTATCGACGTTTGCAGAATTTGAGACAAGGGACGAAGACAGTGAATGATTATGTAGATAAATTCTATCAATTGATTGCAAGGAATGATATTATGGAAACTAAGGAACAGCTAACGGCTAGATATATTGAAGGGTTACGAATGAAAATTCAAGACATAGTGAATATGTTTAATCCAATGTCTGTTGCTGAAGCACATCATAAAGCTCTAGCTTGGGAGAAACAAGGGAGACGAGGAAGTGGTGTGTTTGTGGGTTCTAACAATCAGAGTAAGGGTGCTAGTAGCAGTGCTAATGTTTCCAAGGTAGTCAATAAACCAGTTGTCAATGAATCCGCTAAAGAAAAGGTCAATAACAGTATCAAGTGCTATAATTGTCAGGATTTTGGCCATAAAAGCAATGAATGTACAAAGCCAAAGAAGAGAGCATTAGTTGCAGAGGAATGTGAGTATGAGGATGTGGAAGCTGAAGTTGATTATTCTCAACCATCGAAGTTTGATGATGATGAAGACGTTGTGTCAGGAGATGAAGGATGTAATTTGAAGAAAGGAGGTCTTGTTTAGTGCCAAAGCATGAGAATGATTCTAGTTGGCTAAGAAGCAATATTTTTCAGTCTATATGTACTATCTTGGGAAAGGTTTATCGATTTGTTATTGATGCAGGAAGCTGCGATAACATTATTTCTTAAGAAGCTGTTACGAAGCTAGGGTTGAAGACTGAAGAACACTCTTAACCTTATAAACTGGCATGGCTAAAGAAAGGTGGAGAAGTGACAGTGGGAAGATGCGCATTTGTTACATTTTCTATTGGGAAGAAGTACAAAGATGATTTATGGTGTGATGTTGTAGATATGGATGTGTGTCATCTACTATTGGGAAGACTATGGCAATATGATAGAGTTGTACAACATAATGGTCGCACCAATAGCTACAGTTTCATGTTCGAAGGTACTCAAATTACTTTGGTTCCTAAGAAGCGTGAACAAAGTGAAAGCAAGTCAGAGAAGAAAGTAGAATCAACTAGTCTATTATCGACGAGGGAATTTGTTGAAGAAGTGAAAGATAGTGCTGAATTGTTTATGTTGATTTGGTATGAAACAAGTGATAATCTTGAAATGACTGTGGAAGTTAAACCGGTATTGGATGAATTTGAATATGTCTTTCCTGCGGAATTATCCATGGAATTACCGCCGTTGAGGAATATACAACATCAAATTGATTTAGTGTCAGGTGCTGTTTTACCGCATAGGCCACATTATCGTATGGGTCCGAAAGAGCATGAAGAGTTGAGGAGACAGGTTGAGGAGTTGCTTGAGAAAGGGCGTGTTCGAGAGAGTCTCAGTCCTTGTGCAGTACCAGCTCTGTTGGTGCCGAAGAATGATGGTTCATGGAGAATGTGTACCGGCAGCAGGGCGCTCAACAAAATAACTGTCAGATACAGATTTCCTATGCCAAGACTTGATGATCTATTGGATCAACTTAGTGGGTCTGTAATCTTTTCGAAGATCGATCTTAAGAGTGGTTATCATCAGATTCGCATTAGACCAGGTGATGAATGGAAGACAACATTCAAGACTCGGGAAGGATTATATAAATGGCTGGTTATGCTGTTTGGTCTATCTAATGCACTAAGTACATTTATAAGGGTGATGAAACAAATTTTCAGACCTTACATCGGGAAGTTTGTGGTAGTATACGTTGATGATATCTTGATCTATAGTGCAAGCACAAAGGAGCACATTCAACACTTGCGAAAGGTGTAACTATTCTTCGTCAAGAACAGTTCTATGCAGCGACGAAGAAATGCGTGTTTATGACGCCAAGTGTTTTATTTTTGGGTTATATCGTGTCTGAGGAAGGGATACAAGTGGTCCAAAGTAAAGTAGCCGCAATCAGAAATTGGCCACAGCCCAAAACTATAACCGAAGTCAGAAGTTTTCATGGGTTAGCTTCATTTTATCGAAGATTTATACAACACTTTAGTAGTGTGATGGCTCCTGTTACTGATTGTATGAAAGGAAAGAAGTTTTCATGGACGGAAGAGGCAGGATCTGCTTTTGAGCAAATCAAGGAACTTTTAACCTTAGCACCGATTCTAGTGTTGCCAGATTTTCAGTTTCTATTTGAGTTACATACAGATGCATCTAAAGTTGGAATTGGAGGAGTGTTAAGTCAGAAGGGTCGTCCAATTGCCTTTTTCAGTGAAAAACTTTCTGGAGCAAAGATGAGATACAACACTTATGATGTGGAGTTTTATGCTATCGTGTAGGCTGTGAAGCATTGGAGACATTACTTGTTCCACAAAGAATTTGTTTTGTATACGGACCATGAAGCGTTGAAACATTTACAAGGGAAGAATAAAATTGCAGCTAGGCATGCATCGTGGATAGCTTATTTGCAGCAACTTACATTTGTCGTAAAGCACAAGTCTGGAGTAACTAATCGCGTCGCAGATGCGTTGAGTCGGACTGAGAATTTACTAACAACCATGCGAGTAGAGGTGATGGGTTTTGACTTACTTCCAGATCTTCTTACTTAAGATTCATATTTTTCCGAAATCCTAGACAAAGTCAAACGGGGAAGCATGGATGGATATATGCTGGTTGAAGGTTTTCTGTTCAGAGGAAATCAGTTGTGTATTCCAGATTGCAGTCTACGAATGAAAATTATCGAAGAACTACATGAAGAAGGACACGTGGGCCGTAACCGTACTATGTAGTTGATCTTGAAGTCTTATTTTTGGCCATCAATGAGGAAGGAGGTTGAAAAGTTTGTTCAGAGGTGTCATATTTGTCAAGTGTCAAAGGGAACCGCAACAAACGCAGGGTTATATATGCCGTTGCCTATACCTACTAAACCATGGGTGGAAGTTAGTGTGGACTTTGTATTAGGTTTGCCGAGGACGCAACGTGACAATGATTCTATCGATGTGGTGGTTGATCGGTTTTCAAAAATGGTACATTTTATTGCATACAAGAAGACAGTAGATGCAGTTAATGTCGCACAGTTATACTTCAGAGAGATCTATCGCCTTTACGGGTTGCCTGAATCTATCGTATTGGATAGAGACACTCGTTTTCTGAGTCATTTTTGGATGAGTCTATGGAGAATGGTCGGGACAAAGCTGAAATTTAGTAGTGCTTATCATCCACAGACGGATGGACGGACATAAGTTGTGAACAAATCCCTAGGTAATCTTTTGAGATGCCTCGTGAATGACAATTTGAAGAGTTGGGATTCCAAGCTGTGTCAAGCTGAGTTTGCACACAACCATGCCGTTAATCGTAGCACTGGGTTCAGTCCATTCCAGGTTGTTTACTCAACAATTCCTAAAGGACCATTGGATTTATCAACAGTACCACAACAGAAAGGAGTGATCAAGCGAGCTAGTGATTTTGTGAATGAATTGCAAGAGTGCCACAGGGTTCTGCAGGAGCGGTGCTTAAGGCGAATGAGAAATATAAGCAATCCGCAGATATTAAACGACGAAATGTTGAATTCAAAGAAGGAGATTTTGTATATGCATTATTGACTAAGGATCGATTTCCTATTGGTTCTTACAACAAGCTAGCTGCTAGAAATATTGGTCCTTTGGAAATCGTAAAGAAGATTAATGAGAATGCTTATCAATTAGATTGCCGGATCATATTCAACTGCTGACGTTTTCAACGTAAAACACTTGATTCCATATCATGAGAATGAGTATGTCGAAGAAGAGGAAAGTGTGAAATCGGGGTCGAATTCTTTTCAACCAGGGGAGGACGATGCAGCGCACCAGGCCTTGAGTCGCCTGAGCGACCTAACGAGTTATGCGAGTTATGCGGGATATGCGGCAGAGGATGATACAGCGACCTAGCGAATTATAAACTGCGAGTTATGCCGCATTGCTTAAGTCGCCCATCTGATAAGTCGTAGGTCGTATGTTGTGTGCTATAAGTCGTTTACAAGGCCGCATTCTTCTTAAGTCTTAAGTCGCTGAAGCTTAAGTTGCTTCCTTATGCCGCAGACTTATAAGTTGCTCAGTTCCTTAAATCGCTCACTCTATGACGCTGATCCTTAAGCCGCATTCCTTATGTCGCTAAGTCATCCTGAAGCTATGTTGATTTGTTAGATCGCATTGTGTTAAATCGCGTGATGTTGTATTGTGTTAAGTCGCGTGATGTTGCATTGTGTTAAGTCGTGTGATGTTGTAATTCTGTTAAGTCGTATTGTTGTTATGTCGCTTTTTTTAAGTCGTATGTCGCGTTGTTGTATGTTGTATTATAACTCATATGTCGTGTGTATATTGTTAAGTCGTGTATGTGGTAACTCGTGGGATGTTAGGTCGTAGGTCGTCGTGGTTGAGTCGCATGGCTGTGTAGTGTTGTAAACTCCTATAAATAGGGGATGTTGTCATTTGTAAAAGGGAGTTGATTTTGAATAAAATTTGTGTGTGAGCTTTTTCCACCATTGTTGAAGTTGAGTGTGATCTCCTTCTTCTTTCCTTCTTCGGGTTATTCGTGCACGAATCGACGAAGTAGAACCTAATTCTCGGTATCACTTGCAAGTGATCAACAATCGAATTGTAGATCTTTCAACACGGTATCTTGCGAGATCAACGGGTTGGAGATAGCTAGATTTCGGCATCATCACGATCAACGGGATTGGGCATTTATCGTTCTATCAGAGTTATACCGCTATGTCATATTCTCATTTAATTAACTATGGTAAATTACTGGTCATTTCTCTTATTATTTATCAAACAAGTTATCAATCATATAAACAATCACATAACCAACCAATTTGCAACCAATTAAATTGTTTAACTTCCTACAAACATTCATTTTTCCCAAAACTTCACTATTGTTTTCAACTTCAACCAACTTCAGAAAATTCGGCAGAGCTTCCGCGACACCTTGAATTTTCTCTTAGCTCCTTCAAATGAAATCGGCGGCACTTCCTTCTCTTTTTCTAGCTCCGGAGCTTCACGACTTGCTCCTTCCTTCCAAATGGTTCGGCCTCCTTCTATTCCACTCCTTCCTTCATCAATTCTTCGCTTCTTAGATACTAAACTATGTTTTAATGGTATCCTAAGGTCTTTGGCAAAGTTTGATGGTGTTTTGAGTTGATTTGATATGATTTTAAGAAAAGTTAGTAAGGAAATATAAGAGAAGAAGCCATTAGGGAGTAAAAGAAAAGTTTGGAAAAGGTAGAAGGAGAAGTGAAAATAAATGAGAAACTGGATGCTTTAGAAAAAAATTTGGATTAAAATAATATTTTTTAAAAGACCAAAATACCCTTACTTACTTAAAAAGTAATCTTATTTTTTTCAACACTTAACATCACATTTGAAATCTTTAATTTATGTCATTTTCACTTAGATATTAAGTAAAGAAAGTAATAATTATATTTCTTTGATTTGATGGTTTACTTTTTGACTTTTGTACTTTTTTGTCTTTTTATGCCTACTTTTTGTTAATTATATTTTAGAATTTTCTAAGTATGTTTAATAAAATTAAACTTGATTAGTGAATTAATTAATATTTATACTATTTGAATATATGTTTTTATATAAAAAACAAAGGTGCGATAACGTTGCGACAACTTTTAATCGACAAAACGTTGATTTTCGACAAAATATTTTATGGTCACATTTTTACGTTTTAGTTAAACTATTTATTTATGTAAGCCAAATTTAAAAGTGAACTTTTTACTTCTTTAACTAAATTAAAACATGTCTCTTTATATTTTAAAATCATATTTAAATAATATCAAAATCTCTAATTTTTACAGTGTATGTAAAACTGACAAAATGCAACAAAATTTGGTTATTTTGTAAAACGATTATTAACATACTTTTTAATATTTTAATATACTTTTGTTATCTTTATTAAATACTTTCAATAAAATTTATCTTTTTTAATATATCTAAACCTATTTATTTAAGCATTTATTTATTTTTAACAAAACTTAAATTTTTTTAATTTGTTCTAAAATCCAATTTTAAACTTTTTAAATTATCAACTATAAGAATAAATAATTTCTCTATTGTTATTTATTATATATAACTTATTACTTAAGTTTTAAACCTTTTTAAATTTAAAACAAACAAAATTTCTCATTTTCGAAGTAGCGAAATTGCGGGTCGTTAAATTCTCCCTTACTTAAAAGAATTTCATCCTCGAAATTACCCAAACAAAAGTTTGCCTAAAACATTTATCTTTAAACTTAATTCCATATAATATACACAAATCATCCATACGAAATATCTTATTCGATCTTCTTTTGAATACACAACTTTATTTCCAAAATAGTATTAATCCCCCGATCCTCTACTACGGACTCTGATTAGGCTCTTTGTTCGAAAACCTTTGCTTTCCTTGCATAATGCTTAACTATGATAGAAAACTCAAGTATCTAACCATAAACCCTCATCAATGTTCGTCGGAATCGAGTGATAAATCCTTTTTGGTACCAGTGTAAACACCTCAAAGTTCCATACTCGAATATTAGATCATCATTTGTGTGAATAAATAATCTACATATAACATATATATTTAACTCTTAAAATTTTTGTATAAAACTTTATCTTAAGCTCAAATATTTTATAAAGGTGATTCTTTATATAATCCCTTTAATTATTTATTTTTAAATATTTTTGTTTAAAGAAAAATATGCTAAAGAAACCATTTTTCACTCAAAAGATAATTTATCTATAAGTTTTCCCACAATCTTTCAACTCGGTATATTTCCTTTAACATTAATATAATTTATGAATCATTTCATAAAATTATTACTTAAGTTTATTACATCTTATAACTTATGTAAATCAGTCACATTCTAAACACTTAAATCTAAATTCTTAATTAATGCTAGAATTCATTAATAAAACATTTTCAAGGTTATAATCACCTTTTTAAAGAGTTGTTATTATTCTTTTTCTAGCTGTGAAAAACAAATTTTAAAACCACCCGTATTTAAATCCTCATACTCCTAACTTTTAAATCTCTTTTTTTCTTCTTTATAAATCAGATTTATAAATTATCCATATCTTATTTCATTTACTCATAATATTTCACAATCTTTTACCAATTTCTTAGCTTAGAGTTATGTATGATTCGGAAATTTTCAACGGTCCAAAATCATCGAGAATCCTGCTTTATTTTATTAATTAGCAATCCTAATTTATCTTTAGTTTAAAAACTTTTATAAAGCTTACTAATCATTGATTCACATAATTTCCTTAACTTAAGAAAATCTCATAGGTCGAGTAACTCCAAAACAATCCAAGGAATTGGGTACTGCCAATAGTATCATATATCCTCTTAATAAGAAGAGTAATACTTAAAAGAAGTGCTTACCATCCAAACACATCTCTTGCCCATTTTTAGTTTATTTTCGAGCCAATCGAATTAGTTATCATAAAATACCTCTTTTTATTTGAAATAAAACCATTTTCAACATCCTTTAGAGATTACTTTATAAAACCTAATTTATAAATTCATTTTATCTTATATTAATTAACTTCGTTTAAATTTCCACAATTCTTTTATTTGAATTTAAATTCTCATTCCTTTTATATTTATCTTTTTACAAAATCATTTTCTATTATTTAAATACATTTTTATCTAATATGTTCACTCCTTAAACAAATCTTATATCAAACACCTTAGTGTCAAATTATGAAAATTATTTCACAAGGTATTTGTACTTTAACTTTTAAATCGAACAATTGATCAATTTATGATAGTAACTTAACATTATCGTTTCTTAATTTATTATTTCAGAATAAGTATTAAAGATCTTAATTACCTTATCAGATTTCTTACTTATCGATTATCTTTATGAAACATCTTATAGTCAAACTGTGAAATTCTAATCACAATATGTTCATATTTAAATTTCACCGATCCTGATTTCTAACTATACAACTTTTCAAACTATATACTTTATATTCAAAATATAATCCTAGGTAAAATTATTTCATTTACCAATTTTTCCAAAATCAGTATGTCGGTTTGCCTTGTTCAAGTGTTTAGGAACCCTCATCGATAACGGTGATCAGGTGCATTGATCAGAATCCATAAATCACTCAATAGATAAATCAACACAAAATAATTTATTAGTCACTAACAAATATGCACTCATATATAATACACTCAAACTCATTTTAGGGTGTTACTAACCCTATCTCTAATGTGCTACACATCCTTGGGTATTACTAACCTTATCTCTGATGAATTTTGTCCCAACAAAGCCATGGTTCTCGCTTAACTTTTAGCTCTGATATCAAATGTAACGACCCATAATTCCGCACTCTTTGAATCGACAATATACCACACATGTCTAACTCAAATTGCACGAAAAGACGGATCATTAATGGTAGAAAGAAAATAAAGACAGAACAGAAACTCACACGAATGGAATAATATATATTATTTCAATAATAATCTTTACAGCAGAAAATTTTAAACAATATTTTCATCATTTCAAACTCAATTTTAACTTACAATGTCATTTCTAACCTTTTTAGATTATTTAAAATCATTAAGAGGCTTAATAATTTTCATAAACACATTTTATGGATTTAATTCTCATTTAATTAACCATGGTAAATTACTAATCATTTCTCCTATCATTTATCAAATAAGTTATCAACCACATAAACAATCACATAATCAACCAATTTGCAACCAAGTTATCAAATATTTAATCATTCAACATATTTAAACTTTTCAATCATTATGCTTGAATTAAGTTATGGATTAATTAGTAAATATGAGTACTCGCCTTTTACCAAATCGTTTAACTCCCTACCAACATTCATTTTTCCAAACACTTAACTATTGTTTTCAACTTCAATCAACTTCGAAAAATTTGGTAGAGCTTCCACAACACCTTGAATTTGCTCCTAGCCTCTTGGAATGAAATCGGCGACACTTCCTTCTCTTTTATAGCTCCGGAGCTTCAAGACTTGCTCCTTCCTTCCAATTGGTTTGGCCTCCTCCTATTCCACTCCTTCCTCTATCATTTCTTCACTTCTTGGATGTTAAATCATGTTTTAATGGTATCCTGAGGTCTTTGACAAAGTTTGGTGGTGTTTTGAGTTGATTTGATATGATTTTATGAAAATTTAGTAGGGAAATGGAAGAGAAGTAGCTATTAGAGAGTGGAAGAAAAGCTTAGAAAAGGAATAAGAAGAAGTGAAAAAAAGTGAGAAAGTGGATGCTTATCTATTGAAAAAGTTTGGGTTAAAATAATATTTTGTAAAAAGACCAAAATACCCTTACTTACTTATAAAATAATCTTATTTTTTTCAACACTTAACATCACATTTCAATTCATTACTTTATGTCATTTTCACTTAGATATTAATTAAAGAAAGTAATAATTATGTTTCTTTGATTTGATGTTTTACTTTTTGACTTTTGTACTTTTTTTGTCTTTTTATGTTGACTTTTTATTAATTATATTCTAGAATTTTCTAAATATGTTTAGTAAAAGTAAACTTGATTAGTAAATTATTTAATACTTATAATATTTGAATATATATTTCTATATAAGAAAATAAAGTTGCGATAACGTTGCGACAACTTTTAATTGACAAAATGTTGATTTTCGACAAAATGTTTTACGGTCACATTTTGACGTTTTAGTTAAACTATTTATTTATGTAAAGAAAATTTAAAAATAAACTTTTTACTTCTTTAAATAAATTAAAACATGTCTTTATATTTTAAATCATATTTAAATAATATCAAAATATCTAATTTTACAATGTATGTAAATCTGACAAAATACGACAAAATTTGGTTATTTTTGTAAAATGATTATTAACATACTTTTAAATATTAAATGTTTTCAATAATATTTATATTTTTAAATAAATATTTAAACCTATTAATTTAAGCATTTATTTATTTTTAACAAAACTTAACTTTTGTTGATTTGTTCTAAAATCCAAATTTGTACTTTTTAAATTATCAACTATAAGAATGTATAATTCTTCTATTATTATTTATTGTATATAACTTATTATTTAAGTTTTAAACCTTTTTAAACTTAAAACAAACGAAATCTCTTATTTCGAAGTAGTGAAATTACGGTTTGTTACAACAAGCCCCTAATCACGCCATAAAAGCGCCAAGTTAAGGCACATCCTAGAGGGAGGATGGAGGATGCCTTTATCTATGCCTAAGATGGCCAGGTAAGAGCACTAAAAAAGCCCCTACCCGCGTTGCAAAATGGCGAGGGTAGGGCACCTCCTGGAGGGAGGTTAGTAAAGTTCTTGGTTCCTGCCTCTAAGATGAGCTAACCAAGAGCACTGGATAATGGACTAAGATCTCCAAGTCCAAGAAGAACCCCAATCAAAAAAGGACTAAGATGTCCTAGCCCAAATGAGGCTCGACCCTTACTGAGCTAAGATGTTCAAGCTCAAGCATATTCAATCATGGACTAAGACGTCCCATTTCAAGAAGCAGCAAATTATTTTATTTCTATTCAAAACCTAAGGAGTCCATGCATGTCAAAGAAGACGAAAACAAAGAAGTAGAATGGAACTCCACTTTTTATTACCTGAATCCGGGTTTCGGTACTTTCTTTACATCAACTATTAATACCCGAATATGGGTTTTAGGACTTTCTTAACATCAACTATCAATAACCGAATCTAGTTTTGGGACTTCTTTAACATCATCTACTAGTGCTCGAATCTGAGCTTCGAAAATCCCATATTTAAATCTCAGTGACTTATACCTGAATCTAGGTTTTGGGATTTTATCAATTGCGATCTTTACTAAGCCAAAAATCAGGGCATGAGAACATTATCGATCACTACAATCCAAATCTGGGTTTTGGATCTTTCACATATATGTTTCATTATCAAAAAACCCAAATCTGGGTTTCGGATTATTATCAATCACTCACTTACTATACCCAAATCTGGGAATCAAGATTGTTGTACATTTACGCCCTAATCTCGGTACCAGATCGTTGGATTTCTATTTATTTCAAAAGATCAAATCTAGGCTAAAAAATGTTATCGAAAATATCGTTATTATAATCCTCCGAATGAGAACTCGGGCTTCTAACTTTTTAAATCCAATTAATGTCAAGGAATGGGTGAGAGAGTAACTACTTCAAAATTTCAAATATAGGCTTCTAAATCAGGTTCTTTATTTAAAGTTATATTCTAATATGCATGACCTAATGATAAGGTAGAATGTATTACCTACAAGTTTTTTGCATTCCAAACAAGTGGAAGGAGCTAAGTCCTTAATCATTTATCATCATGGTTGAAGATGAGATCTTAACATTTGGAATAATTTACTTTTCACAAAACTGGCCATACGATTGCTAATCTAGGCAAATGATATACATAAGAAAATATGTCAATTTCAAGCTAACAATTAAAAATATTGTTCGTTCATGTTTCTCAGGGAAATCGAAATGACAAGGAGTGAAAAAAGACTCATCAAGAATAAGAATCGCTGAATGAGAAAATCACAGGCATATCAAAAATTACACTGCAGAAAAGGATTACCAATCAGGTGGTATTTACAAAATTCCCATAATTCACATAAAGCCATTTACAAACAATGAAATTATATACATGGTACAAGATTTACATTACTTAAATATATAAGTTACAAATCTTGAGCTACTTTATTAAGAGACTCCGCGATTGAAGGATTTACTTCATGGTTAATTTCGGCATGGAGAACTTCCTTAAGCTTCTTCTCTTTTCCCCTTATAATGCTCTCATCATCGATAGCATTAACGTTAGTTTGTAGGGAACGATTAAAGAACCTATTTGTATCATTAAGGGTTTCAATTTCCCTTTCCAACTTGACAGCACGGTTGTCAAGCAAATAATGATCATGCTCAAGCTTCTAATTCCTAGCAGCGTAATCCTTAATTATTTGGGAGTACTTGATTTTATGCTGCTCATCGAAATACTTTTCAGTTTCAAATTTCACTCTTCGGCACTAGTTTTCGACTATAGTATGATCTAAACCAGGAAGATTTCCGCATGATTGGAAACTTTTGAGCCGCGATAAGTTTTAACCTAGTAGGCTTTACAATGGGAGGGGTTGGTTGAGAGGCTGAAAGATTAATAGTTGGAGTCTTTTCCTCTAAGAGGAATTCTAAAAAGGCACATCGAGCTTGACTATTTTTCAATTTTAACTCTAATTCGCCCATATTGAGCTTAAGTATTTTTCAATCTTAACTCTAAGTCGCTTATTCGTTGGAAGATTTCAGACATTTTTTCATCAAAGATCATTGTAGGATTTGGTTACATTTGTCGTTTGAGCATAATAGTCGCTTCACCTATTCTCTTAATCTCAGTCTCAAGATAGTAAATGTGATCCTTATGATTGTTGGCTATGATCTTTTGGATAAGATATCCTTTATTCCACCCATGGCTTTGGTGTTACCACCAAAAATGCTCGAGATCGTCATAGGCCACGATTTCGTCACTTCTACTTAATAATCCATCTCTAATAGCATCGGCGCAAGAAAGCAAATTTTGATAATGATGAAACATAGATGGCACTGGCGCCTATTTAATAAAAAGAAATGAGAGGAAATCAAAATTAGGATAAAAGATATTTTTATTATTGCAGAAATGAATTACAACTCAAATAACCACAAATTTAAAAGGTACAACAAACACTTTCATCACATCCAAAGTTGAGAGACCACATTCCTAATTTTTTCTAAAGTATTAGAAGAAAGCATGACTGTCGAATAAAAAGGTATATTTACGTCTTCAGGAGTTATAACCTGTGGACGTTTACTATAATCCAATTTTTCGGCCGGTGGACAATCGCGACCACAAATTAACTTAGAGTGGAATGTTTCTATTTCTTTTAAGAGTAATTCCTTTTCTTTGCCTAGATAGTCAAAGTGGAGACGAGGGTATTCCAAGTATATTTTTTGTAAATCCTGAAGAAAACAATATCTCGCTAACTTGGAAGTCTTTAAAGTTGGTGCATTTTTAGAGTAAATTCTCCTCAAATTAACATATTGAGTTAAGTGATCTCTTGGGACGACAAGATCTAAAGAACTGATATTCTGAAATAGTACTGTAAAAGAAGCTAAGTAGAGAAAGCATAACAAAAGAATATATTCATGAATCAATTATGTTACAAATTTACAACCATTCATCTGGTTCATACAAAATGGACTTAGAGAAAAATTCGGAAACAAATTTGTCCTTATACAACCTAAGCCTTTTAGGGGGAAGATGTTGAGGAATTGATTTGACCCACGGTAAATTCCAGCAAGCTCCGAGATGTTGATCAGATCCGAATTCATCTAAGTGTCTTTTATGAGAACAAGTAGACCCTTACTCAACTCACCTAAAATAGATTTATTAATACTCTATCTTCCATCAAAAGAGTGTCATACTATAGATGTGCTTCCTTTAGTAAAGGAGTAGCCCTCTAATATTTAAGAGATGCCAGCGTGGAGCTTGTTAACAATTTATAGGTTTCAACATGATCCATTATTTCAAAGCAGTTCATATAGAAGGCTTGTCTAATGCAAGAATACACTAGATAATTTTTATTCATTATTTATTTTAAAATCAAATTAAGATCATAATCGTACAAAATGACAAAACAACTTCATTACATTTTTGAGATATGTGAAAGAGAACGCCTGAATTTTCCCACCAAAGTATCAATCTAAACTCGTTCGTCTTCTCCCCTTCTTTATAAAATAATAGTAATAAATCATTCATCTTCGCTACAAGAAGAGCACTAATGTCGGCCTGTAATATTCAACGAATTCATACCGACTTGTTAACACAATGTCGTCGCATTGTTTCTGCTATTATGCGATGGCACAACTAAATCAGCCTCAGTCGGTAGAGGATGTGCGGAGTGCTCAATCCAGCAAATTAGTTCATCAGCAACCCAATTACATCAATCACCACTTAATAGCTACATGGTCCAAGTTTTCTGACTTAACTACTGCCACATTCTATTTGGACTTGGCCATCTGGGACACCTATGATGAAAACTCCAAGCCGGCGATGTATTCCCCTTATCAGCCTATATGGGTTGAACCCACCGTCATCAACTTAGTTGATTTAGCTCCAAACCTACCTACTCTCCTAAGTGAACGATGATTAGGGGGTTATCTTAACTTTTTTGCTACTCGTCCATGATGTCTAATTCAAAAAATAGTGACGTCTTTTTGAATATGTACGTGCTAATTGATGGTAATTCCAAGGGATTAAATCTTGAAGGATATCTCATATGGCAGTATATAAGTTAATGTTTTGAAATTCTTGTTTAGTCAAATTTCTAGAATGGTGTTTTGTAACTATAAATGCGCTTAGAGGATTAATATATTGTTGAATGATGTTTTGTCATGTTGGAAGTAATTAAAAGGTTTGAGTCGTTGACTGTAAAGAAAAATTGATTTTCCCAATCTTTAAACTTGTTGATCTAAAAAAATTGATGATGATGGTGCAATGGTTAAATCAAAAGCTAGATAGTCTAAGCATTCTACAAAGTTGAGAGGTTTATAGAGAAAGATTTCGATAGAGTTGAAAGTCAAAGGCCCATAAAAAAGGCTTTTTACAAAGCCGAAAGTTTTATAAAAAGGTCTTTCGACAAAGTCAAAAGTTTTATGGAAAAGTCTTTTGACAAAGTTGAAAGGTTTATTATAAAAGCCCTTACGACTTTTTCGAATGCTCTATGGAAACATGAACCCACTCCAAGTGCAACATAAAGTTAAGTAGCAAGACCTTTCGACGTGGGCAAACCCAATTCCAATAATAAAAGCATTTTTTGAATCCTTCTTGAAAAATAGGTAAGAGAATAGTTTAATCAGAAGTATTAAATCGAATTTGAGTAGTTACCTTGTTGTTTTAGAGCAATATTCAAAAAGTTTGGGAGAATTCTTTTACTTGTACGCAATATTTTTGTTTTAGTTAAAAGAAGAAGAAAAATAAGAGGCGTAATATATAAGAAAAGTCGCCAAAATTCTTAACTATTGGATCATATTTAAATGGACGTCCCAGAATAATGCGACAAGGCCAAATGGCAGGAAGATTTAGAGCTTTCGACAAAGATGAATTGGAAAGTCAATAGCATCCCTTCGAATAGGGAGGGAAAATGTTACATAAAAAATCAACCTTTCAGCTAAGTAGAAAATACTTTCAACAAAGACAAGGGAAAAGAAGCACAGCCCAAACCTTTTGAAGGAGTCGAAGGGATGCTATCGTCAAAATCAATTAGCATCAAAACTTTCAAAGGAGTCAAAAGGTTCCGTCTCCAGTATCCAAGGTGTTCTTACCTTGAGATGGGGATGAAGTAGTCAAAGCAAGTGTGAGCATCTACTTAGCAACGCTTTTCGAAAGCATAACAAGCCTTTTCAACCGGTTGAAACACATCCAGGTTACCTCTGACAAAGACAAAAGGTGAAAAAAGTAATACTCACAAGTCAATAAAGAGAGAAAGTCAACCTTTCGAAAATTTTGAAGGAAAGCACGGCCCTCGAAGAGCTACTTTCCAATAAGGTCGAAGGGTTCACAACAACTAAGAGAAAAGCAACATTCTGCCAAAGCCGAAAGGTTCACAGCAGTATAAAGAAGGGAAACCCTTTGAAAAAGTGGAAAGGTTAATGAAGGCATAAAGAGGAACAAACCTTTCGACTAAGTCGAAAGGTCTAGAATAGCATATGAAAGGTAAACCTTTCAAAAAAATCATAAGGTTCAAAACTGCATATAAAAGGTAGACCTTCCGACCTAGTTGAGAGCATGGAATCGAAAGGAGGGCCACCTACTTCGATAAGTAAGATCCAAGGGTTCTTGTTTTATGGATCCTAATTCTTTCATTCTCACCTTGTACTTCCTTAATCAAGAAATTGTAACCCAAATTGGATGCTAATTTGGGGATTTAATAAAATGGAGTTTTTCATGGATAAAATGGGAAGTCTTTTGTTCTAATAATTACTTTACCATTTTCTTATACTTTTGTTGTATTAACTCCTAATTTCAGGTTCAACATCATTGGAAGGTTCTTGTCGACAAGGTTGACAGCACTTCAGCTACAAAGTAACTGCTTCAACCTTTCGAAGCCTTTGGCCTTCTACATTAAACCTTTCGACAAGGTCGATAATACCTCAGTATAACATCATTGGACATCTCCTGAAGTGATTAACTTTGAGGCCTAAACCTTTCGACCAGGCCAAAACTGCTTATGATATAAAGCTATTAGTAACCTTTCGAAGTTATATTCTAAGTGGTCTAAACCTTTCGACAAGGATCAAAGACACATCATATAGGTGACCAAACCATTCAATAAGGGCGAAAGCTTCAACATATCCACCAAGGATTTTGATATTCAACTTAAACCAAATGAGGGCTGTCATCCTAACTTTTCAATGAGATGAAAACTAATCTTAAAAGGACAAACTCAAGGAATTTCAACTTAAATAAACGGAAAGCTTTTGCAGGAAACATCATTCAAGTTCAACTTAGACGAAAGGTGTTCAAATTCGAAGATTAAACCTTTCGACAATGTTGAAAGGTCTGACTCAGAATCCCATAACAGGTGCAGCTAAATACAAAGGCGATTCTTAAGGGTAACACTCCCTTCACTCGAATACTCCATCCATATCACTTGGAATAACTTTAGGATGTTGACAAAAAATCTTGTTAACGAGTTTATTTTCCTTCTTTCGTATGTTTTTTGCATCATAAATTGCATCAATATTTGTTTTTAGAGCATGATTGAAAGCTGCGTTGGCACCCCTTAAGGTCTTATTATCCCTATTTAAATCTGCAGCGCGCTTCTAAAGTAAGTAAGAATCGTGTTCGAGCTTTTGATTCTTAGTACCATACTCATTGATAGTCTTGGTATATTTTGCTTTCTGTTGCTCGTCAAAATACTTTGCTATTTCAAATTTAACTTTCCAGCACCAATTTCCCATAGTATTCTTGTCTAAGCCTGGGGGAGGGTTGAGTATAGTTGGGAATTTCTGAGATGCGAGGTGTGATGACCTTATAAGTTTAGTAATCTAAAGAGCGGTGCGGGGAACTGGTAAATCAATGCTTGAAATCTTCTCCCCCATAATGAATTCTAGTGATTCACACCGCGCCTGACTATCCTTTAGGTTCAACTCCAAATCACTGATTTGTTAAATAAGCTTCGACATCTTATGATCGAAATCAATTAAGGGATTTGTCTCCGCCTGTCTTTTATGTGCGGAAATTGTTTCAACCTTATTTTAAACTTTGGCTTCCAGATAGGCGATTTTATCTTTCAGATTACCACCAACAGTCTTCTGAAGAAAGTATCTTTTATGCCACTTCAAAGCTTCGATGTTGCCACAAAAGTGTTCCAATAAGATATCGTCTCTAACCTTGGTTCTTCTACTTTAATTTGATAGTTTCTTCCTAAGAGAAACAAAGCGTGATAATAGGTTAAAAGGGGGAGAAAATGTAGATAATTAAAATTCCTATTTAAAAGGAAAGAAATAAAACAAAGTTAAAATCAGAATGAAAAATTTCTTAGTTATTATGATAGAAGATTACATTTCGAAGAACAACAAAGTCAGAAGATATAATAAAAAATTGGTTGACATTTAAAGCTTAGAAACTACATTTTTATTTTTTTCTACTGAATTGGCGGAATGATTAACCATAGAATCAAAGGGAATATTTAGTCCCTACGCGGTTAACACTGGAGGGCATTTGCTATAGTCCCAATTCCCAACTGGAGGACTGTCACGGTCGCAAATTAATTTTGTATGAAATGTCCTAATTTCTTTTAGAAATATCTCTTCTCATCACCAATGAAATCAAACCGAAGTCGAGGGTATTCCAAGTAAAGTTTTTTTAAATCTCCGAGGAAGGAGTATCTTGCTAATTTTAATATTGATGCTCTTTAAGATAAAATCGTCTCAATTTAACATATTGACATAAATGATCTCTAAAGACAGGTTTTCGAAAAATAATTCTATAATAATGCAATAAAATGAATCTAAGCATAAAAGGCAAAACTAAAAAAAAAATTATAAATCGATCCAATTTTACATAATATAACTATTCATCTCGTTCATATAGTACAGAATTAGAAAATAATTTTGGCACAAATCTGTCATTTTAATATTTAAGCTTTTCACGAGGGATGTCTTGAGGAATTGATCTAACCCCCGGTAAGTTCCAACAAGCTCAAGGATGTGGTTTAGATCCGAATTCATCTAAGTATCTCTTGTGGAAATGTCTAAGTAGACCCCCACTGAATTCGCCTAAGTACAAAAAACAAATGATTGATTGTCTATAGTAGGCTTTATTTAAAAAGTTGACTAAAATGTCTCTCTCTTCCATCAACATCCAAAATAAGGTAAACATCACTCGATTTTCCTTTAAGAGGGCGACATATCAGAAGCGCTCTCTCTTTAATAAAGGGGCATCCTTTTGATGTTTAAAAGAAGCCAGCACCAAGGTAATCCTGTCAAGCCTATGATACTTATCAGAGAGAATATTATCCTTCCTTTTCTGTTTGTCTAACTCCCTATATAACTTGTTAATTTTAGCTTGTTTTCTCTCAAGTTTTGTTTTATAGGGAAGGATGGACTTATTCCTTGTCTAAAAAGAATGATTTACACTATTATAACCTTTGAAATGAAAGACATTTAAACATAGAATTCCATACCCGTGACATTGGAATGGAGGTCTAGGAAGCCTGCTCTTTCCCTTTAAGCTCATCAACGTTAACAGGAGCAGGCTCAGCTTCTTGAGGAGCAGAAGGCCCAACATACTCAGGCGGAGTAGGTGCAGGAGGGGTGGCATTTTTTTGAAGCTGTTGTGTTATCATCCCCAACCTTATCGGGGACTTCATGGTGAGCTCCTCCATCTCCACTTAGGCCCCGAACACTAACATGGTTATTATCACCATCATCGTTATCATCATCGTTATCATTGCCATCGTCATCACCTTCCTTGATGGCATCATCTTTGTCACCCTGGTCCTTAGAATCAGATTCAATATTAAAAGAGGGGATATCAAAGGAAAGAATCTTAGAAGCATCGATTTCCTCCTCATCTGCAGGTTCAATCCCCTGCTTCATTTAATCAATCTTTCCCATTACTCACTTAACAAGGGTAGAATCGAGCGAAGGGAATCCGAAGTCAGGACACTTATTAAAGTTGTCGACATAGGCAAGCATGAGGACTTCTTCATAGGAGTTCGGCAACATTTTCCCAAGAGTAGTACCTATAAATTGGGACACTCACTACTTAGCATCAGAAATGGTATTGACAATAAGTTTCTATGAAGTCCTAGTTCTCTTGAACTTTTCCTTCAAAGAAACCTTCTTGGTAATTAAGCGAGCTTTTCCATCATTAAAATCTTTTAAATAAGCTATAGAGCAAATTTTTCGCTGGTAATGAGTTGACGGTCCTTTCTTTCAGCCAAAAGATCAATTTCCGCTTGAGAAAATGAAGCCCTTAGTCGTTCCAATTCTAACATTTCTTCATATTTGGTCGTAGAAAGTGTGGACACTTGAATCTTAAGGCCCAAGGTTTCATCCTGGAACTTAGATGATTCAAGGAAAGATTTATTTATGGAGAGTTAACCAGCTCCTAGAAATCTGAAAGAAGAAATGTAACATAAGTTAGTGATTTTGGAAGAACTAATGATGATAAGATCAATTGAAATAAAGCTTACTAGAATTTTTTGTTCTATTAAAGAGCGATAGTGCCCTACCAAATCTAGAATGAAAAAAGGTGGGCGAATTGAAGTGAAGGACACCGAGTGAAGGATAGAGTCAGTTATCTGTTTAAAGTTGATGGCAGAAGGAGAAGAAGATGATGGCTGAGAAGGAATGTGCTTTGGAGTAGGGGGCATATTTAAAGCTAGTTGCATTTGTGCGAGAGCAGTTGGCGATTCTGAAATAGAGATGCGAGAGATGGGATCAAATGCAACAAGGGTTTGCATTGGTTTGTCTTTGGAAGCTTCCACAATTGAACTCTTTGGAGCGTTATCAAGAGATAAACGCTCCACTTCCTCTATATCTACCACTTTAGTAGCCATCTTTGGAGGCTCTATTTGAGAATATTCCGTCAACTTACTTTTCCAAGCCTTTTTGGATTTGGCAAGAGATTCAATGATAGATGTTGCTCTAGAGGTTGAAGAAAGGGGAGCGGCAACAATAACAAGCATTGTAACCTAAGAAGAAACTATAAGGTCCCAAACAGATTAAAAGTTAGTGAGATAATTCCTCAAGTTTGATGGTATCAGCAGCTTCAGTAGATTTCCTATCCTAACAAAAGCCATAATAAGAGATTCGAACGTTCTTTTATCCGCTTCATTGAGTTCCTTAGCAGGAGAACCTAGTATAAGATAAAGATTAGACAAGGGAAGCAATAAAAAGGGAGAAGGATAGTGAAAATTTGAACTTACGGGGAGAAGAAAAGATCCCATTTATTATTGGGAAATGTCAAACAAAGAAAAACTAGTTTTCTCAATCTTTAAACTTATTGACCCTGTCCGATATAAGCTTCTTCAGAGGGTTAGATCTGAAGATCTGATTGTTAAGAGTGCTATGTTTGACTAATCGAGTCACGTAGTTTAGAAATTTAGCATTCAAAGAAGGAAGTCCAAACTCTAGTGCCATTGGCTATAGAGATAAAAGGTAGGTGTAAATGTTAAGGTGATTGCTAGATTGGAGCAACCCCAATTTAAGAAATGAATCTAAGCAAGAATTTAGGAAAAGGCAGGAATCCTCCATGTCATATATGGAGAGCGGCATAAGCGAAGAGCCCTTCAAGAGGGTTATGGATAGTGTTTGTCTCCCTTGGTGGAATAGCTTCCACGCCATAAATTCCAAAGTCCTTAAGGATGGCATCAACCTTGTCCTGGGAAGATACCAAAGAATGCTTCGAGATGGCGTCAAGTTTCTTTGGAGAGATCATGATTCTGCCAGGTGAAAATTTTTGAGTTAAATTTCCAAGTTTATATGAACATTGTATTCATTTAAGAATTAGTCAAGGACCTTCCACAACAACTTAAACAAAAGACAAACATAAAACTTTAAATTTTTGAAAAAAGGTTTAAGTTAAAAATAAAAGTTATTAGACTTTCGACAAAGTCGATGGGAAAGCAACAATAACATTTTGTAAATACCTATCGACAGGGTCAAAAGATTAAATAGGAAGCTTCATGGAGCTTTCAACAGAGTCCAAAAGAAAAGGAAGTAAACATTTAACCATAACCATTCGATAATGTCGAAAGCAAAAATATAAACAATTACCTGCTTCCGACGTAGTTGAAAGAAAATATGAGAATGTAGTGTGGTACTTTGTCGAAAGCTCCACAATATCTAAGTTGTTAAAAGGAGGTAGTCTATGTTAACTTAAAATTTGAACAAAAATGTTGGCTGCAAACATTCCACAAAGAAAATAGCAAGACCCACCGACACTGTCGAAACCAATAACTTTGGTTTCCTACGAAAAATCCAAATGTTGTCGAAACCTTACAAGTTCATTGGGTCGAAAGGTTTAAGTTAAACTTATGTATATTTAGAACGTTTCGACAATGCGGGAGAAAGGTAACTCTAGAGGTTTTCGGCTCGTTAGGTTTAAATGGTGTCGAAAGGGTCAAAAGGGGTATGATGGTACCAAAGGTAAACTAGAAAGAATGGACCGCAATCGACACTAAGGTTTCGATTAAGTTGAAACGTTTTGCTTTCGAAGGGTTGAATAACTCTACTTAACTACATGTCCTTCCGACAAGGCTGATCAAATTAGCACCAAAGCACCTTTCGACCCCATCGAAAGGAGATAAGGAAATAAAACCAAAATTTTCGCCTCAATTCCCATCGAAGGTGAAGAAAGGTCATTTTGTGGCGCCAATTTTTGTACCTATATATTTAAACTTCTGGGTGAAGAAAACAGGTTATACCGCCTTCCCCAAACCAATTTCAAATCTAAGATTTAAAATTTGTTAAAAATTAAAACAAACCCGATAAGAAAGTGGATGTTAAAAAAATAAAGTAAAGTAAAAATAAAATAAAATAAAAATAGTATGGATTTTAACAGGAATCGACCTTCTTCAATTTCATAAGAATAAAAATTATTGTTAAACTGAAAATCTAGATTTCCTAAAGAAGAACAGAAATTGTAAATGCAAAAATAAAAATCTAAAACAAGAAACGGGATCTGTAGATTCAAAAGACTGAATTTAAGAAAAAAAAATGGTAAATCAAACTAAACCCACATTCAAAAAATTGAAATTCAAATATTTTAAGGTCAAATCTCAATTTTGATCTACAAAAGCAAAACTTGATTAAAACTAGAAAAATAAAAATGAATCTAGACTTACGATATAGATTTGTTGTTTATTTTGATTTTTGGAAGTGAATAGAAAGTATGATAATTTTTAGAACTCTTTTACTTGTGTTCATATTTTTGATTGCAAAAAAGTGAATAAGGAAGAAGGGGAAGAAGCATACTTTATAAGAAAAGTCGTCCAGAATATCAACTGCTAGATAAGATTTGAATACATGGCCAAGATTCATGCAGGAAGACCAAGAGGCGGGATGCTTCTAGGTTTCGACGAAGTTGACTTGAAAAGTTAAGTGCATCACTTCGCAAGGGTGGGAGGGCAAATGTTACTCCAAAAATCATCTTCGCCTTAGTCGAAACCATTCCAAGGAGAGAATAAAAGAAAGCAAGAATGAAAAACACCAGCTAGACCTTTCGAAAGAGTCGAAAGGATGCTGACGTTAAAGTCTGGAAGCTTTAGGATCTTTCAAAGGTATTGGAAGGTTTCTCCAATCAATATCCAGAAGGATCTTACCTTTCGAAGGAGATGAAGGAGTCGAAAGCACCCTTCCACCTTCATTATCAACCTTTCGACTAGATGAACACCTTTCCATTAAGTCAAAGCATTCCTTCCGAAGACAATTAAGAATAGCTCTTTGAACATACGCCAAACCATTCGAAACCATTGGTTTTTCCTCCACTCAAACTACTTGAAAGTAAGTATCATCCTAAGCAAACCCTTAGAAAGCTATAGTAATCCTTTAAAATTGGTCGAAACCAATATGGTCCAGAAGGTCAGATTAGAAACAAGAGCACAGGCGTAACCAACATCATCGAAACCAATGAACAAAGGCTATCGATAGAGACAGAAGCAGTTGTAAGACAACTCAAAGAAGAGGAGCGCAGCCCTACCTTTCGACAAAGGCGGTAGCATGCTTAAGTCTTTCGGCAGCCACCTTTCGACCTAATCTAAAGCATCAAGGTCGAAAGGTGATAATCAGCATCTATAAATGAGACCAAAGTGGTCACGTTTTGGAGATCTGATACCACCTATTCCAAACTTGTATTTCTTTAGCTAGAAATGTTGTAACCCTAACTACAAGGTTAATTTGGGGATTTGAAGCAATAAAGTCATCTTTTGCTTATAAAAGGGAAGTTTCAAGTATTTTAGATCACTTACCATTTTATTAAAGTTCTTGTTAGTTTCACTCTAGTGTTTCAGATTTCGCCTTCATCGAATGGCCACGTCGACATAATCGAAACTAAGCAAGATTTAAACAACTTCGAATTCGTACTATAAGTAACCAACTTTCAGTGTTAGCGTACGACAAGATCAAAACCAGATCGCTGTTTACTCAAATCATCATTTGGTACAAGGAGCTCGAGGTTCAAGCTTTCGGCAAAGTCAAAACCCTTCACCAAAACACTGTAGTTTGAGGTTACTAGTTCGAACCTAAGGAGGTTAAGCTCATAGCTATTGATGCAGTCGAATCCCTTTTTTTAATTCCAGATAGTTTTAACACCTACATCACCTTGCTACTAATAGAGTCGGAACCTCCGTCTCAGATTCAAGGATAGGGTCCCATCCAACCAATAATCAAAGCTTACAACAAGGTTGAATCCAATTGAGAAAAACCTTATCTAGGGTATTTCATCAATTTCAGGAAGCAAAGCTTTTGGAAGAGATTCAACACAGTCTCCATAGAGTCAAAAGGTCATTGAGCTTGGAACCAACCCTTTTGATGCAGTCGAAAGGTCTGACTAAGCAATTCCTGCCTGATAAAGCCTATTCAAGAGAAAATTCAAAATGGAATTCATACTTACCATTGTACTCTTCTTTCCTAATGGATAATTCTCATACCGTTGCACAATATTTATGTTTTAATAAGAAATCTTCTTAACACTTGTGTTAGAGATATTTTGTCTTTTTGCATTTTATAACAACTTTGTTATAATAAAAGATTATTAATGGATTTTGAATGGGATGAAAATTTATCAATTTATGAAACTCAATAATCTACTATCCTAATCTTGTTGGATGATTAACGATAAGCTCGAGAATTATAGTCTTTTCGGGTAAGTTTTTTAATAACGAGAGTTATATTTTATTCAAGCAGAGCATTCTAATGAATGTTTTAGGGGTACAAATCCATGAGCTCTAGAACCATTGTCTAAAGCGTCATACCTCTAACCATTATCTCATGAAACAACGAAATTATGATATATTTTCATTCAATGAAACTCTTAGTAGTTAAAGTATTTCAACTCCACTCGTGTGTTCGCTCTTTTTATCAATAAAATAATGGTAAAGGCCTACTATGTTCTACTTGGTTGAAAAATTGAATAATAATTATATAAATACATTGTATTTAAATATGCATAATACTATGTTGTATACCATTTTTCTATTAACATAGTCTATTTTGGTTTGAATTATATTTTCTTCATTGATTTTTCTTCGTACATGACCAAAAAAGTAGAAGTATATATGTACTTAAAAGTGTATATGTATACTTCTATTAGTGCACCCCATGTAACTACATATTACATTTCATGAAAACCATACTATGGCATAGGCATTATATCTCTTTGGACAATAAACGACTCTAAAATATATGTTTTTCTAAAATATGCTTTATTCGATTGCATATGACTATCGCTAACATTTTTATTGCTTAGTTATTATAACATGTAATGGTCCTGTATTATGCTACAGAAGATGGACAATAAGCATATTGTCTAGAATAGTCTAAAATCCTCTAAAAAACATAACAGATCATTTTTTTGAATATTAACTCTAATGCATGGATAAAGGGTTCAATCCACGATCTATGGCAACCATTTAAGTTATAAGTCTTATCGCTTCCAACAACTCGTTGGCAAAATAATTTTTTTCATAAAAACTAGGAAATCATTATTGACATCACCAAATTTTTTTTTTGATAATAAGTGTTTATCTAATATGTTATTGAATATCAATGATATAAAGATGTGTTTCAAAATATGTGAATTGTGCATTGATAATACTTTCACCTACTCTAATAAATATGGTTGACCTTTTTCTATACTTGTATTTTTATGGTGCCTAGAATACATATATTTATTGTTAACTCTCTGATACTGAACAATATTTCAAAAGAAAAGAGACTTAAAAACAATTTATTAAGCATTATGTCACTTTGACTACAATGGAAAACTATTGGAAATAAGAAAAAACATAAATTTAAATTCAAATCAGTCAAATTTACACTCAAGAACATACTAAAGACTCACTCGAAGAAGCGCTTGAAATTCAATGTAAAAAGCATTCAATGGTGAAAATTAACTCAAACAAACCGTCAAAATAAGGAAGTGAAATGATTGAAATTGCTCAAATTGAGAAGTTGAGCTAGAGTATACAAATAGTCGAATCTAGACCATCCAAATGAGAAGCATGGCTTTCTAATATCTACATTCGAAGTAAGGAGTAAATGGATCAAGATGATGTAATTGAGAGGCTAACATAAACGATTGAATTTAAACACCATGCAATTTCTAAAGCAATTAAAACTCCTTTAAAACTCATTTAAAATCCCAAGGTATGGTATTTGAGGGATATATCTACCGTTACCTCTATAAATACTACAAGTATATAAAAAGGGATCCTGATTTAAATGCTCCTAACCTAAACATTTGTTTAACTTTTATTTAAAATTATTATATTTTTTAAATTAACTACAGATGGTTGGATTTTTATGTAAAATAGCTATTACCCTTTTCCCTATTTCTATGTGTCGTTCTTCAATTCATAGCCATAAAAACAGCATTCTGGGTGTTAGGATTTTAGTTGTGCACAACTTAACAATGGATAATATTAGGCATACCTAGGATCTTATATCATCGAAGCCACAAAGAGATAATATTAGATAAAAGTAATGATATTTGAAGACAAACAATGTCGATGATAGTTCTAAAATACAAAGAAGAAGAAATCGACACATTAGTTCAAACTCAACCACTCTTTTAATTTTTAGTAAACAATTGATTACCATTAATCTTCTTAATAAAGTAAACAAAAAAATAGAATCAATAACCTAATTAAGAACGAAGTCCTAAACTTTATGATAATGACTTCTTAGTGTTGGAGAAGAAGAACAGGGATAGAAGAAGAGATAAACACCAAATAATTTTCCACACTTTTCCACTCTCTCTTCTAGGCTATATTTACAATAGTCAACTAGTTAATGTCCAAATTAATATGTATGTGGCAATAAATATATTGATTATCAAATTAGAGAGAGAAATAAGCATATCAAATATGCCTATTAATTATGAGGAATCCAAAAAAAAATATTTTCGTCTGTATATTTTTTTCCTTCTAAATGTGATTTGATCACAAAAATTTAACAATGGGAACTATAAAAGCATTAGTTATTACCATTGTGGTACTGTTCGTAGCAAATAATGTTGCAATCAAAAGAAAGAAAATATTAACATGTAACCCAAGAGCACATGTTAAGGTTGTTAAATTACCAAAATAGCCCCACTTTAATTGATTTTTTTTAAATGGTACATTATATACAACATGTCACCGGGACAACATATCACATGTTAATAAACATTCGAATCACGCTACGCTAGTTTTAAACTTGTTACCTCTTGCACCGAAGCCGAATCACTTAATCACTTAACCACTATGACCTCTCGCCCCGCTTTAATTGTTGTATCTTTTTTATAGCATAAAGATAAAATATCTTTAATTTTTTTTTATCGTTTAGCATATAACTATTACTCTTAAAATTTGTCCTTATTGCACACATTAACAATATCCTCGAAATAATTAGTTGTAAACTAGTAAAGAGTGTCAAACCGATTTAAAGATTGTACCTAATCTTATATGTAGATTTCACCACCACCAACATAATAAGGTATCACACATAATATGTCTTGAAATTATCGACGACACACCAGATCTAGACATTCCATTCCAATTCCAATGTTGTCCAAACCGAAATTTCTTGTAAAATCTGGTTCCAAGAAAAAACATTAAACAAAATTGTTTTATTGCATACAAGAATTAGAGTAAAGAATAATTTCATGCAAAGAAAACAAAAATAAATTTTTATTCAACTAAGAGAAACAAAGAAAATCTGATTTGGAAATTAGAGCTTTAGATTTCAACTTAAGAAATAAAGATCCATTGGGACCAGGTAAATCTGCAATGTTCTTTTTCTTTCATATTAGTTTAGGGCTTTTTCAACCATGGTGCTTTAGAGGTTGTGCACTAGCTTTATTTGCCTGTTTATTTGGAGGAGCTTTCAATTTTCTATAAGAGGATTTTACGTTTGGGCTTGATAGGACTTGAGTTTTAGCCAAATTCATTTCTTTTGTTGTTGAACCAGCCCAAAGACACTTACATTTTATAAAATGTTAAGGAAATCCTTAGTCAGAAATTCCAAAATTTTTGAAACAAAAGAAAATTCTAGAATTAAGTGATCTGAACGGAATCGAAGACTGAAATTTTAAACCATGGCATTATCAGATGAGATAATGAAATATGGTATCAAATAATGTGAAGTCGGGTAAAATATTATATAGTGCTTATTCGAGTTATAAGCAGATATTGGGCTGTATCTTATAACTCATCCCAATATAAGATTGTAAACTAGATTGAATAGACTAATACAAATTAAAATTGAAATTATCCTCAGTTTTGCTAATATGGTATTGCACATTGCCTAATGGCCATTAAATCAAAGTGCCTGGCCGAAGCTTCATCAAAAAGAAATCAT
The DNA here is from genome assembly GCA_030765085.1 of Allium cepa. Taxonomy (NCBI): domain Eukaryota; kingdom Viridiplantae; phylum Streptophyta; class Magnoliopsida; order Asparagales; family Amaryllidaceae; genus Allium; species Allium cepa. Next base: position 704,562,100 of record CM060938.1, on the reverse strand, counting down.
CATCAAAAGTTGGTGCACCATTACTCCCCTTAGAGGAATCTCATCATCGGAGAACATTTTATTCTCTTAAATTAATTCTTTTGTCATATTAAGAATTGAAGTTATTTATTCCCTTTCACTCATTACTTGATATGCCTTGCCTAGAGAGTACTATTGGAGAAAATTCATGTTCACTCTGGCAGCACATTTTTTGAACTTAGAACCAAGTTCGTCGTCTTTCTTCTCAAGCTGAATCCCATCTTTTTCTAAATTTCATCATTAATCAGTTTCCGAATTCAAGATTCTGATATGGCAAAAGGTGAACACTATACCACAAAGTGAATCAGAGAACAATGATCACACAACATAAGGCGGATTTTCTGTTATCCAGCTATTTAACACTGTTTCACACAACATATGGATATAATAATCTATTGTTTGAATATCCCTTGAAATCTCTATGTTCATGCTTGTCCTTCAGACAACATTTTATCTGTTGTTCGATTGAAGTTATCAAAAAATTTAGGTTTGGCTCCATATTTTCCCTCTTAATATTTTCATGACTGTGTTCCTCAATTATTCCTTCTTCACTTTCTATCCATTCTGTCTTCTCAAAATTTCCCCTGTCTCAAAATTTATTTCCTTCTTCTCAAAATCAAATCGGTAGAACCCTAACACAAAACTCATATTTAAACCGTCTCTAGGAAATTAAGGTTTTAAATCGGCTAGATAATGAAATATTCACTATACCGATACTCTCTCACTCTTAAACAACAATTGGTAAATAAATTGGCTTTCATTTTATGGCCGCATTCATTCAAGCTTGCTTTAATTTTTCAAGCATTCTTCAATTGATATATGTTATGATTTCAGCCCCTTTTGATTTTGTATTGATCTCGGCTTCAATTTTAAGAGCCAATGATGAGATGGGTTTATATAGGAATTTGATTCCTATATTTTCGATTTAGACTTGAATTTTGATTTTAAACATTGGATGTTGATTTTGTATTGCTGCATATATTTTTAACCCTTTTTCGACTTTTTTGTTTTATGTCCTTAACTCGTTCAATTATTGAGTTCTATGATATACTCAAATATATTTTTACTTGGTTGAATATATTTATTTTGAGCTTTCTGCCTTGTTCACCTGAATTTGTATATATGGCTTGAATTTGTTGAATTAGTTGGTGATATGAGAGTTGTGCAAGGCGCTAGCACTTATTTGGCTGTTGAATTGGTTGTTCAAGGCGGTGCACACTAGACTTACTTATGAACTTATTTATGGCCTATGAACTAGAACTTAAACAATTATTCACTTTATTTTTCAATTTTGAGTTGCTTTCCTTGTTCACTGGTTGCCCTTTGTTTGTTTTGTTTCCCCTTGCTTGTTTTATTGCCCCTTGCAACTTGTGATTTTTTACTTCATTGTTCAAATTTGGGAATTTCCATGTATATACAAACATACATATGTATGTATATATGTGTCAATGTTTGTGGAACAACCTTCTTTTAATTTGTGGTGCTGCCTTCTTTTACTTTGTGGCACTTGCTATTTTTAGCACTGCCTTGTTTTAATTCGTGGCACTGCCTTGTTGCATTATTTAATTGTTGGCCTTATCCATGTACTTGCACACACATGTATATACATATCTATATGTATATACATATATGTATGTATGCTAGTGTGCTTGAACTCTAAATGGTTTTAGTTTTCTTATGGACTTATAAGTGCATCTTTCCTTGCTTGAATCTTGAATGGCTTGAACTCTGCCTTGTTCTATTCAACTACCTTTTAAATATGCTTGTCTTAATTTTTTATGTGCACATTTTGTACCATTTTATGAACTATTTTTTGAAAACCTTGCACTGGTTTCACATGTATCATGCATATTTACTATTACTGACATGTTGTTAGCCTTTGAGTCTAGTTTAAGAAATATCTTCCATGTATACATGCATACAAATGAATGTATATATGTGTGAAATATTACCATGTTTTTGCTTTGAACTTCCATATGTGTGTCTTTTGTGTATTGCAATATGGTTTTTGCTTTGCCTTGGTCCATGTTGTTGGCCTTGTTCATATATTACATTGTGGCCCTGTCCATGTACTTGCACACTGCCTGTTCATGGCAGTGTTGGTGCACTGCCTTGTTCAGGTAGTGCACTGCTTTAACATAGGTTGAATCCCTTTCATGTGCTTTGGTTTCTCGTCCATGGATTGATTAAATTTAAGATTCTTGAATTTCTTGTTTTGAACAAGGCAGTCTGCACTACCTTAAACTCCATGTCCTCCTTGGCTAATTTGATTCCTTTGTAAATGTTCTTTTGATTCTTGTTCATTTATTTGTACTTCCTCCCTTGAACTCGTGTACTTCCTGGCTACATTTGTTTGTGGCACTACCTGTTGTTCATTTATTTGTGATACTTTTTGTCTACGTTTGACATATGTTGCATATATACATGTATACATGAATATACATTTGTATATATGTGTGTTGCTCACTATAGGAAATGCAAGTGGCGGTATTTTTGTAAATTCGTACCTAACATTTCATTCTTTGTGCTATTTGTGCACTTAATTATGTATCATTATGTACCAAGCTTGATACTACCATAAATCTTGTTTACTGGTGCTTGACTTTGTACATCTCTTTGTGCACTGAACTTGTTTGTGCACTTCGGCTTTGCTAAGTTGTCTAATTTTTTTTAGCTAAATTAAACTACTTGTATTGAGCCTAAGTTGCTTGGGCTTGAACTAGTGTGTTTGCACTGAGTTGAGCCTTCAGGCTTGACCTTTATAACTATCCTTGTGATCGAATCAACGATCGACCTTGTGATATTGAAAATGATACATTATGCATATCATAAGTTATCCACGCACATATATATTTATCCCTATTTAAAAATGAAAATAAAAAACAAACCTATAATCTAAGGCAATATTTAATGTTCAAACTCAATTTTATTTTACCATTTATGCTTGTTTCTTTTTTAGTTTACTGCGTTATTGTTTATTTAACAGGTATATGATATAGGTGGACATAGGCTGGAGTAAGAAAATCAAGATCAACTTCAAAAAAAGCTCAAGTGAGTGTGAGTGAGTCGGAGTAAATTTAATTTGTATTGTATTTGAAAATGCAAGTAGAGTGATAGTGAAAGTTGTATTGTATTTGAATTTGATTTGAAACAAAATGTTTGTTTAAATAAAATTGCAAGTCATTTACTTTACTTTTTGAACAATTATTCATATCAGTCAATATTTATATGTCACATAATAGGAAATTCTAAAACGGTACTACAACATCAGAAAACATATCGTTTTTTTGTTGTGTTAAAGCATAACAATCGATGTGGCATATCTAGGGTATGAACTGCAATGTGATGGCATGTGATTGAATCATAGATTGGTATGCAATCAGACAATGGACCATACATATCATCCGATGAGTTTTTTCCCATAATGGAAATTGCAAGTGTCACATCCGGTTCGACCTCCAACAATTCAAGAACCAATCCTTCTCAACCAATAGCCACTCAAGAACCGATCAAAGCTTTGGTCAAACCATAAAGCCAGTTAATTACGATACAACTGGAAAAATCAAATTATATGCTATGGAAATTTTAGATAGAAACTGTTGTAAGAGGATATAGCATTGAAGAATATGTTCTCGGAACATATATTACACCACCAAGGTGCACTACGGATAATGAAAGCAAACTGTCAGTCAATCAAGGATATACAAATTATCAAAGACAAGATTGTCTCATCAATTTTTGGCCATTATCACCAATTAGAGCAAGTTTATTACCATAGTTAATAGGATGCAAGTCATCTCATGAGATTTGGCATTCAACAGAGCAAGTATTCAACTCACAATCTACAACAAGGGTTATGCACTGCAAATGGAAACTACAAAATTTAAGAAAAGACACCATGAATATGAAAGCGTGTCGAAGAAAAAGACACTTTGTTATCAACTGGCAGTAGTAGGATACATAGTTTTTTACACTTAACAAGTGTTGTCAATATTAAGTGGTTTGGATGATGAATATAAAGCAGCTGTTACAGTAATATCCTCTAAAGAAACACCACCATCCAATGAGTATGTGCACTTTATTCTTCTTTTTCATGAAGCAAAAATAGAGCATAAGAAATCGTCCATATAAGAATTCACAGCCAACTTTGCATCAAAGAATCAAGAAAGAAATTACGACAATAGAAATCAAATTGGTGGACAGTCAAATAGATCCGGAGACAGAGGTGGAAGGTGGTATAATAATAATAGCAATAGATTAAGCTGTCGACTTTGTGAAAAATATGCTCATGGTGCATAAAAGTGTTATTTCAGAAATGATACGAACTACACTCTAGCCTATCATGGAAACAACAATTAGAAAATTTATCAAAGTGCACATACGATGAACATTCAGCAGGATACAAAGGGTCAGAAGGAAAATGGTACTAAAGTTGAAGACATTCAAGATGAAAGTTGGTTTCCATACTCATGGGCCACCAATCATGTGACAAATAATATCAGTGATTTGAATTTTGGCAATTAGGAGTGCAAAGGTAAGAAATGCTTTCACAAGGGAAATGGTAAGCCTATTAACATTACACATACTAGTAACGCATATATCAAAGGTGCAAGAAAACTCTATCTCAATAATCTTTTAAGAGTTCTATTAATTAGAATAAACATATCACGATTTATAAAGGACAACAATGTATATTTTGAATTCTACCCTAAACATCGTTTGGACAAAGCTATTCGATGAAGTTTTCTAGGTGTAAGGAGGGTAGAGTTCTATACAAGTTCAATGTTGATAATGCAAGAAATCAAGATTTTAAAGAAAAAAGGCATAATAGTTCTGAAATTACTCAAGCAAGTAACTGAAAGACTTTTGATATGTGACATTCTACGCTAGGAGATCCAAATGCAAAGGTTGTAAAACAAGTGTTGAATAATAATAGTATATCTTTTAAAAATATTCCTATGCTCTATATTTGTACATATTGTCAAATGGACAAGAGTCACAACTTGCATTTTTAGACTCAACCACCACTTACAACAAATCATTAGAGCTAGTTGCAACTGATTTTTGGGTGCCTGCACCAATTAGTACTGATTATGGTTTCAAATATTATATTTCTTTTATAAATGCTTTGTCTAGACATGTTTGGATTTACTTCATGAAATCAAAATCTAAAACTTATAATGTTTTACTTCAGTTTATTGCTTTAGAAGAAAAACATACTAATTATCAGGTGAAAATTATGCAAACAATTGGTGGTACTGAATTTCATTCACTTAAAGAGATTTTTCAAAAAAAGGAATTTTTTGTAGAATAACATGCCCTTATACTTCTGAACAAAATAGATTGATAGAAAAAAAACATAGACACACTATTGAGTCTGGTTTAGCACTCCTTGCTATGGCCTCACTTACAAAAAAAATCTTGGCCTAATCCATTTGCCACTAGTGTGCATCTAAAAACAGATTACCAACAAAATTACTGCAATTTAGTAGCCCTATGCAAGTTCGTTTTAATGTTAAACCATATTACCATGATTTAAGAATTTTTAGGTGCCTATGTCTAAAGCCATTTAATGCTCACAAATTGGATTTTAGATCAGCACCATGCATATTTTTAGGATATGAAGCCAACAAAAAAGGGTACAATTGTTTAGATAGCAATGGAGAAATATTCATATCTAGGCATGTAGTATTTAATGAGCAAATATTTCCATTCAACAAAAACAGAAACCAAAACTTCTCAAAAGATATACAATGCAAGATTCTCCTTACCACCAATACATGACTTGGTGGAACAAGCTACGGCTGAAATAGTTCAGGAAACTCCTTGTCCACAACACATAGTGTTCAATTCTGAACCAAATCAAGAACAAAGAGAGGATTCTGAAAGCTTACATCAAATTACACAACAAAGCAGCTACTAATCTGGATCCGGTCAACTAATAGATGATTCAAATCAACCTATTGATCAATAGAAGACCACAATTAGCAGCACCCTCAATAATCTATTCCTAAAAAAACTGGTCAACACATGATCACAAGAGCAAAAAGGGGAATATTCAAGTCAAAAATATACGGCATAATTTCTGAAAGTGAAGTGCCAAGCACTTACTATCAAGCAATAGAAAGTGAAAAGTGGAAAGCAGCCATAAATGAAGAATATGAAGCACTGATAAAAAAAATAAAACCTAGGACCTTGTCCCTTTACCAAAGCACAAAAATATTATAGGATGCAAGTGGACTTATAGGTTAAAAAAGAAAGCTGATGGTCCAATTTCTTAGTACAAGGCAAGATTGATAGCAAAACTGTATTCACAACAGAATGGGTTTGACTTTAGTGAAACTTTCTCTCTAGTTGTGAAACCAACATCAATTAAAATAATTCTCACAAATGCCTTGCACAGAAATTTGATCATAAAGCAACCCGATGCAAACAATGCATATCGAATGGTGATTTACAAGGGTAAGTATACATGGAGTAGCCAATTAGGTTTAAGAGGAGCAGCATTGAAGAACTTGTATGCAAGTTGAACAAAGCAATTTATAGGCTCAAGCAAGAACCAAGGGTTTGGTTTGATAAGCTTAAGTCAACTTTGATCAAAATGGGCTACAATCCAACTAAATCAGATAACTCCCTATTACAAAATTCAGTAATAACATATTAACTTATGTACTAATATATGTTGATGATTTTCTTATTACATGATATAGTAAATAAGAAATCAATTTCATTACAAAGAAACTAAATAAAGAGTCCTTTATCAAGGATCTTGGTAATCTAATTTATTTCATTGGTATTGAAGTAAACATAAATTCAAACATAAATATTCAGCTAAACCAAAAGTAGTAAATTACTGAGATTCTTATGAAACTAAAATGGAGAATGTACTTTTAAATTTAGGTGATTCAAATATTTGCCAAAGAAGAAAAGAATTTAGGTAATTGATTGTATCAATCAATTAGGTTATAGGCAGAAAGAAAAATGAGGAAAGTTATATGTGATTGCTTTTGAAGAAAGGAAACAAATTAATTAGCTAATGAATTAATTAGTCAAAATATTTGTTATATGGAGATAAAAAAAGTTTATATATGGTGATTCAATTAATTGAGCTAAATTATGGAAATCAAGATCATCATTATTCATTTGTGTAGAAACAAAATAATGATATTTGGAAAGGTTTCAAGACAACTGGGAAATTAATTTTCTTAGTCTCCAAGTAATCCTTCATTCCCAAGCCTATTTAAATGAAAAAGTTCATCTTCATATGTGTGTGTAAAAGTGCATCCACCGTTATCCTCTTCTTTAATAAACCCTAATTTATGTAGTCAAATCAAATTAGGGGTTCTGAGCGAAAACAAGTCTTTGGAGAAATTAATTATTCAATTTGTAATTATAGGTTAGTCTCTCCACATTGCTAACTATAATTGTGTAATCTCTCTCCTGTACATCTCTTTTTTCACTAAAATAACGAATAGTTGCTTGGTCCGTGGACATAGGCAATCTGGCCGAACCACATTAAATCTTTGTATTCTCTACTCTTCTTTTTTTTGGTGATTATTTTTCATTGAATTGGTGGTTGATAATTAATCGACAAGCCACATCCTTTATTTGGTTGCTTCTACGATTTAGTATTTCACTTTGGAGTTTGTGCAATTTAATTGAAATTTCACATAATAAATTGGTATCAGAGCTAGCACTCTTGTTCTAGATTAGTTATCAATGTAAAATTCTTTTAATAGTGGTATGAAAGATTATAGTGTCACTAAATTTATTTGAAAAGGAGTTTTTAGGACATGAAAGTTGAAGACTAATGATGGTGTTCTTCAGCAACAACTTCGTTCATTTATAGGAAGAGATAAAAGCCAGAAACACCTTGTAGGTAAAAGAGATATGCATAGGTCCCACTTTAAGAGTCCTAGAAGGGTTGCTTGCTATTATTGTAAGAATAATGGGGGTATCATATGGGATTGTCCAACTCTTAGAAAGAAGAGAGAGAGAGAAGAAGGAGAAAGCTTCAGTTTTGACAGCAGTTAGATCGGATGCAGATAGAAGTGATAGTAATACATCATTATTTTCAGCCAATATTTCATCTTTAGATAGTACAAGTTGGGTTGTTGATTCTACAGCCTTTTGTCATATGACGCCAAATAGGAGTTGTTGTGTCAGTTACAAGAAGATTGAAGGTAGAGCAGTTCATATGGGGAATGCACATCTTTCCATGTTGTGGGTGTCAAAAGTGTGAGGTTTATGATGCAAAAATTTGTCATTAGGACTATCATAAAGGATAAACATGTTCCAATGCTATGTAGAAGTGTGTTATCATTTGGAGCTTTGACTAGACTTGGTATGAGGATAATAATAGATGGAGAGAATTTGAGTAGTGATGAAAGGGGTGCTAGTTGATGAAATATATGTTCTTCATGGACAGACGGTCTTAGGAGAGTCAGTAGTTTCTACAGATTCTAGTGTTTTAGATTCTATTCAGTTATGGCGTCTTCGTTTAGATCATGTTGATGCGGAGAGTCTTGAAGTGTTAAAGATGTGGGGGTTGATTGATGTTTTTTATCAGTCGAAGCCTAGCTCTTGTAGAGATTGTTTTTTTGGAAAGAAGAAGCGTGTCACATTTGATGCTTGGAGACCTAGAAATTTAGTGTTTCTATATTATGTTCATTCTTATGTACGGGGACCCACCTACGTTGCATCTTTTGGTGGAGCCACTCACTTTATCTTATTTTTGGATGATTTTTCCCATAATGTCTGGGTTCTATTTCCTAAAGGCCATAGATGAAATATTTTTCAGTTTTGTAACTATAAGACCTTGGTAGAGAAGCAGTCGAGGAAGTATTTGAAGGTTCTCAAAGTTGGAAAAAGAGGTGAATTTATGTCACATGAATTCACTAACTATTGTGCATCCAAGCATGTAGTTAGAGATTTTTCTATTTTGTTAAGTCACGTTGTTATGGAGAGGCGGAGAGTATGTGTCGGATATTATGTGAGAGAGCTATGAGCTTTAGAACGACTACTTGTTTAGAAGAGGGATTTTGGCAAGAATCGATATTTATTGCAGCATTTCTCATCAACCATACACCTTTTATTGCCATAGATATGAAGATTCTAGAAGAGACATGGAAAAGTGAGGCTGTTGTCATTCCTTAAAGTGTTTGGTTGTTCAGCTTATTTAGAAGATGAGAAACATGATAAGTTGAAACCTAGATAAAGAAAGCATATTTTATTAGGCTATGGAGAAGGAGTGAAGAGGTATAGGTGGTGGCGTAAAACAACTAGGAGAACTGTGATTAGCAGGCATGCGATATTTGATGAGAGATCTTTGTTGAAGGTGGAGCCTCTATTAAGTGATGTCATTAGGAGCACAGAAAATTGCCAAACACATTTGGAGTCAACAGATAGCTTCCATATTCGGAGAGATACTGGTATTTTCGTTGATACCATGGTTGATGAGAAGATTACAAAGGTTCAGACTCTGGGTGGAGCTCAATTGCAGGAAAGGCCTTTTGGTTTAGTTAGCCCTATTTATAGGCATATTTGTAGCGATGGTTCTTCATCTTATGCTTTGAATGTTGCAAAGCTTGTTAGTGGGTCTGTTGGTGTTCACTTAGTAAAGTCTAGAAAAATTCTTTCTTAGGAGATTGAAGTGGATAATGTTGAGTGTATCCTCACTCAATTTGGAATAGAGAAGGTGAAGCGCGCTGTTAAATCTCCATTGGTCAATTGAAGCTAAGTATCAACATGTTCGTCTCTGTTACTACCAAAAATTCCTTTCGACTTATTTGAAACCTCTTTGAGCAAATGAAAAAGAATAACAAAAGGAAAATAGCTCTAACTAGACCTTTCAAAAGAGTCAAAGGGATGCTGTAGCAAAATTCTAAAAGCTTCAGAACCTTTCAAAGATGTCGAAAGGATGCTACAATCAAGATCCAAAAGGTTCTTACTTTTGAAGGAGTCAAAAGAATCAAAAGCACCCTTCCGCCTCCAGTAACCACCTTTCGACTAGGTAATTCCATATGCATGAAGACCTTTCGAATGGGTCAAAGCAACACCTTTCAAAGACAATGGAGAATAGCTCTTTGTATATGCGCTAAACCTTTCGAAATCATAGGTTTCGCCTTCATTCGAATCACTCGAAGGAATTTATCGGCTTGAACAACCCTTTCGAAAGCTATACCAAGTCGTTCGAACCGGTCTAAGCCATTATTTTCCAGGGAGGTTCCACATCAAGTCACAAACAAGAGCTCATAAACAACCAACATTGTCAAAATCATCAACATTTCAACACCATTGAAGCCATTAAGCATAGCCTATCGATATTGTCGAAAGCTCTGAAAGAGCAACATAAAGAAGAGAAGCACGGTCATTCCTTTTGACAAAGATGGAAGTTTCCAAGAGTCAATTTGGCATCCACATTTTGACCAATTCGAAAGCATCAGAGTTGAAAGGTGCTGACCCACATCTCTAAATAAGACCCAAGGGGTCAGGCTTAGGGGATCCGAATCTTTCCATTCTAAACTTGTATTTTCTGAACGAAAAGAACTGTAATCTCTAATTTCCAAATTGATTTGGGGATTTGAGTAATAAAATCATCTTTAGCTTGCAAAAGGGAAATTGCCAATTTTACAGATTACTTTACTGTTTTTTAAAGCTTTTATCAGGTTTAACATTGTATTTCAGGCGTCAGCTATACCGAAAGGACCCTTTCAACATAATCGGAAACTTGTATGTCAAAATTACTTCAGATTAAATACTTCAAGCTATCTTCCCCTAGGCCACTGCTTTCAACAAGCTCGAAACCTAACCTTGGATTGACACATGAAACCTAAGGATCCTGTTTTCGACGAGGTTGTAACATATATCAAAATTTTCTTAACTTGGTATTACTAATCCAAACCAAAGACATTTAAGTTTGCAGCTTTCGACAAGGTCGAAACCTTTACCTTGGATACTTAACCAAAGTCAAAGTCACTCAACAACATATGCTCTCGTCAGGGTCGAAACCTTCCAAATCAACCTTCATTCAGTGATTCCAAAGAACATCTATTTGACTGTTGGAACTTTGAAAGGGGAGCTTTCCGAGGGAAAACCCTCTTATCTCAACAAAATTATAAGGTTAATAAGGAAACGAAATCACCGTTTTGACTTAGTCGAAAGGTCAACATAAGCCCATTTCCCTACGACAACCTCTCTCAAAAGGATACCAAAGTAAATACACACATTCCATCCTTCTCAACTCCTCTAAGAGAAACCACAACGAATTTTACCTTGTCCAAAACCTCTACTTTGGGGCATTGACAAGATTTTTTGTTAACATTTTTGGTGCTAGAAGGAGGGCGGGAACCTCCAACTTGGTTGAACACCCGACTATACTTGTCTCTAACCCCACTTAACACGATCTCAAATTCATCTACTGCGGCCTAATCATGGCAAGAAGAATCATAAGATCTAAACAAGGGTCCTTTGAACAACATTTGATAGGATTCTACCTAATAATCATCAAGGATTCCAATCAGAAGAGCAAAGGCTAGGATTAGAAGCCCTATGAATTATAAACAAGAAAAAAGAGGAATCATACGATTTTAAGAAATGGAGCTTAAACACCTTTTATGTTGGCCTCACCCCTATTTATGCCTTAGGGAAAAAGAAAAATGGAAATTATAATGTATTCAATAAAATGAGAAGAACCATCCAAGACTACTCCAAAGGCACAATTTTAAAAAAAAGAAATAGTGGCTGATTACAATGCCTTTGCAAATAAGTAGCAACAACCAATTGCAACAAGAACACTTCCTACACAAGAACTACAAAAGGTGCAAAAAGAAAAGCTATCGAAGAGTATGCAACTATAAGGCTAAGGAACAAAAAACCGCAGAGTCATCCTCAAGAATTAAGCTTCAAGTCTAGACTTCACAAAGAATGCAACTTGACAACATCCTTGGAGAATGTCTACTTGCAAACAAAGGATAAGCTCAACTATTGGCCATCACAAAAGGTGAAACCAAAATATGAAAGGAATATGGGCGGATCCTATTGCCATTACCAATGATGAATGGTCATAAAACTGATCACTGTAGAGCCTTGGAAGTGATGATAATCAACTTTTACCGTTAAGGAAAAATCAATGAGTTTGTAAAGAAATACTAAATGAGATCAATAAAAAGTTACTTTTCTTAAAAGAGAATCTACGTGGTTGGGAGTGAAATGCTCCTTATATTTGGATACTACCAAAGATGGTAGTCCACCTAAGATAGTAGAAAGCCTTTATCCGTGCCAAGATGGCCAGGGCATAGCACATCCTGGAGGGAGGGCGGAGTAAGCCTTTATACACTCCATAAGATGGCTAGGTTAAAGCACCGGCCAAGCCCTTAATCGTGCCTCTAGTCAGGTCACGACACCTCCTGGAGGGAGGACAGAATAAGCCATTATCAGCGCCATAAGATGGCGAGGATAAAGCACCGAACAAGCCGTTGTCCGCACCACGCTTTGGCAAAGGCAGGGTGCCTCCTAGAGGGAGGTCAGAGTAAGCCTTTATCCTCACCATAAGATGTCCAGGTAATGCACCGATCAAGGCCTTGACCGTGTCACTAGCTAGGTCAAGTTGCCTCTTGAATGGTGGTTGGATAATTTGTTGGTTCTAGCTTCCAAGATGAGCTAACTAAGAGCATCAGACAATAGACTAAGATGTCTAATCCCAAGAAAAGGCTCATAAAATAATGGAATAAGATGTCCAAGCCCAAGAAGAGGCTAATCCAACAATGGACTAAGATGTCCAAGCCTGAGAAAAGGCTCTTCAAATCATGGACTGAGATGTCCAAATACAAGAAACGGCATATCTAATTATAGACTAAGATGTCCAAGCCCAAGAGGAGGCTCATTAAATAAAAGACCAGATGTTCAAGCACGAGAGACGACATATCCAATTATGGACTAAAATTTTGAAGCCCAAGAGGAGTCTCATTAAAAAATACTAAGATGTTCAAGCCTGAGAAACCGCTTATCCAATTATTGACTAAGACGTCCGAGCTCAAGAGGCAACCAATCAAATTACTTCTATATAGGACTTCGAGGATTCATGCATCAAAGGAGTAAAACCGAACTCCACTTATTAATATTCGAATCTGGGTTTTGGGTCTTTCATTTCTAAAAATCATCTATTAATACAAGATATTGAGTTTTGAGTCTCTCATATCTGAATTTCATCAATAAGTACCCAATTCTAGGTTTCGGGGTATTTATTTCAAAACATCATTTACTAATACCCGAATCATGGTTTTGGGTCTTTATCGTTCACTAATTATATTTATTATACTCGAATCTGGATTATGAGATTATTACTTATTTGTGCCCTATTCTGGGTATAAGATTTCAATAATGGATTTCTACTTATCCAACACAAATCCCCGAATCTAGGTCTCTCAAGAAGATCATTATTATAAGTTTTCATTAATGCCCAAATCTATGTAACACCCCTAATTTTAGTGACATTATTCAAGAGATTTAATTAGAATAAATGAAATAGAATAATGTAGATAAGGAGGGTGAGGTTGACTAATAAAAATATAGTGGTTGTGCTTAACAAACTAAGTGAACTTAAAAATGGTTAAGTACTTAAATATAAAGGCATAAGAGTAATTTCTACCCATATTTCCCACTCTTATACTATTCCCCTAAACATACAAGTTCATTATTATTCTCAAACAAAAAATATAAACGTAAGAAGCAACAAGGCTGGCCATAGGAAGGTAAAAGAGAAGAAGAAAACTTAAGAAAAGCTTAGGATTTAAGCTAGAGGAAAATCAATCTCAAACAATTTCTAATCTCCTTATCTCAAGCAAGGTGAATAATAATTTCTACATCTCTATTTTGAATTTTATGTCGTATGGTTTCAGATTTAATGGCAAATCTGGTTTTATGATGTGTAGAATGATGATATGCTTGATTTTGACTTATGTATGTTTAAACAAGTTTGTTTGACATACACAGTTTTCGGGTAAAACCAAGAGGAAATGATATTAAAAGACATGGAAAAATTATATGTTGTAGAAAACATGATTTTGAAGTTGGGTTTCAATTTTGATAATTTTTCAAGCCATGAAGAATTTATTATGAATTTTCAAAGAAAAATAAGGTTATTTGGGTTTATAAATTATTTTGGAGAATATATTAAGAATTAGGGTCTAAATTTTCAATATGTTGGATATATGATTAAAGTGAAATTTTAGAATTTTTAAGGATTTTTACCATGTGATTTACTATGGAAATTAAATTGGTTTGAAAGGAGGATCTTAATGATTTAATTGTTTTATAAGTGGAAGGGATTATTTGCTAAATGTTAAATTGGTTTAGATGTGAGAAAATTATGGCAAATATTATCCAAAATATTTTAAAAGTTATGAAAGCCAATAAAACGTTTACAACTAGGAAAGTTAGTTGCAAAAAGTTTACTTATTTTGGAAAAATCGGCTATTACCCAGAAAAAGTTGGTTCCGCCCTCTTTGATGAATCATTCGTATCAGACCTCTCGAATAAGACCTTTCCACTTCATTGACCAACAAGGTTGAAAGCAATGCAAAAGATATCATTCAAGTGGTATGCCGTGAATTAATCTAAGTCGAAAGATATGGTGTTGAAGGGTTGCTTTCGAAGGGTTGCTTCCGAAGGAGATGGATCCTTTGTTTATTTTTATTTGAAAAGAGAAATCACTTGCTTGTCTTCTAAAGACTTTTCAACAAAGTCGAAAGGTTTGGTTTTCAAAAGGTTTATTTAAAAGACTTTTTGACAAGGTCGAAAGGTATGGTTTTGATAAGTTGTTTTATCAGACCTTTTATCCTAATCGAAATGTTTGGTTTTGAAAGGATTTGAGAGACTAATCGACATAGTTGAAAGGTTTGGTTTCGTAAGGTTGTTTCGAAAAGAATTTTGAAAAGAACTACCACCTTTATTTTATTCAACTTTTCGAAGGGATCGAAAGCATGATCTTTCAACTTAGTCGAAAGGTTTACTGGTTTTATTAGTACAAGTTGCTTCCCAACCTTCGAAAGGGGTTGAAAGCAGGAGCTCTCGACACAGTCGAAAGGCTTAAATGGTTTCCTTAATGTTTTATAAAGTAGAGGGTGGTTTTGAAAACTTTCACCTATGACCCAAAGTAATATCTTTAAGTGTAAACCCAATGCTTTCAAAAGGATGGACTTTCAATGGTTTTGAAGGGTAGCCTTTATTGATTTCAAAAGGTTTCGAAAGAAGTGTTTTAAAGGATTCTAAAGGTTGGTGCCTATTGTTTTTAAATATAAGTTTTATACTTTTGAAGGGGGTTGAATGCTACGCTTTCAAAGGGGTTAAAAGAAAAGGTTTCGCCGTTGTCGAAAGGTTTTGAGACCCAAACTTAAGTTTTTGAAGGAAATGCCTACGGCATAAACAAAGTAGTTTTGTAATGACTATAAGTATGTAATTTTGAAGAAGTACTGCCTTGATAAAATATAAGTTAAAGGAGTTAACTATGTTTTATATGAATTGTATTTCAACGACCTTAAACCCACAGGAGTGGTATTGTTAATTGTTATGTTGCTTCGCCAAATATGAATATATTCACTATATAATGGACCCATAACTGCATTTTAGGGATAAAGGGTGGAGTAACCAGCTAGGTTAACCCAATAGTGAATGTAAATTGATTAAACTCCAGAATGAATAAAATTGCATCCAGGGGGTCAGGAAGACTAGAATATAGGATGCTAAAATATAAAGGAAGGATATTAGCTGGTGCCAATAGGTTCACAGTAAACCCATGAAAACTGTACGGTATTAGCGTAGGCCAATAGGTTCATAGTTAGCACATGAAAACTAGGTGTAAAGGAAGATGTCAGATAGACAGGCACATAGTAAGCCCAGGAAAACTATGATTGAATAATGGCAGGGGCCAGTAGGTTTGAAGTTAGCCCATGAAAACTATATCTGGATGTATTATTGTCAGATGTCAATAGGTTCATAGTCAACCCATGAAAACTAGGATAATAAAGAAGTTATTGGAACACCTCGTTCCACTAAGTTAAAAATAGGTTAATAGTTAGCCCATGAAAACTATGAAACTGGACAGGGAGCCCACAAATACTAAACAGGTTATTAGTAAACCCATGAAAACTAAAAAGGTTAATAGTTTGCCCATGAAAACTATGAAACTGAATAGGTAGTCCACAGACATTAAACAGGTTATTAGTAAACTCATAAAAACTAAAAAGTTTAATAGTGATCAAAGAAGCTATAATATTAACGGGTGTAAAATTAAATAGGGAATGCGAAAATCATATTTATTTTCCAGTATGCATTTCATCATAATGGTTTGAAACGTATGTTTTAACCCTTGTGGATGCAGGAGCATAAAATATGGTTTTATAAATGTTTTAGGATACTAGTGAGGGAAAAACCCGTTCCATTGAGCGGTTGGTCTCACTAGATATAAAAAAAGGATTGGGATGTTAGATTATTATTTATACTAGCCTTTGTGTCTAACTCGAAGTTTTTGTTTTCCCCTTAAAATCTCGGGTGCTCAATTAATTTTGAGTAGTTTGAGATTTAAGGTTCTTAGGTTTTCTTCTCTTACGAATTAAGCTTCCGGAGGCGAGCAGGAGGCAGATAGTTACTAAGAATTTTACTTTCCGTGGTGTATTTTGTTGTAAAGGCCGATTTATTAACCTTACTATATACTCTAATCTATCAAGGGGCATCTTCATATGTCGCTCTTGACGTAATTGTAATAGTTATATTTTGTTGAACATTGATAACGCAATTTGGTGTCATGTAATGAACATGCAAGGTTTTTGTGGAAATATTTTTTTGAGATGTTAATTTTTTTATATATTCCTATGTTCTAATGTATCTAGCACCAACGTATTTGGTCGTCGAAGATTAATAACTATGGATGACTGCAGCAACCATAGTTGTTAGTTTTGGGCGTCCAAGTAGGGGGATGTTACAAGTTGGTATCATAGCATAGGTTTATAAAACCTTAAAAGAAAAGATAAACCTAAAAACTTTTTCAAATATAATCCAATGAATTTGAAAATATTATCGGGGTTTTGGGTTAATGTTGTAGTAATGTATTTGTATTTGATACATAGTTATATATCTAAATACGTATTCCCCTCTCTCTTAGACCGTTCTTCTGTATCTTACTAAGGCTCGTATGCGGATATATGAGAAAGAAGATATGGAGGCAAGAAACAGAAGAGGAAATCTGGATGGAGGAAGCACCACTACCAATGAAAATGCTCGACCGGATACTCAGAGATACCAAAGTCGACAGGCCAATGCTAATCAAAATGCGAAGGTCAATGTAGGTGTTGTACATCCGTCAATAGATATGGGGATGGTGTATTAGTTGTTGGCTAATATTTAGCAACAGGGGCTACTGGGAATGTTGTTGGAGCTAAACCTTTACTTCCATCTATTTATAACTATGCTGAGCTGAGTAGATACTATGTCAGTCTAGGAGGAAAGCCTTTTATTGAAATGAAAGATGCCGTGGAAGTTGAAAATTGCCTGTTGAACTTGTTTGACGACGTTTTTTTTCTATGAGCTAGAAAATCATCGATAAATTTTAAATTAAAATTAAACGCAAGCGCATGACATACAATTTTAGTACGTGGCGAGTACGAGTCAATCCGTAGGGAATTTTTATGATTTTAAAATTTTTCTAATCAATCAAATTAGACCATAATGAGAGAAGATTGTTAATTGCAAACAAAATGAAGCTAAAATTAGAATGAAAATGAGGTTAAAAACTATGAAATTAGAAAACAATTTAGAAGCAAATCCACTCTCATATTTTTGTAAATCAACAAACAAATAATCTATGATCTCTATTTTTGATATTAAGTGAAATAATTGTCGCATTTATCACACGTATGGTTTATTTATATTATTAATTAACATAACTTAAACCATCAAACTATAATACAACAAATAAACCACTTATCAATTCTTACGAAAATGAAGCCAAAGCAAAAGCTATCTTAAGTATGATAGTAATATATATCATCAAATTTTGTTTTTACTTTCATTTCAAAATCAAAAATCGATTAGCAAATGATGATGTAAATTGTGTTTATTCAATAAGAATAGCTCATTTGCAAATGCAACATAAGCTATCAAACCCACTTGTATGAACTTATATCAAAACTTTATTACATGAAGCACAAATAAAAGAGATCATAAAACATAGAAATGTTGAAATTACAAAATATTTAAGAGCTTCATCACCCCTAAATTGAAAGGGTTTAGCTACTCATTTGTGCTATCATATCAACACATGTAAATTTCAACAATAAAAAGACAAATAAATAGAAAAAAGAAAAAGGAAGAAAATGAGATTAACTACTAAACTACTTGCATAAAAGATAAACTATACTACTTGCATGAATGTAAATCTAATCTACTAATAAAGAAAAGAAGAGAGCATAGAAGTAAAAATGAACATAAAAGTAAAAAGAAACATGTAGAAAAGAAGAGAAAGATGCTAGAAAGCCATTTTTATTTCATGAAACATTGATCTTACAACTTGAATTCTAATTTCCTAAGTAATTTGAAAGAGTAAGAAGATATTTACATATACATAAGTGGGCTATTTATACATGCATAAAACCCTAATTTACTTTTTAAGGTGCTTCCTAAAATGCTCTTTAGGAATGTGGCCACCAAGTAACCATTAGCTCTAATTAATCGATCATCAAATATGCATGAAGATTTCTCCTCCACTTAGTTGTCCATTGGCTTCTAATTGTAGAATTTGGTAAGTGGATGGGGTCCTCCATGATCATGATTTTGAATTATTTTCTTTTTCATTTCTTTGTATTCTCTTGTGCATGTATATATTCCATAAACCCTCTTCCATTTACATCCAAATTCCTATAAACATATCATAAAAAATGTCCAAGTAAAAATTCTCAAATTCGCACATGCACAAAAATGACCATCTTTACCTTGTATTAGGATAAAAATATGGTTATTTTCAAATAATTGAATTTTGGTTTAAATATGTTAAAATACCCAAATATGACATTTTTAAAAAAGGGATAAAATATGGATGTAAATACATGCACATTTACGCGCACATCAAATACCCTACACTTATCTCTTTATTCATCCTCGAATAAAGGAAAACAAAGATAAATCTGTTTTCGTAGGGGACACGATTGCATTGAGCATGAGCAACAAGCTGTTGGACCTCTAGGTGTCACCAAATAGGACGAGGTTGTCTCGTGAGGGTTTTAGCGAATGCTACCCACAAATTCTAAATGCAAAGTGAATACATTCAAAATGCAAGATTAATTTACAATGGGATGAATAAAAGTTTTTGAAAATATTCACAAATGAATGATTTACTTTCAAAAGGACATGAATAAGTAAAATATAAATTTTGGTCATTATCAAGAAATCTACGTCCTTTTACTGGTCAAAATTTCCAACAAAAATTAAGTTGTCATAATAGATAGACTATAGTTGGGCTAGTTGTTTTGGTTGATAACACAATGTAATTATGAAATAGATCCTTAGTTGATTATCAAAGTTTTTCAAAGTGGTATTTTCATTTCTTTTCAATAACAAGTTAAATCAAACAAGTCAAAATAGTACTTGGATTTTAATTGCTTACTCTCTCTTATTTGAAAATTTTATGAATATTAATAGTATTTACACATGTCTAACTCAGATAAACTATGGCCAAATATATTACCCGTGCACTGCCTTTCGGGATTACATGAGGAGAATACAGAGCGTAGCGAGTGAACACACAAGTTTGAATACTTATTGACTGTAGGCGTTATTTAGTCAAAGAAATTTTATATAATTGCACCTAACTCTGATAAACTAAGGCCAGATATACCGATCATGCACTGCCTTTCGGACTTACGTGAGAAGGGTACAGAGTATGGCGAGTGAACACACGAGTGTGAACACATGACTGTAGGTGTTAAATATATATACATATATACAAATGTTTTTTCCCTTATATTTTTTGTGTTTTTTTCTCTCACTTTTTTATTAGAAAGAGAAGGTTTTACAAAATCTTCTTAGCACCATTTAACTTAAAAGATAAAAATGTTATATCCTTTGCGTTAGATTTACCCTTTTTTTAAACAATGATTTTCATTTAGAATACACTTCATAATTAACACATATTAACCATCCTATATACTAGTTAAACCTTTGTTATTTGTAATCAAACTTCATCTTTATTTTTGTTAAGATAAATAAAATTTCAAAAATTTCAATTTATTAACCAAAACTTATACTTATCCTACAGTGTTTCTTCAAAAATAAATCAAAATGCTAAAAAAAAAATATGTTTTTGAGATTTAGAGATTTTGGGATTTTTTTTGAGTTAAAAGAAAATGAAAATTCAAAAATGCCATGCGACTTAAAAAAATGAAAATGAGACTCCCTCCCAGACTTAGTTTTTACTGTGTCCCACAGTAAGTGTGTGATATAATGAGTGTAACGGGGTAAAATATGTACATATTTACAAAAGAGGCTTAATATTCTTACTAGACAACGCTTGGTTCATGAAGAATCATGAGCCCCTCTACTTGGTTACTTGGAAATTCCAGGAAAGGTTTTAAACGATGACCGTTGAATTTGAAAATCAATCCATCTCCAAGGTTTTGTATTTCTATAGCATTGTGTGGAAAAATAGTTCGTACCACAATGGTCCGGTCCATCACGATTTAAGTTTCCTAGGGAATAAATGAAGTCTAGAGTCATATAAAAGAAATTTTTGGTTAGGCGAAAACATTTTTCTTAGGAATGACTTGTCATGAAAAACATTTTTCGTTCTTTCTAAATTTTCTCATTTTCATATGCGTCGCTCCTAAGTTCTTTTAGTTCGTTGAGTTGTAGTTTTCGGTTTTCGCCGGATTTCTCGAGATCAAAAAGTTCTTAATTGCCCACAACGCTTTGTGTTCGATTTCAATGGTAAATGGCAAGTTTTCCATAAACTAAACGAAATGGGGACATCCCAAGGTTAGTTTAAAAGTAGTACGGTAAGCCCAAAGCGCGTCGGTCAATTTCTAAGACTAATCTTTTCGATTTTTATGGACAGTTTTCTCCAAGATTTGTTTTATTTGACGATTTGAAACTTCAACTTATCCACAAGTTTGACGCTGATACGAAGTGGATAACTGGCGGGTTATCGAGTATTTCTTCATTAAAGTTTCAAAAAATAATTGCAAAAATGGGTTCTGTTATCACTATTTATTGTGCGAGGTGTGTCGAACCTCGAAAAGATGTTTTATTTGAAAATTTTCACAACAATTTTATTGTCGTTGGTTTTGCACGAAACAGCTTCGACCAATTTTGAGACGCAATCGACAACGAAAAGGACATACAAGTTTCCAAAAGAATTGGAAAAAGGTCCCATATAATCGATACCCCAAACATCAAATATTTCGATCGTAAGAATGAGGTTTAGAAGCATCATATTTCGTCGAGAAATTCTTCCAAGGATTTGGTGATGATTGCGAGTTTTACAAAATTCAAATGAGTCTTTTAAAAGGGAAGGCCAGTAGAAACCACATTGAAGCACCATTTCCACAGTTTTTCATGGACCAAAATGTCCACCGAACGCTTGATCGGGGGAAAATGAAAGAACACCCCTAATCTCCTTATTCGGGTTGCAACATTGAATGATTTGATCGGGACATACTTATGTATCGACCCAATAGAAATATTACACTTGGGACATGTATTTGCATTTGTCCTGTCTGGACCGAGATGAGGGAGTTTCATCAGTGACTAAATAGTTCACTATATCAGCGTATCATGGGTCGATAGAAATCAAAAGAAGTTGCTCATTAAGAAATTTTTCATTGATGGGCAAAGGTGATGGTGCGTTGGGAAGACGAGACAAGTGATCGGCTATGACATTGTTGTATCCTTTTTTGTCCTTGATTGTAAGCTCAAATTCTCATAGTAAAAGGGTCCAACAAATTAAGCGAGACTTAGCGTCCTTTTTAGCGAAGAGACATCGAAGCGCAGAATGGTCCATCTACACAGTAATGTGTGAACCTATCAAATATTGTCAAAATTTTCTAAGAGCAAAAAATATAGCTAGAAGCTCTTTTTAGTGATGTATAGTTAAGTTGAGCATCATTCAGAGTCATGCTAGCATAGTAGATAATGTGAAGGATATTTTTGATGCGTTGTCCTAAGATAGCGCCAATGGCAAAGTTCGAGGCGTCATACATCATTTCAAATGGGAGATCCCAATTCGGTGAGCAAATTACAAGAGCAGAAACAAGTTTGTTTTTGAGATGTTCAAAATAAGAGATACAATCAGAGTCTAAATCAAATGGAACGTCTTTTCCAAGAGGAGTCGTAAGAAGTCGAGCTATCTTGCTAAAATCTTTGAAGAAACGTCGATGAAATCCTGCATATCCAAGAAATAATCGAATGCCTTTAACAGATTTGGGAATGGGTAGATATGCAATGACATCCATTTTTCTTTATCTACATCAATGCCTTTTTTTGAATTGACGTGTCGAAGGACTATTCCTTCAGTGACAATGAAGTGGCATTTTTCCCAATTAAGCATTAAGTGTTTATCCTTGCATCGTTTAAGAACAAGTTCAAGATGGTGTAAAAACTCAAAAAAGGAGTCTCCAAAAATAGAAAAATCATCCACAAACACTTCAAGAAATCATTCGATCATATCAGAAAAGATATTGGTCATGCATCTTTAAAACGTACCGAAAGCATTACAATGGCAAAGGGAATACATCGATAAGCAAAAGTGCCAAAAGGACACGTGAAAGTTGTCTTCTCTTGATCTTCGGGAGCGATTGGAATTTGGTTATAACCGGCATAACCATCAAGAAAGCATTAGAATTCGTGACCGGCTAAACTTTCGGGTATTTGGTCGATAAAAGGAATAGAGAAGTGATCCTTATGTATTGCGGCATTTAGTTTTTAATAGTCAATGCAAACACGCCACCCGTTTGGGAACGAGTTGGAATTATTTCGTTTGAATCATTCTTAGCAATGTTAAGCCAAGGCTATTTTTAATAAAACGTTAATTGGGTTATCCCATAAACTATTAGAGTTTGGTAAATGATTCTATTGTCGAGAAGTTTAAGGATTTCATCATGCACCGCATCTTTCATTTTTGGATTAAGCCTTCATTGCGTGTCACAACGGGTTGGCATCGTCGATTAAATGGATGCGATGTTGAACAAGAGCGGGATTAATTCCTTTTATACTGGTGACCGACCATCCAATCGCTTCCTCATTTTTGGACAGCGTTGAAAGTAAAGAAATTTCTTGATCAGGAGAAAGAGTCATAGAAATTATGAAGGGAAATGTTTCAGTATCACCTTAGTATGCATACATAAGGTGATCGCGCATGGGCTTGAGGTCCAACTTTGGGAGTTGCTTGATCAAAGAATTAGGCTGAGATTCAGACTCAACAGGAAGCGATTCAAAGGCAAGAGTGTACTGAATCCCGTTGGAGATTTCATGAGAAAAAAATCATACTCAGCTTCAAGTTCATCATCAAGGTCAAATGTCTCATTTTCGAAGTTTTCATGAATGGAAATAGCTTCCAACATTTGGTTGCGAGGTTATTTTGATTGGCATTAAAGATTGAAAATGTTGAGTTCCAAAGTCATGTTTCCAAAAGATATTTTCATCGAACCATTGGGAAAATTGATTAAGGCTTTTGAGATGGCTAAGAATAGTCGGTCTAAAATCAATGGAATTTGATTCGCAGGATTTGTCATGGGTTGTGTATTGAGAACGTTAAAATCAATGGGGAATATGAATTGCCCTACTTGAATGAGAACGTCCTCGATTTCTCCCACGAGATTCTTAATGGAACTATAGGCGAATTGAAGCGTGACTTTTGTAGTTTGAG
Organism: Allium cepa; assembly: GCA_030765085.1. Lineage (NCBI taxonomy): Eukaryota > Viridiplantae > Streptophyta > Magnoliopsida > Asparagales > Amaryllidaceae > Allium > Allium cepa. The sequence continues at coordinate 704,538,174 of CM060938.1, read as the reverse complement.
CACACTTAAGCCCAATTCTTTATACACAGAGTATGGAGTCAAATTAACATTCGCAAAAGTCTACCAAGCATTTGTTAATTGTCTTGTCGCCAATTGTACACGAAATCGTAGGGCAGCGAGGACCTTTGTATTTACGGGCATGGATTGGGATAAGACTTCACTCAAACTGATGGCTAAGAAAACATTTTTGGGCACTTGAGTGTGTCTCTTTTGGGTGCACAAGTCCTTAAGAAATTTCTCACATGTGGGGACTTGTTGAACGATGTCAAGAAGCGGGATGTTAACTTTCACTTGTTTAAAATTTACCAACAGTTTTTCCATTTGCTCCGAGTGTTTCTTAGGTCGGAGACGATGTGGAAATGAGACACGATACTCCATAGGCAGGTCTACTTCAGTAGAAGATTAATTTTGATTGGCATTTGATTCAACATTTGGCTCCATGTTTTGTTCTGGTTCGTTTGTTGCTATAAAAGTGTGGAGAGAAGTTCCTGGTAAATCGTTTGGATTGTCGACTTGATTATCGATTTGTTTACCAGAACGTAGAGTTGTGATTGCATTCAATTGGGTAACGTTACTATCTTAAACAATATGGGCTTGATTTGAATTTGCATTTTGATTTCTAGGATTTGGAATGGGCTGGCTTGGAAATGTGCCTCGTGCACATTCACTTACAGACATGGATAATTGACTCATTTGCATTTCAAATTTTGCAATCGATTGGTTTGTGTTTTGCATATATGAGGTCAAATTTTTTGCAAATTGCTGTTTATTGAAGGCTTCGAGTAGTTGTTTTACCCAACATTTCAAGATTTTTCTCAAGTGAATTAAACGTTTATTATCTCGGGGAGAATGAGCAGAATTTGATTGAAAATTTGGTTGAAAATTTGATTGTTGCGGTTGATTATGAGAAGGATCTGGAAAGCTTGGTTGAAAATGGTAAAGCTAAAAGGCAAGATTCGAAGCACTATTTGGGAATGCTTGAAAATTGGGACGAACCATACTCATTTTGGAATTGTTTTGGTTCTAAGCAAAATTTGAATGATTTTTCTAACCAGGATTGTACGTCAAAGGAAATGGGTCTTTTTTGGCTTTATTGAAAGAATTGATTTGTGTGACAGAATTAGGGCACTAATCGCTATATGATTAGGATCGTTGCATTTATAACACAACAGTTGGGAAGCTTGGTTAATTTGCCTCGATGAGAAAACGTATGGAATTTTTTAATCATTGCGCCCATCCTAGCTTCCAAAGCCAAAGAAGATTCTATCGAGTGTGCGCTCGGTCGTGAGTAAATTAATATTTTGTTCGAACATTCCCATTGGAACAACATTTCGACGAGGTTTTCAAAAATTGCCAAGCATTATCATGATGTTGAGCAAGAAAGTTGCCTTGGCACATTGATTCGGGCATGGTTCATGAGCTATTTTCGAGTCCATCGTATAAAATTTGGTAGATGGTCCATTTTTCGAAGTTATGGTGTGAACATTTTATCAAAAGCTCTTTGAATTTTTCCAAATATTTTCCGAATTGTTCTCCTCTGAATTGATGAAAATTTACAATTTCATTTTGGATTCTGATTGTTTTTTCCATGGGGAAGAACCTTTTTAATAAAGCTTTTACGAATTCTTCCCAAGTTTTAATCGTGTTCGATGGTAAGCTTTACAACCATTTTTCAGCGTAATCCATAAGAGCAAATGGGATTAATCGAAATTTGATTCCGTCATCGAAAATTGATAGAGTTTCATGGTTGTGCAAACTTGTTCTAATTTAGTCGAGAAAATGTATGGGTCACCATGCTCAAAATTGTCAAATTTCGAAAGCGTGGCAATATGGTTCGAATGAATTTCAAAGTGGTTACTCGTAGGGTGGGTAACGTGATGCAAGAAGGAATAGAAACTCTATCAGGAAAGATTCAATGCATAAGAGTTCGAGGGGCGTTCCCGTTTTCCATTTCGGAAGGATCGTCTGTTCGAGTTGAACAATTAGTTGTCGAGTCGCAAATCCAACGATTTGTTGTTGTGTCACAAGTCCAAGTACTCATGCACAAGTGAAAGTCAAGAAGAGAAAGAAGTTAGAATCGAGTTTAGAGAATGAAATAAGATTTGAAATTTTTTTTTTGTTTTTGTTTTTTACAATGAAGAAAACTATTTACTAAGTGAAATTTATTTTCAAAAGAGAAGTTTGATTATTTTTTTGGCTTTTCATTTTTTTATACATTTTTGTTTTTGTATTGTTTTTTGTTTTTGAATTTTCAAACTTTCAAATATTTACCAAAAGAATTTCTTTTAGAAAATGGCAATTTGATTTTTGCTCTTGAATTGTTTTTGTTTCTGAAAAGATTTTCTTTTTTTTTGGATTTTTTTTCTTTTTGATCGAAAAACTTCAAAGGAAAGGAAAATGGATTTTTTTTCTAGATTAAAAACTAAGTTTAGTAAAATTTACAATTTTTTTTGGATTTTGGATTTTTTGTTTTTTTTTTTTAAATATGCATAAACTAATGCAACTAAATGAATGCAAAGGACTAATTTACGATTTTCTGTCCTTAGTAGCTCCTGATCTAAAATTTATAATCACATTTTATCTTAAATCAATGAAAATATTTCTTAGCCAGGTAATAAGCAGGGGTTATCGGTGCACCATGAATCACCGTAGCAATGCAGCAAATGGTTTAGGTATCTTCAGAGGAGCAAACACTATAATATTTACGAATCACCACAATATTTATAAATGGTTATTACTCTGTCGTAACCTAAACACAAAGAAATAAGCTTGTTCAAAGAAGACAATTGTCAAGATACAATTAAGCCCTCTATGAGTTCGCGACTCATTTAAGTCAAATGCCTAACCGTTATTATTAGTCAATTTCTACGTTGAAATGCGATTTGTAGGTTAAGGTAAGGATGATGAACTCCCTCACCTTATGTGAATTGGACTATTGCCATTAGAAAATAAAACAAGATGAAATGAATGCAAATCAAATATTAAACGTGAATTTACAATGCAACTACAAATTAAATTTGTTTTTTTGTTTTTGAATTTTTTTTTTAAATGCAAATGAAAACAACCGAAAATGCAAAAAAGTATAAACAGGAGATAAATGTATACACCAAAGCGTGTAGAATTATTAGCAATTTATTTTAAAAGATTTTTTCTTTTTTAAGCAAGCAAGTAGAGCAATTTTTTTGGAAAGCACTTCTAGTTTTAATTTCCTGCAACCTGAAAATTGAACAAGATATATACGGTGTTTGCACCAAAATTGGGCAACACCCTTCGGAAGTCTTTGAAGAGATAATAAGTGAAGAACTTAAATTGGAAATGAAAATTATCTAACAAAAACTCCAAGTTATAGAAAAGTAAATTGCATAGAAGACAAGAATTTAGAGTGGTTCGGCGATGCGCCTACGTCCACTATGAAGTTTGATCACTTTATTGCTTAATACTTGAAGGTTATAAGTGTTTTGAAGCAAATTACAGCAGACAACAGACTTAAATTCGAAATCAGCAGCCAAGATGGTGGTATGGAGTGATTCTGGCAGCGTTTAGGCGTACTCTTTCTCTCCAAATTCTCCGACCCCTTTTCTGAATGACCAGGGGCTCTATTTATAGGCGTGGAAGGCTGAAATCCCGCCAAAAACCTGGGGAGGCCGCTTGGCACGTGAGGGGGGCCCATAGGCCCGCGTTCTCGGAATCCGTGCCCAGTTTGGGATCGATTCGAAGTGAAGTTCGAATCGATCAAAAATGCATCCAATCGAGGCGAAATTTGGTGTGGACATTCTTCAACATGTATGCAAGCTTCTGTGAAAATTTCATGGCATTTGGATCATGGGATTGAGAGATATGATCGATTCAAGATTGCGTCTTCGTGTACCCTGTTTGCTTCGACTCGATCCTATGGATTCGTTCGAATCCATATGGTTCGAATCCATAGGTTCGAATCCATAGGGTTCGAAGAAATACATGCTTCGAATCCATGGTCTTCGTGGCTTTCCTACTGAATGGTTTCGAGGCACGCCGTGAAATGGAATCGCAGTGAAGTTTCAGGATGGATTCGATGCACTGCAACCAGATGGATTCAAAGGAGTTTCTTACCTCATGGATTCGACCTTGAGATTCTCTTGATGGATTCGAAGTAAGGTGACTTGGATGGAGTCGAACTAAGGCTTGCTCAATGGAGTCGAAGCGAGGTTTAGTTCATGGGTTCGAAGTAATGCATGGATTCGAGGTAAAGCTCCGGGAGGATGGATTAGAAGGTAGGAATGCTGGGTTCGAACATTGGTCGATTCGAAGCACTTTCTCTTGATGGGTACGAAGGAAGACCATGGGATGGTTTCGAACTAGATGGAGTCGAACCTGATGGGTTCGAATGTGGCATGACTGTGCTATGGATTCGAACACGGTGCCTGCTCGGATGGATTCGAAGCACGGCTATGCTTCTTGGGTTCGAACTAGGGAAGGTTCCGGATGGATTCGAGGTGATGGATTCGAACCGAGCAAGGTTCATTTCTCTCAACTTGAATCCATAATAACTTGAGCATACGACCTCGGATTGACTTGAAATTTGAAACGCGGACTTCTATGATCTTTCTGGTCATGCCCTATCAATTGTAGCTCAATCTGGACTCGGACAAAATTCATCGATATCCATAGCGAAGAGAAGTGCAACCAATCTCTGAGACGAACTGTCCTTTGTTTTTGGCCAATCTTTTGGTATCACGGCTTTGCCAAAAAGCGGGATAACATTTTGCCCCCCAAAGTACGTCTTGTGGGAACATGACGTGCTTTGAATAGCTGCCATTTCTTTCTGAAAAATCATTGCTCTCTTTTTGTTGAGACTCGTACGCTGTATTACTGCAACCTTGCCTTGATATGATTGATTGCTGTATAATAGCGCTTAGCCGTTGGTTGTTGTAGTTGTAACAGGATGACTGTTTGATCCCTGTAAATGTCTAAAATCAAATGTTAGTTCGATAGGTATGCACATATACTAGTTTGACCCTTGTCAACGTCGTGCGTTCACGAGTCATGTCGGTTTTGTTCGCTATTGAATTTCGTATCGATTCTCACCTGAATCGATTTTAGATTCAAGTCAAAGCATTGTTTTTATGGTTGTCTATGATTATCCTCTTGTATCGATCCTCTCCTGAACCGGTATACAAGGTAGACAAGTAATTTTTCAAATCATAGCGATTCATTTGCTCTCATAGACGTCCTTTGATGGATTCGAAGTCACGTCTGTTCGGATCGATCGTCTTCGAGTCGACGGTTTTTTAATCCAGCCTTTGCTTAGTGCTTCCTTGAATCGATGATTCCTCGCACCGATAAAGTTGGGATGGATTCGATCGTGTAAAGGTAGGAAGGCAATGGATTCGAAGTGAAATTTGAGTTGTAACAACGTTCGATGGTTGTTTTAAGTCCTTCCTTTTGTACCGATCCTCCCCTGGATCGATTTGGGATGTTAGAATGTATGCTTCGTATCGATGGATATGTAATATTGGATCTTGGATTGATGGATACAAGTGTAATGTTTTGTGTTGATGGAGTTGAACGATCCAGACATAATCGTGCAGTGATTGTTTGCGGAGGATATGCCATCTCTCATTCGTCTATTCAAGAAGAATTCCCCACGGTAGATAGCCTTTGATAGGAGTCACCCATGACCCCTTTCTTGGATCCATCTCTAAAATCTAGTCGATCTTCATCTTTCAGCGCTTGGAATAGTAAATATCTCTACTGGGATAAAGTCTGTTTGTTGCGCATCCCCAGAGTTGGCTAGCTCAGCCAATGATTCGGCCTTTTCATTTTGTTCTCTAACGATTGGGATAGTGGCGTAATACTAGAAGTCGGCTAGTATCTCTAGGATACAATTGAGATAAGGAGCAAGACGTTGCCCCCTAGTCAGATAGTCCTCCCTGACTTGGCACATTAAGAAGAAATCGTATAAGATATGTAAAGCTTCCATTCCTATTCTTTTTGTAAGTCTTAGCTTGGCGACTAAGGGTTCATACTTAGCTTTATTATTCCATTTGAGTAAACTTTCAGACATTTAAGGTTGCCATTGGTCCCATCGTAACGGTTGGTCGGTACAAACATTAACAGGGTAAGCTTGTCAATAGCCAGCTTTCATTGCATATTAGTCTTTGGATTAGTTTATCTTCACATAGCATTGCGATGCTTATGGCGTGTGTTGACATGACCCAATTGAAGTGTAGATCTTCACGATCCAAGATCTTGGGCAAAATGGGAGGCCTCTCTGAGCGATCTATCAGAGCTGCTTGGTTTCCTCCATATACGGATGACTCTAATCTTCAGCGTTTTCTGACATTAGCCTCAATCCCACGGGAATTGATGACGAAACCCGAGAATTCATTTTATACAACGCTGAAAAGAGCCTTTCAAAGGATTAAATTTCATTCTGCGGTTGTTGGATAGCACTGAATATCTTTGTCAAGTGATCGATGCGGTCGCTTGATGGTCGTGATCTCACAAGCATGTTAACTACATATACTCTCATTGATCGGCCGAACTGATTTTTGAATGATTTGTTAATCGTCCTTTGGTAAGTAGCATAAGCGTTCCAAAGTTTGAATCCAAGGAATGCAGCATAGCACTATAGGCTCCCATCAGTAATGAAACAGTTGTATTCCTAGTCTGGGATATGTTTCGGTATCTGATTGTATCTGGAGTTTGCGTCCATGGATGAGAGTAATTCATGTATGATGGTTGAGTCTATTAGTTGGTTGATCATTAGATGTGGAAATCTATGCTTTGCCATGCCTTGTGCAAATCTGAGTAGTCGGCGTACGTTCACTACTCTCCTTTTGTTTCTCGCACAAGCAAAGGAATGAATACTCATTTTGGGTAGAGGACACCGCGGATAAACCTATTGGTTTTGAGTAGATTCGCCTCCTCCTTAAGTGCAATAGATCTTCCTAGATCCACGTCGCTTCGTTTTTATTCACTGGAGCAATGCAGTTGACTCTTGCACAATCATGGCATAGAGTTGTGATCTGATCTACAATTCTCATGATGGGTTGTATACACTCCATGTGCTTATCTGCAATGGTAAATGGTTAGCCTTATAGGTGTGTTAAACCAAAGGCTTAGTAAATTTTAGCCCCGTATTGTGTGCTGCTGCATAGCTGGCTCCAACTACGAGTTTGAATCTATATGTGTTTCCAAGCAATGCGTTTTCCATTCAATGTACTCACGATCCATTGCTCATTAGAAGGGTCGGAATGATGATCTACTGCACATAAGTCAAGGCATTAATCTGAGGATTCTATCTCTAAGCATCATTTCGGTTGTAACGTCAAGCTGTTATAAATACTAGGCACAAGCTATTGGGTTGAGTAGTTGTATCCAGCTCTTGGATGATCACATTCATGTCCCCAGTCTTGGGTTGATGGGTGTATTGCATGAATGATCGAGCCTAGCTTCTATTGTGTTTATACTGTAGTCCAAGTTGTAAGAGCTAGAGTTGTTTGATAAAAGATCAAATTATATTCATCTCATTTCTCGTGCATGCCCCCAAGTCTGGGGAATATCTCGATAAACAGCAAGGTAGATAGTGTTCGCTTCAATTTCACACTCTATCCCATTAAACCGTGATATCGAGTTAACCGATGGAAGGCCGAGCCGTGCCATATTCTGCATTATGTCCTAGTTCTTTCCTCTAGGTAGAATACTTTGTTGCCTCATAGACATTCACTTTGTTGCTTATGTCGTCATTCTCTGGGCAGAAATTGAAGAGTGAATCGTCCAGTAAGATCCAATGTAGGATTGATACTTCCCTTATCGGACCGAGGGTAAGAATCGGTGCGTGGCCAGTTTTGTTGCACTCGTTGTGAAAAGCTCGCTTAGTCGGATTATGGTAAGAGTCGATGAATGAATGGTCACATTGCATTCTTTCGGAGTTGGGTGATCAACCATGTCAGTTTTGAATTACGTTCTCCCGTCAGATCTACAGACAAAATTAGCTCAAATGCAGTCAAGTCATGCTCATCCAGTCTCATGCCCTTCCTGGTGGATCGAAGGAAGGCGACGGAGGACGAATAGTCAAGTCACACTCATTCGTGGTTCTATCCATGCTCTAGTGGTCGTAGGTATTCGATGGGCGCTCGTGTCACATCGAATTGCAGTCGAAGAGGATCGATATTGGCCGTGGATTTAGCGACACAATGTAGAATGTATGGACCTCATAGCATATCGATACAGGGGTATGACATGAATGGTGCAGATCGATATTGCCCGTCGATCAGGCGGTACGGTGTAATTGGCTTCCTGTAACTTCGAGCATCGTTCTAATTGGTTAGCATTAAGGCCTCCTTGTAGTCATTGCCTTAAGTTGTGAAGGACCCTATGCTAGCAATGTAGCGAGTCACCTTTCTCTTCTTTCAATAATTTGTTCTTCTGCCCCCAGTCTTGGTTTTAGCAGAGTTAGTTTGTGGACGGTCCAATTGCATCTGTAGCGAGTTTATACTCCTCTCGTCGACTTTAGGTCGGAGTTGGTAAATGAACGGTCGAATCACATTCTTCATCTGTCTATCGTCGCAGTCGCACTCTGGGGACTAGAGGCAGTTGAAGGGCCATTAGTCACACCTATTTGATGTTCATACCCTTGTCCCTACTCTGGGGACTAAGAGTTTTAGTGGAAAATGGTCAACCGCATTTTCCTCGATTAATTCCTCTGGCACATTGCGGTCACATTGCGGCAACTTTAATTTGATGTTTCTCCGATCGAATTGGAGGAAGGAGTTGATTGGCAGATGGTTGGGTCACCTCCGTCCATGTTTCATGCACAACTCGCCAGATCGTTGGCTAGAGTTAGCGGATGTACGGTCGTGTCATGTTCATTTGCGGTAGGATGGGTAGTCATATCCATTTAGGATAAGGCGTTCAGCTAGGTCCGTTTTGCGAATCTACATCTCCCTGTCGAATCAAGGAAGAAATCTTGTCTTGCTCGGTTGGAGTGCATCTCTAAAAGATTATGTTATAGGTCCCGTGCCGGGAATAAGTGTTGATGCATGAACGGTCATGTCGTGCCCGCTTAGTGCTAGTTAGTCGGATCACAACCGATTTTTTATGATAAGTGTGCCCCCATGTCAGGGGAAGAGTTGGAAAGAAGAAAGTCTAACCACATCCGCTTTTTGTACTACAGAACTTGCTGCGGAATTAGAATTGATAGATGGACAATAAAATCGCATCCCTTCTGGTATTTATATTCCAATCCATGCTTCGAGGATTGGAGTTGGTTGATGTTTACAATCCAGTTCACACTCTGGGAATCTGGAATTAGTTGATGGGTGGTTAGTCATACCCATTTGGAATTCGTGCTCCAATCCGTGCTCTCAGGACTTGAGTGAGTCGTTGTTTTATATTCCAATTCATCCTCTGGGAATCTGGAGTTTATTGATGTTTATACTCCAGTTCGCACTCTGGGAATCTGGAGTTAGTTGATGTATGGCCGTTCACACCCATTTTAGTGTTTATACTCCATCCGCACTCTGGGGACTTAGAGTTATTAAATGTTTATACTCCAGTTCGCAACTTTGACTTGGCATTCGCACTCTAATTCACACTCTGGGAATTTGGAGTTGGCATTTGTATTTTGGTCCGTGCTCCGGGAACCAGGAATTGATGTTTATACTCCACTTCACACTCTAGGGAATTGGAGTTGACATTTGTATTTTCCGGTTCGCCCTCCGGTAACCTGGAATTGATGTTAATGCTCCGATTCACGTTCTGGGAGCCTGGAGTTAGCATTTGCATTTTGGTTCGCACTCCGGGAACCTGGAATTGATGTTTGTACTCCAACTCGTGCTTTGGGAATCTGGAGTTAGCATGGATGCTTCGGTTCGTGCTCCGGGAAGCTGTAATTTATGTTTATACTCCAATTCATGCTTTGGGAACCCGGAGTTCACATTGATGGGTTGGTTCGCACTCCGGGAACCTGGAATAGATGTTTATACTCCAATTCATACTCTGGGAAGTTGGAGTCAGCCAATAGATGGCCAGTCACACCTATTTGGGCTTTTTAGGAATTCGTTCACACTCTGGGAACGATGGATTTGATGTTTATACTCCAATTCGCACTCTGGGAATTTGGAGTCCGTTCACACTCTGGGAACGATTTATTGGATGTTTATACTCCAATTTACAGTCTAGGAAGTTGGAGTCCGTTCGCACTCTGGGAACGATTTATTGGATGTTTATACTCCAATTCACACTCTGGGAAGTTGGAGTCCGTTCGCACTCTGGGAACGATTTATTGGATGTTTATACCCCAATTCACACTCTGGGAATTTGGAGTCCGTTCGCACTCTGGGAACGATTTATTGGATGTTTATACCCCAATTCACACTCTGGGAATTTGGAGTCCGGTCGCACTCTGGGAACGATTTATTGGATGTTTATACTCCAATTCACACTATGGGAATTTGGAGTCCGTTCGCACTCTGGGAACGATTTATTGGATGTTTATACTCCAATTTACACTCTGGGAAGTTGGAGTCTGTTCGCACTCTGGGAACGATTTATTGGATGTTTATACTCCAATTCACACTCTAGGAAGTTGGAGTCCGTTCGCACTCTGGGAACGATTTATTGGATGTTTATACTCCAATTCACACTCTGGGAATTTGGAGTCCGTTCGCACTCTGGGAACGATTTATTGGATGTTTATACTCCAATTCACACTCTGGGAATTTGGAGTCCGTTCGCACTCTGGGAACGATTTATTGGATGTTTATACTCCAATTTACACTCTGGGAAGTTGGAGTCCGTTCGCACTCTGGGAACGATTTATTGGATGTTTATACTCCAATTCACACTCTGGAAAGTTGGAGTCCGTTCGCACTTTGGGAACGATTTATTGGATGTTTATACTCCGGTTCGCACTCTGGGAACCTAGAGTTGATTGCAAGACTGTCGTGTGTCAGTCCAGTTCGGCCATTGATGTGATGGCTTGCCCCCGAGAGGTGGGTTTCGCTTAGCAAATGATCGGTGGGATCTCGATTACTTTCCACTTATCTTCCATCAACGAAGGAGGAGACTTGGTTTATGGACGGATGAATCACATCCGTGTTCATTTGGATCCCGCTTCTGCCAAGCCTAAGGAGTAAGATTAGTGTTCTAGCAAGCTTTGAGCTCAAGCAGAGGAGAGGATGGCTGAACTACATCCACTTTGAGTTGTGTATTTTCCCTTAAGTTGGGGGCAAGAGTTGGAGAGTAGACGGTCGAGCCACGTCCACTTTACGCTTTGCACTCTTCCAGTCGAGTTGAGGAAGAGAGTTGGAACGATGGCTCATGATGGTTTGTGAGTAGGTAGTCATTCATTGATGACTATAGATTGATGGTTGGCCCCTGATGAAGTTGGTTTAAGGCATGATTGTTTTGCCGAATCACAGATGCAAACTGGAGAGTGAATGATCAAATCATATCCACTTTAAACATATGTCCTCAAATTACCCCAAGTTCTAATGTAGTATTGGATGCATAGATGGCCATGTCACGTCGACTCTCGGTGTGATTTAAATTTTATTGGGCATCCGAGGAAGCATAAGTATTTTGGTGAGCTTCAAGTAAGAGATGGAGAGTGCATGGTTGGGCTACATAACTCCAAGTCTTTCTCAAATCTTCTAACTAAATTGCATAGGCATGTGAGTGGATGGTCGGTTGCATCCACTTCGTACTGGAGCCCTAAACTTGTCTGTCTCTTCCACTTTGATGGCCTGCCCCAAGTCAGGTGCGTATAGCAACCGACGAGTGGTTGAATTATGCTCGCCATGATGATACCTAAATGACTTTATCATAGTCCACGGAGGTTGTTTTGCACCCGTCCTTAAGTACTCGGTTACCTGCATCATTTGCAAGTAGTTTAATTCAAGTCGATTATATCTTGCAACATAAACGAAATAGAAATAGAAATAATTCAAAAGAGATCGGATAAAATCTCATTGATAAGTGAAGCGGCGTCGTATGCTCGCTATTGCACTTCGGTCCAGCCTTTCACAGTTGGGAGTCTAACGCAAATGGTTCAGTTTGATCAAAGTTCCAATTGAGGTCGGAGGTTCCCGGCTCTTCATTTTATGGGGCTTGAACATATTGCCAGAGCTATCCTTTCTGGAGCAGCCTTATGGCGTTGGCATCCATGATAGTCATATAAAGAAAAGGAGCTTCCCGATTTAGAGTATGGAGCAGGTTCCCTTGTATGTCGCCAAGTTGATCCTTCGTCTGATTCATCAACGTAATGTTGGCATGGACATGTTGGTGTAGTCGTCGGCGACTATCCACCAATTCTGTTATCAAACTCTGGAAATAAGCTTTTGTGCTGATTTCATTTATTAGTGTTGGCAGCAACGGGCTGTAGATTTTGATCAGTTCATTGGCTGCCAGCTTCTTTATTCCCTTTAGCAATATGAGAAGTAGAAATGATATGCCTAACTACGATTGACAGTCTTCTTTGAGAAATAGGGGATACAACGCATTTGATGGTATTCATCACTTTTCGTGGACTCCATTCACCATTCACACTTCATGAGGTAGTGGTGGAGGTTGAATTTCCATAGTACACGGACATAGTCGGCATGCTGAATTTTAGTTAGAAATTCTACGTGTAGGATGGTCTCAATGAATAGGCCCTGACTGGGAACGATACTCGAATCAACATTATCAAGTCCATTTTATGGTTACGGGGTCTTGTGGTACTGGTGAATGATGTATGCCCGACTGCCTAATGTTCGAGTGGTTGGTAATGTCGATCGGATGGTGAGTGGATTAATATGGGCTCATTGATTGGTGATTATTTCTAATTTTCACCATGAAGGAGGCTCGCATAAGATAGTTAGGAAGTCCTCTTAGAGTTGTATGTCATGCTTTTAGTCATATGGACATGGAATGATTAAGATACGGGCATATGAAGATGGTTCAGTGGTGAACAACTATGTTTTGAGTTGGCAGAGTAGACAAGGCAGGGTAGTCGTAATACTAGCCATCGCACCATAATCGTCAGTTTAGGAGTTTTAAAAGCTGGTTAATTGGAGGAAGTTGCAGTCCACTTTAGAAGCATGATACATTAATCAACCCTAGTTCGTGCCATATTAGCTAGGTTCTCCAGCCTCTGGGAGCACCATTTGAATAGTATTTCAATACCCATTCCTTGATTGCAACTCAAAAATTGCTATTGTAATCTCCTACTTCCCGTCCAGTCATGGAACGACCTGAATGTTCCTTTATTTAGATCGTACCCGAATTTTTTTTTTTTTTTTTTAAATGATGGATACGAAATGTTCGTTCGCATCGATGGTTCGAGCGCTTAAATGATGGATCGAACAAAAGGCAGATAGATGGATACAAACTGCATGTGCGTATTGATGCAAAATGGAGGCAGATGGATGGGTACGAAGTACCTGTGAGTATCGATTCGAATTGGAGGCAGATGGATGGATACGAAGTAGCGCTCCCTGATGGATACGAAGTAGCGCTCCGTGATGGATACGAAGTTCACCGCATTTCTGGATTCGAAGCTATGGATACGAAATTCACCACATTTCCTGGATTCGAAGTTATGGATACGAAATTCACCACATTTTATGGATTCGAACCTATGGATACGAACTTCACCACATTTTCTGGATTCGAACCTATGGATACGAACTTCACCACATTTTCTGGATTCGAACCTATGGATACGAACTTCACCACATTTTCTGGATTCGAAAATATGGGTTCGAAAATGATCATATTTTCATGGATTCGAATATATGGATACGAAATTCACCATATTTTCTGGGTTCGAAAATATGGATATGAAAACCATCATTTTTTCATGGATACGAAAATATGGGTACGAAATTCATCATATTTTCATGGATACGAAAATATGGGTACGAAAAACAGCATTTTTTCTGGATTCGAAAATAGGGGTATGGACTGCATGATGAATATGGTTCTTCTTAGATTTTAGAGCAATCTGAATAGAATAGAAGGAACCCATGAACGATAGATCTGGATCTCTCTCTTAGATTTATTCAATCCGGTATCGATGACAGATCCAACGAGCAGGAGAAAATCTAGGTTTTCTCAGTGAAAGCACCAAAATGTTTGCACCAAAATTGGGCAACACCCTTCGGAAGTCTTTGAAGAGATAATAAGTGAAGAACTTAAATTGGAAATGAAAATTATCTAACAAAAACTCCAAGTTATAGAAAAGTAAATTGCATAGAAGACAAGAATTTAGAGTGGTTCGGCGATGCGCCTACGTCCACTATGAAGTTTGATCACTTTATTGCTTAATACTTGAAGGTTATAAGTGTTTTGAAGCAAATTACAGCAGACAGCAGACTTAAATTCGAAATCAGCAGCCAAGATGGTGGTATGGAGTGATTCTGGCAGCGTTTAGGCGTACTCTTTCTCTCCAAATTCTCCGACCCCTTTTCTGAATGACCAGGGGCTCTATTTATAGGCGTGGAAGGCTGAAATCCCGCCAAAAACCTGGGGAGGCCGCTTGGCACGTGAGGGGGGCCCATAGGCCCGCGTTCTCGGAATCCGTGCCCAGTTTGGGATCGATTCGAACTGAAGTTCGAATCGATCAAAAATGCATCCAATCGAGGCGAAATTTGGTGTGGACATTCTTCAACATGTATGCAAGCTTCTGTGAAAATTTCATGGCATTTGGATCATGGGATTGAGAGATATGATCGATTCAAGATTGCGTCTTCGTGTACCCTGTTTGCTTCGACTCGATCCTATGGATTCGTTCGAATCCATATGGTTCGAATCCATAGGTTCGAATCCATAGGATTCGAAGAAATACATGCTTCGAATCCATGGTCTTCGTGGCTTTCCTACTGAATGGTTTCGAGGCATGCCGTGAAATGGAATCGCAGTGAAGTTTCAGGATGGATTCGATGCCCTGCAACCAGATGGATTCAAAGGAGTTTCTTACCTCATGGATTCGACCTTGAGATTCTCTTGATGGATTCGAAGTAAGGTGACTTGGATGGAGTCGAACTAAGGCTTGCTCAATGGAGTCGAAGCGAGGTTTAGTTCATGGGTTCGAAGTAATGCATGGATTCGAGGTAAAGCTCCGGGAGGATGGATTAGAAGGTAGGAATGCTGGGTTCGAACATTGGTCGATTCGAAGCACTTTCTCTTGATGGGTACGAAGGAAGACCATGGGATGGTTTCGAACTAGATGGAGTCGAACCTGATGGGTTCGAATGTGGCGTGACTGTGCTATGGATTCGAACACGGTGCCTGCTCGGATGGATTCGAAGCACGGCTATGCTTCTTGGGTTCGAACTAGGGAAGGTTCCGGATGGATTCGAGGTGATGGATTCGAACCGAGCAAGGTTCATTTCTCTCAACTTGAATCCATAATAACTTGAGCATACGACCTCGGATTGACTTGAAATTTGAAACGCGGACTTCTATGATCTTTCTGGTCATGTCCTATCAATTGTAGCTCAATCTGGACTCGGACAAAATTCATCGATATCCATAGCGAAGAGAAGTGCAACCAATCTCTGAGACGAACTGTCCTTTGTTTTTGACCAATCTTTTGGTATCACCGCTTTGCCAAAAAGCGGGATAACATACGGTTCTTTTTTTAATTTTTTTATATATAAGGATGAAACTTAAAACAAATTAAAAGAAATTTAAGATAAAATGAAAATTCTTTATTCTTTAGAGACAAACTAAGGTCATTTTTTTTTTTTTTTTGATTTGTTTATTTTAGACAAATGTTTGTAAAGGACAAGAAAGTTAAAAATAAAAAGAAATTTAAAACAAGAAATTTAAAAATAATAAATCTCGGCACATGAGCCCAAAGCAAATTAAACAACCTCAGATTAACTTAAACCCCCCATTCTTTATACCTCGAAATTCATAAAAAAGAAAACAGTAGAGGGAATTTCAGAAATCGCGAAATTCAAATTTGCAATTTAAAGCTAAATTGAAATTCTAGAGTGGTGCGGCTCTTCTTGCAACGGTGATGGGAGTTTGAAGTCAGATGATATGGGTTGCTTGTTCGATACTAGCTGCTGCAGGTTCGAAGGTGGTTCGCGGGTTCGAAGTGGATGGTGCTCGCGATGCTGGAGGTGGCGTTGTCTGTTGGATGTGGTGGTCGCGAGTTTGGGGGAGCTGCAACGATTTGAAGAGGTTGATGAATGGGATGCGGTGGATCCAATTGCGGTGAATTGGGGAGACTGTCGTAGCCGAACAGAAGGCCGATTTTGGTGGCGAAAGGTGTTCTGAAGTGAAGGTACAGTAGATGATTTGATGGTTGCAATCTGCTAATGATGATAGATGGCAGTGGTGATCAGCAAGCAGGAGAGATAAGAATGGGTTTTGTGGAGGATTTTTTGCTTATCACTGTTTGTTATTATGTGGAGGAGCAGGTTGACTGTAGTTGAAATTTTTGGTTGATCATAAGAGGAGTGAATGTATGTGGAAGGTAGTGCACTATGTATCAGTGGTATGTATAGTTGTTGCTGGTTATAGCAAGTAGAGATGTTTGAGGCAGTAATGACAGCAAGTGAGGCAACAACAAGTTGAATGTATTGAACTGTGGTAAACTTGGGGTTTAGGTTTGTGGATGGTGATGAATGGCTGGGATAGGAATGGAATAGAGATGTGGTAGATTGATGTTGGCTGCTGACGGCAGTGCAATTTGGTGGTGGGACTGTGATGAACAACAGGGATGAATGAACTTCAGTGTGTATTTGAAGCTGCTGTTGGTTGATGAATTTGATTTGATGTTTGGTATTGGTGGAGTCTAGTATTGGTATTGATTTGAAGCTAATGGAGTGTTTTGATGTAGGAAGTATGTGACCAGAAGATCGAGTTGTCAGAGATGAGGGGATGGTTCAGCAAATTTCGTGCACTGTTTCATGCACTGTTGTATCAGTGATGAGCAGTTTGTTTCGTGCACTGCACCGAAGCGGCGGAAATTTGGTGGAAGAAGGTGATGATCAGGCTGGTGAGTGGTTTTGTTTATGAATGGTTAAGTAAGTGCATGAGAAGGTAGTTGCAGAAATGATTTTGGCAGAGGAGGAGCACTCAAGTGGAGCAGTGATAGTCATTGATTTGCACAGTGAAGTGGGTGGGTATGTAGTAGAGGAAGAAAGGAAGGCCTATGTGATGAAGAGAGATTTGGCAGTGCAAATGAATGGTAGAAATGAATTTTGGAAAATGAATGGTAGTGGATGTGAGGAGTTTGTCAGTGGAAGGAGTATAGTTGAACAGAACAGTGTGTTGTTGTTGAAATGGTATGTTATCGTTCAGATTCATGGGAATAAAGATGGATGTGGTGATGTTGAGGCTTGTGACAGTGTATGTAGTGGTGATATGTGTATGTAGTGGTGATGTTAATAGGGTTGTATGGAAGTGAATGGTGGAAGAGGTTTTTGGCTTGTAGAGGAGGCACTGAAGTATTGAAGGGGAGAGACTGTGTAGGCAGTGGATGGAATGTAAATAGAATAGTGGAGGAAGAAAATCAGTGAGCAGATTTTTTCTTTTGAATGTAAACAGAAAAAAGGAAAATGCAATAGTGAAAAAAAATGTAAATGCAATATTGTAAAAGAAAAGGAAATAAAATATTCTTTTTTTGGTTTTGAAATTGTATGTGTTTTTATATAGAGATGCAAAGCAACTAGAAAACAAGAAAATCAGAACATAAACAAAATCACAGCACAAACATGCACATTTTTTTTGTTCTTATGTTTTTTTTTAAAATATAAACAAACAAAAAGATTAAAACACGTAAAAATCAAACGAAAATAATTTAAGGAATAGAAAATCAAAATCAAAATAATTCCCCTGCAACGACACCAAAAACTTATTTAACAACATTTTTTCTATAAGCTAGAAAATCGTCGATAAATTTTGAATTAAAATTAACTGCAAGTGCACGGCGTACAATTTTAGTACGTGGCGAGTACGGGTCGATCCACAAGGAATTTTAAAGATTTTAAAAATTTTCTAATCAATGAAATTAGACCAATTGAGAGAAGACTATTAACTACGAACAAAATGAACCTAAAACTAGAATTGAAATGAGATTAAAAACTATGGGATTAGAAAACAATTTAGGGGCAAATCCACTTTCATATTTTTGTAAATCAATAAAATATAATCTATGATCTATATTTTTGATATTAAGTGAAATAATTGTTGCATTTATCATAAGTATGGTTTATTTATATTATTAATTAACATAATTTAAACCATAAAACTATAATACAACAAATAATCCACTTTATCAATTCTCATGAAAATGAAGTCAAAGAAAAAGCTATTTTAACTATAATCTATTTACTATTGTAATTAGTAATATAGATCATCAAATTTTGATTTTTCTTTCATTTCAGAATAAAAAATCAATTAGCAAATGATGATGTAAATTGTGTTTACGTTGAATAAGAATAGCTCATTTGCAAATGCAACATAAGCTATCAAACCCACTTGTATAAACTTACATTAAAACCTACTTTCATGAAGCACAAACAAAAGAGACCATAAATCATAAAAATATTGAAATTACACAATATTTGAGAACTTCGTTATCCTTAAATTGAAGGGGTTTAGCTACTCATTTGTGTTATCATATCAACACATGTAAATTTCAACATTAAAAAGCAAAAGAAATAGAAAATAAGAAGAAAAAAAAAATGAGATTAACTACTAGACTACTTGCATAAAAAATAAAGTTATACTACTTGCATGAATGTAAATCTAATCTACTAACAAAGAAAAGAAGAGAACATAGAAATAAAAATGAACATAGAAGTAAAAAGAAGCATGTAGAAAAGAAAAAGAAAGAGGCTAGGAAGCTATTTTTATTTCATGAAACTTTGATCTTACAACTTGCATTCTAATTTTCTAAGTAATTTGAAAGAGTAAGAAGATATCTACATGTACATAAGTGGGCTATTTGTACATGCATAAAACCCTAATTTATTTTTTAGGGTGCCTCCCAAATTATCGTTTAGGAAGTGTGGCCACCAAGTAACCATTAGTCTCTAATTAATTCATCATCAAATATGCATGAAGATTTAACCCCCACTTAGTTGTCCGTTGGCTTCTAGTTGTAGATTTAGGTAAGTGAGTGGGGTTCTCCATGATCATGAGTTTGATTGATTTCCTTCCCATTTCTTTTTATTCTTTTGTGCATGCATATATTCCATGTAACCCTCTTCTAATGACATCCAAATTTCTATAAAAAATCATAAAAAATATCCAAGTAAAAATTCTCAAATTAGCACATGCACAAAAATGACAATTTTGCCCCTGTATGAAGATGAAAATATAGTGATTTGCAAATAACTGAATTTTCATTTAAACATGTTGAAATACCAAAATATGATATTTATTTAAATAAAAATGGATAAAATATGGATGTAAATACATGCATATATACGTGCACATCAGAACTGTGAAAGGATCTTTATAGATTTAGGCTTGTTTGATGGAAAAAGGAGAAGACTAGCCTTTAGACAGTTGCAAGGGTTATGATGCATTGATGGAACAGTGTAATGGTCAGAGTGCCTGAGGAAGAGTTGATGTGGGCTAATTTCAAAAGGAGATTTGAGCAGAGGTTCTTGTCTGAGATTACCAAGTCGGTCATCATAAGGAAGTTTATGGATCTTGTCCATAGACAGAAGTCGGTGATCAAATACGCTGCTAAGTTTGATGAGCTATCTCGATATGGATATGCTTTGGTTGACATGGATGTTAGGAGGAATGAGAGATTCATTAGGAGTTTGAGGAAAGAGCTAGGAAAGATGGATATGACTCGTATCAGAGAACCTTATCATGTGATGCAGGAGATGACTATCTAACATGAGGAGATGTTTGTTGTTTCAGCTTGAGAAAGGCCAGTTGAGTCCCAGGGTTCTCAAGTATGGAAAAGGAAGTTCTTTAAGAAGAAGGGAGCACAGAAAGGGGATACCGCTAAGAAGGCAAAGGCCGGGTTGGTATGTTACAGATGTGATAAGAAGGGCCATTATGCCAACGAGCGTAGAACTCGTAAAGGAAAAGCCTACGAGGAAGAAGAATGTGAAACGCTTCAATTGTGTACAAGTTGGGTATTATAAGAACCAATGTCTAGAGCCAGTTAGGGCTGAAAGAGGGAAGGCGTTTGCAATTGGATCACCGTCTTCTTCTAGACCTACTGTAGTAGAGAAAGGAAAAACTGCGATGGAAGGTATGTTTTTGATTCAGAGTATACTAGTTAGGTTACGTTTTGATACCGGTGCATCACACTCATTTATATCATGGTATTTGGATGATAGGTTATGTATAGAACCCACATACCTTGTTACTTCTTTAAGGGTTACGAATCCAATAGGAGGGTATGCAACTCTTGGGATGAGATGTGACTAGATAGAACTTGATTTGTTAGGTCAAAAGTTTGCATGCAGCTTGTATATTTTTGATTTTGTAGATTTCGGGATCATCTTAGGTATAGATTGGTTGGATAAGTATGAAGCTAGGATATTTTTTTAGGATTGGGAAATATGATTGAGGCACCCAGATAGTCATAACCGAATCATTTTCACATTGGAGAATTCCAGTAAGAGTGTTTCTACTTTTGTTAAGTGCCATGGAAGTTGGAGAAGAGCTTAGTCAAGTTCGTGTGGCTAGAGAGTTTGCAGATGTCTTGTAGCCAGTTACTGGATTACCGTCGAAACGAGTTGTTAAGTTTCAAATAGACCTTGTACTGGGAGCTGAACCCGTCAGACCACTTAGCAGGTTGATATTGATGGAAATGACGGAATTGAAAGTGCAGCTAGTGGATCTTGAGGGAAGGAATTTTATTAGACCAAGCAATTCTCCCTGGGGAGCGGCCGCGTTGTTTGTAAAGAAAATAGAAGGATCGTTAAGGATGTGCGTCGAATATCGTATGTTAAACGAATGGACGATCACGAATAGTTACCCTCCGTCGGGGATAAATGATTTGTTTGATCAGTTGAGTAGAGCCAGCGTATTTTTCAATTGGATTTGGCAATGAGGTTTCATCAAATGAGAGTGGTGGAGGATAGCATTCCTTTGACGTCAGTCTGAACTAGGTATGATTTGTATGAGTGGTTAGTAATGCCATTCAGATTGACGAATGCGCCTGCTCTCTTCGTTGATTTGATGAACTGGGTTTTCAGAAAGCACTTGGATAGGTTTGTTTAGGTGTTCATAGATAACGTACTCTAAAGATGAAAGAGGGCATGAGGTTCATCCTAAAGTGGTGTTGCAGATGCTGAGGCAAAATCAGCTGATGATGAAGTTTTCCAAGTATCATTTCTAGAAGAGAGAAGTTAAGTCTCTTGGTCAAGTGGTTTTAGAAAAAGAATTTTCATTTTATCAAATTAAGATCGGGGTAGTCAATAACTGGAAGAGACAAGAGATGGTAACCGAGATCAAGGTTTTTTTGGACTTACTAGATATTATCGGATATTCATCAAGGATTTCTCGCTGATAGCAGCGCCTTTGACTAAGTTTACCAGGAAGGAACTGAAGTTTGTTTGGTTCGATAAATGAAAGGAAGCATTCCTTAAGCTAAAGTAACCAATGCTTTAGTGTTAGTAGTTCTAGATGGTAACCAAGGGTTCATAGTATATACTGATGCATGTGGCATTGGATAGGGAGCAGTATTGATGTAGAAGTGCAAAGTTATTACTTATGCATCTAGGCAGGTTAGACCGCACGAAGTTAGATATCCTACTCATGACTTAGAGTTGGTTGTAGTGTTCTTTACCTTGAAGATCTGGAGGCATTGTTTGTTGGGAGAGAGATTTGAGTTGTATACCGATCATAAGTCACTGAAATATTTATTCTCTTAGAAGGAGTTAAATATGAGATAGCAGAGATGGCTGGAGTCTTTGGCCGCTTGTGATTTTTGTATAGAGTATACTCCTAGGAAAGAAAATAAGGCAGCAGATCCCTCAGTAAAAAAAATCAAAATGTGGTGTTAGCGATGTTGGCTGAATGGAAGGATCTAGAAGATTTAGTCAGTTGTGGTGTGCAATCGAGATGTACTGCTAGTTCTGGTTAGGATGCTGCCATGTTGTCTTGTTTAGAAGGTCGACCGTGCTGATCGAGAGGATAGCTTCTAAGCAGAGAGAAGATTCATTTTTTCACCGAGAAGATTAGAATGCTTGAGGGAGGATCGGTGGTTGATGACCTAAAGGTTTTAGTCTTAAGCAAAGAGGATGGTTAAGAAAGAAGGGATGATTATGTGTTCTAGATGTAGAGAAATTAAGGAGGGAAGATCTAGAGTAAAGTCATCGATCAAAGTTTACGATTCATCCTGGAGGAACCAAGATGTATCAAGAAATGAAGAGGAGGTTTTACTGGGAAGGCATGAAGAAGGATGTCGGCTTGTGGGTTAGGCAATGTATTAACTATCAACAAGTGAGCGCCGAACATTAGAAGCCGAGTGGGTTACATCAGCCTTTAGTTATTCTAGGTTGAAAATGGAATTCAATATCGATGGATTTTATAGATTGGTTACCAAGGTCGAGTAGAGGAAATGAAAGTATATGGATTATAGTAGACAGTTTGACCAAGAGTGCCCATTTCATTCCCGTAAAGTCAAGCAGGATGGTATATGTTTTGGCTAAGTAGTTCATGAAGAACATGGTTAGACTTTATGGGATTCCCCGTAGCATAGTCAACGACAGAGATGCATTATTCACTAGCAAATTTTTGAGGAGTCTACAAGAGGCATTAGGCACCAAGCTCAAGATGAGTACAGCTTATCACCCATAGATGGATGGGCAAACAAAGAGAGTCAACAAGTTACTTGAGGATTTATAGAGAGCTTGTGTGTTAGACGTTGGTGCATCTTGCGAAGATCACCTCCATCTGATTGAGTTTCCTTTAATAATAGTTATCAGACTAGTATAGGAATGGAGCCTTTTGAAGCTTTGTATGTAAGACCATGCAAATCGCCTGTGAGTTGGTTAGATACTAGAGATAGATTGGTCTTAGGTCCGGATTAGGTTAGAGAAGCAGCGGAAAAGATTGAATTAATTCGAGGATGGACGAACGAAGCTCAATCCAGGCAGAAGAGTTACACATATAAATGGCATAAAGACATAGAGGTCACAATGGGAGACAGAGTTTTTATTAAAGTATCACCGATGAAGGGTGTGGTACGATTTGAAAAGTCGATAAAATTTTCCCCGATGTATGTTGGTCTATTCCAAATTATAGAAATGATTGGAAAGCTCGCATACATAGTATAATTGCTGAGCAGTTTGGTAGGTGTCCATAAGGTACCGCATGTGTCTCATCTTCATAAGTATGGTCATGATCCAGAGTCTACTATTTCCCAAACAGATATGGAGGACTTAGTAGTGGAGCCTGATTTGACTTTTATTAGACAACTAGTTCAGGTTGTAGTGAGAGATGAGAAGAGATTGAGGACCAAGATAGTCGAGTTAGTGAAAGTTCAATGGAGTAATAACGAGAAGGATTGTACTTGGGAGATAGAGGACAAGATTCGACAGGCTTATCCTGATCTACAATGATGGTATGTCAATAGCAGATTTATATGGATTTGTTGCTAGTTAAATAGGCTAGTATTGATGTTAGGAGATGTTACAGATGATTGCTAGCTAGTCTTTATTGAATTTCGAGGATGAAATTCTTTAAGGAGGAGGCCTATAACACCACTAATTTTAGTGACCTTACTGAGGAGATTTAATTGGAATAAATTAAATAGAATCTTGTAGACAAGGAGAGTGAGGTTGACTAATAAAAATATAGTGGTCGTGCTTATTAAACTTAATGAACTTAAAAATGGTTAAGTACTTAAATATAAGGGGATAAAAGAAATTTCCATCCATATTTCCCACTCTTATACTATTCCCCTAACCATACAAGTTCATTATTATTCTCAAACAAAAACTATAAACGTAAGAAGCAACAAGGCATGCCAAATGAAGATAAAAGAGAAGAAGAAAATTTAAGAAAAGCTTAGATTTCAAGCTAGAGGAAAATCAATCTCAAACAATTTCTAATCTCCTTATCTCAAGCAAGGAGAATAATAATTTCTATGTCTCTATTTTGATTTTTACATCATATGATCTCGGATTTAATGATAAATTTAGCTTTATTATATGTAGAATAATGATATGCTTTATTTTGATTTAAGTATGTTTAAACAAGGTTGTTTAATAAGGGATATACACGGTTTTAGGGTAAAACCAAGAGGAAATGATTTTAAATGCCATGGGAAAATTATATGTTGTAGAAAACATGATTTTGGAGTTGGATTTCTATTTTTATAATTTTCATATCCAATTTATTATGAATTTTGAAAGGAAAATAATGTTATTTGGGTTTATAAATTATTTTGGAGAATATATTAAGAATTTGGGTCCAAATTTTTAATACGTTAGATAACATAATTAAAGTGAATTTCTAGAAATTTGGGGATTTCTACCAAGTGATTTAGTATGGAAATTAAATTGTTTTGAAAGGACATACATGATTTAATTGTTTTATAAGAGGATAGGCTTCTTTGCTAAATGTTAAATTGGTTTAGATTTGAGAAAATTACGGTAAATATTATCCAAAATATTTAAAATGTTATGAAAGCTAAACAAACGTTCAAAGTAGGCAAGTTAGTTGCAAAATGTTTTTTTATTTTGGAAAAAATGGCTTTTACCTAGAAAAAGTTGGTTCCGCCTTCTTTGGTGAACCTTTCATAGTAGACCTCCCGAACAAGGCTTTCGACATCAATGACCAACAAGGTTGAAGGCAATGCACATGATATCAATCAGGGGGTATGTGGTGAATTGATCTAAGTCAAAAGATATGTTGTCGAAGGGTTGCTTCCAAAGGACATGGATCCTTTGTTTAATTTATTTGAAAAGAGAAATCACTTGCTTGTCTTGTAATGACCTTTCGACACAGTCAAAAGGTTTAGTTTTCAAAAGATATTTTTAAAGTCATTTCAACAAGGTCGAAAGGTTTGGTTTTTATAAGTTGTTTAATATGACCTTTCGTCTTAATCGAAAGGTTAGGTTTTGAAAGGATTCAAGAGACCATTCGACTGTAGGATCGATTTCACCCTAGAGCGGGAGGTGAATAGGGTGATACTAAAAATTATAAAAATTAATGTTGAAATATATAAAATAATTACAACATAGACAACAGCAGAATAATAAAAGCAGAAATAGAACAACACAGATTTACCCAGCTTCGACAAAACCCTACTGATGTGTTGTCCCCAAGGTTTCTACTAGAAATTAGGTAGTTAATCGCTTACACACGTAAACTCGCGACACCCGCTATCGACTAACCTTACTCTATGCTCTATACCCTGCCACAACTCAGCCACTAAGTTGCGAATTCTTGGACGACACCACCGTAGTTTGTCCCCTAGTCACACGACTAGAATTTTATAACAGTTTAAAAGTAAATTACAAAATAAAAACAACTCAAATTTTTGTTCCCCTTTTCGATTTTTGTTTCTTCGGCCTGTGTTCTTTGCTTTATGAAAAATGGTTGCGCTCGTTCCTCTTTCAACAATTTTGTGCTTCTAAAATTTGAGGTGGCCGTTTGTCTTTTGAGCAAATGAAATGATTTGCATCGCTTTGCTCTGTCAATCATCTACTATCTTCGATTTAATTCGGCTGCTTCAATAATTCGAGTTGGATGTTGTGATTTGGTATGTGATTTTCTTGTTCAGTTTGAATTTTCTTGACTTTGATTCGAGTTATATGTTTGTTTGTGACTTAGCTAGCTCAAGTATTTGTTTTAACTCGAATGCTATTCATATCGATGATGATTTGAGTTTTAAATAGGGATAACTCCCTAAATGTTCGATTCATATATTTACGGTTTGAATTCTTCACATGATATGCTTGGCTACTAATTTTTGATTTAATGCTGGGGATTAATCCAAACTAGTTCAATTTGTATATTTTCTGTTATGCTTGCTTTATCACCACAGCTTCATGAATTTGCTTTAGATTTTGTTCCGTTCTTTTCTGGGATTTGACTTCGGCCATTTGAAATTTGTGTTAATTTGGACTTATTCGATATTACCTTGGCCAGCACGGCTTCATGAAAACTACATTGTGTGCTTCGAGTCTATTCGTGTTGAACTATTGCATCTTTTGATTTGTTTACTACCCTGGTATACACTGATTCTTTTGTCACATGTGGAACTGGTGTTTTGATCTGGTCTAGTTGATATTGCATGTTGACATGGTCTTGTTCTCGAGTCATGTATCATGTGGAGTTCATATGTACTTAGTTATGACTTTGTAAATTTGCAGTCTGGACTATTTCTTGTAATCTGGCTTCATGTTTATGTCCGGTTGTCACTACATATATACATGTCTGCACTCTTCAGTTTAGTTTGGTGGAAGCTTTGCATTCATGTTATGTTGACTGGTTTCACTTTGTATGTTGTATTTGTATTTATATTGCATAACTTACTATAATGTTGTGTGGTTCCTACTTCTGGACTGACCTTGGTTTGTTTTGCATTTGCTTTGAGTCACTGTATTTGTACCTGAATTCTGATTTTGATGCATATGTGTGTCTGCATTTCAATGTACAGACCTGGTTATTGTAGTCTGGTTCTACATGTTGTATATGTTGAATCATTATGCGTCTGGTGCCTTATTCCTTTTAGTGGCCATATTCCTTATTGCATTGAGTCTAATTTTGGTTTGGATTGATAAAACTTGGATTTTTTTCCAGTTGAATTTCCAATTGCTTTGAGTTATTTCATTTCCTGGTTGTCGTTGCATTGTGTGGTGAGTTGCTGTCTTTGTTGCATATAGTTGGGTTCCTTATGAAGCTGGCATGTCTGAGGCTTTTTGCATTCATACATGTTGTGATGTTGAAACTGAATGCTTGCACATGAACTTGCTTTTCAAGTGTTTTCCATGCACATTCACACTGGTCGGTTGAGTTGTCTGATCGCTTGATTCAAGTCAGTTTGAGAGATATCCTTGTGCTTCATTTTGCTGCATCCATTGAGTTGCTGGTTTTTGTATGTGTATTGAGTTTGTATGCCTCTGTTGCATATATGTATATCTTGTTTGTCATGTGGCTTCAAGCCAGTTCATGTTGTCACTAGACTTATGAACCTGGCCATTTGAGGTTTTGTTTGTCCTTAAAGTCACCATTGTTGACATGTGAATTTTTGTTTCACTTGAACTTCATCTTGATTTTGGAATTTGTCTGCACTTTGGTTGATGGTCTCCATACATACATATACACACACATATACACATGTATGTACATTTGTGAGATTAGCATCAATTCTGGTTTCAAGTTGTTTCATGACTCCACTATCGAGTCTGTTCTCATGTGTACACATTTATGCACTTGTTAGCATGGTCTGGTTTTGGATTCTTGTTTCATGAGAACTTGTACCCGACAATTTTGTAATACGTATTCCACCTGCGATGAATCCATCCTCAGCTCGGGTTTGACCTTGTGCTCTCCTGTCCCTGCAGTTTTATCGAGTGTATATCAATGTGCACGGCCTTGTGGCATGTACAGTGATACAATGTGCATGTCACACGTTGTTCCTGTTTGATGAATTCAAAATAAATATGATGACGAACAGCCCAAATAACCGAGGCAAATAATATTTTCATAAAAAACATTTTATTTTACACTGAAAAAATATTTTTGTTTCAATTTTACTATATATCAGTGTTATTTCGCAGATAATTTAGATGCTGAATCGGGCTGGAGCAAAGTCGAAAATAAAATACGAGTGAACGAGTGATATGTAGTGAGATGAACAATGTAAAGTGAAATTTGAGATGTAACTGAAATTGTATTGTAATTGAGAAATGTGTATATGTAGTGAGAGCTCAAATTTTGCACTATTTAAATTGTAATAAAGTATTTATTTAAATAAAATATCTATTTGAATTTAAATTCTATGTTATTTATTTTATTCAGCAAATATGTATTTAATTAAGTGAAAATAAAATAATACAATAGTAAATACATTTAAGTGAATATGCATATATGTTTATTATCATCAAACAAAAATCATATACTAGCATATTCAGCAATCACCCCCTTTTGATGATAACAAACATATATTTAAGATTTTGAACTTATTAAATGTATTTGGTCATTGATGAAATCTATTTGCTCACCCTATTTGGATGCTTCCTCTCTATAACAAAGCTCCCCTTTCATATATGCATGAAAATAAATAGAAAATATGCAAATGAATCTATATGGGAATATGCAAATAAAAAAAATATTTGACCTTTATTTGCCAAAATCCAAAATCTTAACCTTTTTCTCCCCCTTTTGTTATCAGCAAAAGAGTAATGGTGTTAGAAAAATAGAGATAAAGTGAGAGACAGTAATACAACATTAATATCCAATAAATTAAAAAAAAATTCAATAAAAAAAATCAAACAATAATCATAAATACTCTGTTGGGTGCATATTCCACTTTAGAATGAGAGAGCTGATGTCCATGTTTGTACCAAAATTGGGCACAATACTCTTCGGATGTGTTTGAAGAGATAAAATGAAGAATATAAATGGAAAATGAGGAAGATCTAACAAACACACTAATCGATAAACAGGAAAAACGCACAGGAACACACAAATTTAGATGGTTCGGCGTATGGCCTGCGTCCACTATGAAATAGCTGACTTTTACTGATTTTGCTTGTTGGTTACAAAGAGTTACGTAGTATAACCCAGGTACAATGATATTTTCGGCATAATCTGTACATAGAAGATCCAAAAAGTCCTTTTTTAGTAGCTCATGGGCTGCTATTCATAAGCGTAGGCAACAAATATCTTTCCCAGATCTTGGAAGACTACCTCCCTCACGTGGTGGACCCACTTCATCGATCCTCGGTTGTTTGGACTCGATATGTGATCGATACGAATGAAATTTGTATCAATCATGATTTAGCCCAATCTAGTCGATATCGATCACGAACATTCATGAGGTTGCACGGAAGCTTCTATTAAAATTTGGTGGCATTTGGACTTGTAGATCTCGAGTTATGATCGATGCATGTTTGAATTTGTTGAAGGTTGCTAAGCTTGGATTGCTTTGGGGCACATGATGACCGATGACGTGGCGTTAAATTTTAGGATCAATCCACTTTTTATGTCGAGTGACCAAGTCATCCACTTGACTATGCCTTCTTCGTATCGATTATGTGAAGCTCTGTTCGTATCGATGCTCGCAGGTCACTTCGTATCGATGGCTGTAGGCCGCTACATATCGACCCTGGGGATTGCTCTTCATATTCATGCTTGTGTATTCTCTTTTGTACCGATCTTTGGCTCTTTCCTTCGTATCGATCAAGTGAGCGATCGATACAAAACTTGCCGCTTATGCATGATGGATACGAACTGAAGGGCCTTGATGGATGGACATGAATGGATGCTTGTGGGTCAATGGATATGAATAGGATGGTTGCAAGATGATGGATACGAAAAGAATCGATGCGAAATAGATGGATACTAAATGGATCGATGCGAAATAAATGGATACGAACAGAACATGCTTCTCATAGAATTTGATCGATCCATAACTTAAGCATACGAACTGAGATCGACTGGAAATCTGAAATATTGGCTTTCATAGCTTTACTTGTCGTGTCATATCAATTGTAACTTGATCAGGACTCAGGCAAAGTTTATGAGTATCCATAGTAGACCTATGTACAATCGATCGCAGATTGGACCGTCTTCAGTTTTCGGTCAATTTCTTGGTATCACAACATTGCCAAAAGGTGGGATAACATTTGCCTCCCATAGTACATCCTGTGTGAACATGACGTGTTTTGAAAAGCTACCACCTTCATTCTAAAAAGTTATATCCAATCTGTTGAGTAGTTGTTGTCTTTTCATCGAAAGATGTAACCTTTGATTGATCTTCAATAATATTAATAACGAATTGTTGGCTGCCAATTGTTGTACTGTGAACTATTGTAAATGAGTGTTGAATGATAGAAATATGTTGTTCTTTGTTGTAACTGTCACTAGGTGAGCACTCAACTCCTGTGAACTTTGAAAATTGAATATTAGTCCAACGTATATGTATGTTGACCCGATTCCCGTTAACGTTTGCACATTTACGAGTCACTGTCAAGTTTTTATTGAGTTCGTGTTGATCCTCTCTTGAATCAACGTGAAACTCGAATTGCAACAACTTTGGATGGTTGTTTTAGTGTATCCTTTTGTATCGATACTCTCCTAGATTGATTCAGGAATTGAAAATTTGTTTTTGTATCGATGGTGATCGTTACGAATTAGTTGGCTTTCTAAAGCATATCGTATCGATGGATATGAAGTCTAGCGGTCTTCAAGCATATGGATATGATATAGATGGTTTGTATCGATGATGGTGGCCCGTCGATGGATACAAAGTGTTACTCTCTAGAGTGTACTAGGCTAATGGATACAGAGCAGTGTCTTCGTATTGATGGATATGAAGGTTCCAAGTGGGCTCGCGCGACGCCTTTCATATTGATTGAAATCTTTCCATTTCAACTAGTTCTTGCCACTGGGATATGAATTGTTTTTCCTCTTGAGTTCAAGTTCATATAAATAGGCTTAGGACATAGAAAATTTTCCACTTGCTTTCACTCCCACATACCACCTTCATATCGATCCAAGAAAAAGAGAAAAAGAAATTGCCTTCATTTTTGAGCCGTTTAATTCACTAATCCCTCGAACCAACTACTCTAATTAGGTAATCCATTGAACGAATCTAGCATGTAGACGATGAGACTCGAAATCATTGCCACTCTGTTTGCTTCTATGACCGACTTTGGTGAAGTGGAGGCCGGAGATGGGCCAGAACAAGATCGAGGATGAAGGATATGGCATCTGAGTGATTTTGGTGAGGATGAAGTAAGGTAGGATGCATAGTTTCAACTTCGTATCGATGGAAAGAAAGAGAAGGCTTGGCTTCGTATAGACTCTAGGCATGGGATTCGTATCAATGAGTAATTGATCGGTGAAATAGTGAACTTCGTATCGATTTGGAGTGATAACAATTCACATCGATTAGAGACCATCGATATGAAATCGAATAGCCAACATCAGATGTGAAATCGTGGCAGGGATCGATAAGAATCTCTTAGTTTGTGGGTCGATACTAAACCCGTAATCTCTGACGGATGCAAACTCTTTAAAACTCGATCGATACAATGTCATTGAGCTTCGATCGATACGAAGTTAATAAGTTTGATTGATATGAAACCAAAGTCATTTTCCGATCGATCCGAGCTTGGGCCTTGATGGATACGAAATTTCAGGCATACTTGAATACTTGACTCCGACAAGCTTCTGCCTTGCATAACTAGACATAACTGTTTCACTGCATATTTGACTGCCTTATGAAGCTTGTCGATGAAACTGTAACTTAGTCAATTTGACTAACTTTAACTTATTCTTATTACCAAAATTAGGATGGTACGGTTGTGATGGTCAGCGATGATGGTCACTCGGATTGGATTTCAAAGTCTCGTCGTTTGTACACTTTTCTGTGTCTTGTTAATCTCTATAGAACCTTCTTAAATACTTTGCAATATTGCATTGCACAACACACTCCTGCACTTCACACTGGGGCACACATGGGATTATTGTCATATAATGATGATTTTTACTGAGTTGATTAGCTACGGAACCCGGGAGTTCACATCAGTAGGAGGCTCAAAGTTCACCTCCTTTGGTAATAGAGATGCTGGCCATCGCGGTCGAAGTCATAGGTCCAGCGAAGGACGAGTTACATGAAGCAATCTTTATTGGGAATCCTCAAGATTCTATACCATCTAATGTCTCTGAAGATATGTTAGGGAGAATCTGCTTAACACATGGTCTATAACTAGATGTTGTTCTACTACCAGGACCGAACGATAGGCCTCATATTCCTCCAGAAGTATTCATCGCTTTTAACATACATTCATGCACGGCTGGAACACTCCATCGTTTTAACTAGTAAATCCAGATGGTTTTATCTTACTTTGGAATCACTCCATCACATTTACATCCAAATGGATACGCATTGTTGAAAGTCTATTTATTGTTTTTATGGAGCATCTCTTGCGGCCCCCGACTTTGGAGGAAGTCAGATTCTTGTTTAATGTCAAGAGTCGAGAGGATAATCATTCATTCCCATTCCTCGAAGCGGTCAGGAATTGTCATGTTGTGACTGGATCCTGGACCAGACTTAGCTACTTCAAGACCAAATGGTTCTATGTTTGGTGCCCGCTAGGGTTTGCTAGACGGTGGTTAGTTAGACGTAAGTTCCATAATTTGTTTGGGGACTAATGAGATAGTCATAATAGATGTTGAGGCTAACATTTTCTTTCCTTTACAGATGCAATTCCACGACCCAAAGGTGACCACTTGAAATAAATAGTGCGGATTCTTCAGGCGGTGCCTGGTGAGATGAGAGAGATTGACTCGGTGCTAACGGACGAAAATTTGAGCTTCATTAGGCTAATTGACCAAGATCAGAGCATAAGGCTTAAAGGATCACTTTGGCCAGCTCTGGCGAGATAGGCTAAGCATAGGGCACCCGGGATTGTAATTGCTGAATAGGGCGATGAAGATGATACATCCATAGAGGATGAACCCGTAGTCGAGCCATCAGACTATCTTTAACATTCAGAGGGGAAGAGGAAATGAAAGGAAGTTGCCCACAAACTTCATAAGTCTTTAAGATGGAAATTCATGGTCATGTCTCTACCAGCCACAGTTGTTATTAATTCGGAGTTCCCCCACAAATGGAGTATCCCTTTAAAGGACTCCCTGATATTCCGATTCTGGACTATGTGTCGCTCCAACAAGACAATGGATTGGATGGGCTCCATGGGGCTTTAGGTTTAGGCGAGTCACTTCCTATGAGTAGGACCGACACAACCAGTTGGTCCGGAGGTTTCTCACATGCATACATACACTTTCATGGCACCGCACCATTTCTAATTATAAGCAATTCATTTCTGGAGATTACTAATTCTACTTCTCATTCTATTTTACAGATACGATTAAAGGGCGGGTAGCCATGCTCGGTAGCCTTCGCTCGGCACGCCATCCATCCAATTCATATTATGAGTCCTGTAGAAGGGAGTTTGAGTGATGATTGAGGTTATTCTATCCAGGAGCGTTATGAAAGAGAGATGGATAGAGAGAGAGAATATAGGCTTCTCTCCCGATCACGCTTCTCACCACTTTGAGCCCCAACACAACCTTCCGATCATGGCAAACAACCCTTGGAACCTTCACGCCAAAGACCGCCTGCTCAAGTACCAAGATCCGATTCACAGTGCAGGTGGACGGAAAATGAAATTCCAATTATTACCGAGCAAGCTGTTATAGAGCCCACTGGGGAGGGAGCGATCAGAATCACCCAGCTGAATAAATATTTTCGAAACATCTATTTTGATGGGTTCATCTTCCCTCCGCATTTAAAGAGAATTCCAGTCGAGGCTGAACAAACAATGAATGACTATATCAATGATGTTTATAGCCAGTACAAGGAGTGGATGCAGACCGCGGGCAAAGAATCGACGGTGGCCTTCGAGCGGGCCAAAACAATTGAGAAATTAGAAACTGATCTCACTCAAAAAGACCGCATAATTTGGGTGCTTTATGATGAGAGCGGGTCCGCCAGAAACTAAGAGACAAAGGCCAACACAAGGGCTGATGAGGCTACTCGATGAATGGAAGAGATAAGGCAGACTCACTTACCCCTGGTTGAGGAGATGGGGCATCGAACTACCACAGTCATGGACGAACACAATGGGGGCACTTAAAGAGCTTGAAGAGCTTCAGGCCAAATTTGCTGAAATCGTCAAAGAGAAAGACGATGCAAACAAAGCTGTCGAAGAACCGTGTGAACAAGCTATGGTGCTTAGGGAAGAGATGGATGCGGCAACGCTTAAAATTCAGGAAACCAATGCTAGGGTTGAGAACGAGGTGAAAATGGAAAAGACTAGGTTAGAGGTGGATATCGAAGATCTTCTTATCGCATACAACGCTAATGTTTTGAAGCACCGAAACATAACTTGGCTCGATAACTATCAATCACACTTGTATAATGCTTGCGGCCATGTGGTGGAAGATGAAAAGGCAGAACGCCAAGCTGAATTAGTCGATGAATTTGAACTAGAGAACCAAGTGCTGAATGAAGATGATTGAAAAGTTCTCCACGATATCACGATAGCATTCGGAGGCTAGAGAAGGTTCTGGCATTGAGCACCATGATGTGGGTTCTGAAAATCTTTTGCCAACCCTGCCTTAGTCTACTTCTATGGTTGACTCTCAGTCTGTTCCAGCATATAATCTTGATCAACCGTAGTTGTCCTCAGCTCGCGAGCATATCTCTAAAGCGGCTCCGCCACCTACGAGCCAATCTGAGGAAGGTATTCTGAACATTTCCTAAGCTCA
The DNA here is from genome assembly GCA_030765085.1 of Allium cepa. NCBI lineage: Eukaryota > Viridiplantae > Streptophyta > Magnoliopsida > Asparagales > Amaryllidaceae > Allium > Allium cepa. Next base: position 704,503,755 of record CM060938.1, on the reverse strand, counting down.
ATCAAAGCCAAAACCGCTGATTGAAGTAATCACTAACTCTTTTTCTTTGTCTCAATTCAATGATAAGGGCTACATCTGCCGTGCCTCCTGCAACTCAAGAGTCGCATCACAAGTAGGAGGCTATTATAACAGAAGCGACCACGACAACGGCCATTGCACCAACCGACAGGGCATAGAGGAGCATGCTTACTTTTGATGAGCAGATGATGGAGGTGCTTCTTGGCCACCAAAGCGACCTTTTTTCTCATGGGTGGGAGCACACCTATGACCAGTTCCTTGGTTCCAACTGCTAGCATCCTCGGTAATGCATAAACAATCCACGAAGAAGAGATAATAGCTGAAATTAACGCCGAAATGGAAGCGGCTGCGTGGGCTAGTGGCTTTGGAGGTGGGATGGTGGGACCTGGTCCAGTCCCTTTGCGAATGATTTCTCTTGGAGGCATGGTCATCGACACCAGTGTACCTCTTCCAGCTTCCAACATCGATCCTGTCCCTCCGACTCTGCCTTCAGAAAGTATTCCAATCCATGTGAGTTCAGAGGAGGAGGTTACCATATGACCCCGATTGGAGATCAACCACCGAAAGCCAAGGGCTCAAAAAGGCTTCCAAGCGGTGATTTCAAAGGGCTATGCCAAAGAAGAAGAAGAAGAAGGTGAGAGAGTAGACATGTCTTCTCGGCTTATTTTTGGTAAATAGATAAGAATTTCCTTTTGCTTTTGTAGGCCATGTATAGATGTGGGTTCGGCCCCTACTAGTAGTATTTTTTGGAATAATTTTGCACTTATCCTTCTTTTCCAAAGAATAGTTGAAATAAAATTCCATTTTGTCTTCAACACAGTTTTTGTTTATTTCGCTTAAGTATTTCAACATTCGAACTTCCATTCAGTGCACTTGCGGAGTCTTAGCCTTCGAATCGGACCCGGGTTTAGTTGCTAAGTTCTTGGGTCATGGCTTTGGGTCACTATCGAATCGTTAAGTCAAATTCTAATACTGCACTGTCGCAATCAGTGGCTGATATTTAAGTTCTACCCCCAGTTTCTAGGACAAATTGAAATGATTGGTAGGCCATCATTTTTCGACTTTGACATATCAAGCTCAACCCTATTGGAGAGAGACTGAAACAAGACGAGTTCGGGTGGTTGAATCACACCTACTCATCTCTCGATGATTGCATCCATACATTGGGGATCACACTTGTACATCGGTGGTCGGTCACACTCGTTTAAGGTTTTGAGATATGTCCACGCTTCGATGACTTAAGCTATTTTATGGGCGGTCAGTCACACCCGTTTGATATTTAGAACTTCATCCGCACTGTGGGGATTATATTGATTCGTGGGTGGTCAATCACACCCACTTTACGTTTATACTCCGGCCCGCACTCCGGGGGCTCGGAATTGTCCTATAGGTGGTCGACTCATACCCGATTTGTGTTTATACTCCAACCCGCACTTTGGGGATTTAGAGTTAGTCGATGTTTATACTCCAGCCCACACTCTAGGGACTTAGAGTTAGTTGATATTTATACTCTAGTTCACACTCTGAGAATCTAGAGTTGGTAAACAGATGGTCGATCACATCTATTTTGAGTTTTAGAATATCATTCGCACTCCGGGAACGATGGAATTATCAGGATCGTGTATGGTCGATTCACATCCACCCTGGATTAACAAGTGAGGTTGTTAGATGGATGGGTCCATCCTCCTCGACCTTGGTTTGAATATGCGAAAAGTCATTAGGTGGACGGATCCATCCTCTTCAAGCCCATATTAGTGATTTTATACTTCAGTTCGCATTCTGGGAATTTGGAGTTAGTGAGAGGATTGTCGTGTATCAATCCTTTTTTGGCATCAGTGTGATGACTTGTCCCCGAGCTCCAGTTTCACTTAGCGAGTGACCGATCGTATCACAGTCACTTACTATTTGAATAATTCCCACCGTAGGGTGGAACTTAGCTCTCCGTGCATTGTGATGGCCATATGATGCATTTTAAAAATCACTCCTCTGGCTCGAAGAAATTCATTTTAGTGCTGAAATTATAAAATACGGCAAAGTCAGTTGCCTTATTACAAATTCAGATTTCGAAATGCATAAACAAATTGCAAATGACAAGTAGACTGCATAAATAAATAAAGCCTATTATGGTAGTAGAGATGAAGACTTTCGCTGTTCTAGGCTCTCGGTAGAGTAAGACCGTCAATAGTCGATAATATGAATGTGCCGTCTTTGAGATTTCGTTCGATGACATATGGTCCTTCCCACATTGGCTTCATATGTGAAGGAAACCGGTAAATTCTCTTAAGGACGAAATCACCGAGTTCAAAGGTTCAGGGTTGGACCTTGGCATTGTATAATAGAGCGACTCGACTTTGGTATGCAGTTGCCCTTAAATCAGCCTCTTCTCGCTTCTCATCCAATAAATCCAGAGATTCGGCAAGTAATATAGCATTTATCTTCGGATCATAATATGTCACACGTTGAGAGGATACTTCCATCTCGACTGGAATAACGGCTTCAGAACCATAGGAAATAGAAAATGGAGTGTGGCAGGTTGTGGATTTGTGTGTTGTCCGATAAGCCTATAAGGCCATAAGGAGTTCATCGACCCATTTGCCCCCTGCATTTTCCAGTAAGTTTCAGAATGGACCTTATAACTTTATTGACGCCTTCAACCTGTCCATTCACCTGAGGGTGCGCAAGTGTAGAGAACTTCTTCGGGATATGGAATCGTTGACATAAATCCTTAAATTCAACACTATCGAATTGTGCTCTGTTGTCGGTGATGATGGTACGTGGGAGGTCAAATCGACAAATAATGTTGTGTACCACAAAGATGATCACTTTCTTCGTTGTGATAGTAGCAAGGGCCTAGCTTTCGCCCATTTGGTAAAGTAATCAACTACAACGATAGCGTACTTCACACCACCTTTGGCTAGAGGTAGCGAAATGATAATGTCGATGCCCTATACTGCGAACGATAATGGACTGACCATCTGAGTTATTTTGGTAGGTGGTACCCTTGAAATCTGAGTGTGTTTTTTACATATGTCACATTTTCTAGAACAATCCGATGCATCGTGATTTATAGTTGGCCAATAATATCCATATCGAAGCACTTTTTTGGCAAGAGCTTCCCCCTCGGTGTGATTGCAAAATCCTCCTTCATGTACATCATGCAATACTCGTTTGATTTCATCGTGGGCGATACACCGGAGTAAAGGAACAGAGTAACCACTTCTACACATGACTCCATTTTGAATAGTAAACCGCGAAGCCTTTCGAAGAACTAGTCTTTTTTCACTCCTGTGCTTGGGCAGAGTCTCATGCTCGAGGCAGTTTCTGAATGGAGTCATCCATGACTCCTTGTCAGGAATGACTTCAAATGCCTAGTCTGTTTTCATCTAATCGATGCTTGGGGAAGATAATGCCTCTACGAGAACGATTCCCATTTGTTGTGCCTCACCTATACTGGCTAACTTTGCTAAGGAATTAGCCTTTTGATTGCGTTCTCAGGCTATGAAATAGATGGCATAATAATTGAACTGGTCCAATATTTCCTAAAGCCAAGCAAGGTAAATAGCCAGTCTACGGTCTTTGGCGTGGTACTCTCCCCGAACTTGACACACGACCAATTACGAATCACAGTAAATCTCCATAGTGATTATTCTTAAATATCTGGCAAGTCTCCGTCTGGCAAGCAAGGCTTCATATTCGGCCACATTGTTAGTTGCGTAGAAATCAAACTTTAAGACATAGCATATAGGTCAGCCTTTAGGAGTTTCAAGCACAACTCCGATGCCTAAATAGCGATCATTTGATGCGCCGTCAGCATGTAGTTTCCAGATATATTTAGGAGATTTACCAGTTTCGGGCAAGTCCTCCGAGATAGTGAATTCAGCGATGAAATCTACATGGACCTTGGTTTGAAACCTACCAGACGTCTCAGGCCGCGTAAGGACCTATCGTAACCGCTGGTCGGTGTAGGTGGTAATTGGATGAGCCTGGAAATATGGGCTGAGCATCCTTGTGGAAATGACAAGACAAAAAGCAAGCTTTTCCAGCTTTGGGTAATTTCTCTCTGCTTCGATCAGTCGTTTGCTAATGTAAGATACTGGCCGTTGTATCCGGTCTTCGTCACGAATTACGGCAGCACTGATTTCGTTTCTGATACTGCCAAGTAGACGTACGATCTCTCATGATTAATAGGCTTTGATAGAATGGGTGGTGTGGATAGGCGTTGAACTAGTGCTTGGATTGCGCCCTCGCATTCTATAGTCCATTCAAAATTTCGTTTCCCTTTCCTGATCAGATCAAAGAAGGGAATGCATTTGTTGGTGGATTTTGAAATGAACCTGCTTAGTGCTGCTACTTTTCCATTAAGGCTCTAAACCTGCTTTATAGTCCTTAGAGTTTCAAGATTTCTGATTATCCAGATCTTCTTGGGTTTGGCTTCAATTCCTTCAGCACTGACAATAAATCCAAGGAATTTTCCATATGCGACCCAAAGTGGCATTTCAACGGGTTGAGTTTTATTCTATATTCTCGAAGGATGTTGAACATCGCTTCCAAATCTTTGATATGATCAGTGGAGAATCGTGAATTTACAAGCATATTTTCCATATATACCTCCATGGTTTCTCCGATCTGGTTGGTGAACATTCGATTAACTAACAGTTGGTAGGTTTCCCCGGCGTACTTGAGTCCAAAGGCATGACATTGTAGCAGTAAAGTCCCAGATCGATGGCGAAGCTGGTGTGCTCCTGATCAGGCAAGTGCATGGGTATCAGATTGTAGCCAGAAAACACATCCATAAAGGATAAGAGTTCATGTCCAGCCGTTGAGTCTACGAGTTGATAGATTCAGGGAGGTGGAAAACTATCTTTAGGGCAAGCTTTATTCAAGTCTGAGCAATCAATGCACGTTCTCCATTTCCCATTATATTTTCTGACAAGTACATGATTGGACACTCATTTCGGATATAATGCATCTCGGATAAATCCGTTCGAATTTAGTTTATCTATCTCTTCCTTAAGGGCAGCAGATCTCTGTAAATCCATACCACGCCTTTTTTTCTTGACTGAGACATGCCCAGGGTCAATATTCAATGTGTGGCTCGTGATTTCGGGGAGATTCCATACATGTTAGAATGTGTCCAGGCAAACATATCGAGGTTTTCCCTGAGAAATTCAACCATTTCCTCCTACATCTGTTGGCTTAGCTGAGATCCAATCTTTATCATTTAAGAATCGCCATGATCGTCGATTGGAACATCGATCGTCGGCTCGGTTGTGGAAGCCTGACTATCTTTACTTTCATCTTCACTTTCGTTATGTCTCAGGCCAAGATCCCTTGGGAATTGGTCGGCGTGCCCGAGCTTAGGCACGTTAGCTGTCATTTTTTAGCAAAGCGGACGCAGAGAGATTCCTCTACACCCTTTCCTTTTTCTTTTCGCTATGCCTCCCACAGCTCAACAATATAGCAGGCTACAAAACATCTCCAACACCATCGTCGGTAGTGAATTTTAAAGTTTGACTCCAAGGGGCAATGGCAGCCCTGAACTTAGCTAGGGCCGGTTGGTCTAAGAAGGCATTGTATTGCGAAGTCTATATCCAATACAACAAATTGTAATGTCCGGACTCTCCGGCGTTCTCCAATTCCTAACTCCACTGGTAGCTCCACCAACCCAGTGGGAATAGTCACACTTCCATTGAAGCCATGAATACGAGACTAACAAGGCTTTAAATCCTTTGCCTCCATCTTCATCTGATCATAGGCTCGCTTAAACAATATGTTCACTGAACTCCCACTGTCTAGTAAGATCCTCTTCATTCAAGAAGGATCTACTTGAGTTGAAATGACAAGTGGATCAATGCTTGGGGCTACGACTCTGTCGGCATCCTTGCTCTAGAATACGATATTGTCTTCCATTGTCTCCTACTACTTGGTCGGAGCCGCGTCTTCCAAATTACTACAACATTTGAAGCTCGCATGCCTAATAGAACTGGCATATGATTCCATTTCCTCCCAGCATCTATTTGTGGGATGAGGACCACCACTAACAGTATTAATCACTAGCCTCCCACTGGTAAGAGCGGGTTCCTCCGATCTTGCCTGATTTGGTGTTTGGTTTTAATTTGATGGGCCCACACCTCCAGACGGCGACGCCCAAACAAACTGCTCCAACGTTCTCTCTCGTATCGTTTTCTCAGTAATATCCTACAAATGATGACACTCGTTTGTGTTGTGGACATAACCATCGTGAAATCTACAAAGCTTTCCTCACTAAATCAGTTTTTTCAACGATTGCTTCAGAGAAGGTTTCTTATCTTGGATAGTATTTCAGGTCTGCAAGTACATGTTTTCCAGAGACGTATTTAAAGGAGTATAATTGTCAAACATAGGAGCCCTACATTGTGGCCCTCGGTTCTGATCCTATTTCCTGCTTTGATTTCCATTGCCTTTCTGTTGATTCTATTTATTCTGTATATTCAATTGCACTTTTCCAAATCTTTTCTCAGTTTGTTTAACACCGATATGCTTTGGATTCCTTCTACACTAGACTCTGCTTCATCCTTTTTCCTAGACTATTTCACATCCTCCCTCCTCAAGTACTGGGCTGCCTTGGAATAGAAATAGTCCAATGATGCGGGGGGTTTTTCTGGCAAACCAGTTTCCAAATTCATATTCGGGACTGATCCTCTTAGTTAGTGCTATCAGAATTAAGTTGTCATTGGGATTACTAATCTCCGTTCATGCAGCGTAACCTCCTTAGATAATGTCTGAATGTCTCTCCGGGAGCTTGAGTGACACTAGACAAGGTGTTAACATCTTTCGGCCTTGCACCATGAATGCGACACTTTTCAACAAACTTCATTGCCAACTAGTAAAAACATGAGATAGATTGAGGTGGTAGACGAGTAATCCACATAGTTTTTATTCCCTTCAGGAAAATCGGGAAATTTCAGCATGTGACCACATCATCAGCTTGTGTGGCATTCATTAACCATTCGTACTTTAAGATGTCTTGTTTAGGATAAGAGCTCCTTCATAAATAGGTAGAGTTGGATTTTGAATCGCCGAGGTGGTTCCGCATAGAGTATATCATCAGTAAAAGGGAAATGACTCTGGGGGATTCCCCAATCGTCATTGTTGAGGCCCTGACTTTCATGGATCATCTGATGGATCATTGTTGGGATATATGGCATCTGGATGTCTGAGCCAAGGTATGGTCGGGTTCCATAATACGAGGATGGGACAGTCACACTCCATGCAGTTAATTTTCTCGGTAGATTCAAAGCGGTGGAGGTACAAAAAGTCATAGCGGAGATACAGCGAGGATATAGCGGGATATAGCGGATTGCTCTAAAATAGCATATAAAACTCATACTTAACGTTCTTACAAATATATAAATGGTAATAAATTAAAAATTATCATTCAATTGAATTTTAAATAATACATAAATAATTTTAAATAAAAACATGTGTGGATATACTTTAAATAAACGAAAAACTGTTATATAACAAATTGAATTTGGTAGAATATTAAAGTATTTTCATTTCTGAAAATATATTAAAAAATTAAAACAAATAAATTAGTTTCATAATTTTATACTTTATAAATGCAATTTTTCAATTCATTTTACTAAAAATGATACAGCAGAAATAGCGAAATATAGCGGAAATAACGGGATATAGCGAAATAGCGGGGACTAAAGCGGAAAGGCTATATTTTGGGGCTATAAGGAAAAAATCATAGCGGTAGGGCGGGGTTGTAGCGAGGTAATAGCGGGGCATTAACTGCACAGGGTCATAGTCGATGGTCCATATCTCGCCTCCTTGGTACTAGGTTTTCAGGAATGTAAGGCTTAGGAGTATAATTGCGTTGATGGTGGGTCGAATCTATTCGGTTCCGAGCATCAACTTCCAATTTAATAGCGGCGTTGCAGCGCGGTTGTCAGTAGTGTGATAAGGAACAGTACCTCCTCAAGAGGAGGGTCCGGTCTAATGACTGGTTGATGGGCCAATGGTTGCCCAAGATCCAATGTGCGCTGATGTCTAGTAGCCTATGTATAATTTCCATCTAGCCATGGGCATGTGGATCGATGATTGTAGTCTGAAGAGCATGAACTCTCAGTGGATGAATAGGAAGCCTGGTCCCTTCTGGATCTCCTTCGTCTTTCATAGTTCAGCCGATTGGTCAATTCTGCATTAGCATGGAGTTGCTGAGTAAGCTGCCGACGGCTTTGCATCAGCTCTTGCATTAGAAGTTGAAACTCTTCCCTGGTGATCGGGCGTTGCGGATCTGAGGATCCAGTAGCATTCTGGATGGTAGAAGGAAGTTGCACGGGGTTTTGTCTGTCCCGTCCTTCTGGATCTAATCCTGTTGAAGTAGTCATACTATTGACCATGGTGGATAGCGAAGCTCTCTCCTAGACTTGGTACGAATCTGAATAGTATGGAAGAACTTCTGAACTTGAAATCTGGATCTTCTTCTTAGATTCTTACAATTCGATATCGGTAGTAGATCCAATGAGCAGGAGAAAACTAGGTTTTCACAATGAAAGCACCAAAATGTTTGTACCAAAATTGAGCACAACATTCTTTGGATGTGTTTGAAGAGATAAAATGAAAAATATAAATAGAAAATGAGGAAGATCTAATAAACACACCAATCGATAAACAGGAAAAACGCATGGAAACACACAGATTTAGAGTGGTTTGGCATATGGCCTGCGTCAACTATGAAATGGCTGACTTTTATTAATTTTTGCTTGCTGGTTACAAAGAGTTACAATAGTATAATCCAAGTATAATGATATTTTCCGTAAAGTCTGGACGTAGAAGAGCAAAAGGTCCCTTTTCAATAGGTCCTTGGCTGCTATTTATAGGCGTAAGCAGCAAATATCTTACCCAGATTTCTGAAGACCTCTTCCCTCACATGGGTGGGCCCACGTAATCGATCCTCGGTTGTTTGGACTCGATTTGTGATCGATATGAATGAAATTCATATCAATCAAGATTTAGCCCAATCGAGTCGAGATCTACCACGAAGATTCCTGAGGTTGCACAGAAGCTTCTGCGAAAATATAGTGGCATTTGGACTTGTAGATCTCGAGTTATGATCGATGCAAGTTTGAATTTGTTAAAGGCTACTTACTTTGCATCACTTTTGTTCGCATTGCTTCTGTTTGCATCGCTTCTGTTCGCATCGCTTCTGGGCACATGCTGACCGATGACGTGGCATTAACTTTTAGGATCGATCCACTTTTTATGTCGAGTGACCGAATCATACACTTAACTATGCCTTCTTCATATCGATTACATGAAGCTCTTTTCGTATCGATGCAGACAAGTCACTTTGCATCGATGTTTGGAGGCCGCTTCGTATCGAACCCGGGGATTGCCCTTTGTATCCGTGCTTGTGTATGCTCTTTCGTACCGATCTTTGGCTCTTTCCTTCGTATCGATCAAGTGAGTGATCAATACAAAACTTGCCTCTTATGCATGAAGGATAGGAACTGAAGGGCCTTGATGGATGGATATGAACTTATGCTTATGGGCCGATGGATACGAATAGGATGGTTGTAAGATGACGGATACGTAATGGATCGATGCAAAATAGATGGATACGAACAAAACGTGCCTCTCACAGAATTTGATCGATCCATAACCTGAGCATACGAAATCTGATCGACTTGAATTTTGAAACGTTGGCTTTCATAGTTTTGCTTACCGTGTCATATCAATTGTAGCTTGATCAGGACTCGGGCAAAGTTTATCAGTATCCATAGTACACCTATGTACAATCGATCTCCAAAAGGACCGTCTTCAGTTTCGGTCAATTTCTTGGTATCACGGCCTTGCCAAAGGGCGGGATAACAGTCGGCATGTAAAACCATATAGCCGTGTCTATTTGCGGTATTTTTATATCAGGAATTTGAATATCTACCAACCATGCATAACTGTTAGGACTTTTAAAAGAGATTAATAGTATTCCTAACTTTTTATAAAAAAATGAATTTCAAGCATCTTCTAACCATGCATAACTATTGAGACTTTTAAATGGTATTAGAATCAACTTGTTTATTTAATAATCAATTTTTATATATGTTACAACATGCATTATCGTGAGGATTTTTAAATGAGCATGAAAGCACATATACAAATATTCTAAGCAATTCACCCATTCATAACCGTGAGGACTTTTAAATGAGAGTGAATACTTTGGATGTTTTTACTAAAAAAATAAATAAAACAAAAAACGAATAATTTTCCATTTAAATTACCACACATAGACATACTATATTAGATCTTGATAAGTGATGGTCGTTAGAAATATTATAGAAATAGAGATGGTCGTGATTTTTTTACCCATCAAAAGTTGTTATAATTCTTGTTTAAATTTCTAAAGAAATTTACTAAATATACTGTCTCAATTTATAATATACAATTGATATCAACACTCATCACTTTTTCATTCACTATTTATCTTTTCGATAATCAGTAGGGAGTCAAATTAGTTAATGTGGTCATTTAAGATCAAATCAAAAAATAAATATAAACTTAAATTTTCTAAAATGGCTAATCTAAAACAAGGTTAGCAAAAACTATTTTCTAGAAGGGGTTTTATAAGAAAAATGTCTGCTAATTGAAAATCATTTGAAATGAAAAATATGTAGATATTTTCTTTAAAATGTGATGCAACTAATGAATGTCTCTACATAAAACATGTTCCACTAGTACTTTTTCCATCAATCAGATTACCAGTGTAATCTGCATCTGAATTTCTCTTAGACTCAAGATTATCATTAGCTGGATATCATAGACCAGACCATGAAGTTTTAACAAATTCCTTAATATCCTATTTTACAGTTTTAAATGAAATTCTTTTGAATTTGAATTGAAACTGTGCAAATAAACAAACATAGAACATAGTGTCTGATCTAGAAGCGGTAAGATAAGAAAACATATCCACGTGTATCTAGAGAAACTTAAAAACAATACAAGACAATATCTCTTATAATCTAAACTTGCAATATCGTTAGTTTAAACGAATCTATATGAACTAGGTAAGAAACTCTAGAGGTACTTACAGTGTTCTTGGTATAAAAAGATAATTAGCCAACAATTTTCATAATTCAAAATCATTGATTATCACATAACTGGCTAGTTTAAATCAGATTACGGTGCAGATTTTTACATTTAACAAATTGTTCAAGATAAATATACCATTACCTATTTTACCTTTGCCGATAATTTTTCATTGTTACCCATTATAATTCTGCCACCTTTATACTAGGCTAAGAAACGTTGATTTGTCGCCTATTGTGTGCCTAGAACAGGCAAAATCCATGTAACACTGTTGTTATTCCTTAGCCCACCACCACATCTACACGAGAAAAGATTTTTTTGACCTATTTTTTTTTATAGATCCATGATTGTTAGTGGTAAAAGATTTCGATAAACATGTTTGTGTAGGCCTAAGATTATTTATATTTGTTTCTTTTGGCACCTAGATTTGTCTGACTTAAAGGGATTTTATATTTGTGCCTTCTGGAACCGAAATTGGTATGGTTTTCACATTTTGAGGTCTATACCAACAATTTTTTTGATTTTGTCTAATTTTTCTACAAATTGTGCACTTGGATTTGTCTTGATTAATTTTGCTTCTAACAAGTTCAGATTGATAATATCCAAGTCCTTATCTAATATTATTTACGGTTTGCTTCCCAAATAGCATATTTAGCGATATTTCTCCTTTGGGAAATTTTCCTAAAGTTATAGAAAATTATTGGAATTGTGTTTTGAGAGATTCATTTTCATTCAATAATTGAGTGCACTTTTTAATAGATTTTCTCTCCTGGTATTTTCACTTTTGTTCAAAATCACAATTTCATTTTCAAGTGATTTAATTTTAATTTCTGATTTTTTAATCTCTTCTTCAAATGATGGACACTTATCACACTTAGTGCTCTTGTTTCGATAGTTTTTAGCCAATTGATCAAGCTATTTATTTAATTCTATCAACTAACTCTTTATGATTCAATTTTAGCATTTCTATCTCTTAGTCTTTCAAAACAGTCATTTAATTTGTGAAAATATATAGTAATTCAGAATGAGTAAGTTTTGATGCCTCGCTGGCTCATCATCATTGTCAATTGTTTCTCCCTGAAGATATAAATTTTCTTTTTCACTCTCACTGCCAGTGCTTTTATCTCCTTCATCAGTTTCATCCCAAGTAGCCAAAAAACTTCTCCTTTTCTGTTTCTTTCCTTGGCTGAATCGATTGTAAGGACAATTGGGCTTAATACGACTGGGTTTATTGCACTTGTGACATATGATCTCCTACACTTCTGAGTTGTCTAGTACTTTGGCTATTCTGCTTTTCAATTGTTGATTTGGAGCTAGATTTCCGTATTTTTATTTCTTTTTTTGAATCTCTTTATTAGTATCGCCAATTCAGCTGCTCCACCATCATTATCATCATCACTTTCCATTGTTCCTTTGAGAGCTATTGATTTCTTTCGCGTATCACCTCCTTTGCGTTCTTCCTTGAATTTGATTTCTAGATCATAAGTGGTGAGATTTCCGATGAGTTCTTTGACTTTAATCTGTTTTAAATCTTATGATTCTTGAATAGCACTGACTTTTTCTTCAAAACTTTGTGGAAGGACTTTGAGGATTTTTCGGACTATTTCCAACTCTGTGTATGATTTTTCGCGAGCTTTTGATTTGTATACGAGACTAGAAAGCCATCCATACATCTCCTTGACATTCTCATCCTTGGCTATTGTGAATTTCTCGTATTCGCTACTAAACATGGTAAGACGAGATTCTTTGACTTGAGATGTTCCTTCTTAAGTCACTTCAAGTGTGTGCCAGATTTTCTGTGCAGTTAGACAATGTCAGAAATGATTAAATTCAATTTGATCTAATGAGTAGATAATAGAATTCATAGTTTTAGCATTAGCATTCTATAGTTTATTTTCATGATCTGTCCATTAATCCATCAGTTTTTCAGTTTCTTGATTATCTACCACTATAGTTGGTGTCCTATATTCTGTCCCAACAATATTCCAAGCATTAGTGGTTTTTAGAAAATATTTCATTCTTTTTTCCAGTAAGCATATTCACCATTGAACATTGATGGTCTAACTATGGACTGACCTTAAGCAAAATCAATATTAGAAGAAGCAATTTTAAAATATCAAAAATTTAAATATAATAATTTGTTTTTGATAAATTAAATTTTTTTAAAAAAATTGTCTTTTGTTCCTAGCTCTGATACTACTTGTAGGATCGATTTCACCCTAAAGGGGGAGTGAATAGGATGATACTAACAGTAACAAAAATTAATGCGTAAATATATAAAATAATGTTAGCATAGACAATGGCTGAATAATAAATGCAGAAATAGAACAACCTGTGCAGTTAATGCGCTCGGTAGATTCAAAGTGGTGGAGGTGCAAAAAGTCATAGCGTGGATACAGCGAGGATATAGCGGGATATAGCGGATGACTCTAAAATAGCATACAAAACTCATACTTAATGTTTTACAAATATATAAATGGTAATTAAATGAAAAATTGTCATTCAATTGAATTGTAAATAATACATAAATAATTTTAAATGAAAACATGTGCGAATATACTTTAAATAAACGAAAAACTATTATATAACATAATTGAATTTGGTAGAATATTAGAGTATTTTCATTTCTGAAAACATATTAAAAATTAAATCAAATAAATTAGTTTCATAATTTTATAATGTATAAATGCAATTTTTCAATTCATTTTATTAAAAAAGATATAGCGGGAATAGCGGAATATAGCGGAAATAATGGGATATAGCAGAAATAGCGGGGATTAAAGCGGAAAGGCTATATTCTGGGGCTATATGGAAAAATCGTAGCGGTAGAAATCCGCTATGAGATATAGCGGGATTGTAGCGGGGTAATAGCGGGACATTAACTACACAGAGAACAACAAAGATTTACCAGCATCGGCAAAACCCTGCCTACGTGCTGTCCTCAAGGTTTCTACTAGAAATTAAGTAGTCAGACGCTTACACACATAAACTCGTGAAACCCGCTATCGGCTAACCTAATTCTTTGATCAAAACCCTACCACAACATAGCCACTGAGTTGCGACTTCTCGAACTACACCACCATATTTCGTCCCCTAGTCAAACGACCAGAATTTTATAACAGTTTAAAAGTAAATTACAAAATAAAAACAACACAAAAACAAGAAACCCTAATTTTAAAAATATAGCTCAATAGAAATTAATTGTGAGCCTAAAAAAAAGCTGTGATAAAAAATGTGTTCCCCTTTTCGCTTTTTATTTCTTCGGCCCGTGTTCTTTACTTTATGAAAAATGGTTGCACTCGTTCCTCTTTCAATAATTTAGGGCTTTTGAAATTTGAGGCGGTCGTTTATTTTTCGAGCGATTGAAGTGATTTTCTTCGCTTTGCTCTGTCAATCGTCTCCTATCTTCGATTTGCTTTCGGCTTCTTCAATAAGTCGAGTTGGATGTTGTGATTTGGTACATGATTTTCTTATTCAATTTGAATTTTCTCGACTTAGATTCGAGCTATATGTGTTTTCATACCTTAGCTAGCTCTGGTATTTTTTTCATCTCGAATGTTATTCATGTGGATGATGATTTGGGTTTTAAATAGGGATAACTCCCTAAATGTTCGACAGAACGGGACATACCCCGTATTCTCTGACATATGGGTGTGAAGCAATGTTACTAATTAGGATTGAAGTACCATCACACCGATGGGTTGCCTATGCATTTTACAAGATTCGAGAATAGAAGAAAGAATCACTAGATTTCATACATAAGCTAAGAGATGAAGCAGCAGTAAGAACCGTCGAATATCAGGGGTGAATCTCTAAATATTACAACTCAAGTGTAAGAGCTTGGCCATTTCAAAAAGGGGGCTTGGTACTTCGTAGAGTAATGCTAACACTACGAATCCTATAGATGGACCGCTAGGACCAAATTGGGAGGGGCCATTAAACATATGCAAAGTAATCCAACCAGGAGCTTACAAACTATGTCGCCCAAATGGCAATATGATACCTAGGACATGGAATTCTAAACATTTAAGGCCATATTTTCCATAGATGGATTGATAAAGAAATTCTTTTAAATGAGAAAATATACATGGTTCGGAGTGAAATGCTCCTTAAATTTGGACACTACCTATGATGGTAGTCTACCTAAGATGGTAGAAAAGCCTCTATCCATGCCGAGATGGCCAGGTCAGAGTGCCTCTTAGAGGGAGGATGGAGTAAGCCTTTATCCACGCCTAACATGACCAAGGTAGAGCAGGGAACAAGCCCTTATCAGAGCCACGCTATGGCCAAGGTAGAGCACCCAACAAGACCCTATCCATGCCGCAAAAGGGCTAAGGTAGGGCGCCTCCTAGGGGAGGTGAGGTATGTCCTTGGTTCCAGCCTCTAAGATGAGCTAACTAAGTGCATCAGACAATGGACTAAGATGTCAAGTCCCAAGAAGAGGCTCAATCAAAAAAGGACTAAGTTGTCCAAGCCTAGGTGAGCTCATTTCATAATGGACTAAGACGTCCAAGACGAAAAAGAGGCCCGATAATAAAAGGACTATGATGTTCAAGCCCAAGTGAGGCTCATTCCGTAATGGACTAAGACGTCCAGGCCTAAAAAGAGGCCCAATCGAAAAGGGACTAAGATGTCCTAGCCCAAATGATGCTCGATCTGTAGTGAACTAAGATGTTCACGCTTGAGAAGAAGCATATCCAATGATGGACTAAGATGTCCTAGCTCAAGAGGTGGCTAATCAATTTATTTCTATACACATTCTTAACTCAGAGGGTTCACGCCCGTCAAAGAAGACGAAAGCGTATGAGTAGAATGGAACTCCACTTTCTATTACCCGAATCTAGGTCTCGGGTTTTTCACCTCTATACATCAGCCATAAAAACACGAATCTGGGTTTCAGGTCTTTCATATAAAGAATTCATCATCTGATACCCGAATCTGGGTATTGGGACTTTCTTAACGTCATCTACAAATACTCAAATCTAGGTTTCGTAACCTTCTTAAAATCTTCTATAAATACCCGAATCTGGTTTTCGGGACCTTCTTAACATCATCTATTAATGCCGGAATCTAGGCTTCAGAATTCTCGTATGTGAATTTCAAAATCTAATACCCAAATCCGCATTTTACAATTTTATCAATCGCTGTCTTTACTAAACCCAAATCAGGGTATGAGAACATTATCAAGTACTATGGTTCATAATACTCGAACTTAAGTTTCAGTATCATTATCTGACTTTTTCAAAATACCCTAATCTGGGTCTATGCGTCTGCTATAAAGACTATTTTCATGAGCTTTTGGTTATTCAAAATACGCCCTAACGTAGACAAAGGAATTTTATTTTAAAAAACATCTGCCTATGCAACTATGTGCCCCAATCATCACCGAAAATTGATTCTTTTTGCAAAAGAATCGACTTTGATATGTCCTGATCTGGACTCAAAATTTAATATGGGAACCGTACTACTAATTCTTGTTTGATTGTCCATAAAAACCTAAATCTAGATTTGTAAATTCGTATATAAAACTATCTAGGGATACTACTATCTGGATTCTAAATATTGCGTTATCAATATCTAAACTTCATAAGTTAATGCCCTAATCTGGGTTAGATTCTTGGGTGATATAATGTAATTGGATCTATTGCAAGTAACCAAAAATCCCAAAATTAAAAGTTGGTATCTTTGAATTTCAAATAATGCTTATCAAGCGGATAAGGATTTAATATGCTGATTAGTTATTGAATATAAATGTAAGAATGACAGTAAAAATGGTACTTTTAACTTTTAATTTTTGTAGGAAAGTCAAAATCATAAGGAGTAACAAAGCTATGGAAAACTTTGTCCTAAAGAACAAAAGCTTCTTTCATATAAGGGGGCTAACCGTAAAACTCTTTGAAGGCTGGATTATGAAAGAAGAAAAATCAAATTGGAGTTTTAATGAAGAGATAATCCAAGTCATAATGAAAGACTTAAGAAAGATGTTCAAAAATTCTAGTTACTCCTACAATGTAAAGCCTTTGACTCAGATGAAAACATACAGAGGCTTCCACCACAGCAAACCTTTCAACACAGATGAGAAAGTAGTGATGACTTCAAAGCTTCTTTTGAAAGTGATTAATAGCCATCCTTTAGACTACACACCAAACCTTCAAAACCAAAGGTTTTGATCTAAAGTAACCTTTTCGAAAGCTTAGTAAGCCTTTTGAAACGGTTGAGACACTTCCAGGATACCTTTGGACAGTATCGAAAGGTGCTATGAAGATAGAAACACTCAGAGCAAAGAATGAAAAACAGCTTTTGGCAATGTTCGAGTAAAGACAAACCTTTCGACAAGGTCGAAAGGTTCACAAAAGATGTAAAAGGTAACCCTTTTGATGAGGTCGCAAGGTTAATGAAATCATAGAAGCGGTAAACCTTTCGACAAAGTCGACAGGTCCATAAAGGCATATTGAAAACAAACCTCTTGACAATATCGAAAGGTTCAGAACAGCATGTTGTAGACAAACCTTTCGACAATGTCGAAAGAAAACTTTTCGTTGGGGTTAGAATGTTCATGATAGCATATGGAAGACAAACCTTCCAACAAGATCAAAAGGTTCACAATAGAATACAAAGAGGAGACCTTTCGATGCGGTAGAAAACAAGGGAGAAAAAGAGATAGGCCAAGAAGCGCCAGAGACTCCTAAACTTTCGATGAAGTTGAAGGGTTTAAAGCAGCATATAAAAAGGGGAACCTTTCGACATGGTAAAAAGCATGAAGTCGAAAGGTGAGCTGCTTGCAACTATAAATAAGACCCAAGGGGTCGAGTTTTCGGGGTCGAATTCTGGATACTGAATTCATCTTCTTTTTTCCACTTTTATAGAGATAATCCTGCTTCTAAAAACCCAAAATTGAATTGGGAGGTAGCTTAATTTCTTGAAACTCATTTTGGATATGAATAAAATTGAGCTGGCTCGTTCATGATGGATATTGGTAATAAAGAGAATCATTAAGATCATTAGCTAGACCAATGATCAATTGCACATTATTTCAACCTTTTTCATATAATCACTTTTGATTTGTCCTCTATATATATAAGATCAACTTAGATATTTCCCAACACAGCACATCATCATTGAAATCTTTACTTAATGTAAAGTAATGTGATGTATTGCATAAGCTAAACGCATGGTTATGGGAATAACTAAATTGATCTTATAAAGGAAAAGTAAAAGGGAGATAAAGATATAATCCAGGACTGCTTTGAAAGGGGGAAAACCTTTTGGCTTAGTCGAAAGGTTCACATCCTAATGATGTCCTAGGTTATATATGTCTTATAACCACTCATTATGGACTAGATTCGAAGGAAATCAACTTCCTTATGCGTTACCATAACCCTTCAAATTGATTCCATAAAAAGAAAGTGAACATCAATGGGACTAAAAGCAATTAAGGTTTAAAATAAGCTTTATATATCCTCGCAACAATTTCGAGAGGTTTCATACTTCACCTTTCGATACGGATAATAACGGAATAGTAATGTCGACCATAACTACATTCGACTCAAAGGGAAGGTGGAACTCAAATTAATGATTTCTGAAAGAAAACCGACTAAGAAATACTTCAACTTAGTCGAAAGGTTGGAGAAGTCTTGTCACATCTTTTGATAAAGCCGAAAGATCTGACAAACTTACATCTATTCCAACCAAGTCGAAAGCTGTAGTGATCCTGTTAACAAACTTTCGACGAGGTCAATAGGTTAGACTAATCCCTATCACCCCAACTTAGATGGAAGGTTGGGTAGGTTATGCCTATAACCTTTCGACAAGGTTGAAAGGTTTGACAATCAAGAATGTTATTGACCTGCTCGAAGGGTTGTAGTAGCCTCATTAACCTTTCGACAAGGTCGAAAGGTATGACTACTCACCATTCTTTTCTCCTAAATTAATTTGATTAAGACAATTTATTCAAAGATATACCTTCAGAAGTGAGAATTACCTCAACCACATGGCTTTTTCCAAAAAAAATTATGTTTCAAAAGCATTGGGGATGTTGATAAGTTTTCTTGTTAATAATGCTCCCTTATTCGCTTGTCTAACTCCTTATATAATCTGTTTATTTTTGCTTGTTTTCTTTCTAGTTTTGTTTCATAGAAGAGGATGGATTTCTTCCTTATCTAAATAAAATAATTACACTATTATAGCTTTCTAAGTAAAATTTTAAACAAAGAGTCCCATACCTGAGATATCGGGATAGAAGTTTGGGAAACCTACTTTTCTCTTGGTTCTTCAACATTAATGGAAGCTGGCTCTTCTTCTTGAGGAGCAGTGGGCTCGGTGGATTCAGGCATGACTTCTTTTTAGGAAGAAGGCTCTTTTTTAGGAGCTCTAATATCATCATCACCATCCTTCTCCGATGTTCCAATATGGCCCCTTTATCACCACCTGAACCATGACCACCATCGACGTTATCATCAATGTCATAGTCTTTTTCATCATTATGATTATCACCATCATTATTTTCACCCTCTTCTTCGGCTGTGTAATTCTTGTCACCCTCATCTTATGAGTAAGAATCTATTTCAAAATAGGGGACTACGAAGGAGAGAATCTGGAAGGCATTTCAATAGCCGTAGTTCCCTGCTTCATCTAGCTTATCTTGACCATAATTATATCTATGTGGGCAGAATCGAGTGTAGGAAAGCTGTGCTCTAGGTATTTGTCAAAATTATCTGCATAGGTTAGCATTAACGCATCTTCAAAAGAACTCAACAACATTTCCCCAAGTGCAGTGTCAAGAAACTGAGATACTCACCGTTTGGCGTCTAAGATGGTATCGACATCAAGTTTAAGGGAAGCCCTGGTTTTCTTTAATTTTTCATTCAGTTAGGTATTCTTTGCAGCCATACGGGCCTTCTTCTCATCGGATTCTTTTAGGGTAAGATGCAAGGAAAAAATTTCACCGGCAAGGAGTTTGCGACACCTTCTTTCTTCTGAGAGATCAGATTCTTATTGGAAAGAGAAGCTCTTAATCGTTCCAATTCGGAGGTGGCTTGATCTTGTGCTGTAGATAAAGAAGACATTTGATTTTTTAGAGTAGAAATTTCCTCCTGGGACTTGGAGGACTCAACAAAAGATTTAAAAGCTTTCCCGTATAGAGTTAAGCAACTCTTAGAAATTTGAAAGAAGAAATATAACACAAGTTAAAATTTTAGAGAAGAACAGTAATGATAAAGTCAAAGTAAAGTGAAATTTACCAAGAATTATTGCTCTATCAAAGAGCGGTAATGCCCCGCCAAGTCAAGAACAGAGGAAGGCAGTGGATATAAGTAAAGGATTCGGAATTTAAGATAGAACGGGCTATCTCTTCAAAGTTGATGGAAGAAGAAGAAGACGAATGTTTTAAAGAAATACACTTTAGAGTGGAAGTCATCCACAAAGCTTGTTCAATTTATTCGAGTGCGGCCGGAGAGATAGAAACAGTAATGCGAGAGAGCGGATCGTTAACAGTAGGAGTCTGCTCAGGTTATCTTAGGGAGCTTCGACGACTGGGCTCTTTGAAGCTTTATCGAAAGACTAATGTTCCTCCTCTTCTATGTCAACAATTTTGGCTATCTTCATAGGAGGTTCTACTTTAGTTGATAACGCCAACTCCCTTTTGATGCATATCATAGTTTTAACAAGAGATTGGACGATGGATGGCGCACGAGACGTTGCTGGAGAGGGAGCAGTACCACTAACAGGTTTTGTAGCCTGGTACACAGCTGTAAAAAATATTCCATACAGATTAAAAGTCAGCAGAATAATTCAGAAAGCAACAGGAATAGAAAAAAAATGTTGTGCCTATAACTTATCGAAATGGTCTGAGAAAATAGGTGACATAAGAGAGAAATGTTCGGGATCTCCCAAGGAGAGGAAACATTTACTCTTTGAAGTATGTTGTTCAGAGGAGGAAGCCCCAAAATCCTTTGATCAGGGAAGAGAAGAAAATGTTTCTTTAAGTTAGAGGGATCAACAGCCTCAGTAGTTTTTCGATCTTATTAGAGAATGCAATAAGAGACTCCACCATTCTTATGTCTCCCTCATTGAGTTCTTTGGCAGGGGAACCTGACATGAGATAAAGATTAGACAAGAGAAGTAATAAGATAGAAGGAAGACAATGAATGTCTGAACTTACGAGTAGTATCAAAGGTCCCACTGGTATTTGGAAAGCATATAACGAAGAAAAAATGGTTCTCCTAGTCTTTAAACTAGTTAACCCCATCCAATATCAGCTTCTTTAGGGGTTTTCTCTGAAGATTTGATGATTGAGATTGATGAGCTTTACCACTCTGTAATACCCTATATTTTTGGTAATATTATTTAGGATATTTAATTATTTAAATAAAATAAAAAAAATGTGTTGATTAGGGGATTGAGATTTTATTTTTATTAGGGGGTAATCATGCTTTTTAACCAATGAATTAAAATAAGAGTTAGAATGAAATAGAGGAGGTGAAAAATAAGAAAGAGGCCATTCCTACATCCCTAAAACTTGGTAGTGTGTCCCCATACATGTTTATTATCATTATCATTATCAAAATTTTAAACCTTAAGGCCGACCACCATTAACAAGAAAAAGGGGAAGAAAAGCTAAGGAAGAAGCTAATTCAAATCAAATTCATTCACATCTCAATCTCTTTAATCTCTAAACCTAAGGTGAACAATGTTTACATCTCACGTTTTATTTGTTTTCGACATAAAGATAAAATCTAAAAAAATTTGCATTGATTTGCTATTTTTTGGATGATGAAATGATTATATATACTTTTTGATGATTTATGGTTGTACATATAGATTTATGACATGTTTTGATATGAAATCCCTATTAAATCAAATCTAATGCCTTGCAAATTTTTATATAGACAAAAAATACTATTTTGGAGATAGGTTCCAATTTTTAGAATTTTCTGTATTTTTTCGAATTTATATAAAATTTCTAGTGAAGAAAACATTATTTTGGGTTATAAATTATTTACGGTTAAATAATTATTGGTTTGGACCTGAAATTAATGTGTTAGAAAACACATAAAAAGTGTTTTTCATGAATTTTTGTAGAATTTAACTAAGAGTTTTAATGGATATATAAATTTATTTAAGGTATGGGACTTAAATTTTTTATATACTTGTGAAAGGAGAAGGGGATTTTTGTAAATAAATTCAAATTGTTATTTCTGGAAAGTCGGCAGTATTTTTGGAAATGCGAAACTTGCAATCAATCACAATTTGACAAACGAGGCAGGTTAGATACAAAGAAATAGTTTAAAAGAACAAATAAACTTGTTTTTCACTGTTTCGACGCTTTGGGCACCAACTTCCACCTCCTTACCTTCACCTCTGGCTCTGTTGAAACCAATGCACATGGTATTAAGGAACTGGTACATAGTGAATTGGATGTAGGCGAAAGGTACAGAGTCAAAACCAAGGGTTCCGAAGGGGTTGAGTCATTACTTTGCTTTTAAACGAAAATGCGCCTGCTTGCTTTCGACTGAGTAGCTTTAGACTAGGTTGGCTTTCGACCAGGTCAAATGGTTTTAAAGGAAATGGTTTCGATTGGATTGTGCTTTTGTTTTAAAGGAATTCTATCGACTAAGACAAAACCTTTTGCTACCACTTTCTTCCTTTCGACCCAGATGGTTTCGATAGGGTTATTTTATTTTCTAAAATTTGGCCACTTCTCCAATGCTTTTGAAGGGTTGGTTTTGACACCATCATTTCTTTGCTTGGGAATGATTTCGAAAGGAATGCTTTTGACTTTAATGGGTTTTCGATCCTTTTGCCCTATTTGAAGGCATAATCTAAATGGTTTTGACCGAAACGGCTTTCAAAGGTTTCGACGGAGTAAACTTTTGAATGGTTTCAAAAGGTTTTTACTTGTTTTAAATTGAACCCAAGTGCTTTTGAAAGGTAGGTTTTGATGCCTTCGAAAGGTTTTAATGAATGGTTCTTGAAGGTGTAGTTCCCTAGGGCTTCGAAAGGGTTGAAATGGAAGGTCATTCCATTGTTTTCGAAAGGCATGGTATAAAGGTTTTTAAAGAAGGATGTCTAATATTTTAAAGCTTTCGAATGGACGATTTTTCGATGGTTTCGAAAAGAAGATTTTGAATGGTTTCGAAAGGAAGGATTTGACCTTTTGGCCTAGGTTAAGTAAAGGGTTTTATTTGGTTTTGAAAGGGTAACTTTCAAGGATTTCGAAAGGGTTGTTTAAAGTCTTTAATCGAAGTTTTCAAATATACTACTAGGCAGCATAGCCTAAGTGTTTTTAAGTGAAAAGGGGTTTAACTTATTTTTATGGGATAGCTAATCCTCATAAAATTTCATCAACATTATTTTGAGTAAAATATACATAACATAGCAAAATAGCTTAGAATAAAGCTAAGAATGTAATTTCGTTATTTAAGTATGATTTAAAAGGTTAAATCATTTTGAAATGGTTTTCAAGGAAAAAAAATAAAGGGTAGTTAAACCTAAAAAATGATTCGGACAGTTAGTACAGTTTGCGGGCAGTCAACCCAGTTTTCGGACAGATGGTCCATTTATTACTTGTGGACAAATAGTCCATTAATTACCTGATTATAGCTTAACGGACATTGCTATTATTATTATTATTATAATCAGTTTGATTAACTAGTTTGGTTATAAGAAAAGATTTGCAAAATATATGTTTTAAAGATAATATTAGTGAGGGGAATTCCATTCCGCTAAGTGAGATGGTCTTATCTAATACCAGTTATATGAGATGTAACAGTATTATTTCACACCAGGCTTTATGTCTGACTCAAATTTTTTTCTCCTTAAACTCCCAGGTGCTCAAATTGATTTGAGTAGGCTAAGGTTTGAGGTTTTTAGGTTTTAGTTGTTTTGGCGAATAAAGCTTTTGGAAATGAGTAGGTGGCTGACGGACAGCTATTTAAGAATTATAGCGTGTTCTATTTATTTTTGCTATGTATATTAAGTCGGTTATGACTATATTGCTATCATCAACCAAGGGGTTTGTCATATATCGCTCTTGGCGTATTTTTATAATGATTATAATTGATCGTTACCTGGAAAACATTATGGGATTATGTAACTTGGATATGAATTATTGTTTTGAAATGTAATTAGTAAAATGTTGTTTTTTTTAAATCTGTGATTTTGTACATATTCAAGTGATTATGATATTATAGATACTATTAGCATTACCGTATTTTGTCACCATAAGTTAATACTACAAATGAATGCAGCATCTGTAGTGCTTAGCTTTTAGCCTCTAGATACTGGATGTTACATAATCTGACCAAGTAATTCAAGACTTCAGCGTTTAGAGTAGCAATACTGACTCTAATGCCCATTAGCTCCAAAGATAGTAGGTAGGTGCAGATATATGGGGATAGCTGAATTGGAGCAATCTAGAGATAATGAATAAATTTGGATAGGAACTTCGGAAAAGGAAGGAACCCCCATGCCATATATGGATGGCAGTTAGGAAAAGAACCCTTTGGGAGGGTTGTTGATTATATTAGATTCTAAGGCTGAGATAGCTTCCACACCATAGATTCCATTGTCGTTAAGGATGTCATCTACTTCATCCTATGTGGATATCAGGGAGTGCTTTGAAATGGCCTTAAGCTTATTCACAAAGCTCATGGTTCTGCCAGGTGAAAACATTTCATTCCCATTCTATAATGAACTTTGTATTCTTTTAAGAATTAGTAAAAACTTATTGAAGTAACTTAAATACAAAACCAAATATAGAACTTCAAATTTGGAAGAATGTCGAAAGAGGAAGAAAGGTTAACCTTTAATAGACAGCTTTCAAAAATGTCAAAAGCTTACATATGAACATTCATTTCGACAAGTTGGAAAGGTAGGTTTGGAATATATCCTATCGACACTCTTCAATAATGTCAAAAGATTAATAAGGAACCAGATTATTAAAAGCGAATAGTTAAAGCTAACTTAAAATTTTAAGTAAAGTATACGCAACTTGAATTCCATAAACAAGATAATAAGAACCTTCGACACGGTCAGAACCTATGACTTAGTTCTACTGAGGGATATATGAATGTTGTCGAAACCTTATATACTCATTGAGTCGAAAGGTCCTAAGATGAAATCATGAGTACTTAGAACATTTGACAATGCGGGAGAAAGATGATTTTAGAGGGTTTTGACTCATTAGATACAAAAGGTTTTGAAAATGTCGAAGCGGCATCATGGTTTTGAAGCATACTAAAGAGAAAGGATTTCAAACAGCACAAAGGTTTCGGCAAAGTCAAAATGTTTTGCTTTTGAAAGAGGCGACTGCATTTTGCTCCACTACGTAACCTTTCGACAAGGTTGATCAGATTCGCACTACAATAGTCAACCCCATTGAAAGGAGCTAAGAAAGCAAAATCAATGTTGCCGCCTTAGACCCTTTCGAAGGGATAGAAAGGTAAATAAGTGGTGCTAACTTTTCATCCGTACCACTCGAAACTTTCGGGCGAAGAAAATAAAAGCTTCTGTCTTCCGCAAACCCGAATGCAAATCCAGTGTTTCAAAAAACTATTAAACAAATAAATCAAATCCATTAAGAAAACGGATTTCAACACGAATTATCCATCTTTAATTTCCAAAGTATAAAAAATTAAACTAAAAAACAACTTCGAATTTCCTAAAGAATAACAATAATCATTAATGCTGAAATCGAGTTTGAAACGAAAAATAAATCTCTTCAATTCATGAGACTGAATCACGAAATTATCTCGGAGGATTTGAATCCTAAAACTTAAATGACTCTTAGTAAATTGAATCAACCTTACGTTCAGAAAATAAAAATCCAAACATTTCTAAATCAAAATTCCAATTAAAAGATATAAGAGGGTGAAATTCACCAAAGAACAAGAAAAAAACAGAAGTAATCTTTAACTTACTATTAGATTTGATTTCTTCTTTGATTGGAGAAAATGAATATTTCAGAATTTCATGATTCTTTTGCTTGTACTTGAAAATTCAATTGTAGATATATGTGGAAGAAGAAAGAAAGTGCATACTTATTAGAAATGTCATCAAGAGCTACGAGTCGTTAGATCAAATTTAAACAGATGACCCAGATTTACGTGGGAAGACCAAGTAGCGGGAAATTTCTATGTTTCGACATGGTTGAGTTGAAAAGTCAAGCGCATCCCTTTGCAAAGGGGGAAAATATTACTACCAAAAATTCCTTTCGACTTAGTCGAAACCTGTTTGAGCAAAAGGCAAAGAATAAAGAAAGGAAAAAGCTCGAGCTAGACCATCCAAAAGGTTGAAGGGTTGTTACAGCCAACTTCCAAAAGCATCAGAACCTTTCGAAGATGTCGATAGGATGCTACAATCAAGATCCAGATGGTTCTTACCTTTCGAAGGAGTCAAAGGAGTCGAAAGCACCCTTCTACCTCATGTAACCACCTTTCGACTAGGTAATTTCATATGCATGAAGAACTTTCGGATGACTTAAAGAAAAAACATTAGAAGACAATGAAGAACAATAGCTCTTTGTATATGCACCAAACCTTTCGAAACCAAAGGTTTTGCCTTCATTAAAATCACTCAATGGCATGTATCGTCTTGAACAACCCTTTCGAAAGCTATACCAAGCCTTTCGAACCGTTCGAAGCCATTATTGTCTAGCGAGGTTCCGCAATAAGTCACAAACAAGAGTTTAGAAACAACCAACAGTGTCGAAACCATCAACAATTCAACACCTTTGAAGCCATTAGACATAGCCTATCAACAGAGTCGAAAGCTCTTATGAGGCAACACAAAGAAGAGAAGCACGGCCTTTCCTTTCGACAAAGGAGGAAGCATCCTAGAGTCAATTTGGCAGCCACCTTTTGACCGAGTCAAAAGTATCAGGGTCGAATGGCGTTGACCCGCATCTATAAATTGGGCCCAGGGGGTCAGACTTAGGGGATCCGAATTTTTCCATTCTAAACTTGTATTTTCTTAATGAAAAGAGCTGTAAGCCCTAATATCTAAATTGATTTGGTGATTTAGAGTAATAAAATCATCTTTAGCTTGCGAAAGGGGAGTTTCCAACTTTACAGATTATTTACTGTTTTTTAAAGCTTTTATAATGTTTAATATTGTGTTTCTGGTGTCGCTTATACCGCAAGGACCCTTCCGATAGTGTCGGAATCTTGTATATTCAAATAACTTCATATTAAATTCTTCAAGCTATCTTCCCCTAGCTACTACTTTTGACAAGGTCGAAACCTAACCATAGTCCACTTAAACCTTGGATTGACACAAGAAACCTAAGAATCTTGCTTTCGACGAGGTCGAAACATATTTCAAATTCGCCTTAACCTAAGATTACTAATCCAAACCAAAGACATTTAAGTTCACAGCTTTCAACAAGGTCAAAAAATTTACCTCAAATACTTGACCAAAGTCCAAATCACTCGAAAAGTTAAGCTCTCGTCAGGGTCGAAAGCCCCTAAGTCAATCTTCATTCAGTGATTCCATAGACCACCTATTTGGAGTCTACTTCTAATTCAAAAGGGGAGCTTTCGAAGGGAAAATCGAGTTATCTCAACAAAATAATAAGGTTAATAAGGAAAGGAAATCACGTGTTGACTGAGTCGAAAGTTCGGTTTAAGCAAGTTTTCACTACAATAAGCTATTTCAAAAGGATACCAAAGTAAATACACACATTCTATCCTTCTCAACTCTTCTAAGTGAAACCACAACGAATTGACCTTCTCCAAAAAACTCTGCATTGGAGTGTTGACAAGATTTCTTGTTAACTGTCTCCAACATCGAATTTGTTGAAGAATTTTGGTATTTTCTCATATGCATTTTGTTTCTTGATGTGCATACTATCTTTCTTATGCTTGGGAAAGATTTTGAAGTTCTATTTGGACAACAATGCCAAAACTTGTTCACCTTGAGTTTGACACCATGTGGCATAGACCCAACAATTTGTTAAGATGTGATGATGAAGAGAGATTATTATATTTGAATTAAGGTGGAATGTTAAATTTGGGTGATTCAAATATTTTCCAAAGAAGAAAGAAATTTAGCTAATTGATCTTATCAATCAATTAGGTTATAAGCGGAAAGAAAAGGAGGAAAGTTATGTGTGATTGCTTTTGAAGAAAGAAAACTAATTAATTAGCAAATCAATTAATTAGCCAAAAGATTTGTTATATGGAGATAGAAAAGTTTATATATGGAGATTCAATCAATTGAGCTAGA
This sequence comes from Allium cepa, assembly GCA_030765085.1. NCBI lineage: Eukaryota > Viridiplantae > Streptophyta > Magnoliopsida > Asparagales > Amaryllidaceae > Allium > Allium cepa. The sequence continues at coordinate 704,475,441 of CM060938.1, read as the reverse complement.
TTATGGAAATTAAGATCATCATTATCCATTTGCATAGAAATCAAATCATAGATATTTTGAAAGGTTTCAGGACAATTGGGCAATTATTTTCTTATCTTCAAGTAATCCGTCATTCTCAAGCCTATTTAAATGATGGAAGTTCATCTTTATATGTGTGTGTGAAAGAGTATCCACCATTATCTTCTTCTTCGATAAACCCTAATTTATGTAGTCAAATCAAATTAGAGGTTTTGAGCTTAAACAAGTCTTTGAAAAATTGGTTATTCAATTTGTAATTATAAGTTAGTCTCTCCACTTTGCTACCTATAATTTTGTAATCTCTTTCTTGTACCTCTTTTTTTCAGTAAAAGAAAAAATAGTTGTTTGGTCCATGGACATAGGCAATCTGGCTGAACCACGTTAAAGCTTTATGTTCTCTACTCTTCTATTTTTTTGTTTGGTGATTATTTTTCATTGAATTGGCAGTTGATAATAATTGACAAGCTAGATCCTTCTTTTGGTTGCTTCAGTGACTTAGTATTACGCTACAGTTTTGGAGTTAGTGCAAATTAATTAAATTTTTGCACAACATGAAAATGTACTACCTACTCCTGTGATTAGTAATCTAAACCTATCAAAAAATAAAGGAGAGTCAATTGCCAATGACAAGCAATATATGAGCATAGTAGGAGCACCGCAATATGCAACTATCACCAGACCAGATATTTCATTCAGTATGAATAAGGCAAGTGAATTCACGCAAAGGTCATTAGATAAACATTGGAAAGTTGTTGAAAGAATTTTAAGATATCTAAGTGGGACGCTAAATCATAGGCTAACTCTACAATCATGTAAGTCAATCAATATTACAGCCTATGTAGATGCAGATTGGGCAAAAGATATGCATGACATGCGTTCTACAATAGGTTACCGCATATTTCTAGGTCCTAATCCAATTTAATGGCGTTCGAAGAAACAAGCAACAATTTGTAGATCTAGTATAGAAGCAGAATACAGAAATGTTGCTAGTGGTATTGCAGAAATTATATGGATTGAGTCAGTGTTAAGTGAACTAAGAATCAAAACACAAAACAAAGCTACAATCTGGTGTGACAACATGAGTACAATTGCACTTACAACCAACCCAGTATTACACTCAAGAACAAAACAAATGAAATTGGATTTGTACTATGTCAGAAAACAATTCATAAAAAGAAATCTCAATGTAATCACATAGCTGCAAGTTACCTGAGAGCAAATATAATCACAAAGTCTTTATCAAAGAAGGACTTCATTCAATTGAAACATGAAGTAAAAAATGATGAAGTGAGCAGTGATTAACCAACAAGTAACGAAACCTAAATTCAGTTCCAAATCTCCATCTAAGAGTAGATATATCGTGAAACCAACGCAGAAACCAGGTTTTGGAGTGTCAAAGCTCAAGCAAAAATTATTGATGTCATCATCATCTTAAAACGAGTTGCAATGCTCAATTAATGTTCCAGCATATTAGTAAAACCATGCTTGAAGCAAGAATTTGAAGATTAAAGCACGGATCTAAAGATTTAAAGTATCGACAACAAATTAGGAGCAAAATAGCAAACCATAGCCGGGTTTGAAGGGGGGTATTAGATGAGGTAATGAAATATGGTGTCGAATAACGTAAGATTGGGTATGATATTGTATTATGCTTATGCGGGTGATAAGCAGATAATGGCTGTATCTTATAATCAGCCCAATACAAGAATGTAAACTATAATGTTAGGTGTGACTCGCATTTAAGAGTACGTGGGTTGAACGTTAAATCCTACATCGTAATAAATATGGCGCATAACGTGGAATATATATAGAATTGACGACACTTAACATTGAAAATTCCTTTTGTTACATGCAAGTGTTGCCAAGACCATATATGTTTTAATTTCGAGAGGCGATGGAGCAATGTTCAATCGGGACGCCGATACATCGAAAGCTTCATTAAGATGGTGCTTTTACGGATCAGTGAAGCTCACGTTCATGGAGACGCATTGGAGTGCCGAAACACTTGGCACTATAGTCGATGGTTCGAGGGACAATTATACGATGCGAGAGTGACCGAAGCATCGACTCCTTGAGGCTTGGAGATATGTAAGCAGTTTGACCCCACTGCTAGAAATGCATCATGCTCTCCTGCGTTGTTGATATTCCCAAATGACTTTAGCGGAAGCGTTCGCCTTAGGGTGGAGATTTTGTAAAGCGGCCTTACCAACTACGTAAAGAAGTGGAAGCAGCTTAGCCAACTGCAAAGCTACTTCAGTACGCTCCAAATGAAAGTTAGTGGAAATGCTCGTCAAGGTGGAGATCTGCTAGGTGTGGCTTGCATTTGAAAGTGCGTGGGTTGAATGTTTAGTTCTACATCACAAGAAATATGGCACATAATGTGGTGTGTGTATATATGGAATTGGTATCAGTAACATTAGGAATTTTTTTTATCACAAGCAAGTGTTGTCAAGACCATGTATGTGCCCGTTCCAGAAGGCGATGGAGCGATGTTCAATCGAGATGCTGGCACACCGAAAGTTTCATTAAGATAGCGCAGTTACGGATCAGTGAACCGCGCGTTCATAGAGATGCGTTGGAGTGCTGAAACACAATAGTAAGTACAATGCGCAAAGCATGTAAACCAGATTGAATAGAAATAATACAAATCACAATTTATATTCTCCTCAGTTTTGTTAACGTGCATATATACATGCAATTTATATACAAACAATGATAGAGGGATTGCAAAAAGAAAAGAATGGTAATCAAAACAGTTTTTTTTAATTTGAAATGCCAATAACAACTCAACTAGTTTACTGTTGCCTCTAGTGGATCTGTAGATTATTCAGCCTTTTAACGTTGTTTAATGGCAACTTCACTGATGTTAGAAAGAAATGAAAATGGAGCTACCTACATGAATATAACTAATTTCGAAAAGTCGTCTAAAAATGAAGGCATTAGACAAATTAACTAATTCTTAGCAGATTGAGGGAACATAGACCTACATGAATATAACTAATTTCAAAATGTCATCTAAAAATAAAGGCATTAGACAAACTAAATAATTCTTAGCAGATTGAGGGAACACAGGTTTTGAAATCTGGATTAAGAGTAATGGTCCAGTGACCGTTAGCAACAGTTCAATTAATCACCAGTTACACAAATATTTTTTAATCTGATCTGTATCGGAAAATTAAAAGAATGCTTGTCACGAGCCTGATAACCGATCAATACAGCAAGACTATCAAATATTTGAAATATTTGCCTACAAATTTATAGTAAAACTATATGCACATGGTACTCTTCACTGAACTCAAAAAAATAAAACTACTTGTAGAGTAAATTTACCAAGGGAGGACGATGAGTTAGAAGATGTGAAATATTGCGTTAACCGCACATCTTTAACGGTAACTCATCCAGATAGGCAGTATAAAACTAAAGGGTTTTTTCGACAAAAACTGAAGATATAAAGTTATATGAAAATTGATTTTATTATAAAATCATAGTAGCCCATACATGATCACAAACATGAACTTTATTTATTGCATAGAAAGATACTCCTTACTACCATAGCATTAGGATGTATGAACATAGTCATACACTAACAAAACAGCAGAGCAATACATAACATGAGTACTTAAATGAAAGGACGGCGGGAAATCTGATCATTGGAAAGTTGTTTGATGAGAGGAGTCTTCCTCTTTGCTTCAACCATATTCTTCAAATAGTACATTAGTTGATCAAAATCATCTTTTGTCTTGATCAAACTCAAACGCACATAACGACTACCTGCTTCGAAACCCTCTCCATTTTGCGTATTGATACGCCCATTCTGAAATGTCTGGTAGCAATCTTTGTCTTCTTCCCATTCACACTTCACCCATGCATAAGCTGTCATCATATGCATCGGCGATTAATGTTTCATTGTTATTCTATAACGATATATCTTTCAATAAAAGATAATATACAGGTATACATACATGGGGATGGAGGTCTCATTCTCCTGAAGTAATTGCAATATTCACTTTGTGGAAGCTTTTGATAGGAGAATCTGTCGGATTTATCGAGCAATGAAGTGATATTTACCCACCTCTCTCTTAGTTTCTGAAAACCAAATGTGTTGAGGTCGCGCATGGTGCCTTTCTGTGTTTTAACCATTGCTATAACTTCTTTTAGAATTTTGAGCGATCGTAGCTGTGTTTCTCGGGAAGTGCCCTCCGTGTTCTTTGTCATGTAATTCAACAATTTATTATACACAGTTTCATCCTTTATCAGTGCCCACCTAATTTAATAAGATATTAAAGTATGAGTTACTAACTAACTAACATAAATATGTTTATTATAGGTAGAGAAAGATGTGAAGTAATAACATGTGGACATACCCAAATCGACTACCAGAGTGTCCAGTGTATTTAGACATTGTAAACAACATGATATCTTCATCGGCTTTGTACTTGATTGGGGTGTAATGAGGCCAGTAGTAAACCATATCGTAGATGGATTTGCATCCCTTTATTACTTCATGGCGAAGCAGACCTTCTGGGTTATTAGGTGAAGTAACCATCTCAATGAATTGCTCTGGAGTTGAAGTGTTCACGTAATCCGCTGCATTTCCTTTCCACTCGTACCCTTTCTTGTCAAAGTACTTTGTTTGTTCTCTAAACACCTGTGTCATTTTTTTGTTTAAATTAAGTTAACGATATCTGTCATTAAGAAATAAACAGTTCTCTTCAGGTAGTTCAACTTAGAAACATATATTTATAGAGTTACCGGATAATAAGGGGCATGAGCAACAACTTTAGATTGTGGTGCACAAGGAGTGGCAGTCATATTTGGTGAAAGGGAGATGACCAATCCATGGATGAGTTGAGTCACCCCTACTCCAAACACAATGTACCTGTCCTTTGCAGCAGCATTTCCGACTATCTCATGTAGTTCTTTAATTGTTTTTTCAAGCTCGAAAGATATGAAATTGCTAACTGGGTTGAAAAAGTAGCTCATTCTGTGCCATCCTGAAACCAGCACTGCACTGTTTTCCTTGTGCTGCTGCCAGTATTCTTCTAGAAACAGTCCATCACCACTGTGTACAATGTTTTAATTTTTTCAGCATGCAAGTTTTTGCTATATACTACTATATATGTATTGTGAAGAAGAAAAAATATATACCTGGCAACATCAGCAGAGCAACCTGTAATCTTTTCAGAGCAGTCTGCACCAGTGTAGCAAGTATTGCACTCGCATTTAGGAGATCCATCTGAAAGAATTCCGTCCAAAAAAGCTCTCCCATGCCCTGAACAGTTTATATTAGCCACTGCTTCTGCCTCTTCTGCTGCCTTCAAACTCCATGTCACCTTCGCTTGAGCTATATTATTGTTAACAAATGAAGACATGATTATGCATATCAAAATAAGAAGGCTTGGCATTTTATTACTGCCAACTTTGTGGTAAGACTCCATAGCTAATTAGCTCTGCTATGGATATTTAATGCTCCACTTGTAATCTGCTTAGGTCATAGTATTGTGGTCTCCTTTTATAGAGAAAAGAAAAAATGTGTTAGATGGCATAGGAGGAATACCACGAGTGCATGGCTCAATCCAATTCACACATTCCTAATGGCATTTGGACCTACCATCTTTGCTTTAACCTTTGTCGTATGGTCATATATATTATATGTAATTATGCATATAGATTTGTTTGCTTTATTCCATGCGTATATCTCAAACGAAGCTTTGCATTTGGACATATTCTATATATAAATTATACACATGCATTTTATTTCATACCATTAATTACCATGGTTTCTAAATCTAATATGGCAACCAGTTCTAGGTAGAATTATTATTCCCTTTCTTTCCTCCAGAATTATGCTTAAAATTTTGTAACTAACTTGATTCATTTTTGTTCATTCGAAAAACGCCCTTCGCCTTGGTGAATTCTGCATGGCAACAGGTTATTTTATACTGAGTCTGAAAGAAGTTTATTTATACGGAGTGTTTTAAAGTTTTCCACTGTGTTTTAAAATTACCTTATAAGCAAACAAATGAAGGTGATAACAGTTCTCATTTCAAAGGATAACAAAGACTGAAGATGATTACGATGGTTAGTGAGAAATATGAGTTATATATTGACAATTCGTGATTCAATTATGCAACCTTCGGAGAACAGCTTTATATGCGGTTGATCATTAGACAAATAACAGTGCATTATACAACGGTCGACCAAGTACATTTCTATAAGAACATTTGCAATATCTTCTTCAATGAAATATTCACCATATGCAAAATTACAGGAGCATTGTTTTCCTGGCTAAAACTATGCACTGTTGAATCAACGTTTGTTAGAGAATCAACAATGTTTAAAATAGCAATATGCCAATACAACTGAAGCAAGCAATTTCTCCACTTCCGTTCAGTTAAGGACCATCCTAAATCGTTTTGACAAACAATATGATATAAGCAAACAGTTAGTAATATGCCCCATCGTGTTTTAAGAGCACATCCAACAAAATGGCAAATGAGTGAAATTTCAATGAACACTGGCTATTGGAGTACCCAACATTAAGCGAGTGTGTGCGATTTAACCCACTTGACTCAACACTCCTTGATATAAGTTTCATCACATAGCTTCACAGTGTGAGCCAACAAACATAGGTTGAGGCAAAGTTTCAAAGACTGAACTAGAAATGGAAACGAGACAGGTCTAGGATCTAACCCAGAATCTACTAACACTCGCCCCATTGGGTCAACGGAGTGGGTAGACTCAAAATCCATTCTTTAAAGCTGTGGGTCTAGGGTCGGATCGAGGTTTGATTGATCCATCCCATCTCGACCCGTGGTACCAAGATCTTATAAATCGTTTTAACACTATAACAATAACTTGTTAATCTTTTAGACATAATTAAATGGTTATAACATGGATTGTTAACAAGAAAGCTTGTCAACATCTCCGAAGCTACGTGGTTAAGAAGAAATGTTTCATATTTCTTAGGGTTTTGATTTGTTCGATAAGCATTTTGTACAAGTGCAGAGTCTGCACTCTTTTTTTTTTGTACAATCAGTACTTTTCTTTTTATCGGTCGATATTATGTGGGAATGGTTCCCATATTTTGACTTTGTACAGAAAATGTTACGAGAAATAAAAAGATTAATGTTTCTAATGCTATCTCTCTATGTTAGCACTTCAAAAGAAAGTTTTTGGAAGTGATCCTTCTCTTCGAAACCCCTTTCAAATGAGCAAAAAAGGGTTATTTATATTGAACATTTGTCTCTTTTGATTGTGTCGAAAGGACCATTCTGCCTCTAAAAAGGAGAATTCACTATCGATGGTATTGTTTCTGCTTTTTTGAAATGAACTTCTTCGAAATGGTTGTATGTATTATAATATGTGTACACCTTTCGAAGATATTCATCCTGTTAGCATGGTTTAGTATTCATACATTAAATCCCCTTCAAAACATCCATTTCGATTAGGTCGAAATAGTATTTGCTCTTTTGAAATGGACTCGATGCATAATTTTCAAACCTCTATGTCTCATATGCAATGAATAACATCTTGGACAATATTAGTTCGATGAACTTATTAGTTTCGAAACACTATCATCATTTTAATTTGACATTTGATATTGTTTGCTCAAAAATTAAGCAAACACTTGTTAATCTGATTTTCAGTTTAGCCTTGTTAGATTGTGCTTATCTTGCGACTCTTTAAATGTTTCATGTTATAATGAAATGATTATTAGCAGATACCGAAGTAATTAGCAAATTCGAGATTCAAAAAGTAGATAAGTAAAGAACAAGTGACATAGGGCTTTTATAGTGGTTCAACCAGAATGTGTCTACATCCACTTTTCATAGTATTATCCCTTCTTATTTTTGGTTACAAGTACAAGATTGCTTGGAATGATTAGAGAATTTAGGATAACTAGGGTGATAGATCTCAGCAGGGTTTTCTTCTTTCTTCCCGAACATCCCCTTATCATTGTTGAAAAGCTCCGGTATTTATAAAGTGAGATTGTAAGGTGTAGAGGAGAGGTTATAGATACCTAGGTCTGGTTCGGTATTAGTGTCTGGGACTGGTGGCTCGGTAAGCTTGGATCGGCAATCTACATCATTTGTTTGGTTCTACGATCTTCATTTTAGTTCGGCGATCTTCATCTTCCTCGGTTCAGCAACCTTCACCTTCCTCTGGTTCGACAACATTCAATTTCGTAGGACCCTCTTTGCTGATCCAAACATCTAGTTCGGAGTGCCTTGTATTGAACCAAATGTTTGGTTCGGTAAATGATGGGTCATGGCAAACTAAATATTTGGTCCGACATACCAAAGAATGCCAGACCAAACATTTGGTCCGGTACCTCTGGGGATGTCGGCCAAATACTTGGTCCGGTATACTATAGGGCAACAGACCAAATATCTAGTCCGGCATGCCAGTCCAATGATTTGTTCGGCATTTTTGCCGAGTCAAACGTTTGGTCTAGGTAGCTCTAGCTCTTGCTCTATTTGCTTGCCTTGGCGTTCTTCTTTCTTTGTTTTCTAGAAAACCGGCCCAACACCTTCGGCATTTTCTCGGCATGCTTTGTTCTGGTCCGGTCGGTAGCTCCTACCACCGAATGCCACATCCTATGACTATTCATCTTCCCATCTTCTTCCTTAAATACTGCCTTCCTTCTCCATTTTTCGTCATATGTTCTCGATCAAAATTTCTTAACCTACTTTGTTCAGTCATAAATAGTTTCTAGGTTCTTTCATCACCGTCGACCTTCAGTGCTTACATTTTTTTGCAATCCTGAGGTAAGCACTTTCTCTATTCGGTACTAGGTACCGAAATTATAGGGTATCGATGTTAGGTGACTTGATTTAAATCACTGAGAGACTGAAGTAGTTAGGTCCTCATTCTCCTAAGGGTGTTCGAGGTGTTGGGATATTCGCATTGGTTATGTGAGCGCATGTAATTATTCGCTCACGAAGTATTCGATCCATTGCCTGAATGGTTTGTCACTGGCAGAGGCCATAGGGCTAGCACATTTGTTTGTATGATTGTTAGGTGCAAGCTAAGGTTTGCCTTGATGACGCCATGGGAAGGTACACTCTGGATCGGCAATCGATATATGGCCTTATCTGGTTTGGCATTAGCTCTTGACAATAATGCACAAAGTTCACTGAGCGTTTTGTCTATGTGTTTGCCGAGTAGAATTTGGTGAGGCTGGGATGTAGAATTTTAGTTAGGTTTGATGATAGGAGATTCCAAACATGTTTTGAACCTCAATTCATATTTTGGACCTTTTTGCTGAAGTTCGTCTCCCTTTTTTTTAACAGGAACATGTCTTCTAGTCGTGAAACCCGTTCTAAGTTTGCAGCTTCACAGCCAGCGGGAGCAGGTTCTTCTTCTGCGGATGTTCCAGCTAACCTCCCTAAGTAACCAAACTCTTCTTACTCACCAGTGGAAGTTTATGCTCCTAACCAGATGTTAGCTAGGCTTTCTAAATGCTATCCTAGTGTACTAATGATTGAGAAGTTAAACTCCATAGCTACTGTGCTCGGGATAAATCATAGAGATATGCTATTACCTGGTCCAGATGACAGAGCTTCCTTTCCTCCAAGCGGGTATATGGCGTACAACAAATATCATTGCATGTGCAGAGCGATCCCGCCACTTAGTGCTTGCATTGGAGGCTTCGTCATTTATTTGAAGGTTACTTGTAGCTTCAACCGAATTCTTATGTTATCTTGACGTCTCTCTATATGATATTCGTGAAGTGGTATTAGAGGCCTCCAACTCATAGGGAGATTAGGTATTTGTACAACTTGAGAAGCTGTAGGAGGGTAGCCCCTTTATCAGCTTGGAGTCTACACACAAGTTCAAGCCCGTCCTGGATTTGTATTCCAAATTCAGCATGTTCAAGAAAGACTATTTCTTTGTTCGCGACGACATTGTGGCTCAACGTTCTTTCACCTCTGGATGTAAGTAGCTACTTTTCCCTTTCTCAGTTTTCTTTCTCCTTGATTACTTATCCCTTCATAACTTCTAGGTTGCACGAAAGTGGTGGAGGACGATGATTTAAACAAGATGGCCAAGGAGATATTAGCTATTATAGAGGCTGAGCGAGCGGCCTCACTCCTACTTCGTGATGCAGCCCTTCGGTTTTACAATTAAATCGGGCCTAGGCAATCCATGTACAAGATTAAGCCGAGTTCGACAGAGAGAGAGAGAGAAGAGCGCTAAAGGATACAAAGGGGACAAAGGAAAAGGTCCGGATGAGGAGGTTGATGCAGCAAAGGCCCCAAAAAAGCTGAGACTTAATAAGGGTGCGGTTCGCCCCCTCCTCGCTCTAGGAAATCCTTACGCATTCAAGAAGTCTCCTCTCCTAGTGATGAGGAAGGCTTACATTCGGAAAAGGAGAGTGAAAAGGAAGAAAGGTCAGAGAGTGATTCTGAGGCGACGATAGGGGAAGCTCCACGTCTCTAGATGTGGACATAATGGGTAGTGAAGGCCCTAATGGGATCCTATAAAGGATCTTGAGGCTATTCGGGGGTGGCCCAATCAGTTGGAACGCCTTGACTTAGCCCTCGGACCGCCTCCTATTACAAACCTTCCTCAAGAAAATGTGGCTCCGAGCAACTCAAGTGAAGTTCCGCCCCCTTGGGTATCTGGTGGAGCTGGCATTGGCGAGGAATTCGGGCTTTCCCCATGTACTTTCGATTACTGTACGGATTTTGAGATTCTTTTCGAGAAATTTTTATTTTTTAACGGGTCTCAAGCTTCTCAATCCAGTGATGTCCTGTTGTCGATAGTTCTCCCTTCATCGAATAGTGCTCCGTTCTAGAGTGTTTCCTACCTGAGTGAGATCTCGCCTCGGCCACACGATCCACCTTATTCTATGGTTTTGTAACAGCATGAAGTATCCCTAGTGTCTTAATTGTTTTTTCTTCTTGAATTCTTTCTGCTTTTTAGTTCTAATGCGACAAAGTATATTTCAGGGAAAAGGAGGAATCCAAGAAGGAATGATGTATCTATGCGTCCAGAGTAATTTAAACAAATGAAGACGGCTCCCATTCCTTCCTTGGTGGCATCTCTAGGGGGAAGAACCATGGTAGAGGAAGTCAATAGGGCTTCATTGGGTTTGGATAAGGGAAGGAGCCATGGATCTTCCCAGAAACACGTGAGGCCCCCAGAGAGGGAGGACACCTCCCCAAGCTCTCAAACCACCTCGTGTCGTCGACATAATTTCCCTATGGGTACGAAAGTGCATGAAGTGCTGGGTTAGTTGGGAGAAGGTATCGCGGACCCTGCTTCTCCAGTTCATCAGTAGCGCATGTGGAATCCTTTTAGAAGTCATCGTGATATTAACCCTGATTATGCGGGTCGTCGTACCGCGGATCTCGATACAGAGTTTCTTCTTCCTCGGAACCCCTTGGTCCAGATATAAGATGAGGCTGAATCTTTGGATTTTGCTAATCTGACAATTAGGATGGTTCAGATCACTAATGAGACTTGCAATATTGTTGACTATCAGACTCTCTTGGTCAGAGCTAGTGAAGAGGTTGGGAGTGCCAATGTGCGGTTACGTTTAGAGATGGAGGATCTCCACAAGGTGCTCAAGGAGAAAGAGGCTAAATTGGTAGTAGTTCAAGCATCTCGCGAAGAAAGAAGCATAAAAGAGGCCAAGGATGAAGCAATGTAGGAGGCTACCGCTATATGTCAAGCCCAGATTAATTTGTCCACCAACTCCATGGATGAGGCATAGGAAAAAGATATGGAGCGACTTCGCTTCCTTAAAGGTAGAGTGAAGAAGTCGGAAATAGCCCTAGCCGACTGAAAGAGTCCAGGGGTGTATGGCTAAAGGAGAAAGACTCCTACCTGGATGAAATTGATAGGCTGAGGCCAGAGCCGGTACACTCGAAGAAAGATAAGGAGCTATATATAAACAAGGTGGTATCCCTCCAGACTGAAGCTAACAAGGCTAGTGAATTTTGGGACACTATTAGCTAGATGCTGAAGGATATGCATTACATGTTCTGGAAGCAAAAGAGCCTTCAATGGATGGATAACTACCCTCAGGTGATGGCTAGAATTCATGCTCGGCTTATTAAGGAGGCCAATGCTGCAGTTGTGTAGGAGGAAGGGGCTGCTTATGATGTTATGATGGTGAATGGCCAATTTTTCTTTGAGGAAACCAAAGCCATCGCAAGAGGGTACGAGTTATTAGAGGAGGAGGAAGGTGTTGAAGATGGTTCTAATCTTGAGGGGCTTGGTGATTTACCTCATGCTACTGTAGGTATTGCATCCTCCTATTTTGCCATCACTCACTCTGTATTGAGAAGTTCGTGATCTTTGTCATTGATATTGTGCTGGGTCATCTTTGGGACGAGTCAAGCCTTCAACAGAGGGCAAGTGGCAAGGATGTCCACTCGTCTTGAAAAGGCTTTATTTTCCCCTTTTTGTTTTTGGTCCGTGAGAAATGTATGGTTGTTTTATACCTGTAAATATGGATAAAACTTGTGTATGTAAAAAGGTTCCTGATGTTTAATGTTTCAATTTATGCTTTTCACCTGCTTGCAATTGTTTCTGTGATGCATGACTTTTATATATTGTGTATGAATTGTTTACGACTTGTTTATTCATGATCATGCAGAAAATCATAATTGTGTGCTTTTCTTCATGGCCGATCACTAACAACAACTACTCAGGCTAGTGCTCGTATTGTGAGTATTATTCGATTTGCGTTAATGGCATAATGCTGATCGTCAAGTGTGAATGATCTTGGCTGCAGCCACGCCTTAATCGAGGGGTTCATAATCGGTTCACAGTTGCCGACGAGCCGAATGCCAACGACGAACTGCCCAGGACATGAATCGTTCCTGATCTATAGCTTATAATCGGTTCATCATTGTTGTCCTAGGGTTGTTGATCGTCTGCAATGAATTGCTTGGGCTTAACTCATGCCCTTGATCATGGCTATCTCACTTTCTTTGCTACCGACGAGCATATACGATCGCTTGTAGTAGGGATTGACATTAAATGAAAAAGTACGTAATTAATATAATTAACTAAAGGCATTAAGATTATTATAGTGGTTCGATCGAAATATGCCTTCATTCATTGCCTTTCTTTTACTACTTTATTTAATACATATTTCTTTACAACTTAAGAGAAACATGGGTGGAGGTGTTGGAGATTCCACACCTTTTCGAACACCTCCCCATCTACCGTTGACAGGATGTATGCTCCATTGTGAATACCTTTATAAAAAACAAACGGCCCTTTCCAAATTGGATCCAATGCCCCAGGTCGTGGAAAGGCTCGTTTGAGAACCAAGTCTCCTTCTTGTTGTGATCGAGGCTTTACCTTGGATTTGTATTGCCTTGCCACCTTCTGTCTATGAGCGACTGCTTTGAGGGAGGCATCATTTCTCTTTTCCTCGATCAGGTCAAGTGATATGTTTAATAGCTCCTCGTTCTCTTCTTGATTATAGTGTATTCTACGGTGTGAGGGGACAATTGTTTTGACAAGGAACATGGCTTTGGTTCCGTATGCCAGTGTGAATTAACTATGCCCTATCGTGGTTTTATAAGAAGTTCGATAAAGCCATATGCAATTCGTCGACCCATACACCCTTAGATTATTCTAGTTTCATATTGATCAGTGTTATCAATATCTTGTTCACAGCTTTGGCTTCTCCGTTTTCATGTGGATACGCCAAAGCTGAAAAGCTTCAGGCAATCCCATGTTCATGGCACTAATCGGCGAATTCATCGCTATCGAATTGGAGTCCGTTGCTCGATATGATTTTCTGTGGCACCCCATACCTGCATAGGATGTTACGTATTAGAAAATTTATCACTTTGGTAAATGAAATATTGTTTAAAGGTTTCACTTCCACCCATTTGGTGAAGTAATCCACTACTACTATGGTGTACGCTCCTCTTCGACCCATGGGAAGTTCCCCAATAAGGTCAATCCCCCAAATGGCGAAAGGCCAAGGTCTGACCATCTGGGTTAGACTAGTAGGTAGCAGTCTTGGGATTTTGGAATTTCCTAGCAAACTTGGTTGCCTCTTTGTTTAGTGTGGGCCAAAAGCACCCATAGTGCAGGAATTTTCTAGCTAGAGTTTGATCGCTGGTGTGGTCACATCAACTTCCTTGGTGTATGTTGTTGGTAATATCTTTTGCTTCATTTCCTGCAACACACCTCGGTAGGGGGTTGGAAAACCCATGACGGTACAAGACGCTCTCCTGGATGGTGTAGCGGGATGCCTTCCTTAGGATTTTTCTAATCACATTGCGATTTGCCGGTAGGATTCCTTCTTGTAAGTATTTGATGATAAGGGTCAACCATGTCTCTTTGCTATTATTGGTGGGCATGATCTGAAGACATTTGAAGCTTGGTGTGGCTTGCATCATGACGGGGGTTGCCTCCAGTATTGGCTCATTTTTCATGCTAGCTTCTTTGGCAAGGGCATCTGCTTCTCGATTCTCCTCCCATGCGATATGTTTGATTACATAGTAGTCTAACTCGTTTAGGAAGGATTTAGTCTTGCTGAGGTAAGAGGCAATTATTTGCCCGTGAGTCCAAAATTCCCAATGGATTTGGTTTACGATTAGTTGTGAGTCACTGTGTATGCATATCGATTTGATCCCCATTTCCCTAGTGATTTCCAAGCAGGCTATTACTGCTTCGTATTCAGCTTCGTTATTGGTTGTGGTGAATTCTAGCCTCAACGCGCACTTAACTTTATTCCTCGGGGCGTGATGCTTACTATTCCTACCCCCGAGCCGAGATCGTTGAATGCTCCATCCATAAACATATTCCACTCAATTGTTTCTTCTGTTCTGATGGTCATATCCTTGTCTTGAAAGGTGAATTCAGCTATGAAATCAGCCAGGGCCTGCCCTTTGATTGCGATGCGTGGATGGTAAGTGATGTCATACTAGCTTAGCTTGATGCACCATTTTTGCAGGTGTCCTGATGTATTTGGTTTATGTAGGACCTGACGCAATGGTTGATTTGTTAGGACCCTTATAGAGTAAGACTGAAAGTAATGTCGTAATTTCCTAGACGCTATGAGTAAATAGTATGCTAATTTTTCGATCTTCAGATATCTAGCCTTATCCCATGTAGACCTCTTATTGATAAAATACATTGGTTTTTGGATATGGTCGTCTTCTCGAACCAAGGCAGTGCTCAATGCATGCGGGGATACAACTAAGTACAAGTAGAGGCTTTCTCCATCTACCGCGGTGGATAGCACTGGCGGTTTCTGCCTGTATTCTAACAGGCTTTGGTAAGCCGAGTGGCATTCGTCGGTCCATTCAAACTTTCCCTTGTCCTTTTTTAGAGCTTCGAAGAATGGGACGCACTTATCTGTGGCCTTGGATATAAATCTTCTTAGAGTGGCTACCTTCCCATTTAAACACTACAATTCCCTTCGCGTGGTTGGTATTTTGATGTCCTTCAAGGCTTGGACTTTTTCAAGACTCACTTCAATTCCTATGGCATGCACAATGAAACCCAATAATTTTCCCGAGGATACTCTAATGGAGCATTTCAACAGATTATGGTATTTGCCTAATATTTGAAACATTTCATTTAGGCGGTGTAGATGATCTGTTTCTTTTCTTGATTTGACAAGCATGTCGTCGACATACACTTCTATGGAGTGCCCAATATGCTTCTCAAACATCTTATTAACCAAGCGTTGATAAGTTGCACCAGCATTCTTAATCCCATATGGCACGACTTGTAGCAATATAGGCCCAGATCTTTGATAAAGCTAGTATGTTCTTGGTCTGGTATATGCATGGGAATCTGGTTGTACCCCCGAATAGGCATCCATAAATGACAATAATTCATGCCTTGCGGTTCCGTCCACTAGTTGGTCGATTTGAGGTAGGGCAAAACAATCCTCGAGGCAAGCATAATTGAGATTGGAGAAATCGATGCAGGTTCGCCATTTCCCACTGTATTTTTTCACTAGAACCGGGTTAGAGATCCATTTAGGGTAGATAGCCTCATGAATAAAACCATTGGCGAGTAGAATTTTTACTTCCTCGTTGAGGGCAGTCGAACGTTCCATCCCCATGCTCCTTTTCTTCTAGTTGATCTGGATTTTGGTTGGGTCTATGTCTGGGTAATGACAAGCTATCTCGGGGGATATCCCCACCATGTCTTCATTGGTCCATGCGAACACATCAAAATTTCTGTGTAAGAACCATATCAATTGGATTTTGAAATTTTTTTCCTAGCTATGACCCTAACTTAAAAAACCTTATGCCATCATGATCATCTGCTGCAACATGTTCCATAGCCTCCATGGGCTCGGCACTGGCCTCCTCCTCTCTATACCTTGGATCTAATTCATTAAACGGGTCGCTAGTATACTCAAGAGAAGGGGCATTCTTTGATTGGTATTCTTCCACAGTTTCGACGCAAAGGAGTACCTCTACGTTTTATCCCTTTTACTTACTTTCGTTTTGGTGGAGTTCTGTAGCATAACAATTGCGGGCTGCGTCTTGGTCGCCTTCTACTTCTCCTATTCTCCCATCGGTAGGCAACTTCATCGTCAAGCACCAAGGGGCTAAGACTATCTAGAAATTCGATAATGCCAGTCTACCCAGAAATGCACTATAAGTAGCATGTCCATCTACCAGCACAAAGTTTTGCTTTCGGATAGCGGATTGAGGGTGATTTCCTAGTTCAACAAACAAGTCCAATTGCCCAAGTAGAATTGTGGCTTCTCCAATAAATCCGTGTAGAGGCTTATTGCATGGCGATACATCTTTCATTGATAGCTTCATTTTATTAAAGGCATGTTTGTACAATATATTCACCGAGCTTCCCGTATCGACCAAAATGTGAAACACCTCTGATGGGCCAATCCAGGCGGAACTGGCCATGGGATCGGTATATGGGTACTTCTTTCCAACCAAATCCTCATCGTTGAAGGTTTTATTGGTCCTTTCTCTTCTTTTAGGGAGGCACCCTTCTGTAATGGAATGAACAGATCCTTCTCCATCTTTTAAAGATTTTCCACACCTCTCCATATCGGCCCAATTTTCCCATCTGAATGTGGACCTTCTGATATAGTATCGACAATTATTTCTCCTGATTGGAGCGGCTCACACTTGCTTCTTCTTTGTTATTTCCTTGTCGGAGCGACCCTGGTCCTTCATGAGTCGGAGTGGGAGAGTTATGTTTTTGCTACACGTATCGCACTAATTCCTTTTTTTTGGATGTATTCTTAAATAAGGTCTTGCAAATGCTGACATTCTTTTGTGTTATGTCCGTAAGAATCATGGAAGCGATAGTACTTTCCCATCCTAACCACAACATCCGATTTCTTCTTATATAGAGGGTGTTTGTACTTCATATCTTGGTCCCGGTATGTATCGTCGTTTATTTCTTTTTCCAATTCCATGGTTGCCCGGACGGTTACTTTTATCGTCATTGTTTGGCTTGCTCCCTTCTCCTCGAGGTGGGACTCTCATGATTCCATGGGAGCCAGATCCCCCTATGGGTTAATCACCATGCCGGAGAGCCGCTGCGTCTTCCAATCTCATACATATTCCCTCTTTACGGTAGAAATCCTGACAACTTAAAGGCTTCTCCTTCGTCGGTCTTCTTACAAGTTTTGAGTCTGGGTGGACGCCTCCGCATAGTGCCATCAATGTAAGTCTTTCATCCGCGTTTTGCACCATTGTTGCAGCTGCGTTAAAATGGGTAAGGTATTGCTATAGAGGTTTCCCCGTCTTCTATTTTATGTCGGACAAGGAATAAGCATCTCTATGTTATTCCACATGAATTTCGAGCTGTCTTATGAACTTTTCCTTCAACATTTCCTAAGAACTGATGGATTTATGAGGTAGGGGACAGAGTCATGCGTTTGCTAAATCTAAAAAGAATAGCGAAAAACAGTTATATAGTACACCTTTAGTTGCTCCATTCATGAGCATGTGCTGAGAGTATCGTTGTAGGTGGATGTATGGGTTAGAGGTGCCTTCATATGGATCCATGGTGGGCATCTTCCATTCTCAAGGCATGGTTGTTGCCACTATGTCCCTGTGAAAGGGCTAGATACTTTGGCGCCTATCCCTCTTTCGATTTGTTCGCGCCTAAGGCACTCCTCGAAGAGACGTGTCATTCTTTCTTTTGTCTTGGTAGCAGACCTGGTAGAAGCAGGGCCCTCACTTTGATAGTGATGACGTCTACTGCCTTGATTGATGCCATACTGACGATAATTGGTTCAAAGCATGAAAGGATCAACCAAAGATGGTTCATGCCTAGGGTCCCCTTGACTAGGCCCATCTCTTGATGACCTCTCTGAACCAGCTTCGTGTTAAGTCCTGGTCGGCTTTGAGCCCCTAGATCTTCCTGATTGAACTCATCTTGGTGGGAGATATGTTCCTCCTACGTGGCTCTCCAGACTGGGATTCACCCTGGGATCCATTGTTCTGAATGGATTCCACCGGGCCATTTAAGCATGTCATGAGTTGGTCCACCATAGCTTCTTATTGAGCAGCGAAGCGGTCAATCAACTCATTCACAACCCTTCTTAAGTCTTCTCGGGTGACAACTGAGCCTAGAGGTAAGGAGTGAGTAGTTGGGTTTTCTTTATCTTCTTGGATGGGGTTAAGCGTATTTGTAATGGCTGCATTCTTTCCCTTTTCAGCATTTCTCTTAGGGGAGCCATGCTCTAATGATGTGATAAGGTTAGAAGAATAATGGGCAAGAGTGTTTGGCTTTCTATGTTCTTTTTCTCTCAGTGAAAGCACCAAAAATGTTTGCTCAAAAATTGGGAAAACATTTGTTAATCTGAATTTTAGTTCAGCCTTGTTGGATTGTGTTTATCTTGCGACTCTTTAAACGTTTCAAGTTATAATAAAATGATCCTTAGCAAATACCAAAGTAATTAGCGAATTCGAGATTCAAAAAAGCAGATAAGTAAAGAACAAGTGACATAGGATTTTTATAGTGGTTCAGCTAGAATGTTCCTACATCGACTTTCTATCTTATTATCCCTTCTTATTTTTGGTTATAAGTACACGATTGCCTGTAACTATTAGAGAAATTAGAATAACTAGGGTGATAGATCTCAATAGAGTTTTCTCCTTTAGCATCGCGTGCAATTGGTCATTAGTTAAGCTAATGGCTGAAATGATCGTTTTCATAACCAAAACCTTCATTGAATTCATGCACTTCCTCCTGTAGCATTAATCTAAATTGAGTTACAAGTAAGAGAGGTTCTCCCTAAAATTTTTTAGGGTTCCAAAGATTTGATTTGCTAAGAAATAGAAGAAAGAGTTTAGTGTTCTTAAAAGCCCCTCCCCCCTCTCGAAACCCGGACCCCTAGAGTCGTATTTATAGATGCAGGTTGGCCTTCTTTCATACCTATCCTTCCACTTAAGTCGAAAGGTCTTCCATTATTCTTCTGCATGCATCCTTTCGTCATGGTCAAAAGGCTTTCCTTTGTCCTTTTGTGTGCCTCCTTTCATCATCATCGAAATGCTTTCCTTCATCCTTTGCATGCCTCCTTTCGATGTGGTCGAAAGGCTAATCCTTTAACTTTTCTCATCCATTCTTACGGTTCTACCTTTTCATTTCAGCCTTTTGACCCGATCAAAAGGATCACCTTGGCAATTTTCCATTGCCGTTAAAGTTTGAGTGCCTCTTTTACTTTGCTGCTATCGAGTTTGTCGAAAGGGGAGTAGGAGCGCTCATCATTTTTTGTTGCTATACTATTGCAAGTGAAAGACAAGTTTAGTTTTCATATAGTTTTGAAAGAATGGTGAGCGATGATTGGATCTTAGTGTAAGGACACGGGGTCTTTATATGGTGCTTTCATCATGCCTTCGAAGGATTGCAACCATTTTGAAAGGCTTCTTCTCGGTTTTGAAAGATTTGTATTAGAATCATTTCTTCAAATAGTAGATTGATAACTACGAAACCCACTATTTTGAAGGAATTGGTTCTTGTATGTGCGTCTATCATTCAACACCATCGAAAGATGCTTCGAACCTATAATAGTATTTCTTATATTTGTGAATCCATCTGCGTCGAAAGGCCTAGATGAGGCAGAAGGGTAACCCTACCTTCTTTTCAACTCTTTCGAAAGCTTTTGTCCTGCTTGTCATTTGTAATAGCACCTGGCGCTTGCGACTCCTTCACAAGCCATCTCAATACCTTTGAAACGCTACTTTTGAACTTTGGCGAAACCCATGTCTTCAATTTTTGTAGATCCCATCACTTTACAAGACTTCTTTCACACATTTATTCTTAAGTGAATTTTTAAGGTTAACGTTCCCCCATGAAAGACGCTTTTGTTCTTTAGGGAAAAAATTTAACAACTACTATATTCTTAATTACCTCGTTTCCCTACAAAATTCAAAGTAAATAACATTTTCTATTGTTAGATCATGACTTGTATGAAAATATGATTAGTGATTTGAAAATGATGTTAGTATAAAAGAGTCCTTGAACCCAAATTTCAGAAGTAATAAAAATTAGTTAGCCATCATCTAGAGTCAATAAATGATAAAAAATTTGTAGTTATAGATGATTGAGAACCAAGAACTTTTTATGGAAATATTAGAAATCCCATCATCCAACTTTTGTAGTTACAAATGAAGTTCGTAAATTGAACTCCATGATATTAGTAGAAAATCAAGCATATAATAATTGAAATCCATGAAATTTATGCTAATAACATCAAATGTTTGGTAAAAAAAGGCCACCAGCTGTCTTATGGAAATAAGTCATTTAAAACCATGAATCCTTATTTTGGGATAAGTAATAGGTAATTAGAAAATCCTATTGGGAATAATGACCCTGGAAATGAAATTCAGATGTTGTTCAAAAGTTAGTAGTAGTAAACCAATGACCCTGATTTGGGTATTAAGAAGACAAAGTCAAAGTTTTAATTGAAGACTAGGAGTCCGTTGAGATTTCAATACTAGCTACCTTAGAACCTAGATTCGGGAATTAAAAAATGAAATCCAAAATTAATGATAAAAAATCTGAAACCAAAATTCAGGTGTTAGGAAGACTGTAAATCTAAAGCCTGGATTCAAACATCAATAAGTGAAGTTCAAAAGTCAATAATAAGAGATCTGAAACCTAGATTTGGGTTATAGTTGATGATACCCGAAAATAGCCTTCATAATAGAAATCTTAAACCCAAATTTGGGTATTAGTGGATGATAACCATAAATCCAAAAAAATAATCTTCATAATAGAAATCTTAAGCCTAGATTCAGGTATTATTTATAGAAGTCCAGAAATTGATAGTCCCGAAACCTAGATTCAGGTATGATTCTAAACAAGAAAAATTGTCAACATCCCCAATGCTACATGGAAGGTAAATGAGTTTAAACGAGTCTAAATTAATAGTCTCACGAAGCTAAATTGACTTAGTTGAAAAGGGTTTAAGGAGTCAGCTCTACCTTTCGACCAGGTTGAATTAGTCGAAAGGGTTTAAGGAGTTAGCTCGAAAATATAGGATAAGAAAGTAGCATCCTACTCAAAACCATTTTTTGAGTAGGTCGGAAGAAACTATTCATTACTTTTGTTGAGGAACCCTTTCGAAAGGGTTATTGACATGGCTGGGGATTAGCACCTTTCGAATGAATTCCTCTATAATCAATCATTAGCCAATAACAAACCTGAACCCATTCGAAACACCCCTTTCGATCAGGTCAAGAGTGGTTCCATCCTTTCGAAGCAAGTCCAGCTTGTAACTGCCTAAGCTTTACTTTGTTTTTTCTATATAAGATCGATCTGGATATCCCTCAGTATAATAGATTCATCAATTTTGAAACCTCATCATAACTCCTATTTTCATGGTTTTATGTTGGATTCGATGATGATAGGTTTTGACTGTATGTACATAATTCGATCCTATGCATTTCATAGATAAAATGAAGTTAAGAAAACAGATTAGAATCATGTACAATAGATCATTAAACTAGCTAATGAACTAAATGATCTCCCTCGTTATCAAAATCCTTAATGAACTAGCCACTTCTCCTTTATTATTAATCCAAAATGAGTTACATTTATGGGAGTTGTACCCCCTGTTTGATTTCGGGTTTCTAGTAGATTTATTTGTAACTAAGAAATTCTAGTAAAAGAAATGAACTTGCGATTCCAAAGTTTGGTCCTCAAAACTGGACCCCTTGGGTCTTATTTATAGATGCAGGTCGGCCCCCTTCCGCACATGTGCCTTTGACACGGCCGAGAGGTCCGCTTTTTATATGCCGCCTCACTCCTTTTGACTTAGTCGATTGGCATTGTCAGTCTTTGACGTTGTCGAAAGGCATCTCTATACAGTCCTTCGACTTTCATTTGAGCTTTCTTTATCTTCCATCAGACCTTTTGACTAACTCAAAAGGGTCTTTTACCAACCTTCCGCCCTTGTTAAGTTCTGAGTATCCTTGTTAGCTACTTTCTCTAGAACACCTTTCTACGTTGTCCAAAGGTCTCCAAATGCTTTTTTTCCTTCATGTTGCCTTGTGGTCATCGAAAGTAAGATAGGTGCCTCCGACTCTGTTCATTGGTTGTCTATAAGGGCTTCGAAGATGTTGATGTGTCGATGGTTTCAATGATGTTACGTAGCTTGCGAATGTATCCCTGTGAATTGATGCGAAAGCTTCTCCTAATGGCATTGGCTTCGACCTGTTCAAATGACTTATGTATGCTTTCGAAAGGGTTGTTATGAGGATAAAACCTTTAGTTCCAAAAGGTCTGGCACGTTTATAGGAGGCTAACATTCATTGCCTTCGAAAGGGGGTTCTAATATTGTCTTTGCTGATCCATCGGTGTTGAAAGGTCTTAAAGAGGTGGAAAGGTTGATTTTCTTCTCCTTCTTCAAATTTTTTGGAGGCTTGTACATAATTTATCACCTGTGAGGGTGCCTGCTGCTTTCGACTCCTTCGAAAGCCTTCCCAATGCCAACAGAATCTTTATTCACGATCTTTTTCGAACCCCTGTTTAGAAGAAACTAGTAATTTTCTTATCTTCTTTCATACCTTTATTTTTTGATTGGATTTTATAGCTAACATTTTGTTTCTCCCTTGTATGAAAGAAGCTTTTGTTCTTTTGGACAAAAATTTCAGAACTTTCGCACTCTTTATAACTTTATTTTTCCTACAAAATTTAAAGTAAGTGATATTCTCTATCGCTAGCTTATTATCATATTTCTATGCATGCTTCATGATAAATCAGTAAATTAACGCTTCTATATTTAGATGGTTAGTTGGTAATAATCCTGATTCAAAAGGTACTAGGCATGTGATCTATAGCGATTAATGCATATAATAAATGTAGTTTATGGACTCCTTATGGGAAATAGCCAATAAATGGGAGCTATAAGTTATTATCAGACTATAATTTAGTGTAACCCATCCACTCTAATATGTATTTGAAAATTTTCGCAAAGATTTGAATGATCCTAAATCTTCATTCAGATGTTGGTAGGCATCATTTCGAGTTACAATAAATTAACTCTAATTTAGGTATTAAAAAGACCAGCTTGAAATTTTTGGTTGTCTATAGTTATCTCAACTCTACTACTTTATACCCAGGTTTGGGATTGGATAGGGATTGGGAAGCAATGAAATTTAACCCAAATTAGGGTATCAACTTGCGATGTTTAGAAGTTAATAATGAGATATCCAATCCAGATTGCAATATTAAAAAATAGTCCTTCGAGTGGCATTTCTAAACCCAGATTTAGGTGTTTATGGTAGATTAACCAGAAATTAGTAATAATTGTCTTTATATCAAGATCCGAGCCCAGATCAGGGCATATGTTGGACAATTTAAGATTATTTGCAATTATCTTTGTAAAAAGAATCTTCGGCCCGTATTAGAGCATATATTGGGTAAGCAGACATTAATAGTAAATGTTGTCAAAATAGAAATCCTCTGCCCAAATTAGGGAGTATGTTGGACAACCAGAAGTCCATGGAATTTATCTTTATAATAAAAACCACAAGCCCAGATTATGGCACTAAGGCGAATCAACAATAATCCCAAAATCTAGATTTGGGTATAAAGATGGTAAGTGATTAATAATGTCCCAAAAACTAGATTGGAGTACTTATTGATGGAATTCATATATGAAAGACCCAAAACTGAGATTAGGGTATTAATATATGATGTCAGAAATGAAAATCCAAAAACCCAGATTCAAGTATTCCACAGACGGAGTTCTTCTTTACTTCTTATATTTGGTCTTCTTTGACAAGCATAGATTCTTTAGGCCTTGTATATATATGGTAGTAATCAGATCAGTTGCATCTTAAGCTTAGACCTCTTAGTCCATAAGTTAATGTGCCACCTCTTGGGCCTGGACATCTTAGTCCATTAGGAATATATCGCTTCTCAAGTTTGGACAACTTAGTCCGTTATTTGAACAGCCTCTTCTTGGGCTTTGACGTCTTAGTCCATTGTTTGATGAGCCTCTCTTGGGTTTGGAAATCTTAGTCCATTGTTTGATGAGCTTCTCCTTGGGCTTGGACATCTTTGTACATTGTTTGATGAGCTTCTTCTTGAGCTTAGACATCTTACTCCATTAGCTGGTGATCTTGGTCAGCTCATCTTAGAGCCTGGAACCAAAGATTTACTCACCCTCCCTATTGGAGGTGCCTTTACCTGGCAAGAGATGCGGTCAAGGGCTTGTCCGATACTTTACACTGGCCATCTAAGGGCGTGGATAAAGACTTACTCCGGCTTCCATCTTGGAGATGCCCTGCCATGGCCATAGCGTGGCGTGGACAGAGGCTTATTCTATGCTTTATATTGGCCATCTTATGGCACGATAAAGGCTTAATCCGTCCTTCCTCCAAGAGGTGCCTTGTCCTGACCAGAGGCACGACCAAGGGCTTGTTCGGTGCATTAAACTGGCCATCTTATGGTGAGGCTAAAGGCTTACTCTGCCCTCCCTCTAGGAGGTGCTCTGCCCTGGCAATCTTGGTGTAGACAAAGGCTTTCTACCATCTAAGGTATACTACCATCTTAGGTACTATGCAAATATAAGGAGCATTTCACTCCCAATCATATAGATATTTTTTTGAAGAAAGAGACGCTTTATTCATTCATTTTTTGGAAAATATGGCCTTAAATGTTCGGCATACCATGTTCTCCGAACCATATTGCCGTCTGGTCGGCATAATTTGTATGCTCCCAGGGTGATTACTTTGTAAATTATTAATGGTCATTCCTAGTTTGGTCCCAATAGTACATCTGCGGGGTTTTTAGTATTTGCCATCACCCTTCGGAATACCAAATCTCCTTCGTAAAACGATCGAGTTCTAACATTTGAGTTGTAGTACATTGAGATTCTTCTTTGATACTCAGTGGTTCTTACCGCTGCTTCATCTCTCAAATCATGTATCAAATCTAAGTATTCGCTTTTCAGCTCTTGATTCTTATCGAATGCATTGGCGGTTATTTGGTGTGAGGGTATCTCAATCTTGATTGGTAACTTCGCCTCGCACCCAAATGTCAAAGAGTAGGTAGTATGTCCCATCACCGTTTTGGTGGATGTTCGATAAGCCCGTAATACAAGTGGCGGCTCTTCTACCCGATTTCCATTCGCTTTGTTTAGCCGCTTTTTCCGGACTTTCTTTATGGTTTTATTTGTTGCCCCAACTGCACCCATTCGCTTTTGAATGTGTGACGGATGAAAAGCTTTTAATGATCCAGTTCTTGTGGAAAAAACAAGAGAATTCTTCGCTCTTAAATTGTATCATATTATCAAAAATTATTTTCTCGAGAATTCCAAATTTGGTTATGATACTTTTGATAATGAATCTGAGTACCTTCCCAGAAGTAATTTTTGGAAGCGGTTCCGCTTCAACCCATTTAGTTAAATAGTCTATGGCGACTATGGCATATTTTGATCCTCCTTCTGAGATTGGCAATGGGCTGATTAAGTTATTCCCAATACATTAAAGGGCCATGGACTTGCAATTGGAGTCAATTGACTTGGTGGCAATTTGGGAATCTTTAGAGTATTTCTGAAAATTTTCACATCTTCTCACATACTCGATTTCTTGGCTTACTATACATGGCCAATAAAATCCTTGTCTCTTTATTTTCTTTGCCAATTTTGTTCCATTTGAATTGTCTCTGTAGAATCCCTCGTTTGATTTAGCCATTAACTTTACCTTTTTATTCAGGCTTACACATCTTAGATAGGGAAGAGCATATCCCTTCTTATAGAGGATTCTATCCATCATTATGAAGGTTTGAGTTTGTCTCCTGATTTTCCTTGCTTCACTTTTGTGAAAAGGGAGTATTCCTTTAACAAGATATTCAACAATGGGTGACATCCAGATGTCATCATATACGTTACTTGATCTTGGTTGATCAACCCTTTCATCTAATATTTCTTTATCACTTTCTCTCTCTGTTCCTCTTGTAATTTAGCATGAGACCTTGTCAAAGTTAACAGTTCATTTCCCTGTTCTGAGGCTTCCTCTCCAATAATTGGAATGTTCTGATATCCCATTGGAACAATACGTGTTTTAGGGGCTCCCCTTGAACTGACTAGTTTTGCTAGAGAATTTTCTTATGAGTTTTCTGCTCTTGGGACTTGGTGTATTGAAAATTTTTTAAACAAAGAAAGCATTCATAGTATCCTCTTTGCATCTAAAGATAGTCTAGGATCCTTTGTTTGATATGTATGTTTCACCATTAGTTGAGAATCACTAAAGATCTATATTCGTTGAATGTTGAGGTCTAACGCCAAGGTTAATCCCGCTACCATAGATTCATATTCTGCAACATTATTTGTTATGGAGAATCCCAATTTCATGGAAAAATGTGAATGGTGTCCATCTAGTGTGATGATTACATATCCTGCACTAGCCCCTTGTTCGTTTGACGCACCATCAACAAATAATTACCACATAGGCCTCTTGTCTTCATCCTTTTCTTATCACCCCTTAATAAAGTTTGTGCACTCATTAATGAAGTTTTCTAATGCTTTCCCCTTGATTATAGCTCGTGGTTGAAATTCTATGTCACATTGCCTGAACTCAATTCCCATTTTACCATTCTTCCCGAAGTTTCTAGTTTACTAAAGACTTTGTTAAGGGGAAAATTGGCTGATACCCTGATTGGATGTGTGTTATCCTGCCTATTGGTCAAGGCCGAGGTATCAACAAGTTAGTTGGAAAGGATGGATATTAGGATTGGAGATCGATTGGAAACAATGCTATGATCGATGTCGTCAAAATTTGGCCGAGCTCCAATCAAAGCGGGATCTATTGGGAATGACGATCAAGGCTAGGAAAGACTATGTTTCAAATTTTAGGTCAATCGGAGTTCGTATGCTCGAGATATGAATGGGTTAAGATTCATGAAAACTGGTTCCTATCGATACTGTTCGTATCGATCAGCATGCAGTACTTCGAATCGATAATGTTCATATCAATCAGGATGGAGATGGCGGCATACTTCAAATCGATGGCTTCGTATCAATTCAGATGGATATGAAGGCAGAGTCTGTATCAGTCTTGTTCGTATCGATCCATAACAACAGCCTGATCAATATGAACAATGAAGCAGCCGATGGATACGAAGAGCATGGACACGAACAAGGGCAGCTGATGGACACGAACAAGTGGATGACTTGGTCGAATGGCATGAAAGGTGGATCTTTATGGATGTTTGTGACACATTATCGATGCGGACTGTATCGATTCGAAGAAAGGAGAATGTGGAGAAGAAGTCATGGAGACGAAAGGTAGCACTTAGGATCAATACGAAGAGGACAACTGGGGATCGATGCGAAAGCGACGTGTTCAAATGGAGAAACAGTCGACTCAGCATTAAAAGTGGATCTCCCTTAGGTTTTCGAGCCACGTCATCGATGTGATTAATATTAAGGGATGGAGGCGAACAGATGGAGACAAATGCTTAAGCCTCCATGCAAACTACAATTCGTATCGATCATATCTCATAATCCACAGGTCTAAAAGCTGCCAAATTTTTACTAGAGCTTATGTGCAACCTAAAGAATGTTCCTGCTTAATTTCGACTCGATTGGGCCAAATCTTAATCGATACGAAATTCATTTGTATTGATCATGGATAGAGTGCAAATCACATGGGATCGATCGCGTGGGCACACACGTGCCAAAAGAGGTCTCCCGAGATCTGAGCGAGATATATGCAGTGTACGCCTATAAATAGCATCCTAAAGCCAACAAAAAAGGAAATTTGGATTCTATGGCATCCAGACTCTTCCAAAATCACCATTTTACTCAAACTACACTATTGTACTCGAAAATTACTACTGTAATCCGCTGTAACCAGCGACCAAAGTCAACAAAAGATTATCTTTTGAAGTGGACATAGGCTGGAGATAGCCGAACCACTATAAATCTGGTGTCTCGGTCTATTTCTTTCTGTTTTAATTTTGTTATTATTCATTTTTATTCTCTACATTACTTAGATCTGTGATTATATACTGCTGATCTGTGTTCGTACACTAGTGCTTTCATGATATTTTGGGTTTGTGACCAATTTTGACGTTAACACTTTGGTGCTTCCACTGAGAAGAACTAGCACCCACTATACCGGATTTGGAGTTCTGGTTTGGACAGCTAAAGGATCAAATCTAAAAGGAACTACGCCAAAGCAATCAACAAGGAGACAAAGAGCAGAGAGAAGTCGGCATGAAGGAAGCCAAGAAGCATCTTCAGGAGCTAATTAGACCTTAGCTTTCATCACTAGAGACGAGATGGAGATGATGATGGGAGCTATGCATGAAGAGTTTCTAAAAAGACAGGAGGAAATGGTGCAGAACCTCCTCAGACAGTCTTGATAGGCAGGGATAGTTGAAGTTGCTAGAGTTTACATCCATGGAGTTGGAACAGAAGGACCCAACAGTCAATCAGACGGAGCAGATCAACAGGGCGCAATCCCTAATCAGCACATGACTGTTAATATGGATGGATCCAGGCATAGGGGCACACCACCTAGCAATGATGGATCGATCCATGGAAGGACTTTAGATGGTACCACACAACAAGATGCAGGCAGGAATGCAAAAGCGCATGATGAAGAGTATGTAGTAGAATTCCCTAAGGGACTCGGGGGGAAACCAATGATGGACAACACTAGATTGGCTGAGATTATCAGGCAAACTGTGCATGGAGGTTTGACAAATAGAGATTTGGAAGGAGTGAACAGGAGTCCGTTTACCCGTGAAATCAGAATGGCCCGAAACCCGTCAGAGTTCAAGCTACCTACTCTGGAGGTATACAATGGCAAGGCTGATCCTATTGATCACTTGATGAGATACACAAGACATATAGAAGTGTTGGGGGCATTGGAGAAAGTGATGGCCTGATGTTTCCTTCTGTACTTGAGGATATAGTTGTTATGTGGTTTAGACAGTTGGAAGAAGGATCTATCAAGACATAGATAGAATTGGTGGACAGGTTTCTGAAGCAGTTTCGGTTCATATCAAAAGGACAAAGAACGTAATGACGCTAACATCGGTGAAGCAAAGGACGGAAGAATCGCTCAGAGCTTTCATAACTCGGTTAAATGCAATAGTTACTTTGGTAGATTGGCCAGGTCCATCAATGGTTTTAATGGCAGCAGTGTTAGGAGTTAGAGATAATTCGAATTTCAATGTGTCATTAATACGGGACCCACCAATGGATCTCGGAGAATTCTTTCATGAAGCCGAGAGATTCCTTCGACGGGAGGATGCATGTTCAGATATGAAGTTGAAGGAAGTGAACGTGGCCGAGGATGGAGAACCATCCGACGGAAGCCTGGGTAAAGATAAAGGAAAGAGGAAGTTGGATGACGAATCAGGAAAAACTAGGAAGCGGTGGAGAGAGCCAAAATTTTCCACTTACATAGTATCGAACGAGATGTTAGAACGGATATTCATAGAGACTCGGGATCACCTTCCCTACCGAAGGCTAGTAAGGAGAGAACCCTCGGAATGTGAAAGGGCATAAGGAAGGCACTTTCTCTTTCCCGATTTAGATGGACATAACACACAGCTGTAGGCATCTAAAGGATATAATCGAGGAGTATGTAAGGAGTGGCCAATTGCAACAATATGTCAGAGCTCGGAATGCCACGGTGGAACAAGAGAAGCCACCGTCTACCTCAAACAACGATGGCACGAGGCCCAAGAATGACGGTCGATTGGTTATCAACCGATAAGGATGATATGGAATAAGCAGTAAACTCTAGGTAAACAGCCAAGTCACTTACTCATGTATGGGGACAGAGATGGCACCTAGGCATGCTCTGAGATGATGATAAACCGTGACGTTATGGTTTGTGAAATCCGTTTTTTCTTCTTTGGTTTAGACATTTGCTTTTTTCTGGTTTGGTTTCGGAATTTGGCTTGAACTCTTGGTTTTGTTTGCTTTCTGGTTTGGACTTTAGTTTGGATGCTTGTTTTCTGGTTTGGATTTTTGGTATGGATTTTTGGTTTACTGATTTGATCTGGATTTCAAATTGGCTTTTGATTAGATTTTATCTGGTTCTTGGTAAATGGTCGTCGGGTATGGATTATGCCTAGCAAGGGGTAAGTCTCTTCACTAGAACACAGTGAATTGGCTTATTCAGGTCGTCGAGTATGGACTATGCTCGGCAAGGGTCCAGAGAGACCAGGATTCGGCCTAGGACTAACGCCCTATAATATCTATCGGTTACTATTTCAGGTCTTCGAGTATGGAATATACTCGGCAACGGTCCAGAGCGACCAAGATTCAGTTGACGACCTAAGCCATGGCATTACTCAGCGTTTAGGGACACTAGACCACGGACACTAAGGCATTTCTTAGTATCGATCGTCGGATGTGGATTGCACTTGACAAGAAACCAGAGATGTTATGGATTAAGATATCGGCTTTGAATAGCTAAGAACTCGGATATTGACCCAGAGAAGTCCTAAATTCGGTTATTGGATAAGAATGGATTAGGACTCGGTTGTCGGGTTCGGATGGATATGGAATTGGCTAAGGATCGTGTTACTGGATTTGGAATCGGACATCGACTCAAAGCAATCAAGAATGTGGCACTCGGATAGGATGACTTGGTTATTGATTGGATTATGAATCTGATGGCATGGCTATGGACGAAATATGGACTTCGAATGTCGGAATCGGAGCTTTTCAAAAAACACCTTCTTACCATAAGGCATGTTTTAGGAGGCAAATGTTATCCCGCCTTTTGGTCAAGGCCGGGATATCAACAAGTTGGTTGGAAAGGATGGATATCAGGATTGGAGATCGACTGGAAACAAGGCTATGATCGATGTCGTCAAAATTTGGCCGAGCTCTACTCCTTGATTGGGAATGACGGTCAAGGCTAGGAAAGGCAACATTTCAATTTTCAGGTCAATTGGAATTCGTATGCTCGAGATATGAATGGGTTAAGATTCGTGAAAACTAGTTCGTATTGATACTGTTCGTATCGATCAGCATGCAGTACTTCGAATCGATAATGTTCGTATCGATCATGATGGAGATGGCGGCATACTTCAAACAATTCAAATGGATACGAAGGCAGAGTCCGTATCGGTCTTATTCGTATCGATCCATAACAACAGCCTGATCGATACGAACAAGAAAGCAGCCGATGGATAGGAAGAGCATGGACGCGAACAAGGGTAGCTGATGGATACGAACAAGTGGATGACTTGGTCGAATGACATGAAAGGTGGATCTTTCTGGATCTTCGTGACACAATATCGATACGGAATGTATAGATTCGAAGAAAGGAGATTATGGAGACAAAGTCATGGATATGAAATGCAGCACTTAGGATCGATACGAAGAGGACAAATGGGGATCGATACGAAGGGGAGTGTTCAAATGGAGCAATCGACTAGGCATTAAAAGTGGATCTCCCTTGGTTTTTCGAGCCATGTCATCGATGTGATTAATATGAAGGGATGGAGGCGAATAGATGGAGATGAACGCTTCAGCCTCCATGCAAACTATAATTCGTATCGATCATATCTCACAATCCAAAGGTTCAAATGCTACCAAATTTTCACAGGAGCTTACATGCAACCTAAAGAATGTTCTTGCTCAATTTCGACTCGATTGGGCCAAATCTTGATCGATAATAAACTGGTTCGTATCGATCACAGTACCGAGTGCAAATCACATAGGAACGATCGCGTGGGCCCACATTTGCACAAACAATTTTACTTGCCCTACCATCGTTGATCCTTTGTTATTGAACCAAAAGATGGGTTCCATGCTAGGCTCCAGCTTGCCTTCGCAAATGTTCATCTGATCGAAGGCGTGCTTGACGATTATGTTGACTGCGCTGCATGTGTCAACCAAAATTTTAGAGATGATGGATAGCCCAATTTGAGTAGTAATCATCAAAATATCATTATGCGGTTGATGCACCCCTTTTCTCAGATTGGAGCAGGGACAACAAAGTTTGGCATTGGAATAGTGAGACATGGATTCTTTAATTTGGGCTCTTTTTGAACGGAGAAGATGACATTTTGGCCTCTTTGATGTAACAATTTCGGGCTCCTTTGCTACACCCTGCGGGATGCGATCCTCCATGAATTACGTCGATTCAATTTAATAGCTGGCTTAAGCTTAAAGGGTCTTCATCTTCCAATATATTTGCAGCGTTACTAGGGTGTTTCTGTGGACCATCCCCTGTCCGTTGTGCTTTTTGTTGTTCCTAAATAAATTCCTTTAAATGACCTTCATAGATCAGTTTCTGGATGATCCCAACTAGAAGCCTGCACTCGTCGGTTTTATGACCGTTAGCCTTGTGATAAGCATAGTAATCTTCCTTCTTCATCTGTTCAGGATTATTCTGTGCTTTAAATGAGGTCAGGAAGTTGACTCTTTCCTTGGCTACTACATAGACTTAAGACAGTGGCTTATTTAAAGCGACTATGTTAGCGATTGGTTCTTCCCACCTTGTTCTTTTGTGTCATCGGTCTTGGCCAAATCTCCCCCTACTTTCTTGAGGATAGTTTTTTCTTAGCATAGTAAAGCTCATTTATCCGAATGAACTTATTAGCTTGGAAATGGATGTCTTATAAATTTTTACAGCTAATTACAAAGAGCTGCATCCTGAAGGGGTTGTTTTCTATCAAGCTAGAATGAACTACAATATGCTTGTCTCAATCATTCATGTCTTTGGCTTTTTGAACTCCAGCATTAAATCTCCTCAGATAGTCTCATGAGGACTCCCTCTGCCTTTACTTTATGTTGGCTAATACCGTATAGTCTATTGTGGGATCATTGCAAATATAGAACTGGGCGAAGAATTCATAAAAGAACTGCTTCCATGAATAGATGATTCTCTCCCGATACTACCTATACCACTTTACTATATCTCCTTGGAGAGTGACTGGGAATAATCAGCATCTGACATCTCTAGATGCGTTGTACAAGTCCATTTGGCTATAATAAGCCATTAAATGATTGTCTGGGTAAGTACTTCGATGGTATCTCAGTGTCGGGATTTTTGCATAAGGTAGGATGTTTATAGCCATGATCTCATCAGCAAAGGGCGACACACTTTCATTATCATTAGTGTTTTCATTCATTGTCCTCTTCTCTTTCGTGTTTATAGCATCCTTTATTGCCTTTTCAGTTGCTTCTTTTAGATAAGCCTCAGCATTACAATAATATTTCTGGTCCAGACAAAACTCCTATAACGTTGAGCTTCTAGATTGTTCAAGTGACTGGTCGTGAACTCTCCTTTGATGGTAAAATTTTGACTAAGGACGCTCCTTCTTCTTGGAGGATGTTAAAACTATTTTGCTTTTATATTCACTGTAGTTAGCTTTTAAATTCCTCTTGGGCGATACCACCTTATCCCTTTGAGTTGGTTTTGCTGTCTATGAATTTTTTTTAAGATGGTGCCATTTGGAGTAGCTCTTGCATCTCTTACAGTTGCTGCTCCGAGTGTTTGATCTTTGTAGTATTCTTATCTTGTTGAGCTAGTGACGAAGGCTGTCCTTGAACAGCTCCATCCAGATTAAAGGACGGAGCTACATTATCCTCAAGAGTTGTTGTATGGATAACTTCTTCATCCAATAATATGCTTAGTCGTTTATATCTCATTTTTTTCCTATGCCAAGTCAAATAAGCCAAAAGTAGTCTATAATATGGTAATAAGATCGAAGGTTCAAGCCCTCCTTTTAGCATCAAAAATGTTAACAAAAAAACTTGTCAACATCCCCAATGCTATGTGGAAGCTAAATAAATTTAAAGGAATCCAAATTATTGAGAAGTTCTCTTCTTTCAAAACCTACCTTTCAACTAGATTGACTTAGTTGAAAGGGTTTTAAGGAGTTTGATCTACCTTTCGACCAGGTTGACTTAGTCGAAATGGTTTTAGGAGTTAGCTCAGAAATATAGGCTAAGAAAGTAGCATCCTATTCGAAACCTTTCTTTTGAGTAGGTCAGAATCATTTTAACTTTTTATTACTTTCGATCATGTTGGAATATTTGTTCTGGCCCTTTCGATCATGTTGAAAGGGATGCAATGTTTACTATCATGTGATAATTGTTTTTGACCCCAGTCGTCTCATTACTTTTTTTAGGTAACCCATTCGAAAGAGTTGTTAGCATAGCTGGGGATTTTCCCCTTTGAAAGAATTCCTCCCTAATCAATCATTAGCCAATTACAAAATGGAACCCATTTGGAATACCCCTTTCAATCAGGTTGAGAGAGGTTCCATCCTTTTGAAACAAGTCCGCCTTGTAACTGCCTAAGCTTCACTTTGTTTTTCCTATATATGTTCGACAAGGATATCCCCTTAGATTCATCAATGTCAAAACCTCATCATCATTCCAATTTTCATGGTTTTATGTTGGTTTCGATGATGATAGGTTTCAACAGTATGTACCCAAGTCGATCATTTGCATTGCAAAGACAAAAGGAAGTTAATAGAATAGGTTAAAATCATGTGTAGTGGATCATTAGACTAGCTAATGATCTGAATGATCTTCCTCGTCATCAAAATCATTAACGAACTAGCCACATCTCCTTTATTAATAATCAAAAATGAGTTACAATCAAGAGAGATTTATCCCCTAATTTATTTAGAATTTCTAGAAGATTTAATTGTAACTAAGAAATTGGAGTAAAAGAAATAAATTTGGGAATCCAAAATTCATTCCCCATAACTGGACCAATTGGGTCTTATTTATAGATGTAGGTTGGCCCGTTCAGTGCCTATACCTTCGACACAATCGGAAGGCCCCCTTTTTATATGCCGCTTCACACTTTCGACTTGGTCAAAAGGCCTTGTATGTCTTCGACGTTGTTGAAAGCCATCTCTTTGGAGTCCTTTGACTTTCCCTTGAGCTTTCTATATCTTTCTTCAGACCCTTCGACTAAGTCGAAAGGGTCTTTTACCAACCTTCCGCTCTTGTTAATTTTTGAGTATCTCTGTTAGCTGCTTTCTCCAAAACACATTTCGACATTGTTGAAAGTTCTCCAAGTGCGTTTTTTCCTTCATGTTGCCTTATGGTGATCGGAAGTAGGATAGGTGCCTCCGACTCTTTCGATAGGCTGTCTATAGGGGCTTTGAAGATGTTGATGTGCCAATGGTTTCAGTGATGTTGAGTAGCTTCCGAATGTATGCCAGTGAATTGATGCAGAACCTTCTATTTTCATTAGCTTCGATCAGTTCGAAAAGCATGTGTATGCTTTCAAAAGGGTTGTTATGAGGAAAAAACCTTTAGTTCCAAAAGGTCTGGCGCGTTTATGGGCGACGAACATTCATTGCCTTCGAAGGGATTTCCAAAGTAGTCTTTGTTGATCCATCTGTGTCGAAAGGTCTTAAAGAGGCAGAAGGGTGGCTTTGTTTCTACTTCTTCATCTTTTTCGAAGGCATGTACATGATTTATCACCTATGAGAATGCCGGCTTTTTTTGACTCCTTCGAAAGCTTTCCAAATGGCTTCGGAATCTTTATTCATGATTTTGTTGAAACCCACTTTAAAAGAAACTTGTACTTTTCTTATCTTATTTCATGCATGTTCTTTGAGTGGATTTTATGGCTAACAATGAAGAAGACCACAATTTATCAATAAAGACTCAAAGCCCTGATTTGAGAATTAATCTGTAAAGTTCAAAAATTCTTATTTCATAATAATTCGAAGGCTGTAGATTCTTATTTAAACCCTCTATTTTGTACCGCTCCTTGGGTTTTGGCTCTTTTGACATGTATTACCCTTTCGGCTTTGTATGTTGTTGCTGTTCGATTTGCTTCTTCACGATCTCGGATGTTTTAGTTCATTGTTTGATGTGCCACTTCTCGGGCTTGGAAATCTTAATCTATTGTTTGATATGCCCCTTCTATGGCTCGGATGTCTCATTCCTTTTTTTATGCCTCTTCTCAGTCTCGGACATCTTAGTTCATTGCTGTTTGGTGTGCTTAGTTAGCTTATCCGCAAACATGACCCAAGGACTTACCCAACCTCCCTCTAGGAGGTTCCTTGACTTGGCCACAGCGTGGCGCGATCAAGGGATTGTTCACTGCCTTGGCCAAGCCATGGTGTAGCAGGATCAAGGGCTTACTCGGTCCTCGCTCTTGAAGGTGCCTTGACCTGGCCACAGCATGGCTCAATTAAGGGCTTGTTCGATGCCTTGGCCAGCACATAGCATGGCGGGATCGGGGGCTTACGCCCTCCATCCTATGGAGGTGCCTTGACCTGGCCATAGCATGCCGCGGTCAAGGGCTTATCGGTTCTTTGCCATGGCCATATTATTGCGCGGATAAAGGCTTACTTTAACCTCCCTCCAGCTATCACTTTGACCTGGCTAACTCAGCGCAGAAAAAGGCTCTGATCATTTAAGGTAATGTCCAAGTGCAAGTAGAATTTCACTCCTAACCATGTAGATTTTTCTTTTTAAGGAAAAGGTGCTTTATTCATTCATTGTAATAAAATATGGTCGCATGTGTTCCGCATTCCATGTTCTAGGAACCATATTGCCATCTGGTCGACATAACTTGTAAGCTCCAACGGAAATTACTTTGTGTACAATTAGGGGACCTTCCTAGATTGGTCGTAGCAGTCCATCTGTAGGATTTCTTGTGTTTTCCATCACCCTTTGGAGTACTAAGCCTCGATCATGAAATGATCTCGTCTTTTACTTTTGAATTGTGGTACTCTTGTTCGATATTCCACAGTTCGAATAACTGTTTCATCTCCCAATTCATGTTTTAAATCTAAAGATTCTATTAATAAGAAAACTTGCCAACATCACCAAAGCTCTATGAATGACAAATAGGATTGTTTATGTAACAAAATATGACTATTGAAAGAGGACTAAAGTTTACATCCTTCAAAACCCTTCTATCGATCAGGTTGACTTAGTCAAACTACTTTCGGAGGATAATGTGCAAGGCGTTGATAATGGACCATTGACCAAATTAACCTCATCAAAATGGAGTTGAAGGAAAAAGCATCGTGTTCGAAGCCCCTCTTTCGAATGAGTTTAAAATAGCCATTCATACTAAACATTCATTCATTTCGACCATGTCGAAAGGCCTCCTTAATCCCTTTCATCTATGTTAAAATGTTTGCTCGGCCTTTAATAACTCCTTTCAACATCATCGGTTTCATCTTTATGGAGGAACTCTTCTAAAGGGTTGAAGATGTAGTTAGGAGCATGTTCCTTTCGAAGGAATCCATCCTTAAAAAATTGCTTATCATTTATGAACCAGATTTCATTCGAGACATCCCTTTCGACCAGGTCGCAAGGGATTTTGTCCTTTCGAAAAGATCTAATTCATAATTGTACAAGCTCCATTTGGTGTGTACGATAGAAGATCATCTTGGATATTTGTAAGTTCTATGAACTTATTATTACCAAAACATCCTCACCATCTATATTTGTCATCATCTATTGTTTATCGTGGTGATAATATGTTTCACACATATGCTATCCAATTTGATCTCACTGCTTTGCATAAGACATAAAGAAGTTAAGAAGATAAGGTAGCATCATGTGGAATTGATCATTATTCTAGCTAATGATCGTAATGGTCTTCCTCATAATCCAAATCCTTAATGAATATGCACATTACTTCCTTTTCTATTAATCCATAAATCTTTTACAAGTTTGAGATCTTTTCTCCAAATCGATTTAGGGTTACAATGATTTAATTGTTGCAAGAAGTAGTAGAATGAGTTTAGGATTCTATTTTTATGTCCCCAAAATCGGACTCCTAAGTTTTATTTATAGATGTAAGTCGACATTCTTTCGTGCCCATCCTTTTGAACCAGTCGAAAGGTCCTCCCATCTACCACTTCCATAGTTTTGTCACGGTCGAAAGACCTCTCCCTTTCTTCAGTGTCCATGCTTTTGATGCTGTCGAAAAAATTGCCTTCCGAGTTCTCTCATTCATCCTTGCATTTCCTATTTCCTTATTCCAGACCTTTCGATCAAGTTGTAAGGGTCACTTGACCATCCTTCGTTGTTGTTAAGGTCTAGGTGTATCTTTTTCCTTCTTTCTCCTAGGTTGCTTTTGACTTTGTCGAAAGCGTGATTGATGCGCTTTTTCTATTCGTGTTGCATTGCTGTCATAAGAAGCAAAGACATGAGCCTTCGAATCTATCGATAGGTAGTTTACTAGAGTTTCAAAGGTGTTGGAGTGTCGACGGCTTCGACATGATAGGTAGTTTTCGAATGCATGCTTTCAAATTGATGCGATATTTTTCCTTTGATATTACAAGCTTGAACCGATTCGAAAGGCTCGAAATGCTTCAGAAAGGGTTGTTTTGATCAAGGTATTTTTCTGTGTAGTCTAAATGAAGGCAGAATCTTTATTTTTGAAAGGTTTGATGCATATATGAAGAGCTGTTATTCATTGCCTTCGAAAAAGGGTTCCGAAGCCATTCCTGCTTTTCCTACATATGCAAATCCATCTGCATCGAGAGGTTTGAATTAGGCGAAAGGGATGCCTTGCTTCCTTTTTCATCTTTTCAAAATCTTTTTCTCTATTTATCATTTGAAATGGCTCTGATGCTTGCGACTCTTTCGAAAGCTTTCTCAATTCCTTCGACATCCATTCGTGATCCTTGTCGAAACCCATGTTTCCTATTTTAGAAAAGCCTGGAAATTTTGTTAATCTTCTTTCTTTCCTTTGTCCTCAGGTGTATTTGATGGTTAACATTTTTCCCCCTTGTATGAAAAAGTCTTTTATTCTTTAGGACAAATTTCTTACAACTTCTTTGCTTTTAATAACCCTGTCAAAACATGTGACATTTTCTATTGCTAACCCATTATCTTATATACATGCCTCTTGGTAATGTCAATTATAATCTCGATTTAATAAAGGATATGAAATTCAAAATTGAAAATGATTGGAAATCAAGGACTTATGTCCTATAATATTATGAGTCCTGCCTTTTAATCTTTAAAGTTAAAAATGAAATTCATAGTTGAACTCCCACATAATTAATAGTTATCCATGCATATTACAATTGAGGCCCAAGAATTTCCTATTGGATACAACCAATGTTTGAAAGTAGAAGGTTACAAGCTATCATCTTGAAATAAGTCATTGTGACCCATAAATTTTATTTGGGGGGAATAGGTAACATGTACTTAGAAACTCATCTTGGAGATAAAAATGAATCAGGAGCTTAAATTTAGATGTTAGTGTTAGGAACTGGAGATAGTGGTTTTGATGACAATAACCTTTGTAACTTATTTTATTATAACTTATATATAACACTATTATCTAGATATATATGAATGTTATTATGCAGAATATGTATAAGGCAGGTGTTGATTATCGAAGATTGTACAGTATAAAGATCAAGAATGTAGAAATCAAGTTTGAAGACTCATGAGTATCAAGATCAAGATTTCAAGATATGTGTCTAGTTTTTGTTAAAACTTCATAATAGCATGGAAATCTTCATTTTGAATTTCATTTGGGATGGAACCCATTTCTACCTTCTTAGTGGCTTACAAACCCATTACAAGTAGCTTACAAACCTACGACAAGTGGCTAACATACCCACGAACATCCTGGTTTTGCACAAGTTCTCGAGTCCAGATGTGATGATATATTTTGCAGGAAGAAGCTTGCAAAAATACTTGAAAATCGTTTTTCAAAATTATTTTCAAAACTACTTTTCAAAAGTTTTTAGCCTTAAACTATCTTTTCAAATGAATTTTAAAATGATGTTTTAGCCTTAAATATTCTTTGTTTTTGTGTTTTAAAATATAGTAAAATTAGTTTATTTTACTCCAGAATCATTTCATCTTTTTTTAATTTCAATACCATTTTCAAAACAAATTTTACATTATTTTTAACAAGGGGATGTCGACATCATAGGATACCCCGTCGACATGGTGGCCGTTGAATTCAAAAGTTTCAATTTTCAAAAGAAGTGTCTATTTGTTTAAATCTCTTCATGAATGGTTATGACTGTTGGTGCTTTATAAAAGGCTTCATAATCGAATTTTTTAATTATCTATTTTCATTTTTTCTTCACTTCTTCTTGTAATTTTCATATTTTTAAGATCGTTACCAAATTCTGCCAAATTCTCAAGTGAATCTAATTAGAATTTCATTCTTGTTTGATTTTATGTTCTCTCTCGAAGATCAAAGTGCTATTCAGAGTTATAGGATCAATTTGTAATCAAAAGTTTATCGGGCCTCTCTATAAGGTGTGGTTGTGCCTAGAAATCAATTGAGTAATCTTGTGGCCCGTAAATCAAGAGAGTTTGCCCTCGACTCGTGAGACAGGAGGGTACCTCAAGGCCTTTATAAATTGAGGAGTGCAATCTCGACACTAGTTTAATAAAAATCTGTATGAGGTGGTTTTCCTTAGTGCAGGACTGGATGTAGGGTAATTCTGAACCATTATAAAATCCGGTGTGTTCTTTCCCTTTACTGCCTTTTATTTTCTTTCTGCATCTGTGTTTGATTCTATGATTTTCTGTGATTAAGTTCTGTATATTTTTGTGTCATAATTTCAATTTAGTTCATATAAATCTTAGAATTCACTAAACACTATTCACCCCCTCCCCCGTCTAGTGTTAAATTAGCCTTAAGATCCTTAATCTGCTGCCCTTTCAATTGGTATCAAAGCATTGGTTTTCGTAGTTTTCATAATCTGAAACTTGAAAAGTTAAAAATGGCATTTTTAGAAAAAAAAATTAGCACTAGTTTAAATTTATGCATTTCATCAAAGTATCATAAGTCTGCATGTATTTTTTATAAAAAATCAAGTTATATACCGAATTGGTTTGTTATGCAGGAACAGACATGTTATATGGCTTTTGGAGAATCAATAACCAATGGACAATCTATGTGAATTGAGAAAGATAAATGGATACTTGATAGTGGCTGTTCAAGGCATATGACTAGAAATCCCAAGATACTCAATGACATTATATATCAAGATGGTGAATTGGTCAACTTTGGAGATAACTCAAAAGTATATATGATTGGCATCGGCAATTTTGGTAATTCTAAAACTCCTCTTATTTTCGATATTTTGCTAGCTAGGAATTTAAAACATAATTTGCTTGGTATAAGTCAACTATGTGATAAAGGATTTAAAATTAAATTTGGAAAAGATAGGTGTCACATCGAAGATAATAAGTCAAATATTATCTTTGAAGGAATTAGGAAGGAAAATATTTACATCCTTATTATGAAAGTTACAAATGATAACTTATGTCTTTTGGCTAATACAAGTGACCCTTGGATTTGGCACAAAGGATACAGTCATTTGAATTTCAAACTATTATCTAGGTTATCAAAACTTGACTTAGTTAGAGGTCTTCCCAAGTTAAACTTTAAAGTTGATAGTATATGTGATGCTTGCCAATTAGGAAAACTTAAGAAAAGTCCGTTTAAATTAAAAGATTTGATTTCTACTTCTAAACCTCTAGAATTATTTCATTTAGATTTATTTGGTTCATCTCAAGTTCAATCAACTAATCAAATAAATAAGTTTTTGTAATTATGGATGATTATTCTATATATACTTGGATAATTTTTCTTAAACTTAAAAGTGATGCTTTTGAATTATTTAAGAATTTTGCTAAAAGAATTCAAAATCTACTTTCTTTAAAAATAAAAACTATACGTAGTGATCACATTAAAGAATTTGAAAATTAAAATTTTTAGAATTTTTGTAATAAAAAAGGAATTACTCATAATTTCTTTTTTCCAAGAACTCCACAAAAAAACGGAGTGGTAGAACGTAAGAATAGAATGATTCAAGAGTGTGCTAGAACAATGCTTTCTGATAGTAACTTACCTAAAAAAATTTGGGCTGAAGCAGTCGCTACAGCGTGTTATATATTAAATAGGATTTTAATTAGACCATTTACTAATAAAACACCATATGAATTACTTTACAATAAGTAACCCATGGTAGCTTATTTTAAAGTTTTTGGTAGTAAGTGTTTTATTCTTAATATAAAAGATAATTTGGATAAATTTGAACCTAAATACGATAAAGGTATCTTCATTGGATATTCCAATAGAAGTAAAGCGTTTAGAGTTTATAATTTGAGAATTAACACCATTGAAGAAACAATGTATGTATCTTTTGATGAAAATTTTAAAGATACTGTACAAATAGAAGATGATGAAGATTTTGTAACTTTAAATAATGAACCTAATGAAACTAATTATGAAATCATTCAACCTATTAAAAAAATTAGGTTATTAAAAGATTATCCTATAGAAAATATACTAGGAAATATTGAATCTATAGTTAAAAAAAGAAATCAACCAAATAGTATGAGTAATGCAGCTTTTATATCAACTATTGAACCTAAAATTCCAAAGGAAGCATCATCTGATGATTCATGGATTCTTGCTATGCAAGAAGAATTGAATCAGTTCACCAGAAATGATGTTTGGGAACTTGTTCTTAGACCTGAGGATAAAAGTATAATTGGAACAAAATGGGTTTATAAAAATAAAATGAGTGAACTTGGTGAGATCGTGAGAAATAAAGCTCGTTTAGTAGCGCAAGGTTTTTGTCAAGAAGAAGGAATTGATTATGACGAAAGCTTTGCACCTGTAGCAAGACTAGAAGCTATCAGAATTCTACTTGCTTTCTCAAACTTCAATAATTTCAAGTTATATCAAATGGATGTTAAAATTGCTTTTCTAAATGGTTATAAAAGAAGATGTTTATGTAGAACAACCTCCACTTTTTAAAGATAATAAATTTTCAAATCATGTATATAAATTAAAGAAGGCTTTATATGGTCTGAAACAAGCTTCTAGAGCCTGGTATGAAAGACTAAGATCTAATTTACTTCAATCTAGTTTTGAAATTGGTAAAATAGGTATAACTCTTTTTATTAAAAGAAAAAAATGATATTCAATTAATACAAATATATGTAGATGATATAATATATGGATCAACTAATAACATAATGAATAAAGAATTTTCAGATATAATGACTAAAGAATTTGAAATGAGTCATCTGAAAGAACTAAGTTTCTTCTTAGAACTTCAAATCAAACAATTAAATAAAGGAATTTTCATTAGTCAAGAAAAATTTGCTAAAGATTTAATTAATAAATTTGGATGACCACTTCTGGTGGGAACCCAATTCCAAGGACAACTAATGTAGCTTTAAGTAAAGAAGATAAATCAAAAGATGTTGATCAAAGATTATATAGGGGAATTATTGGTTCGTTGCCTTATATAACAGCAAGTCGTCCTGACATCATGCATAGTGTCTATCTCTATGCAAGATACCAATCTCAACCTAAAGAAACTCACTTAAAAGCGGTTAAGAGAATTTTAAGATATGTAAAATATACTTCAGATTATGTTTTATTTTATCCTAAAAATGATGTATTTGATTTAATTTCATGCTGTGATGCTGATTACGCTGGTTGTAAATCAGACTGAAAAAATACAAGTGGAACTTGTCACTTTCTAGGACATTCTCTGGTTTGCTGGTTTAGTAAGAAGCAAAACACTGTATCCTTGTCAACAACTGAAGCAAAATATATATCTACTGCTTTGGCTTGCTCTCAAGTTATATATATGCAACAAACTTTAAAAGATTTTGGAAAAACTATAACTAAATCACCAATTTATTTTGATAATACTAGTGCAATAAACTTATCTAAGAATCCAACTCATCATGCTAGAATAAAACATATTGGTATTAGACATCATTTTCTTAGAGATAATATAAGTAAAGAAGTCATAATCCTTGAATATATTAATACTGAAAAATAATTTGTTGATATAATAACCAAACCATTAAATGAACAAAACTTTACTAAATTTAGGAGAGAATTAGGTATATATTCATTAACTGAAATATAAATTATAAATAATATAAATATAGTTAATAATTAATATAAATAAAAAAATTCTCAAAAATTGAACCGGGCATGTCGACATGACCCATCC
Source organism: Allium cepa (assembly GCA_030765085.1). Taxonomy (NCBI): domain Eukaryota; kingdom Viridiplantae; phylum Streptophyta; class Magnoliopsida; order Asparagales; family Amaryllidaceae; genus Allium; species Allium cepa. The sequence goes on along the minus strand of CM060938.1, from coordinate 704,431,038 downwards.
CCGTATGTCGACATGTAGGCCGAGATTTTCAAATTTAAATTTCCCTCTAAAATAAGTTATTTGGTAATATATTTATATAATTCGACCTTTACTCCTTTTCTCTGTTCTCCTCTCTGTAATAAACTTCTAAAATAGCAAATTAATGGTTTCCTCCTTTAGTAATGCACTTTCTTCACCCACTTCTCCTCATTCTACCCCTTTTCAACGTTCCACACACGTACGAGTCATCAAACTGCAAGAAAAGATGAAAGATTTACTACAAATGATGGTGGAAATTCAAGTAAGTCAACTGCGAATGGCTAGAGAACAAGATAGGCAAGGCAAAATCCTTAGGAATTTACAAAAAATTCTTATGGATAACCATGTCAATCCCATTGTCATCGAAGAATCATCTCAAGCCATTGAACTCTGAAGAAGAAGAGCCTCTACAAGAACCACAAGAGGATCAAGAAGAAGAACATCCTCTCCGAATCCAGATGTTCATATGGACGAAGATGATGGCATGATTTGCGTAGGAGAGGTCCTTTTTGACGTTAATGGGAACTTGGTCGAACAACGTGGAAACTTTTGTCTTCACCATCCAAATTGTTTGGTCCATAAATCATCAATAGTCAAGGGTCCTCCTTAAGTGTTTTTTCGTTTTCTTGATTGTATATTGGTTTGTAAATTTGTATATAATTAGTATATTAATTAATGTTCTTCTAACAATTTTTGGTATATAAAATCTTAGATTCCATTTTAACTTAGGATTCTATGTTTCACTCATACATACTTATTATTCTTATGTCATATGTTTTTTATCATTTTTTCTATTAAGTTCAAGGTTTATAGGTTATTTTTGTTGATGATAAAGGGGGATATAAGTTATATAAAATAGTAGGCTTGGAGTAAGGGGGAGTTGTTGCTGTAAGGGGGAGTTATGGAATGATCGAAGTGGTAAGTATATTTTATAAGGCTATCATCATCAAAAAAGGGGAGATTGTTTGGAACTGGAGATAGTGGTTTTGATGACAACAGCCTTTGTAACTTATATTATTATAACTTATATACTAACACTATTGTCTAGATATATATGAATGTTATTATGCAGGATATATATAAGGCAGGTGTTGATTATTGAAGACTATATGGTATAAAGATCAAGAATGAAGAAATCAAGTTTGAAGACTCATGAGTATCAAGATCAAGATTTCAAGACATGTGTCTAGTTTTTGTTAAAACTTTATAATAGCATGGAAATCTTCATTTCGAATTTCATTTGGGATGGAACTCATTTCTACGTTCTTAGTGGCTTACAAACCCACGACAAGTAGCTTACAAACTTACGACAACTGGCTTACAAACCCACGAACATCCTGGTTTTTTACAAGTTCTCGAGTCTTGATGTAATGAGATATTCTGCAGGAAGAAGCTTGCAAAACTACTTCAAAATGGTTTTTCAAAACATTTTTCAAAACTGCTTTTCAAAATGTTTTAGCCTTAAAACTATCTTTTCAAATGATTTTCAAAAAGATGTTTTAGCCGTAAAATATTCTTTATTTTTGTGTTTTAAAACAAAATAAAATTAATTTATTTTACTCCAGAATCATTTCAACTTTTTTTCCATTTAAATACCATTTTCAAAACAAATTTTACATTATTTCTAACAAGGGGATGTTGACATCATGGAATACCCCATGTTGACGTGGTGGCCGTTGAATTCAAAAGTTTCAATTTTCAAAAGAAGTGTCTATTCGTTTAAATCTCTTCACGAATGGTTATGACCATTGGTGATTTATAAATGGCTTCACAAACGATTTTTTTAATTATATATTTTCATTTTTTATCCACTTCTTCTTCTCTATAAACCCATATTCTATAATTTTCATATTTTTAAGATCGTGCCGAAATTCTTCCAAGTTCTCAATTGATCAAATTAGTATTTCATTCTTGTTTGATTCTCTATTCTTTCTCGAAGATCAAAGTGTTATTAAGAGTTATAGGATCAATTGTAATCAAAAGTTTATCGAGTCTCTGTATAAGGTATGGTTGTGCCTGGAAATCAATTGTGTAATCTTGTGGCCCGTAAATCAAGAGAGTTTGCCCCGGACTCGTGAGATAGAAGGGTATCTCAAGGCCTTTATAAATTGAGGAGTGTAATCTCGACACTGCTTTAACATAATCTACATGAGGTGGTTTTCCTTGGTACAAGACTGGATGTAGGATAACTCGAAACCAGTATAAAATCCAGTGTATTCTTTCCCTCCACTGCCTTTTATTTTCTTTCTGCATCTGTGTTTGATTCTATGATCGTTATGTGATTAAGTTTTGCATTTTTCTGTATCATAATTTCAATTTAGTTCACATAAGTCTTAGAATTCATTAAACACTATTCACCCTCTCCCCTTTTAGTGTTAAATTAGCCTTAAGATCCTTAATCCGCTGCCCTTTCAGTTAGTGGACGTTGTTTAGAGTTGCAAACTAATAACCCTGATTGGGTGTTAATAAAACCAACTTAAAGTCTTTTATTTGATGACTTGGATGTCCATTATGGTTTAAATATTGTTGTTTCAAAACCCAACTTCAGGAATAGATGGATGGGCTATATAATTGATCATAAAAGACCCAAAATTTAAATGCAAGTATTAAAAAAATAATAAGTCTAAAACCGAAATTAGGGTATCAATAAGTGAAGTTCATAAGTTAATAGTAAGATGCTTAGTGCCAAGATTCGGGTTTTAATAAGTGAAATTCAAAAATTGTCTTCATGTTAGAACTCTTAAACCAAAATTCGGGTATTAGTGGTGGATAATCAGAAATCCGTAAATACTACCTTCATGATAGAAATCTAAAGCAAAGATTAGGGCATATTCTTAAATAATCATAAATCCATAGCAATTATCTTTATTATAAAAGTCTTAAGCCCAAATTAGGGCATAATGCTGGGTAAATAGATATCAATAATAATTATCTTTATAATGAAAATTCAAGCCCGGATTAGGGCATTAATAAGAAAAGTCCGGTAGTAGTCTTGAAACCCAGATTCGGTTATGAGGAAGACTATAAGTTATTAGTAAAGTCCCGAAACCCAGATTTAGGTATTAATAAGAGGAGTCTTGTAATACTCCACAAATTCGGTCTTCTTCGACTTGTGTAGTCCCATTAAGCCCTGAATGTTATAGTGGTTGGATTGGATGCTTCATTAGCTCGAACGCCTTAGTCCATTATTTGATATGCCACTTCTCGAGCTGGATGTCTTAATCCATCGTTCGATGAGCTGCTTCTTGGGCTTGACATCTTAGTCCATTTTTTGATAAGCTATTTCCTGGGCTTGGACGTCTTAGTCCATTGTTTGATAAACGCTTTTTGGGCTTGGACATCTTAGTCCATTGTTGATATGCCTCTTCTTGGGCTTGGACGTCATAGTCAATTGTTGATATGCCTCTTCTTGAGCTTTGATGTCCTAGTGCATTGTTTTCTGGTGATGTTGGTTAGCTTATTCTCAAGTTGGAACTAAGAACTTACCGAACCTCCCTTCCGGAGGCGCCTTGACCTAGCTATATAGTGGCACGGCCAAGGGCTTGTTGATCTTTAACCTGGCAATAGCGTGGCGCAGATGAAGGCTTACACTCCTCCCTCTAGGAGGTGCCCTAGCCATAGCATGGCATGGACATGGTCTTTTCAATGCTTTAATCGTGCCATAGCGTGGCGTGAATAAAGGCTTACAGTCCTACCTCCAGGAGGTGCCCTGGCCATAACATGGCGCGGACAAGGGCTTGTTGATGCTTTATCATGGCCAAAGCATGGTGCAGATAAAGGCTTATACTCATCCCTCTAGGAGGTGCTCTACCATGTCCATCTCGGCATAGACAGAGGCATTAGCAGTTAAAGGTAGTGTGAAAATGCAAGGAGAATTCAACTCCCAACCTTGTAGACTTTTCTTCCATAAAAAGAGATACTTTATTCATTCGCCATAGGAAAATAGGGTCTCAAATGTTCTGTGTTCCTTGTTTTAGGAACCATATTGTCGTCTGGTCGGCATAATTTGTAAGCTCCTAAGGGAGTTACCTTGCATATGATTAGGGATCCTTCTCAATTTGGTCCCGAAGGTCCATCAGCAGGATTTCTTGTATTTTCCATTATTCTTCGAAGTATTAGATCTCCTTCATGAAATGATCATGCTCTTACTTTTGAATTGTAGTATTTTAAATCCTTTTTTAACATTCTGTTATTTGAATTATTGCTTTATCTCTCAACTCATGTATCAAATCCAGTGATTCTCTTTTTAAATCTTGGTTGAAATCGAATGCATATGCGATCCTTCGATGTAAGGGTATTTCAATCTCAGTTGGTAACACCGCCTTACAACCATATGTTAATGAATAAGGAGTATGTCCCGTTTTTGTTCTAGTAAATGTTTGATAAGCTCATAATACAAGTGGCGACTCTTCTACCCAATTTCCTTTAGCTTTGTTCAGTCGCTATTTCAAAATTGTCTTTATGGTCTTATTTGTAGCCTCAATGGCCCCATTTTCCTTTAGATGCACAATGGAAGAAAAGCTTTTAATAATTCAATTCTTATGAAAAAATCGAGAGAATTCTTCACTTTCAACTGCTTCCATTGTCGGAGATAATCTTATGGGGCATTCCTACTTTGGTTATAATGTTTTTGATGATAAATCTGAGTACTTTTCTAGAAGTGATCTTGGGGAGCAGTTTTGCTTCAACCCATTTAGTGAAGTCGTCTATTACAACTACAACATATTTTTCCCTCTTTAGAAATTGGCAACGGGCTAACTAAATCAGTTCCTCATATATCAAACGGCCATGGACATGAAATTGGGGTTAACTGACTTGGTGGTAATCCAGGAATTTTCAACTACCTTTAGCATTTCTTGCATTTCCTTACATATTCTATGGCTTGACTTACCATACGAGGGCAATAAAAACCTTATTTCATTTTTTGTTCTAGTTTTGTTCCATTTGAGTGGTCTCCACAGAATCGTTCATGTGCTTCTACTAGCAATTTCATCCTATCCTCCAAGCTTACACATCTTAAATAACGTAGTGCATATCCTTTCTTTTAAAGGATTCCATCCACTATGATGAAACTTGGAGCTTTTCACTTGATTTTCCTAGCTTCCCCCTTGTCAAACGGCTTCTTCGAAAGATAATTGACAATAGATGACATACAATTGTTATCATAATAGTTATCTGCCCTTGGCTGGTTAATCCTCTCATTCGGGACTTCCCCATTGACTCCCTTTTCTTTTCATTCTCATGACATGACTTGGGATCTTGTTAGGACTAGCAGTTCCTTTCCTTATTCGGATGTCCCTTCTTCTATATATGGATTTTCTTGATATCCCATTGGCACAATTCGAGTTTCTAAGACTTCCTTTGAACTAGCCAATTTTGCTAAAGAATCTGCTTGTGAGTTTTCTCCTCTCGAAACTTGATGTATGGAAAAGCCTTCAAATAAAGCTAACAACTTTAATATCTTCCATACATATAAATATAGCTTGGCCTCTTTCGTCCGATATACTTTCTTTATTTGATTTACCATCAGTTGGGAGTCAATAAAGATTTGAATCAATGGAATTTTAGTTCTAATGCCAAAGCTAACCCGACCACTATTGATTCATATTCGGCTACATTGTTTGTTGTTGGAAAACCTAACTTCATGGCATAATGTAATCAGTGCCCATCAGGTGTTATCATCACATATCCCACACCTGATCCTTGTTCTTTCGATTCACCATCAACGAATAATTACCACATAGGTCTTCGACCACTTTTTTCGATTGTCCCTTAATAAAATTAGTACACTCATTAATAAAATCAGTCAATGCTTGCCATTTGATAGCGGCTCATGGCTGAAAATCAATACCACACTGGTTAAGCTAAATTCCCAGTTTTATCAGTCTACTTGAAGTTTTCTGGCTTATTGAAAACTTAATTGAGGGGAAAGTTGGTCGATACCCTGATTGGATGTTCTTTAAAGTATGCTCTCAGTTTTCACGCTATGAGTACCAAGCAATAAGCTAGTTTATCTATAACTAGATAATGCACTTCGACATCCTTTAATCACCTGATGACATAATATATATGAATTTGAGTCCCACTTCTATATATGAATTTGAGTCCCACTTCCTTCTCTAATCAACACCTAATTGACCCCATGTTCTGAAACTACCACATATATGTACAAAATTTCTCCATTCTCGGGAATGGATAGCAATAGTGACGTTCCAAATGGCTTTTAAACTCCTGAATAGCTTTCCTACAATCTCCCCCCTATTCAAAATTTTTCTTCTTCTTAATTACATCAAAAAATGGGATACACTCATCAGTCGCTATTGAAATGAATCTGCCTAGACGGCTATCTTGCAGTTCAAACTCATTACGTCTTTACTAGTTTTGGGTTCAGCAATATCCTTGATAGCTTGAATTTGGTCTGCGCTAGCTTCTATCCCTTGAGCACTCACAAGGTAGCCTAAAAATGTCCCTGAATGGACTCCGAAGGAGCATTACTATGGGTTCATTTTTATTTGGTATTTCCATGGTATTTTAAACGTCTCTTCTAGATCTTCAAGATGATTTTTAGCAACGTTAGACTTCATCAGCATGTTATCGACATAAACCTCCATATTTCGGCCAATTTGCTCTTTAAATATCCTATTGACCAGCCTTTGATAGGTAGCATCTACATTCTTTAGTCCGAAAGACATTGCTTTGTAGCCGTAGATTGCCCAATCTGTAATAAAACTAGTTTGCTCCTCATCCGGCTTGAACATGGGTATCTGATTATATCAGAGTATGCGTTCATGAGTGATAACAATCTTGCCCACTAGTTGCATCAGTCAACTAATCAATTCGCGGTAATGGGAAACAGTCTTCTAGGCAAGCCTTGTTTAAGTCTGTATAATTAATGCAAGTCCTCTACTTTCCATTTAATTTCTTTACTAACACGGGGTTTGCTAGACATTGAGTAATAAATTTCATGAATTATTCCATTGTCAAAGGAGTCTTTTAACTTCTCCTTTCAAGGTATCAGATCGTACATTGTCTAATTGTCTCTTTTTCAGCCTAATGAGGCTTGCTTTCGAATTAATGTACAGCGCATGACACATGATCGATGGATCAATCCGCACCATATCAATGAGACCAAGCGAATGTGTCTTTATTGGTCTCAAGAAACTGGATTAAATCTTTCTTCAAGTTGCTATCCAATTTCTTTCCCACTTTGACTACCTTGGTGGAATCATCTTAATCTATGCATGTCTCCTCAACGTCTTCTATAGGGCTTTATTCTATTTGTTTTCCCTCGACAATCATATTCAGTGACAATTAGGCTTTCCTCAATAGAACTAGCATCAGCTCTCTTCCTCTTACCTCCAAGAGGAATGTACCTTTCTGATGTGCACATAAATGTGCATACTTTTACCACCATATTTAATCTATTTAAATTGAATAAATGATCATATTGGGTATTTTAACTTGTTTAAACCAAAATTCAAATTATTTTCAAATTGTCACATATTCATCTTCATACAGAGGTAAAATGGTCATTTTTGTGCATTTATTAAATTGTGAAAATTTACTTGATATTTTCTATGTTGTTTTGTAGGAAATTATATGAATTTTACAAGAGGTTTTATGATGAAATTTGAGTGCACAAAGAAGATACAAAAGAATGAAGATGGAAATAATTCAAAGTGAAGAATATGGAGGACCCAACTCACTTATCTTGATTTCCAATTAGAGGCTAATGCACATGCTTAAGAAGTTTATGGCTTCATGTACACTTAAATGATGATTAGTAGAAGCTAATGATTACTTTGCCTCCATACTTCTCAAGGGCATTTTGGACATTCCCCAAAAATATGAATTAGGGTTTAACACATGTATATATACCGCTTATGTTTTATGTAACTCTCTTCTTCCTTAGTCTCTCTTCACTAGTTTAGACTCAAAATAAAAGAAAGCTTTTCTTTTCTTTTCATGGCTACTTAGCCATTTTTATTTCATTAATTTCTTTTTATGCAACTTTAAATACATGCTCTTTTCTTCTTCTTTTTTTATTTCCTTTCATGTTAGTAGTGTAGATTTATTTTTCATGCAAGTAAAACAGTTTTTTCTTTACTTTGCTCTCCTTTTCCTTTTCTTTTTCTTTTATATTGCAAGCTGCATTTGTTAATCAAATGACAAATATGAAGGGCTAAACCCCCTCAATGTAGGGGTAGTGAAGTTCTCTAATTATGTACCTTCAACTATTTGTTAATTCATGCTCTTTTTTTGTGCTTAATGGTGATGATAGAAATGGTTTGCTAGTCGTTTTTGCTTTGAATTTGATAGCCTATATTGTTGACACCAATAGGCTATGCTTAAACAATCACTAACAATAATTGCTTCTTCATCAAAATATGATTATGGCAAAAGAAAATGATTTTAAATTAAAATTTGATGGTCTATATTTCTAATCAATAGTTAATAGGCCATACTTAAAATAGATTTTATTTTCATTGTCAAACTTTATGAAAGTTAGTAAGTGGTTTAAGGGGTGTGTTATAGTTTGATGGCTTATGTTGGCTAATCAATAGGACAAATATTTCATACTTATGATAAACACATCAGTTAAAGCACTTATGACCATAAAAGAGAGATCATTATTTCATATGTGTTGAACTACATGATCTAGAGAGTGGATTTATTTTCTAAATTGTCACTTGACTCTTATTTTTGCTTTTCTTTTATTTTAGCTAGTTAGTTAATTCTCTGATTCTCTAATTTAACTTTCACTCAATTTTGGTTAATTTGATTAAATAGATTTTCAAAATCAACAATTCCCTGCGTATCGATCCGTATTCGCTACATGCTTCAGCCGTGTGCTTGCAGTATAAATTTTATTAAGAATTTTTCGACGGTTTTCTAATTCGATAGAATTTCCGACGAGTTTTTGGCACTATTGGCGGTGAATTGGCTTAGATTTTGATTTTCTATTCTTCGAATTATTTTTGTTCGATTTTAATTGTGTGCTGATATTTATTTTAAAAAAATTGTGTTTGTAGCTTACTTTGTTTGTGTGATTGTTTTTGTTCCTATTCGCATCTCATTTTACTTGAACAAAAGAGCAAACACAATTTCTAAAAGAAAAAAATATATATTATTCCATTCAATTTTCTATTTCATTTACAAGTTTACATTTTACAATTAAAAAAAAAACAGTGTACATTTTTATGCACTGATTCACTGTGCACAATCTTGCTCTCTCTCTCTCTGTTTTCACTCCTGCTTCAATAAGCTCTCTGCCTTCCCAATGTCATACCACAACCACAATACCACAGCCTACAATATCACTGTGAACAAACTGTTAACCAATACCATATGCATCAAATTCTGTCTTTACAGCAACAACAACTTCTCACCACAACCGCAAGCAACAATACAATTTACCAGACCACAATCCCCTACATTCAACAAGCTTCCATTTGCCTCAACCATCTCCATATCTTCCATCAACATTACAACTACAACACCTCCTAACTTTCACTATCTCGACTTCACATTAGAGCAAACACTCTCTGCCTCCAGCCCATCACCCCAATGCCTTTACCTTCATAACCACCGAATCATTCAAAGTTCATCAGCCTACCAACAACACAATAGCCTCCGTGACTGCTGCACCATCAAGCTGTCCATATCGTCCACTTAACTTCAACATCAATTGCCTTCATTCCACTCTGTCAAACAACACCACACTGCTGGCATCATCACTTCTGTTGTAAACTGTCACCTATACAACCATTCCAAACTACCAAAATCCTATACAACATCCCTTCTATTGTAATTCCCATTCAACCTTGACAATGGCCACGACTGCATACAAACCAAACAGTGTAGCCCTTCCCTATTCAACCACCTTGTCATTAATCACTCCATTTCATCACAATGCCAAAACTGCTATTTGCATATAAACAGTTCTTCCATAACAAACATCTTCCATACGAACTTCTTCTCTAACAACCGCTGTTAACTGCTGTCATATACATCCTTTTCCAATCACTTCAAACAATACCATCCCCTACTGCCTTCAAAAAATTCCCTACTGCATTCATCACTCCCCCACAACACCTAACCACAACACACTTCTATCATCACCTTGCTGTTGGCACCAGTGCCACAAAAGCCATTGCTACACAAAACTACTTGTTGTTGCTCATTGCCATAAATAACCATCACCAACACTTCAACATCATTCACCACCACTGACACTTGCTAAAACATAAATCAACAGCCATACCCACTACCCTGTTTCATATCAACCATCTACAGTTCTGCCGTTCCAAACTCTTCCAGCCACAACACAACATCAGCAGGCTATCATCACCTATTACCATCTGACCATAATAACTTCAAACACAACGGTCTTCCAATAACCCAACCTGCAACTATCATCTTACCTCTGTCAACACCACCACTGCATAACCAACAAGACACAGATCTCCAGACTTGTTGCTAATCATACATCAATCCAGACTGTCGTACCTTCAACTACCACTACAAACAACGAACAACCACACATCACAAAAACACAGCAGCCAACATCTTCACTGATAGCTTGAACAGTGACAAAACATCATCCATTCTCCAGCAAGAAACCGCGATCTCCACTTCGAGCCCCAATTCCTCCTACTGCAACACCACATGCCAATCACTACCCTTCATAGCCACCGTTACCTGACTACAAACCCATCAGTAACTCCTCTGAACAACTACCTCACGTATTCGATCAATACCATCACCACACGTCTGCAAACATTTAACTGAATCCCACGACCAAGTCACTGACAACTTCACGAACCCAAATTGAAATCATTTGCCTCCTGCAATCGCTGCACCCAATTCGAGCAGCCTCTAATCGAATTCGCAATCAACCTCCCACCGAAATCCCAATCGCTATCCTCCTCTGAAACTCGCCGACCCCAAACTGCCGCGACCTCCACTTCGAAAACAAAATTCCTCACCGCCTCACCAATCGTGACTCAAAACTGCAATCCACAAAATCGACCACTTTGGAATTACTTTTGGAAGTTGCAAGATTTAAAATTAGAGTCGATTTAATCAATTGCGTGTGTGGTTTTGTTTTGAATTTAGAAACGAAAATAAATTTTAAGAGAGGAGGGACTCAGGTTTGCAACTGTAGTACGTGGGTCAGTAATTTTTAGTGGACCGAAGTTGACTCCCTCTTTCTTTAAGTTTACTTTTTCTTGAGTTCAATTTGTTAAGTTTTTTTCATTTTTTTGTTAAGTTAATTCTCTCCTTTTGATTTGTTTTAGTTTCATTTTTTTCATTGTTTGAAGTACCATTCTTTTCTCTTATTTAAAATTTTTAATTAGTTTTAAATTGCTTAAAATTATTTTAGTTTTATTTTGTTTTATCAAACCTTTCAAAATTATATATACATACGAGTATGGTGGCACGTCCGTTGGACGTGTGCCAAGAAGGAAGGGTGAAATTTTTGTGTGCGCTACAGTTATGTTAGTGAAATATACACACACAGAGACACACACACACACACACACATATATGTATATGTACACAGATGTATGTGTATCTTTAATAATAGTTGTAATATCTTTGGTGTCATATTTTTTTGGGTCAGCGTGAACTACCAAAAATGCCCATACTAAATCTTAATATCACTTGAAAATATGATACGACAATTAAATTTCTTTCACAAATTCAAAATGCTACAAATGTTATTTAATTTTAATATCACCTAAAAATAGGATTTAACAAATATATTTTTTTAATAATAGTTGCAATAGTGTTAATTTTCTTTTTCCGTGCATCTTATCTGAACTTTGGGTACTAAACCCCATTTTTAATTTTTCAAAATGTTTTCTTTTCCAATGCATCTTATATGAATTTGGGTTCTTGACCTCATTTTTTATTTTTCTAAAAAAGGGGGACAAACTAAAAGAGTGCATTGGAGTTGGCGATCACATTAAACAACAATATCTGTAATCTGCTACATCAAGTATAACTTTCTTAACGTTATTATGTCATTATTGCTTACTAAGACAATATAAACAAAGTAAGCCTTATTCCATAATACACAAAACTTGTACAATATCAATAGTGAAACACTAATTTGTTAAACATATTTCTATATAAGTGAACATGAAAATTTTTATGTTTATAGGTAAGTAAGAAAAGCATCTCTATGCCACACATTTGTGATCATGTCATTTTAGAATAATGAAACACCAAAAATGCTAAGAAAGTAATTCAATTATTGGTACATACATCAATTAAATATTACATATGACAACCAATTTAGATATAATAACAATCAATTCAATTATAGCAGTTAGTAAATACCAAAATATACTATGACTAATATAATGATTGTTACTCATTAAAATTTCAACAACACCTGAATGGTGAATACAATAATCGGTTTTAATATTTATACCTTTAATAAATTTAAGTTTTGAATCAATTATCAAGTTCTAATAACCTACTACCATGATTTCCAAAATGCAAATGAAACCTTAAGATTCCTAGCAAATAAAAAATATATGTGAAAAACCTTTTGATTGTTGTGAAATATATTTGGAACTATATTGGCGATCTAACTTCTTTTTATGCATTATTTGGTTACCGTGTAAATCAGTTGGTTGCTGTATGAATCTTTTTAAACTGTTCAAGTAAGGGCTATCATGACATAATATTGGATAGATAGATGATAAAAATCATTTTTTTAAAGGAGATAAAATAAAAATAACAATCAACATGATCCATTGGAATGCTATGTACATACTCTTTATAAAAACTGAAATTTCATGCTAATATAAGAAGTCCTTGGTAGCCAAAACAGAGGTACAACCCCTTACTCGTGCAAACATAAACTACACACCCAACATAGGCATCTGATCCATTTGGTCATGAAATAAAAAAAATCCAACTTTAAAAAACTCCTACTCCAAACTTTATGGGACTAACTCTAGCAAACCTGGTTTGGGCAAGTTTTGAATCTACCCTCTTCCTTCTGGATCAATTGTTTGTGAGTTCTTGATATCTGCTGAAGATGCGTTACTTAAAGGTGCTTGGTAGATGTGTTAGCCTTCCTTACAATACTACCAAAGAACTTCTAGCAGGTAATCATACACTTTGGGTGAGCCTTGCATTTGCATTTTTCTTGTTCCCATTTTGCTCTTCGCTGACTTGTTGTTCTTTTGAAGGTCCAACTTTCTACAAAAAGCATAAATTATTAAAACTGTTTAGGCAATTATTCCTTTCAGAATAGTTAAAACCTATGTAAAGTACAAAATATTTGAAATATAGTAATATAGATTTGTCTAATATTATAGAAGTTACGAAATAGTGCACTTGAATATAAAACATGGAATTAGTCTAGTACAAAGGGGAACACCTAAAAAATATTGAAGCATGTATTGTAGTCGAATTTGGAAAAAAAACTGACTTGCCTACTTTTTTAATATCCGATACTAATACATATGAAGAATAATAAACACTTATTGTAGGTACTTAGTGAAGAGAAATGATATTGAAAGTTCTTAAGTATTTATTATGCAACTTTTGGTAGTTAGAAAAAATTGCAGCAAATGAGTAATGATAATGATTCCACTATCAAAATTCGAAATTAATTTGCTAACATTTTAACTTTTACAGATCATTCGTTATTTAATTTTAGTTTTGAATATGTTAATATCTTATTATCGGAATTTTTGGAATGAATAAATTGTCATTTTTTAATTCGAAAAAAATGATAAATTTAGCAACAGTCCACTATGGATAATATAAAAAATTAGTTTGATTTTCCTTTCTGTCCTAATAACATTTTTCTTACTACAACTGGCTTGACTGTTAATATGTGTCAACTGTAGGTGTTCATCAAGACAACACTTAAAAGACAATTACACAGAGTCCACAATGGGTCATTGTCATGTCGAATTATATTTTCTACAAATATTACTAATATTGACGACACGTTAGCATGTGCCTACAGGAAAATGTTTAGACTGTACAGTTACAGTAACAATCTTCTATCTTGTACTAATTCAGACTGTATGCTTTTTACTACTATTGAACTTAAAGCTGTTAAGCAATTTTTTCTACGTATACATACACTTATTTTTAACCTTCATATATCTTCATTCTGATTACATATCGGCCGATGCTAATTGTTAATTCATAATATTTTATACATCATTCATTACTTAATTTTTCTTTGCAGTATGTTAATATCTTACTGCTGGAATTTATGTAGTAAAAAAAATTTGTGACTTTTGAATTCAAAATTTTTTTTTTAGTAAAAGTCTGCAGTGGATAATGTAAAAAATATATTTTGATTTCTCTTTTTGTCATGGTTATATTTTGCTTAATTGAAATGGGTAGAATATTATTTTAGCCAATTTTGCAGGATGAAGGATTAGTGTACTTGTGAAGCTTATATATGTTGATACACCATAACCAAATTTAATTAATAATTAGCCATCGAAAATTTGAGATGATACATAAAAAATAATGTCGTGTTACTGTTATGTTTTCATTCGTCGGTTTTTGTAACGACCCGTATTTTTACGGATCGAAAGATCGTAGAACTGTCGACATTAAGTCGTTGATGTTGTTAAGTCGTTTAGAGTATGGGTCGACCAAAGCTTAAGTCGTGTGAAAGTTAAATCGTGTGATAGCTTAGGTCGTGTGGTGCTAACGTAGTGGAGTGACCTAAGACAGTGAGCGAGTTAGTGAGTTAGAACGAGTTACGACCTATAGGAATAACGACTTAAGAAGGTCAGGCGAGTTAAGTACAGTGAGCGGGTTAGTGGAGCTAGCGAGTTAACAGGTTAAAATTTGACCGACCTATAGATTTGAGCGACTTAGGGGGAATAGACGACCTAAGATAGTTAGAGGCTTAAGGGTTTAGGTCGTGAGTCGTTTGGAACGACTTAACGGGAGGCGACCCATAGTAGTTAACGACTTAAGGGTTACCGAGTTAGTAGAGTTAACGACCTAGGAGTTAGATCGTGTAGAAGTTAGGTCGGTTGAGCGACCTAAGGTGTTGAGCGACCTAGTGGGGAGCGACCTAGTGGTGTGTGTCGGGTTATAGTTAGGTCGTGAGGCGACCTAAGGTAGCAAGCGACTTAGTGTTAGGTCGTAAGTCGCGCACGTATGTTATGGCTTAGGTCGTTAGGTCGAGGCACTGCATGTGTTGATTCACGCATAGGTTGAGTCGTTGCCGAGTAGTTAGGTCGTGGGACGACCTAGTTAGGTCGGTACTCCTGTTAGGTCATTGGATAGGCATCTCTGTTAGGTCATGTGACCCTGTGTAGCGTTAAGTCGCATGAGTCGTTAGCTCCTTGGGCTTAAGTCGTGAGTCGTGCACCTCTGTTGAGTCGTTAGGCCGTGTTAGTTAGGTCGTTGGGTCGTGTGGGGCTGCTAGGTCGTAGGTCGGCCATAGTTAGGTCGTGAGCGACCTAAAAGCGAGCGACCTAAGGGGCGTTCCAGCCTATAAATAGAGGGGTTTGGCTCACTTTTTGGCACCGGATTTTGAAGCGACGAAGTGCTGCCATTTTGAGAGCTCGACTACAACATTTCTTCACTTCTTTTCTCCTCTCTAATCTAGTGATTCCATCCATCTAAATTGAAGATCAAATCGAAGATCCAAGAGCCAAAGTTGAAGATCTTCATCCAACAAAGAGAGATTTCATCGATTGAAGTGAGATTTTGCCGGATCAAGCTTAGATCTTTGCTGTCCAGATCTGGAGTTGGTTGTTTTTGAGGTGTTTAGGTGATTCGGTGAGTGGTAGTTATCTCTCACACGGACCCAAGGGAGTATATTGGATTGGTGGCTTGTTTATGTGTTAAAGATAGTGATTTCTTGCATTTTCCCTAAGTATGCATGTAGATCTATCATCTATGACGTTTTGACACCTATTTTACTACATGTTCACTTATTCAAGTTCATTCATCAAGTTGTAGAGATATTGTTCATAATTCATGCTTGTTAGAATGCATGTTAGACTTGAACTCTTTATTTACGAAATTGCCATTATTGTTGTAATTGTTTATTTAGATTTTGTTTGAATGATTGATTGCTTGGATTAATGTTTGACTTGATTGATTAGTTGATCGATAACTTAATTTGGACAAGTTGGTCGAAGATGATTCAAAAGCTAAGTGGAAAGGCTCTTGAATAAGGAAAGCTGCTTGTGGCATATGAAGCGGATGTTGAAGCTCATATGGATAGATTTGATGATGATGTTGAAATGGGACTTTGCCATGATGCGATGAGGCAAACCATGATGTTGAGATGGGACTTTGCTATGATGCGATGAAGCAAAGTATGATGTGAGAAAGCCTTGATTTAATCCCGACGGGATCATCCCAAGCATGTTGATAACTCGGTGATGCGATTCGAGTTGGTTGATAATGGTTAGCTTGAGAGGCGCTTGAGCTAGTATGGGAATAGTCGTCGAGGAGGATGAATAGAAGGTTGAGATTTTATCGTTATTGAAGGTTCTAGCATGCTCAAAGCAAGAGTACGTTGGAACGGGTTGCGACGACGTTCCAGGCACGGGCTGCGACGACGTGCTAGTACTCTGGGTAGTTGCGAAAATTCCTAGGCATGGGCTGCGACGACGTGCAGAGTTATGTCTAGAACCGGGGTTACCATTAGCCCTTGACAGGCGGTCATTCAACTAACGGTGAATCGAGGCAATGATAACAGTGATAGCCAGAGTCATGGATGTTTGGTTGCACCATCATTCGGTCTCAAGAGCGGTGTTTTCTGAGTGCTTATCTGATTTTGGTTTAGGCCTTGGTGGTTTGTATTTGGAAAACATCGACCTTGACTCGAGTGATAATTACTTTATTTTAAATGTCTGCCTTGTCATGCTTGTTTCTGCTTCGTGGGTCTGGGGGCTATCACTGTAGAATGAGGTGGAGTGGGATGGTTGAGTTCCTATTCCTTTTATCCTTTATGCTCTTTTGGTAGGTTTGATAGTTAATTTACTTCTCACTAAGACTGTTGTTTGACTCAAGGTTTTATGTTCAACTCTTATTACCTTGGGCTGTTCATCCATGTTGGGATGGGCAGACTAGGTAGCAGGTGACAGGTGCTGTTCTTGGCTACCAACGCTGTTGATGACGAAGACGAGCTGGAGGCTTTTGCATATTGTTTTCTTACTATATGTACTGGATATTCCGCTGTTTGTTTGATACTCTGAGTGTTATGTAGTGAGGCTTGATGTATTGACTATTCAGATGATTGTATAAAACTATTATGAGTTTATATGATGAGACTTCTGTTCTATAGAGCTTCACTATGTATATTTTCTATTGTATTTTATCCACGCGCTGTGAGTAATATGATAGAGTTTCTGTTTTATCTTACCCTGACTATCGTCCATGGCTACCTGGCACGCCTTTCAGCGCACCATTCTCTTGATTTAGTGCGGGAGTCATGGGAGGTCGTCACATTTGGTATCAGAGCTTTGGTTAATCGATTTTAGCCAACGCTCGCTGACGTAACTACGTATGAGAGACGTAATTGTATTTTGATGGATGATTACTATATATAATATATTAGTTTAGAAGGATTTGAACTCCTTATATAGTTGTTTATCAAGGTGTTCTAAATCATTCCTTTTTGTAGATATTAAGGATGAGTCGAAGTGAGAGACAAGCTGCTAGGGAAAGCCGTGCTGTTGGGGGAGCTACTGACTATGCTGCAATGTTCGAAGCTATGATGACTTCGTTCATGAGAAGGATACCAACTTCAGGACCGTCAGTAGATGTTGGAGTTCAAGTTCAAGCTCCAAAACCAGTGGATTTTGCTAAGTTGTACAAGGACTATACTGCTCTTGGAGGGAAGGTTTTCTTGGGAACAGAATCAACCATTGAAGTGCAGAGATGGATTGATGCTTGTAGAAGGATCTTTGGTGATTTAGGAATTGAGGATGCAACTAAGAGGAAGCTTGCATCAAGACAGCTTCAAGGGAGAGCTTCTGATTGGTGGAATTCTATCACCATTGATACTCCAGAGGAAGAGATTACTTGGGAGCAATTCCAAGTTAGATTTGAAGCTAAGTTCATTTCTACGGCTCAAAAATCTGTTCTATTTAAGAAGTTTGTGGAGCTCAAGCAAGGTGGGAGACCAGTTCTTGAGTATGTTTCTGAGTTTGAAGCTTTGTCCAAGTATGCTCGGTCGTATATTGAATCTCCCTATCAGAAGAATGAGAAGTTTGTGACTGGCTTGGACAGTTATCTTGGGAGACAGTTGGTGGATCATTTGGACGATCCGTTTGAGAAGCTTGTGGAGAAAGCTCTCAGGCACGAGAGTTTGTTTCCTAAGGAAGGGTCTGTTGTTGCTGTGACCAAGGAAGAGTCCAAACCACAACAGGGTGGAAACAAGAAGAGGAAGCAACAACAGCAGAAGGGCAAGGATGGCCAGAAGAAGCCGAAGGGTGAAGTGATCTGCTACAACTGTCAGCAGAAGGGTCATCTCTCCAGAGATTGCAAGAAACCAAGAGTGCCGGCAAAGTGTCACAACTGTGACAAACCGGGGCATTTCAAGAGGGATTGTCCGGAACCGAGGAAAGATAAGCAGATTGTGCAAGCTTATGCTTTGGGAGCTGTTCCATCGTCTTCGAAAGCTCCTACTGTTGATGAGAAAGGGAAGAGTGTGGTGGTTCAAGGTACTCTTTCCATTTGTGGTGTTCCAGTTAGAGTGTTGTTTGATACTGGAGCGTCGCATTCGTTTGTTTGTGATGATCTTATAGGCCGGTTGGGTTTGGAACCGAAAATTGTTGATATGCCATTGGTTGTGACTAATCCAGTAGGGGGTTCGTCTTGTTTGTGTATGGTATGCCGTGGTCTAGTTGTATCGAGTCATGATTGCTCTTTTGTTTGTGATTGCTTTGTTCTGAACTTTGCGGGGTTCAGAATTATTTTGGGTATGGACTGGCTTAGGAAGTATGCGGCAAATGTTGATTGTGAGAAACTGGAGGTGACAGTCGGGAATGTGGAGGGGCGAAAGGTTGTGATACGTTGTAAGCATGAAGAAGGCGTCTTCATGGGCTTCATGTATTCGCTGGTTGTTCCACGGGATGGACTGTCATCGATGCCGGTTGTGAATGGATTTGAGGACGTCTTTGATGAAGTCAAAGGGTTACCGCCGCATAGGGAGATCGAGTTTCGTATCGATCTAGTTGAGGGAGCCAGACTAGTTGTGATGCCTCTTAGGCGGATGGTGCCTAGAGAACAACAAGAGCTGAAGGTGCAGGTTGATGACCTTTTACGGAAAGGATTCATTCGGCGTAGTGTGTCCGAATGGGGTGCAACAGTTGTGTTCGCAACCAAAGCAGATGGATCGTTGAGGTTGTGTGTGGATTATCGTGAGCTGAATAAGGTGACCAGGAAGAACAAGTATCCATTGCCGAGAATAGATGACTTGTTTGATCAGCTTCACGAGGCTAAGGTGTTTTCTCAGATGGATTTGGCAACGGGATTTCACCAGTTGAGAGTGGCTAAGGATAGTGTGCCGAAGACTGCTTTTAGGACACCATCCGGTTTTTATGAGTGGCTGGTAATGCCGTTTGGATTGACCAATGCACCAACATATTTTGTGGATCTTATGAATAGAGTGTTCAGAGATCAGTTGAACAAGTTCGTACTTGTGTTCGTGGATGATATTTTGGTTTACTCCAGAAATGAAGAAGAGCACAAGACGCACTTGTGTATTGTTTTGGAAATCTTGCGGAAACATCAGCTAAAGGCTAAGTTTTAGAAGTGTCACTTCTGGAAGAGTGAAGTGAGGTTCTTAGGTCATGTTATCTCTGGGAATGGAATAGCGGTTGATCCCGCTAAGGTGGCAGCAATCCAGGATTGGGTTAGACCTAAGAATGCATCTGATGTGAGAAGTTTTCTTGGATTAGAAGGATATTATCGTCAGTTTATCAAAGACTTTTCCAAGATAGCTGCACCGTTAACAGGATTGACGAAAAAGAACCAAGTGTTCAGATGGGATGATAAGTGTGAGCAAGCTTTCGTAATCCTGAAAGAGCGACTGACAAGTGCTCCTGTTTTGATTATTCCAAGTAGGAATAATGAGATGGTGGTTTACACCAATGCATGTGGTACTGGACTTGGAGCAGCGCTAATGCAGAAGGATAAAGTTTTTGCGTATGCAAGTCGAAAACTGAAGCCGCGTGAAAGGAATTACCCGACTCATGATTTGGAGTTAGCGGCGATTGTTTTTGCTCTGAAGATGTGGAGACATTATCTATTGGGAGTTCGATTCGAGTTGTTTACGGATCATAAGTCGTTGAAGTATCTTTTCTCCCAAAAGGATTTGAATCTTCGGCAGCAACGATGGCTAGAGTTCTTAGCATCGTATGATTTTGGTATAGCCTATACTCCGGGAAAAGGCAACGCAGTGGCTGATGCGTTAAGTCGAAGACATGCAGGATTGGGAGCCATGTTTTTAGAATGGAAGAGCCTTGAGTATTTGGCTGGATTTGACTTCAAGCCTAGATGTGAATTGGAACCTGAGATGTTGGCAAACTTATCGATAAGACCTACTCTTGTGGAAAGAATTGGCGAGAGCCAAAAGCGAGACGATAAGCTTGTCAAGATTATCCGCGATTTGGAATCTGGATTGAATCCAGAAAAGGATAAAGGATTCGAGGTCGATCGAGAGGGTTGGCTTAGGAAACAAGGACGACTAGTTGTTCCCGATATAGATGGATTGAGAGATGAAGTTCTTAGGGAAAGTCATCACTCGAAGTTGACAATTCATCCTGGTGGAAATAAGATGTATCGGGATATGAAGAGAACCTATTACTGGGAAGGTATGAAGAAGGATGTTGGAAATTTTATTTCCAAATGTATGAACTGCCAGTTGGTAAATGCCAAGCAGAAGAAACCCAGTGGATTGCTTCAGCCATTAGAGGTTCCTACATGGAAGTGGGAGCAGATATCGATGGATTTTATTAATGGTCTACCTAGAACCAGGGCAGGGAATGAAGGGATTTGGGTCATCGTAGATCGTTTGACTAAGAGTGCAAGATTCATTCCTGTTCGATCTACTAGGACTGCATCGAAGTTGGCTGAGTTGTATGTTAAGTGGATAGTTTGATTCCATGGTATTCCGAAGAGTATAGTGAGCGATCGAGACCCATTGTTCACTAGTGGATTTTGGAAGAGCTTCCAGGAAGTTTTGGGGACTGAGTTGTGTTTGAGTACAGCTTATCACCCCCAAACAGATGGACAGACCGAGAGAGTCAACCGAGTTTTGGAAGATCTCCTGAGAGCATGTGTTTTGGATTTCGGAGGATCATGGGAAGATCATCTTCATTTTGTGGAATTTGCATATAATAACAGTTACCAGTCAAGCATTGGGATGGCACCGTATGAAGCATTGTATGGAAGGCCGTGTAACTCTCCGACATGTTGGTTGGAAACTGGAGAAAAGCTGATACTTGGGCCAGAGATGATTCGACAGACTTCGGATTGTATAGAGATCATTCGACAACGA
This sequence comes from Allium cepa, assembly GCA_030765085.1. NCBI lineage: Eukaryota > Viridiplantae > Streptophyta > Magnoliopsida > Asparagales > Amaryllidaceae > Allium > Allium cepa. The sequence goes on along the minus strand of CM060938.1, from coordinate 704,409,491 downwards.
ATGAAGGCAGCCCAAGACCGTTAGAAAAGTTATGCCGATAAGCGTCGTAAGGATTTGGAATTCGACGTGGGTGATATGGTTTTTGTGAAGATTTCTCCTCTGAAGAATGTTATTAGATTCGGGAAGAAAGGAAAATTGACTCCGAGATTTGTTGGACCATTCCCGATTATCGAGCGAATTGGAAAGCTCGCTTATAGATTGGAGTTACCGGAAAAGATGGCGGGTGTGCACAATGTTTTTCATGTATCCTATCTACGGAAATATGTGCATGACTCGAATACGGTGGTTTCTGCTGATAGCTGTGAAGATTTAGAGGTTGATCCAGTTGTTACGAGACCTCGTAAGCCGCTTCATGTTGTTGAAACCGACACAAAACAGCTTAGGAGGAAGGCGATTACGTTGCTCAAGGTACAATGGAGTGATGATGTTGACGACTGTACATGGGAGGAGGAAGAGAGGATGAAGGCAGCTCATCCTGAACTCTTCAAGGTATGGCCCTAAGGTGTCGTGACATCTCACGAAATTTGTAGCTTGTTCTAGTCTTAGAATTCTGCATGCTAGGCTAGTAATTGGATGCATGGTTTGTTGATTGCTGTGGATGGTAGGCATGCAGAATAATTTTGATTGCTCTTGTTTGTTTGGAATTTCGGGGGTGAAATTCCTAAGGGGGAGAGAATGTAACGACCCGTATTTTTACGGATCGAAAGATCGTAGAACTGTCGACATTAAGTCGTTGATGTTGTTAAGTCGTTTAGAGTATGGGTCGACCAAAGCATAAGTCGTGTGAAAGTTAACTCGTGTGATAGCTTAGGTCGTGTGGTGCTAAGGTAGTGGAGCGACCTAAGACAGTGAGCGAGTTAGTGAGTTAGAACGAGTTACGACCTATAGGAATAACGACTTAAGAAGGTCAGGCGAGTTAAGTACAGTGAGCGGGTTAGTGGAGCTAGCGAGTTAACGGGTTAAAATCTGACCGACCTATAGATTTGAGCGACTTAGGGGGAATAGACGACCTAAGATAGTTAGAGGCTTAAGGGTTTAGGTCGTGAGTCGTTTGGAACGACTTAACGGGAGGCGACCCATAGTAGTTAACGACTTAAGGGTTACCGAGTTAGTAGAGTTAACGACCTAGGAGTTAGATCGTGTAGATGTTAGGTCGGTTGAGCGACCTAAGGTGTTGAGCGACCTAGTGGGGAGCGACCTAGTGGTGTGTGCCGGGTTATAGTTAGGTCGTGAGACGACCTAAGGTAGCAAGCGACTTAGTGTTAGGTCGTAAGTCGCGCACGTATGTTATGGCTTAGGTCGTTAGGTCGAGGCACTGCATGTGTTGAGTCGCGCATAGGTTGGGTCGTTGCCGAGTAGTTAGGTCGTGGGACGACCTAGTTAGGTCGGTACTCCTGTTAGGTCGTTGGATAGGCATCTCTGTTAGGTCGTGTGACCCTGTGTAGCGTTACGTCGCATGAGTCGTTAGGTCCTTGGGCTTAAGTCGTGAGTCGTGCACCTCTGTTGAGTCGTTAGGCCATGTTAGTTAGGTCGTTGGGTCGTGTGGGGCTGCTAGGTCGTAGGTCGGCCATAATTAGGTCGTGAGCGACCTAAAAGCGAGCGACCTAAGAGGCGTTCCAGCCTATATATAGAGGGGTTTGGCTCACTTTTTGGCACCAGATTTTGAAGCGACGAAGTGCTGCCATTTTGTGAGCTCGACTACAACACTTCTTCACTTCTTTTCTCCTCTCTAATCTAGTGATTCCATCCATCTAAATTGAAGATCAAATCGAAGATCCAAGAGCCAAAGTTGAAGATCTTCATCCAACAAAGAGAGATTTCATCGATTGAAGTGAGATTTTGCCGGATCAAGCTTAGATCTTTGCTGTCCAGATCTGGAGTTGGTTGTTTTTGAGGTGTTTAGGTGATTCGATGAGTGGTAGTTATCTCTCACACGGACCCAAAGGAGTATATTGGATTGGTGGCTTGTTTATGTGTTAAAGATAGTGATTTCTTGCATTTTCCCTAAGTATGCATGTAGATCTATCATCTATGAAGTTTTGACACCTATTTTACTACATGTTCACTTATGCAAGTTCATTCATCAAGTTGTAGAGATATTGTTCATAATTCATGCTTGTTAGAATGCATGTTAGACTTGAACTCTTTATTTACGAAATTGCCATTATTGTTGTAATTGTTTATTTAGATCTTGTTTGAATGATTGATCGCTTGGATTAATGTTTGACTTGATTGATTAGTTGATCGATAACTTGATTTGGACAAGTTGGTCGAAGATGATTCAAAAGCTAAGTGGAAAGGCTCTTGAATAAGGAAAGCTGCTTGTGGCATATGAAGCGGATGTTGAAGCTCATATGGATAGATTTGATGATGATGTTGAAATGGGACTTTGCCATGATGCGATGAGGAAAACCATGATGTTGAGATGGGACTTTGCTATGATGCGATGAAGCAAAGTATGATGTGAGAAAGCCTTGGTTTAATCCAGACGGGATCTTCCCAAGCATGTTGATAACTCGGTGATGCGATTCGAGTTGGTTGATAATGGTTAGCTTGAGAGGCGCTTGAACTAGTATGGGAATAGTCGTCGAGGAGGATGACTAGAAGGCTGAGATTTTATCGTTATTGAAGGTTCTAGCATGCTCAAAGCAAGAGTACGTTGGAACGGGCTGCGACAACGTTCCAGGCACGGGCTGCGACGACGTGCTAGTACTCTGGGTAGTTGCGAAAATTCCTAGGCACGGGCTGCGACGACGTGCAGAGTTATGTCTAGAACCGGGGTTACCATTAGCCCTTGACAGGCGGTCATTCAACTAACGGTGAATCGAGGCAATGATAACAGTGATAGCCAGAGTCATGGATGTTTGGTTGCACCATCGTTCGGTCTCAAGAGCGGTGTTTTCTGAGTGCTTATCTGATCTTGGTTTAGGCCTTGGGGGTTTGTATTTGGAAAACATCGACCTTGACTCGAGTGATAATTACTTTATTTTAAATGTCTGCCTTGTCATGCTTGTTTCTGCTTAGTGGGTCTGGGGGCTATCACTGTAGAATGAGGTGGAGTGGGATGGTTGAGTTCCTATTCCTTTTATCCTTTATGCTCTTTTGGTAGGTTTGATAGTTAATTTACTTCTCACTAAGACTGTTGTCTGACTCAAGGTTTTATGTTCAACTCTTATTACCTTGGGCTGTTCATCCATGTTGGGATGGGCAGACTAGGTAGCAGGTGACAGGTGCTGTTCTTGGCTACCAACGCTGTTGATGACGAAGACGAGCTGGAGGCTTTTGCATATTGTTTTCTTACTATATGTACTGGATATTCCGCTGTTTGTTTGATACTCTGAGTGTTATGTAGTGAGGCTTGATGTATTGACTATTCAGATGATTGTATAAAACTATTATGAGTTTATATGATGAGACTTCTGTTCTATAGAGCTTCACTATGTATATTTTCTATTGTATTTTATCCATGCGCTGTGAGTAATACGATAGAGTTTCTGTTTTATCTTACCCTGACTATCGTCCATGGCTGCCTGGCACGCCTTTCAGCGCACCATTCTCTTGTTTTAGTGCGGGAGTCATGGGCGGTCGTCACAGTTTTACAGTTGAAAACAAATTAGCAATTAAAATTTGTATGTAATAACGTTGTAGTGTTACAAATTTTCAAGTACATGCAATAAAATCCAAAGCTTAAAAATCTTATAAAAAATCAGTTGGTAGAAAATGATCAGTAGTGATGAAAATGTGAATGAGAACTTCAAATCTTTGAATGGTTTTCAAAACACCATGAAGAATAAATGTGTATGTAAATAGCAAAAACTAACATGTTTCATTCTACCATATTTGAGGCTTGTTATGTAAATTTCACCTTAGGCGTGATTATCTGAAACTGGGACTAAAGTCTCATTTGATGCTAAAGTCAAAATCGAATTAGAGGTAAAGTCCCAAGGGCAACATGATAGCAATTTAACATCGAATGATTGCTAAAAGGCATTCATCATATATTGGAGATCAAATATTTTTATCGATTGCCATTCAAGAATAGGCAGCAAAGCGGGAGCACAGTAGAAGTAAAATTGTGTATTTCATAGAAAAACAGTAAAACATTATGTGCAAGATCTAATTGCATAAATAATCAAATGGTGAAAATACTACGCTAAGCATATAAGTCTAAAACCTAGGAAAAAGATGGAAGAAAAATGTATTAACCTGTAAATAGTAACAGGCTTATTTTGGTTTACAGGATGACACTTATCTTCAGCCTGTCGATCCATTTGAGGATTGAAATCCATATCATGAATAATTACAATGTCAGCTCCTATCAAATTCAGGCCCTGCCCTCCAGCCCTCCAGCGCTTGTTGAAAGTAGGCATGCAAAAATAGAGGGATCTCTATTAATAGTGTCAACGATAGTTTGACTTTCTATAACCTGAGTACTGGTTTAAGCTAAATTTGTTGCAGAGATGCAAATATTTGCTTAAAATACTATTTACATTTATGCAATGACATACTACCTTCCATCGAGCCGTCTGTATGTTGCCCTTATCACCTCAAGCGTCCACTCAAGAATATCAAGCATTTGTGTCCACTACCTAAATATGAGAACTCTTTGACCGGTATCGCATAACCGAGGCATAATCTCAGATAGAGCCTGAAAAGAATACGCAATCAACATTTCATATTTACAGATGAGATATTTATGTATGTATAACATAAAAATGGGTATTTTTGTCTTCAGCTTAACTTATGATGCTGCATTGTAGGAAAAATCAAATTGAAGACTTCAAAGGCTATCTTCTAAATCATGCCAACCAAATCAGCCAAGATTTTGGATGACTATTGTCATAGAATTATTAAAAAATAACAAAAAGGGTGTTGTTCAAAAGGACCTTTTTCCGATGTAGTCTTCAGAAGCCACGGTTGTAATCCAACATCTGATAAATACACAGTAAGAGATTCAGAAGCCACGGTTGTAATCCTACATCTGATAAATACACAGTAAGAGATTCAGAAGCCACGGTTGTAATCCAACATCTGATAAATACACAATAAGAGATTGAAACTTAACAAACCATATTTGTTGTTATAAAGCACAATGCTTTTGCTACAAACGAATCCCAAATATGGTTTGCTGCATAATTAAATTGTCGAATTATCTATTGAAACATAAATTCAAGTTTAAATTGACCAATTTTTTGATTGGAGATAAAATTAAACGTTTAAAAGAGTAGTATGAAATTTACCTAAGTCGTTATCAGCACTTATCACCATAATTTCAATTCCTCAACCAAATCCCTAACACGATCAGAAAAGAAAACATGGTTGTAATCCAGCATCTGATAAATACACAGTAAGAGATTCAGAAGCCACAGTTGTAATCCAACATCTGATAAATACACAGTAAGAGATTCAGAAGCCACAGTTGTAATCCAACATCTGATAAATACACAGTAAGAGATTGAAACTTAACAAACCATATTTGTTGTGACAAAGCACAATGCTTTTGCTACAAACGAATCCCAAATATGGTTTGTTGCATAATTAAATTGTCGAATTATCTATTGAAACATAAATTCAAGTATAAGTTGACAACTCTTTTGATTTGAGATAAAATTAAACCTTTAAAAGAGTAGTATGAAATTTACCTAAATCGTTATCATCACTTATCACCCTAATTTCAATTCCTCAACTGAATCCCTAACACCATCAGAAATGAAAACATTAAGAACAAATTCTATAAACAGTAATTTAAAAAGATGCGTACGTGAAGGAAGAAGAGATGAGAAGCTAGCCTTTTGTATTCTAGGTTTTTTCCTTGCCAGTTCAAAGCCAAATGTCTCGCATGTTGAAGATTCAAGACGAAATTGGAAGGTGGATTGAATGAGTTTTGTAAAGTATGGAAAAAATAGGGGAGAAGAAGATAAAATCGGGGGAAGTGGGCAGAATCAAACGGATAAGTGAACTGATCGTGAAACGTGTGAAGGAAAATGACGAAATAGGCCCACAATCTAATATCCTTAGTACTGTAAATGATGGGTAATTTAGGAACTACGAAAAAGGCTTCACTTTGACTATTTTGACCAAGGTTTTGCTTTCTAGTGTGTGTGTGTGTATATATATATATATATATATATCTTGTTTTTCATTTCAGGTTGCAAAAGCAGAATTGCTTGCTAATAATTACTTTGCAAAAAAATCGCCGCTTAAAAAAAATATTGCTAATAATTCTGCACGCTTTGGTATCGTGCTTTTATCCCTCGTTTTTATTTGAATTGCATTGTTGGTTGCTTGCATTTGCATTTATATATAAAAAAAATTCTTTTCAACAAACAAAAACAAAAAAATCATTTTAGTTGCATTGAAAATTCACATTTAATTTTTGCTTTGCATTTCATCCTAGATTTTGTTAATAATAACGGTTAAACATCGATAACACTTAATTGTATATTGATAACTTGCCTTCTTTGAACAATTTATTTTGTTGGTGTCTAAGCTACGGCAGAGTAATAACCATTTATAAATAGTATGGTGATTCGTAAGTATTGTAGTGGTTGTTCCTCTGAAGGCACTTAAACCTTCGGCTGCATTGCTACGGTGACTCATGGTGCACTAACAACCCCTACCCATTACTTGGTTGAAAACTATCTTGTTGAATTAAGACAAAGTGTGATTATACAATTTTGGGTTAACTTAAAATAAATCATTTGTAATTAACCACTGCATTCATTTAGTTACATTAGTTTATGCTTTTTTTTAAACAAAAAAAAAAAAATTCAAAATCCAAAACTAAAAAAAATTGTAAATATTTCTTAACTTGGTTTTTTTCTTTTCCTTCGAAAATTTTCAAATCAAAATTCCAAAATCCAAGAAAAATTTACTTGGACTTTTTTAGAAAATCAAAAATCCAAATATATATATATATATATATATATATAATATTTTCAAAAAAACAAAAAAATTTGAAAAATAAAAAACAAAACAAAAATCAATTTTCCTTTTTGAAAAATAAATTTTATTTATAAATATTTTTTTTCCTTTACAAAAAAAAATTCTTGAAAATATTCGAGTTTCCCCACTCACTTGAATTTTTCAGTAGTTGTGGAAATCAGTATAATCCACATGATTTCACTCCAAATTCGTATGGATATTTTAACACCAACTATTGTTCAAATAATTTGGATTTTGCAGCACAAAGTTTTCAAAATAACGAACAACACTCAAATCTTGAAAATAGAATTTTGTCTTTACTTGAAATCTCTACACAACAAAATCAAATGATAATTGAGTTTTGTAATTCATATTTGTGCGATAACTTGAATCAAAGTTTTCAAAATATTCAAAATTTGAATTCACTTAAAAATTTAAACGATTTCGAGTATAGCCCATGCCATTTCAATTTTGAACTCTAAAATAAATTTCAAAATCAAAAATAAAATAAGCTCCACTTTTCAAATAATTTTGACAATGTGAACAATCTCGACTACGATGCATTGAAAATTTTTGTTCTCAACAAATCCAAATCGAAAATTCTCAAGTTGATAACCACAAACTTGATTTTTTTGAACAAATGAACGAAATTTAGGACGATCACACGGATTCGTTATTTGAAACTTATATGAAACAACGTGAACAATAAAACCAAATCCCATCGTGTGATGAGTCGAGTGATAATCCATCTTTTACTCAAATCGATGATTTTCAAATAACAACTTTTGAAACTGAATGATGATCTTAACGAAGTTTTTGAAAACACGGTAATTGAGTTCAATTTCAATTCTTTTGAGGGTGTGGAACCAAATTTTAAATTTGATCTTCCTTTTCTCGAATTCAAAAATTTGAATACAACGGCTTTGGATTTTGAACTTAAAATACGCAATGAAGTTGTTAATAATCTAACAAAGGAAGACGAACTTAATGAACATGAATTTTTTGGATTTTTAATTGATTAGTTGTTAAATTCCAACGGGGAAGATGAAAATCACCATTTTGATTTTGAAATCAATAACTTTGAAAATGTTTTCAATGATAAGCTTGAATTTCAAATTGGTGAAAATAAACTTGAACTTCAATCAATTGTTTTATCGACCCTGAAAATCATCGAAAACAAAACAACTCATATGATTTTTAATAAAACGACATTCATTTTTCCAAATCAACATTAGATTCCAAAATATTTTACGATTTGGTTTTCTGCGTTTAAGCTGTGTCTTGCTTACTCGGCGAGACAAATGAATCGGTTTTTGGAAGACCGGTTCGTTCACTCTTTAATGGCAAACTTTTTGATGTCATGTAAATAATCATCTTTTCATTTTCATTTAAATCAAGGTTATGTTTTTATTTTTCTCCTTCCACTTGGGCTGACTGTGCGGACATAGTCAAAATCAAGTGTGTGGAGAGACTCATCTTCTTTTTGATTTTTCATGATTAATTTTTCATTTTTTCCTCCAAAACTCAAAAAAATAAAAAATTTCAAATTTTTTTTAAAGCATTTTGTTTTTTTTTAAAGAAACGCTATAGGATATATATATAGTTTTAGTTTATTAAATTGAAATTTTTTAATATTTATTTGTCTTAACAAAAATAAAAATGAAGTTTGATTACAAACACCAATGGTTTAACTAGTATATAGGAAGATTCATACGTGTTAATTTTGAAATATATTCTAACCGAAAATCTTTGTTTTAAAAAGTGGTTGATTTAAAGTAAAGGATACAACATTTTTTTGTCTTCTAAGTTAAGTGGTGCTGAGATTATTTTGCAAAACTCTCTCTTTCAAAAAAATTGAAAAAAAACATTTGTGTATATGTAAATATTTTCTATTAACACCTACGGTCGACAAATGTTCACACTTGTGAGTTCACTCGTCATGCTCTGTATCTTTCTCACGTAAGCTCGAAAGGCAGTCCATGATCGGTATATTTGGCCTCAGTTTATCTGATCTAAGTGTATGTACGTATGTATGTATGTATATATATATATAAAATCTTTTTAATAATGCCTAAAGTCGATAAGTGTTCAAACTTGTGTGTTCACTCGCCACGCTCTGTATTCCCCTCACATAAGTCCATAAGGCAGTGCATGGGTAATATATCTGGCCTCTGTTTACTTGAGTTAGGCATATGTAAATATTGTTAATATCAATAAAAATTTCAAATAAGAGAGAGTAAGCAAATGAAATCCAAGCATTATTTTAACTTATTTGATTTGACTTGTTACTAAAAGAAATGAAAATACCACTTTGATAAACTTTGATAATCAACTAAGGATCCATTTCATAATTACACTGTGTTATCAACCAAAACAATGAGTTAAACTATAGTCTATTTGTTATGATAACTTTGTTTTTATTGAAAATTTTGACGAGTAAATGAATAAATTTTTTCAAGATAATGACCGAAATCTATATTAAACTTATTTGTGTCGATTTAAAAGTGAATCCTTTATTATAAATATTTTCAAAAACTCACATTCATCTCTTTGTAAATAAGTCTTACATTTTGTAAATATTTTCATCCAACATTTGGATTTTGCGGGTAGTATCCGCTAAAAACCCTCACGAGACAACACTCGTCCTACTGGGGACACTTAGAGGTTTAACGGGTTGTTGCATACGCTCAATGCAATCGTGCTTCCTATGAAAACAAATTTATCTTAGTTTTTCTTTATTCTAGGATGAATAAAAAGATAGGTGTAGGGGTATTTGATGTGCACGTAAATATGCATATTTTTACCACAATATTTAATCTATTTAAATTAAATAAATGATCATATTGGGTATTTTAACTTGTTTAGACCAAAATTCAAATAATTTTCAAATTTTCACATATTCATCTTTATACAGGGGTAAAATGGTCATTTTTGTGCATCTATTAAATTGTGCAAATTTACTTAGAATTTTCTGTGTTGTTTTGTAGAAAATTTTGTGAATTTTACAAGTGGTTTTATGATGAAATATGCATGCACAAAGAAGATACAGAAGAATGGAGATGGAAATAATTCAAAGTGAAGAAGATGGAGGACCCCACCCACTTACCTTGATTTTCAACTAGAGGCTGATGCACATGCTTATGGAGTTTATGGCTTCATATACCCTTAAATGATGATTAGTAGAAGCTAGTAATTACTTGGCCTCCACACTTTCTCAAGGGTATTTTGGGCATTCCTCAAAAATATGAATTAGGGTATAACACATGCATATATATCCCTTATCTTTCATGTAACTCTCTTCTTCCTTAGTCTTTCTTCATTAGTTTAGGCTCAAAATAAAAGAAAGCTTCTCATTTCTTTTCATGGCTACTTAGCCATTTTTATTTCATGTAATTTCATTTTATGCAACTTTAAATACATGCTCATTTCTTCTTTTTGTTTATTTCCTTTTATGTTAGTAGTGTAGATTTATTATTCATGCAAGTAGAATAGTTTTTTCTTTACTTTGCCCCATTTTTCCTTTTCCTTTTCTTTTTCTTTCATGCTGCAAGCTACAATTGATAATCAAATGAAAAACATGAGAGGCTAAACACCTTCAATTTAGGGGTAATGAAGCTATCTAATTATGTAGCTTGAACTATTTGTAAATTCATGCTCTCTTTTTGTGCTTAATGGCGATGATAGAAATGGTTTATTAGTTGTTTTTGCTTTGAATTTGATAGCCTATATTGTTGACACCAAATAGGCTATGCTTAAACAATCACTAACACTAATTGCCTCTTCATCAAAATATGATTATGGCAAAATAAAGTGATTTGAAATTAAAATTTGATGGTATTTATTTCTAATCAATAGTTAATAGGTCATACTTAAAATAGATTTCATTTTCATTATCAAGTTTCATAAAAGTTAGTAAGTGGTTTAAGGGGTGTGTTATAGTTTGATGGCTTATGTTGGATAATCAATAGCACAAATATGCCATATTTATGATAAGCACATCAATTAAAGCACTTATGACCATAAAAGAGAGATCATGATTTCATATGTGTTGAACTACATGATCCAGAGAGTTGATTTATTCTCTACATTGTCACTTAACTCTTATATTTGCTTCTCTTTTCTTTTAGTTAGTTAGTTAATTCTCTGATTCTCTAGCTTAACTTTCACTCGACTTTGGTTAATTTGATTGAATAGATTTTTAAAATCAATAATTCATGACGGATCGACCCATATTCGCCACGTACATCAATAATACGCCATGCGCTTGCAGTATAAACTTTATTATAAATCTTTCGACGGTTTTCTAATTCGATAGAATTTCCGCCAATTAACACTTTCATACATAGTTTGTTAGCTTTATGAGGTCTTATTTTTACTTTAAATGTAGGATGAAAAAATCCATTATCCAAAGGCTGAAAAAAGTAGAAGAATCAAAGTAAGTAGAAGACTCCCTTTTATATTGATCAATTGTAGCAAGATACATTTCACGAGAGCTGAATTGCTCCCCATGGACTGTGCCCCAGCCTCTCTTCATCAAGAATTTCAGCATCAGGTACTTCAGCAAGACAAAAGCATCCATTTCATCATGCGTAGTTCTGCCCAAGAAAGCAATGTAGTAGGATGGCCAGTTGATGATCATAAAGATAGTCTCGAATGTTTGGCAAAATGGTGGCACCCTCATTTGAACTAGCAATTTTACTCATCCCACTAGAGTCAACCCTTTGTTGTTGAACCTAAAGATTGGTTCCATGCCGGGCTCTAGCTTGTTCTCAGGGATGTTCATCTGATCGAAGGCATACTTAAAGATGACATTGACCGTAGTGCCCGTATCCATAAGAATTTTGGACACGATAGACAGTTCAATTAAAGCTGTGATCGTTGAGGGATCATTGTGTGGATGATAAACTTCCTTCTTTAACAAATGGGAGGTGATGAGAAGATTTGGCATTGGATTATTAAGTCGTGGATTTTTCAGTGGGAGCTCTTCTCGAATTGAGAATACACCCTCTCTATCTTCCTTATGTTTACAAGAGAACCGGTCAACACCCCAAAGTTAATGTAATATGGAAGGTTAACCCTCTTAGTCTCTATTGGTTTATTAGAAAGTGTTAGGTGCTACTGCAAAAAATCAACCTTTCGATTTAGTCGAAATTATTTTGAGCAGAAGTCAAAGAAGGACGAAAGAGGAAGGTTCCAGTTAAACCTTTCGAAGGAGTCGAAGGGATGGTACCATCAATGTCCGAGGCTTCAGGATCTTTCGAAGGTGTCAGGAGGTCTCTTCAACAAAGATCTGGTGATTTCATACGTTTCAAAGGAGACAAAGGAGTCAAAAGCACTCTTCCACCTTCAGTAGCCATCTTTCAACTGGGTCATTTCATATGCATGATGACCTTTCGATTGAGTCAAAGTAGCACCTTTCGAAGATGATGAGAACAACAATTTGCATTTGTGCCAAACCTTTCGACACCAAAGGTTTTGCCTTCATTTAAACCCTGAAAAAGCAAGCATCGTCTTGAACTACCCCTTCGAAAGATATGGTAAGCCATTCGAGCAGGTCAAAGCCAATGTTAACCAGGAGGATTCCACATCAAATCAAAAACAAGAACTTGGACGTAACCAACACCATTGAAATCATTAAACATTGCCTATCGACATAGTCAGATGTACTTAAAAGAAAACATAAATAAGAGAGGCACAACCCTTCCTTTCGACAAAGACGGAGCATACTTGAGTCATTTAGGCACTTTTCGACCAAGTCGGAAGCAATAAGGTCGAAAGGTGATGACCCGCATCTATAAATAAGACCTAAGGGGTAACATTTTGTGGCTCCGATTCCTTCCACTCTAAACATGTATTTTTCTCAATGAAAAGTGTTGTATCTGTAATAACAAAATTGATTTGGGGATTCGAAGTAATAAAATCATCTTTGGGCTTATAAAAGGGAAGTCTCTAATATTTCACATACTTACTGGGTTATTGTCAGGGTTTCTCTTGTATTTCAGGTTACATCTAAATCGAAAGTTCCTATTGACGCAGTTAGAACCTCCTACACCCAGATAATTTCAGTTGATATACTACATACTGCTTTCCATTGATTCTCTCCTTTCAACATAGTCAAAACTGAGCTTTGGTCCACTTAAACCATTGATTAATACAAGAAATCAAGAGGTCCAACTTTTGATAAGGTCGTCACCTAATTCCAACCATTCCAGACTTAAGATACCTAATCCAAACCAAAGAAATTGAGTCTATAGCTTTCGGCGAAGTCAAATCCCATATCGTAGATTCTAGGATCAAGTTTTAACACCTAAACCACCTTTCTTTTGACAGAGGTGGAACCTCTGTCTTAGATTCTTGGATAAAGTCCGAGCTAACCAATAACCAAGGCTTTCAACAAGGTTGAATCTAGCTAAGAGAAACCTTATCTCGGGTATTCCATCTATTTCAAAAAGGAAAGCTTTCGAAGGACAATCCATACTGACACAACTGGGTCGAAAGGTCATTATGAACAAAAACCAAGTCAAAAGGTCGATCTAGAAAACTTCTATTTACAAAAGCATATTCGAAAGGAAATTTAAGAAGAATTTATACCATCCTTCCCACGTTACTGGCCTAAAGGATAATCTTCATTACTTAGCTCAATCTTGGGGCGTTGATAAGATTTCATGTTAACATTTTTGGAGCTTGAAGGAGGGCCCGAACCTCCGACTTGGTTAAACTCCCAACATTACTATTCTCTAACCCCACTCAACCCTATCTCAAGTTCATCTACTTTGGTTTAATCATGACGAGAAGAATTGAGAGATTTGAGCAAGGGTCATATGAACCACATTTGAAAAGATTCTCCCCAATGACCATCAAGAATTGCATCCAAGAAAAAGAGCAAAGGTTAAGGCTAGAAACTCTAAGAATTATAAACAAGAAAAAAGCGGAATCATACGATCCAGAGAAATGGAGCATAAACCCCTTTCATGTTGGCCCCACACCTCTCTTTGCATTAGGAAAGAAAACAAATGGAAGTTATAATGTATTCAATCAAATGAGAAGAACCATCCAATAGTATTCCGAAGGTACCATCTTTGAGAAAGAGATAATGAATGATTACAACACCTTTCTACATAAATGGCAACCAACTACAGCAAGAACACTTCCAACTCAAGAAATTCAAAGGGTGGCAAAAAAGGAAAGCAATCGAAGAGCATGAAGCAGTAAGTCCAAGAACAAAAAGTCAAAAAGCCATCCTTATGAATCAGGCTTCAAATCTAGACTATCCAAAGTATGAAATTTTACAACATCTATAGAGAATGTCTACTTGCTAACTAAGAATGAGCTTAACTATTGGACATCACAAAAGAAAAAGCCAATACATGGAAGGAATCTAGGAGGATCCTATTACTACTGCAATATGATGATTGGTTATGAAACTAATCATTGTAGAGCCCTAGAAGGGATGATCATAAATTTCTTCGGACAAGGAATGATTCATGAATGTGTAAAAAGAATTTGAGATAAAGTCAATAAAGAGCTACTTTTCATAAAAAAAATCTACATGGTTGGGTTGGAAGTGAAATGCTCCTTATATTTTGATACTACATAAGATGATAGAAAAGCCTCTTTCCACACCAAGTTTGCCAAGGTAGAGCACCTCTTAGAGGGAGGGCGGGTAAGCCTTTAGCCATGTCAAGATGGCCGGGCTAATGCACTAGAGAAGCCCTTCTCCACGCCTCCTGTCAGGTCAAGGCACCTCCTAGATGGAGGATGGAGTAAGCCCTTAGCCGCACCTTAAGATGGCCAGGTTAAAGCATCGGACTAGCCATTATCCATGTTGCACTATGGCCAGGCAAGGCACCTCCTGGAGGGAGGATTGAGTAAGCCTTTATTTGTGCCATAAATGGCTAAGGTAAAGCATCAAACAAGCCGGTGTTCGTATCGTAAAAAGGCTAGAGCAGGGTGCCTCCTAGAGGGAGGTCGGGTAAGTTCTTGGTTCCGACTTTAAGATGAGATAACTAATAGCACCGTACACCAATGGACTAAGACATCCAGGCCCAAGAAGAGGACCATCAAACAGTTGGCTAGGATGTCCAAGCCCAAGAAGAGGCTCATTCTATAATGGACTGAGACGTCCAAGCCCAAGAGGCGGCACATTCAACAATGGACTAAGATGTCTAAGCCCGATATAAGGCTCATAAAATCATGAACTAAGATATTCAAGCTTTAGAAAAGACATTTTTGATTATGGACTAAGACGTCCAAGTTCCAGAGGCAACTAATCAAATTACTTTCGACAAAACTTGAAGGGTTCAAACATCAAAGGAGTAGAACAGAGCTCCATTTATAAATATTCGAAATTGGGTCTCGGGTCTCTCATACTAGAATATCATCTATTCATACCTGAATCTGGGTTTCGGATCACTCACATCTGAATTTCGTCAATTAATACCCGAATCTGGGCTTCAAGATTTTCATTTCAGAACTTCATTTATTAATACCTGAATCTGAGTTTCGGGTCTCTATCAATCACGAAAACATCTTTATCATACCCGAATCTAGGTTGCGAGGCTACTGCTTGTAAATGCCCTAATCTAGGCTTGGAATTTCTATTACGAACTACTATACCGGATTCCTATCACAAATGCCCAAATCTAGTTCAAAGAATACATCCAAGGAGACCATTACTATATGTTTCCACTAATGCCTGAACATTGGTTATGGATTTTTGTGCTTTCAAATCTCATTAATACCCAAGAATGGGTCAATGGGTTTCAACTGCAGATGTCCAAATAATGATTTCTGGATTTTGTTCTTTATTAAATATTTGTTGAAGATTGCATCCCAACATTTATATCCTTGTTTGGGGGTAGGATTTCCAATCAACATGACTTGGACATTCCAGCTAAATGGTTGGAATTGAATTCTTAATTATTTCTCATCAAGGTTGAAGATGGGATGTAGACAATAAATATAAACTGCTTTTTCATGCAACTAAGAAGACAATTTGTTAATCTAAGCAAATGAAATACATAGACCGGTATGTCAATTTCAAGCTAACAATTATAAATATTGTTTGCTTCATACTTTTCAGGGAAACTAGCACAGCAAGGGGAAATTAAAGATTCAGCAAATACAGGAATAATGAGTGAGCTATAAGAAAGTATTTCAAAAGTGACATTATAGAAAAGGATTAAAAATCAGGTGATATTTACAAAATTTATACAATTTACATAATTCATGAAGTTATCTATAAAATTTTGAAGTTACTCACATATATAAAAGAAAAGTTTATACATTTCAATGATACAAATATATTATAGGTCTTGAGAAGCTTTGTTAAGGATCTCGATGACTGAAGGATCAAGTACGTTACAAATTGCGGCACATAGAACTTTTTCTTTTCCTTCATCCTTATGTTGTTTGCATCGTCGTTTGCATCGATATTTGTCTTCAGAGCACATTTGAATGCTTTGTTTGCGCCCCTAAAGGTCTTGTTATTTGTTTCTAACCCTATGCCACACGTCTGGAAGAAGTATTTATCATGTTCAAGTTTATGAACTTTGGTAGCATACTCATTTATATTTTGAGAATACTTCACTCTTTGTTCCTCATCAAAATATATAGCTATTTCAAACTCCTGCATACACACAGCATTCTCATCCATGACCGTGGGAGGGTTAATTAATGAAATAAAATTTTAACAGTAAGAGTATTTGACATCGTGGGTCTGGAAGCTGAGGGAGCAGGAGGAGGAGTCGTTAAGGCAATATTCAGTTTATTGTCTCCAACGATGAATTCCAATGATTCACACTGCACCTTGCTGTCCTTCAATTTCAACTCCAAATCACCGATTTGTTGAATAAGCTCTGACATCATGTGATCGAAGTCGATTGAATGGTTAGACTTTATATGTCGCTTCAGTGATAGAATTGTTTCATCTTTGTTTTTAGAATTGTTTCATCTTTGTTTTCTATTTCGATCTCAAGATAGGAAATTTGATCCTTCTGATTGCCAACATGGTTTTTAGAACAAAAGTAACATTTGTGCCATTTCAAGGCTTCAACATTGCCACCAAAGCGTACCAGTAAAATGTTATCGCCGAGTTCACTCATTCCACTTGATGTTAACAGCTCCTCCCTAAGGTTAGCAATGCATGATGATAAATAAAGAGGGAGAGAAACTGTAGATAGTTGTAGCTCTTATTTAAGAAAAAAGAAACAAAATAAAGTCAAAACCAGGATGAAAAATACTCTTTATCATTTTAATAACAGATGACAACTCAAACAACTATGAAGTTGAAAAAATACAATAAACTACTAGTTTACATCTAAAGCTGAGAAATTAATTTTCTAAATTTATCTAATGAGTTAACGGAAAGGGTAACTATTGAATCAAAAGGTATATTGACTCCATCTAGAGTGATAACTAGTGGACATTTGCTATAGTCCCACTTCCCGGCTGGAGGACTATAACAACCACAAATTAACTTAAAGTGAAATGTTCCGATCTCCTTAAGAAATGTTTCCTTCTCATCAACAAGGAAGTCAAAGTGGAGATGGGGATATTCCATGTAGAGTTTTTGTAAATCTCTAGGAAAATAATATCTTGCCAATTTCCAAGATTTTAAAATTGATGCATGTTCAAGATAAAACCTTCCCGTGTTAACATATTGGCTTAAGTAGTCTCTAGAAACAAGTCGACTTAGTGAACAGTCACTTTGTGATAGTATAATAAAACAAAGCTAAGCACAAAAGAAAAATTAAAAAAGTATTTACAAATCAATACACTATTACATATTTATAGCTACTCATCTAGTTCATACAAAACTGACTTACAAAAAAAATTAGACACAAAGTTGTTCTTATAATACTTAAGCTTTTTATGGGAAGATCTTAAGGAATCGACCTAACCCTTGGCAAGTTCCAACATTGTTGGTGCATTACTATATGTAACCATAACAAGGTCATAAATTTCTTTCAATGTTAACAGAGTGTGTCAATTTATGCAGGATCCAAAAGAGAGCCCTGGAAAGCAGTCAAAAGTATATTAAGATATTTAAAAGCAACAACAGAACATGGATTAAGCTTAAAGGCATGCAAAATTCTTGATATATCATGCAACAACCCAAAATTTAAGCTCTAATAATTAATTAACGAATATGTTAAACAATAAAATAAGTTTGTGAAATTGTCGGAATCGAACTATGAGAGTTGCATCATTGGGTCCGTGGCGATTTTCGGGCCAATTTCCATATATAACTTGTTGAAATCAAAGTCATTATGGAGAAGTTATGAGATAAATAAGAATATAGAATAAAATAAAATAAAATAAACAAAAATAATGAGGCAAAGGTCGACCCATGCTTGGGTCAGGTCAACCAATGGGTTGACCCCCAATAAACAAGGGTCGACCTGCCTTTGTTAATGGATGGAGAATCATCCAGGTATGAGCGAACACGTTATACTTTGATTTTTGGGTGATCTTTTGCGTCCATAGCTTCATCCGACGGTTCCTAGCGAGCCTATGAAGTGGTTGCATCAGATGTAATCTTCAAATCCAATAGTGTAACAACACGTAAATTTTGATGGTTTTAATAATGGAATTAACTGAATTTTGTGAAATGTTAAATAATTAAATTTGGAACTAAAAATTTGATATTTGGAATGCGTTTATATAAACATAGCGGCTGGTAAATTTTCATTTGATAATATGTAAGTTTATTTTGTTATCTAATTTTATTTAAATTAAAAATCAGTTAATAATTGATGATGATAAAATATTTCTCAAACCTGAATATTTTTATATAATAAATTTGTAAATCATCTTCTATGCGAGACTTCATATTTCTTTTCGCCAAATTTGGGATACTATTGCTCCGTTTATCTTATTTTCGACGTGTTAGCAGCATTTTCGGTACCGATTATCGACTTTTGATAGAATGATCTTAGCACCGCTATCTATGTACCCTTTTGATTATCTCTTTGTGCTGATCTTCACAGTATATTCATATGTGCGTTTTGGTGTCTGGACGCGGCGAAACTGCGATATAGATAGCCGTACCGGTACCCAATTTCAACCTTTTGGGTTTCTTGTCCTTTCAACTATCCAATTGTTGAAATCAAACAGCCAATTGCCTTAATAATTCCCTGAATTCTCGTGCTTTACATTTTCCCTTCCTACTGTTAAATAAATGATGGTTCATTTAGCCTTCCTATTGGTTCATAGAAAATTAATATAGCCTATAGTTGCACACATATTCCAGAAACCTGTTCATTTTTCTAGGAAAACTTGCCGTTCATTTTGCACGTTCCTCCTCCTTCCTGGAACCATGTTCCTAAATTTATGTATTTTTTTCCTTTCATCTTCCCTTTCCTTGCGAGTCGCCACCCAAACCCCTAGCTGCTCTCTTATCCCTCCCGCGACCACATCTCGAACAACCTTGCCACCTTCCTCCCCTCACCCACCAAAGCTCGACCTTTGCCAGAACTCCACCACAAACCCAAGCAATGGCCGAAGCCTATCTCCCTACTCTCCTCCAATAGTGCGCAAGCAGCCAGACTCTCCACCCACTCATGTCCTCCCTGCCATCCTACCCGCACCCTCTGCAGCATCTCCACCACCACCTGACCCACAGCACAGCCACCTCTGAGCCTTTAGCCTGCCCACTTCGCCGAAGTTCACAAACTTACAGCCATCCTCCCCAGGCCGAGCCTCCACCTACCACAACTCCGACCATTGCCAAACCCAACCCATCACCTTGGCTACAAGCTCCTGTCATCCACCCATGACCTTCCCAGACTCGCCACAAAGCTTCAACCTTTCCAGTCGTTCTTATGTAAGTATATATGTGTGTACATATTTCTTGATTTTGTATTGATTTATATATACGTATATACATGTTTAATAAATGTAATAGTTGGAAGTGTATACGGATATATATGTTATCTTCATAGAAGTTATATATAGTTTTGTAAGAAATTATATTATTTTCAAATTATATTTTTGCTTCTCTTTCCTTTACTGCCTTTAGATTTTTGACTTCAGTTCATATATTATATGATTAGTTATATCTATATGTTACGCAAGCTATATATGCAGTAGTGCATATATATAGTTTACGTAAGTATACATTTAGTTGCAATTAATGTTTTAGTATATATACATATAAGATTTACTCTAAAGTATATATTACATATAATATGTGTAATATATTATACATCTGAGCTATTGGATATACATAAGCTTTTATAAGTATTGTTTGCTGGTACATATTATATAAAGTTATAGTAGTATATATATGAATAATATGTTCGTATATGAATAATATGTTAATTTGTATATGTCAATTTATAAGATTTAAAATATGTTACTTTATGAAAGTTATAACCTAGCAGTATATACGTTAGTTCGTATAAATTATATAATATTTTAATTATATAAGTTTATGATGGGTCAGTTTATATATATAAGTTTAAATAAGTTTGTATGTTATCTATTTAAGTTTATATATAACTTTATTTATATGTATATAAGTGACATTATCTTGTTTATATATAATATATTCATCTCAGTATATGCTTTATGTATGTTTAGTTTACTGTAAGTTATATATACCAGCTTATATATTAGTTATATATATTGTTGATTTCAAAGTATACACATAAGTTTGTAAAAATATTGATTTTAAATTTGTATGTGTATATATATGAAGTTGTATAATTTATAAGTTCATATTAGTATATATATAGGCATTCTTGAGTTTGGTTTTCAAATATATATATGTATGTATGTATGTATATATATGTGTGTGTGTGTGTGTGTCTTATTTTAAATTTATGTTTTTAAATTTTTTTTAGAGAAAAAATTATAACATATATTTGTTTCAGTTATATCAAGATGGCTCTGATTCGTTTTCATCAATTCCTATTTATCCGCTTTGTCGTCAAATTCGGGCCAATCTTGCTTTGCTTTGGAATTCGTTCTTGGATTCGTAACTCATTTCATTATCGAATCTCTCTAGCCTTGAAAGGTGAGCAATCACTCACGATTAACATTCTTATATTTATTAAATTTGATTTCATTTGAATCGACAATTGAAATCTGCTGCGAAATTGAACTGTTAATTATTTAACTGCTTTATATGATATGTTATTATATGTAATTGTTCACCTGTGAGATATGACACCATATCCTATTATTTATATTTATATTTATCACTGATGATATATGCCTTTTGTTGATATATTATATTATTATCATATATATTCTCACTCTGCAAGTTCCCCTGTTAGTGAAGAATTCCCTATGGGTTGAAATGATACATACCCTAACGATCTTGTAGAATAGGAGAAAATCGTTGTGGGTTGAAATGGTAAACCCAAGTGATTTTTATTGAAATGAATTTTGGGATTATGGGTTGAAATGATATGTATCCATAGATATTTAAATTGCGGATTGAAATGATAAATTATCCGTATCAATTGACTGTATGATAGATAATTATATACAGACACCATAAGTCTATATATATTTTGGAAATAATTTCCAAGGTTTTGAAAGGAAATATTAGGTATTGATTTTAAGATATTATATATAAAAGTGTTATTTTTATAAAGTTTTAAATTTTAGATTTTCAAAATTATATGTTTGGAATTTTATTATTTATAAGTTAGTTTTGAAATTTTAAATTTTATGAATTTACTTATAATTTAACCTTTTTAAAATATATAAAATAAGTTTTGATATAAAATAAATTTATTACTAAGATTTAACTGAATAATGTTTAATTAATTAGTATATAATTTGTTTTAAGTATTTATTTAAAATATTTTTAAAAATAAATTTTATAATAATTTTACTAAATTTAAGGTTGGGAAGATAAATTGAAATTGATTTGAATTTGTATTTGTTAACAATTTTACTTAAATAAAATCAATTTGAAACTTATTGAATTTAAGATTTTAAAGATATGATTTACAACTTGATTTTGATTAAAAGTGATTAAATGGATATGTTAAATTTAAATAATTCGAAATGGGATATTTGGTTTTATTTATATTTGTAATTTGAGATTTTATTTAAATGATTTTTGGTGAACATTTCAAAACTAAATAATAATAAAGTTGAATTTGAGATATAAATGAAATTATAACCTTTAGTTTTGTAAGTGTTTGAATATTTAAAGCTTTGAAACCTATTGAAATTGAAATGGTTTAAATTGTAGTTTATACCTGTATTTTCAAATCAATATAAAATTTTGAATGGTTTATTGAGGGTTTGAATTGAATTGAAATTGATAAATTGAGTTTGAATTAAATTGAATTTTTGGAATTTGAGTTGATTTGAATCAATGTGCGAAATCTGAGGAAATTATTTTTATTACATAAAGATTTTGATATATAATAAAAACTAATTTCATTTATATAAATGAATTATTTTTAATATAAAATATTTTAATTTATAACTATTTGAATATATAAACTATATTTAATTTATAACTATTTTAATGTACTAATTATCTTAATATATATAAACTATTTAATATATAACTATTTTAATATACTAATTATCTTAATAAATAAATTGTTTTAATTTATAACTATTTGATTATATATAATATTTCTATATCTAAACTATTTAAGTGGGAAGTAGTATGATTTCAAAGTGTTACGATTTCCAAAGTGTTATGATTTCAAAGTTTTATAATTTCGAAAGGGTTATATTTTTGGGAAATGCTATGATTTTTGGAAATGGATATATATTAAGTGAGTAATAATCTCGTATTGATATGGTTTTAAAATGGATATGATATTTTGGATATGAAGTATAAACTATTTGAAATGAAATGACCACAGTGTTATAATAACGTTTGGTTGTTAAAGAGACCGGGATCGGTTATTGTCATACTCTCTACCAATAACGAAAACCACTTTAACAACCGTGTAAGCGATGGAGATTCCAAGAATGAAGTAGGATGGTTGGCAACGATTCTATATAAGGTATTTACGTGGACTTGACTCTCGTGAGTTAGCTTAAGGTGGCTAAAACAGTAGCAATCGATGAGCCAATTCAGGTAGCTCCTCCGATCGGACACACTTTGATGCAGCTCAGGCCGGAGAAGAAAATACGCAACCAATAATTCTCCAAGGGATAAGTCGTACACGACTTAAGGAAGAGTTAAGTCGTCCACGACTTAAGATGGAAGCTATAGGTCGTCCACGACCTAAGGAGTCACGTGAGGGGGAGCTGCGAGTTAATGAAGCGGCTTTAAGTCGTCTACGACCTAACAGATCAGATGGAAAGGAATTACGACTTAATAAGAGCTTAAGCCGTTCAGGTTTGATGAGTCGTATACGATCTAACGACACAGCTATAAGTCATCCGCGACTTATCAAGAAGCAGAGAGAAGTTCCAGTAGTTGAAGGCCTTAAGTCGAAAGCGGGTTACGACTTAGTTGAGTTGTGGGAAGGTACCGTTCCTTCAAGAAGCCACGAGTTACGACTCATGATAAGTCGTTGAAGTCTTAAGTCGTCCATGATTTAAGTCGTATGAAGGTGCTGCTTGAAGATGTCCTTATGTCGTAAGTAGTTAGGTCGTCTTCAACCTAAGTGATGTAATCTGTTGAGTCGTTGAATGTTAAGTCGTAAGTCAGTGTTTGTTTTCTCTTTAAGCCATAAGTCGTCAGTTTCTTAAGTCGTAAGCCGTCTGCTTCTTACATTGTGTGTAGCTGTCTTGAGTCGTTGTTGCATAAGTCGCGCATGACTTAAGTTAGGTCGTGAGTCGGGGGTGTTAAGTCGGAAACGACTTAGGGAGCTGGTTGTAAAAATGCTATAAATAGGGAGTGTGTTGTACATTTGAAAGTGGTTGATTTTTTGAATAAAACTTTGTTTGATTGCTGTGTCCTTTCATCTAAATTGGTAGTTGAGTGTGATCTCCTATCTCCACTTTCGGTTAATCGAGTGCGCTCGATTTGTGGATTGTTGAAGCCAATTCACGGTATCAAGTGCGCTTGATCAACGTTTGAAGAATTGTAGATCTTCTTTCACGGTATCGTGCGCGATCAACGTGTCGAAGATAGCTAGAATTGGTATCTTTGTGATCAACGAATTTGGGCATTTCAGTATTTTCAATCCACCGATTGCTACTTTCATCGATATATATCGATTCGTTAATATCCGCTGCGTCAGTTTCCTCCCCAGGTTGAGAAAAATTCGTTCTCGAATTTGTAAATTCTTGCACATCGGATTGTTCATTCCCATAATATGGCACGAGATGTTTAACATTGAACACGTCAGAAGTGTACACATCTTCCGGTAGCTTCAACTTATAAGCATTTTCATTAATCCGTTTCACGACTTCTAGAGGACCAATTTTTCTGGCTTTCAACTTGTTATAAGCGCCCACTGGAAAACGGTCCTTTGTTAACACAACATAAACCAAATCACCTTCGTTAAATTCAACACTTCGTCGCTTCAAATCTGCAGTTCGCTTATACTTCTCATTTGCCTTCACCAATCGTTCCTGAACGATTTTATGACATTCAGTTAATTCATCAACAAAATCAACAGCTCGTTTAACCGTCCCCTTCGGTTGTGGCACTACCGTTAGGTCCAACGGTCCCCTTGGTAAATTTGAATATACAATCTGAAATGGACTGTATCCCGTACTACGATTCACCGCATGATTATGAGCAAACTATGCTTGACATAACTTCACATCCCAACTCTTCAGATTATCTTTCACAAGACATCGCAATAAATTTCCCAACGATCTGTTAACTACCTCCGTTTGCCCATCAGTTTGCGGATGGTAAGCGCTACTAAAATTCAGCTTCGTTCCGACCATCTTCCACAAAATTAACCAAAAGTGACTCAGAAAACGAGTATCCCTATCCGACACAATAGATTCTGGCAATCCATGAAGTCGATAGATCTCCTTGAAAAATAACTGAGCAACATGAACAGCATCCGCCGTCTTCTTACAAGCAATAAAATGTACCATCTTCGAGAAACGATCCACCACAACATATATAGAGTCATTCCCCCTTTGAGTTCTCGGTAAACCCAACACGAAATCCATGCTAATGTCTACCCATGGTTTTGTAGGAACAGGTAATGGCATATACAATCCCGCATTTGTAGCTGTCCCTTTCGAAACCTGACAAACATGACATCTACGCACAAACCTTTCAACTTCCCTTCTCATTGATGGCCAATAATAAGACTTAGAAATCAACTGCAATGTTCGATCTCTACCCACATGTCCTTCTTCGTGCAACTCTTTCACAATTTTCATTCTCAAGCTGCAATCTGGTACACATAATTGATTCCCTTTGAATAAGAATCCATCTATCAACACAAATTCATCAGTACTCCCATCCTTGATTTTCTCAACGAACTTCATAAAGTAAGGATCTTCTTTAATCAACCCTGGCAATAGTTCAAACCCCGTCACCTCAACTTTCATTGTCGTCAAAAAATGATTCCTCCTGCTCAATGCATCAGCTACACGATTCGTCACCCCTGATTTGTGCTTAATAACAAAAGTAAACTGCTGAAGATAGGTGACCCATGAAGCGTGCCTAGCTGAAATTTTGTCCTGCCCTTGCAAATGCTTCAAAGCTTCATGATCCGTATAGAGAACAAACTCCTTCTGAAACAGATAATGTCTCCAGTGCTTCACAGCTTGAACAATTGCATAAAACTCAACATCATAAGTGCTATATCTCAACTTAGCTCCAGATAACTTCTCACTGAAATAAGCAACTGGTCTTCCTTTCTGACTCAAAACTCCACCAACTCCAACCTTCGACGCATCAGTATGTAACTCAAACAACAACTGAAAATCTGGTAAAACTAGAATTGGTGTTGTCGTCAATAGTGTCTTGATTTTCTCAAAAGCAACCCCTGCTTCCTCTGACCACTCAAACTTCTTTCCCTTCATGCAATCGGTTATAGGTGCCATTACACTACTAAAATGTGGAATGAATCTTCGATAGAAAGATACCAATCCATGAAAACTCCTCACTTCAGTAATTGTCTTTGGCTGTGGCCAACTCCTGACAGCCTCTACTTTACTTTCATCCACTTGAATACCTTCCTTCGACGAAATATATCCCAGAAACAAAACATTGTGCATTATGAATACACACTTCTTTGTTGCAGCATAAAATTTCTCCTGCCATAGAATCAACAGTACTTCACGCAAATGCTGGACATGCTTTTCCTTACTTCCACTGTAGATCAAAATATCATCAAAGTAAACGACTACGAACTTCCCAATGGATGGTCTGAAAATCTGGTTCATCACTCTCATAAAAGTACTCGGTGCATTCGATAATCCAAACGGCATAACCAACCATTCGTATAAACCTTCCCTGGTTTTGAAAGCAGTCGTCCACTCATCACCCGGTCTAATACGAATTTGATTGTATCCACTCTTCAAGTCAATCTTCGAAAACACAACAGCCCCACTCAACTGGTCAATCAAATCATCGAACCTCGGCATGGGAAATCTGTATCTCACAGTGATCTTATTTAGAGCCCGACTATCCGTACACATCCTCCACGAACCATCCTTCTTGGGCACCAATAAAGCTGGCACTGCACAAGGACTCAAGCTCTCCTGAACACGCCCCTGTTCTAACAACTCCTCCACCTGCCTTCTCAGTTCCTCATGCTCTTTAGGACTCATTCTGTAATGTGGCCTGTGTGGTAATACTGCCCCTGGCACAAGATCAATCTGATGCTGAATATCCCTCAACGGTGGTAACTCCGTTGGTAACTCCTCAGGAAGTACATCTCTAAATTCTTCCAATACCGGCTTGACTTCCTCGGGAACTTCTACAGATTAGTCATTTCACGTCCAATCAACAAAAATACCTCTGGACTCTCCTCTACTTCTCCAATGAATTCCTTCAAAGTCAAC
Source organism: Allium cepa (assembly GCA_030765085.1). Taxonomy (NCBI): domain Eukaryota; kingdom Viridiplantae; phylum Streptophyta; class Magnoliopsida; order Asparagales; family Amaryllidaceae; genus Allium; species Allium cepa. The sequence goes on along the minus strand of CM060938.1, from coordinate 704,382,650 downwards.
AAAGTCTTGAGCTCCTCAATCTTCTCTGACTTGCTTTCTTCTTGATGTCTCTTCTTTGGAACCAAAATGATCTTAACACCTTCAAACATAAAGCTGTAGCTATTGGTCCGACCGTCATGCTGCACTGCTCGATCATACTGCCATGGTCTTCCCAAAAGCAAGTGACAAACATCCATCTCCACCACATCACACCAAATCTCGTCTTTATATTTCTTCCCAATAGAAAATGGAACTCGAACTCGCCTGTCCACCTTCACCTCTCCTCCTTTTCTTAGCCACGCTAGCTTGTAAGGATTTGGATGCTTCTCTGTTTTCAGCTTCAACTTTCTCACAGCTTCGGTAGAAATAATATTGTCACAACTTCCTGCGTCAATCACTAATTTACACACCTTTCCCAGAATAGTGCATGTTGACTGAAAGATGTTACTCCTCAACCAACTAGCCTCTTCTTCATGCTTCGGTATTAAACAAGACCTCCTCATCATTAGATTACATCCTTCATCTCCTGACGCAACATCCTGTTCATCCTCCTCAACTGGACTAGGATAACCTTCACCAACATCCTCACCTTCAACTTCAACAATCATAGTTCGCTTCTTCGGCTTCGGACATTCATTACTCTTGTGACCCACTTCCTGGCAATTATAACATTTGAAACTGTTGTTGACCTTTGCCTTCGCAACTTCATTCACAACTGGTTTATTGACAGCTTTTGAAACATTGGAACTCCCACTAGCACCTTTGTTCGGGATATTGGAACTTGTAAACACACCACCTCCACGTCTTCCATGCTTCTCCCAAGCCAACGCTTTCTGATGTGCTTCTGCTACAGATCTTGGATCAAACATATTTACCATATCCTGAATCTACATTCTCAACCCTCCAACAAATCTAGCAGTCAATTGTTCCTTTGTCTCTATTATATCATTTCGAGCAATCAGTTGATAAAATTCATCAGCATAATCATTAACAGTTTTCGTCCCTTGCCTCAGATTCTGCAACATTTGATACATGAGTGATCGATAATTATAAGGTAAAAATGTAGCTTTCATCAGTTTCTTCATCTTCTCCCATGATTCAATCTTCGACTTCCCCTTCCATTCTCGTGTAAGTTTGGTTTGCTGCCGCCATAGCTCTACCTCTCAATCTAGTAGCAACCAACTTCACTCGACGATTCACCGGAACTTCCTTGAAATCAAAGATTTCTTCAACATTAGACAACCAATCCAAAAATTCCTCTACAACCATTCCACCCTTGAATTCTGGAATTTCCATCTTCATACCCGATTCCCATCGACGATCATCATCTACATCTCGATATGAATTTCGAACTTGGTCTCGATCTCGATAATGAATGCTAGCTCTATCACCCTCTTCATCATAATCAAATGTATGTCTATATCGATCTCGACCATCAACATCCCTTCGATCACGCATGTCTCTTCTACTATGTCTCTCTTCATCTCTATATGGCTCATCTTCAAACTCACGTGGAGTTCTTCTCTCTTCATGTCCATAGTCATGGTGATCTCTCCTTGATGAAATTGATGTTTCTCTTCTCTCTCTAAAAGATTGCGGTGATACCCTTCTCGCTTCCGTAACCGATGGCGAAACTCGGTTTCCTCCATGGTTCGAGATTGGCGATCTCCTCCTTTGAGTTTGATTCATATCAATCATCAACTTCTCTAGCTTTCCAATACCTTCATCAAGTTTCTCATTAATGCGTTGCTCCATCTGCTCGGCTTCTTCTCTTCTATACAATGCTTCAACATTTTGATGATGATTAGCTCTTCTCGGCGGCATGATTGAATTCAACACAAACACTTCAAAACTTCACAAATCTTCTACAAATCAAACTTCAACAAAACAAAGTACGGCTCAACACTAGCTCGCACAAACTCCTTAGCTCGGTTCAACTCAACTCGGCAATAGGCAACGACCTAAGGCTTAGGTCGGCTCGGCTTCAACAAGAACGGCTTCAAGCACTTTACTTTCAAACTTTGGCGCGCAAAAATCTCACGGCCAAATTCAAACAACTTCCACGCTTTGATCCAAAGTGAAATGGATCGAAAGTTCTCTTGTTGCAACAAACTATGAACACGATGAACACCAACTTCAAACTCCTTGGCTCCAAGACTCGTCTTAGCTATGATTGGCTAAGTCAAGCTCTGATACCAAAACTGACGCAGCGGATATTAACGAATCGATATAGATCGATGAAAGTAGCAATCGGTGGATTGAAGATACTGAAATGCCCAAATTCGTTGATCACAAAGATACCAAATTCTAGCTATCTTCGACACGTTGATCGCGCACGATACCGTGAAAGAAGATCTACAATTCTTCAAACGTTGATCAAGCGCACTTGATACCGTGAATTGGCTTCAACAATCGTTGAATCGAGCGCACTCGTTTAACCGAAAGTGGAGATAGGAGATCAGACTCAACTACCAATTTAGATGAAAGCACACAACAATCAAACAAAGTTTTGTTCAAAAAATCAACCACTTTCAAATGTACAACACACTCCCTATTTATAGCATTTTTACAACCAGCTCCCTAAGTCGTTTCCGACTTAACACCCCCGACTCACGACCTAACTTAAGTCATGCGCGACTTATGCAACAACGACTCAAGACAGCTACACACAATGTAAGAAGCATACGGCTTACGACTTAAGAAACAGACGACTTATGGCTTAAAGAGAAAACAAACCCCGACTTACGACTTAACATTCAACGACTCAACAGATTACATCACTTAGGTTGAAGACGACCTAACTACTTACGACATAAGGACATCTTCAAGCAGCACCTTCATACGACTTAAATCATGGACGACTTAAGACTTCAACGACTTATCATGAGTCATAACTCGTGGCCTCTTGAAGGAACGGTACCTTCCCATGACTCAACTAAGTCGTAACCCGCTTCCGACTTAAGGCCTTCAACTATTGGAACTTCTCTCTGCTTCTTGATAAGTCACGGACGACTTATAGCTGTGTCGTTAGATCGTATACGACTCATCAAACCTGAACGGCTTAAACTCTTATTAAGTCGTAATTCCTTTCCATCTGATCTGTTAGGTCATAGACGACTTAAAGCCGCTTCATTAACTCGTAGATCCCCCTCACGTGACTCCTTAGGTCGTGGACGACCTATAGTTTCCATCTTAAGTCGTGGACGACTTAACTCTTCCTTAAGTCGTGTACGACTTATCCCTTGGAGAATTATTGGTTGCGTATTTTCTTCTCTGGCCCGAGCTGCATCACACTTCTTCAATACCATTCAATTCCTTTGTGATTGATTGGGTGCACCATTGGATTTTTGTGGGAGTGTTGGACGAGGTGAGTGGTAGCTGCGGCTATGCGTTACCACCAGCCCGGAAGTGTAATTGATATATATACCCTGGCATTTCCTAGTCGTGTCGTGTCACCTACCATTTCGAGCCCACAACGAGTTTTTTTTGTGTCATACCTAAGGAGTGCTTCCTGATATCCCATTGGTTTGGTGGTTTTTACAGTACTGTATAGGCTACAGCATTATATAAAAATGTGTTAAGGGAGATATGGGTGACGCCTTAACGCTATTTTAATAGTTACTTTACTATAGACATTACTATAATAGCGTATATTACTACATAGTAGATAGTTCCATGGATCCTTAGAAGATGGGTATCCCAACCATCCTTTAAGTTACTTTTATTTCAGTTGATATTTCACTTGAGACGGATTTGCTGATATAAGATTGTTAATCCTGACTCGAATGTTTTGTGCTTTGCTTTACGCTCGGGTCAGACTGAGTGTCACAACATTTGAGACTCACATTTGGATTTTGGAGCTTCCCTTGAAGATCCATCTATATCTATTTACCTTTCAGCTATCCAGTTGTTTTGTTCAGACTTGCCTTCTGTTTGTATCTGAGAATATATTGTATTTGAGATATGCTGTTGTATTTTTTTTTCAAACTCTAATATTTATATAATAGATTTATGAACTACTATTTATCTATTCCACTATTTATTATTGCATTGCTCTGTGTCTGTGACTCTATGATTGATTTAATTACTATATATTCTTAGTTTTTCCAAATATAAAATTTACCATCTGATATTTTGAGCAATTCAAGTCTGACATATGCAGATGCGAATGGAACGAAATATTAGGATGTTACAGTTGGTATCAGAGCTCTGGTTTTAGGAAAAATTTGGCATATAGAGTAAATTTAGTTACAGATTTACCTTCTTTTGAGCTTGAATTTCTTCTTCCTTGACTCGGCTTTCCTTTGAATTTTGGAATTTTCCCCTTGGTTCTGAAACCCATTCTGGAATCATCAAGTGAGGAAGTGTATCTGTAATTTATATAAAAATGTTTTATATTGTGTTGTTTGAATTGTTAAGGTTGATTTGGGATTTCGATCCATTCGTCTTATCAACGCTATCGATAGAAATTCAAAAACACTTGAACAGAGCAAACAGACAGAAGTCTTTAAATTTGGTAAATGAAATAAATTTATATTATTATATTATATATATAAGTATAAATTTTCTGAAATTAAATAGTTAAATGAATTGGTTGTTAGAAATGATAATTTTTTATTTTCATTTATTGTTTTGTAAACCATTGACTATTGCTACATGATATAAATAAATGAAATTGTAAAACATGGTTTATAAATTGATTTGGAATTTAAAATACAATTTTCAATATTTTGGTAAAATTTGTTTTTTAAAATTTTAGGGCATTTATTTAAAAGTATATTCGAACAGAAATCGTTTCCAAAAGAACTTTAAAAGTTTCAAATCAGTACTCTCTTCTTTTGTCGCTGGAAAATAAATTTCGGTAATGACTATAGCATCATCGACATTCATTTTTTAGTTTCGAAGTGGAGATACCACCTAGTAGCTTTGCTACACTTTTGATTTGGAAAATGAATTTCATTTGAATTTCTTAAGTACAACTTGATGTCACTACACCAAAAAGTACTTTTGGTGGCGCACAAAAAACAGAACCATAACTTATGGTGGCGTTTTAGAGAATGCCAACATAAGACATGCAACTAAAAAACTAATATTTTTAGTTGCGTTTTTGTAAACCCCGTTATAATGTGCCTTATTGCGGCGGCAAAAAAAGGCCACCGTAAATCTTTTTTTTGTAGCATGTTGAAACGCCACTAAAAGTGATGTCTGGGTTACAACTTAAACCCTTACCTTATAGCTGCGTTTATTATATGCCACAATATATATTTTGCTGCAACAATATTTTTTTTCGTTGCTTTTTTTTTTTGCCACCATATTTTTTGGCAGCGATTTTTTTCAACATATTTTTTCTGTAGCATTTTCTAAAGGCCACTAAATAGACGCTGTTACAGATTGATCATTTTAAAGGCTATATATTTCGTAATAGTAATAATAAATAGTTCAATAATAAACAAAAAATACATGAACAAATGAACTACCATAAACACAAGTAGTACATTACCATACATTGGTAAGAAGTAGTACATAACCGTACATAGTCACACAACTAGTACATAAATACAGTAGTTTCAAGACAAAAGTTTACATAAAATCCATACATAGAGAAGTTTATATAACTAAAATACCAGAAACAAAATGAAATAAACAACTGAACTATCGTAAAATCCATACATAGATGACTAGCTAAGCAAATACCATAAACAACTAAGTTAAGCAAATACCATAAGCAACTGATAATTTCTTCGGAGAAGTTCATCCACCTATAGAGAAGTAATAATAAACAATGAGGATCTAAAATTTGAATATTGGAATAAAAAAGGTATAACCATAATTTCTAGTGTTCTTAGCTACCCTATTACAACCACTGCAAAAAGGACCAGACTTAACTTAGTGGCTACTAATATATATGATGCCTCGTGACAAATGATATTTTATAATGCAAGTACAATTGACAAAGAGACGATGATCAGACATGGGATTTTATCCCATTGCGACTTCTATGTTTTGATATTACAAAGCAAATAAACATTTAGATTTCGAGATGCTAAATTTGTGTTAATCTCAAAGTTACACATACACACATACATAAGAATAACGAGAATCGAATAATTGCAATTATTGTTGAAATCCCCATAAATCCCACAAGTACATGACTTTTATCTGTGCTTCCATAATATGCACACGATCTTGGTAATTATAAATATATTCTACATTATTTGTTTCCAATAAATAAAATTCTTAGCCATATCCATTGAAACAAGGGCTTCAATTTGCTGCTAAGCATTTTTTGGGGTGTGTAGAATTTAATTAGCTAAGGCAGCAACAATTAAGACAAAAAATCAAGCTAAATATTGAGTTCAATGTACACTTGGTTTCTTAGGATAAATATTATGTGCTTTTCATAACTTAGTTTAACTGGTGTTGAGGAAAATAATGCCAACCTTAGGTTATCACACCGAAAACATATGACAGTGAAAATAGCTTGTCGGGTAATTTTCACAATCCTAATAAGTTTTCGTTCAGTCCTAGGTTTCTCTTCCTTTTTTGTACTAAGCTTCTCTTGATCATTTTGCATAAACTGCCATTTCTACTTCAATAGTCCAGTTGTTATAATTAAATCAGACGAATCGACTAACGAGTCTAACCTGAATTATTTTCCATGCATCTCAAGAAGAAACTTACACCGAGTATTTACATTTAAACAAGCTAACCAAAAAGACCCAGAAACTCTTCCGGCATTCAATACACGAGTTTTCTATTTTGTTATATGAACGTTTTTGTTCTTCCATACACAACTTATTATACCCATATAACTTTATGTTCTAAATTTTACATATTTCTTTTCTTGTCCCTTTTTTGATCATATTTTTTGTATACTACCTCAAATCTAACATAGTGAAAAAAAATTATATTTCGAATCATGAAATTTTAAGAATTAACCTATATATACCAGTTTGTTAAGTGCTGGAATATAAAGAGAACAACAGATACACGTATACTGCCCGCAAACCAGTCAAGAGACAAAGGCCGGATCATTATATGCTAGGATTTTGATAGCTTTTGGCTTTGCATAGAAGGCAAGATAAAAAGCGAAAACATCAAGTACAACTTACAAACAATAAAATACAATTAGAGATTTTAAATTAACCTTGTTTTTAGGGTTTTAGTCCCCCACTCGTGTAAACTGAACCATACTTTCTCCACCTGCTTTCATTTCCAAAACAGTTCCATAACAAAGATTTTTATCATGTACTTTTTTTAATTAGTCGACAAATCTTTCTTAATACTTTTATATTCATAGGGAATGTAGTCTGGTTATATTAAATAATTTTGGATTACTTAATTTCTTGGCTTTTGTAGCCCATGTTTTACTTTAGAGAATCCTTCATTGAATATAACATAAATATGCCCTTAGTTACTAACTTTGGACTTTATGGAGTATAAACACATCAGTCCATGTCATCATGATGTGTCATTTATTCATTATCTTCTACCTAGATCCTAAGTAGGAAGTACTTGAAGTTTAATCTAGGATTGCCATTTAATATTTTACCAAACTATTTAAAAAGCAAGTAAGAAGAAAGGGGTAATGTGAGTTTGAAGACTAAAACACACATCGCTGAAAATTATCATCTTAGAATGACATAGAAGCTAAATTTATTGTTATCAAATAGTAATTATGGTTTCCTAACAAACTTGAACTTCAAGCCAGTTACCAAATTATAATGGCAGCATATGGATTTTTTAAGCTACATATTCACTTTGAAAGGAACATAAGATATTTGAATGCTGAAAAATGAGTACCTTATCAAGATATTCTTGAAGCTTTTTGATAGGACCCATGTGATCTTGGTCTTCCACACATAAAGTAATGGGCTTTGCATCAACACCTGGACCTTCAATTTGAATTGAACCAGGGTTTATATACATGTCACTAATAGACAATATAAAGTACAAAGTAAGAAATCACAAAATATATTATTTATGATTATAAACTAAATGAACATACCATATTCTATTGACATTTTTTGTCTAATATAAGAATAAGGTTGCATTTTCTCCTGTCTTATTTTTATTTGTCATATCATTTGGCAACTAATGATCGAACAAGAGCCTATAAGACTTTACAATCAAAGATGTGAGCAACTTTATTGTTGTTCAATAGACCTACCATTTTAATGTAGCTGTTTTAATACTTAGTAACAACAGCAGATGAAACCTTTCTACAAAGCATGGTTCCTATTATTTTTGATACTATAGATAAGGACCTACATTATATTTTCTATGTTGTATTGCTTCACAATGAGTTTATCCATTACACGTGTTCGCAAAGTATGGGTAGGAGAATAATCACCATATTATGTTCATTGTAGTATAATTTAAGACACACAAATGTTTAATAACTCATAAAAAATTCATGTTCTGTTAACTTATAATAAAAACTCAAATAAAAAATGTAAAACAACACTAGAATTTTAAAAATACCTTAAAAACAAAGAAGTGCCTCCTCTAAACAATTACAATCACCTCAACTAAAAGATCAAGTGTGCTAAGAAAGACAACAAACTATTCTCAACAAATTATAGAAATACAAAAAATATACCTCATTCAGCAATTAGACATAAATTAATATTACTCGTCGGTTCATTAATGAGATAGTTTCATTATTCGATATTAGTGCTAAGAATTCTTGTTGGGAGTCTTCCATAAATGTGTATGGGATAAATGGGCATGACAACAAAATAGTGTATAAGTGTATTAGTCAATACAAGGAAATTCATAACATCATTAGTAACAATTTGAATAAGATGTAAAATATTGTAATTATGTGTAAATAGAATAATACATGCATCCAAGGATTCATATAAATGCAAAACCTATGTCCAAATCCACTTTAAATGAGGTACCCATGAGAATGCTTTCGTATTACAAGCTGTTACCTCTCTTATCACCATAACACCTCCATCTGCACCAAATGCCTATTTATACACATCAAAATCAATTAATTTATCTTTTATTCTTTTGAATGAACGACTAAAACATTACAGACTCTCCTACTTTGATGTTTGAGTGTTTTATAATAACGACCCTTACAAGCAATGGAAAATTATGTTATATACATTTCAGCTTTGAGTACAATTTTATACAAGAATATCAAAAAAATTCAGCACCTATAATCCAATCAGAAAAAACTACCACTACGCTACCATTAAAATAAAATTTGTATCCTATGTCTCTGATTTTTATGTCCTTATGTCCATGTATAAGACAATGGTCATCAATAGTTCTTCCATTTGATAATAAATTATATAATTATATTTTAATGGTTGTGATTTAAAAAGCATCCAAGTATAATCATCAAAAAATATTAAAAAAAGATGAATCAAGTTGTGCCCTTATATTTATGTCCCTCAAAACAAGTATTTTAAAGTTTGAACGGCTGTTTAAAAAATAACATATCCTCTTTAACTTTTTCAAATACTTTTAACTTAATTTTGAATATATTATATTGAAAATTGAATTAAATTTCAAAACATATGTTTAAATATAAACGGGCAGTAGTTCTTAACAAAATAATGCTACCATTAGATCTCTAGTAGTTTGAAGAAGAGCTAGTGTAGTCGTTTGTGTTGCAGTTTTCCATTTTCCTAAGTTATTTATCGCTACTACCAGCAATTGGCATTAAATTATTTGTTTTTGAAAAGGGAGACAAATTTCAAAACAGACAAACATAATAGCTAACAAAGAATGAGAAAGATAAAAACCTCAAGAACTTTACTATTCTGAGATGCAGCCCATTCTCTAAGCATTGACATGGTTATTTGCAGATGAAATACTTATTAGAAAGATATACATAAAACCTTTAAATTTCAAACCATGTTATACTTGATAAAGGGTCAGATGTCTGTAATTATGTTTACATTTGAACAACAGAATATTGTACAATGGATGAAATAAAAAGGATGTTTGCTTATTTGAGGTTCTTAAGGAAAGAAAATATAGACTGAAGTAAAAATGAAAAAAGCCACCTCTCTGCCAACAATAACAATTGAAGGTACAACCAAAATCCAAGGCACCGCTTCAAACAGTGCAACATCTAACTGTCTTGTACATTGTAATACCAATGTTGCAGCAACCATTACTGTAACTTCGACCTAGCATCTGGTACTTTTAATATGCTTGAAGGTGCAAATATCCAAAGAAAAGGAAACCATACTATCATACTACAACTAAGCAAAGGTTTTAGTTCTAATTTAAATGAAGGCAAGTAGTAAAAGTAACGTGATACTCTATAAAATAGAAAATATATTTACCTGTAGAATAGTTAGCAGTAAAATCAAACTAGAATCCTAGAAAGCATGAATAGTGACATAAGTCATTAGATTACGGGTCTAAGCATATGAAAGACCCAGAGCAGTTCCTATTTCAAACAATATGAAATAGTAGAGATGAGGAACAATGTTTTAATGACATTATCAAAATTTGAAATTCAGAGTAAAACATGACTAAATCTCTAATATCTATCTAATATGAAGAGCCGTGGAAATTGTCTAGGCATGAGATGAGAAAGATCAGCTACAAGGAAGTGAGTTTCGTACGGGAAGTAACCATACCACTTAGTCAGTGAGGGCATTAAAGATCCTTGGAACATTTTCTCCTCAAGAACTAGTACTAAAACTCCAATTACACCAACTAATCATGCAGTGCAAGCATATTACAACTTGAGAAGAAATTCAGATGCCTTAACTATATATAACTTGCGATTTCTTTTTTTAAGGTACCTGATGCTAGATGACCAATCAACGGCAACAAGCATATAAGGGCATCAATCTGAAACAAAGAAAATATAACAAAAATATTAACATGAAATAAATCTGTAGTAGAGAGCTCATTTAAAATATATTATTAATTGGGTAACCTAATGAACAGTGACCAAGGGTTCATTGCTTGCCATCCAACATGTTGCACTATATGTCATACATGTTTACGGGTTTTAATTAAAATAAAAAGAATATTCAATGGCAGTATCAGTTTGACTAATTTTTTATTATTTTTTTATTTATTTTGTTTAAAAAATGGCATGCTACGGGTAAAACATTTTTTCCTTAGTATAATCCTACAACAATTTGACAATTACATATTGCACCATATGCACTGTAGTTTAATACTTACTCTCTTCATTCATAAATTTTTTCAGCTACCTACTTTACATGCATATCAAATTCCTATATTATCAAATGCTAAAGCTTAATTTTAAAGTTATGGTCTACATCAGATCGAAATATTGATATTTAGAGACAATCCAAAACATTTGATTCTTTTGCTTTGGGTACTATTCAATTGAATTTCCATGTAATCTTTATTTTAGATCCTATTTAGTCAACTTTGGCCTGTCCATATTCAGCCAAAAGATATCCTCAATGGACTTGTATTTAGTGAAAACATCATAACAAAGCACTTCTCGGTCAATTAGAACAAATGAATGTTTCTAAATCTTACCTTTAGATGTTACAATAATAACAACAGATAAACTAGATCAAAACCTTCATTAGATGAAAATGAAAAAAATGAAAAAATATATTGCAAGAAACAATAATAGCATTACAGGTTGTTCCAGATTAGGGTTTGCGAACAAATTAGGGTTTGTAAAATTGATGCAGATGAGTAGTGAATTAGGGTTTGCACAAATCCATTAATAGAATCAATATCAAACCATATAAAACGAAGCGATTGTGGAGGAATCCATACCGGCGAAGAGTAGCATGCAGTAATCTTCAATAAATGGAGAGGATTAGTGCATTGGAGAGGATTCGATCAACTGTGAAGAGAAGTGGCATGTCGGAGAGGATTCGATCGGCTATGAAGAGGACTAGCACGTCAGAGAGGAGTACCGCGCTGATAACGACGGAGGAAAAACGAAGTGGATGACGATGACGAGGAATTAGGACAAGTGAATATTTCAATGTGAAAAAAATGAAATGCGAAAACTAAATTAAAAAACGTAACAACTATTTTATATTATTAGCATAGGCGAGATGGGCATAAGTTTTGGCGGCCTTAAAATTTTAGCCTAAAAATGGTAATAGTTGCAATTGCCTTCAAAACGCTGCTAACAAGTGCAACTAAAAGTATATTTTCTTATAGTGTGTATAATATATATAGGTATATGTCTATAGAGTTGATTTGATATATAGAATATATAGGTATACATTTATCTCCAATTGTTTGAAGAGAAATCAAGAATTTAATTCTTAAGTTTTATGTTAAAGGGCGATTTCAATTATAAAACGAAACCAAAATTTTAGAATAAATATTTAAACGTGAAATAATTGAATTGGGAAAATTTACTTGTATAATACTTAATTGTATTCCAACAAATATAACTTACCTAAATTATTCATAAGTTGACTATGTATTTGAAAAATATACAATACAAAGTGATGTTAAAGGAATTTATAAATAAATCTGAGGAGTTATGATAAGTGTCAATATACTTAATCTATGTGATAAGATATGTTAAGTGGAATAAATTGAATAATAATTTGGGAAGGGAAGGAATTTATTTGTCGAATAAAATATGATTATAATAAATGTTTATACTTAATTTATGATTATAGAATTTTTTTTTGGCAAAGCCAGTGGGGTTAACTGGTCCCCTACCAGTTTATTGCAAATACAATAAAAGTTACAGAGGAAACAAAGAGATTACAAGGAAGGTACAACAACAACAAAACAAAAACAAACAAAGAAAATAAGAAATGAAACAAATTCATTCCCAGGCTAGCAACTTTTCAGGGTTGAAAACTGCTTGACAGTACTTCAATTAGCAATGAATTGCATTCTTCACTTCATGCCAGAGTTCATCCCCATTTTTCCTTTGGTTTTCAAAAAATATTGCATTTCTTTCCTTCCAAATGACTGTCATGTATATTTTCAAGCACACAGCAAGCAGCCTACCCATTATATCTTTCTTCGTGGCAGTATTATGGAAATCTTCCCACACAACACTTGAGGTTGCAGAAGGAAAATAATGACCAGCTTTCATTCCAATTCTACGTATGAGAAATTGAAGTGCAGAGCAGTCAAAAAATATATGATGTGGTGTCTCTTCTACTAGGTCACAAAACAAACACTGCTGCATGCATCCCATGCCATATTTTCTCAGAACATTTCTTGTCAGCAAAGCTTGATTTAAAACTTTCCAAAGCATCAAGTTGTCTTTTGGTTGAGAATCAGATGACCAGATTATATAATTCCATTTTGATGCAGGCAAAGGTGTAGTGGCAGTGACTTGGTTGTAAACTTCTTTAATAGTATGGGGCTTCATGTTCCAAACTGCAGTGTCATGATAAGTACCAGGAATGTAAAGCAGTTGCATTTTTATCCACAGCTGTCATAAATGTTGATTACTATTGTAAGGAAGCACAATTTTCCCATCATGAATATAATCAACAACCTTTGCATCAATGTGTATACCAGACTGCAATATCTGGTTATAGTCACACATAGAAGACAAGATAAGGCCTTTACTGACCCAAGGGTCATGCCAGAAACTGACCTTAGAGTTAGCTTTGACAGGATATAGGATCATAGGTAGGATTTCACTTCTCAACTTCATTAAATTTCTCCAAATCCAACTACCGGTCAGAGGATTATCCATAGACCAAAAATACTTTTTCTTAATGTTGTGTTGCCAGGCCCAGTCAACCCATAAACTTGCCCAATTATTTATTAAGTCATCAATATGCTTACTCATAGCAGCTAAATTCCACTTCCTGACATTTATAACCCCAAGTCCTCCCATATTCTTAGGAGCTTCAAACTTCGAAAAAGAACAAGGCAACAGTTTCTTATTATAAATGCTTCTTGTCCAAAAATATCTGTTCATAGCAGACCTTACTTGTTGCAAAAGCCTAACTGGAAGAATCATTGCACGAGCCCAGTAAACAAAGGAGGAAAAAACAGTAGATTTTATAAGCACAAGTCGACCACTTTGAGACAGCTGTCTATTTTCCCATGCATTCATAACAGAAGTGATTTTGTTGAAGAGTGGAAAACAGTCAACAGACTAGTAATTCTTTTTGAAATTAATGGAAGACCAAGGTACTTCATGTCAATGTCCATGGAAGAGAAACCACTTTGTCTTAGTAAGGCAGCAGCTTGAGTATCACTTACTCCAGAAACCAACAAGGAAGATTTGCTTTGATTAATACAGAGACCAGTCATAGCAAAAAATTCTTGTAGAGTCTCAGAAATAGCATTTAAAGAAAATAACTCAGGCTTAGTAAACACCATCACATCATCAGCAAACATGATTGAGGTAATATTTAGCTTAGTACACTTAGGATGGTACTTTATAGTTTTCAGGGTATACCTAATTTGTAGCATGACATTGAAAACTTCCATAACAAGCAAGAATAAATATGAAGATATAGGGTCACCTTGCCATATTCCTTTACTGCTTCTGAAGTTGCCAACTGATCTACCAATAATAACAATAGAAAATGATGGAGTGGATATGCACACATATACCCAGGATACAAAATTTTTGGGAAAACCCATCTGTGCCATAACCCTAACTATAGAAGACCAGTGAATGGTATCATAAGCCTTGGTAATATCAATTTTAATTGCTGCCGCTGTAGGGACTCTTTTTGTACCATATCCTTTCAGTAATTCTTGAGCTAGTAAAATGTTATCAAGTATACTCCTAGTAGGAATGAACGCAGCCTGATTTCTTGAAACAACAGAGGGAAGAACTTTAACCAAACGAGAAGCAAGAATTTTAGAAATGCATTTATAAACTACATTACAGCACGAGATAGGTCTGAATGAAGTGACACCAGTTGGGTTGTTGACTTTTGGAATATGTGCAATGTTAGTACTGTTAACTTCACCTAACAACTTACACTTGTTGAAAAAGTTGTGAATGGCTTTACAGAATTCACTACCCAACACACTCCAAGTAGTGATAAAAAAGACCACATTTAATCCATCAGGCCCTCCCGAAGATTGTTGATTCATTGAGAAGAGAGTTGTTTTAATTTCTTCATCAGTTACAGGTGTAATAAGTGATGCTGCTTCCAGGTTTGAAATGCAAGGTAGAGGAAGAGATGAAATGAGTTCAAGATCAGGTATAAAACCATCTGGGTTTCCAAGCATACTAGTGAAGTAGTCAATAAAAGCCTTATCAACAGTTTCAGTAGTAGTACAAAAGGATCCATATTCATCAAAAATGTTATATATGTTCTCTCTTGCATGCTTTATCTTAATAGAATCATGAAAAAACTTGGTGTTTTTATCTCCCTCAGCAATCCATTTTATATGCAGTTGTTGCCTCCTCATGCTAGCTTCCAAGTACAAAGCATTATTTACCCCTTTAAAAAGTATACTTTCTTCTTTAGCAGCTTGTACATCAAGAGGGTGCTCCATCATGTGCTCCTGTTGTTTCCTTGGCTTTTCCTTTAGGCTATATGACAGTAGGCTACCAGTGCCAAAAGTTGTATTAGCCCAGTGCTTAATCTCCTGCTTAATACATTTTAGCTTCCTGCAAAACCTATACATAGGATTACCAAAACAAGAAAAATCAGTGCTGACTTTAGTAACTAGGGGAAAGAAATGATCATGTTTGACCCATGCATTAAAAAATTTAAAACTTCTCTTTTCTTTTTTAAAATGGAGACCAAGAGATAAGATTAAGGGGAAGTGGTCAGACAAAATTGGTTGTGGAAGGTATACAGATATGGTAGGCCAGAGTGAGATAGCTTGAAGATTGCAAATGGTGTGATCAATTGTTGTGAAGGTGCGTACGCCACTACGGCTTCTATTATTCCATGAATACTTGGCTCCATATTTTTTAACCATAATCAAATCAGATTCAACAACTGCCAGGTTGAGAGGATCAAGATCATTAGATGTAAGAGGAACTCCACCTGATTTGTCACTGATTTCATAGCAGGAATTAAAATCTCCCATCACAATCCAGGGATGTGTGGTTTGTCATAAAGGAGGCAATGCATCAAACAAAATTTTCCTGGAGGTGGCAGAATTGTCAGCATATACAAAGGAGATATAGTAAGAAGAAGGGGAATTAGTTGCTTGCACATGAAGGTAGATGTACTGCCTAGTTGATAGAAGGGAAGAAACAGTTAGTACTGCAAGGTCATAGATAACTAAAATCCTACCATACGAGGCACTATCAAGATTGTGATAAAATGACCAGTTAGGATTTATATATGAAATAGCTTTAGTAGATAATGATAAGTTTAGTTTAGTTTCGAGAAGACCAAATAGACAGATGTTGTACTCACTGATAGTACTTTTCACTTGATCAAGTTTCAAGTTACTGTGAGCTCCTCTGAGGTTCCAAGATGCAGTTTTTGTATGCATTAAAATTTTTGAGGAATAGTATTGATATTTCTTCTCTTAGCAGAAAGAGATCTTGTTTCTATGATCCTTATAGATTGAGATGGTGGAGAAGTAGGTTGGGAACAAGAATGGGAGGAGGTTGGATCAGGAGGAGGAACTAAAGTTGTTTGGAGATTAGTAGTACATGCTGGCCATCCTGGCAAGTCGATTGAAAAGTTGTAAGGTGCTGAAGATGTTGCTTGATTTTCCACAGGGTGTTCTACAGTGTTGTTATTATAGAATTTTTTAATTGAGATAACTGAATAGTAATAAGGTAGTGAATAAATAAATATGAATTTAAGAATAGTTAAGATTGAAATATAAGTGAAATTAACCTAAGAAAGTTCAAATGAATAATAAGTGAGATACATAAAATTAATTTTGTTTTGAAAGAAACCTTTTTGTAACAAACATTAACAAAATTGAAATTAAATTAACTAAATGAAAATACCTTGAATTAAAACCAATTAATTGAATATAAACCAATTTAAAAATAAGTGAAATTTATACAGTTTTGAATTAATTGTTTTATTTTGTATTTTAATTTTTTTTCTTTTTGGTTGTTTCAATTTTCCTACCTCCTTCCTTTTCGGGGACAAAAAGTTTTGAGTGGGGAGAGTGTAACGACCTATAAATTTAATGGTTTTAATGATGTAATTAACTAAAATTTGTGAGATGTTAAAGAATTAAATTTGAAGTAAAAATTCGATATTTGGAATACGTCTGTATAAATATAGCGGCTGTTAAATTTTCATCCGATAATATGTATGTTTATTTTGTTATCTAATTTTATTTAAATTAAAAATCAGTTAATAATTGATGATAATAAAATATTTTTCAAAATTGAATAATTTTTATAATAAATTTTTAAATCATCTTCTGAGTGAGACATCATATTTCGTTTCCCTAAATTTGGACTGCTACTGCTACGTTTATCTTATTTTCGGCGTTTTAGGAGCATTTTCAGTACCGATTATCGACTTTCAATATAATGATCGTATCATAGATATCTGTGTACCGTTTTGATCGTATCGACGTGTTGATCTTCGCAGTATATTCATATGTATATTGCGGTGTCCGGTACGCGCAAAACCACGATATGGTTAGCCGTACCGGTACCCAATTTCAACCTTTTGGATTTCTTGTCCTTTCATCTATCCAACTGTTGAAATCAAATAGCCAATTGCCTTAATGATTCCCTGAATTCTCGTGCTTGACATTTGCCCTTCCTACTGTTAAATAAATGATGGTTCGTCCTGCCTTCCTATTAGTTCATAAAAAATTAATATAGCCTCTAGTTGCATACACATTCCAGAAATCTGTTCATTTTCCTAGGCAAACTTGTCGTTCATTTTGCACGTTCTTCCTCCTTCTTGGAACCATGTTCCCAAATTTAAGTATTTTTTTTCTTTCTTCTTCCCTTTCCTTGCGATTCACCACCCAATCCCCTAGCTGCTCGCTCATCCTTCCCACGACCACATCTCGAACAACCTTGCACCTTCCTCCCCTCACCCACCAAAGCTCGACCTTCGCAGAAACACCACCACAAACCCAAGCAATGGCCGAAGCCCTCACCCCTGAGCCCATCTCCCCTCTCTCCTCCAATAGTGTGCAAATACCCAGACTCTCCGCCCACTTACGGCCTCCCGCCATCCTCCCCGTGCACTTTGCCGCATCTCCACCACCACCTGACCCATAGCACAACCACCTCCGAGCCATTAGCCTGCCCACATCGTCGAAGTCCATAAACTTACAAGCCATCCTTGCCAGGCCGAGCCTCCACCCACCACAACTCCGACCATTGCCAAACCCCACATATCACCTTGGCCGCAAGCTCCTGTCAGCCACCGCTGACTTTCCCAGACCCGCTATAATGCTTCTACCTATCTAGCCGTTCTTTTGTGAATATATATGTGTGTGCATATTTCTTGATTTTGTATTGATTTATATATACGTATATACATGTTCAATAAATGTGATAGTTAGAAGTGTATATATATATATAATATGTTATTTTCATAGAAATTATATATAGTTTTGTAAGAAATTATATTATTTTCAAATTATATTTTTGCTTCTCTTTCCTTCGGCTCCTTTAGGAATTTGACTTATGTTTATATATTATATGACTAGTTATATCTATATGTTATACAAGCTATATATGAGGTAGTGCATATATATAGTTTATATAAGTATACATTTAGTTGCAGTTTATGTATTAGTATATATACAAGATTTACTCTGAAGTATATATGTTATGTATAATATGTGTAATATATTACACATCTGAATTGTTGGATGTACATAAGCTTTCATAAGTATTATTTGCTGGTAAATATTATATATAGTTACAGTAGTATATGTATGAATAATATGTTAGTATATGAGTAATATGTTAATTTGTATATGTCGGTTTATATGATTTAAAATATGTTAGTTTATGTAAGTTATAACCTAGCAGTATATATATGTTAGTTCATATAAATTATATAATATTTTAATTATATAAGTTTATGGCTAGTCAGTTTATATATATATATATATATATATATATATATATATAAGTTTACATAAGTTTGCATGTTATCTATTTAAGTTTATATATAACTTTATATATATGTGTTTTCTTGTTTATATATAATTGTCCTTCTCAGTATATACTTTATATGTGTTTAGTTTACTGTAAGTTATATATACCAGCTTATATATTAGTTATATATACATACTGTTGATTTCAATGTATATACATATATATAGGTTTATAATAATATTGATTTTAAATTTGTATGTGCATATATATAAAGTTGTATAATGTATAAGTTCATATTACTGTATATATATAAACATGCTTGAGTTTGGTTTTCAAATATATATTTACATATATATATATATATATATCTTATTTTAAATGTAAATTTTAAAATTTTGTTTTGGAGAAAAAATTATACCACATATTTTGTTTCAGTTATATCAAGATGGTTCTGATTCGTTTTCATCAATTCCTATTTATCAACTTTATCGTCAAATTCGGGCCAACCTTGCTTTACTTTGGAATTCATGCTTGGATTCGTAGCTCATTTCGTTGTCGAATCTCTCTAGCTTCGAAAGATGAGCAATCACTCACGATTAACGTTCTTATATTTATTAAATTTGATTTCATTTGAAGCGATAATTGAAATATGCTGCTAAATTGAACTGTTAATTATTTTTATATGATATGTTATTATTCGTAATTGTTCACCTGTGAGTATGAAACCATATCCTATTATTTATATTTAAATTTATCACTGATGATATATGCCTGTTGTTGATATGTTATATTATTATCATATATGTTCTCACTCTGCAAGTTCCCCAGTTAGTGCAGAATTCCTTATGGGTTAAAATGATACATACCCGAACAATCTTGCAGAATAGGAGAAAATCGTTGTGGGTTGAAATGATAAACCCAAGCGATTTTCATTTAAATGAATTTTGAGATTGCGGGTTGAAATGATATATACCCATAGATATTTAAATTTCAGATTGAAATGATAAATTATTCCTATCACTTGTCCATAGATAGATAATTATATACAGACACCGTTGGTCTATATATATTTTGGAAATGATTTCCAAGGTTTTGAAAGGAAATATATGGTTTTAATAAATATCGATTTTAAGATATTATACATATACGTTATTTTTACAAAGTTTTAAATTTTAGATTTTAAAAATTATGTGTTTGGAAATTTAAAATTTATAAGTTAGTTTTGAAATTTTAAATTTTGAGAATTTACTTATAATATTAATAATTAAAAAATATATAAAATAAGTTTTAATATAAATAAATTTAATAGTAAGATTTAATTTAATAAATTTTAATTTAATTAGTATATAATATATTTTAAGTATTTATTTAAATATTTTCAAAAAATTGATTTTATAATAATTTTACTAAATTTAAGGTTGGGAAGATAAATTGAAATTGATTTGAATTTGTTTTTTTTTAAATTATACTTGAATAAAATCAATTTGAAACTTATTGAATTTGAGATTTTAAAGATATGGTTTACAACTAGATTTTGATTAAAGGTGATTAAATGAATGTTTTAAATTTAAATAAGTTGAAATGGGATATTTTGTTTTATTTAAATTTGTAATTTGACATTT
Source organism: Allium cepa (assembly GCA_030765085.1). Taxonomy (NCBI): domain Eukaryota; kingdom Viridiplantae; phylum Streptophyta; class Magnoliopsida; order Asparagales; family Amaryllidaceae; genus Allium; species Allium cepa. Next base: position 704,362,112 of record CM060938.1, on the reverse strand, counting down.
TGTTTAAATGATTTTTGGATTGATCAAGTGAAATAATAGTAAAGTTGAATTTGAGGTATAAATGAAATTATCAAATTTAGTTTTATAAGTGTTTGAATATTCAAAGCTTTGAAACCAATTGAAATTGAAATAGTTTAAATTGTAGTTTACATCTATATTTTGAAATCGATATAAAATTTTGAATGATTTATTAAGGATTTGAATTGAATTGAAATTGATGAATTGAGATTGAATTAAATTGAATTTTTGGAATTTGAGATGATTTGAATCGATTTGTGAAATCGGAGGAAACTATTTTTATTATATGAAGTATTTTGTTATATAATAAAAACTAATTTTATATATATATGAATTATTTGTAATATAAACTATTTTTAATTTATAACAATTTTAATATATAAACTATATTTAATTTATAACTATTTTAATGTACTAATTATCTTAATATATTAAACTATTAATATATTACTATTTTAAATACTAATTATCTTAATATATAAAATATTTTAATTTATAACTATTTTATTATATATACTATTTCGATATCCAAACTATTTAAGTGGGAAGTAGTATGATTTCAAAGTGTTATGATTTCTACAGTGTTATAATTTCAAAGTTCTATAATTTCGAAAGGGTTATAATTTTGGGAAATGCTATGATTTTTGGAAATGGATATATTTTAAGTGAGTAATAATCTCGTATTGATATGGTTTTAAAATGGATATGATATTTTGGATATGAAGTATAAACTATTTGAAATGAAACAACTATGGTGTTATAATAACATTTGGTTGTTAAAGAGACCAGGTTCGGTTATTGTCATACTCTATACCAATACCGAAAACCACTTTAGCAACCGTGTACGAGGTGGAGATTTCAGAATGAAGTAGGATGGTTGACGACGATTCTATATGAGATATTTACGTGGACCTGACTCTCGTGATTAGCTTAAGGTAGCTAAAGCAGGAGCAATTGACGGGCTAAGTAAGGTAGCTCCTCCAATCGGACACACTTCTTCGATACCATAATATTACTTTGTGATTGATTGGATGCACCCTCGTATTTTTATAGGAGTGTTGGACGAGGTGGGCGGCATCTGCGACTATGCGTTACCACCAACCTGGAAGTGTAATTGGTATATCTACTCTGACATTGCCTAGTTGTGCCATCTCACCTACCATATCAAGCCCACTATGAGTTTGTTTTGTGTCGTACATATGGAGTGCTCCCTGATATCCCACTGGTTTGGTGGAGTTTACAGTACTGTATAAACTACTGCATTATATAAAAATGTGTTAAGGGGGATATGGGTAATGCCTTAGCGCTATTTTAAAAGTTAGTTTACTATAGACATTATTATAATAGTGTATATTACTAAATAGTAGATAGTTCCACAGATCCTTAGAGGATGGGTATCCCAAACATCCTTTATGTTACTTGTATTTCAGTTGTTATTTCACTTGAGATGGATTTATTGATATAAGAATGTTAATCCTGACTCGAGTGTTTTGTGTTTTGCTTCATGCTCGGTTCAAACTGAGTGTCACAGTATTTGAGACTCACCTTTGGAGTTTGGAGCTTCGCTTGGAGATCCATCTATAACTGTTCAGCTTTCAGCTATCCACTTGTTTTGTTCAGACTTGTCTTCTATTTTTATCCGAGACTATATTAAATTTGGGATATTCTGTTGTATTTTTTTTCAAACACTGGTGTTTATATAGTAGCTTCATGAACCACTATTTATCTATTCCGCTACTTATTGTTATATTACTCTATGTCTGTGATTCTATGACTGATTTATTTACTGTATATTCTTAGTTTTGCCAAATATAAAATTAACAATCTGATATTTTTTTGCATTTCAAGTCTGACATGTGCGGATGCGAATGGAATGAAATATCACGATGTCACCGCCTGAGTTTCCTCAGCCACACTATAAATAAGGCCTTAGACCTAGATATTTTTCTTATTCAGAGTTTCTTCCAATTGGGTTCATTGCCTGAGGTTGAACCCTAAATAGAAAATTTTTCTAGGAGGAAGCTCTTTTTAGTAAAAATATTCTACACCCTAGTAGTGGAACCAGAAAGGCCAAGGATTAAAGCTAAGGATCATAGGTGAGTGTTCTGTATTTATTTTAGATTTTTAAGCAATTTAAAATAGTAGGGTTCTTAATAGTTGTAGTTTTTCTACAATTTTGAGATAGTTTTTGTGTAAGTTTATTTACATTCAGTTTTTAAGTAAATTTCAGAATTTCTTTTCAGTCTATTTTTATTCGGCTATTTTATTCAGTTATTTTCAAGTTATTTGCAGTTATTTACATCTGTTTTAAGTTAGAATTTATCCTGTAAATGTTATTTTCTTTTATAGGGATTTAATCCCTTTTTATGCGAATAAATTAAGAAGAGAAGAATTCGCTCATATGGATTAAAATAGAAAAACAGTGAATTTACAGAAATCGGATGTAAAATAAGAAAAACTAAAATAAAATACGGATTGACCGAAATAGGAAAATTTAACATATTTGCAGACATAATTATAAAAATGGTTATAACTAAGAAAAGAAAATAGGAATCTAACAATTATAACATAGGTTATAACTACAAAGAAAGAAAGAACAAAAGAGGCCTACTTTAATACTTAGATCTTAGATTAAGTTAATAAGCAAATATAGCTCACATAATAGAAGAGGCTTATTTTAAAACTTAGATTAAGTTAATAAGAAAATATAGAAGTAGGGCCCATACCGGTAGCATTCCCTTTCAGATCTAGGGCTGATGGTCTCACAGTAGTAGGTGAGGTTGGGACATGCTTATGCTTATCAGGGTAAATAAGCGGCCAAATAGATTTGGCAGCCACCTTTCAACCAATTCGAAGGCATTGGGGACGAAAGGTGCTAACCTACATCTATAAATAAGACTCAAGGGGTCAGGTTTTAGGGATTTGAATTTGAGTCATTCTAATCTTGTATTTTCCTAAACCAAAGAACTGTAAAACCCTAATTTCTAAATTGAATTGGGGATATTGATTAATAAAGTCTTCATTAAGGAAGGAGAGGGAAGCCTCCACTATTTTCATTTATTTTACTGTTTCTCAAGCTTTCTCAGATCTAACTTTGTGTTACAGGTATATACCGCACTGAAATGTCCCTTCCGACCCTTTTGAAACCCTCATATACACAAGTAACCTCAGTTATATACTCCAAGCCACCTCCCCTAGGCTTCCAATTTTGATAAGATCGAAACCGAGTCTTAACCTACTTAAAACATTGATTTACTCAAGATACTAAAGGATTTAGCTTTCGATAAGGTCGAGACCTAACTACAAATTACTTTAACTAGAAATTTCCAATCTAAATTCAAGACATTCAAATCTATAGCCTTCAAAAAGTTCGAAACCTCCGCCTTAGATTCTGGATCGAAGCCAGGATCACTCAAAAACTTTAGCCTTCGACTAGATCGTAACCCATTGAATTCAACTTATCCAGAAGTTTCTAAAGTGGTTCACTTGAGTATTTCAACTGTATCAAAAGGGGAGCATTTGAAAGGAAAACCACTCTATCTCAGCAAAGTCGAAAGGCTATTAAGTAAAGGAATTAGCCTTTTCGACCGGATCGAAAGGTCGAGTTGATCAAGTTTATATCACAATAATCCATTTGAAATGGTAATTAAGGAGGAAACACACATCTCATCCTTTGCAATCTAACTGGAGAAATCCAAAAAGAGATAAAATTTCTCCCTAACTCAATTTTGGGGTATTGACAAGATTTCTTGTTAATATTTTAGCGTTAGAAGGAGGGCTCGAACCTTCGACCTTATCGTTAAGCCACACTACTTGTCTTTAACCCCACTTAACTCAATCTCCAGTTCATCTGCTTTTGTCTAATAATGGCTAGAAGAAACATAAGATCTAAACAAGGATCCTTTGAACCACATGAGATAAGATTCCCTTCAAAAACCATCAAGGATACCAACCAAAATGAAGAGCAAAGGCTTAGACTAGAAGCCTTAAGAATCAAAACAGGAAAAAAGCAGAATCGTATGATCCGAAGAAGTGGAGCTTAAACCCCTTTCATAGTGGCCCCACCCCTATTTTTGCCTTATGAAGAAGGACAAATGGAAGCGACAATATATTCAACCTAATGAGAAAAACCATTCAACATTATTCCAGAGGCACAATCTTTGAAGAAGAAATAATGGTTGACTATAATTCCTTTACACATAAATAGCAACCAACTACAACAAGAAAGCTTCCAACACAAGAAAGATGAAGGGTGGCAAAAAGAAAAGTGACCGAGGTATGTGAAATACAAGGCCAAGGAATAAGAAATCAAAAGGCTATCCTCAAGAATCGAGTTTCAAATCTAGATTTTCTTAGCAAGAAATCTTGTCAACACCCCAAAGTTGTATTCTGGAATAAGGTTTATCCTTTAGGTAGATGGTGAGGATTGGAAGGAGTTTATCCTTCTTGAAATTCCATTTTATTAAATTATTGAAGTAAGAAGTTGTTCAGTCAGACCTTTCAACTAAATCGAAAGGGTTAGCTTCTTCCCTTATCAACCTTCCGATCCTGTTGAGATAGATTGGCTTTCCTTTCGAAGGCTCACCTTTTGAAATGCTTGGGATACCCTGAATAAGATTTTTCTTAGTTGGATTCTTCTCGGTCGATGGCCTTAGCTATTGTGTGGCTAGGACTTTATCAAAGAATTTGAGACAGAAGTTTCGACTCTGTAAAATGCAGGGTTAATTAGGTGTTAAGACTTGATTTAGGAATTTAGGGTTGGGGTTTCAACCTAGTCGAAAGCTATAGGCTAAAATATCCTGGGTTTGGATTGGAAATATCAAATTAGAACGATTTGGAACTATGTTTCGACCTTGTCGAAAGATTTACCTTTTGGCACCTTGTACTCATCAAAGGTTTAGTTGACTGAGGCTTGGTTTCGTTCTTGTCGAAAGTACAAACTTAGAAGAAAGCTGCTTGAAGCATGTAAATAAAGTTATTTAAATATGTTGGTTTTCGACAGTGTCGATAGGGACTTTTCAATGTAGGCAACACCTGAAATACAGTATTAAACTTGACAAAAGCTTTAAAGGAAGAAAGTAATTTAAAATTATTAAGACTTCCCTTTCATAAGCTAAAAGAAGACTATTTCTCTAAATTCACAAATCAATTTGGTAATTAGGGTTTACAACACTTTTGATTAAGAAGATACAAGTTTGTAATGGAAAGCATCGGATTCCCAAAATGTAGCCACTTTGGTCTTACTTATAGATGCGGGTCAGCACCTTTCGACCCTAATGCTTTTGACTTGGTCGAAAAGAGGCTGCCGAATAACTCAAGTATGCTTTCACCATTGTCGAAAGGAACAGTTGCGTTTCTCTTCCTTGTGTTGCCTTGTAAGTGCTTCTGACTCCGTTGAAAAGATTTGTTCAATGGTTTCGATGATGTTGGCCACATCTGAGCTCTTGTTTTTGATTTGATGCGGAACCCTCCTGGATCACATTGGCTTCACAGGTTCGAAAGGCTTATTATAGCTTTCGAAGGGGCATATTATAGCTTTCGAAGGGGTTGTTCAGGAAAATTCTAGCTTTTGCATGGTTTAAATGAGGGCAAAACCTTTTGTTTCGAACGGCTTGGGGCATATGCAAAGAGCTGTTCTTTATTGTTTCTGAAATGTGCTGCTTTGAATTATTCGAAAGGTCTTCATGCATATGGATTCATCTAGTCGAAAGGTTATTACTGAAGGCGGAAGGGTGCTTTCGATTCCTTTGTTTACAATGAAAGGTATGAACCTACTGGATCTTGATTGTATAAACCTACCAACACCTTCAAAAGGTTCCGATACATTTAGACTTTGGCGATAGCATCCCTTCGACTGATTCGAATGGTCTAGTTGCAACTCTTCTCGCTTGCTCTCTTCTATTCTCTGCTTAGAATGTTTTCAACTAAGTCGAAAGGTGAATTTTTACGAGTAACATTTGCCCCCCTCGCGAAGGGATGCACTTGAGTTTCCAAGTCAAGTTTGTAGAAACCTAGAACTTTCCTGCCTCTTAGTCTTCCTACATGAATCTGGGCAGTCCATTTAAATTAATTCTTACGGCTAATGCTCTTGGCGACTTTTCTTATAAAGTACACACTTCTTCTTTCCACTTCTTCACTTTTCTGCAATCAAATTTCAAACACAAGTAAAAGAATCCTAAACTTCTAAAATTTTCCTTCTTCATAATTAAAGAAACTACCAGTTCTAATTGTAAGTTAAAAATTATTTCTATTTTGCGCATCTCTCCTCTTCTTTTATCATCTTCTATATTTCACAGTGAGTTTTGAATGTTCGGATCTTTCAATTAGGATTTTGAGCTAAAAACTTTTCGGATTTTAAAATTATTTAAAAAGCATGTTTCGTTTTTAAAAATTTGATTATAAGAGGATTTGCAATTTGATTTTTTCAGTTGATAAATTTGATTTTCACTTTGAATTTATTTCAACATTTACGATTTCTGCTCTTCTTTAGAAAACCTGGATTCTTGGTTTGATAATAATTATTTCACACTTTTGAAATTGATAAAGGTTGTTTCCTGTTGAAATCCATTTTTTAATAGGTTTAATTTATTTGTTTAATAAGTTTTTGTTGAAACCCTGGAATTGCAATCGGGTTCGAGAAAACAGAAGTTTATGATTTCTTCGCCCGGAACCTTCAAGTTGTATTGATGAAAAATTGGCGCCACAAATTGATATTTCTACTGCTTCGAAAGTGATTAGGGCAGCAACATTGGTTTTGCTTCCTTAGCCCTTTCCGATGGGGTCGAAAGGTGTTGTAGCCTGAATTTGATCAACCATGTCGAAAGGTTGTAAAACAAATTGTAGTCATCCCTCTCGAAATCAAAATGTTTCGACTGAGTAGAAACTATTTATGTTGATTGAAATCCTTTCTCTTTAGTATGTTTTCAAAACTATAATGACCCTTCGAACCTTTTGACACCTTTTATGTCTAATGAGTCGAAACAATCTAGAGTCGCCCTTCTCCAACATTGTCGAAACGTTCTAAGTGCACATGATTAAAACTTAGGACCTTTCGACTCAATTAGTATATAAAGTTTCGATAACATTCATAGAGAATTTAAGTCATAGGTTTCGACACTGTCGAAGGGTTTTGTTATCTTATTTATGAAATGTTTGTGTTGTATATTTTTTGTTCAAGTTTTTAACTATAACTGTTTCCTTTAAAAATTGGTTCATGTAGAGCTTTCTTCATTGTTAAAAAGCGCCAATTGAGCAAACATTTCAACCTTCCTTTCAACCTTGTCGAAAGCTCAATGAATACTCTTATTAGGATTTTGACGCTGTCAAGAGAGGTATTTGCTAATTGTTAATGTCCCTTTACTTTCGACTCTGTTGAAAGCCCAATATCTTTACTTTTAACTTAAACATTTTTTCAAAAATTGGAAGTTTTATATTTGGTTTTTGTTTAAGTTATTTTTGTAGGTTTTTTTTATTAATTCTTGAAAAAAATGCAACATTCATAATGAACTTGAAATTTTCAACTAGAACATTTTCACCTGGAAAAATCATGAGTTCTCCAAAGAAACTAGACGACATTTCAAAGCACTTCTTGATATCTTCATAGGACGAGGTTGATGCCATCCTCAAAGACTTCGGAATTACTAGTGTGGATGTTATTCCACCCTAGGATATAGATACCATCATCAAACCTCCTAAATGGTTCTTCGCCTACATTGCCATTCACATATGGCACGAAGGATTTCTGACTTTTCCTGAATTCATGTCTAGATTCTTTCTCACCTCAGGATTATTCCAATCTAGCTATCCCCAAATGTCTACACCTACCTCTTATCTCTGCAACTAATGGCACTAGATTCTAGACTCCCTTCCTTAAACATTGAAGTTCGAAACCACTTGACCCGACTAGTCAAACTCATCACTCTCAATCATCAGATCTTCAAAGCAACCCTCCAAAAGAAGTTGATATCGGATAGGGTTAACAAATTTAAAGACTGGAAAAAACCAGTTTTTCTTTGTTAGATGTTTCTCTGTTATTAGCGGGATCTTTACTACTCCTCGTAAGTTCATATTTTCATTGTCTTCTTTCTATTTTATTTATTTTCTTGTCTAATCTTTGTCTTATGTTAGGTGCTCCTGCCAAAGAACTTAGTGTGGCCGATAAATGGAATGTGGAATCCTTAATCGTAGCTTCTGCTAATATAGGAAACCGATTGAAGCCGTTGATCCCATCTAACTTGAGTAAGCATTCCCTTCTTCACCCTGGCCAAAGAGTTTTGGGGCTACCCCCTTTGATCCAGCATATATAAAATGGAAAACGCTTCCTCTCCTTGGAAGACTCTAAAAAAATTTCTCCTATGTCGCCTGTTTTCTCAGACCACTCCACCATGTTATATGCACAAAATTTTTTATCCCTATTGCTTTCTGAATTATTTTGCTGACTTTTAGTCTGTTTAGGTCTTTCACAACTACTTCTCAGGTTACAATGCCTATTAGTAGTGCCGTTTCCCTTCCTACAACTTCTGGTGTGCTTTTAATTATCCAATCTTTCGCTAAAACAAAGAAGGCCATTAGAAGGAAGTTAATGCCACCAACCAAAGTGGAACCTCCTTCGAAGTTTGCTAAAGTTATTGATATATCGGAGGAGGACCGTTCATTATTTGATATAGCTCCGGAGAGCCCGATCGTAGAAGCTCCTAAAGAAAAACTAGTGCAAACTCCTTCTGCCAATGATCCCCTTTCTCAAATTTTTGTTTCTTGCTCTTGGCTACTCTCGCACAAATGCAACTTGCTTTGGAGACGCCCCCCACTCTAAAGCACATTCCTTCGAAGCCAACATCTTCTTCTCCTTTTGTCAATTTTGGAGAGATAGCCCAGTCTATCTTAAACTCGTAGTCCTTTACCTCTTTCGACCTTCCTTCCATTATTTTTGATTAGGTGGGGCATTACCGCTGTCTGATAGAGCAACAATTTTTGGTGAGTTTCATTTTTATTAACTTTGTCTTTGCTATTCTTTTTCTAATTTTTCTCACTTACGCTGATCTTTCGTCTTTCATATTCTCAAAGATGGTTAGTTTTGACCGAACGTGCATCTAAATCTTCTATTGAATCCTCCAAGTTTTAGGAGGAAGTTTCTGTTCTAAAGAACCAACTGTCTTCGCTTTCTATGGCAAAAGATAAAGCGACTTCGGAACTGGAGCGGTAGAGGGCTTCTCTCGCCTAGTCAGAGCTATCTTAAAGGAAAGAGAGGCTCACCAACTCCTCGTCGACAAGAACTTCGCTATGCATCTAACTTTAAAGGATTCCAACAAGAAGAATGCTCGCATAGCAACGAAGAGCACTTCTTTGAAAGAGAAGCTCAAGAATAGGGCCTCACTGAAACTCGCTATTAATACCATCTCTAGCGCTAAGCAGCAAGTATCTTAGTTTCTTAATACTACTCTTGGGGAGATTATGTTGTATTCCTACGAAGATGCTTTGATGCTCACTTATGATAATAATGTTGAGAAGTGCACTAACCTAAGCTTCCCCTCACTCGACTATGCCCTTGTTGATAGAGTAATGGGCAAAATTAATCAAAGGAAGCAGGGGTTGATGCCGTAGTAGAGGAGGCGATTGACACCTCTAAAATTCTTTCCTTCGACGTCCCTTCTTTCGAAATTGAATCCGACTCTTAGGAAGAAGGGGACAAGGATGTTGCTGCCGAGGAGGAAGTCGATGGTGATGGTGATAGTGATAACAATGATGATAATAGTGATGATGACGATGATGATGATAACCTTGATGGCAGTCAAGGTTCAAGTGGTGATCGAGAGGGATATTTCGAAACTTCTGAGAAGGATGGTGCTGATAATGCTAAAGCTCCTACAAAAGAGCCATCTACCCAAAAAGATATTATGCCTGAACCATCCGGGCCTTGTGCTCCTCAAGTGGATGAGCCTACTCCAATTAATGATGAAGAGCTAAAATAAAAGGAGCAGGCATCCCAAGCTTCCATCTTGATATCACAGGTATGGGATTCTCTATTTAAATATCTTTCACTTCGAAGATAATAATAGTGCACATCATTTATTTTACGTAAGGAAGAATTTATTCTCCCTTATAAAATCAAATTTGAGAGAAAACAAGTAGAGATAAACAGGTTATATAGGGAGTTAGACAAGCAAATAAAAGAGCACAGTTTACTTCTAGATAAGTATCATAGGCTTGATAGAAGTGCATCAGTGTTTGCATATTTTAAGCACCAAAAGGCTGTCCCTTATTAAATAGAGTACGCCTTCGCTACGATGGTCACTTAAAACAAAAATGGGAGTTAATCACCGTATTTTAAATGCTAACCGAAGATAGAGATTCTAATCAACTTTTTATATTAGGCTTATTGTAAACATTCAATTAATTATTTTTCATACTTGGGCGAATTTAGTGGGGTCTACTTAAACGTTTTCATAAGAAATACTTTGATGAATTCTGATCTGATCCGCGCCCTAGATGTTGTTGGAACTTACCATGGGTTAGATCGATTCCCCAAGATCTCCCTCCTGAAAAGCTTATACTATAAGAATAAATTTGTCTCTGAGTTATTTTCTATGTCTGTTTTGCATGAACCCATGTAACAATGTATTGACTTATAAATATTTGCTTTAATTTGCTCTTTATGCTTAGCTTTTTTTTGCTATATTATCATAGAGCAACTGTTCATAAGGTCGACTTATTTCTAGAGACCATTTAAGCTAATATGTTAAACTGAGAAGATTTTATCTTGAAAAAAGTCTTCGAAATTAGCAAGATATTGTTTTCTTAAATATTTAAAAAAACTCTACTTGTCATATCCTCATCTTCGCTTTGACTTCCTTGGTGATGAGAAAGGAAAACTTCTTAAGGAGATCAAAACATTTCATACGAAATTGATTTGTGGTCGCGATAGTCCTCCGGCTAGAAAGTGGGACTATAGCAAATGCCCATCGGTCATTACTCCAAAAGGAGTCAATATTTCTATTGATTCAATAGTTACCCTTTCTGCTAGCTCATTAGATAAAGTTTGAAAAGTAGTTTCTCGGCTTAAGATGTAAACCAACTGTTTATTATGTCTTTCAACTTCATCGTTGTTTGAGTTGTAATCTTTTATTATAATAATAAAGAAACTTTTCATCCTGACTTTGACTTTATTTGGTTCTTTCTGCTTAAATAGGAGCTACAATTATCTGCAGTTTCTCTCGCCCTTGATTCATTATCATGCATTGCTACTTTTAGAGAGAAACTTTTAAAATCATGTAGAAGGAGTGAACTCAGTGATGATGTCTTACTGGAACGCATCGGCGGCAATGCTGAAGCCTTAAAGTGGCATAAAAGATGTTTGTTAAGAAGACCATTGCTAGTAAACTAAAAGATCAAATTTCCTATCTTGAGGCAATTGTTAAAAGCAAAGATGAAATAATCTCATCACTAAAGTGACAAGTAAAGTCAAACCCTTCAATCAATTTCAATCATAAGATGTCAGAACTTATTTAACAAATCAGTGACTTCGAATTGAAACTGAAGGACAGTCAAGCACAGTGCGAATCATTAAAATACATTATGGGAGACAAGATTTCAAGTATTACTTTGCCAGTTCCTTTTGCTACTCCCACATTTACCAGACCTACAAGGTCAGCTCACCGTGCTGCTAAAAAATTCCATACTATGACCGAACTCCCCCAGGCTTAGATGAGAATGTTGTGGGGAATTGGTGCAGGAAAGTTAAGTTTTAAATAGCTTGGTACTCTGATAAGCAACAAAAAACAAAATATTTGCAAAGTATTAATGAATATGCTGCCAAGGTCCAGAAGCTTGAGCACAATAATTACTTCCTTCAGAAGTGTGTTGCATAGTTAGAAAGGAACAACAAGACCATTAGGGGCGCAAATAGAGCTTTCTACCATGCTCTAATGAAAAATACTAAAGCAGTCGATGACGTAGATTGGGTTAGTAAAAAGGAAAAGAAATTCAAAGAAGTTCTTTGCGCTGCAATTCGTCACATAATTGATCCTTCATCCATGGAGAATCTTAACAATGATACTCAATACTTATGGCATATTTTTATCTTTGAAATGTATTGATTTGTCGTGTATATATGTGAATAACTTCATAGTTTTGTAAATAATTTCATGACTCATGTAAATCATATAACCTTTGTAAGTATCACCTGATTTGTAATCCTTTTATGTAATGTCGCTCTGGAATGCTTTTCGATAGCTCATACGTTGATTTCAGTAATTGCTGAATCTTTCATTTCTCTTTGCTTTGCTAATTATCTTGGAAAGTATGAAGAAAACAATATTTCTAATTGTTAGCTTGAAATTGACATACCATTCTATATGCATCATTTGCTTAGATTAGTAATTCATCCTGTTAATTGCATGAAAAATGGTTTAAATATCTAAATCTCATCTTTATGCATGATGATAAATGATTAAGAATTTTACTCCAACCATTTGGCTTGAATGTTTGAATTTTGTTGATAGGAAATCCTACCCTATCATAAGGACATAAATGTCAGAGAGTGATCTTTAAAGGATATTTAGTAAAGAGCTAAATCCAAAAATCATTATCTGAATATTTGTAGTAGAAACTGTTTGTACCAAAAATGGGCACAACACTCTTCGGATGTTTTTGAAGAGATAAAAGCGAATAATATAAATGTAAAATGAAGATTATCTAACAAAAACTCCATTAAACAATAACACAAATGCATAGACACGCAGTTTTAGAGTGGTCCGGCGTGTTGCCTACGTTCACTATGAAAATTTTGAGATTTTATTGATTCTCTTTCAACGATTACAAGCGATTACAGCGAACAACAGTAGAGTATAGCTTGGAATTCGAATTCAACAGCAAGGGTAGGATGCAAATCTCGATCCGATAGAGTCTTGGCGCTTGAGAATCAAAAGATCCTTTTTCTATAGGCGTCAGGGGCCTATTTATAGGCGTAGGAGGCTGATATCTCGCTCAAACCTAGGGAGACTCATTCTGGCACGTGAGTGGGCCCACGCGATCGATCCCACCAAGTTTCGACTCGATCTATGATCGATACGAAGCAATTTCGTATTGATCAAGAATTGGTCTAATTGAGCTGAAACTTGGCAGGAACATTCCTTGGCTTGTATGCAAGCTTCTGTGAAAATTTCATAACATTTGGATCGGTGGATTTCGAGTTATGGTCGATACGAAATTGGATTTCTCGGATAGCTGTCTTGTTCGCATCCAGGGCTCCGAATCGACCCATTTCGAATCGATAAAGCGCGTGACCCAGCGGCGTCGTGGCGCGCAACCCTCGCATCGATCCCCCTTTTTCTTCGAGTTGACCGTGTCACATTCATGAATCTCGCCTCGTTTGTCTCGAAGGCCATTATCTAATTCGTTTTGATGGATATGAAGTAGTGATAACTCGATGGATTCGAATAGTAATAACATTGATGGATACGAACCAATGGGGATGATGGTTACGAACAGGACCTTCCTCGATGGATACGAGCCAGGTATATACTTGAAGGATACGAAGTAGGCTTGAGCCGATCGATACGAAATGCAAGCTCTGCTGATGGATTCGTACGACATTGGGTTTAGCCGAGGCTTCCTGAGGTATTCGAATGAGATCGAGTCAAACTTAGGCTTCTTGATGGATTCGAACTTGATCGATGCGAAGTTGATGGACACGAATTGAGATGTGATGATGGATACGGACGCTACCGATACGAAGTTAAGCTTTCCGATGGATACGAAAATGTGGCTTTTTCTTCAACTTCCATTGATCATATCTTGAGCATATGTACTCGGATTTGCTTGAAATTTGGAAAGCTGACTTCCATGGCTTAGTTTGTCAGGTCTTGTCAGTTGTAGCTGATTCGGACTTGGATAAAATTCATCGACATCCATGGCGAATCTATGCATGCTCGATATCCAGGATGATTGATCCTGAGCTTGTAACCAGTTCTTTGATATCTCGGCCTTGCCAAAAGGCATCATAACATTTTCCCCCTAAAGTACGTCTTGTGGAAACATGACGTGCTTTGAAAAGCTGCAGTCTTCACTCTGAATAATCATTGCTTTTTCGTTGAAGGTTGTAACCCTGCATTGATGCAACTGATTGTTATATGATGGTGCTTAGCTGTTTGTTGTCTTAATCGTTATTAAATGAATATCCAATTCCTGTTAATGTTGAAGATTGAATATTATTTTGACATATATGTATATATGTTAATCTGATTCTCGTTAACGTTGCACGTCGACGAGTCATTGTCAGTTTTCTTGTATCGAATTTCGCATCGATCCTCTCCTGAACCGATGTGAAACTCGAGTAGTAACAACTCTTGATGGTTTTTTATGGATGTTCCTTCGTATCAATCCTCTCCCGGATCGATATAGAAGTTTAAAAAAGTTGCTCTCGCGTCGATACGAAGTGTCATTCCGTATCGATGAACGCGAATGTTACGAATGTAATGTTCGTATCGATGGTTTCCTAGAGCTTCAGAAGGTCCCTTTGATGCCCTTCGTATCGATAAAGGATTGAGCCGTTGGAGTCGACTAGCCAGTTCGTATCGATGGACCATGGATAGTGTTCCAAAATCATCGATTCGAATGAAGGTTTCGCACCGACGGGACCAAAGGCCTTCTGCATCGACTTCGTTGCACACTTCGTATCGATTGATCCCATTGTTCATTCCGAATTGATAAGAGTTTTGGCTGATGGATTCAAACTGGCCGTTCGACTCGACCTAGGGGTTGACCTGTAGTGACCGGTTATGTGGACCGGGAGGCGAATCGCCCCTGTTTCTCCTTGGGTCCATATAAATACTCATGGACTCGGCCGTTTTTCACTTTTTACTTTTTACTGCTGCCTTCTACTCTTGTATCGATCCAACTGCTTGGTAAAAGGAGAACTGTTCCACACCTTTGACTTGATCAAATTCGACCTTTTAATTCTTCAAATTCCAATTTTAAATAAGGTAATTAATCAACTACGACTGCATTCAAACGACGAAGTTTGAATCTCAGATCCACCCTATCTTGGTCGATTATCAATTCTGGCAATTTTTGAGGTCAGATCTGGGTTGGGGCTTGGTCGAGGATGGCCACACCGATGCCCCTGATAATTGGAGTAGAAGGAGTGCAGAAAAAACAAAATGAAAATGGCTCGATCTGTACTCCGTGTCGATCTGGGGGGCCTGTGTTCGAATCGATAAAAGGAGATAACGCTTTCTTCTTAGAGTTTGCATCGACCTCAGGAATTTTTTTTGATAAATGACGTAATTCGTATCGATCGAGATGGTGATAAATCGTGTCGATCTGTAATGATCGATGAGAAAAATAACGAGCGATTGGTGCGAAACTATTGGCTTCATATCGATGCGAAATAAACTCTCACGATTGATACGAAAAATATTGACTCGAATGTGATCGATGCGAAACCGAGACTTTCTTGACCGATATGAAACTGAACACCAAGGATCGACGCGAAGCTACTGACGTTGATCGACACGAACCCAAGTGTTGACGATCGTTTTGGAGTATGTCCCCGTTGATTGATACGAACTTGGATCCTGATGTATTTGAATAAGCTCTCCACGATCGATTCGAACTCTTCCCTTGATGGATACGAAATTTTGAGTACTTGACAGCATGATTCCGACGAGCTTCATTCTCTCATATCTAGACTTGACCGTTAAACTGCATACTTGACTGCCTTTCGATGCTCGTTGATTGAAGCAAAGCTTAACAACTTTAATTTGGATCGATCGCTAACATTTGGGTGGTATGGGGGTGACGGTCAGCGATGACAGTCACTCCAACTGGATTTCGATTATCTTCGTCTTTGGAAAAATTTTCTTTAACTCTGCAAAATTTATTCAAGCAACCATGGCACTGCACTGTACAACACACACTTTACACAAGGGGTACACACGGGTTCTTTGTCGTCTAATGATGGTTTCTCGTGAGTTAGCTAGTTATGGAAACTCCAAGCTCGCAGCCACAGGAAACTCAGAGTTCAATTGCTCCCGTGCTTGAAATACCGGAGATTAAGGTTGAAGTTATCGATCCAGCACCGGACGAGGCACCAGACACATCTCTTATCAGTAGTCCGCCAGACTCTGTTCCGTCCAACATTTCGAAAGATATGCTTGGGAAAATATGCCTAAGGCACGGTTTGTCGATGGACGGCGTATTCTTGCCGGGACCAAATGACAGACCACACAATCCACCGGAGGGATATACCGCATTCAATCGACATGCGTGCGCAGCTGGACTCTCCCTCCATTCAATCAGTATATAAGAGAAGTGCTGTCTTTTATAGGGATTGCCCCATCTCAACTACACCCAAATGGACATGCTTTACTGAATTGCTTGTTCATTGCATTTATGGAGCACCTCTATCGACTGCCCCGACTGACCGAGATAAGATATTTGTTTAACTTCAAAAGTCGGACAGGCAGTCCATATTTCACATTTCTAGAGGTCGTGAGAAATTGTAAAATAATTATGGGGCCATGGACCAGGTTGAGCTACTCCAAGAAGGAGTGGTTCTATGTTAGATGCCCTCTAGGATTTGCCAGGCGATGGCTATTTAGGTGTGAGTATCGCTATCTTCTCGAGAAGTTGGCAAGACAGTTGTAAATGAAACCCAACTCATATCTCTTTTCCTTTGTAGCGATAATTTAGCGACCCGAAGGCGGATATTACAAGGAGATAGTTCGGGTTCTTTGAGAGGTCCCAAGCGAAGATAGGAATATTGACTTGGTCCTGACGGACAAGAATCTTAGAATTTTGGGCTAATCGAGCGAAAAAAAAGTATAAGGCTCGACGGTGCATTAAGAACTATCTCGAGGGAGCGAGTTAAGCCTAAAAATCCTAGAGTTGTTATAGTCGAAGAGGCTGACTTTGAAAGAACCCACACTGAAGATGAACCGTTGGGTGAACCTGTGGAAGTAGCCCAGGATTCTGAAGAAAAGAGGAATGGCAAGGCAGCCGTTTTCAAGCCATCCAAAAATGGGAGATGAAAATCTATGGTCATGTCCTGGCCCGCCTCCGGAATTAGAATTTTGGAGATAACTCCCCCGAGAACAGAAAATCTTTACGAAGGGCTCGCCGATCATTCAATTCCGGATGATGTGTCCATGTAGCATGATGCCGGATTGGATAAACTCCAGCACGCCTTAGTTTTAAGCGATTCTCTACCCACTAGCGTGGTTGACACATCCGGTTGGTTGGGGGGTTGCACATACATTCACACTTCATAGCACTGCACGATTTCTGAATGTAATACGTCCATCGTGACAGATTGCTAACTTCGTTTTTGTTTTTTGTCTTGCAGGTACCATGTCTGGTCGAGGTTCAATGCTCGGTAGTCTGCGCAGCAAATGCAAGTCTTTGCCATGCTATGAGTCACATAGGAGGGAAGGAGATAGGAATCATGATCAAGGCTGTTCCAGCCAGGAGCGGTCTGATAGGGATAAAGGTTACAGGCGTTGGTCTCGATCTCGCACGCCTCCTCCCAGAGCTCCTGCACCGCCGCCAGTTTATGTTACGCGACCTTCGGAAGCTCCATGACACAAACCATCTGCCCAATCTTCTAGGTCTGAGTCTCAATGTAGAACTGAGGTTGCAAACCCTTTCGCTACTGCACAGGCCCTCGTCGAACCCTACTAGTGAAGGAGCGATGAGGCTCGCTCAACTGAAAAAGGATTTTCCTGATATATGCTTTGATGGGTTCGTCTTTCCTCCACGTTTGAAAAGGATTCCGACGTCGACCTAGCATACTGTGCACAATTATGTTGCAGATATATTCTTTCAGTATCAGGAATGGTCGAAAACTAGGAAAAAAGCGTCGAAGTTGGCCTTCGACCGAGCAGTTAGGATTGAAAAGCTAGAGAAAGTGCTTGGCCAGAAAGATCGAATTATTTAAGCGCTCAATAGTGAAGCCGAGCCTTCTCGCAAATCTGAGATTGAGGCTCTTAAGAAAGCCGACGAGGCCTAGGCGACGATGGATACGATGAAACGGGAGCACCACGCTACGGTGCAGGACATGGGCCATTGGAACACCATCGTAAATGCTGAGCGGGATGCAGCCCTAAAAGAGATAAACGAGCTTAAAGCCAATGTCTCAAAAATCGTGAAAGAGAGAGATGCTGCTAATGTTTCTGCACAATAATCGTGCGATTAAGCGGTGGTGCTCCGGAGGGAGAGAGATGCGGCCATGGAAAAGGTTCGCGAGGTGGAGGCCGGAGTTGATGAGAAGGTTCGGTAGGTAGAGACCAGGCTTGAGGCGGACATAGAGGAGCTTCTCATCACTTACAATGCCAACATACTGAGACATAAGAACTTGGCATGGCTCGATGATTACTCTACACATCTATACAACACCTGGAATTTGCTGGTCGAAGAAGAGAAGGCGGTGCTATTTGGTGGTGTCCTTGACGAATTTGAGCTGGAGAACCGCCTATTGAGCGAATATGAAAAGAAGGTTCTCCATGATTCTATGATCTCTCATGCGAGAGAGGGAGAGACTGGGAACCCAACACTTAGAAATTGGGGAAGGTTCCGGCGTTGAGAATCATGCTACAAGTTTCGAGATTGTTACTTCATCTCTATCTGAGCCCACTCCAGTGATCGAGCCCCAGCCCGTCCCGGCCTATGAACCTGAACAGCCACGTCTATCCCCTATTAAGGAGCATTCATCCGAAGCTGCTCAGCCGACCGCAGGCCGAACTGAGGAAGGTACTTTGAACAAATTTCATGTGTATCTGAAATAAAGGGCTCATTTTTGAAGTGTGTTCTAACAACTTATTTTCTTCCTTGTCCAGTAATCGAAGTTACATTGACAGCGCCTCCTACAATCTAGGAATCACATCAAGTGCAGGAAGCCATTATTACTGAGGCGATTACCACGACTGCGGCAGCGCCAATTGAGGTGACGTGGGGGAGCTCAATTTCCTTTGACGAGCAGATGATGAATGAGCTCCTGCGCCGACACAGCGACCCTTTTGCGTATATACCATTCGTTCATGGCGAGTTCCCGCCTACCTCTGGTGCTTCGTCACAGTCCACTGCTGCCCCCAGCAAGGCCCGTGCTATTCAAGAAGTAGAGATATTGGTTGAAATTAACACTAAGATGGAGGCAGCGGCTCATGGCGGTGATTCTGAGGGTGGAGTGACGGCGTCGGGTCCAACTCCACTTAGGACGATATCACCCGGGGGGAAACTGGTTGATACTAGGGTGTCTACTCCGCCCCCGGTCACAGATCCAGTTCCTCCGACTCCTCCTCAAGATAGCATCCCCGTAGACTCAAGCACGGAGAAAGAGATTGATATAATGCCTTCGTCCGGAGATTCCCCGCCTAAAGGGAAAAGTTCAAAACGAAAGATCGTTAGCGGTGCCGACGGCTCCACACTAAAGAAAAAGCCTAGGAAGAAGGAATAGATAGATTCCTTAGGCACACTTTTGGGTAGATAGGAGTTTACTTTTGCTTTAGTAGGTCGTGTATAGATGCAGGCTCGGCCCCCGCTAGTAGAATTTTTTTGAAATAACATGTATATGAATCTTCACATACAATTTAGTTGAAATGAAATTTAGTTTCTTGGCTTCATTTTCATTTCTTTCATGCTTAAGTGTTGCAGTATTTGAATTTCAGTTAAGTGTACTTGTGGATTCTCAGCCTTCGAGGAGAGTTTGCCTTTTTGCCAAGTTTGAAAATCGTGACCACAAGTCATAAATGGGGATCGAGCCGGACTCGGACGCTGTACTATTTCGGTCAACTATTAACACTTAAGCTTGGTCCCCAGTCCAGGTGATAAGTTATAACGATCAGCTAGCGATCGCAAATTTTTTCCGTCCCTTTGAGTTTTGCGTCGTCGGACCGATGCTAAAAATAAGTAAGGATTGAGCAGTTGAATCATGCTTGTTTATTTATAAACAGTCTCATCCACACTCTGGGGATCAACACTTGTATTTAGGCAATCAGTCGCGCATGTCGAAGTTTTAAAGCACATGTCCGCACTTTGGGGACTTAGAGTTATTCGCAATCGATTATCTGGTTAGCGTTCTGGGAATCCGAAAATTGTCGATATTCGTAACACAGTTCGCACTCCAGGAACTTTGACTTAGTATTTATACTCCAATTCACACTCTGGGAATTTGGAGTTAGCATTTACATTTCAGTTCGCACTCCGGGAACCTGAAATTGATGTTTATACTCCAATTCACGCTCTGGGTATTTGGAGTTGGTCGACAGATGGTCAGTCACATCTATTTAGGCTTTTAAGGAATTCATTCACACTTTGGAAACAATGGATTTATTGGGATTGTGGATGGTCAGATCACGTCCACCCTGAGTTAACAAGCAAGGTCCACTACGCCATAAATGGCCTTCTGCAACACAAAAAAAATGTTGGCTCAGGCCCGAAAAATGTTGCCATTGGTCTATGGCAACACTTTTCGGGTGATGCAATTTTTGCCGTTGCCTTAGACCTCAAAGGCAACATTTTGACCATCTAAGGCAACATAAGTAATATTGTTGCAATAGAACCCTATTTGGGTCTATGGCAACACCCATAGGTATCTGTAGCAACATTCCAAAAATGTTGTTATAAATATTAACTTTCTGAAGTTGTGGGGCCCACATCTTGTGGGGCCCACAATGTGGGGCCCACGACCCAACTGGGCCCATCCCTATGGCAACACCTTGAATGACTATTGCAATATTATTTTAAGCAACATTTATAACCCGGTGGCAATACTATTATGAAGCTACTGCAACACTATTCTGAAGCTACTACAACACTATTCTAAAGCTACTGCAATACTATACTGAAGAGACACTAAGAGCACATGGAACAATACAATATCACATAGAACACTTGCATAATACACAGTACAATATCACATAAAACACTTGCATAATACACAGCATAATACACAGTACATAAAACAATTCATACAGCAGTACACATCACAATTCATGTGAGTTACCCCAAAGTCAGACTATCAGTCTCACTGGACATGATTGTGGAAGTTAGATCCTCTACATTGATGTTATCTAAAATTTACCCTTAGGAGCTTCTTTATGACATAACAGCACCGCTCCCGATGTTCCTCTTCTTAATAAGATTTTGTGTTCTGTCGCTCATCCACTCAGATAAGTCCAGCCAACCAAACAATAATGTAACTTTATCAAACAATGTCACCTGCTGTTACAAATAATAATGAAATTCTTTAACGAACAATAATTCTAGTGGAAAATCTTGACTAAATTTATCACCAAGTGCGTCAATTAAGCATATATGCAATCAAGGCACTCTTATTCCAACATTTATTGAGACAACATATAGCAAAAGAAGTTTTAGAAATGTACTGGAGTTGAAGCATTTATAAATTATAGATGTTATTTCTAATTCTGTATTTAAAACCCAAGTTGAAGCATTTATTAATTAAAAAAATTCTATGAAGTATAATACTTCAAAGACCAAATTGGATTGCTTACTGAAATAATCAGGTATATAACATAAAGGAAATTACTTGCTGAAAATAACTAAATAATATTATTAGTTACCTTTGCGTGATGAGAATTTAGGTTACCTTTGCGCCATCACATCATAAGTCGGAGTCCCACACGTAGGGTGAAGCAACACATCCAGCCCAGTAAAGGCGCTTAACCAAAGTCCACAATCTTCAGATTACCTATGATATTGATAAGGCAAGAGTTAAATAGCATAAAATTTAGGAATCTTCTCAATTTTTATGCTATTCAACTATGCCTCATCAATATCATTTAGACCTTATACCACAGTGACAACATCTATGATTGATGTAAACGCACCTGTGTTAAAACTTATAATTCAGATTTTACCAAATTGGGATTATTTGTTGTAAACGCACCTGTGTTAACATCTATATTCATTCACCAAAAATATCATAGGTTCAGTCTCCACAGTCCAAGCCACTTGAGCACAGCAAACACACAATAGAAAAAAACATATTTTTTATTAGTAAACTGAATAGCAATGTAAAGATTTTTGATGTTAGTATACATATTTTTTAACAATAGTGCAATTGTACAATAGTGATATAATAAAAAACAAGATGGGTTTTATAACAAGTTTTCAAACAAAATGGTGTGTTAGAACTATTTTTTATCACCTTAACAAGTGTTTTGAGGAATAAATCAAATAGCAGTAGATAAAACTTTATCATTCAATTCATCAGTTATCTTTACTTTTAGTGGAAATATTTGACGGAAAACAACAGAGTATTCATACTTGTAAACTAGTCCTTCATTTTTGACAATGTTACACATGCAACCTTCTTTTGTTACAGTATCAGCTGTAGTGGACAAATGATTCATGGCCAAAGATATGGGTTTCAAAAACACAACCGGCCTACAAAAGCACCAAGCAGTAGCACATGGTAATCCTAGATTTAAAACCATGATAGTAATCAACAAATTTGATTTTCATAAACATTAAAATAAGCTTACAACAAATCCTCGTAGGACATAGTTGCTGTAATAGCTTGATAAGTACAGTCCAGTAACATGTCTCCACCAGTTGAACCTATGATTAGACATAAAAAGAAAAAACATATACGTTAAACAATGTCAATAATGCTAATTAAAAAAAGATAATAAAATGACTAAATACGATGCAAGAACAGTGGTATATACCTTCTTCATAACTCATACCACGAAGACTAATGTATATCCCATCGTGACTAGGGATAGAGCAACTTCTTGTATCTTTATAAGTAATGCAAATGAAAGACCATTACAAATTAATAAATAATCAATACATGTATAGGTCATGCTCTTTACATGGGCAAGCATAAATATATGATAAACCATACTAGAAGAAGATGTAAACCACATAGCCTGAAAAATTCGTGTAATTAAATTACCATACTGTTGCGGGTTTTTCAGGAGACTGAATCCTTTGTTAGCATTCATCTCCCGTATAATCCCGGATCATCGAAAAGACATGAAGCTCCCAGTTCATCTTTTAGGGTGGAGCTGCAGGTGGTTTGTGAACATTTTTACATTGCTTCTGTTCGTACACAAGATTTGGGGTGATCATATTGGAGAAGCCTTTGGTTTCGGGTTTATTTGTGAACATTTTTACATTGCTTCTGTTCGTACATGAAATCAGGCAAGGCACAAACTGTGAATATTATTCAATCACAATGAAATCATTAAATAACATTTAAATTCTTTCTTTTGAAATAATATCCGAATTACTTAATCAATAACTCACAATTCAGCACCTTATAGCAAATAAAATTAAAAGGAGAAATAGGAACAGCAAAAGTAGGGAATGAAAATACCTTAGAGAAGTTAGTACGATTTCTAGGCAAAATCGAATCACGATTCTTCATTCCCAGTTCGAGCTTCCAGACATCACATTTCTGTTCGAAATTCCTTCCAGGCAAAATCGATTTCGTGCTTTGAATTCGTGAAACCCAGCTTGCAATCGAATCAGTTGAGGAGGAGACTACATCGAGCGGTGGAGGAAAAGAGTCTGACTTGCGGTTGCGGTGGAGGGTGATTTGCGAAGGAGGATGACTTGCGGTGGAGCACTGGAGCGAGCCGGAGCCTGGATCGAAGCAAAATCGGGAAGCCCCAAATCGAAGCCCTAACCTAAATCGACAGAGAAGAATGAAAATAAAAAGTTACTTGCGGAGACTTTTTTTCTTCGCGGCTCTAAACGATCAAGGAGGGGTGTTCTTCGGATTGATGAGGTGTCACGTTCTCCAACGTAGGATTTGCCTTGGTAGATGGACGTGGATCGATGCGTAGGATATGCAAAGGTCTGCTATAGCAACACTATAAAAAAATGTTGCATCAATTACACTTGTTTAGCTAGAGCAACACATTTTTATGGCTAAGGCAACATCAAAAATTCAACGTTGCAGTAGGACCAAAATTGTATAGCTATCGCAACATTTTACCTGGCAACACCTTGCAAAAATGTTGCAGAAGGCCATCTATGGCGTAGTGGTCGTTAGATGGACGGGTCCATCCTCCTCGAACTTGGTTAGGATACGGCCGAAGTCGTTAGGCGTACGGGTCCACCCTCTCCGGAACCGCATTTATATGTCTATATTTCAACTCGCACTCTGGGAGTTTGGAATTAGTGTTTATACTCCGGTTCCTACTCCGAGAACCTAGAGTTGATGTTTATACTCCAATTCACACTCTGGGAATTTGGAGTTGGTGTTTATACTCCGGTTCACACTCCGGGAACTTGGAGTTGGCGTTTATACTCCGGTTCACACTCTGGGAACCTAGAGTTGATGTTTATACTCCAATTCGCACTCTGTGAATTTGGAGTTGGTGTTTATACTCCGGTTCGCACTCTGGGAATTTGGAGTTGGCGTTATACTTCGGTTCGCACTCCGGGAACCTAGAGTTGATGTTTATACTCCACTTCGCCCTCTGGGAATTTGGAGTTGGCGTTTATACTCCGGTTCGCACTCCAGGAACCTAGAGTCGATGTTTATACTCCAATTCGTACTCTGGGAATTTGGAGTTAGTTATAGGACTGTCATGTGTCGTTCTAGTTCAGCCTTTAATGTGATAGCTTGTCCCCGAGCTGAGGTTTCACTTGGTGAGTGGCCGGTCGTATCATAGTCACTCGCTATTTGAACAAATTCCATCGTACGGTAGAACCTAGCTCTTCGTGCGTCGTGATAGTTGAATGTCGCATTCGGTGAATCACAGCTCTAGCTTGAAGAGATGGTAATTTATTGCTGGAACGGAAAAACTTGGCAAAGTCAGTGCCTTATTACAGATTCGAACTTCAAAATGCAAAGGCAAATTGCAAAGTATTTATAGACTAAATAAATAAAGCCTGTCATGTGTAACAGTGACGAAGATCTTCGTCATTCCAGGCTCTTGATAAAGTAGGTCCGCTACTAACGGCATTTATCACTAATCTCCCGCCAATACGGGCGGAGTCCTCTTGTCTCGGCCGATCGGGCGCATTATCCTAATTTGACGGGCCCGCTCCTCCAGGCTACGGCGCCCGCACAAACTGTTCCAGCTTCCTTTCTCTAATCAACTTTTCCACGAGATCCTGCAAATGACGACATTCATTTGTATTGTGCCCGCATCTTTCATGAAACCTGCAAAATTTTCCGGTCTAGATTTGCCTTTCTGACGACGGTTTTGGTGCAGGTTTTTTTTATTGAATTGTATTACAGGTTTGTAAATACAATTTCTCCAGTGATGTATTCAAAGGAGTCTAGTTGTCAAACATAGGATTCTTGCGCTGTGGGCCACGATTCTGATTTTTCTTTCTATTTTGATTCACGTTCTTCCTCTGCTGAGTTTGTTTGTTTTGAATGTTCAATTGAACTTTTTCGGAGCTCTCACCAAACTGTTTGACCGCAACAATGCTTTGGATCCCTTCCGTACTTGGTCCTGCATCATCTTGCTTCCTAGACTGTTTCGCATCTTCCCTTCTCAGGAATTGAGCCGCCTTAGCATAGAAATGGTCCAATGATGCAGGTGGTTTCTCGGCCAACCAGTTGCCGAATTCAGAGTCTGGGTCAATCCCCTTAGTTAATGCCATAAGGATGAAGTTATCGTTCGAATTGCTGATTTCCGCACACGCAGCATGGAATCTCTCTAAGTAGCGTCTGAGTGTTTCTCCGGGAGCTTGGGTGACACTAGATAGAGTGTTGACATCTTTTGGCCTTGCAACGTGCATGCGGAATTGCTCAACAAATTTAGTTGCCAACTGGTCAAAGGAGGAAATAGATCGTGGTGGCAGTTGGGTGAACCACATGGTAGCGATGCCCCCAAGGAAATGGGAAAACTATGGAACTTCACTGCATCGTCAGCTCTAGCAGCGCTCATCGACCATTCATATTTCAGAATATGTTGGTTGGGGTCGGAATTTCCTTCGTACATGGGTAGAGTCGGCAACCTGAATCGCCGAGGGGGTTCAACAGTAAGTATATCGTCGTTAAAAGGAGTGTGACTTTGGGAGATTCCCCAGTCAGCATTCGTGAGACCCTGGCTCTCACGGACCCTCTGATGTATCACGGTCGGGAGATCCGGCATTTGTATGTTCTGTGTGTGTTGAGCCAAAGTGTGGTCGGGTTCCACATTATGATGTTGGACCGGATGCTGTCGACGGTCCACGTCTCACCTTCTTGGCTCATAGTCCTCCGGGAGTATGGTTCAGGAGTATGCCCATGCTGACGACGGTCCATGTTTGGCTGATTTCGGGCATCGACCCCTGGTTCAACCGCGGCGGTCGTAGTGCGATAGTCTGTGGTGTAATGAGGAGCGGTCCCCTCCCCGTGAGGAGGGTCCGGTCTGGAAGCTGGCCGGACCAACTCTCAGCTGTCCAACGGTCATTGTCGGTTGATGTCCAGTAGTTTGTATGTGGCTCCCATCCAGCCGGGGTCGTGTAGATCGAAGATGATAACCAGAAGAGGAAGAACTTTCGGTGGAGAGGCGAGAAGCATGATCTTTCCTAGGTCTCCTCCGCTTCTGGCGATTTAGCTGGCTGGTTAGCTCGGCATTGGTGCGTAGCTGCTCTGTTAGTTGTTGCCGACTCTAGGTCAGTTCCCGAAGCAGTAACGGAACTCTTATCGGGTAACCGGACCTGATGGTTCCAAGGGTCCGTAGCGTCTTGGTAAGATGGAGGTACTTGCGTGGGGTTCTGTCTATCTCGGTCTTCTTGATCGATAGCATGGAGGTGGTCGTTGTGCTAACCATGGCAATGAATGAGATCCCTTCCTAGACCTTATGCAAATATGAATAAGTTGGAAGGAATTTGGATTAGAAATATGGAACTTTCTCTTAGGTTTATGCAATCTGGTATCGATGGTAGATCCAACGAGCAGGAGAAAATTTGGGTTTTCTCATTGAAAACACCAAAGTGTTTTTACCAAAAAGGGGCACAACACTCTTCGAAATTTTTTGAAGAGATAAAAGCGAAGTATATAAATGTAAAATGAAGATTATCTAACAAAAACTCCAGTAAACAATAACACAAATGTACCGACACACAGTTTTAGAGTGGTTCGACGTGTTGCCTACGTCCACTATGAAGTTTTTGGGATTTTATTGATTCTCTTTCAACGATTATAAGTGATTACAGCAAACAACAGTAAATTACTGCTTGGAATTCGAATTCAACAGCAAGGGTAGGATGCAAATCTCGATCCGGCAGAGTCTTGGCGCTTTAGAATCAAAAGAACCTTTTTCTGTAGGCGTCAAGGGACTATTTATAGGCGTAGGAGGCTGATATCTCATAC
This sequence comes from Allium cepa, assembly GCA_030765085.1. Taxonomy (NCBI): domain Eukaryota; kingdom Viridiplantae; phylum Streptophyta; class Magnoliopsida; order Asparagales; family Amaryllidaceae; genus Allium; species Allium cepa. The sequence goes on along the minus strand of CM060938.1, from coordinate 704,334,808 downwards.
AAACTTCGAAATACTCATTCTGGCATGTGAGTGGGACCATGCGATCGATCCCACCAAGTTTCGACTCGATCTATGATCGATACAAAGCGATTTCGTATCGATTAAGAATTGGTCTAATTGAGTTGAAACTTGGCAAGAACATTCCTTGGCTTGTATGTAAGCTTCTGTGAAAATTTCTTAACATTTGGATAGGTGTATTTCGAGTTATGGTCGATACGAAATTGGATTTCTCGGATGGCTGTCTGGTTCGCATCCATGGCTCCGAATCGATCCATTTTGATTTGATAAAGCGCGTGATCTAGCGGCGTCGTGGCATGCAACCCTCGCATCGATCCTCCTTTTTTTCCAAGTCGACCGTGTCGCATCTATGAATCTCGCCTCGTTTGTCTCGAAGGCCGTTATCTAATCATGTTGATGGATATGAAGTAGTGATAACTCGATGGATTCGAATAGCCATAACATTGATGGATATGAACCAATGAGGACTGATGGTTACGAACAAGACTTTCCTCGATGGATACGAGCCAGATAGATACTTGATGGATACGAAGTAGGCTTGAGCCGATCGATACGAAATGCTTGCTCTGCTGGTGGATTCGTACAACATTGGGTTTAGCCGAGGCTTCCTGAGGGATTCGAATGAAATCGAGTCGAACTTAGGCTTCTTGATGGATTGGAACTTGATTGATGCGAAGTTGATGGATACGAATTGAGATGTGATGATGGATACGGACCCTATCGATACGAAGTTAAGCTTTCTGATGGATACAAAAATGTGGCTTTTTCCTTCAACTTGCATCGATCATATCTTGAGCATATGTACTCGGATTGGCTTGAAATTTGGAATGCTGGCTTCCATGTCTTAGTTTGTCATGTCTTGTCAGTTGCAGCTTGATTCAAATTTGGATAAAATTCATTGACATCCATGGCGAATCTATGCATGCTCGATATCTAGGATGATTGATCCTAAGCTTGTAACCAGTTCTTTGATATCTCGGCCTTGCCAAAAGGCGGGATAACAGAAACCCACTGACCTATTCTTCGGTATTAACGAAATTTGAAAAATTAGAAATTTGTGACCTAGATCCGGAAAAATATAACAATGATCTTCATGAGAGTATTCTTTGACCCAGATTCTAGCATTTGTAATGGATAAATAGAAATTTATTATTGAAATTTTACACCCAGATTAGGGCCCAAAGAAGTAATAGTCTCGATACCCGGATTCACATATAATAAAGACAGTTAGTGATCGATAAAGACCCAAAACTCAAATTCGAGTATTAGTAAATTATTTAATGAAATGAATGTCCCAAAACCCTGATTTGGGTATTAATTGACGAAATTCAGATATGAGAGACCTGAAACTCAAATTTGGGTATTAATGGATGAAATTTAAATACAAGAGACCCGAAACTTATATTTAGGCATTAATAGATGATGTATAGGAAGGAATGTCCCGAAACCCAGATTCGAGCATTAATAAGTGGAGCTCTATTCTACTCCTTTGATGTGTGAACCCTTTAGGTCTTGTATAGAAGTAATTTGATTAGTTGCCTCTTAAGCTTGGACGTCTTAGTCCACAATTGGATATGCCATTTCTCAAGCTTATACATTTCAGTCTGATAAGCCTCTTTGAGCATGGATGTCTCAGCTCATTGTTTGATGAGCCTCTTCTTAGGCTCGGACATCTTAGTCCATTGTTTGATTGGCCTCTTCTTGGGCCAGACACCTGAGCCCATTGTTTGATGAGCCTCTTTTTGGGCTTGGACATCTTAGTCCATTGTTGTCTAGTGCTCTTGTTTAGCTCATCTTAAAGGCTAGAACTGAGGACTTGCCCGACCTCCCTTCAGTAGGCACCTTGCCCTAGCCATTGAGCAGCATGGACAGTGGCTTGTTATGTGCTTTACCCTAGCCATCTTATAGCACGGATAAAGGCTTACTTCATCCTCTCTAGGAGGTGCCTTACCCTGGCCATAGTGTGGCGGAATAAGGGCTTGTTTTATGCTATACCCTGGCCATCTTATGGCATGGATAAAGGCTTACTCCATCCTCCCTCCATGAGGTGCCTTGACCTGACCAAAGCCATGGCCAAGGACTTGTCCGGTGCTTTACCTAGCTATTTATGGTGTAGCTTAAGGTTTACCCACCCTTCCTCCAGGAGGTGCTCTGCCCTAGCCCACTCGACGCGAACAAAGGCTTTTCTACCATCATAGGTAGACTGCCATCTTATGTGGTTTTTAAATATAAGGGACAGTTCACTCCCAACCATGTAGATTTTTCTTTGAAACGTAACTCTTTATTGATTTTCTCTCACATTCTCTTTACAAATTCATGAATCTTTCCTTGTCGGAAGAAATTTATAATCATCCTCTCCAGAGATCTGCAATGATTAGTTTCATTGCCATTCATCATGTTTTGGTTTCTTCTTTTGTGATGGCTAATAACTAAGCTCATCCTTAGGTAGCAAGTAGATATGCTCCATGGATGTTGAAAAATTGCATTCTTTGGAAAGTCTGGATTTGAAGCTTGATTCTTGAGGATGGCTTTTTGGCTATTTGTTTCTTGGTCTTATTGTTTCATATTCTTTGGTTGCTTTTATTTTTCCACTCTTTGTAGTTCTTGTGTAGGAAGTGCTCTTTTTGTAGTTGATTGTTGCCACTTGTTCGCAAAGGCATTGTAGTCAGCCATTATTTCTTTTTCAAAGATTGTGCCTTTGGAATAGTATTAGATGGTTCTTCTCATTTGATTAAATGCGTTATCACTTCCATTTGTCCTTTTTCTTAAGGCATAAATCGGGGTGGGACCAACATTAAAGGGGTTTAAGCCCCATTTCTCAAGATTGTACGATTATGCTTTTTTCTTGTTTATAATTCTTAGAGCTTCTAGCCTTAGCCTTTTCATTTTGATTGGAATCCTTGATGAATTTTGAGGGTAAAATTATCTCATGTAACTCAGAGAATCCTTATTTAGATCTTATAATTCTTCTACCCGTGATTTGACCAAAGTATATAAACTTGAAATTAGGTTAATTGGGGTTAGAGAAAAGTAGTCTTTGGTGGTTAACCAAGTCGGCGTTTCGAGCCCTCCTAGCACCAAAATGTTAATAAGAAATATTGTCAACACCCCAAAGTTGTGTTTCGAAATGTGGTTTATCCTTTAGGTACATAGTGAGGGTTGGAAGGAATTTATCCTTCTTGAATTTCTTTTTTTATTAAATTGCTGAAGTAAGAAGTTGTTCACTTGGAACTTTTGACTCAATCGAAAGGGTCAGTTTCTTCCCATATCGACCTTCAGATCCTATTGAGATAGATTGGATTTCCTTTCGAAGGCTCACCTTTCAAAATGGTTGGGATACCCTGAATAAAGTTTTTCTTGGTTGGATTCATCCTGGTCGATGGCCTTAGCTATTGTGTGGCAAGGAATTTATACAAAATTTTAAGGCAGAGGTTTCGATTCTATCGAAAGCAGGGTTGATTAGGTGTTAAGATCTGATTCAGGAATCTAGGATTTGGGTTTCAACCTCGTTGAAAGCACTAGGCTAAAATATACTAGATTTGGATTGGGAATCTCAAATTAGAATGATTTGTTACTAGGTTTTGACCTTGCCAAAAGCTTGACCTCTTGGCCCCTTGTTCTAATCAAAGGTTTAGTAGATTAAGGCATTTTTCATCCTTGTCGAATGTATAAACTCAAAAGAAAGTAGCTTGAAGCATGTAACTATAATTATTTAAATCTGCCGGGTTTCGTCTGTGTTGGTAGGTACCTTTCGATGTAGGCGACACCTGAAATATAAGAATAAACTTGACAAAAGCTTTAAAGACAGTAAAGTAATTTGAAATATTGAGACTTCACTTTCACAAGCTAAAAGAAGAATTTATTTCTCTAAATTTCCAAATCAGTTTGGTAATTAGGGATTACAACACTTTTGATTAAGAAGATACATGTTTGGAATGAAAAGCACCGGATCCCCAAAACGAGACCCATTGGGTTTAATTTATAGATGCGGGTTAACACCTTTCGACCATAATGCTTTTGACTTAGTCAAAATAAGGTTGTCGAATAATTCAATTGTGCTTTCGCCTTCGCCGAAAGGAACAACTGCGCTTCTCTTCTTTGTGCTGCCTTATAAGTGCTTCCGACTCTGTCGGTAGGCTTTGTTCAATTGTTTCGATGATGTTGATTATATTTGAGCTCTTGTTTCTGATTTGATGCGGAACCCTCCTAGATCACATTGGCTTCGAATGGATTGAAAGGCTTATTATAGCTTTTCGAAGGGGTTATTCAGGATAATGCTGGCTTTCATGTGGGTTGAATGAGGGTGAAACCTTTGGTTTTGGAATGTTTGGCGCATATGCAAAGAGCTGTTCTTCATTCTTTTCAAAAGGTCCTGCTTTGACTCATTCAAAAGGTCTTCATGCACATGGATTGACCTAGTTGAAAGGTTGCTACTGAAGGAGGAAGGGTGCTTTCGACTCTGTTGCCACCTTCAAAAGGTATGAAACTACTGGATCTTGATTGTAGAAACCTTCTGACAGCTTTGAAAGGTTCCGAAACTTTCAGAATTAGGTGATAGTATTCCTTTGACTCCTTCGAAGGGTCCAGTTAAAATTCTTCTCTCTTTCTCTTTTTATTCTCTGCTTAGAATGGTTTTTGAATAAGTCGAAAGGTGAATTTTTTAGAGTAACAGACTTCCTAAAGAATGCAACTTGACAACGTCAATACAGAATGTCTACTTGCTAACTAAAGATGAGCTTAACTATTGGCCATCACAGAAAAAGAAGCCAAAACATGAAAGAAATTTGAGGAGATCCTACAGTCGCTATCACATGATGAACGTACATGAAACCAATCATTGCAGAGCCTTAGAGGGGAGGATAATCAATTTCTTTCACCAGGGAAAGATCAATGAATTTGTGAAGAGAAGATGAAGAAGAACAATAAAGTGTTACTTTTCTTAGAAAAATCTACGTGGCTGGGAGTGAAATATTCCTTATATTTGGATACTACCTAAGATGGTAGTCTACCTAAGATGGTAGAAAGCCTCTATCCGCACCCCGATGGCTAGGACAGACTATCTCCTGGAAGGTGGGCGGATTAAGCCTTTAACCTCGCCATAAGATGGCCAGGTTAAAGCACTGGACAAGCCCTTGGTCGTGCCTATGGTCAGGGCAAGGCACCTCCTGGAAAGAGGACGGAGTAAGCCTTTATTCACGCCACAAGATTGCCAGGGTAAAGCACTGAACAAGCCCCTGTCCAAGCCATGTATAGCCAGGGCAAGGCACCTATTGGAGGGAGGTCGGAGTAAGCCTTTATCCGGGTCACACTATGGCCAGGTTAAAGCTCCAAACAAGCCTTTGACCACGTCTCTGGCTAGGTCAAGGCGCCACCTTAAGGGAGGTTGGGTAATTCCTTGGTTCTAGCCTCTAAGATGAGCTGACCAAGAGCATTGAACAACGATGTACTATGATGTCCAACCTAAGAAGAGGTTTATCCAAAAATGGACTAAGATGTCCAAGCCCAAGAAGAGGCTCATCCAACAATGTACTAAGCTGTCCAAGCACGAGAAGAAGTGCTTCATATCATGGACTAAGTTGTCCAAACCAATGAAGCAGTGTATCTCTAATGGACTAAGACGTCCAAAGCCAAAAGGAAATTGATCAAATTACGACTACATAAAAGACTTGAAGGGTTCATACACATTAAAGAAGATGGAATCTAAGAAGTAAAGCCGAACTCCATTTATTAAATACTTAAATCTGAGTTTTGAATTTCTCATTTTGGGATTTCGTCTATTAATACCCGAATCTAGGTTTTGGGTCATTGACAATCGCTTATAATCTTTATTATACTCGAATCTAGGTTTCGGGACATTCATTTCTGGACTTCATTTATTAATACCCGAATTAGGGTCTTAGGTCTTTATCAATCACTAATTGTCTTAATCGTACCCGAATTTTGGTGTGAGGCTACTACTTATTAATTTTCTTATCTGGGCTTGGTTGGAATTTCTATTATGGATTTCTAAGAATTTTTATCACAAATGCCAGAATCGGGTTAAAATAATATTATTAAGAAGTCATCATTGAAATTTTCCATTAATACCCAAATCTAGGTTTAGTATTTTAAAATCTTCAACTTTTATTAGTACCCAAAAATGGCTTATTGGGTTTCCATTGCAAATATTCAGATAATGATCTTTGACTCTTTCATCTTGAGTTCTTAAGAGAATGACTCTCTCGCATTTATACTCCCACTTCAGGGCAAGATTTCCTATCAACAAATTTCAAACATTCTAGAAAAATGGTTAAAGTTAAATTCTTAATTATTTCTCATCATGATTAAGGATGAGATTTAAACATTTGGTATAAACTACATTACATGCGATTAACATGATAATTTTTTAATCTACACACATAGACTTATATGTCAATTTCAAGGTAACAATCGAAAATATTGTTTGCTTCATACTTTATAGGGAAATCAAGACAGTAAAGAAGAGTAAAAAGATTCACCAAATACAAAAATAATAGTAGGAGCTATCAAACAAGTGTTTCAGAAATGATATTATAGAAAAGAATCACAAATCAAGTGATAATTACAAAGTTTATATATGATTTACAAGGTTTATGGAACTATTTACAAATATACAACAAGTATATACATTCTACATATACAAGTCTATCACAAGTATAGAGTAGCTTTGCTTAGACTTTCAGCAATCAAAGGATCAAGTAAGTCACAAATTACGATGAAGAGGACTTCTTTTAGTTTTTTCCTTTCTTATCCTATCTACATCATCGATTGCATCGGTGTTAGTTTTCAGAGCTTGGTTGAAAGCTTTGTTCGTGCCTTTAAGGGTTTTGTTTTCCCTTTCAAATTCCGTATCATGCTTTTGAAGGAAGTAGTTTCCATGCTCGAGCTCTTGAGTTCGGCAGCATACTCGTTTATACGTTGCGAGTATTTAACCCTTTGGTGTTCATCAAAATACTTAGCCACATCAAACTTTACTTTCCTACACCATTCACCCACAGTCCTTTCGTTTAAGCTAGGAGGAGGATCAGTCATTGTAGGGAATTTCTAAGCGGCAAGGGAATAGACCTTGTAGGTCTAGTAACAGAAGGAGTAACATAGGGAGTCGGCAAATCGATACTCCAAAACTGTCCCATATAATATATTCAAGTGATTCGCATTGAGCTTGGCTATCCCTCAGTTTAACTACTAAATCACTTATTTGTTGAAGGAGTTTCGACATTTTCTAATCAAATTCAATCAAAGGATTAAAAAATTAACTTATTGCTTCAATGTAGAGATCATTTCATATTTACTTTCTATATCATCCTTCAAGTTGGCAACTTGATCCTTAAGGTTGCTAACAATAGTTTTCTGAAGTAGATATCTTTTATGCCATTTTAAAGCTTCAGCACTGCCATGAAAGTGTGTAAGTAAAGTATCATTAAGGAATTTGCTCCTTTCAAATTCTGTCAACAACTTATATCTAAGATTAGCAAGGCATGATGCTGAATCAAGCGAGAGAGGAGCCGTTGATAATTGAAACTCTTATTTAAGTAGAATTATATATAAAATAAAGTTAAAATCAGAATGAAAAGTCTCTTTGTTATTATGATAACAGATTACAACTCAAACAACAATAAAACTAAAAGATACAATAGACAATTGTTTTATATTTAAAGTTGAGAAACCGCATTTCTAACTTTCTTTAATGAATGCACCAAAAGGTTTAACTGTCAAATCAAAAGGAATATTGACTCCTTCTGGAGTAATAACCAGTGGACATTAGCTATATTCTTACTTCCCAATCGGAGGACTATCGCAACCACAAATTAATTTCGTATGAAATGCTCTAATTTCTTAATGAAGCTTTTCCTTCTCATCACCATGGAAATCAAAGCGGAGACGTGGATATCACAAGTAGAGTTTTTGTAAATCTCTAAGAAAACAGTATGTTGCTAATTTATAAGACTTTAAAACTGATGCCTTTTCAAGATAAAACTTTCTTAATTTAACATATTTGCTTAAATGGTCTCTAGAAATAAGTTGACCTAATGAACAGTCGCTCTACGTTAATATACCAAAAAGAAGCTAAGCATAAAAGGCAAGATTAAAACAAATATTTACAAATCAGTATATTATTGCATTTTATAATTATTCCTCTAGTTCATACTAAATACACATAGAAAATAATTAAAAGACAGATTTGTTCTTATAATACTTAAATTTTTCAGAAGGGAGATCTTGGTGAATGGATCTGACCCGTGGTAAGTTCCAACAAGCTCCAGAGTGCAGGTTAGATCCAAATTCATCCACGTATCTCTTTTGAAAACACCTAAGCAGACCTCCTCGAAATTCTCCAAAATATGAAAAATCAACAAATTAGTGTGTACAATAGGTCTTACATAAGAAGTTGATCGAAATATCTTTTTCTTCAATCTGCCAAAATAAGGTGATTAACTCCCGGTTTTCTTTTAAGAGAGTGTCGTCGTGAAGGCACGCTCTCTTTAGTAGGGGCAGCCTTTTGATGCTTAAAAGACACCAGCACCGATGCACTTCTGTCAAGCCTATGATATTTATCGGAAAGTACATTATGATCCCTTATTTGCTTGTCTAAATCCCTATATAATCTATCTCTTCTTGTTTTTTTCGAGTTTAGTTTTATAAGGGAGGGCATATTTCTTCCTTATCTTAAATGAATGATTTAAACTATTAATATCTTCGATGCAAAAGGTGTTTAAATAGAGAATCCCATACTTGAGATACCGAGATAGAAGTCAAAGGAACCTACTATTTTTATCTTGGTTCTTTGATATTAATAAAAGCAAGATCCTGTTAAAGAGCAAAGGGGGAAGCAGATTCAGGCGGGATAGCTTGGTGAGGAGATGGCTCTTTCCATGAAGCCCTTGCATTATCATCTCCATTTTTATCAAAGGCTTCAGTGTGGCCTCCTCCATAAACCTGAGCCTTGGCCGCCATTATTATTGTTGTCATCCTCGTCGTCGTCATCATGTTCATCTTCATCATTATCGCCCTCCTCTTCGGTAACGTCAACTTTGTTGCCTTCATCTGCTGAGTTAGATTCGACTTCAAAAGAGGGAATTTCGAAAGAGAGAATCTGGGAGGCATAATTTCATCCTTTTCAATAGCCTTAGTTCCCTCCTTCGTCTGGTTTATTTTGCCCATAACTCTATCTACAAGGTCGGAGTCGAGCGAGGGAAAACTGAGCTTAGGGCATTTACCAATATTATCTGCATAAGCAAGCATCAATGCATCTTCAATGGAGCTCAAGATCTCTTTAAGGGTATTGTTGAGAGATTGTGGCACTCATTGTTTGGCATCTGAAATGGCATTGACGGCGAGTGTTAGGGAACCCTTCTTTCTCCTCAACTTCTCTTTCAGAGAAGCGTTTTTATGGCAATTCGGGCTTCCTTGTCATTGACTTCTTTAATGGTTAGTTGCATTACGAAGTTCTCATCAGCAAGGAGGCGACGTGCCTTTCTTTCCTTTAAAGTAGCAGATTCTGACTGGCAAAAGAAGTTCTAAATCTATCCAGTATGGAGGTTGCATCATCTTTTGCCGTAGAAAAAGAAGACCCTTTATTCTTTAGAGCACAAATTTCCTCCTGAAAGTTGGAGAACTCAACTGAAAATTTGGAAACTTACTCATGCAAAACTAGCCAACACTTGGAAATCTGAAAGAAAAAATAAAGCACAAGTCAAAAATTTAAAGAAGAACAGTAATGGTTAAGTTATGGGAAAAGAAGCTTACCAAGAATTATTGTTCTATCAAAGAAAGGTAATGACCCGTTAAGTAAGATGGAAGAAGGCAGGTGGATGAAGGAAAAGGACTCATAATTTAAGATAGAGTGAGCTATCTCTTCAAAATTGATGAAAGGAGAAGAAAATGACGACTTCGAAGGAATGTGCTTTTGAGTGGGAGTCACCTCTAAAGCTTGTCGCATTTGTTGGGGAGCATCTGGAGAGCTCGAAACTATGATATGTGAAAGAAGAACGACTATGGAAAAAGTCAACTTGGATTTATCCTTAGGAGATTCAACAGTCGAGCCATTCGGTGCTTTGTCAAGAGATAACGACTCCTCCTCTTTTGAATCAGGAACATTAACTATCTTGCTATCTTCAAAGGTGGAATTACCTCAGTTGATTGTGCCAACTTCCTCTTGATTACTATTTTATTCTGGCAAGAGACTGAGCATTGGAGGGCGCACAAGACGTGCTAGGAGGAGGAGTTGGACCATTACCTGGCTTTTTAACTTTTGGAGCAACTTAAAAGAATTAAAGCAGATTATAAATCAGTGGAACGACAGTGTTTATCACTTACCAGAGTGGTAGCACATATGGGTGACATGGGAGAGAAATTTGATGGGTCTTCCAAAGAAAGAAAGTGTTTGCTTTGGGAGGTACGTTGGATAGAAGGAGGATTGCTGAGGATCCTTTGGGCTTTCGGCAGAAGTGAGTGCTTTCGTAAATTTGTTGGAGTTAACATCGTCAGACTACTTTTAATTTGGCTTAAGGCCGTTATCAAAGATTCAACTGTTCTCTTATTTTTTTGATTGAGCTCTTTTGTAGGGACACTTGACAAAAGGCAAAGACTAGACAACAAAAACCGCTGAATAAAAGGAAAATAATGAAAGTCTGGACTTACGGGGGGCAGAGAAAGTCCCACTCATATTCGGGAAGCACTTGAATAAGAAAAACCGGTTCTCCCAGTCTCTAAATTTATAAACCCCCTCCGATATTTGCTTCTTCTAGGGGTTTGCTTTGAAAATTTGGCTATTGAGATTGCTAAGCTTGACTAGCCGAATCAAGTGGTTCAACACTTTTACATCTAGAATGGGGAGGCCAGACTCCAATACCATCATCTCCAGAGATAGGAGGTAAGTGTAAACGTTTGGAGACAATTAAATTGGAGCAATCTCGAGATAAGAATGAAATATGAATAAGAATTTTGGGAAAGGGAGATATCCTCTATGCCATATATGGATGGTTTAATAAGGGAGGGTTGTTGATGGTATTTGATTCCCTATGAGGAATGAATTCCACACCAATAATGCCGTAGTTAGCAAGGTTGGCTTCTCCTTCGTCTTGAGTAGATATGAGTGAAGCTTGGAAGTTTCTTTAATCTTCTTTGGAGATCTCATGGTTCTGCTATGTGAAAAAGTTTCTGCTAAAAATTCTAGTTTATTATGAACTAAACATTCTTTCAACAATTAGTAAAAAAACCTATTGAAGTAACTTAAACAAAAAGCCAAACATGGAACTTAAAATTCTTGGAATATTGTTAAGGTTAAAAATCATAGATGTAGAGCTTTTGACAAAGCCAAAAGGGAAGGAAGAGTTAACATTTAACAAACATCTTTCGATAGAGTCAAAAACCTGAATATAAACATTCACTAAGCTTTCGACAAGGTCGAAAGGAAGGGTTAACGTATATGTTGAATTGGAAATTTTCAACAACGCTGAGAGCTCAATAGGGACCAAGTTGTTTGAAGGAAATGGGTAAAACTAACTTAAGAATTTGAACATAAATAAACGATATTGGTATTCCATAGCCAAGATAACTAAACCCTTCGACACTGTCGAAACTTATGACTTAAGTTTCCAAAGGGAAAAATGAAAGCTGTCGAAACCTTATATACCCACCGGGTTTAAAGGTCCTATGTTAAAGTTATATGAACTAGGAAATTTCGAAAAAGTTGAAGAATGGTGATTATAGAGGTTTTCGACTCGTTATGCACAAAAGTTTCGAAAGGGTAGAAGGGGAATTATGATTTCAAAGGCATACTAAAGAAAAAAGATTTCAATCGGCACAAAAGGTTATGACAAGGTCAAAATGTTTTGCTTTCGAGGGGGAAAACCATTCGACAAGGTTGGTCAAATTCACGTTGCAATACCTTTCGACCCCATAGAAAGAGGTCAAGCAAATGAATGTTGCCGCCAAAAATCTTTTCGAAGGGGTAGAAAGGTAAATTAGTGGCGCTAATTTTTAATCCATTCAACTCAAAACTTATGGGTAAAGGAATCAAAAACCCTTTCTTCCCCAAACCCGATTGCAAATCCAGGAATCAAAAACATGAATAAACAAATGAATCGAACCCATTAAGAAAATGTATTTAAGCATGGAATTAAACTTTGGAATTTCAAATTCAATGAAGAAAAATTTATGAAATCTGGAGTCGAATTTAAGACATATATCAACAAGAGATCAATTTGATAGATTCATGGAATCGAATCGTGAAATTCTCTGAAGTGGTTTAATAGTTTAAAACTCAGGTAATTTCTAAAAACTAGAACCAAAAATTCTTAATCTCGATTATACTCAATTTGAAATAGAAATTCCAATTGTGAGATTTCAAAATTAATTAAGATTCATTGTGAAATACAAAATGAAAGATTGAAAGAGCATAAATAATTTAAACTTACTAGTGAATCCATTTTCTACTTTGATCTGAGGAAGCAGAAAGAAAATTTGAGGATTTAGAATTCTTTTACTTGCGCTTGAAAATTTGATTACAGGAAAGTGAGGAAGAAGAAGGAAGAAAGCGTACATTATTAGAAAAGTTGGAGAAGGCGGCAGGCCGTTGGATCAGATTTAAATGAATGGTTCAGATTCACGCAGAAACACCAAAAGGCGAGAAGTTCCTAGGTTTCGATGTAGTTGACTTGGAAAGTCAAGCGCATCCCTTCGTGGGAGGGGTGTGGGGGGGTGGGGAAGGGGGAATGTTACTATCTAATATTCCTTTCGACTTACTCGAAACCATAGTGAGCAAAAGGCAAAGGAGAACAAAGGAAAAGGCTCTAACTAGACCTTTCGAAGGAGACGAAGGGATGTTACAGCCAAAGTCTGAAAGATTCAAAACCTTTCGAAGGTGTTGAAAGGATGTTAAAGTCAAGATCCAGAAGGTTCTTACCTTTGAAAGAGTCAAGGGAGTCAAAAGCACTCTTCCACCCTCAGTAACCACCTTTCAACTAGGTTATTCCATATGCATGAGGACCTTTCAAATGAGTAAAAGCAATATCTTTCGAAGGCAATGAAGAATAGCTGTTTATACGTGTGCCAAACCATTTGAGACTAAAGGTTTTACCATCATTCAAGTCACTAGAAAGCATATATCGGCTTGAACAACCCCTTCGAAAGCTATACCCAGCCTTTCGAATCGATCGAAGCCATTGTAATCTAGGGTGGTTCCGCATCAAGTCGCAAGCAATAGTTCAAAAGCAACCAACAATGTTGAAACCATCTACATTTCAATGCCATCGAATCAACCAAACAAAGCCTATCGACAGAGTCGAAAGTTCTTACAAGGCAACACAAAGAAGAGAAGCGAAGCCGTTCCTTCGACAAAGGCGGAAGCATTCTAGAATCATTTTAGCAGCCACCTTTCGACCAAGTCGAAGACATTGGGGTTGAAAGGTGCTAACTCGCATCTATAAATAAGACCCAAGGGGTTAGGTTTTAAGGATCCGTATTTAAGTCATTCTAATCTTGTATTTTCTTAATCCAAATAGCTGTAAAACCATAATTTCTAAATTGAATTAGGGATATTGATTAAAGTCTTCATTAAGGAACGAGAGGGAAGTCTTCGTTATTTTCATTTACTTTACTATTTCTTAAGCTTTCTCAGATCTAACTTTGTGTTACAAGTATAGACTGCATCTAAAAGTCCCTTCTAACCCTATCAAAACCCTAATATATACAAGTAACCTCAGTTATATACTCCAAGCTACCTCCCTCTAGGCTTCCACTTTCAAAAAAATCGAAACTGAGTCTCAACCGACTTAAACCATTAATTTACTCAAGATGCTAAAGGATTTAGCTTTCGACAAGGTCAAGACCTGACTCTAAATCACTTTAACTAGAAATTTTCAATCTAAACTCAAGACATTCAAGTCTATAACCTTCGACAAGGTCGTAACCTCCACCTCAGATTCCGGATCGAAGCCCATATCACTCAACAACTTTTGCCTTCGATTGGACAGAAACACATTAAGTCCAACCTTATCCCGAAGTCAAAAGGCTGTTAAGTAACGGAATTAGTCGTTTCACCGGATCGAAAGGCCGACCTGATCAAGTTTACATCTTAGCAATATATTCTAATGGATAATTAAGGAGGAAATACACATCTCATCCTTTGCAACCTAAGTAGAGAAATCCAAAAGTGATAAACCTTCTCGCTAATTCAACTTAGGGTGTTGACAAAATTTCTTGTTAACATTGCCGGATATTTTTTCTTAAAGATATATAAAAGCTTTATATGGAATATCCTCGCCTCCGCTTCAATTTTCTCGATTAAGAAAAGGAAAATCTACTCAAAGAGGCCTGAACATATCATACCAAACTAATATTTGGACGTGACAGTCCTCCTGTCGGGGAATAGGACTATTGTAAATATTCTTCGGTTATTACTCCAAAAGGACTTAATGTTCTTTGCCACTCGGCAGTTATTTTTTCTTCTAATTCATTGAATAAAGTTAGAAATGTAGTTTCCTAACTTTAGATGTGAAGCAAATGTCTAATTGTACTTTTTAGTTTCATTAGTACTTGATTGTAACCTTTCATTACTTTAATAAAGAGATTGATTACTTAAGTCTTGACTTCATATTCCTTTTACTTTTATTTAAATAGGAGTTGCAGTTATCCGCGATGCTTTCTCATTAGATTCGGCATCACGCTTTATCAATATCAAAGATAGGTTGTTGGCGAATCTTGAAAAGAAAAAGTGTAATGACCCGCCATCCGTCCCCACAGAATGACGCATCATTAATAAGAAAGAAAGGGATAGAAAAGAGAAAAGAAAGAAGAGAAGAAGAAACAACATCAGAATCTCAACAGCGGAACGAATGAATTATATTAATAACATAAATATTACATAGTATACAACACTAATCAGAGTTACATAGAATTAACAATATGCATCACATAGTAGACAGTTATAAACACCTGTCTAATTATACAACTCAATACAACTCAACAAAACCATACTAACACAGAGAACACACAGCGGAACTATATATCTACACGCAGAAGCCTCCTTCTCCATTTGCTCCTCCATAATTCGTCAAAAGCTAACCTGAATCCCTTGGCTACTCGTAAAAATTTGAGTACCCAAGAGTTTAAGAAAACAGAAGATAAACTCCGGGTCAGACATGGGTCTGGTGTGAGTAACAGGTTAAAGTTGCTTAATTTTGAAAATCCCTTTTAAAAGAAAAGGTATCACGTAAGACTTCCCACACATAAACATGGAAAAAAAATTACCTTACGCTAACCAAAACATTTGATAGGAAATCCAGTGATATTATAATAGGTCTAGGGTTTTCAAATAAATATGAAATAGCTGAAATTGTTACATTATTAAATTCCAGCTACTAGCCACAAAAGTGGGTAATGCAATCAAAACCGTTGGCACTTATTGGATTTTGGATTCCATCAATGGCAGCGCTACTAGGGTATCGTCCGTCAAAGTACGTGGCCTAGATCAACGTACCAAGGAGTACGCCCGCTCCCCTGCAAAACAAGACCGGAACCATCCCTTATTGGACAGTTCCGAACAAGAAAACCCCGCAGTTGGCTTCCGTTCCAACCGCCACACAGCCGAAATAAAAAGGGACCTCTAGACAAGGGTAAATCTCGCTCTCCAGTGGGAGCTACCCACGAAGCCTTGCTGCACCTCCCCTGTTTTAGCCATTCCCGGTTGATGAGGCTTGAGGCTACGATTACCTTTAGAGAACACATCTCTTAGAATGCTCATCGCCCACCTGATGATGTTTTGAAAGTATTCAATCCATACAAGTCCGTTCCGGGTTCGAACGAAAGTGAAGGCATTATCTCGTTACACTCATTTTGGAATCACCCTCAGAGTTAACGACGATAACCCTTGCACTCTAAATCACCATCTCGAACCTATAAGAACTATCTCCGTCAAACTCATCACGAAATCACCCCCAGAGTTATACTGACGTATAGTCCTTACACCTCGAGTCTTCACTCTTCACAAGAGATTCACGACCTATCATTAATTTGGATCGATGTGGTTTTCGGATATCCAAATATGGAAACCCGATCCTGGTCTCATCGAAATCCAAAGCGTGTCTTTTAAGGCCAAGTTGTTTTAAAGGTTTAAAACAATTCAATTATCTATATATCCAATAGATAAATCACAGATTCACAACAGATAGTCAACATTATCATCACATCGGATAAACCATATTATCATTATCCAAAAAGATAATCTGTATCAACATTACAATGCAACCAATGCATCCAAATCACTCAACACTATCTATCTCATATTTGAGATTCAAACCATCTAGGCAAACAACATTATGCATCCATACAAGCAATGATTTACCACACCAAATTTAATTAATTTAAAATGAATTAAGTTAATTACATCATTCTAATTAATTTAAAGTAAATTAAAATAATTACTTCATCATCACTAATCTTGCTTACATCATTATCAATTAATTATCAATCAATTAATTAATCATCCACCAATTATTTATTTTAATTAATCATCCCTGATTAATTAACCTTTAATTACATTCAAGTAATTATTCACAAATTAATTTCTTAAAATTAATTATATTTAACCAAATATAGTAATTAATTTTTAATTAATTTCTTATTTAATTAGCCATAAATTAAT
The DNA here is from genome assembly GCA_030765085.1 of Allium cepa. NCBI lineage: Eukaryota > Viridiplantae > Streptophyta > Magnoliopsida > Asparagales > Amaryllidaceae > Allium > Allium cepa. The sequence continues at coordinate 704,318,127 of CM060938.1, read as the reverse complement.
TACATTACTCCTTAATTAATTAATTACATTAATTAATTCCTTTTCATTTATTAGTTAATTCTAATTAAATCCATTCTCAATTACATTATTAATTATAATAATTAATGATCTCTAATTATATTTTCTTTTTAAATTAATTACATTAACTAATTAATCCTTTCATTGAACCATAATTGTTAATTACCCTTAATTAACTCTATTCAGTAATTAACTACCCTTAATTACTTCCCAATAAACTAATTACTTCATAATTAATTATCTCTAATAAATCCCATGATTAATTTACAAAGTAATTATACTGAAATTACTTTCGTTCATAAATCAACTTCAATTAATTACATTCAGTAATTACCCATTAATTACTTCTCTAAGTAATTTCTCTTCATTAAATTACATTAGGTAATTATATTCCACAAATCATCAAATGATTAATTTAAATTAATTAAACCGAATTAATTAACCTAATCTAATCATATTAAACTCAATTAATTACAATTAGTAATTAATTTCGTTAATTACTTCCATAAGTAATTATACTTAATAACTTATACAAATGATTATCTTTAAATTAATTAATGTAATTAATAATTAAAATTAATCACATTAATTAATTATTAAATAATCCTTAGTTAATAACCTTCATTAACTATTAAACAATTTATTAATTATTTCTAAAATAATTAACTTGTTTTAATCATTATTAGTTACAAATTAATTAATTAATTAACCCATTAATTACTCCCTAATTAATTAAATAATTAAGTGTTAATCAAAATTTAATTAATCCATTATTACTTGATTAATTAATTATTAATTATTAATCATTAATTTAAAAACTAATCTTATTTAATTAATGAATCTTAAATTTTCAGTTAATTAATCTTAACTTTTTAAGAATTAAATCCTTAATTTCTTTAAGTAATTATAAAATAAATTAATCATCCATTTAATTACTCTAATAATTAAATGAATAACAAATCATTAAATTATAATTTAATTTGAACAAGTTTTAAAATCATTTTAAAACCCTTCAAAATTTAAATAATGCTTTTCTTACAAAAGAAATTTACAAGGGTTAAAAACAATTTCTTTTTAATTTCAAAATATTTAAATTTTACTTCATCATTCAAAACTGTTAAACACTTGAATTTGTAGAAACTTAAATCTATTTTGAAACATAGATTCAAATCCGGATTTGAATTAAATTTAAACTTTGTGTAAAACATTACTTTATATTTAACTTTCCAAATTTAAATTCAAATTTCTTTAAATACATTTTAAACAATAAACCCCTTCAAGTTATTTAAACAAATTTTAAATTTAAAAACTTCATTCATTTTCAGCTTAATATTCAATTTAAACTTGAATCCATAATTAAAAATTAGATTTAAAACTTGTATTAAATCCTTTTTTAATATTTTTAAATTCAGTTTAAACTTTGAAAATAAAACAGGTTTCTAACCTATAACTCAACTAACTCGAGCAATACATAATTTACTCGTGCAAAACACTAACAGACTCGAATAAAAATTCGAGTAACATTCCATATGAATTTATTAAAAACTATAAGGTACTGAAAGTTTTACACATCCCTGTAACAACAGTATAGCCGAGCCTTACAATCCTTTTCTTCGAGTCCACTTCCCCAAATCTTCGAGCAAATCACGATGCAATCCGTAACAAACATGAGAACCCATCTTCCCAAACAACAGCATATACACTAAGAAGTTCGTGCACCTGCACCACCCCTTCATCCAATTCCGACCTCTCGCGACCATCCACGCACGTCGGCGATCTTCTCCCAATGTCATTCCGACCAACAGAGAGACTGCAGAAGCCCCAAATCAAAAACGAGCATTTGAGTCGAAATCTGGAACAAAGGGGTCGATACTGCAATTCACTTCAAACCCAAAATTTAGATCATCATAAGAACTTCACCTCCGGCCATGAACTCCTCCATACCTCGTCTATCCCCAGCTTGAACCACGAAGAACTCGATTGCCTCTAGGAACTTCGGTGATCAAGATTTACTGACGAACAGTAAACTAGGTTTAAAATTTTTGATCCTAAATTTTTACTGTCCCACTGCATTAATCCCCTATTAAATATTTTTCCACACAACTTAGTTCACTAGTCCATCACCAGAATCAAAATTTGCCACTCCGATCACCTAGATTGTCTGATTCAACCCAAAACACAATTTCCAAACAACCTAGAAATGCCCCCTTCAAATTTAAACTAAATTTTTTGAATTTAGTTTTAGAATTCAAGTTTTGGTTTATGTAATTGATTTAATATCTTAAATCAATAAATCGTAGATAATTAAAATTTTATTTATACAAAGTTTCCCTGTTATTTATTTCTTTTATCAGAGTCCATAACATATTTTTTCCCTAAATAAAATTTAAGACTTTAATTAGGATATACTAACATGTTTTGTTCAAATTTTGAACTTAGATATGAACTAGATTATGAGTTCATGATTTTTGAATCAATACTTAAATTCTGGAATCTAGAACAGGGAAGAATAAATTCACAGCAAACATGCATTCAAACCCATACATACATACCGACAATTTTCATCATACTCATCACAGGAAACAATTCAAGCAACCATATTAGTTTAAATTAGTTTTAAAATAAATTGTTACTCACAGATTTTTAGGGGCAGAGCAAACTTGTTTCTGGAAATGCTTGAAATTTGAATGGTGCTTCTTTTTTTTCATCATCTCTGATTTTAATTATATGTTCCCAGATGCAAGCTTGATTTACAGCTACATGCTTTCCAGAAGATGAATTGCAGGCTTCCAGAAAAATACATGTAGGACTTTGAAGTTTTCAAATGAATTCTAGGTTTATGAATTTGCAGAATTGTTGATGAAATGTTCAAAACAGAAAAGAAATGATCTTCAGTTTTAAAGATGATTCAGATAGCTGTAGTTTGATATGGTCAGAGGAGATTTAGGTTTTCAAATTTGTTTGAGAGGGGAAATTTACAGATTTGGTTTGAACAGTTTTTGTTTTGAAGAAGAAATTTGCAGATTTTGATCTTAGTCTAAATTTTGTTTACAGATCTTTGGTTTTGATTTTGAAGAAGAAGATTTCATATTTTCATGGCTGAAGATCTTAAGTTTTGAAAAAAAATATATAGAAAAGAAAAATGAACTTTAGAGGAGATGGATTTATATAAGTATATTTTGATTTTATTAAAAATACAAGAACAAGAAAAATAAGACACTTGTTCAATTTTAACATTTGTTACTTTGTCTTCTTATACGACCAACAGATGTCTTTTAGTATCTTAAGAAACTTACACATGTATTTAAGTGTTTTTATTTTAATTTTAAATTCTAAATTGTTTATAAAACTCTAACTTATTTTTATAAGAGCTTTTAAATCTTATTTTATTTTTTATGTAATATATAGATGAATTTTATTTCTTCTCCTTTTTCTAATTGAAAGAAATGAAACAAACAAATTATGATTATAAGCTTATTCAAATATTTTAAACATTTATTTCCTTTAAATTTTCAAAATATTGAATTCAAATTTAAATAAATTTATCAAATCCAATTTTAAAATCAAGTTATATATATATATATATATATATATATATATATATATATATGCATATATAACTCTTGTTAAAATAAAAATAAAAAATCCTATTTCTAAAAATCTATTTATGTTTTATGAAAACTAAGTATTATTATTTTTATTTAAAAATAACAAATTAAACAATATTAAATAATTTATAAAAGAGATTATAAACAAATTAAGATCATTTGTAATTTGCATTGTAAATTCTTATATATATAAAATTCAAGTAATATAAAATAAAACTTAGCTTTTATATTTATCTAATTTTAAATTCATATTTTTAAGCTAAATAAAATTTTAAAACAAATAAGATTTATCATAGTATAAACCATAACATTATTTATTAAATTGCTTTGAAAAGCCAATTCTTAAATCAAATTCCAAATTTACCAAATATAAATTAAAATTAGAAAATTGATTTATTTACTAAATTCCAAATCAAAGTTTATTAATTTACAATATATACAATTATGTAAAATGTAAATAGAAAACAATTTATTTATTTTAAAATGATAAAATCTTTCAATTTAAATATTTATTAAAAGATGATTATTAGATCAATTCAAAATTTTATTATCAAAAATTATTAAATCAAATAAATTTTTAAACACAGATTATTAAATTTATATTGCCAAATTTCCGGGATATCACATCCCCCCTTAAAAGAATTTCGTCCCCGAAATTTAAAACCAAAGGTAATTTAATAATCGATCTTAAGATTTTATTTTAAAACAAAAGCATATATTAAACATATGCTAACAACCATAGCAACCAATTCATTCAAACAAAACAAATCTAATTATCCAGATAAAAATTCTGGATAAAACTTCCACGAGTTTCCCCGGTATAAATATCAAGATACTCGCTCTACAGAATTCAAACAATCTATAATATTTAGCAATAAAGCTCCTATCTAACTAGATTTACATACTAACAGGATATCAGACTTCAGACAAGTCTGACTTCAACAGTCTCATCCTCCTGAACTCCTGGTTCCACAACCAGAGATAGATCATACACGTACTCCCTCATAGATACGTGAAACACATCGAATTCCAGTTATCCAAACTGGCAATTCAACTTTGAAAATCAAACACCAATCCTCACAAGAACACAGAAATGGTCCAAAACACTTCGGAGCCGACTTATCCAGTCTGACTCAATCCTATAGTACCTTAGATCGGAGAAAACTTACCCAAAATCAAATCTCCGACTCCGAAATCCAAATTCCTTCGTCTCTTGTCCACCAAACACTTCCGACGATCCCGGGCTGCTTACATCTCTCCCGATTAGCTCAACCTTCGCTGATGTCTTTAGAAACAAACTGGACCAAAATAACCCAACAGAATGATCTCCTCAAGATCAATCCAAAACAAAGAACACCAACTCTACTCCAGAAACATCAGAAAACTAACTTACTTCTCCTATCCGGAAAAGATAAAACAAAAGCACTCCCAAACTGCTTCCGCTGCATAACTCTGATCTGGAGTAGAAGAAAAACTAGAGCACAAACTGGACAACACATCTCAGAAATATGGTTCAACAGATCCAAAAAAGAAAACTCAAATGTCCCATCTGATCCAAAGCTGCTTCACCAAACCTCCGGTATCACTCCTAGAATTCAATTAATAAGAAAACTCAACCTCCAGATGCGGACAAACTTCTGATAGCTCAAGAGAATCACTCAAACTATCGCAAGTCACTTTTGCGATCAACCAGTCCAATGTCCAAAGAAAACTGTTCTCTCTTTACCAATCAGAACGGCTTACGCTTATCTAGCCAATCCATCACAGAAATGGAATCCACTCTGCTGCTTATGAAATCCTTCAGAAAAACTGCTAACCAGAAATCCTTCTTGTCAGCACAGTACACTCCGAGCTGTACTGTTGACACCGACGCCAAAGACTTCCTAATCCAAAGCTCTTCGAGAAACTCAGGCCTTAAACCAGACAGTAACATTCTGCTGAACCCAGCCTCAACATCGAAGCAAACATACTTCTTAAACTTGTTCCAAAGAAAAATCTTCGGAGACATCCATAGTCACCATGTCTCATCACACGGCTACTAATTCCTAAGGTATCAAGATACCATCATTCTCTTCTGCCCAACCGACAGATCCAAACTATACTCATCCAACTCAAAGATGATCTTCGAACCTTTACAGGTTACCTTCGGAGATAAATGAAATCCTTCATCACTACAAAGATCACTCGAGACGGTATTAGGTCTACAGTCTCGACAGATACACTTCCAACCTCAAACATTCAAACACCAACCAATGGTAGTCGTGTTACACACACTACTACCCCATCTACCTTTATAACTTATATTGGAAAACCAGAATGGGTAACCCAACAGATAGGTAGGAATAAATATATCTATATATATATGTATAAATTACAAATACGCTCTCTCAACATAGACACCACTCCAGAGCCTAGGTATTCACTCAACCTAATGCTCTGATACCACTGTAATGACCCGCCATATATCTCCACAGAATGACGCATCATTAATAAGAAAGAAAGGGATAGAAAATAGAAAAGAAAGAAGAGAAGAAGAAACAACATCAGAATCTCAACAGCGGAACGAATGAATTATATTAATAAGATAACTATTACATAGTATACAACACTAATCAGAGTTACATAGAATGAACAATATGCATCACATACTAGACAGTTATAAACACCTGTCTAGTTATACAACTCAATACAACTCAACAAAACCATACTAACACAGAGAACACACAGCGGAACTATATATCTACACGCAGAAGCCTCATGCTCCATTTGCTCCTCCATAATTCGTCAAAAGCTAACCTGAATCCCTTGGCTACTCATAAAAATTTGAGTACCCAAGAGTTTAAGAAAACAGAAGCTAAACTCCGGGTCAGACATGGGTCTGGTGTGAGTAACAGTTTAAAGTTGCTTAATTTTGAAAATCCCTTTTAAAAGAAAAGGCATCACGTAAGACTTCCCACACATAAACATGGAAAAGTTATTACCTTACGCTAACCAAAACATTTGATAGGAAATCCAGTGATATTATAATAGGTCAAGGGTTTTCAAATAAATATGAAATAGCCGAAATTGTTACATTATTAAATTCCAGCTACTAGCCACAAATGTGGGTAATGCAATCAAAACCGTTGGCACTTATTGGATTTTGGATTCCATCAATGGCAGGGCTACTAGGGTACCGTCCGTCACAGTACGTGGCCTAGATCAACGTACCGAGGAGTACGCCCGCTCCCCTGCAAAACAAGACCGGAACCATCCCTTACTGGACAGTTTCGAACAAGACAACCCCGCAGTTGGCTTCCGTTCCAACCGCCACACAGCCGAAATAAAAAGGTGCCTCTAGACAGGGGTAAATCTCGCTCTCCAGTGGGAGCTACCCACGAAGCCTTGCTACACCTCCACTATTTTAGCCATTCCCGGTTGATGAGGCTTGAGGCTACGATTACCTTTAGAGAACACATCTCTTAGAATGCTCATCGCCCACCTGACGATGTTCTGAAAGTATTCAATCCATACAAGTTCGTTCCGGGTTCGAACGAAACCGAAGGCATTATCTCGTTAAACTCATTTTGGAATCACCCTCAGAGTTAACGACGATTATCCTTGCACTCTAAATCACCATCTCGAACCTATAAGAACTATCTCCGTCAAACTCATCACGAAATCACCCCAGAGTTATACTGACGTATAGTCCTTACACCTCGAGTCTTCACTCTTCACAAGAGATTCACGACCTATCGTTAATTTGGATCGATGTGGTTTTCGGATATCCAAATATGGAAACCCGATCCCGGTCTCATAGAAATCCAAAGCGTGTCTTTTAAGGCCAAGTTGTTTTAAAGGTTTAAAACAATTCAATTACCTATATATCTAATAGATAAATCACAGATTCACAACAGATAATCAACACTATCATCACATCAGATAAACCATAATTTCATTATCCAAAAAGATAATCTATATCAATATCACAATGCAACCAATGCATCCAAATCACTTGACACTATCTATCTCATATTTGAGATTCAAACCATCTAGGCAAACAACATTATCCATCCATATAAGCAATGATTTACCACACCAAATATAATTAATTTAAAATGAATTAAATTAATTACATCATTCTAATTAATTTAAAGTAAATTAAATTAATTTCTTCATCATCACTAATCTTTCTTAAATCATTATTAATTAATTATCAATCAATTAATTAATCATCCACCAATTATTTATTTTAATTAATCATCTCTGATTAATTAACCTTTAATTACATTCAAGTAATTATTCATAAATTAATTTCTTCAAATTAATTATATTTAACCAAATACAGTAATCAATCTTTAATTACTTTCTTATTTAATTAACCATAAATTAACTACATTACTCCTTAATTAATTTATTACATTAATTAATTCCTTTTCATTTACTAATTAATTCTAATTAAATCCATTCTTAATTACATCATTAATTATCATAATCAATGATTTCTAATTATATTTTCATTTTAAATTAATTACATTAAGTAATTAATCCTTTAATTAAACCATAATTGTTAATTACCCTTAATTAACTCTATACAGTAATGAACTACCCTTATTTACTTCCCAATAAACTAATTACTTCATAATTAATTATCTCTATTTAATCCCTTGATTAATTTACAAAGTAATTATACTTAAATTACTTTCATTAATAAATCAACTTCAATTAATTACATCTAGTAATTACCCATTAATTACTTCTCTAAGTAATTTCTCATCATTAAATTACATTAGGTAATTATATTCCACAAATCATCAAATGATTAATTTAAATTTATTAAACTGAATTAATTAACCTAATCTAATCATATTAAACTCAATTAATTACAATTAGTAATTAATTTCCTTAATTACTTCCATAAGTAATTATACTTAATAACTTACACAAATGATTATCTTTAAATTAATTAATCTAATTAATAATTAAAATTAATCACATTAATTAATTATTAAATAATCCTTAGTAAATGACCTTCATTAACTATTAAACAATTTATTAATTATTTCTAAAATAATTAACTTGTTTTAATCATTATTAATTACAAATTAATTAATTAATTAACTCATTAATTAATCCCTAATTAATTAAATAATTAAGTGTTATTCAAAACTTAATTAATCCATTATTACTTGATTAATTAATTATTAATCATTAATTTAAAAACTAATCTTATTTAATTAATGAATCTTAAATTTTCAGTTAATTAATCTTAACTTTTTAAGAATTAAATCCTTAATTTCTTTAAGTAATTATAAAATAAATTAATCATCCATTTAATTACTCTAATAATTAAATGAATAACAAATCATTAAATTATAATTTAATTTAAACAAGTTTTAAAATCAATTTAAAACCCTTTAAAATTTAAATAATGCTTTTCTTATAAAAGAAATTTACAAGGGTTGAAAACAATTTCTTTTTAATTTGAAAATATTTAAATTTTACTTTATCATTCAAAACTGTTAAACAATTAAATTTATAGAAACTTAAATCTATTTTGAAACATAGATTCAAATCCAGATTTGAATTAAATTTAAACTTTGTGTAAAACATTACTTTATATTTAAATTTCCAAATTTAAATTCAAATTTCTTTAAATACATTTTAAACAATAAACCCCTTCAAGTTATTTAAACAAATTTTAAATTTAAAAACTTCATTCATTTTCAGCTTAATATATAAATTATACTTGAATCCATAATTAAAAATTAGATTTAAAACTTGTATTAAATCCTTGTTTAATATTTTTAAATTCAGTTTAAACTTTGAAAATAAAACAGGTTTCTAACCTGTAACTCAACTAACTCGAGCAATACATAATTTACTCGAGCAAAACACTAACTGACTCGAATAAAAATTCGAGTAACATTCCATTTGAATTTATTAAAAACTATAAGGTACTGACAGTTTTACACATCCCTGTAACAACAGTATACCCAAGCCTTACAACCCTTTTCTTCGAGCCCACTTCCCCAAATCTTCGAGCAAATCACGATGCAATCCGTAACAAACATGAGAACCCATCTTCCCAAACAACAGCATATACACTAAGAAGTTCGTGCACCTGCACCACCCCTTCATCCAATTCCGACCTCTCGCGACCATCCACGCACGTCGGCGATCTTCTCCCAATGTCATTATGACCAACAGAGAGACTGCAGAAGCCCCAAATAAAAAACGAGCACTTGAGCTGAAATCTGGAACAAAGGGGTCGATACTGCAATTCACTTCAAACCCAAAATTCAGATCATCATAAGAACTTCACCTTCGGCCATGAACTCCTCCATACCTCGTCTGTCCCCAGCTTGAACCACGAAGAACTCGATTGCCTCTAGGAACTTCGGTGATCAAGATTTACTTACGAATAGTAAACTAGGTTTAAAATTTTTGATCCTAAATTTTTACTGTCCCACTGCATTAGTCCCCTATTAAATATTTTTCCCCACAACTTAGTTCACTAATCCATCACCAGAATCAAAATTTTCCACTCCGATCACCTAGATTGTCTGATTCAACCCAAAACACATTTTCTAGACAACCCAGAAATGCCCCCTTCAAATTTAAACTAAATTTTCTGAATTTAGTTTTAGAATTCAAGTTTTCGTTTATGTAATTGATTTAATATCTTAAATCAATAAATCCTAGATAATTAAAATTTTATTTATACAAAGTTTCCCTGTTATTTATTTCTTTTATCAGAGTCCGTAGCATATTTATTTACCTAAATAAAATTTAAGACTTTAATTAGGATATACTAACATGTTTTGTTCAAATTTTGAACTTAGATATGAACTAGATTATGAGTTGATGATTTTTGAATCAGTACTTAAATTCTGGAATCTAGAACAGGAAAAATAAATTCACAGCAAACATGCGTTCAAACCCATACATACATACAGACAATTTTCATCATAGTCATCATAGGAAACAATTCAAGCAACAATATTAATTTAAATTAGTTTTAAAATAAATTGTTACTCACAAATTTTTATGGGCAGGGCAAACTTGTTTTCTGGAAATGCTTGAAATTTGAATGGTGCATTTTTTATTTCATCATCTCTGATTTTAATTGTATGTTCCCAGATGCAAGCTTGTTTTACAGCTACATGCTTTCCAGAAGATGAATTGCAGGCTTCCAGAGAAATGCATGCAGGACTTTGAAGTTTTCAAATGAATTCCAGGTTTATGAATTTGCAGAATTGTCGATGAATTGTTCAAAACACAAAAGAAATGATCTTCAGTTTTAAAGATGATTCAAATAGCTGTAGTTTGGTTTGGTCAGAGGAGATTATAGGTTTTCAAATTTGTTTGAGAGGGGAAATTTACAGATTTGGTTTGAACATTTTTTGTTTTGAAGAAGAAATTTGCAGATTTTGATCTTAGTTTAAATTTTGTTTACAGATCCTTGTTTTTGATTTTGAAGAAGAAGATTTCAGATTTTCATGGCTGAACATCTTAAGTTTTGAAAAAAAATATAGAAAAGAAAAATGAATTTTAGAGGAGATGGATTTATATAAGTATATTTTGATTTTATTAAAAATACAAGAATAAGAAAAATAAGACACTTGTTCAATTTTAACATTTGTTACTTTGTCTTCTTATATGACCAACACATGTCTTTTAGTATCTTAAGAAACTTACACATGTATTTAAGTGTTTTTATTTTAATTTTAAATTCTAAATTGTTTATAAAACTCTAACTTATTTTTATAAGAGCTTTTAAATCTTATTTTATTTCTTATGTAATATATAGATGAATTTTATTTCTTCTCCTTTTTCTAATTAAAAGAAATGAAACAAACAAATTATGATTATAAGCTTATTCAAATATTTTAAACATTTATTTCTTTTAAATTTTCAAAACTTTGAATTCAAATTTAAATAAATTTATCAAATCCAATTTTAAAATCAAATTATATATATAGATGCATATATAACTCTTGTTAAAATTAAAAATAACAAATCCTATTTCTAAAAATCTATTTATTTTTTATGTAAACTAAGTATTATTATTTTTATTTAAAAATAACAAATTAAACAATATTAAATAATTTATAAAAGAGATTATAAACAAATTATGATCATTTGTAACTTGCACTGTAAATTCTTATATATATAAAATTCAAGTAATATAAAATAAAACTTTGCTCTTATGTTTGTCTAATTTAAAATTCATATTTTTAAGCTAAATAAAATTTTAAAACAAATAAGATTTATCATAGTATAAACCCTAACATAATTAATTAAATTGCTTTGAAAAGCCAATTCTTAAATCAAATTCCAAATTTGCCAAATATAAATTAAAATTAGAAAATGGATTTATTTACTAAATTCCAAATCAAAGTTTATCAATTTACAATATATACAATTATATATATTGTAAACAGAAAACAATTTATTTATTTTAAAAAGATAAAATCTTTCAATTTAAATATTTATTAAAAGATGATTATTTGATCAATTCAAAATTTTATTATCAAAAATTATTAAATCAAATAAATTTTTAAACACAAATTATTAAATTTATATTGCCAAATTTTCGAGATATCATAAAAAGCTACTTGACAGCACTTTATCTACTTGCTTATAAGTTAACATAGAAGCATTAAAATGGTGTAGAAGATTTTTGCTCTAGAAAACAATTATCAAAAATCTCAATGATCAAATTGTCAATTTCGAAGCTAATGTTAAGAGCAAGGGTGAAGCGATTTTCACATTGAAGCGTCAAGTCAAGTCAAATCCTTTAATTAACTTCGACCATAAAATGTTAGAGATTTTTCAACGAGTAAGTGATTTGAAAATTAAGTTGAAAGATAGTCAATCAATCGCTCGAGTTCAATATGGGAAGTAATATTTCAAACGTCGATTCACCAGCTTCTTCCATTGTTCCCTATGTTGCAAAATTAACAAGATCTACTTCTCTTGCTATCCAAAAATTCCCTACTATGACTAATCCTCCTATTGGTTTAGGCGAAAATATAGTAAGAGAATGGTGTAGGAAAGTCAAATTTAAAATGATGAAGTATTTCGATGAGCAACATAAGATGAGAAAGTCACAACGCATGAATGATTATGCTGCTAAAATTCAAAAGCTTGACTGTGAGATATTTACTTCGAAAGCATATCGCTGACTTGGGAAGAGAAAATAAAACCCTTAAAGGTGCGAAAAAACCCTTTAACCGTGCTTTGTAGACCAACATCAAGGCTATTGATTATGAAGATAAGATGAGAAAGAAAGATAAGAAACTTAAAGAAGTTATTTGCATCGCTATTCATCACATTGTAGATCCTTTAATTACTGAGAATATGAATAAAGATGTACAAGACTTACGAACCATTTATATTAATGAAGTGTATACATTTCTTCTTGTATATTTGTAAATAATTTCAGAAATTGTGTAAATTGTGAAAATTTTGTAAATATCACATGTTTCGTGATCTTTTCTTGCAATGTTGTTTCTGAAACATTTGTATGATAGCTTGTACCATAAATTCTGTATTTGTTGGATCTTACAATTTTTTTCTGTTCAGCTTTCCCTGAAAAGCATGAAGCAAACAATATTCTTATTATTAGCTTAAAATTTATATAAAATTTTATGTTTATCATTTGCAGAGATTAATATATCATTACGTCAACATATGACAATTAGTGAAAAGTATTTGCTTTTGATGAAATATTTTGCAACCCATCCTTGGTAGTGGTAAGAGATAACTAAGAATTCAACTTTAAACATATTGCTGGAATATCTGAAGTCTGATAGTAGAAAACCAGTGTCTCAACCAAGGATACAAATGTTTTTATAAAGTCATACTCTAGAGATAAATGACAAAAAGCTAATAATAACCATGGAATAGAAGTCTGGAGATCATTGCCTGAACACTGGTGGTATAAACCCAATGACCCAGATTCGGGGATAACAAATGAAATTCAAAAGTTAGGTATTTTGGAACCTAGATTAGGTTATTGGTGATAATACCAAAAATCCATGATAGTCTTCACAATTCAAGTACTGGGCCCAGATTCGGGCATTAATGAATGAAGTTAAGTAATAGCCTGAAATCCTAGATTCGGGTGAAGTTAAGAAATAATCTCAAAACCCAGATTTTGGTGTTAGTGGTAGATAATAAGAAATTCATAATAATTTTCTTCGTAATAGAAATCTCAAGCCTAGATTAGGGTTTTAATAAGTGAAGTCCGATAATAGTTTTGAAACCCAGATTCGGGTATTAACAGATGAAGTTTAAAAATGAGAAACCAAAAATCCAGATTTAGGTATTAAGAAACAAAATTCTGTTCCATCTCTTTTGGTTTTGACTCCTTTGACGTGTGTAAATCCCTTAGGTTTTGTATGTAGTTGCGGTTTGACTAGCTATTTCTCAGGCTTGGACATCTTAGTCCACCATTTAGTATGTTGCTTCTCGGGCTTGGACGTCTTAGTCCGATGTTTATTGTGCCGCTTCTTGGGCTCAAACGTCTTAGTACATTGTTGTCTAGTTCTCTTGGTTAGCTTCTTAAAAAGATGGAACCAAGAACTTACCCAACCTCCCTCTAAGAGGCGCCCTAACCTGGCCATAACGTGGTGTGACCAAGGGCTCGTCGACGCTTTAACCTGGCCATAGTGTGACGTAAATAAAGACTTACACTCCTTACTCCAGGTGGTACCCTGCCTTGGCCATAGCGTGGCGCAAACAGGGGCTTGTCGATGCTTATCCTGGGCATAGCGTGGCACATATAAAGGCTTACACTCCTCCCTCCAGAAGGTGTGCTACCTTGGCCATAATTTGGTAGTGGCAGGGGCTTGTCGATGCTTTATCTTGGCAATATCGTGGCGCAGATAATGGCTTACACTCCTCCCTGTAGGAGGTGCTCGACCCTGGCCAACTCGGACAGAGGCTTTGACCATTTAAGGTAATGTACAACCCATATGTGGAGGCCCGAAGCTAAGCGCTATAGATGCTGCAGTCATCCATAATATTAACCTCCAGTGACCAAATACGGTAAAGTTAATGGTATTCATAATTTCAGCATCACGTGAATATGAAACATCACCACAATTTCAAAAACATCTTTTCACGTTACATTTTCAAAACATGTTCCATCTACAAATTACAAAATCCCATCACTTTATAAGGTTCATATAAAATTTAATTACTACATAAATATGCCTAGAGCGATATATGATGATGCCCTATTGTTTGACCATAGTACTAAATAGTTATAACAGACTTATTACAAACATAGCGGAAAAACATCAAAATGAAACAAACTGCAACTCCTAAATAGCTATCGGTCAGCCACCTGCTTGTCTTCGGAAGCATTATTCGCAAACCTACTAAAACCTGTAAATCCTCAACTCTCAGCCTACTCAAATCAATTTTGAGCATATGAGAGTTGAAGGGGAGAAACATAAACTTCGAGTCAGACATAAAGCCTGGTGCGAATAATACTATACATCTCGGTTGTTTGATATTAAGTGAGACAACGCTACTTAGGAGAACGGGTTTCCCCTCACTAATATCCTCTTAAAACATATCTTTTGCAAACCTTTATCTTGGAACCAAAAATGGTTAAAACTGTAAAACATTATTATGTAAATATACATATCAGGTAACAAATGAACTATCTGTCAGAACACTTTAGTTTTGTTTGGCTAACCCCTAACCTTTGGTTGACTGTGGCATACTAAACAATATAATCAAAATAATCTAACACCTATTAGATACTCCTCTTCTAGACAGTCTGTCTCTAGCTATCTGTTAAATACTCCTCTTTTGGACGATCTATTCCTAACATAACATCTCCCAGGGTTAGCAGATCCTAATGGTTTTGCAGGCTCATCAATAACCTATCTATATACAAATATATATTCCTTTCTGCGTGTACTCATAATTTTAGTCTTACCTATGATAAATCCTTAAACACTCAAATTTTTGACTAAATTAGCGGTGGCTAATAGCTAATGTATAGGGCGCGACCCTATACCGGTCCCATCTTTTATTCTAATATCTAAGTCATTTTACATAAATTTTCCTTGAAAACCTTTTACTCTCAAATTGTTTAAAATTTTAAATCAAACTTAAACAAGGAAAATATTTACTTTATGCTTTAATCAAAACCACCTTGCTATGATATACATACTTTACAAAAATCTTTGTTGATGAAAACATTCAAACCTTTGAAAGTACCTCTTTCAATCCCACTAAAAGTATCGCTTTCGTAACCAAATAAACCATTTCTTTCATCTTGGCCGAAATGCCAAGCTTCCTTTCAAAACCATTTACATAGACCTTTTGAATCCATTGAAATACCTTTTCCTTTGAAAGCCAAAAACCTTAGACACCCTATCTTTAAAACATTTAAGCATAGCCTTTCAAAATCGTTGGAAAACCATTCCTTTAAACCTTTCGAACCATTCGAACCTATCGAGGAACCACCCCTTAGAAACCCCCCTTAAAAACCTTTTGAAAGCATCAAAACCTTAAACCTCTCGAAAGCATTTAGGTTAAATTTTAAAACATGAGGAAACACCTTTTGAAACCATTCAAAACCATCTCTTTCTAAACTATTTAGTTAATCTTCAAAAATCTATAGGGGGCACAAACAACAGGGTCAAAAGCAACTTTTTTGTAAGCCAAAACCTAAGTAATGAAGTGATGGTGTCGAAACCATCCTTCCGAAAGCATTAGAGAATGGACAGGGTTTTTGTAAAACAAAATCAACCCTTTGGAATGCATTGCTTCGTAATGTAGAAAGCGACAGTTAAGGCTTCGACCTAGTCGAAAGAGGTTATGTAAACGCAAAGGTGCAACCTCCTAAAACCATCGATTTAAACCATTTGACCCAGTCGTAAGCAAACCAAGTCGAAAGAAAAGCAGGTGCATTTTCAATTGAAAGCAAAGTAACACTTCGGCCTCCTTCGGAACCCCTGGTTTCGACCGAGTTCCTTCCGCTTTTGTCCAATTCACTATGTACTAGGTTAATGATACTATATGCATTTGTTTCAATGGCACAAAGGCAGAACTACTAAGTCGAAAGCTAACCAATCGGAAGAAGGGCCCCGAAGGTGGCGTAATATGCATTTGGCATGAAAAACTGGTTTTTAACCTTTTTAAGTAATATTTTTAACTAACCTGCCTTATTTGTCAAAATCTTATTGGTTGCTAATTTTTCTTTTCTAAAAGCATTGCCATAACATTATAATTTATTAATATAAATCATTTAAAAATTACACCTTCTCCTTTTGTAAATATATAAAACATTTAAGTCTCATACCTTAAATAATTTTATTATTCACCAAATACTTTGGAAAATTCTACAGAAATTCTAGAATTTTTTTTAATATGTTTTCTAACATATATAAATTTTAGAACCAAATTATTTATAATTTAACCATAAATTATTTATAACCCACTAAATCATTTTCTTCACTAAAAAATTAATCTAAAATCAAGGTTAGTTCAGAAAATTATGAAAATTGAAATCCATCTCTAAAATATCATTTCCAATTTATATCAAAAATTGCAAAGCATTTGGATGTCATTTAATAGGGATTTCTCATCAAAACATATCATAAAATCTATATAAATATGCATAAATCATCAACAAGCATATATAAACATTTTGTCCTTCAAAATCATGGCTAAACTATGCAGGATAATTTTGGATTCTCTCTAAACCAAAAACATTTAAGAAATAAGAGATGTAGTCATTATTCACCCTAGCTTTATCATTTAGGATGTGAGATTTGATCTTGATTAAGTGATTTAATTCTTCCTCTTGAATCCTAGATTTTCTTCTTCCTCTTTGATAAAGGTGGCCCGCCTTAGACTTAAATTTTTTGCCTGTGAACGTATGAATGAATGTATGGAAGTAAATTCCTAAAGATTTATGGTATTAAAATGCTCTATTTCCTATTTTACCCCCCACCCCTCCCCCTCTATTTGCCTTAACACTTCATTCTTTAGTACATTTATTTATTAATTATTATGGCACAACTACCTCTTAGTTAAATCACAAATCTCAATCCATTAATCAACCTACATTATTATTTTTGTTTAGCTATTTAAATTACTTAAATAATGTTACTAAAAATATGGGGTGTTAGAGGCTTCGCTCCTTAAGAATTTCGTCCTCGAAATTACGATAAGGTGCACAACAAATCAAACATAAAGATAAAACATACAATCAAACAAATCAGGATAAGCGTCTCTAATCCTGCTCTCAGTCTCCCAAGTACAGTCTCTGTCATGATCACTCCATTGGACCTTTGCTAATCTGACTATCTTGTTTCTTAACTTCTTCTCATCTCTTGCGACTATTCGAACAGGCTTCCTAACTATAGTCAAGTCCGGTTCCACTATTAAATCCTCTAACACAGTTGGTGCTATTATAGTGTTTGGATCCCTATCACGCTTCCTCAGATGAGATGCATGGAAAACATTGTGGACTCCTGCCAAACTACTCGGTAACTGTGCTCTGTACGTGTGTTTCCCGATCCTCTCTAAAATAGGAAACAGTCCTAAGAATCTCGGTGCTAACATCCCTTCTTCCCAAACCTGATAACACATTTCATCGATGATACTTTGACGAAGACATGATCTCCAATAAAGAACTCTAAATCTTCCCGTCTTCTATCTTCATAGCTCTTCTGCCATCATTTTCGCCCTTATCGGCTCAATCTTCTCTGCAAATTATCTTACCAAATCAGGACAAAGGACTAATCTATTTCCAGTCTCTAACCAACATGCGGGAGATTTGCATCATCTTCCATACAAAGCTTCAAACGGTGCCATCTTTATAGTAGTCTGATAAGCATTATTATACGAAAACTCGACTATGCGTAGACGGTCATCCCATGATCCCCCGAAGTCTAATATACAAGCTCTTGACAATTATTCCAAGATCTTGTTGACTCTTTCCGTTTGCCCATCTATTTATGGGCGGTAAGTGGTACTCATCTTTGGCTTGGTGCGTAAACTTTCCTGTAGACTATTCTAGAAATTGCTAGTTAATAAGGAAGCTCTATCACTAACAATACTACTAAGATTTTCGTGCAGTCTAACCACTTCTTTGTAAATAACTTAGCCAATGCTGGTGCTATGCTATTTAACTTAACAAAAATGAAATGGGCACTCTTGGTCATCTGTCCACTATGAGCCATATACTTTCATTTCCTCTATTAGATCTTGACAACTCGTCTATGAAATCCACAGAAATAGAATACCACTTTCATATTGAAATATCCAATGGCTGAAGCAACCCACTTTTCTTTTGATGCTCGGCTTTTACCTGCTGACAGTTCAAACACTGTATCACCCATAAGCCTAAATCCCTGCCTCTTCATTCCTTCCAGAAATACTTCTCATCATATCTTGATACATCATTGTTCCTCCTAGATGAATAGTGTACTTCGAACGATGGCATTGCTCCAAAACTTCCTTATGTCTTCCACATCTGGAACATATAATCTACCCTTCTTTCTCTACCACCCACTTTGGTCAAGACTGAAATCCTTCAAGCCATTGCTTTTTTCCATTCGCTGTCTTCCTGATCCTTTTGGCTAACATTGGATCCTCATCCTGTTTAGAAGCAATCTTCCCAATCAATACTGATCGGACTTCTAAACAAGATAACATAGCAGATTCTCCACTAGACCCAGCCTCAGATCTCCACTACACTCTGCAAGTCGACAACGTTTCCAAATCTTTCCATTCTGCTAACATAGCCAACACTACATTTTGATGCTTCCTTCTAAGTGCATCGGCAACCTTGTTGTCATTCCCTAGTGTGTACTCAATTCCAAAATTATAAGCAGTAATAAACTCTAACCATCTCCGTTGTCTCATGTTCAGCTCCCTCTGAGAGAACAAGTACTTCAACGAATTATGATCCATATAAAGCTCAAACCTCTCTTCCAAAAGGTAATGTCTCCACACCATCAAAGAAAAATATAACTACAGCTAACTCTAAGTATTGAATTGGGTACCTAACCTCATTCGGACGCAATTTAGAAGCATAGGCAATCAATTTATCTCTCGGCATCAACACTGCTCCAAATCCAGTTCCACATTCATCTGTATAAACTACTAAATTTAGATTCCCCTTGGGAACAACTAATATGGGTGCATGGTTCAATAAGTGTTTCAAGCTCGGGACTGCTTCCTTAAACTTATTTTTCCAAACAAACTTCACATCCTTTTGTGTTAGCTTGGTTATCGACGCTGCTATCCATGAAAAATCCTTTGTAAACCGTCGATAATATCAAGCCAATCCAAGAAAACTTCTTATCCTAATCACTATTTCTGGTCTCCTCCAACCATTCAATGCTTCGTTCTTAGTTGGATCTACTGTCAATCCTCTTTCTGAAACTACATGACTAAGAAACATCACCTCCTTCTTCCAGATATGACACTTCAAAAACTTCGCCTTCGGCTGATGTTTTCTTAAAGTCTCAAGAACCACTCTAAGATGAACTTCATGCTCTTCCTCTTCCTTAGAGTGTATAAAAATATCATCTATGAACACCAACATGAATCTATCTAAGTGCTCTCTGAAAATTCGGTTCATCAAGTCTAAAATGAATGTGGGCACATTAACTAGTCCGAACAGCATAACTAACCATTCGTATAATCAATATATGGTCCTAAACGTCATCAAAGGTATACTATCTTCTGCTACTCTAAACTGATGGGATCATATAGCCAAATCCAACTGAGAAAATATCTTGGTTCCACACAACTGATCGAATAAATCGTCAATTCTAGGCAATGGATATCGATTCTTTATCGTCTTCAATAACAATCCATATTTTAATAATACTATCTATAATGTTTAATTAAAAAAATTAAATAAAATAATGTAGATATTAATAAGTTAAGAATTGATTAGATAATTGTAGTAGCGCCATATTAGTGTATAAACTAAAATGAAATAACATAAGCTAATGTGTTAGGATATGAGAAGGGCAATACGGTAAATAGGAGAAAGGCTTATGCCCTAATCTCTTAGGAAATAAAACTCACGTTCATTTTCATTTAGCACACTAAAACATCAAAGGTCAGCCACCATTATTGTTCTCAAGAGAAGATTAAAGCTAGGATTCAAGTAAAGGAAGATAATTAACAAAATCTACAACAAATCTCAACTCTTATAGTTATATATATGTGTGTGTGTATGTATGCTTGTTGATGAATTATATACGGTCATGTTAGATTTTATAATATATTTGATATGAAAACCCTATTAGATGACATCCAAATGCCTTGAAAATTTATATATAAGTCAGAAATGATATTTTAGATATAGGTTTCAATTTACAAAATTTTCCGAATTAATGTGAATTTTATATAAGTTTTATATTGAGGAAAATGTTTTATTGGTTTATAAATTGTTTACGGCTAAAATAATAGATATTTGGGTTTGAAATTTTCATATGTTGGAAAACATATTGAAATATATTTTCAAGGATTTTTCTAAACGTTTCCTAAGTTATTTGAGGAATATATAAAATTATTTAAGGTATGGGACATAAATGTTTTTTTATATTTAATTATGGAGAATGGGCATTTTATAAAATAAAATTATTATTTAATTCTAAAAAAAAGGCAGCACTTTTCTAAAAATATTTGTTAACCAATGAGGATTTTACAAATAAAGGCATGTTATTTGAAAATTATCCTTTTTAGATTAAAACAAAGATATCATACTTTTGGCATGTTTTAGCCAATTCTAGCATTAAACCTTCCGACCCAGACCTTTCGACAAGGTCGAGAGGTTCATAGATTTGGACAAGGTCAAACCCATGCACATGGTACTAAGTTGCTTGGTACATAATGAATTGGACATGGTCAAAGGGCTCTGAGTCGAAAGGTTGGTTGCCAAAGAGGTTGAGCTGTGTTTGTTTTATAAACCAATGATAGCCTGCTTTGCTTTTGAATAAGAGCTTTCGACTTGTTTTCTTTTGACTAGGTCAAATGCTTAAAATAAATGTTTTATACCTTTCGACAAAGTCGAAAGGTTATTGCTGTTTTATCACTATTTTTTTTTGAAACCTTTCAACACAGTCGAAAGGTTATTGCCGCTTTTATTCGGTT
This sequence comes from Allium cepa, assembly GCA_030765085.1. Taxonomy (NCBI): domain Eukaryota; kingdom Viridiplantae; phylum Streptophyta; class Magnoliopsida; order Asparagales; family Amaryllidaceae; genus Allium; species Allium cepa. The sequence goes on along the minus strand of CM060938.1, from coordinate 704,296,369 downwards.
TTGTTTTGAACCTTTCAACAAAGATGAAAGGTTTACTTGTTTTAATACTAGTTGTTTTCCATGCTTTTGAAAGGAAGCTTTTGACTTAGGTGATTTACTCTTGTTTTATAAACTAACCCAAGCTTTTAAAGGAGTGGTTTTAAAGGTTGTGGCCCGTTGTTTTGAATATAATGTTATAATGCTATAAAAGAAAACCTTTCTACAAGTTCGAAAGGTTTCCAATGAAGTCGAAAGGTTTTAAATGAAGGTTTTTCAATAGTTTTAAATTGAACCCAGTAAGTCTTCGAAAGGTTTTTTTGAATGATTTCAATAGGTTTAAGTTCAATGACTTCGAAAGGTTTAAGTTGAATGATTTCGAAAGGTTTAAGTTCTATGAATTCGAAAGGTTTAAGTTGAAAATTTCAAAAGGTTTAAGTTCAACGATTTCAAAAGGTTTTAGTTGAATGATTTCAAAAGGTTTAATGAATGGTTTCGAAAGGTTTTAGTCCATTGGTTTTGATAGGTTTGATGAATGATTTCGAAAGGTTTTTATTCATTGGTTCCGAAAGGTTGAGATGGAATGTTTTCCAAGGCTTTTCTAGGATAACGTTTTAAAGAGATTTTTAAACAAGGATGTCCAAAGTTACATTACTTTTGAAAGGTTCACTTTTTAATGGTTTCGAAAGGTTTGATGAAAAGTTTCGAAAGGTAAGGCTATGGCCTATTGACCTAGGTAATTAAAAGGTTTTCGCTTGGTTTTGGAAAGAGGCACTTTCAAATATTTAGAAAGAGGTTCTTTCAAGCTTCTAAATGTTTCCATCAACTAAAATTTGAGTAAAGAAGATATATATAACATGGTGATATGACCTTGAGTAAAGCATATAGATTATATATTTTCCTTGTTCAAGTTTGACTTAAAGGTTTTAAATCATTTCGAAAATGTTTCAAGGAAAATTATGGTAGGGGATCCTTAAGTGAAAACGACTCAGATAATAGAAAACTAGATGGGACTGGCATGGGGTCGTGCTTTATACATTAGCTTTCAACCCCAACTAATTATTGTCCAAAATTCTAGTGTGTAGGGCTTTGTCACAGGTAGACTAAAATTATGATTACACACCGAACGGAATATATGTTTGTATAGAGATAGGTTATTAGCGAGCTCAAAAAACTATTATGATCAGGAAGACCTGGGAGATGATAAAGTTAGGGATAGATGGTCCAGAAGAGAATTATTTAAGAGATAGTTGAGGAAAGGCCGTCGAGAAGTGAAGTATTTAACAGATACTTAAGGATAGGTAATCTAAAAGAAGAACAACTAACAGGTCTTAGACTAATTTTTATTGTGTTATCTGGTATGCCCGAGTCAGCTAAAGATTTAAAGTTATCCAAACAAAACTTATGTGTTTGAAAAGATAGTTCATTATTACCCGATGTTTATGTATGTTTACATGATGATGCTTTACAACGTTAAATCTGTTTTGATTGCAGGAAAAAAGGTTTTGCAAAGATATGTTTTAAAAGGATGTTAGTGAAGGAAAACCCGTTCTGCTAAGCGGCGTGGTCTCATTTAACATATATATTCAGGGATGTATAGTATTATTCATACTAGGCTTTATGCCTAACTTGATGTTTATGTTTTCCCCTTAAACTCTAGGGTGCCTAAAATTAATTTGAGTGGGCCGAGGGTTTAAGGTCTTTTCAGGTTTAGTAGGATGACGAGTAAGACTACCGGAGGCTTGTAGGAGGCAAATGGATAGCTATTTAGTAGTTGTAGTTATTATTTATGTTTCGATGTATTTCTGCTGTGTTTTGTATTAGGTCTATTATGACTCTATGGAACATATATTTTAAATCCAACGAAGTAAAAGTTGTTTGAAATCTTTGTTTTGTTTCATATTCAAGTGTTTTTGATATTATTGATACCATTAACATAGCCATATTTAGTCGCCAGAAGCCAATACTATAGATGATTGCAGCAACTGTAGTGCTTAGTTTTAGGACTCTAGATATGAGATGTTACATCTTCTCATTCAGCTTACGATAATCGATACGTAACCTTAAAGATTTTTCCGGCTTCTTAGCAAACACTACGGCTACTACCAAGGTGAACTACTTGGTCTGATAAAATTCTTCCCTGCCAATTCCACCAATTGCACCTTTAGCTCTCTGATCTCTGTAGGTGTCATCCTACTAACGGCTTACTAACTAGTTCTGCTCCAGGCACCAAATCTATTTTAAACTCAAAGGCTCATTTCGGTGGAAATTCTACTACCGGCTCAAAGACATCCACTAATTCTCTAACCATGAAAACTCGATTCAACTTGTCTTCTAATTCCATAACGCCCAACAAAGCATTCACCTCATAGCTAGGGCTTTCTATGGTATATACAATCCGATCACTACAATTAAGGTGTCTAAGTGATATTTTCCTACATGGAAATATATCCTAGCATCATGCTTACTTAACCAATCCACGCCTAATATAATTCTGAACCATGCAAAGTCAAACACATGCAAACTGCAAACAAAGGTGTAACCTACTAAGTCACACTCTAAGTGGTCATACTTCATCCCAAGTGTCACATACCCTCCCATCAGATTTTCGAATCTTAAGGAAGTAACTAAATATATGGGTTCTAGGTTAAGCTTATCTGCCAAACATCAAGACATAAAAGAATGTAATGCACCAGTATTAAACAAAACGCTAACAGACATACAATGGATCAAAAGCGTACCTTCCAATATTGATTTCCTTTATCCTATGCCTTTGGCCATGAGGTAGCTGGTTCCAATGCAAATACTTTTCCTCTCCCTCCCTTTGTCTATTCTTTGCATAGATTCTTATAGTGGCCAATCTGATCGCAATTGAAGCACTTGATGTTCTTCTTCTTGATCACTTCGTCCGCCTTTCCAATGCGGCATTCGTTAGCAAAGTGTCCCTTCTTGTCGCACTAACAACAAACCACTTCATACTTTCCTTTCTTCATGGCTCCACCTTTCTGAGCACTCTTCTTATGAAAGAATTTTCTCTTATGACTCTACCCCACCTAGACTTCCTTTTCCTTACTCTTCTCCAACAAATCAAGCATTTCCTTGTTCCTCAAAGCCATCTCCACTACAACGTCACAAGGGTTTCTAATATGAGGTAACATATCCCTTGCCAATTCAAGCTTCAGCTCCCTAATGAACTTCTCAATTCTCTTCAACACAGTATCACAGTAGCATAACCATACCCAGCCATCTCCTCAAATCTTCTAGCGTACTCCAAAACAGACATCTCCATTTGCTTCAACTTAGCAAATCCTTATCATAGTAGACTACGCCACTACATACATGAACCTCTCTTGAAACCATCTCCAAAACTCGACCCATGTCATCTCCTCTTCATTTACTCCAACAGTTATACTATATCACCAAAATAAAGCTGCATCCTGAAGCTATCTTGAAGCAAGCCTCCTCCTCTGGTCATTATTGAGCCCCATTTCTATAAAAATCCTCTCACAATGCAGCAACTGGTTCTCTACTTCTTTATCATTCTCAGTTCCAACAAAAGTTTTCCCTCCAAGCCTAGCATAATCTCTGCTCAAGATAACATAATGGTTGACCACCGGAGCTTCTTGAAATCCTACTCCATCATTTCCTCCAACCACTCTAGCAGTAATTTCATCTTGCATTATATACATGAAAAACTGATACATAGCTCCCATATCCACTTGTCGGACTCCAGCACCAACATTCCCTACTTGTGCCCAACCTTGGTTTCTCCCGGAATATGGTCTAGCATTTCATTTGCGGTGGTGCTTCTCCAAGATTCACTCTTCCACTTCTAGCATTCATATATGTATTCAAGCCTCGTGAGATATAGAATAATAGCCTAAGAGAGATAGGAAACTAAAGATATAGCATATAATTATATATAGCAAATATAAGTATGTTGCTATAGCATTGTCTCATTCCCCAACCTTACTCTAATTCCTTAGGATTATGTTTTCAAGAATCATTTTTAGTTAAGGTTTTTCATAAACCCATGCTCTGATTCCAAGTTGTAACTTCCCTGTCTGGAGGCTTGAAGATAAGCACTATTGATGCTACAGTCATCCATAGTATTAACCTCCGGTGACCAAATACAGTAATGCTAATTATATTTAAAATATCAGCATCACATGAATTTGAAACAAAATCATAGATTTCAAAAACATCTTTTCATATTACATTTTCAAAACATGTTCCATATTCAAATTACATAATCCATTCTCTCTTCCAGATTTAGATAAAACATAATTATTACATAAACACGCCAAAAGCGACAGATGATGACACCCTCTTGGTAGACCAAAGTACTAAATATTCATAACTGACTTATTACAAACACAGCGGAAATACATCAAAATGAAACAAACTGCAACTCATAAATAGCTATTCGTCAGCCACCTGCTCATCTCCAGAAGCTTTATTCATAAACCTACAAAAACCTATAAATCATCAACTCTCAGCCTACTCAAATCAATTTTGATCTCCTAAGAGTTTAAGGGAAAAAACATAAATTTCGAGTCAAACATAAAACCTAGTGTGAATAATACTATACAACTCGGTTGTTTGATATTAAGTGAGACCATGCCGCTTAGCGAACAGGTTTCGTCTCACTAATATCCTCTTAAAAAAATATCTTTTGCAAACCTCTATCCTGCAACCAAAACTGGTTAAAACCATAAAGCATTATTATGTAAACATACATATCATGTAACAAATGAACTATCTACCCGAACACCATAGTTATGTTTGGCTAACTACTAACATTTGACTAAATCGGGCCTATCAAACAGTATAATCAAAATAATCTAACACCTATTAGACACTACTCTTTTGGATGGTCTGTCCCTAACAATCTGTTAAATACCCCTCTTTTGGAGTTCTGTTCCTAACTTAACATCTCACATGGTCACCTGATCCTAATGGTTTTGTAGGCTCACCAATAACCTATATGTATACAAATATATATTCCCTTCTATGTGTAATCATAATTTTAGTCTTACCTGTGATAAAGCCCTGGACACTGGAATTTTGGACTAAATTAGCTAGGGCTAATAACTAATGTATATTGCGCAACCCTATACCTATCCCATATGGTATTCTAATATCTGAGTCATTTTATTTAAATTTTCCTTGAAAAAAAATTCTTTTCAAATTGATTTAAAAACTTTAAATCAAACTCAAAAAAGGAAAATACGTATTCTATACTCAAAATCACCTTGCCATGCTATATATACTTTACCCAGATCTTTATTGATGAAAACATTTAAACCATTGAAAGCACCTCTTTAGATCCCCATTGAAAGTATCCCTTTCGTAACCAAACAAACCCTTTCTTTCATCTAGGCCGCAAGGCCAAACCTTCCTTTCGAAACCATTTACATAAACCTTTGGAATCCATTGAAATATCTATTTCTTTGAAGCTAAAAACCTTAGACATCTTGTCTTTAAAACCTTTAAGCATAACCTTTCGAAATCATTGGAAAATCCTTTCCTTTAAACCTTTCAAAACCATTGGGGAAGCACCCCTTAGAAACCGTCCTTAAAAACTTTCGAAAGCATCAAAACCTTAAACCTTTCGAAAGCATTTAGGTTAAATTTTAAAACATGTGGAAACACCTTTCGAAACCTTCAAAACCATCTTTTTCGAAACCTTTAGGTTAATCTTTAAAAAACTCTAAGGGTCACAAACAATAGGATCGTAAGCAACTCTTTTGAAAGCAAAAATCTAAGTAAATAAATATGGTATCGAAACCATCCGTTCAAAAGAATTGGAAATCGAAAGCCAACCAAGTTGAAAGCAATATGGTCGGAAGTATAGCAGGCACATTTTCAATTAGAAGCAAAGTAATGCTTTGACTTCCTTCGGAACCCCTAGTTTCGACCCAGTTCCTTCCGACTTTGTCCAATTCACTATGTATCAGGTTAATGATATTATGTGCATTGGTTTCGATGGCACAGAGGTGGAACAACTAAATCGAAAGCTACCCAATCGGAAGCAGGGTACCGAAAGTGGGGAAACATGATTTGACATAAAAAACTAGTTTTTAAACTTTTTAAGTAATCTTTTTAACCAACCTGCCTCCTTTGTCAAAATCTTATTGGTTGCTAATTTTTCTTTTCTAAAAGCACTACCATAATTCAAAATTTATTAATTTAAATCATTTACGAAATACCCCTTCTCATTGTATAAATATGTAAAACATTTAAGTCTCATACCTTAAATAATTTTATATATTCATAAAAACACATTGAAAAAATCTATAAATATTCCACAAAATCCTTTTTAAAATTTTTTATAACATATATAAATTTCGGACCCAAATTACTTATAACCCAATAAATCATTATCCTCACTAGAAAATTAATATAAAATCCACAGTAATTTAGAAACTTATACAAATTGAAACCTATATCTAAAATATTATTTATGATCTATGTCTAAAATCGTAAGGTATTTGGATGTAATTAAATAGGATTTTCACATCAAAACATATCTTAAATCTATATGAATGAGCATAAATCATCATCAAGCATATATAAACATTTTGTCCTTCAAAATCATGGCTAAACTATACAAGATAAACTCGGATTTCCATAAAACCGAAAACATTTAGGAAATAAGAGGTGTAGTCATTATTCGCCATAGCTTTGTGATTTAGGATGTGGGATTTGATCTTGATTAAGTGATTTGATTCTTCCTCTTGAATCCTACCTTTTCTTCTTCATCTTTGCTAATGGTGGCCAACCTAAGACTTAAAAAAAATTCTTGTGAATGTATGAATGAACTTATAGAAGTAAATTCCTAAGAGTTTTGGGTATTAAAATGCTTTATTTTCTATTTTACCCCTCCTCTATTTGCCTTAACACTTTATTCTTCAGTTCATTTTTTATTCATTAACATAGCATGGCTATCCCTTAATTAAATCAAAATCTCAATACATTAATCAACCTAAATTATTTTATTTTATTTAGCTAATTAAATTCCTTAAATAATGTAACTAAAAATATGGGGTGTTATGGGTAATGTCCAAATGAAAGGAGCATTTCACTACCAACCATGTAGAATTTTCTTAGTAAAGTTGTTCTTTATTGACTTCATTCATGATCTATTTACAAATTCATTGATTTTTCCTTGACGGAAAGTTGATTATCGTCCCTTCTAAGGCAGTACAGTGGTTAGTTTCATGGCCATTCATCATATGGTTAGGCCGTAGGGTCCTCTTAGATTCCTTTTATATTTTGATCTCTTCTTTTGTGATGGCCAATAGTTGTGCTCATATTTGGTTAGCAGGTAGACATTCTTCATAGATGTTATTAAACTACTTTCTTTTGTTAGTCTTGACTTAAAACATTTTTCTCAAAGATGATTTCTAGATCTTTTATTACTTCCTTGTGGAGCTAAATCTTTATCAACTAGCTTTCTCTTTAAAACCATTTGTAATTTCGATGTAGGTAGTGTTCCACTTGTTACTTGATCCCATTTGTGTGCAAAGATGTTGTAATCAATCATTATTCCCTCTTCAAAGATTGTGCCTTTGGTATAATGTTGAATTGTTTTCCTCATTTGATCAAACAAGTTGTCACTCCTATTTTCTTTTTCTCCAAAGAAAAAGATTGGGGAGGGACCAATGTGAAAAGGGATTAAACTCCATTTAAGTAGATCATAGGCTTCGACTTTCTTTTTCCTTATGATCCTTAAATCTTCAACCCTTAATAATTGTTCTTCTTGTAGATTCCTATCATTAGTCATCTCATAGGCGAATCCAATAAGATGTGGCTTCGATGAATCTTTCTTGGATCTTTTGACTTTGCTAGTCTTGATGAATTAAGGTCTTAAGTAGTTAAGCCTGAAATAGGACTTGGTTAGAAATAGGTGGTGTTGGATGTTCAACAGAGTCGGAGGTTCGAGCCCTCCTTCTAGCATAGAAATGTTAACAAGAAATCTCATCCAACACCCCAAAGAAAAGTTTAAAGAAAGAGTGAGTTCATTTTTATACCTTTTGGTTTAGTAAAGGGAGCAAGGATGTGAATACTTCCTTTGATTCACCCTTTTGAATTGGTCTTTATTGCAAAACTTTCCTTTATTGGCATTTCATACTAGTCAAAACACTTTTATTCTTTTCTTTGAGTCTTTCAAGCTTACTGAAGCAGTTTGATTACTCTTTCAAAACCTTCCTTTCGATACGATTATGGAACTCTTAAAGACTGATCTAAGGATTCAAGGGTACGGTTTGTTTAAATGGTTTAGACCTGTTGAAATCTAGCATTTTAAATTTCTTAGGACCAATTCTGAAATCTATGGGTAAACATGTTAGGTTTTGAGGGTTTGATCCATTAAAAAGTGAGAGTTTGGTAAGTGCTGATTTGTAGTTGAAGACATGGATTACTTGGAAAAACAGAGGTTTCGACCCACTTGGAAGGTTCCTTTTGATGAAGTCGATACCTGCAAAACACAGTTAAACTCCATAACAGTCTCCAAATAGCTATATGATCAAATATAATGAAATCTTCCCTTTATTTATCCAATGATGACAATGCTAATCGATTCCCCCAATTTGATTTACAAATCAGGGTTTAAAAATTTATGAAGTTAAGAAAATACAAGTATAGAGTCAATGAATCCGGATCCCAAAAACCACACCCCTTGGGTCTTATTTATAGATGTGGGTTGGAACCTTTTGACCCAATGCATTTGACTTGGTCTAAAGGTGACTTTAGATACCATCCGACTTCTTTGACATTTGTGCTTCCCTTTACTATGATTTCAAATGGCCCGGGACGCATCTGTCTTCGTCGAAAGGGATGGTTGCGCCTTATCTCTTTGTGTTGTTTTGTTGTTATAAGAAGCACATGTACAAGCTTTCAATTCTGTCGATAAGTAGTTTCCTGTGGCTTTGAAGTTGTCAGAATATTGATGGTTCCGACGCGATAGGTAGCTTCCAACTTCATGCTTGCGAATTGGGGCAGAACCTTCCCTTGATATTAAAGACTTCAACCAGTTTGAAAGGCTTGACTATGCTTTGGAAAGGGTTGACTTGGCCATGTCATCTTTCCGAATAGTTTGAATGAAGGCGAAACTTTTGGTTTTGAATGGTTTGGCGCACTTATAAAGGTTTATTGTTCATTGCCTTAGAAAGGTGTTTCTTCAACTCATTGGAAAGGTCTTCATGGATGTGGAAGAACCTTCTTCAAAAAGGAATCACTAAATCAGAAGGGTGCTTTCGATTCTTTTGACCTCTACGAAAAGTTGTAATAATTCTAGCCTTTGGCTATAGCATCCCTTCGACTCTTTCGAAAGGTCTTGCTGGAGATATTTTCTCTTGTTCCACTTTATTTTATACTCATTCTGGTTTTGGCAAGGTCGAAAGGGTTTTTTTGTATTAACATCGATTTTGGTTGTACCCTAAATATGTTGTTGTGTGACCAATGTATGCATCATAACTATTTGATATGATTTATGTGTTATACCCTAAGCATCACCTATCATATCACTATATTAAACAAAATGAATGGTTTGTTATCTTGAGGGGTAAACTATTACAAATATTTGTACGATCTCAATAATTACTTATCTGGTTAAACATGTTCTTGAGTCTCTCATCCTGGTTTACCATACTGATCTAGGTGTTATTTTCTTATAATGCTTAGGTCAGCCCCATGTATGTTTCAAGAGTTAGGTTTGGACACTTTGGAGCTTCTGGAGATGAGCTAGATGATTTTCTACCTTTGTATTTATTTTCGTTGCATTACTATTGTATCATCAGTATTTGTGAGATAGATTGTTATAACTGTCCAGCTAATTACTGTAACTCTGAAAAACATTTTTTTTAGAATGATAGTTTATACTATCTTTGATATTATACATGATAATTGCGTTGTGAGATTATGAAAGTTTGTTCTTTCTTCCTTGTTCTATTTTGTTTTCCGTTATTTAACCCTAACAGTTCGCCTTTCTTGCACTTGGGTGCTCGACACCTGAATACCATAGATGTATTAGTGTCGACATTTAGGGATCAGAAATGCGAGTCGTTACAGCTGGTATTAGAGTTGAAGGTTAAGCAAGAATCTAGGCTTTGGTTGGGTATGACTCATTAAGATATAAGGTAATGGAATGCCCTAAAATGAGTTGAGTGTATTATATGTATAAGATCGTATTTGTTAGTACTATAAAAAAAATTATATTGCGTTTATTAGTCTGTTGAGTGGCTTATGGATTTTGGTCGGTACATGGGATGTCGTGGCATCGATAGGGATTTCCAAACACTTGAACAGAGTAAATCAACATTGTATTGTTTTTGAAATCGGTAAATGGAATAATTTTACCAGGGATTATATTTTATATAAAAATATAAAGTTCATTTAATTTTACGGAGGATTATATCGTATATAAAAACATGAATTTCATAAATTGATATAGTTATTTAGAATGTGTTTGTTCATTAGGAAATGATAATGTTCAATTGTTATTGCTTATTATTTGATTAGTTATGCTTGGCCAGTTTATGTGCAGTTACTATAGTTGTTGATTTATAAGAAATTTGCCTTTTTACAAAAAGTGTTGGGTAGATAGAAATTTATAGGAACATTTAGTATGAATACCTTGTGAAATAAGCTTTGTGGTTTAATATTAGACAATCAATGATAATGTTGGGTTAAAATTGAATTTTTACAAGACTTGTTTATTATAATCTAAACAAAAGATTTTTTTTTTGAAAATGGGTAAGATTTTATTAAGGGCATATACAGCCCAAGTTTGGTTTAGCCCATTACGACAAGCCGTATGGGAATGATACAAATATGACTTGCATAACTACAACTACTTAAGTTTCCAATTGTACTTTTATCAGTTCTCATCTTCTTCACATTCATGGCGGCTGATAGCTTGTATCTGGGCTTTCTCCCAATGAACTTTGCCGATCCTCTGCTGCAGTTTGAACTTCATCTGATTCCGACAAGGTGGGTTCATTCTTTTTGTTTCTCTTCTTCACTAATTGGATGTCAGATCTAATGAGTTTGCTGATTTCACCACTACTGCGTTGTTTTTTCTCATATAATATGCGATTTCTCTCCTTCCACACATTCCAAACTATCGCAGTGATGGGAACACTGGCCAATTTGGATTTGCTGTTTACGCCATCTCCTCTCCGCAACAGGTAATGTATTTCCTCCTCCAGTGTACTTTCTTATTGAGGCAGATTTTCTTTTGTTTTGCATTTTGTCCATATCTCGTTCGAGAATTTGCATTTGAAGAACAGGTGATTATGTGTTTCTTCCTCCTGTTCGCACAGTTAACATTTGTTTTCTGTAATAATTCCCCATTTCATAAGTCTGTCTTTAGTAGGTAAGCGTTTTTGAATCACTTTGTATGCTGTAAAAGCCATTTTTGGGTTATTTACTTTGTTCCAGATGATTTTGCTCCAATCAACTTTATTATCATGATGTCGAATCTCTTCCTAAGCTGTTTTAGTAGTGAAATTATCCCCCGTAGGCTTCCAGATCCATATATCACTTTCTCGCCCATTGTAAATTGGCATGTATTGTATTTTCTCCTTGGTTTCTCTATTTAGTGGTAAACTCGAGCAGTCCCATTCATTATTTTTAATTATGTCAGAAACAGTTTTTTCAGGGCATCCATAATCCGAGTAAGTAGTGATCCCCAGAACGTCTATCAAAGATGCGTCTGTTATCCAAGGGTCCTTCTACAGGTTGGTCTCTCTCCCCTTAGCTATTTCTTTGCCACAACACTGAGCTAGTGTTTTCCTTATTCGCATGATAGCTTTCCAGTTTGTTGAAGCATTATTGTCTATCTCCATGCACCAAAAATTGTCTTTAATGTATCTTCTTCTCATCCAATTTCCCCATAATCCTTTGCCTTTGATTATCCTCCAAGCTTGCTTTAATGTGAAAAACATTCTCATGTCTTTAATTCGTCTGAGCCCCACTCCACCCTCATCTTTGGGTCTACATAGATCCTCAAATTTTATTTGATGCATGCCTCCTTTCCAAATGAAGTCTGCACAGACTTTTTCAATTTTTTTTATTGAGGCATCTGTATTTGGAATGTCTGTAACCAGAAATTGATTTTGGCATGAATAACTGTGTGTACCAGTTCTATTCTGCCTGCTAGTGATAAAAGCTTGGAACTCCACCCCTGCAATTTTTCTCTTATCGAGGAAACCAGTACTGCACATTCTCTATCAGTTATTTTATTTGTTGATAGAGGGACACCTAGATATTTAACTGGAAGTTCTCCTTCTTTCACTGTTAAGATATTCAGGATTTCATTTCTATTATTGCATGTCTTGTTGAAATAGCATTTAGTTTTTTGTTAGTTCAGTTTAAGTCCTGTATATCTCTCTAGCTTGCAGAAAATTTCTTTGATTGATTTAGCCGAGGCATTAGAGGATTTTATACAAATGAGCAAGTCATCTGCATATAGTAGGTGGGTCACAATAGGCTGAATGTTGTATATTGGCCGAAGTAATTTGTTGTGTGTTGCCAACTCCATTTGTAACGAAAAATATTCCATGGCAGTAGCAAACAAATAGGGAGAGAGGGGATCGCCTTGTCTTATTCCTCTGTTGGATACTATGAAGCCTTTTGGCATCCCATTGATCAGTATTGAGTAGGTAGGAGTGGTTATAAATTCTTTTATTATGTTCACAAATTTTGGAGGGAATTCCATTGATCTTAGCATATGAATGATAAAGTGTCTATTTATTTTATCATACGCTTTATGAAGATCTACTTTTAGACAGAATTTGTCTGCAGCTGGTTTGTTGAAGTTTCTAATCAATTCATGAGCCATCAATGAGTTTTCGGAAATGCTTCTTCCTTTGATGAATGCACTTTGACTTTCTGAAATAAGGTCAGGTAAAATAAGTTTCATTCTGTTGCACAGGATTTTACTTAAAATTTTGTAAATCACATTACAACATGCAATAGGACGATAGTCTTCTATCTTTGTTGGATTTTCCTTCTTAGGAATCAGACATATGAATGTGTGATTTATTTCTTTTACGAATTTACCACTTCGTAGTATATCCTGCATTGCTGATAGTACATTTTCTTTCAGGGCTTCCCAATGGCAAATGAAGAATTTGGACCCCAGCCCGTCTGGACCGGGACTGGAGTCTATGTGAATGGATTTCAGAGCTTCCCAAACCTCCTTCATAGTTATGTTCCTGGACAATATTCTTTTCCCTCTAGCATTAACCAACCGTCTGCAATGGACTTCTGGTATTGTGTGATTAACTTCCCCATTAAATAAATCTGTGTAGTATTTTATAGATTGTAATATTAACACAGTTATTGCCATCTTGATCAATTAAATGAGGATTATTGTTGACGTTATGTCTAATTTCCATTTTCGTATAAAAGAAGTTTGTGCATTCATCTCCTTCAGTTATCCATTTTTCTTTAGCTTTCTGTTTTAATTCAATGGCTTTTATGTGTAGAGCTTCTTTTAAATCATTTTGAGATTGGCAGTATTGTCTCCATATATCATCTGTTGAGTCTCCATTGTCAATTAATTTTAATAGATCATCACATTTTGCCTAAAGAGTGTTGACGTGGTCTTCTTGTTTAGGTCTGTTTTTATTCCATTCCTTTAGTTGATGCTTGGCAGCTTTAAGAATTTGCATGAGTTTATAACATTCAGTTCCTTCCTCCCTTGGTATTTCATTAATGTGTATTGCTGATGTGTATCCTTCTAATTCTGGCCAATGATTTGAGTACCTGAAAGGTTTGCCTTTTCCATGCATATTCTTTTCTTTTAAATTAATAAGAATGGGACAGTGATCGCTTGTTGAAGGAGGTAATATGTTCACATTAATGTCTGACAGTTTATTAATACATTCAACATTCACTAGTGCTCTATCCAATTTACAAGAAATTTTCTTGCATTCACCACTCCTCCATGTGTATTTCAGGCCACAGTGGATAGGCTCTAATAATCCTACTCCAATTACATAGTTGTTAAATTCCTCCAGTTGGGAAACTCTGATGGTAATCCCTCCTTTCTTTTCCTCTGCTTTCAATACTGCATTAAAGTCACCCATTACTATCCAAGGATCTTTTACGTTGTTACCGATATTAGTGATTGTTTTCCACAATTTGGTACGATGAGATGATAAATTGCTTGCATAGATACTGCTTAGAATGATTTTAAAACCCCCTAAGTTTGTAGCATTTACAGTGATTTGTTGATCATCCTTGTCAAGTAGATTAACACTCCATATATTTTTATTCCATAGTAAGAGAATACGACCTTTCCCCCCTACATCATTGTTGTGTATATATTCCCATTCAGATTCTAGAGATTCAGTGAAATATTGAAGATTATTTTCATTAAATTTATTTTCCAAAATACTTATAATAGAAGGAGAGTATTTTCTCCTTAGGTTTAAGAGGTCTAAACATCTAGTGTCATTATTTAGACCTCTTACATTCCAGCTTATTATGGACATCTAGAAATTGGAGGTCGGCTCCTCAGTTTCCTAGGAGAGACCTCGCGACTTGAGCTCGCCTTATCTTTACATTCTTGTTTTTTAAACCGAACTGCATATTTTTGATTGGATTTTTTGTATTGTTTTATGTTTTCCTCCTCTGGCTCAGAATTCAGATTCCATGTTATCAAGCTCTATATTGCTAATCTCCTTTTCTACTTCCGCAGTTGTTGATGAATGCTTATCATGGGTATCTTCCAGGCTATGATTTTGGACTTCATCTACCTCCTCTTTATTCAGTGGTGAATTCTGGTCCTCAGTTGCCTTAGTATTATCCTCCTGATCCACAATTGTAGCTTGTTTGTTAAGTAGGTCATCTGATTTTGTCGCCTTTTGTTGTATCGGCTCAGTTTGGGCAATAGTTATTTTTTGTCTCCAAACTTGTGTAATAGGAGGTGACACAGTTTCACACTGCTCCAGTTTGTGACCAAAACATTTGCAGTTAGAACAAATAGGCGGAATATGTTCATATTCTATTTCCTGGATGTATATATTGCCTTGTCTGTCATTTGCTCTCACTTGTTTTATTACATTATCATTAGCTTTAATTTCTACTAGCACTCTGGCATAATTTAGTCTTTTCACTTGTTTGGTGTAATCATCCATGTCCAGAGGATTACCAATCAAACTAGCTATTTTGCTAATTCCTCTTGCATTCCATAAAGATAGATCTAGGTTTTTCAATCTTACCCAAACTGGATGTGATTCAAGCATATCTCCTTTCAAGTCTTAGATTAGGCTCCCATTTTTTAATAAAGATGAGTTTACTGTCAATGAACCATGGTCCCCCATCTAAGACTTTTTTGCAGTCTGATTCGTTTGCAACTTTAATTAAATAGAATCCGTTTTCCCTAGGGAAGATATCCCACTTTCCAGTAGGTTTCCATTCACGCTTAATATATGCATTTAAGTGAATATAATATGGCCTTTTACCTGAAACATACATGTATATTGAGGTGCTCCACATGCCTTTTGCTGCATTGAAAACTTCGTCATCCAGATCTGCATAAGATCCTTCCTCATCTTCCTTATAATCAAATTTCTGGACCCCACCTTCAATTCGAGTATTTCCTGCTATCACATCGGTCCACGTTTTCATTCCTTTCATAATTGCTGGTTTTCCAGAGGAACCCACTAGATTTGTAGCTTTATTCAAAGTATTTGGTCTCTGTCCCACCAGATCTGCAGCTTTTCGAGGGTTACCAAACGAATTTGTTTCTTTGTGATACTGTTGTCGATCCCTTATTTGATTAGGGCTTTTGTTTTTATATCTAACCTCTGTCCATCCCATGTCAGCTTCCTCATTAACCACGGTAATAGGTTGATTTTGATCAGTTGCCGCAGTATCTTTTTTGGTTGTATTTGTTTCGCTTTCGCCATTATCGTCTGTTTCGCCAATGTCCGCCATTATCGTCCTAAACTATTTTATTACCTTCTAAACAAAAAGATATATATATATATATATATATATATATATATATATATATTTGTGAAATGAGTTAGATAAAAAAGAAACTTTATCTAAGCATGGTTTATAAACCAAAAGGATTTCAATTGAGAATTTGAGGACTTAAATTTCAATATCTTTGAAAATGTTTTTTTATATTTTTTAAGAGAATAATAGTTATATAATTTGAAAATAATTAATTGGAAGTTGGTTTATGGAATTGAGATCATGGTTTTTATTAACGTTTACGAAGCATTTGATATTGTTTTGAAATGATTTTGGTTCAATACCAAAAGTATGGTTTGCATGCACTAAACTCACTCATGTGGCTTGAAAATAATTCTACCGATAACTTCAACACCATCGGCGTTAATTTTTGGGTTTCCAAATATTGGATGCTACAAAATAGTTTTCGTAAAATAGATTTTGATTTTATCCCAAAGTATGGTTCGACACAGAAAAGATATATGTATATTTAGAAGTTTCAAGATATTTGTAATGAAAATCGGTGTTTAGTTCTAAAGTTTTCTTGTTATGTTATTTCATCGATTCATGTAGCCGATACATTAGGAACGTATGGTATGTGCATCATGATATAATATGATATATTGGTTAGTGCTTCTAATTTGTTAAAACGAAATAGAATTTTCAGTGATTTTGGATAGTGAAGAACATCCGAATTATTATAGAACTTGTAGTTAAGTGTTTTTGAAGGTATAAAGTTGAGTTTATAAAACACTTGGATTGAGAAGATAACAAGTTAAAACCAGTTTTAAATTTGTTAAACATGTTTGTTACAAATTTGATGTTTTTGTATATACTCATAGGATGTAATGGAGTATTATACGAGTATGGAACTTAAGTTGTAAAATATTTATAAACTTGAAGTTATGTTTTTATGAAATAACTCATAAATGATTTTGATATTGAATGACATACTATTTGGATAAATGAATGTGATTAAAAAGGAATGGGTATAGCTAAGAAACCAATAGGATAAATAGGTCAAATGCACATATATCGTTTTATTTACATGGCTATTCTTGATCCAATATTCGAGTACGTGATTTCGAGGTGGTTTACACCAATCCGGAAAAGGAATTTTCAACAAATTTTTAACGGTAGACACTTGATACGAATTCTTAATATGATCTTGAAGTTTTTTATCATGGTATACGATTATGTAATAAGAACGGAGGTTTCTAATCAAAGATCTTGATTGGAGTCTACACTAGAAAGATTAATTGATCTATACTAGTTAGGATGGGAAATATATGCGACCGAACAAGTGATTTGAATTAATATTGCGAACAGATGGTCCGTATGCATCGTATAGGTTTTAATATGTTTATATACTATGTCTTTTGGCTTATTGAGAGTTTAAGGAAGGGCTCTTCAATTTGGTCTAGGGTGTCATGAAGTATCATCTAAGTAATAACCTACAGCTGTTGAGCAGAAGGTTCACTTTGTACATTAATTATTATAATTATGCGATGGAAGGGTTTGGAATTGAGCAAACCATGAGTTTTGTTTTCTAGTGGATGAATCCTTGTTTGACGTAGATACTCTATCGAGTTAGAAAACCGTCGAAATTTTTTGAATTAAATTTATCCGCAAGCACACGGTGCACTATTGTAGCACGTATGCGAGTACATATCGATCCGTAGGGAATTATAGATTGTAAATCTCTATTCAATCAAATTAACCAAAGTTAAAAGTGCGATTAGCTAAAAATGTTGAAAAAAACAAAATAAAATTGATAAAAATATGAGAGTGTGAAGACAATTTAGAGGTAAATCCACTCTCTAAATCATATAGTTCAACACAACATGAAATTATTATCTCTCTTTTTTGGTCATTAGTAGGTTCAATTAATTTGCTTATCATAAGTATGACCCATTTGTGCTATTAATTAGCTAAGCATAAGCCATCAAACTATAACACACCATTTAACTACTTTTCAACACTCATGAAAAATGACAACAAGTTGAAAGAAAAATCTATTTTAAGTTTGGTCTTAACTATTAATTAGAAATATAGACCATCAAATTTCAATTTCAACAGTCACTTCATTGCCATAATCATATTTAGATGAAAAGGCATTTTCATTTATGATTGTTCAATCATAGCCTATTTGTTATGATTAACATAGACTATCAAATTCATCATGAATTAACAAATCACATCAACATTCGTTTGAGTACAAATGAGAGCAATAATTACCAAAAAGTTGAAGCTGCATGATTAGAGACTTCAATACCCCTAAATTGAAGTGATCAGCCTCTCATTTGTGTTATCATATCAACACTTTTAGCTTGCAACATGGAATAAAACAAGAGAAAAAGAGCAAAATGAAAAAAACACTAAGTAAAAGATGTAAATGCTAATCTACTTGCATGAAAAATAAACTAAGTACTAACAAGAAAGAAATAGAGCATGTGAATAAGAGAGAATATTAATTAACATTGCATAAAAGAAAGGAAAATTACATGAAAAGAAATATGGCTAAGTAGCCATGAAAAGAAAGAAGAGAGCTTATGTTTTATTTTGAGCCTAAAACTCACTAAAAGGAAGTGGTTACATGAAGCATACAGGGTTATACAAGTTAGAAAACCTAATCCATACTTTTAGAGAATGCCCAAACTACCCTTTAGGAAGTGTGGTGGCCAAGTAACCATTAGCATTCACTAATCATCCATTAAGTGTCCATGATGATTTAATGGCCTTTTACCATGTGCATTAGCTCCTAAGTTTACATTAAGGTAGGTGGATAAGTCGGATCCTCCATGATCATCACTTTGAATTATTTCCATTTTCACTTGTTCTCTTCACTCTTGTGCATGCATATATAATCATGAAACCACTTGCAAAATTCACTAAATTTCCTACGAAACAACATAAAAAAATTCCAACTAAATTTTCTCAATTTAATAAATGCATAAAAATGACCATTTTGCCCTACATGAAGATGAATATGTGACGATTTGAAAATAATTTGATTTTTTGGTTAAATAAGATAAAATACTCAATATGATCATTTATTTAATTTAAATAGACGAAATATGCCTGTAAAAATATGCGCATTTACGTGCACATTAAATAACCCCATACTTATCTTTTTATTCGCCCTCGAATAAAGAAAAACTGAGATAAATCCGTTTACGAAGGGAGTATGATTGCATTTAGTTTATGCAACAAGCAGTTAAACCTCTCGGTGTCCCCAGTAGGACGAGTGTTGTCCCATGAGGATTTTCAACGGATACTACCCACAAAATGCAAAATTTATTTACGAAGAGATGAATGCGAGTTTTTGAAAGTATTTACAAATGAAGGATTTACTTTCAAATTAACATGAATATGTTAAATATAGCCTTTGGTCATTATCTTGAAATTTAAGTCATTTACTTGTCAAAGTTTCCAACAAAAATAAAGTTGTCATAACAAATAGACTATAGTTTAACTCGTTATTTCGTTTGATAACAAAGTGTAATTATGAAATAGATCCTTAGTTGATTGTCAATGTTTAAAAGTGGTATTTTTATTTCTTTTCAATAACAAGTCAAATCAAATAAGTTAAAATAGTGCTTAGATTTCAATTGCTTACTATCTCTTATTTTATTTTATTTTTGAAACTTTTCAAGATATTAACAATATATATATATGCCTAACTCAAATAAACTGAGGCCATATATATTACCCATGCACTACCTTGCAGACTGATGTGAGGGGAATACAGAGCGTGGCGAGTGAACACACAAGTGTGAACACATATTGACTATAGGCGTTATTAGTAAAATAATTATTATACACACACATCTAACTCAGATAAATTGAGGCCAAATATACCGATCGTGCACTACCTTTAGGGCTTACGTGATAAGGGTACAGAGCATGGCGAGTGAACACACAAGTGTGAACACATGACTCTAGGTGTTTATTAAAAAATATACCAGAAATATATATATATATATATATATATATATATATATATATATATTAAGAAGAGAGAGTTTTGCAATATCATCTTAACACCATTTAACTTAGAATATGAAAAAATGTTATATCCTCTTATTTGAATTCACCACTTTTTAAAACAAAGATTTTCAATTAGGATATTTCATAGTTAACACATATGAATCTTCCTATATACTCGTTAAACCATTGTTATTTGTAATCAAACTTCATTTTTATTTTTGTTAAGACGAATAAATTTTCAAAAATTTCAATTTAATAAACAAAAACCATATACTTGTCTTATAATGTTTCTTAAAAAATAAATCAAAATGCTTTTAAAAAATTATTTTTAAATTTTTTATGTATATTTTTTTTGTTTTTTTTTGAATATATATATATATATATATATTGAGTTTTGGAAGGAAAATTAAAAATTAATCATGAAAAATCAAAAAGAAGATGAGCCTTCCCCTACACTTGATTTTAACTGTGTCCCTACAATCAACCCAAGTGGAAGGAAATAAGAAAATAAAAATATAACCTATATTTACATGAAAAGGAAAAGACTATTATTTACAAGAGTTTAGAAAGTATATCGTCAAAAAGTAAGTGAAACTGTCTTCCAAAGACTGGTTCATTTGTCTCGACAAGTATGCGAGACACGACTTAAGGTAGAAAAACCAAACCGTAAAAGATTTTGAAGTTGAATGTTGATTTGGAAAAACGAATGTCGTTTTATTAAAAATCATACGAGTTGTTTCCTTTTCGATAATTTTCTAGGTTGGTAGAACAATTGGTTGAAGTTTAAGTTTATTTTCGCCAAATTAAAAGTTAAGCTCACCATCAACAAATTTTTCAAAATTATTGATTTCAAAATTGAAATGGTGATTCAAATCTCCCCTTTCAGAATTTGATAACTCATTTTCAAAAAATCCAATGAATATGTGTTCGTTAAATTCGTCCCCCTTATTTGGATTATCAACAACTTCATTGTGTCTATCATTTTCAAAACCCAAAGTTGTATTTAAATTTTCAAAATCGGGAAAAGGAATATCAAAATTTAAATCACGTTTCTCATCCTCAAAAGAATTGAAATCCAAACCAATTGCCAAATTTTCAACAATTTCGTTACAATTTTCGTTTTCAATTTCAAAAGTTGTTATTTGAAAATCGTCAATTTAGGTAAAAGGTGGATTATCAAATGACCCGTCACACAATGGGATTTGATTTTGTTTCTCGTGTTGTTTCATATATGTTTCAAACGATGAATCCGTGTGACAATCATAAATTTCGTTCATTTGCTATACAAAATTCAA
Source organism: Allium cepa (assembly GCA_030765085.1). NCBI lineage: Eukaryota > Viridiplantae > Streptophyta > Magnoliopsida > Asparagales > Amaryllidaceae > Allium > Allium cepa. The sequence goes on along the minus strand of CM060938.1, from coordinate 704,275,130 downwards.
TTTATAATTATTAACCTGAGAATTTTCATTTTGGATTTGTTGAGAACAAGAATTTCCAATCGCATCATAGTCAAGATTATTCCCATTGCCAAATTCGTTTAAGAAGTTGTTTCCATTTTCATTTTGAGTTTGAAATTCATTTTGGAGTTCGAAACTGGATTGGCATGGGTTATAATCGAAATCGTTTGAATTTTGAAGTGAATTCAAATTTTGATTGTTTTGAAAACATTGATTTGAGATATCGCATAGATATGAATTACACAACTGATTTATCTCTTGATTCTGTTGTGTACAGAGTTCGAGTAAAGACGTAACCATTTCAATGCTTTTTCAAGATTTGAGGGTTGATCATCATTTTGAAAATTTTGTTGTTCGAAATTCGAATTGTTTATACAAAAGTTGTCGTTAAAATATCCACATGAATTTGGAGTGAAATCATATGGATTATATTAATTTTCACAACCATTGCAAAATTCTTGCGAGTGGGGAAAAGGAAACTCATTGACATTTTCAAGAATTTATTTTGGTTTTTTTATGAAGGAAAAATATTTAGAAATAAAGTTTATTTTTCAAAAGGGAAATTGATTTTTGTTTTGGTTTTTTATATTTTTTCTTTGTTTTGAAATGGTTTTATAAAAAAATTTGGATTTTGGTTTTTAAATTTTTTTTTGAATCTTTGAAATTTCAAAGAAAAAGGATTTGAAAATTTCAAAGAAAAAGGAATATTTACAATTTTTTTAGTTTTGGATTTTTTTTTTAGATATGCATGAAGTAATGCAAACTAAATGAATGCAAAGGTTTAATTACAACTTATTTATCCTAAGTTAACCCAAAATTTTATAATCACACATTGTCTTAAATCAACAAGATAGTTCTAGGCCAGGTAGCAAACAGGATTTATCGGTGCACCACGAATCACCATAGCAATGCAGCTGAAGGTTTAAGTACCTTTAGAGAAACAATTAGTATAATATTTATGAATCACCGTAATATTTATAACTGATTATTGCTCTGCCGTAGCCTAGACACTAAGAAACTAAATTATCGAAAAATGGCAAATTGTCAATATACAATTAAGTGTCATCGATGTCTAACCATTATTATTAATCAAAATTCTAGGATGAAATGCAAAGCAGAAATTAAATGTATATTAACAATGCAACTACAATGAAATTTGTTTTATATTTTGTTTTTTTAAGTGCAAACGACCAACAACGCAAAAAAATAAAAAGAGATAAGGTTTTAATATTTTTATAAGCAAGCAATCTATTTGGCCAGCTGAGCGGTTGTTTTTTTGACAAGCATGCGAAGCAGGTGAAAGCAACAATTCCTGTTTATTTCCTATGACCTGAAAATTATGGAACAATATATATACACACACGTATGTATATATATGTATATATAGACATATGTATATATACATGTATATATATATACATATGTATATAAACATCTATGTATATATACATATGTATATAGATATATACATATACATATATATATACATATACATATACATACATACATACATATATATATCTATATACAAATATACATATATATACATATATATATATACATACATATATATACATATATATATACACATACATATATATATACACACACACACACATACATATATATATATATATATCTAAGCACAATTTAAATAATTTTTTTTATACAAGTTAGAAACCCCAGTCCATATTTTTGGAAAATGCCCAAACTACCCCTTAGAAAGTGTGGTAGCTAAGCAACCATTAGCATCCACTAATCATCCATTAAGTGTCTATGAAGATTTAATGGCCTTTTAGCATGTGCGTTAGCTCCTAAGTGTATATTAAGGTAAGTAGGTAAGTGGGGTCCTCCATGATCATTACTTTGATTATTTCCATCATCATTTGTTTTCTTCACTCTTGTGCATGCATATATCATCATGAAATCACTTGGAAAATTCAATAAATTTCCTACAAAACAACATAAAAATTCCAAGTAAATTTTCACAATTTAATAAATGCATAAAAATGATCATTTTTTCCCTATATGAAGATGAATGTGTGACAATTTGCAAATAATTTGATTTTTTGGTTTAAACAGTTTAAAATACCCAATATGATCATTTATTTAACTTAAATACATTAAATATGATGGTAAAAATATGCACATTTACATGCACATCAAAACTATTAAGTATTAATTTGTGATTGTTTTTTCGGTTGATTGTGTTAGAATTTCGAGGATAAAATATTCTAAGTGTGAGAGAATGTAACGACAAGGAATTTCGGACATTTCGTATTTAAATATATGAAATAACTAAAAATTTGAATCTTGGATATATGTTAGCGTCAATATTGGTCGCTAACATCCAAATGTAAATGAAAGCGTCCAATCACAGTCACTGATCACAAATAGAATGTATGTAGAGAGCATAAATATGAAGAACAGTAAAAATTAAAAAAATGCAGTAATAACAGAAGATTCATAGTGGTTCGGCTAACTCCAGCCTAAGTCCACTGTAGAAATTTCCTATCTATTGATATCCTAATTAATTACAGTTATAATCCAGAGTTTCTAAAGCAATAATGGCAGTGTCGCCTTAATAGGGAAGAAGAAGGGAAGCAGAATGAAAACCCCTATTCTGAAGCCTCGTCGCTATATTTATAGGCAAAATCCGAGTTACCGGGCTTCCTGAGTAGTCTGGGCACAACAAGACTATAGCCGAACCAGACACGACCGACCAAGACAAATCGATCCACATCCATTGAGCCACATATGTCGACCGAACCATGACGGTCGAACTGCTTAGGCCCGACCCACATGTCCCAGTTCCTTTGAGGCCGAACCACTATATTATGCAGATTCCAAGTACTTTCGGTATGCCGAACCTCTCTCATTTCCTACAACCGATCCCATGACTTCATAGCCAAACCGAAGCTAGTACGAAGGCCAACTCAGAATCAAGCTCCAACATGCCGACCCACTTTAACGAACCCACTCCAATACCAATCCACTATAATGCTAGTCCCACTCCAATGCCGAACCAATCCCGACCGAACTACATTGGCTGACCCCATCGAGGCAGAACCACCAATGCCGAGTCTATGCTGGTTTCACCATAGCCGACCCAGAGACCTATCTCTGACGATTCGAGTCCATCTCAGAGCCAACCATAATTGCCGACCCACATATGATGTCGACCCACTCGTCATGACCAAACGACATGACCTTCCTTCTTTGATCAAGCGGCATCTGCTGAACCACCTAGGCCGAGCCATATATTCCAACCTATCTTATCCTTCATACCTCGACCGAACGACATGGTCTTCCCTTTTTTGGCTGAGCCATACGTACCGAACCATACCTGATCGACCCTTTGTCCATCCAGCTAGCTCAAACCCATAGTATTCCAGTCTAGACAAAAGAGCAGTCGATTTTGGTTAAATCCGTCTGTCTACGGCCTTGCCAAAAGACGGGTTAACAATGTTATTGAATAAAAAAATGATTTAATAAGCTTATTTACCCACTTTTAATTCATAACTATTGATGGTAAGATAGTTCTAGAAAAATGTATACAAAAATATATTCTTTGGAAAATATCGCTAAAATGATCAAAAATTGTTTTATCGATAAATATTATTTTAACCATCAGATGTTGTTCATATTTTTCCACACACGCTTACTTGCTTGGGATAATAATTCAATGGAATTTTTTTCCATTTGTGGAAATAGACTTCATGGAGCACATCACGGGTGATGTCTTCTTAGAAATTTAGGAAATGAGCAAATATAGAAATACTTAGAAGTTAAGCTATATGGTGTAAAGTGGACATGACATAAGTTGTTAACAAGAAAACTCGTCAATATCTCAAAGCTAAGTTGTTAACAAGAAATGTTGATACCACCTCAAAGAATTCTTTTATAAGAGATCAATCTCTACGAAACCGCTTTCTAATGATTTAATGTGACGGTTGTCTTCCAAAGGTGGCCTTACGAAATTGTTTATATAGATAAGAAGACCAACCAACTCTCTTTAAAGCAAAACATAGGAAGAGAACAACTCATTCATGACACCTTTTGAGTGGGTTGAAAGGTTCATTCGTATTTCCCTTTAAGTGGATTGAAAGGATCATTCATATCCCCCTTTCAAATGTGTCAAAATGGACCCTTCTACCTTTAGAAGAAGAATTCACTATGAAAAGCATAGTTTCTGCTGCCATGGAAGGTACTCCTTTGAAAGGGATATGTATTTTGAAATATCTGAGCTCATATCAAAAATTTCCAACCATAAAAAATAACTAAATGTTCATACAGTGAATCTCTTTCGAAACCCCTTTCGATCTAGTCGAAAGGGTGATTACTCTTTTGAACGGGCTCAATGTACAATATAAAAGATTTAGACTCAATACGTAATGGAACGATAACTTGGACAAAATAATAAAAGTTCAATGAACTTATATATATCGAAATATCATCATTACGTCAATTTAACATTTGGTATCACGAAATATGATGATAAATATGATTCAAATTCATAATATCTAAGTTAATCACATAGCATTGCACAAGTCAAATAGGGGCTAAGAAAATAAGTGAGCCTTATGTGCAATTGGTCATTGGTCATGCTAATGACTATAATGATCTTCCTCATATTCAAAATCGATATTGGATCAATGCATCCCCTCTTTTGCTTTTATTTAAATTGGATTATAAGTAAGAGAAGTTTTCCCCAAATTAATTTAGGGTTACAAAAGTTTGAGTTTGATATAAAAAAGGAAAGAGAATTCAGATTCAAATTCAGACCCCTGTGACATATTTATAGATGTAGATTGACCCCTTTTCGCCTCCTTCCTTTCGAAGCTGTCGAAAGGTTTTTCTCCATCCTTTTGCCTTCATTCTTTTTCTTCCATAGTGTTAATAGGAAATCTGGTCAACACCCCAAAGTTGATTTTTGTAATAAGGTTTTGTAGTTTGGAAGGAGTGGGAAGGGCTTATTTTCCTTGAATTTCCTTTTGAGTTCATTGCTGATGTACAAAATTGTTCAAGTTTACCTTACAAGTCAGTCGAAAGCGTCAACTTCTTTCTTAGTTTACCTTTTGATTTTCTTAAGGTAGATTGATATTCCCTTCAAAAGCCTACCATTTGAAATTTTGAGATAACTGAGATAAGATTTTCCCTTATTGGTTTCGACCTTGTCGAAGGCCTTGATGGTTGAGTAATTAGGACTTTATCCCAGAGCCTAAAATAAATGTTTCGACCCTGTCGAAAGCATGGTTGTTTTTGGTGTTAAAACTTGAACCAAGAATCTAGGGTTAGGGTTTATCTTAGTCGAAAGCTGTAGGCATAAACGTCTTAGGCTTGGATTCGAAATCTGAAGTTGAATTGATTTGGTGCTGGATTTCGACCTTGTTGGAAGCTAGTCCTTTTGAGTCCTTGTATTTATCAATGGTTCCAGTAGATTAAAGCTTGGTCTCGACTTCATCGAAATCAGAAAACCGAGGAAAGGTAAGTCGAGGTATGTAACTGAAGTTATCTGAGTATAGGAGGTTTCGACTATGTCAACGGTGGCCATTCGATGAAACCTATAACACAAAGTGAAACTGACAAAATCTTTAAAAATAGTAAAGTAATCTAAAATATTTGAGACTTTCCTTTTATGAGCAAAGTATGAATTTATTACTTGAAATTCCCATAACAATTTGGTAATTAGGTTTATAACACTTTTGATTAAGAAGATACAAGTTTAGAATGGAAAGAATAAGATCCCCCAAACCTAACTCCTTGGGTCTTATTTATAGATGTGGGTCAGCACCTTTCGACCCTGATGCTTTCTATTTGGTCGAAAGGTGGCTACCGAATGACTCAAGTATGTTGCTGATTTTGTCAAAAGGTATAGTCGTGCTTCCCTTCTTTGTGTTGCTTTGTAAGATCTTTCGACTCATTCGATAGGCTTTGTTCAATGGTTTTGATGATGTTGGTTACGTTTGAGCTCTTGTTTTTGATTTGATGCGAAACCCTCCTGAATCACATTGGCTTCGACCGGTTCGAAAGGCATTATAGCTTTCGAAAGGGTTTTTAAGGGCAATGCTTACTTTCGCATAGTTTAAATGAAGGCGAAACCTTTGGTTTCGAAATTTTTGGCATAATTGCAAAGAGTTGTTCTTCATTTTCCTCAAAAGGTGCTAGTTTAATAAATCGAAAGGTTATCAGGCTTATGGAATGACCCAGTCGAAAAGTGGCTGCTGCAGGTGGAAGGGTGCTTTCCACTCCTTTAAAACCTTCTGACGGTATGAACCCAATGAATCTTGATTGTGGAAACCCTTCGACACCTTCAAAAGGTCCTGTAGCTTTGATACCTAGGCGGTAGCATCGCTTCGACTCCTTCGAAAGGCCTAGCTGGAGCTCTTCTCTGTTGTTCTCTTTTGTTCTCTTCTTAGAATGGTTTCGACTAAGTCGATAGATGGATTTCTAGAGTAACATCCCCCTTCCCCCGTGAAGGGATGTTGTTTACTTTCCATGTCAGCTTTGTCGAAACCAGAAACTTCTCACCTCTTAGTCTTCCCGCATAAATCTGGGCCATCCATTAAAATTTGATCTAGTGGCTGATGGTACATGGCGACTTTACTTATAAAGTATGCTCTTTTTCTTCTTCCCCTCTCAGTTTTCTGCAAATCAAATTTCAAGTACTACTAAAAAGAATTTTAAAAATTCTCAAACTTCCATTTTCCTAAATCAAAGTCTAATCAAATATAAATGGAAGTTTGAGACCTTTTCCGTTTCCACAATTTCTCTTCTCTGTTTTTTCATGTTTTTGTGGAAATTTGAATTTCTAGATCTTATAATTGGGATTTTATTTTGAAATGTTCAAATCTTAATTTCCTGAAAGATGGTTTAATTTGATCCACCATGAGTCATTTAAGTTTTTGATTTGATTTTTCGAAGATAATTTCATGATTAAATTCCATGAATTGATGAGATTTATTCCTCATTTTAAACTTGATTTCAGCATTTATGATTTCCGCTATTTTGAAAGAACTAAAATTCTCGTTTATAATTTTGAAATTGAAAGTTCTTAGTTCATGTTGAAATCCATATCCTTGTCGGGTTTGGTTCATTTGGTTTTAGGGATCTTGAAACCCTAGATTTGCAATCAGGTTTGGGGAAGGTAGAAGCATCTGCTTTCTCGCCTAAAAGTTTCAAGCGTACATATGAAAATTTGTCACCGAAAAATGACCATTCTACCCCTTCAAAAGGGATTGAGGCGACTATATTGGTTTTGCCTTTTTAGCCCTTTCCGATGTGGTTGAAAGGTGTTCTAGTGTGAACTTAATCAACCTTGTCAAAAGGCTATGTAGTTAAGCAGAGTATAGTAAACCCTTCGATAGAAAAATGTTTTGACTTAGTAGAAACCGTTTGTGCCGATTGCAATTGATTTTCTTTAGTATGTTTTCGAAACCATTATTCCCCTTCTACCCTTTCGACAACCTTTATATCTAATGAGTTGAAACCTTCTGGAGTTGCCTTTGTCCAACATTATCTAAACATTCTAAGTGCACATGATTTTAACTTAGGACCTTTCAACTCAATGGGTATATAAGGTTTCAACAATATTAATTAGAAAACTTAAGTCATAGGTTTTGACAGTGTCGTAGGGTTTTGTTATCTTATTTATAAAATGTTTGTAGTTTATATTTTGCTCAAATGTTTAAGTTAACTCCAACTGTTTGTTTTAACAACTTGGTTTCTATGAAGCTTTCAACATTGTTGAAATGTGCCACTATATATTCACATCTTTCCTTTCAACCCTATCGAAAGCTCAGTGATCGCTCATATTTATGCTTTCGACGCTGTCATAAGATTGTGGAAAAATGTTTCTTTCTTTCCCCTTGGATTCTGTCGTAAGCTCCATGAATACTCTTATTTTAGGCTTTTGACACTGTCGAGAGGAATTTGCTAACTATTGATGTCTTTTCCTTTCGACTCTGTCGAAATCCCGATATCAATAATTTTTAACTTAAGCATTTTTCAAAAATTTAAAGTTTCATTTTGTTTGTTTAAGTTATTTAAGTAGGTTTTTTTGGCTAACTCTTGAAAGAATACTACGTTCATAATAAACTTGAAGATTCTATCCGAAATGTTTGCACCTGGAAGAATCATGAGCTCTACAAAGAAACTCGATGACATTTCAAAGCATTTCTTGATATCTTCATAGGACGAGGTTGATGCCATCCTTAAAGACTTCGGAATTACTGGTGTGGAAGCTATTCCACCCAGGGATACAAATACATTCATCAACCCTGCTGAAGGGCACTTCGCATACGCTGCCGTCCACATATGGCATGAAGGATTTCTGCCTTTTCCTAAATTCCTATCTAGATTTCTTTCTCACCTTAGGATTACACCAATACAACTGTCCCTCGATGTTTACACGTACCTCTTATCTCTGGAGATAATAACACTAGAGTCTGGATTCAAGTCCTTAAATGCTGATGTTCTAAACCACTTGACCCGACTAGTAAAACTCAACACTCTCAATAATCAGATCTTCAGAGCCAACCACCCAATGAAGCTGATGTCGGACGGGGTTAGCAAGTTTAAAGACCGAGAAAACTAGTGTTTCTTTATTAGATGTTTCTCTAACATTAGCGAGGTTTTTTCCTACACCTCATAAGTTTGAATTTTAGTTGTTTTCCTTCTATCTTGTTAATTTTCTTATCTAATATTCGTCTTATGTCAGGTGCTCCTGCCACAGAACTCGGTGTGGTTGATAACAAAATAGTAGAGTCTTTAATCGTGGCTTCTGTTAAGATAGGAAACCGATTGAAGCTGCTGATCCCTTCGAACATATGGAAGCATTCTCTTCTTCCCGCTGGTCAAATGGTTTTGGGGCTACCCCCTTTGATCTAGCATACATCCATGGGAAAACTCTTCTTATCCTTAGGAGATTCTGAATAGTTTTCTCCTATGTTGCACATTTGCTCAGACCACAGCGATAAGTTATAGGCACAACATTTGTTTTCACTCCCTATTGCTTTTTGATTTATTTTGCTGATTTTTAATCTGCATCGGCCTTTTCAGCTGCTTCTTTGGTTACAACACCTATTAGCAGTGTTGCTTCCCTTTTAATTACTTCTGGTGCGCTATCTATTATCCAATCTTACGCCAAAACTAAGAAGGCAATAAAAAGGAAGTTAATGACACTAAATGAAGCGAAACCTCCTCAAAAAGTTATTATAATTGTTGATGTAGAGGAGGAGTATCGTTCACCAATTGACATAGGTCTGGAAAGCCCGGTTGTTGAAGCTGCTAAAGAAAAACCAAAGCAGACTCCTTCTGCCATTGATCCCTCTTCTCACATTTCCATTTTTGACTCACCGGCTGTTCTTGCACAAATGCAACTATCTTTGGAGAAGCCCTCTACTCTAAAGCGCACTCCTTCTCAGCCAACGTCTTTTTCCCCTACTTGTCAATTTTGAGGAAATAGCCAAGTCTATTTTGGACTCGGAGTCTTTCACCTCTATCCACCCGCCTTTCATTGTTTCTGATTTGGCGAGGCATTACCTCTCTCTGATAGAGCAACAATTTTTGGTGATTTTTACTTCAATTGACCTTACCATTACTGGTTTTCTCTAAATCCCTAACTTGTATTGCACTTTCTTCTTTCAGATTTCTAAGAGTTGGTTAACTTTTCATGAGCACGCATCCAAATCTTCCATTGAGTCCTCCAAGTTCCAAGAGGGAATCTCTGCTCTTAATAATCAAATGTCTTCGTTTTCTATGGAAAAAGATGAAGCAACCTCCAAATTGGAGTGATTAAGAGCTTTCCTTTGTTGAATATGCACTTATATGATTTTTGTTTGATAATAATAAACATATATGCATATGTTAATATACTATTTTATTTTTCCCAGATTAAATAAATATTTGCTGAATAAAATAAATAACACGAAATTTGAATTCAAACGAATATTTTATTCAGACAAATATTTGTTACAATTTTGATAGTACAATTTCAAGCTTTCACTATAACTATACATTTTAAATTACAAAACAATTTCCGATTACATCACAATTCTTTTCTACATTCAGAACCTCAATACATATCACTCACACTCGTATTTTTATCTTCAACTTCTTTCCATCTTGAATCCAGCATCTGAGCAATTTGCAAAAATATTCACTAACGCAGTAAAATTGAAAAAGAAATATTTTTGCAATATAAAATAAAATATGATTTTTGAAAATATTATTTGCCTCAGTTATTTGGGTTATTCGTCATGATTTATTTGAATTCATCACACACGAACAATGTGACATGCACAGTGTATCACTGTACATGCCACAAGGCCGTGCACACCGATATACACTTGATAATGCTACAACACAAGGTCAAACCCAAATATACAGACAGGTTCAACTCAGGTGCAATATATTCAAAATCTCGTCAACAGCACAAGGTCAATCCCGAGTTTTGAAACTGGGTTCAACACAAGGCAACATGACATGAATGCAACAAAGACCAAGTCAAAGTCCAGCTATGGAAACAGTGTGGTCGAGAACTGATAAAAGAAATTCATGGAATGGCAGACACACATGAACATGGAAAACATGAAGTGAATACAATTACCAAGCATGATACAGGTGGACAATGAAGACAGCTACTACCAGACAGCTACTACCACAATGAACAGTGGCAACCACAAGATGCAGACAGAAACAACTGAACAATGAACTCGAACAGCAACATTGAAATGTAAGGAACCAACTGCAAAAACTAATGTCAAAGTCGAACCCAGATAAAAATGAAGCCACAACAATTAGATGCCAACAAGCCTCGACACAAGTACACATAGGTGGTGAAATTACGAAGACCACAACAAACTTTAAATGACACAGTGTACATGAAAATTCGACTAGCACATGAGCAACTATTTTTCACGAGCAAGTGCAGACACAAGTGATGGTACAGCAGTAAAGAAAATGCCGTGATATGCAGCAGTATAAACACCACATTAAATTCAAGTGACTCGGCAATGCTTGAAGACTACAACAAACATAGAGTCAACACAAATGCAATGCAAACAACATGGCAGTAAAGATATAATGACTGTGAACAGCAAGTAAAATCGAGCAAGTGTGAAGCCCAATGGACAGAGATGCAACAAAATAGAGTTTCAAATATGTATGGTGATGCAACTCCAAGCTAAGAGCAAGTGATAGTGAATATATACAAGTGCAGTGTTCAAGCATAAACAAGTGTGCAGATAATGCACAGGAACCATGATCAAGTCAACATAAACTATGCCAAACTCGAATGAACACTACAAGTCAGACAAAGCCAAACTGCAACACTACTTCACTAATACATGACAAATGGAGCATATATATATGAGCTCAGACAAAAGTCAGAGAGTAGTTCAAGTCAATGAAGCATGCAAACAGCAAAAATGAAGATAGCTATGCATTGGACATAAATGCAATTCGAAGTGATGTAACCGCAACTACAGGAACTCATCAAGTTGAAGCAGTAATTAACAAGCAACGTACAACTCGAAAGTTCACAAGTGAAGCCAAAAATTCACGTAATTCATAAAAGTCAAGGCCGAAGCAGAATCAAATGAACAAGTGAATGTGCAGGCCCAACTGACTACAGCAAATATGTTAAAAACATATGAACCAGCAAAGGCCAAAATTTAACAAAGGCAAATGCACCAGAGAATCATATGTGCAGAGGAACAGTGATGATCGACTTAATGCAGAGTCGTGTAGTGGATATGATTCATGAAATCAACACAGTATAAAAATACAAATCAAACCGAAGTCAAAAGTCAGGTGCACATCTTTGAAAAAGTCAGAAAGTAAAATGGAAAGTTTTAATGCCGTATGAATCAAGTAAGTATCGAACGTATCAACATCAAGGCCGTGAGTAACAAGTTGAAAAAAAAAATCAGGAAAGTCATGTGCATAAGAAAAGTGAATTTCAAGAAGGTATCGAGTTAATTAGTGTATTCGAATTCATATAAATACGAGTGCCAAAGTATCATCATCGGCATGAATGAAAAAGCAATCAAACTCAAGCAAAACCTAGAAGCAAAAGATACAAATAACATACCAGAAGAAAAGGCGAATTCAATTATCTCGAAGCAACCGAAGCCGAACCCTAATTTCACAAACAAATCAAGAGAAGCAGCCGAGCGCGACTCTAAGCAAGCAGATCAATAGAGCATCAATATCAATCGACAAGAGCAACGAGATAAATTGGCATCCGAAACACTAATTTTGATTGAAGGACAAAGCCCTAAATTATGATCGAAGAAGCCGCCATTTTCCAAAGGAACGAATAGAAAAGGATCGGGCCTAAATAATAAAAGGGGCCGTCATTAAGTATTAGGGTTTTAATGTTTTGAAACAAGGGCTTTAGTTTTTTTTTAAATAAGGGTTATCTCTTATTATTTGTTTTAAATTTGTCTTTAATTTTAAATCTCTTTTCAAACCGTTGTATTTGCTAGTCGTGTGACTAGGGGACAAGCTACGTGGCGTAGCTTGAGAATTCGCAACTCAGTGGCTGAGTTGTGGCAGGGTTTTGAGCATAGAGTTAGGTTAGTCAGTAGCGGGTGTCATGAGTTTACGTGTGTAAGCGTGTGACTATCTAATTTCTAGTAGAAACCTTGGGGGCAGCACGTAGGCAGGTTTTTGCCGAAGCTGGGTAAATTCTGTGTCGTTCTATTTCTGCATTTATTATTCTGCTTTTATTTGTGCTGCTACTATTCTGTGATCTGTGTTGAAATTAGTTTATAAGCTTCCGCAATTAATTTTTATAATTAATACTATCACCCTATCCACCCTCCCTCTACGGTGAAATTGATCCTATAAGTGGTATCAGAGCAAGGAACAGAAGTCAACTTCTGTTTTAAAAAGAAAACTCGTTTTTCAAAAACCAATTTTTATTTTAAAAAATTTGAATTTTTAAAATGGCTTCTTTTAATAATGCTTTTGCTGAGGGTCAGTCCATAGTTAGACCACCAATGTTCAATGGTGAATATGCTTATTGGAAAAATAGAATGAAATTTTTTCTGAAAACCATTGATGCTTGGAACATTGTTGAGACAGGTTATAGAGCACCAACTATAATTGTAGATAATCAGGAAATAGATAAACCGATGGATCAATGGACAGAACTAGAAAATAAATTGCAAAATGCTAATGCTAGAGCTATGAATTCTATTATCTGTTCATTGGATCAATTTGAATTTAATCGTGTCTCACATTGTCTAACTACACAGGAAATATGGCACACACTAGAAGTGACTCACGAAGGAACATCTCAAGTCAAAGAATCTCACCTTGCCATGCTAAGCAGCGAATACGAGAATTTCACAATGGCAAAAGAAGAAAATGTCAAAGAGATGCATGGACGACTTTCCAATATCGTATACAAATCAAAAGCCCTTGGAAAACCATATACAGAGTTGGAGATAGTCCGAAAAATCCTCAGAGTCCTTCCACGAAGTTTTGAATCCAAAGTGACTGCTATTCAAGAATCAAAAGATTTGAAACAAATGAAAGTCGAAGAACTCATCAGAAATCTCACTGCTTATGAGCTAGAAATGAAATTCAAGGATGAACGTAAAGGAGGTGATACTCGAAAGAAATCAATAGCTCTTAAAGGAACAACTGAAAGTGATAGTGATGACAATGATGATGGAGCAGCGGAATTGGAGCTGATAATAAAGAAAGTCAAAAGGTGGAATTACAAATACGGAAATTCGGCTCTAAATCGAAAATTGAAAAGCAGAATAAATAAAATATTGGACAATCCAGAAGAACAAATTATCATCTGTCATAGGTGTAACCAACCAGGACACATCAAGCCCAATTGTCCTCAAAATCGACGCGACTTTGAAAAGAAATCAAAAAGAAAAAGTTTTGCTGCCACGTCGAATACAAATGATGAAGATAATCAAAGTGCTAACAGTGAGGATGAAAAAGCAGACTTGTGTCTTCATGGTGAAATAATTGACAATGATGATGACGAGCCAAGTGAGGTATCAAAACTTTCTCATTCGGAATTACTTATATATTTCCACGAAGTGAATGGTTGTTTTGAACGACTTAGGGAGAAGTATGCCAAACTTGAATCACAAAAAGATACTTTGATAGATTTAAATAAACAACTTGACCAATTAGTTAAAACCTAGCAAAGTAGGATTCCTAAGTGTGATAAGTGTCCAACATTCGAAGAAGAAATCAAAAAATCATAAACTAATATAAAATCACTTGAAAATGAAATTCTGATTTTGAAAGAAAGTGAAAAAACGAGGAGAGAGAACTCTATTAAAAAGTGCACACAATTGTTAAACGAAAATGAATCTCTCAAAACACGAGTCCAACAATTGTCGACGACCTTAGATAAATTTTCAAAAGGTGAAAAATTGTTGAATATGCTATTAGGAAAGCAAACTGGTAATACGATTAGACAAGGACTTGGATATAGTCAATCTGAAAATGTTGAAAGCGATATTAATCAAGAAAATTCCATGTGCACAATTTGTAGAAAATATGGACACGATCACAATAATTGTTGGTATAGAACCAAACATGTGAAAAACATACCAATTTGGGTTCCAAAAGGCACAAATATAAAATCTCTCAAAGTTAAACAAATTTGGGTGCCAAAAGGAACATACATAAACAATTTTGGGTCTCCACAAAATTACTTTTCTAAATATTCTGCCACTAACAACCATGGACCTATAAAAACAAATAGGTCACATAAATCTTTTCCCGTGTAGGTGTGGTGGCAGGCTAAGGAACAACAACAGTGTTTTCTGGATTTTTGGCTGTTCCAGAAAAACAACGGACGACAAAGCAAAGTTCCTTAGCCTATTATAAAGGTGCAGAATCACAATGGATAAACAACGAAAAATATCGTAAAGGTAAAACAGGTAATGGTATATTTATTTGAACGATATATTAAATGTGATAATCTGCACCATATTCTGAATCAGCCAATATCGAGATGATGACTTTGATCCTGACTTATTCAAAATAGTTGGCCAGTTACATTTATGCCAAAAACACTTTATTCACAGTTTTTTTTTATTATTTACATGGCTTCAATCCAAATTCAAGAGAATGCCATTTAGAATGCGTTTTGAGTTTTCATACACACTTCATGATCTGGTCTATCAAATATAGTTAGTGATATTTTGGAGTGAAAGAGAAATTCAGATGC
The DNA here is from genome assembly GCA_030765085.1 of Allium cepa. Taxonomy (NCBI): domain Eukaryota; kingdom Viridiplantae; phylum Streptophyta; class Magnoliopsida; order Asparagales; family Amaryllidaceae; genus Allium; species Allium cepa. The sequence continues at coordinate 704,259,895 of CM060938.1, read as the reverse complement.
AGATTACACTGGTAATCTAATTGATAGAAAAATTACTGGTTGAACGTGATTTATGGTGAGACATTTAGTAACTGCATCATTTTTCAAAGAAAATACCTGCATATTTTTCATTACAAATAATTTTTAATTAGCAGAATTTTTTTCTCATATAACCTCTTTGAGAAAATAATTGTTTGACCATTTTTTTAGATTAGTCATTTTTATTTGATTTTAAATGACAAATTTTGACTAATCCGACTCCCTACTAATTATCAAAAAGATAAATAGTGTTTGAAAAGGTGATAAGTGTTGATATTTAACATGCATTACTCAAGAGAGTATATTTGGAAAATTTCTTTAGGAATTCAAACAAGAGTTATAAAACTTTTTGTTGGGTAAAGGTTCCATGACCATTTCTATATCTATCATATTTCTATCGACCATGGTTTATCAAAACTTAAATATAGTTGGTCGATATGTGGTACTATAATCAGGGATCATTTGTTTTTCATTTCATATTTTTTTTTAAAATAAATAAATATCCAAAGTATTCACTCTCATTTAAAAGTCCTCACGGTTATGCATGGGTGAATTACTTGGATTTTTAATTATGTGCTTCCATGCTCATTTAAAAGTCCTTACGGTTATGTATGTATGGAACGCATATCAAAATTAATTGATTAAATAGACAAGTTGATTCTAATCCCATTTAAAAGTGCTCACGGTCATGCGTGGTTAGAAGATACTTGATTTCATTTTTAAAAAATTAAATTGGAATACTACTAATCTCATTTAAAAGTCCTAACGGTTATGCATGATTAGTAGATATTCAAATTCCTGATATAAATGTACCACAAGTTGATACAATCGTATGATTTTATATTAGAATATCATTTCCATTCTTTCTAAAAGTGGAATATGCGCCTAACAAGGGTAGTTATGATTTTTGTTTGATTTTTATTGAAGTTTAATATTTATATTCAATTTGAGTTTAATGTTGGATTAATATTGATCACTTTATCTCTATTTTTTCTAACACTGTTATTCTTTTTCTGATAACAAAAGGGGGAGAGAAAAGTTAAGATTTTGTCAAATAGAATCAAGCAAAGGTCAAATAATTTTCCATTTGCATCTAGGCTCATTTATATATTTCTATTTGTACGCATATATGTAGGGGGAGCATCATGTAGAGAGGAAGCATTTAAATAGGGGGAGCAATTAAAGCGTATCAATGATCAATTACATATAATGTATTCAAAATCTTAAATATATGTTTGTTATCATCAAAAGGGGGAGATTGTTGAATATGCGCTTATATGATTTTTGTTTGATGATAATAAACATATATGCATTTGTTAATATACTATTTTATTTTTCCCAGATTAAATAAATATTTGCTGAATAAAATAAATAACACAGAATTTGAATTCAAACGAATATTTTATTCAAACAAATATTTATTACAATTTTGATAGTACAATTTCAAGCTCTCACTATAACTATACATTTTAAATTACAAAACAATTTCTGATTACATCATAATTCTTTTCTACATTCAGAACCTCACTACATATCACACACACTCGTTTTTTTATCTTCAACTTCTTTCCAGTTTGAATCCAGCATCTGAGCAATCTGCAAAAATATTCACTAACGCAGTAAAATTGAAAAAGAAATATTTTTGCAATATAAAATAAAATATGATTTTTGAAAATATTATTTGCCTCGGTTATTTTGGTTGTTCGTCATGATTTATTTGAATTCATCACACACGAACAATGTGACATGCACAGTGTATCACTGTACATGCCACAAGGCCGTGCACACCGATATACACTTGATAATGCTACAGCACAAGGTCAAACCCAAATATACAGACAGGTTCAACTCAGGTGCAATATATTCAAAATCTCATCAACAGCACAAGGTCAACCCCGAGTTTTGAAATTGGGTTCAACACAAGGCAACATGACATGAATGCAACAAAGACCAAGTCAAAGTCCAGCTATGGAAACAGTGTGGTCGAGAACTGATACAAGAAATTCATGGAATGGAAGACACACATGAACATGGCAAACATGAAGTGAATACAATTACCAAGCATGATACAGGTGGACAGTGAAGACAGCTACTACCAGACAGCTACTACCACAATGAATAGTGGCAACCACAAGATGCAAACAGAAACAACTGAACAATGAACTCAAACAGCAACATTGAAATGTAAGGAACCAACTACAAAAACTAATGTCAAAGTCGAACCCAGATAAAAATGAAGCCATGGCAATCAGATGCCAACAAGCCTCGACACAAGTACACATAGGTGGTGAAATTACAAAGACCACAACAAACTTTAAATGACACAGTGTACATGAAAATTCGACAAGCACATGAGCAACTATTTTTCACGAGCAAGTGCAGACACAAGTGATGGTACAGCAGTAAAGAAAATGCCGTGATATGCAGCAGTATAAACACCACATTATATTCAAGTGACTTGGCAATGCTTGAAGACTACAGCAAACGTAGAGTCAACACAAATGCAATGCAAACAACATGGTAGTAAAGATATAACGACTGTGAACAGCAAGTAAAATCGAGCAAGTGTGCAGCCCAATGGACATAGATGCAACAAAACAGAGTTTCAAATATGTATGGTGATGCAACTCCAAGCTAAGAGCAAGTGATAGTGAATATATACAAGTGCAGTGTTCAAGCATAAACAAGTGTGCAGATAATGCACAGGAACCATGATCAAGTCAACATAAACTACGCCAAACTCAAATGAACACTACAAGTCAGACAAAGCCAAACTGCAACACTGCTTCACTAATACATGACAAATGGAGCATATATATATGAACTCAGACAAAATTCAGAGAGTAGTTCAAGTCAATGAAGCATGCAAACAGCAAAAATGAAGATAGCTATGCATTGGACATAAATGCAATTCAAAGTGATGTAACCGCAACTACAGGAACTCATCAAGTTGAAGCAGTAATTAACAAGCAGCGTACAACTCGAAAGTTCACAAGTGAAGCCAAAAATTCACGTAATTCATAAAAGTCAAGGCCGAAGCAGAATCAAATGAACAAGTGAATGTGCAGGCCCAACTGACTACAGCAAATATGTTAAAAACATATGAACCAGCAAAGGCCAAAATTTAACAAAGGCAAATGCACCAGAGAATCATATGTGCAGAGGAACAGTGATGATCGACTTAATGCAGAGTCGTGTAGTGGATATGATTCATGAAATCAACACAGTATAAAAATACAAATCAAACCGAAGTCAAAAGTTAGGTGCACATCTTTGAAAAAGTCAGAAAGTAAAATGGAAAGTTTTAATGCCGTATGAATCAAGTAAGTATCAAACGTATCAACATCAAGACCGTGAGTAACAAGTTGAAAAAAAATATCAGGAAAGTCGTGTGCATCAGGAAAGTGAATTTCAGGAAAGTATCGAGTTAATTAGTGTATTCGAATTCATATAAATACGAGTACCAAAGTATCATCATCGGCATGAATGAAAAAGCAATCAAACTCAAGCAAAACCTAGAAGCAAAAGATACAAATAACATACCAGAAGAAAAGGCGAATTCAATTGTCTCGAAGCAACCGAAGCCGAACCCTAATTTCACAAACAAATCAAGAGAAGCAGCCGAGCGCGACTCCAAGCAAGCGGATCAATAGAGCATCAATATCAATCGACAAGAGCAACAAGATAAATTGGCATCCGAAAACCTAATTTTGATTGAAGGACAAAAGCCCTAAATTATGATCGAAGAAGCCGCCATTTTCCAAAGGAACGAATAGAAAAGGATCGGGTCTAAATAATAAAAGGGGCCGTCATTAAGTATTAGGGTTTTAATGTTTTGAAACAAGGGCTTTAGTTTTTTTTAAATAAGGGTTATCTCTTATTATTTGTTTTAAATTTGTCTTTAATTTTAAATCTCTTTTCAAACCGTTGTATTTGCTAGTCGTGTGACTAGGGGACAAGCTACGTGGCGTAGCTTGAGAATTCGCAACTCAGTGGCTGAGTTGTGGCAGGGTTTTGAGCGTAGAGTTAGGTTAGTCAGTAGCGGGTGTCGCGAATTTACGTGTGTAAGCGTGTGACTATCTAATTTCTAGTAGAAACTTGGGGGCAGCACATAGGCAGGTTTTTGCCAAAGCTGGGTAAATTCTGTGTCGTTCTATTTCTGCATTTATTATTTTGCTTTTATTTGTGCTGCTACTATTCTGTGATCTGTGTTGAAATTAGTTTATAAGCTTCCGCAATTAATTTTTATAATTAATACTATCACCCTATTCACCCCCCCTCTAGGGTGAAATCGATCCTACATCCTTGCCCAATCAGAATCTGCTTTCTCAAAAGAGAGGAGGACTTGTCAACTCTTGGCAGAAGAGAACTTTACCATCCGGCTATCCGTAAGTGAATCTGATGGGGAAAAAGCCCGAGTAGCAGCAAAAAGCACTTCTTTGAAGGAGAAACTGAAGAGAAATAGGACTTCACTAAAACTTGCTATCAATACTATCACAAACGCCATGCAGTGTGTATCCCAATTTCTTTATACGACTCTTGGGAAATAAGGTTGAATTCCTACGAAGAGGCTTTGGTGCTTACAGATGCTGATAATTTTAAGCAGGGAATCGAAGTTGCAGTAGAGGAGGAAATTGACACATCAAAGATCCTTTCTTTCGACGTCCCCTCTTTTCGAGATCGAATCTGACTTTGACTACAAAGAGGACAAGGATATTGCTGCCGAGGAGGAGGACAATGGTGATGACAGTGACGATAATAATGATGATGATGATGATGACAATAACCTTGATGGTAGCCAAGGTTCATGTGGTGATCGATGTGTCCCTCCCGGAACATCTGAAAAGAACGATGATGATAATGCCAAAGCTCCTAAAAATGAGCCATCTCCTCGAAAAGTTGTTCCGTATGAATCTGCCAGGCCTTTTGCTCCTCAAGTGGATGGGCCTGCTTCTGTTAATGTTAAAGAATTAAAAGGAAAAGAGTAGGCTTCCCAGACTTCTGTCCCGATATTATAGGTATGTGATTCTTTATTTGAATATTTTTCACTTCAAAGATAATAATAGTGTAAATCATTTATTTTAGATAAGGAAGAAATATGTCCTCCCCTATAAAACCAAACTTGAGAGAAAACAGGCATAAATAAACAGGTTATATAGGGTGCTAGACGTGCAAATAAAAGAACACAATGTACTTTCAGATAAATATTATAGACTTGATAAACGTGCATCTGTGATGGCGTCTTTCAAGCACCAAAAAGTTGTCCCTCTACTAAAGATAGTGGGCCTTCGCTACGACGCTTTCTTAAAAGAGAACCGGGAGTTGATCACCCTATTTGGACATTAATTGAAGAAAGAGACATTTAAGTTACTTTTTATATAAAGCGTACTGTAGACACTCGATTATTGACTTTTCATACTTAGACGAATTTAGTGGGAGTTTACTTAGAAGTTTTCATTAGAGATACTTGATTGAATTCATATCCGACCCGCACCCTAGAGCTTGTTGGAACTTACCCTGGGTCGGATCGATTCTCTAAGATCTTTCCTTTGAAAAGCTTAAGTATTATAAGAATAAATTTTTTTCTGAGTTATTTTCTAAGTCGGTTTTGTATGAACCGATGAGTAATTGTAAGCATGTAACAATGTATTGACACTGTAAAATTTGCTTTTGTTTTTCTCTTTATGCTTAGCTTTGTTTTACTATATCATTACTGAGTGATTATTCATTAGGTCGACTTGTTTCTAAAGACCATTTAAGCCAATATGTTTGATTGAGAATATTTTATCTTGAAAGAACATCAACTTTAAGGTCTTCGAAATTAGCAAGATATTATTTTCTCAGAGATTTACAAAAACTCTACTTGGAATATCCTCATCTCCGCTTTGACTTCCTTGGCGATGAGAAAGAAAAACTTCTTAAGGAGATCAGAACATTTCACTCTAAGTTAATTTGGGTCATGATAGTCCTCCAGCCGAGAAGTGGGACCATAGAAAATGTCCACAAGTTATCACTCTTAAGGAGTTAATATCCTTTTTGATTCAACAGTTACCCTTTCCGCTAACTCATTAGATAAAGTTAGAAAAGTAGTTTCTCCGCTTTAGATGTAAACCCATTATTTAATGTAACTTTCAACTTCGTTGTTATTTGTGTTGTAATCTGTTATTATAATAATAAGAAGATTTTGCATCTTGCTTTTGAATTTATTTTGTTTCTTTTTGCTTAAATAGGAGCTACAATAATCTACAATTTCTCTCCCTCTTGATTTATCATCATGCATCACTGCTTTTAGAGAGAAACTGTTAAAATCATGTGGGAAGAAGTGAACTCAGTGATGATATTTTAATGGAATGGTTTGGAGGGAACGCCGAAGTCTTGAAATGGCATGAATGATATTTTGTTGAAAAAACCATTACTAGCAATATGAAAGATCGAATTTCCTATCTTGAGGATGGCAATAAAAACAAAGATGAAATGATCTCATCACTGAAGCAGTAAATAAAGTCAAACCCTTCAATCGATTTCGATCATAAGATGTCATAGCTTATCCAACAGATGAGTGACATAGAATTAAAAATGAAGGACAGTCAAGCTTAGTGAAAATCATTAGAATTCATCATGGGAGACAAGATTTCAAGTATTGATTTGCCAGTTCCTTATAGTACTCCATCAGTTACAAAACCCATAAGGTCAACTCACCTAACTGCTCACAATTTCCCTACTATGACCAACGCTTCCCAAGGCTTAGACTTTAGCGTTGTGGGAAATTGCTGCAGGAAAGTAAAGTTTGAAATTACTAGATATTTTGATGAGCAGCAAAAAGAGAAATATTCACAAAGTATTAATGAGTGCACTGCCAAGGTTCAAAGACTTGAACGCGATAGTTACTTCCTTCAAAAGCACACTACGGAGTTAAAAGGGGAAACAAGACCATTAGGGGTGCAAATAGAGCTTTCAACCATGCTCTGAAGACTAATATTGATGCGATCAACAATGAAGACAGCATAAGGAAAAAGGAAAAGAAATTTGAAGAACTTCTCCGCACCGCAATTCGTCATATAGTTGATTCTTCGATCGCTGAGAATCTTAGTAAGGCTGCTCAATACTATGACATACTTATGTCTTTGAAATATATATACTTGTCTCGTACATATGTGAATAACTTCATAGTTTTGTAAATAATTTCATGACTTATGTAAATCATATAAACTTTATAGATATCACCTGATCTGTAATCCTTTTCTGTAATGCCACTCCTGAAATGCTTTTTGACAGCTTAAATGTTGATTTCTGTACTTGTTGAATCTTTCATTTCTCTTTGCTATGCTGATTACCCTGAATAGTATGATGCAAACAATATTTATAATTATTAGCTTGAAATTTACATACTATTTTATGTATATCATTTGCTTTAGATTAACAAATCATCTTGTTAATAGCATGAAAAATAGTTTATTAAACGTCTAAATCCCATAATTAATAATTAAACTCCAATCACTTGATTGGATTGTCCAAGTCATGTTGATAGGAAACACACCTTTAAAAAGGGGGACAAATGTTGGAAAGTGATCTTCAAGAGATATTTAATAGGTTGCTAAACCCAGAAACTAGTATTTGAATATTTGGAGTAGAAACCTATTGTCCCATTCTTGATTATAATGAATTTGAAAAATTAGAAACTGGAAACCCAAATTCTGCCATTTGTGATAGAAACCCACTATAGAAATTTATATAATAGAAACTCCAAGCCTAGTTTAGGACATTGATAAATATTAGCCTCATAACCCAAATTCGGGCATAAAAAAGATAGTTAGTGTAACGACTCAGAATTTTTGATCCCGAAAATTCCAGATAGTTAGGAAGCAAGAAAAGAGATAGAAGAAGAAACGGAAACAAAACACAAATTCTCACATTCGCAGCGGATCAAGATATAATATCAAATAATATCATTTATATAAAGAAAGCTGTATCAGTAAATTTACATTTAACACATCAGAGTTTTCAACATTTACACAAACACTAGACAGTTAATATCACATGTCCTAGACAATCTACAATATATACACAACGGAATACTCTCCATACGTTCCAGCCATCTAGCTCGCCTCCTGAGCTCCAAAACGTCCTTACCTGAAAATCTATAATACTCGATCTGACCCGAGCATTACATCAAAGTAACACCCAGGTCAGGATAGAAACCAGTATGAGTAAACTCATCTAACATGAATTTCCATGCAAAGAACTTATTTAAAACCCGGGGTAACTCGTACCGTATTACGAGTTCTTAACTTGCCATAATCAACATCACATCTTACAATCATATCTAAGCATTACTACGCAGATTAAATGACCAAGTTTACATCATCTATTTCATTCCAGCCTATTTATTACAAAATCAAAAACATAAAGAGATTATTTCAGATTACAAATCGAAGTGGTTTCACGTATTTTGCTGATACCCAACCCTGATCTCTTCGAGTCCAATATTATCTTAAAACAAAGTTATTTAAGTATAAACAATTCCATTTATTTCTAGAATTACATATTTACTTGGCAATTCAACTCAGATAGATAATCTATATTCAAACACAGTATCTCATAACATCACAATCACACACGAGGGATAACCAATAACCCAAGACATTCAATATCATTTGATTATCTATAAGCAAAATTAGTTGTCACACCATTTCTGCTTAACTAAATTAATTACTTCAATCATCTTTAATCCAGCTTACTAGATCATTAATTAATTATAACCTAATTAATTAATGTTCCTTAACTATTTCTTAATTACATTAAGTAATTATCCTTTAATTACTCTTACTAGTCAATTAATTATATTGATCCTTAATTAATTACTCAAATTAATTATCCTATAATCACTTACATTGATTAATTATTCTGAATTAATCAATTTTTTTATTTAATTACACAAATTAATTAGCCTTACCATTCACATTAATTTACCGTTAATTACTCCCATTAATTAATTAATGTTCCTCTCGATACTTTCATTAATTAATCACTCTTTAAATTAATTACTTTTAACAAGTAATCTTTAATTAATCACAATCATTAATTACCCTTAATTAATTACATTCAGTAATTAATTAACTCTTAATTACTTACATTAATTAATCACAAATTTCTTAAGTTAATTAATAACCTTTATAAAACACCATACTTGAAACTTTAAATGGTATTTTATCTTAGAAAAACTTGATTTGTTTTTGCTTTACACTTTAACTAGATTTCTTTTACTAAACAGACAACTAGCTCTGCTTGTTTAAATTTAAAATCCCATACATGTTATCTCTAAACTTATACCTAGAACAAACAAGACTGACCCGAGCCAAAATCCATAAAAACCCGAGTCATTCTCGAATCAACCAACCTCAACTCATCACTAGAAACTAACACGAGTCATTCCTTTCAATTCCTCGTGCACTACTTCGAGCCTAACCTTCTTCCTCCTGAAGCTCAAAAACTACAGCAAACAACAGATACGGTCAGACAGTGTGCACGTACACACGTGATCGCCGTTGCTCCGGCCATGTTCGCCGCCACCAACAAATCACCATCGACCCCCTCTAATGCTCCGATTACTCAGAAACACGAGCCACTCAAAAAATCAAAATTCAACAATTCCGCAACCCCAAAATGAAAAAACTAATCACCATATCCGACCACCGGAGACCCCGGTCTTGAGCCTGCACCTTCATCATTGTCCCCTCTTTACTTTACCCCCAAACCGATTCGACTCGACATCATTGCTGACCCGCAATTAGATACGACCTTACATTCGTCCAGAAAGACACCTAAACCATAAATCTCCTCCATCCCACTACCTCGACGTTAGAGAAATTGAAACCCCATTTTTTTGAGCTCGCCAACTCCACCGCTACATCCAATAGTAGTTTCGACCATCCAGATCAACCCGACCACCTACAAATCCCTAAAAACCAAATCACAATCAACTACAAATTTCTCTCGAATTTCAGTCTTAAAATTCATGGTTTTATTTTTAAAAATCATAACTTCCAAAGATTACTCTAATCACATACCTGAATCCACTAATTTTTAAAGTCGAGATTTTTTATTATGTTTAAGTTTTGCTGTAATTTCCTCTTTGATAGAAACTAACATCAGGTTTCATCTAAAAATATTTAAAAAAGACATATCTTGTTAATTCTAACATATTTTATTTAACTACTAGGGTCCAAAGAAAATCAGGAAAAAAAGAAATTAAATTTGTACTTATTTTAAACCTGCCACATCAAGAACAGAGTAGATGTTCTGGAACACAGATGTACACTCAATTTCATACATTCATTCAGCTTTAAATCATCATGCATGCATTTTCAATTTCAAAATTTCAAGGATTATCTCATGCAATCACAGAAATAGGCAGATTAACATTGAAGATGAAGTTTACTCACCTGTTGTTTATAAAACGGGGAAGCCTAAATTTTTGAAATCTGAAAATTAAAAATCTGAAAAGTAGTTTGATCTTTGATCTGTATTGTAGTTGATATTGTCGAGATGATCAAGCCTATGATTTTTTGAAATAAATTGAACTGAGCTTGCTGATCTTTGAGTTTGCTCAGGCTTTTGATTATATTTCTTACTTCTCTGGTTTTGATAATTTGTTTGAAGATCTGAATAATTTGATTTACTTCAAGATGGAATCTTGCTTTTAAAAACTAAAATGAATTTTGCATATTGAATTTTGTTTCTGGTTTGAGCATTTATTTCCAGGCTATTATTTTCTTTAAGTGTGAAATTAAGATAGAAAAAGGGTTTGAGAAGAAAGAGTATATGTATTTAGCCTTGTCTCAAAGATTTTTTTTTTAGAAATAAAAAAAGTAAAATAGATTGTGACATTTGTCTTAAAATCCAACACTTATCATTTTATAAATTTAAACATCTTACACTTGTAATTATTCATTTTTTATTATTATTTTTAAATGTTTTTATAAAGCCTTTATATTTATTTTTCCTAAATAATAAATACATTTATAAATAAAATATCTTTTAAAGAAAATAATATAAAAAAAATTGTATACTAATAAAAATATTATACATATATTTTTAAATTCAATTTACAAATATCTATCTTTTGAATTTCAAATTCAAATTCAAATCCAAACTTAAAAATCCAATTTTAAATCAACTCAAATATATATTTAAACAATCACAAATTCAGTTTGTAAATAATAATCCTATTTAAAATCTATTCATATCTATATATATAAACAATCATTATTATTTATTTTAATCTATAAATCAGTATTTTCAAATAGCTAAATCAGATAATTATTCAATTACTTAATACCCGAAAATTCGGGTTATCACAGTTAGTGATCGATAAACACTCGGAAAGATTCAGGTATTAGTAAATGAATTTCTGAAATAAATGTCCTAAAATCAAGATTCAGGTATTAATTGATGAAAATATAAGAAATCCAAAACCCAGATTTGTGTATTGATAGATGATGTTTAGAAATGAAAATCACAAAACCCAGATTCGAATATTAATAAGTGGAGCTCTTATTCTGCTCCTTTGATATATAAACCCTTCAGGTTTTGCATAAAAGTAATTTGATTAGTTGCCTCTTGGGCTCGGACGTCTTAGTCCATAATTGGATATGCTGCTTCTCGGGTTTGAGCATCTTAGTCCATTGCTAAATGAGCCTCCTATTGGGCTTGGACATCTTAATCCATTGTTTGATGGGCCTCTTCTTCGGCGTGGACATTTTAGTGCATTGTTTAATGGGCCTCTTCTTGGGCCTGGACATCTTAGTCCATGGTTATCCGATGCTCTTAGTTAGCTCAACTTAGAGGCTGGACCAAGGACTTGCTCGACCTCCCTCTAGGAGGCATGTTGCCCTAGCCCTTATGTGACACAGGCAGGGGCTTGTTTGGTGCTTTAACCTGGCAATTTTATGGCATGTCTAAAGGCTTTTTCCGTCCTATCTCCAGGAGGTGCCATACCCTAGCCATAGTGTGGCACGGATAAGGGCTTGTTCGATGCTTTACCCTGGCCATCTTATGGAACAGTTAAAAACTTACTGCGTCGTCCCTCCAGGAAGTGCCTTGACCTGACCAGAGGCGCAACTAAGGGGTTGTCTAGTGCTTTAACATGGCCATCTTATGTCATGACTAAAGGCTTACCCTCCCTCCCTTTAGGGGGTGCTCTTTCCTGGCCATCTCGATGCGGACAGAGGCTTTTTACAATCTTAGGTAGGCTACTATCTTAGGTAGTATCCAAATGTAAGGAGCATTTCACTCTCAACCATGAAGATTTCTCTTAGAAAAGTATATCTTTAATGATTTTTCTTCAAGTTCTCTTTACAAATTCAAGAATCTTTCCTTATTAGAAAAAATTGATGATCGTCCCCTCCAGAGCTTTTCTATGATTAGTCCCATGGCCATTCATCATGTGGTTGTAATAGTAGAATCCTTCCAGATTTCTTTCATGTTTCTGTTTCTTTTTCTATGATGGCCAATAGTTGAGCTCATCCTTTGTTTGCATGTAGACATTCTCCATTGATGTCGTCAAGTCGCATTCTTTGGGAAGTCTAGACTTGAAGCTTGGTTCTTGATAATGACTCTTTGATTTTTTTTGTTCATTGGCCTTATAGTTTCATATTCTTCGATTGCTTTTCTTTTTGCCACCCTTTGGATTTCTTAAGTTGGAAGTGTTCCTACAGTAGTTGGTTGCCATTTATACGCAAAGGCGTTGTACTCAACCATTATTTATTTTTCAAAGATTGTGCCTTTGGAATTGTGTTGGATGGTTCTTCTCATTTGATTGAATACATTGTCACTTCCATTTGTTCTCTTTCCCAATGCAAAAATATGGGTGGAACTAAGATGAAAGGGATTTAAGCTCCATTTATCAAGATTGTATGATTCTTCTTTTTTCTTATTTACAATTCTCAGAGCATCTAGCCTTAATCTTTGTTCTTCATTTTGATTGGAATCTTTGATGAATTTTGAGGGAAAATCGATCTCGTGAGGCTTAGAGGATCCTTGTTCATATCTTATGATTCTTCTAGCCATGATTTGATCAAAGTAGATAAACTTAAGATTGGTTAAGTAGGGTTAGAGACAAGTAGTGTTGGGTGTTCAACCAAGTCGGAAGTTCGAGCCCTCCTTCTAGCGTTGTTCGATGGCTAAATCACTATCGGATTAGAAAATAACCAAAAAAATTAAATTAAAAATAACCACAAAATTGCGATGTACAATTCTAGTATGTGACGAGTACGGGTCGATCCGCAGTGAATTATTCAGATTTAAAATTCTACTCAATCAAATTAAACCAAGATTTTGAGATGTTTTTATGCTAACAAATGTAAATAACTAACAAAACCTAGAGTGGATAAAAATATGAGAGTTTGAAGGCAATTTGGAGGCAAGATCCTTCTCAAGATCACATAAATCAACAAAATGAAATTATGATCTCTCTTTTGGTCATTAGGGAGTTTAGGTGATGTGTTTATCTGAAGTATGGAATATTTGTGCTATTAATTAGAACAATATAAACCATCATACAATAAGACACCCATTAAAACATTTCTTAACTCTCATGAAAATGACAATGAACTTGAAAATAAAATCTATTCTAAGCATGATATTAACTATTGATTAGAAATATAGACCATCAAATTTTGATTCCAAATCCACTTCCATTACCTGTGTTTATTTGAGTAAGCATATCATATATGTGATTAACATCATAGACTATCAAATTCATTAATAAACTTACATCAACATGCAACTTTCCAATAAGCAAAAAATGAAAACATAAATGATCAAAATGTTGAATCTACATGATTAAGAGAGCATCATTACCACTTAATTGAAGAGGTTTAGCCTCTCATATTTGTTATCATTTCAACAATTGTAGATTGCAACATGAAACAAAAACAAAGAGAAAATGAAAGCTAATTAAAAAGAGAGCTAATCAAAATGAAATGAAAGCTAGTCTACCTGCATAAGAAATAAAATTAAGCTAATACATTAAGAGGAAAGAGAGCACATAAATAGAAAAGAGCATGAATTAAAATTTGCGTATAAGAAAATTACACGAAAGAAAAATGGCTAAGTGGCCATGAAAAAGAAAAGAGAGTTTGTAATTTATTTTTGACCCTAAAACTAAACTAACTAAAGTGAAGGCTCAACGGAGGCTAAGAGTTTGATTACAGGAATATATGGGGTACTCATACATGTTTGGAAATCCTAATCATATTTTTAGGAACTACCAAATTGTTCTTGAGGAAGTGTGGTTACTAAGTTATCATTAGCATGAATTAATCCTCTACTTAAATGTGCATGTACCTGTAATATTCATTAATATGTGCATTAGCTCCTAAGTGTACATCATGGTAAGTGGGTAGGCGGGGTCCTCAATGATTCATGAATTAAATTATTTCGATCTTCATTTTCTTGTATTTTCTTGTGCATGCGTATTTTCCATGCAAAATCTTACATTTGATCCAAATTCTTATAAAATAACATAAAAATGTCCAAGTAAAAATTCTCAAATTAATATATGCACAAAATGACCATTTTACCTCTATATAAAGATAAATAAATGACGATTTAAAAATAATTTGAATTTTGTTTAAAAATGTTAAAACACCCTATATGCTGATTTATTTAGTTAAATTCGATTAAAAATGGAAGTAAAAATATGCACATTTACGTGCACATCAAATACCCCCACACTTATCTTTTTGTTCGTCCACGAATAAATTAAAACAAAGATAAATCGGGTTTCATAGGAAAAACGATTGCATTGAGCGTCTGCTACAAACCATTAAACCTCTAGGTGTCCCTAGTAGGACGAGTGTTGTCTCGTGATGGTTTTCAGCGGTACTACCCATAAAATCCAAATGCAAAGTGAAAATTTTCTATATGAAAGATTTATTTACAATGATATGGATGCAAGTTTTTGAAAATATTTACAAATGAAGAATTTACTTTCAAATTGACATGAATAAGTTAAATATAAGATTTGGTCATTATCAAGAAATTTAAGTCATTTTACTTGTCAAAATTTCCAGTAAAAATTAAGTTATCATCAAACTTAAACTCTAGTTTGACTGGTTATTTCGGTCGATAACATAGTGCAACTATGAAATAGATCCTTAGTCGGTTATCAGAGTTTTTTAAAGTGGTATTGTCATTTTTTAGTAACAAGTCAAATCACATAAGTTAAAATAGTGCTTTGGATTTCAATTGCTCACTCTCTCTTATTTTAAAATTTTATTCATATTAACAATATTTACATATGTCTAACTCAGAAAACCGAGGCCAGATATATTACCCTTATACTCCCTTTCGGGCTTATGTGAGGGAAAAACAGGGCGTGGCGAGTGAGCACACAAGTGTGTACATCTATCGACTGCAGGTATTATTAATAAAAGAATTTTTATATACATACACCTAACTTAGATAAACTGAAGCCAAATATACCGAACATGCATTGCTTTTCGGGCTTATGTGAGAAGGATGCAGAGCACAACGAGTGTACACAGTTGCGTGTAAACACATTACTCTAGGTGTTAATAAAATATATACATATACATATAAATATACATATACATATACATATACATATTTTTTGTTTGGTTTTTTTATATTTTATTTTTTCTTGAAGAGAGAGTTTTGCAAAATCATCTTAATAGCATTTAACTTTAAAGATAAAAAATAATTTGTCATTTTCTTTAAATCCACCACTTTTTTAAACAAAGATTTTCAATTAGGATATACTTCATAATTATCGCCCATGAATCTTCCTATATACTAGTTAAACCATCATTACTTGTAATCAAACTTTATTTTTATTTTTGTTAAGACAGATAAATTTTCAAAAATTACGATTTAATAACCAAAAACTTTTATATATCTTATAGTGTTTCTTCAAAAATAAATTAAAATGCTAAAAAAATATTTGTTTTTGGGATTTTTTTTGTTTTTTAATTTTTTTAAGTATTGGAAGGAAAATGCAAAAATAATGAACCTTGAAAAATAAAAAATGGAGATGAGACTCCTTACATACTTGATTTTGAGTGTGTCCTCACAGTCAACCAAAGTTAAAGGAGAAAAATAAGAATACAACCTATATTTACATGAAAATGAAAAGATTATTATTTACACGACATTAGAAAATAGATCATTCAAGAATAAATGAAATTGTCTTCCAAAGACTAATTAATTTGACTTGCAAGTATGAAAGATACAGCTTAAGCTCAAAAAAAAACAACCATAAAAGATTTCAAATTTAAATGTTGGTTAGGAAAAACGAATGTCGTTTTATTAAAAATCGTATAAGTTGTTTTATTTTCGATGATTTTTTAGGTTGATAAAATAATTGATTGAAGTTCAATTTTATTTTCACCTGTTAGAAATTCAAACCTGTCATCGAGAAATTCTCAAAATTATTGATTTCATAATTAGAATGGTGATATAAATCTTCTCCTTCAGAATTCTACAACTCATCTGGAAAAAGTCCAAAAAATTTGCGTTCACAAAATTCGTCTTCCCTTGTTGAATTATTCACAACTTCATTGCATATATCAAGTTCAAAATCCAAAGTAGTATTTAATTTTTCAAAATAGCAGAATGGAAGTTCAAATTTTAAATTTGGTTCCACACCCTCAAAAGAATTGAAATCCATTCCAATTACCATATTTTCAACAACTTCATTAAGGTTGTCGTCTTCAATTTTAAAAGTTGTTTGAAAATCGTCAATTGGTAAAAGGTGGATTATTATTCGACTCGTCACTCGTTGGGCTTTGATTTTGTTGCTCATGCTGTTCGTATATGTTTCAAATGACAAATCTGTGCGATCTCTTTGAATTTCGTACATTTTCTTAATAAAATAAAATTTATAATTATTAACTTGAAAATTTTCAATTGGAACTTGTTAAGAATGAAAATTATCAATTGCATCATAATTGCAATTATTCTCA
Source organism: Allium cepa (assembly GCA_030765085.1). Classification (NCBI taxonomy): domain Eukaryota; kingdom Viridiplantae; phylum Streptophyta; class Magnoliopsida; order Asparagales; family Amaryllidaceae; genus Allium; species Allium cepa. The sequence goes on along the minus strand of CM060938.1, from coordinate 704,242,892 downwards.
TGGCCAAAATTATTTAAAAACTGGTTCACATTTCCATTTTGATTTCGAAATTCATTTTGAAGTTTGAAGTTGTATTGTCATGAGTTACAATTGAAATCATTTGAATTTTGGAGTGAATTCAAAATTTTATCATCTTGAAAACATTGACTTGAATTATTTTAGAAATATGAATTACACAATTCGTTTATCTTTTGATCATTTTGTGTAGAGAGTTCAAATAAAAAAAATCATTTCCATGCTTTTTTCAAGAGTCGAGGGTTGGTCCTTATTTTGAAAATTTCATTGTTTGAAATTCAAATTGTTTGTACAATAATTGTCACTAAAATATCCATAAGAATTTAGAGTGAAGTTATATGGATTATATTGACTTTCACAACTATTGAAAAACTCATGTGAGTAGAGAAATTGAGACATTTCCAAAAGTATTTTTTCTTTTTTTGATTTTTTTATAAAGGAAAACTATTTACCAAAAAGCATTTTTTTGTCAAAAGGGAAATTTGATTTTTTTTAGATATCTCACTTTTTTCCTTTTTTTGTTTTTTAAAAGATCATTATATTTTTGGATTTTTTATTTTCTAAAAAAAAGCAGCTTAATTTTTTTTTGGATTTTGATTTTGATTAAAAAATTTCAAAGGAAAAGATTTAAAATAAAACCTAGTTAAGGAATATTTACAATTTTTTTAGTTTTTGGATTTTGAATTTTTTGAATTTTTTTAAATATGCATGAACTAATGCAACTGAATGAATTCAAGGATTTAATTAATAATTTTCTGCCTAAGTAGCTCCTAACCCAAAATTGTATAATTACAGTTTATTTTAGTCAATAAGATAGTTCTTAGCCAGGTAACATACAGGATTTATCGATGCACCAGGATTCACCGTAGCAATGCGGCTAAAGTTTTAAGTACCTTTAGATAAACAACTACCATAATATTTATGAATCACCGTATTATTTATAAATGGTTACTACTCTTCCATAGCCTAGACACTAAGAAATTAAATTGTCAAAAGAGGACAACTTGTCAATATACAATTAAGCTCGAGGGGAGCTCGTGGCACCCTTAAGTTAGATGTCTAACCGTTATTATTAGTCAAAATTTTAGAATGAAATGTAATTTGTGGGTCAAAGAAAGGGTAATGAAATTACGCACCTTATGTGGATTGGGGTGTTGCCCTTAAAAGAGAAAATAAGATGAGATGAATGCAAAGTAGAAAATAAATGTGATTTAACGATGCACCTACGAATGAAAAATGATTTTTCTTTTAATTTTGAATTTTCTTTTGAAATGCAAGCAACCACCAATTCAAGGAAAATAAAAACAAGGGCTAAGGCACTGTATCAGAGCGTACAGAATTATTAGCAATTTATTTTAAAGCGGCAATTTTTTTAATCAAGCGAAGCAGCAAAGAGCAATTATTCGACAAGCAATTTCGTTTTCTTGCGATTTTCTACTTTGGTAAACTAAAATTAAAAAAAGATATATACACTTTCTATATTTTTATATATATAAGGATGAAACTTAAAACAAATTAAGACCAAAAAAACAATTTTAAAATTATATAACTTTTTTCAAGATAAAACAAACTAAACTAAAGAAAGCAAACTTTTTTTCGAGACAACAAATGTCAAATGAAAACAAAGATAACAAAAAAAAATTGAATTAAAGAGAAGGAAGACTAAAACAAAAGGAAAATCAAAACAATTAAAATCAAATGAAACAAAAAAAATAAATGAAGGAAAGAAGGTTGTTTTTTATAAATGAATAAAACTATTCAAAACTCAAAACAATTCAAACGAAAAGGAATTTTTTCCCTTTATGTTTAAAGACGAATGATTGTTTTTACTTTTTTTTATAGAATAGAACAAAAACTAAAGCACTTTTTTCGATTAACAACCATTCATGCCCACAAACCTTTCTTCTCAATTAACAACCCACAAGTCCGATAACAACTCCTCAATTAAGAATGAACCGTGCTGTAGTGGCTGAAACGAGGAAGTAAAAATATGCGGATATGGAATCCAAAGATGGAAATCAGAGGGGCTGTAGATATTGTAGGGTTTTGATGATATTCGCAGGATTCGGGCATGGGAATTATACTTATTTGAGTCCAAGGCTCCTTGTAGAATTTGTTCTTTTTTTATTTCATAAAATGGAGATTGACTTACTTCTCTTCGAAGTTCCAAAATCCAGTCAGGTTGAACTGTAGTTAGTGCTGTTAGCTGCGGTTGATCATGAATTTGTGATAAACTATAAGCAACAATATTTTCCTTGCCTTTTTTATACTCTACTTGATAGTCATATCCATGCAGCTTAGCCAGCCATTTTCCTTGAATACCAGTTGTTAATTTCTGGGATAATAAATGTCGTATGCTCTGATGGTCAGTGCGAATTATAAATTTTCTGCCTAGTTGATATTGGGACCACTTTTTGGTTGCTAAGATTAATGCCAGTAGCTCTTTCTCATAAGTAGATAAGAGTAAATTTCTTCCTTGAAGAGGTTGACTAATAAATTCAATAGGTTTGCTGGTTTGTAAGAGATTGGCTCCAATTCAACAGCCACTTGCATCACATTCAATAATAAAGTCTTTGGAGAAATCAGGCAGTGATAAAATAGGAGGGCTAATGAGACATAATTTTAATTTTTAAAAGGCATCTGTTGCTTCTGGTGTCTATAGAAACAAATTCTTTTTGGGCATAGTAGTAAGTGGCTTTGCAATCAAACCATATCCCTTGATGAATTTCCCGTAGTATCCAGTAAGGCCCAAAAACCCTCGAGGTGTTTTGATATTTTGTGGCTGTGGCCATTCCATGATAGCTTTTGTTTTTTCTTTGTCTACTGCAATGCCTTCATGTGATATAATATGACCGAGGTATTTAATATTGTCTGCAGCAAAGGAGCATTTTGATGGATTTATAACCGGCTGATTGTATTGAAGTGTTTTAAGTGCAGTTTCCAAGTGAATCAAATGATCAGCCCAACTTCTGCTGTAGATTAAAATATCATCAAAGAATACTAGAACAAAATTTCTCAAATATTTTTTTAAAATACTATACATGAGAGATTGAAATGTAGAAAGGGCATTAGTTAAACCAAAGGGCATCACCAAAAATTCATAATGACCATCATGAGTTCTAAAAGCTGTTTTATAAATATCATCTTCATGCATACGAATTTGATGATAACCTGACTTCAAATCGAATTTTGTAAAAAATTTAGAACCATATAGTTCGTCTAATAAATCATCTATTAATGGAATAGGGAATTTATTTTTAATTGTTTGTTTATTTATTTCCCTATATTCAACACATAATCTCCATGAAAAATATTTTTTCTAACCATAACAACAGGCGCAGAAAATGCACCAGAACTATTTCTAATAATACCAGATGAAAGCATATCAGTAATTAATTTATCTAATTCATTTTTAATATGATGAGAATATCTATATGGTTTTAGACAAACTGGTTTAGAGCCTTGTAAAAGAGGTATTTTGTGGTCACATTGTCTTGCAGGTGGTAGTGGAAGTACCGAGGAAATGACAGCAGGGAATTTATCCAAAAGAGATTGAATATCCTTATGTAGTTAAGCCATGGGACGAACTATAGTTGAGGCAGTAGATAAAAGCATAAATCTAAGCTGAGCATAGTTAAAAAAAATTGCAGCTATTTTGTCATCAACAGTATAGGTATCAGGTTGAATGAGACCTTGCCATTTATATTCTTTATTTTTGTAAAAGAATCGAACCTGCAATTTTTTAAAATTAAAACAAATTTCATCTAATTCTTTCATCCATTGTGCACCTAAAACAACTTGACATCTTTCCATTGGAAGTACTAATAAGTCAATTGGCATTGTACATCCTTGGCAAGTGAGTAAAACTTGAGAACAAATTTCATTGCCTTGCAATTTCTAGCCATTAGCCACCTGCACCTCAAAAGGTCTTGCTTTGCTTCTTTGTAAATTTAATTTGCTGGCTAAAGATTTATAAATAAAACTATGTGTTGATCCTGAGTCAATTAAAATGATAACTTATTTATTGTTGATCATGCCTTTATTTTTCATTGTATGTAAAGTAGGAATACCAAGCAAAGCATTGATAGAAATTGGTAATAAAGTGTTGTATGTTGTTTGTGCATTTTCAGTAGCAGTGAGTTGCAAAGGATTTTCAGAGGTGATGTCTTGATCAGAGGATTCATCTTGATCAGATAAATCAATAATTCCTTCCATAACATGAATTTGTTTTGTTTTGCATTTATGACCATAATAATATTTTTCATTGCAACCATATCAGATATTCTTTTTTTCTTTTCTAATAATTCTTCCGGAGTCATTTGCTTTATCTTAGAAAATTTATCAGAATTATTAGAAATAGTTTTTTATGGAGAATAATTTTAATTGCTATTAGAAAATTGAGAAGAAGGAAAAGTATTTTTGGAAGAATTTTTTCTGTTAATTCTATTAATAGATAACCATTCTGTTTGAAATGTTTTTGCTAATGCCACAGCAGAATTAAAATCAAGTGGATTGGCAGCTATAACATCAAACTTAATTTCATTGTTTAAACCACCTAATTTTTTTTGTAAAAGATGTATAGGTGTAATATGCTCAATCATTCCTTCTAATTTCTCAAACTGATTGGCATAGTTCATAACAGAAGATGTTTGTTTGAGTGAGGAAAACGTATCATATGGTCTATCTAAATCATTAGAAAGAAATCGTACCTGGATAGCTTTCTAAAGACTGACCACTGGTCATAATCTAAAACAGTGTGTTAATACCTGTAAAACTATTGTAGAGCTTCCTTTTTAATATGAAAAGAACACATATGTACCCATTCTTGGACGTCAGTATGGTTGTATTTGAAAAACTGCTCAACTTGTCGAAGCCAATCGATAACTCTATCTTCACCAGAAAAAGTTGGAAAATCTATCTTGATATTAAGCTTGGAAATGTCTTTTGAATGATGAGGAGAAGAATCAATGTGTCTTGATGGAGAATGATCAAAAAGATTGGCATCAGTTCTAGGTAATATTGGTGGCCTATTATTAGGTGGAACACAAACATTTGATCTTGGATTTTGAAAAGAATTTTTCGGAAAAGAAGAGGATCTGTTAATGTCAGTTCTGAAGTTCTGGTCAGATTGCTTTTGGTTCTTGATTTCTTTTAACTCTGAGAAAAATTTTGTCATCATTTCTTGCATGTTGTCAAGCTTCTCAGTGGTTTCTTGGTTTTGCCTTGTCAAGGTTGATATGGTGATTGATAAATCTTGGGTAGTTCTTGTTGGAAATTATTTTGAAAAATAAGTGAATTATTAAAAAATTGACTAAGTGTGGAAATTGGCTCCAATTTGTGAATAGTCCCACATTGTAGGATTATATGCAAGAATAAAGTATTTATACTTGATTCTTAGAGACTAAGTTAGGCCCTTTGGGCACCCAATGATGCTTTTTTGTTGGGAGGGAGATCATGCTTGACCACCACACACACGCGCGCTCGCCGACCGACTCGACTCTACTCGGGCCGGGCCGGGCTCGGGCTCGGGCTTGTAGTGGTGTAACACTTATATTTTTGGTGTGAATTTATTAACCGGTTTTTGACCGGGCTGACCCGCATTGAAGAACGTTACATAACGTTCATTGATTTGACCTATTATTTCTCAAATCCGTTTTTTAAGACCACGTTTCCCCCGACCAGCAACGTTCTTTTTACTACTCCGCCTTCTTAACTGATAAGAAGACGAAGCAGAAAGAACAACATATCTCATTTTCATCTTTCCCAAAATTCCAAGCAGTATTTTTTTAGTGCAAACAGAATCGCTTCATCGTTGCAAACGAATCGATACCAAAAACTTTGAGAGGCTGTTTTATCCTAGAGGCTGCGGTGATTGACACGAACTGCTTGCACCCTAGAGTAGATCGCCAAAACGACTTCAAGAAAGTGACGTAGTCCACGACTCAGCCGAAGATAATCATTGTTTCCTACAATTTTGAAGACGACGCCACCGACAATGACTTCTGCTATAGATCTCGATGCCGCTGTTCTCGCTTCCCTCTTCCATGTCCCAATGGTCTCTGCTGCGCCTTTCAGATTCGAGGGCCTTCATTTCAAACGCTGAAAACAGAAGATGGAATTCTTCCTAACGATGAGAAAGGTGGTGGCTGTGCTGACAACCGACAAACCGCTGCTGCTGGACAGACCAGACAAAACCGACACAGATCTGATGCGAGCCTGGACAGAAAATCAAAGGAGGTGCAGAACTGGATTACCTGTGCCGCAACTTCATACTCAACAGCCTCAGTGATGACCTCTATGACTGCTACAAGTCTGACAAGTCGGCCAAAGAAATTTGGAAAGCACTGCAAAAGAAGTATGACACTAAAGAGGCTGGAGCGAAGAAGTATGCAGTCAGCCGCTACCTGAAATACCAGATGACAGATGACAGGTCAGTAGAGATGCAATCTCATGAGCTACAGAAAATTGCTCATGAGATCATCTCTGAAGGTATGAGTTTGGATGAACAGTTTCAGATTGCTGTTATTATTGATAAATTGCCCCCAGGTTGGAAAGACTTTAAGAATGTGCTTAGGCACAAGACTAAGGAATTCTCCTTAGAGAGCTTGATCACTCGCCTCCGTATTGAGGTGGAGGCTCATAAGCAGGACAAGAAGGAGGAAGTGCTTGTTTTACCAACAAAAACACTAAAATGTCCAAGCCTACAGTTCTGAAACCGAATCCGAAAAACTTTAAGAATCAAAACCGCAACCGCAACAAATAGAATAGGAACCAGCAAGGGAACCAAAAAGGACAGCAGAAACCGGCCCAAAAGAATGACTCTGGGCAGTTGTTTCTGTGTTACAACTATGGAAAACCAGGTCATATGGCACGCAAGTGTAGGAACAGATCAGGCCCTACACCACAGGCTAACCTAGTTGAGGAGCCTCTTACGGCTATGATTTCTGAGATTCACCTTGTTGGTGGATCAGAGGGTTGGTGGGTAGATACTGGTGCATCCCGCCATGTCTTCTATGATCGTGCTATGTTGAGTACATACACAGCTGGTGATAATCTGAAAGTGCTGCTGGGAGATTCTCACACCACTACAGTTGCTGGCATTGGAAATGTGGAAATAAAGTTTACCTCTGAAAGACAGTTATTTTGAAAGATGTGATGCATACTCCAGAGATGAGAAAGAATTTGGTTTCTGATTTTCTCCTTAATAAGGCTGGTTTTACTCAAGTTATAGGGGCTGATTTGTATACTTTGACTTATGAGGGGACGTTTGTAGGGAAGGGTTCTGCTTGTGAGGGTATGTTTAAACTTAATGTTGAATCTAATAAAGTAACTAGTTCTGCTTATACGATGTGTGACTTTAATATTTGGCACTCTAGATTATGTCATATAAATAAGCGCATAATTCATAACATGATCACATTAGAATTGGTTCCTAAAATGTCACAAACTGATTTTGATAAATGTGAATTCTGTAGTCAAGCATAAATCACTAAGAAACCCCATAAATCAGTTGATAGATTTTCTGAACCCTTAGACTTGATTCATTCTGACATATGTGAGCTAGATGGCACTTTGACTAGACATGGACACCGTTATTTTATCACTTTCATAGATGATACCTCTGATTTCACTTATGTATATCTTATGAGAAATAAAAGTGATGCATTTGATATGTTTATATTATTTAAAACTGAAATCGAGAATCAATCAAATAAGAAAATTAAGAGACTTCGTAGTGATAGAGGAAAAAAATATGAATCTAGTTCATTTCTTGATTACTATAAATTGCATGGTATAATTCATGAGAGAACTGCACCTTATTCACCTGAAATGAATGGTAAAGCTAAAAGAAAGAATATGACCATTACCGAATTAGTTGTAGTTATTTCATTAAATTCAGGTGCAGCAAAATATTGGTGGGGGGATATTTTGTTGACTGTATGCTATGTATTGAATAGAATCCCTAAATCAAAAAGTAAATTTTCACCTTTTGAAATTATAGACATTATAATCCTAATGTATCTTACTTTAGAACTTGGGGATGCTTGGCATAAGTTCGTATACCGACCCTAAGAAAATAAAATTAGCAAGTAGAACATACGAATGTGTATTTAGTGGCTATGCTATTAATAGCAAAGCATATAGATTTTATGACATGAATACACATAATATAGTAGAATCTGTTGTTGCTGATTTTTATGGAAGTAAATTTCCTTTTAAATTGAGGAATAGCGGGGGCACGTCAAATAACACCATGCCTATTAGAACAAAACTTAATGTATCTTCTGAAATTGAACCTAGAAGAAGTAAAAGAGCAAGAGTTGATAAAGATTTTGGCTCGGATTTTTGCACTTTTACTATAGAGGAGGATCCAACAAACCTCCAAGAAGCCTTATCTTCATTAGATGCCGATTTTCGGCAAGAGGCTATAAATGATAAGATAGATTCCTTGGAATCCAATAAGACTTGGCATTTAGTAGGTTTACCACATGGTTGTAAGTCTATAGGTTGTAAATGGGTACTTAAAAAGAATTTAAAACCTGATGGAACAACTGAAAAATATAAAGCCTATTTGATAGCTAAAGGTTTTAGGCAAAGAGAAAATATATACTTTTTTGACACTTTTTCACCTATAACTAGAATCACGTCCATTCAAGTACTAATTTCATTAGCATCTATTTATAATTTAGTTATACACCAAATGGATGTTAAAACTGCTTTTTTAAATGACGAATTAGAAGAGGAAATTTATATGGACCAACCTGAAGGCTATGTTATTCCTAGTCAAGAACATAAAGTTTGCAAATTAGATAAATCATTATATGGTTTAAAACAACACCTAAACAATGGCATGAAAAATTTGATAATTTAATAATCTCAAATGGTTTCAAAGTTAATGAAAGTGACAAATGCATTTATTATAAATCTGAAAATGGCATTTGCACTATAATATGTTTGTATGTAGATGATCTACTTACTTTTGGATCAAACATTCATGCCATAAATATTGTTAAATCTTTGTTAAGTGCCAATTTTGATATGAAAGATCTTGGTGAAGCGAGTGTAATCCTTGGTATTAAGATTACTAGGTCCGAAAAGGGACTTTCTTTGGATCAATCTCATTATATTGAGAAGATATTAAAGAAATACAATTACTTTGACTGTAGACCTGCATGTAAGCCATATGATCCTAGTGTAAAGCTTTTCAAGAACACTGGTGAAGGTGTACGATAGTCTGATTATGCGAGCATCATTGGCAGCCTTCGGTATGCCACTGATTGTACTAGACCCTACATTGCCTATGTCGTGGGATTATTATGCAGGTTTACTAGTAGACGTAGTATAGAGCATTGGCACGCTATTGAGAGGGTCATGAGATACCTAAAACAAACCACAAACCTTACATTACATTATAAAAAGTTTCTAGCTGCTCTTGAAGGTTACACCAATGCAGACTGGAATACTTTATCTGATGACTCAAAGGCAACCAGTGGCTATATCTTTAGTATTGCTGGAGGAGATTTTTCTTAGAAATCTAAGAAACAGACTATTTTGGCTCAGTCTACTATGGAGTCTGAGATGATAGCACTAGCCACAGCTAGTGAGGAAGTAGAGTACTTAAGAAATCTGCTAGCTGAGATTCCTTTATGGAAAAAACCGATACCAGCTGTGTTGATCCATTGCAATAGTACCGCGGCTATTGCAAAAATTCAGAACCGTTATTACAACGGTAAAAGACGACAGATACATCGTAAGCACATCACTGTTAGGGAGCTACGCTCTTCAGGAGCCGTTAGAGTGGATCGCATACGCAGTGACGAGAATTTGGCAGATCCTTTGACGAAAGGACTGGACAGAGAGAAAGTCCTTACGACTTCTAGAAAAATGGGACTATTGCCCTTAGATTGTTGAGTCATGCACAATGGTAACCCAACCTAATGAATGGAGATCCCAAGAGCTAGGTTCAATGGGTAAGAACAAGTTGTGAAGTGATATGAGTTGAACATGCTATTTTTCATCCATATAAAAGCATGTATTCCTAAAGTGATTAGAGGATGAGTTAATAGAAACTCTTAATGAGATCTGTACTCTATTTGGAGTGGAGTACCTACCTTCAGGAGTACTCTTGATAGACTCACCTATGTGAATGTGGAAATTTGGCCGTTTCCTATGGAGTTTTGGGCAAAACTCCTAGAGCATTCACTAAACTGGGATAGACGTGCATGGCCATAAATGCACGGGATTATTTGATTGCACTCTAGAAAGATTGTGTATGGTCTGATGTCAGGAATAGAGTTCAAGAATACGTGTCACTCTAGTAAAAACTGAATCTTATTCACTATGCAAAGGTTCAAGTCGAACGATGCCTTTGTTTATGCACAATCTTATGTTTTCAGAAATTGCTCGAAAATATTTTAAAAAAAATTCAAGTCGGGGATTGTTGGAAATTACTTTGAAAAATAAGTGAATTATTAAAAAATTGACTAAGTTTGTAAATTGGCTCCTATTTGTGAATAGTCCCACATTGTAGGATTATATGCAAGAATCAAGTATTTATACTTGATTCTTAGAGGCTATGTTGGGCCCTTTGGGCACCCAATGATGCTCTTTTGTGGGGAGGGAGATCATGCTCGACCACCGCACACGCGCGCGTGCCGACCCACTCGACTCGACCCGGGCTCGGGTTCGGGCTTGTAGTGGTGTAACACTTATATTTTTGGTACATTATTAACCGTTTTTTGACCGAGCTTACCTGCATTGAAGAACGTTACATAACATTCATTGATTTGACCCGTTATTTCTCGATTCCGTTTTTTAAGACTACGTTCCCCAACCAGCAACGTTATTTTTACTACTCTACCTTCTTAATTGATAAGAAGACGAAGCAGAAAGAACAACATATCTCATTTTCGTCTTTCCTAAAAATTCGAGCAGTATTTTTTTTGAGTGCAAACAGAATCACTTCGTCCGTGCAAACGAATCGATACCACAAACTTCGAGAGGCTGTTTTATCCTAGAGGCTGCGGTGATTGACACGAACTGCTTGCACCCTAGAGCAGATCTTCGAAACGTCTTCAAGAAAGTGATGTAGTCCATGACTCAGCCAAAGACAATCATTGTTTCCAATAGTTCTTTCCAATCTCTTTAGTGATAAGGCAGTTCTGTTATTGAATAACTCTTGCCTTTGCCATAACTCAGAGGGGTTATCAGTGTTTGCTGAATCCAGAGAAGGGAGCCCTTCCTTATTAATTTTTGATTGAGCTGAAGGATCTTGATGTGCGTCGGAGTCATGCTCATCGGTAGGCTCCGATACCATATTAATAGGGTCCTTCTCCTTTAGGTACTATGCTCGGGTTTGGGTCATAATGGAACAGGTAACAATGGAGTTTTAGATTCAAGAGGTGACAAGTTGAAGAAGGGGAAGGTGGTGATGATTAACAGTAAGAATGAATACAAACAGAAGTAGGTGAAAGAAGAATAAGAATAAATGAGCAATGCATAGACACAGGTAAAAGAAAAATTATTTTTATTAATTTCCTTCATATGAATATGTACATTTTTTGATTCATATATATACATTCTCAGGTTAGACACAATCAAAGTAGACTCAATCAAACTAGTCGTTGGTGATGACAGCTCATCATATATTGATCACAACTTAAGAACATCAAATAAGCAATAGTCTTCAGCTGTGCACGTGCACACATGCAGGTGCAAATCTTCTATCCTTCTTTATTTACTTGTCATTGTTGGTTTCTTCATGATTCTGATCACTCATTAAGACTTCAGAAATCTTCATGTTGGACCCATACTGATGGGAAGATGAATTTGCCAGAGTTTCCAAACCTGTTCGATGAAATGCATTAATCAATTGATGATGACATGGTGTTTGTTGAAATGTCAGCATGTAACAACATACACTTACATACAAGCGCTCTCTATTAACAAGGAAATAATGTGTTGATTAGGGGATTGAGATTTGATTTATTTAAGGTAGCCACGCTTTTTAAACTAATGAATTAAAAAGGGTTTAAAAAGAACTAGAGGAGGGGTATTATGGGAAAGATGCCATTCCTATATCACCTTCCTTAGGTCGTGTGCTATAAAAACATTTATTTCATTTCAAAATTTTCAAAATTGAGGTCGGCCACTATTAACAAGGAAAGATGAAGAGTAAGCTAAAGAAAAGCTAAAGGATAAGTAAATTAAAGTCAAACTCATGCAAATCTCAAGCTCCTTAATCTCTAAAGCAAAGGTGAATAAAGTTTACATCTCTAAATTTTTATGCTTCTGGTTTTAAGATTGAATCCAAATACTTTTGCAAAGATTTGCCATGGTATGAACGATAAAATGATTATATATACATGTTGCTGATTTATTAATGTTCATATAGATTTTATGACATATTTTAAGATGAAAGCCTATTAAATGACATCCGTTAGCCTTGCGAATTTTTATGATGAGCTAAAAAGATATTTTAGATATGGGTTACAATTTTCAGATTTCTCTAAATTTTAGTGGAATTATTATGACTTTTCTAAGAAAGAAAATGATAATTTGGATTATAAAATTATTCATGGGAAAAATAATTATTAATTGGGTCCGAAAATTTTATATGTTGTAAAACACAGGCTAAATGATTTTCTGGATTTTTTCCAAAATTTTCTAAGATGATTTAATAGTTACATAAAATTATTTCAGGTGTGGACTTAAATATCTTATATAATTATAAAGGAGAAAAGTGCTTTTTCAAATTATTTAAATTTCCAAATAAGTAAAGTCAGCAGCATTTTTGACTATAATATTCGAGCAATCAACCAGGTTTAGACAAATAAGCAGGATGGGTACAAAAGAATTATTTTAAAGTACAAATAAATAATTTTTCTACTATTTCAGCTCCTTCGGCAAGAGATTTCGCCTCCATTACAAACATTCCAACAAAGTTGAAAGGTATCAAACCTTTCGACTAGGTCAAATAACCAATGCACTGGTATCAGGAAACTGGTAGATAGTGAATTGAAAGGAGTCGAAAGGTTTGTGAACGAAAGGCAAGTGGTTTAGAAGGAGATAAAACTTTGTTTTAGTTTAAATGAAAATACACCTGCTAACTTTCGACAAAGAGTTTTCGACAATGTCAAGTAGTTTAAAAGAAGAAGGTTTCGATTGGTTTGCTTTCTTGTTTAATTGAAACCTTTCGACAAAGTCGAAAGGTATAGCTTTCGACAAGGTCGAATGCATAGTTGTCACTTTCAAACCTTTCGGTCCAAATGGAGTCGAAGGTAATATTTTGTTTTCTAAAATTGCCACCTCTCCGTTGATATCGAAGGATTAGTTCCAACACCAACACTTCATTATTTTCATAAGCTTTTGAAAGGTTTTTATTAAAGGTTTCGAAGAACTTGCTTTCGACTCCAATGTTTTTCTGATCATTTTTCTCTACTTGAAGGCATAATCCAAATGTTTTAAATCGAAACATTTTAAAGGTTTCGAAGTAGTCAACTTCGAATGGTTTAGAATGGTTTCCACTTATTTTAAATTGAACCCGATGTCTTCAAAAGATTTTAAGTTTCAATGCTCTCGAAAGAATTATCAACGATTTCATAGTGGCGGTTCCCCCGGCTTTCGACAAAATCGAAAGGTTGGACCTTTCGACTGGGTCGAAGAGAATCCTTGTGACAAGGTAGAAAGGTAGGACCTTCCTACAAGATCGAAAGGTATGATTTTTAATGTTTTCGAGAAGTTAAGGTTTAAAAGATCCTAAAGGCAGATGTCATTTGTTTAAAGCTTATAAAAGGAAGTCTTTTTATTGGTTTTGAAGGAGTTACCTTCGATAATTTCGAAAGGTTTTATTAAAGGTTATGAAGGGGTTACCATCAATGCTTTTGAAGGCTTTTATTAATGATTTTAAAGGATTTTTAAGGGATTACCTTCAACGTTTTCGAAAGGTTGTTTAAAGGTTTTAAATCAAGGTTTCGAATAGAATGACTAAGCGGATAGCCGAAGTGTTTTAAGTTATAAAGGACTTTAACTTATTTTTAAAGGATAGACAATCCTTATTTAACATCATCAATATTATTTTGAGCAAAGTATATATAACATGGCAATAATAGCTTAGAGTAAAGCTAAAGATATACTTTCCTTGTATATATATAATTTGACGGACTAAATCATTTGGAAAGGTTATAAAGAAAAATTAGAAGGGTAGTTAACCCAAAAGAAAATTCTAGTAGTTTTCTCATTTAACTTCGGACAGTTAGTCCATTTTGAGGTTAGTCAGCCTAAAGGACAGTTAGTCCAGAGGACAGTTGGTCCAGATAAGGGCATTTAGCCTAGATGTGAACAATTAGTTATTTGTTAGCATAATGAGCCTTGCTACTTCTTAAGGACAGTTAGTCCACCCTTTTTACCTATTTTACGGATAGATAGTCCATTATTTAGCATAAAGAATATTGCTATTTTGGTATAATTAGATTTTAGGATAGTTAGTCCAAAGAAGAGCATATAGCTTAGATTTTAGATAGTAGTCTATTTATTTCTTATTTTAGCATAGTGGATGTTACAATATTATTATTTTAATCGGTTGATTAACCAATTTGGTTACAGGAAAGGATTTGAAAATATATGTTTTGAAAAGAGACATTAGTGAGCGGAAACCCGTTCCGCTAAGCCTCGTGGTCTTACTAAATATCAGTAAACAGAGATGTAACAGAAATTACTTATACCAGGCATTATGTCTGACTCCAAGTTTTTGTTTCCACTTAAACTGTCGGGTGCTCAAAATTTGATTTGAGTAAGATGAGGGTTTAGGTTTTTAGGTTTTAGCTGATTTTGGCGAATCCGAAGACAAACAGGTAGCTGACAGATAGCTAAACTAGGAATTCTATTTTAAAATTGTTTCTGCTCTGTATTAAGAAAGTTATGTCTATATTGCTTTGATCATCCAAAGGGGAATCACCATATGTCACTCTTGGCGTATTGTTGTAAATTATATTTGACCATTGCCTGGGATTACGTTTGAGGATTTTTGTAACATGGATATGATATTAATTGAAATGTATTCATTGAAATTATTGCTTTTAGAAATCTATGATTTGTTTATATTCAAGTGCTTCTGATATTGTGGATACCATTAACATTACCGTACTTGTTCACCAGCAGTTAATACCGTGGATGACTGCAGCATCCATAGCGCTTAGCGTTTTGGCCTCCAAATACAAGATGTAACAACTTGGTATCAGAGCATATGTTTATGAAAAATTTAACTGAAAATTGGTTTTGAAAACAAAAATCCAAAGAAATAAGTGGGGGTTGGCTTAACGCTATGGTAACGTACTTTTATTTGTTATATATAAGTATGCGCTTTATCTCCATTTATCAATCTTTGATTAGGTTATCTTTCGGTATCTCATGAGGTTTGAATGCGGATATGGATGGTAGAAGAAGAAAAGTTAACCAAGGAGGGTGAAGTACCAATAGGAATGTCATATATAATGTTGGGAGAAACAAAGGTCAAGCGGAGAATGTTGGTGCAGAAGTCCAGCAGGTCGGAATGGAAGCCATGTATCAGTTCTTCAGGAATGTGATGCTGGCAGGAGTTGCAGCGGGAGTGTTAGGAGGAAATGCTGTAGGAGCAGAGGTTCCGGAAGTTCCAGTAGTTAATCATTTTGCTAAGATGAGTGGTGATATGTGAAGCTAGGAGGGAAGCCGTTTGTGGGAACATAGGATGCCATTGAAGTTGAGAACTAGTTGTTGCACTGCAAAAGGATTTTTGCAGATCTGGGCTCAATGATGAGCAGAATAGAAGGCTGGCATCCAGGCAGCATCAGGGAGCCGCATTATTCTGGTGGAACAGTGTAACGACAACAATTGATGAGGAGACAATAACCTGGGAGGATTTCAAGAGGAGATTCCAAGGGAGGTTTATGTCTGTAATGGCACAGTCATCTTTGATTAGGCAGTTTGCTGAGCTGGTGCAGGGTGAGATTTCTATTGCTGAGTATGCTAGGAAGTCTGAAGAGTCGGCCTAGTATGGGTATGCTTCAATGGATATAGTATTTAAGCGGAATGAGAAGTTCATCAGAGGATTGAAGCTGGAATTGGCTAGTGTTACCTTGTCCCTTCTTAGAGATCCTTCTGATATTTTTGTGGAGATGACTTTGAGGCAGGAAGAATTCCTTGAGTCTATGGGGAAGAGCAAGGAAAAAGGGGTCCTGCTTGGGCAGGGCCAAAACAGTGGGTTCTTTCCCAAGAAAGGTGCTCAGAAGGGTGAAGCAGCCAAGAAAGCGAAGTTTGATGTTGTCTGCGATAAATGCGGCAAGAAAGGGCATTTTTCTAATGAGTGTCGCTCAGGGAAGGCAAAGGATATGGCTAAAGGGAAGAATGACAGGTGTTGCAACTAACCAGATAGGCCATCATAAGAACCAGTGCAAGGAGCTCATTAGAGATGGTAAGGGCAAGGTGAATGCATTGGAGCATGCTACTTCTAAGCCGACAACCCAGGAGAAGGGAAAAGTAGTTCTTGGAGGAACGCTTAAGATTCATGGTATGTCTGTTAGCGTTTTATTTGATGCATTGCATTCTTTTATATTTAGATGTTTTATAGATAAGCTTAGCCTTGAACCCACTTAGTTAGTTACTTCCTTGCATGTTGCGAATCCTATAGGAGCGTATGCAACACTAGGGTTGAGGTGTGACCAGTTTGAGTTTGACCTGTTAGGTCATACTTTTATGTGCAGTTTGCATGTGATTGATTTTTTAGGGTTCAGGATCATCCTAGACATGAATTGGTAATGTGATTGTTTTCACCGTAGGAGGCTTTAGTGGCGCAGAGTTTGCTTTGTTGGGTGCTTTGGATTCAGATGATGAATTGAGCCAAGTTTTCGTGGTTAGATAATTCGCCGATGTGTTTGAGGCTATAGTTGGATTGACACCAAGGTGACCTATTGAGTTTCGGATAAATTTGGTTTCGGGAGCTAAACTAGTAAGTAGGTCGCCAAGCAGGATGACCCCTTCAGGGATGAGGGAGTTGAAGGTGCGGCTGGTGGATACAGATGGCAAGAGTTATATCAGGCCGAGCAGTTCGTCATGGGTTGCAGCGGCAGTATTTGCTAAGAAGTCGGGTGGAACGTTGAGGCTATCTATCGATTATTGTATGTTGAATGAGAGGACGATAAAGAATTAGTTTCCATTTCCCAGGATTGACAATTTGTTCGACTAGTTGAGTGAAGCAAAGGTATTTTCCCAGTTGGATTTGGCAACAGGTTTCCATCAGGTCAGGGTAGCAGAGGAAAGTATACCTTTAAGGGAGTTTAGGACATGGGTTATATTAATAGTTAGTTATGTCGTTTGGACTTACGAATGCACCAGCTTTCTTTGTGGATTTGATGAACCATATTTTTCGAGAGCACTTAGCACTTGGATTGGTTCGTGCTGATTTTCATCGATGATATTTTGATTTACTCTAAGGATGAAAGAGAGCATGAAGTTCATCTTAGAGTGTTACTTGAGACGCCGAGGCAGCATCAGCTGAAAGCGAAATTTTCAAACTGCCACTTCTAGAAGAAGGAGGTGTAGTTTCTTGGTCATGTAGTCCTAGATGAAGGGTTGTTAGTGGATTCGACTACGATAGAGGCGATGAATAGTGGGAAGAGACCCGAGACAGTAACCAAGATAAAGAGTTTTCTTGGGTTGGCTAGTTATTGTTGGAGATTCATTAAATATTTTCGAGTATAGCAGCACCGATGAACAAGTTGACAAGGAAGGATGTAAAGTTTGTGTTGACTACTAAGTGTGAGGAAGCATTCTAAAGATTGAAACATTTATTGACCCATGCACCTTGTTGGTCGTTCCAGACGGGAATTAGGACTTGGTAGTTTATAACGATGCGTGTGGAATGGGATTAGCAGCTGTGCTAATGTAGAAAGGTAAAGTGATTGCCTAGGCTTCTGAACAGCTTAGACCGCATGAGATCAAGTATCCAACGCATGATTTGGAATTAGCTACAGTGATTTTTTTCTTTGATGTTGTGGAGACATTACCTTTTTTAGCGAGATTGTTTAGGAATAATATGGTTAGACTGCATGGGTTTCCAAGCAGCGTAGTTAGTGAAAGAGATTCCTTGTTCACTAGTGAGATTTAGAAGAGTCTGCAGGAAGTTTTGGGAACCAAGCTTAAGATGAGTACCGCTTAACATCCACAGACTGATGGGCAAATGTTAAGAGTTAACAAGATCTTGGAAGACTTGTTAAGAGCTTGTGTTATTGATTTCGGAGGATCAGGAGAAGACTATATGCATCTAGTCGAGTTTTCGTATAACAGCAGTTATCAGACTAGTATTGGGATAGCACCATTTGAAGCTTTGTATGGAAGGCCATGAAAATCTCTCGTATGTTGGATGGAGACCAGGGATAGGTTGATCCTTGGCCCAGGTCTGGATAGAGAAGCTGCAGAAAAGATTGAGTTCATGTGGGATAAAATGAAGGAGGCTCAGTCTAGGTAGAAATGTTGCAGATAAGTGACGGAATGATTTGGAGTTTTCAGTTAGGGACCAGGTTTTTGTCAAAGTAACAACGACGAAGGGTGTGCTTAGATTTGGGAAATTGGGGAAGTTATCTCCTAGGTTTGTTGGACCTTTTCCTATTTTTGAGAGGATCGTAAAACTCATGTATAGACTTGAGTTACCATGGAATTTGGCAGGTGTCCACGATGTTTTTTATATTTCTCATCTCAGAAAGTGTGTTAGAGACCCAGGGACTGCTATTGCACCGACAGTGCTAAATGATTTAATGGTAGAACCGGACTTGACCGTAGTGAGAACGCCGATTTGCATTATTGCGGGAGATGAGAAGAGGCTTAGAACTAAGACGGTCAGATTAGTCACAGTGGAGTTACGATGATAGAGAATGTACTTGGGAGGTTGAGAGCAGGATTAGAGATACTTATCCTGAATTGTATGATAGTATGTTTCACCTTCTTGTTTATTTTATGTGTCATATTGTAATTTCAAGGACAAAATTCTTTAAGTATGGGAATCTGTAACACCCCAGATTTTTTATAACATTATTTAGGAGATTAGTTAGATAAACTAAATAAATAATGTGTTGATTAAGAGATTGAGGTTTACTTTATTTAAGGTAGTCGTGCTTTTCAAACCAATGAACTAGAAAGGGTTTAAAATGAATTAGAGGAGGGGTATTATTGGAAAGAGGTCATCCCTACATCACCTTCCTTGGGCCGTGTGTTATACACACATTCATTTCAAAATTTTCAATAATTGAGGCCGGCCACCATTAACAAGGAAAGAAGAAGATCAAACTAAAGAAAAGCTAAAGGATAAGCAAATTCAAATCAAACTCATTCAAATCTCAAGCTCCTTAATCTCCAAAGCAAAGTTGAATAATGTTTACATCTCTAAATTTTTATGGTTTCAGTTTTAAGATTAAATCCGAATAATTTTGCAAAGATTTTCCATGTTTTGAATGATAAAATGATTATATATACATGTTGATGATTTATTAATGTTCATATAGATTTTATGACAAGTTTTAAGATGAAAACCTATTAGATGACATCTGTTAGCCTTGCGGATTTTTATATGATCTAAAAAGATATTTTAGAGATGGGTTTAAATTTTCAGATTTCTCTAAATTTTGTGGAAATATTATGAATTTTCTAAGGAAGAAAATGATAATTTGGATTATAAAATTATTTACGGGAAAAATAATTATTAATTAGGCCCGAAAACTTTAAATGTTGTAAAACACAAACTAAATGGTTTTCTAGAATTTTCTATGATGATTTAATAGTTATATAAAATTATTTAAGGTATGGGACTTAAATGTTTTATACTATTATAAAGCAGAAAGGGGCTTTTTTAAAATTATTTAAATTTCCAAATAAGGAAAGTCGACAGTATTTTTGAATATAAAATTCTAGCAACCAATCAGATTTAGACCAATAAGGCAGGATGGATATAAAAGAACTATTTTAAATTACAAATAGGTGGTTTTTCTACTATTTCAACTCTTTCGGCAAGAGGTTCCGCCTCCATTCCATACCTTTCGACAAAGTCGAAAGGTGTCAAACCTTTCGACTAGGTCAAATAACTAATGCATATGTTATCAGGCAACTGTTGGTGAATTGGAAGTGGTCGAAAGGTTGAAGGACGAAAGGTAAGAGCTTTCGAAGGAGATGAAACTTTGTTTTGGTTTAAAGGAAAATATACCTGCTAGCTTTCGACAAAGAGCTTTCGACAACGTCAAATGGTTTAAAAGAAAAAGTTTTCGATTGGTTTTCTTTCTTGTTTTAATTGAAACCATTCAAAAAAGTCGAAATGTATATCTTTCGACAAGGCCAAAACCATAGTTGCTGCTTCCAAACCATTCGACCCAGATGATGTCGAAGGTAATCTTTTGTTTTCTAAAATTGTCGCCTCTCTATTGATTTTGAAGGGTTGGTTCCAACACCAACAATTCATTGTTTTTGAAAGGTTTTGAAAGGTTTTTATTAAAGGTTTCAAAGTACTTGCTTTTGACTCTAATGTTTTTCTGATCCTTTTTCTCTACTTAAAGGCATAATCTAAATGTATTAAATCGAAACGTTTTAAAGGTTTCAAAGTAGTCAACTTTGAAAGGTTTTGAATGTTTTCCAATTGTTTTAAATTGAACCCAATGTCTTCGAAAGGTTTTAAGTTTCAATGCTTTCGAAATTTTTATTAATGATTTCATAGGGCCCCTCGGCTTTCAGAAAAGTTGAAAGGTTGGACCATTCGACTAAGTCGAAAAGAGACCTTTCGACAAGGTCAAAAGGTAGGACCTTCCGACTAGGTCGAAAGGTATGATTTTAATGTTTTTGAAAGGTATAATATTTAATGTTTTCGAAAGGTTAAGGTTTAAAGGATTTTAAAGACAGATGTCATATGATTAAAGCTTATAAAAGGAAGGCTTTTTATTGGTTTTGAAGGATTTACCTTCAACGATTTTGAAGGGTTATATTAAAGGTTATGAAAGAGTTACCTTCAATGCTTTCGAAGGGTTTTATTAATGATTTTGAAAGGGTCACCTTCAATGTATTGGAAAAGGTCGTTTAAAGGTTTTAAACCAAGGTTTCGAATAGAATGCCTAGGCAGATAGCCTGAGTGTTTTAAGTTATAAAGGACTTTAACTTATTTTAATAGAATAGATTATCCTTATTGAACATCGTCAACATTATTTTGAGTAATGTAATTATAACATGGAAAAAATAGCTTAGAGTAGAACTAAAGATATATTTTCCTTGTTATATATGATTTGACGGACTAAATCATTTTGAAATGGTTTTCAAGAAAATTTTGAAGGGTAGTTAACCCAAAAGAATATTCAAGCAGTTAGCTCATTTAAATTCAGATAATTAGTCCATTTTGAGGGCAGTCAGCCTCGAGGACAGTTAGTCCAGAGGATGGTTAGTCAAGATAAGGGCAAATTGCCCAGATATGAATAGTTAGTTCTTTTGTTAGCACAATAGACCTTGCTATTTCTTAAAACAGTTAGACCATCCTTTTTATGTATTTTATGGACAGACAGTCCATTATTTGGCATAAAGAATATTGCTATTTTAGTATAATCAGATTTTAGGACAGTTGGTCTAGAAAAGAGAAGATAGCTTAGATTTTAGATAGTTAGCCTATTTATTTCTAGTTTTAGCATATTGATTATTGTTATATTATTATTATAATCAGTTGATTAACCAGTTTTCTTGCAGGAAAGGATTCGCAAAATATATGTTTTAAAAAGGGATATTAGTGAGGGGAACGTGTTTTGCTTAGCGACATGGTCTCACTAAATATCAGTAAACAGAGATGTAACAAAAATTACTTATACCAGGCTTTATGTATGACTTGAAGTTTTTGTTTCCCCTTAAACTCTCGGGTGCTCAATATTTGATTTAAGTAGGCTGAGGGTTTAGGTTTTTAAGTTTTAGCAAATTTAACAAATAAAGCATCCGAACACGAGCAGGTGGCTGACGAATGAACTAGGAATTCTGTTTTAAAATTATTTCCATTGTGTATTAAGACGTTTATGTCTATATTGCTTTGATCATTCAATGGGGTATCATCATGTGTCGCTCTTGGTGTATTGTTGTAAATTATAGTTGATCATTGCCTAAGATTACATTTGGGGATTTTTGTAACTTGGATATGATATTATTTGAAATGTTCACTGAAATTATTGTATTTATAAATCTGTGATTTGTTCATAATCAATTGCTTCTGATATTATGGATATCATTAACATTACCGTGTTTCGTCACCAGAAGTTAATATTGTGGATGACTGCAGCATGCATAGAGCTTAGCTTTTGGCCTCCAGATACAGGATGTTACATTGGCAGTTATTAGCAGTTGTTCACTGGTTAGAGAAGTTTTTGAGTGTGCAGGCAGAAGTGTGGACTTGAAATAAAGAATAGGTGATTGAATATGTAAAGTGAACAGTAAATACAATGTATATACAAATTGTTAGGAATGCAATACAAATGTAATAAATAGAAAACCGTAGTGTAGAAAAAATATGAAATTTTTTTTCTTTCCGAAATGATCTTTTGTGTGTGTGTGTGAGTGTGTATTAATGGAAATGCAAAAGCAAATAGAACTAGAAAATAAGCACACAATCCAAATTAAAAGAAAAAAATCACGCAAATACACAACAATTTTTTTTAATGCAAATTAACACACAAAACAAACACATAATAAAAGTTAAATGGAAATAATTCGAAGAACAGAAAATAAAATCAAAGGCAATTCCTCGGCAACTACGTCAAAAACTTGTTCGACGACTAAATCTCTATTGGATTAGAAAATAGCCGAAAAAATTAAATTAAAAATGACCGTAAGTGCACGGCATACAATTCTATTACGTGGTGAGTACGGGTCGATCCGCATGGAATTGTTTAGCTTTTAAATTCTATTAAATAAAAATAAACAAAGATTTTGACTTGTTTTTAAGATAACAAATGTAAATAACCAATAAAAGCTAGAATGGATAAAAATATGAGAGTTGAAGGAAATGTAGAGGCAATGACCTTCTCAAGATTACATAAATCAACAAAATGAAATTATGATCTCTCTTTTGGTCATTAGTGAGTTTAGTTGATGTTTTTATCATATGTATGGAATATTTGTGCTATTAATTAGCCCAATATAAATCATCAAACTATAACACACTCATTAAACCACTTGTTAATTCTCATGAAATGACAATAAACTTGAAAATTAAATCCATTCTAAACGTGATTTATTAATTATTGATTAGAAATATAGACCACCAAACTTTGATTCCAAATCCACTTCCATTACCAAATTAATTAGCTAGATGATGATGTAAATTGCATTTATTTGAATAAGCATAGCCATATATGATTAACATCATAGACTATCAAATTCATTAGTAAACTTACATCGACATTCAACTTTACAATAAGCACAAAAAGAGAACATAAATGATCAAAATGTTGAATCTACATGATTAAAAGAACTTCATTACCCCTTAATTGAAAGGGTTTAACCTATATATTTGTTATCATTTCAACAATTATAGATTGCAACATGAAACAAAAACAAAAGAAAAATGCAAGCTAATTAAAATGAAGTAAAAGCTAATCTACTTGCATAAGAAGTAAAACTAAGCTACAAACATAAGAGGAAATAGAGCATGTAAATAGAAAAGAGCATGAATTAAAATTTGCATATAAGAAAATTACATGAAAGAAAAATGGCTTAGTGGCCAAGAAAAAGAAAAGAGTGCTTCTAATTTATTTTGAGCCTAAAACAAGATTAACTAAAGAGGAGGCTCAAAGGAGGCTAAGAGTTTGATGACATGAACATATCGGGTATTTATATGTTTTTGGAAAACCTAATCATATATTTAGGAACTACCCAAATTGGCCTTGAGAAAGTGTGGTCACCAAGTTATTACCAGCATGAACTAATCATCCACTTAAATATGCATGTAGCTTTAATCTTCATTATCATGTGCATTAGCTCTTAAGAATACGTCATGGTAAGTGGGTAGGTGGGGTCCTCCATAATTCATGAAATGAATTATTTCCATCTTCATTTGCTTGTATTCTATTGTTCATGCATATTGTCCATGAAAACCTCTTCCATTTTAATCCAAATTCCTATAAAATAACATAAAAATGTCCATGTAAAAATTCTCAAATTAATATATGCACAAAAATGACCATTTTACCCCTGTATGAAGATGAATAAATGAAGGTTTGAAAAAAATTTGAATTTGGGTTTAAACATGTTAAAACACCTTATATGCTCATTTATTTAATTAAAATTTATTAAATATGGAAGAAAAAGTATGCACATTTATGTGTATAACAAGCGCCAAAAACGTTAAAAAGAAATCTTGTCAACACCCCAAAGTTGAGTTATGAAATAAAGTTTGTCTCTTAATTAGTTGGGAAGGAGTAGGAATGGCTTATCTTCCTTGAATTTCCTTTCGAGTTGATTGCGGATGTACAAAAATGTTCAGATTGACCTTTTGACTCAGTTGAACGGGTCAGCTTCTTTCTTAGTTTACCTTTCGATTGTGTTGAGGCGGATTGATATTCCCTACAAATGCCTACCTTTCGAAATGGTTGAGATATCCTAGACAATATTTTCCCTTATTGGTTTCATCCTTATCGAAGGCCATGATGGTTTAGTAACTAGGACTTTATCCAAAAGCCTAAAATAAAGGCTTGGACCTTGTCAAAAGAAGGTTGTTTTGGTGTTAAAACTGGAACCAAGAATCTAAGGTAGGGTTTCGTCTTTGTCGAAAGTCGTAGGCTTAAACGTCTTAGGCTTGGATTGGAAATATCATGTTTGAGTGATTTGGTGCTGGTTTTCGACCTTGCCGAAAGCTTGTCCTTTTGTCTCCTTGTATTAATCAATGGTTCCAGTATATTAAAGCCTGGTCTCGACTTCACAGAAAGTAGAAACTTAAGGCAAGGTAAGTTGAGGTATGTAACTGAAGTTATGTGAGTACACGAGGTTTCGACTATGTCGACAGTGGCCTTCCAATGTAGGCAAAACTATAACATAAGGATGAAACTCACAAATGATTTATAAAAAATAAAGTAATCTAAAATATTTGAGAGTTCCCTTTCATGAGCAAAAGATCACTTTATCACTTGAAATTCCCAAATCAATTTGGTAAGTAGGGTTTGCAACACTTTTTATTAAGAAGATACAAGTTTAGAATGGAAAGAATCAGATCCGCCAAACCTGACCTCTTTGGTCTTATTTATAGATGCGGGCCAGCAACTCTCGACACTGATGCTTTCGACTTGGTTTAAAGATGGCTGTCGAATGACTCAAGTATGCTGTTTCATTTTAGTCTAAAGGTATAGTTACGCTTCCATTCTTTGCGTTGCTTTGTAAGTGCTTCCGACTCTGTAGATAGGCTATGTTTAATGGTCTCGATGATGTTGGTTATGTCTAAGCTCTTGTTTCTGATTTGATGCGGAACCTTCTTGGTTCACATTGGCTTCAACCGGTACAAAAGGCTTATCATATCTTTCGAATGGGTTTTCAGGACAACGCTTGTTTTCGCATGGTTTAAATGAAAGCGAAACCATTGTTTTTGAAAGGTTTGGTGCATTTGCAAAGAGACATTTTTCATTGTCTTTGAAAGGTGCTGCTTTAACTCAATCGAAAGGTCATCATGCATATAGAATTACCTAGTCAAAGGTGGTTGCTACTGGAAAAACGATACTTTCGTCTCCTTCGACGCCTTCGGAAGGTAAGAACGCAACGTATCTTTATTGCGGAAACCCTTCAACACCTTCGAAAGGTCCTATAGCTTTGATACCTAGGCGGTAGCATCCCTTTGACTCCTTCGGAAGGCCTAGCTAGAGCTTTTCCCTCTTATTCTCTTTTGTTCTCTGCTTAGGATGGTTTCGACTAAAGGTGGATTTTTGGAGTAACATATAGCTTTGAAGGAGGCTGCTTAGGCCTCTTATTATGCCTAAGCTAACCCTTTCGCCTTCATCAATAGTATACTAGCAAGGGAAGTTGTTCTAAAACTCCCCAATATTGCTTTCGCGTTCCTCTGAAACCTTTCGACTTCTTCGAAACGTATCCAACGAAAGGATCAAGGTTCCCTATTATATTGCTTTGATCTAAGCAGAAGCAACTTTAACTCCATCTTCTCCTTCGAAACCCCTTTGGTTGCTTTTGTCTAGTGTGTAGTTTTGAAAGGTTTAGTAGGTTACGACTTGATCATAATGAAAGGTTGCTTAGCTTTATGTGGACTTTTCTTTATGATTTCTAAAGGTCATAACCATTTCAAAAGGCATAATCTTGCTGCCAAAAGGTGCATATTGGTAAAATGTCATGAAGTGGAAGGTTGACAACGACGAAACCAACAACTTTGTAGGGTTTGATTCTTGTGTGTAGACCTATTGTCCATTACCTTCGAAGGTGTTTCTAACCCATACTAGACTTTCACATATATGTGGATTCAACTGTGTCGAAATGTCCAGCTGAGACGGAGGGTGGCTTTGTATTCTTTTCCACTCTTTCGAAAGCTCTTGTTTCACTTGACACTTATAGCTGCATCAATTGCTTGCGACTCCATCCTAACCTCTTTGAAAGCTATGTCAATATCTTCGAAACACTATTTTGAATTATGATGAAACCCTTGTCTAAATTCTTGTGGTGTCGAGCATTGTTAACAAGAAAACTTGTCAACACCTCAAAATAGTTTTTAAGACAAGGTTGGTCCTTATTTATTTCTTTCGGTTGAGTGGAAGAAGGAAAGATGTAGATAATCCTTTTAGTTCACTCTTTTGAATAGGTTCTTGTTATGGTAGTTTTCCTTTCTATTGACCTTTCGACTCAGTCGAAAGGCTTAAGTTTCCATGTTATTGGTCTTTCAAACTAGATAAAGTAGCTTGATTACCCCTTTGAAATAGTTCTTTCAAATTAATTGCGGAAGCCTAATGGATGGTCTTAGATTCAAGGATATGTCCAATTTTGGGTGGACCCTGTCGAAAGCTGAAGTCTATAGTGTCTTAGGTTTGGATAGAGAACTGAAGGTAAATTTAGTTTGGGCAAAGGTTTCAATCCATTCGAAAGTAGAAGTTCATCGAAAGGTGGCCTGAAGTCATTAACTAAAGTTACCTATAAATGCAAAGGTTTCGACCAAGTCGGAGTTGGCTTTTCGACGTGGTCAAAACTTGTGAAACACGGTTAGATATGATAAAACTTTCAAATCAAAAAAGTAATCAAGAATATTGAAGACTCCCCTTTCGTAACTCAATAAAGCTTTTATTGAACATCTTTTCCCAATTTAATTTACAAATTAGGTTTTCAATTTTTTAGAATTAAGAAAATACAAGTGTGAAATGAATGTGTTCGGATCCTCTAAACCAAACCCCTTGGGTGTTATTTATAGATGCAGTCAGCCACCTTTCGATGCAGGGATTTCGACCAGGTCGAAAGGTGGCTTCAGATGCCTTTTCGACTCCTTTTGCACTTGTGTTCCCATTTGCAATGCTTTAGAATGAAATCGAATGCTTCCGTCTTCATCAAAAGGGGCAGTTGCGCCTTCTCTTCTATATGTTGCTTTATAAGAGCTTTAGACTTTGTCGATGGGCTGTTTCCAGGGCTTTGAAGTTGTTGAACTGGGGATGGTTTTGACGATGTTTGTAGCTTCCAAACATATGCCTGTGACTTGATGCAGGACTTTCCCTAGATATCAAAGGCATCCACCGATTCGAAAGGCTTAAATTTTCTTCATAAAGGGTTGCTTCGACCATGATGCGCTTCTGAGACTTGAGTGAAGGCAGAACCTTCGTACTCAAAAGGTTTGGCGCATAAATGAAAGGTTGTTATACATTGGCTTCGAAAGATGTTGCTTTGGTACTTTCGAAAGGTCTTCGTGCATGTGGAAAGCACTTGTTTTGAAAGGAGTTTATTAAAGCTGAAGTGTGCTTTCGACCCTTTGAACCCTTCGAAAGGTGTTTATGCTTCTAGTCTTTGGCTGTAACATCCCTTCGACTCCTTCAAAAGGTTTTGTTGGTGCTTTTCTCTCTTGTTCTTTTTTTCCATCTATTTAATATGTTTTCGACATGGTCTAAAGGAAATTTGGTGATCATATTCCCCCATCCCCCGCGAAGTGATGCCTTTGACTTTTCAAATCAATCATCTCGAAACCTTCAATACCCCTTGCCTTTTAGTATTCCCACAAGAATTTGGATCGTTTGTTTAAATCTAATCGGATTGCTCGCCATCTTTGCTGAATTTTCTTGTAAATTACGTTCTTCTCTCCTTTTCTTTCATTTACGTGAAAATGAAATAAATTTCAAGCAAAATCAAAGTTCCAAACTTATAGATAATATTTTATTCTCATAATCAAAAACCCAGATCCAAAGTTAGTTTTTGTTTTCTTATTTCACGAATATTTCCTTTTATTTCGCAGAATTCACAATTTCACCAACTTTCAAAGTTTGGATTTTAATTTCTGTTTTTATTTGCTAGAAACTGCTTGAGTTCTTATTTGTTTGAAAGTATCATTCAATTTAATTTTATGGTTTGATTTGATTGAATTTTCTTGTTTATTTTCATTTTAAACCCATCCGATGCAGATTTTAATGTTATCTATTTTTAGAGAATTCAAACCTTTATCTCAAAGATTTTGCAATTTAAATAATTAATTCCTATTGAAATACTTTTTTTAATGTTTTGTTAAATTTCTTGATTGAAATCATGCTTGGGGAAGGAGTTCCCCGCCTGCTTCGCCTAGAAGTTTCGAATTGTACGAATTAATAAATTGGCACCATTTATTTACCTTTCTACCCCTTTGAAAGGGATTAAGGCGGCAACTTTCATTTTACTTACTTATCCTCCTTCGACGGGGTCAAAAGATAACATGGATCTCCTTTTGACTAAAGTAACATGCAATCAACCTTTTCGAAAGAAACTTTGTGTTTAAGCGTATCCAGACACCTTTCGAAGAAGTTGGCTATTATAATTCTCTCTTTTGAAAGCTTAATTTTTTTTGCATATGTTTCGACATCTTTAGATCATACTTACTCTTATTAGTTTAAGTTAAAATACATGTTTTTGTAAAGGAGATTAAAGAGAAGATACTTTGTATAAGTTATATATCAAACGTTTCGACTAGACGAAACCTTCTGTACTCAACTTAGTGGAAACTTACAATGTTAATTTTAATTTATTATTGTTATGCCTTCGAAGCCATGCATCACTTCTCGTTTCTATCGAAACCTTTTACAAATGACTGGGCTTAATCTTTCTCTTTTCTAACGTCGTTGAAACGTCCCTTAATTCAAACTCGAAACCTTTCGACTTTGTTGGCATATAAGGTTTCGACCACTTTAACATTCTTTTAAAAAAATTAAGGTAATGGGTTTTGACCATGTCGAAGGGTCTTTCCTTTTGTTTACTGAACATTGGTAGTGTATAGTTTGCTTAAATTTTTATGTTGGTTTTAACTATTCCTGTCTAATAAAAAAGTTCATATTGAGATTTCTATATTGCTGAAGAGTGTCAGTTGGACATATAATTTAAACCTTCCTTTCAACTCTTTCGATAGGTCAGTAGATGCTTGCATCTAGGATTTTGACTTTGTTGAGAAGTGTTTGTCAAGTGTTAAGTTTTATTTTCCTCTCAACTTTATCGGAAGCTCGGTAAATCTCATTTTTAATCCTTAACATTCTTTAAAGAATATGTAGTTTCTTGCTTTGTTAAATGCTTAAATGATTGTGATAGTTTTTTAGTAATCCTTGAAAGAATGTTAATTTCATAACAAACTGTAATTTCTAACTGGAACATTTTCAACTGGAATAATCATTAGTTCTCCAAAGAAAGCTGAAGCTACTTCTAAGTACTCCCAGATATCCATCCGGGATGAAGTGGATGTCATTTTTAATGACTTTGGGATTACAGGAGTGGAAGCAATCGCCCCTGTAGAAAATGACACCATTAACAACCCACCGGAGGGGTTCATCACTTGTACTGCAATACATGTTTGGCATGGTGGATAACTTCCTTTCATTAGTTCATTGAAGTTCTATGTTCATACTAGAATTGCTCCAATTCAGCTTTCGCCAAATGCATATACTTATCTTTGGTTTCTAGAGTTGATGGCATTGGAGTCTAGCTTTTCCTCTTTGAACGCTGAAGTTCTTAATCACCTCGTTTAGTTAGTTAAGCTCAGCAACCTTAACAGTCGAATAATCTGGGCCAATCCGCCTAAGAAATTAATCTCTAAGGGAGTAAACAAGTTTAGAGACTGGGTAAGTCAGTTCTTCTTCATTAGATGCTTCCCAAACATTAGTGGGACTTTCTCCACTCCTCGTAAGTTCAGATTTCATTATTTCCTTTTCACCCAGTTACTTTTCTTTGCTAACCTATGCTTCTGTTTGGTGCTCCTACTAAAGAACTAAACGAATTAGATAAGAGGACGGTCGAGTCTCTAGTTGCATCTTTAAGCAGGATTAGGAACCAATTGATGCTGCTAAATCCTATAAATTTACAGAAGTATTCTCTCCTCCCAAATGGTCAAAGGATTCTTGGACAACCTCCTTTGATTCAGCACACATCTCGAAGCAAATGCTTCCTTTCCCTAGGAGATCCTATAAATTTCTACCCTATGTCTCCCATCTGCCCTGACCACTCTGGTAAGCAATAAAAGCTGCACTTGTTATCTACTACTGTGTTCCATCTCAAATTATTCTCCCGACTTACAATTTGTTTGAATTTTCTACAGCTGCTCCTCAGGTTGAAAAACCTGCTAGTGGTTCGGCGCCTCTCTCTTCAATTTCTCATGCGTCATCTTTTTCCCAGGCGATTGCAAGGTCGAAGATGGTTGCTAAAATAAAACTAATCAAAACATCTACGGTAGAACCACCCCTAAAGAGATTTAAAGTGGTTGGAGTTCCTGATTCTCCAATACTGGAGAAGGAAGAGTCTATTAACGGTGCGAAGTTTCTAAAGAGTCCAACCGGCGAATTTCCTTATGTCTTACATAAGTAAAATCGTACCTAATTCGATCCTATTTCTTGCATCGTTGTCTCCATCTCTCCGAGCATAATCGAGCAGATGCAAAACGAATTCGGGACTTCAACCCCTACTCAAGTACTAAATCTTCCGGGACCATCAGCTTCCATACCTCTGAGTGATTTCGAGAAGATGGTCCATTCTATTTTAAATTCTCCGCAATTTACTTCGATTCAACCTCCTCCTCTATTTATGATTTTGAAGGATACTATCAACCCGTTCTTGATCAACTCCTAGTATGTGTTACATTACTTAACATTATTATCTCTGTTTTACTTTAAGCCTTCACCTTATGTTGTGCTTTTATTTTAGATTTCAAAAACCTGGTTCTACCTACACGATAATGGGTCTAAATCCTCTGCCAAAACATCTAAACTTAAGGGGGAAGTTGCTTCCCTAAATAACCAATTTTCCTCCTTCTCAGTGGAGAAAACTAAGACTACAACTGAATTGGAGCGATTGAGAGCATCTCTCACTCAGTCAAAATCTGTTATCTTGGAAGAGAGGAAGGCTCGACAACTTCTAACGATGAGAACTTAGCTTTGTCATTGACTCTAAAAGAGGAAAAAGGTCGGATGGCAGTTAAACAATCCGTGTTAAAGAAAAAGCCCAAAAAGAAAAAAGCCTTCTTCAAACTGGCTATCAGCACCATTTCTAATGCGAAGCAGCAAGTGTTGCAATTCCATGACTCATCTCTTGAAGACATTACTATGAACTCCTTTGAAGACGCCTTAATGCTTGCCTATGCTGATAATATCGATAAATGCCTGGATTTTAGCTTCCCCTTGCTCAACCTTGCTCTTTTTGATAGGGTCATGGATAGAATCAAAATGATGGAGCAGGGGATTGAAGTTGCTGAGAAGGAGGAAATCGATGCTTTTAAACATATTTCTTTCGAAGTTCCTTCCTTCGAAGTCGAATCTGACTCCGAAGAAAGAGATGACAAAGATAAGGCTGTCGAAGAGGAGGGGGATAATGAGGATGATAATGACAATGATAACTATGATGACGGGGATGATAACATCAATGGCGGACAAGGATCAGGTGGCAATGAGGGTGGCCATACTGAAGCTTCTGAGAAAGACGGGGATGATAATACGAAGTTCACTGAAAAAGATTTGTCTCTTCATGAAGCGATTCTACCTAAGTCCCCTACACCTTCCATCCCAAAAGAAGAGTCATCATTTATTGACGCTGATGTCAAAAGAAAGGGAGCAGACTTCTCAAGCACCGATCCTGGTATCTCAGGTATGGGACTCTTTGTTTAAACATCTTTTGCTTCGAAGATAATATTTGTGTGAATCATTTATTTAGATAAGGAAGAAATCCATCTACCTTATAAAACCAAGCTTGAAAGGAAACAAGCAGAGATAAATAATTTATATATAGAGTCAAACAAGCAATTGTGGGAGCACAATATACTTTTTGATAAATATTACAGACTCAATAGAAGTGCGGTAGTATTGGCATCTTTTAAACATCAAGAAGCTACCCCATGGCTAAGGAGAGAGCGCCTTCGATATGTCGCTCTTTTGAAAGAGAACTGAGAACTGATTGCCCTATTCTGGATGTTGATTGAGGAGAGGGACATTTTGGTTAATTTCTTATATAAGGCCTTTTGTAGACACCCAATTGTTAATTTCTCATACTTAGGTGATTTTAGTAGCGGTCTGCTGAGGCGCTTACACAATAGATACTTGGACGAATTCGGATTTGACTCGCATCCCGAAGCTTGTTGGAACTTAACACGGGTTAGATCCATTCCCTAAGATTAACCTCCTTAAAAAATCAAGTATTATAAGAAAATTTTTGTTTTATAATTATTTTCCAAGTAAATTTTGTATGAAGCAGATGAATGATTTTGAATATGTAATAATATTTATTTGTAACAGCTTGTTTTGGTCTTCTTTTTATACTTAGCTGCATTTTATTGTGTTATCGCAGAGTGAATGTTCATCAGGCAATCTTGTCTCTAGAGTGAATTTTCTTAGATATTTACGAAAACTTTACATGGAATATCTTCGTCTCTACTTCGATTTCCATGGCGATGAGAAAGAAAAGCTAATTAAGGAGTTTCGGACATTCCATACTTGACATTCCATACTAAAGTAATTTATGGTCATGATAGTTCTCCTACTGGAGAGTAGGACTACAGTAAATATCCACCGGTTATTACACCAGAAGGAGTCAATATTCCTTTTGAGTCGATGGTTACCCCTTCTGCTAATTCATTAAATATAGCTGGAAATGCAGTTTTTCAACTTTAGATGTAAAGTAAATATTCAACTGTACTCTTTCAGTTTCATTGTTATCTAAGTTGTAATCATTTATCACTATAATAAAGAAATTGTTCATTTTGGTTTGACTTCATTTTTCTTTCTTTTTCATTTAAATATGAGTTATAGTTATCCGCGACACCTCTTTTATTAGATTCAGCATCTTGCTTTATTAGTCTTAAGGATAAGCAATTAGAGGAACTTGAAAAGAGTAAATTTCTAGAAAATAATTCACCTGCTCGTTTTCACGGCAATGTTGAAGCTTTAAGATGGCACAAAAGATTCTTACTTCAAAAGAATATTGTTGGAAATCTTAAGGATCAAATTGAAAGCTTAGAAGCAGACGTTAATAGCAAGAATGAAACGATTTTCGCTCTTAAGCGCCTAGTTAAATCGAATCCTTCAATTGACTTCGTTCATAAAATGTTACAACTTTTTCAACAAATAAGTGAGATAGGGTGAAATTGAAGGATAGCCACGCTCATTGCGAGTCATTGGAATTCATTATGGGGGATAATATATCGAGTATTGATTTCCTAGTCTCCCTGCTACTTCATCAACTGCTAAAGCAATGATATCAACTTCCCTTGCTGCTTAGAAATTTCCCACTACAACAAATCATCCTCCAAGCTTAGATGAGAATATAGTGGGTGAGTAGTATAGGAAAGTTAAGTTTGAAATGATGAAATACTTTGACGAACAGTAGAAAGCAAAATATTCATAGCGTATAAACGAATATGCTGCTAAAATTCAAAAACTCAAACACGAGAATTATCTCCTTTTGAAGCGCTTTGCTGAATTGGAAAGGGAAAATAAGACCCTAAGAGGTGAAAACCGAGCTTTCAATCGAGCTTTGAAGTCTAATATCGATGCGATCAATGATGCAGATAGGATAAGGAAGAAAGAGAAGAAACTTAAAGAAGTCTTTTGTATCGCTATCTGTCACATCATAGACCCTTTGATTGCTGAGAACCAGAAAAAGGCTGCTCAAGATTGATGAAGAATTCATACTTTGAGAAATGTATATATTTGTTCTATATACTTTTAAATAATTTCATCATTTTTTTAAATCACGTAAATTTTGTAAATATCATCTAATTTGTGATTCTCTCCTGTAATGCTATCTCTAAAACATTTGTTTGATAGCTTGTACTGCATTGTCTATTTCAGTTGAATTCTTTAATTTTCTGTATTGTTCTAATTACCCTGCAAAGTACAAAGCAAACAATATTTCCAATTGTCAGCTTGAAATTGATATAAAAGCCCGTCTATATATTTCGCATAGATTAACAAATCATTATTTCAGTTGTATGGTAATACATGAATGGTAACTGTATTTGATTAAATGTCTTGAAATCCATAATTGGTCATGATGAGAAAAAGTTCAGAATTTAACTTTAACCATATTGTTGGAATATCTAAAGTCTTGTTGACAGAATATATTATCCTCAACCAAGGGTATAATTGTATTAGAAAATCATCCTTTGAAGATTATCAATAGAGGATTAATGATGTTCAAGCAAAAAGAAGTCCATAAATCTTCATTTGACCCAGATTCAGGTATTAATAGTGGATAATGGGAAATCCATATTAGAAATCTCAAGCCCAGATTAAGGCATTAATAAATGTAATCTAATAATAGTCTCAAAACTCAAGTTCGGGTATGAGGATTGAGAGATCTGTAACCAAACCAGATTTTGGTATTAATAGATAAAGTTAAGAAATGAGAGATCTAAAACCCAGTTTCGAGTAATAAGTGAAGTTCTGTTCTACTCCTTAGATTATGTCTTCTTCGACATTTTAAACCACTTAGGCCTTGTATGAAGTTGTGGTTTGACTGGTTGTTTGTAACATCCCTTATCTATAAGATGAAGCTAAACACTACTGATGCTGCTGTCACCCATAATATTAACTTTTGGTGACCAAATACGGTAATGTTAATGGTATCCATAATATCAGAAGCACATGAATATGAGACAAAAACATAGATTTCCAAAAGAACGTCATTTTTTATTACATTTCCAAAACATGTTCCATATTCAAATTACATAATCCCATTGATTTCCCAAGTTCAGATAAAATATAATTATTACATAAATACGTTAAGAGCGACATATGATGATGCCCCTTTGATTGACCATAGTACTATATGCACAATACAGCGGAATCATTCCAAAATATAACAACAACTCATCATTAGCTATCCGCCAGCCACCTGCTCATCATCGAAAGCTTTATTGATCAACCTACTGAAACCTGTAAACCTCAACCCTCAGCCTACTCAAATCAATTTTGAGCACCCGATAATTTAAGGGGAAAACATAAACTTCAAGTCAGACATAAAACCTAGTGTGAATAATACTATACATCTCATTATTTGATATTAGATGAGAACACGCCGCTTAGCGGAATGAGTTCCCCTCACTAATATCCTTTTAAAACATTTATTTTGCAAATTATAATCCTACAACCAAAACTGGTTGAATATGTAAAGCAATATCATGTATATTTAGTTATCAATTGGACTATCTGTCCATGCACTATAGTTTTGTCTTGCTAACTACTAACCTTTGGCTGACTCGGGCCTATGAGAAAAACATGAAAAATCTAACATTTGTTGGATACTCCTCTTCTGAACGGTTTGTCCTTGCTTACTTTTCCTGGTCTAACCGATCCTAATGGTTTTGCGAGCTCACCAATAACCCGTCTTTCCTTTTAGATTCCTTTCTTTATGTAACATAATTTTAGTCTCACCTATGACAATACCCTACACACTAGAATTTGGACCTATTTAGCTAGGGGCTACTAGCTAAAGATTAAGGCATGACCCCATACCAGTCCCATCTGGTATTCTAACATCAGAGTAATTTTACTTAGGGTTATATACCCATAAAATTTTCCTTCAAAATCCTTTTATTTCAAATTGATTTAAACCTTTAAATCATTCTTTAAACAAAGAAATTATTTATATAATACTCTTTGCTTTAATCGAATCACCTTGCCATGTTACTTATTCTTTACACAAAGCTTTGTTGATGGAAATGTTTAAACTTTCAAAAGTATCCCTTTCGAAACCTTTGAAAGTATCTCTTTCAATACAAGTAAAACCTTAAGTCGAAGAGCAAAACATACATTTCTAAATCATAACTTTCGAAACAATTCATATTTATCCTTTCGAAAGAATTGAAAAACATTTCCTTTGAAATCTTTAAAACCTTAGACATCCTATCTTTAAAAACTTAAACATTGCCTTTCGAAACCATTGAAAAACCTTTCCTTTTAGACCTATTGAAACCACTAGGGAACCACCCCTTAGAAACCTTTCTTTAAAATCTTTCGAAAGCATTAAAGCAACCATCCTTTCAAAATCATATAGGTTCAATTTATAACATGTGGAAATGTTAATCGACAAGCTTTCTTTCGGATTAGAAATTTTCCAAAAAATTTCGAATTAAAATTTACCGCAAGCGCACAGCGTACACTTGTAGTACCAGGCGAATACGGATCGATCCACAGGGATTTGATGATTTTAAAATTCCTATTCAATCAAATTATACCAAAGTCGAGTGAAAGTTAAGCTAGAAAATTAGAAAATTAGCAAACTAACTAAATGAAAAGAGATGCAAATATAAGAGTTAAATGATAATTTAGAGAATAAATCCACTCTCTAGATCACGTAGTTCAACATATATGAAATCATGATCTCACTTTTATGGTCATTAGTGCTTTAATTGATGTGCTTATCATAAGTATGACATATTTGAATGCTATTGATGAGCTAACATAAGTCATCAAACTATAACACATCCCTTAAAGCACTTACTAACTTTCATGAACTTTGACAAATAAAATGAAAATGAAATGATCTATTTTAAGAATGGTCTATTAACTATTGATTAGAAATATAGACCATCAAATTTGAATTTGAAATCACTTTCTTGTGCCATAATCATAGTTTGATAAAGAGTCATTTGTGTTAGTGATTATTTAAGCATAGCCTGTTTGGTATCAACAATATAGGCTATCAAATTCAATGCAAAAACAATAAATAAAGCACTTCATTAATCATCATTAAGCATAAAAAGAGAGCATGAATTAACAAATAGTTGAAGCTACGTAATTAGAGAGCTTCATTACCCCTAAATTGAAGGGGTTTAGCTTCTCATATTATTCATTTATTAACAAATGTAGCTTGCAAGATGAAAGCAAAAAGAAAGGAAAATGAAAGATAATGGAAAAAAAGAGCTAATTAACAAGAATTAAACTATTCTACTTTGCGTGAATGTAAGTCTACACTACAACATGAAAGAAAATAAATAAGAAAAGAAAAGACAAATATATTAAAGTTGCATAAAAATTACATAAAAGAAATGGCTAAGTAGTCATGAAAAGAGAAAGAGAGCTTTAAGTTTTATTTTGAGCCTAAACTAAACTAAGAGAGACCAAGTAAGAAGAGAGTTACATGAAACATAAGTGGTATATATACATATGTTAAACCCTAATTCATATTTCCAGGGAATGCCCAAAATACCCTTGATAAAGTGTGGAGGCCAAGTAATCATTAGCTTCTACTAATCATCATTTAAGTGTACATGAAGCCATCAATTCCATAAGCATGTACATTAGCCTCTAATTTGTACATTAAGGTAGGTGGGTAAGTAGGGTCCTCCATGTTCTTCACTTTGAATTATTTCTATCTTCATCCTTTGGTATCTTCTTTGTGCATACATATTCCTTCATGAAATCACTCCTATTTGAGATCAAATTCCTACGAAAGTATATATAAATTTCGAATTAATTTTTCTCAAAGAAATATATGCACATAAATGACCATTTTTCCCTTATATGAAGATGGATATGTGACAATTCGGAATTAATATGGATTTTGGTTAAAACAAGTTGAATACCCAATATGATCATTTATTTAACTTAAGTAGATTAAATATGGTGGTAAATTGTGCACATTTACGTGCACATCAAATACCCCCACACTTATTTTTTTATTCGTCATTGAATAAAGAAAAACCAAGATAAATCCATTTTCATATGGAGCACGATCGCATTGAGCGTATGCAACAAGCCGTAAACCTCTGGGTGTGCCCAGTAGGACGAGTGTTGTCTCTTGAGGGATTTCAACGGATACTACTCATACAATCCAAATGCAGGATGAAAATATTTACAAAACGCAAGATTTATTTGCAAAGAGACGAATGCAAGTTTTGAAAATATTTATAAATGAAGCATTTATTTTTAAATTGACATGAATAAGTTAATATAGGTTTTGGTTATTATCTTGAAAACTTATGTCATTTACTTGTCAAAATTTACAACAAAAATCAAGTTATCATAACAAATAGACTATAGTTTAACTCGTTGTTTTGGTTAATAACACAGTGTAACTATAAAATGGATCCTTAGTTGATTATCAAAGTTTATCAAAGTGGTATTTTCATTTCTTTTCAATAACAAATAAATAGGTAAAAAAAAGTGCTAGGATTTCAATTGCTTGCTCTCTCATTATTTGTAAGAAAAATTACACACCTAGCTCATGTAAACGGAGGCCAGATATACCACCCATGCACAGCCTTTCGGGCTTACGTGAGGGGAGTACAGAGCATGGCGAGTGTGCACACTTTCGTGCATACACCTATCGATCGTAGGTGGTTTTTATTAAGTCTATTCTCTTTTTTTCTTTTTTTTACATGTGTTCCATACATGCATAACCGTGAGGACTTTTAAATGAGTATGAAAGCACATAATCAAAGATTCCAAGTAATTCACGCATGCATAACCGTGAGGACTTTTAAATGAGAGTGAATACTTTGGATGTTATTATTATTTTTTTATATATTTTCTTTAAGAGA
This sequence comes from Allium cepa, assembly GCA_030765085.1. NCBI lineage: Eukaryota > Viridiplantae > Streptophyta > Magnoliopsida > Asparagales > Amaryllidaceae > Allium > Allium cepa. The sequence goes on along the minus strand of CM060938.1, from coordinate 704,203,684 downwards.
GAGAGAGAGAGAGAGTTTTGCAAAATCATCTTAGCACCATTTAACTTAGAAGGCAAAAAAATTGTTATATCTTTACTTTAAATCAACCACTTTTTAAAACAAAGATTTTCAATTAGGATATATTTCATAATTAACACGTATGAATCTTTCTATATACCAGTTAAACCATTGTTATTTGTAATCAAACTTCATTTTTATTTTTGTTAAGATAAATAAACTTTCAAAAATTTCAAATTATTAAGACAAAACCATATATTTATCCTATAGTGTTTCTTTAAAAATAAATAAAAATGATTAAATAAAGTTGTTTTTTTTGTTGTTTATTTTTATATTTTTTTTGCAACGGAAAAGTAAAAATAAATCACGAAAAATCGAAAATGAGGACGAATCTACCTCCACACCTGATTTTGACTATGTCCCCACAGTCAACCCAAGTGGAAGGAGAGAAATAAAATAAAAATCCTATATTTACATGAAAAATTATTATCTACAAGAGATGAGAAAGTATACAGTCTAAAAGTAAATTAAACGGTCTTCTAAAGACTGATTCATTTGTCTCATGAAGTGTGTGAGGCACAGCTCAAGCGCACGAACCAAACCGTAAAAGGTTTCGATGTGGAATATTGACTTGGAAAAACGAATTTCGTTTTATCAAAAATTGAATGAGTTGTTTTATTTTCAATGATTTTAGGGTTTGATAAAACAATTGCTTGAAATTTATTTTCACCAATTTCAAGTTTATCATCGATTTCAAAACTGAAATGGTGATTCAAATCACCCTCTTCAAAATTTAGCTACTCATTTTCAAAATGTCCATAAAACTCATGTTCGTTAAATTCGACTTCCTTTGTTGGATTATCAACAACTTCATCTCGTAAATCGAGTTTAAAATTCAAAGTCGTCGTATTCGAATTTTCAGAAAAAGGAAGATCGAAGTCTAAATTGAGTTTCGCACCTTCAAAAGAATTCAAATCTAACTCAATTATCATATTTTTAACAACTTGATTAAGATCGTCATTATCAGATTCAAAAGTTGTTATTTGAAAATCATCGATTTGGGTAAAAGGTGGATTATCGTTTGACTCATCACATATTGAAATTTGATTTTGTTTCTCACGAATATTTCCCAATGTTTTAATCAACAAATATGTGTAATCATCGTAAATTTCATTCATTTTCTCAATAAAGCCAAATTTGTAATTATTAGCTTGAAAATTTTCGATTTGGACTTGTTGAGAACAAGAATTGTCAATTTCGATAAACGGTAGATTATTATTTGATTCTTCGCAAGTTGAGATTTGATTATGATTTTCACGAAAAGTTTTGTATTTTCAAGTAATAAATCCCTATTATCTTTTTCCATTTGGTCAACAAAATCAAATTCATGATTATTAATTTGAAAATTTTCATTTTGAATTTATTGATAACAAAAATTTTCAATCGTATCATTATTGAAACTATTCCCATAGCCAAAATTATTTGAAAATTTGTTCACATTTTCGTCTTGATTTAGAAATTCATTTTGAGGCTCGAAATTGAATTGGCATGGGTTATACTTGAAACCATTTGAATTTTGAAGCGAATTCAAATTTTGATTATTTTGAAAACTTTGACTCGAGTTAGCGCAAAATATGAATTACACAAACTCATTTATCATTTGATTTTGTTGTGTAGAAAGTTCGAGTAAAGATGAAATGCTTTTTTCGAGATTCAAGGGTTGGTCATCTTTCTGAAAAATTTGTTTTTCAAAATTCGAATTGTTGAAACAATAGTTGTCGTTAAAATATCCATACGAATTTGGAGTGAAATTATATTGATTTTCACAACTATCGTAAAACTCATATAAGTGGGGAAAATCGGACATTTTCAAGAATGTTTTGTGGTTTTTTTTATGAAGGAAAAAATATTTACAAATAAAATTTATTCTTTTCAAAAAGGAAAATTTATTTTCGTTTTATTTTTGAAATGATTTTATATTTAATTTTTTGGATTTTTTTTTCTAAATTTTTTGGACTTTTGAAATTTCAAAGGAAAAGGATTTAAAAATTTCAAAGAAAAATAAAAGGAATATTTACAATATTTTTTTAGTTTTGGATTTTTGAAATTTTTTTTTGTTATTTTTTTTAAATATGCATGAACTGATGCAACTAAACGAATGCAAGGGTTAATACAAAAGATTTATCCTAAGGTAACCCAAATTATATACTCATACATTGTCTTAGATAAACAAGATAGTTCTCAGCCAGTTAACGGACAGGATTTATCGGTGCATCACGAATCACCATAGCAATACAATCGGAGGTTTAAGTATCTTTTGAGGAACAACCACTATAATATTTACGAATCACCGTAATATTTATAGATGGTTATTACTCTGTCGTAGCCTGGATTCTTTCAAAACCAATAATGGTTATTTACGAAACACCTTTTGAAACCATTAAAACTTACTCTTTCGAAACCATTTGGGTTCTACATTTTATAGAGCAAAAGGGTCATTATTAAGTCGAAAGCAACTCTTTCGAAACCTTTTCCTAAGTAAAGAGGTGATGGTGTCGAAACCATCACTTTGAAGGCATTGAGAAGCGGCTTGGTTTTAAAAATAAGGTAACCCTTTCGAAACCAATTTGGTTCGAAAGGTAAAAAGCAACAGTCAGGGGTTTCGACCCTTTCGAAAGCATTCATTCAAAACAAATAACACAACCTATTCGAAACCTTTCCTTTTTAAACAATTGACTCGGTCGAAAGCCAACCAAGTCGAAAGCACTTCCTTCGAAAGCAAAAATAGGCGCATTTTCAATTTAAAACAAATCATGCTTTGATCCCTTGGGAACCTTTGGTTTTGATCCAGTACCTTCCGCCTATATCCAATTTACTACATACCAGATATCCTATACCATGTGCGTTTGTTCCAATGGAGTCGGAGGTAGAGGTAAGGAGTCGGAAGCCTGGTGCCGTAAGCATTGAAACAGGAAAAAGGGTACTGATTTGACTTTTTGAATTAATTCTTTGAACCTAACCTGCCTTCTTTGTCAAATTATGATTGGTTGCAAATTTTTCTTTTCTGCTAATTTTAGAAAGAAAATTTGGATTGTTTACAAAATACCACTTCTTTTTATAAATATATAAAACATTTAAGTCGCATACCTTAGATAATTTTATATATCCATTAAAACACTTAGCAAAATTCAACAAAAATTCTAGAAAATCGTTTCTAATATGTTTTCTAACATACATAAATTTCAGACTCTATGCTAATATAATTTGGGCGTAATAGATTTTAAACCTAAAATAACATTTTCTTTACCAGAAAATTCATATAAAATCCACATTAATTTAGAAAATTATGAAAATTGAAACCCATTCCTAAATTATTGTTTGCAATCTAAATTTAAATTTACAAGCCAATTGGATGTCATATAATAGGGTTTTCATATCAAAATATATCACAAAATGTATGTGAATTAGCATAAATCATCAAGAACATATATACACACATTTTATCGTCCAAAACATGAAATTTTTTTTGCAAATAATTCGGATTTCATACTGAAAACCGAAAACCATTATTCATTATTCACCTTAGCTTTGTGTTAAAGATGTGAGATTTTTTGTTGATTAAGTGATTTGATTCTCCCTCTTGAAATCCTAGGTTTTATCTTCTCTTGAGCTTGCTAATGGTGGCCGGCCTTAGCTTGTATTTTTTATTTGTGAAAAATGAAGTAAACGCGACTGTTGAGGGTTTAAAGATTTAGGGTATAAGGATGTTTCTTGTTCCTATTTTTCCCTTGTATATTTCCTAACACTTTATTCTCTTTTTATTCTTTAGCTCACTTGTTTAACATGGCACGACTACCCCTTATTTAATCGCAAATCTCAATCAATTAATCATCTTACATTATTTAATTTAATTTAACTAATTAAATATTCTAAATAATTTTACTAAAGATAAGGGGTGTTACAGACTCCCCTCCTTAAAGAATTTCATCCTCGAAATTATGATAAGGTACACATCAAAACAATCAAAGGTAAAACATACATCGAATAAATCAGGATAAGCATCTCTGATCCTCTTCTCAGTCTCCCAAGTACAGTCGTTGTCGTCCTCATTCCAATGGGCTTTAACTAATTTGGTTGTCTTGTTCTTGAGCCTTTTCTCATCTCTTGTGAATTTGCGAACCGGCTTTCTAACTATAGTCAAATTTGGCTCTACGACTAAGTCATGTAACACAGTCGGTAATATAGTAGTATCGGAATCTCGAACGCACTTCGTTGGATGAGAAACATGGAAAACATAGTGGACTCCTACCAAACTGCTCGGTAACTCTACTCTACAGGCGAGCTTCCCGATCCTCTCAATAATTGGAAATGGTCCATCGAACCTCGATGCCAACTTTCTTGATTTCCCAAATCGAAAAACACCCCACATCGACAACACCTTAATTAAAACATGCTCTCCGACAGAAAAATCTAAGTCTTTCCGTCTTTTATCCGCATAACTCTTTTGCCTGGATTAAGCTTCCTTCATTCTAGCTCGAATCAACTCAACCTTTTCTACAGCTTCTCTAACCAAATCCAGACCAATAACCAACCTATTCCCTGCCTCTAACCAACAACTTGAGATTTGCATGGCCTTATGTACAAAGCTTCAAATGGTGCCATCACTATACTAGCGTGATAACTGTTGTTATATGAAAACTTGACTAGATGTAAATGGTCTTCCCATAATCTCCCAAATCTAGCACAAAGGCTTGTAGCAAATCCTCCAAGACCTTGTTAACTCTCCCCGTTTTCCCATCAGACTATGGATGGTAAGTAGTCCTCATCTTGAGCGTGGTACTTAAGGTATCATGTAGACTCTTCCTGAACTCGCTAATGAACAAAGAATCTCTATCACGCACTATACCATTAGGAATTCAGTGCAGTTTAACTACATTCTTCATAAAATACTTCGATAACACACGTGTCGTTTTGGTTGACTTAATTAGAATAAAATGGATACTCATGGTCAATCTTTCCATAATGACCAATATGCTTTCATTTTCTCTATTTCACCTTGGCAAACCGTCAATAGAATCCATAGAAATAGAATCCCACTTCCGCACTGGAACGTCAAAAGGTTGAAGCAACCCACTTGGCCTCTGATGTGTGGCTTTTACCCGTTGGTAATTCAAACACTTCTACATCCATAAGCCTATATCCCTCTTCATATCTTCCTAGCAGAAACTTCTCTTCATGTCCTGATAGATCCTAATTCCTCCCGGATGAATAGTGAGCTTTGAATAATGGCATTCCTCCAAAACTTCCTTCCTAATGTCTCCCACATTTAGAACACGCAATCTTCCTTTCTTTCTCAACCACCCATTTTGATCAAGAATAAAATCCTTTAAGTCATCGCTCTCTGTTCCATCTCTCAGCATTCTGAACCGTTCAGCCAACACCAGATCCTTAGTTGTTTAGATGCAACCTTTTCGATCATAACTGGTTGAACTTCCAAACATGATAACAAAGAGTTTCTGTACTTGAACTACTCTTAGTTTCTCACTGTACTTTACAAGTTGATAACGCTTCCAAATCTTTCCACTCAGTTATCATTGCTAATGCCACATTTTGATGTTTTCTGCTTAGTGCATCTACAACTTTGTTTCCTTTCCCCGGTGTGTACTCATAATCGAAATCATAAGCAGCTAAGAACTCTAACCACCTCTAATGTCTCATCGTCTCATTCTGAGAGAACAAATACTTCAACGACTTATGATCCGTATACAACTCAAAACTTTCTCTCAAAAGATAATGTCCCCACACCTTCAGTGCAAAAATCACTACAGCTAACTCTAAATCATGGGTTGGGTATCTGACTTCATGCGGTATAAGCTATAGAGAAGCATAGGCAATTACACTACCCCTCTGCATTAACACAGCTTCTAACCCAGTCCAACGTGCATCCGTGTACACCACCAAATCCTGATTCCCCTCTTAAACAACAAACACAGGTGTATTAGTCAATAAGTATTTCAGCTTCTGGAATTCCCCCTCACTTTTAAGGACTTTTCGTGGATAGCCGCACCAATGACCAAGCTAACACGAAAGGATGTGAAGTTCATTTGGAATGATAATAAACTTCCAATAGTAATCGACCGACCCCTGAAAAATTCTTATCTTGGTCATCATTATGGTCTCTTCCAACTATTCATGGCCTCAATCTTAGCTTGATCCAATGATAACCCATTCCCTAAAAATATATGGCTAAGAAACTTCTCTTCCTTCTTCCAGAAATGACATTTCGAGAAGCCTTCAGCTGATGCTGCCTTAGCGTTTCAAGTACTACTCTAAGATAAACTTCATTTTCTCTTTCATCCTTAAAGTACGCCAAAATATCATCTATGAAAACAAGTAAAAACCTATCCAAGTGCTCTCAGAATATCCGGTTCATCAAATCTATAAAGAAAGCTAGCGCATTAGTCAGTTCGAACGGCATCACCAACCATTCGTACGACTATCTAGTTCTAATGCCTTCGAAGAAATACTATCCTCTGCTACTCTAAGCTGATGGAAACTTGTTGCTAAAATTATCTTAGCTCCACTCAACTGATCGAACAAATCGTCTATCCTGGGAACCGATATCGATTCTTTATCATTTTCTCATTCAACATACGATAATCGATACATTACCTTAACGATCCGTCCGACTTCTTAGAAAATACTACGGCTACTCCCTAAGGTGAAGTACCAGCTATGATGAAATTTTTACCTTCCAAATGCAGCAACTGCACCTTGAGCTCCCTTATTTCGGTAGGTGTCATCCTGTTTGGCAGTCTACTTACTAGTTCTGCTCCAAGCACCAAATCTATCCAAAACTCAAAGGCTCGTTTCGGTGGTAATTCTACTACAGGTTCAAAAATATCCATGAATTCTCTAACCACAAAAACTCAGTTCAGATCATCTTTTATCTCCACAATACCCAATAAAGCATTCACCTCATAGCTAGGGTTTTCTATGGTATATATGATCAGCTCGCTACAATTTGGGTGTCCAAGCGATATTTTCCCATCATGAAAAAATATCATAGCATCGTACTTACTTAACCAAGCCATACCCAAAATAATTTCGAATCCAATGAAATCAAACACATGCAAACTGCAAACAAAATATGACCTAGCAAGTAAAACTTTAAGTGTTGACATCTCATCCTGAGTGTTGCATACCCACCTATCGGATTTGCAACCCTTAAGGAAGTAACTAGGTATGAGGGTTCTATGTTAAGCTTATCTACCAAACAACTGATATAAAAGAATGCAATGCAGCAGTATCAAGTAGAACAGTAACTACCATACCAAGAATCATAAGCGCACCTCCCAACACTGCTTTCTCTTTTTCCCTTATCGTGGGTCACGAGATAGCTGGCTTAATGCATATACTTTGTCCTTTCCATCCTTAGCAGGCTCCTAGCATTGGCTCTTATAATGAACAATCTGATCGTAGTTGAAGCATTTAATATTCTTCTTCCTAGTCACTTTCTTTTCCACTCCAGAACGATATTCATTCGCAAAATGCCCTTTCTTGTCGCACTTAAAATAGACAATTTCTGACTTTCCCTTCTACAGGGCTCCTCCCTTCTAGGCTCGCTTCTTAGGAAAGAATTTCCTTTTCTAACTCTGCCCCACCTGGACCCATTTCGGTAGGTGTCACTTTCTTAGGAAAGAACTTTCTTTTCTAACTCTGCCCCACCTGGAACCTTTGGACTTGAAAGCTTTGGCGTGCATATGAAAGGTTGTTATGCATTGTCTTCGAAAGGTGTTGCTTTAGTTCTATTGAAAGGTCTTCATGCATGCGGAAGCATCTGTTTAGAAAAGTGTTCATTGAAGCTGAAGTGTACTTTTGACCCCTTTGACCCCTTTCTATACTTTTAGTCTTTCGCTGTTGCATCCCTTCAACTCCTTTAAATGGTTTTGCATGTACTTTTCTCTCTTGTTCTTCTTTTTCCTTTTATTCAATAAGGTTTCGACATGGTCAAAGTTGTTAAAAGGTTTTTCTCCATCCTTTCACCTTCATCCTTCTACTTTCATAGCTTTGAAAGCAGCTGCTTTGATCTCTTTTTATGCTTAAGTTAACCCTCTCGCCTTCATCAATAGTGTACTAGCAGTGGAAGTTGTTCTAAAACTCCCCAATATTGGTTTTGCGTTCCTCTGAAACTTTTTGACTCCTTCGAAAGGTATGCGGTGTAAGGATTAAGGTTTCCTATTATATTGCTTTGATGAAAGCGGATGCAACCCTAACACCATCTTCTCCTTCGAGACCCCTTTTGGTTGCTTCAATTTAGTGAATAGTTTCGAAAGGATTAGCAAGTGACGGCTGGACCATTATAAAAGGTAACTTGTCTTCATGTGGAGTTTTTTATATGCTTTCCAAAGGTCCAACCATTTCAAAAGGGTTATTCTTGCTGCCGAAAGGTGCATATTAGTAAAAGGTCTTTAAGTGGAAGATTGACAATGGCGAAACCATCAATTTCGTAGGGTTCTTCTATGTAGGCTTGTTTTCCATTACCTTCGAAGGTGTTTCGAACTCATACCAGGCTCTCTCATATATGTGGATTTGACTATGTCGAAAGGTCCAACTAAGGCGGAACGGTGGCTTTGTCTTCTTTTCCACTCCTTCAAAAGCTCTTGTTTCACTTGACACTTATAGGTGCATCAGTTGCTTGCGTCTCCATCCTAACCTCTTCGAAAGCTATGTCAATATCTTCGAAACACTATTTTTGAGCTAAGGTGAAACTATTATCTTGAATTCTTGTGGTGCCGAGCACTTTTTATGAGTCTTCTTTCATGTCTTTATTCTTAAGTGAATTTTATGGTCAACATTCCCCCCTCCCATTGTATGAAAGAAACTTTTGTTCTTTAGGATAAAAATTTAACTGCTTTCCTTTCGTACTATTCCATCTTTAATGACACATATCCTAACAAAGTTTAAAGTAAACAATATTCTCTATGGTTAGTTCAAAATTTATATAAAGTTATTTCAGTGATTTATTCGTAATTAAAGACAATGTTAGTTTTAATAGAATTCTCGAATTTTAAGTTTGGAAACAATGAAGATTAGTTGACCATAATATGGAGTTAATAACTGATAAAGAATCCACAGTTGTAAATGATTGGAGACTAAAAACACCTATCTGGCAATAATAGTAGTCCTACCATCCAAATTTGGTAATAACAAAAGAAGTTTACGAACTAAACCTCTGTTGTATTAATATAAAACCAAGCATATAGTCTAAATCTAACTTTTATAATTGAAGTTTAGGTGTTTTCTTCTGGAATAAGTCACTGAAAAACATGAATCTTTATTTGGAGGTAAATAATGTGTATTTAGAGACCCCCATTGGAAAAATAATAATCCTGAAACCGAGATTTAGATGTTGATAAGTGTTGTTCGAAGGTTAGTAGTAATAAACTGGTGAACCTGATTCGGGTATTAGTAAGACAAACTCAAAGTTTTAATTGAAAACCAAAGTCCATTGGAATCTCTATATCAACTGCTTTGGAACCTTGATTCGGGAATTAACAAATTAAAAAACTAATAGTAAAGGACCTGAAACCCAAACTCGGGTATTAACAAAATGATGTCCAGAGTCCTATGATAAAGGTCTTAATAATGGAGGTCCCAGATCTCATATTCGAGAATTAATAAATGAAATCCAAAAATTAATAATAAGATATCCGAAACCCTAACCAGAGTATTAATAAGTGAAGTCTAAAAGTTAATAGCGAGCGAGCCGAAACCCAGATTAGAGTATTAATAAGCGAAGTCCAGAAATTAATAGTAAGAGACCTACCAAACGGATGCAACCATCCACCCTTTATGCGAAACATATCTGAATACAACACCTTTGTTTAGCGAAGACCCAACCTAGTTGAAAAGCTTGAAAATCCTATACATAAAACTCTAGAAATAAAAAAATTCCTAATTGATTTGTTGAACAAAATCTACATTATGTTTGCTTTTCTTCGACAGAGATCAATCTACTTTCTTTCTTGTTTGGAGGAAGTTCATTTGCGTTTGATTGCTCCATTGATTATTTAATTATTGATTTGGATTATAGATTAAAAAAGGAGATTAGCGGAGATTATATGAAGGTTAAAAATATAAAACGCTACAATGGTCAACATACAGTATAATTTTACGAGAGGGCTATTTTTATTAGTATCTTTCATAGTAAACGGTTCACTTTAATTTTACTTGGAGCAATCATAGGTATTGGTTTATGTCCGATATTACACTTAAACAGTTCAACATGTACCGAAGTGCAGATTATTCAGGAAGCCCTGGACCTAAAACTGATACTTTAGATTATAGATATTGATGCCGCCCTCAGCCAAAGTTTATGAATATATAATGTCAATGTACATTCACTTCAGAGCGTTCCAGACAGTAACACTCATTGGCAACTAGTGTTTGGCCAAAATTGGTCACAAACACCCAATATCGTGAAAGCACCCGTTTATGAACACAAATCAGCAATGATCAACACAAAACTCAGATCTAAACAATATCAAACACAGCAACTCAAAAATAACAGTCACAAACACAGGATTTATAGTGGTTCAGCGATCTTGCCTACGTCCACACTGAAGCTTATGTCTTTATTGATTCACTTGATGATCTCAATCAAATACAGCGGATTACAATTGATAGAAGGTCTGAAATCTGATTACCACAGTGATAATGAAGCGTATAGTTGAATCCGGCAGAGTCTGGACGTCGAATGGCCAAAAGATCCCCTTTCTATAGGGTTCAGGGTGCTATTTATAGGTGTAGGAGGCCCAGATCTCGCTCAAACTTCGGGAGACTTTTTCTGGCACGTGAGTGGGCGCACATGACTGACCCCACCAAGTTTCGACTCGATCTGAGATCGATACGAAGTGATTTCGTATCCATCAAAAAATGACCCAATCGAGATGAAACTTGGCAGGAACAAACTTTACCTTGTATGGAGGCTTCTGCACAAATTTCATAGCATTTGGATCTGTGGTTTGGGAGATATGATCGATACGAGATTGTGATTTTCGTGTGTCGTCGAGTTCGAAACCATCATTCCGTATCCATCCTTTTCGAACCCATCCGAAGCAGGTGTGAAGCAGGTGATGCAGAGTGATGTGGAGCGAGATTCTCGGATCGCTCTACCTTTTATGCCGAGTTGAAAGAGTATTATTCGCATCAATCATCGGAGTTGAGTTCGTGTTGACCCTTTCGTACCATTTGCATCGATAGTGACAGCGCCATTCGCATCGATTGTTGTGAAGTATGATCGATACGAACAGTCAGTGCATGGATGCGAACAAAGCCCTCACCATCGATACGAATTATGTATGGACCGATACGAAGTGGGATACCCCGGGATCGATATGAATAACATGACTCCAGATGGATACGAACTAATTATCAAGTATGATCGGTTCGAAGCATGATGAATACGATTATTTCCACTCTGATCGATACGAAATTCAATGGATTCAAACTAGGTGTGGAGATTCTTGATCGGTTCGAACAGAGTTGAGGTGAGGCCTATCTGATCATTTCGAAACAGATCGATTCAAAGACGATCGATTCGAAGTGACTAACCCCTGATGGATTCAAACCTGATGGATTCGAATTGACCTTTACTTCGACCTCTTCATGGATACAAACACCATGCTCTTTCTAATTTGTATCGATCATATCTCATTCATACGAACTCCGATTAACCTGAAATTTGGAAAGCTGGTTCCCACGACTTTGCTTGCCGTGTTCTATCAATTGTAGCCTGATCCGGGCTCGAACAAAATTCGTCGATATCCATGGTGAAGCAAATTACAACCAATCTTTGAGATGAATTGTCTTTGGTTTTCGACCGATCTTTTGGTATCACGGCTTTGCCAAAAAGCGGGATAACATTTGCCCCCAATAACATGCCTTGCGGTAGGAAGGTGTGTTTTGCAATGCTTTGAGCTGGATGTTCATATCCTGTCAACAACCTGTAAAGAACTTGATAGTTTCATATGACCTCAAATGACGATCGTTCAGGATCGTGTATCATTTGAGATGAATCGGGACCGTTCGTGGCGGATGATGGAATGGGACAGTTCGCGATCGTATGCCGTTCGCGGCGGATATCGATCGTTCGCGATCGAGTGCCGTTCAAGGCTGATTGTGACCGTTCGAGGTCGGACATAATAAATGAGTCGTGACCGTTCGCGGTCGGGTGCCGTTCGAGGCAAATTGCGATCGTTCGCGATCATGTGCCATTCAGGGCAGATTATGATCGTCCGCGATCGTGTGCCGTTCGAGGCAAATTATGATCGTTCGCGATCGTGTGCCGTTCGAGGCGAATTATGTGTGCCCGGGGGGGACTTAGTATTATCGGTGCCGGAGTTAACGTTCGGGGGAGTTTCCGAATCAAAGACTTTGGCGGTTCATCGCCATAAAAAAGGTGCTCGTGGACCGTTCGCGATCCAACGGGCACGCAAATAAACTCTTTCATAGAATTGTAAATATAAAAGCAATAATTACACGAATCTCACAGTAGAAATATCCAAACAAGAAGAGTTTAAATGTTTAAATCAAAATCAAAGAAAAATGCAAGATGAAAATGTCAAAGCGTAAACTCCTACTATGATACGGTTGGTAGTCATTCAGAGCATGCCTGTGGATCGTGCGCGATCGCTTACATATGTAAATGACTTAACCGTGTTAGTGAGAGGTTTACGACTTTTTCATATTTACTTAAGTCAATCAATGGATAATCAAACGTTGTTCCGGCTCAGGGTCACCTCTAGCTGATGTAGACGGTGGTCGCTCTGGCTCCATTGTTGGAATTCGCCTCCTCACATACTGAAGGAGTATACAGTTCCTGATATGCCCTTCCACTTCGTCCTTCAGATGCCTACAATCATTAGTTCTATGACCGTTCAATTCATGAAATACACAAAACTTATCTGATTTTCTTTAGTCAGAAGTCGGATCACTTCGCATCGGTCTACGATACGGAACATGCTCTTTAGTATCCTGGTAGATTCGTTCCAGACTCTCATTCAGCTCAGAGTAAGTGGTGAATCGCGGCTCCCTCCGTGGCCGCTTTGACCTGTCACCGTTATTCTCAGTCTTCCTTTTTCCTTTACTAGTCTCCACACCCTTTCTAGGTGCATCCCCGCCTTTGATTGTAAAAACATCAATTCCCTCTCCTTCCTCTCTTTCGGCGCTCACATCCTCCAATCGTAAAAACTTTTCTGCCTCGTGATAGAATTCTCCTAGATCCACAGGTGGATCTTTAGTTAATAAATTTTTGAACTCTGTTCCGTCAGCTATTCCAGACACAGCTGCCATCATAACCATAGATGGATCTGGTCGATCCACCGAAGTTGCTGCCGCATTGAATCGCGTCATGAAACTCCTCAAAGTCTCCCCAACTTTCTGTTTTAGGGTTGCCAAAGTCATCACGTTCTTGGGTCTTGCAATGTGAACCCTGAATTGCCTCAAAAATCTCTCAGTTAAATCTGCCCATGTCTCTATGGAGCCGCTCTCCAGCTGTCTAAACCACAACGCCGTAATATCTACCAAGTACAATGGGAAGCATCAGGCCATAACCTCCTCTGATGCACCCAGCACCTCCATATGCCTCATGTATTTTGTCAGATGAACTGTAGGATCTGTCCTTCCATTATACATATCTAACGATGGTAGCTTAAAATCTAGTGGGTTCCTTGATCACCTGATTGCCGTGGTAAAAGGGCTCCTACTAACATCCTCTAAATCTTTGTTTACCAATCCGCCTCTCATGGCTCGCCTGACTATCTTCGCCAACCTGTCATTGTCTCCGAGATGCAATCTTCGTTCATCATTCTCAACGCGCCCCCCGAGTTCACGAGGGAACTCTGGGATCTGCCCCCTTGACTGAGTGTTCACTCCTCTGCTACTTCCAGGTTGCGCAGATACTCCTCTCTCTCTCTCTGAGATTGGATCAACATTCTCCATGTGCGTGCCTCCTAATCCAAGTGCTACGCCGGATAGTCCTGCTTCGTTCTGAACTCCATCCGCTTCTCTATTCTGTGCTCCAAGTTGTCTTATCTGTTGAAATAAACTCTGGATCAACTCCTCTTGTTTCTTCATCATTGTCTCCATATCGTCTCTAGTGATGAAGATCGACGCTTGATTCGCTCCTGAGGAAGCCTCTTGACTTCCCTGATGTTCACTTCTCTCTGGCCTTTGTTCTTACTTGTTTTCCTCGTCATAGCTCTTAGATAAGAATACTTAAATCTTCAAATTCAACTTATCCTGAGTTCAATTCTCAGTGAAAGCACCAAAATGTTCGCGCCAAAATTGGTCACAAACACCCAATATCGTGAAAGCACCCGTTTATGAACATAAATCAGCAATGATCAACACAAAACTCAGATCTAAACAATATCAAACACAACAATTCACAAATAACAGTCACAAACACAGGATTTATAGTGGTTCGGCGATCTTGCCTACGTCCACTCTGAAGCTTATGTCTTTATTGACTCACTTGATGATCTCAATCAATTACAGCGGATTACAATTGACAGAAGTTCTGAAATCGGATTACCACAGTGATAATGAAGCGTAGAATTGAATCCGACAGAGTCTGGACGTCGAATGACCAAAAATCCTCTTTCTGTAGGCTTCATGGTGCTATTTATAAGCGTAGGAGGCCCAGATATCGCTCAAACTTCGAGAGACTTTTTCTAGCACGTGAGTGGGCGCACGCGACCTACCCCACCAAGTTTCGACTCGATCTGAGATCGATACGAAGTGATTTCGTATCCATCAAAAAATGACCCAATCGAGCTGAAATTTGGCAGGAACAAACTTTACCTTGTATGGAGGCTTTTGTAAAAATTTCATAGCATTTGGATCTGTGGTTTGGGAGATATGATCGATACGAGATTGTGATTTTCGTGTGTCGCCGAGTTCGAAACCATCATTTCGTATCCATCCTTTTCGAACCCATCCGAAGCAGGTGTGAAGCAGGTGATGCGGAGTGACGTGGAGCGAGATTCTCGGATCGCTCCACCTTTTATGCTGAGTTGAAAGAGTATTATTCGCATCCATCATCGGAGTTGAGTTCGTGTTGACCCTTTCGTACTGTTTGCATCGATAATGACGGCGCCATTCGCATCTATTGTTGTGAAGTATGATCGATACGAACAGTCAGTGCATGGATGCGAACAAAGCCCTCACCATCGATACGAATTATACGTGGATCGATACGAAGTGGGATACCCCGGGAACGATACGAATAACATGACTCCGGATGGATACGAACTAATTGTCAAGTATGATCGGTTCGAAGCATGATGGATACGATTAGTTCCACTTTGATCGATACGAAATTCAATGGATTCGAAGTAGGTGTGGAGATTCTTGATCGGTTCGAACAGAGTTGAGGTGAGGCCTATCTGATCGTTTCGAAACAGATCGATTCGAAGACGATCGATTCGAAGTGACTAAACCCTGATGGATTCGAACCTGATGGATTCGAAGGGACCTTTACCTCGACATCTTCATGGATACGAACAGCATGCTCTTTCTAATTTGTATTGATCATATCTCATTCATACGAACTCCGATTAACCTGAAATTTGGAATGCTGGTTCCCACGACTTTGCTTGCCGTGTTCTATCAATTGTAGCCTGATCCGGGCTCGGACAAAATTCGTCGATATCCATGGTGAAACAAAGTACAACCAATCTTTGAGATGAACTGTCTTTGGTTTTCGACCGATCTTTTGGTATCACGGCTTTGCCAAAAAGCGGAATAACAACTAGTATGTCTGCCTACCACACTTCTGCCTACTACACTGACTTGTTATATAAACTAAATAATTAAATACCTGAAAATCTTTTTATTGCAGCAAGATAATTTAATGTTTGTAAACCCCTTGTTAAGGTCTCGTGCTACCTAGTTACATCATGTTGTTGTAATTTGACTATAATTACGTATTAGTATTGGAATAAAAGAGTTTATGCAGAGAGATTGGGTTGTGAAAAGAGGGAAAGATTGGTTATTGCATGTAGTTAACTAACTTAACAAATCAATTAGGTATTTGTTGCTTAGTAATACCGATTGCAACGTACTATATTTCCAAATTGTATATGATTTTATTGACTGATAAAAAGTTTATGCACCTAAAGTAAACCGATCATGTTTTGCATATATGTATTGTAGGGTGGAGCTGATGCAGATGCATTTTTTGTGAAATACTCGTGGAACATACTTTGTACAATTGACAAAAGAAAAATGTGTGTATATAAAGTTGCAAATGTATGAAACAAAGCACTAGAACCAAGAGCTAGTGCTGATTAGATAGCAACAACAACAAGATCATGCACACCGATGAAGGCACCAAATTGAAAAGTACTGCATGTGATCAAATCACAATACTTTTGTGATCTACCATCATCATGTATGGATATAAATTTTGAAGAACGGTTTTCATGATGTTGGTAAAAGATTTCCATAATAGTTTCAAAAGAAAGACGACACAGAATATCAAATAATTCTTGGTAACATATAAGATGATGAAAGGAAGATACCAAAATTACTTTAGAGATTTTAAGCATTATCCACACAATATGAATATCAAACCCTTCTTACTAAATTTCATCTGTACTAATAGGTGCATAATCAAGTAGGCATGCACATAAATTATTTATATGCAGTACGTATGCACATAGTAGAAAAGCATGCAAAACTTTTATGAAATCATTTTACTTATTTCTTTTTGAGGATATCCAAATGAACCATACGCCATACATAAACTTTATTAATTATGATTAAATTCAAATATTTTGTCATCGAAATCTATTCTTTCATTTTTAGTTAGCTGTGAGAAATCAAACCATTGACATAATATCAGAAGTTTTGTTTATTAACTTTATATATTTTTCGACAGAAAAACGTAAGCCATTGCAAAAATACAGTCGTTGAAAACACTGGATTGTCATTAGTTCACACACTCATATATATACGACTTTAAATAATGTTACTATAATTTAAAATGGTATTTTGTCCTAACAAACAATGGCTATATGTTATCTTATATCGGTATTATATTTCTGTATATTTAAAATAAGCGTACTTTTCTGTTTTCCGATGGGATGTGAATGTGATACAGATCATGAATAATGATTACAGGGTGGTGACAAAAAAATGAAAGTGTACGGTATTAGTAGCTTAAATATATAATCAATTGCTGAGGCTGAAATTAATCGGACCACCATTCTGCGACTGAGAAAGATGTTATAGCAAAACCAAGATATGTACATATTGGTCATACAATGGCATACGTCCATTCACACAAATACACACATATACAACTGATTATGTTGGTGAATAAAGCGCTGTCCAAATGTGATGTATCGCTTGTCCTGCTCTCGTTGTTGAGTATCTTCAACATTAAGGTCTACTGGCAGGTTCGTGATTTGTAAAAGAAAAAACGTGGCCCATCGAGGATGATAGTCTTCAAGCTTTTATTCTATCAACAGCGCAGTTATCATTAGCGGACAGTACGCCGAACGATAATGACTTAATTTTTAAGGTTTTGATGGTTCAACTGGTTACTGTTATGACCGTGAATTTTTCTATAAAAAGTTTGTACCTTTAAATACAAGTAATATGCAAAATTATTTAAAATATGCTAGATAGACAAACTATGGATGATTTTCAGCGTCTGCAATCAAAGTTGTGTGCTACTGGAATGCATAACTATACCAACATAACTGCAGTTGTGTACGTATGAGCATTGCACAACAACAGATGTTTAGTGAATAGCAAACTTGTTGAAACTGGAGAAACTTATAATTGTTTTGAGAAGCTTGAAGGATGGAGTTTGTGGCTTAGATTTTGGAGGTAATAATGATTTTTGAAATGTTGATTTATTTAGTTTTTATCAAAACAGTACATAGAATGAGATAGAATGACACGGTGGATAGGTAAGAAAAAATAAAAGTACCATGGTTCAATCAAATAAAATGAACGGTTGGGCCACCAGTTTAACAAGATTAAACACATATCTACTATCCATTTGATACGTGTAATACTCTTAAAAATGTGTGATTTCTCAATTTATAGCCAAGTAAAAAAGGAACAAAAATTATAATAAAGTTCGAGTATTCTCCATACAAAATTATCTCTCCTTTAGAGGGACTATTTGCTATTAATCCTAATGATTTTCCGACAGGATGTGGTACGAAAGTACCTTCGGTTTGACCTGTTTGTAGACAACTTGTATGAATGTTTCTTTGACATTGCATTTCAATAGATTACGTACATTGGTTTTTGCAAACGTACATCAGTGTTGGTTGAGAAGGCAACTTCACTTAGCTTAACACCCTCCTTGAGACGTATAAGCTTAAGGGTTGTATTTTTGTGGAAGGTAATTAGTAGTCAACGAAAATGGCCGTGTGACATTCAAAGTGATACGATTGCGATTTGTGAAAGGTAATCATTAACTCATGCCTCATCAACCGAAAGTTACCAAAACAATGTTAGATGCGACAAGGCTAAGTGGGTCGTTCCTAAGTAGGATATGATCATTCTCTTCTAGATATATCTTTATACACTATGACATCGTGTATCTGATTATTGTAGTTTGTATGCTATGGGGGCCCTCGGTAAAGGATCCTTTGTGATGGTTCTCAGTACATTCTTCTAGAGATGTACTACAGGAAGGTAGTCTCTTCACCTGGTCATTTGTATGGAAATCCAAACTCCACTACGTGCCTGCTTTTTTTATTGTATTACCTATTTTAGGCTATATGCTGGAATTTAATCAATGTAACAATTTTGGTTATGATTAATATTATTTTTGCAATAGACACTATTATAATATAAGATTATTTGATATGAAATGTTTTAGTTATCGTATGGTAAAAACATGTCCATTTTTATGTGTGGGCGTGTCTTATAAAATACTTTTGTTTTGATAAAGGAAAAGTTTGGTAATTTAATAAATTCAGTTGAGCGTGTTTTTCACGCTGGTTTACGAGACTGATCCGGACGTTCTTCCCTTTCAATGCTCAGGTCAGACCGAGTATATTTACAGGTTAAGATTTGGTGCTTTTGGAGCTTCAGCAAGAGAGCTAGAGATCTTCATATTCGTATATACGTATCTATTTTGATTATCGCTGCATTGCTTAGTCGTTTTATATTATCGACAATTGTGAGGGCAGGTTATTATAGCTGTCCAGGTTGATGATTAGTGATTGATTGATGAACTCTGATTTATGTAAATATATATATAGTTTCTGTTTTATAAAAATCATTGATATGATATTATATGTTTTCCGTTGCGATGTGAGATTCTGTATTGTTCTGTTTTGTTTTCTCTTCTCTCTTTCTTCTCTTCTCTTTTTCTCTCTTCTTTTCTTTCTCCTGACTTTCCGTTAGTCTGTGATTTTTGGGACGAACATGTATGGTTTATTGTCGATTCAAATGGTACAGATTTGGGGGTCGTCACACGTGGTATCAAAGCGTAGATTTTGCATATTCCTAAACTTTGATGTGTACTTGTTGAATATGTGATTATATGATTTTTGTTTGATGATAATAAACATATATATATTCATTTAAATGTATTTGTTAATATACTATTTTATTTTTACAGATTAAATAAATATTTGATGAATAAAATAAATAACACAGAATTTGAATTCAAACAGAAATTTTATTCAAACAAATATTTATTACATTTTTTGAATAGTACAAATTTCAAGCTCTCACTATATATATACAATTTCAATTACAATACAAATTTGATTACATTACAATTCACATTTACATTTGACCTCACTACATATCACTCATTCACTCAACTCGTATTTATCTTCAACTTCATTCCAATGTGAATACAGCATCTGAGCAATCTGCAGAAATATACATTGACGCAGTAAAATTGAAAATAAAAAAAATTTGCAGCATCAAAAAAAATGTGGATTTTGAAAATGATATTTTCCTCAGTTATTTGGGTTGTTCTTCATCATTTAAATTCGAATTCATCATACACGAACAGGTTGTAATATGCACAGTGTATCATTGTATATGCCACAAGGCCATGCACACTGATATACACTTGATAGAATTACAGGGACATGTGAGCACAAGGTCAAACCTAAATCATAATTCGGGTTCAACTCAAGTGCAATAAAAATAATGTCACAATGTCAGCACAAGGTCAAACCCGAGCTTTAAGTTGGATTCAACACAGGTGCAACTCCAATATACACATGAATGTTATGATAAACACATGTACTCAAGCGTCAGGTCAAGTATGTTACAGCATGTACACATGAAACCAGTCATGAAATCAACTCAAGATCAATGCACATGAAGCAACCAGACCTAGCTGGTAGACATGAACCATAAATACAATATGATATGCCTCAAAGTTCAATAGTGATGAAGCATGGTCCAACCAGATTAATATGGCAACACAACAACTCATATAAACCAGTGCCAACAGATCAGAGTCGAGCATAAAGGAATGCAACACTGCTTCACATAAATGAATGACCAGACAAATATGCAAACATATGCAGCGCACAACACAACCAAACTGCCCAGGCTCAGTGTCACAAATAATACAACATGGCAGTATGGCAGTAGACAGTGCAAAGTGGTGCACATGTAACCAGAGCCAAGACATGAACAAGAAATGCACAAAAAAATTGCAAACAAGCGAATGGCCAAGAAAAATAAACTATAAAGCAACTACCAAATGCAAACTAACTTAAACAGTACAGTGAACTACAGGATGAACAAGTATGCAAGTGAATGCAACATTTCTACTAGACATATATATGTATCAATGAAGTAGTGTCAGTGACAATGCAAGCCAACATCAAAGACACAGCAGAATGGAAATGTACTTACACAGTGCAGCCTCTACATGAAGTTCAAGGGAACCAGCAAATGACCCAGATGACAACAGAAGTGCACAACAAACCAATTCAAACTACAATGAACCGGGTGAAGCAACTTGAGCTCCAAAAGATACAACATAATGCACCAGTGAACAACTAAATGAAATTGGACAGTGAAAGCTTCAAAAAGTATCAGACTCAAGTACATATACAGGAATGCAATAGTGGAATACAAACCAAGCGCACCAAAGAACAATGACTGATACAAGTGACTCTGAGGCAACCGGAAAATAAACATAACAAATGAAACAAAATTGCAAACTGTCACACATGAATGCAGCATGCATATACAAGGATAATATGGGTGCAGTGAAGACTGTAGCTCATGGCTACAACAACATGAACACATGTCAGTAAAATGGAAACTGGCAATAAATCAAATCAAATGACCAGAGGCAGTGAACAGTATGGCCAAAGTCGAACGGAATCAACATCGTCAAAATCAAGCCAAAGACGGGCAAATACAAATATATATATATATATATATATATATATATATATATATATGTATATGTATGTATGTATGTATGTATGTATGTATGTATGTATGTATGTATGTATGTATGCACATACATATATATATATCAAATGAAACAGTACCAAAATCAAAATAGTTCAAGTGGCCGGAGTCATGAAACGCCAAGTAAAATCGAACAAGGTCGAAAATGCTATCAGGGATGAACACAAAAAAAGGCCAGAGTCGAAGCACACAGAAACAAAAGTCAGTCACCAAAGTCAACAGTTCAATATCAAAGAAACGGATTAAAGTCAGAGCCTTGGCAATCAAGCAATCGAACCAAGTCAGAAATCAAAACCGTGTTATTCAAGTAATTTGAACAAGTCAGAGATTAATCCCAAGCATTAAAAAAAAATCGAATGGCCGAGAAAAATCAAGTGACGAATTCAAATAAATGTATACAAACGAAAATCAAGGATCTCGAATCCTATATAAACAAGTAACATCATCGACAATTGCATTATCGAGTTCAAGAGAGCAAATCAAAAGAAGCAAAAAGGAAAATTTACATACCAAATCAAATCATACTCGATCAAGGAGGAGGAGCAACGAACGAATCAATTGAAGTAACCAATCGAAGCACCAACCATCAATTTAAGCGGCGACTTCACAAAGCCTTAAATTTAGAGCTAAGAGGAACAAGCAAGGAACATACTGACATTGGTAAAATAAATAAAGGATGTCGCGCTTTTTAGTGATAAATTATATTGGGCCGGCCCCTTTCTTTCTTTAGTATTGGATTGTATTAAAAAGGAATAATTAGGGCTTTGGTGTTTAATTGTTTTCTAAATTATTGTTTTTGTATTTTCTCCTTTAAACCATTGTAATTACTAGTCGTGTGACTAGGGGACAAACTACGTGGCGTAGTTTGAGAATTCGCAACTCAGTAGCTGAGTTGTGGCAGGGTTTTGAGCGTAGAGTTAGGTTAGTCAGTAGCGGGTGTCGCTAGTTTACGTGTGTAAGCGTGTGACTACTTAATTTCTATTAGAAAACTTGGGGGCAACACGTAGGCAGGGTTTTGCCGAAGCTGGGTAAATTCTGTGTCGTTCTATTTCTGCGTTTATTATTCTGCTATTATTTTTTATATATTTGTATTGAAATAATTTTTATAAGCTTCCGCAATAATTTTTATAATTAACAGCATCACTTTATTCTCCCCCCCTCTAGGGTGAAATCGATCCTACAAGAGAGCTAGGAATAAAAGTCAGCTTTTGTTCCTAAAAATTTGATTTTTTTTCAAAAATCAATTTTTGTTTTAAAAAAAGTTGAATATTTTTAAATGGCTTCTTTTAATAATGCTTTTGCTGAGGGTTAGTCGATAGTTAGACCACCAATGTTAAATGGTGAATACGCCTACTGGAAAAATAGAATGAAATTTTTTCTGAAAACCATTGACGCGTGAATATTGTTGAGATAGGTTATAGAGCACGAACTATGATTGAAAATAATCAGGAAATATATAAACCAAAGGATCAATGGATAGAACTAGAAAATAAATTACAAAATGCTAATGCTAAAGCTATGAATTCTATAATCTGTTCATTAGATCAATTTGAATTTAATCGTGTCTCACATTGTCTAACTACGTAGGAAATATGGCACACCCTAGAAGTGACTCACGAAGGAACATCTCAAGTCAAAGAATCTCGCCTTTCCATGCTAAGCAGCGAATACGAGAATTTCACAATGGCGAAGGAAGAAAATGTCAAAGAGATGTATGGACGACTTTCAAATATCGTAAACAAATCAAAAGCTCTTGGAAAACCATACACAGAGTTGGAGATAGTCCGAAAAATCCTCAGAGTCCTTCCACAAAGTTTTGAAGAAAAAGTGACTACCATTCAAGAATCAAAATATTTAAAACAAATCAAAGTTGAAGAATCATCGGAAATCTCACCACTTATGAGCTAGAAATGAAATTCAAGGAAGAGCGTGAAGGAGGTGACACTCGAAAGAAATCAATAGCTCTTAAAGGAACAACAGAAAGTGATGGCGATGATGATGATGATGGAGCAATAGAATTAGAGCTGATAATAAAGAAATTCAAAAGGTGGAATTACAAATATGGAAATCCAGCACTAAATCGAAAATTGAAAAGCAGAATAGTCAAGGCATTAGACAACTCAGACGAACAGAAGATGTCACAAGTGCAACCAACCCGGACACATCAAGCCTAATTGTCCTCAAAACCGACACGACTTTGAAAAGAAATCAAAAAGAATAAATTTTGCAACCACGTGGAATACAAGTGATGAAGATAATCAAAGTACTAGTAGTGAGAGTGAGAAAGCAGATATGTGCCTTCGAGGTAATATAACTGATAGCGACGATGACGAGCCAAGTGAAGTATCAAAACTCACTCACTCACAACTACTTATATATTTCCACGAAGTAAATAGCTGTTTTGAACGACTTAGGGAGAAATATGCTAAAATTGAATCACAAGGAGATAGTTTGATTGAACTAAATGATCAGCTTGAACAACTAGTTAAAAACTATCAAAAAAAGTGTCCTAAGTGTGACAAGTGTCCATTGTTTGAAGAAGAAATTAAAAAATCAGAAATTAATATAAAATCACTTGAAAATGAAATTCTGATTTTGAAAGAGAGTGAAAATACTATGAGAGAGAACTCTTTTAAAAAGTGTAGACAATTATTGAACGAAAATGAATCTCTCAAAACACAAATCCAACAATTGTCAACGACTTTAGATAAATTTTAAAAAAGTGAAAAATCGTTGAACATGCTATTAGAAAAACAAACTGTTAATACAGTTAGACAAGGACTTGGGTATAATCAATCTAAAAATGTTAGAAATGAGATTAATCAAGTAAATTCAATGTGCACAATTTGTAGAAAATTTGGACACAATCAAAATATTTGTTGGTATAGACACAAACATGTAAAAACTATACCAATTTGGGTTCTAAAAGGCGCAAATATAAAATCTCTCAAAATTAAACAAATCAACGTGCCGAAAGTAACATATATAAATAGTTTTGGGTCTCCATAAAATTATTTTTCAAAATATTCTGCCACTAGCAATTATGGACCTATAAAAACAAATAGGTCACAAAAATCTTTCATCGTGTAAGTGTGGTGGCAGGCTGAGGAACAACAATAGTGTTACTTGGATTCTGGCTGTTCCAAGGACACAACGAGCGTCAAAGAAAAGTTCCTTAACCTAGTACAAAGGTGACAGAATCACAATGGGCAACAATGAAAAATTATCGTAATGGTAAAACAGGAAATGGTATATTTTGAACGATATATTAAATGTGATAATCTGCACCGTATTCTGAATTAAATCAGCTAATAATGTGGTGATGAAATAATGATGACTTTTATTCTGACTTATTCAAAATAGTTGGCCAATTATATTCTTATGCCAAGAACACTATAAAAATTGGTAGAGTCTTTGAATTACTTCATATATATTAGTTTGGATTAATAATAGTGTTTTATTGGACGACAATACATTTGGTTATTTTACGGCTAACTCTATATTCACGGTTTTTGATTATTTACACGGCTTCAATTCAAATTCAAGAGAATGTCATTTAAAAAGTTGTTAAAATTGATTTTGAGATATTTTATTGCACACTTCATGGTATGGTCTATCAAATTCAATTAATGATAATTTTGAGTGAAAGAGAAATTCAGATGCAGATTACACTGATAATCTAGTTGATAGAAAAATTACTAGTGGAACGTGATTTTTTGTTGAGACGTTTAGTAACTACATCATTTTTCAAAGAAAATATCTGCATATTTTTCATTTCATAATTTTTCAAATAGCATAAATTTTTCTCATAAAGCCCCTTCTAGAAAATCATCTTTGTTTGTTTTCAGATTGGTCATTTTAAGAAAAATTGATTTTATAATTATTTTTGAATTTAATTTTTAAATTATAACAATGACTAATCTAACTCTCTACTAATTATCAAAAAGATAAATAATGATTGAAAAAAGTGACGAGTGTTGATATTTATCATATATTATGACTCGAGGCGGTATAATTAGTAAATTTCTTTAGAAATTTAAACAAGAGTTATAATACTTTTTGTTGGTAAATATTCCATGACCAACTCTATTTCTATCATATTTCTAACGACCATCACTCAACAAAATTCAATATAGTTTGTCGATATGTGATAATTTAAACAGGAATCATTCGTTTTTCATTTTATATTTTTTTAATAAAAAAATAAAAAAAATAATAGTAATAAATAATAATAATAAAATGAAATAAAATAAAATCCAAAGTATTCACTCTCATTTAAAGTCCTTACGGTTATGCATGGGTGAATTACTTGGAATTTGTTATGTGCTTCCATGCTCATTTAAAAGTACTCACGGTTATGCATGTACGGAACGCATATCAAAATTGATTTTTTAAATAAACAAGTTGATTCTAATCCCATTTAAAAGACCTCACAGTTATGCGTGGTTAGAAGATACTTGAATTCATTTTTTTCTAAAATAAAATTGGAAAACTACTAATCTCATTTAAAAGTCCTAACGGTTATGCATGGTTGGTAGATATTTAAATTTCTGATATAAATATACCACAAATAGACACAACTGTATGATTTTATATGATGATATTATTCCCATCATTCTAAAAGTGGAATATGCGCCTAACAGAGTATTTATGATTTTTGGTTGATTTTTTATTGAGATTTAATATTTATATTCGATTGATTTTTAATGTTGTATTAATATCTATCACTTTATCTCTATTTTTTCTAACACTATCACTCTTTTGCTGATAACAAAAGGGGGAGAGAAAAGTTAACATTTTGTCAAATAAAATCAAGCAAAGGTCAAATATTTTCTATTTGCATCTGGGCTCATTTGCATATTTTTAATTGTATGCATATATGAAGGGGGAGCTTTGTGTAGAAAGGAAGCATTCAAATAGGGGGAGCAAATTGAATAATCAAATACATTTAACATACTCAAAATCTTAAATATATGTTTGTTATCATCAAAAGGGAGAGATTGTTGAATATGCGATTATATGATTTTTGTTTGATGATAATAAACATATATATATATATATATATATATATATTTAAATGTATTTGTTAATATACTATTTTATTTTCACAGATTAAATAAATATTTGATGAATAAAATAAATAACACAGAATTTGAATTCAAACAGAATTTTATTCAAACAAATATTTATTACAATTATTGAATAGTACAAATTTAAAGCTCTCACTATATATATACAATCTATACTATAATATGATTAGCCAGTTCAAGTTTAAGAGCACAGAAGCCACTATCAACTTCGCGAACTCAAGCGTCTCCACGTATAATCCTCTATGTTTTAACTTCGTCCTCCCGTTCTTTCCTACTTTTTGCCCTACTCTCCTGTAGCTCTCTCCGCCCCCCTTCTTCACCCCCTTCCCTCACTCTGCCTCCATCGCCCATCCCTCCTACTAATGTTGCCTACCAAATAAACTCGGATTCATTGCCAAAGCGCTTTGCAACCGACTTCGCCTCTCCATCCTTTTCGCTTTTCCTCATCTGCTTTTTGGTAGTAGTCGTCGTTTTAAGCCACTTTGTGCGCGTAGTCGACAATGATTCATTAATGGGGCAATTCAATTCTTAAGTTAGGTTTATGAAATTTTATTTTCAAATCTTTATCGCAAATCGATGAGTAGACACATCTCTTCCCCTTCGTCGCAAATCGCCAAACCCTACTCCTACAAGCATTGCTACTTCCACCAAGCTTTCTTAATAGTGAATGGAGTATCACATTATTGCAAGGTATTCGTATTAACCTTTGTACATTTCATGCTCAGATCGTATTAATTTACATGTTTTATCTTACTGTAATAGCTCCCAACTCATTCTCACAAATTTTAGTAGGTCCATTCATATCCTTTATTCATCTTCTCCTGTTAGTTCTTTTAGTTTCTTTGCAATTGGATTATCGGTTGCTTTAATTTCACTTCTTTAAATTTATTTGTTTGAACATTTACGTGGTTGGTTTGATTTCACCATTTTCTTTATGTTATTCGTCTAAAAATTTGTACGAGTGCTTTTCCTTCGTTAGTGAATTTCAGACGTAATAATTTTTATGCTCCCCATATTAAGTATGAAACTTATGAGAACTTATGAAACATTGAAGCCTACTAAGTTCAATTCTGAACTTCACTTACTTTATTCGTACATCTGTCTTTGTACAGTTACATGTACACTTATGTATGTAATTAAATACATTATCAATGATTATGTTATAAACAAATGAGAATATGTTTTAAAGAAATAAGAGAAGAAGCCATTAGAGTAAAAGAATGGAGATATTTTATTCATTCAGAGATTGGTTATATCAGATTGATTCATATAATTACATTACACAGGCTCCTTTATATATAGGCATTGGAGCATGAGATGGAACATATCCCATGATGTGAGACTAATAGAAAAACACAAAAGCATATTCACTTATATATTTACATATATTATAACACTCCCCCTTGAATATGCGTCTTCAAAATCTTGGATGCTCATATGGTTGCTAGAAATTGTTTCTTTTAAACCGTCCATAACAATTGCTCCCCATCATTATTATCTTGCTTCATACATCCATTCAGTTGATACAGATATTGTCTGTTGCCTCATTAAAAACCTCTATTAGAAAAACCCAGTGGGAAAAAACCTTGAACGAGGAAAAGAGTGCAACTTGTGAAATCATAAATATCATACTAAAAATGATATTCCTTATAAGAGTTTGATACTTCAGGATCAAAATAATGCCTTATTAAAACCTTACTAAGAAAAACCCAATGGGAAAAATCTTAGTGAAGGAAAAAAAGTACAATGACATATTTCATTTTCTTATTTCTTAAATAAAGCTTGATACTTCTGGATCAAACTAATGCCTCATTAAAACCTTACTAAGTAAAACCCTATGGGAAAAATCTTAGTGAAGGAAAAAGAGTACAATATAGTATGTCATATTTCAATAATTTACTGCATCAGACAGAGTTTGATACTTCTGGATCAATTTAATACGTCAGTAAAAACCTTACAAAGGAAAACCCGATGGGAAAAATCTTAGTCAAGGATAAAAATATAATTTAACTTAAATAACATATTTGAGATGTTATTTCTTGAAAAGACGTTTGATTCTTCTAGATCAAGATAATGCCTCATTAAAACCTTAATAAGAAAAACCCAGTGGGAAAAATCTTAAATAAGGAAAAAGAGTACATTATAACTTATTTCAAATGTTACTAGGGAGTTGATACTTCTGGATCAAGATAATGCCTCATTAAAACCTTATTAATAAAAACCCAGTGGGAAAAATCTTAGTTAAGGAAAAAGAGTGCATTATAAAATACTTATAGATGCTCCCCCTGATTTAAATTTTCCTCTGAATTTGTATTCGTCTTTCGATAACTCAAATTGGTTATAGATACTTCTGGATCTATAAATATGTGTCTCATTAATAATACAATTTATTAATAGTTTCGTTCAATGCAATCAAATTTTCTAAGATTGTTTCTTTCAAACATAATTTGCATTTTATGCAATTTGTATGCTACTTTAAGAAAAACACTTCACATGTTTTCATTTTTGCGCTTCAAATTAGTTTTGCACATTGCAACTATAAATTTATCATGAATATTAAAAATTTCATCACAACATTACTAAAAAGTAGGAAGTAATCTACTCATCTTGAGTTGTATCAAGATTTTCATTACAACAATACTTAGAAGAAGGTTGTAATCTACACTTCATGTCTTTTGCATTCTTTATAACTACAAAAGTTATATATATATTCTTCATGAATTTGTATACTTTAATAAGTATTTGCATATTGCAACTACCACTTCAATGGATATTAAGTGCTTCATTACAACGATACTTAAAAATAGGAAGTAATCTACTCATCATGAATTATATCAAGATTTTCATTACAACAATACTTAAAAGTAGGTTGAAATTTACTCTCCTTGTTCTTTGCATTGTTTATAACAATGAAAGTTATTTATATTCTTCAGGAATTTATATACTTTCATTGTTTAATATGATTTTAAACCACATTTATACCTTCAGGGTATATTAAGCATTTCAAGTACTTTCGGTACTTTGTGGACTACATGTCCATATTTCTCTACTATTAAAGGATTCATGATGGCCAGTCATGTTTTCCCCTAATTCAAGATTCTTAATCTATTTATAAATATAAGCGCTTTATTATTTACAAATTTATCATCGATGATTATTTCTTGTCAGTTCTAGACATGATTTATTGAGATCTCTTTAATTATGTTTTAGGTACCTAACCCGCTTCTAGGGTTATTTGAGAATCATGTCATGGATCACTTTCAGAGCATCCTTATGTGTTTCTTCAAGAACACTCACCTCCTTTATTTGGCATCTTTATTACTTACTCCAAAAATATTTTGAACTGACTTTTGAACCATATTTCAAATGTGGTTTACAAATTTTGATCCTTCAGGGATTCAAATCAATATTGGAGAAAGTCTACTAGGGATGTTACTGATAATTTATTCAAGTTACTTAATATTTTGCATCATTGTATATTTTAACAAATATTTCACATTGATGATCAAAATGAGCTTGTATCCCTTTATCCTCCCCCTCAATGTTGACAAACATTGTCACATTAAATAATAATCATCTTTGGATTCTCATTTTGATCCACTATGATATTGCTACTAGCAAATACACCATACATATTAATAATAGGAGGATAATTCTTTTATTCATTGATAAGATGCATTCAATTGATATTGATTATTAGAGTTTGTTCTCATTCATTGATCTAAGCTATTGGAGGAATTTACTTATCGTGTAGATCATTTGAATACATACATGACTTCAGGTCATTCAACATTTATGTTGATTGAATTTTAAATCACTAAATAATATCTATGCATAATCACTAAATAATAGCTTATAACAAACTTCAGGTTGTTAGCTAAATATTTACATATATGGATGTATATATGCGTCCACGTATCACATATATATTATAAAATTTTCATATTCTCTCATTCGAATTAGTGATTTTTAGAACAAACTATTACAAGGATCCAAACTATTAATTTCTATTTATAAATCAATCTCAATGCAAACCTGTCAAAACCGCACGATAATGTTCAAAACATTTGGTTTGAAAGCATACCGAACTTCTGGTTCGAACAAAATATACACACAACTTCAAGTTGTTAAGTTTTATTCCTCAATTATATCTCAAATATCAGTTTTGAACACTAAGTATGATTACTTATCAAGGAGTAATTTTTAATTGCATATAGACATTTCTACACATCTCTATTAAGAGTTCTGTAAAAAAAAAATTACAGCAAAAATAATAATAGTATCTTCTAGATGCTTGGAATGTTACAGATACAGATTTCCTCTTAGCTCTCAAACTTTTAGGATCTAATCTAAGCTAAATTAGGATCCTTTATAATCAAATTTATGTACACTTATTTGGTTTAATAAAATTACCAAATATATAAATAAATCTCTTCTAGAGATATGTTATCATTTTCAAATTTATAAATCTCTTCTAGAGATATATTAGTATCACCACTTCTGGAGTGAACTTTCTCTTCTAGATATATATATATATATATAATTATAATTATATACAAACATCTCCTCTAGAGAATTCAGTAAAATAGATACATTTACAACATAAATAAGAGTATCTTCTGGACCCTTGAAATGTTATAAAAATAAGAAATTATAATGGTTGCACATACCGATTTGTTCAAGACCGTATTTATATAGCTTTAGTGGAAATTATGATATGACATATAGATTATCTCTTCAGGAGCATATCTAAAGATATTTCTTCAAGAATAGTTATGCATATAATATTTGATTCATCGTAAGTTCTGAAAAGTAAAAGGCTACATATCACTATTTGTCTAATGGAGCTACGGGTCCATGACAATAGACGATTGAATTTTGGATAATTTATTATCACATTTGACAATATTTTATAGGCAATTCTTTTATAGTGCTATACGATGATATAATATCACTTCTGGGGATATTTCATAAACACCGCTTCTAGAGTGGTACATATCACTTCTAAAGATACTTTATATGCATTGTTTTTGGGATGTCATCAATAATCAATATCTTTTTCTACATAATTGACATAATTCTACAACATCTCTTCTAGGATGTTTGGATTTTGAAATATAAAAATCATAAAACATCTCTTCAAGAGTATGTCATATGGATTATCTCTTCTGGAGAATATTAAAATGTACTTCTTCAAATATATAGTTTGGCAAACACACCCAAAGATTATCAAAACTTGGGTTTTACCAACTTTAAACTGATTTACTGAACTGAAATAAAATAAAATCCACATAGCAGACTTCAGGCTGCTATTATTGGTCAATTCGACCATATCATTTATTACTGCACTTAGATTTTCATCATTAATGAAGTTTCCTTCATCTTCGGAAAAATGATCTAACTTCAGGTTAGTATTATTAGACAATCCTTTCACATAATTTTAAAATAAAATTCCTATAACATCTCTTCTGGGATGTTAGATTTTGCAATATAAATATAAATAAATCTCTAAAACATTGTCAGAAAATCTTTTCATAATTCAAGACTTCAGGTCTTGGACTTTGAGTTATACAACTTCTGGTTGGAAAAAAAAAAATCTTTGCACAACTTCAGGTTGTTCAAACTTATTTCCTTTTTTTTTATGATTAAATTTTCTGATCCTCTTTTTTTTTTTTTTAGTTAGAACTTATGGTCCTTTATTTTGAGGAAACTTGTAATTCATTGATTTATGGAAACTCAACCTTTTATCTACAGGTTCTCAAATTTTATTTTTCTTTTCCCTTTTTTTTTAAAAGGAAATATCGAAAGATATTAAGCTTATCATGTAAGCTTTTATTAATGTTTCCATTCACTTCAGATGTGCTAAATCAAAATCAATGTTAGATCTAAACTTAGATCTTCTAGATACGTATTATATGTATTTGTTACTCTAAAAAACAATAAAATATTTCTTCTGGAAATATAAATCATATATCAAAATAATTTTCAAAGCCTTCAATCAAATCTAAATCAAATCAAAATGTTTTCAAAATGAAAACTTCATTTACCAACCATGATTGATTTCTCAAATCCATATCCAAACTAAATGCAATCAAATTCAATAAATTTGTTGAAGCAACAATATCAAATTTTGTCAAGTTCAAACTTGCATCCAAAATAAATGAACTATAAAACATACAAATAAGCATTATATTGAGATCAACAATATAATATGATCAGAAAAATAGCAACAACAAACAAATTAGATCTGAAATATAATAACCAACAAAATAAGAATTAGATCTCAAAGTTTAGATCTATATAAGATATAAAATTATAAGACTAGTATAATAAAATCTAAAAAAATAATACAATAGATTTAGATCTGAAGAAGTAGATCTAGAATGGAATGAGATATATAAAAAATAATAATTTGGAAGATTAGATCAATCATAATAGAAAAATAACTTACCGTTTTGAGATCTATAATTAGATCTGGCGAAGAATAGATCTGATTTCATAATAAATTATCACAATTGTAGATCGTGCTGATAATGTGTTATAAACAAATGAGAATATGTTTTAAAGAAATAAGAGAAGAAGCCATTAGAGTAAAAGAATGGAGATATTTTATTCATTCAGAGATTGGTTATATCAGATTGATTCATATAATTACATTACACAAGCTCCTTTATATATAGGCATTGGAGCATGAGATGGAACATATCCCATGATGTGGGACTAATAGAAAAACACAAAAGCATATTCACTTATATATTTACATATATTATAACAGATTACTTATTTTTAGCAATTTGGTAAAAAGTAGGATTTTGGCATATTATTAACGATTGTTGCTTCTATTTTTAATATGCTTGGGAACAACAAATGCTGAAGGCTGCATATTGATTGAAAAAAAAATATTTTGTTTAAATCTCAACAAACTTTTGTGGGTTACAGATTTACTTTTTTGATGTACTGTGTGAAATATTTAGATCGTATACCATTTTACTTACGTACATGATTTCAAACAGCCTAAATTTTTTAGGAGGCTCCTCAAATTGCATGACACTCCATGATGCTTGGGTGCTGTAACGGAAGCATAATCTAATGAACAAGCAATTTAAAGAAAGATAACAGAAGTATAAGCTAATGAACAAGCAATTTAAAGAAAGATTACACAAGCATCGGTTGTTTGTTAATTACAACCATGGTTCTTCCTTGCAAAATGTCGTGCTGAACCTGAAGATGTGGTTAGTGCTTTCTTCTTCCCTTTGGTCGTGCATGATCATGGTGAGATTTGTTTGTCTTTTCCCTTCTTCTAATGTTTGGCTGAATACATGTAATTTGTTCCAATTTGGAAACCATTTCGTTTGAGGTTAAAAATCTCTTCTTACAATTGTTATCTTCCTACTTTGTTAGTGTTCGATTAAGATTTACTAAAGAAAAATAAAATTTATCTTATTTTTGGTGAAAACTTTGATTTTGGATTCTTAATTCTCTTTTTTGTTGTTGTTATCTTCCTGTTATGTTCACTTATCATCAAATCAAGGGGTTGTGCTCTACTTTTTATCATGGAGTTATATACTAATTGTTATTGGTTATCTACTAGAAATTTGTAGGGATTTCCTTTGTTAGTTACTCTACGTACAACCATGTCAGTTTCAATTGCATAGTCTACCAGAAATAAAGAAATATCATTTTAAGGTCTCTTTGGCCTGGATTATTTATCAAAATTACATATTTTTGTAACAATTTAAAATATCCTACGCATCGATTGGAGAGTGTTTGGAAAATTGGTGACAAAATCCATATTAGTGAAATTGAGAGTATTAAATTGGTTCATTGCTACATACACTTACTATAGAAGTTAAAAGGGTACCCATAATATTTTCAGCCTGTTTTGTTCCTTCTAAACTCTAATTGAATAGTTATATTTAGCTTATTTTTGTGATATTTAATTGTGGAACATTGTTGAAATCTCTAATCAAGTGCATAATATGTTTTCATATTTTACATCCAATCACTTAATGAATGTACTAATCAGGTACATAGTATATTTTCCTAATTTACATCCATTTAGTTCATGTACGTAAATAAGTAAGCAAAACTACAAAAGAAATTAGTTATTGACTTTACCATTTTTGAAGCATTCATATATGACATCTTTCTTAGATACTCTCATATCATAAATCAAGTTTAGCAATAATTTTGGTTAGGAGTACCATTGCCTTTGATCACATACATTGTCAACGAATATTTAAAATATTTGCTTCATATTTGATTTACCACTCCAATAGAGAAAAGAAGGCAATTCAAAATAAGAAACTAATATTGAAACTATATATATCAATCCCTAGCATGGTTAGTATACTAGAAATAAAATAAAGTTCAGCAATGGTTTGTATGCTCGCTATAGCTATATACTGAGTGCATGTCTTATCAACCACCATTTATCATCCGCGGATTCTTTCTAGACTATTTGATAGGAAGTACTATAAGATATGTGTAAACTGCCAAACCAAGGCATTGGTATGGTCTAGCCATATACACAAGATGTACATCAATCCATCTTAAAAGATAAAAGGGATGTTTGGAAGAGATAGTTTGTTGATTATTGTGGTTATTACTATTTTTATTGGTACTATTTTTTGGTTAAGAAATATAAATTGCCTTAATTGCTTTAAGTTGGAATTTACTTGATGTTCTTAGAACAAAGGATAAAATGTGTTATGTTATTCGAAATAGCCGATATAATCAAGTATCAACAAATGCAGTATCAAATAGACGATATGTTTACAAGTAGAAACTTGGTATACCAATAACCATTAAGAATTGAGTATCAAATATATTTTAAACCATTAGTTTTATTTTGAAATTCCTGTTACATGTAACTTAGTTTGCAGCAAGCTCATATACTATTTTGGTAGGAGGGGATTACATTCATCTTTTTAGGATCTATATGACATAGTTTGTAGTGTACCATTAAGGTATGCATGCCATTGCTGTAAAATTATAAAAATTCACCATTTCTTGAAAATAATTTGAGGCGCTTAGACGTATTTAACTACTCGTTATAATATAAGATTTAAAGATGTTTATTTAAAATACACAGTTGTAACTTATATTAATTTTCTCACTCTGATTTTTAGATCTGAATTGGTGTGTTAGATGTCAAACATCAGTTAACTATGTTGGTCAATTTCTAACAGTGTACTGATTTTTAGATCAGAATTTGTGTGTTTGATGTCAAACATCAATAAACTATGTTGGTCAATTTCTAACAATGTAGAATTCCTTTCAAAATAGATAAACAATTTAAATTACTTAAATTAGTTTAAAAAATAACTCTTCTTACTGCTGCATAAAGTCTAAAAGATATTACAGTTAGATTTCTGAAGAAATTGCAGTTCTAGAATTGTTACACACTTATTTTCAAAATGATCCAAAATTTTACTTTGTCACTTATACTTTTTTATGAAGGTTTTGTTAGAAAAGGAAAACTATTCCATACATTGTTGTATTCCCTTCACTAACAAACAAAAAATAATGGTAAAAGAGTACTACTTTTTTATGAGTATTTACATGCCGTTTTTTCCCAATGTTTATATGTACTTTGACCACTAGTGATATATAGAATGAGCTCATCTTCATTT
Organism: Allium cepa; assembly: GCA_030765085.1. Taxonomy (NCBI): domain Eukaryota; kingdom Viridiplantae; phylum Streptophyta; class Magnoliopsida; order Asparagales; family Amaryllidaceae; genus Allium; species Allium cepa. Next base: position 704,167,467 of record CM060938.1, on the reverse strand, counting down.
GAAATTTAAAGAAAATGGACAGAGTTCGAGTAAATAACGTGCTTTTGCTGGAAGTCAGAATTATTATTATACTAATTTCATATACACACCTTACTGATTCAATATACAGAATTTTCATACATAATTTTGACAAAAAGTATATCTACCAGTTTTCTTTATTTAGTGTTTAGTGGAAAGCAATACAAATGTTGTTGTAGAGAGAATGAATTTCATTTCTTCTATGTAGTTAATGTTATTATGATTTTAATGCATGATCATGTACTCCTATAATATGCCTGCTTATGAAGGGGCTGAAGTTACTTTTTCAACTTTAACTTTTTTCTTATCAAGTTTACAAAAGATTACCGGTAAATTTCACATGTTTTGGGTTAGAGAAACATTTAGAAAAAAAAGAAAAAATTGCATGTTAAGTATGATTCACAAAAACAAAATTTTTTCCACTCTTACTCGGTGTAGTTACATGGACCGTCACTACAACAAAACAACCATTTTACAACGGGCAATGCCCGTTGTAATATGGTTATCGCAACGGGCATGCGCTCGTTGTATTAGGCGTCGTTGTAATAGGTCAACCATATTTTACAACGGACAATGAACGTTGTAATACACCTTTTTACAACGGTCATCGATCCTTGCAATAGGCTCTGTGACAAAAATTAAAGCCCGTTGTAAAAGACTATAATACAACTGGCATAGCCCGTTGTAATACATGATATTGCAATGGTTTCTGACCGTTGCAAAATAAATACAAATTTTAAAAAAAAAAAATACAGCAGCATCCATGCAGTACATCCATACCAATAATGAATAATTTAACGAGTAATGAATAATATCATAAAACAACCAAAATCATTTCATTTCAAGTGTGTTTGCATTTCATTTACATTTTCACTGTGCACGGTACATTTCTTTATAAAAAAGAAAAAGAACAGTTACAATCACATAAACACTGCGCACACCAGTGTAATCTCCACCATCCATAGCTGCGGCCTCGAACTCCCACTCCGCATACCACAGCACCTCTGACCACCGTGCTACCCACCAACCCAACATCACACAACCTCTTCATTTCTACAAGCACACATATCTCGTTTACCACTACACACTGCCTTCTACTTAAATACAATACTGCACCTGACAACATCTGCCACCAAACACCATATACAACTCGCGAACCACTCCACTCTGCATCACGGACCAAAACATCCATCTACCTCCGCAATTCATGAATTTCGACATCACCTGAAATACCATACATGACTTGTCTGAATAATTGGTCCAACAAGCTTTCATTCACAAGAGCACGTGAAAACATTTTATATACCATATCTTCATTGCTATATTTTTAAAAAATAGAAATGCAAGAAAATGGAATATCAGGGAGTTCAGTGAACTGAATACTAATATCATAGTATGAATCACATCAAAGAATTGCATTGCAGCTATATAGCTTTATTCTTGTTCTAGTTTTAACCTTGTAAATAAGTAAATTACCAATGTGACTGACCAGAATCACACAAAAACGAATTTTGTACCGTGAGGAGCCTGATACTTGTATTTCAGTGTTTTCAATTCTCCATGATGTGCGGTAGCAATAGTCAAAAATGAACCATACTCAGCAACAGATTCTAGAAGAGACATACCCAGTGCTGCTCCATCAAGTGGATTTGTCCCTGCACAAATCTAAAATAATAATCATAGGTAAGTATATATTTGTTTCTATAAGGAGTTTGAAACTTCTTTGAATCCTAAATAAAGGGGATACTTGGTAGTTGCTATAAATAAATCATTCTGAACCACAGTCATGGTTTAAAATAGATATTGTTGATTTAATAAAAAATTATCTGTCAATTTTAGTCTTGGTGGAACCAGTGAATATGTTGGAATCTATCAAACATTGGTGTATACTTTAGGAAGTTGTTTGCTAACAGCTTTTCCCTGCTCATAAGCTGTGATGCAAAAGAAAAGCCATTAAGGTAATAGCATATCATATTGTGGAAAAAAAGGTAAGTGATGGATATAAGACAAAGGTAAATCATAACTATAAGAATTAGGTTGTTAACTTCTACTTCTGCCATATTTTTTTTTCTCATTCATTATGCACAGGTTCTTAGCATATAAACAAAAAACAAACAAATAAACTATTATTTCATATTACGTGTAGTATTTTCAACTAGAGTTGAAATACATAGAAAAAATTGAACTTCATATAATTTTGTGTTGAAAAAACAATCAGATTCCAAAACATCTTATCTATGAATTCAGTGCTTATCCAGTTCATTAAATAATAATTCCAAAAGGCATTTCATTTTGTGATACGGTAGGTCATAGAATAAAATATATTTTAATTAATAATAAAATAATATTTACTCACTTCATGTAAAAGCACCAGTGACTTTCTTGTTGACTATGAACGAATAGCTTGTTAAAGTAACAAGGAGAAAAGAAGGCTTGTTAGCTAAAAGTAAGAAGGATACGTATGCATGAGTAAACATTTATCCACGGAAGATTGGATGTGATGAATTATAGTATCAAAAACATGCATTTTTTCCTTTGAAAATTAAAATAATTAATTACTCAACAATAACAATACACCAAGCTTTTGCTTACTAACAAAGTTGAAGGAGCACACCGAAAAAGTATGTAAAATGTTATAAATTAAATTTCACTATCCTCACTCCTCAGTGCTTATGTTTTCCATATCAGCACTCACTGTAATACAATTAAAGTTGAGATTAGGCTTGAATGCCATGCCATTGCATGCACATTTTATGTTGAAACATCATGATAAGACATCTTTATTATTACACAATATAGTTTAAACATGCTTTCCTTATAAAATATTTTGGCATATGAAATGTTGCTAACATAACATAACTATATTATTTTAGTTTCCTCTTTATTGTATAAGCAAATGAAAGCCAATAAAATATCAATATGCAACCTCCTTTAAAAAAATCTTGAGTTATTGATCAAACAAACTTTCCCGACTTAGGTAAGTAGGCTTATTCAAAAGGCCAATTTAAGCTAATTTAGTTATATAGGAAATACTTAACATAAAAATATTAGTATAAACCTGGAAATCAATTAAAAATGAACCTTAAAAAGAAAATTTGTTCATTAAAAAATGGTCAGTCGCTTTTTAGCATGAATGGCACAGTTTTGTGAAAACGGAAGCGTTTTAAATTCAGCAATAATTGTTATTCATTGGTTTGACATAACATAATACTAAAAATGGCCAATTATCGTATCATAATTATCATATAGGTAACTTTAAAAACCAAAAAAAAAGAACAGAGAAGTAATGATAAACTTAAAGCAACATTTTTGAATTTTATAGCCAATAAGTAGAGGTATTAAGAATTGTTTACAAGGAGCTAAGCCAAAAATATTAAACTCACGTTGAAATGGCTTAGGCCTCTCTGTTATTTTATCCTTACTGCCAAACTTCAAATTACGTGTGTGTTGCTTATCCTTTTGTGCTGGTTTAGCAAGTGATACCTTCACATTATCTATACATGATAAAATCAAATAATGCATGTTGGCTGATATATGAGTACGAGTAAGTAATCTAAAGCATAAGATAAGAAACATTTAATCCATCAGCAGTTAACTCATCTGCACTGAAGGATTCAATGCATGAAAGTGCAGCGTCTCGGGTTTTATAATTAACAAAAACAAAATCCTTTTTCTTTGCAGGATCTATATTACGAGCGAGAACAATTCGTTCAATTTCTCCGAACTTTATAAACTATTCTCTGACTTTTTCCTCACTCCAAGTAGTTGGAATACCTTCCACATAAACAGATTTCACCTACATGAAGCGAAAACGTGAATTAACAAAACAAAAATTAATATAATTATGTTAAGTAGGATGTATTTTATTTTTTATAATGCCCTGTATGCACACACACCTAGGGACCGGGCAAACTTTATAAAGCGAACATGTTAAAGGATTTTTAGTTCTTCCAATTACATACCAAATTACATTTGTCCTACAAGATGATACTAAATCTGTTCATGCAGAACAAGTTTGAAAATCAAAACAATAACTGACCAAGCCGTATACCCAAAAAAGATTCATACACCAAGGAAATTATAAAATTCAAAAGGATAAAGCTTTATCTAGTATTTTAGACAGATAGAAGCAAACTAATTAGTACATGTTTATCTAGTATGCACTCTAGCAACCTGATCCCGATCCAGATGTGTTAGGGAAATAAGCCCAAACAACATAATGAGTTATGCATTAAAATTTCGATTACATGAAAGGAGTACACAACCAACAACACATACTTTACACAATCAATAGTACATACTTTTTAGGTTATTTTAACGGAATTATGTTGCCATTAAGATTCAACTCTTGCACCTCTTATTGAGCTTCTAAATGTTTAGGCTGATAGATTAATGCACTACCCTTTGGAGTATAACTCACGGGATTATTGAATGGTGAATATAAAATTCTATTTTCTAACTTATAGGATGAATATGCACGTGGCATATCCAATCTAAGCTTATCAAACAAAAGCAATATGAGAACTGGGTTTTGTTATGTCAACACACACACAGATATTATATATATATATATATATATATATATATGTATGTATGTATGTATGTATGTATGTATGTATGTATGTATATCATAATACAATATAGTAAAAAGGGTGATGCTACCATTTTATCATCTCATCTGCTTTTCCAATCTGCTCCATTATCTCATAATTCAATATAGTATCAAATATTAAATATCTTTATAGCTTTAGTAAGCAGTGACCATTGTGAACATATTTAAGTTTTTATTTTGTACATAGGAACGTGAGTTTAAAATATGGAAATCCAAGTAAATCAAAGCTCAAAACTTTTAATCGTTAGATGAACATGAGAATCATACTATTAACACAAGCCAAGATATATTAAAGATGTGATCAGAACCAAATACTTTGCAATATTTACTAAAGAAAATCCCCAAATATACTCACCAAAAATTGATTGGAGGGCATAGCCCTTAATCAAACCAGACTGCACTGGATTACGCTTCTAACACCAAACCATACCAAATCGTTTAGCCTTACTCCGGTCTCGCTCCAGGTTGCACAACTTCTCCCCATGTTCTAAAGCTCTCACCTCCCCTTCCGTCAGCCTCAGCTCCAACCTAATTTGCTTCTCCCATTGTCAGCCGTGCCGTTCTCCCTTATTCTATTTTTTTAAGATGCGGTGAATTGATTTAGGTTTAAAAAAATAATGGGCTAGGGTTATGGATTTGAGGGAAATCGGGATCTAACGAAAAATGAACCGATCATATTTAGAAGCTTGGATCTACCAAATTTGTGATAATTGTAAAAAGTTCATTACTGTCAGCACCCGGACTCTTGCTGCAGGCCACCCGCGATTTATTTTTTCCACCATGGTCAGCGAACAACCGTAGCTAGCAGGACTCTCACGGTGATTGGCCGCCGACTATGGTGACCGCTACACAAAGATTTATGGTAACAAAAGATTGAAGGGATGCATGGAAGGTAGTTGGAGTTCGATTAGGTGAAAAATTAGAATTTGGTTTGGATGTGGAATTGGAAGCGATTTTATTTTAACTTGGAATTGGAATCGAAGAGGATGGTACGAAAAAGAACAATGGTTAAAATCTGCGAAGGGTGGAAAATAAATTTGCCTGGAGCTAAATTTTTTAGTTTGGACCCAAAATTTTGAGTTTGGAGCTTAAATAAAACTTGTAATACTTTGTGTCATACAAAGTTGTAATACATTTGCAATAAATTTTGATTTCTAAATTTAATGAAAATATTAATTATTCAATAGTTTAATTATTTAATATTAATTATAATTGAATATCAATCAGTAATTATTAAATATTACTTCTTATTTATTAGTTATTAATTATTACTTCTTAATTATAATTGAATATTAATTATTTATTATTTAATATTAGTTATTTCTAAATTTTATGGATCTTTTTTAATTTTAGAAATGTTTTATTTCTATATTATTAAACTACAGTAAATTAATTAATATTAATTATTAAAATTGTAAATTACTTAAATATTAAATATTAAACAAAATTACAAAATATCAATTATTAAAATTTTATTATTAATTATTTAATATTAATATGTATATATTATTAATTTTTAATTTTTAATAATAACTATTAATCATAAATTATTAATATTTATTATTAATTATAAATTATTATATATTTAATATTAATTACTCGATATTACTTACTAATAATTGGAAAGTAAAATTAAGCCTATTGGAATACTGATTATGTATAACAATTAATAATTAGTGATTACTTAATAATAATCATTAATTATTATAAGTTATAAATGATTAATATAATATTATTAATGATTAATTATTAAATATTAATAAATAATATAATATTATTAATGGTTAGCAATTAGTAATATAATATTATAATTAGTAATTAGTAACATATGATTAACATAGTATTATTAATGAATAATTATTAAATATTAATAAATAATAAATATTAATTTTAAGAAAGCATTGTAATTATTAATTATTGGTTGTCAAAAATTGGCAACAAACATTTATTACAACGGGCATTTTATGACCGTTGTAAAATTGGCACCTATTACAAAGGGCATTTTTAGCCCGTTGTAAAATTGGCACCTATTACAACGGGCATTTTTAGCCCGTTGTAAAATTGGCACCTCTTACAACGGGCATTTTGTGACCGTTGTGGAATTGGTATCTATTACAACAGGTCTTTTGTGAACGTTGTAAAATTGACATCTATTACAACGGGCATGAAAGGACCGTTGTAACAGCATTCTATTACAACAGACAGTCATTACCCATTGTAAAAAGGGCGTTGTATAGGGCATCTATTACAACGGGCCTGAATGGACTGTTGTAATAGCCTACTATTACAACGGACATCCAATGCCCGCTGTATAAAGAGCGTTGTAATAGAGTATTTTTGTTGTAGTGCGTGAAGATGGACGCCATGGTCGTTAGATGAGGCTAATTCTGATATGAAACTACAAAATAAGCTGATTAGTCGATGCTATCCCATTGCTAAAACCCTTTTTTGCGGTGTGCAAATTTCATATTTTGTATTGCTTCTATTTTTCTTGGCATCATTCATCATACTCTAACAGCTAAACATGAACAATTGTCAAATATGTAAATTCATTTTCATTCAATGAAGGGTCAAGGTGGTATATGAGTAACTTATTTTGTATTTGTGAGTGGAGAAAATACTTTATACGATGGAATTTACGCTCAAAGGACTTAGCTTGGATGATAGATATATGAATACCTTAATGTATATCTATAAGTGATGATGAAAGAGTTTATATTACAAATATCCTTGGATTATCTGACTACTTCCCTGCTATTTAGCTTAAGGCTTATTCCATTTTTTTTATTTTTAATCGTGTTCTTTCATAGTTGGTTACATTGATTTTTTTCTAGGTTTATTTGACCTATATTTTAAAATTTTCCCCTATTATTTCCTTCCTTAGGTGGCTTGCTACATCCATTCATCATTCTGCATGAACTTGCAACAACCTGAAGGTTAGTCTCTTATATGTGACATTAATTTATTATTTTTTTGCCTTCAAATGCACTCTCTTAACAGTGTCACACATTCACTTTTACTAGCATGTTGGTCTGTAAAAAAACCCACCTTGAATTTATATGTTATTCTTTTAATATCGATTGAATTTACTCTTAAGAAGTATGTTTGCTAACTTCATATATTCAGTTTCGATTGATGAACATTAGAACTGAATGAACTTTATTATTTATTAGTTGTTGAAGATATCATTTTCAACAGTAAAATTGATTCTTCTAACAAAATGTATTTAGCTATTTAAAGTTATATTTCATGTAAATTTATATGCTCGAAAGATCTAAAAAAAATCTTTGCAACCACAGCCTGTAGCCTTCAGTAGGTTATTCATCTTGGGCAATCCCATCCTTTCGCAGTGCATCATCTTTGGCTTCCTTACAAATTAAAGCTTATGTCAAACTAACTTGTCAACAACTTTTCATTTTATCTCATAAAATTTCATTTTCACCTCTACATATTCAAAAAGAAAATAACAGACACATTCCTTCTTTAATCCATTTCATTATATTTCTAAATTCCATATTTTTGGTAACACCTCGAAGTCCAATGATCTAGGTGACAATACAAGAAGATAGAATACTCATTGGTAGTTGGGACTTATTTACTTCTGTCGATCAAGATTGTGTCTCGAGTAGGGGTTTCATTCATCTAAGTTTTCTTTATTTTGGATCAAGTTAATGGGTTATATGGGGTCAACATTTTAGTTATGGTTAATTCAGTTGTTACTGTTTCTCCTTAAAGCATTATTGCATTGAGTTTTGATTCATGGATTTTGTTCTATTTTATTCATATTTAATGGATTCTCTTGAATTTATTTATTTTTACATAGATTGGAATTATAGTATATCATTAACTAACTAAGTTATTTTCTCATTTACTAAATGTTACGTGGATTTTTGCAATTATTTAAATTGGACGTTTTATGCATATTTTGTTTGAAACAGGGTGGAGTTTAAAGTAAAACAATCAAATATAACAAATTATTTTATAAATATTGAGTACCTGATCCAGTTCAATAAGTGTTCTGAATTTGTCTTTTTAGTTTAAGTAACAAAGTTCTCCACCTGCTTTCAGAAGTACCACTTTTAGAAGGGTATTCTGTTCAAATAGATATAATTATTTACATGGTTATTGAGTAAAGAACAAAGAAGCTATGTGTGTGTGACTTCTTTTTTTTATGCCCAGCATCAATATTACGCTTTGTCACACAAATCATCGTGCCTCTAGATAAGAGAAATATAAGCATAGCTTCCTGTTCATAGCAATTGCATGTTAAGAAAACCAATAAACATCATCTCTTGAACCTTTCAGGCATTATGATATCCTTTTCTTATGCATCTTCAAACAAATATTTGGAAAAACATGACGATCTAGCATGATGATAAAGTTTACTCACCTTCTTTGCTACTGGGCTCATATTCTTTCAGAGCATCCATGATAAAAAATTTAGTCATGGCTTTAATTACACCAAAAAACAGCCTATACAAACCATTAACCTGTGGCAACAAACCAATGGCTCTGGATCTCTGGTATATTTACTGGCCCCAAACTAGACTTTAGGTACATTGTAATATCATGAGAAAATGTAAGAAATAATTGGTTCTCCTTGACCTAAAAAATGGACCAAATTATCATTATACTAAGAGTTATATTTCTTTTTTTCACACAGATATAGTCACTAGACCAATCTAAACTTTTGCACTATCTAATTCTTTCGAACCATGTGGTGGTTTAGTAGATTGATAAATTAATTTGTTTTTAGTTGACATATATTCAGTATACAACTCAGCCTAAAAGTGTGAAAAAGTTTATATGGATACGAATCCAATCTTGATAATTGCTAAAATGATTATTTAGTTGATTTACGATTATGATTCCATTCTTAATGAACTCTAATTACCATTTATTTGTTTTATGTGTCCTACGTTGATGTCTTTGACATACCCAGGTTGGATAAGATTGAGATATTTATTATGAACAATCAAATCCTTTAGATATTTGGCTCACCTTATTCAGTTATTTGTTTTCTAGATATATTCTCCTTAGGTTTGGTGAATTGCCAATTTCACTCAAAACTACCGTTTGTGATTAAAAATTAATCACATATTTTCTTAGGTAAGTCCAACTTTTATGTGATGATCTTTTCCATTATAGGTATATGAAAAAGTCCATTAGTCCATCAAAGTCTTATTGAGTGCGCATAATGTATTAGATTCAACCAGTGAACACGATGCAAAAACTATTTATTTTGTGTACGTATAAAAGGATTGTCTATACATTTATAGTGATAGAGCACTCACTATCTGTCACCGTTCACTATTTTATAAACTTTGTATAAACATGCATTTTATAGTTTTATTATTCATGCTTTTTGTTACTCTAATAATACGTTATCTTTTATGAGGAAACTAATTAAGTATAACGTATACACATTCATATTTATGTATTCTCATTTGTATTTGATTTTATTATGATTAGTTTCTTTGATCTCTAAATAAATGAATTGGTTTAATTTCTTTACCCTCAAAGTAAGTTCATTTTCATTAAATACAATTTTGGATGAGTTTATAGTGAAAACCTTTTATGTGTCGTTTGTAAATCTTTAATGGACTTGAGTGCTATGCGTGCCATTGTGTGAAATTTTGGTTTTGATACTTATTAAGCTGGTTTCATATTGCTTTCCAGCATTTTGATTTTTCTAAGAGTAAGTTCTATATCTTTATTTTGTTATGATATGTCCGTTGTTATTTATAGTTTAGTACTTAGCAGCCTAACACCATGGATATTTTTGATAAATGTTACATTTGTCGTCTATTGCAATGACGAGTTTAAGAATATTAAGAGATTAGGTTAAAGCAGCAACCAGCAAACCAGTATTTCATAAATACAAATGAATGCTAACGGGCCTGGCCCATAAGTGTATATTCTTCTGTTCAATTGTTAAAGCCCAGTAAAGCTTATATAAATAAAATGTATCATACAGAGAAAAGTATTATATCTTCTATTTGTTCAAAAAGCAATAAAATCAATAACTCATTTTCTTTTCATGGTATCAGAGCTCCAAATGCTTAACATCATCTGATCATAATTCTTTTTTGATCGAAAATCATACCTCATCGGAAAGTTTTCATCATTTGAGATTAAGTCATATACAGTTTAACAACTATATATGATTTCTTATAGAAAATTCATCATCTAGTACTGTGTCGTGCCAAGAAAGTAATATATTAGAAAAACTTCATCATATATCATACTTCGGCTGCATCAATACTATTAGAATTCAGAGATTTTGTTGTCAAACCTGAAGTGCCGTGCCAAGAAACTGCCTGTCACATATCATCATCCAGCCAGTTCCTGGTTTCATCTTCATCCTCTGGAAATCTTGATCCTTTTCATTACTTCTTGTTGTAATTTTCTGATTAATGGCTGAAGGGAATGATAATAGTGCTGTCTCACCCACTTTTGTCTCCAAATCTACCCAAAATCAGTCCAATGCTACCCAAGAACTCCTCAAAACCATCATCAAACCACATAGCCAGATTATAAATACCCCACTTGATGAAACCAATTATTTACTCTGGAAATTTCATGTGGAGACTGCAATTAAAGCTTATGGTCTTCAAGAATATGTTCTTAGAACCATCATTAAACCACCAAGATTCACTGCAGATGCACAAGGCAAGTTAATTGATAATCAAGAATATATCATACATGAAAGACAAGATAGTTTGGTCAGTTCTTGGTTATTATCCACAATCAGTGCAAGTCTTCTACCACAATTAATAGGTTGAAAAACTGCATATGATATTTGGCATACAATAGAGCAAGTTTTTAGTTCACAATCTGCTGCAAGAATTATGCAGTACAAAAGACAATTGCACAACTTAAAGAAAGGAAATCAAACCATGAGAGAATACTTGTCAAAAACCAAAACTGTTTGTGATCAGCTAGCCTCTGCAGGGCACAATGTAAGTGACACAGAACAAATACTATATCTCTAAGTGGATTAGATGAAGAATATGAATATGTTGTAGCTTTGATATCATCAAAAGAAAGCTTACCAACACTACAATATGTACACTCCATATTACTAGTACATGAAGGGAGATTGTAACGAAAAAGTCAACAAATCCTGAATATTCAGTAAACTATGTTACTAACAACAGAGGAAGAAACCAAGAAAGAAACCACAACTACAGAAATCAATCCAACATCAATCAAAGAGGTGGTCAGAGTTATAGATCAAGAAGAAGAAGTGGCAGATATACAAACAACAACAACAGGATAAGGTGTCAAATCTGTGAGAAATTTTTCCATACAACAAACAGATGTTATTTTAGATTTGATGCTAACTGCACACCATCTCAACAAAATACTGGGAACTCAAGACAGAATGATTCTAGTGCAAATATGGCAAATGTTCAACAAGGATGCAAAGACCAATCAGAAAACACAACCAGTCATCTAGCTAAGGCAGAGGACATTAAAGATGGCAGTTGGTACCCAGATTCAGGAGCAACCAATCATGTTACAAATGATCTCAACAATCTGAATCTTAGGAACAAAGAATACAAAGGTAAACTTTTACTATACATGGGTAATGGCAAAGCAACTCATATAACACACACTGGAAATGCAAGTATTATAGGTGCCAGACAATTATATCTTAATAATCTTTTGAGAGCACCAGTTATCAGAAAGAATCTGATGAGTGTCTCACAATTTTCAAAAAATAATAATGTATATTTTTAATTTCACTCAAAATTTTGCTTAGTAAAAGATGCACTAACAAATGAAATTCTTTGGCAGGGTAGAGAATGTAGGGGATTATACAAATTTGACATTGCAAGATCATGAAAACATGATAGTGTGAAAAACTGGTGTAACATGTCTGAAACAAAATTTGTTGAAAATTGCAATAGCTATGATATTTGGCATGCTAGACTGGGTCACCCCAGTATGAAAATTGTAAGACATGTTTTGAGTAGCAATAATAACAAAGTTCATGTTGAAAATATTCCTTCATTCTATACCTGCACTTACTGCCCAATGGGCAAAAGTCACAAACTTGCATTTCTAGATTCAAGTATTGAATATGTTAAACCACTAGAACTTGTTGCCACAGATATGTGGGGACCAGCCCCAATATCTACTGACTGTGGCTACAAGTACTACATTTCATTCATTGATGCCTTTTCCAGATATGTGTGGATTTATTTTTTAAAACAAAATATGAAACTAGTAATGCAGTAACGCAGTTTGTAGCTAGTGCTGAAAAACAAATTAACTACCAAGTAAAAATTGTTCAGACTGATGGTGGCAAGGAGTTTCTACCACTCAAAGTATTATTTCAAACAAAAGGAATAAATCATAGAATAACTTGTCCACATACCTCTGAGCAGAATGGTCTAATTGAGAGAAAGCACAGGCATATTGTAGAAACAGGTCTAACTCTTCTTGCACAAGCATCTGTACCTCTGAAGTTCTGGCCTGATACTTTCTCAACAGCAGTGTATCTTATCAACAAATTGCCAACCAAAGCCTTATAATTTAAAAGTCCAATTGAAACAATGACAAACATCAGGCCAGACTATCAGAGTCTAAAGATTTTTGGATGCCTGTGCTTCCCCTATTTAAGATCCTACAATACACGCAAGTTAGAATTCATATCTGCCCCTTGTACATTTTTAGGATATGAAAATAATCAAAAAGGTTACAAATGTCTTGACAACAAAGGTAGGATTTACATATCAAGACATGTAACTTTTAATGAGTATGAGTTTCCTTTCAGTAAGTCTGAAAACAACACTACAAAGAAACTGTACAATCCAAAAATCTCAATACCTTCTATACCTGAGATAATTATACCTGTGGAGAGACAGATGTCTCAAGATGAGAACAATGTTGCTCAACAACAACAAATGACCAGAAATGTTTCTAGCCATAATCAGTATGAAGAATCAGAAGGATCTCATCAGTCCCCACTACAAGACAGTATCAGTCATGCAGATCACCACTCAGTATTGAATGATCCTCAATCATCCAATACTCAGCAGGAGAGCATAGTGAGAGATGAAGCTCAACAGATTGATCCTGCAAATAAAGATAATGGTCACCATATGATAACAAGATCAAAGAGTGGTATATTTAAACCAAAAATATACAGTGTAGAATTATTTAATGAGGAACCAAGTTCTTACTATTAAGCAATACAAGATGAAAAGTGGAGGACAGCCATGAAGGAGGAATATGATGCACTTACATGAAATAAAACTTGGAATCTTGTTCAGTTACCTGAACATAAAAATGTCATAGGCTGTAAATGGACTTATAGACTAAAGAAAAATCCCGATGGTAGAATTCTAAAATACAAGGCTAGATTGGTAGCAAAAGGATATTCACAACAAAGTGGATTTGATTTTGCTGAAACTTTTTCACCAGTTGTAAAACCATCTACCATCAGAATTGTACTAACTATAGACTTGTATAAGAATTGGACCATTAAGCAATTAGATGTAAATAATGCTCTCTTAAATGGTGTTTTACAGGAGGAGGTATACATGGAGCAACCACCTGGGTTCAGACAACAAGAAAATGAAAGAATGTGTGCAAACTAAACAAAGCAATCTATGGACCCAAGCAAGCACCAAGAGTGTGGTTTGACAAGCTGAAACAGACTCTAGCCAGTCTTAACTATATTTCAACAAAATCTGACAACTCCCTTTTCATTAAATTTTCTGATTCAACTGTTACTTATGTACTTATTTATGTTGATGACTTCATAATTACAGGTAACAGTGAGACAGAAATCAACAGAGTCAAACAACACTTGAAAAAAGAATTTTCAATTAAAGACTTGGGATAGTTAAATTACTTTCTTGGCATAGAAGTAAGAAGAACTCCTGACAACAAATTATATCTATATCAAAAGAAATACATTTCAGAAATTCTGATAAAAGCAAAATGGATAAGGCAAACCCACTCTCAACACCAATGACTAGCAGTTCACACTTATCAAAAAACAAAGGAGAACCAATTGAAAATAAGAAATTATACAGAAGCATCGTTGGAGCATTACAATATGCAACAATAACAAGATCAGACATATCATTCAGTGTCAAAAAAGTCAGTTAATTCATGCAAAAGCCACTAGATAATCACTGGAAGGCAGTCAAAAGAATACTGAGATACCTCAAAGGCACCATAAATCAGGGACTAATTCTACATGCAATCAAGATACTCAACATCAATGGCTACGCAGATGATGACTAGGCCATTGACAGTGATGACAGAAAGTCAACAACTGGGTACTGTATCTTTATAGGTAAAAATTCAATATCATGGTGTGCTAAAAAACAACCAACGGTATCTAGATCTAGCACAGAGGCTGGGTATAGAAGTGTCGCAAGTGCAACCGCTGAAATTATGTGGGTAGAATCACTATTAAAAGAACTACACATCAAAACTGATACTACAACAACTATCTGGTGTGACAATCTCAGCACCATCTCTCTTACCGCAAACCCAGTTTTACACTCCAGAACGAAGCATGTGGAATTGGACTTGTACTTCGTTCGAGAACAAGTTATAGAGGGAAAGTTAAGGGTTAATCACATACCTTCAACTTACCAAAAGGGTGACATTTTTACGAAAGCTTTGTCAAAGATCAACTTTATCAGGTTCAGAAGTGAACTAAACATCGATGAAGTAAATATGAATTCTGAGCACAGAGCTCCAAATTACTTGCCAGCAACCGAGAGATCTGACATCTGCTCGTCCAGGCTAAGCCTCAACCTTTCCAGATCTAACGGTCTTAAAATTTGCAACTGATAGATCTAAGGTCTGCTTACTGAAGCGAAGCCTCAACCATTCCATATCTGCCTTTCCAGATCTAACGCAACTGAGAGATCTAAGGTCTGCTTACCAAAGGGAAGCCTCAACCATTCCAGATCTGCCTGTTATATTGATTTTCAAAACTTATATCTTCTGAAATTGGTGATTGAATCTGAGGTTTGCTCGTCAATTTGTAGTCGCAACCATTCCAGATTCATCTACCTTTACTTTCAAGTCTCAATTTATCAGATCAAAGAAGGAAAACTGGAGAATTTTTGTGGAGTATTTATTCGTGGCGGCCATTATTGAAAGAAGATAACCCTAACCCTCGAACTGGTTTGAGGGGGGGTATTAAGAGATTAGGTTAAAGCAGCAACTAGCAAACCAGTATTTCATAAATACAAATGAATGCTAACGGGCCTGGCCTATGTGTATTTTCTTCTGTTCAAGTGTTAAAGCCCAGTAAAGCTTATATAATGAAAATGTATCATACGGAGAAAAGTATTGTATCTTCTATTTGTTCAAAAAGAAATAAAATCGATAACTCATTTTCTTTTCAAAGAATCTTATGTCAAATGGATGTCATCAGTGATACAACATATTTATCTTGAATATTATTGCTTAACTTTAAAGACACGACCTGAGAAAGCGTTCCAATAATTTATTATTTAGATGAGTAATGCATCCGTTTCAAAGTACTAATTTTATCATGAATATTTGATATTCTTCTTGATTTTGACAGGCAAATTCAGATGGTACTATTATCGCACCTTAAACCTTAGCTTGATATATGATTATCAAAATTTTGATCCGCTTCCCATTTGCTAATTATATTAGCTTACACCATATATGACTCAGTAGATAAATTTGTATTGAGAAGAGGCGTTGGACCACAAACTAATTCAAACTTTTGAAGCGATGCAATATAGACAATCTTTGTTATGAAGGAAATGTGAAGGTTGATTTATAAATGTTTGTATATTATTTATTTGTTTTTGTGAAAAATTGATTTGGATCTTAATGTCTTTGTTATATATGAATAGTGCAACTATTCAAATACATCATTTATTCTTTAGAATATGTACGACTAGAATATTGGACTATAGGTTGTTTTCTTGACTTAACTTTTAACTTGAATGCTCAAACTTTTCTGGATGATATTCAACTTGGTTGACTTATATAATTATATAAACTAGATCTTATCAATGTCATTATGTAGACCATAACAGGAAAACAATTATTATAATCATAAATGCATTAATGAATAATAAAATTGTTACTCTTAATGTTTAAGCACATAAATATGTGCAGGCATAAGATAAGATATAGAAGTTTGGTGTTTAATGGTTGTACATATTGTACTTATTAGTTGTCCCATTATTTTGAGTATTGAATTCACGTAAGTGGTATCAATAAGATATCTGAGCAAATGGTATACATGCAACAGAAATTGACTTATATACAAATACAAATTTATGAAGTAGTAAGAGGTCAGTTATGCTTACAATATCGTTATTACTTAAAATGAAAAAATTCTTTACTAAAGAACAACATTTACACACATGAATAGGAACTACTGTTGACATTTTCCTTTGTAGACTTTTTTGAATTTGGTAATGCTGAATTATGTATACATCCATCGAATATAAAGATGCTGTTGTTAAAAATTTTTGTGACATGCAACAGTTATGAAACCATTTCATGCATGTGTGTATGTATTCTCAATATACGTACATGATTACCTTACATTTTACCAATATGAACAAATAATTTTCACTAACTATATAGCAAATATTAGAGTTAATCATGAAATGAGACAATAACTTCCAAGGTAAATATTAAAAAAGATCCAACTGTTAAACATTGATGATTAACAATTTTATAATTCCCCATTTCAAACAAATATTACCATGTATGATAATATGCAACTTTTTTCATGTAAAAATATTGTTCAAGTCAATTGGTTTATACTATAAATAAAATTTCATAAAAAAAACAAAATTGAACAATGTTATCATTTTAATATAAGCTAATATAAAAGATTTTTCTTTCCACATTTACCAATGTAACTACATTAATATTCGATTTTCTTTATTCATTGCTTTTGCAAAACAACAAAATGTGCAAAATAATAAAGCATGTTATGGTTCAAGTAAACTCATGTTACTTTACATTACACTTAAAATAATTTGTTTGCAATTTTTAGGAATAAAAATAACTTAAATAGGATCCTATTCAGAATGGAAAAAAAATTAAAACACATTTAAAATTATTGGTTTGCACTTTAATGATACAATATAAAAAAATTCTTAAAAAAATTGATTATTATAGCCTAAATTAATCAATTTTTGAAATGAGCCAAGTTCATTTATATTTATGTTCTTGAGAATAGCCAATATAAAATTGTTCTATATTTAACCATTAGTTCTGCCAAGTTCATTTATAGACACACTGGTGGTGTTTTTTAATATTGCTACCTAAAGTTTGAAAAAAATGGTTTACTTCCTTAACTAACACACTTTATTATTCTTTGCTGTAAGTACAAAAGACTTCGATGCTAAATATGTTTACCCAACTAAAGTTAACAGCAAGACAAGGGCTGCTACTCCCACTGAAGACCAAATTTATACAAACGAAGCTGGAGTTGAAGTTTTCATAGCCTGAATAAGAAATTAAACCTATCAACTATTGTTTGTTATGTCTATAAAGATGAAGTTCAAAATCTGTATTATAATGCAACAACATGTTTGGATAATTATACAATATGTATTTAACCAACTCCATCTTCATGACCTGGGCATATATCAAGAGTATCATATATATAAACTAGACAGTTATTAATATATCGACCGAATCCCCGTTTATAAACTATGTATATCTAAGTGCTTCAACTATAAACTTGGGAGAGTAACAATGAAGTTATATATCACGTTAATCTTTTGTTATCATACTTTTGTCATAAAGCTAGACAACTATGGATTCAGTCTATATATTTGCTAAAACAACAATGATAAGTATATTAATTAAAATTTTAATTTATTAAACTCGGTTCATTGTCAATACTTATCATATGTATCGATACTATCATGCACTGTTTGTTTTGTCTTTACTTTGAGTGGATTTAAAAACAAGGTTAAGACAAGCAAATATATGTCACTTTTTGTGTGCAACATTAAAATATGATTTTATTTAATGAACAACATACTATACAATAGAAACATTATTTTATTAAATGTCTTTAATCCTATTTTTTCATGACCTATGCTTTTAACTGTTTAGTGCATTTGCCTTTTCTTTTCATATTGACAAGCACACTTTGCCCTTATAGACCTTTCGTCCATATGTTTGAGAGCATTCTGTCCTATTACTATGCTGACTCAATAAGAATCGTGTGCTAATTTTAATATTTATATTTGATATTATAATGATGTTTCTAATTCATTCCTGTAAGTAGTATATTCTAATTATTTTACAAAATAATTTAATTTTATTACTACAACTAAAGGTCATGCCCGTGTGCGAAGCACGGGTTCACACTAGTTTCAATTACAATACAAATTTGATTACATTACAATTCACATTTGCATTTGACCTCACTACATATCACTCATTCACTCAACTCGTATTTATCTTCAACTTCATTCAAATATGAATCCAACATTTGATCAATCTGTAGAAATATACATTGACGCGGTAAAATTGAAAATAAAATATTTTTGCTGTATAAAATAGAATATGGATTTTGAAAATAATATTTGCCTCAGTTATTTGGGTTGTTCGTCATCATTTAAATCCGAATTCATCATACCGAACAGCTTGTGACATGCACAGTGTATCACTATACATGCCACAAGGTCGTGCACAACGATAAACACTTGATAGAATTTCAGGGACAGGTGAGCACAAGGTCAAACCAAAATCATAAGTTGGGTTCAACTCAAGTGCAATAAAAATAATGTCACAATATCAGCACAAGGTCAAACCAGAGCTTTAAGTTGGATTCAACACAGGTGCAACTCCAACGTACACATGAATGTTATGATAAACACGTGTACTCAAGCATCAGGTCAAGCATGTTACGGCATGCACACATGAAACCAGTCATGAAATCAACTCAAGATCAATGCACATGAAGCAACCAGACCTAACTGGTAGACATGAACCATAAATACAATATGATATGCCTCAAAATTCAACAGTGATGAAGCATGGTCCAACCAGATTAATATGGCAACACAGCAACTCCTATAAACCAGTGCCAACAGATCAGAGTCGAGCACAAAGGAATGCAACACTGCTTCACATAAATGAATGACCAGACAAATATACAAACATATATAGCGCACAACGCAACCAAACTGCCTAGGCTCAATGTCACAAATAATACAACATGGCAGTATGGCAGTAGATAGTGCAAAGTGGTGCACATGTAACCAGAGCCAAGACATGAACAAGAAATGCACAACGAAATTTCAAACAAGTGAATGGCCAAGAAAAATAAAAAGTAAATAAACTACCAAATGTAAACTAACTTAAACAATACAGTGAACTACGGGATGAACAAGTATGCAAGTGAATGCAACATTTCTACTAGACATATATATGTACCAATGAAGTAGTGTCGGTGAAAATGCTAGCCAACATCAAAGACACAGCAGAATGGAAATGTACATACATAGTGCAGCCTCTACATGAAGTTCAAGAGAACCAGTAAATGACACAGATGACAACAGAAGTGCACAACAACCCAATTAAAACTACAATGAACCAGGTGAAGCAACTTGAGCTCCAAAAGATATAATATAATGCACCAGTGAACAACTAAATGAAACTGGACAGTGCAAGCTTCAAAAAGTATCAGACTCAAGTACATATACAGGAATGCAATGGTGAAATACAAACCAAGTGCACAAGAGAACAATGACTGATACAAGTGACTCTGAGGCAACCGGAAAATAAACATAACAAATGAAACAACATTGCAAACTATCACACATGAATGCAACATGCATATACAAGGATAATATGGGTGCAGCGAAGAATGTAGCTCGTGGCTACAGCAACACGAACACATGTCAGTAAAATGGCAACTAGCAATAAATCAAATCAAATGACCAGAGGCAGTGAACAGTATGGCCAAAGTCAAACGAAATCAACATCGTAAAAATCAAGCCAAAGCCGGGAAAATACAATATACATGTATGCGTGTGTGTGTGTATATATATATATGTATGTATGTATGTATGTATGTATGTATGTATGTATGTATGCACATACATATCTATATCAAATGAAACAGTACCAAAATCAAAATAGTTCAAGTGGTCGGAGTCATGAAACGGCAAGTAAAATCGAACAAGGTCGAAAATGCTATCAGGGATGAACACAAAAAATGGGCAGAGTCGAAGCACACAGAAACAAAAGTCAATCGCCGAAGTCAACAGTTGAATGTCAAAGAAACAGATTAAAGTCAAAGCCTTGGCAATCAAGGAATCGAACCAAGTCAGAAATCAAAATGGCGTTATTCAAATAATTTAAACAAGTCAGAGATCAATCCCAAGCATTAAAACAAAATCGAATGGCCGAGATAAATCAAGTGACGAATTCAAATAAATGTATACAAACGAAAATCAAGGATCTCGAATCCTATATAAAAAAGTAACATCATCGGCAATTGCATTATCGAGTTCAAGAAAGCAAATTAGAAGAAGCAAAAAGGAAAATTTACATACCAAATAAAAGTCAGACTCGATCAAGGAGGAGGAGCCATGAATGAATCAATTGAAGTAAGCGATTGAAGCACCAACCATCAATTTAAGCGGCGACTTCACAAAGCCCTAAATTCAGAGCTAAGATGAACAAGCAAGGAACGGGATAACATTGATAAAAGAGATAAAGGAGGTAGCGCTTTTTAGTGATAAATTATATTGGGCTGGCCCCTTTCTTTCTTCAGTATTGGATTATATTAAAAAGGAATAATTAGGGCTTTGGTGTTTAATTATTTTCTAAATTGTTGTTTTTGTATTTTCTCCTTTAAACCGTTGTAATTATTAGTCATGTGACTAGGGGACAAACTACGTGGCATAGTTTGACAATTCGCAACTCAGTGGCTGAGTTGTGGCAGGATTTTGAGCGTAGAGTTAGGTTAGTCAGTAGCGGGTGTCGCGAGTTTACGTGTGTAAGCGTGTGACTACTTAATTTCTAGTAGAAACCTTGGGGGCAACACGTAGGTAGGGTTTTGCTGAAGCTGGGCAAATTCCATGTCGTTCTATTTCTGCATTTATCATCCTGCTATTATCTATGCTACTATTATTTTTTATATATCTGTGTTGAAATAATTTTTATAAGCTTCCGCGATAATTTTTATAATTAACAGCATCACCTTATTCACCCCCCTAGGGTGAGATCGATCCTACAGTACTCAATATAGATAGGGATACCCTAAATTGAGTTTGAGTGTATTATATATATGAGCGCGTATTTGTTAGTGATATAAAATGTTTTTTATTGTGTTTACATATCTGGTGAGTTGTTTGTGAATTCTGGTCGGTGCGTGGGACGCCAAGTTATCGATAGGGATTTCTAAACACTTAAATGAGGCAAGTCGAAATTGTATCGTTTTAAATTAGATAGATGAAATAATTTTACCTCTATTATATTTTATATATATAAAAGAAATGATTTTTTTAGAAATTATTAAAGTATCTATAAATGAATTGTTTGG
Source organism: Allium cepa (assembly GCA_030765085.1). Taxonomy (NCBI): domain Eukaryota; kingdom Viridiplantae; phylum Streptophyta; class Magnoliopsida; order Asparagales; family Amaryllidaceae; genus Allium; species Allium cepa. The sequence continues at coordinate 704,145,286 of CM060938.1, read as the reverse complement.
TTGTTGAAAATGTAAATATATATAAGTTAATAAAAGTAGTTTGAATAATTCAAATAAAAACAACAATTGTAAAAGAATAAATTATATAAGCAAATGAATTATTGGTATGGAATTATAATTAATATGATATACAATTGTGAAATAATATTATATATAAGAAATGAAACTAAATGTGCATATTTTTAAATATGAGTTATAAATAAAAATGAATTTGAACTAAGAATTTGAAAATTTGAATCCCGTTTGTTTTGGAAGTTGTTTTTCAATGTTAAAGAGATAATGTTGATTGTATATCTAAATAAGATAAATAAATTATGAATATTCTTATATAAGTGAAGTAAAATAGTGAAATTATAAAAGGTTTGTAATTGTGATTTATAAGTATAATAGGATTTTTGAATGAATATAAAGCACTGAATTCACTACTGTTGTTGGAAAATAATAAGGGTGGTGACTGCAGCACCATCAGTATCATTTTCGAGTTTCTATGTGATTGATTTTCTACCAATAGTAAATTGAAATTTAAGTTTTGATGAAATAAACAAATTTGAATTTAAAATCGAAGTTGAAACTGATAAATATAAGTGCAACGAATTTGAGCTTATAATATGAAATGAATTTGAGTAGCATAATAAAATATATGATTTGAAATTTAACTAAAGGAAGGTTAAATAATTTGAACTATATTAGATAAGTTATTGGAATGAAAATTAAACATAATGGTCAAATGATTATATAATATGAATTCAAAAGTTTAGATAAATAAGATGTATAACTTATTAAATGAGGAAATGTAAGTAAAACCAATAGTTAAAATGGTTAAACAATTTTGTGAAGCAAAACAAAATATGAATTTGAATAGTAATATGAAATTGACTTAAGTAAAGTTAAATAAAATAGAATTTGAATTAAATTAGAAGTTGACTTAAGTTGTATAGTGAAAGTAATGTTGAATCAAGTTGATTTTGATAAATAAAATGAATTATCAATCGAATGTAAATGAATTGATAAGGAATAATGAATGTAAGTGTTAATTCATTAAAAGCCAATGAAATTATAAATTGAATACTTAATGAAAGTCAATTGAATGTTAACTAATTGAAAGTAAAGGTGTTAAACCAAAATGAATGTAAACAAAGTGAATATGAAAGTTGAATGTATTGGTAATGTTGGATATACATTGGTTGTTAGATGGATGTTAGTTGATTGAATAGGAATTAATGAAATATTAATGAAGTTGAATTAATGAAATTGAAAGTTTAAAATTGAATCCAAATTGGAAGTAAGTAAATTTAAATAGAAATGAATTTGATTTGGTTTGAAAGTGAACAAATTTGAATGTGAATTAGTGAATGTAAACTAATTGAATTTGAATAAATGAATGATTAGTAATACCCAATGTTAATGAATCAAATGTGATTTAAATTGAAAAACAATTAATTGAGTATTAATAAGAAGTGAATTTATATTGATTTGGTTATGGATTGATTGGATAGAAATGGTTTGCTGGATGTTAGTTGGATGAGAGTTGCATGTTGGTTGGATTTTTTACTTATTGATTGCATTTGTTATATTAGCATATATAGTTGTTGTATTGGTATATGTTGTATATTGATATTATTTTCTATAAACATGTTTCCTATTTGTTTGTTGAGTGTTTAGCAGGTGCGAATAGCGCTTGCGTCGCACTTGGAGATCACTTGAGATGTCCTGGAATTTCGGGCAATACTTATTTAATAATTTCCATTTATAATTTATTTTAAAATATGATATATTGATTTAAAATCTAATTTAACCAAATACTATATATTCAAAACTAATAATTAATCTAATTTAACAAATGTTATCTTTTCAAAAACTCAATAATAATGTTAATTTAATTTGAATGTTTATTCTTTTCAAAGGATAATAATATATATCTAATTAATAATAATTAATCTTTTTAAGTTAATAAAAATATTCTATTTATAATGTATATATGTATACATTGTAAAAAGGGAAGTGGTTTCAGTTTAAATTTAATAAAAATATTTTTAAATTTATAATATATATGTTTATATATTGTGATTTGGAGTTCTGTTTAAAATTCAAATAATTTCTGAAGCTAATAATTAAGATGCTCTATTTATAATGAATATTTATATTTGGATATTTATTGTAAATATAAAATAATGGATTAAACTTAAACAGAAAATGTGTTTTCAAATTTTTAATATACATATGTTCATTTGGTGATTTGGAAGGTGTTGGTTAAATTTGGTTTAATAGAATGCTTTTCAAAAGCAATTTAAAATTTATTTTTATTTATAAAACACTTAAAGAAATATTTATTTTTATTTAAAGAATAATAGCTTGAAAATAGCACCTTATTATAAAAGCTTAAATTGTTTTCTTTTAAATTGGTTTTTGAAAATAAATTTAAATTTTTTATATATAATATCAATGTTAGATTATAATAACTTTAGTTTAAACTTTTAAATAAATTTAAATAAATGTTTACATTCTTCTTTTTAAAACTTATCTGTAGGATGTGAGTTTTAAATAATTATAAATTAAACACAAAGATATAAATACATTTCATAGTTATATATATTAAACATGAGTAGTAGGTTAATATTGTAATTAAGGCTTAGTTCATTTATAAACAAGTAATTAATGTAATAATCACCTCTTAAAAACACATGGCAACATAAGAACTTAGGAAAATACACTTGTTTACAAAATAATAAAGGGATTTGACATGTGTAAATAAGTAGTTTATTCATGTAACAAATGGCAATTCTTATTTTAAAAGAAAAGTTTTGTTTTTAATTAAGGTTTAAAGAAAAGATATGTTGTCTATTTCCTTCAGTTAAGACATTCTTTAATTCTCTCCAACTTAAAAAAAAGAGAATTCAAATGCAAATTTCAAACTGAAAACAAAGAAAACAAAATTCAAATCTGTAACCAAAGAAAAGAGGAAAAATCTGAAGCTTTACAACTCAGATCCAATTAGCAATATGAAGAACATGCAAATTCATCAAGCAAGATTTCAGAAAAAATTCAATGTTTCAACAGAAAAATCAAAATGCAGCGTTCTCTATTTTTAAACTCTGGTGACTGAACTTATTTTAAAAACAGTTTTAAAATTCTTATTTGTTTGTACTGTGAAATGATTGATACGGAAAACATAATATCAATGTTTGCGTGCTTGATTTGATGATTTAAATGCATGTTTATTTAGCTGATTGAATACCTATACTTATGAAAGTTTTAAAATTCTGTCCTTATCATGTTCCAGTTTGAAAGAAAAAATTTATCTTCCAAGTTAAGCACTAATTATCATTGATCGTTGAAGGGAATTGGATCATAATGAAGCATTCTTGTATTTAAAATAAATGTAAATATTAACATTGAACAAATATACTGTAAATGTTGAATTTACAGTGAAATATTAAAATTTGATGGAAATCAAATTCAATAATTTAAATTTCTGAACATATGATCTGAATGGTTGTTCAAAATCATGAATTTCAAGATGAAGATTGAAATTTTTAATTTGGTATTCAGAGATGAATTGGGGTTTTTTAAAATTGGGTTATTGGCCGATTGCCGTTGATTGGAGTTGAGTGGGAGGTCGAGCTTCGGCATGGAGGTTGACGCAGCGGATATACCAAAAATGGATGAAACGGTGAAATGTTGAATCGATGGATTGAAAATACCCAAATGCTCAAATCCGTTGATCTCGTGAGATAGCGGATTTTAGCTATCTCCAACACGTTGATTACGCACGATACCGTGTTAAAAGATCTACGATTCTTCGACGTTGATCTCGCGCACAAGATTCCGTGAATCGGCTTCAAGTTCGTTGATTCGAGCGTGCTCGAATAACCGAAGATGGAGAAAGGAGTTCACACTCAACTTCCAATTTTAAAAGAGGCACAAAGCACTCAAAATTTTATTCAAAATCAACCTACTAGTACAATGACAAAACCCGCCTATTTATAGGATTTACAACACAACACACACTCTACATAACACGATTCACAACTTACATGTTCGGCTTAACAACAGAAACTACAACATACAACAAATGACTTAACATACACCACATTACGCGACTTAACAGATTACCCAGCACGTACGACCTACAGCTTATCAACAAACATTTCACAACACAACACAGGTCTCTCGCGACCTATCCTATAAGCGACCAACGACTTACACCATACAACATGAAGTTTGAACGATCTAAGGAAATCAGGCGACTTAAAAACTTGGAGTGACTTAAGATTTTGCGACCTAAAGGAAGTTCGTTCGCGACTTAGGCGGAGCTCGTGGCATAGTCTTGTTCGCGATCTAGGCTGGAGCTTGTGACATAATTCCATTCACTCGATTTAAGGAGGAGGAGGCACGAAGGTCGTTTATGACCTAGGGGTTGTTCGCGGCCTAGGCTGGAGGAGCGATCTAGGCTGGAGGAACGATCTAGGGAAGGTCGTTTGTGACCTAGGCTGGAGGAACGACCTAGGGAAGGTCGTTCGCGACCTATTCTGGTATGCGCTGCATCATCCTCCCCTGGTTGAAAAGAATTTGACTCCGAATTCTCATTTTCCTCTTCTCCGACAAGCTTATCCCCATGATACGGAATCAAATGTTTAACATTGAAAACTTCGGCAGTATGGACATGATCCGACAACTTTAATCGATAAGCATTATCATTGATCCTTTTCAAGATTTCTTATGGACAAATCTTTCGAGCTTTCAATTTGTTGTAAGTTCCAACTGGAAAATGATCTTTCATCAATACTACGTAAACAAAATCACCCTCTTTGAAGTCCACACTCCTTCGCTTCTTATCTGCCAGTTGTTTATACTTCTCACTTGACTTAAGCAGTCGTTCATGAACAATCCTGTGACACTCCTACAACTCATTCACGAAATCACAAGCTCGTTTAGCAACCCCTTTCTGAAGTGGCACTGTCGACAAATCCAAGGGTCCCTTCGAAATTGTTGAATATACCATTTGAAATGGACTGAATCCAGTACTCCAATTAACGGCATGATTATGTGTGAATTCTGCCTGACATAGTTTCACATCCCAGCTCTTCAAATTATCCTTCACAAGACATCTCAACAAGTTTCCCAAAGATCTGTTCACCACTTCCGTTTGCCCATCCGTTTGTGGATGATAGGCGCTACTGAAATTCAGCTTAGTCCCAACCATCTTCCACAGACTCAACCAAAAATGACTTAGAAATCGAGTATCCCGGTCAAAAACAATGGTCTCAGGTAGCCCGTGTAGTCGATAAACTTCTTTAAAGAACAATTGAGCAACATGGACTGCATCCGCGGTCATTTTACAAGATATGAAATGCGCCATTTTCGAAAATCTATCCACCACAACATATATAGAATCATTCCCTTGTTGAGTTCTTGGCAAACCCAAAACAAACCATGCTAACATCGACCCATGGTCTAGTAGGCACGGGCAATGGCATATACAATCCTGCATTCGTAGCTGTCCCTTTGGAAACTTGACATATGTAACATCTCTCCATAAATCTTTCAACTTCTTTCCTCATGGAAGGCCATAAATATGATTGAGAAATCAACTGCAAGGTACGATCTCTTCCCACATGGCCTTCTTCATGCAATTCCTTCACAATCTTCATTCGCAAACTGCACTATGGTATACATAATTGATTTCCTTTGAAGAGAAAACCATCTACCAACACATACTCATCTGTCTTCCCTTTCTTGATTTCATCTACAATCTTAGCCTAGTAAGGATCCTCAACAAACAATTCCAGAAATACATCAAACCTTGTCACTTCAACTTTCACCGTAGTCAACAAATGATTTCTTCTACTCAATGCGTCTGCTACACGATTTGTAGCTCCCGACTTATTCTTTACCACAAATGTAAACTGTTGCAAGTATGCGATCCATGAAGCATGCCTGGCTGCAACCTTATCCTGTCCCTGCAAATGTTTCAAGGCTTCATGATCAGTATACAACACAAACTCTTTATGAAACAAATAGTGTCTCCAATGTTTTATGGCTTGGACGATAGCATAGAATTCCACGTCATAAGTATTATATCTCATCTTTGCTCCCGAAAGCTTCTCACTGAAATAAGCAATTGGACAGCCCCTCTGACTTAATACCCCTTCAATTCCTACTTTAGATGCATCAGTATGTAATTCAAATAGTAACTGAAAATCTGGCAAAACTCGAATTGGTGCTGTCGTCAAAAGTTCCTTGATTCGCTCAAAAGCAAATCCTCCTTCCTTCGACCATGAAAACTGCTTTCCCTTTATACAATCAGTAACAGGTGCCATCACGCTACTGAAATGTGGAATAAACCTTCGGTAGAATGTTGCTAAACCATGAAAACTTATAACTTCTATTATCATCCTGGGTTGTGGCCATTCCTTGATTGCTTCAACTTTATTCTGATCCACCTGTATTCCTCCTTCAGATACAACATATCCCAGAAATAAAACACTTTGAGTCATGAACACGCACTTCTTTGTTGCCATGTAAAATTGCTCCTGACGAAGTATCATCAACACTTCCCGCAAGTTTTGTAGGTGTTCTTCTGTGCTTCCACTGTATATCAATATATCATCAAAATATACCACTATGAAATTTCCAATAAATGGTCGAAAGATCTGATTCATCACTCGCATAAAAGTACTTGGAGCATTCGAAAGACCAAATGGCATGACCAGCCATTCATACAACCCTTCCCGTGTCTTGAATGCTGTCTTCCATTCATCCCCTAGTCGAATTCGAATCTGATGATACCCACTCTTCGTATCAATCTTTGAAAAAATAGCAGCTCCATTCAACTGGTCTAACAAGTCATCCAATCTTGGCATCGGAAATCTGTACATCACTTAATCTTGTTTAGTGCTCGACTATCCGTACACATTCTCCAAGTTCAATCCTTCTTTGGCACTAACAAAGCCGGTACTGCATAAGGACTTAAACTTTCTTGTACGCGCCCTTGTTCAAGTAACTCCTCCACCTGCCTTCTCAACTCTTCGTGCTTCTTTGGACTCATTCTATAATGTGGTCTATGTGGTAACACAGCTCCCGGAACAAGATCAATCTGGTGTTGTATGTCTCTCAACGATGGTAACTCTTTCAGTAATTCATCAGGAAATACATCTTCAAATTCCATCAACACTGGCTTAATTTCCTCAGGAATTTCAACCGTTTCACTACTTTCACGTCCAATCAACAGAAATACATCAGGCTCTTCCTCTACTTCTTTGACAAACTCTTTCAAAGATAACAGACTCTTTAGTTCTTCGATTTCCTCCAACTTGCTTTCACTCTGTTGTCGCTTTTTAGGAACCAAAGTGATTTTAATGCCCTCGAACATGAAACTATAGGAGTTAGTTCTACCATCGTGTTGTACGGCTCTATCATATTGCCATGGTCTCCCCAACAACAAATGACATACATCCATATCTACCACATCACACCAAATCTCATCCTTATACTTCGTTCCGATGGAAAAAGTTACACAAGCTCTTTAACCAATCTTCACTTCCCCACCTTTCCTCAACCAAGCTAATTTGTAGGGTTTGGGATGCTTCTCCGTCTTTAGTGCCAACTTCTTTGCAGCTTCTGTAGAGATGATGTTATCACAACTTCCTGCATCGATGACGAACTTACAAACCATTCCCAAAATAGTGCACGTTGACTGAAAAATATTACTCCTTAGCCAACTTGAATCATCATCTTTCTTTGGTGTCAAACACAACCTCCTCATCATGAAATTACAACCCTCATCTCCTGACAATAATTCTTCTTCCCCCTCAACTTGTGGTGAATTGGAACATTATAATTCTGCATCCTCATCCTCAACCTCAGCAACCATCGTTCGCTTCTTAGGCTTCGGACATTCATTGCTCTTATGACCAAACTCCTGACAGTTATAACACTTGAAATTGTTGTTGACCTTGGTCTTAGCAACTTCATAGCCTTGGAAACATTCGTAATTCTACTAGCCCCTTTCACTTGATTGTTGGAATTTGTAAACACACTACCTCCTCTTCTACCTTGCCTCTCCCAAGCTAGAGCCTTCTGGTGTGCTTCAGCAACGGATCTTGGATCAAACATATTCACCATATCCTGAATTTGCATTCTCAATCCTCCAACAAATCTAGCTGTCAACTATTCCTCCGTCTCCATGTTATCATTTCTAGCAATCAGTTGATAAAACTCATCTGCATAATCATTTACCGACTTTGTCCCTTGTCTCAAATTCTGTAAGCGCTGATACATAAGAGACTGATAATTATAAGGCAAGAAAGTAGCCTTCATCAACTTCTTCATCTTCTCCCATGAAACTATCTTCGACTTTCCCATTCTTTCCCGTGTAAGTTTAGTTTGTTGCCACTATGCCATAGCTCTTCCCCTCAATCGAGTAGCAACCAACTTAACTCTACGATGCTCAGGTACTGCTTTGAAGTCAAAAATTTCTTCAACATTCGATAACCAATCTAGAAACTCTTTCGCTATCATTCCTCCTTTGAATTCTAGAATCTCTGTTTTCATCCCCGACTCCCATCGATGATCATCTTCTACATCCCGATATTGATTTCGCACTTGGTCTCGATCTTGATAATGAACACTACCTCTATCACCATCTCATCATAATCAAATGTACTTCGATATCGATCTCGACCATCAACATCTCTATGATCACGCATATCTCTTCTACTATGCCTTTCAGCATCACGATATGGCTCATCTCCAAACTCTCGTGGAGTTCTTCTCTCTTCATTTCTGTACTCATGGTGTTCTCGCCTCAGTGAAACTGATGATTCTCTTCTATCTCGATAAGATTGTGGTGACACCCTCTTCGCTTCCGTAAGCGATGGTGAAACTCTATTTCCTCCATGGTTCGAGATTGGTGACCTTCTCCTTTGACTTTGATTCATATCGATCATCAATTTCTCCAACTTTCCAATACCTTCATCAAACTTTTCATTAATACGTTGTTCCATTTGCTCAGCTTCTTGTCTTCTATACACATCTTCAATATTTTGAAACCGATTAGCATGTCTCGGAGGCATGTTTGTCAAACAAAAACTGATCTAACTCTCGGCTTTAACTCTGGAATGATGTACTTTGATATAAAGTAGTGCACGGCTCCTTCACCGAACCTGCTCTCGGCTCTGAATCAAACTTTAGCTCTCGGCCTTGATCAAAAAACTCGGATCCCAAACTCCAACACTTCAACTCGGCTCCCAATAGGCTCGGCTTAGCTATGATTGGCTAAGTCTAGCTCTGATACCAAACTGACGCAGCGGATATACCAAAAATGGATGAAACGGTGAAAAGTTGAATCGATGGATTGAAAATACCCAAATGCTCAAATCCGTTGATCTCGCGAGATACCGGATTTTAGCTATCTCCAACATGTTGATCGCGCACGATACCGTGTTAAAAGATCTACGATTCTTCGACGTTGATCTCGCGCACGAGATTTCGTGAATCGGCTTCAAGTTCATTGATTCGAGCGCGCTCGAATAACCGAAGATGGAGAAAGGAGCTCACACTCAACTTCCAATTTTAAAAGAGACACAAAGCACTCAAAATTTTATCCAAAATCAACCTACCTGTACAATGACACAGCCCGCCTATTTATAGGCTTTACAACACAACACACACTCAACATAACACGATTCACGACTTACATGCTCGGCTTAACAACAGAAATTTCAACATACAACAAACGAATTAACATACACCACATTACGCGACTTAATAGATTACCCAGCACGTACGACCTACGGCTTATCAACAAACATTGCACAACACAACACAGGTCTCCCGTGACCTATCCTATAAGGGACCTACGACTTACACCATACAACATGAAGTTTGAACGATCTAAGGAAATCAGGCGACTTAAAGACTTAGAGCGACTTAAGATTTCGCGACCTAAAGGAAGTTTGTTCACGACTTAGGCGGAGCTCGCGGCATAGTCTTGTTCGCGATCTAGGCTAGAGCTTGTGGCATAATTCCATTTGCTCGATTTAAGGAGGAGGCGGCACAAAGGTCGTTCGCGACCTAGGGGTTGTTCGCGGCCTAGGCTGGAGGAGCGATCTAGGCTGGAGGAGTGACCTAGGGAAGGTCGTTCGTGACCTAGGCTGGAGGAGCGACCTAGGGAAGGTCGTTCACGGCCTATTCTGGTATGCGCTGCATCAAAGGTGGACATGGTGACTGGGGATGCAGGAAAAATGGTGATAGATTTTCATGATAACCGTGGTTGCCGTGAAGGGGCAAAGTAGGGTTTTGAACCTGTTTTTGTTTGAATCGGAAACGACATGAGTTCGTCGTCGTTGATGCTTCGGGGTGGATCGCATGGAGGGGGATCGCGTTGTCGAATTGCAAGGTGGCTCTGGAAGTGAAGCCGTGGTCTCCGGTAATCTAGCTCATCGGCGTTTGGCATTTGTTGTTCGAGTGTATTTTCCCGATGAGGTGCTGATGTTTTTTTTTCGAATCAGTGGAGTTTTCATCGATCCATGGGGACGAGGTGGTCGTAGGGGTCAGCGGCGACTTGTGGGGCCGGCGATGGTCAACGTCGACCGATCCTAGTGTGCACGTGCACGAGCTCCTTTGGGTGATCTGCTTTGGTTTGTGAAGGAAGAGTTTTGGCTGGGTTTTCTTTCTATTGTTTGCTCGAGGACAGTCACGTATTGGTCTCGCGTGTAAATAGAAGTGGTAGGAGGGTGTCGCGTGTGTTTTGGGTTTCCAGGATTTGTTCCTATTTGATTTTTAACAGATATTGAATTTCTGAAAGTTAAAAGCAAACTAAGTTTTTAAATGAAGTTTTTAAATAGTTTAAAGATGTTTGAGATGTTTTAATTTAAAACCTTGTGTTTTAACATGTTTAAGTTAATCTTGTTTTAAAAAATATAGTTGTTTTTAAAACTTAGTATTAATCGGATTTGTACTCCATAAAATGAAGACCCAAATTTGAAAGCAAATTGAATTTTAACAAGGAGTTTAATTAGTTTCATAATGAATGAAGGTTTGACTTAATAAGAATTTTAGTTTAAAGTTTGGATTTTTATAATTTAAACTTTTTTTTAAAATTAGATTGTTCCTTTTGTTTTGTTAAATGATAAAATAATGTTTTCAAATAAAAATGTATTTAAAGTAATTTAAATGTGATTAAGGTAAGGTATTTAATAATGATAAATTAAAAGATGATGTTTTAGTGTAAACCAAATACAAGTTTTTGGATTTTAAATTTAATTTTAAAATGATTGATAAAAGTTAATGAAGTATGGTTTATATTAATCAAGTTTTAATTTATAAAGTAATTAAAGTAAATTACTTAATTTACTTAAATGAATAATGTGGGTAATTAAATTAAGGTAAACTAGTTAGTGTAATTAATTAAGTGTAATTAATTACTTAATTAAAAATTAATTAATCAAGTTTAATTAATTAAGGAATAATTAGTCAATAAGTAATTAAGAAGTTAATTATATAATGATTAAGAAGAATTATTTAAACATAATTACTTAATGAAGTAATTAAAGTAATTAATTACTCAGAGTAATTAATTAGGTTATTATGGTTAATTTAGTTAATTAATTAAGTTTAATTAATTAAAAAGAATTACTTAATGATGGGATTAAATATAATTACTTAATGTAATTAAAATGTGTAATTACTTAGTGAAGTAATTAATGAATAATTACTGAATGTAATTAATTAAGGAAATTACTGGATGCATAGTAATTAAAGAGGTATAATTACTTAGGGAAGTAATTAAGTGATAATTACTCAGTGTAATTAAAGGATTGATTAATGATATTAATCAAGGTGTTTGTTTAATTGGTAAAGTAATTAAGGAAGTTAATTACTGATTGTGATCAATCAGGTTTGATTAATAATTGTAATTGAGTTTATAATTAATAATTAAATGTAATTGTGAGAAAGATTGATATGTAAAGTAATTAGATAATTAATTAGGGTTTTTTGTAATTAATGAATAATTAATTGTTTAATTAATTAATAAATATGATTAATTATAAGATAATTAATCAATGAAGTGAGAAAGAAGTAATAATTAATGTAATTAATTAGGGTTTTTTGTAATTAATTATTGTTAATTAATTAATGAGAAATTAATTAAGATTAATTAATGATTAAAGATAAATTAATCTGTGTAATTAATTTAAAGGCTAATTACATAGTGTAATTAAAGAATAATTAATCTAAGTGATTAATTAAGAATATGATTAAAGGATAATTAATCTGTAATTGAAGATTAATTAATTGGATTATGATGGTGGTTAAAGAGTGATTAATTAATGATTGTTTAAGAAGGATTAGTTGTTCAATTCTCAAGTAATTAATTTACTTTAAGATGATTAAATTAATTATAAAGGAATTAATGATGCCTGTTTGTGTGTGATTGTTGTGGATATCTGGATTGATTGATATCTATTGGATAATACGTGATGATAGTCTGTGATATGATATTTGATATATCAATGATAAATGTGTGATATTTATCTATGAATGATGCTGTGTGAATTCAATGTTTAAATTGAATTAATTTGTTAAACTTAAATCACTTGGACATTAAGATGGCGTTTGGATTCGATGAGACCGGGATCGGGTTTCCATTTTTGGAATTTTGAAAACCACATCGATCCTAGTTAAATGTTAGGTCGTAAATCTCAAGTGAAGAGTGAAGACTCGAGGTGTAAGAACTATTTGTCAGTATAACTCTGGGGGTGATTCCGAGATGAGTTTGACGGAAATAGTACTTATAGGTTCAAGATGGTGATTCAGAGTGCAAGGGCTATTTGTCGTTAACTCTGAGGGTGATTCCAAAATGAGTGTAGCGAGATAGTTCCTTCAGTTTCGTTCGAACACGGAACGAACTTGTATGGATTGAATGCTTTCAGAACATCGTTAGGTGGACGATGAGCATTCTAAGATAAATATGTCCTATAAAGGTAATCGCAGCCTCAAGTCTCATCAACCGAGAATGGCTAAAACGGGGGAGGTGCAGCAAGGCTAAGTGGGTCATGCCCAAGTAGGACGAGATTTACCCCTGCCTAGAGGTCCCTTTTTATTTCGGCTGTGTGGGCGGTTGATCATGACAACTGCCGGGGTGGTCTTGTTCGGGACTGTCCAATAAGGGATGGTTCCGGCCTTATGTTGCAGGGGAGTTAGGGTGGCTCCTCGGTACGGTGATCTAGGCCACGTACTGTGACGGGCGGTACCCCAGTAGCCCTCCCATTGTATGGAATCCAAAATCCAATAAGTGCCTGTACGGTTTTGATTATGCCCAACTATGTTGGAACATGAGATGTAAACATTCCAGCTATTTCTGTATTTTATTTTGAAAACCCTAGACCCTATTATAATGTCACTGGATTTCCTATCATATGTTTTGGTTAGCGTAAGGTAAAAACTTACCCATGTTTATTTGTGGGGAGTCTTACGTGATACCTTTGTTTTCAAAGGATTTTCAAAGTTAAGCAACTTTTAACCGTTTACTCACACCAGACCCATGTCTAACCCGAGTGTTTATTTTTTGTTTTATTAAACTCTTGGATACTCATATTACGTATGAGTAGTCAAGTGATTCAGGTTGGCTTTGACGAGTTCTGAAGGAGATATGGAGCAGGTGGCTTCAGCGTGTAGGTAGATATATATATAGAGAGTTTCCGCTGTGCTAGTATCATTTCTATTTCTGTGATGTACTTGAGTTGTAATATCTAGACAGGTGTTATAACTGTCTAGTTTGTGTAGTTTGAGCTGTATATCTCTGATGTTTATGATACTATGTAATATCCTATTTGGTTAATATAAGTTATTCGTTCCCTTGTGAGATATTGATGTTGTTTGGTTCTTTCTTTCCTATCTTTTCTCTTTTCTATCTCTTTCTTTCTTCTTAATGATGCGTCTTTCTGTGGTACAAAAGGTGGGTCGTTACATCACTTTCGCGCTATAATAGCTGTATATGCACGCTAATAATATATAAGGTACATATCTTAGATTACATATCGTACTTTTACAGTTTTTTCCCTACGGTATGCCACATCCTTAAAGATGAGATATATAGTTGTGATATATATATTTTGTGATCCTACTACGATCGAACTGCGCAAAGGAGACACTGGCGAAATTTTCAGAAAATATACGGAGTTAGAAAATTTTGGGAAAATTTGTGATAACTAAAATTTTGAGTTAAAAATTAAGCGAATATAGTGATTTTGAAAAGATAATTATGAATGGATTTGAAAACTTAAAGAAGTTTTCGTAAGAAGATTAACGAATGGATTTTGGAAAAGCTAAAAGGTTTAAATGATTTTGGTATGAAATGTTTTTGAAAAATTAATGGATTTTGTGGCCTTTTCATACTTAGTGATTTCGGGGACGAAATTCTTTTTAGTAGGGGAGAATGTAATGAACCAATATTTTGATCATCCAAAATTCGTATATTTAATTAATTTTAAATATTCAAAAGTTAATTTTATAAGCGGAATAAATTATGTTTCTAATATAAGGATTTGGATAATTAAATCGTTAATTTATTATTTGGAATTGCTGAAATAATTGAAAATTGAATTTAACGTAAATGAAAATGATTTATAAACTTGAATTAAATTCTATTTGAATTAGAATGATGTTAGAGAACTTTTAAAATTGAATTAAAAGTTAATTTGTAGAAATTGAATATTTTAATATTTAATTAACATGTAAAAATAGTCATTTTTCATACAGTCTTCGATTTCAATGAAAATAGTTTCAATGGATCCTTAATATTATATTATTGTAGGATTTCAAATTTCGTGTCAATCGGATTTACGGTTTGTCCGAGGCAAGCTAAAACGCGTAGAAATTTGTTTAAGTGAATTTTAAATTTAAATAGTCGATTCGAAAAGATATCTTCCAAATACGATCGAATTGGCTCCCGATGTATATTCGATTTAAAACATTATAAACGCCAGGCGGCATGCTTCGTTTGGAGTTTGGAAATTTTTTGGATGATTAGTGTCACGAAATTTTCTATAAAAGGCCTAAATTTTTTTGTATTTTCACTCAAACCCTAATAAGGTTAGGGCTACCCGCCACTTCTTATTAATGGCCAAAAATGTCTGATCTTTCTCCTCATTTTTCTTCCAATCCATCCACCTATACGAAAAACTACCAACTACAACATCGAAGAGCACAACGAGATCTTCGAATCCAATGGTGATGATCAAAAATGATGCATTAGATCGACAGCAATCCTTGCTCAAAGGCGCCCTGTCCGTGCAATGTTTTCTACGCGATAGTGCGATCGAGCTTTGGCTCGTTCAAGGTAAAGGAGGAGTTGGCGATGAGCTTTCGAACAGCGTAGCTCGATCGACGTGAAGTTGGTTGGAGGGGTCGCAGTGATTAGGGCTAGACGCGACATATGGGTTTGACGCGTGTGTTGCAAACTTGGGAGAAGAAATCACGAGCGGCCCTGATCCCGTCTAGCAATTTGAATGGCCAGATGTGAGTAGGATTTTAAAATATAAAAGGAAAATTGCAAAATAATTTATATTAAATTAGTACAAACTTTAAAAATGCATAACTTCTTCATATGAGGTCCTTTTTTGACTAAATAAGTTGTGTTGGGTCCGTATTAACGAGCACTACATTATAAAAATAGTTTGGAGTTGATTGGAGCCAGTGTAAATTTTGGGTAAAGTTAAACGGTTGTTTAATTTTATTCAGAATAAAACACTACAACTGCTATTGGAATCAATGTGAGTACAACTCACTCTTTCTGACTCAATGATATTTTTATATAAGTGAGAAATAATTTTATTAGATGACTGATGATTATTGGGATGATATATGATATATCATCTATATATTGATTGTATTTGGATATATTCCTGCCTCTTGGAGCAGACGAGACCCTATATCTTTCCATGTATGAGTGGATGACCCTTTATACGCGCATCTGCCTAGAAGCAGACATTGTACACATATTCTAATATTTATATTTTTTGCAGGTGACAGGTTGGAAAGATCCAACTGGATTCCTTACCAGTATTCGTTTTATTTACAGATATTGATATATGTGCAGTTATCATATGATATATGATGTTTTGGATGTCAAGATTGACGTGACTGATGTATTTAGTGTTGTTACAACATTTGGCCTATTTTTGGTAATTGTAAAAAGGTTAAAGTGATGATTTTAATTTAAAAGGATTTCCAAGTGATTTTGAAAATAGATGTTATATATATTTTTGAATTATTGAGAAATGAATTTATTTTGAATAAATAAAGTTATAATTTTTATGTTATAAAACTTATGATTTTTGTGATATATAACCAGAGAATGCGATTTTTGAAATATGAAGTTAATGATTTGATAAATAGTTTAAAATGAGAATTTTGAATTTAATGTAAACGGTATATATATAAGATTTATAAATGGATATTTTATAAATCAAAATGATGGAAATGTAAAGAAGTTTTGTAAGTGTTAAAATGGAGTTATAAATGGAATTTTTAAGTGAATAAGATTTATAATGGTGAAGTTATAAAAAGAATGAATTTTTTAAATAAGAGAATTATAAGTGAATTAACTTATAATTTGGATTTTTGGCATATAAATGAGATTTAAAAGGAATTTTTTAATAAAGGGAATTTACAAATTCAAGTTTTTACAAAATAAAAATGAAATTTATAAACATTGTTTCATAATTCCAAAATCAATTGAATTGGATAAGTTAAATATAGAAGTTATTAAATGAGATATATCTACGATTTTGGGCAGTGGATAATCCTTTAATAAATATATAGAAGCAATGAATATGGTAAATGAATTATATCCACGATTTTGGATAGTGGATTATCTTTAATAAATGTGTAGAAGTAATGAATGTGGTAAATGGACTATATTCACGAATTTGGAAAATGAATAATATTTGAATTAAATAAAAGTTTTGAAAAGTAATATTTTTGAAAGAATTTAAATGGATTGAAGATGTTATTAAAATGTATTAAGTGTCGAATACATAAATTTCGACATTCATTGTTGAAATAGACGTTTTTAAGAAGTACAGAAAATGATGGACTATAACACTGTTGTTATAGTAAATGATTTTCGAAAGGAAATGTTTTGTATAGTGTATGGGATTTATATATTTATCTAATTTTCGAATCCATATACTAGTGATTTTAGGTTGTCGTAATGATGTTTTACACAACATTCGTTTTGACCCAAATAAATGTGTTTAAAGAGAATGTTTTCCTTAAAGAATGAAATGTACACTTAATCATGTTTTAAGTATATCTAATATTTTCTAAGTGTTGAAAATAAAGAGATTTATGAATATGCTTATAGAGTCGAAAGAAACGTTTTCTAATATAAAAGTGAAATGGTTTGAGAATATATCTTTTCAAAGGTAATTTGAAGCGAATATTTGGCAAATGATTTAATTAATAAAAGATTAATTAAAAGGGCCTAGTGAATGTTATGGTGCCAAATAATTGTTTTGTTTGCTTTGATAGTTAAATAACCGACTATCAAATTTGGCCATTTTTAGTTCCTTGACTTGATGTGGGAATAATTTAGTAGTACACTTAGTACGTAGCCTTCTGTGTACGCTTGATTATCATTTGTGTTGAGGATGTTAAATCGTGTAGTGAGGAGTATTACTCCAATCTATCGAGCTTCCTTCTTGGCCCGAAGGATAGCAAGTTGAAAGTTGGAGACGTGATTCGTCTATGAGACATAGTTTTTGTGTGAGGTTGAGAAATGCTTTTGCGTTGTTGGTGCAAATAGACCGGGATCGCTTTATCCGAAAACCACTTCGGACCAATATATGCGTTCGATTGTACAGGTTGGTTATGATGATATTGATATTCGGGATTTTCATAGTGGGGGACTGCTTGTTGATCATTTGGGCTTAAAATACCAATATACATATAGCAGCAGTGTTCTCTTCATTATGAGGTATCCAATGCAAGGACTATTCGCTAATAATCCTAATGATTTCTCGACGGGATGTGGTAGGAAAGTACCTTCGGTTTGTCATGTTCTAGGACAAGTTGTATGGATGTTTTTCAGACATTGCATTTGTACAGATTACATACACTAGTTTTTACAAACATACATCAGTGATGGCGGAGAAGGCAACTTCTCTTAGGTTAAAAACTCTCCTTGAGACGTATGAGCTTAAGGGTTGTATTTTTGTGGAAGGCATTTAGTAGTCAACGGAAATGGCCGTGTGGCATTCAAGGTGATGTGACTATGATTTGTGAAAGGTAATCGTTACCTCAGGCCTCATCAACCAAAAATGACCAAAACAGGGTTAAATGAGGCAAGGCTAAGTGGGTTGCTCCTAAAAAGTGTATGATTATCCTCTTCTAGATATATCTTTACACGCTATGACATCGTGTATCTGATTATTGTGGTTTGTATGCTATGAAGGCCCTCGGTAAAGGTTGGTAACGACCGGAGGATGATATGTTCGGTACCTCCAGTTATAGAGGTGGGCCGGTCTTGTGTTGGTAGAGGATCCTTTGTGACGGTCCTCGGTACATTCTTCTAGAGATGTACTACCGGAAGGTAGTCCCTGCACCTGGTCATTTGTATGGAAATCCAAACTCCACCACGTGCCTGCCATTTTGATTGTGTTACCCATTTTGGGCTATATGCTGGAATTTAATTAATGTAACAATTTCAGCTATGATTAATATTATCTGTACAATAGACACTATTACAATATAAGAGGATTTAATATGAAATGTTTTAGTTATCGTAAGGTGAAAACATTTCCGTGTTTATGTGTGGGCGTGTCTTAAGAGATACTTTTGTTTTGATAAAGGAGAAGTTTGGTAATTTAATAAATTCAGTTGAGTGTTTTCCTTACGCTGGTTTACCAAACTAATCTGGGCGTTCTTCCCTTTCAATGCTCGGAGTCAGACTGAGCATATTTACTGGTTCAGATTTGGTGCTTTTGGAGCTTCAACAGGCGAGCTGGAGATCTTCGTATTCATATACATCTATCTGTTTTGATTATCCACTGCATTGCTTAGTCGTTGTATATTATCGGCAATTGTGAGGACATGTTATTATAACTATCCAGGTTGATAATTAGTGATTGATTGTTGAAGTCTGATTGATGTATGTATATATATATATACAGTTTCTGTTTTGTAAAGATCAATGATATGATATTATATGTTTTCCGCTGCAATGTGAGATTCTGCAATGTGAGATTCTGCATTGTTCTATTTTTTTTCTCGTCTATGTTTCTTCTCTTCTCCTCTTCTCTCTTCTTTTCTTTCTCTTGACTTTCCATCAGTTTGTGTTTACTGGGTCGGACATGTGCAGTTTATTGTCGATTCAAAGGGCACAGATTTGCAGATCTTTACAAGAAGCCTCCTGGAAGGAGATTTGGTAAGTCTTTGGTAATAGCCTCTAATAAAAAGCTAACCAAGAGCATCAGACAACAATGGACTAATATGTCCAAGCCTATGAAGTGGCTCATCAAACATTGGACTAAGATGTCCAAGCCCGAGAAGAGGCTCATCAAGCAATGGACTGAGATCTCCATGCTTGAGAAGTGGCATAACTCCAGAAGATTAGTATGTTTAGGCCTAAGATGTGGCATATAAGTTTATGGACTAAGACATCCAAGCTCAAGGGGCAACTAATTGAATTTCAACTACATACAAGCCTAAAGGGTTCATACATGTCAAGGAAGAAAAAATCAAAGGAGTAAAATGGAACTCCACTTATTAATACCCGAATTTGGGTTTCGAGACTTTCATTCTTGAACTTCATTTACTAATAGCTGAATCTGGGGGTTGGGTACTAATCCATCACTTACTGCCTTTTTCTTACCCGAATCTGGGTTTCGAAACTATTACTTATTAATGCCATAATCTGGGCTTGAGACTTTTATTGTGGATTTCTAATCACACATCACTAATGCCCTAATCTGGGTTAGAGACTTTTGATTATGGATTTCTAATTTTTCACTACTAATGCCTGAATCTTGGTCAATGACTTTTATCAAGAATATCATAAATACCTAAATCGGGGTTTTGGACTTCGAAGCTTTCAAAATTCATTAATACCCGAGTTTGGGTAATTGGATTTTCACCACAAAAATTCATATAATTATTATTGACTTTTTAATATTTAGCTCTTTATTAACTATCTCCATAGGATGACTCTCTAATATTTATACCCATGCTTTGGGATAGGATTTTCCAATAACAAACTTTGGATACTCCAGCAATGTAGTTAAAATTTCTCATGACCTAAGATAGGATTTTGATATTTTGACCAAATATAAACTACATTTCATATGATTAACATGACGATCTGTTAATCTTCATAAATGATATGCATAGAGTTATAAATAAGTTTTTGGCTAACAATAATAAATGTTGTTTGCTTCGTACTTTTTAGGAAAATCAAAACAACAAAGAAGATTGAGAGGTTCAGCATACACATAAGGTGTGGTATAAGAAATCAAACAAATGCTTACAGGAAAGGAACACAAATCAGGTGATATTTACAAAGTTTATATAATTTACGTGACTTATGAAACTATTTACAAATTTACAGGACATGTATATATAGTTCATGAATGCAAATCTATTATAAATCTTGAGTAGCCTTGTTAAGGTTCTCAGCAATTGAGGGATCTACTATGTGACGGATTACGATGCATAGGACCTCTTTGAGTTTCTTTTCTTTCTTCTATATCCTATCTGCATTGTCATTTGCATCAATATTAGTCTTTGGAGAATGATTGAAAATTCTATTTACGCCTCAAAGGGTTTTATTTTCCCTTTCTTGTTAGACAAGTTGCTTCTAAAGGAAGTAGTTTTTGCGTTCAAGTTCCTGAATTCTGGTTGCATACTCGTTTATGCTCTATGAATATTTATCCTTTTGCTGTTCATCGAAATACTTTGCCACTTCAAGTTTAACTTTCCTGCACTATTCGTCCACTACCTTCTTGTCTAAGCTAAAGAAGGATTAGTCATTGTGGAGAATTTCTGAGTAGTGTGGGAAAGACGCCTTGCAGGTCTGGTAATAGAAGAACCCACACAGGGAGCTAGTAAATTGATACTTGGAATGTTATCTCCTATACAATGTTCCAACGATTTACATTGGGCTTGACTATCCTTCAATTCATCTCCAAATCGCTTATTTGTTGAAGAAGTTCTGACATTTTGTGATTAAAGTCGATTGTAGGGTTCGATTTAACTTGATGCTTCAAAGCGGAGATTATTTCACTTTGCTTTTCAAAACTAGCAATTTGATCCTTAAGATTTTAAACAAGTGTTTTCTGAAGGAATAATCTTTTGTGCCATTTTAAATTTTAGTATTACCGTGAAAACAAGCAAGTAAGGAATCTTCATGGAGTTTACTCTTTTTGAGTTGTATTAAAGGCTTATCACTAAGACAAATAAATTGTGATGCTAAATCGAGTGAGAGAGGAGCTGTTGATAACTGTAACTCCTATTTAAAAAAACAGAATGAAGTCAGAGCCGAAATGATAAATTCCTTTATTATTACGGTAAAAGATTACAACTCAAATGACAATGAAACTAAAAGATACAATCGACAATTTTTTATGTAAAGATGAGAAATAGCATCTATAACTTTTTTTAATAGATTGGTAGAAAGAGTAACTGTGGAGTCAGAAGAGTGTTTAGTATAGGATCGATTTCACCCTAGAGGAGGGTGAATCGGGTGACACTAATAATTATTAAAATTTAATGCAAAAGTATATAAAATTACAGCATAGAGAATAGCAGAATAATAGCAACACAGATAATAGAAAAATATAAAAAGAAAAAATAAAACAACACATATTTACCCATCTTCGGCAAAACCTTGCCTACGTGTTGCCCCTAAGGTTTCTACTAGAAATTAAGTAGTCAGACACTTACACACGTAAACATGCGACACCCGCAATCGAATAACCTAACTCTACACTCAAAAGCCTGCCACAACATGACCACTGAGTTGCAAATTCTCGAACTACACCACCGTAGTACATCCCTTTGTCACACGACTAAAATTTTCAAATGTTTAAAAGTAAAAATGAAAGAATTTTTAAAATAAAAATCCCTATATAATTTTTAAGCCGAAACCGGCTTAATAAAAACTAAAGGAGTATCCTTTTTTTAATCTTCTAGTATATCTTTGGTCTTTATCCTCTGCTTTGTTTCCTTTTTCTTGAGAACAATTTTTTCTCTTTTAAAAATGAGGGCTTTGCTAAATTGAGGCACCACTTGATATCGTTCAATTGTAGTGATGAATACTCTTTGATTTGGCTTGTCAACTTATCCCTTCGCTGATTGTTGCTTGCGGTTGATCTAATTTATTGAGAACGTATACTTGGTTTAAGATTGGTACGTGATATTCCTTTTCGATTTCGATTATGGTCGACCTAGATTCGAGTTATTTGTTTGATTTACTTCAGTGATTAGCTCTCTGATTTGCTTGAACTCGAATTCTTTACTGCATTTGATGTTAACGAGTTTTAGAGGGTTGAAAACCCTAAATTGTCGTTCGAATATATTTTTGAAATAGTATGATAATTTTAGTTTAGCCGTTCGATTTTGCTTGATTGTTGATGATGTTTTCTGAATTTTTCAATTCGTATAATTTCTGTTTGCTTGGTCACCATGGCTTCATGAATTTGATTCCGTTCTTTTTTTTCTTTGACTTCGGCCATTTGCATTTTTCTATGTGACTTCGTCACTTTGATTTTGTGATATAGGGATTTGACTTTGTTATTATCTTGGCCACCATAGTTATGACATTGGTAGCTAAAATCTGAAAAGAAATTCCTACGACATATTCTTTGCATAGAATCGATTAGGTGGTCTACACTTTTGTATTCACTGGCATCGCTTTGTATGTTCTTCGGGTTTCACTGCTTGCATTGTATCACATATTGTCCTTACATATGTATTCATGTTTTCTATTGTGCATTTGATTCATGTGCATAATATATATATATATATATAACATGCGTATATTCATATGTGTGTATATATATATATGTATATTTGTTGCACCATGTAGTTGTATATATTTATTTGAGTTTGATTCTAGCCATTGGTTCATGTCGTAGCTTGATTGCTTGCATACTGAACTAGTCCGGTTGTTACATATGCATGTGTATATACAGTGTTGTATATATGCATGTCTAAAGCATTAAGACTTTGTTTTATTTGTAGTCGTCATGTGTCTGCACCTCTGTTGTCTTCACTGGTTCATTCTTGAACTATTGTTGGTGCACTTGATATCTTCACCTACATATTGGTTTGTGTTCTAACTTGCATTCTCTGACCATATGTGCTATGCTCTGGTTGAAGATGGCTCTGACCATGTCTTTGTTAACCATTCTTGTGTGTTCATCTAGAAGTTTTGCATATCTTTGATATTGAACTTCATATGTGTACATACGTACATATTATGTGTGTGTATGTGTGTTGTTGCAATATGGTTTGATATTGACTCTATTTGTTGCATTATCATGTGGTCTTGTAGCTATAGCCACATAATTTTTGTATTGTTCGAGCCAGTGCATTTGTTTCATTATGTGTACGGACCTGATATACTACCTCAAGTTGGTCTTCGGGTTACACTATAGTTTTACTCCTGTGCATGTTCTGGTCTAGTTGAGTTTTGTAAATTTGAACATTTTATTATCTTGCTTGAAGCTGTATTCTTTATATGCATATGTTTTATTTACTGGTTTCATGTGCAGTTTGTATATTTCCTTGAGTTCATATTGTAACTGTCATGTGTATAGTTTTGTTTTTGGTCAAGGCTTGTTCCAGTCTTTAAAACTTGACCATTCTATTTTTGTTTTAGTATTGCACCTGAGTTGAACCTAGCTTTGGCTCGGGTTTGATCTTATGCTCATATCGTGACTTTATTTGTTTTGGACTTGAGTTGAACCTAGCTTTGGCTTGGGTTTGACCTTGTGCTCACCTGTCGCTGCAGTTTTACCAACCGTATATCGGTGTGCACGGCCTTGTGGCATGTATAGTGATGCACTATGCATGTCACAAGCCGTTCGTGTATGATGAATTAAAAAATGAATATGATGACGAATAACCCAAATAAATAAGGCAAATAACTTTTTCAAAATACATTTTTACACTGCAAAAAATATTTCTTTTTCAATTTTACTGCTTCAATGTTTATTTTGCAGATTACTCAGATGCTGGATTCAATCTGAAATAGAGCTGAAGATAAATACGAGCGAATGAGTGATATGTAGTGAGGTGCAAATGTAAATTAAAATTATGATGTAATCGAAATTGTATTGTAATCAAAAGTTGTATATATATAGTGAGGGCTTAAATTTGTACTATTCAAAATTGTAATAAAAATTTTGTTAGAATAAAATATCTATTTGAAATTAAATTCTATGTTATTTATTTTATTCAGCAAATATTTATTTAATTATGCGACAAATAAAATAGTACATTAACAAATACATTTAAATGAATATATATGTTTATTATCATCAAACAAAAATCATATACTAGCATATTCGAAAATCTCATCCTTTTGATGATAACAAAAATATATTTAAGATTTTGAATTTATTAAATGTATTTGGTCATTGATGAACTCTATTTGCTCCCTCTATTTGAATGCTCCCTTTCTACAACAAAGCTAGCCCTTCATATATGGATGAAAATAAATAAAAATATGCAAACGAACCTAAATGCAAATAGAAAATACAAAATAAAATATATGACCTTTATTTTCCAAAATCATAACTTTTCGCTCCCCCTTTTGTTATCAGCAAAAGAGAAATAGTGTTAGAAAAATAAAGATAAAGTGATAGACATTAATACAACATTAATAACCAATTGAGTATAAATATTAAATTTCAATAAAAATTCAAATAAAAATCATAAATACTTTGTTATGCGCATATTCCACTTTGGAATGATAGGGATGATGTAAAACTATATAGCTGTGTCTAATTTTGGTATATTTATATCGAGATTTTGAATATCTACTAACCATGCATAATAGTGAGGACTTTTAAATGATATTAGTAGTATTTCCAAATTTTATAAAAAAATGAATTCATGTATCTTCTTACCACACATAACTGTGGGGACTTTTGAATTGGATTAGAATCAACTTGTCTATTTAGTTGATCAATTTTGACATGTGTTCCATACATGCATAACCGTGAGAACTTATAAATGAGCACTAAAGCACATAACAAAAAATTTCAAGTAGTTCACCCATGCATAACCCTGAGGACTTCTAAATGAGAGTGATTACATTGGATGTTTTTATTGCTAAAAGTACGAAAAAACGAATGATTTTCCGTTTAAAATACCACATATTGGCATACTATATTGGATTTTGATGAGTGATGGTCATTAGAAATATGGTAGCAATAGAGATGGTCATGAAATTTTTATCCATCAGAAATTATTATATATCTTGTTTAAAGTTTTTAAGGAAATTTACTAGATATACTGTCTCAAGTGATAATATACGATTAATATCAACACTCATCACTTATTCAATCACTATTTATCTTTAATAATCAGTAGGGAGTCATATTAGTTAATGTAGTTATTTTAGATCAAATCCAAGAATAATAATAAAATCAAATTTTCTAAAATGACTAATCTGAAACAACATCAATAATAACTATTTTCTAGAAAGGGTTTTATAAGAAAAATGTGTGCTAACTGAAAATCATTTAAATTGAAAAATATGCGGTTATTTTCTTTAAAAACGATGAAACTTTTGAATGTCTCAACATAAATCACGTTCCACTAGTAATTTTTCTATCAACTAGATTACTAGTGTTATCTACATCTGAATTTCCCTTTGACTCAAGATTATCAATAATCGGATGTTATAGACAAGACCGTGAAGTTGAAAAAATAACATTAATATCATTTTTAACAGCTTTTAAATGAAATCCTTTTGAAATTAAGTTGAAACCGTGCAAATAAACAAACAATGAACATAGTGTCAGATAAGATAAACAAATATATCCACTAGTATTATGAGTTATCAACAATCAATAAAACACCATCATTAGTCCAAACACATATATATGAACTAATTCAAAGTCTATAGAAATACTTATGGTAACCTCGGCAAAAAAATATAATTCGCCAACAAGTTTGATAAGTCAGAATCATAATCAACATTCATTATCACACAACTGGCTAATTTAATTCAGATTATGGTGCAGACTATTACATTTAATAAATTGTTCAAGATAAATTTATCATTGCCTATTTTACGTTCATGATAATTTTTCGTTGTTACTCATTATGATTCTGCCACCTTTGTACTAGGCTAAGTAACTTTGATTTGTCGCCCATCGTGTGCCTGGAACAGCTAGAAACCAGGTAACACTGTTGTTGTTCCTTAGCCTGCCTCCACATCTACACGAGAAAAGATTTTTGTGACCTAATTTTTTTTATAGGTCCATGGTTGTTAGTGGGAAATGATTTTGAAAATATGTTTAAGTAGAGCCAAAATAAAATATATTTGTTCCTCTCGTCACCCAGATTTGTTTGGGTCTATACCAGTAAATATTGTGATTATGCCCAGTTTTTCCACAAATCATCCACTTTGGATTGACTTGACTAGTTTCACATCTAATACGTTCAGATTAATTATACCCAAGTCCTTATCTAATAGGATTGATAGTCTTTTCCCAAATAGCATATTTAACGATCTTTCTCCTTTGGAAAATTTTCCAAAAGTTGTAGACAATTGTTGAACTTGTATTTTGAGTGATTCATTTTCATTCAATAATTGTGTGCACTTTGTAATAGAATTTACTCTCCTAGTATTTTCACTTTCTTTTAAAATTGGAATTTCATTTTTAAGCGATTTAATTTTAATTTTTGATTTTTTTTAGAATGTTGGACACTTTTCACACTTAGGCCATTTGTTTTGATAGTTTTTAACCGATTGATCAAGCTGTTTATTTAAATCTATCAATGTATCTCTTTGTGATTGAATTTTAGTGTATTTCTCTCTAAGTTGTTCGAAACAGCCATTTACCTCATGAAAACATATAAGTAATTCTCAACGAGTAAGTTTTGATACCTCGCTTGGTTTGTCATCATCACTATCAGTTATATCACCTCAAAGGCTTAAATCTGCTTTTCGGCTCTCACTGCTAATGCTTTTATCGTCTTCATCGGTTTCATCCCAAGTGGCTATTAAACTTCTCCTTTTCTGTTTCTTTCCATGGCCGAGTCGATTCTGAGGACAATTGGGCTTGATATGAATGGGTTCGTTGCATTTGTGACAAATTATCTCCTGCTCTTCTGAGTTGTCTAGTGCTTTGGCTATTCTGCTTTTCAATTGTTGATTTAGAGTTGGATTTTCGTATTTACGGTTCCACTTTTTGAATGTCTTTACTAGTAGCCCCAGTTTAGCTGCACTATCCTCATCATCGTCATCACTTTCCATCATTCTTTCTAGAGTTATTGATTTCTTTAGAGTATCACCTCCTTTGCGTTCTTCCTTGAATTTCATTTCTAGCTTATAAGTGGTGAGATTTCCAATGAGTTCTTCAACTTTGATTTGTTTCAAATCTTTTGATTCTTAAATGGCTGTAACTTTCGCTTCAAAACTTCGTGGAAGGAATTTAAGGATTTTTTGGACTATTTCCATTTCTATGTATGATTTTTCGAGTGCTTTTGATATGTATACAATATTGGAAAGTCATCCATACATCTCTTTGACATTTCCATCCTTGGCCATTATGAAGTTCTCGTATTCCCTATTAAGCATGGCAAGGTGGGATTCTTTGACTTGAGATGTTCCTTCGTGACTCACTTTAAGTCTGTTCATGATTCCTTCGTAGTTAGACAATGTGGGACACGATTAAATTCAATTTGATCCAATGAACAAATAATAGAATTCATAGCTTTAGCATTAGCATTCTGCAAGTTATTTTCAAGATCTGTCCATTGATCCATCGGCTTTTCAATTTCTTGATTATCTACAACTATAGTTGGTGCTCTATAACCTGTCTTAACGATATTACAAGCATCAATGGTTTTCAGAAAAAATTTCATTCTATTTTTCCAGCAAGCATATTCACCATTGAATATTGGTGGTCTAACTATAGACTGACCCTCAGTAAAAGCATTATTAAAAGGATCCGTTTAAAAAAATTAAAACAATAATTATTTTTGAAAAATCAAAATTTTAAAACAAAAATTGGCTTTTGTTCCTAGCACTGATACCACTTGTAGGATCAATTTCACCATAGAGTGGGGTGAATAGGGTGATACTAATAATTATAAAAATTTAACGCGGAAGTATATAAAATTGCAGCACAGATAATAGCTGGCAAAACAGATAATAGCGGAATATTAAAAGCAGAAATAAAACAAAAACACACTACAAGAAAAAGTGGTTTTAACAGCATTAAAAGTCAGCGTTTCTACCATAACCGCTGACAAAAGATTTATAAAAAATAAAAACTAGAATATTAAACGCTGTTTAAACTCAGTCATTCAATGTTGACATTTTTTTATTTCGCGGTTATTTTAGCCGCCTTCCTTTCTTTCTTTTCCTTTTACTTCTCGTAAAATCCTAATTCCTTCCATAGATTATTTTAAACCAAATCAAAATACCAAATACGCATGAAATCTCCATGAAATTTTATTCATCCTCTGATTTTACCTGCAATATCCAATTCAGTCGACCCCTAACGCCTCTTGAATTTTTCCTTGGCAAATAGAAGTAAATGATCTAATTTTGAGTTTACTCAATAGTTAAGAGCACCGGTCTCTAAAGAGTTCTCTGATGATTCTCTTCAATAATCTGATTTGAGGTAATTTATGTTGAATATTGAAAGTTAATTTGTTAATTAGGTTGGAGAAACTGATATCAGAAAGGTGAATTTATCTAACAGCCTTAGTATTTATCAATTTCCTACTCCCATAAACTAAGAGGTTTCTTCTTTTTGATTATACTATAGATGGAGATATTGTTCCATAGGTTTTGGGGATCCCAAACATGTAAGTTTGAGGGATTAACCAATGTTGCAGTGACTTCATCCTTGTTGGAATCGATGTTCCATACTTATTCTTTGGTTTGTAAATCGATAAATTCATCGATAATATGTAGTGTACGTCTTAGTAGTTTTTTATTACCCATATTTCCCTTCTCTAATAATTATGGATTCCTGAATCATATAAACTTTATTGTATATGGCAATTAACTATAGGTTGAGAGTGGAGATCTTTATCATATGTATCAT
Source organism: Allium cepa (assembly GCA_030765085.1). NCBI lineage: Eukaryota > Viridiplantae > Streptophyta > Magnoliopsida > Asparagales > Amaryllidaceae > Allium > Allium cepa. The sequence goes on along the minus strand of CM060938.1, from coordinate 704,115,986 downwards.
TCTAGAGTTTATTGTAAGATTTCCTATATTGGTTAGCTTATCAGCATTAAAGGAAGACCAACTTTTTCAGATATGGGTTACTTGTAGGATTACATATTTTGTTAAAATGTGTTGGCACATGAAGAAGTGAATTATGAAATTTAAAAGAAACTTCAATAAACAACTTGATATAAAAAGGCTACAATTGGCTCATGTAATGAGGAGATTGTCCTTTGTATTTATTCATTATTGTATTTGGCATATATTTTCTAGAACAATTTGACTAATGTGTTTGCATATCAGTATAACCTGAGTTTTTTCTGTTACTTCTTGTAATGGTCAGATTTCATGGTAGTTTCTTGCAATACCAACTGATAACTTCAAATAAATTACCCTGCTTTTACTCTAGAATTTTACCCCAAGTGCAATAGTTATAACAAATTTTCAGAAAGTGATCGAATACGACTATAGATATGTGATACCATCTATTTTTATCCTGAATTTTTCCCTTCATTTTTCTTTTTCAAAATTTGCATTGTATGAGGTGATAGTTTTTGTATTTTTGGCATTTACTAATTTTTTTCAGATCTCATTGTTGTTGTTCACTCTTGGTATGATTTGGGAAAAGGTTAAATTTTCATTTTAAACAATTTTTCAAAATTTTGTGTACTTTTAGTTCAATTCTAAACTATTTGCAAGTTTAATTTCATGGAATCTATGGTTTTGACTTTTCACAACATCTAATATTATCACCCACATCCACTAGTCAAACTCAAGATATATTGAAGAAAGCATATTGAAATATAATTCAATTTTATGAAATTAAAATAGGCATGCGTGTGTAACTAAATCTGTTCCAATTTATACTGCATAGATTTTATGTCATATGCATCATGCCATATATCCCTAAAAATCTCATTCAATTATACATATTCTAACTAATTTGTTAAATCAAAAGGATATACATTTATGATTTCTTTAGAACATGGGATACATGTAATTTGAGGATGAATCTCATGTGCATTTTGTACCCTTGCAATTGGGTATATACTATATGAATGCGAGATAAAAGAAATATAGAAGCAAAATTTGGATAACATAAATGTTTGTATAAGGTTCCGATTAGAAAATACCTTTCACATTTCTTAGAAGAAGGAATTCGTTCTCAAAGCCTGCTTTCACTACCTACATATGCCACAAATATATAGACCAAGAATGTGTCTTGACACATGGAGAGTGAAATTTTTGAATATTTACCACGTTAAATTCATTTTTCATATTATCACTAAATTTCCATACAGTGCTCTTTGGGCAATATTCCTATGCTTCACCTAGTCTTATGTGCATATCAACTAATACCATTTCTTCCTTTTTTTCATATCATACAAAAGCAACAGTTTTAGAAGTGAATAGTTAAGTATGTAAAAGTTATCATCATGAAAATGTCCAAGAGGAATTACACTAATTCATGCATATCCTGATCAATGGTATGTTTAGGTGACACTACAAGAAAACAAGCCAGTAACATCAATTATTATCAGTGTTTCTAAGCAGAGTGTTGTTTGAAATAAATAAGAAGAGAATAATAATTAAACATTGTTTTATCATTGCCAATATCAGCTAAGGAAGTCAAATTATTCCGTAGTCTTGCCACTTATTTTCCCTTCGTAGTTATCCTCTTTCTCCAAAATCAAAGAACCCTAAAATTTCTTTTCTTTTTCTCAAACTTGAGTTTTATGATCCAATTAGAGCTCCATCGACAAATCCAAAGGCAGAGCTACTCGCTTAATAAACTTAGGAAAACTAGTATTTTACTTCACATATCTTCCAGATCTAAAAATTAGTTTGACACATCATCATAAATGTAAAACCTACATGGTTTTTAACAATAAATTTATCATTTTTCCAAATAAGAAAATACGTAATTAATGGAAACATGATTCAGTCCACTGTTTCTAGATAAACAATCTAGAGATATATCATTATCCCATTTGGGACATCCTTTTTTTTAATTTTTTAAAGATGGATAAATCGATTCTTTAATTTGTTCTTCACAATGTTGTATGCATTTGTCATATTTTTAGTTATTGCAATGTTATAATGTTTATCACTTAATAGTATCATACTTAGTACAAATGGCATAAATATACGAACTACTAACTTGTATTTATCATTCTCTTTACAATATTTTATATGCTTCTATATGGATTTATCATTATGTTTTATTCAATGGTAAATGTTTGTCGGTGTTTCAAAATGATGCCTACCTATAACTGTCAATTTTAATACAATATTTTATGTGTCTTATCATGTATTCATTTGAGTTATTAGTTAAAGTGTATATGAAAATGTACTAGGTCCTAAAAACTAAATTGGAGTGCTTAATTTTTCATTTTCATTGAAGCATTCCTTTAAAGCTTATTATATGAGATGCTATGCATTCATAGAGTGCCATATGAATCATATGAATGGTTTAATTTTCATGTTATGTGTTTATGTAGATGTTGCTTTAATGACTCAATTTTATGTTGATTTAATGCCCAGGTTTTACTTGGACATATCAATTTCATAACAGATGGATTCATGATGAGATGAACTACTTTTTGGGATATCTATAACAGGTTCTTATCCCTGTACCCTTTGGTTGAGTTTGGTGTTTGTTTTTTCCTTCTTTCTCTCTCTTTACTTTGTTCCATAAATACAAAAAGGTAATTTTTTTTAGTCAAACTTACATATGGTAAAATATGATCTTATATTTGAATTTTTTTTATAAAACAGAAAATACTCTATGGTATTAACTCTATTTTCCATTTTCTATAGCAGTTATCTTTTCGTTGCACTGGTATAATCTATTTCAGTTTGGTATTGTTTGCTTATTGTTATTTGCATTTGTGACTGAAACAAAAATGGTTAAATGTTTATTTTGTTGGAGTTTGAAAGCAAAATTTAAAACTCAACAAAGAATAAAGAACAATTGAGATTAAGTTAGAGTTACCTCCAACAAAGTTAAATAAGTATTGATTGCACATAGGTATTAACATGTAGTTTTTCAGTTATTGAACTAATATTCATTCTAGTTATTGAACCAATAAGTATCTCTACCTAATCACTGTCAGCTTTAGCATTTGGAGCTAACATATTAACCTCACTTGATTTGGTAGTGGTTACAGAAGCCATCGATAAATTTTTGCTCAAATATAATTGGCAGCCACTTCCGTTATCAATTGATATTGTTGGTGATGAACCCTGACATTGCACTTCCATGCCATTATAGTTCACAATCTCTCAAGCAACTACAACATCCGAAAAAACAACTTAAATAGTTGGATTTTTCAAACCATGCAAAGGAGGTATTTTTGGATTTCTCAAAAATCCAACAATACAAAAATAGTTGTAAAACATTTATATATAACAAAGTAAATAAGTTTATAAAAACTGTATAAATTTATAAAAAATCTACAAATTAACTATGTTTTGTAAATTAAAATAAGTTGTCTAAGTTTTATTGAATTTAACAAAATTTATAAAGGTAACTAAATTATCTAAATTTTATAAAAGTTAAGCAAGTTTACAAAAAATAACTAAGTTTATAAAGACTTATTAATTTTAAAAAATTAAGTAATTTTATAAAATTAAGTAATTTTATAAAATTAATTAAGTTTATTAAAATTAATTAAATTTTAAAAAAATAAAATAAGTTTATTAATTAACTTAAATAAATAAATATATAAAAATTACCTAAGTTGACTAAGTTTATTAAATTAACTAAATTTATATAATTTAAATAAGTTTTATAAAAAATAATAAGTTTATAAAAATTAATTACGTTTTTGATTAAATTTGCTTAATTTGTAAAAAATTAACTAAGTTTTAAAATAATTAAACAGATTATTTAAGTTTTGTAAAAAAAGTAACCAAGTTGATTAAGTTTTAAAAAATTAACTAAATTTTAAAAAGACTAAATAATTTTTAAAAATAACTAGGTGTATAAAAATTAATTATGTTTTACATATTATCATATCTATAAATATTAATTATGTTTCAAAAATTTAACTACATTTACATAAATACCAAAGTTTATAAAGTTAAACTAATTTTAAAAAGTTAACTATATTTATACAAACAATACTTGCATGCCCACCACAACGAATAAGTAGAAAGAACCCCTTTGGAAGTTCATTCCTTATTTGAACACAGATAGGAATAAAATATAAAGAAACTAATGCTCCCGACTTTTCCTCTGAAAAGTGTTGAATCCATCATTTTTATTATGTACTCAAGCCCTTATAAGAGGAGCGACATGAAACCTCGAAAGCCTTGAAATAATAGGTGATACTGGAGGTGATGATAGTAAGATCTAGTTCAATATCAACCCAGTAAATCTATTTGAATCACCCGGTAATCGGATATATGGTCCTGAAGGAGACTCTCTGAACCAGGTTGCATTTCTTGCAATTTTAGGAGCTTCACCACCCTTATATTGAACTATTGCCTTATACACGTATGGGATCATCCCTTCCATTTTCTAGCTATTAATTCAAAAGAGTGTGAAATGTTAAATTTAATTCATGATTTTGTTATTACTTGAAGAAAAAAATTCGATAACTTGGTATATAAATAGGATAAAGTTTGCATATATTACGTCTGGGTCGAATATCCAATGCAACTGATCATTATGGGCATAATTAGATATGGGTATGGGTCATTACAGGAAAATATTATGCTAATTTACTTTAAGTTGGTAAAAGGTTAGAAAGAGAGATCAATTCAACAAGAAACTTTGCCGCTTATCTTTATCATTCATTTACGTACATCTCACTAAATACATTTTCCTCGCTTTCATCTTGATCACTTGCATTATCCAAAGAGTTGCCTTTAGCTATATTTTAACTAACAGCTTAAAAATACTAAAATAAATATAACTCTAGTTCGGTGCTTTCAGGTGAAGAGTTGCTATCAACATACAATGTGGAGTTTGGTAGTAAAATATATTTATTTTGATGGCATTGTAGGTTGTAGTTTTAGTTGTTTTGAGCAAGAAAGATTATTCACTACAACAAAATGAACTTTTGATAGCACAAATATATAGCGTTCCCCCATATCACCTTTGGTACGATATGCAAGCTAGGGTTTCTACCGCTATTCGACTTGGTAATTTTAATGTACAACTCTATTCAGTAAAAAGGCGGGCTGGAAATAAAATTTGTGCGGGAAATAAAAAAATCTGTATATTGTTTCATCACTTCCTTGTTATACGTATAGTATACCAAAACAAAGACTAATCAATATTGTCCTCAAATCTCTTGATTAACAAATATATACAACAGATGGGTAATTTGGTAAATATAAAAGCTTCAAATTGGAGTATCCTTATTATATATAGATTAGGAGGTTTACCATTAAGATTGTTACTTAATGTATAGGTAGATGGTGTAACATTGAGACTATATACTTGATGCATTATACTATATAGGCAATTTACCATTGAGACTGTATATACTTAACATTGCCAGGTTTACCTAGTTTTTAGATGTCCAACCTTCGAATGGGAATCCTTGCAGACTACCACCGACTTTTGATGTATTACAGCTGTTACCCTATATTTTGTCAGTTTGTTGATCTGTAGGATATAGTGAACACCTACGAATAAACACCCTTAGGTTGTTCACATTATAAACGATAATTTATCTGCTTACAAGCATCATGCAACAAGTAATACTTCTTACTCAGTAGACTAAGTATGGTCCCCTCTATTTTTTTCCTCATTATACCAGCTTATAGGCTGATAGGATGGTTGGGAGTTGTGACAAAGGGGGGTAAGATACGTGAACGATGTGACCATCTACTCTAGATTTACTTTATTTATAGTCATTCCGTATATATCTTATTACCTTAGTCGGTTGGTTACCTATTGTATTTCCAGTTGGATATTATCTAGACTTTGTAAAGTTATTTCAACATTACTGTTTTTATAAAGAGATCTTAAAGCGTAAAATGTTTAACATCGGCATTTATCTCTGTACCACATCAAACCCTAACGATCTGCACTTTTGGCATGAAGCGATTTTGAACTTCGCTTTAGGCGTTGAATGTGTATGTCTGGAAAGTGCGGGTGTTACAAAATCCAAAACTAGATTATATCATTTTCAAAAAATTAGAAATAACAATCTTAAAAAGTAAACCACCGAAAGGACAACATCGTTCCTAACAAAAGAACCAAATTATTTATGGTATTTTTGGCCACAAGCCTCAATATTATTTTTACTAAAAGGTTTTTGGACAAATTTTTTTAGAAGAGATCGTGAATAGTGTAAAAGAAGAGAAAATAGAAATATAATGAGAAATAAGATAAAATAAATAAAGCAAACACAGTGAAAAAGGTAAAAAAATATCGTAAGTAACACAAGATTTATAACAGTTCGACATAAACTAACATAAATTTACTATCTTGCCCTTATTTATCTTTTTTATTATATACGTATATTTTTACAAAGTTGGAATCCATATACAAAATTATAGAATAAAATATTGAAGTAATTATATATTTGCTTGGTGTACTTTGCACCACAGTTTTCATAGCATGGTGCATTAATTATCTTTGTCACAGTTATATTGAACTATATATCGCTCGGATTAAGAAGACGCTTTAGGCAGTTTAATCACATTGTAGTGTTAGCACATGTGTCATACCAGATATTTTGTTAACCTTGTTGCCCAAAGTAACTTAAGTTGTTCCTTTCTTCTTTTTTTCCCTGTTGGTTTAAGAAATTATTGATTTTACCACCTACTTGCTAACATGCACGTTGCGTGGTCCCTGTGATCAGATTTTGAAAATCTAAAAATAGTTAACATAAGTTGATGCCATGAGCATGGTCCCTAATATAACCATGCTTCTCTACATATTACATCCGAAACATGTACAACCTGTGCACGTTCATTGTTCTTTTTCATCTCTGAACAGTCCTTTTCTCCTTTATATGATTATACCTATGCTCCTGCACATTTTAATTCACAGTGTATACTCTGCACCAACTAATCAATTCAATCTTACTCTTAAACTGTTATACTGTTGTAGCACCAAAACTTGTGGATTATTAGTTTACTGAAGAACTTTCAAAATTTTGACAGCACAAAAGTATCGATTTAATGCTTGTACAAATTGATGCTGTTGTGGTTTACTTAGTGCACAGCCATTAATTTGCAAGTATATGGTCAAGCGTCGGGAACCCATGCAGTGTTAGCTGGCATGCCACATGGCAATGGTGGCCTCCACCAGAGCTGTCTTCCTTTTCCGGTAACCAACGTGTACTTTTGATTCTTTGAATTATCATCATAGATTCATATGGTCCTAAAGTTTAATCAGCAACTGATTCTGGATAGGATCTTATTAAGTTTTGGACCGAATTACACAATATCGAAAGCTATGCATAATGTATAATATTCTGGATAGGATCTTATTAAGCAATGGTGGGTAATGTGATGCATGATATGCTGATGACGAGATGAGTAGTAATGTGACAGTTTGACAGAATTTGTGGCAACTTGGTTTACTTTGTTATTTTTGTTTATGGATATTATTGAAACTTGGTTTGTGGATGTCTTTTGTTTATTAATATTGTCTTAACTAGTTTATGTAACCAATTAATAGTTATTAGAACCTGTTATATATACTAGTTGCTTGAATATGCTTAAAATATAGTTTTGGAATTTTCAAAAATAGAGTGGAATATTAAAGCTGTTATATAAATAGAAGACAACGTTTGATTAATGCTGTCAATGAAGAAACAACAGCGTTTAATTCGTGCTGTAATTATCTTGAAATTGTCAATAACAGCGTTTTTAACATGCTGTCGAAATTGTTGATGATTCAATAACAGCGTTTAGAAAAAGCTGTTGTAAACAGTTAAAGTAGAATTTGAACATCTTCGACAACTAAATTATAAATGCCGTTGAAACATAATACAGCACGTCCGAAAACGTTGTAAAAACATTATTGACAGCTCGTAATAAACGTTGTCACAGAGATGTTTCAACAGCGTTTATAGAAAAGCTGTTGTAAGTTATATATATATACGACAGCATGTCGTTATACAGCGTTTGAAATAACGTTGTTGTATCATATTACAGCGTTTATCAAACGCTGTTAAGAGCCTTTTGTGGTGTAGTGACAGAGTTACCTAGCTTCAACAAAAACATGCCCCTAAGGTTTCTACTAGAAATTAAATAGTCAAACGCTTACACACGTAAACTCCCAACATCGGCTATCGACTAACCTAACTCTATGCTCAAAGCCCCACCACAACTCAGCCACTGAGTTGCGAATTATCGAACTATACCACCATAGTTCGTTCCCTAGTCACATGACTAGAATTTACAAAAGTTGAAAAGTAAAAAATAAAAGCAATTTTAAAATACAAATCCCTATACAATTTTTAAGCCTAAATTATAATAAGTAATGAAACCGTCCCAATAAAAACTAAAGGAGAATCCCTTTTTTATCTTCTTGTATATCTTCGGTCTTTATCCTCTGCCTCGTTTTCATATGCTCGAGAAAAGTTGTTTCTCTTTCAAAATTAGGACTTTGTAAAATTAAGGCGTCACTTGATATCGTTCGGTAGTAGTGATGATTACTCTTTGTTTTGGATTGTCAATTTATCCCTTCGCTGATCGTTGCTTGCAGCTACTTTAATTTGTCGAGCGCGTATACATGGTTTAAGATTGTTATGTGATATTCCTTTTCGAATTCGATTATGCTCGACCTAGATTCAAGTTATTTCTTTGATTTACTTCAATGATTAGCTCTCTGATTTGCTTGAACTCGAATGCTTTACTACCTATGATGTTAATGGGTTTTATAGGGTTGAAAACCTAAATTTCGTTCAAATATATTTTTGAAATCGTATGATAATTTTAATTTAGCCGTTCGATTTTACTTGATTGTTGATAATGTTTTCTGACTTTCCCAATTCGTATAATTTCTGTTTGCTCAGTCACCAAGGCTTCATGAATTGGATTCCGTTCTTTTTTTCCTTTGACTTCGGCCAGTTAAATTTTTCTCTGTGACTAAGAAACTTTGATTTTGGGACATGAGAATTTGACTTTGTTATTATCTTGGCCACCATGGTTCTGACTTTGGTAGTTAAAATTTCACATGTTTAGAAATTCCTATGACATATTCATTGCATTGAATTGATATGGTGGTCTGCACATTTGTATTCACTAGCATCGCTTTGTATTTTCTTCGGGTTGCACTACTTGCATTATATCCCATATTGTCCCTGCATATGTATTTATGTTGTCTGGATTTGTGCATTTGATTCATGCATGTATATATGCATATGTGTGTGTGTGTGTGGTATATATATATATATATATATCTGTGTGTTTGTCGCACTATGTAGTTGTATATATTTATTTGAGTTTGATTCTAGCCATTCATTCGTGTTGTAGCTTGATTGCTTGCATATTGAACTGGTTTGGTTGTTACATATGCATTATATATATACAGTATTGTATATATGCATGCCTAAAGCATTGCGATTTTGTTCTGATTGGAGTCTTCATGTGTCTGCACCTCTGTTGTCTTAACTGGTTCATTCTTGAACTGTTGTTGGTGCACTTGATATCTTCACTTGCATGTTGGTTTGTGTTGTAACTTGCATTCTCTGACCATATGTGCTACGCTTTGGTTGGTGATAGCATTGACCATGTCTTTGTTAACCATTCATGTGTATTCATCTGGAAGTTTTGCATTTCTTTGATATTGAATTGCATATGTGTACCTACATATATGTATGTGTGTGTATGTGTGTTGTTGCAGTATGGTTTGATATTGATTCTAGTTGTTGCATTATCATGTGGTCTTGTAGCTATAACCACCACAGTTTTGTATTGTTTGAGCCAATGCATTTGTGTCATTATGTGTATGGATCTGATGTACTAGCTCGAGTTGGTCTTTGAGTTACACTATAGTTTTTACTCTTGTGCTTGTTCTTATCTAATTGAGTTTTGTACATTTGAACTTGTTATTATCTTGTTGACACGCTTGAATTTTTAGACTTCATATGAATATGTTTTGTTGAACTTTTGATTACTGGTTTCATGTGTAGTTTGTATATTTCCTTGAGTTCATATTGTAACTGTCATGTGTACATAGTTTTTTTTGGTCAAGGCTTGTTCCAGTCTTCAAAACTTGACCATTTAATTTTTGTTTTTGTATTGCACCTGAGTTGAACCTAGCTTTGGCTCGTGTTTGACCTTGTGCTTATGTCATGACTTTATTTGTTTTGCACTTGAGTTGAACATAGCATTGCCTCGGGTTTGACCTTGTGCTCACCTGTCCCTGCAGTTTTATCAAGTGTTTATCTATATGCATGGCTTTGGGGCTTGTACAGTGATACATTGTGCATGTCACAAGCTGTTCATGTATGATGAATTCAAAATGAATATGATGATGCACAACCCAAATAATTGAGGCAAACAATATTTTCAAAATACATTTCATTTTACACTATAAGAAATATTTCTTTTTCAATTTTACTGCTTCAGTGTTTATTTTGCAGATCGCTCAGATGCTGGATTCAATCTGGAATAGAGTTAAAGATAAATATGAGCGAATGAATGATATGTAGTGAGGTGCAAATGTAAACTAAAAATTGTGATGTAATCCAAATTGTATTGTAATCAAAAATTGTATGTATTTAGTGAGAGCTCAAATTTGTACTACTCAAAATTATAATAAAATATCTGTTTGAATAAAATATCTATTTGAAATTAAATTCTGTGTTACTTATTTTATTCAATAAATATTTATTTAATTATGTGAAAAATAAAAAAGTGCATTAACTATGATGACCCGGATTTTTCAATGTTTAATTCGGAATATTTAAATGGTTTTAAATATAGAAATTGAATTATAAATTGGTTTTGAATATGGAAAACCTAGATTTATCTATTCAGAATATAGATACAGCAATTTGTTGAATAATATAATATTCAATTCAATAATTAAAGATTGAGTAAAATATTTAATCTTGAGTTTCAAGATTGTTAAAAATATTTTAAAAGGCTTGTAAAATTTATATTGGTAGTAATAAAGGTAATAAAAGTTTTTACACTGAATTTAAAGGTGTTTTATTCAGTTTGGAAATTATATCGTTCAAACCGATTTTAAAAAATAGCCTTCTGACGCACAGTCTCGGAATTCGATAAAACCAAGTCCATTGGATCCGTAATAGTGTAATATTATCGGATTTAAAATTTCACAGGTTTGGAGTTGTCATGTGATTGTACGATAGATAAACGCGCTTAAATCTATATCGAAAATTCAATTTAATAATTAGGTCCAAAAAGCTATCTTCTCCATACGATCGAATTAGGACTCGAAATCTTTTCCATTGCGTTCAGAATAGGGGTATAACATTATGAACGCCTAGCGGCATGCCTCTATGGGAGGTCAAGATTTTAAGCTGCGAATCCAAGACGACTTAAATTTAAATTTAAAATTTGTGTTTGACCAGGCAAATTTCCCTTCACTTCAAAACTTTTTCACCTCATTTCAGAGCACTATAGCTTGTTAACTCGAGCAAGCTAACATCTTCTCTTGTCTCCCCTACTTTTTCTTTAAATCACGCGAGCTATTCAAAAGGATTTCTTCACCGTTCAGAAAAATAAAAATGGTTCCTTCTTCTTTTCAATCCAAATCAAATAGAATTGTCGCTTCCTTTTCATTACAAATCAAAGCCGAATCTCTCTCTGTTTCGAAATCGAATCAGAAAAAAAAGAAGAAAAAAACACACCTGCTCGATCGGTCTAGTTCAAATCAATGGTATTCAAGGCCTCGCGAGATTCGAGACAACAAGGGGGGCAGCTGATTTGAAACGGTTCGAAGCACTTCTGGCGCCGTAGTGGATCGCAACGGGCTTCACGAGTGTGAAGGGGGGTTGCTCTGTCTTTGGGTGTCACGTGCGCATGTGGTTTAGATTTCCACGCTATGGTGGCTGCGAGCACTCGCGTGAGGTGGCGGCAGCATCCAGATCTGGTCGCGACTGATCGTGTGCGCGCACACTCGCGCTCGAGCAAGGAGAAGTCGTGATCTGGAGTTGATGATCAATGATGGCTGTCGATGGCGTGTTTCACGAATTATTGTCAGAGGGGGAGGCTGTCTCATTGGAATTTTGGTCTGTGAGGTATAGTAGTATTTTATTTTAATTTAAATAAATTTATATGTGGATGTATAGTGTAGTTAAATTGAAATTTTATTTTTACAGTAGGAGATAAAAAAAATTCTGTTTTTAATTTAAATAAATGAATAGTAAAACAGAAAATAATATATATATATAAGATTTAGAGAATAGGAACTCTAAATGGTAATATAAATTATTTTTATAGGTGTAGTTTCGAAGATAATATTTTGGGAAATTATATAGGGATTTTATAAAAATGTTGAGGAGTTGATTTAAGTTGGATTTTTGAATCTACATGAGTTATTTTATAAGTATATTATATATGTATGTGTTTTCAAAAGAAAAGAATAAATAAACTTATATATATGTATGGAGTTTCAAAAGAAAATGAAAGAAAATATGTACAAACATAAATTATCTATATAAAGGTATATATACATACATATTATACCTACTTGTTATTTTAAAATAATGTATTAATGAGATTAACTTATTTAATTATTTTTGTAACTTAAAATTTATTTATTTATGAAAAATTAGTTTAAATAAAATAATTGGTTAATTAAATTTATTAAGTGGAAATTGGTCATTCCATTAGTTCAAGTATTAATAAGCCAGTAATGTTTGTACAAGGTCTAAAATCGTGAAGGAAATAGCCGGGTTGGATCAGATTTGCAAACAAAAATCAAAGGTGAGTTAATCTCGCTCTTCTGGATTGCTATTTAAATTTAAATGGTTAAATTTAAATAATTGGTTGAATGATTTAATTGATTTGATGTGTTATATCATATATAGTAGTATATGTAGTATATTTGGAGTGATTGATTTCCCGCATTATATAGCGGATGAGACCCTATGCGCCGCATAATAGTGGATGGTATTATATAAATCCCATATACCACGATATTCCACCTCGAAGTGGAATTGGTATTATTTATTGTGCTAACATATGTGGATGCAGGGAAACAGGTTGGAGGGATTCAACGGGATTCCTCAAATTTATTTAGAATGTTTTAAAATTCTATGATTTTGTCATTGATAATCTGTGATAAATTATATTTGTAACAGAAATGTTGGATGCTATGTTTGATTGAAAATATTCGGGTGTACTGAGTTACCAAAAATAAATAGACTGGATTTTTGAAAAGAAAATAAAACGAGAGAATTTGTAAATAAATTGGTTATTGAAAATTAAGGATAAATTAAAGAATGAATTGGAAAAGAATGAAAGTGATTTTAAAATTCTAATTAATAAGTTCCGAGTATGGAAAAAGGGATTTTGAATAAATAGCGTGATAATGAATTTTGAAAATTAAGTGATGTTATTTAAAGGAATAAAAGAATTTACTTTAAAATTCAAGGTTCAAATTTATTTGAAAGGATAAAGAAGAAATTTGAAAAATATGAAATGGGTATTATCAGTTAAAAAGATTTTAAATCATAATTAAGAAATAAAATATGAAGTTAATGGGTTTTGAAATAAGTTGAGTTAGGAAGGGATTTTATTTCAAAATGGAGTAACTTGGAAAACAATTTGAAAATTGATTTAAGTGTTTGAAATTGGAATTTTAAAGGAGGATGGGACTAAGAAATTTATAAACTGGGTTTATAAAAGTAAAGTAATATATCAGTGGATATTTGAAAGAATAAATTCACGGTGGGAATTTATTAAAGGAACGGGTAATTTGTTTAAAAATAAATAGTGATTTATTTTTAAAAGATTTGAAAGAGAAGTGTATTTTCCTGGATAGCTAAGTACGTTTTCAAAGAAATTTTTTAAGCATAAGTTAAAAGTTAAAAGTTGTTTTAAAAGCATGTTTTAGAAATTTATTATTTTTAAATGTTTAAATTTTAAAGTAAGTATTTTTCAAATTTATTTTAGTAGTGATTATTTAAAAAGTGACTTGGTATCATGTGTTAAAAGGACAAATATTTTTTATTATTATTTTATTAAGTAGCTTTATTTTAAATATTCTTAAAGTATATATCTTCGAATAAAGTATTAAAGTAATTTTTTATTTAAATGTTTTAAAAGTGTATTTTTATAATAAGTGTGTTAAATTATTTGTACTTGGTGATTTCAGTGGAAATGGAAAATATTTGGGAAATGTGTTCCGTGGGAGGAAGATGGTTTGGCACTGTTTTTAAAGGGCTGAAAGTGGAAATTTATCTTGTGAAGATATTTTGAGATTAATAAGTAATTTAGTGAAATTATTTATGTTTGATGGTTGTTTGTGAATGTTATTTGATAGTTAAATAACCGACTATCAATATTGGCCAATGCGCTGATCATTTCGAAGAGGCCGGGATCATGATTTATTTCTTGAAAACCACTTTGATCCGGTTTGAACGTTTCGTAGGGAAAATGAGTTCGGAGTCGAATATGGAGCAGTGAAGTGCAAGGGCTAGTCGCTACTAATCCTAAGGGTGATGCCAAAATGGATGTAGTAGGAGTAGTGCCTTCGGTTCCGTTCGAACCCGGAACGGACTTGTATGGATGAATGCTTTCAGAACATCGTTAGGAGGACGATGAGCATTCTAAGTGATATGTTCTAAAAATGTAACGCTTAGCCTCGAGCCTCATCAACCGGGAATGACTGAAAATCAGGGGTTATGCAGCAAGGCCAAGTGGGTAGCACCCATTAGGGTATGGTCATCCCTGTCTAGATGTCCCTTTTTATTTCAGCTGTGTGGGCGGTTGCTGATCCCAACCGTAGGGTGATCTTACTCCGGATTACCCAGTAAGGGGTAGTCCCGGTCTTGTGTTGCAGGGGATCGGGAGGGATCTCGGTACGGTGATCTAGGCCACGTACTGTGACAGGTGTTACCCAAATACCTAGTCATTAGTTGGAAATCCATTCTCCATACGCGCCTTTACGGTTTTGAATGTGCCCAACTATTGCTGAAACCTAAGATGCTAGCATTTCAGCTAGATTCTATTTTACTTTCTATAGACATTATTATAATATCAGACGGATTTGATAAAAAGTGTTTTGGCTATCGTAAGGTAAAAACCCGACATGTTTATTTTTGGCATGGTCTTACGAGATGCTTTTGCTTTCAAAAGAATTTTGAAACCTTAATAATCAATTTGAGTGTGGTTTTCTCACGCTGGTATTCCAGACTGACTCGGGTGTTATTTCACTATAATGCTCAGGTCAGATCGAGTATTATAGAATACAGGAAAGGATGCGGTGCAGCTCAGAAGACGGGCTGGATGGCGATATGTACTTTCGTACTTGTATGAAATATTCCCTGTGTTGATTAGCCGTGCATTCAATTTTGTAAGGACGAATTGTGATAACTGTCCAGTGGTGTGTATCGTGGTTATCGTACTCTGATGATGTAATGTATAAACATATATATTTTTCCTTTGTGTAAAGATCAGTTATTATCTATTATATTTTATTCCGCTGCATTGGTAAGGTTCTGATGTTGTTTCTATTTTCTTCTTCTACCTCTTTCTTCTTTAACCCTAATGGTTCATATTTCCATTCACCTTGAGTTGATGTGTTGGAAAATAGTGTTGACTTAAGAGGTACGTGTTTGCGGGATGTTACAGTGGTATCAGAGCTAAAAGGTTAAGCGAGAACCTTTTCCCTGGTGGGGATTACTCATTAGAGATAGAGTCGGTGGTACTCTAGAATGAGTTTGTGTGTATTAAGGGATACGAGCGCGTATTTGTTAGGGGATATAAAAATGGTTTTATATTGTGTTGATTGATTTATTGAGTGGCATATAAACCTTCGTCGGCACGGTCTAGACAACTGTATCGAAGGGGTTCTAAACACTCGAATAGAAAAATTCGACACAATATTGTTTTTGAAAGTGGGTAAATGAAATAATTTTACCCAAAATATATTTTGGTATAAAAGAAATATTTTCTCAAATTGTTATATAACTTGGATGTTTGGATGATAATATTTTGAACAAATAAGATTATAAAAAAATTGGAATGACTTGTATAATCAAATGGAAATTTGTATAAATTATACAAATGAATTATAGTTAAACTTTGATTTAAATCAAATCTGTAAATTTAAAATCCCGGAGATTTTGGAAGTGTTTTTCTAAGTGTTTTGAAGATAAATAATAGCATTATTATTTTGGAGGTATTTCTGAATGGAAATTGTTTCAAATAAATTTTGGGAAGGGATATAACATTGAGCTCACTTTAGTCGCTGGAAAATAATCCTGGTGATGACTGCGCAGCATCATCAGTATTCATTTTCAAGTTTCTAAGTAACGTATTGCTTCCAAATTGATTTGTTCAGAAGAACAAGTTTTGTTTTCGAAATTTCAAAGGAAATTTGATGGGGATAAAAACCAGGATTGGTTTAAAAATTTGAGAAGTGTGATTTTGAGATAATGGTGATTTCAAAATGATTTGAAACCAAAAGCCGAGTGTTTAAAAATCCCGAATCATTATTTGAATTGAAAATCCCGATGAGATAAGTTATAAACTTATAAATTGAGATGATTTTTTTAAATAAGGAAGGAAAATAGGAGATGTGAATGTTGGAATTAAAATTTAAAGTAAAAATAAGAAGAGAGTTAAAATAAATTTAACTTGGTTAATGGTGAAGGAATTAAATTATTGAAAGTTTAATTGAGGCAGCTTGAATGGACAATTTTTAGCAAAGTAAATGGATTAAATTTTTTGGATATAAATTGGAATTGAATTGGATGGAGGAATAAAATTAAGTTGAAATGAATGAACTTAAGCTAAGTTTAATATCGAGTTGGATTTGAATTAAAATGAAACTAAAATCTATTTTTATTTGAATAAAGTTGGAATGGGATTGAATTAAAATGAATTTAGAGAGTTATTGATAATATAGAATGAAATAAAAAAAATTCTTACTTAAATAAATGGAAGTGAGTTAAATTGGATTGGAATAAATGAAAATATGCTTGGGTTAAGTAAGGATCTCGAGTTAAAATGAAATGGGGATGTTCTTAATTATAAATGAATGGAAGTATGAAATATAAGCGCGTGACCTATGAGAATTTGAATAGTGAAATACAGACCAAAATAAATTTATTTGATATTTCGGAATGAAATAAAAATCCAAACATGAATTATAAAATAGATTAAACTCGAGAAAATTAACTAAAGTGATTTTTGAAGGTAAAAATCAAATATTGAATTGTAAGATGGCAGTGTACTAATTTGGAATAAATTAGTTAATTGAATATGTTAATGGGATTTAAATTTGGTAATGAAAAAATTGAAAGTGTGATTGAATTGGATTATAATAGTAATGGTTTGAATTGTAAATAAATTCAAGTGAGTAGAAATGATTTGAAGTGGCCTTTCTATTAATAAAGTACATTTCAGAAATAAATTATTGAATTAGAATTTATATCGGATTCAATGAAGAAAATAAATTAAATTTAAAACGGATGGAGTTTGATTGGATGGGAATCAAATTAAAATAGGATTTGTGCAGGATATAAAAGGAATTATTATGGGTTGAAATAACTTAAGTAAGTGTGAAATGGTTATTTAATTGAATAATATGGTGTGTTTTCAAGTCCCATAAATGGTTTCGAATGAAACCTATGCGAATTTGAAATGCAAGTGGATGATTGTGAATAAATTTAAAAATGGAATGGAATTAAATATAAATTGAGTCGGAATCAATTTAAATTGGTTATAAAACTTAAATAATTATTTATTCACATGGATACCACCAATTTGCATAGAATGAATTGTAATTTGACGTAAACGAAGGTAATTAAAATTATATGAGTTGATAGAGGTTAAATAAATTGATTTTGAGATCAATTGAATTGAATATGAGTTTGTTTTGCTTAAAAATAATTTGGATGTAAGCCTGTGAGTTGTTAACCATTTGGATTATGTAAAGCAATGTGTGATTGGTTGTAAGCAATTAAAATTAATGTTGGGACATTGAAATTGCTTATGAAAAGGGTTTAGTGTGCATTGCTTTTAGTATTCATGAGTTGTAGTTGTTTAAAAGAGTGAAATGATAATGAATTTCATATATATGGCACTTGCATATTTAAACTGAGTAAGTACAGGTACAAGGAAGCCTTGTGACTGGATTTGTTTGTGCTAATTGCTAAAATAATAAGCCGCTTGCTTAAAAATAGTAAATAGAGGTATGCCTACGCAATAAAAGTTAGGAAATATGAACAATTGTTTGTTTTTTTCCGACCGTGTGGGTCGATGTATATATATTTATATCTCTTGTCAAATTGAAAAAGCTCTTCCGCACAAAGGAGACTCTGCCAAAAAAATTCGAAAATTTTGGGAGTTAGAAATTTTTTGAAAAGTTTTGGAAAATTTTTTGTTAGTGACAAAACGATTTCAAATTGGAGTTGAAATAAAATGATTTTGGAAATGGAAATTGAAACTAATTGTTTAGTTGGAACTAAAAGATTAGGAAAGTGAATATGGAGTTCTGACTAAGTGTGTTTATTGAGTTAGTGGGTTTGGGACATTCTTCTGCCTTAGAATTTAGAGGACGAAATTCTTTTAATGGGAGAGGAATGTGACGACCCGGGTTTTTCAACGTTTAGTTCGGAATATTTAAATGGTTTTAAATATATAAATTGAATTATAAATTGGTTTTGAATATGGAAAACCAAGATTTATCTATTCAGAATATAGATACAACAATTTGTTGAATAATATAATTATTCAATTCAATAATTGAAGATTGAGTAATATATTTAATCTTGAGTTTTAAGCTTGTTAAAAATATTTTAAAAGGCTTGTAAAATTTATATTGGTAGTAATAAAGGTAATAAAAGTTTTTTAACTGAATTTAAAGGTGTTTTATTCATTTTTGAAATTATATCGTTTAAACTGATTTTTAAAAAATAGCCTACCGACGCACAGTCTCGAAATACGACAAAACTAGTTCCATTGGATCCATAATAGTGTAATATTATCGGATTTAAAATTTCACAGCATTTGGAGTTGTCCTGTGATCGTACAGTAGATAAACGCGCTTAAATCTATATCGAAAATTCAATTTAATAACTAGGTCCAAAAAGCTATCTTCTCCATACAATCGAACTAGGGCTCAAAACCTTTTCCATTGCGTTCGGAATAGGGGTATAACATTATGAATGCCTAGCGGAACGCCTCGATGGGAGGTCAAGATTTTAAGCTGTGAATCCAAGACGACCTAAATTTAAATTTAAAATTATATTTGACCAGTCAAATTTCCCTTCACTTCAAAAAAATTTCACCTCATTTCCGAGCACTGTAGATTGCTAACTCGAGCAAGCTACTGTCTTCTCTTGTCTCCCCTACTTTTTCTTTAAAATCACACGAGCTGTTCAAAAGGATTTCTTCATCATTCAGAAAAATAGAAATGGTCGCTTCTTCTTTTCAATCCAAATCAAATAGAATTGTCGCTTCCTTTTCATTACAAATCAAAGCCGAATCTCTCTCTGTTTAGAAATCGAATAAGAAAAAAAAAGAAAAAAACACTCCTGCTCGATCGGTTTAGCTTAAATCAATGGTATTCAAGGCCTCAGGAGATTCGAGGCTACAAGGGGGCAGATGATTTGGAACCGATTCGAAAGCACTGGTGGCGCCGTAGCGGATCGCGACGGGCTTTGCGAGTTTGAAGGGGGTTGCTCTGTCTTTGGGTGTCACGCGCGCATGTGGTTTAGATTGCCGCGCTGTGGTGGCTGCAAGCACTCGTGTGAGGTGGCGGCAGCATCCAGATTTGGTCGCGATTGATCGTGTGCATGCGCACTCGCGCTCGAGCAAGGAGAAGTCACGATCTGGAGTTGATGATCAATGATGGCAGCCGATGGCATGTTTTATGAATTGTTGTCAAAGGGGGAGGTTGTCTCGTTGGAATTTTGGTCTGTGAGGTATAGTAGTATTTTATTTTAATTTAAACTAATTTATATATGGATGTATGGTGTAGTTAAATTGAAATTATATTTTTATAGTAAGAGATAAAAAAATTTCTTTTTAAAATTTAAATAAATAAACAGTAAAACAGAAAATAATATATATATATATATATAAGATTTAGAGAATAGGAACTTTAAATGGTAATATAAATTATTTTTATAGGTGTAGTTTCGAAGATAATATTTTGGGAAATTATATAGGGTTTTTAAAAAAATGTTGAGGAGTTGATTTAAGTTGAAATTTTGAATCTGCATGAGTTATTTTATGAGTATATTATATATATATATATATATATATCTGTGTGTGTGTGTGTTTCCAAAAGAAAAGAATAAATATACTTATATATATGGAGTTTCAAAAGAAAAGGAAAGAAAATATATATGAACATAAATTGTCTATATAAGGGTATATACACACACATATTATACCTACTTGTTATTTTAAAATAATGAATTAATGAGATTAACTTATTTAATTATTTTTGTAAATTAAAATTTATTTATTTAGGAAAAATTAGTTTAAATAAAATAATTAGTTAATTAAATTTATTAAGTGGAAATTGGTCATTCTATATATTAGTTCAAGTACTAATAAGCCAGCAATGTTTGTACAAGGTCTAAAATCATGAAGGAAATAGCCGGGTTGGATCGGATTTGCAAAACAAAAATCAAAGGTGAGTTAATCTCACTTTTCAGGATTGCTATTTAAATTTAAATGGTTAAATTTAAATAATTGGTTGAATGATTGAATTGATTTGATGTGCTATATCATATATAGTAGTATATGTAGTATATTTGGAGTGATTGATTTCCCGCATTATATAGCGGATGAGACCCTATGCGCCGCATAATAGCAGATGATATTACATAAACCCATATACTGCGATATTCCACCTCGAAGTGGAATTGTTATTATTGTATTGTGCTAACATATGTGGATGCAGGGAAACAGGTTGGAGGGATTCAACGGGATTTCTCAAATTTATTTAGAATGTTTTAATATTCTATGATTTGGTCATTGATAATCTGTGATAAATTATATTGGTAACAGAAATGCTGGTAGCTATGTTTGATTGAAAATATTTGGGTGTACTGAGTTACTAAAAATATATAGATTGGATTTTTGAAAAGAAAATTAAAAGAGAGAATTTGTAAATAAATTGGTTATTGAAAATTTGGGATAAATTGAAGAATGAATTGGAAAAGAATGAAAGTGATTTTAAAATTCTAATTAATAAGTTTCGAGTATGGAAAAGGGGATTTTGAATAAATAGAGTGATAATGAATTTTAAAACTTAAGTGATGTTATTTAAAGGAATAAAAGAATTTACTTTAAAATTCAAGGTTTAAATTTATTTGAAAGGATAAAGAAGAAATTTGGAAAATATGAAATGGGTATTTTCAGTTAAAATTTTTTAAATCATAATTAAGAAATAAAATCCGAAGTTAATGGGTTTTGAAATAAATTGAGTGAGGAAGGGAATTTATTTCAAAATGGAGTAACTTGGAAATCAATTTGAAAATTGATTTAAGTGTATGAAATTGGAATTTTAAAAGGGGATGGGACTAAGAAATTTATAAACTGAGTTTATAAAAGTAAAGTAATATATCAGTGGATATTTGGAAGAATAAATTCACAGTGGGAATTTATTATAGGAATGGGTAAATTTGTTTAAAAATAAATAGTGATTTATTTTTAAAAGATGTGAAAGAGAAGTGTATTTTCCTGGATAGCCAAGTACGTTTTCAAAGCAAATTTTTAATTATAAGTTAAAAGTTGTTTTAAAAGCATGTTTTATAAATTTATTATTTTTAAATGTTTAAATTTTAAAATAAGTATTTTTTTTCAATTTTATCTTAGTAGTAATTATTTAAAAGGTGACTTGGTATTATGTTTTAAAAGGATAAAGATTTAGTTTTATTATTTTATTAAGTAGCTTTATTTTAAATATTCTTAAAGTATATATCTTTGAATAAAGTACTAAAGTAGTTTTTTATTTAAATGTTTTAAAAGTATATTTTATAGTAAGTGTTTTAAATTATTTGTACTTGGTGATTTCAGTGGAAATGGAAAATATTTGGGAAATGTGTTCCGTGAGAGGAAGATGGTTTGGCACTGTTTTTAAAGGGTTGAAAAGTGGAAATATATCTTGTGAAGATATTTTGAGATTAATAAATATTTGGTGAAATTATTTATGTTTAATGGTTGTTTGTGAATGTTATTAGATAGTTAAATAACCAACTATCAATATTGGCCAATGCGCTGATCGTTTCGAAGAGACCGGTATCGGGATTTATTTCCTGAAAACCACTTTGATCCGGTTTGAATGTTTCGTGGGGAAAACAAGTTCTGAGTCGAAGATGGAGCAGTGAAGTGCAAGGGCTAGTCGCTACTAATCCTGAGGGTGATGTCAAAATAGATGTAGTAAGAGTAGTGCCTTCGGTTCCGTTCGAACCCGGAACGGACTTGTATGGATGAATGCTTTCAGAACATCGTTAAGAGGACGATGAGCATTCGAAGTGATATGATCTAAAAAGGTAACGCTTAGCTTCGATCCCCATCAACCAGGAATGACTTAAAATCGGGGATTATGCAGCAAGGCTAAGTGGGTAGCACCCATTGGGGTAAGGTCATCCCTGTTTAGATGTCCCTTTTTATTTCAGCTGTGTGGGCGGTTGCTGATCCCAACCACGGGGTGATCTTACTCGGGATTATCCAGTAAGGGGTAGTCCCAGTCTTGTGTTGCAGGGGATCGGGAGGGATCCTCGTTACGGTGGTCTAGGCCACGTACTATGACAGGTGGTACCCTAGTGCCTAGTCATTAGTTGGAAATCCATTCTCCATACGCGCCTTTACAGTTTTGATTGTGCCCAACTATTTGCTAAAACGTGAGATGCAAGCATTTCATCTAGATTTTATTTTACTTTCTATAGACACTATTATAATATCAGACGGATTTGATAAAAAGTGTTTTGGCTGTCGTAAGGTAAAAACCCGACATGTTTATTTATGGTGTGGTCTTACGAGATGCTTTTGTTTTCAAAAGAATTTTGAAACCTTAATAATCAATTTGAGTGTGGTTTTCTCATGCTGGTATTCCAGATTGACTCGGGTGTTATTTCACTATAATGCTCGGGTCAGACCGAGTATTATAGAATACGGGAAAGGATGCGGTGGAGCTCAGGAGACGGGTTGGATGGCGATACGTACTTCCGTACTTGTATGAAATATTCCGCTATGTTGATTAGCTGTTTATTCAGTTTTGTAAGGACAAGTTGTGATAACTGTCCAATGGTTTGTATTGTGGTTATCGTACTCTAATGATGTGATGTATAAACAGATATATTTTTCCTGTGTAAAGATCAGTTATTATCTATTATATTTTATTCTGTTGTGTTGGTAAGATTCTGATGTTGTTTCTATTTTCTTCTTCTACCTCTTTCTTCTTTAACCCTAACGGTACGTATTTCTGTTCACCTTGAGTTGATGTGTTGGAAAATAGTGTTGACTTAAGGGTACGGGTTTGCGGGCTGTTACATTAACAAATACACTGAAATGAATATATATATATATATATATATATATATATATGTTTATTATCATCAAACAAAAATCATATACTATCATACTCAACATTTAGTCCATTCGGAGTAATCACCGAGGGATATTTGCCATAGTCTCATTCCCCAAATGGAGGACCATCACGACCACAAATTAATTTAGCCCGTGTTGACCGGCCTTTTGGCAAAGCTGTATATAAGCGAATTTAACCCAACAGGCTTCACGATTTCAAGGCTGGGATATCATGGACTTGGTTCAAAAGGATGGAAGGATAATCAAATATGGACAATAATACGAAGCCAAGATTAAACGTAGTAGATGGATAAAGGATGCAGGGTGCTTGGAAGGTGGATATTGGCTTGAGTAAAGAAGGATCCGCATAAAATAATTTGATATTATATGGATCGATATAGTAGGGGTCGGCAAGGCATGAAGCAACATAAGATCGGCATACTTTGATTGGCTTAGGAAGTTATGTTTAATGGTTTAGAATAATAATGGATAGGCATGATTAGGCTCGGAAAAGAAAGGGATCGACATGATTGTGCTCATCATAGGAAGGGATTGGTGTGATTGGGCTCTGCGTTGGAAGGTGTCAACATGGAAGGAATTTGCGAAACATGGAGCGGCATAAAAGGGATCGGCATATCTTCATAGAACATGAAGGATCATCATACCTTCCAAGTGGCATAAGGAGGGATTGGCATCCTTAGAAAGATGAAGAATCGGTGCTACTCCATCATAAAAAAAGGGATCGACGTTTTGCATAAAGGAGAAGGGGTGGGCATTTTCCTGAAGGATGAGGGGTCGACATGCTGCAAGGTGGATGGATCGATGTAGCTTGTTGGAAGGCTATGTGTTAGCACATTTCAAGGAGGGATCGACATTGAATTAAGTGGAGGGATAACGATCGGTAGTGCTTGGGCAATTATCATTTTTAGACGATTTAGGCTTTCCGATTGTTATGGCGGGCCCATGTAGGTGAGAATACCCTATAGCTGAAGTTTCCCCTATAAATACAATAAGCTTGGCTTCACAATGAGGACTTTCATTCTTCTTTTCTTCATCTTCTACCTAGAGGTTATTTTGACATTTCTCATTTGGTATTTCCAGATTGTAACTATAATCAAATTTCAGTATAATAAAAAGGATTGTTTTGGAGTTGACATATGTTGGAGTTAGCCGAACCACTACAAATATTGTCTCTTTTACATGCTTTCATTTTAGTTTGGTTATTCTTAATATTATATTCTCTACATCAATTGCTATCTGTGATCTATTGCTGGATATTGGTTCTTTCGTGTATAATTGGGTGTTGGTGACCAATTTTGAACCCAACATTTTTATGCTTTCACTGAGAAGTCTTGCACTTAGGGATTTGGAAGTTATGATTTTGGATTTGAAAGCTTGTGAACTTGGATTTAGAAAGAAATGGCTAGGCAATCAATAAGGAGACAGAGAACGGAGAGGAGCCATTAGGAAGGAAGCCAGGAGGCTTCCTCAGGAGCTAAGCAGACCTCAATCTTTATTACCAGAGATGAGACGGAAACAATGATTGATGTTATGTAGGAAAGAATGCTAAAAAGACAGGAGGAAACAATGTAGAACCTACTCCAATAGAATGGACAAGGTGGAGTGCAAAACTAGGGAAATGGAGTAGCAGGAGACGCTAGGAGTGTGGATCATGGAGCTAGAGCAGCAGGTGCTGAGGAAGTCCGGAATCAAAACCATGGAAACGGAACAACCAGGATACAGGATAGAGTGGAGTCATCGAGAGCAGCCCTTAACCGACAAGGAACAATTGGCCAAAGCAATGTCGATCGTTATAGAATGATTGATGCTGATCGTTCCACACATTGGGGCATGCTTCCAGGTTATATTGGCTCCACTCCAGGTAGGATATCGGGTGGTGTTGTGCAGTTTGGCATTGATTGGGATATGTGTGCTCATCCAAAAGAGAAAATTTAAGGATTCCCTCGTGCACTCATGAGGGGGCAGGTTGGAGATAACGGACAATGACTTGCACTTGATGACAATAATAGGCTGGGGGAAATGATCAGACAGGCCATGAGAGGAGGATTGGTAAATAGAGATTTGAAAGATGTGAATAGGAGCCCTTGCGCTCCTACGATTAGGAAAGCTAGGAATCCGCCGAAATTCAAACTACTAATGCGGGAGAGATATGATGGAAAAACGGGTCCCATTGTTCATTCGACAAGTTACATGAGGCACATGGAATTGCTGAGGGCATCGGAGGAGTTCATTGGAAAGCGGCTCTATGGTCCGTGGACAGAATTGGTTGAAATGTTTATAAGGATGTTTAGAGTTCGCATCTTGAGAACCAAAAATGTGATGAGTTCGGCAATACTGAAATAGAGGTTTGGAGAGTCCCTAAGGAATTTCCTAACATGTTTTAGTGTTGTGGCAGCATCGATAGTTTGCCCAGATCCATCAATGGTTTTGATGGCGGCTTTATCTAGCATTGCTGATGGCATGGAGTTCAAGGATTCACTAGCATGGGATCTACCCATTGATTTAGGTGAGTTTTACCATGAAGTAGAAAGGTTCCTGCGATAGGAAGATGCACGAGTAAACAAACCAGAGGTAAATGCCATGCAAAGTGGAGAATCATCAAGAGACATAAACCGGAACGTTAAGGGAAAACAGAGAATGAATGACGATAGTAATATCTCCAAAAGGCAATAGAGAGAACCAGAAATCTCCCCTTACACGGATTTGACTAAAATAATGTAAAGGATTTATTTGGATACTCAAGGGCCCCTCCAATATTGAAGATCGAAAAAAAGGGAACTCTCCAAATGAGTTTGGTCATCAGGAAAGCGATGCCTATTTCATGAGCTGGATAGGCATAATAATAATGACTGCAGGCATTTGAGGGATATCATTAAGGAACATGGGATGAATGGTCATTTGCAACAATATATAAGGAATCAAGCTGTGGCAGTGGAACATGAGCAGCCACTGCCCACCTCGAGTGAAGATGGCACTAGATCAAAGCATCGTCGTCGGCATATCATCAATTGATTGGATTTATGTCGTGGAATAAGTAATAAACCCCGCATTAAAACAACTAAGTCCATACACATGTGCGGGATTAAGGATGGTCCCTAGGCATGCTTTGAGATGACGATGAACCGTGGTGCTTGGGTTTATGAAATTTTTTCTTTTCCATTTACCGCATACTTTTGTTTTTCTAATACTATGGCTATTTGGTTTTTTTAACTGTACGGGCTTTTATTTTATATTTGACCAACTGTACTCTAGAATGATTAAATCTTGATTAACGTAATGAATAACACTGGTCATGGTTACGGCCCCGACTAGAGAATCGAGGCAATAATCGCGAGTTAGGAGTCACTTTGCCGGAGAGCAACAAAATGTACTCGAGCATGGATAAGTCCTCAATTTAGGATCGAGGCTGCAGTGGGATACCCCGCGGATCAAGTCCGAGATTCGAGAACGAGGCTAGAATAGGATATCCAATGGATTATTTCATGGACTAGAGATCGAGGCCGGAGTAAATGCCCCATAAATTAAGCCCTCGACCGAGAATTGAGGCCGAAGAATATAACGCAATAAATCATCCGGTATGGACAATGCCCACCAAGATATAGGACGCTACGCCAGTGAAAGACACTATCGGCCTACTTAGACCGTCGAGTATGGATCATGTTCGGCAAGGACCCGAAGAGGTCTCGGATTTGGATTAAATGACCTGCAGAGGTCTATGGATTTAGATATGGACCCAGAGAAGTCCCAGGTTTGGATTAAACGACCCGAAAAGGTCTAAGGATTTGAACATGGACCTAGAGAGGCCCCGGATTTTGATAAAATGACTTGGAGAGGTATAAGGTATAAGGATTTGATATGGACTCGCGGTGGTCCCGAATTTGAATAAATTGATCCGGAGAGATCATGAATTTTATTAATGGATTTGGGATCGATTTGGAATTGGATATCAACTTGGAACAGTCATGGATTTCACTAATGATCCAGATAGATCAAGAAAATGGATTAGTAAGAGATCGAATTCAAGGATGAATAAGATAACAACAAATATGGACTCTGGATTTATGACAATTTGGGGGTTTCAAGATGATCCATGAATTTGAAGTAGTTCATCTAAGAGCTTGTCTTATCTAGGAATTCGCCTGATAATTCCTGTTCGTTGCTTATTTTTAAACCAAATTAAGATTGCAGTGATGCAAAATAACAAAATAACTCCATTGCATTTTCAAAATTTATGAAAGAGAACGCCTAATTTTATCTACTAAAATACCATTCTCAACCCGTTCGTCTTCTCCTCTTTTCTATAATAATAACAGCAATATCAAATCATTCATTTTCACAATAAGAAGAGCACAAATGGCGGCTTGTAACATTCATCCAATTCATTCAGACTTTGTTAACACAGAGCGCCACATTGCCGCCGCTGCTATGCGATAGGACTACTAAATTAACTCCAAGATGTGGAGCAAGTGCAAAGTGCATAATTTAGCTATGTAATTCATCACCAACCCAATCTCTTCAATCACCACAAAATAGCTACGTGGTCCATTCTTTACGACTTAACAACAACCACGTTCTGGATGGATTTGGTCATTTTGGACAACTCCGATGAAAACCCTATGCCGGTGAAGTATTCACCTCATCAGCCAATATGGGTTGAACCCAATCATCAACCTAGTCAATGGTTCTAGACTTGCTTCCCCTTCCAAATGATCTATGATTAAAGGGTCGTCTTACATTTCTATAAATTATCCCCAATGTTTAATTCTAGAATAGTGACACTTTTTTGAATGTGTATAAACTAACTGATTATTTTGAAGAATGTAACTCATAACAGTATATAAGTTAATGTTTTGAAGTTCTGGTTTAGATAAATTTCTGGAGTGATGTTGTTTAATTGAAATGTGGTTAAGGGATTAAATTTTTTATTAAATGATGTTTTGTCATGCAGGAAGAAATTAGAAGGTTTGGGTCACTGACTTAAAAGAATAATTGGTTTCACCAATTCTTAAATTTGTTGATCCCACCTAAACAATCTCCCTTAAAAGGCCTAAATATAAACACATACAAATTTTAAGTCAAAAACATGACAGTCTAAGCATACGGCAATGTCGAAAGGTTCATAGAGAAAGCTTTTAACGAAGTCGGAATGTTTACCTAATGGTCTTTTAATAAAGTCTCAAGGATAAAAGGAAATAGCCCTTCAGTCTTTTGAAACCTCTATGGAAACCCAAACCGATTCCAATGTAACATGAAGATAAGCAGCGAGAACTTCCGACGTGACTAAATCCAAAATCTTCAAATTCCTAAATTTGAAAATATTGATATTATTAATATTGTCGAAAGTTCTGGTAAATTTTTTTAAAATATGCCATACCTGTTGAATTCGAAAGGTTCCAAGTTTAACTCATGAGAACTTTAAACATTTCAACAAATATGGGCATAAGTAACACTAAGGTTGAAGATTTCCAACCTTGTCAGTATCTGATTGACGAAAGATTTGATACTCCCCTACCTTGTTGGGAGCTTGTTGTTGAAAGGTTGGACCATTTAGTTATCTAACCTTTCGACAACAATTGAAGGTTGGCATCACAATATTTTCTGACCACCTTGAAAGGTACAAAGAGGGCAATTTCATTATTGCAACCTTATTATCCTTTGAAGGGTTGGAAGGATCATTATGGGTTACCAAAATTGTACACTAGTGGGTTCCAGGCTACCCTATCAAGTCTGGTCAAACCTGTATCCAATAATATATCCAGTTTTCAAATCTTCCTTGAAGAAAAAGTAAGAGAGGAGGCTACTCCAAAGTTTTAAACCGAATGTGAGAAGTTACCTTATTGTTCAAGAAATTTAGGATAATTCTTTTACTTTTACTCGATAATTTTGTTTGTAGGAAGAGGAGGAGGAAAGATAAGCAGAATACTACATAAGAAATATTACAAAAATTCTCAACCGATTGAATCTGACTCAAATAGATGTCCTGGATTGGCACATGAAGGACAAGAAGCGATAATTTTTATAGCTTATGATAAAGGTGACTTGAAAAGTCAAGAGCGTCCCTTCAAATTGGGGGGGAGAGGGGAAAATGTTGCACTAAAAATCAACCTTCCATAAAAATCAACCTTCCATCTATGGCAAAAAGTCTCTCAATAAAGACTGAAGTGAAGGTATTCAGTTCAAACCTTTTGAAAGAGAAGAAGGGATGCAGTCATCAGAATTCATTAACATCAATCATTTCGAAAGAGTTAAATGGTTCCAAGCTGTTCTTAACTTCCAAAGGGGGATGAACAAGTTAAAGCAAGTGCAAGCAACTCTATAATGGCCTTCTCGAAAGAATAGCCAACCTTTCGAACCGGTTAAAGCACTTCCAGGTTACCTTTCGGCAATGACGAAATGTTTATGAAGAGAGCAACCCTCACAAGTCAACAAAGAATGAAAAACAACCTTTTGACATCATTGAAGAGAAATCTTCCAACAAGGTCGAAAGGTTCACAACAACCAAAAGAAGAGCAACCTTTTGGCAAGGTTGAAATGTTCATAACAATATGAAGAAGACAAACCCTTCGATAAAGGCGTAAGGATCATGAAGGCATACGAGTAACAAACCTTTCGACAAAGGTAGAAGGTTCATAATAGCAGATTAAAAAGCAAACCTTTTGATAAAGATGAAGGGTTTAAGGCGGCATATAAATGGGAGACCTTCTAACCTAGTCGAGAGCATGAAGTCGAAAGGAGGGCCGCCTGCATTTATAAATAAGACCTAAGATGTCTGGTTTCGAGGATCATATTTTCTCTCATTATAACTTTGTATCTTCTTGAGAAAATAATTATTACCGTACTTGAGTGTGATTTGGGAATTTTAATAAAAATGAAGCATTTTATTGGATACAGCAGGATTGGCTTTAGAAAAAGGACTTTCATTCTGCTTTTCTTCATTTCCTACCTAGAATTTACTTTACCGCTTCTCATTTGGAATTTCTAGATTGCAACTGTAATCAAATCTCACTATAATAAAAATGATTATTCTATAGTGGACGTAAGCCAAAGATAGCCGAATCACCGTAAATCTTATCACTTTTACTTACTTTCATTTTAATTTGGTTATTCTTCATATTATATTCTCTACAACATATACTATGTGTGATATGTAGCCTATTGTAGGAGCATTCATGCATAATTGGGTGTTGGTGGCCAATTTTGATGCCTACAGTGTGGAATGTCCCGATCTTCTTATGTAGCTTCTCTTTCTCATCACCAAGGTAATTGAATCAGAGACAAGGATGTTCCAAGTAAAGTTTTTATAAATCTATATGAAAACTGTATTTTGCTTTTTTTGAAGATTCTAAAATTAACTCCCTTTTAAGATAAATCTTCTTAATTTAACTTATTGACTTAAGTGGTTTCTAGAAGATAGCCTGAGAAATAGTCACTCTGTGCTTATATAATGAAATGTGGCTAAGCATAAAATGCAAGACTAAAAAAAATGTTCACAAATCAATATATCATTACCTGTTTACAATCATTCATCTGTTTCATACAAGATGGACTTAGTAAATAATTCAGAAACAAATTTTTCGTTATCATACTTAAGTTTTTAAGGAGGTAAATCTTTGGGAATGGATTTGACTCGTGGTATATTCCAACAATCTCCAGGATATGGGTTAGATCTGAATTTGTCCAAGTATCTTTTATGTAAGCACCTAAGTAAACCACTACAAAATTCACCTCCATATGAAAAGTAAACGATGAGGTGAATAAAACTGGCCTTATATAAGAAATTAAATCTTGAATCTCTTTTAAGAGAGCGTCATAGCAAAGGCGCGCTCTCCTTAGCCGAGGGGTAGCTTCTTGATACTTAAAAGATGCTAACACTGCTGCACTTCTATTTAGTCTATTATACTTGTCAAAAGTATATTGTGCTCCATCTACTGCTTGTCCAACTCCCAATATAACTTTTTTAGCTCTGCTAGCTTCCTTTCAAGTTTAGTCTTTTAGGGGTGAACAGTTTTCTTTATTATCTAAAATAGACGATTTACACTATAATTATCTTCGAATAAAAAGACGTTTAAATAGAGAATCTCATACCTGAGATATTGGGACTGATCTTGGGAAGCTTGTTCTTTCTCCTTCGACGCTTTAACATCAATAAAAGGCAATATCTTCTTAAGAGGCAGAAGGTGCAGCAGTTTCAGGAGTGACTGCTTTTTGAGGATACAAATCTTTCTCATGAGGTCTTGTATTATTATCCCTATCTTTGTCAGAGGACTCAGTGTAGCCCTCTCCATCACCACCAAAACCTTGGCCGACGTTGGAGTTATCATCATTATCATCATCATTATCATCACCATCGCCTTCATGCACTTCTTCTGCAACATCATCTTTGTTACCTTTATGTTCAAAGTCAGATTCGATTTCGAAGGAAGGGACTTCAAAAGAAAGAATCTTGGTGGCGTCAATCTCCTCCTTTTCAACGGCTTTAATTCCTTGCTTCATCTGGTTAATCTTGCCTATAACTCCATTAACAAGGGCAGAGTCGAGTGAGTCGGCGTAAGCGAGCATCAGAGCTTCTTAGAAAGTGTTCATAATGACCTCATCAAGTGTAGTATCGAGGAATTGTGACGCTTCCTTTTTAGCACCTGAGATAGTGCCGACTTCCAGTTTCAGGGAGGCTTTGTTCTTCTCCAACTTCTCTATCGAAAAGGCATACTTTACTTGCATTCGAACCTTCTCCTCATCAAATTCTTCTATGGTATTTGCATTACCATGTTTTCATCGATGAGGTGTTATTGGGCTTTCCTTTCCTCTAAATTTGTGGATTCCGACTGTGTGAGAGAAACTCCCAATCGCTCTAGTTTGGATGTAGCTTCATCTTTTTCTACCGATAAGGTAGTGACTTGATCCTTTAGGGTAGAAATTTCCTCCTTAAACTTGGAGGATTCGATAGAAGATTGGGATTCCTGCTCGTGCAAAGATAACCAAATCTTGGAAATTTGAAAGAAGAAATGCAGCGCAAGTAAGAAATTGATAGAAAAACGATAATGATAAGGTCTGGTGAAAAGAAACTTACCTAGAGTTGTTGTTATATCAGAGAACGATAGTGACCCATTAAGTTAGAAATGGTGGAAAGTAGGTGGATGTAGGAAAAGGATGCAGAATGTAAGATAGACTGGACTATCTCTTAAAATTAATGGAGGGAGGAGGAGATGTTGTCCTTAGAGGATTGCACTTTTAGGTGGGGGTAAACTCCAATGATTTTTACATCTGCTCAAGTGCATCTGCAGAGCTTGAAGTAGTGATATGAAAAAAAGGATCGACTTTGGTAGGAGTCGTCTTGGATTTATCATGAAGAGCTTTGACAATCGGACTCTCTGATGTTTTGTCAAGAGATAAAGATTCCTCCTCCTAAAAATCGAGAATATTGATTACTTTAACTATTTTGAGAGGTGTTTCGGCCTTAGTTGATTTTGCTAACTTTCTCTTCACTGCCATCTTAGTCTTAGCAAGAGATTTAGCAAAGGTTTCGCATGAGAAGTCGTAGGAGGAGGAACTAGACCACTAGCAAGCTTTTCAACTTGAGGAGCAGCTGAAGAGAATTCAAGCAGATTATAAGTTAGCAGAATAATTTGGAAAGAAATACATTAGTAGATAACAAGAGCAACGTTTATAGCTTATCGGAGTGGTCAGAACAAATAGGTGACATAAGAGAGAAATTTGCAGGCTCTCCCATGGAAAGGAAATGTTTTCTTTTTGGCATATGCTGGATTTGAGAATGTTTTCCCAGAACCCTTTGACCAGAATAAATGAGAGAATGCTTCTTCAAGTTTGTAGAATTCAACAGCTTCAATCGGTTTCCAATCTTACTAGAAGCTACAACTACAGCCACCACCATTTTCTTATTGGCCTTATTATGTTCTTTAGCAGAAGAACCAGACTTATGGCAAAGATTAGAAAAGAAAAGTAACTGGATAGAAGGAAAATAATGAAAACCTAAACTTATGGGGAGTAGAGAAATTCCTTATGATGTTTAGGAAGTATTTGATGAAGAAAACCTGATTCTCCCAGTCTCTAAATTTGTTCACTCCATCTGATATTTGCTTCTTAGGAGGATTTTCCCTAAAGATTTGGTTGTTCAGATTATTGAGTTTGACCAGTCGGTCGAGGTGATTCAATACTTCAATGTTTAAAGAAGGCAGACTAGATTCTAATGCCATCAACTCCAAAGATAGAAGGTAAGTATATACATTTTGAGACAACTGGATTGGAGCGATTTCAAGATAAGAAAGAAACCTAGGTAAGAAGTCCGGGAATGGAAGAAACCCTACATGCCATATGTGTATAACGGTGTATGCAACGAACCCTTTGGGAGGGCAGCAGATGGTGACTGTATCTATAGGTGGAATGGCTTCCACTCCAGTGATTCCATAGTCCTTGAGAATGACAGCAACATCATCTTATGTAGATATCAAAAGGCACTTTGTAGTACCTTCAACCTTCTTTGGAGAGCTCATGGTTCTACGAGGTGAAAATATTTTAATTAGAATTTTTAGTCTGTTATGAAGCTAACATTCTTTAAAGAATTAGCAAAAAACTACTATGACAACTTAAATGTCAAACAAAACATGAAACCTCAAATTCTTTAGAAAACATTAAAGTTGAAAACGATTGAGCTTATGACTAAGTCGAAAGGGGAAAAAAATTTAACACTTAACATACACCTCTTAACAATGTCGAAAGCCCAAATATAAATGTCTACTGAGCTTTCGATAAGGTTAAAAGGGAGGCCTCAAATATATGTCTAATCGGCACTTTTCAACACCGTCGAAACCTACAATCATAAGTTTTTATAAGGAGTATGAATGCTTTCAAAACCTTACGTACCTACTGAGTCAAAAGGATCTAAGTTAAAATCATATTGCTAAAAATAAAAGAACATGGAACGTCTCAACAATATTAGAGAAAGGTGATTATAGATGGTTTCGACTCTTTAGTTTCGAAAGGTTTTGATAGGGTCGAAAGGACATCATTGTTTCGAAAGCATGCTAAAAGAAAAGTTTTAATTAGTAGAACAGGTTTCGACCAAGTTGAAGTGCTTAGCTTGATTCATGAATTTTATAAAGTGTGATTTCTTCAACCTAGGCTTTACAATATATCAATCTCAAACTTAAAAAAATTTAAAACAAGTTATATCTCTTATTATGAAACCCATGAGACAAAATCAATACTTTCGAATATGCGGGTTACGATGCAATGACCAACCTTTCGAAAGGTATTAGAGCCAAAAGCATAAGACTGCTTACGAAGAGGTCAATTTCGTAGGAATTGAATAACCTTTCGATGAGATCAAGCAAATTAGCGCTGCATCACCTTTTTACCCCATCGAAAGATGTTGAGAAAATAAAATAAAAGTTACCTCATAATCCCTTTCGAAGAGGTAGAAAGGTAAATTTGTGGTGCCAATTTTCAGTTTTTACAATTCAGTGATCCCGTGTAAAGAAAACAGGAAATTCTTTCTTCCCCTAACCCGATTTCAACCCAGAAACATAGAAAAAAACATTAAACAAAAAGATTTAAATACGTATTAACTATATAAATTTAGAAATCTTTGAGGTAAAAGTTTGAGTTTTATAAAAATAGCAATAACAAAAGGATCTGAAATCGCAAAAAGTAAATCAAAATGAAAATTAAGAAAAGTAGTAAGTCAAATTTAATCAGGAAATCAGACCGAGGAATGCTCTCAGTACAGTTAAAATGCAAACAATTTTCAGTAAATCAAAATCAAAAATTGAAGTCCTGATTATAAAAAACTGGAAGTTGAAATCCACAATAAAATAAAAACAGAGAGTACTTTCAACATCGAAATAAATAAAGCTTACCTAAGATATAAATCTTTCGACTAGTGTAGATAAAAGTTAGGGATTTGAGAACGGTGATGTTTTCTCAGAGATAATTAAATCGGAGCAAGTGAGAAGGAAGAAAAACAGAACGCACTTTATAGGAAAAATCAGAAAGGATGGCATGCCATTCGATCGGATTCAAATGAACGGTCCAGATTCGCATGGGAATACCAAAAGGCGGGAGGATTCTGGGTTTTGACATGCTTAACATGGAAAGTGAAGAGCATCCCTTTACAAGGAGAGGGGCAAATGATAC
This sequence comes from Allium cepa, assembly GCA_030765085.1. NCBI lineage: Eukaryota > Viridiplantae > Streptophyta > Magnoliopsida > Asparagales > Amaryllidaceae > Allium > Allium cepa. Next base: position 704,080,169 of record CM060938.1, on the reverse strand, counting down.
TACTACAACTCCTTTCAACCTAGTCGAAACTAATTTGAACAAAAGATGAGGAAGAACAAGCAGAAAAGTGCTTCGGCTAAACCTTTCGAAGGAGTCGAAGGGATGGTACAACAAAAGTCCAAAAGATATAGAGCCTTTCAAAGAGGTCGAAAGTATACTATAGTCAAGGTATAGAACATTCTCAATCTTTCGAAGTGGTCGAAGGGCTCGAAAGCGCCCTCCATTTCAGTAACCACTTTTGAAGCCAACGATTCGATATAAGAAAAACATTTGACTTTGAATTGGGAAAAATACCACTTTATGGTCAAACAAGGCATAGTCCTTGCACATATCGTCTCAAATAAAGGCATTGAGATAGATAAAGCAAAAATCGACGTAATTTCAAATCTACCCATTCCCAAATCTGTTAAGGACATTCGATCATTTATAGGACATGCTAGCTTTTACCAACGCTTTGTGAAAGACTTTAGCAAACTCGCTGGTCCTTTGACGACTCTTCTTGGAAAAGACGTTCCTTTCGATTTTAACTCTGATTGTATATCTTCTTTCGAACGTCTTAAGAATGAACTCATTTCTGCTCCAATCATTTACGCACCAAATTGGGATCTTCCTTTCGAAATAATGTGTGATGCTTTGAACTTTGTCGTTGGTGCTGTTTTAGGACAATGCATCAATAAGAACCTTCACGTCGTTTACTATGCGAATATGACTTTGAACGACGCTCTAATCAACTACACAACAACTGAAAAAGAGCTTTTAGCTGTCGTTTTTGCGCTTGAAAAGTTTTGACCTTACTTGATAGGTTCACACATTACTGTATACACTGATCACTCTGTGCTTCGATATCTCTTCGCTAAAAAGGATGCTAAATCCCATCTGATTCGTTGGATTCTTTTACTTCAAGAATTTTACCTTACAATCAAAGACAAAAATGGATCCGATAATGTCATAGCTGATCACTTATCTCGACTTTCAAACGCACCATCTTCTTTGTTGATCAATGAAAACTTCCCCGATGAACAATTTCTTTCGATTTCAATCGATCCATGGTACGCTGATATAGTGAACTATTTAGTCACTAAAGAAACTCCCCCATCTTGGTCCAAATAGGAAAAATGCAAATTCATGTCCCAAGTGAAATATTTCTATTAGGACGATCCATACTTTTTCAAATATTGTCCCAACCAAATCATCCGACGTTGCATTTCGGATGATGAGATCAAGAGTGTTCTTTTGTTTTTCCACGATCAAGCGTGCGATGGACATTTCGGTCCTCGAAAAACTACGAAAATTGTGTTTCAATGTGGTTTCTATTGGCCTTCTCTTTTCAAAGATTCGTTTGAATTTTATGAAACTTGTGATCGTTCTCAAATGCTTAGACGAATTTCTCAACGAGATGTGATGCCTCTAAACCCCATTCTTACGATCGAAATCTTTGATCATTGGGGTATCGACTTTATGGGACCTTTTCCCAATTCTTTGGAAAACTTGTATATCCTTCTCGCTGTCAACTACGTTTAAAAAAAGGTCGAAGCTGTTCCTTGCAAAACAAACGACCATAGAATTATTGTGAAATTTCTCAAAGAAAACATCTTTTTGAGGTTCGACACACCTCACACAATAATCACTGATAACGGAACCCATTTTTACAACCGTTCTTTTGAAACTTTAATAAAAAATACTCGATAACTCACAAGTCATCCACTCCATATCATCCTCAAACTTGTGGCCAAGTTGAAGTTTCAAATCGTCAAATAAAACAAATCTTGGAGAAAACTGTCAACAAGCATCGAAAAGATTGGTCTCAGAAATTGATCGACGAGCTTTGGGCTTATAGTACCGCTTTTAAAACTAACCTTGGGATGTCCCCATTTTGTTTAGTTTACGGTAAGTTTGCCATTTACCCATTGAAATCGAACATAAAGCATTGTGGGAAATAAATAACTTAAACTTTGATCTTGAGAAAGTTGACGAAAATCGAAAACTACAACTCAACGAACTAGAAGAACATAGGAGCGACTCGTATGAAAATGAAAAAATTTACAAAGAAATAACCAAAGTTTTTCATGACAAGTCAATCCTAAGAAAAACGTTTTCGCCTAACCAGAAGGTTCTTTTATATGACTCGAGACTTCATTTATTCCCTGGGAAACTTAAATCAAGATGGACCGAACCAATTGTGGTACACCACATGGTGCCGTAGAAATAAAAACCCATGGGATGGATCGATTTTCAAATTCAATGGTCATCGTTTAAAACCTTTCTTGGAATTGCCCGGTAACCAAGAGGAGGAGCTCATGATTCTTCATGAGCCAAGCTACGTCTAGTAAGAATATTAACCCTCTTTTGTAAATATGTACATACTTTTCCCCATAACACTCATTGTATCATGCATTGACTTTAGAGGCACAGTCAAAACTATGTGTGGGGGGAGTCTCATTTTCAATTTTTTTTAGTTTCATGGCTTTTTTGAATTTTCATTTTCTTACCTAAAAAAATCTCAAAATTCCTAAATCTCAAAAAAAAAATTCTTCTTAGCATTTTGATTTATTTTTGAAGAAACATTATGGGATAAGTATATGTTTTGGTCAATAAATTGAAATTTTTGAAAATTTATTTGTCTTAACAAAAATAAAAATGAAGTTTAATTACAAATAACAATGTTTTAACTAGTATATAGGAAGATTCATCTATTTTAATTATGAAGTATGTTCTAATTGAAAATCTTTATGTAAAAAAGTGGTAAATTTAAAGTAAAGAATATAACATTTTTATCTTATAAGTTAATTGGTGCTAAGATGATTTTGCAAAACAAGGTCATTTCTAATTTACTTCCACTTATTTGGAATTTATTGGCAATTCAAACCATCACTATTTTAATCTAATTACATTTTTATTCCATATATTTCAATTATATTTAATTTGTTAACACTTCAAGTTAAATTCGAATTTATAACTCAAGTTTTGAATCCACTAGCCATTTTCAATATACCACCAAATTTCAAGAACTCACAATTCAATTACCTTTACTTCACCAACAATTTAGGTCGATTTTAATTCATAACTTGGGTTTTATTTCCAACCTCCATCATAATCTCACAATTCAATTTCATTAACTAATTTATTATCTAATTAGTCTTTCCCAATTTATAATCCAAAGCTTGAATTTCTTCCTGATTTACAAATCATTTCCATTTATAAGCTTACAACATATCTTATCCGGATTTTTAAACACCCAGCTTTGGTTTGAAATTGTTTTTGAAATCTCCAACATCTCAAAAATCAAAATTCTCAAAAATTAAACCAATCCTGGTTGTATTCAAATTTCCTTTGAATTTTCAAAAACAACTAGCTTTTCTGAGCAAATCAATTTTTGGCAGCAATCCATCACATAGAAATTCGAAAATGAATACTGATGATGCGGCCGTCATCATCAGAATTATTTTTCAATAATCCAAGTGATTTCAATGCTATATTACTTTCAAAATCCCTTTAAAACAATTTCCTTTCAGAAATACTTTCAAAATAATAACGCCATCATTTATCTTTAAAACACTTCCAAAATTCCCGGGATTTAAATTTCCAAATCCTGCTTAAATCCATTTTACTATCAATCATTTGCATAGCTTATGCTCATACAAATTTTTATTTGATTTTATTTCAATTCATAAATTACATCTATAATTCATATTTAAAAATTCCATTCTATAATGAATTTATCCCTTAAATTTTAGTTATATTTCAATTTCTATTTAAATTTTTACTTAACAATGATAATATTTTAATATTATCATTTCTAACATCCAAGCAACCATATAATAGCTATATAGTTTACCAAAAACTTTCTTTATATCAAAAATATATTTTTGGGTAAACTTATTTCATTTACCCATATTTAAAACAATATCGTGTCAATTGTCCTATTCAAGTGTTTAGAAATCCCTTCGATACAGTTGTCCAGACTGTGCCGACGAAGGTTCATATGCCACTCCATAAACCAATCAACACAATATTAAAACAATTTATATTCACTAACAAATACGCGCTCATATCTAATACGCTCAAACTCATTTTAGAGTACTACGGACTCTAATTTTAATGAGTAATTCCCACCAGAGCCAAGGTTATCTCCAACCTAAGCTCTGATACCAAGTGTAACAGCCCGCAGATTCGTACCCCTTGAGTCAACACTATTCTATCTAAATCAACTCAAGTTGCACAAAAATACGAACCATTTGGGTTAAAGAAGAAGAGGTAGAAGAAGGAAATAGAAAACAACAACAGAATCCAACCATCGCAGCGGATAAAATATAATAGATAATAATGACCTTTACTCAAAATCAAATATATCAGTTTATATATATTACATCATCAGAGTACATCAATCACAACTCAACATCAATAACATACAAATGGATACACAACAACTCAACACAGCGGAAATATATATATATATATATATACAAGTACGTGAGTACGTATCGTCGTCCAGCTCGTCTCCTGAGCTCCACAGCATCAAAACCTGTAGTCTATAATACTCGGTCTGACCCGAGCATTACAGTTAAATAATACCCGAGTCAGTCTGGAATACCAGCGTGAGAAAATCACACCCAATTGATTATTAAAGTTTCAAATTCCTTTGAAAATAAAAGCATCTCGTAAGACCACGCCACAAATAAACATGTCGGGTTTTTACCTTACGATAGCTAAAACAATTTTTATAGAAATCCTCTGATATTATAATAGTGTCTATAGAAAGTAAATAGAATCTAGCTGAAATGCTTGCATCTCACGTTAACCGTACGGGCACGTAGGGAAAATGGATTCCAACTAATGGCTAGGCACTGGGGTACCACCTGTCACAGTACCTGGTCTAGATCAGCGTACCGAGGAGCCACCCTAACTCCCCTGCAACACAAGACCGGAACCATCCCTTACTGGACAGTCCCGGGTAAGATCACCCCACGGTTGGGATCAGCAACCGCCCACTAAGCCGAAATAAAAGGGACATCTAGACAGGGATGACCTCACCCTCCAGTGGGGGCTACCCACGAAGCCTTCCTGCATATCCCCTGATTTTCGGCCATTCCCATTTGATGAGGCTTAAGGCTAAGCGTTACCTTTTTAGAACATATCCCTTAGAATGCCCATCGTCCACCTGACGATGTTTCGCAAGCATTCATCCATACAAGTCCGTCCCGGGTTCGAACGGAACCGAAGGCACTGTTCCTACTACATCCATTTTGGAAATATCCTCAGGATTAGTAGCGACTAGCCCTTACACTTCACTGCTCCATCTTCGAATCCAAAATCGTTTTTCACGAAACGTACAAACCGGATCGAAGTGGTTTTCGAGAAATAAATCTCGATCCCGGTCTCTTCGAAACGATTAACGCATGGTCCAATATTGATAGTCGGTTATTTAACTATCAATTAAGATTCACAACGTCCATCACACAAAAAATAATTTCCCAAATTATTTATTAACTTCAAAATATCTCCACAAGATATATTCCTATTTTCAATCCTTTGAAAACAGTTTCAAAACTATCTTTCTTTTCATAATAAACTTTCTCAAATATTTTCTATCTTCTCTGAAATCACCAAGCACAAAACTAGAGAACAAATATTTTAAAACACTTTTCTTTGAAAATATACTTTTAAAACATTTAAATTAAAGCTACTTGAATAATTTGTTAAAAATACATACCATATGAATATTTGAAAATAAAGTTACTTAGCAAATATAAAACTAGATTTCTTCTTTTAAAAACAAAATACTAAGTTACTTCTTAATAATTACTACTAAAATAGATTAAAAGAAAATACTTACTTGCGACTTTAAATATTAGAAATAATAAATTTACAAAACTTGTTTTCTTTAAAACAATTTTAAAACATTTAATTGATATTTAAAATTTACTTTTTAAAAACATGTACTTGGCTATCCAGAGAAAATTCCAACTCAATCTCTTAAATCAATTTTCCCAAATTGATTTCCAATTTATTTTATTTGAAATAAATTTCTTTACTTTCATTTTAAAATTCATTAATTAGGGACTTATTATTAAGGTTATAATTTCCCGTTTTTTTTAACCCTTTTTAAGTGAAATACTGATTTCAGCTTTTCCCAACTTCTTTATTCCTTTCAATAATTTAAATCTTGAATTTTAAATAACTGTTTTATTCCCTTAATTAATATCACTGAAGATTAAAATTCATAAACTCTTTGTTTATTCAAATTTCCTTTCTATAATCAAGATTTAAAGCCACTTTATTTCTTCCCAATTCATTTAAAAATTTATTCAAATTTCTATAATTATTTTACTTACAATTTCACTTCTTTTATTATTTTACAAAAATCCAATTTATATATTTTTAGTAATTCATCATACCCAATTATATCCAATCGAACCATAGCATTCAATATACCAATAAAGATCATCATAGGATATCAAATAAATCACAACAGAGGGTATTAAATAATTTAAATAAATATTGAGGGGTCCAGTTGGATCCCTCCAACCTGTTTTCCCTGCATCCACAGATGTTAGCACAACATAATATACCAATTCCAGAATATATCATACTATAGCACATCAATCAATCAATTTCAACCATTCAAATAATTATTTAAATTTAATCATTTAAATTTAAATTTAAACTGAGTGAGATTAACTCACCTTTGATGTTTGCAATTCCAATCCAAAATCTCGACTTGTTTCTTCATAGTTTAAACCTTGTATAAATATTTCACAGTTTTGTTAATATTCGTACTAATCGTAATTAAATTATTTTTATAAATTTCATTTAAACCAATAATTAAATTTTATCAATTTTCTTAATTTCTCTTTACTGCAAATTTCTCTCTTTAACCTATATATATATTTAATAAAATAGAAATCTGATTCTATTGAACTTCTCCATATTTTAAAATCACTATCTTTCCAAAGTTTTATACTAACTAAACAGTATTTATATTTTTTTATTTTTTTTTACTGTGAAGTAAATTTCCCTTTTTATTAAACCTGGTTATCAAAATAAATTGAAACTTATACCTTCGTAAAACGCCAGCTCGAAGACCACAAAGTCACGACCTCGGCACGAATAGAATCCACCCCGTTCCCTCAGCAACAGCCTCACTTCTCTGCCTTTCCTCCACCCGTGCCCTAAATACACAACGCGACGCCGCCACAAGCTCAGACGACCCCCTTTAAGTCGCAACTGCCATCGCGCGCAAACAATTCGAGTCAAGCACCCACGAAGTTCGCGAGCGAACGCGATTTATTTTTACAGAGGAAGCGACCTTTTTTTTTGAAGGAAGATAAAGTAGGGGGGTTTAAAACGAAGGAGTGAGGCTTCTCGTACAAGGTAGATCGGCTAAAGGAGAAAAAAAATTTGACCTAACGATTTATAATATTAGTTAATTATAACATATCTCATTTGCAAGAGGGTGATAGCCGATATCTAAGCATGCTTAAATAAGTTAGGTCATATACAAGTTGTAAAAGACGGACTTTGACCAGTCAACCAGTATATAATTTTTTTTTTTAAATTTCGATTTAATTTCAACACGTTTACATATCGTACTGTCACACAATAACTCTGATCCATACGAAATTTGAAATCCGATAATAATTCAATATTACGGACCCAATGGAACTGGTTTCATCGAATTCCGAGACTGTGCCTCGGAAGGCTATTTTCAAATATCAATTTAAACTATAGAATTTTAAAACGGAACAAACCACTGTTAAATTCAATTTTATAACTTCTACTATCTTCAGTGTTATTAATATAAATTCCACAAGCCATCAAATTATTTTTAACACGCTTAGAATCCCAGATTCAACGTTTTACCCAACTTTAACTTATGTAATTAAATAATTGAATTATCACATCATTGGTGATATTTGAATTCAAGTTAAAAATTAACATTTAAATATTCAAAATTAATTGAATATTCCAATTCCAATTGCTTAAAATTTTCGGGTCGTCACAATTTGAGTTGGCGCATATCATCTTCTAAAAACAAATGACTTATACGATCACGAACGACCATATCACAATCAACATTACTTAATTCAACTCCTTCATTTTCATATTTTAGGATGTGATCCATTCGATCTAAAGAAAAGAATACCGGTTTTCTCCAAACCAAACTCCAAACTCAATCAACTTGGTTTTGTATATTTTTATGACCAAAATTAAGATTGGCATTGAATAGCTTAACCATAATTTGATTTATCTTGTGTTTGTTTTCATCAATATCAATTAAGGACTCCAAATTGTTATGATGATCCAATTCTTGTATATGTTAAAGAGAGAAATCAGAAAATTTTATGAACGAACCTTCAAAAATACGATAATCTTGCATTCTTCTCCATCATCTAACCACGGTATCATCGAAAACCCATTGTTGGATTTGGTCGTTGAAAGGAGCTTGAGAGGATGAAGTTTCTTGACCTTTTCTTTTTGGAGCCATTGAAATTGAGTTTTGAGTATAAAAATTTGATTTTTGAATTTTTAGGTTTTCGGAAAAGTTAAAAATCTAAAGTAAAAGTGAAGAGAAAATGTGAGTTTGGAGGATAAAAGGTGAGGTTGGGTTGGTAGGAGCAGTTAGTTTGCCTCAGATCTACGAACCAGTCGACTAAATCAGGTGTTTAGTCGACTACAGATAAATTTCAATATTTTTGAATTTCAGGTTTAGTCAACTGAAGGCCTGATTTAGTTGACTGAATCTGGATTATGAAAATTTTAACTTCTGGTCCAGTCGACTGAACCAATGTGGTGAGTCTGCTGTAATCATACTTTGATTACGGAGTCAGTCAACTGATTCACTGGTTCAGTCGACTGGCCTGTGTCATTTTTCCCAATAAACCTTTTTTTTTTAGTTTTTGTGTATATTTATGAAAATATAATTTTATTTATAATAAAACATTGTACATAGTTTATTATTCGAAAAATGTAATACAATGACAACTTCTCTTATTTTGAAGGGCTAGTAGTTTTGAATCTCTGTAGCTCTTTGCGTCGAACGTTGAATGCTTCATTTCGATCCTATGAGTTCGGTGAGACCAGTGGTCGAGGTGGGGACGAAGTAGTAGGACGACGAATGGGCGTAACTACTTCTTTGTCGATTGGATTGGATGAAGCGCTATAGAATTTCATGGCAATATGTTCTATAATGCCTAGATATCTTGAATTGATTTTCTGCTCGTAATACATTTGGCGCTGAAGCATCAACGACTCCTGCTGATTGTGATGTATATCACTTATCTTTTCTTTAGTCGTTGGAGAGTAGTCCAACACAATTTTCTTTCCTTTCTTTTCTCTCTGGAGTGTATCCGGTATGATCGTGAGGAGTAGAAGGTTGTGTAGAGTGATGAACGGGTGCTTTTGTTTTATTACAGAATACTCTTTACATAATTTATTATTAGTTGAACCAAATATAATGTCACATATATTTGAACTACTAAAATATCATTTTTAGAATGTTTTATAAATAGAGTCTGATCTACTTTTTCTCGATTCCTGATTCAACTAAATGGCTTTTAAGGCGTTCATACCAAGCACGTAGTGCTTGTTTTAAACAATATAAAGCTTTCTTAAGTTTATAGAATGATCTGAATATTTTTCGTAAACAAATAAACGTGGTTGTTCAATAAAAACATTTTCTTTAATATAACCGTTTAAAAATGCACTTTAAACATCCATTTGATAGAGTTTAAAGTTATTAAAACACGCATAAGCCAGTAAGATTCGTATTGCTTCTAGTCTAGTGAACGGCGCAAACATTTCTTCGTAGTCTATTCCTTCTTCTTGGTTATACCCTTGTGCTACTAATTTGGCTTTGTTTCTAGTTATATTTTATAATTCATCTGCTTTATTTTTATAAACCCATTTAGTTCCTATAATAGTCTGATCGGTAGGTCGGGTACTAGTTCCCAAACTTCATTTCGTTCAAATTGATTTAGTTCTTCTTGCACAACAATGATCCAATTTTCATCGGTTAATGCTTCCTTAGTATTCTTAGGTTTTATAGTAGAAAGAAAAGCTACATGACCCGCTAAATTTAGTTGATTTCTAGTTCGAACATTTAAATTTATTTCTCCAATTATATTTTCTGTAGGATGATTTCGTAAGATTCTTGGAGGAGATCTTAGTGTATTGGTGATATTTCTATTTTCTGAATTATGAATAATATTTTCATCTTCTCTAGAATTATGAATAATGTTTCATCTTCTCTTAAATTATTTATTTCTATATTCATGTTATCATCAAGTAAATCATCGTCATCACTAAAACTTGAAATACGTTTAAAGTTTTCATTAAAAGATATGTGGAGTGTTTCTTCAATAGTATTTGTCCATTTATTGAAAATTCAATAAGCTTTGCTTCGATCCGAATATCCAACGAATATTCCTACGCCACATTTCGAATCAAATTTGCCAAGCTGGTCTTTGGTATTTAACACAAAAAAATTTGATCCAAATACTTTAAAATAAGAAATGTTTGGTTTTCTACCATTAAAAAGTTCGTAAGGTGTATTCTTAGTGAGGGGTCTAATAGAAACATGATTCAATACATAACAGGCAGTTTCAACGGCTTCTGCCCAGAAATGTTTTGGTAACGTGATTCGTTTAGTAAGGTTCTTGCACATTCTTGTAGAGTTCGATTCTTTCGTTCTACAACTCCATTTTGTTGTGCAGTTCTAGGAAACGAAAAGTTATGAAATATTCCTTTCATTTTATAATAGTTATCAAATAGTTCGTTATCAAATTCACCTCCATGATCACTTCTAATATTTTTAATTTTAGTACCTTTTAAATTTTGAATTCGTTTAACAAATGGTTTGAAATTCTCAAAAGTATCATTTTTATTTTTCATGAAGATTGTCCATGTATATCTAGAAAAATCATAAACTATTACAAGTACGTGTTTATTGTGATTTATGGATTAAACTTGGGTTGGTCCATATAAATCCATGTGAAGTAGTTCAAGTGGTTGTAATGTCAAAATGACTTTCTTAGATTTAAACGAAGATTTGGTTATTTTACCTAATTGACATGTGTCACAGATATTACTAACTTTAAAACTTATCTTTGGTAATCCTTTTACGAAATTGTTTTTAGAAATTTTATTTATAGTTTTGAAATTGATATGACAGAATCGTTTGTGCCATAGCCAGAGATCATTTTCTTTTGCTGCTAAACACATGTCTGGGTTATGATTAACTTTCATATTTAAACATAAATGTTTCTCTTTCTATTTCCTTCGAAAATAAGATTCTGATTTTGGTCGAAGATAATACATTTATGTTCAAAAAAAAGATATTTTAAATCCTTTATCACATAATTGACTTATAGTTAATAGATTGTGTTTTAGATTCTTAACTTTTAAAACGTTTGTAATAAGAGGTAAATTAGATGTACTGTAATTGCTCACATTGCCTTTGCCGATGATATATCCTTTTGAATTATCTCCAAAAGTGACAGAACCTCCATCAGAGTATGTAATGTTTGTCAGCATATCTTTGTCTCCTGTCATGTGTTTTGAGCAACCACTGTCGAGTATCCATTTTTCTCTTTTCTTGAGTGGGACCTGCAAAAAATATGAGATGACGTTGGTACCCACCTTTTTAATAGGGCCCTAAGAGTTAGATCTTCGGAAACCAAACCCAAGTAGGCTCAGTATCCCTTTCATAAATACAATTCTTATTATGAACATTTTCTATGAAGGATCTAATATACTTATTAATTATTAACTTATTATTTGTTTTAGGAACCCATATATTGATAGTTTTAGAAAACGGTCTTTTCGAAAAGATAGGTGTTTTATTAGACTTAACATTATTTAAATTACTGGACTGTGAATTCTTGACTTTCTTCTTATAACCTTGTATGTTTTTATCGTTAGCAGGTTGCGAATTTCAATAATTCTAGATAAATTCTCTCCGCCTTTATTCAAATTCGATACATTTTTAGTGATTCCTTCTAGTTTGGTCTTTAGAATCGAATTTTCTAGTTCTATCATTTTGATATTAGTTTTCAAATCAGGATTTTCAAAAACAAGAACATGATTCTTTTCCTTTTGAGTTTCAGTTTCTTGACTCAATAATATTTGTTGAGAATTAACATTTGAAAGCGATTCTTTAGTTTTCTCAAGTTCTTATTCCAATATTTTCTTCTTGTCTTTAAGCATATCTCTTTCGAATTCTGCCTTGTTCTGATTTCTAACAGCCTCTTTATATTTTCTTTTGAGACTTTTTAAAGTATCTAACGATTCTGTGTTTATTTCTATCATATCATCAAAAGTTAAATCACTGACCTTATTATCTTTGGCCATAAAGCATATGTTGCTTGTTCATTATTGCTGTCACTCTCGCTTTCTGAGGAGAAAGAGGAGTCTGAATCATCCCATGTGACTGAGAAAGCTTTCCTTCTGAATTTGTCCTTCTTTTTATTGCGATATTCTTTCTTTTGATTCGGACAATCCTTCTGTATGTTCCCTTTTTTGTGACAGTTAAAGCACTCCAGAACTAATAAAGATGGTGGTTTATCGTTGTTTGAGCTTTTCTTGCCATTATTTCTGTTTCCTTTTCTATACTTCAAGAATTTCTTGAAGTTTTTGCCAATAAATGCTAGGTCGTCTTTGTCTGAATCCGATTCTTTTTGTTCTGCATGGAATGCTATATTCTTTTTATCTTGAGCTTGAACTCGTGTAGCCTACAAATTCACTTCATAAGACATTAGATTTCCTATTAACTCTTCCGAAGTTATTTTGGAAATATCGTTCGCTTTTTCAATAGCGAGAACTTTTCTTTCCCATTCTTCCGTTAAAGAGTTAGCGATTTTGGATACGATATCATAATCTGAGTATTTTTCTCCTAGTCCTACTAATGAATGATAGATATCCTGAAATCTTGAATACATATCGTTTATAGATTTATTGTCTTTCATTCTAAAGCTTTGAAACTGACTTTTGAGCATGGATATCTTGCTTTGTTTGATATTTTTAGTTCCTTCGTGTATAACTTTAAGTGTACACCATATTTTATATGCAGTGTTGCACATGCTAACACATTTAAACTCATTTTTATCTAAGGCACAAAATAGCATATTCATGGCTTTTGCATTTGCTGTGGCATCTAGTTTATGTTTGTTTGTCCAAGTAGAATACTCCTCAACAGGAATAGTGTCTTCTTTTTGAGATATATTCCACGAATCAAAACCATTTTCTTGCATATATATATTCTCATTCATGTGGCCCAATAGTTATAGTTCATGCCATTGAATAGTGGTGGATGTGCAGTGGATTGTCCTTCTACGAAGCTAGTGTTAACGCTAGTGCTAGTGTTAGTTTTCATATTATTATTGTATCAGATAACTGTGTTACGGTTATATGAAGAACCTTCCTTTGATACCAAATGAAAGTGTGCTATGGATCGTGTAATATGGATATACGTTAATACAGAGTATAGTGATGATAACTATGTAGTAAATAATGATGAATATAAAAATAGTATAATAAAAATGACACTAGATATTTTTATACTGGTTCGAAGCTCCATCCTACATCCAGTCCAAGACTCCTGTAATTTAACTAAAACAACAACCCTCACTTAACCTACAGGAATAAGTCTTATACAACCTCTGAGCAGCCGAACAGGGACCTGAGCAGCGGAACCGGATTTTGCCACAACAGCCGAAGAGGACTTCACACGCCTGAGCAACAGAACGGGACTTCAACAAATACAAAATATTGTTTGACTTTTTGTGTTTTGATAACACGGATAAGTCTGTTTATAGTACATCCCTCCTATGATCTTCTCCTCGAGTATAAACATGTATATTTGAAGTTTATGAAGATTTGAATAGAATAGTATTGCTTATAATATGATATATCATGGAATATTTGAGAGTATAGTTGTAAGAATATTTAAGAAAGTTAGATAAGAGAGATAAGTAGATTCGGTAATTTGGAATGAAGTTAGGATATGTATTTATAGTTGTTAAATAGCAGCGACCATTGGCAAAGAGTTTCGATTGAAGTGTTGCATCCAAATCTCTTCGTAGAGATTCGTAACTCTTCACGAATGATCGTGTCTTTTCAAAAAAATATAGCTGTAATAGAAAATCAGCCAACTGAGCCTCTGGGTCAGTTGACAAAATATACAAACGATTTTATTATACATTATATATATACTTGTGCACCCGTGCATTTTGGACAGATACTAGCAGGTCAGTCGATTGAACTGTTATTATCTATGCAATTTGCACGGTTTACATAGGTATATATGATATATATATATTTATATATATATATATATGATTTTAACTTTAAAATTTAAATAATATATTTTTTTATATGTTTATTTATGTACAAATCATTTGAAAATAATATATATGTAAACGAGGAGAGGTCTTAACAATATTGACTCAAGACTCAAAACAAAATAATATAAAAGTTGATGCACCGATTTTGATGTGTTGTCTCCATGTAGTATATATTCTCTTCTTGTCATAACAGTCCCCGAATCAGTATTTTTTAGTGATTGCTTCATGTCACGAGTCAAAACCAAATCTCAAAGCTGTTAACACTATCACTAGTTCATTTGTAGAGGGTCAGTTTACTACAAGACCACCACTTTTTAATGGTAGTAACTATGCATATTGGGCATGTAGAATGAAAATATATTTACAGTCAATAGAATTAGACACTTGGAATATCACACAAATTGAATATTCTAAACCCAATAGGATTAGACACTTGGAATATCACACAAATTGAATATTCTAAACCCACAACTAGTTTTGCATAGTGGACTGTTGAGCAATAGACTATTGCACAAAATAATTCCAAAGCCATGAATATTTTATTTTGTTCACTTAATAGGAATGAATTCAATAGAGTATCTATTTGTAATTTTGCATATGATATCTGTAAAACTTTGCAAGTTACTCATAAAGGAACAAGCAAAGTCAAACAAACCAAAATATCCATACTCACAAATTAGTTTCAGTTATTCAAAATGAATTCTAATGAGTCCATTTCAGATATGTATAGTAGATTTCAGGAGATTGTGCATTCTCTAATATCATTGGGAAAAAGTTTTTTTTGAAGAAGATCAAGTTAGAAAAATTCTAAATTCTCTTACTCCGGAATGGGATCAAAAAACTCTTGCAATCGAAGAAGCAAATGATATCAGTACTTTAAAGATTGAAGAATTGATTGGAAATCTAATGTCGTTCGAAGTACAAATGCAAGGGGAAAGAGATAGCAAGGCATTCGAGAAGAAGTCAATTGTGTTCCATGCATTAACAGATGGATCAGACTCGGAAAGTGATGATGATGAAGAAAAAGCTTTCATGACAAAGAATTTTCACAAATTTCTGAAATACAGAAAGATAAACAACTTCAAAAAGAATGATCACAGGAATTCTAGAAATCATAATGAAGTACCAAACAACGTCAAATGTTTCAAATGTGACGAACCAGGCCATCTCAAAAGAGAATGCCCGCATCCTGATAAGCAAAAGTTTCCTGCAAGTAATGATTATACAAAGAAAAGGAAAAGAGCGTATACCGCTACACTAGACGATTCAGACTCAGACTCATTCTCAAGCGATGATGATCAAAAGACAGAAAATTCAAATATGTACATCATGGCTATTCATGATTCCGATGATCTCGGAGATACGAATCTAGAAAAAGGTACATGTTTACAATATATTGGTTGAAATTGTTTGCTTAAAATTGTTTGATTGTTTGATTGTTTTTGAAATTATGTGTTGTTTGAATTTTAGATTTATTATTATTATGTTTATTTTTATTTTTTATATTGTAATATTTTTTTATTAAAAGAGTATTATTATATTTATTATTCCCTAGAAAATATATAGAAATTAAAAATAATATATGCATATAGATATTAAAGTATATAGGAAAATATAAGTCACATGAATTCTCTGACCCATGTCGACATGGCCCTACCCATGATGTCGACATCCCTGTCAGAAATTTGAAATTCAAATTTGAATTCAAATCTTTATATTTCCCTCCACCTTTTCACCAAACCCAATGTTCTAGAAAGGTACCTCTTGACTAGAGAACATGTCTTTTGAATATCTATTTATTTCCATTATCTTATCATACCTTTTCACTTTCATTTTAAAATTCAAACTCTCTTTCACTCTTTCAAACTTTCTACTCTCTTCAAAAATGGCTTCTTCAAGCACTCTATCCACAATGAGGCTGTCTAAAACCATTAAAGAGTATCTCTATAATTCTTGAAGCAATGAAGGCTTATATAAGCTATGCTAATTTCAGAAAAGTTCATACGGTAAAATTTTCTATCTTTAGCAATTTCTCTACATATGAAATCAATGCTCTTCTTAAAAAGAATCGTATTCTTAGTCTTTTTGATAATTCTCAAAATGATTTTGTTTGTTATCCAAATCTTGTTAAAATGTTTTATACAATTTTGAATCGCGGTTTTTACGAAGGAAATGAAGATGAAATTAGGAGTAGTGTTAAAGGCACTAAAATTGTTTTAAGTTGTGAAATTTTGGGCAACATTCTCAATTGCAAGAATTTGGGAATAGATATTTCTACTTTTAATATTAATGAATATGATCATGACACATTTCATCACATTTTCGAAGGAGATGACAACTTTGAATTTAAAAATCGTAACTTTCGTCCAAAAGCACGTATTGTCAATCTTCTTTTGCAACACACTATCACTCCTGGATCGGAAAATTTCAATAACCCAACTTTAAAAGTTTGTAAAGTTCTTTTTGCTATCTTTGGTCATTATGACATTAATTGGGCACAAGTGATTATGGATGAACTTCGTCCTAAGAATTTGGAAATGTATGAGAATACCTTGTATCATGGAATCTATCTCACTCGAATGTTTACTTATTTTTGCGTTGATTACAAAAAGGAAGAATTTGTTTCAAGAAAAGTGTTTAATCATGCTAAAATTTATCTCATGAAAATTCCTTTCATATTTCAACATGATTAGTCTCTTGTCGAAAAGGATGAAAGATTGGCACATGAAGATATGGAGGAAGAAGAAGATGAAGAAGAAGAAGAAGAAGAAGGGAAGGAAATGAAAATTGAAGAAGATAGTAAAGAAACTGTAGGATCGATTTCACCCTAGAGGGGGGGTGAATAGGGTGATGGTATAAATTATAAAAATTAATCGCGGAAGCTTATAAAATAATTTCAACACAGATCACAGAACAATAGCAGCACAAATAATACAGAATAATAAATGCAGAAATAGAACGACACAGAATTTACTCAGCTTCGGCAAAACCCTGCCTACGTGCTGCCTCCAAGGTTTCTACTAGAAATTAGATAGTCCCTCGCTTACACACGTAAATTCGCGACACCCGCTATTGACTAAATCTAACTCTACGCTCAAAACCCTGCCACAACTCAGCCACTGAGTTGCGAATTCTCAAGCTACGCCACGTAGCTTGTCCCCTAGTCACACGACTAGAAATTTAAACGGTTTAAATAGAAAATACAAATTAAAAACAATTTAAAATTAAAATAACCCTAATTTAAAATAAAACCCTTATTATAATTTTTAAAAACCCCCAATCTAAAACAAAAGGCCGGCCCACGCTTTCTTTTCCTTTATCTTCTATCGGCTCGTTCCTCTTTGAGATCATGGCGGTTTGTTCTTGTGTGTGCAAATTAGGGATTCGTTTTCTTCGATCCAAACTAGGGTTATTCGAAGAGCCGACTTTATGTTGATCGATTCGGTGATTATTCGCGTTTAGCCTTGATCGATCGTACTCCTTATTGCTCACTTCGGCTTCTTCGTTGATCGAGTTCGTCCCTTGCTTCGGTATGTAATTTTATGCTTTTGTTTTGCTGGTTTTATGCTTGCTTGAACTCAATGATTTATGCCGATGATGATTGCAGTAATTTATATAGGGTTTGTAGCCCTAGAATTGCGTTCGTCTGATTTCTTCAACGATTTACTTTCGGCCATCTAATTTCGTTTGGATGTTTGAGATTGATTCTGACCTCTTCAATTCGTATATGTTTTGGTTGCTTGTCATTCACGGCATTGACTCATTCTATTATGACCACGGCTTGAATCTGACTTTAATTTGTGACATTTGACTTTATCACATTCGTGTATTTTTAATGCTTCTGCTGGCTTCGGTTGTACTTTTGACCTTATTTGATTTTCCTGTTGTTTTATGACTTCGGCCATTGCTGATTTATTGATTGCCTCGGCTTGTACTTGGTGTATCATCTATATTAGTGTGTTGGCTTCAAATTTAGTTGCAGGCTTGTATCTTGGTCTTGAGGATGTCTTTGTGCATTACTGAAACACTTTTCATACAGTTGAGTTTCAATTCATTGAAATTGATATTGTACTTCACTGTTTCCTTGTTCATCATTGTATATTAACTTCGACTGTTCAGTTGCATATATTATCTGATGTTGTCACTTATGTTTGCACTGCTTTACATCTTGTAGTTTGCTTTGGTCTTGAGCATTGCTGTGTCATTGAGCATTGTTGTGTCCATATTGTATTCAGTGTTTACTTTGAGCATGTTGCAGTGTGTTACCATATTGATGCCTTTGTTTGCTTTGACTTCACTTGTTTGAGTCTGATATCTTGATTGATGCTGTACATATTGTTGTCATGCTGGTGACATTAGTGCATTGTCTTGTTACATGAAACTGTAATTATTCTGGTCTTGGGTTTGTGGTATTTGCATTTTGGATCTGTTGGTCATCTCACTCCATTCACTTCATGTTGCCTTGACAATCTGTCATACCAACTTGTTGAGGTTACTCCTCTTCAGTTGAGTAATTTCACCACCTATGTGTACTTGTGTCGAGGCTACTGTACTTGCCTTCATTGTGTATATCTCTCTGTTCATCCACTTGCATTCTGGTTTTGGTATCTTCATTATTGAGGCTGGTGTATGTATTGTTTGGGTCTGCTCATGTTACTTGCATATAAACTTGGATTTGCTGGAATGACTTCGACATTGGTTTTTGTAGTTGGTTCCTTGTTTTCAATGTTGCTTGGATAATGAACTGTTTCATGCTTGAAGTCGTAGCCTGTACACCTGCCCTGTGTTGAATCCAGTTAATAGTTCGGGTTTGACCTTGTGCGGAAGTCGAGATTTTATTTATGTCGCACCTGAGTTGAACCCGTCTTTTATTTGGGTTTGACCTTGTGCTCACCTGTCCCTATAACATTATCAAGTGTATATCGGTGTGCACGGCCTTGTGGCATATACAGTGATACACTGTGTATGTCACAAGCTGTTCGTGTATGATGAATTCAAATATGACGAACAACCCAAATAACTGAGGCAAATATTATTTTCAAAATTCACTTTTTATTTTATACCGCAAAAATATTTCTTTTTCAATTTTACTGCGTTAGTGAATATTTTTGCAGATTGCTCAGATGCTGGATTCTAACTGGAATGAAGTTGAAGATTAAAATACGAGTTGAGTAAATGAGTGACGTGTAGTGAGGTTAAATGTAAATATGAAATTGTGATGTATTTGTAATCAAACTTGTATATGTATATTGAGAGCTTGAATTTGTACTATTCAAAATTGTAATAAATATTTGTTTGAATAAAATTTCTATTTGAATTCAAATTCTGTGTATTTAATTTTATTCAGCAAATATTTATTTAATCTGTGAAAAATAAAATAGTACATTAACAAATACATTTAAACGAATGTATATATGTTTATTATCATCAAACAAAAAACATATAAGCGCATATTCAACAATCTCCCCCTTTTGATGATAACAAACATATATTTAAGATTTTGAATATGTTAAATGTATTTGATCGTTCAATTTGCTCTAAATGCTCCCCCTATTTAAATGCTTCCTCTCTACACAAGGCTCCCCTACATATATGCATGCAAATAAAAATATGCAAATGAGCCTAGATGCAAATAGAAAATTATTTGACCTTTGCTTGATTTTATTTGACAAAATCTTAACTTTTCTCTTCCCCTTTTGTTATCAGCAAAAGAATGATAGTGTTAGAGAAAGTAGAGATAAAATGATCGATATTAATCCAATATTAAAACTCAATCGAAATATAAATATTAAATTTCAATAAAAAATCAAACAAAAATCATAAATATTTTGTTAGGCGCATATTCCACTTTTAGAATGATAGGAATGATGTCATCATATAAAACCATACAGTTGTGTCTATTTGTGGTATATTTATATCAGGAATTTGAATATCTACTAACCATGCATAACCGTTAGGACTTTTAAATGACTCCAATTTTACTTTAAAAAAAATTCAAGTATCTTCTAACCACGCATAACCGTGAGGACTTTTAAATGGGATTAGAATCAACTTGTTTATTTTAAAAATCAACTTTTGATATGCGTTCCATACATGCATAACTGCGAGGACTTTTAAATGAGCATGGAAGCACATAACAAATTCCAAGTAATTCACCCATGCATAACCGTGAGGACATTTAAATGAGAGTGAATACTTTGGTATTTATTTATTTATTTATTTTTGTTTTAAAAAAAATGTGAAAATGAAAAACGAATGATTCCTGTTTAAAGTACCACATATCGACAAACTATATAGAATTTTGATGAGTGATGGTTGTTAGAAATATGATAGAGATAGAGATGGTCATGGAATTTTTACCAACAAAAGGTTTCATAACTCTTGTTTAAATTTCTAAAGAAATTTTCTAATTATACTTTCTCGAGTTATAATATATAATCAATATCAACACTCATCACTTTTTCAATCACTATTTGTCTTTTCAATAATCATTAGGGAGTCAGATTAGTCAAGATAGCCATTTAAAATCAAATTCAAAAATAATTATGAATTAATTTTTCAAAAATGACTAATCTGGAAATATGGTCAAAAGTGATTTTCTCCAGGGGGTTTTAAAAGAAAATTTTCTGCTATTTGAAAATTATTTGAAATGAAGAATATGCAGATATTTTCTTTGAAAAACGATGCAGTTACTAAATGTCTCAACAAAAATCACGTTTCACTAGTAATTTTTCTATCAACTAGATTACCAGTGTAATCTGCATCTGAATTTCTCTTTCACTCAAAATTATCATCAATTGAATTTTATAGACCAAAACATGAAGTGTGCACAAAAAATTTCAAACTCAATTTTAACAGCAATTCAAATGACATTCTCTTGAATTTGAAATGAAGCCGTGCAAATAATCAAAAAACCGTGAATATAGAATTAGCCATATTATAACCAAATGTATTATCATCCAATCAAAACATTATTTATAATCCAAACTGATATATATGAAGTAATTCAAAGAATCTAGAGATTTTTATAGTGTTTTTGGCATAAGAATATAATTTGCCAACTATTTTGAATAAGTCAGAATCATCATATTTTCATCATCACATTATTGGCTGATTTAATTCAAAATATGGTGCAGATTATCACATTTAATATATCGTTCAAATAAATATACCATTACCTGTTTTACCTTTACGATATTTTTTTCGTTGTTGTCTATTGTGATTCTGTCACCTTTGAACTAGGCTAAGGAACTTTGCTTTCTCGCCCGTTGTGTTTCTGGAACAGCCAAAATCCAGAGAACACTATAGTTGTTCCTTAGCCTGCCACCACACCTACACGGAAAAAGATTTTTGTGACCTATTTGTTTTTATAGGTCCATGGTTGTTAGTGGCAGAAAATTTTGAAAAACAATTTTGTAAAGACCCAAAACTATTTATAATTGTTCCCTTCGGCACCCAAATTTGTTTAACTTTGAGAGATTTTATATTTGTGCCTTTTGGAACCCAAATCGGTATAGTTTTCACATGTTTGGGTCTATACCAACAATTATTGTGATTGTGTCCATATTTTCTACAAATCGTGCACATTGAGTTGACTTGATTAATATCGCTTTTAACAATTTTTGAACAATTATATCCAAGTCCTTGTCTAACTGTATTAACAGTTTGTTTCCCTAATAGCATATTCAACGATTTTTCACTTTTTGAAAATTTATCTAAAGTCATTGACAATTGTTGGACTTGTGTTTTGAGAGATTCATTTTTGTTCAATAATTGTGTGCACTTTTTGATAGAATTTTCTCTCCTAGTATTTTCATTCTCTTTTAAAATCAGAATTTCATTTTCAAGTGATTTTATTCTGATTTCTGATTTTATAATTTCTTCTTCGAATGTTGGACACTTATCACACTTAGGGATCCTACTTTGATAGGTTTTAACTAATTGGTCAAGTTGTTTATTTAAATCTATCAAAGTGTCTTTTTGTGATTCAAGTTTGGCATACTTCTCCCTAAGTCGTTCAAAACAGCCATTTACTTCGTGGAAATAAATAAGTAATTCAGAGTGAGTGAGTTTTGATACCTCGCTTGGCTCGTCATCGTCGCTATCAGTTATATTCGCATGAAGGCACATATCTGCTTTCTCACTTTCACTGCTATCGCTTTTATTCCACGTGGCTGTAGCATTTCTCCGTTTTGATTTCTTTTTAAAATCGCGTTGAAAACGGGGATAATTGGGCTTGATATCACCGGGTTTGTTGCAAATGATCCCGTGTTCTTTCGAGTTGTCCAGTGCTTTGATTATTCTGCTTTTTAATTTTTGATTTAGAGCTGGATTTCCGTATTTGCGGTTCCATCTTTTGAATTTCTTCATTATTAATGCCAGCTCGGCTGCTCCATCATCATCATCCTCATCACAACTACTATTTACCAATCCTGTTAAGCACATTTCTTTAACTGAGTCGGTTGTGGAGGACTTCTCATTGCTGTTGAATTTTGCACCATATATCGCATTGAAAGTATTCCAGATTTCCTGTGCATTTTTACAATGAGAAATGAAATTAAAATTATCTTGATTAATATGAGTATATAGTATATGCATAGCAAGAGCATTAATCGAGATAATTTTCTTATCTGTTATGACACACCCATTTTCAATAATATCCCAACATTTAATATTAACAGATTTTAAATAAAATTCCATTTTCAATTTCCAATTCAAAAAATCTGTTCCATCGAAAATAGAACGAATAATATTGGAACGACCCTCAAAATTATTATTAAAAGAAGCCATTTTAAAAATTCAAATTTTTAAAACAAAAACCGATTTTTGAAACACGAATTTTTAAAACAAAAAATTGATTTTTGAAACACGAATTTTTAAAACAAAAATAGGTTTTTGTAAAATCAAATTTTTAAAACAAAAACGGGTTTTGTTCCTAGCTCTGATACCACTTGTAGGATCGATTTCACCCTAGAGAGGGGGAAGGGGTGAATAGGGTGATGGTATAAATTATAAACATTAATCGCGGAAGCTTATAAAATAATTTCAACACAGATCACAGAACAATAGCAGCAGAGGTAATAGCAGAATAATAAATGCAGAAATAGAACGACACAGAATTTACCCAGCTTCGGCAAAACCCTGCCTACGTGTTGCCCCCAAGGTTTCTACTAGAAATTAGATAGTCCCTCACTTACACACGTAAACTCGCGACACCCGCTATCGACTAAATCTAACTCTACGCTCAAAACCCTGCCACAACTCAGCCACTGAGTTGCGAATTCTCAAGCTACGCCACGTAGCTTGTCCCCTAGTCACACGACTAGAAATTTAAACGGTTTAAAAAGAAAATATAAATTAAAAACAATTTAAAATTAAAATAACCCTAATTTAAAATAAAACCCTTATTATAATTTTAAAAAACCCCCAATCTAAAACAAAAGGTCGGCCCACGCTTTCTTTTCCTTTATCTTCTATCGGCTCGTTCCTCTTTGAGATAATGGCGGCTTGTTCTTGTCTGTGCAAATTAGGGCTTCGTTTTCTTCGATCCAAACTAGGGTTATTCGAAGAGCCGACTTTATGTTGATCGATTCGGTGATTATTCGCGTTTAGCCTTGATCGATCGTACTCCTTATTGCTCACTTCGGCTGCTTCGTTGATCGAGTTCGTCCCTTGCTTCGGTATGTAATTTTATGCTTTTGTTTTGCTGGTTTTATGCTTGCTTGAACTCAATGATTTATGGCGATGATGATTGCAGTAATTTATATAGGGTTTGTAGCCCTAGAATTGCGTTCATCTGATTTCTTCAACAATTTACTTTCAGCCATCTAATTTCATTTGGATGTTTGAGATTGATTCTGACCTCTTCAATTCGTATATGTTTTGGTTGCTTGTCATTCACGGCATTGACTCATTCTATTATGACCACGGCTTGAATCTGACTTTAATTTGTGACATTTGACTTTGTCACATTCGTGTATTTTTAATGCTTCTGCTGGCTTCGGTTGTACTTTTGACCTTATTTGATTTTCCTGTTGTTTTATGACTTCGGCCATTGCTGATTTATTGATTGCCTCGGCTTGTACTTGGTGTATCATCTATGTTAGTGCGTTGGCTTCAAATTTAGTTGCAGGCTTGTGTCTTGGTCTTGAGGATGTCTTTGTGCATTACTGAAACACTTTTCATACAGTTGAGTTTCAATTCATTGAAATTGATATTGTACTTCACTGTTGCCTTGTTCATCATTGTATATTAACTTCGAATGTTCAGTTGCATATATTATCTGATGTTGTCACTTATGTTTGCACTGCTTTACATCTTGTAGTTTGCTTTGGTCTTGAGCATTGCTGTGTCATTGAGCATTGTTGTGTCCATATTGTATTCAGTGTTTACTTTGAGCATGTTGCAGTGTGTTACTATATTGATGCCTCTGTTTGCTTTGACTTCACTTGTTTGAGTCTGATATCTTGATTGATGCTGTACATATTGCTGTCATGCTAGTGACATTGGTGCATTGTCTTGTTACATGAAACTGTAATTATTCTGGTCTTGGGTTTGTGGTATTTGCATTTTGGATCTGTTGGTCATGTTACTCCATTCACTTCATGTTGCCTTGACAATCTGTCATACCAACTTGTTAAGGTTACTCCTCTTCAGTTGAGTAATTTCACCACCTATGTGTACTTGTGTCGAGGCTACTGTACTTGCCTTCATTGTGTATATCTCTCTGTTCATCCACTTGCATTCTGGTTTTCGTATCTTCATTATTGAAGCTGGTGTATGTATTGTTTGGGTCTGCTCATGTTACTTGCTTATAAACTTGGATTTGCTGGAATGACTTCGACATTGGTTTTTGTAGTTGGTTCCTTGTTTTCAATGTTGCTTGGATAATGAACGGTTTCATGCTTGAAGTCGTAGCCTGTACACCTGCCCTGTGTTGAATCCAGCTAATAGTTCGGGTTTGACCTTGTGCGGAAGTCGAGATTTTATTTATGTTGCACCTGAGTTGAACCCGTCTTTTATTTGGGTTTGACCTTGTGCTCACCTGTCCCTGTAACATTATCAAGTGTATATCGGTGTGCACGGCCTTGTGGCATATACAGTGATACACTGTGTATGTCACAAGCTGTTCGTGTATGATGAATTCAAATATGACGAACAACCCAAATAATTGAGGCAAATATTATTTTCAAAATTCACTTTTTATTTTATACCGCAAAAATATTTCTTTTTCAATTTTAATGCGTTAGTGAATATTTTTGCAGATTGCTCAGATGATGGATTCTAACTGGAATGAAGTTGAAGATTAAAATACGAGTTGAGTGAATGAGTGACGTGAAGTGAGGTTAAATGTAAATATGAAATTGTGATGTATTTGTAATCAAACTTGTATATGTATAGTGAGAGCTTGAATTTGTACTATTCAAAATTGTAATAAATATTTGTTTGAATAAAATTTCTGTTTGAATTCAAATTCTGTGTATTTAATTTTATTCAGCAAATATTTATTTAATCTGTGAAAAATAAAATAGTACATTAACAAATACATTTAAACGAATGTATATATGTTTATTATCATCAAACAAAAAATATATAAGTGCATATTCAACAGAAACCTCCTTGGAGAGTATTGAATATGCTACAAATACTAACAATCCTTCCAACAAAACTCTCCTCAAAAATCAAAAGATTATAGTGGAAAATCAACGGATTCTCAAAATATCTGTTTGTAAGAAATTGGATAAAATGTCCACTAATAAAAACAAATTCTTGGCTAAAGTTGGTCAGAAACTTGGCTTGTCATCATCCTCCTCATCCTCTAGCACATTCTAAGAACTATATTGTGATGTAATAGTTTGTTTTGTGTGAGCTTGTACTGTTCTTTTTGTCATATTATTTAGTATCTTATGTATCATCTCATCTATTTATAAAAATCATCCATCTTATGTTTTCCTACCTTATCGTGTCTCCGGAATAAATGTTAGTATAGTATATAAGTTTTATATATACATACTTATTCACAAAATAAGACACATAAATTAACAGACCCATGTCGACATGCCTCTACCCACTTTGTCGACATATAACTGTCAGATTTGGTAATTTTTTAAAATTTGAAATTAAAATAACTAACTCGTGTTTATTCCTTTTAAATGAATTTTTTCCTATTTAAACACCTGTTTCTTCTAGAAATTTGTAATATTTTCATTTCTACTTATCCATATTTGCGTCTCTTCACTACTTATCAAAAATGGCTTCCTCTTCTCAAACTCTAATTGATAATCTTAAAGAAACTCTCAATTCATTCAAGAATATACTTACTTTTATTCTCCACAATCAAAGGTTCTAAGTCAAATGCAAATGATAAAAGAACAAGAGAAGCATTTCAGTATCCTCCGTTGGATGATTACTGTCGATACAAATCCTGTAGAAACTTTGATTCAAGATAATGAAGATTGAGAAGTTATTAAAAAGGATCTTATCTTTGGAGAAGAAGAATGGGTTGAAGTTCCTAAAAATATTTGATCTCCTTATGGTTTGAATTTCTTGTTTTTGAATCGTGTGATTTGATTTAACTTGATTTGATTAGAATTGATTTGATTTGAATGAATTGTATAACATTATATGAAACATAATATATTTTTATTGGGTTTAAACTTTCATATTAGTCATGTCTTTATTATTAACTCATGTTATACACACACACACACACACATACATACACTCCATCATAATTTGTCACAGGTACTCCAGTGACTAAGGGGGAGTTATATTAGTTTAGGATAAGCTTTTTATTGATGACAAAAGAGGAGAAATATAAAATAGAGTAGTTATAGTAGTTAGGCTTAGATTAAGGGGTAGGCTTAGATTAAGGGGGAGTTATTAGTTTTAGGGGAAGTTATTGAGATGATGATTTTGATGACAACAACCTTAGGAATTGTTATAAAATATAAATGCCAACGTTATGATTTAGATATATATGTATATGCAGGATACAAACATGCAGGTACCAAGAATGAAGACTGTACAGTATAGAGATTCAAGACTGAAGATATCAAGATTGAAGACTCATGAGTATCAAGATATCAAGAGTTTAAGATTTCAATAGTAGAAGATAAGTATTGAGTCTAGAATTATGTTAAAACTTCTTGAAAGCATTTACATCTTTATTCGAAATTTATTGGTGGAATGGAATCCACTTCGAGCCTGTTAAAGGGATGGAACCCTAGTGGGATGGAACCCACGACACTATCTAGAGGAATATATCCATTAATTTTATAAAAACGCTTTTCAAAAATATATCTCTTGTTTTTAAAAAATGTTTTCAAAACATTCTTTTCAAAATAACATCCCTCTTGGTTTTAAATTTTTTAGCCTCAAAACTATTTTTATCATTTTTAATATTTTGATTTCAAAATTGTCCTTATTTTTAAACCATCTCTTGTTTTAAATATTTAGCTTTTAAAATATTTATATGCTCAGATTTTAAATCACTTTATAGATTAAGATTATATATAATAAAAATTACTTTCTAAACTCTTTTATATGTTTAAACTATGTTCAAATATATTTACAAAGTGTAGAGATTGTTTTGAAAAATTATAGAAACCAATTTTAATAAGAAAATCAAAACATCATTTTTGCCTTGAGCATGTCGACATCCCTCAAATTCCCATATCGACATGGTGTCCGTTATTTTCAAATTTCAATTTCGAAAGAAGTGTCTATTCGTCGTATCCTTTCACGAATAGATATGGTTGTTGCTCTACCATAAATACCATTAAGTTCTAAACGAATTTTTTACCAGATTTCATTTATTTTCTCTCCTTTTCATCTTCCACGTTTATTCTAAAGAATCCTAAACTATACTCTGCCGAAATACCAAGTGAATCAAACTTGATTATCTCTTTTTTGATTTTCAGCCACTCTCCCCATAAGATCTTAGTGCTATTCAAAGTAATAGAATGTTTTGTAAATCAAACTATTAAGTAAAAGGTGCGGTTGAGCCATGAAATCAAATGGGTATGATTGTAGTCCCGAAAATCAATTAGGTGATCTTGTAATCTGGTTAAATTAAGAGAGTTTGTCCTGGATTCGAATACAGGAGAGTGTACATTGTAGCCTTGAAACCGATTGATAAAAAATCAGTACGATTGTAGGGAATGGATGTTGGGTAATTTCGAACTAGTATAAAATCCTAGTGTGTTCTTTCCTTTACTGCTTTTATTTAGTATTTGCATCTACATCTGATTCTGTGATTATATTTGTGTCTGTGAATTGCATTTGTTGGTGATTAAATTACATAAGTTTCAAAAAGATTTAGAAAATCCATAAAACACTATTCACCCCAAGTGTTATTCCGGCCTTAAGATCCGTAATCTGCATTTTTTAACTACCGCCTACCCATTTAACATATCACAACAACCACAAGGCTCCAACCATAGTCAAACTTCTACTTCTTCCACACTCAACCACCATTATCAATTTCAACTGCTTCCACAAGCAACTACGCTTATAATTAGGGGCGGACATAAACCGCACCGCTATACGGAAACCGCCCGCACCAGACCGCAAAAGCGGTGCGGAAACCCGCACCGAATCTTCTAACCCAAGCTGATAACCCAAACCGGACCGACCCACATCGATACGGTTCGGTTGCGGTTTGGACGATTGAACCAACCATATTAAACCGGACCAAACCGAAAATTTATATTAGTAATCTTATGATAAAAATATAAGCAACTACTATCTTATTTTAGATTCTATCGATGTACATTCTATTTTTAGCGTATGTTGTTGTTATATTAATAATAATCGCTGACATAAAGAAAGAAGTTATAGTTTAGTATAATATTTTTTTATCTCATTTTGTTTGTGAATAAATTCTAATTATAATCTTATTCTAGTCATTTTCCTTAATCATTATATATTGATTAATGTTGATGTTTGGTTAATCTACCAAAAATAATCTCACTTGTAGGTAATGTCAAATTGAAATATTCATACAATTAAAAACTAATCTTTCATTTCAGTATAACATTGTGTGTTTTAAACTTTAAATGTAAAAGTTTCACACAGTTGCCTTTGTAAATTGATTGCTGATGGAAGTAATTTTTTTATTTCATATTTAATACGGGTTCAAACCGGACCCGACCGAAACCGAACCGTTTTACATTAAAACCGGACCGAAACCGAACCGTTTGAAGGATTTGTATAATGGTTTGTATTTTTGATTAACCGTTTGATGAGGTGCGGAAGTGGTTTGAACTCCATACTGACCCACGCCCACCCCTACTTATAATCCCCTGCTTCGACAAGCAGCAGCCTACATCTACAAAAAATCACACACCTCCATTCCAAGTTCATCTCCTTAATCTTCAAACACACTTTCAACATTACCACACATCCACCTCTTCAGTTCAACTGCACAAAACCGCACATCCGATTTGCCTGAAACCAAAATGCTGGGACATCACGAAACTCTGACTTCTGCTTACATCCCTGTCAAAACTTCTGCATAACTGCATCAACATACAAACCACCCGCTCATCTCCATTCATATACATAACCACAGCTGCTACTTCTACTCAACTCTGTCAACCTCTGCAACATTTCCACCAAACTTCAATCCTACCCACTGCTACAGTGCCGACAAACCACAAAATCATTCCAAAGACTGCCAACTTCTTGCAAAAAACTTACAGACTTCAATCATATACACTTCTCATTCACCTTCTACTACACTCCACCTCATTCACATTCACATTCACATGCATACATCGATCTACAACAAACTGTGCCAAACCACCACTGAGAGACCATACACGCATACACAAACCATTACAACCATTGCTGAAACTACATATTTCATACCACTGTCAATACTACCCCATCAACACTGCCTCGGCTTCATCAGTCATTCACAGTCACTCCTTCAACAAATCTTCCCATCATTACAAAGAAGACCCTACCTCTCCGACTATACAAACCCATTGCTACTTCATATACCACCCGAGAACTTGCAACACTCATCTGACAACAACCTTCCCAAACAAACAGACCAAACATCACAACTCCAAGCAACTTCCACTGCCATCTCAACGTCCATCCCTGCCTTCTCCATGAATACCAATCACTGCTGAACCAACCAATAACTACACTTAAATTCATCTCAAATACACAACCTACAGTCTCTACTTCAACTCCCCTCTGCTACGAATAGCAATCAAATTGCACCACAACTTCATCATCCTTAGCTGCTCGATTCACTACAATGCCTGCGTCGAACACGACCACCTACCGAGCCTTACTTCTTCCTCAACATCGCCTGAAGAACTCCCTGAATCACCAGTCTCCATCCACACCACCAAAATAAATCGACCACAAACTCCACTGTTTCCTCCAATTGTGCTTCACCCCAGTCGCCCCTCCCATAAAGAACGAACAGCCCACATTCTAAAGCACCAAATCATCGCCTGAAATCACCTCTAAAAAACTACAAAACGAACTACTTCCTCTGCCAAATCGAACTGCCAACAACTCGAACTCCAACAAACCCCAATTCGCTATCACTCATTCACGACCACTGAAGATAGAAATTTTTTGAAATTTTTGATGTGGGAAACAAAGTTTTCAAATTGAGGGGATAAACTGTATTCGCGTCTTGTCGTTAAGGAATTAGTGTTTGAGCATCGTTTTTAGTTTTACTGTTGAGCATTGTTGAGGAATCTGCTTGTTTAAGAGCAGGCCGTGTGTCATTGGGCCGGGTTTGAAATTCCTTTGCGGGTGTATTTGAGTTAATTAATTTTTATTTCTATTGTTTGTTTTTAAACTATTTTGTTGAGTTTCTTTTTAGTGTCATCCTTCTAAAAAAAATATTCCAACTGTTTTGAGTTTTGTTGTGTCTTATCTTAGAAAAAAATTGTTTTATTTTTGAATTGTTTTAGATTCCGTCCTAAAAAAACTGTATATATTTTGTGTTTAATTTCTTTTTAGGTTACCAAAGCAGAATCTCAAAAGGAAGAAGTTCTTGTCAAAAATGAATTGGTTTTCTGTGCTAAAAAAATCACTCTAAAAAAAATTTGCTAATAAATCTGCACGCTCTGGTATCGTGCCTTTTCCCTTGTTTTTATTTGAATTGCATTGTTGGTTGCTTGCATTTGCATTTATATTAAAAAAAATTCAAAATCCAAAAATAAAAACAGACTTCATTTTAGTTGCATTGTTTGCATTCATCTCATCTTATTTTCTTTTCTAAGGGCAATACCCCAATTCACATAAGATGAGTGATTTCATCACCCATTTCTTAGCCCACGAACGCATTTCATCGTAGAATTTGACTAATAATAAAGGTTACACATTTATCTTAAAGGTGTGACGAGCTCACATAGGGATTAATTGTATCTTCACAATTATTTTCTTTGAACAATTTTATTTCTTAATGTCTAGGCTATGGTAAAATAATAACCATTTATAAATATTACGGTGATTCGTAAATATTATATGGTTGTTCCTCTGAAGGTATTTAAACCTTCAACTGCATTGCTACGGTGATTCGTGGTACACCGATAACTCATGCCCGTTACCTGGTTGAGAAATATTTTTGTTGACGTAAGACAAAGTGTGATTATACAATTTTGGATTAGGAGCCACTAAGGACAGAAAACTTTAATTAAGTCCTTTGCATTCATTTAGTTGCGTTAGTTCATACATATTAAAAAAATCTGAAATCCAAAAAAAAAATATTGTAAATTTTACTTAACTTAGTTTTTAATCCAAAAAAAAAAAAAATCATTCTTCCCTTTCCTTTGAAAATTTTCAATCAAAAGCAAAAATCCAAAAAATCTTTTCAAAAAGAAAAAATAAATAAAACTTCAAAATAAAAAAAATTCAAAAACGAAAACAAATATCAAATTTCCATTTTCTAAAAAATCTTTTTGGTAGATATTTGAAAGTTTGAAAATTCAAAAAAATACAAAAACAAAAAAAAAACATATAAAAATTTGAAAAACCAAAAAAAATAAAATCAAACTTCTCTTTTGAAATTAAAATTTACTTGTTAAATAGTTTTCTTCCTTGAAAAAAAAACAAACAAATATTTCACTTCGTTTTTCAAATCTTCTTTCATTCTCTAAACTTGTTTCTAACTTCTTTGTCTCCTCAACTTTCAATTGTGCATGAGTACTGGACTCGTGGCACCACAACAAATCGTTGGACACGCGACTCAACAACTAACCGTTTAACTCGAACAGACGATCCTCCTGAAATGGCAAACGAGAACGCCCCTCGAACTCCCAAGGATAGAATCTTTCCCGATAGCATTTCTATTCCATCTCGTGTCACGTTACCTGCCCCTACGGGTAACCATTTCGAAATTCATTCGAACATATTGCCATGCTCTCGAAATTTTGGAATTTCGAGCACGATGACCCATACATCTTCTTGACTAAATTCGAACAAGCTTGCGCAACCATAGAACTCCAACAACTTTCCAATGATGGAATCAAACTGTGATTAATCTCATTCGCTTTTATGGATTACGCTGAAAAACGGTTGTACAGCTTACCATCGAACTCGATTAAAACTGGAAAAAAATTGTAAAATCTTTCTTGAAAAAGTTCCAACCCTTGGAAAAAACGAGTAGAATCCGAAACGAAATTGTAAATTTCACCAATTCAAGGGAGAACCATTCAGAGAATATTTTGAACGATTCAAAGAGCTTTTGATAAAATGTCCATACAATAACTTTGAAATATGGATGATTTTCCAAATCTTATATGATGGACTGGAAAATAGCTCACTAACCATGCTCAAATCAATGTGCCAATGCAACTTTCTTTTCCAACATGATGACGATGCTTGGCAATTTATTGAAAACCTCGCTGAAAAGTCGCCTCAATGGGAACGTTCGAACGAAAAATCAATTTACTCACGATCGAGTGTATACTCAATAGGATCTTCTTTTTCTTTGGAAGCTAAGATCAACACAATGATTAAAAAAATCGATAATGTTTTCTCATCGAATCAAATGAACCAAGCTTCCCAACCGATGTGTTATAAATGCCACGATCTTAATCATATAGCCAATCAGTGTCCCAATTCTGTCGAACAAATCAATTCCTTCAATAAAGCAAAAAACGATCCATTTTCTCCAACATACAATCATAGTTGGAGAAGTCATTTGAATTTTGCATGGAACCAAAACATTCCCAACACGAATACGATTCATCCCAATTTTAAAGCATTTCCGAATAATGCATTGAATCCTCCCTTTCAGCCTAACAATTTTCAACCACACTTTGCGGGCCCGTCTCATAATCAACTGCAACAATCAAATTTTCAACCAAATTCTGCTCATCCTCCCCAAGATGATAAACGTTCAACTTTTCTTAAGAAAACTCTTAAAACGTTGGCTAAGGCAACTGCTCATTATGGTGATATGCATACTTGAAGAAATTAGGATTTCCCCATCCCAAATTTGCCACTTGTTTCATGCTAGTCCCATGAATCTATTTATTTCATGTTAGCCCCATGAATTTATTGGTCTCAAGCTAGCGCCATGAGTTTATTTGTATCATGTTAGCCCCATGACTATTTTGAATTTGCCATTTGACTCATGCTAGCTTCATGAATCTATTTGGAACATGTTAGCCCCATGATTCTATTTATATCATGTTAACCCCACGGTTCTATTTATATCATGCTAACCCCATGATTAACATATTTCCATCTATATCCCTAACTTAGATCATATTCATTTATTATTTCCATAGGTTCCCTTAAAACCTTTAGAAATCAAAACCATTCTAAAGCATTGAAACTCAACCCGTAGAAACTATTTGACCTCAAACCATTCAAACCCATTGAACTTAAAACCTTTTGAAAGCAATAAAACCTTATACATCCTATTTTAAAACAACTTGAAATGTTGCCTTAGAAAATCTTTGGAAATCCTTCCATTTAAAACCTTTCGAAATCATTCAGAACTAAACCTTTTGTCCTAGTTGGGAGCTACCTTTGAACCCCTTCGAAAGGTTTCCTTTCAACTCCATCGAAAGCTTGGCTTTCGACCCTTTTTAAAAACATTCAGTAAACAAATCCTTTCAAAAGCATAAACTCTTCTTTAACACAACCTTTCAAAAACTTTTTTGGGCTTAGTTTAAAACAGGTGGAAAACCTTCTTTTAAAACCTTTTGACTTCATTGGAAGCAACATTTCGGCTAAGTTGAAAGCTCTACTTCGTTAGCTTTAAAGCATCTTTTAAGACAACTCTTTCGAAAGCTTTAGGTTATAATTCAATTTATAAAACAAGGGTAAATCACTTAAGTCGAAAGCTTCCTTTCAAAAGCATGGAAAAAGCGGCTAGTTTAAAAAAAGTAAGCATTTTAGAATAAATTAAAGTAAACCCTTCGACATTGTCGGAACAAAACATTTATATAAAGTGGTAGTAACCTTTCGACTACGACAGATGGTTTCAAAACAAAGTAACAATAGTAACCTTTTGACTGTATCGAAATGTTTAAAACCTTTCTTTTAAACATTTTGACATGCTCGAAAGCAATCAAGTTGAAACCTCTAATTCGAAAGCAAAACAAGTGAAAGCTTTTGGTTTATAAAACAAACATACCCCAAGCTCTTTGGCAATCAACCTTTTGACTAGGAACCCTTTGATAATGTCCAATTCATTGCGTACCAAGTATCTTGATACCATATACATTGGTTTGACCTTGTCGAAAGCTTAGAACCTTTCGGCCATGTCGGAAGTTCTGGGTCGAAAGGTTTACTGCTGTAATAGGCCGAAACATGCTAAAAGTATGGTTTCTTTGTTTTTAACTTAAAAAAGGATAAATTTTCAACTAACCATCATTTTTTTGTCAAATTCTCATTGGTTAACAAATTCTTTTTAGAAATGCGTTGCCACTATTTTCAAAATCAATAATCATTTTATTTTACAAAATGCCCATTCTCCTTAATTAAATATATAAAATATTTAAGTCTCATGTCTTAAATAATTTTATATACTCATCAAAACAATTAGGATAACTCTAGAAAAATCCTAGAAAATCTATTTTAAAATCTTTCCTAACATATAAAAATTTCAACCCCGAATAGTTAGTATTTTTGCCAAAAATAATATATAACCCAATAAACATTATTCTTCACTAGAATACTAATATAAACTCCATCTTAATTCAAAAAATTATGAAATTAAAACTCATCTCTAAAATTTCATTTTCGACCTATATTTAAATTATCAAGGCACCTGGCTGTAATCAATTAAGGTTTTCATATCAAAAATATCATTTAAAACAAGTATGAACTTGTGTAATTCAACAACAAATGTACATATAACTTTTAGTTCTCAAAACATGGCAATTACTTGCAAAAACACTTTGGATCTTAGCCTTAAAACAAAAAACCAAAAGAATATGGGATGTAATAATTATTCACCTTAACTTTGAGATTATAGATGTGAGATTTGATGTTGATTTAGTTGATTGTTTCCCTTCTCTTGAATTCTAGCTTTAATATTTCTTCTTGAGAATGAAAAAGGTAGCCGGCCTTACTATTTTTAGTTTGGTAAAAATGAGAAATGAACGTTAGCGTTCTATCTCTTAAGGTTTTAGGGTATAAGCTCCACTTATTTTCCAAATTTCCCTTGTTATTTCCTAAAACCTTTGTTTAGGTTATTTTATATTAATTAACACACTATCATGGCACGGCTACACTTAGCTAAAACAAATTTTAATCCATTAATCTCCTCATTTTTTATTTAATTTTAGTTAATTAAGTATCCCTAATAATGTTGTAAAAATATGGAGTGGTACATGCCAAAAAGAATTTATAGCTAGAATTCAAAAGCTAGAGCGCGATAAATATCTCCTTTTAAAGCGCATCGCTGAATTGGAAAGGGAAAATAAAACCCTTATAGGTGCAAATAGAGCTTCAAATCACGCATTGAAAACAAGATGCCATTGATGATGTAGATAGAATTGGGAAGAAAGAGAAGAAACTTAAAGATTCTTTGTATCGCTATCAGTCACACGGTTGATCCTTTAATTACTGAGAATCTAAACAAAACCTCTCAAGATTTATGAAAGACTCATGTTTATGAAATGTATATATTTGCTCTATACACTTGTTAATAATTTCATAAGTTATGTAAATCATGCAAATTTTGTAAATATCACCCAGTGATCATTTCCTACAATGTTATCTCTGAAACATTTGTTTGATAGCTTATACTATAATATATGTATTTGCCGAGTCTTTCATTCTTCTTTACTGTTTCGATTTCCCTGAAAAGTATGAAGCAAAAATTATTTCCTATTGTTAGATTTAAATTGATATAGAAGTCTATTATATTATTCACGTAGATTAACAAATCATTATGTCAATCGTATGGTAATAATGAATATCAACTGTGTTTGATTGAATGTCTTGAAACCCATCTTTGATTATGATGAGAAATAATTAAGAATTTAACTTTAACCATATTGGAATATCTGAAGTCTGTTGGAAGAAAATTTATCCTCAGACGGGTATAAATGTATTAGAAAATCATACTCTGAAGATAACCAATAGAGGGTTAATGATGAGTAATAATAGAAGTCCAGAAACAGAAACTATTGTCTAAAAATTTGTAGCAGTCATCCAATGAACCATATTTGGGCATTAATGAATGAAATCTGAAAGTTTAGAAGCCATAAATTCAAATTTTGGTATTAGTAGATGATGTTTAGAAGTTAAGAAACTTGAAATTTTGATCAAGTATGACTACTAGAGATTCATAATAACGATCTTCTGATAGATGTCTTTTACCTTAGCTCAGGTTTTAGTAGTGGACGATCAAAAATCCATAGTAGAAATTTCAAGCCCAGACTAGGGTGTTAATAAGTGAAATCAAGTAATAGCCTTGAAACCCAAATTCGGGTATCAGTAGATGAAGTTCAAAAGTAAGAGACTCGGAAACCAGATTCTGGTATTAATAAGCATGTTTGTACCAAAATTAGGTACAACATTCTTCGAAAGTATTTGAAGAGATAAAAATGAAGAGCGGAAATGTAAAAAGAAGATTATCTAACAAACACTTCAAAAACAAATAATGAAAGCACGCAGAGACACAACGACTTAGAGTGGTTTGGCGTATAGTCTACATCCGCTATGAAGTTGATGATTTTTTTGACATTCACTTATTTATTACAACTGACTACAACGGATTATAGTGATTAAATTCGAGTATAACAGCAGCCTTGGAGTGTAAAAATGATTTCGGTAGAGTCTGGACGTCAAAGAACCAAAAGTTCCTTTTTCTGTAGGCTCTGGGTGCTATTTATAAGTGTAGGATGCAAACATCTCGCTCTGATCTCGGGAGACTTCTTCTAACATGTAGGTGGGCCCATGCAATCGATCCTATGAGATTTTGACTCGATCCGTGATCGATACGAACGAATTTCGTGTCGATCAAGATTTGACCCAATTGAGTCGAAACATGGCATGAACATTCCTTAGGTCGTATGTAAGCTCCTGTGAAAATTACATAGCATTTGGACTTGTGGATTGCGAGTTAAGATCGATGCAAATTAGAGGTTTTCGGTTTCGGTTCCTTTCGTATCGATACGGTTTGTATCGGTCACTTCGACTCGATGTCGGTCATGTTGAATATGCGAGTATATGATTTTTGTTTGATGATAATATATATATATATATATATATATATTCATTTAAATGTATTTGTTAATATACTATTTTATTATTAACATAATTAAATTAATATTTGCTGAATAAAATAAAGAACACAAAATTTAAATTCAAATGGATATTTTATTCAAACAAATATTTATTACAATTTTGAATGGTACAAATTTGGGATCTTGCTATATATATACAATTTCAATTGCAATACAATTCAATCACATCACAATTATCATTTACATATGCACCTCACTATATTTCACTCATTCACTCGTATTTTATCTTCAACTTCATTCCAGATTGAATCTAGCATCTGAGATATCTACAAAAATATACACCGACACAGTAAAATTGAAAATAAAATATTTTTGGAGTGTAAAATAAAATGTGATTTTGAAAATACTCTTTGCCTCAGTTATTTGGGTTGTTCATCATCATTTAATTTTGAATTCATCATACACGAACAAGCTTGTGACATGCACAGTGTATCACTATACATGCCATAAGGCCGTGCACACTGATATACACTTGATAAAGCTATAGGGACAGGTGAGCATAAGGTCAAACCCACTACAAAAGCCGGGTTCAACTCATCTGAAATACATATTAAGTCACGATATCAACACAAGGTCAAACCCGAGCAATAAGATGGATTCAACTCAGGTGTAATACAAAGCACAAGTCAAGTATAAGTGAAAATGCTCGGTCAAAGCAATCAAGCAATACAGCCTCAAAAATGCAGTAGCCATAACCAGAATTGGAAACAAAAGCCCCAAACAAAATGAAAAGTTTATCAAAATTGCACCAGTACAGTTTCACTGCTACAAGACTAAGTCAGAAACATTTGCAACAGAAGAGGGCCACACAAGCAATAAGACTGCACATTCAAGTACGAGCCCAAGTGCATGACTATGAAAACAAGTAAGCAGCAACAGCTGTAACATCCCGCCTTTTCGCACACTTTAAACCGACACACGTGCCAATTCAAAGCATACGCAAGGGCGGATTGTTATGGGGTAAATAAGAAAAAAACAGAGAAGAAATAAAACAAAATAGAATCTCACAACGGAAGGATAAAATATAATAATCAATATACAGTTCATGATAACTGTTTACAAAATATTTATTTTACTTATACAATGAATATCAGAGTTACACATACCAATACAATCAATGCAGCGGAAATTTAGAGTGTGGTGCAATACTATAAATAATATAATACGGATTCTTCGTCTTCGTCCTCCAAAGCTAAAATCTTCGATCCTGAAACGCTCGGACTGACCCGAGCGAATTTGAAAAGACAAAACACTCGAGTCAGACTAAAAGATCTTATGTGAGTTAAATTAACAGAAATAAATATGAGTACAGTAACTCAAGAGATGTTCGGGATTTACATCTCCTAAGGATCCGTTAAACTATTTACTATGTAGTATATTGCGCTATTATAATAGTGTCTATTTATAAAATAAACTTACTTTTTAATAGCGTTAAGGGGTTACCCATATAGCCCTTAATACAAATAATGCCAATAGTCTATACAGTACTGTAATACCTCCTGATCGGGAAGCTACCAGAGGATACTCCATAGGTACGACACAAATAGAAACTCGTAGTAAATGCTCGGTATGGTAGGTGACACGACACAACTAGGCAATGCCAGGGTAGATATACCAATTGCTATCCAGGCTGGTGGAAACGCGTAGCCGCAGTTACCGTCCACCTCGGACTAACTCCCCAAAATCAAAATATAGAAGTGGCCACTGAATCAATCCAAAATCAAAGTATAATATCGAAGAGGAGGGTCCGATCAGAGGAATGACCTCATTGGCCTGAGAATCGCTCCTGTTTTAGCCACCTTATGCCAACTCACGGGAGTCGGGTCCACGTATTTACCTTACAGGAAACGTCGCCACCACCTACTTCATTCTGGAATCTCCACCGCGTACACGGTTAGTCAAAGTGGTTTTCGGTATCGACAGAGAGTATGTCCATATCCGATCCCGGTCTCTTTGCCAACCCATCGTTATTATAACACCGCGGTCATTTAAAAATAGGTTATACTTTAAAAATCAGAATAAACATTCCATTTCATAACCATGAATACGATATCATTTCAAAACCCAAAACCATATTTTATCACTTATCCCAAATATAATTCTTTTCCAAAATCATAATGCTTTAACTTCATAACGTCTGAAAATCAAATATTTTCAAAGCATAATATTTTGAAAATCATAATTTAAAACCATAACTTCTAAAAACTTGAATGGTTTGGACATTCAACGGTATATGAATTAAATGGTTTAACTTAAATGTTACTTTGTAAAGAAAATAGTTCTCATGGCTTTACAAATACATTTCTTTATTAAAGTCTAAATCAAAATTTATATTATCTCTCTCAAGTTCCAAAACCACTTCAATTTATTTATATATACGTATATCCATTTTGAGTATCAATATTTCAAACTAAAGTTGGATTTTATGCTTTCAACAAATCAATTGTTCTATTAATTAGTCTTGAATATTCATATAAAATCCATAAGTAATAAGACTTCAATTTCTAGTAATAATATATATATATTTTTCCCAATTCAAATTATACTAGAATATTCATTTCAATTTATTTTGGGAAAAATCCAATTATAAATATCATATCTTAAAATTTCCAAACTTAACATTTAAACATATGATATAAATTATTAAACTCCATTTTCTTAATTTTCTTCCATTTTTAATAAAGATTTTTATACACCTTTTAATTTCAAAATTTTCAACTTCATATGTATATATATATGGAAGAAAAATATTTATACAATATAAAATTTAAGATTATTATAAACCGTATTCCATCCAAACCATAGAAATCACATTTAAATAGTTATATATATACCGCGGTGCCTATATATAATTTTTTATCCTATGGTCAAGTGATACGGATATTTATCATTTCAATCCGCAATTTAAAAGATATAAAATTTTGCGGTTATATATCATTTCAAACCACAATCCCGAATGAAATGAAATATGCATGATAATTTGCAATTTAATGATATACAATAAACATCCATTCATCAACATCATCCATCATCCAAATCGCAATCATCAATCAATATCAATCAATAACAATATTATTTTTGGTACTACATAACAGGTAATACTGGCAATTTTATTCAAATTAAATTTAACAGCTATTAATCTACAGTCTATATTCAGTAATAAATTATATAACTGTTAACTAGAAGTTCATATACAAACAAATAAATTTTAAATGTAAATTTATACGCAATAGATTAATTAAATTAACAGTTAAATTAAATAAATGCAATTCAACAGATATGAATAAAATAAACATGCCAAATACTCATAAATAAATTTCTATTCATTTCTAAAATTAATTTAAACAAACATAAAAGCTTCTAGTAGTTGTGAGTGGGTTAAAACACTCACCTTTTTGAATTTAAATTGAATTCAAATCCAATTTAAACCCAAAATTTGGACAGTATCCAAATTCATCCAAACTAGTGCCAAAACGTCAGAAATTCCGATACGATCCCATCAAAACAAACCGCGCGCGAATCCGAGCTCGTATGCAAAAGTTATGAAAATTTGAAAAATGGAAAATTCTGGTACTGGGTCGACTTCGGGTTCGACTTCGGTGCGGTGCCTCAATTCCCCGGTGCTTGCTTGGATTTTTCGCCAAAACGACCCGGAGCGACCCGAGTCATTTTCTTCCTGACCCAAAGTTGCTCTAGGGTTTTCTCCCCTGAAATCCGAAGCGCGACCAGAAGCTGCTGCAGATCCGAATTTTTTTTTTTTTTTTTTGAAATTGAAATTTTTTTTTTTTTGGAATTTGAGAATTAGGTTTTTTTTTCTGCCATTAGAATGAGGAGTTGAGAAGGAGATCTACTATAGAAAAATGAAAATAAGGAGTGGCTAGGGTTTATAACAGGTTATATATAGACAAGGCTGAAAAATAATAGATGGATTGGATTGGATCTAAACATAAGTTTAAATTTAGGCATAAACATATATGTAATAAACTAGCATTAAATTTTGAAACGTGAATTGATTTAATTGGAAATAAATTATCCAAATGTTCTTATTCCATCAAATTTTATTTACTGAAGGTTGCACTTAATCTAATTTATACATCTTGCCCCTTTTGTCTTTAAATCAATAAATCTTATATAGTATATAGATTTATCATTAATTTTATCTATTCTTCCTTTTTAGGCAATGTTCTATATATTAGATTTCATTTAAATGCAATAAATCATACTATCGTAGTTATATCCAATTAAATAAATAAATGTTGATTCCTACTCTTTTTATCCAACAATTGTTTACGTTTTATTCCATAAATACTTCTACACACATCCTGGATTTTGTATAAATGGTTGTAACGTTAAATCTTGTCTACTTCCCATTTTATATTTAAGGTTTCTAAAACCGATTAATATTATTCCCTAGTCCAAACACCCTTTTGCCCAATTTATATTAACATATCCTTAAATTAGATTAATTCCTATTGATGTAATAGTTAAACATAAATTTCACTTATTTGAAATAAATCCACAATTTAATTTCAAATAAATCAATAAATTTTGGTTTATCACTTCTTAAATACCCAATCGTCATAATTTAATTAAAACTACATTTATCACATTTTATAGAATTTACCATCTTAAGTGACAAATCAAAACTACCCTAACTGCACAAATTTAGGGTAATCAATTTCAATTGCTTTCCCATTAAACTACATAAATTATCCAAATGAAACCTAAGTGAAACGTTTATTTATTTAAAAATCTTACTGTTTAAATGAATTTATCCTTTACGATATAATTTACATTTGACTTGATTTCTCATTTATTTTGCAAAACGGTAAATTCCAATTGCTACCAACATTATATTTAATATAAATTTGAATCCAAATAATTGGTATTGCACACCCTTATTGCGTACATTTACATATAGTTACAACTAAGTCAATACACTGATTTCATGAATTCATAAATTAATCCACAAATTTCCATTGACTCTTTATATTCAAAATCAATTGCAAAGGTTTAAAAGTTGCTAAATTTCGATTTCAGTAATTCCTTTAATTCCATTCAAAATCAGCAATTATCTATTAAATGTCCCAAAATTTCTATTAAATTAATCTAACGAATCTTTAATATAAATTAGATGAATTAAATATTGCATTCAAACTATTGCGTTAATATTTTCCGTTTCACTTTAAAGTAACTAATTTGTCAATTATAATACTTATTTCAATTTCTTAAAATAACCCTTTATTTACATTGAACCCAATTTAATTAAGTTTCCAATTGATTAGATTCAATTTCAACATTTAACTACCCTTAAGTTTTAGGTTATAAACAATTTATATGTATTCTTTCTTAATTATTACTTTGCAACTTCTCGTAT
The DNA here is from genome assembly GCA_030765085.1 of Allium cepa. NCBI lineage: Eukaryota > Viridiplantae > Streptophyta > Magnoliopsida > Asparagales > Amaryllidaceae > Allium > Allium cepa. Next base: position 704,036,703 of record CM060938.1, on the reverse strand, counting down.
AAATTTCACAATCAAACTTAAATTTTAAAGTAACGCTTAATAAATATGCTCCTATAATTTCTCAACTTTTAAACGAACGTTACTCCACTTTCAATTAGTGTAACATTCATTTAATTATTACCACCTATTACCGATCCTAATCCCATTAACAAATAAGCAGGTAGATTTTTATGATAGGTGTTACAATTCTTTTTTTAAAATAAATTACTATTCATTACTATTGCCTTAAATTCAGCATTAATTTCCTTGCATTAACATTTTATACTAAAACTTTGTCCAATTTATATTTTATACACTAAAAAATTTCATTTACACCTTTCGTTGTTTCTTAATTACAATTAAGGCGGATCAACTATCTATATTGGTAAATGATTGAATTTTCTAGTAATCCTACTATTTAATGTTTAGTATATTTGTATATTATTATTTACCCTTTTGTTCTCCATTACAAATATATGCACACATACAAATTAAGATTCTACATCTAATTAATCATTCCACCCAATATATAAATTACTAACCTTAAATTATTGCAATTGATTATCTAACATACAACTGAATCTATTTCTAAATTTTCATAATTCATTAATACCTTACAAAAGTTTACAAATACAGGGCTTGTATCAGATAAAACTTATTTTCATTGATGAATTCAATACTTTCCTTTATTTTATTTATTTCCAACTTAATATCCAATCGCAACAATTTCCACTATTACACTTATTAATTTCAATACATAATTCAATTTGTAAATTTTAATTACCCTTGATACATCTAATTTCAACATTCACTTTCATATAAATAAATAAGATTTCTGTTTCTTTCTAAATTAAAATAAAAATCCTATTAATTAAATTCATTTTAAACATCGTATTTACACGGGTCGTTACACTCTCCCCCACTCAAAACTTTTCGTCCCCGAAAAGGAAAAGAAAAGAGAAGGAAGAATTTAATAAACAGTACATCTTATTTCAGATATTAACTTGTAAACAATAATTTACTAAATTTATTACCTTAAATAGAATATACCCGTTTTATAATCATTAATTAATTTTTTTTTATTTCTTTTTTTTTATACTCAAACTAATAAACTTTGGAAAACATTTTCAAGATATTTTCTAAGTCCAAAATTTACGGAAAATTTTGGTAGAGTCTCCTTTGTACGGGGAGGCTCGGGAGAAAATATAATATCAAATATATCAAAATATCTCATATAATATCCAAAATAAAATATCCCAACACGGGAAAATATATAAAATAGCGCTATAAACCGTAATCCGAAACGTACATATTTGTCGGGCAATTTACGCTTAATTTATGGAACCAAAAGCAGTAGGAGTTGCTTGCATAACCTGCATTTCACTTATAAAATCCAAAGGTTTAACAATTTATCTCAAGTGAACTATTTTCATGGTTTCAACTACTAACAACAATCAATACACAATCATCCATTTCAACAAACAGCATACATAATAAAACAAAACAACCATTCAGTCAAACAAACAAATAGTTGTTCGGGTTCAAAACTTGAAATGGTACGGAATGAAAAATAACTATCCAGTGCATCATTTACTCAACAGTCTTAGATGGTACTGAATAGATTATTTATTCATCCAACTACTTCAAATTTCCTTACCTGACCAACCATAAATCAACCAATAACAATTCAACCAACAAATCAATTAACTCATTATAAATTTTTATTTCATACATTAGCTGTTTGATCTTTTCATTCATATAACAGTTTATCTTTTATTTTCATTCATTTTCATTCATATACCACCTAAATTATCCTGTTATAATTTACATTTATTTCTAACAACTTTTAATTTTATTTACTCATTAAATGTTTGTTTCATTTATTTTTACTTATTACTTCAATTATTCCTTTCCATTAATTTAGGTCATGTAAGTTTCTTCTATTGTATTACATTTAATGCACTTCTCACTTTTCAATCATTTATTAAATGCTTACATTCTATTATATTTAATTACAGTAACCCTTTTAGTTATACCTAAATTATTAACCTTATAACCTTCATTCTTATAATTAAGGGATTTTATTAATTTATTACCTAGGGTTTACAGTCATTTTTTTGTATTACCTACTTTTTATTATATTAGACTAGTAGCATTTAAATCATACTTAAGTTAATAACCTTACACATCCATCCTTATTTATTAGAGAATTTCATTTTATTTACTTAAGTTTAAATCACCTATTAATAATACTTACCTTTAATTTTAGTAAAATTTCAATTGCAACTTAAGTTTATACCATTAAATTCTCATTTATAACAACAATTCATTGAATAATTCATTATTTCCAAAATTTCTACTTGTATAATATTCTATTCCCATCTCTTATTTAACATTTCAACTTTTCATATTTGGTAAGTTATATATGTTAAAGAAAATGCAAAAGAACTTATACAAGTTTTATCTCATCTTTTAATTAAATTTAATGTTCAACAATATTACTCTTTGTCTTATATGTTAAAAATTTCAAATTTCCTTTTTATAACTTTGCATTAATTCTCTTATCTAAATTAGAGATTTCAATTCATTAATTACTTACCTTTTATTCCACTAAAGTAATTTAAACAATTAATTAATGGAAATTTAGGAATTAAATACCGGGTCAAATCTCAAATTATTTTAAAATAATAGATAAATAATTTCTTACAACTTATATGTCTCTAATTATATTTAAAACAATTAAAATTTTAGATAATTTCAAAATAAATCTGCAGTAGAATTTTCCACAGTGGCCTTTCCCCTTCGAAACTCGAAAATGAAAGTCGATGATGCGGCCGCCATCACCGAAATTATTTTCCGGCGACAGAGAGGAAAGTACGAAACTTATTTTCTTCAAAATTTTCTTTAAAACAATTCTTCCGAATTATACTAAATATTTATATAAGAAAATACTTATAGACCAAATCATTATATTTCATAGATCCTTTGAAAGCAAATTTTCAAAAATCCCGGACTTAAGTTCTAAAATTTCCAAATTTCAATGATTTTAATTGCAATCTTATTTTACCTATTATTTATAAATTTTATTCCTAACAACCAATCTATTGCAACCAAATATAGATATCGTTTGAAATTTTTTATTTTATATATAGAAAATATAATAGGCAAAATTATTTCATTTACCTATATTTAAAACAAATATTATGTCGGTCTGTCCTATTAAGTGTTTAGAAATCCCTATTGATGTCATAGCGTCCCATGCACCAACCAGAATTTATAAATACAAAACGGAACAAATTAACACAATATCAAAATCTTTTTATAACACTAACAAATACGCTCTCTCATATATGTACACTCAGCGACTCCCATAGGGTATTACTACCCTATTAACAAAGAGTCAAACCCCACAAAGCCAAAGTTTATCGCTAAACCAAAGCTCTGATACCAACTGTAACATCCCGCCTTTTCGCACACTTTAAACCGACACACGTGCCAATTCAAAGCATACGCAAGGGCGGATTGTTATGGGGTAAATAAGAAAAAAACAGAGAAGAAATAAAACAAAATAGAATCTCACAGCGGAAGGATAAAATATAATAATCAATATACAGTTCATGATAACTGTTTACAAAATATTTATTTTACTTATACAATGAATATTAGAGTTACACATACCAATACAATCAATGCAGCGGAAATTTAGAGTGTGGTGCAATACTATAAATAATATAATACGGATTCTTCGTCTTCGTCCTCCAAAGCTAAAATTTTCGATCCTGAAACGCTCGGACTGACCCGAGCGAATTTGAAAAGACAAAACACTCGAGTCAGACTAAAAGATCTTATGTGAGTTAAATTAACAGAAATAAATATGAGTACAGTAACTCAAGAGATGTTCGGGATTTACATCTCCTAAGGATCCGTTAAACTATTTACTATGTAGTATATTGCGCTATTATAATAGTGTCTATTTATAAAATAAACTTACTTTTTAATAGCGTTAAGGGGTTACCCATATAGCCCTTAACACAAATAATGCCAATAGTCTATACAGTACCTTAATACCTCCTGATCGGAAAGCTACCAGAGGATACTCCATAGGTACGACACAAATAGAAACTCGTAGTAAAGGCTCGGTATGGTAGGTGACACGGCACAACTAGGCAATGCCAGGGTAGATATACCAATTGCTATCCAGGCTGGTGGAAACGCGTAGCCGCAGTTACCGCCCACCTCGGACTAACTCCCCAAAATCAAAATATAGAAGTGGCCACTGAATCAATCCAAAATCAAAGTATAATATCGAAGAGGAGGGTCCGATCAGAGGAATGACCTCATTGGCCTGAGAATCGCTCCTGTTTTAGCCACCTTATGCCAACTCACGGGAGTCGGGTCCACGTATTTATCTTACAGGAAACGTCGCTACCACCTACTTCATTCTGGAATCTCCACCGCGTACACGGTTAGTCAAAGTGGTTTTCGGTATCGACAGAGAGTATGCCCATATCCGATCCCGGTCTCTTTGCCAACCCATCGTTATTATAACAACGCGGTCATTTAAAAATAGGTTATACTTTAAAAATCAGAATAAACATTCCATTTCATAACCATGAATACGATATCATTTCAAAACCCAAAACCATATTTTATCACTTATCCCAAATATAATTCTTTTACAAAATCATAATGCTTTAACTTCATAACGTCTGAAAATCAAATATTTTCAAAACATAATATTTTGAAAATCATAATTTAAAACCATAACTTCTAAAGACTTGAATGGTTTGGACATTCAACGGTATATGAATTAAATGATTTAACTTAAATATTACTTTGTAAAAAAATAGTTCTCATGGCTTTACAAATACATTTCTTTATTAAAGTCTAAACCAAAATTTATATTATCTCTCCCAAGTTCCAAAACCACTTCAATTTATTTATATATACGTATATCCATTTTGAGTATCAATATTTCAAACTAAAGTTGGATTTTATGCTTTCAACAAATCAATTGTTCTATTAATTAGTCTTGAATATTCATATAAAATCCATAAATAATAAGACTTCAATTTCTAGTAATAAAATATATATATTTATCCCAATTCAAATTATACTAGAATATTCATTTCAATTTATTTTGGGAAAAATCCAATTATAAATATCATATCTTAAAATTTCCAAACTTAACATTCAAACATATGATATAAATTATTAAACTCCATTTTCTTAATTTTCTTCCATTTTTAATAAAGATTTTTATACACCTTTTAATTTCAAAATTTTCAACTTCATATGTATATATATATATGGAAGAAAAATATTTATACAATATAAAATTTAAGATTATTATAAACTGTATTCCATCCAAACCATAGAAATCACATTTAAATAGTTATATATATATACCGCGGTGCCTGTATATAATTTTCTATCCTATGGTCAAGTGATACGGATATTTATCATTTCAATCCGCAATTTAAAAGATATAAAATTTGGCGGTTATATATCATTTCAAACCACAATCCTGATTGAAATGAAATATGCATGATAATTTGCAATTTAATGATATACAATAAACATGCATTCATCAACATCATCCATCATCCAAATCGCAATCATCAATCAATAACAATATTATTTTTGGTACTACATAACAGGTAATACTGGCAATTTTATTCAAATTAAATTTAACAGCTATTAATCTACAGTCTATATTCAGTAATAAATTATATAACTGTTAACTAGCAGTTTATATACAAACAAATAAATTTTAACTGTAAATTTATACGCAATAAATTAATTAAATTAACAGTTAAATTAAATGAATGCAATTCAACAGATATGAATAAAATAAACATGCCAAATACTCGTAAATAAATTTCTATTCATTTCTAAAATTAATTTAAACAAACATAAAAGCTTCTAGTAGTTGTGAGTGGGTTAAAACACTCACCTTTTTGAATTTAAATTCAATTCAAATCCAATTTAAACCCAAAATTTGGACAGTATTCAAATTCATCCAAACTAGTGCCAAAACGTCAGAAATTCCGATACGATCCCATCAAAACAAACCGCGCGCGAATCCGAGCTCGTATGCAAAAGTTACGAAAATTTGAAAAATGGAAAATTCTGGTCCTGGGTCGACTTCGGGTTCGACTTCGGTGCGGCGCCTCAATTCCCCGGTGCTTGCTTGGAGTTTTCGCCAAAACGACCCGGAGCGACCCGAGTCATTTTCTTCCTGACCCGAAGTTGCTCTAGGGTTTTCTCCCCTGAAACCCGAAGCGCGACCAGAAGCTGCTGCAGATCCGATTTTTTTTTTTTTGAAATTGATTTTTTTTTTTTTGGAATTGATTTTTTTTTTTTTTTGGAATTTGAGAATTAGGTTTTTTTTTCTGCCATTAGAATAAGGAGTTGAGAAGGAGATCTACGTATAGAAAAATGAAAATAAGGAGTGGCTAGGGTTTATAACAGGTTATATATAGAAAGGCTGAAAAATAATAGATGGACCGGATTGGATCTAAACATAAGTTTAAATTTAGGCATAAACATATATGTAATAAACTAGCATTAAATTTTGAAACGTGAATTGATTTAATTGGAAATAAATTACCCAAATGTTCTTATTCCATCAAATTTTATTTACTGAAGGTTGCACTTAATCTAATTTATACATCTTGCCCCTTTTGTCTTTAAATCAATAAATCTTATATAGTATATAGATTTATCATTAATTTTATCTATTCTTCCTTTTTAGGCAATGTTCTATATATTAGATTTCATTTAAATGCAATAAATCATACTATCGTAGTTATATCCAATTAAATAAATAAATGTTGATTCCTACTCTTTTTATCCAACAATTGTTTACGTTTTATTCCATAAATACTTCTACACACATCCTGGATTTTGTATAAATGGTTGTAACATTAAATCTTGTCTACTTCCCATTTTATATTTAAGGTTTCTAAAAACGATTAATATTATTCCCTAGTCCAAACACCCTTTTGCCCAATTTATATTAACATATCCTTAAATTAGATTAATTCCTATTGATGTAATAGTTAAGCATAAATTTCACTTATTTGAAATAAATCCACAATTTAATTTCAAATAAATCAATAAATTTTGGTTTATCACTTCTTAAATACCCAATCGTCATAATTTAATTAAAACTATATTTATCACATTTTATAGAATTTACCATCTTAAGTGACAAATCAAAACTACCCTAACTGCACAAATTTAGGGTAATCAATTTCAATTGCTTTCCCATTAAACTACATAAATTATCCAAATGAAACCTAAGTGAAACGTTTATTTATTTAAAAATCTTACTGTTTAAATGAATTTATCCTTTACGATATAATTTACATTTGACTTGATTTCTCATTTATTTTGCAAAACGGTAAATTCCAATTGCTACCAACATTATATTTAATATAAATTTGAATCCAAATAATTGGTATTGCACACCCTTATTGCGTACATTTACATATAGTTACAACTAAGTCAATACACTGATTTCATGAATTCATAAATTAATCCACAAATTTCCATTGACTCTTTATATTCAAAATCAACTGCAAAGGTTTAAAAGTTGCTAAATTTCGATTTCAGTAATTCCTTTAATTCCATTCAAAATCAGCAATTATCTATTAAATGTCCCAAAATTTCTATTAAATTAATCTAACGAATCTTTAATATAAATTAGATGAATTAAATATTGCATTCAAACTATTGCGTTAATGTTTTTCGTTTCACTTTAAAGTAACTAAATTGGTCAATTATAATACTTATTTCAATTTCTTAAAATAACCCTTTATTTACATTGAACCCAATTTAATTAAGTTTCCAATTGATTAGATTCAATTTCAACATTTAACTACCCTTAAGTTTTAGGTTATAAACAATTTATATGTATTCTTTCTTAATTATTACTTTGCAACTTCTCATATAAATTTCACAATCAAACTTAAATTTTAAAGTAACGCTTAATAAATATGCTCCTATAATTTCTCAACTTTTAAACGAACGTTACTCCACTTTCAATTAGTGTAACATTCATTTAATTATTACCACCTATTACCGATCCTAATCCCATTAACAAATAAGCAGGTAGATTTTTATGATAGGTGTTACAATTTTTTTTTAAAAATAAATTACTATTCATTACTATTGCCTTAAATTCAGCATTAATTTCCTTGCATTAACATTTTATACTAAAATCTTTGTCCAATTTATATTTTATACTCTAAAAAATTTCATTTACACCTTTCGTTGTTTCTTAATTACAATTAAGGCGCATCAACTATCTATATTGGTAAATGATTGAATTTTCTAGTTATCCTACTATTTAATGTTTAGTATATTTGTATATTATTATTTACCCTTTTGTTCTCCATTATAAATATATGCACACATACAAATTAAGATTCTACATCTAATTAATCATTCCACACAATATATAAATTACTAACCTTAAATTATTGCAATTGATTATCTAACATACAACTGAATCTATTTCTAAATTTTCATAATTCATTAATACCTTACAAAAGTTTACAAATACAGGGCTTGTATCAGATAAAACTTATTTTCATTGATGAATTCAATACTTGCCTTTATTTTATTTATTTCCAACTTAATATCCAATCGCAACAATTTCCACTATTACACTTATTAATTCCAATACATAATTCAATTTGTAAATTTTAATTACCCTTGATACATCTAATTTCAACATTCACTTTCATATAAATAAATAAGATTTCTGTTTCTTTCTAAATTAAAATAAAAATCCTATTAATTAAATTCATTTTAAACATCGTATTTACACGGGTCGTTACAACAGCCTTAACAAGTGATGGCCTCAACATCAAATAATAAACGACAATAGAAATCAAGTGTATACAACAAGTATACATGAGCCAAAGGACCTGAGAAACTGAAGTATACAAGCAAATGCAGTAACAATACACATGTATAGCTTTAAATGAAACAGACCCGCGAACTAGTGAAGGCATAAAGACAACATAGTGCTAAACTGCATTCAAACGTCCAGACATGTAACATGAAGAAGTCAACATATATGATCAGAAGCAATGCAACTGTCAATATCAAGACATGAACTACATAATTCGAGCAAGTCCAGACCACACATGAAAAGGCAAATGTCTGGACTAAATGAACTCTTATGGACAGTGCAACAAAGACTCAAGAGGCACAAGAATCATACACATATACATATGTATACATGTATATGTCCACTATTTCTGATGGATAACTCATTGAACAATGCAATGCCAGTGAAACATCATACACAATGAAACCAGAGCTATATGCAATACATATCTACAACAATGCCCAACACAAATGGAACAGTGATACCGGTGAACAAACATACTCGAGGAAACATGGAAGTAGTGACAGTGACTAAGTCATAAAGGTAAAAATCAACAGAAGGTTACGAGTTTAAAACAAAGTAATGTCAAAATTGAAGTCGAAGCCGTGAGCAATTGAATAGAGTCAATTTCAAGCCATGTCAGTCAAAGAATTTTAACAAGCCAAAATGCACACGAGTTCAAAAGTCATGCAACGGCAATCGAACAGGTCACGTATGCTACAAGGATAAACAGACATGTCGCAAGTCAAGCAAGGAAGTCGAATATGCCAGAAACCAAAATAGCAACAAGTTCAACCACGTCAAGCTAAGTGTCGAAGTCAACATAAACTTAAATGCCAGAAATAGGAAACTGTGGTGGCCAAGGAATCAATCAAAGCAATTCAAAGCCATGGGAATCAAGCTACTAAAAATATACGATTTGATAAGTCAGACAAATCTCCAGCATTCATGCAAAATCAAGTGGTCGGGATAAACAAATAGACAAATTCAAGTAAATTAATTCTAACGAGAATATAGGAATTCAACTCCTATTTAAACTCAATCATCGTCAGCTTTCAGAATTATTCGAGTCCAAGCAAAAAGTAATAATCATTCAACTCGAATCAAGATCAAGTTCAGGCATATCAGCGAGTAAACAAAAAGGCATAAATTACATACCGAAGGCAAAGTCGAACTCGATCAAATATAAGTAGCCGCAAGAAACTCAAAGAGACAGTAGATCGACAAAGCGAGGATGTAAATCATCATTCGATCGAGCTACTGAAGTCCGCATCTTCTATTTACAAAAAGCACTGATTTTCAATCAAAAGATAAGAGGACGAACGCCATTTTTCATGAGCAAAGGATACGGCCGAAGGAATAATAGATAATGGGACAGTGTTCTATTACTTCATAGTATTTGGGCCGGCTATAATTTATTTGGGCTGTTATGTTTAAAATTAGGGTTTATCTATTTTATTGTTTTAAAGTGTTTTTAATTTCTTCTTTTAAACATTGTAATTTCTAGTCGTGTGACTGGAAAACGAACTATAGTGGTGTAGTTTGAGAATTCGCTACTCAGTGGCTGAGTTGTGGTAGGGTTTTGAGCGTATAGTTAAGGTTAGTCGATGACACGAATATGTCATCCCCCAGTTGTAAACAACCTTTATCCGAGGATTCTCAAAACCAACAACTACATAATAATAATATTAATGCAGCAACCGCCAAGTAAGTATCTGGGATCCATTCCATGATACCACTTATATCCAGAAGGAAATGACATACACTAAAGGGGTGCTACCCCGTAATAACCTTGCCGCATCCTTCCTGTTTTGACCATTTCCGGGGTGTGAGGTCCGACGAAGTCTCGTCCACAAAGCTAGGCACAAAGCCATGCTTTGATCAACAAATGATCAACAAACGATCATCACGCAGCAACACTCAGCATGCCACATTACCAATTTGGGAATATATCACTAGTAACCATCAACTACATAACCTCCGAGATCGTACGTCTCAGAGAAGGGCATTAAGCTAAGAGAATAAATTCTCCGCCACCAACAGAAATGTATTTGATAGAAACCAGCCTTATATCTCAAAATGTAACGTCAGACATACAACCATTCAAGTCTGTTCTGGGCTCGAACAGAACCGAAGGCACTTCCAAAGAAGTCCTTGCATTCCGGATAATTTCTAATCACGTCCGGATTTTCCATCACAAAGAGTGATAAAATCTCTATACCGGACATCAGTAGATGCAGAGACATTCGACGGTAATCCTTCCGTTTTCAAAATATCCGATCTTCAACACCGGTCTTTAATGCTATCCATTATGTAGTATCACTATTCGGAGTGGGTAATTCGAATAACGAGCGCAATAATTTAAAAATAAGTCAACGGGTGTCGCGAGTTTACGTGTGTAAGAGTCTGACTGCTTAATTTCTAGTAGAAACCTTGGGGGTAGCAGTAGGCAAGGTTTTGCCAAAGCTGGTAAATTTGTGTTGTTCTATTTCTGCACTTATTATTCTGCTATTATCTGTGCTGCTATTATTCTGCTATATCTGTGTTGAGAATATTTTATAAACTTCTGCAATTTTTTTTATAATTAATAGTATCACCCTATTCACCCCCCCTCTTGGATGAAATCGATCCTACAAGTGGTATCAAACATATGAGCAAAAGCCATTTTTGTTTTAAAAATTTGATTTTTCAAAAACCAATTTTTGTTTTACAAATTTGAATTTTTAAAATGGCTTCTTTTAATTATGCTTTTACCGAGGGTCATTTCAATATTATTCCTTCTGTTTTTGATGGAAATTTTTTTTGAATTAGAAATTAAAAATGGAATTTTATTTAAAATCTGTTAATATTAAATGTTGGGATATTATTGAAAATGGGTATGATATAATAGACGAGAAAATTACTTCGATTAATGCTCTTGCTACGCATATAATATATTCTTATATTAATCAAGATAATTTTAACTCTATCTCTCATTATGAAAATGCATAGGAAATCTAGAATACTTTTGATGCAATATATGGTGCAAAAGTCAACAATCATGAGAGATCCCCAATAATCGACACAGAAACATGCTTAAAAGGATTGAAAAAATGGAGTAGTGATAATGATGATGAAGATGGAGCAGCTGAGCTAGCATTAATAATGAAGAGATTAAAAAAGTGGAACCACAAATACAGAATCCAGCTCTAAATCAAAAATTGAAAAGCAGAATAGTCAAAGCACTAGACAATCCAGAAGAATGGAAGATCATCTGTCATAAGTGTAACAAACCCGGACGCTTCAAGCCTAACTTCCCTCGAAATCGACACGGTGAGGAAAAGAAATAAAAAAGGAGAAGTTTTGCGGCCACGTGGAATAAAAGTGATGATGATAATAAAAGCACTAACAGTAAGAGTGAGAAAGCTAATCTGTGCCTTCGAAGTGATATAACTGATAGCAATGATGAAGAGCTAAGCAAGGTATCAAAACTTACTCACTCAAAATTACTTATATATTTCGACGAAGTAAATGGCTATTTTGAACGATTTAGGGAAAATATGCCAAAATTGAATCACAAAGAAATAGTTTGATAGAATCAAATATACAGCTTAATCTATTGGTTAAAAACTGTCAAACTAAAAGCCCTAAGTGTAATAAGTGTCCAACATTCGAAGAAGAGATTAAACAATCGGAAATCAAAATTAAATCACTTGAAAATGAAATTCTGATTTTGAAAGAAAGTGAAAATACAAGGAAAGAAAATTCCATTGAAAAGTGCACACGATTTGTAAATGAAAATGAATATCTCAAAACATAAGTCCAACAACTATCAATGACTTTAGGAAATTTTTCCAAAGGAGAAAGATCGTTAAATACGCTATTAGGGAAACAAACTATTAATACTTTTAGACAAGGACTTAGGGTATAATCAATCTGAAAATGTTAGAAATGAAATTAATCAAGTCAATTCCATGTGCACAATTTGTAGAAAATTTGGGCACAATCAAAATAATTGTTGGTATAGACCCAAACACGTGAAAACTATTCCAATTTGGGTTCCAAAAGGCACAAGTATAAAATCTCTCAAAGTTAAACAAATTTGGGTGCCGAAAGGAGCATATATATAAATAGTTTTGATTCCCCCACAAAATTATTTTTCGAAATCATTTGCCACTAACAACCATAGACCTATAAAAACAAATAGGTCACAAAAATATTCTCTCGTGTAGGTGTGGTGGCAGGCTAAGGAACTACAATAGTGTTACTTGGATTCTGGCTGCTCCAGGGACACAATGGGCGACAAAGCAAAGCTCCTTAGCCTAGAACAAAGGTGGCAGAATCATAATGGGAAACAACGAAATATTATCGAAAAAGATAAAATAGGCAATGGTATATTGAATGATTTACTAAATGTGATAATCTGCACTTTAATTCACCCAGTAATGTGGTAATGAAATAAAATGTTGATTATGATTCTGGCTTTTTTTTAAATTGTTGGCCAAATTATTCTTGTATGCCGAGAACACTTTAAAAATCTCTAGAGCCTTTGAACTACTTCATATAGATATGATTGATGATAATACATTTGGCCGACTCTATGTTCATGGTTTTTTTTACACAGTTTTAATTCAAATTCAAAAGATGTAAAAATGAATTCAAGGTATTTGTTACAACATCACGGTCTGGTCTATGACATCAAGCTAATGTTAATCTTGAGTGAAAGGAAATTCAGATGCAGATTACACTGACAATCCAGTTTATAGAAAAATTTCTAGTGGAACGTGACTTATGTTGAGACAATCAGTAATTGTATCGTTTTTTATAAAGAAAATATCTGCACTTCAAATAATTTTCAATAGCATACATTTTCTAAAAATCCCTTTCTAAAAATCATTTTATTGACCCTGTTTCAAATTAGTCAATTTAAGAAAATTTGATTTTATAATTATTTTTGTATTCGATTTTAAATGAATACATCGGGTAATCTGACTCCTTACTAATTATTGAAAAGATAAATAGTGATTGAAAAAGTGATAATCGTTGATATTAATCATTTATTAAAACTTGTGATAGTATAATTAGTAAATTTCTTTATAAATTTAAACAAGAGTTATAAAAACTTGTGACTGTTTCTATTTCTACCATATTTCTATCGACCATCACTCATCATAATCCAATATGGTATGTCAACATGTGGTATTTTAAATGGGAAATTATGCGCTTTCATTTTATTATATTTTTAGAAATAAAAAAACATCCAAAATATTTACTCTCATTTAAAAGTCCTCACGGTTATGCATGGGTGAATTACTTGGGATTTTTGATTATGTGCTTCCATGCTCATTTAAAAGTCCTCATGGTTATGCATGTATGGAACGCATATCCAAATTGATTGCTTTAATGGACAAGTTGATTCTAAACCCATTCAAAAGTCCTCATGGTTATGCGTGGTTAGAAGATACTTGAATTCATTTTTTAATAAAAATTTGGAATACTACTAATCTCATTTAAAAGTCCTAATGGTTATGCATGGTCAGTAGATATTCTAATTCCTGATATAAATATACCACAAATAGACACAGCTATATGGTTTTATATGATGACATCACCCCTATCATTCTAAAGTGGAATATGCATCAAACAGAGTATTTATAATTTCTATTCGATTTTTTATTATAATTTAATATTTATTCTCAATTGAGTAATAATATTGAATTATCGTCTATCACTTTATCACTATTTTTCTAACACTATTACTCTTTTGCTGGTAGCAAAAGTGGGAGAGAAAAGTTAAAATTTTGGCAAATAAAAATCAAATATTTTTCTATTTGCATCAAGGCTCATTTGAATATTTTTATTTACTATTTTCATGCATATAAGAAGGGAGAGCTTTGTGTAGAGAGGGAGCATTCAAATAGGGGGAGTAAATTGAATGATCAAATATATTAATAAATTCGAAATCTTAAATATATGTATGTTATCATCAAAGGGGAAGATTGTTGAATATGCGAGTATATGATTTTTGTTTGATGATAATAAACATATATATATATATATATTCATTTAAATGTATTTGTTAATGTACTATTTTATTTTTCACATAAATAAATAAATATTTTGTAAATAAAATAAAGGACACAGAATTTAAATTCAAACGGATATTTTATTCAAACAAATATTTATTACAATTTTGAATAGCACAAATTTAAGCTCTCACTATATATATATACAATTTCAATTACAATACAATTTCAATCACATCACAATTATCATTTACATATGCACTTCACTACATTTCACTCATTCACTTGTATTTTATCTTCAACTTCATTCCAGATTGAATCCAGCATTTGAGTTATCTGCAAAAATATACACTAACATAGTAAAATTGAAAATAATATATTTTTGCAGTGTAAAATAAAATGTGATTTTGAAAATATTATTTTCCTCAGTTATATGGGTTGTTCGTCATCATTTAATTTTGAATTCATCATACAGGAACAAGCTTGTGACATGCACAGTGTATCACTGTACATGTCACAAGGCCGTGCACACCGATATACAGTTGATAAAGTTATAGGGACAGGTGAGCACAAGGTCAAATCCAAATCATAAGCCGGGTTCAACTCAAGTGAAATAAATATTAAGTCACGATATCAACACAATGTCAAACCCGAGCTACAAGCTGGATTCTACTCAGGTGCAATTCAAAGCACAAGTCAAGTACAAGTGAAAATGCTCGATCAAAGAAACCAAGCAACACAGCCTCAAAAATGCAATGGCCATAACCAGAACTAGAATACCAATACAGTTTCAATGCTACAAGACCAAGTCACAAACATTTGCAACAGAAGAAGCCCACATAAGCAATCAGATTGCACATTCAAGTACGAGCCCAAGTGCATGACCATGAAAACAAGAAAGCAGCAACATCCTCAACAAGTGATGGCCTCAACATCAAATAACAAACGACAATAGAAATCAAGTTTATACAACAAGTATAAATGAGCAAAAGGACCATAGCAAGTGAAGTATACAAGCCAATGCAGTAACAATACACATGTACAGCTTTAAATGAAACAGACCCATGAACTAGTAAAGAAAGAAAACATGGTGATAAACTGCATTTAAACATCCCCACATGTAACATGAAGAAGTCAACATATATGATCAGAAGCAATGCAACAGTCAATATCTAGACATGAACTACATAATTCGAGCAAATCTAGACCACACATGAAAAGGCAAATGTTTGGATTAAATGAACTCGTGTGGACAGTGCAACAAAGACTCAAGAGGCACAAGAATCACACACACACACACACACACACACACACACATATGTATACATGTCTATCTCCACTATTTATAACGGCTAACTTATTGAACAATGCAATGCCAGTGAAAACATCATACACACTGAAACCAGAGCTCAAGGCAATACATATTTACAATAATGCCCAACACAAATGAAACAGTGATACCGGTGAACAAAACATACTCGAGGCAACATGGATGTAGTGACAGTGCCTAAGTCATAAAGGTAAAAATCAACAATAGGTTACGAGTTTAAAGCAAAGTAATATCAAAATTGAAGTCGAAGCCATGAGCAATTGAACAGAGTCATTGTCAAACCATGGTTGTCAAAGAATTTGAACAAGCCAAAATGCACACAAGTTCAAAAGTCATAGAACGACAATTGAACAAGTCAAGTATGCTACAGGGATAAACAGACATGCCGCAAGTCAATCAAGGAAGTTGAATAAGTTAGAAACCAAAAAAGTAACAAGTTCAACCACGTCAAGCAAAGTGCCAAAGTCAACATAAACTTAAATGCTAGAAATTCGAAACCGTGGTGGCCAAGGAATCAATCACAAGCAATTCAAAGCCGTGTGAATCAAGCTAATAAAAATATACGATTTGAATAAGTCAGACAAAATCTCCATCATTCATGCAAAATCAAGTGGACGAGATAAATCAATTGACAAATTCAAGTAAATTAATTCGAATGAGAATATAGGAATTCGATTCCTATTTAAACCCAATCATCATCAACTTGCAGAATCATTCTAGTCCAAGCAAAAAGGAATAATCATTCAACTAGAAACAAGATCGAGTTAAGCATACCAATGTAAAGAAAAAGGCATAAATTGCATACCGAAGGAAAAATCGAACTGATCAAAAAGAAGCAGTAGTAAGCAACTCAAAGAGACAGTCAATCGACAAAGCAAGGAGTAAATCATCATTCGATCGAGCCACTGAAGCTGGCATCTTCTATTTATAAAAAGCCCTAATTTTCGAGGAAAAGAAAAGAGGACGAATGCCATTTTTCATGAGCAAAGGATACGGCCGAAGGAATAGAAGAAAATGGGACAGTGCATTATTACTTCATAATATTTGGGCCGACTATAATTTATTTGGGTGTTATATTTAAAATTAGTGTTTATTTATTTTATTATTTTAAAGTGTTTTTAATTTCTTCTTTTAAACTTTGTAATTTCTAGTCGTGTGACCAGGGGACGAACTATGGTGGTGTAGTTTGAGAATTCGCAACTTAGTAGCTGAGTTGTGGCAGGGTTTTCAGCGTAGAGTTAAGATTAGTAAATAGCGAGTGTCGCGAGCTTACATGTCTAAGCGCCTGACTACTTAATTTCTAGTAGAAATCTTGGGACAGCACGTAGGAAGGGTTTTGCCGAAGCTGGGTAAATCTGTGTTGTTCTATTTCTGTATCTATTATTCTGCTATTATCTGTGCTGCAATTATTCTGTTATATCTGTGTTGAGAATATTTTATAAACTTCCGCAATTTTATTAGTAATTAACTATTGTAAGGACCGTGCTTCGCATACGGAAAGATACTTTTTAAATGATGTAAATTGCAATTATTTTATTAGTAAGATGTGTGTGTGTATATATATGACTTTGTACTATGCCTGAAATAAATTAAAAAAGTTTGGCTTAAGTCGGGAAAGCAGCAGCAATATTATGATATAAGAAGATGTACTTGGTAATGATACATTGAAGTTTCTAAAAGATGGGTCTAGATAGACTACTGTTACAAATATGTGATGTAGGAAAAAGAAAACTATAAATTATGCATCAAATATTAAAACTTTATTCATGACTAATTTACTTTGGCATGTCAAAGTGAACAATCGTTTGTAGTTGAAAAAGCAGGTACAAAGCCATACACCATTTTTATAGAATGGAAAATTCAATAATCTCACTTGTTTAATACTACAAATCTATGCGTATTAAATAGTCCAGACTAATGTATAATTATAGGAGACAGAAAAAAAATGAATACCAGAAGCACACTTGTTATTGCATCAGAACTAAAAGCGATACAGATGCTAAACTTGTGCAAATAGAAACTAAAAGAATTTTAAAAAAGAAAAGAAAAACAATCATATCAAGGTATGCATTTAAATAATGCTAACATAGCAAAAAAAAGAAAGGAAGGAAAAAAAAATTGTTTAGGTTGAAACAGTAGCAACGAATCTCAATATAACATTTGGGTAAAAATATTCTATGAAAGTAAAACATGAAACAATGGCACAAAATTTTATCCTGTTTTGCGATCGTGACTAATGAAATATTTAATACATATATTAAAAGTGTTGCATTTTGTAGTTAAACAATGTTCCAATAGGTTGCCGAATGAAAGTAAAATACAGTTCAGTGATATAAAATTCTATACTTGAGTGAAAGAAGATCAATCAATGAAATAGGACGAATTCGGCTGTTAGGCAACTTTTTAGAGAAATAAAAAAGAATTGATACTTAAATTAGAAAATACAGTAAATAGTTATCTAAAAAAGACATTTTTTTCTCAATAATAATAATAAAGATGAGGCAGTTTATATTATTTGCATTACTTTGCTAGCCTTTAAAATTGAGGTTGCATCTGTTAACTGTTTTCTAGGAGTAACAGAATTTACTATGCATCCTGATTCAAATAGAAATGATATTTTGGAATGAATAATGGTTACCTACATGCATATAGACAATCTATTTTATCATATGTAATTACTTACCACGCTCGTCAAACAAAATTCAAATAATAGGCTTACTTGAATCACAACTTCTTTTTTTGTCCCTTTCTTACTAGAATTAAAGTGTCATTCTTTTAACCTTGAACTTAAAATGGTGATTTAACATTATAAAACTGAATTTGATCATTAGAGGTAATAAAAATCAATTTTGGTAGGAGGGGGTAGAGGATTAAATGAAAAATGGGAGTTGGCTAAGCAAGGTGTGGCAGCATTGAAAAAATTAAAATAGTTTTTATAATTGACTGTTTGTCCCACATCGTCCAATCTAAATATTTTGTTAGTGTATATAATCAAAAGATGAATTAGTAATCATATGACATTGAGAAAATTAGCATTCCACTTATGTGGACGGCGCATGTAGAGCGATATTTAGCCCACTCGCCTTACCTCTCATTCCATAAACCAAGGACTATAGCCGTTGTTATATATATGCAAAGGGCATTTTCGGAATTTCAAAAATACACGGTTGAAATCCTATTGATTGAATTCACATTGTTAGTAGTAGAGATAGTATCACCCTATTTACCCCCCTCTTGGGTGAAATCGATCCTACAGGTCACGCGCCTATGAGTTGAAGTGGGCATGATTTTTGGATCACCCCACTTTCGATGCCGAGTTGACCGTGTCTTCCCAAGATTTTCACCTTGTTCATATTGAAGGCTGTTTCTTGTTTGTATCGATGGAGGTGGCTCAATTTATATCGATAGAAGTGGCTCCGTTTCTTATAGATAAAAGTGGCTCTATTCGTAACGATCCAAATTGCATGTCTCATATCGGTTGCGTAGTCATGTTCGTATTGATAGATTTGTTCTTCTTTGTATCGATCCGAATTAAGTCCAGTAGATCGATACGAAGTTGAAGCAACAGGATGGATACGAACAGATGCTAGCTCGAGGGATACAAACAAGAGGTAACATGATGAATGTGAATAATGGTAACATGATGGATATGAACAGTGTAGTTCCATATGGATTCGAACGTATTGATTCGAACATGGTTTTGGCGGATACGAATATGGCCTCCTTGGATCGATACGAGCTAGATGGATACGAAGTGAAGGTTGATCTTCGTGAACGGTATCGATCATATCTCAAGCATACTTACTCCGATCGACTTGAAACTTAGAGCGTTGGCTTCCATAGCTTTGTTTGTCGTGTCTTGTCAATTGTAGCTTTATTCGGACTCGGAATTTTTTTATCGATATCCATAGCAAACCTGTGTATAACCGATATTCGGACTGAGCGATCTTTGGCTTTCAGTCAATTTCTTGATATCTCGGCCTTGCTAAAAGGTGGGATAACATTGTCCCCCCAAAGTACGTCTTGTGAGAACACGACGTACTCTGAATAATCGCATCTTTCATTCTGAATAGTTCTGTCTGACTTGTTGAACGATTGTTGTCTCATCGTTGAAAGTTGTAATTTTTGATTGATCTATAGAGACATAGGTTATGAACTGTAGACTGCCAACTGTTGTACTGTGTACAATTGTAACTAATTGCTATATGATACTGATTAGTTGCTTGTTGTTGTAATTTGTTCATCAGGTGGCACTTGACTTGTGAATTTTGAAAATTGGAAATTAGTCCAACATACATGCATATATGTTAACCTGACTCTTGTCAACGTTCGCATGTTCACAAGTCGTTGTCCGTTTTCTCGCATCGAATTTCTTATAGATCCTCTCCTGAACCGATGTGAAATTCGAGTTGTAACAACGTTTGACGGTTGTTTTGGAATGTCCTTTCGTATCGATTCTCTCCTGGACCGTTGTAAAATGTTTAAAGATCATCTTCGCACCGATGTTATTTGCACTGATGGATACAAATTTAGCATTTCGTATCGATGGATGCATGAGGGATGCGAATAGAGCAGTTGTTCGTATCGACGCGTCTTGAATGGAGTTGAAAACAGTGGATACGAATAAGTGCTTCGTATCGATGGAATCCATTGCTTCGAAGAAGCCTTCGTTGCACATTTCGCATCGATGAGATTCGAGCTGTTGGATACGAATAGTCAATTCATATCGATGCAGGGAGAGATCGGTTAGAGTCGGCTGCAATGACTGGGAGGAGAATCATTTCTCTTCTTTCCTTGGGTCCATATAAATGCCATTTGGACTTAGCTTTTTTCCTTACTTGCCACTTTATTTCCCTCATCTTCGTATCGCTTCGAGTAGAGAGAATCAAAACTACTCTTGAACAGAACAATCAATCGATCCTTCGAATCGATCGTTTTAACTAGGTAATTGAATAATAAATACTCTCCCAAGACAATGAGACTTGAGTTCGAATGCCGTTCTACCAATGGTCGTCGCCAGTTCCTATGTTCGACGATGCCGGAGTTGGGCCGAAGTGAGGTTAAGGAAGGATTAATGGCGCTTGCATCAATCAGAGAAGAAGAAGCGATGACGGATACGAAATAGTTAGTGGGCTGTTGTTTGTCCTTAATCTCGTATCGATCGAGTAAGAAAATGTCCTGCTTCGCATCGATCCCGATGGGAATCTCGTACCATTACCTTAACTTTGGGTTTCGTGTCAATCGCGGAACAGTTACTTAGCATCGGCTACTTCGAAACGATATTGATCGATATGAAATAGGAGTTAAATGATCGATACGAATTAGATTCTTTTTGATCGATACGAAACTACTGAGCTTCGATCAATACAAAGTGTTGGTTCTACCGATCGATACAAAAACATGGGCCATGATTGATATGAGATGAGGGATTCGAATTAATATGATTTGGCTCTAAGGTGATCGATTCGAAATTGTTTCCTCAGGTGATCGATATGAATGACACTTTGGGTGGCCGATTTGAACTTGCATTTTGATCCGTACGAAACTATCGAACATATGACTCCGATGTGCTTTATTCTTGCAAACATAGCTTGACCGTAGAATTGCATATTTGACCGCCCTTCAAAACTCGTTGATGGAACTGTAACTCAACAAAATCTTAACAAACTGTAACCCGGATCGATCTCCTAAGTCTGGATGGTATAGTTGTGACGGTCAGCGATGATGGCCACTGCAGTTCAATCTCAAAGTCTTGTAATTTGAACATCTCTTAAATTCCGTTGAATTTCCCAAGTAACTTGTAGCACTGCAGTGCACAACACATTCATGCACTTCACACTTGGGAATACACTGGGTTCGTCTAATGATGATTTTTCATAATATAGTTAGCTAAGGAGTCCACAAGCTCACAACCAAAGGAAATTCAAAGTTCACTTCCCCTAACAATCGAGAGCTAGCCATCGCGGCCGAAGTTATAGATCTAGCTCTTAATTAGCTACCAAGCACTCCATTTATTAGTAATCTGCCAGATTCTGTACCGTTCAACGTTTCTGAAGACATGCTGGGACGGATATGCATAATGCATGGTTTGTTACTGGACGATGTGCCACTACCAGGATCAAATTATAGGACCGTTATCCACCGGAGGGTTACTGCTTTCAATCGTCATGCATGTACGGTAGGAACACTTCCACCATTTAACCAATACATTAGGGAAGTGTTATCTTTCTTTGGAATAGCTCTATCTCCCCTAATGGATATGCTTTGTTGAATGGCCTATTCATTGTATCTATAGAGCATCTCTTTCGACCAACGTCCCTGCTCGAAATTAGATACTTATTTAATGTCAAGAGTCGGGGAAATAGCCCTTCTTTTATGTTTCTGGAAACGGTTAGGAATTATCAAGTAGTAACGGGGTCCTGGACCAGGTTGAGCTACTTTAAAACGGAATGGTTTTATGTTCGCTACCCCCAGCATTCGCCAGCCGATGGCTATTCAGATTTAAGTATCGCAGTCTTCTCAAGTTGTTAATATGGTGATCATAACTGATGTCTAACTAACATCTCCTTTTCCATACATCTATAATTCCATGACCTGAAGGTGCGCATTTTAAAGATATAGTATGGGTTCTCCAAGAAGTTCCATGTGAAATGAGGGATATCGATTCAGTTCTAACAGATAGAAATTTGAGAATCGTTTGATTGATCGAGCGTAGCCAAAGTATAAGCCTGGAGGGAACACTAAGGGCTGTCTCAAAGAAACAAGTGAAACGTAAGATGCCTGGAATTGTTATAACTGAAGGGGTTGATTTAGAAAGTATGCCCACCGACGACGAACATGTAGCCGGGCCTTCTACGCCCTTTAGGATTCAGAAGGAAAGAGAAAAGGCAAGGCTGCTGCTTTCAAACGCCCCAAATCCTTTAGATGGAAATCTATGGTCGTGCCTTTGCCTATTCCCAGGATTAGACTTTTGAAGGCTCCTCCTTCGCAAGTGGAAAACCTTTTCGAAGGGATCACTGATATTCCAATTTTGAATTGCATGTCACTTCAACATGACGCTAGATTGGAGGAGCTTCAGCATGCTTTAGACTTAAGCGAGTCTCTTTCCACTAGTGTGGTCGACATTTTCGGTTGGTCGGGGGATGCACATACATATACACTTCACGGCACTACACGATTCTCGACCATAAGTATTTACTTTGGGAGATCACTAACTCTGTTCTTCTTTTACATCGCAGATATAATGTCTAGGCGAGATTCTATGCTTGGTAGCCTCCGCTCAGCGCTCTAGTCACCGAGTTCATACTTTGAGCCCGTAGAAAGGAAGATGATAGAAACCGCAACCATGGCTATTCCAGTCAGGGATACTACACTAGAGATAGGAATAAGTATAGGAACCTAGAGGAGAGGTACCAATCTCGATCATGCTCTCCATCTCCTCAAATCCCTACACAACCTTCCTCTTATGTCACACATCCTTCGAAGGCCCGTCACAAACCGCCTTCCCATGCTCAGAGGCCTAACCCTTACCGCCGAAGGCATGAGATCGAAACTCCTATTACCATTAAACAGGCTATTACCGAGCCCACTAGGGAAGGGACTATTAAAATTGCACAATTGAAGAAGGATTTCTCTAACATCTACTTCGATAACTACATCTCCCCTCTGCACTAAAGAGAATCCCAGCAGAGTTAGAGAACACAATGCACAATTATATTCACGAAATCTATTCTAAGTATAAGGAGTGGACAAAAGCTGTAGAGAAAGCGTCAAGGCTAGCCTTTGAGCGGGCATCTACCATTGAGAAGTTAGAAGTTGATCTTTCTCAAAAGGATCGCATTATCCAAGTGCCCAACACTGAAGCTGAATCCTCCCGAAAGTCAGAAATAGAGGCCACTAAAAAGGTCGACGAGGCGAATTAAGCCATGGAGAGGATGAGGCAGACGCACTATGCCTTGGTGGAAGAGATGGGCCATCGGACCACCACCGTTACTGTCGAACAGGATGCAGCTCTCGAAGATCTTAATGAGCTTAAAGCCAAATTCTCTAAAATTACCAAGGAAAGGGATGACGCAAATTGCGCACCCTAGGAGGCATGAGAGCAGGCGGTAGTGCTCTGGGGTGAACAGGACGCGGCAGTGGCTAAAGTCCATGTGGTGGAGACCGAGGTCAAGGAGAGGATCCGGACGGCGAAGTCCAGGCTAGAAGCTGATATCGAAGATCTCATCATCACTTATAACACTAATGTGTTGAAACACAGGAACCTAGCCTGGCTTGAAAATTATGCGATAGATCTTCATAATGCCTAGGGTCAATTAGTTGAGGAGGAGAAGGCGGTGCATCCAGATGAATCAATCGACGAGTTTGAGCTCGAGAATCGCATGCTGAATGAAGATGAAAGCAAGATTGTCCATGAGTCGACGATTTTACACGAAAAGGAGAAGCTCGGTGCCCAACGCTCGAAGGTTGGAGAAGGTTTAGGTGTTGAGCATCATGAAGAAAGTTTTGAGATTCCTGTGCTAACCCAATCTAAACCTACACCAGCGGTTGATCCCCAATCCATCCCTGCTTACAATCCGAAACAACCGTGGTTATCTCCGACAAGAGAGCATACTTCTAAAGTCGTTCAGCTGTCTACGAGCCAAAGTGAGGAAGGTATTCTAAACATTTCTCATGTGTGTTCAAAATAAGGGGCTTGATTTGTAGCGTTTATTAACAGTGTGTCTTTTTCCCTATCCAGTGACAGGAGTTACACTGTCTGCCTCCTACAACTCAAGAATCGCATCAAACGTAGGAGGCTATCATTACTAGTGTGACCACCACAACAACGAATGCACCGATTGATAGAACACAGGGGCACACACTCTCTTTTGACGAGCAAATAATGGAGGAACTCCTCAATCGTCGTAGTGACCCTTTTGCGGACCTACCATTTACCATGAGTGGAATTGCTTCTGCTACTGGCTCTTTAATGCCACACTTTTAAAGAATTCGAAGTTAGCGAAATATTGCATCCTTGGTGATTTACGAAAGTTATACTTGGAATTTCTACACCCCCGCTTTGACTTCCTTGGTAAAAAGAAGGAAAAATTCCTTAAAGAGATCAGGACATTTCGTTCTAAATTAATTTGTGGTCGCGATAGTCCCTCAGCTGGGACGTGGGACTATAGTCAATGCCCACCAGTTATAACCCTTGAAGGAGTTACTATGCCATTTGATTCGACAGTTATGTTTCACCCCACTCTTTAGATAAAGTTAGGAAAGAAATTTCTAAACTTTAAATGTACTCTAATTGTATATTGTATCTTTTAGTTATGTTGCTATTTTAGTTGTAATACATTGTTATGGAAATAAATATATATATTTTTAATATCTATCTTGATTTTTATTTCATTTCTTTTATTTTAAATAGGAGCTACAATCATCCATGACCCCTCTTTCCCTAAATTTACTTTTGTGCATCGTTGCTATCAGAGAAAGACTATTAACCGTGAGCGACGGGATCATGGTCCATGATGAAGCACTTCTTGAGTGTTACGGTGGCAATACCGAAGCCGTAAAATGGCAAAAGAGATATTTTATACAAAAAACCTTTGCCAACGACCAAAAAGATCACATCACCCACCTCGAGGCTAAAATAAAAACTAAAGATGAACGATTACCACGCTTAAGCGATAAGTGAAAACAAATCCTCTAATTGATTTTGTTCAAAAAATGTCTAAACTTATTCAGCGTATATGATTTGGAGTTAAAGGATAGCTAGGAGCAATGTTCCTCTTTGGATTTCTTTTCCGGTTGTAAGACTTTAAAGATTAATCTTTCAGTCGCTTAAGTAACTCCTTCTGTAGTCAAACCTACTAGTTCAAAGCTTCTTGTGGCTCAAAAATTCCTGACTTTTCTTAACCCTCTCCTAGGTTTGATGATAGTATAGTAGGGAACTGGTATCAAAGGATAAACTTCAAAATTGCTAAATATTTTGGTGAGCAATGAAAAGGGAAGTATTCTCAGACCATTAATGAATATGCTACCAAAAACCAAAAGCTAGAGCATCATAATTACTTGCTCGACAAGCGTATCGTATAGTTAGAAAGAGAGAATAAAATAGCTAAGGCTACGAATAAGGCTTTTAATCGCACCCAAAAGACCAACATCAAGTTGCACTCTTTGGAAGTATAGAGTATAGATATGAAATAGGATTCTTACAGATGGCCTTTTGACTTTTTATTTCTTGGCCTTATTATTTCACGCTCTTCATTTGCTTTTCTTTTTACCACTCTTTTATTTCTTGTGTTGGAAGTGCTTTTGCTTTAGTTGGTTGCAACTTACGTGTAAAGACATTGTAATCAACCATTATCTCTTTCTCAAAGATGGTGCTTGTGGAACAGTGTTGGATTGTTTTTCTCATCTGGTTGAAGATATTGTCACTACTATTTGTTTTATTTCATAGTATGAAGATGTTGGTAGGACCAACATGGAAAGGATTTGGACTCCATTTCTTAGGTCATACGATTCCGCTGTTTTCTTGCTTATGATTCTAAAAGATTTTACCCTTAATCTTCGCTCTTCACCTTGGTTGGAAACCTTGATGACCATTAGGGGAATCTTTCCAAGTGCATTTCATATGACCCTTGTTCAGATCTTTTTATCCTTCTGGCCATGATCAAACAATAGTGGATGATATTAAGATAGGATTATGTGGGTTTATAGAATGGTAAATTGGGGGTTTAATCAAGTCGAAGGTTGAACCCTCCTTGTAGCGCAAATTGTTTTTACAAGATTTCATGTCAACAGCCCAAAATTATCCTAAGAAAAGAGAACTTTATTCAAGTAATGCAAGAAAGGAGATGTGAATCCATTTAGAATTGTGCTTTAATTAGGCCTTAACAGGTAGAAATTATCTAGACAGACCTTTCGACTGCATCGAAAGGTTTAGATTCTGTGTTTAGTAACCTTTCGACCCAACTGGGATGGATTGATCTTCCTTTTGTAAGCCTTCCTCTCAAATTGATAGAAGTACCCTAGAAAGTTATTCCTTAAAAGATTTCGACCCTATTTGAAGAATGGTAACCCGATGATAAAATTTGAATCAAGAAAATTAGTATGGGCTCCGACATTTCCTAGGATTTTGGGATTTATAGTAGTTTAGGCTTTGGATTGGGATCTTAGGTGGGAGTTTCAATTTGGTTGAAAGTTGTGGATATTGCCTTCTTGGGTTCGAAACTATAATTTCAGGCTTCGGTGTTTATAGGATGGGCATCGACCTTATTGAAGGCTGTAGATCAGAGAGAAGATTTCTCTAAATTGGTAACAGAAGTTACTAGAACTTATAGGCGTATTGACTATATCGATAATAGCACTTCAATGAAGATAAAACGTAAAATATAAAGGTGAATCCAAAAAAATATTTAATGGAATAGTAAACTAGATTAAAGTATTTGAAACTTACCTTTATTCAGTAAAAAGACTTCATTTCTTGATGCTCCAAAATTGATTCACAAATTAGGGTTACAAGACTTTTCTTTGAGTTGTCTTGTGAGTCCTTCATGCTCTGTCTTTAGCCTTCGCTCATTGCTTTCAATGATGTTGATTTCACCCATGCTCTTGTTTCTGATTTGATGCGGAACACTTCCTGGACCACAATGGCTTTGACCAGTTCGAAAGGCTTACTATATCTTTCGAAGGGGTTGCTTAAGATAATGCTTTCTTTCCAGTAATTTGAATGAAGGCCAAACCATTAGTTTCGAATGATTTGGCATGTGTTCAAAGAGTTATTCTTCATTGTCTTCCAAATAAGTAGCTTCGACTTGATCGAAAGGTCTTCATCTAGTCGAATGACTTAAATGAAGGCGAAAAGGTGCTTTCAAATCCTTCATCTTCATCGGAAGGCAAGTGCCCTCTGAACGTTAATTAGAGAAACCTTCCGACACCGAAAGATCATGTTACTTCCTGACTTTGATGGTAACATCCGTTTGACTCTTTCAAAAGGTCTATTTGGTGTCTTTCTTTCTTCTTTTCTTTTGTTCTCTACTTGGAATGGTTTTGACCAAGTCGAAGGGTGATTTTTTTAGTAACAATGTTGATGAAATTTAACGTGGATTACATATTCCACAGAATAAGTTAAAATCCTTTTTAACATGAAAACACTTAGGGTATACTATCCAGTTAATACATTCAAAATCTTTGCTTAAAACCTTTAAACAACCCTTTCAAAACCCTTGATGGTAAACCCTTTGAAACCATCGAAAGTACACCTTTTGAAACCACTGAAAGTATCTCTTTCAAAACCATTAAAAGACTATCCTTCAAAAGCTTCAAAACATTAGGCATTCTTCTTTATAACCTTTAAATATTGCCTTTCGAAAACAAAGGATAAACATTACCTTTCAACCCTTTAGAAACACTAGGGGACCACCCTTTCGAAACTATTCATTAAAACCCTTTTGGAAGAATTAAAATAGTAAACCTTTCGAAAACCTTTAGGTTCAGTTTAAAACACGTGGAAACATTTCGAAACCATTTGAAAATTTACCCCTTTGAAACCTCTAAAAACCATTTCAGTCGAAACCATTTGGATCATGCCTTCAAGCAGAACAAAAAGATTTGAATCCTAATAAACTCAAAAGCACTCCTTTCAAAATCATTCATAAGTAAAGAGGTGATGGTGTCGAAATCATCCCTTTGAAAGCATTGGAGAAGTGATCATGTTTTAGAAAACAATGTAACCCCTTTGAAGCCATCTGGGTCAAAAGGAAAAAAGCAGCAGTTAAAGGTTTCGATTAAGTTGAATGAAATCATTTAAAACAAAAGCCCCAACCCAATCGAAACCATATCTTTAAAACCTTTTGACTTAGTCAAAAGCCAACATAGTCAAAAGCTACTCAGTTTAAAGTAAGCAGGTGCATTTTCTTTAAAAGTAAAATAGTGCCTCGAACCCTTCGAAGCCTTTGGTTTCGAACCTATACCATCCAATTCAGTACTTACCGGTTCACTGATACCATGTGCATTGGTTTCAATAGCGTCGGAGATGACGTTGTGGAGGCGGAACCTCGTGCCGAAAGCATCGAAACGGTGAAAAACATGTTTATTTTTCCATTTAAACTATTTCTTTTGTACCAGACCTTCCTTGTTTGTCAAATTGTTATTAGTTTCTCTTTTCAAAAGTGCTGTCGACTTTTCAGAAATAACATTAGTTTATTTACAAAAATCCCCTTCTCTCTTTGAAATATATAAAACATTAATTGCTATACCTTAAATAATTTTATATACGCACCAAAACACTGGAAATTTCTGCAAAAATTCTAGAAAATCACTTTTTATATGTTTTCAAACATACACACATTTTAGACCCAAACAATTAATTATTTAACTGTAAATAATTTATAACCCAAAATAATATTTTCTTCACTAGAAAATTCATAAAAATTCCACAAAAATTCAGAAAATTCTGGAAGTTGAAACCCATCTCCAAATTATTATTTTTGTTCTGCGCAAAAACTCACAAGGCATTTCGATGTCTTTTAATAGAGTTTTCGTATCAAACATGTTATAAAATCGATACGAATAATGATAAATCATCATCAAGTACATATAATCATTTCATCATTAAAAAACATGGCAAATCATTGCAAATAAGTTGGATTTTATCATATAACCAAAAACATAACAAATATGAGATGTAAACATTATTCACCTTAGCTTTAGAGAATAAAGAGATTGAGATGTGAATGGATTTGATTTGCTTAAGCTTCTTCTTATCTTTTCTATCTTTTTTCCCTTGCTCTTGTTAATTGGCCGACCTTAAGTTTAAAATTTTGATAAAACGTATTGAACATATATTGAGATACATGGCTAAGTTTTAGGGATATAGGAATGGCTCATTTACTATTTAACCCCTCCTTTATTACATTATAACTCTTATTTTATTTCATTGGTTAAATGGCATGGCTACCCTTAAATAAAATCCAATCTCAATCCCTTAATCAAAAAATTATTTTATTTAATACAGCTAACTAAATATTCTAAATAATGTTACCTAAAAGATTGGGTGTTACATACTCCTCTCCTTAAATAATTTCGTCCTTGAAATTACGATAAGGTACACAACAAATCAAACATAGAGG
The DNA here is from genome assembly GCA_030765085.1 of Allium cepa. Taxonomy (NCBI): domain Eukaryota; kingdom Viridiplantae; phylum Streptophyta; class Magnoliopsida; order Asparagales; family Amaryllidaceae; genus Allium; species Allium cepa. Next base: position 704,006,364 of record CM060938.1, on the reverse strand, counting down.
TAAAACATACCATCAAACAAGTTAGGATAAGTATCTTTAATCCTGCTCTCAACCTCCCAGGTACAGTCCCTATCATCATCGCTCCATTGGACTTTGACAAATCCGACCATCTTGGTTCTAAGCTTCTTCTCGTCTCTAACGACAATGTGAATTGGTTTTCTCGAAATAGTCAAGTCTTGTTCTACTACTAAGTCCTCTAGCATGGTTGGTGCAATAATAGTCTTCGAGTGTCTAATACACTTTTTAAGATGAGAAACATGGAAAACTTCATAGACTCCTGCCAAACTGTTTGGTAACTGAACTCTATATGCGCATTTCCCGATCCTTTCAACAATAGGAAAAAATCCAACTAATCTCAATGCCAACTTTCCTAATCTTCCGAATATGATCACACATTTCATTGTTGACACCTTGAGGTAACCCTAATCTCCAACTGAAAACTCTAGATCTTTTAGTCTTCTATCCGCATAACTCTTCTGCCTAGACTAAGCCTCCATTATTCTAGCCCAAATGACCTTAATCTTTTCTGCAGCTTCTACAATCAAATTTGGATCAAGAACTAATCTATCCCTGGTTTCTAAACAATAAATGGGAGATTTGTATGACCTTTCAAACAAAGCTTCAACCGGTGCCATCCCAATACTAGTCTGATAATTATTGCTATACGAAAACTCGACTAAATGTAGAGGGTCTTTCCATTATCCCCTGAGATCCAGAACTCAAACTCTTAACAAATTGTAGCACCCTATATTTTTATGACTTTATTTAGGATATTTAAATGGTTAAATTGAATAAAATAATGTGAAGATTAATAGGTTGAGATTTGATTAAATCAATGGTAGACATGCCATAATAGTGTGTTAATTAGTATAAAATAACCTAAACGAAGGTCTTAGGAAATAACAAGGGTAATATGGGGAAAAGGTGGAGTTTATACCCTAAACCCTTAGGAGATATATATATTCATGTTCATTTCATTTCACGCAACAAAAGATACTAAGGTCGGCCACCATTTTCACTCTTAAGAAGAAGATTAAAGCTACGATTCAAGAGAAGGAGGATAACTTACTTAATCAACATCAAATCTCACATCTATAATCTCAAAACTATGGTGAATAATTACTACATCCCTTTTTCTTTTGGTACTCGGTTTTAAGGCTATGATCCGAAATTTTTTTGGTAAGTTTTTCCCGTGGTTTGATGATTAAAGTTGAATATATTTATTGGTTGGTGAAATATGCATGTTCATACTTATTTTATGATTTGTTTGACATGAAAACCCTTATTTATGACATCTAAATGCCTTGAAAATATAAATATAGGTCAAAAATGATATTCCAGAGTTGGGTTTCAATTTTCATAATTTTTTGAATTATTGTAAATCTTATATTACCTTTCTAGCGAAGGAAACTGTCTATTGGATTATAAATTATTTTTGGCTAATATAACAATTATTTGGGGTTGAAATTATATGTTTGGAAACATTTTGAAATAGGTTTTCTAGGATTTTTATAGATTTTTTCTAAGTGTTTTAATGGATATATAAAATTATTTAAGGTATAGGACTTAAATGTTTTATATATTTATTTAAAGGGAACGAGTATTTGGTAAAATAAAATTAATATTTAAATATAAAATTTGCGGCACCATTTTCTAAAAATTAATTGTTAACCAATGAGAATTTTTTAGAAAGGGCGGGTTAGTTAAAAAATTACCTCCATCCAGTTAAAAACAAGAAAATCATGCTTTTTTTTGCATGTTTCGGCCATTTTAGGCATAATACGTAACGACCAAGACATTTCATCTAAGTTGAAAGGATTGAATTTTTCGACAAGGTCAAACCAATCCATATGGTATCAAGTACTTGGTGCATAATGAATTGGATAGAGTCGAAAGGTTGATGGCTGAAGAGGTTGGGATATGTTTATTTTATAAACCAAAGTTTTCACCTGCCATGCTTTCGAAATAGAGCTTTCAACTTGGTTGCTTTTGATCATGTCAAAATGTTTGAATGAAAGGTTTTAAAACTTTTGACATAACCAAAAGGTACTACTGCAACTTTTTTTGGAACCTCCTGCCACAGTCGAAAGGCAACTGCCGTTTTATACCAATGTTTTGCTTTGAACCTTCTGATGCAGTCAAAGGGTTCACTTTGATTGATTTCGAATGGTTTACTTATTTTAAAAGAAACTAGCTGCTTCTCTATGCTTTTGAAAGGTAGCTTTCGATTAAGGTGATTTATCTTTTTTTTGTAAGTTAAACTGTAACCTAAAGCTTTCGAAAGAGTTGTTTTAAAAGATGCTTTAAAGTTTTCGAAGCAAAACTTTAGACATAGCCGAAAGGTTCTTTCTAATGAAGTAGAAAGGTTTTAAAAGAAGGATTTCCACCTGTTTTAAATTTAAGCCAAAAAGTTTTTGAAAGATTTTAGAAGGCTAATGCTTTTTAAAGATTTTTTTACTGAATGTTTTAAAATGGGGTCGAAGTAGAAGCTTTCGAAGGGGCAAAGCCAAGTTTTTGATGGAGACGAAAGGTCACCTCTTGAAGGGATCGAAAGATTTTTGTTTCTAAATGATTTCGGAAGGTTTTAAATGGAAAGGTTTCCAAAGGTTTTTAAGTTAACGTTTCAAGTGTTTTAGAATAGGATGACTAAGGGTTTTATTGCTTTCGAAAGGTTTGAAGTTCAATGGGTTCAAAAGGTTTGAGGTTCAATGGGTTCGAAGGGTTGAGTCTCAATGGTTTTGATTTCTAAAGGTTTTGAGGGTGCAAATAAAAACAATAAATTAATATGACCTAAGTTAGGGATACTACTTGAAATAGGTTAATCATTAGTTGACATGATATAAATGGGATCATGGGGGTGACATGAGACCACTAAAGTTCATGGGGCTAATAAGATTCATGGGGCTAGCATGAATCAAGTGGCCAGATGATGGGTTCATATTCATCCTAGAAAAATTATGTTTTTTGAGATGGATAGTATACATGAACTTAAGCAAAATGAATGTGGAATAAATAAACTCTCATTGGGGATGTGGAAATCCTAGTCGTTTTTCAAGTATGCATATAACCATAAGGTTTTATAAATATATGTTTTAACTATTGCATATGTATGAGCCCAGAATATGGTAAAGGTTTTGGAAAGAAATGTTTTAAAAATGATGTTAGTGAGGGGAAACCCATTCTGCTAAGTGGTGTGGCCTCACTTAACATGTTTACTCGGATGTATAGTATTATTCTTACCAAGCTTTATGTCATACTCAAAGTTTATATCTTCCCCTTAAACTCATTGGTGCTCAAAATTAATTTGAGTAGGATGAGGGATTAAGGTCATTTTCAGGTTTTTGTAGGATGACCAATATGCTACCGGAGATGTAGGAGGCAAACAAATAGCTATTTAGGTGTTACAGTTCTAGTTGTGTTTTGTTGGATATTCTGATGTGTTCTTTTGTATTAGGTCCATTATGACCATATGACTCTGATCAACCAAGGCGGTATCTTCATATACTGTTCTTGATGTATTTTGTAATAATTATAATTGATCTGTGCTCTGGAACGATTTGAGATTATGTGTTGTGAATGTTAAAAAATTGGTTTTAAAATGTAATAAAGTAATTTTTTTTGAAATCAATGTTTTTTTCATATTCAAGTGCTTCTAATATTATTGGTACCATTGACATGGCCGTATTGAGTCACCGGAAGCTAATACTATAAATGACTATAGCATCTGTAGTGCTTAGTTTTGGACCTCTAGATAGGAGATGTTACAACTTATTATCAGAGCATGTTTTATGACGTACTTTAACTAAAAATTATTTTTGAAAACATAATCCTTAGAAGTTAAAGTTAAGATTGGGGTATGGGATAACGCTATTGTAACATACTTGTATTTGCTACATATATAAGTGTACACTATATATTTAGACTCCTATCCTAGTTAGGCTATTCATCTGTATCTCATGAGGTTTGAATACAGGTATGGAAGGAAGAAGGGGCAAAGAAACCTTGGAGGAGATAGCACCACTACTAATGAAAATGCATGACTAAATGCTAGAAGAGATTTCGGTTAGGATCAAGCTGAAAATATGGGTGCAGGGGCTCCTCAAGTAGACGTGGGAGATTTGTATCAGATATTGGCAAACCTTTTGCAAGCAGGAGCTGTTGTAAATGTTGGTGGGGCAAATCCTGTAGTTCTAGTTGGATATAAATATGCTGAACTGAGTAGGGGCTATATCAGCCTGGAAGGAAAGCCATTTGCTGGAACGGATCATGCTATTGAAGTGGAGAATTGCTTTTTGAACCGTGGAAGGATCTTTAAAGATCTAGGCTTAAATGATGGGGAGAAGAGAAGACTAGCCTCAAGAAAGTTGCAAGGATTAGCGCTTCATTGGTGGAACACAGTGACGACCGGAGTGCCAGTGGAAGAATTGGCTTTAGCTGACTTCAAGGGGAGTTTTAAGCAATGGTTCTTTTCTGAGGTGGCTAAATCATCACTAATGAGGAAGTTTATGGAACTTGTCCAAGGACAAATGCCTGTGGTTGAGGATGATGCAAGGTTTGATGAGCTATCTCGATATGGTTATGCTTTGGTTGAAACATATGTCAAAAGGAATGAGAGATTCATAAGAGGATTGAGGCCAGAGCTGGGCAGAATGACTATGGCCCATATTCGAGATCAATCTAATGTGGTAGTGGAAATGGCCATTCACCATGAGTAAATGCTTTCTATTTTTGCTAGGGAGAAGCCCATTGAATTCTATGGTCCTCCAGGAAAGAAGAGAAAGTTCTTCAAAAATAGGGCACTCAAAGAGAAGGAGCTGCCAAGAAATGGAAAGCGGATATAGTTTGCTACAAGTATGATAAGAAGGGTCACTATGCTAATGAGTGCTGTTTGGGAGATGGAAAGTCAGTTGTAGGGTAGCAGAATGTGCAGTACTATAATTGCAACTAGATGGGGCATTACAAGAATACATGTCCCGAAATCGCTAAGGCAAGCAAGGGAAAGGTCTTTGCTTTGGAACCACACCTCTAAACTAACTGCTGTTGAGAAAGGAAGGTCTGTGATGGAAGGTACGCTTTTGATCTGTAGCATACCTGTTAGGGCATTGTTTGATTCCGAAGCATCTCATTATTTTATTTCTCAATGTTTGGTAGATAAGCTTAACCTAGAACCCTCATATCAAGTTACTTCATTAAGGTTTGCAAATCCGATAGCAGGGTATGCAATGCTTGGAATGGGGTGTGGCCATTTAAATTTTTATTTTCTTTGTCATGCTTTTGAGTGCTATTTGCATGTGTTTGATTTTGGGGGATTTGTGATGGATTGGTTAAATAAATATGATGTTAGGATTTTTTTTTCCTTGACAGGAAAATATCACTTAGTCAATCGGATTGTAGGGATCAGATAGTTTATACCGTATAGAACCCTAGTGGTGAAATGAATGCTTTATTGAGTACTATAGAGTTGGAGGATGAGTTGCATCGAGTCATTGTTGTTAGAGAATTCACATAAGTGTTTGAGCTGGTAACATGGTTGGCACCGAATGAGCTATTGAGTTTCAGATTGATTTAGTGCATACAGTAGAACCGTTGAGTAGATTGCCAAGTAGAATGTCCCCCACTGAGATGAGAGAGTTGAAGGTATAGTTGGTGGATTTAAAAGTAAGGAGTTTCATCTGACCAAGTAGTTCTCCATGGGGAGCTGCCGCTATGTGTGCTAGGAAGTTGTATGGATCGTTAAGGCTATGTATCGATAATCGTAAGTTGAATTAGAAGATGATAAAGAACTGATACCCATTTTTGAGGATTGACGATTTGTTCGATCAATTAAGTGGAGCCAAGGTATTTTCTCAACTGGATTTGGCAACGGGATTTCATCAGCTAATAGTGGCAGAGTATACCATTCCACTGACGGTGTTAAGGACAAGATATGGATCATACGAATGGTTAATAATGCCATTCAGACTGACTAATGTATCGAATTTCTTTACGGTTTCGATGAATAGGATTTTCCAAGAATACTTGGATAGATCTGTGTTGGTCTTCATAGATGACATTCTGGTATACTCTAAAGATGAGAAGGAGCAAGAAGTTCATCTTAGAGTTGTGCTTGAAATGTTGAGGGAGCACCAGTTAGAGGCTAAGTTTCAAAGTGTCATTTTTGGAAGAAGGAAGTCAAGTTTCTTGGTCGCGTCATCTTAGAGAAAAGGTTGTCTGTAGATCCAACTAAGATTGAGGCGGTGAATGATTGAAGAGACCCGAGAGGGTGACCGAGATTAAGAGCTTTCTTGGATTGGTTGGATATATTTGAAGGTTTATAAAGGATTTTTTGCGGATAGCTGCACCGATGACTAAGCATATTCAAAAAGATGTGAAGTTTATATGGACTGATACGTGTGAGGAAGCATTCCAAACCTTAAAACACTTATTGACACATGCGTAGGTGTTAGTGCTTTCGTAGGTGAATCACGATTTAGTTGTTTATACTGGTTTGTGTGGGACTAGATTGAGAGCTGTGTTGATGCAAAGAGGTAAAGTGATTGTTATGCTTATAGATAGCTTAGACAACATAAAGTTAGATATCCAATGCATGACCTGGAGTTGGACGCCGTTATATTTTCTTTGAATGTATGGAACCATTATCCTTTGGGAGAGCGATTTGAGATTTATATTGATCACACGTCATTGAAATATTTTCCTCTCAGAAGGAGATGAAAATGAGACGACGGTGATGGTTGGTGTTTATCGCTGCTTATGTTTTTGGAATTGAGTACACACCCGGAAAAGGAAACAAGATGGCAGATGCACTCAGTCGGAAACATCAAAATGAGATATTGGTTATGATCGCTGGGTGGAAAGGTTTGGAACAATTCTCAGCTTGTAGTGTGCAATTTAGATCCAGGGAAGGTTCAAGTACCGGAATTGCTGTATTGCCTTTTTTAGAAGTCCGACCGATAATGATTGAGATGATAGCTTATAAGCAAGACGAGGATCCAATTTGGCCGAACAGGCCAAAAGGCTAAGGGAAGGAATGAAGAGCGATGACCTAAAGGACTTCAATCTTGACCAAAATGGGTGGTTGAAAAAGAAAGGAAGGTTGTGTGTTCAGAATGCACAAAACATGTGGAAGGATGTTTTGGATGAGTACCATTGATCAAAGTATCTATCTTGGAGGAATGAAGATGTATCATGATATGAAGAGAAGTTTCTTCTGGCAAGTTATGAAACGGGACGTTGGTTTGTGTATTAAGCAATGTTTGAATTACCAACAGGAAAAGGCCGAACACCAAAAACCAAGCGGATAATGATACATGAAGTGTTCTTTTGTTTTGCCACGATCAAGCGTGCGGTGGACATTTCGGTCCTCGAAAAAATACGAAAAAGGTGCTTCAGTGTGATTTCTATTGGACTTCTATTTTCAAAGACTCGTTTGAATTTTGTAAAAATTGCGATCGATGTCAAATGCTTGGACGAAATTCATGATGAAATATGATGCCTCTAAACCTCATTATTACGATCGAAATCTTTTATGTTTGGGGTATTGACTTTATGGGACCTTTTCTCAATTCTTTTGGAAACTTGTATATCCTTCTTGTTGTCGATTACGTCTCAAAATGGGTTGAAGCCGTTCCTTGCAAAACCAACGATCATAGAATTGTTGTGAAATTTCTCATAGAAAACAACTTTTCAAGGTTCGGCACACCTTTCACAATAATCATGGATAACCGAACCCATTTTTGCAATCAATCTTTTGAAACATTAATAAAGAAATACTCGATAACCCACAGGTTATCTACTCTATGTCATCCTCAGGCTTGTGGGCAAGTTGAATTTTCAAATCGTCAAATAAAACAAATCTTGGAGAAAACTGTCAAGAAAAATCGAAAACATTGGTCTTAAAAATTGATCGACGCACTTTGGGCTTACCATACTGCTTTTAAAACTAACCTTGAAATGTCCCTATTTGTTTATTTTATGGTAAAGCTTACCATTTACCTGTTGAAATAGGACATAAAGCGTATTGGGCAGTAAAGAACTAAAACTTTTATCTTGAGAAAGCTGGCGAAAACTGAAATCCGCAATTCAACGAACTAGAAGAACTTGGGAACGACACGTATGAAAATAAGAAAATTTACAAAGAATGAACAAAAGTTTCTTATGACAAGTCAATCCTAAGGAAAATGTTTTCACCTAACCAAAAAGTTCTTTTATATGACTCAAGACTTTATTCATTCCCTAGGAAACGTTAATCAAGATCGACCAGACCATTTGTGGTACGAACTGCTTTTCCACATGTTGCTGTAGAAATAGAAAACCCCAGGGATGGATCGATTTTCAAAGTCAACGGTCATTGTTTGAAATATTTTTTGTAATTGGCCAGTTACGAAGAAGAGGAGCTCACGATCCTTCATGAGCCAAGCTACTTCTAGTAAGAATGTTAACCCTCTTTTTTAAATATGTACATAATTTTCCCCGTTACATTCATTATAGCATGCATTGACTGTGAGGAGACAGCCAAAATTAAGTATGGGGCATCTTATTTTCATTTTTTTAAAGTTTCGTGTCACTTTTGAACTTTCATTTTCTTTTAACTTAAAAAAAATATCTCAAAATTTCTAAATCTCAAAAACATTTTCATCTTAGCATTTTGATTTATTTTTGAAGAAACACTATGATATAAGTATAAGTTTTGGTTAATAAATTGAAATTTGTGAAAATTTATTTTTATTAACAAAAATAGAAATGAAGTTTGATTACAAATAACAATGGTTCAACTAGTATATAGGAAAGATTATATGTGTTAATTATGAAGTATGTTCTAATTGAAAATCTTTGTTTAAAAAAGTGGAAAATTTAAAGTAAAGGATATAACATTTTTATCTTCTAAGTTAAATGGTGGTAAGATGATTTTCGGAAAACTCTCCCTTTCTAAAAAAAACTTTTGTATATATGTATATATATTTTTAACACTAAGATTCTTGTGTTCACACTCGTGTGTTCACTCGCCATGCTTTGTACCCTTCTCATGTAAGCACGAAAGTAGTGCACGATCGGTATATTGGCCTCAGTTTACCTGAGTTATGTATATAAAAATTTGTGATAACCCGCAAATCCATACCCTTTGAATCGATAATAATCCACACATGTCCGACCCAAAAAGCACAAATTGACGGAAAGTCAAGAGAAAAAAAAGAAGAGAGAAAAAGAGAACAGAAGAAAGAGAGAAGATAGAACCAAACAGAATAATACAGAATCTCACATCGCAGCGGAAAATATATAATATCATATCAATGATCTTTGCAAAACAGAAACTGTATATATACATACAAAAATCAGAGTTCAACAATCAATCAATAGGTATCAGCTTGAAAAGTTATAATAACCTGTTCTAACAAATGCCGATAATTTAAAACAAATAAGAAATGCAGCAGATAATCAAGCAAATACGGATATACGAAAATGAAGATCTCCAGCTCTTCTGCTGAAGCTCCAAAAGCATCAAATCATAACCTGTAAATATACTTGGTCGGACTTGAGCTTGAAAGGGAAGAACTCCCGGATCAGTCTGGTAAACCAGCGTGAGAAACATACTCAACTGAATTTATTAAATTACCAAACTTTTCCTCTAGCAAAACAAAGTATCTCGTAAGACAAGTCCACACATAAAAAGGGACATGTTTTTGCCTTACGATAACTAAAACATATCATATCAAATCCTCTTATACAATAGTAGTGTCTATAATACATAAATAATATTAATCATACCCTAAATTGTTACATTGATTAAATTCTAGCATATAGCCCAATTGGGTAATACAATCAAAATGGCAAACACATAGTGGAGTTTGGATTTCCGTACAAATGACGAGGTAAAGGGACTACCTTACGGCAGTACATCTCTAGAAGAATGTACCGAGAAACCATCACAAAGTTTCTCTACCAACACAAGACCGGCCCATCTCTATAACTATATGGTACCGAATATGTCATCCTCCGGTCGTTACCGACCTTTACCGAGGGCCCTCTACCATACAAACCACAATAATCAGATACACAATATCATAGCATGCAAAGATATATCTAGAAGAGGATGATCATATCCTAATGGGAGCGACCCACTTAGGCTTGCCGCATCTAAACCTGTTTTGGTCATTTCTGGTTGATGAGGCCCGATGAGGTAACGATTACCTTACACAATCACATATCACATCACTTAGAATGCCACACGGCCATTTCCATTGACTACTAATTGCCTTCCACAAAAATACAACCCTTAAGCTCATACGTCTCAAGGAGTGTGTTAAGCTATGAGAAGTTGCCTTCTGCACCACCACTGATGTACGCTTGTAAAAACCAATGTACGTAATATTTAGAAATGCAATGTCAGACAAACATCCATACAAGTTGTCCAGGAATAGGACAAACCAAAGGTACTTTCCTACCACATCCTGTTGAGAAATCCCTAGTATTAGTAGCGAATAGTCCTTGCATTGGATATTTCATAATCAAGAGACCACTGCTACTGGATGTACATTGGGATTTTAACCCCAAACGATCGACAAGCAGTCCCCCACTATGAGAATCCAAAATATCAATATCATCACAAGCAACCTGCACAATCGTCGCATATACGTTGGTCCGAAGTGGTTTTCAGATAAATCTGATCCTAGTCTCTTCGCACCAACAACGCAAAAGCATTTCTCAACCTCACATAGAAACTAAGTCTCATAGACTTATCACGTTTCCAACTTTTCAACTTGCTATCTTTCGGGCCAAGAAGGAAGCTTGATAGATTGGAGTATTACTCCACACTATACGAAACAACATCCTCAACACAAACGATAATCAAGCCTACACAGAAGGCTACGTACTAAGTGTACAACTAAATAGTTCTCACATCAAGTCGAGGAACTAAAATTTGGCTAATGTTTGATAGTCGGTTATTTAACTATCAAAGCAAACAAATAAATATCCAACACTATAACAACCACTAGGCCCTTTTAATTAATCTTTTATTAATTAAATCATTTGGAAAATATTCACTTCAAATTATCTTTAAAAAGATATATTCTCAAAATCATTTCAACATTGGAAAACATTTTCAAATACTTATTTGATAATAAGTAATTTTCACAATTCAATTTATTTTCAATACTTAAAAAATATCCCATATACTTAAATCACGATTAAGTATATATTTCATTTTTTAAGGAAAATATTCTTTTAAACATCTTTATTTTGGGTCAAAACGAATATTGCATAAAATATCGTCACGACACCCCAAAATCAATAGTATACGGATTCGGCAATTTAGATGGATATATAAATCCCAATACAATCAAAATATTCTCTTTCGAAAATCATTTACTATAACAATAATGTTATAGTCTATCATTTCCCTATTTCTCGAAAACGTCTATTTCAACAATGAATGTTGAAATCTATGGTTTCGATATTCAACACATTTTAATACATCTTCAAGCCATTTAACTTCATTTAAAATATAACTTTCAAAAACATTTATTTAATATATTATTCGCTGTCCAAAATCATGAACATAGTTCATTTACCAAATCCAATATTTCTACACATTTATATTAAGGATAATGCACTATCCAAAATCATGGATTTAATGCCTACTCAAATTTATTACTATTACACTTTTATTAAAGGATTATCCACCATCCAAAACCGTGGATATGATTCCTTTAATAACCTATAATAATTAACTTATCAAATTCAATCGATTTCGGATTATAAAACAATATTTATAAATTCCATTTATATTTTATAAAACTTCTATTTTCTAAAATCCTTTTATTAACAAATTCCATTTTCATCAGTTATATGCCAAAATCCCGTTTATAAGTAAATTACTTACAAATCTCTTTATTTACAAAATCATTCTTTTTATAACTTCACAACTTCATAAATATATAAATCTTATTTACTTATAAGATTCATTTATACTACATTTTAACACTTATGAAAACTCATTTATAATTCCATTATTCCGATTTATAAAAATACAATTTTTTTATAAATCTTATATATAAAACCACTTATAATAATTCAAAAATATAAATTTAAACAAACCAAATTCTTTTAATAATTTACAAATCGTTATTAAAAGGTATATAACTCCAAAAATCATACTTAAGTGTTATCTCACAAAAATCATAATTTTTATTAAAATAAAAATTATACTTTTATTTATTTAAAACAAACTCATTCTTAACAATTCAAAATTCAATAAAACTTATATTTTCAAAATAACTTATAAATCCTTTTAAATTTGTAAATCACCACTTTAACATCTGTAAATTCCCAAAATATGGCCCAGTGCTGCAACTGCACTAAATACAACAATCACGACATCTGAAATATCATATATAATACGATAACAGCATATATCACGATATATGTAAATAAATTAATAACTGTGAGGAATCCAGTTAGATCCCTCCAACCTATCACCTGCAACAAATATACTTATTAGAATATGTGTAGAATGTCCGCTTCGAGGCAGACACACATACAAAGGTTCATCCGCTCATACACGGGAACGTATAGGGTCATCTGCTCCACTAGGCAGGTGTATATCCAAATATCAATCAATATATCATATCTCATCCAAACAATCATCAACCACCATATAATAATATTTATTCTCACTTACATAAAAATATCAATGAGTCAGAAAGAGTGGGTTGTACTCACATTGTCTCCAATAGCAGTTGTAGTGTTTTATTTCGATAAAATTAAACGAGCTTTTAATTTTACCCAAAATTCACACTAGCTCCAATCAACTCCAAAACCAGCTCCATTGCGTTGTGTTCATCCATACGAACCCAACGTAATTCGTTTCATGCAAAATTGACCTTGTATGAAGAAGATATACATTTTTAAAGTTTGTACGATTTTATAATATAATAATTAACAATTTTAATTTCATTTTTAAACCTAGATTCAAATCTAGCCATTCATTTTGCTTGATAGAATCTCGGCTGATCGCTTCTTCTTCTCCCTACCAGGTTACCATCGCGTGAAGAACCCACTAGCCGCCATCCCCTTTTGAATTATCGTGCCACCCTCGATCATTGAAACCACGATCAAGCCCATCATTTCGCACGCCTCACTCCCCCTCACCAACGCCCAAAGCCCTGATGAGCTCGGCCACCCCTAGGCAGGGAAAACCGTGCATGAAGTCAAGATGATCACGCCTGCTTTTCCCACTCCTCGCTGCGAATTGGATAATCATATCCATATGGATTTGTCAATCTCGCAAAGCTCTTCAATTTTGCTTTAGAAAGTTTTCAATAATATCGAATGGATTGGAAGAGATTAGGAGGAGAAGAAATTAATATTTTCAGCCATTGAATGGAAACTGGCGGCTATCCCTAGTCTCTTAGGGTTTGAGTGAAAATAGAAGAAAAACGTGTCCTTTTATAGAATATTCTGAAACACTATTCACCCAAAAAATTTCTAAACTCCAATCGAAGCGTGTCGCCTGGCATTTTTAATGTTTTACCCCTATTTCGAATGCAATGGAATATTTACTGGAAGTAATTCGATCATATTTGAAAGATAGGTTTTCAAATCGGCTATTTAAATTTAAAATTCACCTAAACAGATTTCAATGCGTTTTAGCTTGCTCCGGACAATCCGTATATCCGATTGACACGAAATTTTAAATCTTACAATAATATAGCATTATAGATCCAATGAAACTAGTTTAGTTGAAATCCGAGATTGTTTGAAAAATGACTATTTTCACTCGTCAATTAAACATTAAATATTCAATTTTTACAATTCAACTTTTAGTTCGGTTTTAAAAGTTCTCTAACATCAGTCTAATTCAAATATGATTTAATTCAACTTTATAAATCATTTTAATTCATGTTAAATCCAATTTTCAATTATTTCAGCAATTTCAAATATTAAATAAACAATTTAATTATCCAATTAAATCTAGATATTTGAAATACAAGTAATTCGACTTATAAAATTTACTTGTGAATATTTAAAATCAATTTAATATATGAATTTCAAATGGCAGAAATTATGGGTCGTTACAAAATTCTTTTTAATAACGCCTACAGTCAATAAGTTTTCACATTTGTGTGTTCACTCGCCACGCTCTATATTCCCCTCACATCAGTCCGCAAGGCAGTGTATAAGTAATATATCTGGCCTTAGTTTACCTGAGTTAGGTATATGTAAATATTGTTAATGTCAATAAAATTTTCAAATAAGAGAGAGTAAGCAATTTAAATTGAGCACCATTTTAACTTGTTTGATTTGACTTGCTATTGGAAAGAAATGAAAATACCACTTTGATAAACTTTGATAATCAACTAAGGATCTATTTTATAGTTACACTGTATCATCGACCGAAACAACGAGTTAAACCATAGTCTATTTGCTTCGATAACTTTGTTTTATTGGATATTTTAACGAATAAATGAGTTAAATTTCCAAGATAATGACCAAAACCAATATTTAACTTATAAGTGTCTATTTGAAAATGAATCCTTTATTTGTAAATACTTTCAAAAACTTGCATTCATACCATTGTAAATAAATCTTGCACTTTGTAAATCTTTTCACTATGCATTTGTATTTTGTGAGTAGTATCCGCTGAAAACCCTCACGAGACAACACTCGTCCTTCTGGGGACATTAAGAGGTTTAACAGCTTGTTGCATACACTCAATGTAATCGTACTTCCTATGAAAATAGATTTATCTTAGTTTTCCTTTATTCGAGGACGAATAAAAATATAAGTGTGGGGGTATTTAATATGCACGTTAATGTGCATATATTTACATCCATATTTTATCTATCTTTCTTTAAATAAAAATCATATTTGGGCATTTTAACATTTTTAAAACCAAAATTGAATTATTTTCAAATCATCATATATTCATCTTCATTCAGAGGTAAAATGGTCATTTTTGTGCATGTATCGATTTGAGAATTTTTACATGGAAATTTTTATGATTTTTATAGGAAAGTTTGATGCATATAGAAGAGGCTTCATGAATATATATGCATGCACAAAGAAATACAAAGGAATAAAGATGAAATAGTTCATGCTCAAGATCATGGAGGACCCTACCCACTTACCTAAATCTACAATTAGAAGCTAATAGACAACTAAGTGGAGGTTAAAGCTTCATGCACATTAAATGATGGATTAATTATTGGCTAATGGTTACTAGGTGGCTATACGTCCTAAATGGAATTTTAGGAAGCTCCCTAAAAAAAGAATTAGGGTTTTGTGCATGTATAAATAGTCCTCTTATGTACATGAGAATATCTTTTACACTCTCATATATTTGCTTAGGAAATTAGCAAGTTGTAAACAAAAATCAAAGTGAAATATAAATGGCTTCCAAGCCTCTTTATCCTCTCTTTTCTACATGATTTTCTTTTTATTATTATTAATGTTTATTTCTATGCTCTCTTTCGTTTTATGTTCATAGCTTAGATTTACATTCGTGAAATTAGTTTGATGTTATTTCATGCAAGCAGTTAATCTCATTTCCTTTGTTTAATTTCTACTTCTCTTTGCTTTCCACTGTCGAAACTTACATGTGTTGATTTGATAACACAAATGAGCAACCAAACTCCTTCAATTTGGGGGTAATGAAGCTCTCATATATTATGTAATTTCAACATTTTTATGATTTATTATCTCTTTTGCTTGTGCTTCATGAAAGTGAATTTTGATGTAAGTTTATACAAATGGGTTTGATAGCTTATATTACTTATACAAATGAGCTATTCTTACTCAAGTTAAACACAATTTACATCATCATTTGCTAATTAATTTTTGATTCTGAAATGAAAGTAAAAATGAAATTTGATGATCTATATTACTAGTTACAATATTAAATAGATTATACTTAAAATAGCTTTTGCTTTGGCTTCATTTTCATGAGAATTGATAAGGTGGTTTATTTGTTGTATTATAGTTTGATGGTTTGAGTTATGTTAATTAATAACATAAACAAACCATACTTATGATAAATACAACAATTGTTTCACTTAATATCAAAGGTAGAGATCATAAATTATTTGTTTGTTGATTTACAAAAAAAATATGAGAGTGGATTTGCCTCTAAATTATTCTCTAATCTAATAGTTTTTAAATCACATTTCAACTCTAGCTCTAGCTTTTTTGTAGTTAACTGATTTCTCTCACTTTGGACTAATTTGATTGAATTGAAAATTTCAAAATCTTAAAAATTCCCTATGGATCGACCCGTATTCGTCACGTACAAAAATTGTACGTCGTGCGCTTGCGGTTATTTTAATAGAAAATTTATCGGTATTTTTATAATCAATAAAAAATTTGCATTAAACAATTCACTATGTACCAGTTCCCTGATACCATATGCATTAATTTTGATATTGTCGGAGGCAAAGGTATGGAGACGGAACCTGGTGTCGAAAGCATCTAAACGGTGAAAAACTTGTTTATTTGTCCTTTTAAACTATTTCTTTTATAACTAACTTGCCTTGTTTGTCAAATTGTGATTGGTTTCCAGTTTCTCTTTTCAAAAGTGTTGCCAACTTTTCAGAAATAACAATTTTAATTTATTTACAAAAGCACCTTCTCCCTTTATAAATATATAAAACATTTAAGTCCCATATCGTAATAATTTTATATACCCGTCAAAACACTTGGGAAAATTCTGTAAAAATTTCAAAAAATCACTTTTTGTATGAGTTCTAACATATATAAATTTCATACCCAAACCATTAATTACTTAACCATAAATAATTTGTAACCCAAATCATTAGCAAATTCATATAATTCCATAAAAATTCAGAAGATTGTAAACCATCTTAAAGTTATTATTCTGGTCTATATAAAAATTCGCAAGGCATTTGGAAGTCTTTTAATAGTGTTTTCATATCAAAACATGTCATAAAGTCTATATGAAAAAACACAAATCATTAACATGTACATATAATTATTCCATCATTCAAAAACATGGCAAATAATTGCAAAATAAGTTCAGTTTTCATCATAAAAGAGAAATAAACAAATATTAGATATAAACAATATTATCCTTAGCTTTAGAGAACAAAGAGATTGAGATGTGAATGGATTTGAGTTGCTTAACCTTTTTCCTAACTTTTCTCTATCGTTTTCCCATTGCTCTTGTTAATGGTGGCCGGCCTTAATGTTTAAATTTTTGATAAAATGAAATGAACTTGTATTGAGATACACAACTAATTTTTACGAATATAGACGGCCTCTTTCCTATTTTACCCCTCTTTTATTACATTTTAACTCTTATTTTATTTCATTGGTTAAATGGGCTACCCTTAAATAAAATCAAATCTCAATCCTCCAATCAACATAATATTTTATTTAATTTTGCTGATTAAATACTTTAAATAAAGTTACCAAAAATATGGGGTGCTAAATTTTTTCTCTCATTTAGCCAAATAAGTTGTCATTTCCATTTGTTTTTTCCCAAGGCAAAAATAGGGGTAAGCCCTATACGAAAGGATTTATGCTCCAGTTTTCTATAATAAATGGCTCTACTTTTTTATATTTTATAATTCGTAGAGCTTTCAATCCTAGCATTTGCTCCTGATATAGTTTGGAATCTTGAATTGTTTTTACGGATAGTCCTATTAAGTATGGTTCTGAGGATCCTTTCTTAGATTTCTGACTCTACTAATCATGATGAATTAAGATCTTGAGTAGTTAAACTTGAAGTAGGATTGGGTTAGAGACAAGTGGTGCTGGATATTTAACTAAGTCAGAGGTTTGAGCCCTCTTTCTAGCGCCAAAATGTTAATAAGAAAACTTGTCATCACCCCAAAGTTGATGTTAAGGGAAAGGTTAGTCCTTTTGATCTCTCTAGGTTTTGTTGAGAAGAAGTAAGGATGTGGCATTCCCTTTAATTCACACTTTCGACTAAGTTTCTATTGCAAAAGCTTTCCTTTCTTGACTTTTCAACACTATCGAAATAATTGATTCCCATCTTTGTAGTCTTTCGAACCAAGTGAAATGGTTGGATTTCCCTTCTGAAGCATTCCTTTCAAAATAGTTGCAAGACGTTAGAGGAATGGCCTTAAGGATTCAAGGGAGAGGTTTGTCTTAGAGGGTATCGACCTTGTCAAAAGTTAGGCTGGTTAGTAGCTTGGGTTTAATTTTTGGATCAAAACTAGACTAGCTTGGGTTAAGGTTTCGACTCCATAGAAGGTAAGAGTTCGAAAAATGGTGGGTTGTAATTAAGGACTTGAATTATGTAAAAGGTTTGGTGTTTCGACTTATTCAAATAGTGCCTTTCATTGAAGATGAAACCTTGAAAATGTAGTTAAAGCTAGCTATAGACCTTCAAACAACTATATAATTAGAAGTATAAAAATATTCCTTCTTATTAATCTAAATATGAGTGTGCTGAAGAAATACCCCCAATTTGATTTACAAATTAGGTTTACAACCTTGCAAATTTAGGAAAATACAAGTTTGGATTGAGCCAATTCGAATCCTGTAAAGCTGACCCATTGAGTCTAATTTAAACATGCGAGTTGGTACCTTTCGATCCAGTGCTTTCGACTTGGTCGATTTTCATCAGACATTTTCTGACACCTTCGAAATTTATGCAACCCTCTACCATGCTTTCGAATGGGTTCGACTACATCCTCTTCATCGAAAGTGGTGGTTGCACCTTCTCTTCTTTATGTTGCTTTGCTATCACAAGGAATGAAGGTTGGTGCTTTCAACTTTGTCACTACATTGCCTTCAAGGGTTTTAAAGGTGTTGAAATGCTAAGGGTTTCGATGCTGTTAACGGCTTCTATATTTTTGGTTGTGATTTGTTGCGGAATCATCCTTGGATATTAATGGATACGACTGGTTCAAAAGGCTTGGCTTGTCTTGGCTTTGAAAGGGTTATTCTGACCAAGGCACGTTTCTGAGTGATTTGAATGAAGGCAAAACCTTTGGTTTTGAAAGGTTTGGCGTGCATATGAAGATTTGTCTTTCCTTATCTCATTCCAAAGGTCTTCATGCATGAGGAAGCACCTGCTTCAAAAGGTAATCACTTAAGTGGAAAGGTGCTTTCGACCCTTTCGACCACTTCGAAAGGTTGTGACACTTCTGGACTTTGTCTGTCACGTCCCTTCGACTTCTTCGACATATCTTATTGGATCTTCCTTCTCATGTCCTTCTTTGTCTTTTAGCCAATTGGGTTTCGACAAGGTCGAAAGGATATTTGGCAGTAACAAAAGAACATTATGCTCATGTGTGTTGTTCAGGGAAGGGGTATAAGGCTGCCGAAATGAAGGGTGTGTAGTGCTTCAACTATGACCAAGTTGGGCATTGTAAGAACCAGTGTCTAGAGCCAGTAAGCACAGACAAGTGAAAAGTTTTTGCTATTGGGCCATTATTTGCTAGACCAACTACATATGAAAAAAGGAAGACTATGGTGGAAGGTACGGTTCTAATTCAAAGTATGTCAGTTTGTCTACTATTTAGTACAGGTGCATCACATTTATTTATACCACAGTATTTGGTTGGCAGTTGTGCTTAGAACCCACTTACCTTGTTATTTCATTGAGGCTTGTGTAACATCTTCTTACTTGGAGTCCCAAAACTAATGGCTATAGATGCTGCAATCATCCATAGTTATTATTTCTTGGCAAATAAATATGGCGAAGTTAAGTACATCGATACACAGACCATAAGAATATGGGAAAATTTTGAAAATGTAATGTTATCCCTCCTTTTGGTAAGGAAGTGACACCAAGGAACTGATTTGACACAAATGACAGTTCATCCCGAAGATCGGTTATGCATAAGTTCCCTATAGATATCGATGAATTTTTTCCGAGTCTGGATTGAGCTACAAGTGATAAGACAAGACAAGCAAAGCTACGAAAGCCATCGTTCCAAATTTCAAGTCAATCCAAGTTTGTATGCTTGAGATATGATCGATGCGATTTAAGTGATTCCTTTGTTCGTATCCATCAAACAAACAGAGAAAACCTTCCTTCGTGTCGATCCAGTTCGAATCCATCAGATGCGCACGACTTCGTGTCGATCAGGGGAGCACGAGTTCGTATCCATAGAGGGCAGTGTTCTTCGTACTTCCTCATACTGCTTGCATCCATCATCTTTAGCTTGTTCGCATTAATCGACTGATGACCACTTCGTATCCATCTAAACCAAGCCAGGCCGCTACTTTGTATCGATACAAATAGATCATTTGCGATCGATATGAATAGAACAGAGCCATTGCAAGTGACGCGAACATAGCTAAACCAGATCGATACGAAGTTGATAGCCATGCGTCTATACGAAGTACACAAGCAAGATCGATATGAAATGAAACATTGCCGATCGATGCGAGCAAGACCAAGTCAGATCTATACGAATGAGGCATAAACATCGGGAAGACTCGATCGATTTGACTTGGACTTCGGATCGATCGAAAAAACAAGTGCCACGTCAACAAGCAAGGACGTGCTCATATCGATGTGAAACCATCGATACAAAGAGGATCGATGCAAAGGAAACAACGACTGAAAAGCCCAAACTTGCATCGATCATAACTCACAATCTACAAGTCCAGATGCCACTAAATTTGTATAGGAGCTTAGGTACAACTTAAAGAATATCCATGCTCAGTTCGACTCAATTGGATTAAATCTTGATCGATAAAAAATTAGTTCATATCGATCAAGGACCGAGTGCAAATGACATGGGATCGATCGTGTGGGCCCTCCCATGTGAGAGAAGGGGTCTTCCGAGATTCGAGCGAGATATTTGCAGCTTACGCCTATAAATTGCAGCCTAGGACCTACGGAAAAGGGACTTTTTGGCACTCCTACGTCCGGACTCTGCCGAAACCATTTTTGTACTCAAAGATCACTATTGTACTCGAAATTCATTGTTCTAATCCACTGTAACTAACAAGTAAAAGTTAATAAAAGTCATCAGTTTCATAGCAGACGTAGGCCATACGTCAATCCACTCTAAATCCCTGTGTTTCTGCGCATTTCTCTTATCTGTTTTAGAAGTGTTTCTTAGATAATGCTTTTTTCCCCATTTATTTTCTTCATTTTATCTCTTCAAATACTTCCGAAGAGTGTTGTGCCCAATTTTGTTTCAAACACTTTGGTGCTTTCAGTGAGAAAAACCTTGTTTTTTCTCCTGCTCGTTGGATCTACTATCGATATCAGATTGCATAAATCTAAGAAGAAGAGCAATGTCTCAATTCAAAGTTCTCCCATCCTATTTAGATTTGCATCAAGTCTAGGAAAGAGCTTTGCTATTCATCATGGCAAATACAAGGACCACTTCTACTGCTACAGATCCAGAAGGACGAGATCGACAGAATTTCGTGCAATTACCTCCAACTGATCAGAATGCTTCCGGACCATCAGATCTGCAAGTCCCTATCACCAGGGAGGAGTTTTAGATATTAATGCAAGAGCTGATACAGAGCTGTCAGCAACTTACTCAATAGCTGCATGCCAATGCAGAATTGACCAATCAGCTAAATCGCCAAAGGAGTAGAAGATCGTGGAGGGATCAAGATTCTTATTCATCTATTGAGGGTTCAGCCTCTTCATATTTCCATCATAGATCATCACGTCCACGATTGGATGAGATTTATACCCAAGCTACTAGACATCAGCACGCACCAAGCCTTAGGAAACCAAGAGTTGGCCCGTCAACCAGCCAACGAACTGGACCCTCCTCCCAAGGAGGTGCTATTCCATATCATGTTACAAACAATCACCCTGCCACCATTGCTACTGAATTTGGAGTGAATCCTTAAAAACAAGCAGATCCTAACCGTCGCCAACATACTCCCGAACCTTATGTCCTTGAAGACTTAGAACCAAGGAGCGAGACCTGGACCGTCGATCGTGCCCATCCTTGCCTCTCATTATGGAACCCGACCATACCTTGGCCCAGAGTATTCAAAATTTCCAAATGCATGATATACCGATAATGATCCATCAAATGATTCGTAAAAGTCAGGGTCTCACCAACAAAGACTAGGGAATCTCTCGGAGTCATACCCCTTTCACTGATGGCATACTCTATGTTGAACCACCTCGGCGATTCCAGATGCCAACTTTACCCATCTATGAAGGGTGCTCAGATCCTAATCAGCATAATCTAAAGTACGAATGGTTGATGAATGTTGCACAAGCTGATGATGCAGTTAAATGTCAGAGTTTTTCGATCTCTCTTGGTGGCATAGTTACCATGTGGTTTACCCGTCCACCACTTCGATCTATCTCGAGTTTAGATCAGTTTGCGACAAATTTTTTTTAGTAGTTCTGGAAGTATGTAACAAGGCCGATGACGTTAACACTTTGCCCAGTGTCACTCAGGCTCCTTGAGAGACACTCATACGTTATCTAGAAAGTTTTCATGTTGCGTGTGCTGAGATTAGCAATCCAAATGATAACTCTATTCTGATGGCACTAACTAAGGGGATTGATCCAGATTCAGAATTCGACAATTGGCTAGTCGAAAAACCCCCTGCATCATTGGACCGTTTCCATTCCAAGGTAGCCCAATTCTTGAGAAGGAAGAATGGAAACGGTTTAGGAGAAAGGATGACGCAGGGCCCAGTGTGGAGGAATCTGGAGTAATGTAGCTTTTAAACAAACCAGGGAGAGTTCCAGAAAAGTGTAATTGAATATATAAAATAAATAGAATCAACGGAGAGGTAATGGAGATTGAAGTAAGAAATGGGATCAGAATCGTGGTCCACGACAAAGGGCTTCCATGTTTGATAATTATACTCCATTGAATACGTCACTAGAGAATGTGTACTTACAGACTTGTAATACCATCCAATATAAGAAACCTGCCTTGAAACCATCATCAGAGAAACAAATCAAGAAGGAAAAGTTTTATAGATTACACGATAGCTATTGCTACAACATGAATGAGTGCCATCACTTGCAGGATCTCATTGAAAAATTGACAAGAGAAAGGAAGTTAGAGTAGTTTGTGCGGGCGCCGCAGTATGGAGGTGTGGGCCCATCGAATCAAAATCATAAACCGTATCAGGCAAGACAGGAGGAACCCGCTTGTATCGGTGGGAGGCTAATGATAAATACTGTTAGTGGTGGTCCTCATCCAGCAGTCCGAAGCTGGAAGAAAATGGAGTCGTATGCTAGTTCTATTAGACATGCAAACTTTGAGTGTTGTAGTAGTTTGGAAGATGGGGCTCCGGCCAAACAACAGAAGACGATGACTGACGACATCGTGTTTGGTGATAGATATGCTGACAGGGTCGAAGCGCCTAGTATTGATCCACTGGTCATATCAGCTCAAGTAGGTCCTGCTTGGATGAAGAGGATCTTAGTCGACAGTGGAAGTTCTATGAATATATTGTTTAAGCGAGCCTCTGACCATATGAAAATGGAAGCTATAGATTTGAAGCCTTGTTAGTCTTGCATTCATGGCTTCAATGGAAGTGCAACCATACCTACTGGAGTGGTGGAATTGCAGTGGAATTTGGAATCGGAGAACGACGGATAGTCCGGATATTGCAATTTGTTGTATTGGTCATAGACTCGCCTTACAATGCTTTTTGGGGCTGACTGGCCCAAGATGAGTTAATGACTGCCATTGCCCCATGGTGTTTGACTTAAAATTTCCCCACCGATCGTGGAGTTAGAGTCGTTCGAGGAGATCAGGCTGTTGGACGAGCCTGTTATGTTGCTGAACTGCGAGATGCACAACGAAGATAAAAAGGAAAAGGAGTAGAGGAATATCTCTGAATCCTTGTTGAAAATTGACAATTGGAGCCTATGCCCAGGCTCGGGAACCCCAACCAATTCCAAAGAGATCTTGACCCGAGAGATAACGAAAGTGAAGATTAAAGTAGAGATAGTCAAGCTTCTCCGACCGAACTGATGATCGATGTCCCGATTGACGGTAGCGATGATTCAAGAATGATAAAGGTTGGATTTCAGTTAAGCCAACAAATGCATGAGGAATTGGTTAAATTCTCCGAGCAAACCTTAATGTGTTTGATTGGACACACTCTGACATGTGTAGAATCTCCCAGGACATCGCGAGCCACACATTGAATATTGATCTACGGCACGTCTCGATCAAACAAAAAAAGGCGTGGTATGGATCCAAAGAGATCAGTCGCCCATAAGGAGGAGGTAGATAAGCTTAAGTTGAATGGATTTATCCGAGATGCATTATACCTGGAATGAGTGTCTGATCTTGTACTTGTTCGACAGCCAAACGGGAAATGGAGAACATGTGTTGATTACTCAGACTTGAACAAAGCATACCCCAACGACAGTTTTCCACTTCCCCTAATCTATCAGCTCGTAGACTTAACAGCCAGACATGAACTGTTATCCTTTATGGACGCATATTCTGGATACAATCAGATACCCATGTACTTATTTGACCAAGTGTGAGAAATGAAGATTAAGGATCATAAGGCTAGGATGCATTAAATGCCATTGATTTCTTTTCAGATGCTTTTCTTTCTCTTCTCCCGATCATTTGAACTTCAAATGACATTAGATTTTGAATTAATTCTTCTATCTTTAAAGTACTGATGTCATCTGCCCCTTCGATCGCAAGTGTTTTTTGATCCTATTTTGGAGTAAGAGAATTTAGAATTTTTCTGATTTGATCTTCTTTCGAAAATTCCTTTCCTAAGGATATTAGAGAATGCACAATATCCTAAAAATTATTATACATATCGGAAATAGACTCATGCGAATTCATTTTAAATAATTGAAACTGATTTGTGAGCATGGAAATTTTAGTCTGTCTAATTTTGCTTGTTCCTTCGTGAGTCACTTGCAAAGTTTTCTAGATTTCATATGCAGACATACAAACTGACATTCTATTAAATTCATTTCTATCAAGTGAACAAAATAGAATATTCATTGCTTTAGAATTATTTTGTGCAAAAGTGTTTTGCTCAACGGTCCACTGTGCAAAATTAGTTGTGGGTTCAGAATATTCAGTTTGTGTGATATTCCAAGTATCTAATCCTACAGAATGTAAATATATCTTCATCCTACATGCTCAATATGCATAGTTACTGCCATTAAAAAGTGGTGGTCTGACAGTAGATTGACCTTCTACAAATGAAGTAGTGATAGAGATACTAGTGTTAGTAACAATACCAGTGTTGATAGCCATTTTGAAAACTTTTTCAAAAATCAGACTATGAAAATTTGAAAACCTTTCTCTGATACCAAATGTGAAAAATGCGGATTAAGGATCTTAAGGCTAGGATAAACCTAGAGGGGTGTGAATAGTGTTTTAAAGAATTATTAAATCTTTTTGAGATTTTGTTAATTTGAACACAAATGTATGCAATATTAAGACACAAATATGATCACAAAATCAAACACAGATGCAAATATAAAGTAAAAGCAGCTGTAAAGGAAAGAACACACCGAACATTATACTGGTTAGAGTTACCCTACATCCAGTCCCGCACACAAGTACGGATTTCCTTTTAAAAACAATCTTTACAATTACACCCTCGATTTCAAGGCAAAGAGATACACCCTCTAGATTCACAATCCTCTGGGTAAAGATACTTGATTTCCTAGGCAACAAGTTCACCTAATCGATTTCCAAGGCTACAATCACACCTTATCTCGCTTGAGTGATTTCCAAGGCCACAATCACACATTTTCTCGCTTAGTTGATTACACAAAGCCTATAACTCTGAATAGAACTGAGGATCTTGTTGAGATAGTGATAGAGAATCAAACCAAAGATAATCTAGTCAGACTCAATTTTGATTTCGGTAGAGTAATGGTAAGAATATGTATATAGAAATGTGGAAGAAGAAGAGGAGTGAAAAAACAGAAAATCTATGTTAAAATTAGTTGAAAACATCCCATATTTATAGAAGAAAACAACCATGTCCATTCGTGAAGAGATATGACGAATAGACACTTCTTTTGAAATTTAAATTTTGAAACCAACTAACACTATGTCGTCATGGGTCTGTTGGGCATGTCGACATCCTAAAGGAATTTTTGATTATTCATTTTTCTTTGAAAATAACTTTTGTCTTATATAAAACTATTTTAAACTTTATAAATGTACTTGTCTATAGTTAAAATACATAAGTAAATATATAGAATAATATATACAAAATTTTACTATAATTTTATATTATAAATATTTGAATATTATTATTAAAGATAGTTAAAACCACGGATAATTTGATTTTGAAATTAAAGATTATTTTGAGGCTAAAAGTATTTTGAAATCAAGATAGATGTTTTTGATGCTTTTAAAAGGAAGGTTTTGAAAACATTTTGAAAACAAGATATAATTTTGTAAATATCATTTTAAATAAAAATTTACGGATACAAAATAATATTCCACTAGATTTTTCGTAGGCTCCATCCTACTTAGGGTTCCATCCCTTTAACAGGCTCGAAGTGGATTCCATTCCTCAAATAATTGGATTTTAAGATACCAGTGCTTATCTTGGAGTTTTAACAAAATATCTAACTAAAAGATAAATTACTTGAACTCTTGAACTCTTGATAATCTTGATACTCATGAGTCTTCAATCTTGATATCTTGAATCTCTATACTGTATAGTCTTCATTCTTGTACCCGCATGGTTAAATCCTGCATATACAAATATTTCTAAACTAATGTTAGTATTTATATTTTATAATCTATTCTAAGGTTGTTGTCATCAAAACCATCATCTCACGGACTAATAACCTCCCCCTTTTTGATGATGACAACTTTTGTTTATAAAATATTACTTCTACCCTAATAACTCACCCTTAATCTATGCCTAACTACCCTATTTTATACTTCTCCCACTTTGTCATCAACGAAAATATATCTCCCAATTATATAACGCCCCCTCATTCTTGGACTAAATACCTGCATTAATAAACTGTACAATGGAGTATATAATGATATATTAAGAGATAGTTTAACTGACAGACTTGATAATCAAACAATGATCAAATGTATATTTATATATGTTTTGTACAATCATCAATCCACACTAAATATCAATCCATATCAAACCAAATTAAAGTAAATGAAATCAAATCAACCGAAGCAAACAATTCAAACAAAGCAATAAAATCAAACATTACAAGGAACTTCCACCCATTCTTCTTCTCCAAAAATAGGGTCTGCTTTAATAACATCCTAATTTTCATTGCCATTGGTGAGAGAGACTATAGGATGTGCTTCGTTATCATCCTTGTGCAGGGAGGAAATCATCCATCATATTGCATCGAAATGCCATTCTTACCCCTTGATCATCTGCATTTGACTCAATTCTAAGTGTCGCTGGTTACGAAGAATGAACGATAGAATATTCTTGAATGAATTAAGAGTTTCTTCAAGATTTTCGGATAAATTATGAATTGGATTAGCCATATTTGGATTTGTGAGAAGAATGAGAGATAGAGTAGATAAGAAATAATATTCAGTGATGAATTCTGGAAGAAATAGGTATTTAGGGGTGTAGAAATTCGTTTGAAATGAATAGACATATGGTAGTTATTCATATTTCAAATTCAAAATGAATTATCATTTCTGACCAGTACATGTCGATATGGCCATAAGGGGTATGTCGACATGGGGCAGTGAAGTTTTTTGACTTACTTTGATTTTGTAAATAATTATGTGTGTGTGTGTGTGTGTATGTAACATTTATTTTGGAGATAAGATAAGCTAGATAACAGTAAAGAAATTCCATTTCACTTCATACTAAGACGATACAACGATTAATCATAAAGAACTACACGAACATTCAAATCAAAATAAACTAAAACAAATACAACGAGATATGAAAAGGTAGAACTAGTTAGAAGATGACGACGATGAAGGTAATCCAAGCTTCTTACTGACTTTGGAAATAAACTTGTTCACCTTGGATAAAATTTTATCTTACTTCTTACTAACGGATCGTTCAAGAATCCGTTGATTCTCAACAATGGTCTTTTGGTTTTTGAGAAGGGTTTTGTTGGATGGACTAGGAGGATAGTCAATGCTTTCCAAAGAAGTTTCACCTTCTTCTTCTTCTTCAATTTCCATTTCATCCCCTTCTTCTTCTTCCTCTTCCTCTTCTTCCATTTTCTCATGAGCCAAACGCTCTTCCTTTTCGGCAAGAGTCTCATAAGGTTGAAAAACAAGTGGAATTTTCATAGGCAAAATGTTGGAACGATTAAAAACTTTTCTAGAAACAAATTCTTCTCCTTGAAATCCACTCCAAAATAGTTAAATATCCGAGTGAGATAATTCCATGATATAAAGTATTCTCACCCATTTTAAGATTTTTGGGATGAAGTTCATCCAAAATAACTTGCACCCAATTAATGTCATAATTTCGAAAATAGCAAAATGTGCTTTGCAAACTTTTGAAGCAGGATTATTAAAATTCCCCAACCTTGGGGTCAAAGTATGTTGCAAAAGAAGATTGACATTTCTTGCTTTTGGTCGAAAATTTCAATTTTTGAATTCAAAATTAACATTCCCTTCGAAAATGTGATGAAATGTCTCACGATCATTTTCATCGATTTTAAAAATAGAATGATCTACTCCCATACTCTTGCATTGAGAATGGTACCCAAAAGATCACAATTCAAAACAATTCTAGTGCCTTTGACACTACTCCAAATTTCATCATCATTTCCAATATAAAATCCACGGTTTAAATTTGCATAGAAAAATTTAAGAAGATTTGGATAACAACAAAATCATTTGAGAAGCATAAACAAGACTAAGAATTTGATTGTTTGAAAAAAGAGAATCAATTTCATAAGAAGATAAATCTTGAAAGACAGCAAACTTTTCGGGATGGACTTTTGCATAGTTAGCATAATTGATATATGCTTCAATTGCCTCTGGATCATTGAAGAGTTGATCTTTTATCTTTCTAAAAATTCTCATGGTGGAGGGGTTGCTTGAAGAAGACATTAAAGTAGAGAGCTTGAGGTTTTGAAGAGAAAGTTTGGATTTGAAAATGACAGTTAAAAGATATGATAAAAATAGTGAATAAATAGATTCTCAAAGGACATGTTCTCTGGTCAAAAGATGCATTTTCGGAGAATTGAATGAAGTGAAAAGATGGAGGGAAATTCAACCATTTGAACTCAGATTTTGAATTTCAAATTCTGGTACCCATGTCGACAACATGGTAGGGACCATGTCGACGTGTGCCTATGAACTTCTATGATTAATTTTCCTTAAGTACTCTAATATATATATATACTTATTATTTTTAATGTTTATATATCTAGAATATTATTAGAATTATAGTATTTTCAATAATATAATATTATAAAAAATAATAAAAATAATAATGAAAATAATATAATAATATAAAAAAATTAAAATTCAAATAACACACTAATTCGAAATCAACCAATCAAGCAATCAAACATCTAATTCTAAGCATGCAATTTCAACCAATTATATTGTAAATGTGTACCTTTTTCTGAGTCCGTTTCTCTGATTTCTTCGGAATCATGAACTGCCGTGAAACACAAATTTGAATTACCTGTCTTCTGATCATCAACGCTTGAGGACGAGTCTGAGTCATCTAGAGTAGCAATAAATGCACGCTTCCGTTTCTTTACTGAATCATTGTTTATAGGAAGATTTTGCTTATCTAGATACGGACAGTCTCTTTTGATATGCCCTGGTTCATCGCAGTTGAAACATTTGACATTGTTTGGCACTACATTCTGATTTCGAGAGTTCTTATAGTTGTTTCTCTTGAGATTATTCATCTTTCTGTATTTCAGAAATTTCCAAAAATTCCTGGTTATAAAGGCTATCACATCATCATTATCGCTATTTGTGTCTGATCCATCAGCTAATGCATTAAATGCCATTGATTTCTTTTCAGATGCTTTTCTTTCTCTTCTCTCAATCATTTGAACTTCAAACGACATTAGATTTCCAATTAGCTCTTCTATCTATAAAGTACTGATGTCATTTGCCTCTTTGATCGCAAGTGTCTTTTGATCCCATTCTGGAGCAACAGAATTTAGAATTTTTCCGACTGGATCTTCTTCCGAAAATTCCTTTCCCAAGGATATTAAAGAATGCACAATATCCTGAAATCTACAATACATATCGGAAATAGACTCATTAGAATTCATTTTAAATAATTGAAACTGATTTGTGAGCATAGAAATTTTGGTCTCTTTAACTTTGCTTATTCCTTCGTGAGTCACTTGCAAAGTTTTCCAGATTTCATTTGTAGACTTACAAACTGACAATCTATTGAATTCATTTCTATCAAGTGAACAAAATAGAATATTCATTGCTTTAAAATTATTTTGTGCAACAGTCTTTTGCTCAGCGGTCCACTGTGCAAAATTAGTTATGGGTTCAGAATATTTAGTTTGTGTGATATTCCAAGTATCTAATCCTACAGACTGTAAATATATCATCATCCTACATGCCCAATATGTATAGTTACTGCCATTAAAAAGTGGTGGTCTGACAGTGGACCGACCTTCTACAAATGAACTAGTGACAGGGATACTAGTGTTAGTAATAATATCAGTGCTGGTAGCCATTTTGAATTTTTTTTCAAAAATCAGATTACGAAACTTTGAAAACCTTGCTCTGATACCAAATGTGAGAAATGCGGATTAAGGATCTTAAGGCTAGGATAAACACTAGAGGGGGGAGAATAGTGCTTTAAAGAATTATCAAATCTTTTTGAGTTTTTGTTAATTTGAACACAAATGTATGCAATATTCAGACACAGATATGATCAATGAATCAAACACAGATGCAAATATAAAGTAAAAGCAGTAAAGAAAAGAACACACCGGATTTTACACTGGTTCAGAGTTACCTACATCCAGTCCCGCACATAAGTACGGATTTCCTTTCAAAAACAATCTTTACAGTTACACCCTCGATTTCAAGGAAACGAGGTGCACCCTCCAGATTCACAATCCTCTGGGTAGAGATACTTGATTTCCCGGGCAACAAGTTCACCCAATTGATTTCCAAGGATACAATCACACCTTATCTCGCTTGATTGATTTCCAAGGCCACAATCACACCTTTTCTCGCTAAGTTGATTACAAAAAGCCTATAACTCTGAATAGCACTGAGGATCTTGTTGAGATAGTGGTAGAGAATCAAATCAGAGATAATCTAGTTAGTTTCAATGTTGTTTTCGGTAAAGGAATGGTAAGAATATGCGTGTAGAAATGTGGAAGAAGAAGAGGAGTGAAAAACCAGAAAATCTATGTTAAAATTCGTTAAAAACATCCCCATTTATAGAAGAACAACAACCATGTCCATTTGTGAAGAGATATGACGAATAGACACTTATTTTGAAATTTAAATTTTGAAACCAACTGACACTACGTCGACATTGGTAGGTTGGGCATGTCGACATCCCAAAGGAATTTTTGGTTATTCATTTTTCTTTGAAAATAACTTTTATCTTATATTAAAACTATTTTAAACTTTATAAATATACTTGTCTATAGTTAAAATACATAAGTAAATATATCGAATAATATATACAAAATTTTACTATAATTTTATATTATAAATATTTAAATATACGTATAATTTGATTTTGAAATTAAAGATTATTTTGAGGCTAAAAGTATTTTGAAATCAGGATATATGTTTTTTATGCTTTTAAAAGGAAGGTTTTGAAAACATTTTGAAAACAAGATATAGTTTTGTAAAAATCATTTTGAATAAAAATTAGCGGATACAAAACAATGTTCCACTAGATTTTTCGTAGGTTCCATCCTACTTAGGGTTCCATCCCTTTATTAGGCTTGAAGTGGATTCCATTCCACAAATATATTGGATTTTAAGATGCCAGTGCTTTTCTAGGAGTTTTAACAAAATTTCTAACTAAATGATAAATTACTTGAACTCTTGATAATCTTAATACTCATTAGTATTCAATCTTGATATCTTGAATCTCTATACCGTACAGTCTTCATTCTTGGTACTGCATGGTTAAATCCTGCATATACATATATTTCTAAACTATAATGTTAGTATTTATATTTTATATTCTATTCTAAGGTTGTTGTCATCAAAACCATCATCTCACGGACTAACACCAAGAACATACAAGCATCATGACTGATCTAGGACTTTACTGCTACAGAGTCATGCCTTTTAGACTCAAGAACGCTGGGGCAACTTAAAAAAGATCAGTCAGTCGAATGTTCGCTATTCAGGTTGGAAAAACTACGGAAGTATATGTAGACGATATGCTGGTGAAGTCACGATTCTCCACTGTTCATATCAAAGATTCAGAGTCGATGTTCAATATCCTTCAAGAATACGGAATGAAGCCCAATATATTGAAATGTCACTTTGAGGTCGCATTCGTAAAATTCCTTGGGTTTATCGTCAACACCCGAGGAATTGAAGCCAATCCCGAGCAGATCTAGGTGATCAGAAATCTTGAGACTCCAAGAACTATAAAGCAAGTCCAAAGCCTCAACGGGAAAGTAGCAGCACTGAGCAGATTCATTTCAAAATCAACTGACAAATGCATTCCCTACTTCGATTTGATCCGATAAGGGAAATAAAACTTTGAATGGACAAAGGAATGTGAGGGCACATTCCGAGCACTAATTCAACACCTCTCCACACCACCTGTTTTGTCAAAGCCTATCGATTACGAGAAAGTTTACCTTTACTTAGCGGTATCAAAAAACACGATCAGTGCTGTTTTAGTTCGGGAGGAAGACTGAGTACAAATACCAGTCTACTATATTAGTAAACGACCAATCGGGTCTGAGAGAATTATCCAAAGTTGGAGAAGTTGGCTTACTATCTTGTTATTGCCTCAAGGGAGCTCCGACCTTATTTCCAGGTTTATCCCATCACCGTTTACACTACAGCCGTTACGGCAGGTCCTTATGTGGCCTAAGACGTTTGGTAGGTTACCCAAGCGGAATATCGAGCTAATTTAGTTTGATATTACCTACACTCCAAGGCAAGTCATTCAAGGACAAGTCCTAACAGATATCATAGCTGAATTTACCATCCCAAAGGACTTACCTAAAACTAGTGAATCTCCCAAATATATCTGATAGCTGCATACTGATGGTGCATCAAATGACTGTTGTTCAGGTGCTGGGGTTGTATTTGAAACTCCTGAAGGTCAATCTATATGTTATGCTTCGAAGTTTGATTTTCATGCGACCAACAATGAAGCTAAGTATGAAGCCCTACTTTTCGGGTTGAGACTTGGCCGAGATTTAAAAGTAATTGCTATAGAGATTTATTGTGATTCACAGCTGGCCGTGTGTCAAGTTCGGGGGGAGTATCGGGCCAAGGACCGAAGCCTTGCTGCTTACCTAGCTCGGGTTCAAGAAAGATTAAATCATTTCGATTATTATGTCATTTACTGCATACCCCAGGAGGGCAATCAAAAAGCCAATTCATTAGCAAAACTAGCCAGCGCAGGTGAAGCACAACAAATTGGACTCGTTCCTATAGAAACATTGTCTTCCCCAAGCATCGATCGAATGGAGAGAGATTTGGGTATTTGAGGTTCTTCCCGATAAGGAGTCATTGATAACTCTGTTTAGAGATTATCTCAAGCATGGGATCCTGCCAGAGCGTAGGAGTAAAATGAGACAAATTCTTTGAAAAGCTTCGCAGTTCACTATTCAGAATGGAGTCATGTATTGAAGAGGGTACTCTGTTCTTTTACTCCAGTGTATTGCTCACGATAAAAATAAATAAGTGTTACGTGATGTACACAAAGGAGAATGTGGAGATCACACTGGGAGGCAAGCTTTAGCTAAGAAAGTACTCCGATATGGGTACTATTGGCCGACCGTGAATTGTGATGCGTCGGACTATACTAGAAAATATGATAGATATCAAAAAAGCGCTCGGATTCCTAGAGCCCCTCCTACCGAAATAACCCAAATGGTCAGTCCATGGCCTTTTTGTAGTCTGGGGCATTGATATTATTTGTTCTCTACCTCTGGCCAAAGGTGACGCGAAATATGCCATCATCGCAGTTAATTACTTTACTAAGTGGGAAATAGATGAACCTCTTGCTACAATCACATTAAAGAAAGTGATCAACTTCATGGTATGCAACATTATTTGTTGATTTGGTCTCCCACATACCATCGTCACCGATAATGGAACCTAATTCGACAGTGTTAAGTTCCGAAATTTCTGTCAATGATTTCACATTTAGAAGAAAATGTCTACAGTTGCACACCCTCAAGCGAATGGATAGGTTATAGCTGTTAATAAATATACAAAGTCTATTCTGAAGAAATGGCTGGAAAAGGCCGGGGGAAAATGGCTCGATGAACTTCCTGAGGCTTTATAGGCTTACTAAACAACCCACAAGTCTGCGACCATCCACACTCCATTCTCTCTTTCTTATGGTTCAAAAATCGTTATTGAAGTCGTTGTAGAAGTACCTTCTCATCGCGTGACATACTATGATCCGAAGACAAATGCTATATTACTTGCCGAACCATGGATTTATTGGATGAGAAGCGAGAAGAGGCTGATCTGAGGGCAGTCGTGTACCCAAGTCGAGTCGCCCGATTATACAATGCCAAGGTTCAACCCTGAACCTTTGAACTCGACGACCTCGGCCTCAAAAGAATCTATCTGGTTCCTTCGCATATGAAACCAACGTAGGAAGGGCCATTTGTGATGGAACAAAAGCTCGGATATGGCACATTTAAGTTATCTATCATTGACGATCTTACTTTACCAAGAGCCTGGAACAGCGAGAGTCTTCGTCGCTGCTACATATGACAGACTTTATTTATTTAGTATATTTTTCATCTGTAATTTGTTTCTGCATTTCGAAATTTGAATTTGCAATAAGGCAACTGACTTTGCCGTATTTTCTTATAACAGCAATAAAATGCAATTCCTTCGAGCCAGAGCTGTGATTTATTGAATGCGTCGTACAATTATCACGATGCATGAAGAGCTAAGTTCCATCATACGGTGGGATTTATTCAAATAGGGAGTGACTGCGACATGACTGGTCACTCTCTAAGTGAAACCCGAGCTCGGGGGCAAGCCATGACACTAAAGACTAAATAGGATTGACACACGATAATCCTCTAACTAACTCCAGTTTCCTAGAGTGTGAACTGGAGTATAAATTTACAGATGCGGTTTCAAGGAGGGTAGATCTGTCTGCCTAACGACCTCGCCCGTATCCGAACCAAATTTAAGGAGGATGGATCCGTCCATCTAACAACCTCACTTTTAAACTCAGGGTGGATGTGAATCGACAATCCACGATCCTGATAAATCCATCATTCCTGGAGTGCGAACGAAATTCAAATGCCTAAACAGACATGACTGATCGTCTGTCGGCCAACTCCAAATTCATAGAGTGCGAATTGGAGTATAAACACTAACTCCGAATTCCTATAGTGCGAACTGGAGTATAAAACATCTAAGTCCCCAGAGCATGGACTGGAGTATAAGCATCGACTAGCTTTAGGTCCCTAGAGAGCGGATTAGAGTTTGAGCACAAACCGGATACGAATCGATCATCCGTAACACAACTCTGAGTCTCTAGAGTGCGGCCAGAGTATAAACACAACTCGAGTGTGACTGACCACCAACAAACCAATTTAAGTCCCTGGAGTGCGGACGAAATGCTAAGTATCAAGCGAGTGTGATTGACCACCTATACAATAACATAAGTTCCCATAGCATGGACATATTCTTGAAACTTAAGCAGGCGTGGTTGACCGCCAATATACATATAAAATCCCCAAAGTGTGGATGCAACCTTCGATAGAAGAGCAAGTGTGTTGCGATCACTCGAAATGTCCTTATTTCAGCATCGATTCAATGACACTAAGCTCGATGTATTGAAGGCAAAATGCAATCGCTAACCGAACTTTACAACTCGTCCCTAAAATTTGGGGTAGAAGTTAAGTGTCGATCACTGACTTACGCATTGCAGCACTGGAGTTTAGCAAAATGTCTAGTCATGGCTCGCATCCAGGATTTCAGGAATTGACAAATAAACACAAACCGATCACTTCACAAGTGTGTTTAACAGAAGTTCAAACGCTAAAACACTTAAATAAATTAACGCAAGTTGAACATAAGGCAAAATGAAATTTTATTCCAATCATTCTTTGAAAATGGTAAGTACAAAAGTATACAAAAATTCCTACTAATAGGGGCCGAACCCGCATTTATACACGACCTATAAAAGAAAAACAAAAGCATATTCCTATCTGTCTACCAAAAATGAGCCGAAGAAGCATATCCACTCTTTCTTCTTTCTCGGTTTCTTCTTCGGCGTAGACCCACTAGAGTTACCACTGGGTTTCCTCGTTGAGTTTTTGCCTTTCGGCGGCCGATCTCCTTTAGGGGGCATTATGTCGATTTCCTCCTCCGAACGCAAGTGTATGGGAATACTTCCAACAGGTGTAGTCGGAGGAGTCGGGTCCACTACAGGAGGCGGAATAGGCACGCTGGTGTCGAAAAAAGTGACACCAGAAGATATCATTCGTAGCGGGGCCGGACCAGGGCCCACCATTCCACCTCCACAACCGCTGGTTCGGGGAGCTGCTTCCATTTCAGCGTTAATCTCGGCTATTATCTCTTCTTTCTGAGTTGTTTGAGCCTCATCAGGAACATTAAAAATTGGGACTAAGGATCTGCTCACTGGCGCTACTCCACTCATGAAAAATGAAAAATCAGAAAAAGGGTCATTATGATGACTGAGAAGTTCCTTCATCGTCGGTTAATCGAATGAAATGTGCCCCCTTGTCATATTCTGTAGGTGCAGTGGTCGATGTCGTGGTCGCTTCCACAATAACCGCCTCCTGTGTATGATGCGACTCTTGATTTACAGGAGGCGCAACTGATGTAGCTCCAATCACTGGAAAGAGAAAATAGAAAAGCAATTAATAATCATTTCAAGTAGTGCTTACGATTTTGAACAAGTATGAGAAGTGTTCGGAGTACCTTCCTCAGTTTGGCTCACAGACGCCGAAGCAACTCCAGAAACTTGATCGTGAGCCGAAGACAGCTGCGGTTGATAGGGATAATAAACTGGAATATATTGAGGATCAACTGTAGATGAAGATTCTGGCTGGGTTGGCGTGGTAATTTCAGAACTTATGTCATGGGGCTCAACACCTCAACCCTCTCCAACCTTCGAGTGCTGGATGACAGGTTTCTCCTCTTCGTATGAGATCATTATGTCATGTAGAATTTTTCGTTCATCCTCATTCAGCACTCGGTTCTCAAGCTCAAATTCATCAACAGATTCACCTTGGTGCTCGGCCTTTTCATCTTTAACCGGTCGGCCCCAGGTATTATGTAGATGTGTCGGATAGTTCTTGAGCCAGACTTGGTTTTTGTGTTCAAGACGTTAGTATGTATGTAATGAGAAGATCTTCAATATCTACCTCAAGCCTGGACTTTCCCATTTTAACCTCTTCTTCAACCCTAGCTTCCATCTCCCTGATCTTAGCCAATGCCGCATCCCGCTCGCCTCGGAGCACTATAGCCCGCTCACACACCTCCTGCGCTGCCTTGTTCGCATCATCTTTCTCTTTTTTAATTTCAGAAAATTTAGCTTTGAGTTCGTTGAGCTCCTTCTAGGCAGCGTCCTTTTCAGCTATGAGTATAGCGTTCCGGTAGCCCATCTCTTCCACTAAAGCAAAATGTGTTTGTCGCATCCTCTCCATTGCCTAGTTTGCCTCATTGGCCTTTTGGGTGGCTTCAATTTTGGATTTCCAAGAAGACTCATCTTCGCTATTAAGTACTTGAATAATCCGGTCCTTTTGAGCGGGCACGGTTTCTAATTTCTCAACGGTATTCGCCCGCTCAAAGGCCACCTTCGACGCTTTTTTTGCAGCTTTCACCCATTCCTTGT
The DNA here is from genome assembly GCA_030765085.1 of Allium cepa. Lineage (NCBI taxonomy): Eukaryota > Viridiplantae > Streptophyta > Magnoliopsida > Asparagales > Amaryllidaceae > Allium > Allium cepa. The sequence goes on along the minus strand of CM060938.1, from coordinate 703,968,462 downwards.
AGTGGGTATAGATGTCATGAATGTAATCATGCATTGTGCTATCTGCTTTCGAGGGAATTTTATTTAGATGAAGGGAGAAGATGTAGCCGTCAAAGCATATATTCAAAAAATCCTTGTTCTATTGGGCAATTCTAATATCCCCTTCTCTAGTAGACTCAATAATAGCTTGTTCAGCAACATTGCGAGTTTCGGCCCCATGTCTACGACATTGTGATTCCGGCCTAGAGGTCTGAGAAGAATATTTTTGGCAAGGAGGCTCTACTAGTTATTTTCCATGACCTAAAGGTTGTGTGAGGGCTTGAGGGGGAGAACGCGATCGGGATCGGTATCTATAATCTCTATCCCTCTCCCTCTTGCAACATTCCTGACTAGAGTAACCGCAATCACGGTCTCTTTCAGCCTCCCTCCTACGAGACTCGTAGTAGGAACTAGATGATGGTCGCGCACAGTGGAGACTTCCTAACATAGATTCTCTTCTAGTCATTATATCTGTAAAGAAGAAAGAAGAACAGAGTTAGTAATCTCCTGAAGTAAGCAACATGTAATCGGAAATCGTGTAGTGTAGTGAAGTGTATATGTATGTGCAACCCCTCGACCAACCAAAAATGTCAGCCACGCTTGTGGGAAGAGACTTGCTTAAGTCTAGAGCACTTTGAAGCTGCTCCTCCATTTTGGTGTCATGTTGAAGTGACACATAGTCCGGGATTGGGATATCGGCAAGCCCTTCAAATGGATTCTATACTTGAGAGGGAGGAGTCTCCGTGATTCAAACACCAGAGACTGGCAGAGACACAACTATGGATTTCCACCTCAGAGGCTTATGACGCTTGTAAGCGGCTGCCTTTCATTTTCTTCTTCGCTCTAAACTCTACTGCTAGAAGGCCCGGCTATGGACTCATCTTTTATGGGCATGCTTTCTTCGTCACCCTCCTCAGCTATTACGACCCTGGGCATTTTGTATGTCACCTGTCTCATCGGGGATTCCCTCAGCTTTCCTTCGAGTCTAGTGCTTTGATTTCGCTTAATTAGCCCAATGTTCCTCAAGTTTTTGTCTGTTAGCGTCGAGTCTATATCTCTTATTTCTCTTGGCAATTCTTGGAGGACCTTTACTATTTCTTTGAAATGTGCACCTTCAGGTCGTGGGATTGCGGCTGTAAAAGAAAAAAGGTATTAATATCAATGCCAGTTGCAACCATCTTGTTAACTACCAGAAAAGTTGGAGCACTTACTTTTCTTACTAGCCATCAATTGGCGAACCCTGGAGGACATCGAACGTGGAACCACTCAGTTTTGAAGTAGCTCAATGTGGTCCAGGCACCAGTCACAACTTGGAAGTTCCTAAGCGCCTCTAAGAATGTGAAAGAAGGGCTATCTCCCTGACTCTTGACATTAAAAGGTATCTGATTTCGATCAGAGTCGAGGGTCGGAAAAGATGCTCCATGAATACAATGAACAAACTATTCAGCAGTGCATATCTGTTCAGATGTAGATGCGAAGGGGCCATGCCAAAGAAAGCCAACACTTACCAAATATACTGGTTGAAAGGGGAAGTGTTCCAGCAGTGCACGAATGTCAATTGAAAGTAGTAAACCCTTTCGAGGGAGCATGTGATCTGTCACTTGGTCCGAGTAACAAAACATTGGCTATTGATAGACCGTTCCTTAAGCATATTCGTCCTAACATATCTTTAGAGACATTGGACGGCAAAGAGTCTTGTGGATTCATAATAAAAGTTTCTCTTGGCAGCTTATCCGGAGCTGGATCTATTACTTCGGCTGTAATAGCCGGCACCTCAACTATTGAGATAGATGGACTTTGAGTTTCCTGCTATTGAGAAGTAGTGGATTCCATAGCTAATCAACTTATCAAAAACCATCATTAGATGATAATAAGCCCATGTGTTCCCCAGTGTGAAGTGCGTGAGTGTATTGTGCAGTGTAGTTCTACATAATATTTAAGAAACTTCACGGAAATAAAAAAACAAGTGTTCAAACGACAAGACTTCGAGATTCGACCGGAGCGACCATCATCGCTGACTATCATGACCATACCATTCTGACTTAGGAGATCGGTCAAAGTTAAACTTTTTATATTTGTTGAGTACAGTTCCATTGACAAGCTTCAGTAGGCAGTCATATGCAGTGAAATGTTGAAGTCCAATTATGCAAGGTAGAAGCTTGTCGGAGTCATATGTTCAAGTGTACAAAGTGCTTTGAAATAATTTAGATTTGGTTCGAATCGACTACCAAAATTCCAATTCGTGTCAGTCGAGGAGTTAACCAGTATCCATAGAATAAGCGAGTTCGAATCGACCATCAAAGATCCATTCGTATCAATTCCTTGACAAGCGATTTGTATAGATCAGGCACCATCAATTTCATATCGATCATGCGCCCATCCTCGTAACGGTCAATAGGTCTAAGCATTCGTATCGATCGTCCTGAATCTTTCGTATCGATCGTCCCGACATGGAAATCTATCATCGATCAATGCGAAGGCCTTCAATTCTTAGTTATGAAGTTCCATTACCCAGATCGATACGAATGTTCTCAACCCAGATCGATACGAATTCTCTTTCATCTGTCATCGACAAGAACGCTGCCTTCATGTTCCTCCACACTTCTTCCCCTCCGAGTGGCCTAAACGCCAATATTCGCTCCTCGACTTCGCTCCGAACAACCACCAGCATCAACAAAGACTGAACACGCCTTGACTTTGAATGAATTAGCATCGAAACTCGGGTATTATCGTTTCATGCATGAATTCATTGGCTAATTACCTAGATTGAAAAGTTGGTTCGAGGGTTTATGGAGGTGTATTGGTTTGGACCGAGGAAATTTCAGTTTCTCGGTTTCTCGATCGATATGAAGACAAGCTAGAGAGTAAAGGAAGATAAAAGATTGGCTATTGTAAAACGTATTTGTATGGATACAAAACCAAGAAGTAAAGATGCTTCATCTCCCAATGTTAAATGACCGGTGGAGGTAGTTTCTCGTGTTATCGATGTGAAGGGACGTCTATGTATCCATCCACTATCAGTCCAAGGCAAGACTGTTCGTACCCATTGACGACCCATCGATACGAAATGCCGGTTTCGTATCCCTATGTTCAAAGAACTCAAGATTCATATCGATCTATACGAACGACATCGAGACTCCAATCAAATTCGTGTACATTGATGCGAGATATCCTAAAGGGCCAACTAATTCGTATCGATTGCCGTCAATAAAAAAAACCAATTTTCAATTCTTTGAATCGACCCGGGAGAGGATCGATACGAAGAGATATACTGAAACAACAGTCAGGAATTGTTACAACTCGAATTCCACACCGATTCAGGAGAGGATTGAAATAGAATTCAACAAAAAAAATACAAAAATAAACTAACAACGACTCGTGAACGTACAAATGTCAACGAGAGTCAGATTAACAAACATACATGTATGCCAAATTCATATTCAATTTTCAAAATTCATAGGGATCGAATGCTCACATGGTGACAATTACAACAATGAAAAACAGTTGGTTATCATTCAATACTCAGTTACAACAGTGCACAATACTAAAATTGACAGCCAACTGTTCATGTCACTAAAGATCAATCAATAATTACGGTTTTCGATAAGAAGACAACAACCGTTCAACAATTAAGATAGATCTTTTCAGAATAAAGACAGCAACTTTACAATGAGCATCATGTTCACAAAATACGTGCTTTGTGGGTAAATGTTATCACGGCTTTTGGCAAGGCCGTGACACTAAGGAATTGACTAGAAACCAAAGATAGTTCGTCCCGCGTTCCTTATGGATATCGACGAATTTTGTCTGAGTCCAGATCGAGCTACAATTGATAAGATGAGACAAGCAAAGCTATGAAAGCCAAAGTTCTAAAATTTCAAGTCAATTCAAGTTCGTATGCTCAAGATATGATCGATGCGATTTAAGTGATTCCTTTGTTCATATTTATCAAACAACCAGAGAAAACCTTCTTTCGTGTCGATCCGGTTTGAATCCACCAGATGCGTACGACTTCGCGTCGATCAAGGGAGCATGATTTCGTATCCAAAGAGGGAAGTGTTCTTTGTATCCATCCTTCCTCATACTGCTTTGGATCCATCAACTTTAGCTTATTCGCATCGATCAACTGATGACCACTTCGTATCCATCGAAACCAAGCCAGGCTGCTACTTCGTATCGATACAAACAGAGCTGTTGCAATCGATATGAACAAAATAGAGCCATTGCAATCGATGCGAACAGAGATAAACCATATTGATACAAATTCGATAGCCATGCATCGATACGAAGTACACAAGCAGGGTCGATAATAAATGAAGCGTAGCCGATCGATGCGAACAAGACTAAGTCAGATCGATACGAATAAGGAGTAAACATTGGGAAGACTCGATCTATTCGACATGGACTTCGGATCGATCTAAAAAACAAGCGCCATGTCAACAAGCAAGCATGTGCTCATATTGATGCGAAACCATCAGTACGTAGAGGATCGATGTGAAGCAAACAACAACTGAAAAGCCCAAACTTGCATCGATCATAACTCGCAAACTATCCGTCCAAATGCCACCAAATTTTTGTAGGAGCTTATGTACAACCTAAAGAATATTCATGCTCAATTTCGACTCGATTGGATCAAATCTTGATCGATACGAAATTCATTCATATCGATCATGTCTTGAGTGCAAATGACATGGGATCGATCATGTGGGCCCGCCCACGTGAGGTAAGGGGTCTTCTGAATCTGAGGTAGAATTTGCAGCCTATTCCTATAAATAGCAACCTAGGACCTACGGAAAAGGGAAATTTTGGATCTCCTACGTCCAGACTCTACCGAAACCATTTTTGTACTCAAAGATCACTGTTGTACTCGAAAATCACTGTTGTAATCCACTGTAACCAACTAGCAAAAGTTAACAAAAGTCATCAATTTCATAGTGGATATAGGCCGTACGCCAAACCACTCTAAATCCCTATGTTTCTACGCATTTCTCTTATTTGTTTTAGAAGCGTTTATTAGATAATCCTCTTTTTCCATTTATTTTCTTTATTTTATCTCTTCAAATACTTCCGAAGAGTTTTGTGCTCAATTTTGGTACAAACACTTAAAAACACATTTCCGCATTCCCTTCAAAACATTTCACGTTCCTTACATAACCCCAAAAATGTTTACCACATTAAAAAAATTACATATATACCAAGATCGACATATGAAGATGCACCTTTGGTTGATCGGAGTATATAATAAGGCTAATATGTCCGCCTTTACATTCATAACATAGTTGAAAAAGATAACTCTAAATAAGTAACTGCCTCCTGCACGCCTTCGGAAGCTTTACTCGTCTACAAAGAGAACCTGAAAGCCCTTAACCTCAAACTACTCAAAATCAATTGAGTACCCAAGAGTTGAAGGGGAAAAAACTTCTAGTCATATATAAAGCCCGGTATGAATACTAATCTAACATCTCAATCCATTTAGATATCTATTGAGACCATGCTGCTTATCGGAATGGTTTTTCCCTCACTATTATCCTAAAACCTTTTAAAAACCTGTGTTGTGCTCCTGCATCCACAATGGTTAAAAACTTAGCATTTCAAAAATATGATGATATGTATATATAAACGTTTTGGATTTCCCGTCCCTAATTTAATTGACTCCCTATCATATATATAGTTTCTAGAGTCAATATTAATTTATTATTTTTCATGGGTTTACTAACAACCTTTGTCATTCATGGACACCCAGTCCTATTTCGGAGTTTTCATAGGTTTACAAAGAACCCATCGACCTCTGCAAATTAACTCAATTAATTCACGGGTTTCCCCGAACCTATTGGTTATTTCAATAACTCATCCTTTATCCTAGTTTTCAAGGGTTGACTAGGAAGCTATGGATTATTCTAGTAACTCCCTTCTTATCCTAGTTTTCATGGGTTGACTAGGAACCTACTGATGCCTCCATTAACTTCTTTGTTGTCCTAGTTTCCATGGGTTGAATAAGAACCTTTTGACCGATGTCAATACTTAATTCGGATATAGTTTTCATGGGTCCACTACAAAAAAAATTGGCCCCGGCCAACCATCCTTAATACATGGTTTTCTTGGGTTTACTATTGGTTACCCCCAATAACTTCCTAATCAAATTTTTTATGGTTTTACTATGAAACTATCTCCAGGACAACTTCAAGGTTTAGGCACCCTATATTTTAGTCTCCCTGACCCATGGATGCAATCCGACACATTTAGGAGTGTAACCAATTTATATTCACTATTGGGTTAACCTAGCTATTTGTCCTACCCCTTTATCCCCAAAAAAAAATTATAGGTCCATTATCATGTGAATATATTAATATTTGAAGAAGCAAAAATAAAAACTAAACTATACCACTCCTAAACATAGTTAATCCCTTTATGCTATATTTTTATCAAAAGAAATACTTCTTCAAATTTATATACTTAAAGTCATTTCAAAATTCTTTATTTAGCCATGGGTTTTTTCTTTAAAATTGGAGTCTGGGTTTATAAAGCCTTTCGACACCTTCGAAATGTTTGCTTTTTACCTCCTTGGAAATCATTAAGTTCTAACTTTAGAACATTAGGCTCCTGCCTTTCGAATACTTTGAAATATCTCCTTCAAAACCTTTCGACCTTGTTAGAGTATTATCATATATGTATAAAATATAGCTTCAAAAACATTCAAAAATATGTCTTTGAAACGATTAAAGGTTACCTTCGAAACTTATACCTTTTGAAACTAGTGGGTTCATATTTAAAATAACATTTTTGGGTCAATGTGAACATAAACGAAAGCATCTCTTTCCAAACCACTCTTTATTTAAAAAACTATTCGAGGAAACTTGATGGTGTTGAAAGCATTCTTTTGAAAGCATTAAAACACTTAGGTAAAACAATTGAAGGTTGGCTTTGAAACCCCTTTCGAAACCGTTGCCTTCGAAACCCTTAACCCTTTTCGAAAGCAGTAGGAAGTAGCTTATGATTATAAAAAAAATCGTACCTTTCGACATCATTGATGTCTTTAATACCATCGAAAGGCATCAAATCATAGAAGGGTCCGACTTGGTCAAAACTACCCCTTCCGAAAGCCTACAAAATACTAAAATAACTTCTTCGAAAGCTACTGCTTGAAAACAAAGGCGGCAGCACTCCGTCGAAAGCTTCTTTAGAAATACCCTTTAAAAACCATTGGTTTCGACTACTTCGAAACCCAATAGTATAAAGGCAAGTGATTTTCTTTTAAAACAAAACAAAACAAAACAAAGGAGTTAACCTCTTCAAAAGTTCTGTGTTGACACCCTACCTTTGGCCTTTCTCCAATCCACAACGTACCAGCTAAATGATACCATGTGTATTGGTTTACTAGTTTTGACCTAGAAGGTTTTGATTAGGTTGGAGGAAAAAGCTCTGTGTCGAAAGCTCCTTCCAGAGGAGGCAGAACTTGCTTTTCTGAGCGAAAGAATATTTTTACTAAATAAAGAAAACTTTTTTTAACTAAATTTCCCACTTGTAAACACATAATTAGTTAGATTAAATTTTCAATTATTTTACTAAAATTTTCCGCATTCGCTCAGATCTAAAACCCTATTAACATTTAACAAACAAGCCCTTTCCATTAACAAAACAATAAAACCATTTCTATCCTCCTTTCAAGATATATTAATTTCTATTCTAATTCACTTAGTAGAATTCCCTAAAAATTCCAGAAATTCACTTTAATCTTGACGCCTAATATATCAAAATTTATGACCCAAATTATTAATATAATTTCTGAATTAAATTTATAAACCCAATCAATCAAAATTTCCTTTAAAAACTTATAAGTAATTCCCCATGACTTGGAAAATTATAAAAATTGAAACCCAACTCTAAAATCACGTTTCTCAAAAAATAAAACTTTTCCATGGCATTTAAAAATCATTTAATATCGATTTTGCCCTAAAATTGTGCGTATCACTGTTGAAACAATTTTGTTTAATCTAAACAAATTATTGATCAAGCATATCATCATCCAATATGTCATAAAAATGAATTTAATCTTAAATTCTAAAACATATAATTGTAAAATAAAGATGAAGTGGTTATTATTTACCTTAGATTGGACAAGGAAACTTAAGATTGTTTGAGATTGATTTCTTCTAGCTTGATCCTTAGCTTTTACTTTGATTTCTCTTCTTATCTTACTCCTAATAGCTGTCGCTTTTTTTTCTTGCTTTATAATTTTGCTTGTGTTATAATGAATGTGTATAGCCAAGGAGATAGTAGTATAAGGGTGGGAACATGGGTGGTAGTTTATTCTTATGCCTATACGTTAATTAGCTAACACTTAAACATTTATGCTCATTCAATTTAAATAGCACGGTCGATAAATTAATTAACCAACCATAATCTCATTATCACTCTACATTTTTCTAGTTACTTATTCTAATTAAATCTCCTAAATAGTGTTATCTAAAATTAGGGATATTACAAGCTTCCCTCCTTTAAGAACATCGTCCTTGAAATTCAGTAGGACAAGCCAGCAAACATAGCATTCATCTATAAGGACTCATGACATCCATACTAGCCTACCTGACTAGCAACGAATCTATATAAATATAATATAGACAAATCATCAAAGCAGATTAGGATAAGCATCTCGAATCAAGTCCTCTACAACCAAGTACAGTGCTTCCTATTGTCGCTCTAATGAATTTTCAGCAACTTGACTGTCTTGGTCCTCAATCTTTTCTTACCTCTTGTTACAACCCAAAATGGTTGCCTAATAAAAGTAAAATTAGGTTGTGCAACCATGTCCTCCAACTCTGTTTGGGGAATAGTAGTTTCAGGATCATGCACAAACTTGGGAAGATGAGACACATGAAATACATTATGGACAACTACCAAAATACTTGGCAACTCTACTTTGTATGCGAGCTTTCCAGTCCTTTCTAAAATCCAAAATGGGAAAACAAACCCTTGCCAACATTCCCGACTTTCCAAACCATACCACAACCTTATTGGTGATACCTTAATGAAAACTCTATCTCCCACTGAAAACTCTAGGTCTTTATACCTCTTATCTTTGTAACTTTTATGTTCAGATTATGCTTCCAACATTCATCCTCCGATTAGCTCAATCTTTTATAACACCCCTCTAACCAAATTCGGACCTACGACCAATCAATCTCCAGTCTCCAACCAAAATGCAGGTGATTTGCATAGCCTTCCATACAAAGCTTCAAAAGGATTCATCCCTATATTATTCTGATAACTATTATTATAGGAAAACTTAAAATCAAATATAGGTAGTTCTCCTAAGATCCCCCAAAGTCCAACACACAAGCTCTCAATAAATTCTCAAGTACTTTTTTGTCTCTCTCTATCTGCCCATCCATCTGTGGTTGATAAGCTGCACTTATCTTGAGCTCGGTGCCTAATTCCTTATTATAGACAGTTCCAAATTCACTAGTTAATATCTCTGTCACTGACTATGCTACTAGGAACCCTATGAAGTCTAAATATGTTCCTTATGAAAAACTTTGCAAAAATAGGATATATTGTAGTTGACTTGACTGAAATGAAATGGGCATTCTTGGTTAACCTGCCCATTATAACTCATATGCTTTCATTTCCCTTATTCGACCTTGGCAAGCCGTCTATAAAATCCATGGATATTGAAACCCATTTCTAGATTAGAATCTCTAAAGGTTGAAGCAACCCACTATGCTTTTGTTGTTTGGCCTTCACCTGTTGACAACTCATGCACTTTCTAACCTACAAGCAGGCATCCCTCTTTACGCCTTCCCAATAGGAGCTCCTATTCATAGCTTGATATATCTTGGTCCCTCTAGGATGAATCGTAAACTTGGAACGATGACATTCTTTCAAAAATTTCCCCTCAAGCTCTCAACATTTGGAACAAGTAACCGTCCCTTCTTTATCAACTATCTTCTTCGGTAAAGACAAAATTTTAAATCATCGATCTCTATTCGAACCTCAAGCCTTCTAATCCTCTTGGATATTAGTGGATCCTCCTTCGGCTTAGATCTAATTCTCTTGATCAACACTAGTCGAACTTTTAAATAAGACAACATGACAATACTTGACTAGAACTAGCAGTTGATCTCAACTGCACACCACAACTGGCCAAAGCTTCCAAATCCTTCCATTTTTCCAACGTAGCTAACATTGCATTCTAATGTCCTTTGCAAATGGCATCAGTTACCTTATTACCTTTTCCAAGTGAATACTCAATATCAAAAGAAAAAGCAGCCAAATATTCCATCCATTTATGCTTTTGCATATTCAACTCCTTTTGAGAGGATAAATATCTTAGTCTTATGATCGGTATAGAGCTAAAACCTCTCATCTAAGAAATAATGTCTCTACACCTTCAAGGTAAAAATCACCGCAGCTAACTCTAGGTCATGGGTAGGATATCTTACATTGTTTGGTCTAAGCTGTCTGGTTTTGTAGGCAATAACTTTACCCTTCTACATTAATACTTCTCGCGGTTTAGTTCCACATGCATCAGTATATACTTGCAACCCTTGGTTTCCATCTGGAACTATTAACACTGGCACATTGGTCAACAAATGATTTAACTTAAAGAACCTTTCCTCATATTTATCGGACCCAACGAACTTCACATCTTTTCTAGTCAACTTAGTCAAAGGTACTGCTATCCATGAGAATTCCTTAATAAATCTCCTTTAATAGCCAACTAGTCTAAGAGAACTTTAGATCTCGATCACCGTATTTGGTCTCTTCCAATGGATCACATCTTCGATCTTATCTTGATTGACTGACAGCCCTTTCTTTGAAACTACATCACCAAGAAACTTAACAGCTTTCTTCCAAAAACGACACTTGGAAAAATTATCCTTTAGCTGATTCTACCTCAGTAACTCTAGCACAAGTTTAAGATGATCTTCATGCTCTCTCTTATCCTTGGAGTATACCAAAATCTAATCTATAAACAACAACTTGAATCTATCTAAATAATCACAGAAAACTCGGTTTAACAAATCTACGAAGTAAGCAGGTGCATTTATCAATCCAAATGGCATTACTAACCAATTACGCAAACCATATTTATTTTGAAATGCTATCAAAGCAATGCTATCCTCTGCCATACTTAGTTGATGGAGCCTTATCATCAAATCCAATTTGGAAAGCACCTTGGCTCCACTCAATTGATCAAACAGATCATCTATCCTCGGCAGAGGGTACTTATTCTTGGTCGTCCTTTCGTTTAACTTACGATAGTCAATGCACATCCTTAACGACCCAACTCGATTCTTTACGAATAATGAGACTGCGCCCCAAGGAGAACTACCTAGTCTTATAAAATTTCTTCCCTCAAGATCCACCAGCTACATCTTCAATTCTTTCATCTCTGTCGGTGTCATCCTGCTAGGCAATCTGTTCACAAGTTCAACTCTCGATACAAGATCTATCTAAAACTCTAAAGCTCGTTTTAGTGGTAATCCTGTAACCGTCTTGAAGACATCTACAATTCTCTTGCCGCCCGAACTTGATTTAACTCTTCTCCAACCTCCATAGCACTTAAAAATCCCAAACGCTACTAATGGAATTCTCAACTAAGAATACGATTCGGTAATGACTATCTAGGTGGCTCAACGATATTTCCCTATCTTGGAAAAATATCCTAGGCTCATACCTACCCATCCATACCCAAAATGATCCTAAAATCTAAGAAATGGATATATAAACTACATAAAAACTTATTACCCAACAAATCAAGTTCTTACTGGTCACAACTTATCCCTAAAGTTGCACATCCCCCAATTGGATTTGCAACCCTTAAGGAGGTAATAAGGTATGTGGGTTCTATGAATAAACTATCAACCAAATACTATGATATAAATGAGTGCAATCCCCTAGTGCAAAGAGTTCCCTGACTAGTATACTCTGAACCAAAAGCATACCTTCCATCCACAGTTTTCCCTTCAATTGTGGCAATAGGCCTAGAAGAAGATGGTGGTCCAACAACAAATACCTTTCCTCCATCCACCCTGATTGGCTCTAGATAATGGTTTCTGATAATGCCTCGCCTGATCGCAGTTGAAGCATTTCTCTTTTTTTTTCTCGGCAGGCTTCTTCCCTTTGCCTGTCCAACACTTGTGAGCATAATGACCCTTTGTATCACACTTGAAGCACACCAAATCAACCTTTTCCTTCTTTGCGGCCTCCCATCTCTGGGCTCCCTTCTTTTAAAGAAATTTCCTCTTTCTACCCTAAGGACCCTGAGACTCAACTGGCTTCTCCCTAGCATAAACAAGAACCTTCTCTTCATAGCGAATAGCCATTGCTATCACTATAATATAGGGTTCTCAAACACGTGTCACGGTCATTTTGGCTAGTTTAGGCTATCATTCTTGAATGAATCTCTCATTCCTCCTAATGTCAGTGTCTATAGTGCCATATCCATATCGAGACAGCTCATCAACTTAGCATCGTACTTTATTACTAACATATCTCCCTAAAATAGGTCCATAAACTTTCTCATTGATGCCGACTTGGCAACCTCAGATAAGAACCTCTGCTCAAATCTCCTTTTGAAATCAGCCCAAGTTGGTTCTTCCTTTGGAAATGTGGTTGTCACACTATTCCAACAATGGGGTGCTTCCCCTTGCAACTATCTAGAGGCTAGCCTTCTCTTTTCCACATCATCCATGCTATAACATCCGGTTTCTAGAGGCCCAAAGCTAAGCACTACAGATGCTACAATCATCTATAGTATTAAATTATAGCGACTAAATACGGCTATATTAATGATATCTATAATATCAAAAGCACTTAAACATGGAAAAAGCCATAGATTTCAAAACAGAAGTTTCCATTACATTTCAAAATACATGTTCCTTATTCATTTTATATAATCCCTTGGATGATCAGAGTCATATAGACATAATTGAATTAATATATACATAGTGGAAAGAAACAAAAAACACAGAACCGTAATTCCTAAATAGCTATCCGTTAGCCTCCTACTCGCCTCCGGTTGCTTTATCAGTCATCCTACCAAAACTTGAAAGAACCTCAACCCTCAGCCTACTGTAATCAATTTTGAGCACCCGAGAGTTTAAAGGGAAAACATAAACTTCGAGTTAGACATAAAGCCTGGTGCGAATAATACTATACATCTCGGTTGTCAATGTTAAGTAAGACCATGCCACTTTGTGGAATGGGTTTCCCCTCACTAACATTCTTTTAAAACATAGCTTTTCCTACAACCATAATTGATTAAATACTACAAAGCATCATTATGTAAATATACATATCAGGAATAAAATATCTATCTATTCAAACACTTTAGTTTTGTTTGGCTGACTATTAACCTTTAGCTGACCTGGGCCTACCAGACAATACAGCAAAATAATCTAACATATGTTAGACACTCCTCTTTTGGACGGTCTGTCCTTATCTATCTATTAAATACATCTCTTTTGGACGGTCTATTCCTAACTTGACATCTCCTAGGATTACCTGATCCTAATGGTTTTGTAGGCTCACCAATAACCTATTTGTATAGGGCATGACCATATACCAGTTCCATCTGGTATTCTAGTATCTGAGTCATTTCACTTACCGATATCTTCCTAAAATTTTCTGTAAAAAACCACTTTCTCAAATTGATTTAAAATCTTTAAATCAAACTCATACGAGGAAAATACATATGCTCTATGCTTTGCTCAAAATCACCTTCACATGTTATATATATATATATATTTACTCAAACCTTAGTTATTGAAAGCATTTAACACTTAGAAGCACCCCTTTCGATTCTATTGAAAGCATCTCTTTCAAAACCAAGTAATATTCTTTATTTATTAAGCCGAAAGGCTAAAACTCCCCTTTCGAAACAATACTTAAACCCTTTCAAAACAATTGAATACCCTCATTTTGAAAGCATTAAAACCTTAGACATCATATCTTAAAATGCTTCAGAACATTGATTTTAAAAACCTTGGAAAACCCTTCCATTTCAAAACCATCAGAAATACTTCCTTCCGACTCTTTCTAAAACCCTTTAGGGAACCACCCCTTCAAAACAATTTTAAACATCTTTTGAAAGCATAAAACCTTCAGAAACTCAAACCTTTCGAATGCACTTGGATTCAATTTAAAACATATTGAAAAACTCCTTTCAAAATTATTTAAGCCAACTCTTTTGAAACCATTGGGTTATACTTCAATCAGAATAAAAAGGGTCATTTAAACATCTAAATGAAAGGACTTTCTTTTGAAACCCACTCCTGAGTAAAGAAGTGATGGTTTTGAAACCATCCATTTCAAAGCATTAGAGAAATGGTAAGCTTTTTAAAACAAAGTATACCTTTGAAACCATTGACTTTGAAAGGTAGATTGGCAACAACTAGGTGTTTTGACCCTCTTAAAAGCATAAATTAGAATAAAAGAGCGCAACCTATTCGAAACATTTTCTTTTAAAATATTTGACCTAGTCGAAATCCAACTGAGTTGAAACCTAAACATTCAAAAGCAAAGTAGGCGCTTCCATTTATTTTTAAACAAACAAGTGCGTAAATTCTTTTCGAACCACTTGGTTTTGACTCTTACCTTCCGCCTTTGTTAAATTCACTGCGTACCAAATGTTGGTACTATGTGCATTGGTTTATGGAAGAAGGCGGAGGGCCTTTGTCAAAAACTACCTAAGCGAAACAAAAATAGGCGAAACATGCTTTCAGCATGAATTCCTAATTTAAAATTTTTTAAGTAAGCTTTTCAATTAACATGCCTTATTTGTCAAACACTTATTGGTTGCTAATTTTTCTTTTCTAAAAGTACTACCATAATTGCAGAATTAAAGTATAATTTTATTTTACAAAATACCCCTTTTCCTTCATTAAATATATAAAACATTTAGGCCCTATAACTTAAATAATTTTATGTATTCATCAAAACACTTGGGAAAATTCAATAAAAATTGCAGAAAATCCTTTTCAATATGTTTTCTAACATATATAAATTTCAGACCCAAATAATGATTTAATTTGCCATAAATAATTTACAAACCAATAAATCATTTTCTTCACTAGTATAAAATCCACATTAATTAAGGAAATTATGAAAACTAAAATTTATCTCTATAGTATTATTCCTGATCTATATTTAAATTTGCAAGGCATTTAGATGTCATTTAATAGGTTTTCATATCAAAACATATCATAATAATCAATATGAACATGCATAAATCTCCAAAAAGTATATATAAACACTTAATCATCCAAAACATGGCATTAACATTCAAAAACATTATAGAGTATCCTAAAAACAAAAAAACATAAGAGAAATGAGATGTAGTAATCATTCTCCTTAGCTTTGTAATTAAAAATGTGAGATTTTCTCTTGATTATGTTAATTTACTTCTTCCTCTTGAAAATCCTAGCTTTATATTCTCTTGGCATTTAAGATGGGGACTAAGAGTATTTTTGCTTGTGAAAAATGAAATGAACGTGTGTTGGATTTCCTAAGGGATTAGGGTGTAAGTTCATCCTATTTCCCATTTTTTCCCTCCTTTATTTCCTAACACTTTTATTCATTCTATCTGGTTTTAATTCACATTTAACATGGCACAGCTACCCTTAGATAAATCAAATAATACTTTATTAATCATCTTACATTATTTTATTTTATTTAGCTAATTATCTAAATAATGTTACTAAAAATATAGGGTGTTAAATCTCCCCTCCTTAAAGAATTTCGTCCTCAAAATTACAATAAGATACACAACAAAACTATAAAGGTAAAATATACCATTAAACAAATCAGGATAAGCGTCTCCAATCCTGCTCTTAGTTTCCCAAGTATAGTCTCTAGCATCGTCACTGGACTTTCACTAATCTGACTGTCTTGTTTCTCAACTTCTCATCTCTCATGATTATCTGGATATGCTTCCTATCTATAGTTATGTCTAGTTCCACTACTAAATCTTCTAACCCGATCGATGCTATAGTAGTGCTTGGATCCCTAACATACTTCCTTAGATGAGATACACATAAAACATCGTGAACTGCTTTCAAAGTACTCATTAACTACACTCCATATGCAAGTTTCCCGATCCTTTCTAAAAATGGAACGGTCCTACAAACTTCGGTGCTAGCTCCTCGTCTTCCTGAAACTGATAACACCTTTCATCAGCAATTCTTTAACGAAAACATGATCTCCAATAGAGAAATTTAAATCTTTTCGTCTTCTATCTGCATAGTTTTTTTACCTAGACTAAGCTTCCTTAATTCTCGCCCTTATTAGCTCAATCTTTTCTGCTGCTTCTTTTACCATATCAGGACCAAGTACCAATTTATCTCCGAACCAACATATAGGGAATTTGCACGGTTTTCCATACAAAGCTTCAAATGGTGCCATCCCTATATTAGTCTAAAACTACTGTTATATGTAACGACCCTGAATTTTGAACAGTTTAGTTTGAAATTTTTTAATTAATTTTAAGTATTTGAATGATGGTTTAGTTTGAATTCTTAATATAACTTAGAAATTGGCAATTAAACTATAGAATTTAATGTATTGAAAGTTGAATAATAATTTGAATCTTCAGTTTTAAAGCTGATTAAAAATATTTCAAAGGCTTGTAAAATTCATATTAATAGTACCGAAGATAATAGAAGCTTCAGAATTTAATTTAAAATTGATTTGTTCAGTTTTGAAATTATATCGTTTGAGTCGATATTTGAAAATAGCCTTCCGAGGCACAGTCTTGGAATATGACGAAACCAGTTCCATTGG
This sequence comes from Allium cepa, assembly GCA_030765085.1. Classification (NCBI taxonomy): domain Eukaryota; kingdom Viridiplantae; phylum Streptophyta; class Magnoliopsida; order Asparagales; family Amaryllidaceae; genus Allium; species Allium cepa. The sequence goes on along the minus strand of CM060938.1, from coordinate 703,951,662 downwards.
GTCCGTAATATTGAATTACTACCGGATTTCAAGTTTCATAGTGATTGGAGTTGTTGAGTGAGCGTACGACATATAAACGTGTCAAAGAAAATTTATATCGAATCAAATTGAATTTGAAAAAAGAAAACAATAATAATATAATACTTACCATCAGCCTATTTTCTTTCCAAGTCGCTGTGCATCTGTTCGATCACGCTACCCTCCGTTAATTACGCCTACAATCATGAAGAGATCGTGCAAAGCATCCCTCTTTCAATTTTAAATATTCACATCCTCTCCCTCACTTTTAAAATTAATTCACAGAGAAAAAATTGGCTGCATACAACAGTTTCAAAATTTAACCAAAATCATCTGGCCGAGGGAATCGAGCCTAAGATCGAGCAAACGAACGCGATGAAGGAGGAGAGTGCCACGTCGACGGCGCGGCACGCAGGCGGAGTTCGCGACCTTGTCGCGATGGATTTATTTGGCAGCAGCTTCAAGTCGAGGTCGAGCTTTTCGCGAATGCTTCTGGAGCTCGCGTGCGTATGGACGTGCGAGTTTCGGCGAGGCTGGACTATGGATTTGGCCGCGAGTTCGTATGCAGGCAGTGGGACGCGAACAATGGTGGATGGCCATGGGCTAGGGCTTCGAGCAATGTTCTGGGTTCGCAAATTTTTCCAGTGAGGTATAAAAATTATTTTTGTTTTTAATTTAGTTAATATATATAGGAATTATTAAGAATAAAAATAAATAAATGGAAAGGGGTTAGATTTTTAAAGTGAATAGAGATCACCTTCTTAGTTTATACAGTTTGAAAAAATGAAAATAGAGACAAAATACAATTTTCTAATTTAAATTAGTAATTAATTGGTTCAGTTAACTTATTTAAAATTTATTTTAGTCTCTAAATTTTTTTTTTGCGAAAGGTAATTAGTTCAAACAGATGCAGACAATTAATACAGTAAGTGTATAAAAAAAATATAATAATAATAATTATTGGTTGAAAGGAAATTGTATTTTTTTTATGTATATAAATTAATTTTACAAGTCTATAGATTTAAAAGGAAAATTAGTTCAAATTTAAATCACTAGCCCATTTAATTTATTAAATTATACTTAACGGTCCGATTTTATTTTGAATATTAATAAATCATATCATTATTGGTTACAAGGTCAAAATCTTAAAGGAAACGAATCAGAATGGAAAATCTTAAGTAAAGTAATTCTTTAAAGAATTGGGAGTTTGAAAAGAAATTAGTTTAAACCAAGATTATTAGTTTAAAATATAATTTTTTGGTTAATTAAATTTATTCAGGAGAAATTTGGTTTAAAAAGAATTATCAGCTAATCAAAAACTATTAAACGGAAATTAGTTGTTCAGTTGATTTGAATATTAATGAATTGTGTAAATAATTAAATAGGTATAAAAGAAGGAAATCGAATCAAGATGGAATTTGATTACAAAATAAAAGCTAAGGTGAGAACTTCTCACTCAAAAAGGGTTTTGTTTAAATTTTAAATAGTTAGATTTAAAATTATTGATTGTGTTGATTATTTGTTTGGATGATAATTATTATCTATTGTATTGAAATAGACCCTATACGCCGCCTATTAAGCGGAGGTTATATATTACACACATATACCGCGATATTCCACCTTGAAGTGGAATTGGTATTATATACGTACTTGGAGTTGATTTCCCGCATTATATAACAGGTGTGACCCTATTGCGCCGCCTATTAAGCGGATAATAATTTATAAATCCCATATACCGTGATATCCCGTCTTGAAATGGGATTGGTATTGTGCTAATGTTTGTGGATGCAGGGAAACAGGTTGGAGGGATCCAACTGGATTCCTCAAATAATTGAATTGGCTTCAATATTGTGTGTTGATTTCTTTTTATTATAATCCCTGTGTGATTATCTTTATAACTGAAATCGTTAAAGGCTAAAACTTAGTCGAATAAAATTCTGGTATAATTAGATACCGAAAATAAATAAAATTTGATTTTTAAAATAAGTAGTAGATAAATTTGTAAAATGGTTTAAATTGGGATATTTGAATTATTATAAACGGCTTATATAAAAAGATTTATAAAATTGATATTTATAAATAAAAATACTGGAATTATAAAATGAGTTTTTATAAGCGCTAAAATGAATTATAAATGAATTCATAAGTGAACGAAATTTATAAATTGTGAAGTTATAAAAGGAATGGATTTTTGTAAAATAAGGGAATTATAAATAATCTACTTATAAATTGGGTTTTAGCATTTAAATGAGATATAAATAGAATTTGTTAATTAAAGGATTTTATAAGTCAAAGTTTTATAAAATATATAGATGTGAATTTATAAACATTGTTTTATAAAATCCGAAATCAATTGAATTTGATAGATTAAACATAGAAGTTTATTAAAGGAGATATATTCACAATTTTGGACGATGAATATATAATTAAAAAAAATGGATAAGTTTTAAGGAAGATGATATTTTAAATAGAATTAAAACGATTAGAGATGTTTTAAATGTATTAGGCATTTAATGAAACTTGACTTAATGAAGGCATATGATACATTACAGTGTAAGTCGGTTATGAGAATAATGTCTCTCATGGGCTTTCCTAAATTTTTTGTAGCTTGGATATATGAATGAATCTCCACCCCCTCTTTCACTCTCATAATCAATGGATCTAGTAAGGGCACCTTTGTCTCCAAGCAGGGCATTAGGCGGGGGATCCACTGTCGTCTTACATCTTCATCATGGTGATGGAAGTTTTCACTTGCATGTTGAGACCGTTGTATCAAAATAAGCAAATACATTACCACCCAAAATGCAAGGACCTAGAGATTAGTTCCCTACTATTTGCTGATGATATAATGATCTTCACCAAACCCGATCCGCTTTCCATAGATTCTATTAATGGAGCTCTCCACAATTTCTTCAGAAGCACAGGCCTAAAACTCAATCTTAATAAGTCAAGTATTATGTACTCTGGCATTTCCAGCTTGCAACAATCTGCTCTCTCTTCCAGTGCTGGTATGCAGCCCATGGCGGCTGATATGCAGTACCTTGGGTTGCCTCTTTGTTCTTCAAGAATTTCCTATGCCAAATGCTTGCTACTATATGAAAAAATTACTGCAATCATGGACTGTTGGGCTAACAGATTCCTGTCACAAGCAGGTAGGTTGATTCTGGTTCAATCAGTAAGTTTCTCCATTATGGTTTATTGGGCAAGGGCTTACATTCTTCCTATTAAGCTGTTGAAATTCATAAGAAGGGCAATGATGAGATTTTTTTGGTTTGGTTTGATACATACAAAGAAAGCATTCCCATGTTCTTGCACTGCTTTTGAGAAACCAAAAAACAAAGGAGGATTGGGGTTGCATAGCATTGAGATTTGGAATAAGGCTGCGTTCAGTCACCATTTCAATGCCTTGCTTAGCAAAAAGAACACTCTTTGGGTGCGATGGACTCTCAGATATAATGTTGGTGATAGAAACTTTTGGCTAATGGAAGTACCGCAATCTTGCAGTTGGATTTGGAGGAGTTTGTTAAACTTGAGGTCCAGTTTCAAGCCTCTTGTTCAAATACGACTATCTCCTAGTAGTTTGTGTAAGTTTTGGACTGAGCCTTGGATTGATAAAGGCATCATTCTTGATCAGATTCTCTCTTCCCAGCAGAAGTATCGATCAGGCATTGGCATTAATGCTCTTGCAGTACATCATATTGAGAATAGTAAGCTTATGCTAAAGTACTCAAGCAATCAGGTTGTCAGGCTATGTTGGAGCAAATATCATGGAAACACTTTTGCCTTTAAAGAACATGATACTGTACAGTGGAATGGTAAGGCTCACACCATCTCTGCTGTTTTTAATGCTTTGATTGGAGTGGATTTACTGCTGAAATGTAAGTGGAGCAAGGTGATGTGGAGTTCTATATCTTCTAGCAGTGATAGTTTAATGTTTTGGAAAGTTTCAAATAAAGCTTTGATGACTAGGGATAAACACATCAGTTATGGGATGCCAGTCAATCCCATTTGTGAAATATGTCAACAGCATGGTGAGAGTGTACAACACTTGTTTTTCGACTGTGCATTTGTGTCTGATATTTGGGGCAAATTGGTTGTCTCCTGTCGTTGGGTTTCTACGTATACTGCTGGAACTAACCTCTGGGAATTTATTGACAGTGCAATTAGGTGGAGTGAAGATAATAAGTAGCATTTTTTCTTTGTTTTAAAAAAACTGATGACGGTGATTTGGCGGGAAAGAAACAAAAGGTGTTTTGAAGGTACAAGTAGTAGCAAGGAGGTCGTTTGGGTTGTTTTGAAGAATGATATTTTCAAGGGGATGCGCGACAGCCCACACACTTTTTGTGATGATCACATTGAGCCATGGATTCCATAGTCTCTTCCTTCGTTTTTTTTCCTTTTTTCTCCTTTTGTTTATTTGTTTGTGTTTTTCTTGTGTGGCCGTTGTTGTTTTTCTTATTTTTTTTTCCTTTTTCGTTATGTGTTGTTTCTTGTGAGCTGTTTCTTCCTCTTTGTTTTTAATAAAGCTGGTAGGGACCCAGTTTAACCCCGCTTAATCTGCAAAAAGAACATAGATTTCAACATTCATTGTTGAAATAAGAGTTTTCGAGAAAAAAGGAAATATGGACTGTAACACTGTTGTTATAGTAAATGATTTCCGAAAAGAAACGTTTTATATAGTATTGGATTTATATATCTATCTTAAAATAAGAATCCCTATACTACTGATTTTGGGTTGTCGTATCGATGTTTTACGCAACATTCGTTTTGACTCAAATAAAAGTGTTTAAGAGAATGTTTTCTTAAAGAATAAAATGTATACTTAATATTGATTTAAGTGTATCGAATATTTTCCAAATGTTGAAAAATAAATAGAGTTGTGAAATACTTATTATTAAATGAGTATGGAAATGTTTTTCCAATATGAAATGAACGTTTTGAGAATTATCTTTTTAAAGATAAATTGAAAATGAAGATTAGAAATCGATTTGAAAATCGTGTATTTATAGATATTTTGAAATATTAATTAGCTATGGAATTTATAAAAGAAAGGAAAATTCATTTAAAAATAAATATCGATTTATTTTTGAAATATGGAAATTATATATATATCTTGTAAAGATATTTTCGGAAAAATAAATAATTTGGAAAATTATTTGGAATATGGCGATGTTGTGCATACCTATTGATAGTTAAATAACCGACTATCAATATTTACCTTCGAATAGGTATTTGTTGTGATTTGTTTGAATTTGAATGCCACACTTATTTTTAAAATAAGCGCTCACTATTTGGGTTAGCCGGGAAAGGACCTTGGGGTCGTATAACCCATTCCGAATATGCGATACGTCGTTATGGATTGCATTTGATGACCGGTGTTGAAGACCGGATATTTTTGAAAACGGAAGGATTACCATCGAATGACTCTGCATCGGCTGATCTCCGATATAGAGGTTTTATCACCCTTAGTGACGGGAAGTCCGGACGTGATTAGTGAATGTCCGGATTGCAAGGGCTTCTTTGGAAGTGCCTTCGGTTCTGTTCGAGCCCGGAACAGACTTGTATGGATTGTATGTCTGACATTACAAATTGAGATATAAAGCCGATTTCTTTAAAATACACATCTGTTGGTGGCGGAGAATTTATTCTCTTAGCTTAATATCCTTCTCTGAGACGTACGAGCTCAGAGGTTATGTAGTTGAAGGTTATTAGTGATATACTCCTAATTTGGTAGTGTGATATGCTAAGTGCTGTTGAGCATTTGTTGAATCAAAGCACAGCTTTTGTATAAAGCGTGGCTTTGTGGAGGAGACTTCGTCGGACCTCATACCCCGAAAATGGTCAAAACAGGAAGGATGCAGTAAGGTTATTAGGGGCAGCGCCCCTTTAGTGTATGTCATTCCTTCTGGATAAAGGTGGTATCATGGTATGGAGCCCAGATATTTAACCTCTTTTGTGGCTGCAAATTTATTACTTTGTGGTTGTTGGAATCAAGGATCCTTGGATATAGATCGGTTACGACTGGGGAATGACATATTCATGTCAGTAGTTACCCAGTTTGAAGGGTAACCCGGCCTTGTATTGGCAGAGATCCGGTTAGGTTCTTGGGGCGTCTTTCCAGAGGCGTTTCCATGTGGCAATGGGAAGTTCCTTGGCCTGACTATTTGTTGTAAATCCAAAGAAACGATACGACCCTTGTGCGGTTTTAGTTGTAGAACCTGCCATCTAATATGGTAGCTATAGTAGGCATAATATAATGGTACCTATGCTGACAAAGATTTATATTCTACTTTTGAAATGTTTTCTACACTATGCACTAATAATAATAATATCAAAAATGATTTGATTTTGCGTAGTAAGCATCGTTGACTAAAATAAGAAGAAATCTCCTCCAAGTCTGCGTTTGCATTGTGTGTGTGGTGGGAGGTCTTATGGTAGTTACATTTTCAAAAAACATTGCGAATTAATTTTTAAATTTCTCCTATTCTTGTTTCAAAGATAAATGACTATTTTAAGTTGTCACACTAGTCACATGACTGACCTGGAGTTTATTTTTTCCCTTCCTTAACTCTTGGTGCCCACCAATTTCCATACGAGCAGTCTAGAGTCAGGTTTATCAGGATATTCTGAAATTCAGGAGTTGCTGAAGGCAAGATGGATGGCATGACGTATTCACTAGTACATAGTATTTCTTTTCCGCTGTTTGTTGTTGTAAACTCTGATAATGAATGTAATGTATAAAATATACAGTTCTTTTGTTTTAATGAATATTCATTTATCTATTATATGTTGTTCCGCTGCGATTGTGAGATTCTGATATTGTTATGTTGCTTCTTCCTTTCTTTCTTCTTCTATCTTTTTCTTCTTCTTAAATCCTAAGAATTCGGTTTTCCGGCATTCGATTTCTCGACAGTTGATATAGTGGACGTATTGATTTCGATTTTCGGAAGTCGAAGAATCGGCCCTTACAATGTGGTATCAGAGCATATGGTTAAGTGACTACCATGGCTCTGTTGGGTGTTACTCATTAGAGATTGAGTTAGCAGTACTCTAAAATGAGTTTAAGTGTAATAATAGATATGAGCGCGTGTTTGTTAGTGAATATGAAATTTTTTTGTATTGTGTTGACTTATCGGTTGATTGTTTATAGATTCTGGTCGGTGTAGTCTAGCTAACTGTGTTGATAGGAGTTTCTAAACTCTTAAACAAGATAAACTGACACAGTATTGTTCTTAAAAATAGGAAAATGAAATAATTTTACCCAAAACTATATTTTTATATAAAAGAAATAATTTTCTGTAAATTATTACAGTATATGGTTGCTTGGTTGCAGGAGATGATAATATTAGAAGTATCGTTGGTTGTTGAATTAGAAATTGAAATCAAAAACAAAAAAACTAAGAAAAAAAATTATTCATATACCAATGAGATTTGATTTGGATCAAATTGAATAAAAAAATAAAATAAAATAAAATTCCAAACTTGAGAAAAATAAATAAAATGGATTGAATCCAAGTAAATTAATATGATAATTCATTAATTCAGAATAGAAAAGTTGAATCAGTTAATTTAAAACTTGAATTGTTAGTTAAATTTACTGATAAATTCAAGTAAGTAGAAACAAATGGAAATAAATGGAAAATTTCCTTGTTATTGATAAAATGAATTCGAGATAGATTGAGAATGGAAATTTGGAATTAAAATGGATAAGTGAATGAAACTAATTGAATTAAATTAGTTGATGAAATGGATTTGATAAATGAAAAATCAAATCGGGAATTTAAATTTGGAAGTGTGAATAAATAATGGAGTTTGGAAATGAAGCTTAAGTTATAAATAGAAATTCAACTTGGAATAAGTAAATTAAATATAAATCGAATGGAATTTACAATTGCAAGTAAATAAAATTAAAACTGAATGTTAACTTCGTTTGAATTTGTTAGTAAATGAGATTCAAGCTGAATATTGGAAATAAAATTTGATTTGTGATAAACAAAGTAAGTATGATTTGAAATGAATTGAATTCAATAATTATAAATGAAAAGTAAATAGAATTCAAATGAAATTTATAATACAAGGTTGAATGGAATAGGAAATCCAGTTTAAAAATAAGTAAATATAACCGAAGTGGCAAATTGAAAAGCAATATAATGAGTATATGGAATATTATATTGAACCTAAGAAATGAAGAGTGAAATTCTTAAGTAAATTTGATATTAAAAATATTGATGATTGAATGAAGATTAAACTGGAATTGAAACTGATATAAATTGAGTTAGAGTCAATTTAAAATGGTTATGAGTTCAAATGATAGTTTATTTACTTAAATCTCGTCGAATTGCATAAAAAAGTTTGTTTGTTGTTTGACGTAAACAACATATATAAATTCAATGGCTTAATAAAAACCAAAAGAATTGAAATTGTGAATTGAATTCAAATGAAATTGAAATGCAAAATTGAATGAAAATGGATATGTAACTTCAATAGTGAAGTAAAATTGTATAAGAAGTAAGTATCGAGATTTTGTAATGGAATTGGCAAAATGATATTTGAATGTTGTAATTAGATATTATGGCTAGCAGGATATATTGGTGTATTAAAAGAAATGGAATTGAGATTTTGATTTCAAAGATAAAATTGAATTGCTCGACAAAAAGGTATGTATTTCAATTTCTGTATGAAATTTGGTGATTTTCTTTTCCAGCCTCTTGGCCTTTTGTTTTCTTTTGGGATTTGAGGGCCTATGGTTCCATTTTGTAGTCGTACCGAGCTAGCCGGGCAAAAGAGACGCTGGCGAAATTTTTCGAAAATTTCGAGTGTTAGAAAAATTTTGGGAAAATTTGGAAGTTTAAGATTTGAATTTGAATTTAAATTTGAATTGAGAAGAAACTATTCGAAACTTATAATTGAAGTTGGAAAGCTAGTTGAGATGATAATGGATCTTTAACAAAAAGATTTGTGTTAAAAAGTTGATAAAACTGTTTAGTTTTGGAAAGATAGCGAACGGGTGAGAATCATTTTTCCTAACTTGTAATTTCGGGACGAAATTCTTTTAAGGGGAAAGTTGTAACGACACAGAATTTTGAACAATTTAGTTTGAAAATATTTAATTAATTTTAAATATTTGAATGATGGTTTAGTTTGAATTCCCAATATAACTTTGAAATTCGCAATTAAATTATAGAATTTAATCTATTGAAAGTTGAATAATAATTTGAATCTTCAGTTTCAAAGCTGATTAAAAATATTTCAAAGGCTTGTAAAATTCATATTGATAGCACTGAAGATAGTAGAAGCTTCAGAATTTAATTTGAAAGTGATTTGTTCGGTTTTGAAATTATATCATTTGAGTCGATATTTGAAAATAGCCTTCCGAGGCACGTTCTCGGAATTCGACGAAACCAGTTCCATTGGGTCCGTAATATTGAATTATTGCCGGATTTCAAGTTTCATAGTGATTGGAGTTGTTAAGTGAGTGTACGACATATAAACATGTCAAAGAAAATTTATATCGAATCAAATTGAATTTAGAAAAAAAAATAAAAATAAAAAAATAAAATAAATAATAATAATATAACAATTACCATCAGCCTATTTTCTTTCCAAGTCGTTGTGCATCTGTCCGATCACGCTACCCTCCGTTAATTACGCCTACAATCACGAAGAGATCGTGCAAAGCATCCCTCTTTCAACTTTAAATATTCACACCCTCTCCCTCACTTTCAAAATCAATTCACAGAGAAAAAAATGGCCGCATACAACAGTTTCAAAATTTAACCAAAATCATCTGGCCGAGGGAATGGAGCCTAAGCTCGAGAAAACGAACGCGATGAAGGAAGAGGGTGCCATGTCGATGGCGCGACACGCAGGCGGAGTTCGCGACCTTGTCACGATGGATTTAATTAGCGGCAGCTTCAAGTCGAGGTCGAGCTTTTCGCGAATGCTTCTAGAGCTCGCGTGCGTATGGAGGTGCGAGTTTCGACGAGGCTGGACTATGGATTTGGCCGCGAGTTTGTATGCAGGCAGTGAGACGCGAACAACGGTGGATGGCCATGGGCTAGGGCTTCGAGCAATGTTCTGGGTTCGCAATTTTTTTCCAGGGAGGTATAAAAATTATTTTTGTTTTTAATTTAGTTAATATATATAGGAATTATTAAGAATAAAAATAAATAAATGGAAAGGATTTTGATTTTTAAAGTGAATAGAGATCAACTTCTTAGTTTATACAGTTTGAAAAAAATGAAAGATAGAGACAAATTACAATTTTCTAATTTAAATTAGCAATTAATTGGTTTAGTTAACATATTTAAAATTTATTCTAGTCTCTAAAAAAATTTTTGTGAAAGGTAATTAGTTCAAACAGATGCAAAGAATTAATACAGCAAAGTGTATAAAAAATATAATAATAATAATTCTTGGTTGAATGGAAATTGTATTTTTTTTCATGTATATAAATTAATTTTACAAGTCTATAGATTTAAAAGGAAAATTAGTTCAAATTTAAATCGTTAGCCCATTTAATTTATTAAATGGTACTTAACGGTTCGATTTTATTTTGAATATTAATAAATCATATCATTGTTGGTTACAGGGTCAAAATCTTAAAGGAAACGAATCGGAATGGAAAATCTTAAGTAAAGTAATTCTTTAAAGAATTGGGAGTTTGAAAAGAAATTAGTTTAAACCAAGATTATTAGTTTAAAATATAATTTTTTTGGTTAATTAAATTTATTCAGGAGGAAATTGGTTTAAAAAGAATTATCAGCTAATCAAAAACTATTAAACGGAAATTAAATGTTCAGTTGATTTGAATATTAATGAATGTGTAAATAACTAAATAGGTATAAAAGAAGGAAATCGAGTCAAGATGGAATTGGATTGCAAAATAATAGCTAAGGTGAGAACTTCTCACTCAAAAAGGGTTTTGTTTAAATTTTAAATAGTTAGATTTAAAATTGTTGATTGTGTTGATTGTTTGTTTTGATGATAATTATTATCTATTGTATTGAAATAGACCCTATACGCCGCCTATTAAGCGGAGGTTATTTATTACACACATATACCGCGATATGCCACCTTGAAGTGGAATTGGTATTATATATGTAATTGGAGTTCATTTCCCGCATTATATAGCGGGTGAGACCCTATTGCGCCGCCTATTAAGCGGATAATAATTTATAAATCCCATATACCGCGATATCCTGTCTTGAAATGGGATTGGTATTGTGCTAATGTCTGTGGTGTAGGGAAACAGGTTGGAGGGATCCAACTGGATTCCTCAAATAATTGAATTGGTTTCAATATTGTGTGTTGATTTCTTTTTATTATAATCCCTATGCGATTATCTTTATAATTGAAATCGATAAAGGCTAAAATTTAGCCGAATAAAATTCTGGTATAATTAGATACCGGAAATAAATAAAATTTGATTTTTAAAATAAGCAGTAGATAAATTTGTAAAATGGTTTAAATTAGGATATTTGAATTGTTATAAACTGCTTATATAAAAAGATTTATAAAATTGATATTTATAAATAAAAATACTGAAATTATAAAACGAGTTTTTATAAGCGCTGAAATGAATTATAAATGAATTCATAAGTGAATGAAATTTATAAATTGTGAAGTTATAAAAGGAAATGATTTTTGTAAAATAAGAGAATTATAAATAATTTACTTATAAATTGGGTTTTAGCATTTAAATGAGAAATAAATAGAATTTGTTAATTAAAGGATTTTATAAGTTGAAGTTTTATAAAATATATGGATATGAATTTATAAACATTGTTTTATAAAATCCGAAATTAATTGAATTCGATAGATTAAACATAGAAGTTTATTAAAGGAGATATATTCACAATTTTGGACGATGAATATATTATTAAAAAATAGAAACGTTTTAAGGAAAATGATATTTTAAATAGAATTAAAACGATTAGATATGTTTTAAATTTATTAGGCATTGAAAACATAGATTTCAACATTCATTATTGAAATAGGCGTTTTCGAGAAAAAAAGGAAATGGTGGACTATAACACTGTTGTTATAGTAAATGATTTTCGAAAAGATATGTTTTATATAGTATTGCGATTTATATATCTATCTTAAAATTTGAATCCCTGTACTAGTGATTTTGGGTTGTCGTAACGATGTTTTACGTAACATTCGTTTTGACTCAAATAAAAGTGTTTAAGAGAATGTTTTCTTAAAGAATAAAATGTATACTTAATATTGATTTAAGTGTATCGAATATTTTCCAAATGTTGAAAAATAAATAGAGTTGTGAAATACTTATTATTAAATGAGTATGGAAATGTTTTTCCAATATGAAATGAACGTTTTGAGAATTATCTTTTTAAAGATAAATTGAAAATGAAGATTAGAAATCGATTTGAAAATCGTGTATTTATAGATATTTTGAAATATGAATTTACTATGGAATATATAAAAGAAAGGGAAAATCATTTAAAAATAAATATCGACTTATTTTTGAAGTATGGGAAATTATATATATATCTTGTAAAGATATTTTTGGAAAAATAAATAATTTGGAAAATTATTTGGAATATGATGATGTTGTGCATACCTATTGATAGTTAAATAACCGAATATCAATATTTACCTTTGAATAGGTATTTGTTGTGATTTATTTGAATTGAATGCCACACTTATTTTTAAAATTAGCGCTCACTATTCGGGTTAGCCGGGAAAGGACCTTGGGGTCATATAACCCATTCCGAATATGCAATACGTCGTTCTGGATTGCATTTGATGACCGGTGTTGAAGACCGGATATTTTTGAAAACGGAAGGATTACCGTCGAATGACTCTGCATCGGCTGATCTTCGATATAGAGATTTTATCACCCTTGGTGACGGGAAGCCCGGATGTGTCTAGTGAATGTCTGGATTGCAAGGGCTTCTTTGGAAGTGCCTTCGGTTCTGTTCGAGCCCGGAACAGACTTGTATGGATTATATGTTTGACATTACAAATTGAGAAATAAAGCTGATTTCTTTCAAATACATATCTGTTTGTGGCGGAGAATTTATTCTCTTAGCTTAATACCCTTCTTTGACACGTACGAGCTCAGAGGTTATGTAGTTGAAGGTTATTAGTGATATACTCCCAATTAGGTAGTGTGATATGCTAAGTGCTGTTGAGCATTTGTTGAATCAAAGCACAACTTTTGTATAAAGCCTGGCTTTGTGGACGAGACTTCGTCGGACCTCACACCCCAGAAATGGTCAAAACAGGAAGGATGCAGCAAGGTTATTAGGGGGTAGCGCCCCTTTAGTGTATGTCATTCCTTCTGGATAGAGATGGTATCGTGGTATGGAGCCTAGATACTTAACCTATGTTGTTGCTGCAAATTTATTACTTTGTGGTTGTTGGAATCGAGGATCCTCGGATATAGATCGATTACGATCGGAGAATGACATATTCGTGTCAGTAGTTACCCAGTTTGAAAGGTAACCCGGTCTTGTGTTGGCAAGGATCCGGTTAGGTTCTCGGGGAGTCTTTCCAGAGGCGTTTCCATGTAGCAATGGGAAGTCCTTGGCCTGACCATTTGTTGGAAATCCAAAGAAACAATACGACCCTTGTACGGTTTTAGTTGTAGAACCTGCCATCTAATATGGTAGCTATAGTAGGCATAATATAATGGTACCTATGCTGGCTAAGATTTATATTCTACTTTCGAAATGTTTTCTACAATATGCACTAATAATAATATCCAAAATGATTTGATTTTGCGTAGTAAGCATCTTTGACTAACATAAGAAGAAATCTCCTCCAAGTCTGCGTTTGCATTGTGTGTGTGGTGGGAGGTCTTATGGTAGTTACATTTTCAAAAAGCATTGCGAATTAATTTTTAAATTTCTCCTGTTCTTGTTTCAAAGATAAATAACCGTTTTAAGTTCTCACACCAGTCACGTGATTGACCTGGAGTTTATTGTTTCCCTTCCTAAACTCTGGGTGCCCACCAATTTCCACACGGGCTATCTAGAGTCAGGTTTATCAGGATATTCTGGAATTCAGGAGTTGCTGGAGGCAAGATGGATGGCATGACGTATTCACTAGTACATAGTATTTCTTTTCCGCTGTTTGTTGTTGTAAACTCTGCTAATGAATGTAATGTGATGTGATGTATAAAATATATAGTTCTTTTGTTTTAATGAATATTCATTTATCTATTATATATTGTTCCGCTGCGATTGTGAGATTCTGATATTATTCTGTTGCTTCTTCCTTTCTTTCTTCTTCTATCTTTTTCTTCTTCTTAAACCCTAAGAATTAGGTTTTTCGGCATTCGATTTCTCGGCAGTTGATACAGTGGACGTATTGATGTCGATTTTCGAAAGTCAACGAATCGGGCCCTTACATTGTACGAAAACTCAATTAGCTATAGGTGGTCTTTCCATAATACCCGATGTCTAATACAAAAGCTCAAAACAAGTCCTTCAAGAACTTATTAACCATTTCTGTTTGCCCATCGGTACGCGGTTGGTAAGCGGTACTCATCTTTGTTGAGTCAAGATTTTTTTGTAGAGTTTTGATTTCTGACAAAGGGATAAGCCGTGATCGACAAGACAAAGGAATAAGCCGTGATCGACAAAAAGAAGTTATTCATTAAAGAGTCACAAAGAGCTCCATATGTCAGAGGTTGATTATTTGGTATGTTAGTAATGTTATTTATGTAAAATCTATCCTTAAATAATCTTATACCTTCAATCTGTGAATATATATATATATATATATATATATATATATATATAAATGACTGCACATTAACTGTGCAATCTGGGCTAAACCGGTCGAATGGTCAAAACAAGGCAGTCGACCGTTTCTGCCCAGAATGCACAGTTAACGTGCACAAATGTACATAATGTATATACATTCAAATTCCTTTCTACTGATCCTTTTTGACCTTTCGACCGTTTTCAATTAGAAAGCAACCTTTCGTATAGACACTTCCTTTTCTTCAACGGTTGCTTCTCTTTCTCTTCACCAATGATCATTACCTTTGTTTGTACCTTTTCACAAAGGGTTACAACTGTTTATTTCTTATATAAACATCATGAAATCATTATTCCAATTAACTAATTTCTATTATTCTAATCTCTATTCTATTGATCTCAATCTTATACTTTCAAGCGTTCAAATTGCTCATATTCTATCATATATCGTTTTTTGAATCCTGAAATTTATTTAACATTCTTTTGATTCAATACGATATCCACTTCTAAATCTTCATACATACAAATATTCTATTTGAGGATAAGATTATAGGAAGTTTGTACTACAAGTGACAAAATAGTGTTAGCAAGAATACATACCGTCAATAAACAATTATTTCCATCTTTGTTGAAGTCCTCAGTGTTGTAAGAGGCAAGTGTTGAAGTCCTCGGTGTTGTAAGAGGCAAGTGTTGAAGTCCTCGGTGTATTAGAGGCGTGAAATCCCGTTCGTCTGCTCGGGTGTTGTAAACCTGTTCCTCCGGGTGAAGCGAGGTAGTTGGTAGTGAAAATCCAGATAGAAGTCTGGGACTGGACGTAGGACGGTGCTCCGAACCAGTATAAAAATCTCTGGTGTGCTTTTTCTATTTTACTGAATTTTCTATTATCTGTGATTAGTCATATTTTTGTGTGTTATACATCATATTACACGATCCGTGTGTACTATATTAGCACGTACACATTTTCATTTGGTATCGGAGCTCGGTCGTCATATAACCGTAACATAGTTATTTGGTATATTCTCGTAATATGGCAAATAACGCAAGTACTAGCACTCAAAACACCACTTACACGGAAGGTCAATCGACACAAAGACTTCCATTTTTCAATGGTCTTAACTATAGCTATTGGGAAACACGTATGTCATTCTTTATGCAATCAAATAGTTATGATGCCTGGAATGCTACTCAAAAAGAAATAGTGAATCCAACAACTGATTATTCAGAATGGACAGCGGCTGAGAAAACGGCAGCAGCCGTAAATACAAAAGCAATAAATACGTTGTTTTGTGCATTAGACCAAAATGAATATAACCGTGTTAGTATCTGCACTACCGCATATCAAATTTGCAAACGCTGAAAACCACTCATGAAGGTACTAACAAGGTTAAACAAGCCAAAATAGCCATGCTAAAAAGTCAATTTCAAAATTTCAAAATGAAACCAAATGAGACAATCAATGATATGTATTCACATTTTCAAACTATCCACCATGCACTTATTGGCTTAGGACAAAAGTATTCTGATTTTGATGTTTTTTCAACAGTCCTACATTCTCTGACTAGTGAATGGGAAGGAAAAGTATTAGCAATTGAAGAAGCTAATGACCTTTCCGTCATGAAGCCAGATGAATTAATAGGAAATCTAATGTCCTATGAAGCTAACTTGCAGACTAGAAAGGAACAAAAGGAAGAAAAGAAGAACGTGGCATTCCATGCTGAAAAAGATGAAAATGAATCAGAGTATGAAGATGAAGATCTGGCATTCATAGCAAAAGGTTTCAAAAAATTCCTAAAACTGCGAAAAGCCAGTCGTTATAACAGAAAGAAATCTGGATCAAATAAACCAATATCATCCGCTAAAGAATGCTTCAACTGTCACAAAAAGGGGCACATGCACAAGGATTGTTTGGAGCAAAAGAAGAAGTCAGAAAATGAAAAATGAAAATATAAGAAGGACAAATTGAAGAAATGAGCATTCTCGGTAACGTGGGATGATACAGACTCATCAGAAAGTGATAATGATACGGAAGATGAACAAGCAAATGTCTGTTTCATGGCAACAGAAGATGAGGTACAAATTCCTACATTTGATGAAGTACTTGATATTAATGCTGAATTGATAGTCAAATATAAAGACATAAAACGACAGCTAAAAGAAACCAAAGCAGATTTGAGTAGAGCAAAATTTGAACGAGATAGATTAAAAGACGAGAAGAAAATATTAGAAGAAGAACTTGAAAAACTTCAAGAATCATCATCTAATGTTGACTCTCAATTATCTCTTTTGAGTCAAGAAATTGAAACTCAAAAAGAGAAAAATAATGCTCTCACTACTAAAAATCATGAGCTTAAGGCAAAAGTCAAAATTCTGGACCTAGAAAAGGCTAGTTTACAAACTAAGTTAGATAACATTACTTAAAATGTTTCTAACTTTAACAAAGGACGAGAAAATTTGACAAAAATCATTGAAAGTTCACAATCTGTTTCAAATAAACAAGGTTTGGGATATAAGAAACAAGAAACCAAGAAACATCTTGGTAATGAAAGGAAGAAGAAAGTACAAAAGATTGAAGCTAAGAAAAATCTTAGTTTATTATATTCCAAACCAAAACCAGTTGTTAAATTTCAGAAGAAAAATGTCAAGACTATCAAAATATGGGTTCCTAAAACAAATAATAATTTGATTAGGAACAAATATATTCAGAATTTCATGAATACTGTGCATCTTAATACAAATTATATATAAAGGGGATACCAGACCCGTATGGGTTTGGACTCCTAAGACCTAACTCTTAGGACCCCATAAAAAAGTGGGTACCAAGGACTTAATTTTATTTTTTGCAGGTCCCACTTAAGAAAAGAGGAAAGTGGATATTGGACAGTGGTTGCTCAAAGCACATGACTGGAGACAAGAGCTTGTTGACAAATATTACATACTCAGATGGTGGCTCCGTCACTTTTGGAGATAATTCAAAAGGCTATATCATCGGCAAAGGCGATGTGAGCAATTGCGGTACATCTAACTTACCTCTCATTACTAATGTCATGCTAGTTAGAAATTTGAAACACAATTTACTTAGTATTAGTCAGTTATGTGACAAGGGTTTTACAATTTCCTTTTCGGATAATAACTGTAGTATTTTAGATAAAAACCATAATTTAGTTTTCGAAGGTTATAGGGACAGAAATATATATATTCTGAATATGAATGTTAATCATAATTCAGATATGTGTCTTGTGGCTAATGATAATGATCCATGGTTATGGCACAAACGCTTCTGTCATATAAACTTCAGAACTATTGACAAGCTAGCCAAAAACGATCTAGTTAGAGGACAACCCAAAATAAGTTTTAAGGTTAACAACATCTGTGACGCATGTCAATTAGGAAAATTGAGCAAATCATCTTTTAAATCCAAGAAAGTCATATCAACATTACAACCACTTGAGTTACTACATATGGATTTATTTGGACCTACTAGGGTTCAGTCAATAAATCACAGTCGATATGTGCTGTAATTGTTGATGATTTCTCTCGTTACACATGGACAATTTTCTTGAAAAACAAAAGTGACACTTTCGATCATTTCAAATCTTTCGTCAAAAGAATTAAAAAATCAAAAGGGATTAAGTTAAAAATATAAGAAGTGATCATGGCGGAGAGTTTGAAAATAATGAGTTTGAACATTTTTGTACAAAGAAAGGTATATATCATAATTTTTCGTTTCCCAGAACTCAGCAACAAAACAGAGTTGTAGAACGGAAGAAACGAACTTTACAAGAATGTGCAAGAACATTATTGAATGGAACCACCTTACCAAAACATTTCTGGGCAGAAGTCGTCGCAACTGCTGTTATGTTTTAAATCGTGTGTCCATAAGACCTCTTACCAAGAATACTCCTTATGAATTATTTAACAAAAGAAAGCCTAAAATCTCATACTTCAAAGTTTTTGGTTCCAAGTGCTTTATTTTAAATACAAAAGACCAGCTTGGCAAATTAGATCCAAAAGCCGATGAAGGAATATTTGTCGGTTATTCGGAACGAAGCTAGGCCTATCGTATATTCAATAAACAAACCAAAACTATTGAAGAATCACTTCATGTCTCTTTCGATGAATTCTATCAGCATCCTCAAAATATATCAGATGATGACGAAAAAATAGTCACTGATAATCCAATCATCACAAATGTTGATTCTGACTCGGAAATAATTATTGAGAATATTCCTCAAATATTTGAGTTACAATCACCACCAAGGACATTAAGAGACCATCCCGCCCAAAATATAATCGGTGAAGTAACATCACATGTCAAAACAAGGAGTCAACTCAACCAAATGGGTCATGTCGCTTTTCTCTCAAATATCGAACCTAAGAATCCAAAAGAAGCTGCTGCAGATGATTACTGGATCATTGCCATGCAGGAAGAACTAAATCAGTTCGAGCGCAATGACGTTTGGGAACTTGTTCCAAGACCAACTGATCAGTCAGTTATTGGTACTAAATGGGTCTATAAAAATAAGGCTGACGAACAAGGAAATATCAACAGAAATAAAGCAAGATTAGTAGCACAAGGGTATAATCAAGAAGAAGGTACCGATTACGAAGAAACTTTTGCACCAGTTGCTCGATTAGAAGCTATTAGAATCACCATAATTTCAAACTTTATCAGATGGATGTCAAAAATGCATTTCTCAATGGATTATCAAAGAGAATGTATATGTCGAACAACCTCCTTTGTTCGTACATGAAAAATATCCTGACCATGTGTTCAAACTTAAGAAAGCTCTGTATGGTTTAAAACAAGCACCTCGTGCTTGGTATGAACGACTACGTAGCTATCTTATTAATCTCAGGATTTCAAATAGGCAAAGTCGATCAAACTTTGTTTATCAAACATTCTCAAAAGGATATTTTAGTTATTCAGATATATGTAGACGATATCGTCTTTGGTTGAACAAACGATAAACTCTGCAAGGAATTTGCAAATATTATGACCAAAGAATTCGAAATGTCTCATATGGGAGAACTGTCATATTTTCTTGGACTTCAAATCAAACAACTTCTGAATGGTATCTTTAGTAATCAAGAAAAATACTGCGAAAATCTTATCAAACGCTTCGGGTTAAATAACACATCTGGTAAACCTACTCCTATGAGTACAACTACACATCTTGAAAAAGATAAAAATGGTAAGAATGTTGACCAGAAACTTTATCGAAGCATGATTGGTTCTCTTCTTTATCTTACAGCAAGTCGTCCAGATATAATGATGAGTGTTTGTCTATGTGCACGCTTTCAAGCAGATCCAAAGGAATCACATATACGAGCAGTGAAACGTATAATTCGTTTTCTTAATATTACCAAAGATTTCGGTCTTTTTTATCCAAAAGAATGTCCATTTAAATTAGTATCATATAGTGATGCTGATTTTAGAGGCTCTCGAACGGATAGAAAGAGTACAAGTGGTACGTGCCATTTTATTGGAAAATCACTTGTCTCTTGGTTTAGTAAGAAACAAAATTGTGTTTCACTATCAACATGTGAAGCTGAATATATATCAGCGGCTCTCGCTTGTACTCAAGTAATATACATGCAACAAACACTTCAAGATTTTGATATTCATTTATCAAATTCTATTATATACTGTGATAACACAAGTGCTATAAATCTTTCTAAGAATCCAGTGAATCACTCCAGAACTAAACACATTGATATCCGTCATCATTTCTTTAGAGACAATATTGAAAAAGGAAATATATGTCTCGAATATGTCCAAACTGATAGTCAACTAGCGGACATTTTTACTAAGCCTCTACTTGAATCTAGTTTCATTAAATTTCGTAGAGAACTTGGTTTAATTTCTAGAAAAGAACTTGATAAGTAATCATTAATGTTATATTCTTAAGTTCTTTTCGGATTATTTTTGCCATTGCTATATTAGGAAATTGAATATGAGCTTCTAATATATTTTTCTACGGCCAAGTTTGCATGACAATTCTCATCTACAAGCTTATATAGGAATTTTGTTTTTATAAATTTGACAAAAAAATTATTGTTTTTTTATCACTTCCTAACTAAGCCTAAAAGTTTATACATATAGTTTATTATGGCATATTTATGATGAGTGTGCTCAAAAGTCCCATATTTCGGTCACAAGTTCTGAGCCAGAAGAATATTTCTCTCCTGAAACTCCAAAACACAAATCAAAGTGTCATCACCAATGCATTCATACTCCTGGCAATAAGCCAGCTTCAAAACGAGCAAAGAAGGTGTTGTTTTGTTCACCCCATACCAGAGAGAAGATCAATGAGATTCATCATTATCAAAAGCATCAAATTGAACTTCAAAGACAGCTACATTATGAGCAACAACTGACTTCAGAACGACTATCTCTTCTAGAAAGAATGGCATCATTCTTTTGTGGTTCAAACAAACATGGCGTATACGAGCCAATGCCTCATGCACCTTCATCCTCTAGAAGCCCAAATTCATGGGATAAAAACTATGCTCAGAATGAAGGAGCGAAAGAAAAATGGTCGCCATGGAAACCATGCATTACCGATGTCAAAGAAGAGACTTCCGACCATAATTCCTCTACCTCTCATTAAATTTGTTTCAATATTATGATTGTATTCTCGTATTTGTTTTTATGAACTGATATATATGTATG
Organism: Allium cepa; assembly: GCA_030765085.1. Taxonomy (NCBI): domain Eukaryota; kingdom Viridiplantae; phylum Streptophyta; class Magnoliopsida; order Asparagales; family Amaryllidaceae; genus Allium; species Allium cepa. The sequence continues at coordinate 703,930,236 of CM060938.1, read as the reverse complement.
TATCTATATATCATATTTTGAATAAACTCAATATTATATGGATCGTTAACACTCAGGAATACAGCACGAAGAAGGAAAAATAACTCACAGGCAAACCAGTCGACCGGCCAGATACCACCGGTCGACCGTTTTTGCTTCTGTATGAAAACGGCCGACCGATGATTTCAGGGCGGTCGACCGGTTTCGAACAATTTTGTTTTTTAATAGGCACATATGGTTATTTTTCACTCCATCTCTTCATTTTTTTTTCAACAAACTCTCATAACCCTAGAACTAAACTCTTCTACCAATCTCACCCAAATGGATCCTCCACAAAAGAAATTAAAACAAGCTTCTACCTCCGAAACTCAACCAATCGATCTCTCTGTCAGGAAGTGGCTTGTGGATCCAATCGCAGTCAAAAGGTGGAATGAGATGAAGGATTTTACAATCCATCCAGGTTCTTTTGTTAATTTTTCAGATTTCTCTAGTTACCGTATCCTTGGCTTAGCAAAGGATGCCGACATAGAAAACTAATTGACTTTGATCAAAACAATGAGGAAATTAACCATGTAATGATCAAATTATTCTATGCTAACCTAAATTTAGAGAAAAACAAGCCAGAGAATCCTAATTATTTTCTTTGGTCCGTTGTTTGTGGCAAAGAAGTGTTTATCTCATGTGATTGGATGGCAACCGTTCTTGGTTCTTCGTTTATCAGTGAAAAATTCTCAAGTAATTTTTGCAATGTTCATGTCCGTAATCAAATTAGCCATCAATTTATTGAAGATGACAAGGATAGCACTAAGTCTATTGGTTTACGGTCTTCTGCAAGAATTTTCATCATACTCTTATGCACTCTCTATTACCGAGAATAGGAAATTTTAATGCCGTCTATAAAGAAAATTTCAAGGCATTATACTCAATCTATGGGGGTGTTCATATAAATTGGATTGGTATGATCTTTGATGAGATCTTGAAAGTAAATGATTGCTCTAGGCCACACTTGTTCTATAACGAGTATATTATGCGTCTCTTGTTTGATTGTGGCATTGATCCTCCCAAGTCTTCAATTTCCAAACCAAAAGTTATCAACAAAGCATCGATTAAAAGAATGAAGCTTCCCGCTCCATACTTTAATATTATGCCTTTTGAACAATGGAAAGAACAAGGACATAAAGAAGCTTCATCGCGATCATTCCGCCCTAAACCTGAGGAAGTTAAACTTTTATGATCATCTTCCTCAACAAAAGAATCACTTGACACTATTGCTCGAAATCAATTCCTTCTCGAAGCACGACTTAAGCGCATGAATACAAAAATGGATAAACGCTTTAACAAACTTAAGTCTTTCTTTGTTTCTATATGGGAAGCAATATCATGTAGTGCATCATCTTCATCAATGCAAGCTCCAGACCTTGGCAAGCGCTCAGCTCCTCCTACTTTTGCTTGGACATCTTCGGAGGAGGGTACAAGCTCGGGAACTAGTCATGAACGTGGACATGGAAAATCTCAGCTTGTTGAAGAAGAAGGAGAAGAAGAAGAAGAGGGTGAGACGGAGTCAGATTAAGTCTCTTTTAGTTTATTTTTTGCGTTCTTATGACTTTAGTTTTCGTTTTAAAGACATTATCTGGCACTTGTACTAAATAGTGTTGTGTTTTAATTCGTACTAAACTTGCGTGTATTATCATCTTGTGTGAATGTTACTCTTGATCTATGGTAGTAATTTTATATTTCTTATAATCTCATTTACATCCTCCATTTAACAACTCCTTTTCGTCGATTACAAAGGGGGAGAAAATTGTGCTAACAGTATATATGCAGGACACAATCTCAGGGGGATATCATATACAGGGGGAGGTTCATAACTATGTTGTCATCAATCAAAAAGGGGGAGAATGTTGAGTCAAGATTTTTTTATAGAGTTTTGATTTCTAACAAAGGGATAATCCATGATCGACAAGACAAAGAAATAAGCCGTGATCGATAAAAAGAAGTTATTCATTAAAGAGGCACAAAGAGCTCCATATGTTAGAGGTTGGTTATTTGGTATGTTAGTAATGCTACTTATGTTAAAATCTATCGTCAAATAATCTTATTCCTTCAATCTTTGAATATATATATATATATATATATATATATATATATATATATATGAATGAGTGCACATTAACTGTGCAACCTGGGCTAAACCGGTCGACTGGTCAAAACAAGGCAGTCGACCGTTTCTGCCCAGAATGCACAGTTAACGTGCACAAATGTGCATAATGTATATATATTCAAATTCCTTTCTATTGATCTTTTTTGACCTGTCGACCATTTTCAAACAGAAAGCAACCTTTCGTATAGACACTTCCTTTTCTTCAACGGTTGCTTCTCTTTCTCTTCACCAATGATCATGACCTTTGTTTGTACCTTTTCACAAAGGGTTACAACTGTTTATTTCTTATATAAACATCATGAAATCATTATTCCAATTAACTAATTTATATTATTCTAATCTCTAATCTATTGATCTCAATATTATACTTTCAAGCGTTCAAATTGCTCATATTCTATCATATATCGTTTTTTGAATCCTGAAATTTATTTAACATTCTTTTGATTCAATACGATATCCACTTCCAAATCTTCATACATACAAATATTCTATTTGAGGATAAGTTTATAGGAAGTTTGTACTACAAGTGACAAAATAGTGTTAGCAAGAACACATACCGTCAACAAACAATTATTTCCATCTTTGTTGAAGTCCTCAGTGTTGTAAGAGGCAAGTGTTGAAGTCCTCGGTGTTGTAAGAGGCAAGTGTTGAAGTCCTCAGTGTATTAGAGGCGTGAAATCCCATTCATCGACTCGGGTGTTGTAAACCTATTCCTCCGGGTGAAGCGAGGTAGTTGGTAGTGAAAATCCAGATAGAAGTATGGGACTGGACGTAGGACGGTGCTCCGAACCAGTATAAAAATCTCTGGTGTGCCTTTTCTATTTTACTGAATTTTCTATTATCTGTGATTAGTCATATTTTTGTGTGTTATTCATCATATTACACAATCCGTGTGTACTATATTAACATGTACACATTTTCAATCTTGACCTTGGTTCCTAAATATTCCTATAGACTCTTCCAGAGTTTGCTATTGAATAAGGAATCTCTATCACTAACAATACTACTAGGAATTTCATGAAGTCTATCTACATTCATAAATAACTTAGCCAATACATGTGCCGTCCTATTTGCGTTAACAGGAATGAAATGGGCACCTTGGTCAATCTGGCCACAATGACCCATATACTATCATTCTGTATATTTGATCTTGGCAACCTATTAATAAAATCCATAAAAATGGAATAACACTTCCTTATTGGGACATCTAATGGCTAATATAATCCACTTGGCTTCTGATGTTTGGCTTTTGCCTACTGATAGTTCGAACACTGTTTCACGCATAAACCAACATCCCTCTTCATTCCTTCCTAAAAAAACTTCTCTTCATGTCATGATATATTTCCGTTCCTCCTGGATGACTAGTGAACTTTGGACGATGGTATTCCTCCAAAATTTCCCTCCTTATGTCTCCCACGTTTGGAATACATAATCTACCTTTCTTTCTCAACCACATGTTCTGGTCAAGACTGAAATCCTTCGTGTCATCGATCTCCGTTCTATCCTTTAATTTCCTAATCCTTTCTGCAAACATTGTAGGATCGATTTCACCCTAGAGGGGGAGGGTGAATAGGGTGATACTAATAATAATAAAAATTAATGCCGAAATATATAAAATAATTGCATCACAGATAATAGTAGAATAATAAAAGAAGAAATAGAACAACATAGATTTACCCAGCTTTGGTAAAACCCTGCCTATGTGACGCCCCCAAGGTTTCTACTAGAAATTAAGTGGTCAGACGCTTACAAACATAAATGCACGATACCCGCTATAGACTAACCTAACTCTACACTCAAAAGCCTTCCACAACTCAACCATTAATTTACGAATTCTCGAACTACACCACCGCAGTTCGTTCGAAGTCACATGACTAGACAATTACACAAGTTAAAAAGAAATTACAAAGTAAAAACAAATTTAAAATACAAAACCTAATATAAAGTTGAAGCCCAAATATATAAAACATAAATGGGCATTTAATTGAAAATATGTCTCCCTTTAGTTCTTTTTATTCGGCCCGTATCCTTTGTGAAAAATGTCTGCCACTTTGTTCATTCGGTCCTCTTTCAAAATTTTAGGGCTTTGTGAAATTGGAACCGCTGATTGATTATTGAGCGATTGAATTGATATTCTTGTGTTGAATGCTTTGTAGATCGATCGTCTTGCTTTGGCTACACTTGGGTGCTTCAATTTGTCGAGTTCGAATTAAATAATAATGGTATGTGATTTCCTTTAATGCTCTTGTTGATATGCTTGAAATGGATGTTTTTAATTACCTATGGTGTTGATGGTATTTTTAGGGAATAAACCCTAAATTATCATTGATTTGATTTCATCTTATAATTTAGCTCGGCAGTTTGATTTTAATTGAATACATGTGATTTTTTTAGACTGGTTCAATTCATATATTTCTTTGCTTAATTATCACGGCTTGCATTTGCTTTGGAATTTGTTCCGTTCTTTTCTAGGATTTGACTTTGTCCATTTGAAATTGTGATAAACTAGACTCTTTCGATTCTTGTTATCACTTGGCTTTGACTCAGACATGTTCGAACTTTACCTTAGTCTCATGGCTTTGATTCTTTGGCATTTTGAAGTTTTGTTGACTACTATTACATTATTTGTTTTGAACTTTGTTTTGTTAAACCTTTGTTGATTCCTTTTAAATAATGCCGCTTTATTTTGTTCACTGCCTGGTCCGCATTGTATGTTGATCTGGTCGCGCTTCATTTCAATTGCACTTGAGTCATTTTGTTACCGCTGCATGTTACATATGACTTCACTCAGCTCATATTGTTAATTGTTTGTTGCTTCATTATTCCAGTACTATTCCACTTTGTTGCATGTTGCCCTTAGTTGGTTGTCATTCACTTGTGTGCCTTTCTCTGCTGCCTTCTTTCTTATGTCTGGTCTTGGCCATTTGATTCATGTGCATAACATATATATGTATACATGTGTGTATGCATATGTATGTGTGTGTGTGTGTATGTATGTATGTATGTTTGGGCTTGTTGCACCATGTAGTTTGCTTGAAATTGTAGTCTGGCTTGCATATTGAATTGCATATTTGATTGCTGTGCATTATATATATATATGTACATAGGTGTTAGGCCTTCATTTCATGCTTTGAGTACTATATTCTGTCTGGAGCAGTTCTTTCTGGTTCATTCTTGTAATGTTTCTAACCATATGCATATGTTGTTTTTATCATGGCTATTGTATAGTTGAGTTTGATTGTGTTCATTAACATTGTATTTAACTTTGATTGTGCATTCTGCATTGAAATGCTATGCCCTAAATGTATATATGTATATATATGTGTTCACATATCTATATTTGTATGTTAGCTTGTGCAATTTCTTCCAGTCTTTGTTGTTTGTGAATCCATGCCTCATTGTGTTCAAAACTATTTACAGTTTTGTTGCTATTTAATTTTGAGGCTTTACTCAGATGACTTGTTGTTGACACTGCATGTGTGTGTGTGTATTTGTATACATGGGTGTAGCTACATTTTTTTTCACTAATGGTTGTTGCTTTTCTCCTGATCTCTCTTGCAATGTTGTAATGACCTGGTGTTATTGATATTTGAATTCATTGGATGGTCTAATCATTTTATTGTTGCACATTTCCTTGTGTCTCGTTGCTTCGAGTACAGTACATTGTTGATTTTGAACTGGTCTTTTTGTTGCTCCTTTTGAGTTGCTTTCTTAAGTTTTGTGATTAGTTGGTTTATACATTTTATTTCAGTTGACATGTTTCTTTGCACTAGACCATATTTGTTAAGCATGTTCATGTTCCAGTTGACATGTTTCTTCGCACTAGACCATATTTGTTAAGCATGTTCATGTTTGGTCCGGACTTCATAAGTCTGTTATCTTGTGCATGCCTCTAATTATAGCACTTGCCTAGAGTTTGAATGGTTGAGTTGTTTTCATATGTACTCACTGAATTTTTGGTCGAGGCTTGTTTTATGTTTGTTTTGAATTCTTGTTGCATGAGAACCTGTACTCGACAATTTTGTGATGTATTTGTATTGCACCTGAGTTGAATCTAGCCTTGGCTCGGGTTTGATCTTGTGCTCATGTCATGACTTTATTTGTATTGCACTTGAGTTGAATCCAGCCTTGGCTCGGGTTTGACCTTGTGCTCATCTGTCCTAGAAGTTTTATCAAGTGTATGTCGATGTGCATGGCCTTGTGGCATGTACAGTGATACACTTTGCACGTCGCAATTTGTTTGTGTATGATAAATTCAAAATAAATATGATGATGAAAACCCAAATAATTGAGGCAAATAATATTTTCAAAAACACATTTTATTTTTACACTGTAAAAATATTCCTTTTTCAATTTGATTGCGTTAGTGTTTATTTTGCAAATAATTCAGATGTTGGATACAACTTAGAATATTGTTAAAGAACAGATATGAGTGAAGGAGTGATATGTAGTGAGGTGCAAATGTAGGCAATTGTATTGTAATTGAATTTTTTTATATATAGAGAGGGCTCAAATTTTGTACTATTCAAAATTGTAATAAAATATTTGTTAGAATAAAATATCCGTTTGAATTTAAATTTTGAATTATTTGTTTTATTCAGCAAATATTTATTTAATTACGTGAAAATAAAATAGTACAATAACAAATACATTTAAATGAATATATATATGTATATATATATATATGTTTATTATCATCAAAAAAAATCACATACTAGCATATTAAAAAATCTCCTCCTTTTGATGATAACAAATATATATATTTAAGATTCTGAATTTATTAAATGTATTAGGTCATTGATGAACTTTGTTTGCTCCCCCTATTTGAATGCTCCTCTCTACAACAAAGCTCCCCTTTCATATATGTAAGAAAATAAATAAAAATATGCAAATGAACCTAGATGGGAATATGCAAATAAAAAATAAAATATTTGACTTTATTTGCCAAAAACTTAACTTTTCTCTCCCCCTTTTGTTATTAACAAAAGAGTAATAGTGTTAGAAAAATAGAGATAAAGTGACAGACATTAATACAACATTAATACCCAATCGAGTATAAATATAAGATTTCAATAAAAAATCAAACAAAAATCATAAATACTCTGTTAGGCGCATATTCCACTTTAGAATGATAGGGATGATGTCGACATATAAAACCATATAGCTGCGTCTATTTATGGTATATTTATATCATGGATTTGAATATTCACTAACCATGCATAACCTTTAGGACTTTTAAATGAGAATAGTAGTATTCCCAATTTTTAATATTTAATAATCAATTTTGATATGTGTTCCGTACATGCATAACCATGAGGAGTTTTAGAAAAGCATGAAAGAACATAACCAAAAATTCCAAGTAATTCACCCATGCATAACCGTGAGGGCTTTTAAATGAGAGTGAATACTCTGGATGTTTTTATTAAAAAGGTAAAATAAAATAAAATTGAATAATTTCCTGTTAAAAATACCACATTTTGACAAACTTTATTGGATTTTGATGAGTGATGATCGTTAGAAATATGATAGAAATAGAGATGGTCATGGAATTTTTACCTATCAAAATTTATTATATATCTTTTTTAAATTTTTAACAAAATTTACTAAATATATAGTCTCAAGTCGTAATATGCGATTAATATCAATACTCATCACTTTTTCAATCACTATTTATCTTTTCGATAATCGGTAGGGAGTCAGATTAGTTAATGTAGTCATTTAAGATCAAATCCAAAAATAATTACAAAATCAAATTTTCTAAAATGACCAATCTGCAATAAGGTCAACAAAAACTATTTTGTAGAAGGGGTTTTATAAAAGAAAATGTCTGCTAACTGAAAATCATTTGAAATGAAACATATGTAGATATTTTCTTTGAAAATGTGATGAGACTAATGAATGTCTCTACATAATACTTGTTCCACTAGTAACTTTTCTATCAGTAGATTACCAATGTAATCTGCATCCAAATTTCCCTTTAACTCAAGATTATCATTAGTTGAATGTGGTAGACTAGACTATGAAGTTGCAACAAATACCTGAAAATCTTTTTACATCTTTTAAAAGAAATACTTTTGGATTTGAATTAAAACCATGCCAATAAACATATAGTGAACATAGTGTCAGATCCAGAAGCAGTAAAATATATCCACGTGTATCTTTAGTAATCATCAATTAATACAAAACAATATCTCTTAACACCTTAACTTGCAATATAGTTATTTCAAGCAAATATATATGAAATAGTTCAAAGTTTCTAGAGGTACTTATAGTTTTCTCGGCATAAAAAGATAATTAGCCAACAATTTTGCATAAATCAGAATCAACATTTATTTTATTATCACATAACTGGCAGAATTAAATCAGATTATGGTGCAGATTTTCACATTTGATAAATTGTTCAAGATTAATATACCATTGCCTAGTTTGCCTTCATGATAATATTTCATTTTTACTCATTGTGATTCTGCCACCTTTGTACAAGGTTAAGGAACATTGATTTGCCGCTCATTGTGTACCTAGAATAGCCAGAATCCAGGTAACACTGTTGTTGTTCCTTAGTCTGCCACCACGCATACACGAGAAAGGTTTTTTGTGACCTATTTGTTTTTCTAGGTCCATGATTGTTAGTGGCAAAAGATTTTGAAAAACATGTTTGTGTAGACTAAAGACTATTTATATTTGTTCCTTTTGGCACCAAGATTTGTTTGGCTTTTAGGGATTTTATATTCATGCCTTTTGGAACCAAATTGGAATGGTTTCAGTGTTTTGGTCTTTACCAGCAAATATTGTTATTGTGTCCATTTTTTCTACAAATTGTGCACTTTGAATTGACTTGATTATTTTCGCTTCTAACATATTCAGATTGATTATATCCAAGTCCTTGTCTAAAAGTATTAACAGTTTGTTTCATTAATAGCATATTTAATGATCTTTCTCCTTTGGAAAGTTTTCAAAAAGTTGTAGACAATTGTTTGATTTGTGTTTTGAGAGATTCATTTTCATTCAATAATTGAGTGCACCTTTTAATAAAATTTTCTCTTCTATTATTTTCACTTTCTTTCAAAACCAGAACTTTATTTTCAAGTGATTTAATTTTAATTTCTAATTTTTTAACCCCTTCTTCAAATGTTGGACACTTGTCACACTTAGGGCTTTTATTTCGATAGTTTTTGACTAATTGGTCAAGTTAATAATTTAATTCTATCAAAGTATCTCTTTATGATTCAATTTTAGCATACTTCTCTCTGCCTTTTAAAACAGCCATTTACTTTGTGAAAAATATATAAGTAATTCTGATTGAGTAAATTTTGATACCTCGCTTGGCTCGTCATCATCTCTCTCGGTTGTTTCTCCTTGAAGGCACAGATTTTCTATTTCACTCTCACTGCAAATGCTTTTATCATCTTCATCGGTTTCATCCCAAGTCACCGCAAAACTTCTCCTTTCCTGTTTCTTTCCTTGGCTGAGTCGATTTTGAGAACAATTACGCTTGATATGACCGGGTTTATTTCACTTCTAACAAATGATCTCTTGTTCTTCTGGGTTGTCTAGAACTTTGACTATTCTGCTTTTCAGTTGTTGATTTAGAGCTGGATTTCCGTGCTTGTGATTCCACCTTTAGAATTCCTTTATTAGTAGTGCCAATTCAACTGCTCCATCATCATCATCGTCGTCGCTTTATGTTGTTCCTTTGAGAGCTATTAATTTAATTCGTGTATCATCTCCTTCCCGTTCTTCTTAAATTTCATTTCTAGCTCATAAGTGGTGAGATTTTCATTAAGTTATTCGACTTTAATCTGTTTAGAATCCTTTAATTCTTCAATGGCTGTAACCTTGCTTCAAAATTTCATGGAAGGACTTTGAGGATTTTTCGAAAGATTTCCAATTCTATGCATTGTTTTTCGAGAGCTTTTGATTTGTATACGAGATTGGAAAGTCGTCCATACATCTCTTTGACATTCTCATCCTTGGCCATTGTGAAGTTCTCGTATTCGCTACTGAGCATGGCAAGGCGAGATTCTTTAACTTGAAATGTTCCTTCATGAGTCACTTCAAGTGTGTGCCATATTTCCTGTGCAGTTAGACAATATGAGACACGATTAAATTCAATTTGATCCAATGAACAAATAATAGAGTCCATAGCTTTAGAATTGGCATTCTGCAGTTTAGTTTTAAAATTTGTCCATTGATCCATTGGGTTTTCAATTTCCTGATTATTTAACACTATAGTTTTTGTCCTATAACCAGTCTCAACAATATTCCAAGCATCAATGGTTTTTAGAAAAAATTTCATTTTATTTTTCCAATAGGCATATTCACCATTCCACAATGGTGGTCTAACTATGGACTGACCCTCAGCAAAAGCATTAACAAAAGAAACCATTTTAAAAAAAATCCAAATTTTAGAACAGTAATTTTTTTTTTGAAAAATCAATTTTTTAAAGCAAAAATTGGCTTTTATTTCTAGCTCTGATACAACTTGTAGGATTGATTTCACCCTAGAGGAGGGGTGAATAAGATGATACTAATTATAATAAAAATTATTGCGGAAATATATAAAATAATTGCAGCACAAATAATTGCAGAATAATAAAAGTAGAAATATAACAACACAGATTTACCCAACTTCGGCAAAACCATGCCTACATGCTACCCCCATGGTTTCTTCTAGAAATTAAGTAGTCGGAGGCTTACACACGTAAACTCGCGACACCCGCTATCGATTAACCTAACTCTACGCTCAAAACCCTACCACTACTCAGCCATTAAGTTGAGAATTCTCGAACTACACCACCGTAGTTCATCCCTAGTCGTATGACTAGACAATTACACAAGTTAAAAAGAAATTACAAAACAAAAACAAATTTAAAGTACAAAACCCAATATAAGGTTGAAGCCTAATTATATAAAACAGAAACGGCCCATTTAATAAAAAATATGTCTCCCTTTATTTCTTTCTATTCGGCCCCTATCCTTTGTGAAAAATGTCTACCTCTTTGCTCGTTCGGTCCTCTTTCAAAATTTTAGGGCGTTGTGAAATTGGAATATCCGATTGATTATTAATCGATTGAATTGATATTCTCACGTTGATTGCTTTGTAGATCGGTCGTCTTTCTTTGACTACACTCGACTGCTTCAATTTGTCAAGTTTGAATTAAATAATACTAATATGTGATTTCCTTTAATGCTCTTGTTGATATGCTTGAAATAGATGTTTTTAATTGCCGATGATGTTGATGGTGTTCCTTGGGAATAAAATCCTAAATTACCGTTCATTTGAATTCATCTGTTAATTTAGCTCGACCATTCGATTTTACTTGAATACGTGTAATTTGTTTAGACTAGTGGAGTTCGTATATTTCTTGGCTTGATTATCATGGCTTGTGTTTGCTTTGGATTTTGATCCATTCTTTTCTGGGATTTGACTTTGGCCATTTGAAATTATGATAAACTAGACTCTTTCGATTCTTGTTATCGCCTGGTTTTGACTCCGCCTTGTTCGAACTCTACCTTGGTCATCACGGCTATGATTCTTTTGCATTCTAATTTTATATTGACTGTTATTACATTCTTTGGTTTAAACTTTATTTGGTTGGACCTCTGTTGATTCTTTTTTAAACACTGCTGCTTTATTTTTTTCACTGCCTGGTCTAAATTATATGTTGATCTGGTCGCACTTCATTTCGATTGCACTTGAGTCATGTTGTTACCACTGCCTTTTACACACGGCTTCACTCAATTCATATTGTCAGTTTTTGTTGCTTCATTGTTCCAGTACTGTTCCACTGTTACATGCTACCCTTGGGTGGTTGCCATTCACTTGTGTAACTTTCTCTGCTTCCTTTTTTCTTGTATCTAATCTTGGCCATTTGATTCATGTGCATAGCATATATATGTATACATGTGTGTATGCATGTGTGTGTGTGTTTGTATATATGTATGTTTGGTTTTGTTGCACCATGTAGTTTGCTTGAAGTTGTAGTCTTGCTTGCATATTGAATTGCATATTTGATTGCTATGCACTACATATATATGTATACATGTGTGTAGCCTTCATTTCATGCTTTGAGTACTACATTCTGTCTGGAGTACGTCTTTCAAGTTCGGTCTTTTAAAGTTTCTGAACATATGCATATGTTGTTTTGAACACTGTTATTGTATTGTTGAGTTTGTCTGTTTTCAATATCTTTGTATTTGACTTTGACTGTGCAGTCTGCACCGAAATGCTGTGCACTGTATTTATATATGTATACATATGTGTTCGCACATGTATATATGTATGCTAGCTTGTGAATTTTCTTCCAGTCTTTGTTGTTTGTGAATCCATGCCTCATTATGTTCAAAACTGTTTTCTGTTTTGTTGTTATTTAATGTTGAGGCTTTGCTCAGTTGACTTGTTGGTTGCACTGCATGTGTATATATATATATATGTGTGTGTGTGTATATATATATGAATATAGCCTAATTGCTTTGTTCACATATGGTTGTTGGTTCTCTCTTGATCTCTATTGCAAGATTGAATTGACCTGATGCCATTGATATTTGAATTCATTTGATGGTATGATCATTTTGCTGTTGCACATTTCCTTGAGTCCGGTTGCTTCGAGTACAATATATTGCTGACTTTGGACTGGTCTTTTTGTTGCTCCTTTTGAGTTATAGTCTAAAGTTTTGTGATAAATTCATTTGTACATTTTAATCTGGCAGACATGTTTCTTTGCACCAGACCATATTTGTTGAGCATGTTCATGTTTGGTTGTACTTCGTAAGTCTGCTGCCTTGTGCATGCATCAGATTATTGCACTTTCCTTGAGTTTGAATTGTTGAGTTGTTTTCATATGTACTCATTGAATTTTTGGTTAAGGCTTGTTTTATGTTGGTTTTGGATTCTTGTTGCATGAGAACTTGTACTCGACAATTTTATGATGTATTTGTATTGCACCTAAGTTGAATGAAGCCTCGGCTCAGGTTTGACCTAGTGCTCATGTTGTTACTTTATTTGCATCGCACTTGAGTTGAATCCAGCCTCGGCTTGGATTTGGCCTCGTGCTCACCTGCCCTTGCAGTTTTATCAAGTGTATATAGGTGTGCACGACCATGTGGCATGTACAGTGGTACACTATGCATGTCACAAGTTGTTCGTATGTGATGAATTCAAAATAAATCTGATGACGAACAAGACAAATAACCGAGGCAAATAATATATTCAAAAACACATTTTATTTTACACTGCAAAATATTTCTTTTTCAGTTTTACTACTTTGTATTTATTTTACGGATAATTCAGATGCTGGATACAAATTGGAATATAGTTAAAGAACAGATATGAGTGAAGAGTGATATGTAGTGAGTGCAAATGAAAATGACAATTGTATTGTAATTGAAATTTTGTATGTATAGGGAGAGCTCAAATTTTGTGCTTTTCAAACATTGTAATAAAATATTTGTTTGAATAAAATATCTATTTGAATTTAAATTTGGTGTTATCTATTTTATTCAGCAAATATTTATTTAATTGTGCGAAAAAAGTAAAATAAAATATACATTTAAATGAATATATATGTTTATTATCATCAGACAAAAATCATATACTAGCATATTCAATAAACATTGGTCATTTTCCAGTTTAGAAGCAATCTTCTCAATCAATACTAGTCGAACTTCAAAACAAGACAACATAGCAGATTCTCTACTAAGCTCAGCCTCGGATCTATATAGTACTCTACAAGCTGATAATGCTTCTAAGTCTTTCCATTCTACTATCATAGCTATCATCACATCTGATGCTTCCTACTGAGCACGTCCACAATCATGTTGCCTTTCCCTGCTGTGTACTTTAATCCAAAATAATAAGTGGCTAGAAACTCCAACTACCTTTGTTGTCTCACGTTAAGCTCCTTCTGAGAGAATGAGTACTTCAACGACTTATGATCTGTATAGAGATTAAGCCTCTCTCCCAAAAGGTAATGCCTCCACACCTTCAGGGCAAATATAACTGCATCTGACTCAAGGTCATGCGTCGGATACCTATCCTCATGCGGTCTAAGCAGTGTAGAAGCATAGGCAATCACATTACCCTTCTGTATTAGTGCATCTCCTAACCCAATACCACACGCATCAGTATAAACAACTAAATCTCGATTCCTCTCCGGAACCACCAACATAGGTGTAATTATCAATAGCGCTTCAAGCTTTGAAATGTTTCATCACACTTATCGGTCCATACAAACTTTACATCCTTTCATGTTAACTTGGTTAGTGGCACTGCTATCCACGAGAAATCTTTTATGAACCTACAATAATATCCTATCCAAGGAAACTTCTTATCACAATTACTGTTTCTGGTCTCTTCCAGTCGTTAAAGGCTTCAATCTTTTCTTGATCGACTGATGATCCTTTCTCCAAAACCACGTGACCAAGAAACTTCACTTCCCTCTTCCAAAAATGACACTTTGAAAGCTTTTCCTTTAGCTGATGCTGCCTCAACGTCTAAAGCACGACACTAAGATGAACTTAATGCTCATTTTCGTTTTTTGAGTATATTATAATATCATATATAAAAACCAACAAAAATCTATCCAAGTGCTCAATGAAAATCTGATTTATCAAATTCATAAAGAATGCTGGCTCTTTAGTGAGTCAAAATGGCATAACTATCCATTCGTACGAACCATACCTTATTCTTAACGCGGTCAAAAATAAATTTTCTTCTACCACTCTAATTTGATGAAGTCATATCGCCAAATATAACTGAGAGAATACCTTGGGTCCACTCAGCTTATCGAACAAATCGTCAATTCTCGTCAATGGGTATCGACTCTTTATTGTTTTCTCATTCAGCTTATGATAATCGATACATTTCCTCAACAATTCATTTGGCTTCTTAGTGAATACTGGTGCTACTCCCCAAGGTTAACTGCTTGGTCTACTAAAAACTTACCTTTCAAATCTACAAACTATGCATTCAACTCCTTCATCTCTACTGGCGTCATTCTGCTTGGCAGCTAACTCACCGAGTCTGCCCCAAGTACCTAATATGTGCTGAATTCGATAGCTCGTTTCAGTGGTAATCCAATTATTGGCTCAAAAACATATGTGAATTCAGTAACTACAAAAACGCTAATCAACCTGTTAGTGCCAAATTGTTCACTAATACCCAAATCCAGATGAAAGCACTAAATCATAGCCACAAATCACAGATAGAATGTGTGTAGAGAGTATGAATATGAGGAACAGTAAAAATTAAAAATAAAGCAGTAAGAATAGAGGATTTATGGTCGTTCGGCTGACTTCTGCCTATGTCCACTCTAGAAATTTCCTTTTTATTGATGTTTGAATCAATTACAGTTACAACCCAGAGTTTTTAGAACAACAATTACAGACCAGCCTTAGTGTAGAAGACAAAGGAAAACAAATCGAAGATCCCTTTTCTGAAACCCCACATGCTGTATTTATAGGAAAAACCTGAGTTACTGACTTCCTGAGTAGCCTGGGCCCACGAAGACCATAGCCGATCTAGGCTTCATCATTATGACTGATCCCCTGTTGGAGTTTTGCTGACCTGAAGTGAACACAGCATTAGCCCGAAGCACGATCGTCCATGACTCGAAGCAAAACATGTTTGGCCCCGGAGAAACCAAATGTCGATCCTCCTCCTCAAAAGCACCGACCCCCCTTTAGCTGACCCGTAGCGCTCGTCCTACCAACATGAAGTAGTTGCTTCCAGAACTCAAAGCGAGATCATACCGACCCTACCCTTCCTAACCCCGACCCATTTCCCTTGGTCGACCCGAAGAAATGTACTGCCTACATAGAGATTTCCCTATACCAAACCGAGTCCATCTCAAAGCCAACCGAAAGAAAATGCCAAAACACTCCACTCACCGATCCGCTCCAACGCAGAACCAGGCCTGGCTGATCTATCTTGACCGGCCCATGCACGACCTTTTTTCATAGACTGAACCATGTGTGACCTTCGTCTTTTGCCAAGCGACACCTGCTGAATCACCTATGTTGAGCCACGTGTGACCTTTGTCTTTGACCAAGCAACATCTACTGGTCCACCTAGGCCGAGTTATGTATGTCTTTCGTCCCTTACCGAGCAGTATCTAATGGTCCACCCAGCCCAAGCCGTGTATTCCGAACTATCCCTAACTAACCGTCTATCCATCCAACTAGCTCAAACCAATGGTATTCCAGTCTCGACAAACGAGCAGTAGACTTTAATTGAATCCGCCTGTATATGGCCTTGTTAAAAGGCAGGTTAACATTTACCCACCAAAACATGCCTTGCTATTGGAAGGTTTGTTTTGAATAGTCTCAAATCTGATATGCCAAGTCCGTGTTATAATTATTATCAAGCAATTCCATCCAAATTTGATAGTCTACTTCAC
Organism: Allium cepa; assembly: GCA_030765085.1. NCBI lineage: Eukaryota > Viridiplantae > Streptophyta > Magnoliopsida > Asparagales > Amaryllidaceae > Allium > Allium cepa. The sequence continues at coordinate 703,913,700 of CM060938.1, read as the reverse complement.
GACCATTCCAAGTCATTATCTAATTCCGAATCTAGCCCAAATCCACTAACCGAATCCATGATCTCTCCGGATCATTTTATCCGAATTTAGGGTCTCTCCGGGTCCTGTAGTCCAAATCGAGGACCTTGGTGGATCTAAACCCTAAGTCGAGACCTTATTGGGTCCTAAAAGCCATATCCAAGACCTCGTTGGGTCCTTACCTAAATCTGTAGATGTTCAAAGCCACTATCCAAATCCATTTCACACTTTTAAAGTCATCAATTGAATCCTACAATCTTTCAAGATCGTTAATGGCCTCTCCAAACCCTTGCTAAGCTCGAACCAAACTTAGTGATTGAATAATCAGATCGTATCGCACTCCGGCAAAGCAACCTATGCCTTGATCCTATTGGACTGATATCAGCCTCTTTGAGCTCTTATTGGATCCCATCCTGTCACTCTTTAGTGAAGTGGAAACAGAGTTGAGTGAGCTGATCCTGTCGCTCTCCAGCGAAGAAACGTCTCTCCCTGCACTCCGGTTCAATATCCTTGAACATTAAGCGATGCCATGGCCAAAGTCGTAGATCGATTGTAGCCTCTCCTGGTTCTTGTTGGACTCCATCCTGTCACTATTTGGTGAAGGGGAAACAATGACGAGCGAGCCTATCTTGTTGCTCTGCGATGAAGCGGCGTCGCTTCCTGTACTCCGGTTCAGTGTCCTTGAACATAAAGCGATTAATTTCCAATTGAATTCCAATATGTGTCCCATAACTCTGCGGTTAGGTATTTGTTGCATAAAATTAAAATCCATTTGACACATGCAATGTCCAAATGTCCAACAAGAAAAACAGAAAAACCTAAGGGCTACCTCTTCATGCAAAGCAGCCTATTACCATCTCAGAGCGTGCCTAGGGATCGCTCTGGTTCCCTTACATGTGTAAGTGGCATAGTTTTTTTTTTAAAAAAAATTAGAAAATATTATTTGATGACTAGACTCCAAATCTTGAAATCGGTACTTGCCATCGTGATCAGCAGATGATGAGTCATGACCCCATTCCAGGGTCGTTCCTTTTTGATCCAAGCGGTAGGTGCTCGTGTTCTACTGCTCTTGTCTGATTCCTCACATACTATGGCAACTTGCCACTTCCAACATGTTCATCCACCATATCCTTTAGGTGGCGATATTCATCTATGGAGTGGCCTTCCAGCTAATGGAATAGGCAGTACTTCCTGCTCCTACGTTCCCGTTCATTGGGATCCCTCCTGGGTGGTTTCCGATAGGGGTGTTGCCCCGAGTGTCAAAGTAAATCTGTTCGAAATTATCTCTTACATCCGAGTACATCACAAATTTGGGTTCTCGATCTCTCCTCCGTTTTTCTGATCAACTAGGTCCATCGTCCCTATTTACGCTTTCCTTTATCCAGTCTTCGTCCTTCATCAGACTTCCTTTGCCTTGCATGGCTTTTTTCTCCTGCTTTTCGGCACATGAATCCTCCTACCGAATGAATCTTTCCACCTCATGATAGAACTCTCCAAGGTCTTGTGGTGGATCCCGTGCTAATGAATCCTTGAGTTCCATCTTCCGCAGTCCCTGCTACCGCCACCATCAAATCATTGATGGATCCAGGCGATCTACCAAGGCCACAGCCACATCCAATCACGTTAGAAATCCTCTCACGGACTCTCATGTCCTCTACTTCATTGATGCCAGTGTCATTACATTCTTGGGTCGCGTCATGTGGACCTTATATAGTCTTATGAAGAGTTCCACTAGCTCGTCCCATGTCCTGATCGATCCACTTTCCAACTGCCTGAACCAAAGCACAGCCAGATCCGTCAACTATAAAGGGAAATATCATGCCATCGCCTCCTCAAACTCCCCCAGTAGTTCCATTTTTCTGATGTACATGGTTACATGCATAGTTGGATCTGATTTTCCATCACATGCCTCCAATGTTGAAAATTTAAATTCTGGAGGGTCCTTACATTCCTGATATTTGGAGTGAACGGACTTCGACTGACTTTCTCCAAGACTTTACTGGGCAGTCCTCCTCTTATAATCATTCTCATTAATCCAACCATCCACTCATCTCCATCCCATGGTAGTCCCATGTTCGCATCTCCACCTTGGCCCCAAGTCCGGAAGGGTACTCTAGGTAGTGCACTTCATGTTGGCCATCTACGTTCACGTTGGTCCCTACTTGTTGAGCTTCATTCACAGCTCTCCCACTATCCAATCCCGGGGGTCTACCCCTAAACCTTTGCTAATTTCCTTTAATCCCTCTAGTCTGGTTCTAGTTTTGACCCCTAGAAACTTCTACATCTCCAATTCCTTGTTCTACATTGACAGCAGCCACGTTTGGTCCATTCCCTTGACTTTGTGCTCCAGCTTGTCCAACTTGTTGAAGTAGGTTTTACATTATCTCCTCCTATCTTTTCAACAATTCTTCCTGCTAGCTCCCATCATAATTTCCATCTCATCCTTGGTGATATAGACGGAGGCTTGATTAGCTTCAGAGGAAGCCTCCTGAATTCCCTCTTGCTGACTTCTTTCTTTCCTCTGTCTCCTGGTTGATTGCTTCATTATAGTTCTTTTGCAGATCTGATCCCTAAGCTCTCCAAGTATGAACTCCAAATCTGATGTTGCAGGCAGTAGTCGTTCTCAGTGAAAGCATCAAAATATTAGCATCAAAATTGGTCATTAACACCTAAATCCATATGAAAGCACCAAATCACAGCCACAAATCGCAGATAGAATGTCTGTAGAGAGTATGAATATAAAGAGCAGCAAAAACTAAAAAGAAAGCAGTAAGAACAGACGATTAATAGTGGTTCGGCTGACTCTGGCCTACATCCACTCTAGAAATTTCCTTTTTATTGATGTTAGAATCAATTACGGTTACAACCCAAAGTTTTAGAACAACAATGGCAGAGCAGCCTTAGTGTAGAAGACGAAGGAAAACAGAATGAAGATCCCTTTTCTAAAGCCCCACATGCTGTATTTATAGTCAAAAATTGAGTTACTAGACTTCCTGAATATTCTGGGCCTACCAAGACCATAGCCGATCTAGGCTTCATCATTATGGCCGATCCTCTATTGGAGTTTTTTCGACCCGAAGTGAACACAACATTGGCCCGAAGCACGATCATCCACGACTCGAAGCAAAACATGTTTGGTCCCGGAGCAACCAAGTGCCGATCCTCCTCCTCGAAAGCGTCGACCCCCCTTTAGCCGACCTAGAGCCCTCGTCCAATCGACCAAAAGTAGTTGGTTGCAGAAATCGAACAGAGATTGTACCGACCTTACGCCTTCATAATACAGACCCATTTCCCTTGGCCGACCAGAAGAAATGTACCGCTAACCCAGAGATTTCCCTATACCGAACCGAGTCCATCTCGAAGACAACCGAAAGCAAATACCAAACCACTCCACTCACCGATCCACTCCAATGCCGAACCAGGCCCGACTGATCTATCTTGGTCAACCCATGCACGACTTTCTTTATAGACCGAGCCACTTGTGACCTTCGTCTTTGACCGCACGACACCTGCTGAACCATGCCGAACAAGGCTTGACTGATCTATCTTGGCCAACCTATGCACGGCCTTTCTTTATATGTTGTGGTGGCCTCATTATCACTTTTGACAAGGTTGAAGGTTTGATAATTTACTATACCTTTCTACCAGGTCGATCTGGTTGACAACTAGAGCGATCATCTAAAATCCTTTTGATTAAGTCATTCTATTCGAAAGATGTGCTTTCAAAGGCAAGAATCCTTTCAGCAAAATGGTCATGTTCAAATAGAATTATCCTATAGCATTGCGGTGACAATATTTCTTGTTAACATTTTTGGCACAAGAAGGAGGGCTAAGGTCACCGACTTTGTCACTATATACAGATAAATTGTAGTGCATTTCTCCTGCGTAGGAAAAAAGAGGTCAAAGTGCTTGAGTGGAATTATGGAGGAAGCAATACGCATTACCACTTTGAAAGAAAATATAGCTCAATTATTTTATCTGGATGGGGTCATTCCAGGGTAAACTACATCATCGGCATGACAAGATGAAAGCACAGCAAAAATCTAGCATACGGAACAACAACTACAAGAAGTACAGGAGTTGTAGAAGATGGCCTTACATCAAAAGTCTTTCAAGACTCCAAAAAAGACTCAAGTAGAGAAGTGGTCTCTCCTAGCAAGAATGTAAAGAATAATTCCGAAGAATGCAAAGAAAAAGTGGATTCAACCTCTTCGAACAAGAAAATACTTCCCCAAACAAGAGCCAATCATCATGGAAAAGTAGATGACAAATCCTAGGAACAGTCTTGCAGTTCAGCATTTAAAGAGTACCACCCAAGTCAAAAAATTACAGTAGTATTGAAGCTTTTCTTAATGATGCTGCTGAGAAGGCTATTAAAGATGCTATGAATTCCAAAGGGAAAAGAACCATGGATGAGAATGTCGATGATAATGAGAGGGTGTCAACTTTCACTGATGAGATATTGGCAACAATAATACCTCTATATGTCAAAATCCCATCTATAAACTATCAAGAGGATACAGATCGTAATGATCATCTTGTTAACCATAAAATGTAAATGAAGATAAAGAAGGCACTTTAGAATCCTTCCACATAGGTAAGGAGTGCCAGAAGAACTAACCTTCCGACGATACCGAAAAGGTTACATGGCATAAGTGAAGAAGAAGCATATGGTAGCTTTAGGATAAGGCTTTCGCAAGAACGAAGGAATAAACTACTGAAGCGCAACAAAACAGCCAGATAAAAACAGCTAAGCACTTGCTGGAAAAAATAAAAAAATGGTCATGGAGCCCCACAATGTGACACAAAGACTAGGGAAAAGACGGTCACCCCAAACCTTTCTGAAAGGATTGAAGGAATGGAGATAACAGTTTGCAACAGTTTTAAACCTTTCAGAGTAGAAGAAGGGTTTCATCTCTCATCGTTCGAAGATTCATTACCTTCCAAAAGCGGTAGAGAAGTCAGGACAAGGACATATGACTCAACAATAACCATTTCAAAAGCATAATATGGTTTTCTGCCCTACAGAAACATATATTTAGTATCTATCGAGAATACCAAATGTTTTAAATAAAGGCAGCATCCATAAGATGACAAAAGACAGTCTTCCGACAACATCCATGGAGAGTACAACTCGATGGTAATCAAGTAAAGGATCTACCTTCCGGCAAGGTCAAAGGATAAACAATACCTTATAAAAAACCAAGCCTATGGGAAAGATGAGGAGTTCATGCATTCATTGGGAAATACAAATACTTCGATGACATTCAATGGTCCATGACGATGTACAACAGAACAACCTTTCGTAAAGAGTGAAAGGTTTACATCAGCATATAAGAAGCAACTTTTCATCCCCGACGACGGTATAAGGCTGAGAGGAGGGCCGCTTGCATCTATAAATAGGACCCAAGGGATTTTATTTCGGGATCCGATTTTTTTCCCATTCTCCTACACACCAACTACTCTTGCTTTCGCTTACTACTCTGTAACCCTAATTTAGAAATAAGATTGAGGGGGTAACCTTTTAAATTTTGTATCGAATTTCATTATGAAGAAATAAAGAGAATTGTGCTTGTGATCGACTCGAAATTTGGGGATAATCGTGATTAGGCATTAATTAAATATTAACGACAAATAATTTAGGATTTTTTTTCTTATATTTTTTGTTTATTTTGAGTATATGCCAAAAACTATCGATGGACATTTTCATAAGTTTTGTTCTGCTTTACTTAGCATCAACAACAAAAAAGGGGAATGCGACTTGTTAACTAATTGTAGATATGAGTATCATGGCATATAAAATTAGCTATTATTATTATCTAAATATGTTTGGATGATACATCCTTTTCGAAAGGTTTTTCACAATAGGAATATCAACCAAGGAAGCCGAAAGCGTCAAGAGAGCGACAGATAGAGTAACTTCTCTTTTCGATGATGCCGAAGGGTTCATAACCTTCTAGAGGGAGTCAAAAGAGATGTTAATCAATAATTAATTACTTTCGATTTTCGACGGAGATAGAATACAGTAAAATGATAAAGTAGGATGTATAGTAATGAGAACAATCGAGTCAAAAGGTTTAAGTGACCTCTTAAAATCCTCCGGTTGGAACGAAAGGTTTATTAGTTCCGTAACTCTAGTCAAGCCGAAAGGTTTGGATTGTACTTTATCCCTTCGACCTGGTTAAAAGCTTACAAATTCCTTTCTTAAATTCTTCAATGGATAAATAGTCTCCTAAAGTTCTCTGACATTGATCATCTCAGACAGTGGATGAACTTAAGACCTTGGCACCTTTTGGCTTAGTCATTTTATTCAAAAATGTGGATTCACTCAACCAAAAGGTTGAACCTATATTAAAAATATTTGTGTAAAGCATCGGCGATGTTAACAGGAAATCTTGTTAATATTTTTGGCATTAGAAGGAGGGCCTGAACCTTTGACCATATGGTTAACACGAGTAAATGTGGAAATTTGGTTCGTTGTAGGAAAATGAGATCAAAAAGGCTTCTTTTCGTCAACGAATGGGATGAACCTATAACTTCACTGGAGGAGAACATCTCACCATCTTTCAACTCTGGAAACATGGAATATGAGCAATCTTCCGCCCCACTTCAACCAACTCCACCTCCAGTTCAGATTCGACTATCACCACAATTGGCTCAAACTCAAAATCTTCAGCCGGGGAAACACATTACTGAATTTGCATGTATAGAACGACATATGGAAGAGATGAAAGATCTCTTAAATGTGGTATTATCTCTCAGATCTTCCATGAAAGTTGCTGTGTTGGAAAAAGAAGTTTTCTCTCCAAGACAGAATCTGGAGATCAACATAGATGTCACAAAGAGTATAGTTAATATTTCTTTATTTAAACAGAAAGATCGCCATCCACTGAAGGCCAATTATCAAGGAAGAGCTCAGGCAAAAGGTAATTATTGTTTCACAAGCTCAACTTCGAATGGTTACAAGCCAGACAAAAGGAACTATTTGAGCAGTGAAGCTTACCTCAAAGATGTCGCAGAAAAGGCTGTAAAGGACCTGTTAAATGTTAAATGTAAGAGAACTGAAGATGAAATAGTAAATAACAACGAAAGGGTTGCCTATTTTATTGATGAAATCATGTCAGCACCTAAACTACCTCATGTAAAGGTCCCAACTATGAAATATCATGGGACAACTTAACTAGATGACCATTTGATGGCCTTTGATAGTTATATGGATTTATACTATGCTTCCGATGTTGTTGGATGTTGGCTCTTTCCGGTCACACTATAAGGAGCTGTTGCTAAATGCTATCGATAATATCGTGAAAACACAGTATATTCTTGGAAATAATTCTCTTACTAGTTCTCTGCTCAGTTTTGCATATTTAAGGATCCCTCTATTGACTATACCGTGCTAGCTAACATCATACGAAACCATGGAGAGTCATTAGGAGATTATCTAAAGTGGCTCAATTCCGAAGCCTTGAAGGCTAAAGGAATGAATGATAGAGACAAGCTTATTGCTGTTTCCCCGGGTCTCATAGTCAAATCTCCTTTTTGGAAGGTGCTGTTTATCAAGGGATGCCGAGATCTTCAAGACTTTCATTTTCAAGTCAAAAAATTTATTCGAATGGACGAATTTTACTACTCAAAGAAGAAATTTTGTCACAACAAGGATAGCAGTAAATTCGGCCCAGAAAGGATTCCTAAGAGGGCTAGATGGGAAGATAATAATACTAATGCGACGATGTTAAACCGACCGATTTCCTACTTCTATGCAATGACCCAATATAAGGTCAACTTCCCCACTTCATTAAAGCCCGAAATTACCCTGAATAGAAGAAAGGAGATAAATATTGTGCCTGCCACAAGGCAAATTGCCATAGAACCAACAAATGTAAGGTCTTGGCTGGAATAATTCAGATGTTTTGATTTGAGAAGGAAATTGAAGGAGTTTGTGAAAAGTCCACAACAAACTATCCCATCAGATATTGATGCAAGGAAGCCTGCTAGTAATTCCATAAATATAACCGTGGATAAGGACCCACTAATCCTTGGTCCACCTCAAAACAGAATTGATGTTATATACGGCGGACCGCATCTCGCCGGTAGAAGTCAAAATGCTCAAAATAAATACATTTGTGAGGCCAAGAGGGGTGTAATTTTTGTACAAGAAGAAACGCCACTCAAGAGCCTAAAATAAAACATCAATATGCATACACCGTTGATCAATCCTCAAAATTAAGAAGGGGAAACCATCATCTCCACAATGACCCACACATCTCAAATAAGATCCTCGATGGTCACAAAAATCTTGGTTAGTATAGGAAGTGCTGTAAATGTGATATTTCGTTATGCATTTGAACAGAGGAGAATTTCCAAGGACAAGCTTGAGCCTAGCCTCGAACCTATCTTCGGGTTTAACAATAAAGGGACGACTCCACTTATGCAACTGAAGCTTTTGGTTCAACAAGGACTCTCCTCCATGCTCCTGAGTTTGTGAAACAACCTGTGTGTTCATAAATCAACTATCATTCTACAATGCCTTCTTTGGATGGCTGGCACTAGAAGTAGTTGATGCATTTGTCTCACCAAAATACCCAATACTCAAGTTCCTTACTAAACTTGGCTAGGGCACCATCCGAGGTGACCTGCTCCATCGAGGGAAATGTATTTTGCAACTCTAGAGTAATATAATAGGGAGTTCAATTGTTACTTTTATTCTTCCATTACTTTACATCCTTCGAAAGATGGATTTCTACATCCATCATTCGAAGCAATGAAAAAATATAATAAAACTAACAAACATATTGCTGCAAGATGTTTTGCAGTTTACGGGAAAAGAAAGCAAACAGGTTCCAACTCGGTAGAAGAAAGTGAAATCGATGCAGAGTTAGATTGTCGAGGAGAGGTTGAAAGAGTTAAGCCGGTTGAATAAACTAAAGAAGTTCCAATAGATTCTATCGATTCTAATTAAATAATCAGAGTAGGAAAGGATCTAGAGGACCACTTAAACTCAAGATTGACATAATTTTTAAAACATAATAAGAATGTTTTACTCAGACCCAATCTTACATGGTTGGAATTGACCTTATGGTTATGAGCCATGCCATGAATATCAATCCATACGTTCATCCTGTCAGGCAAAAGAAAAGACAATTCAAAAAAATAAGGACCAATGCCTTAAAAGGGGAAGTCAAGAAATTGTAGCAAAACGGGTTTATCTAAGAAGTTTAGTACCCTAAATGTTTGGAAAATCCAGTTTTGGTAAAGAAACTCAACGGAAAGTGGCGGACATGCATGGATTATACATATTTGCATAAAGCTTGTCCAAAAGACTGTTACCCCCACCAAGGATAGATCAATTGGTCGACTCCACCAGTAGGCACAAGCTGCTCTCATTGATGGATGTGTATTCTAGATACAATCAAGTCCCTATGTTCAAACTCGATAGAGAGCATACCAGCTTTATCACTATTGAGGGAATCTATTGTTATAAGGTAATGCCGTTCGGATTGAAAAATTCTGGGGCAACTTATCCAAGTTTAGTTAACCAAATTTTTAAAAAGAAAATAGGGAAAAGTATGGAAGTTTGTGTAGACACATGTTGGTAAAATCCCAAGAGGCCAAGGATCTTCTTGAAGATCTAGATGAAATATTCAATGTCCTCCGTAAATATCAGATTAAACTCAATCCCCAAAATTGCAATTTCGGAGTCCATTTTGGAAAATTTCTTGGCTATATTGTAAGTGCACAAGGGATTGAGGCTAGCCTGGAGAAGATCAAGGCCATTAAGGATATGGCTGAGACTAAGAGTAATAAAAATGTTATGAGTTTAAAACGGAAAGCAAAGACCAAGCTGGTTTATATCAAAGGCCACTAATAAATGCATACCTAGTAATGTAGAAAAGGAAAAAAATTGAATGAAATAAGGATTTGCAAAAGGGCCTTTCAGGAGTTGAAGCTCCATTTGGAAAAACCACTAATATTATCTAGTCCTGAAGAAGGAGAGGACTTATTCTTGTACATTGTTATCCCGCCTTTTGGCAAGGCCAAGATATCAAGGAACTGGTTGAAAATCAAGAATCTCTCGTCCTGGGTATCGAGCATGCACTGGATCGCTATGGATGTCAATGAATTTTTTCAGAGTTCGGATCAGGCTACAATTGACAAGTTACGACAAGCGAAGTAATGGAAGCCAGTATTTCACATTTTAGGTCCATCCGAGTTCGTATGCTCAAGTTATGATCGATGTAAGTTAGAGGAGATAACCCTGTTTTCGCATCCAGCAATCAATATCAGTTCGAACCGATGGCATTCGCATCGGTCAAATGACACTACTTCGCATCCATCGGAAGGCCTTAGTTCGAATCCATCGGGTTTGTACCCATCCACAAGCCTTAATTCGTATCGATTGGTTTCGTATCCATCAATGAGTAGTGCGCTTCATATCGGTCGTTCAACGTCTCATTCGTATCCATCTATGAGGCACTTGATCAAATCCAGCAGATAGCCTTGGTTCGTATCCATTAGTTGAACTCACTTCGTATCCATCAGTTGAACTCACTTCATATCCATCACAAGTATTGCTTGTTCGTATCAATCAAACGGAGATAACTTCCATCGATACGAACTCACCTGCATCGATACGAAGTGGGCACACTGCGGATTGGTACCAAACCCATGTCATTGATGCATTCGAGTTATGCAACGGCTCTTGATACAAATAAGGTGAAGTTCAAGGGAAGGCAAAGTCAATTCGGAGTGAAAGGTGGATCGATGCGAGGAGTGCGCGCAGCATCATCACAAAGGCACGTGTGCTATTGGTTCGAAGAGGGTCGATTCGAAGCCATGGATTTGAAGCAAACAGCCAACCGAAATACCCCATTTCAAATTGATCATAACTCAAGAGCCACTAGTCCAAATGTTATGAAATTTTCATAGGAGATTATGTACAAGCCAAAGAATGTTCTCACCAAGTTTCGACTCCATTGGACATGGTCTTGATCGATACGAATTGAGTTCGTATCGATCACAGATCGATTCGAAACTTTCCAGGATCGATCGTATGGGCCTACTCACGTGCCATAAGGAGTCTCCCGAAGTTTGAGCGAAATATCAGCCTTCTACGCCTATAAATAGAGCCCCAGAGCCTATAGAAAGTGGATCTTTTGACTCTCAAGGGCCAGACACTACCGGATTGAACTTTGCAACCTACTCCTACTGTTGAATCAAATTTCAGAGTTGTATTCCACTGTTGTTTGCTGTAACCAATTGTAATCGTCAAAAGAGAAGCAACAAAATCATAAAAACTTCATAGTGGACGTAGGCAATACGCCGAGCTATTCTAAATCGACTGTCTCTGAGCATTTACTTGTTGTATTTTGAAGTTTTTGTTAGATAAGCCACCTTTCAATTTCTATACTTTATTTTATCTCTTCAAAGACTTTCGAAGAGTGTTGTACCCAATTTTGGTACAAACATTTGGTGCTTTCACAAAGAATTCAACCAGATTCTCCTGCTCTTGGGATCTATCGTCAATACCAGATTGCATAAATCTAAGAGGAAGATCCAGATCTCTACCCCATATTCCTTCCATCCTATTTAGATTTCCATAAAGTCCAGGAAAGGAGTTCATCCCTCAGGATGGTAAGCATAAGGACCACCTCCGACGTTGCCGATCAAGAAGGCGGGATAGAAAAAATACCGGACAGTTGCCTCCAACCAACCAAAATGCTACTGAACACTCTGATCCGTCGGGCCAGGTTAGCAGGCAAGAATCTAGTTGTTGCTCCAGGAATTGACGCAGAGTCGTCAACGGCTAACAGAACAGCAGCATGCAAATGCCGAGCTGACTGACCAATTGAACCACCAAAGGCATAGAAGATCCAGGAGGGATCACACCTCTAACTCCTCTACCGAGAGTTCGGCTTCGTCTAGTTACAACTGTAGGTCCACCCGTCCTCGACTGAACGGAATTTACGCGCAAGCTGCTGGACATCAACCTGCATTGACCGTTGGGCAGCTAAGAGTCGGCCCATCGGCCAGTTATCACACTGGACCTCCTCTCAGGGCGGTACAGTCCCACACTATACCACAGATAACCGCACCACAACCACCGCTGCAGAACCAAGGGTTGATGCCCGAAATCAGCCGGATCCAAACCAACATCAGCATGGGCGTACTCCTTAACCGTACATCCCGGAAGAATATGAGCCAAGGAGGGGAGACGTGGACCGTCGATAGCGCCCGGTCTAGCCTCACACTGTGGAGCCCAACCACACCTTGGCTCAACTTGTACAACATATCCAGATGCCGGACCTCCCAGCTATGATACGGCAGATGATCCGTGAAAGTCAGTGTCTTTCTGACGATGACTAGGGAATCTCCCGTAGTCACACCCTTTTTACGGATGACGTTCTCTATGCCGAACCTCCTCGGCAGTTCAGAATGCCGTTTTGCCTGTTTACGAAGGGAATTTAGATCCATATCAGCACATCCTGAAGTATGAGTGGCCGATGAACGCTGCTAGAGCGGATGACACGGTGAAGTGTCATAGCTTTCCTATCTCTTTGGGAGGTATTGCCACCATGTGATTTACACGACTGCCGCCTCGATCCATTTCTTGCTTTGACCAAATGGCCACAAAGTTTGTAGAACAGTTTCGTATGCATGTTGCAAGGTCTAAAGATGTTAACACTCTATCCAGTGTCACTCAAGCTCCCAGAGAGACACTCAGATGTTATTTAGAGAGGTTCCATGCAGCGTGTGCAGAGATTAGTAATCCCAATGACAACTCAATCTTGATGGCACTGACTAAGGGAATTGACCCTGGCTCTTAGTTTGGAAATTAGTTAGCTGGGAAACCTCCCGCGTCGTTGGACCGTTTCTACTCCAGAGCCGCCCAATTCTTAAGGCGAGAGGACGCGAAACGATCTAGGAAGCAAGACAACATGGGACCCAGCAGTGAGGGGATTAAAAGCAATGTGGCAGTTAAACAGTCGGGAGAGTTCTGGGAAAGTTCAGCTGAATATACAGAACAAGCAAACCCAGCCAACACACAGTGTTAATCAAAATAAGAAGCGGGATCAGAACCATGGCTCGTGACGTGGGGCACCAATGTTTGACAATTACACCCCCTGAATACGTCACTAGAGAACGTGTATCTACAAACCTGCAATGCCATGCTGTATAACAAGCCTGCTCCGAAACCATCATCGGAGAGGCAGATTCAGATAGGAAAGTTCTGAAGGTTTCACAAAAGCTACGACCACAATACAAATGAGTGCTGTCATTTACATGACCTTATTGAAAAATTGATCAGGGAGAGAAAGTTAGATCAGTTCGTGCGGGCTCCACAGTCTGGAGGTGCGGGCTCGTCAAACCAACATCATGCACAGAATCAGGAAAGACAAGAGAAACCCGCTCGTACGGGTGGGAGGTTGGTCATAAACACACTTTGGTCCTCATCCAGCAGACCGAAGCTGAAGGGAAACGAAGTTGTATGCTAGCTCTATTAGGCATGCGGACTTCAACTGTTGTAGTAACTTTGATGAAGGGGCTCCGGCCAAATAACAAATGACGATGACTGATGACATCATATTCAGAAACCGGGATGCTGACAAGGTCGAAGCCCCCACCATCGACCCACTAGTCATATCTACCCAAGCAGGTCCTGCATGGATGAAAAGGATCTTGGTCGACAGTGGGAGCTCTGTAAATATTCTGTTCAAGCGAGCTTATGATTTAATGAAAATGAAAGGGAAGGATTTGAAGCCTTGCCGCTCTAGAATCCATGGCTTCGATGGAAGTGCTAATATACCCACTGAAGTGGTGGAGTTTCCAGTGAAATTGGGAGTTGGGGAGCACCAGAGAGTCTGGATATTGCAATTTGTTGTGTTAGAGATACACTCCCCCTACAACGCTTTTTTGGGCCGACTGGCCCTTGCTGAATTCAGGGCAGCTATTGCCCCATGGTGTCTGACTCTGAAATTCCCCACCGATCGTGGGATCGGTGTCATTCAAGGAGATCAGGCTGCTGGGAGAGCCTGTTATGTTACCGAGCTGCGCGAGGCACAATGAAGGGAGAAGGGAAAGGGCGTAGAGGAATCTCTCTGCTTCCGCTTTACCAACAATTGACAATTGGTGCCTGGGCCCGGGCCTGGGCACCACAACCAATTCCTGATGGATCTTGATCCGAGAGACACTGACAGCAAAGATGAATATGTAGAAAATCAAGCTTCCCCGGCCGAACTGATGATCGATGTTCCGATCGATGATGATGATGATTCAAGGATGTTAAAGATTGGTTCTCAGTTGAGGCAACAGACACAACAGGAATTGGTAGAATTTCTCCAGGCTAATCTCGACGTATTCGCCTAGACGCACTCTGATATGTGTGGAATCTCGCTGGACATCGCGAGGCACACTCTTAATATCGACCCACGGTGTATCCCGGTCAAACAAAAAAGGCGCGGTATGGTTCCAGAGAGATCTTCTACCTTAAAGAAGAAGTCAAAGCTGAAAACGAATGGGTTCGTTCGAGATGCTCTACACCTGGAGTGGGTATCCAATCTCGTACTTGTTTGAAAACCGAATGGGAAATGGAGGATGTGTGTTGATTATTCTGTTCTAAACAAAGCTTGCCCAAAGGATAGTTTTCCACTTCCCGAATTGACCAACTTGTAGATTCAATCGCTGGACATGAATTGCTATATTTTATGGATGCTTATTCCAGTCACAATCAAATACCCATGCATTTATCTGACCAAGAACACACCAGCTTCGTGAACGATCTGGGACTCTACTGCTATAGAGTCATACCTTTTGGGCTCAAGAATGCCGGAGCAACGTATCAATGCCTAGTCAACCAGATGTTTGCCAACCAGATCGAAAAGACCATCGAAGTATATGTAGACGACATGCTGGTGAAGTCGCAGTTCTCCACTAATCACGTCAAAGACCTGGAATCAATGTTCAACATTCTTTGAGAATACAGGATGAAGCTCAATCCACTGAAGTGTCATTTTGGTGTCGCATCTGGAAAGTTCCTTGGGTTTATTGTCAACACTGAGGAATAGAAGCAAATCCCAAAAAGATCTGGGCAATCAGAAATTTACAAACTCCGATAACATTAAAGCAGGTCCAGAGTCTCAACAGGAAGGTAGTAGCTCTGAGCAGGTTCATATAAAAGTCCACCGACAAATGCATCCCCTTCTTCGATCTGATCCGTAAAGGAAAGCGAAACTTTGAATAGACCACTGAATGTGAAGACGCATTCAAAGCACTGGTTCAACATCTCTCCATGCCACCAATTTTGTCGAAGTCTATCGGTCACAAGCAGTTATATCTTTACCGGGCGGTATCAAAGAATACAATCAGTGCTGCCTTAGTTCGAGAGGAAGACCGAGTGCAGAAATCGGTCCACTACCTTAGCAAACAACTAACTGATCAGCCGTTATGACAGGTCCTTACGCGGCCTGAGACATTTGGTAGGTTACTCAAGTGGAACATCGAGCTGAGTCAGTTTGATATCACTTATACTCCAAGGAGAGCCATTCAAGGACAAGTCTTAGCAGATTTCATAGCAGAATTTACCGTTCCAGAGGACTTGCCCGAAACCAGTGAATCTCCAGAATATATTTGGAAGCTGCATACCAATGATGCATCCAACGATCGATGCTCGGGTGCTGGAGTAGTACTTGAAAACCCCGAGGACCGATCCGTATACTATGTTTTGAAATTTGGGTTTCGTGCGACCAATAATGAAGCTGAATATGAAACTCTGCTTGCTGGGTTGAAGCTAGCCCGTGATATGAGAATTGTTGCTGTGGAAGTTTACTGTGATTCTCAATTAGTCGTATGCCAGGTTTGGGGTGAATATCAGGCTAAGGATCGAAGACTAGCTGCTTATCAAGCTCGAGTCCGAGAAGTGCTTGATCAGTTTGATTATTATGCCATCTTCTACATACCCCGCGAGCGCAATCAGAAGGCTGATTCATTGGAAAAATTAGCAAGTACAGGCAAAGCGCAGCAGATAGGGCTCATTCCTGTTGAAACTTTATCCTCCCTAAGCATCGATCAGATGGAGGCCAACTTTATATTTGAGGCTACTTCCGGAAGGGAATCATGGATGAATCTATACCGGAATTGCATCGAGCATGGAACACTGCCCGAGCATAGGAGTGAAAGAAGACAGATTCTTTAAAAAGCCTCGCGGTTCACCATCAAGAATGGTGTCATGCATAGAAGAGGATATTCTGTTCCTCTCCTCCGATGTATCGCTCGCGATGAGATTAAACGAATGTTACATGATGTACGCGAAGGAGAATGTGGCGACCACACCAGGGGGCAAGCCCTCACTAAGAAAGTGCTTCGATATGGATATTGCTGGCCCACTGTGAGTTGTGATGCCATAAACCATGCCAGGAAATGCAACAAATGCCAGAAACACGCTTGAATTCCAAGAGTCCCACATACCGAGATAACCCAAATGGTCAGCCTGTGGCCATTTGCAGTATGGGGCATTGATATTATTGGAACTCTACCCTGGCCAAAGGTGGGGCGAAGTATGCCATCGTCGCAGTTGATTATTTTACCAAGTGGGCTGAAGCTGAACCCCTTGCAACAATCACGTTGAAGAAAGTGATCAACTTCGTAGTTCGCAACATTATCTGTAGATTTGGTCCCCCGCATACCATTGTCACTGATAACGGAGCCCAGTTCGACAGTGTTGAATTCAAGAATTTCTGTCAACGATTCCATATCCACAAGAAATTCTCTACAGTTGCTCACCCTCAAGCGAATGACCAAGTTGAAGCGATTAACAAGGTTATCAAATCTATTCTGAAAAAACGACTAGAAAAGGCCAGGGGCAAGTGGTTTGACGAACTTCCTATGGCCTTATGGGATTATCGAACGACCCACAAGTCCATGACCGGACACACTCCATTTTCTCTATCGTATGGCTCAGAGGTCGTTATTCCAGTTGAGATAAAATCATCGCATGACATACTATGACCCGAAGACAAATGCCATATTACTTGTCGAATCTTTGGATTTACTGGATGAGAAGCGGTAAGAGGCTGATTTGAGGGCAGCCGCATATCGAAGCCGAGTTGCTCGATTGTACAATGCCAAGGTTCGGCCACGAACCTTTGAGCTTGGCGATCTCGTTCTCAAGAGAATCTATTCGATTCCTTCACGCATGAAGCCAAACTGGGAAGGACCGTATGTGATCACCCAGAAACTTGGAGATGGCACGTTCAAGTTATCGACTGTTGACGGTCTTACTTTGCCGAGAGCTGGAATAGCGAAAGCCTCTGTCGCTACTACATATGACAGGCTTTATTTATTTGATTCATTCTTTTATTTGTAATTTTTTTCTACACTTCGAAATGTGAATTTCTAATAAGGCAACTGACTTTGCCGTATTTTCTCATTTCAGCAATAAAATGCCATCTCTTTGAGCCAGAGCTGTGATTTATTGAATATGACGTACGACATCATGATGCAAAGAGAGGTAAGTTCCATTGTGCAGTGGAATTTATTCAAATAGAAACTGACTGTGATACGACCGGTCACTCATTAAGTGAAACCAGAGCTTAGGGGCAAGTCACTAAGCTAAAATAAAAAAGGATTGATACACGACAATCCTTTAAACAACTCCAAACTCCCAGAGTGTGAGTTGGAACATAAAAATCCTGAATACGGTTTTAGAGAGGGTGGATCTGTCCACCTAACGACTTCGACCGTATCCTAACAAAGTTCGAGGAGGATGGAACCGTCCATCTAACGACCTCACTTGTTTACTCAAGGTGAATGTGAACCAACCATTCACGATCCCAATGAATCCATCGTTCTCAGAGTGTGAACGAGCTCCTAAAAATCCTAAACAGATGCAACTGACCATTTCTATGCTAACTCTAAATTCCCAGAGTGCAAATTGGAGTATACACATCGACTCTAGGATCCCAGAGTGCGAACCGGAGTATAAACATTAACTCCAAATTCCCAGAGTGCGAATTGGAGTATAAACATCACTCCAGGTTCCTAGATTACGAACCAGAACGTAAATGCTAATTCCAAATTCCCAGAGTGTGAATCGGAATATAAAATACAAAGTCCAGGTTCCCGAAGTGCGATCCGGATTTCAAACATCGATAGTTTTCGGATTCCCAGAGTGTGGGCAAGATTGTCGATTGCAAATAACCATGAGTCCCTAGAGTGGGAATAGAGTATAAATATAACTTAGGTGCAGACGACTACTCAAAAATTAATCTATATCCCCGGAGTGTGGATGAGACTATTACAAGTGAACAAGCGTGATTCAACCGCTCGACCTTCACTTGTTTCTACATCAATTTGACGATGTTAAACTCGAAAAAGAGAGGTAAATTGCGATCACTTGCCGATCATTGCAACTGGTTCCTGGAACTGGGGGCAAGGCTTAAGTGTTAATCACTGACTGGAGCAATACGACGTCGAAAGTCCAACTCAATCTCCAGTCATGGCTTGTGTTCACGATTTTCAGACTTGCTGTATAAAACAAATTCAAATCCAGAACTGATACTCCACAAGCATACTGAACTGGGATTCGAATGTTATAACACTTAAGCATAAAAGATAAGAAGAACAGTTGAAGCAAAGAGAAAATCAAATTTCATTTGAACTAACTGAAAGTAAAGATTCATGTACAAGTTCTTCGAAAAAATGCCTTCTAGCGGGGGCCGAATCCGCATGTATACACGACCTATAAAAGAAAAAGTAAACTTCTATCTACCCAAAAAATATGCCTAGGGAGCCTATCTATTCCTTCTTCTTCCTCGGCTTCTTCTTCGGCATGAAACTGCCGGAACCACTAACAGTCCTTCGTTTTGAGCCTTTCCCTTTAGGTGAACAATCTCCACACGGAGGCATAATATCAACATCCTCCCCCGAACTTGAGTCTAAAGGAATGCTTCCTGTAGGAGGAGTCAGAGTAACTGGATCTACAACCGGGGGTGGAATAGACACACTAGTAACAACAAGTGTACCTCCAGGTGATATCATTTTAAGTAGAGTTGGGCCAGGTGCCATCAATCCACCCTCATAATTTCCGCCATGAGTTGCTGCCTCCAACTCGGCGTTGATTTCAGCCAGTATCTCAGCTTCTCAATTAGCACAAGCTTCGCTGGGGGTAGTAGTGGTCTGTGTCGAAGTGCTAGAAGCAGGCGGAAATCCACTAAGGACAAATGGTAAGTCCGCAAAGGGGTCGCTCTGTCGGCCAAGAAGCTCGTTCATCATCTTCTCATCAAAAGAAAGTGAGCTCCTCTGTGTTACTTCAATAGGAACGGCCGTGGTCGTAGTGGTCGCCTTGGTGATGATGGCCTCCTGCATTTGGTGTGATTCCTGGGTTGCAAGAGGCACCATCGATGTAACTTTAGTCACTGGACAAGTAAAAAGAATAGTTGTTAGTACACACTTCAATACAAGTTCTTCATTTCAAACACACACGAGATTTGCGCAGAGTACCTTCCTCAGTTTGTCTCGTGGTTGGCTGAACAGCTTCAGAAGAGTGATCCCTTATAGGGGATAGGTGTGGCTTTTCCGGATCGTAAGCAGGGACGGGCTGCGGCTCAATCACTGGAATCGGCTCAGATCCAGATGGAGTAACCATCTCAGAACTTGTAACATGATGCGAAACGCCTGAGCCTTCGCAAATTTCTAGATGTTGGGTGCCAAGTCTCTCTCTTGCATGAGAAATCATAGAGTCGTGAAGAACCTTCTTTTCATCCTCGCTCAATATACGGTTCTACAGCTCAAATTTTTCAAAGGCTCCATGTGACTGCATCGCCTTCTCCTCTTCAACCAACAAATTCCAAGCGTTATACAGATGAGTTGAATAATCGTCGAGCCAAGTTAAATTTCTATGTCTCAACACATTGGCATTATATGTGACGAGAAGCTCCTCTACGTCAGCCTCACGTCTGGTTTCCGCCAACCGAACCTTTTCATCAACTTCAGCCTCAACCTCGCAGACTTTTTCAATAGCCGCGTCTCACTCCCTCTGAAGTGCCACCGCTTGATCGCATGCTTCTTGTGTGAAGACATTAGCATCATCTTTCTCTTTTATGATTTCATGGAATTTGGCCTTAAGCTCGTCCATCTCTTTCAGGGCTGCATCCCACTCGACGGTGACGGTGGTATTCCTGTGGCCCATGTCTTCGACCATGGCGTAATGTTCCTACCTCATTCTATCCATGGTCGTATGGCGTCATCTGCCTTTTTGAGAGCCTCCGTTTCAGATTTTTTGGAAGACTCGACCTCGTTGTTCAGCACCTGAATAATACGATCTTTCTGCGAAAGCTCCTTCTTCATTTTTTCAATCATGGCAGCCCGATCGAAAGCCACTTTCGACGCTTTTCTCGCAGCCTACGACCACTCGTTGTACTGTAAAAATATATCTGCAACATAGTCATGCATTGTGTGTTCGACCGATGCCAGAATCCTCTTCAAGTGAGGAGGAAAGATGTAGCCATCAAAGCAGACATCGTGGAAATCCTTCTTCAACTGAGCAAGCTTAATCGCTCCTTCCCCAGTAGGCTCGGTAAGGATCTGTTCAATAGTTGAGGGGCCACTATTTCGGTTCAGCGTTGAGGATCAGATCTTGGAGCATAGGAAGACGGCTTATGCCGTGAAGTTTCAAGAGGCCGCGAAACATGAACTGGAGGCGGTGCAGGAACTCTAGGAGGGGGCGAGCGAGATCGGAACACATAACCCCTATCTCTATCGTAACATTCTTGACTGGAATATCCCTGCTTGTAATCCCTCTCGCCCTTGCTCCTGCGCGACTCATAATATGACAAAGTTTGGTGAGTGTTTCATAACTACCAAGCATGGAGCCGCGGCCAGCCATCATGTCTGCAAAGTAAAACAAGAGTAGAGTTTAGTAATCTTTCGATAGTGGACAGCCTACGGTCATAAATCATGTAGTGTCGTGAAGTGTATATGTGTGTGCAACCCCCGATCAACCGTAAGTGTCGGCCACACTAGTGGGAAGAGACTCGCAGCGTAATGAAGTTCGTCCAATCTGGCATGATGTTAGAAGGACACATTTTTCGGAATTGGGAGATCGGCGAGCCCTTCGAAGAGATTTTCCACTCGTGGGGAGAAGCCTCCGAAATTACAACTCCATAAGAGGGCCCGAAACATGACCACGGTTTTCCATCTCCTGGGTCTATAATGTTTAAATGTAGCCATCTTGCCATGTCTTTTGCCTTCAGAATCCGGGGCCGCATCCGAAGGCCCAGTAAGAGGTTCGTCATCGGTATGGGTTCTTTCAGAATCTACTTCCTCAATTATAATGACTCTGGGCGTCTTGCGCTTGGCCCGTTTCTTCGAGCTAGTTCTCAGCGTCATCTCGAGCCTAATACTTTAGCTCCGCTCAATCAACCCGAGAATTCTCAAATTTCTGTCTGTCAGGACCAAATCAATGTGCCTTTCCTCGCTTGGGAATTCTTGAAGAACATGAACTATCTCCTTGTAATAAGCGCCGTCAGGTCGCTGAATTATCGATGTAAGGAAAAAGAGATATGAGTTTGACTTCAGCTATAACTATCTTACTAGCTATTCGAGAAGGTAGCAATACTCACGTCTGAATAGCCATCGACTAGCAAATCCTGGAGGGGCATCTGACATAGAACCACTCCGTCTTGAAGTAGCTCAGTCTGGTCCAAGACCCGTGACCACTTGGCAATTTCTTACTACCTCTAGGAACGTAAAGGATGGGCTATCTGTTCGACTTTTGAATTTGAATAAACATCTGATCTTAATTGGGAGCGGTGGTCGATAATGACACTCCGTGAATACTATGAACAGACTATTCAGCAACGCATATCCATTCGGATGCAATTGAGATGGAGCAATTCCAGTGAAAGACAACACTTCTCGAATATATTGATTAAGCGGAGGAGGTGTCCTGGCCGCGCATGCTTGATGGTTAAATGTGGTATACCCTTCCGAAGGGCAGTGCAACCTATCATGTGGACCGGCAATAGCACATCATCCACTGATAAACCATGCCTCGGACATATTCGTCCCAGCATATCTTCAGACACATTGGATGGAACGGAATCTGTCTGGTTGAAAATAAAAGATGCCCCAGGTACTACGTCCGGGGCAGGGTCAATGACTTTGGCCTCAATGGCCGGTATATCGATTGCTGGAGGAATTAAACTCTGGGTTTCTGGTGGCTGTGAGCTTGAAGTTTCCATAGCTAAATAACTCATGAAAAACCATCATTAGACGATAATGAGTCGTGCGTCCCAGTGTGAAGTGTGTGAATGTGTTGTGTAGTACAATGCTATGCAGTACTTGAAAATATTCAACAGAGTTAGAGAAAATGTACAAACGGCGAGGCTTCGAAATCTAGTCAAATTAACCATCATCGCTGCCCGTCATAACTATGCCATCCAAAAATTAGCAATCGATCCGTGTTATAGTCCACTGTCATTTTTTTAAGTTACAGTTCCATCGACGAGCTTCGAAAGGCAGTCAAGTATGCAGTTTAGCAGTTAAGTCCAGACATGCAAGAATGATGCTCGTCGGAATCATGCTATCGAGTGCTTAAAATTTCGTATCCATCACGGGATGAGTTCGAATCGATCGCGAGGGACTTATTCGTATCCATTAAGATTCGAGTTCGTATCGATCACCAGGAGCTTACTTCAAATCAATCATCGGCGTTTGGGTTCATATCGATCGAGATCAATAGCTTCGAATCGATCCTCGTTGTTCAGGTTCGTATCGGTCAGGAAAACCTCGGCTTCGCATCGATCACCTTCGAGTCGATACTTTTCGTATCAATCATGAGAGTATATTTCGAATCGATCTAAAGCGGAGGGTTTCGCACCGATCGCTAGCCTAGTTTTCGCATTGTTCATTACAGATCGACACGATTTCCTACCATCTCGATCAATACGAACTACATCATTTCCCTTAAAATTCCTAGGATCGATGCGAACTCCAAGATAAAACGTTATCATCTTCACCGATTCGAGCACAGGCGCCCCAAATCGACATGAACTAAAGATCGAGCCATTTTTATTTTTCTCCACACTTCTTCTTCCCCAGAGCAGCCTCATCTCCACCACCACGCTTCTTCCTCGGCCTCACTCTGGCCCGTCCCTAGCCTTGATTTCATCAAAATTGATCGCAAGAGCAAATGAAATGTCCAGGAAATCGAGTCTCATCGTTTGCATGTTAGGATTCAGATAGTGAATTACCTAAATCTAATAATTTGTTCAAGTAATCGATGGATTTTGTTCGAAGGGAGGCGGTTCTCCTTTTATGTGTTTCTGGATCGATGCGAAAGTAGAAGGTAAAAAGGCAACAGTGAAAAGTAAAAAGTGAAAAATGCCGAAGTCCAGAGTATTTATATGAGCGCAAGTGTGAAGGGAAGGGGTGATTCGCCTCCCAGTCAAATGCGACCGGTCATTGCAGGTTAACAATTACATCGAGTTGAACGGTCAGTTTGAGTCCACCAGCCAAACTCCCATCAAGGCGAATTAGTCGATATGGTCCATCGATACAAAGTACATAATTAAGACAACTCTGAAGACATTGAGCTCCCTCCATTCGAAACCCTTATTCGTATTAATGAGTTTGCGGCTCCATCCATGATCCATCGTTTTGAACTGCACTGTTTGAATACATCGATGCATGACCCCTAAACACTTATGCCCATTGGTAGGAAATACCTATTTGAATCCAATGGCTCAATGCTCCATCCATACGAACGGCTTCATGAAGACCTCCTGAAAGCCAGCGATATGAACGTTAGATTCGTATCCACCAGCGCTCGAGTCCATCGATGCGAAATGATAATTCGTATCCATCTGTACAAAACATATCATTCCAGAGAAAATTTTCAAACTTCTATATCGATTCAGGAGAGGATCGATACGATGGAACATCCAAAATAAACCGTTAAGTGTTGTTACAACTTGAGTTGCACATCGATTCAGAAGAGGATCGATACGGAATTTGATACGTGAAAATTGAGAATGACTTGTGGACGTGCAGGGTTAATGAGAGTCAGGTTAACATATATGCATGTATGTCAAACTAATATTCCATTTTCAGCACTAACAGGAATTGGATATTCATCTAATAACAATTACGGTGACAAATAGCTAAGCGCTATCATGCAGCAATCAGTTATAACAATGCAAGTTACAACCATCAACGAATAAGCAATAACTGTTCAGAGTGAAGACTACAGCTTTTCAAAGCACGTCATGTTTCCACAAGACGTACTTTGGGGGGCTAATGTATTCCTGCCTTTTTGCAAGGCCGAGATACCAAGGAACTGGTTCAAAATCAAGAATCTCTCATCCTGGGTATCGAGCATGCACAGGTTCGCTATGGATGTCGTTGAATTTTGTCCGTGTTCGGATCAGGCTACAATTGACAAGTTACGACAAGCGAAACCATGGAACCCAACGTATCAAATTTTAAGTCAATTCAAGTCCATATGCTCAAGTTGTGATCGATGCAAGTTGGAGGAGGTAACCCTGTTTTCGCATCCATTAATCAACATCAGTTTGAATCGATGGCATTCGCATCGATCAACGACACTACTTCGCATCCATCGGAAGGCCTTAGTTCGAATCCATCGGGTTCATACCCATCCATAAGCCTTAATTCGTATCGATTGGTTTCATATCCATCAATGAGTAGTGCGCTTCATATCGGTCATTTAATGTCTGATTCGTATCCATCGAGGAGGCATTTGATCGAATCCACTAGATAGCCTTGGTTCATATCCAACAGTTGAACACACTTCGTATCCATCACAATTATTGCTTGTTCGTATCAATCAAATGGAGATAACTTCCATCGATATGAAGTGGGCACGCTGCAAATCGATATAAAACCCATGTCATTGATGGATTCGAGTTATGCAATGGCTCTCGATACGAATAAGGCGAAGTTCAAGGGAAGGCACGGTCAATTCGAGGTGAAAGGCGGATCGATGAGAGGAGTGCGTGCCGCGTCATCACAAAGGAACGTGTGCTATCGATTCGAAGAGGATCGATTCGAAGCCATGGATTCGAAGCAAACAGCCAAACGAAACACCCCATTTCGCATCGATCGTAACTCAAGATCCACCAGTCAAAACGCTATGAAATTTTCATAGGAGATCACGTATAAGCCAAAGAATGTTCTCACCAAGTTTCGACGCCATTGGACATGATCTTGATCGACACGAATTAAGTTTGTATCGATCACAGATAGAGTCGAAACTTCTTGAGATCGATCTCGTGGGTCCACTCACATGCCAGAAGGAGTCTCCCTAAGTTTGAGCAAAATATCAGCCTCCTACTCCTATAAATAGAGCCCAAGAGCCTACAGAAAATGGATCTTTTGACTCTCAAGCACCCAGACTCCACCGGATTGAACTTTGCAACCTACTCCTACTGTTGAATACGAATTTCAGAGTTGTATTCCACTGTTGTTTGCTGTAACCAGTTGTAATTGTCAAAAGAGAACCAATAAAATCAAAAAAAACTTCATAGTGGACGTAGGCAACACGCCAAACACTCTAAATCGACTGCCTCTGTGCACTTATTTATTGTATTTTAAAGTTTTTTTCAAATAAGCCACCTTTTAATTTTCTATTCTTCATTTTATCTCTTCAAAGACTTTTAAAGAGTGTTGTGCCCAATTTTGGTACAAACATACATAGCAATCTCTAAGCATGCATCAAGTTCAGTATTGATCAGAAATGATAAGGGGTAAAAACTGCCTGTTTATTATGTGAGTAGAAGATTAATGGACGCTAAAATCTGATTCCCAGTTATTGAGAAACTGGAATACTGTCTAATTTTAACGGCCCGGAAGTTATGGCCTTACTTCCAAGCGCACCCAATAAAAGTGTTAACCAACTTTTCATTGAAACTAGTCTTTAGAAAGCCTGAAACTTCTAGAAGATTGATTAGGTAGGGCATCATATTAATTCAGTATGATATAACATATCATCTAAGAATGGCTATTAAAGGACAAGCTATAGCTAATTTCATTAACGAGTGTACGACATTTATTTTAGAGTAACCCGAAAGGGAAAGGGATGTAAAACCCAAATGGAAGTTATTTGTGGATGGCGCCACAAACGAACAGAGGGCTGAGGCAGGATTTGTTATAATTACCCCAAATGGACACAAACTTCACTATGTTATGAAATTGGGATTTTTAGCAACAAACAATGTAGCAGAATATGAATCCATGTTTGCAGGATTAACCCCAGCTCTACAACTCAAAACACTGAGGATTCAAGTATTCAGTGATTCCCAACTGATGGTTAACCAAATCAAACAAGTATATCAAACCAAAGATACCAAACTTAGTCAATATGTGAAGAAAGTTTTGAAAATGTTCTCACTCTTTAAAGATTTCTTTGTACATCAATACCAAGAGATGATAATTCCTAAGCAGATTCACTGTCTAAGTTGGCAGCTCAAGAGGGGCCCCCGAGACTCGAATTGTGCCTATGGGATTTCAGGCCAATACCAACATTGAGGAGAATAAGCAAGAAAAAATCAAGGAACTATTAGTATTAACCCGATAATAAGCCTTGGTACAAAGACCGAAAGAAATAAACCATGAAATAATGAATAAAGAACCTGTAGTACCGATAGCACAAGAACGTTATGAAAACAAATGGATGACTCCAATTATGAATTATGTTGTTAATGGGACACTACCAACAGATAAGATAGAAGCATGAAAGTTAAAAAGGCAAGACCAAAGCTTTATCATTATGGATAGAATTATGTATAAGAAAGGCTATGCTCTTCCCTATTTGCGATGCGTAAAACCCGAGATCCGGTTGAGGATATTAGAGGAAGCGCATGAAGAATTTTATGGAGACCACACCAATGAAATTAAACTGGCCAAAAAGGTAATGATGTAAGGGTTTTACTGGCCACAACTAACCAACCAAGCAATTGACTATGTCAAAAGGGGTGAAAAATGCCAATGTTATTCGAAGATACCACGTCTCCCACCAAGTCAACTAACTCCCATTACTACACCATGGCCATTTTATGTTTGGGGAATTTATTCATTTGAGCCACTTCCAATCTCCAAAGGAGGAGAAAAATATGCTATAGTGGCAATCGATTACTTTATAAAATGGGTTGAATCACCACATTCCAAAATCACCTTTGGGAAAGTACTGAGATTTATCATTAGAAACATTGTCACAAGGTTTAGGATACCTTACAAGATAATATTCGACAACGGAACCCGATTTGAGAGTGAATAATTTTCACAATTTTGTCTAAAGAGTGGGACCGTAAAAAGTTTCTCTTCCGTCGCTTACCCAAAGGCTAACTGAGCCATTGAAGCTGCTAATAAAACGATAAAGACAATCCTGAAAAAGAGACTGAACAAGGCAAAAAGGAATTGGGTAGAGGAATTACACCTAGTTTTGTGGGCTTATAGAACATCCATTAGAACCATAATGTCATACCCTGTATTCACTAACATATGGATGCGAGGCAATGCTAACATATGGATGCGAGGCAATGCTACTAGTAGAATCGAAATACCTACTCATCGAAGGATTTCCTATGCCTTTAACCTAAACCAAGAGTTGAGAAAGGAATTTCCCGACCTAATTCATTAATTAAGAAAGGAAGCAGCCTTAAGAACGGCTGAGTACCAAAGGATAATTTCAAAATACTATAACTCAAAGGTGAAAATAAGGTCATTCAAGCAAGGGGATTTGGTACTTAGAAGAGTAATGGCCAATACAAGTGACCCATTAGATGGGACATTGGGACCAAATTGGGAAGGTCCCCTAATAATCTTCAAAGAAATACCCTCAGGGGCCTACAAGTTATGCCATCCTGATGGTAATATGGTACGAAGAACCTGGAATGCAGAACATTTGAAACCATATTTTCCGACACTGAATGAATAAAGCATTTTCAACAATGCCCCCTTTTATGATTCATTAAGAAGAGTCTACATGGTCGGGAGTAAAATTCTCCTCAAACTTGGATTACTTAAGATGATCTTCTACTGATAATGGTAAAAATCCCATGGTCATGCCGAGACGGCCTGGTCAAGGCACCTCTTGGAGGGAGGGCGTAAGCCCTTGTCCGTGTCAAAATCATAAATGGCCAGGCTAAAGTAGAAAAATCCCTTATCCACATCATGCTATGGCCAGGATAAATTGCCTCCTGGAGGGAGGAAGGGTAATCCCATGGTCCCGCCACATAATGGTCTGGTCAAGGTATCGAACAAGCCCTTAACCGCGTTAAGCTATGGCCAGGTTATGACCCTCCTAGAGGGAGGTTTGGGAAGTCCTCGGACCCTGCTTCAAAGTAAGCTAGCCGAGCGAACCGAAAATCTGGATGAAATGTCTAGCGGACTAAGAAAAGTCCATGTTTGAAATAGGCACCGCCAAAAATTGGCATCGCTTAAGTTAGCAACCACCAAAAAGGTCGGAAGTGTCAAAAATGACAAACATCCTGAAATAAGCTCTTCTTAAATAAGCATAAAATCCAACAAAGGGGTCCCGGCTTGAAATTGGCCAAAACAAATGACAAATGGACAAAGAAAACTCGGGCCTGAGAAAGCAAAAGCATGCAAGACATCCTCAAAGCTTGAATGTGGCACATTCAATGGAGAGAATCAGAAAGAATTCTCATACTTCTGCCAGACGTGTATTCTGGCCTTCTATTATCAATTACCAGAAACGGTATTCCGATCTTCTATTTTTTTTACTAGAAATGGTATTCTGGTCATTTATTATTAAGTACCAGAAATGGTATTCTGGCTTTCTATTATTATTTAACTGAAATGGTATTATGGTCATCTATTATTATTTACTAGAAATGGTGTTCTAGTATTGTATTATCAATTATCAAAATTGGAGTTGTGGTCTTCTATTATTAGTTACCGAAAATGGTATTATCATCTTCTACTATTAATCACCAGAAATGGAATTTATGACTTCTCTCATTAAATGATGCCCTCGAATTTTACTATCAAATATCAGAAAAGGATATTTTGATTATCTATTATTACCAAAAGCTATTTTTCAGATTTCCATCATCAATGCCAAAGTATATTTTTGGTTTTCTATTGCGCATTATTAAGATGTGCAACCTCCTTTCTCCTATTGCTTACTACTCGAAGCAGCCTTATGGATTTTTGTTGCTAAATGACAAGATAAGCCATTTGAACTTTTGATGTTTATAACCAAGAGTGATCTCCTAGACTTTTATTCAGGACAATTGATCATATTGGGATTCTGGTCCTCTCTCATTATTGTAGAACTTTCGATCTTTATTATCGCAACATGCAAACTTCTAAACTACCCATTCATGGTCTTTTAACATACTATTGCCAAGAAACTTTTCTTATCTATAATGAAATGGGAAGTGATTGTTGTTTGTTTCTGAATTTTTAAAGTATGAATCCCTCGGCAAAGTAGAATCAAAGTTATAAGTCAACGATATTAAAAAGATACTTATAGTATAAACTAACCAAACAAATATTATTAGTAGAATTACAGGAAGCAGGGGTAGCTCGATGATCTTAGAACTTTTGTCCTAAAGAACAAAAGCCTTCTTTACACAACGGAGGCTAAATGTTAACCATAAAATGTAAATAAAGATAAAGAAGGCACTTCAGAAAACTTCCTCATAGGTAAAGAGTGCTAGAATAACTCACGTTCCAACAACACCGAAAAGGTTATATGACACAAGGGAAGAAGAAGCACATGGCATCTTTATGTTAATATTTTCACAAGCGTGAAGGAATGAATTATTGAAGCGCAACAAAATGGCTAGATATAAAACTGCTAAGCACCTCCTAGAAAAAATAGAAAAATGGTCATGGAGCCATCCAAAGTAATACAAAGACTAGGAAAAAGAAGGTTATCCTAAACCTTTGTGAAAGGATTGAGGGAATGCAGATAACGATTTGCAACAGTTTTAAACCTTTCAGAGTAAATGGAGGGTTTTAACTTTCATCATTTTAGGAGTCATTACCTTCCAAAAGAGGTAGATAAGTCAAGACAAGGACATGTGACTTAATAACAACCATTTCAAAAGCATAATAAGCCTTCCAAACCAGTTAAAACACATATTTAGTACCTTTTGAGAAGACTGAATGTTTTAAGCAAAGGAAGCATCCATACCACAACATATGACACTCTTCCATCAACATTCTAGGAGAGCACAACTCTCGGTGATAATCAAGTAAGGGAGCAACCTTCTAGAAAAGTTGAAGGGTTTACAATGCCTTATAAGAAACCAACCCTGAGGGAAAGATGAGGAGTTCATGCATTCATTGGGAAATACAAACCCTTCGACGACATTCAATGGTCCATGATGTTGTACAATGAAATAACCTTTCGTCACGACCGAAATGTTAACAACTGCATATAAAATGCAACCTTCTGTCATCGACAAAGGTATAAGGGTGAAAGGAGGGCCACCAACATCTATAACTATTTCGAGATCTGATTTTCTTCCCTTTCTCCTATAGACTAACTACTCTTGCTTCTGTTTACCACTATGTAACCCTAATTTAGAAATCAGATTAAGGAGCTAACCTTTTAAATTTTGTATCAAATTTCACTATAAAGAAATAAAGAGAATTGTGCCTATGATCCACTTGGAATTTCAGGATAATCATGATTAGGCATTAATTTAATATTGATGGCTAATCATTTATGAATTATTTCTTATATTCTTTTTTTATTTCGAGTATATGCATGAAACTGTCGATAGACATTTTTATAAGTTCATTCTCCTTTACTTAGAATCAACCAAAAAAAAGGGGAATGTGACTTGTCAATTAATTCCAGTTATGAGTCTCATGGCATATAAAATCAGCTCTTATTATTATCTAAATATGTTTGGATGATACATTCTTTTTGAAAGGTTTTTCACAAAAGGAATATCTACCAAGGAAGCCGAAAACATTAAGAGAGTGACAGATAGAGTAACATCTCTTTTCGATGACACCGAAGTGTTCATAAACTTCTGGATAGAGTCAAAAGAGATGTTGATCAATAATTAATTACTTTCAGTTTTTGAGGGACATAGAATACAATGAAGTGATAAAGTCGAATGCTGTGTAATGAGAATAATCAGGTCAAAAGGTTCAAGTGAACTCTCAAAATACTCCAGGCGGAAAGGAAAGTTTAGTAATTCCCTAACTCTAGTTAAGCTGAAAGGTTTGGATGGAACTTTAGCCCTTCGACCTATTTAAAAGTTAATAAATTCCTTCCTTAATTTCTTCAAAGGATAAATAGTCTCCTAAAGTCCTCCGACGTTGATCATCTCAAACAATGGCCAAAATTAAGACCTTGGAACCTTTTGGCTTAGTCATTTCATTCAAAAATGTGATTTCATTCAATTGAAAGGTCGAGGCCATATTTAACAATTTAGTGTAAAGCATCGAGGATGCTAACATGAAATCTTGTTAACACATCTTATGGCTTTTAACAGCCAGATGGACTTATACAACGCTTCTGGGGCAGTCAGATGTCGGTTGTTCCTCGTTACTCTCCAAGAGGCGGCATCCAAATGGTATAGATTCTAGAGAGAAAAACCATCTACTTCTAGAAGCAATTTTCTTATGAATTCTCTTCTTAATTCTGTATTTGCAAGGACCTACTACTGATTATACGTTCTTGGAAAACATAAAGCAAAGGAAGGGTGAATCTTCGAGGGACTATTTGAGAAGATTTAATGGAATACCTTTGAGGGCTAAGGACATGAATGACAATGACAAGTTCATAGTTGTCCACTCTAGTTTAATCGAGAATACCCCCTTTGGAAGCAGCTTCTTGTCAATGGAAGGAAAGATCTACAGGACTTTCACTTTTAGGCTGATATGTTCATCTGATGGATATAATTTACTACCCAAAGAGAAAGACAATTCCCAGAAAGGAGAGGGGAAAATTTGGCTTGGACCGTAGCCGTAAAAGGGTCAGATGGGAAGAGCCAGTTGCTAATACAGGCACTTTAAACAAGCCACTATCTTACATGTATGCTACAGATAAGGGCAGAGTCAACTTTCTGACTTCCTACAAAGCTAAGAATAATTTAGATTAGAAGAAGGGAAGGGACTACTATGCATATCATAATGCTAACGACCACTAACCGAATAATTGCAGAGTTCTATCCGAAATAATTCAAAAGCTTATCTAGGAAGGCAATCTCAAAGAATTTATCCAAGATCAGCACAAAGGCCAATGAACTGAAAATGCTCCCCCGGATTGCCCGATCAACACTGTAAATGTGCTAGAGGAAGAAGTCCCACAAAGCTTAAACTTCCAAATTAATAGGATAGATGTGATCCATGGTGGGCCACATTTTGTAGAAAGTAGTAAAGGGGCTTGAAGCTAATATATTAAAGTGGCTAAGGAGGGAATTTATTATGTTCAAGAGGAACCCCAACAAAGATCCCATGTTTTAACACCCAAATGCCTAATCTGGTGGTCACCCCACAAGAGCTACGCAAAGGAGTCCATCATCCCCATAATGACCTTCTTAGGATTACTGCACGAATCGGACTGTCTATTGTCTCCAATATTTTGGTCGATACAGGCAGCATAGTTAATGTGACGACCCGGAGTTTCCAAGCATTTAAAATCGAGATATTTAATTGATTTTAAAATACTCAATAGGTAATTTTAACTTGAATTACGAATATCACGATTTAATTGATAATTAAAGTATTGAATTAAATAATTTGAATTGGATAAAATATGAAATCTGAGATTTTAAGTCTGTTAAAAAAAAAATTAAAGGCTTATGAAATTTATATTGATAATACTAAAGATAGTAAAAGTGTTAAACTTGAAATTTGGGAGAGTTTGGTTCAATTTTAAAAATATATCGTTTAAATTGAATTTAAAAATAGCCTTTCGAGGCACAGTCTCAGAATTCGACGAAACCAGTTCCTTTGGGTCCGTAATATTGGATTATTATCGGATTTCAAATTTCGTAGTGATTGGAGTTGTTGTGTGAGCGTACGACATATAAACGCGCTTAAATCTATATCGAAAGTTTAATACTTTAATTCGATTCAATTTTAAATTTTTAAACCCTATAAATATTGCCTAGTCAAATGATTTGCATCAGTTTTGTTTTAGCCGAGTATTCCTCTACAAGCCAATCTAAGATCACTCTCGAACTATTGTTTCCTCCCTTTTCCTTTTATCACTTAAAAAAAACACTTTCTCGAATTCGATAAAAAAAATAGTAATGGCCGAAGCCGAGAGAGTTGAATCAATCTCGTAACCCCCCTTTCGATTCCCTAAAGGAAAGAAATCAATGGTCGCGGTTCGAATCATCGCGGCTTCGAAAGCCTCACGACCTGAGCGGCGTCAGTGTTCATCGAAGGGGTAGGAACAGGGGAGCACGAAGTGGCAGCCGATGCTAAGTCATGACGCGAAGTCGAGCAAGGGTTGATCGATCTCGGAAGCAATCAGTTCGCGTTTCGATTTGTGAAGCTAGGGTTTAGGCCACTCAAGCATGCGATAATCGTCTGGGGTTTTGGAGCTCGTCTTCGTGCGCGCGTTCGTTTGGGCTGCGGTCGATTTAGGTATGGCATTTGATTTAATTTAATTCGATGATATTTATAAAAAAAAATTACCAGTTAAGAAAATGAGGGAACAGTAAGGTAAAGTTTATTAAATTGCTTTTACATTTTAAGTAAATCTTAATTTAACATGAACATGTGCAGGAAATAAAAATATATATATGTATGTTTTTACCCACTGCAGGAAAAATAATAATGAAATTTTATTAAGTAAATTGGATTTAAAACAGTTGCTTGATTAGATAGATATGATTTTGGAAAAAAAAATAGGAATTCTAAAATGATTGGAAACTTATATAAAATTAGATTTTTAAAATCTACATAGATTAATATAAGTATACATGAGTCCAAAATAAAAATAAAAATAATAGACTAAATAAACCTATACATATTTTGATCTACTTGTTTGATTTTAAAGATAAAATAAAGTATATCAAGGAGGTAGATTTGTTTAGTTGCTAAAAATATTTTATTAAAAGGAAAAATTTGTTTAAAATCAATTTTTTAGCTTAAAACCAAAATCATAGTTAATTAAATTAATAAATGAAAATTTAATTGTTTAACTGATTCGGATATTAATAAAAAAATTAAATGTTTATACAAGGTTATAACCCAGGAAAACAAGTTGAATTGAAGTGGTTGGCAAATGCATAGTCAAAGGTAAGTTAATCTCACTCAGTTTAAATTTAAATTTAAAATGGTTAAATTTAAATAATGGTTTGAATGGTTGAATGAATTGATGTGATGAGTATGATATTTTGGAATTGGTATATTATATTGTGCTAACGTCTGTGGATGCAGGGAAAGCAGGTTAGAGGGATCCAACTGGATCCCTCAACATTTATTATTTAATATCCTCTGTTGTTATTATTTGATATTCTATGATGAATTATATTAGGATATTGTATGCTATGGTTCGATTGGATATAATTGGGTATAGTGAATTACCAGATATATATATATTGGATTCTGGAAAGAAAATAAAAGAAGTAAATTTGTAAGTAAAATAATTATAGAAATTGAATAAAATTTAAGAATGAATCGGGAAAGAAACAATGTGCCCTTTAAAATTCTAGTAAATAAAACTCGAGTATAGAAAGGAAATTTTGAATAAACAGGGAATTAATGAATTTTAAAAATCCAATGTTATTATTTAAAAAGAACAAAACATATATTGAAATTTAAAGATTTAAGTTACTGGAAAGAATAAAGAAGACATTGGGATAAGATCTGGAATTTGTATATTTCAGTTAAAAGATTTAAAATCAAACGGAAATTAATAACATTAATAATAAAACACATAATTAATGAATTTTGAAGGAATTGAGTAAGTAAAGAGAATTAATTCAAGTAGCATAAATTGGGAATCAATTTGAAAAACTGATTTAAGTGATTGAAGATTGGAATACTCCCTGGATAACCAAGTACGTTTTCAAAGTAAATTTTTAAATATAAGATAAAAGATTAAAAGTTGTTTTAAAAAGCAAGTTTTGGAAAATTTATTATTTCTAATATTTAAATTCTAAAGTAAGTATTTCCTCTTAATCTATTATAGTAGTTATTATTTAAAGAGTGACTTAATATTTTGTTTTTAAAAGTGTAAACCTAGTTTTATATTTTATTAAGTAACTTTATTTTCAAATATTTATATGTATGTATTTTTTTTCAAAATTATTGTAGTAGTTTTAATTTAAATGTTTTAAAAGTATATATTTCAAAGTGAAGTATTTTAAGATTATTTTACAAATTTAGTTTTGTGCTTGGTAATTTGAGGAGATAGAAAACATTTGGGAAAAGTTTATTCTGGAAAGAAAGGTGGTTTTGAAACTGTTTTCAAAGGATCGAAAATAGAAATATATCTTGTGAAGATATTTTGAGTATAATAAATAATTTAAGAAATCATTTATTGGTTGATGGTTGTTTGTGAATATTTATTGATAGTTAAATAACCGACTATCAATATTGGCCAAATGCGTTGATCGTTTCGAAGAGACCGGGATCGAGATTTATTTCTCGAAAACCACTTCGATCCGGTTTGTACGTTTCGTGAAAACGATTTTGGATTCAAAGATGGAGCAGTGAAGTGCAAGGGCTAGTCGCTACTAATCCTGAGGATATTTCCAAAATGGATGTAGTAGGAATAGTGCCTTCGGTTCCGTTCGAACCCGGGACAGACTTGTAAGGATGAATGCTTTCGTAAACATTGTCAGGCGGACGATGGGCATTCTAAGAATATGTTCTAAAAGGTAACGCTTAGCCTCAAGCCTCATCAAATGGGAATGACTGAAAATCAGGGGTTATGCAGCAAGGCTAGGTGGGTAGCACCCAAGTAGGGTGAGGTCATTCCAGTCTAAATGTCTCTTATTATTTCGGCTTAGTGGGCGGTTGCTGATCCCAATGGCGGAGTGATCTCACTCGAGATTATCCAGTAAGGGATGATCCCGGCCTTGTGTTGTAGTGGAGCGGGCGTACTCCTTGGTACGGTGATCTAGGCCCCGTACTGTGACAGGTGGTACCCCAGTGCCTAGTCATTGGTTGGAAATCCATTCTCCCTACGATCCTTGTACGAGTTTTGTTTGTAGTACCCACTCCGTGGCTAGTAGCTGGAATTTAATCATGTAACAATTTCGGCTATTTTATAAGTATTTGTATATAGACCCTATTATAATATCAGAGGATTTCTATAAAAATTGTTTTAGCTATCGTAAGGTAAAAACCCGACATGTTTATTTGTGGCGTGGTCTTACTAGATGCTTTTGTTTTCAAAGGATTTTGAAACTTTAACAATTAATTGGGTGTGATTTTCTCACGCTGGTATTCCAGACTCACTCGGGTGTTATTTAACTGTAATGCTTGGGTCAGATCGAGTATTATAGGATACAGGATATGATGCTGTGGAGCTCAGGAGACGAGCTAGATGACGATACGTATAGTCGTACTTGTTATATATATATTCCGCTGTTTGAGTTGTTGTGTATTCATTGTATGTTGTTGATGTGAGCTGTGACTAATGTACTTTGGTGATGTAATATATGTAAGCAGATATATTTGATTTTGAGTAAAGATTATTTACTACATATTATATTTTATTCCGCTACGATGGTTAGATTCTGATGTTG
This sequence comes from Allium cepa, assembly GCA_030765085.1. Lineage (NCBI taxonomy): Eukaryota > Viridiplantae > Streptophyta > Magnoliopsida > Asparagales > Amaryllidaceae > Allium > Allium cepa. Next base: position 703,876,966 of record CM060938.1, on the reverse strand, counting down.
ATTTTGTTTTCTCTTCTTCTACCTCTTCTTTTTAAACCCAAATGGTTCATATTTCTATGCAACTTGAGTTGATTGTTGTAGAATAGTGTTGACTCAAGGGGTATGGATTTGCGGGTTGTTACAGTTGGTATCAGAGCTTAGGTTGGCGATAACCTTGGCTCTGTTTGGAATTACTCATAGAATAGAGTCTATAGTACTCTATAATGAGTTTGAGCATATTAATAGATATGAGTGCGTATTTGTTAGTGAATATAAATTGTTTTAATATTGTGTTGATTGATTTATCGAGTGGCATATGAACCTTCGTCAACACAGTCTGCGCAACTGTATCGAAAGGGTTTCTAAACACTTGAGTAGAACGATTGACACGATATTGTTTAAATGTGGGTGAATGAAATAATTTTACCCAAAAATATATCTTGATATAAAGAAAAGCTTTTGTAAACTATTTTAGCAAATATATGGTTGCTTGGATGTTAGAAATGATAATATTGAATTATTATCATTGAAAAGTAAAAATTTAACTAGAAATAGAAAATATAACCAAAGTTAAGGAAATAAACACATTATAAAATATAAAATTCATAAATATGAATTATAAATGAAATTTATAAATTGAAATATAATCAAATAAGAATTTGTATGAGCAGAAGCTATGCAAATGAATTGTAGTAAAATTAAATTAAGCAGGATCTGGAAATTTAAATTCCTGAGATTTGAAAGTGTTTTAAAGATAAATGATAGCATTATCATTTTGGAGATATTTCTGAAAAGAAATTTGTTTTAAATGGATTTTGAAAGTGATATAGCATTGAAATCACTTGGATCATTGGAAAATAATTCTGATGATGACGGCCGCATCATCAGTATTCATTTTTCGAATTTCTAAGTGATAGATTGCTGCCAAAATTTTGATTTGCTCAGAACAGCTAGTTGTTTTTGAAAATTTTAAAAGAAATATGTTGGGGATAAAAACAGGATTGGTTTAAATTTTGAGAAGTGTGATTTGGGATGTTGAAAATTTCAAAATGATTTGAAAACCAAAGTCGGGTGTTTAAAAATCCTGATGAGATAGTTGTAAACTTATAAATTGAGATGAGTTTTAAATCAGGAAGGAAAAATAAGCTTTGAATGTTGAAATTTAACTTTAAAGTAAAAATTTAAAAATGAAATTAACTTGGATTGGGAAATAAAATTTAACTGGATTGAAGTAATTGAGTAGGTTGGAAATAATATCCAGTTGTATTCAAATTAAGTTGAAATCGAATTGAGTTAAATAAATCTGAGTTAAAATAAAACTGAATTGGAATAAAAATTCAATTGAGTTATCGAATGGAATTAGATTCTTACCTAAATAAAATATGATAAGTTGGATCAGAATAGGGTTGGAATAAATAAATCAGAATAACTTATAAAAGAATTAAAAATGTATGGAATAAATTATGTTTGAGTTATAAATAAGTGTAAAACTCGAGTCAAAAAGAAAAGAAGAATATATTCAAGCCTATAATGAATGGAATCGTGTAAATAATAAGTTGTGACTTATAAAATTGAAAATGGAATACAAATCCAAAATAAATATTGTTGGATGAATTGAAAAATAAAATAAAAATCCAAACTTGAATTATAAAATAAATGTGAACTTAAGAAAATTTAAATGAAGAGATTTTGAGATTAAATTCAAGTTCTAGTTTATAAGTTGGTAAAAGACTATTTAGATAATAAATTAGACAATGAAATATGTAATGAGAACCCAATGCAGTTAAATAAAAGCTGAATTGTGAGTTAATAATGAAGATTGGAAATAAAACTCAAGTTATAAAATTAAATTCGATTCAAATTGTTGATGAAATTGAATTGTGAGTTCATAAAAGCGAATGGTAATTTGGAATGGCTAATGGATTCAAACTTGAGTTATAAACTAAAAATTTGACTTGGAGTGTTAACAAATTAGATATAATTGAAATGTATCGAATACAAATGAAATTGGATTAAAATAACAATGGTTTAAATGTGCAAATAAAATCCAAATAAGTGAAGATAACTTGGAAAATAGCCAGGTAATAAATTGAATGAGCTAAATCTAGAAAGTTAAAATGTATAATAACCAATCAAATAAATTTGTAGTTTGAAATGGGATTGGATTAAAATAGAATCAAGTTAAATTGAAAAGAGAACTTTGTTTGCAAAATGAGAATGAGCTTAAGTGTAAAAATTGAATAAATTGAGGTTAATTGACTTAAGCTAAATGAATGAAGCAAGGTTGAATAGAATTCAACTTAAACAAAGTTTAATAATATTTGATTGGTTTTAAACCAAGTAAAAATAAATTTGGATCGGAATAAAATTCGGCGGGTTGCCGATAATATTTAAAGGAATGAAATTCTTAAATAAGTAATTGTAAACCATTTAACTTAGAGTCAATAAGAAAAATAGAATGGTTTTAAATGAAATGGTTATTGAATGAAATAGCTTGGTCTTTGAGCTAAATAAATAGTTTGGAATAAACAAATTTGGAATGTGTCGAGCTAAGTATATGATTGTGAATGGATTATAATAAAAAGGAAATTTAATTGGTAATGGAGATGGAACCTAAGTTGTTAATGGTTTTGAATGGACTAGTTTGGTTAATAAAATTGAAATGCAATGAAGCTGAGAATATATAGATTGTGAATAAATTTGAAAATGAAATAGAATTAAGTATAAATCGAGTTGAAATCCATTTAAATTGGTTATAAAACATAAATATTTGTTTGTTCACATAGATTTTTTCAAATTTGCATAGAATAAATATCATGGGATGTAAATGGAGGTGATTAAAATTCTATGAATTACTAGGAGTGAAATAAATTGATTTTGAAAGCAATGGAAATTAAATATGGATTGAGTTTGCTTAAGAATAAATTAAATGTAAGCGATTGAGTTTTAAACCATTCAAATTTGAATGAAAATGGTTTGTAAATTAATTGAAATAGTTGAATTACTATGAAAGTTGTAAAAATTGCTGACGGGAAGGTTGGATGTGCATTTCTTTAGAATTCATATGTTTTAACCATTGCAACTAAGTGAAATATAGTTAAACTGCATATATTCGGCACTTACATGTTTAAATTGAGTATGTACAGGTACCTGGAAGCCGTGAGGCTGGATTTGGTTGCATTAACTGCTAAATAAATAAGCTGCATGCTTAAAAATGCTAAATAAGGTACGCCTACGCAATTAAAATAGGAAATATGAATTGTTTTTTTGTTTTTCCGACCGTGTGGGTCGATGTATATATATTTATCTCTTTTGTCAAATTGCAAAAGCTCCTCCGTACAAAGGAGATTCTGCCAAAAAATTTCAGAAATTTTGGGAGTTAGAAATTTTTTGAAAAATTTGGAAAATTTTTGTTAACGACAAAACAATTTCAAACTAGAAATTGAAATAAGTTAGTGAATGAAACTAATTAAAATAATGACATGAATTAGTTATAAATGAAAAATAAAATTTTGCATTTGGAGTTGAAAATAAATTGAATTCGTATGAAAATAAAAGAATCAAGTTGAATAGAAATAGATATAAACTAAAGTGGAAGATGAAAATAAATATAAGGAGCATATAAAATGCTTAAATTAAACTTTAGAGGGAATGTTGAAGTCTTAAATGGAAATTGATACTACCAATGTAATTTAAGTTAATATTGGAATGAATAGATATTGGCATTTTGTGAGAAAGTGGATAAAATGTTTTGGATTGTTCTGAATAGCAGGATATGCAGGTATTATAAAGGGAAAAGAGAACTGGTTTTTAATTTCAAGAAGATAAATTTGAAATGCTCGACAAAAAGATATGTATTTAAATTTGGTATGAAATTTGATTGGGATTTGGTTTGAGCCACTTGGCCTTTTTGTTTTCTTTTTGATTTGGGAGGCCGTAGAGCCATTTTGTAGTTGTACCGAGCTAGCCACGCAAAGGAGACGCTGGCAAAAAAATTCGGAAATTTAGGGAGTTAGAAAAATTTTGGAAAAATTTTTGATAATCCAAAATTTGGTTGTAAATTGAACCATGAATGGTTAAACAAACAGTATAGTTTGAAACTTTGGGAGAGTAGAGAAGTTAATAAGAATAATAATGGATCTTTTATAAGAAGATAGTGGATAAGATGTTGAATTGTTAGAAACTGTTTGGTTTCGGGGAAAAAGTAAACGGGTATTGGACCATTCTTCCAAACTTGTAATTTCGGGGACGAAATTCATTTAAGGGGGGAGGAATGTGACGGCCCGGAGTTTCGAGCATTTAAAATCGAGATATTTAATTGATTTTAAAATACTCAATAGGTAATTTTAACTTGAATTACGAATATCACAATTTAATTGATAATTAAATTATTGAATTAAATAATTTGAATTGGATAAAATATGAAATCTGAGATTTTAAGTCTGTTAGAAAAATAAATAAATTAAAGGCTTATGAAATTTATATTGATAATACTAAAGATAGTAAAAGTGTTAAACTTGAAATTTGGGAGTGTTTGGTTCAATTTTAAAAATATATTGTTTAAATTGAATTTAAAAATAGCCTTTCGAGGCACAGTATCGAAATTCGACAAAACCAGTTCCTTTGGGTCCGTAATATTGGATTATTATAGGATTTCAAATTTCGTAGTGATTGGAGTTGTTGTGTGAGCGTACGACATATAAACGCGCTTAAATCTATATCGAAAGTTTAATACTTTAATTCGATTCAGTTTTATTTTTAAACCCTATAAACATTGCCTAGTCAAATGATTTGCATCAGTTTTATTTTAGCCGAGTATTCCTCTACAAGCCAATCTAAGATCACTCTCGAACTATCGTTTCCTCCCTTTTCCTTTTATCACTTAAAAAAAAACACTTTCTCGAATTCGATAAAAAAATAGTAATGGCCGAAGCCGAGAGAGTCGAATTAATCTCGTAACCCCCCTTTCGATTCCCCTAAAGGAAAGAAATCAATGGCCGCAGTTCGAATCATCGCGGCTTCGAAAGCCTCACGACCTGAGCGACGTCAGTGTTCATCGAAGGGGTAGGAACAGGGGAGCACGAAGGCGGCGGCCGATGCTAAGTCACGACGCGAAGTCGGGCTAGGGTTGATCGATCTTGAAAGCAATCAATTTGCATTTTGATTTGTGAAGCTAGGGTTTAGGCCACTCAAGCATGCGATCATCGTCTGGGGTTTTGGAGCTCGTCTTCGTGCGCGCGTTCGTTTGGGCTGCGGTCGATTTAGGTATGGCATTTGCTTTAATTTAATTCGATGATATTTATAAAAAAAATTACCGGTTAAGAAAATGAGGGAACAGTAAGGTAAAGTTTATTAAACTGCTTTTACATTTTAAGTAAATCTTTATTTAACATGAACATGTGCAGGAAATAAAAAAAAAAAATATGTATGTTTTTACCCACTGCAGGAAAAATAATAATGAAATTTTATTAAGTAAATTGGATTTAAAACAGTTGCTTGATTAGATAGATATGATTTTCGAAAAAAAAAGAAAGAAAAATAGGAATTCTAAAATGATTGGAAACTTATATAAAATTAGATTTTTAAAATCTATATAGATTAATTTTATAAGTATACATGAGTCCAAAATTAAACAAAAATAGACTAAATAAACCTATACACATTTTGATCTACTTGTTTGATTTTAAAAATAAAATAAAATAAATAAAGTATATCATGGAGGTAGATTTGTTTAGTTGCTAAAAATATTTTATTAAAAAGGAAAAATTTGTTTAAAATCAAATTTTTAGCTTAAAACCCAAAATCTTAGTTAATTAAATTAATAAATGAAAATTAAATTGTTTAATTGATTCAAATATTAATAAAAAAATTTAAATGTTTATACAAGGTTATGACCCAGGAAAACAAGTTGAATTGAAGTGGTTGGCAAATGCATAGTCAAAGGTGAGTTAATCTCACTCGGTTTAAATTTAAATTTAAAATGATTAAATTTAAATAATTGTTTGAATGGTAGAATGAATTGATGTGATGAGTATGATATTTTGGAATTGGTATATTATATTGTGCTAACGTCTGTGGATGCAGGAAAAACAGGTTGGAGGGATCCAACTGGATCCCTCAACATTTATTATTTAATATCCTCTGTTGTTATTATTTGATATTCTATGATGAATTATATTAGGATATTGTATGCTATGGTTCGATTGGATATAATTGGGTATAGTGAATTACCATATATATATATATATATATATATATATTGGATTCTGGAAAGAAAATAAAAGAACTAAATTTGTAAGTAAAATAATTATAGAAATTGAATAAAATTTAAGAATGAATTGGGAAAGAAACAATGTGCCCTTTAAAATTCTAGTAAATAAAACTCGGGTATAGAAAGGAAATTTTGAATAAACAGAGAATTAATGGATTTTAAAAATCCAATGTTATTATTTAAAAAGAACAAAACATATATTTGAAATTTAAAGATTTAAGATACCGGAAAGAATAAAGAAGACATTGGGATAAGATCTGGAATTTGTATATTTCAGTTAAAAGATTTAAAATCAAACGGAAATTAATAACATTAATAATAAAACACATAATTAAGGAATTTTGAAGGAATTGAGTAAGTAAAGAGAATTAATTCAAGTAGCATAAATTGGGAATCAATTTGGAAAATTGATTTAAGTGATTGAAGATTGGAATTCTCCCTAGATAACCAAGTACGTTTTCAAAGTAAATTTTTAAATATAAGATAAAAGATTAAAAGTTGTTTTAAAAAGCAAGTTTTGGAAAATTTCTTATTTCTAATATTTAAATTCTAAAGTAAGTATTTCCTCTTAATCTATTATAGTAGTTATTATTTAAAGAGTGACTTAATGTTTTGTTTTTAAAAGTGTAAACCTAGTTTTATATTTTATTAAGTAACTTTATTTTCAAATATTTATATGTATGTATTTTTTTTCAAAATTATTGAAGTAGTTTTAATTTAAATGTTTTAAAAGTATATATTTCAAAATGAAGTGTTTTAAGATTATTTTACAAATTTAGTTTTGTGCTTGGTAATTCAGAGGAGATAGAAAATATTTGGGAAAATTTATTCTGGAAAGAAAGGTGGTTTTGAAACTGTTTTCAAAGGATCGAAAATAGAAATATATCTTGTGAAGATATTTTGAGTATAATAAATAATTTGGGAAATCATTTATTGGTTGATGGTTGTTTGTGAATATTTATTAATAGTTAAATAACCGACTATCAATATTGGCCAAATGCGTTGATCGTTTCGAAGAGACCGGGATCGAGATTTATTTCTCGAAAACCACTTCGATCCGGTTTGTACGTTTCGTGAAAACGATTTTGGATTCAAAGATGGAGCAGTGAAGTGCAAGGGCTAGTCGCTACTAATCCTGAGGATATTTCCAAAAAGGATGTAGTAGGAATAGTGCCTTCGGTTCCGTTCGAACCCGAGACGGACTTGTAAGGATGAATGCTTTCGTAAACATCGTCAGGCGGACGATGGGCATTCTAAGAATATGTTCTAAAAGGTAACGCTTAGCCTCAAGACTCATCAAATGGGAATGACTGAAAATCAGGGGTTATGCAGCAAGGCTAAGTGGGTAGCACCCAAGCAGGGTGAGGTCACTCCAGTCTAGATGTCCCTTATTATTTCGGTTTAGTGGGCGGTTGCTGATCCCAACCGCGGAGTGATCTCACTCGGGATTATCCAGTAAGGGATGGTCCTGGCCTTGTGTTGCAGGGGAGCGGGCGTGCTCCTCGGTACGGTGATCTAGGCCCCGTATTGTGACAGGTGGTACCCCAGTGCCTAGTCATTGGTTGGAAATCCATTCTCCCTACGAGCCTTGTACGAGTTTTGTTTGTATTACCCACTCTGTGGCTAGTAGCTGGAATTTAATCATGTAAAAATTTTGGCTATTTTATAAGTATTTGTATATAGACCCTATTATAATATCAGAGGATTTCTATAAAAATTGTTTTAGCTATCGTAAGGTAAAACCCCGACATGTTTATTTGTGGCGTGGTCTTACGAGATGCTTTTGTTCCTCTAAGTTAACAAGGATGTGTTTGCTCTGTCACATTCCGATATGATGAGAATTGATCCAACTGCAAAGTTCCATGCCCTTAACATCAACCCAGGAGCAACCCCCATAAGGCAGAAAAGAGAAAATTAGATAAAGTTCAAACAAAAGCTCTAAAGGTAGAAGTTGATAGGCTCCTTGAAAATTGGTTAATCCGAGGGATATGTTACCCCAAATGGTTAACCGACCCAGTTCTGGTGAAAAATTCAAATGGAAAATGGAGGACATGCACAGATTACACAGTTCTAAACAAAGCATGCCCAAAGGATTATTTCCCGCTACCACGAATAGGTCATTTAGTGGATGCAATGAGTGGACACAAGTTCTAACACCCTATATTTTTATAACATTATTTAGAATGTTTAATTTTAAAATAGAATAAAATAATTTAGAGATTAGTAAGTTGAGAATTGATTAGCTAAGGGTGTCTGTGTCATGTTATTATGCAAATTAAAATAAGAAAACATAAGCAAATGTGTTAGGAAATGAGAAGGGCGATATAGGAAATAAGGAAAGGCATGTAACCTAAACCCATAGGAATGAAACTCGTGTTCATTTTATTCTCTTTCAAACTAAAAATACCTAAGGCTGGCCACCATTATTGTTTTCAAGGGAAGAAAAAGCTAGAATTCAAGTGAAGGAAGATAATCAACATAATCAACATCAAATCTCACATTTTGTAATCTCAAAGCTAAGGTGAATAATTATATTATCCTATTTTTTTGTAGATTTTGAATTTGAGAATTAGATCTGAAATGTTTTGGCCAGTATATGCCATGTTTTGATGATTAAAGTTATATATATATATATGTTTGTTGATCAATTATATATGACCATGTTAGTTTTTATGATATGCTTGACATGAAAACCCTATTAGATGACATCTAAATGCCTTGAAAATTTAAATATAGGTCAGAATAATATTCTAGAGATGGGTTTCAATTTTCATAATTTTTTGAATTAATGTGGATTTTTATAAATATTCTAGTGAGGAAAATGATTTATTTAGTTATTAATTATTCACAAATAGAATAATTATTATTTAGGTTTGAAATTGTGATACTGTTGGAAAACATATTGAAATAGATTTTGTAAGATTTTTATAGATTTTCCCCAAGTTATTTGAACAATATGTAAAATTATTTAAGGTATGAGACTTAAATGTTTTTTATATTTAATTAAGGAGAAAGGGTCATTTTATAAAATAAAATTATTGTTTAATTCATAAATTAGTGGTAGCACTTTTCTGAAAAACATTTGTTAACCAATAAGATTTGGACAAACAAAGGTAGGTTAGTTGAAAATTCATCCTTCTTAAGTTAAAAACAAAGAAGTCGTACTTCAACTTGTTTCAGCCAATTCTGGCATTAAACCTTCCACCCCAGACCTCCCAAAAAGATCAGGAGATTCATAGCTTTTGACAAGGTCAAACTAATACAAATGGTATTAAGTTACTTGGTATACAATGAATTGGATAAGGTCGATGGGTTCTTAGACGAAAGGTTATGGCCAAAGTGGTTGGGGTATTTTTGTTTTATAAACTAAATCTTTCATCCGCTTTGCTTTCGAATAAGGGCTTTCGACTTGGTTGCTCTCGACCAGGTCAATTGTTTAAAGGAAAGGTCTTAAACCTTTTAACATAGCTGAGAGGTTACTACTGCTTTATCACTACATTGTTTTGAAACCTTTTGAGACAGTCGAAAGGTTACTGTCGCTTTGTTTTGTTTTGAGCCATTCGACAAATACGAAAGGTTTACTTGTTTTAAAACCAGCTTCTTCTCCCAATGCTTTCAAAGGGAAGCTTTGACTTAGGTGATTTACCCATGTTTTCTAAGTAAAGAATAACCAATATTTCGAAGTAGTGCTTTCAACAAAGTCGAAAGGTTGCTTCTAATGCATTCGAAATGTTTTAAAAGAAGATTTTCCACTTGTTTTAAATTGAATTCAGTAAGTCATTGAAAGGCTTTCTTTGACAAACTTCAAAAGGTTTTAGTTGAATGATTTCGAAAGGTTTGATGGTTGACTTCGAATGGTTTGAATTTAATGGATTCGAAAGGTTTGAGTCCAATGATTTCGAAAGGTTTGATTCAATGGTTTCGAAAGGTATAGTTGGATGGATTCGAAAATTTTGAATTCCATAATTTCGAAAGGTTTATTTTGAATGAATTCGAAATGTTTGAGATGGAAGGCTTTCTAAGGTTTTTCTAAGGCAATGTTTTAAAGTGGTTTATAAAGGAGGTGTCCAAAGTTTTATTGCTTTCGAAAGGTTTGTTTCTCAATGGTTTTGAAGGGTTTCCGGAGTGTTTTTGAAAAGTTTTAGATTTGATTTCGAAAGGTTTTTACTTGGCTTTGGAAGGAGGTACTTTCATATGTTTAAATGTTTCCATGAACTAAGGTTTGAGTAAAGAATATATACAACACGGTGATATGATTTTGAGTAAAGTATAAAGATTGTATACTTTTCCTTGTCTGAGTATGATTTAATGGTTTTAAATCACTTTAAAAATGTTTTCAAGGAAAACTATGGAAGGGGATCCTTAAGACAAAAAGGCATAGATATTAAAATACCAACATAGATATTAAAATACCAGATGAGACTTGTATGGGGTCGGGCCCTATACATTTGCTAATAGCTCCAGGTAATTGATGTGCACGTAAATTTCCATATTTTTACCACCATATTTACTCTACTTAAATTAAATAAATGATCATATTGGGTATTTTAACTTGCTTTAACCAAAATCCATATTAATTCCAAATTGTCGCATATCCATCTTCATATAGGGGCAAAACGATCATTTGTGTGCATGTTGTGGGGTCGGGCCCTATTCATTTACTTTCATGTTGTAGTGTAGATCTCTTCTCTTTTATGCAAGTAGAATAATTTTTCCTTTCATTTTGCTCTCTTTTTCCCCTTCATTTGGCTTTCACGTTTTTAGCTACATTTGTTAATAAAATGACAAATATGAGAAGCTAAACCCCTTCAATTTTGGGATAATGAAGCTTTCAACATTTTGTTAATTTATGCTCTCTTTTTGTGCTTAATGATGATGATAGAAGTGGTTTTATTTTTTGTTTATGCTTTGAATTCGATAGTCTATATTGTTGACACCAAATAGACTATGCCTAAACAATCACTAACACAAATGTCTCTTCATCAATATATGATTATGGCATAAGAAAGTGATTTGAAATTAAAATTTGATGGTCTATGTTTCTAATCAATAATTAATAGGCCATACTTAAAATAGATTTCATTTTCATTTTCTTTATCAAGTTTCATGAAAGTTAGTAAGTGTTTTAAGGGGTGTGTTATAGTTTGATGACTTATGTTGGCTAATTAATAGCTCAAATATGTCATACTTATGATAAACACATCAATTAAAACACGAATGACCATAAAAAAGAGATCATAATTTCTTGTGTTGAACTAAATGATCTAGAGAGTGGACTTATTCTCTAAATTGTCATTTAACTCTCATATTTGCATTTCTTTTCTTTTTGTTAGTTAGTTCATTTTCTCATTTTCTAGCTTAAACACACTCTTCAACTTTGGTTTAATTTGATTGAATAGAATTTTAAAATCACTAATTCCCTGCGGATCGACCCGTATTCGCTACGTGCTACACTCGTACACCATGCGCTTGCAGTTATTTTTTAATTTAAATACGTTCGACGGTTTTCTAAACCGATAGAATTTCCGTCGACGAACAAGTTTTTGGCGCCGTTGCCGGGGAGTTGATTTGATTTTGATTTCTATTCTTCGAACTATTTTTGTTTAGTTTTTGTGTGTTTATAATTTGTGTGTGTTTGCATTTAAAAAAAATTGTGTGTTTATTTGATTTCTGTTTGCATTTTGATCTAGTGTTTGTTGTTGTTCTATTTGCATTTGCACTTGCATTTCTATTCCAAAAAAAAAGTACAAAATTTCAAAACAAAACAAAAATATTTTGTTTCCATTTCATTCATTTTACAATTTACATTGCAATCACAATTTACAGTTAAAAAAAAATTGTTACATTGCACTGTTGCATTCCCCTCTCTGTTTACTGTTTGCATTTAACTGCTCCTCACCACTACAAACTGTGTAGTGCCATCCTCTCTTCAAACTGCTTTCAACCAGTCACCACCCACTGCCCCAAACTATTCCTCCCTGAACCATACTTCATACATCTGTACAGTTCAGTGCCATCCCCTGCCTCACTGTTATAGCTTGCCTCCTTCACAATAATTTCAACAATACCTCCTTGCCTTTCCATAACTTCCGCATCTCCATTCCAAACCATCAACCAAACTGCAGTTCTATCAACTTCATACAACAACCTCCCTAAATTCCCACTGCTACCCATTCATTCATCACCACAGACCACCTTTTACCCACAAAATGTTTCAAATTTCATCATCAAACCAATACATACATCTCACCATTTGTCTTAACTGTTGCCACAAACCACTTCATATCCATACCAAACCTCTGCACATATCATCTTCTTCATCCAGACATCAAGCCAAACATCACCATCCATACTTACAGCATACATACGTAATCTTCATACCTCCTGCAAAACATTCATTCCATACCTCAACACCTTCCTAACATCGAGCTACAACATCCCCTGAAACATCTCAACAAACCCCACAGCTTTATACATACCACGCTACAACAACTACATCATTCTCCTACTTCACTGACATTCACTGAAATACTCTCGGCAACATCATCTCCAAACACATTCTCCTACATCTACATACACTTCACTTCCAACTCCTCAACTTCACAACAACTTCACCACATCCCCTACTCATTGTCATATCAGCCAAATCATTTCACCAACAAACATTCATACATCATCACTGGACCGTTCATACATCATCACTGGACCGTTTATACATCAAAGTTTCACACATCCACACATTCATACATCTTCTGCTATCTGCTTCAACCTCTACTTTACAGTTCATCCAACAAGCCTATGTCCCTCTCTACATCAGATAACCACATCAATCACCTTCATCATAAAACTGCAACACACCCATTCGCACTTCTCAAACAACATCACCCTCAGCCTAACCCATACACACCATCATTCATCAAAAAAAACAAAAAAATCCTCATACAAACTGCTGCCTCACATAAACAAGCCTCTGCTATCCACGTTGCAACTCTCATCAACCATCACAATGCCATAAATCACAACCATTCAATCCTCAATCAACATATAACCACTTCACACTGCCTGACCTCTGCCATTCTCCACTACAACCAATACACTTCTACTACATTCAACAGCCATCACTTGCCTTTAGATATCACCACCATATCAACTCAGTCACTTGTTTACAGCATATCACTCTGTTTCCTTACTGCCATTTCCCCATCAACTGTACTTAACTTCCTTCTCCAGCAACATCCTTACTCACCTGACTACAGTAATCTCCCCCATATTCCTTACCCCTATCTACAACCACTATTCTCCAAACCACTGAAACAACACACCACCCTCCACTTCCTCAAAATTGTGCATCCAAACCATAATTCTTCCCACCATCTGCCACAATCCTTCAAACAACAAGTCTGATCAACTTCGACTTCAACACAAAACCATCACCACCCCAAACATCACCTGTTCAACCACAACATCACTATACCACCACAACTTCAACTCTCCGTTCAACTCCTCAACAACTACTGCCCTGAAATACTCCATCACTGCACTGACAACTACCCAAAGTACACTTACACACCCTCCCGATCAACTGCTACAACACGCGAACCACATCAAAAACCATCTCCCTGCTTCTCGATCGTCGTTGCCCCACCCATATACAAAACATCTCCACCAGAAACAGCACGGCCTCCCTCAATCTCGCCAATCACCTCGACCTCCAGTAACCCACCACACCCCGATACTCAATCTCGAAAACTTCGGAGCCCGGAATCGCAAAATCCCCATCCTCGAATAGCAGAATCGAACAGTCAAAACCCCAATTCACCTCCTTCAATTCGAACAGCAGAATAGCGAACTCAAAGCAATCGGTCGCAGCACCTCCTCAATCCGCCTAATTCGCCAAGTCGACCTCCCAATCGCCAAAAAAAAAAACAGCCTGCAAATCGCCGACTCTAATTTATGCTTTGCTTCAATTACAATTCGCGTTTTATTTATTTTTATTTTAAAAAAAAGGGAGGAGGAGAGAATTGATACTGGTCTGGAGTTTTGTAGCCTTTGTGCTATGCGTGAGTTTGATTTGTTTGGTTTGGTAGCGATAAAGTGTGGGATAGCTTTCTTTTGGGCCAGGTTGTAGGCCTAAATATAATATATTTTTTTTGTTTCTTCTTTTAACTTTGGTTTTGTTTGAAAAGTATTTGTTCTTCTAAACTTTTTTTTAACTTTCCTTTCCTTTTGTTTTGTTTTTTCCTTAAAAAAAATATATTTTGTTTTATTTTAGTTTGTTTTGTTTTGAAATTCATCCTTATATATTAAAAAAAGAAAAAAAAGAAGGGTAATTTGTTTTGTTTTGTTGTGTTTTATTTTGTTTTCAAGTCGTTTCATTTTAGTTTCTCTTTGTTAAAAAAATTGTATATGTATGTGTGTGTGTGTGTGTGTCTTGCTTTTATTTTCAGGTTGCAGAAGCAGATAAGGAAGGAGTAGAAGTGCTTGTTAAAATAAATTAAATGCTTTACTGAGCTTGTCCAAAAAAAAATAACTGCTTGCTTATTTATAATTTTTGTTTTGCCTTGCATTGTATATATCTATTATTTTTGTTTGTCTTGCATTGTTGTTTACTTGCATTTAAAAAAAATACATTCGTAGTTGCATTTTTAATTCACGTTTAATTTCTGCTTTGCATTTCATCCTAGAATTTTGATTAATAACAACAGTTAGACATCGACAACACTTAATTGTATATTGACAATTTGTCTTCTTTGAACAATTTAATTTCTTGGAATCTAGGCTACGGCAGAGTAATAACCATTTATAAATATTACGGTGATTGTTAAATATTATAGTGGTCTTTCCTCTGAAGGTACTTAAACTTTCGGCTGCATTGCTACGGTGATTCGTGGTGCACCGATAACCCCTGTCCGTTACCTGGCTGAGAACTATCTTGTTATCTAAGACAATTTGTGATTATACAATTTTGGGTTAACCTAGGATAAATCATTTGTAATTAACCCTTGCATTCATTTAGTTGCATTAGTTCATGCATATTTAAAAAAAAAATTCAAAATCCAAAACTAAAAAAAATTGTAAATATTCCTTTTCCTTTGAAATTTTTAAATCTTTTTCTTTGAAATTTCAAAAAAAAATCCATAAAAAATTTAGAAAAACCAAAATTCAACAAAAAAATTTGAAAAATAAAAATAGATTTCCCTTTTGAAAAATAAATTCTTTTTGTAAATAATTTTTGCTTATAAAAAAAACCAAAAAACATTCTTGAAAATGTCAGAATTTCCATATTCACTTGAATTTTACAATAGTTTTGAAAATCAATATAATCCATATGATTTCAGTCCAAATTCGTATGGATATTTTAACAACAACTATTGTGTAAATAATTCAAATTTCGAACAACAAAATTTTCAAACCAATGACCAACCTTCGACTCTTGAAAATAGCATTGAAAAGATTTCATCTTTACTCGAACTTTCTACACGACAAAATCAAGAGATAACTGATTTATGTAATTCTTATTTGTGTAATAACTCGAGTCAAGGATTTCAAAATTTGAACTCAATTCAAAATTCAAACGATTACGATTTTAACCCATGCCAATTTAATTTCGAACTCCAAAATGAATTTCAAACTCAATATTAAAATGGGAACAGCTTTTCAAACGAATTTCGCAATGGGAATAATCTTAACCATGTTACGAGTGAAATTTTTTGATCTTGACAAATCCAAATCGAAAATTCTCAATTTAATAACTACAAATTGGATTTTGTTGAACAAATGAATGAAATTTACGATGATCACACGGATTTGTTGTTTGAAACTTATATGAAACAGTGTGAACAACAAAATCAAATCTCAACGTATGATGAGTCAAGTGATAATCCATTTTTACCACAATTGACGATTTTCAAACAACAACTTTTGAAACTGAAAATAACAATCTTAATGAAGTTGTTGAAAACACGGTAATTGAGTTGGATTTCAATACTTTTGAGGGTGCGAAACTCGATTTAAATTTCGATCTTCCTTTTTCTGAAAATTTGAATACAACAACTTTGGATTTTGAAATGGATATATGCGATGAAGTTGTTGATAATTCAACAAAGGAAGATGAATTTAACGAACATGAGTTTTACGGAATTTACGAAAATGAGTCATTAAATTTTGATGGGGAATATTTCGATCACCATTTTGACTTTGAAACCAATAATTTGGAAGAAGTTTTCAATGATAAACTTGAATTTCAATTTGGTGAAAATAAATGTGAATTTCAATCAATTGTTTTATCAACCCCAAAAATCATTGAAAACAAAACAACTCATTCAAGTTTCAATAAAACAACATTTGTTTTTCCAAATCAACATTCAACTTCGATATCTTTTACGGTTTGGTTTTTCGTGCTTAAGCTGTGTCTCACACATTTGATGCGACAAATGAATCGGTCTTTAGAAGACCGTTTCATTTACTTTTTGACTGTATACTTTCTCATCTCTTGTAAATAATAATCTTTCATATAAATATTGGATTTTTATTTTATTTTTCTCCTTCCACTTGGGTTGACTGTGGGGACACAGTCAAAATCAAGTGTAGGGGGAAGACCCATCTTCAATTTTTTTATTTTTTATGGTTTATTTTTGCTTTAAAATTTCAAAAAAAAATCACAAAAACAAATTTTATTTTGATTTATTTTTAAAAGAAACACTAAGATAAATATATGGCTTTGGTTTATTAAATTGAAATTTTTGGAAATTTATTTGTCTAAACAAAAATAAAAATGAAATTTGATTACAAATAATAATAGTTTAACTAGTATATAGGAAGATTCATTCGTGTTAATTATGAAGTATATCCTAATTGAAAATCTTTGTTTTAAAAAGTGGTTGATTTAAAGTAAAGGTTCTTAGTTAAATGGTGATAAGATGATTCTGCAAAACTATCTCTCTCTTAAAAAAATTTAAAAAATAAAATAATAACAACGTCCAAGTATTCACTCTCATTTAAAAGTCTTCACGGTTATGCATGGGTGAATTACATGGAATCTTTGATTATGTGCTTTCATACTCATTTAAAAGTCCTCACGGTTATGCATGTATGGAACAGATGTAAAAAAGAAAAAGAAAAAAAAGAGAACGGTCTTAATAAAACCACCTACGGTCAATAGGTGTATGCACGAAAGTGTGTGCACTCGCCATGCTCTGTACTCCCTCACATAAGCCCGAAAGGAAGTGCATGGGTGGTATATCTGGCCTCAGTTTATCTGAGCTAGGTGTGTAATTTTTCTTGCAAATAATGAGAGAGCAAACAATTGAAATCCTAACACTATTTTTACTTATTTGGTTTGATTTGTTATTGAAAAGAAATTAAAATACCACTTTGATAAACTTTGATAATCAACTAAGGATCCATTTCATAGTTACACTGTGTTATTAACCTAAATAATGAGTTAAATATTGTCTATTTGTTATGATAACTGGATTTTTGTTGGAAATTTTGACGATTAAATGACATAAATTTTCAAGATAATGACCAAAACCTATATTTAACTTATTCGTGTAAATTTAAAAATAAATTCTTCATTTGTAAATATTTTCAAAATTTTGCATTCATCTCTTTGTAAACAAATCTTGCATTTTGTAAATATTTTCATCCTGCATTTGGATTTTGTGGGTAGTATCCGCTGAAACCCTTACGAGACAACACTAGTCCTATTGGGGACACCCAGAGGTTTAACGGCTTGTTGCATACGCTCAATGCAATCGTGCTCCCTACGAAAACGGATTTATCTTAGTTTTTCTTTATTCGAGGACGAATAAAAAGATAAGTGTGGGGGTATTTGATATGCACGTAAATTTGCATATTTTTACCACCATATTTACTCTACTTAAATTAAATAAATGATCATATTGGGTATTTTAACTTGTTTTAACCAAAATCCATATTAATTCCAAATTGTCACACATCCTTCTTCATATAGGGGCAAAACGATCATTTGTGTGCATATATTTCTTTCACAAAAATTAATTGGAAATTTATATATATTTGTAGAAATTTGATCTCAAATAGGAGTGCTTTATGAAGACACATGCATGCAAAATGAATACAAAGCAATGGAGATGGAAATAATTCAAAATGAAGAACATGGAGGACCCCACCTACCCACTACCTTAATGTACAAATTAAAGGCTAATGCACATGCTAAAAGACATTTAAAGCTTCATGTACATTTAAGTGGGGGATTATTCAAGCTAATGATAACTTGGCCACCACACCTTCTCCAAGGGCATTTTGGGTACTCCCCAAAAATATGCATTAGGGTTTCTAACTTGTGTAAATACCCCTTATGTTTCATGTAGCCATCTTCCCCTTAGTTAGTTAGTTTTAGTTTAGAAAATAAATCAAAGCACTCTTTCTTTCCATAGCTACTTAGCCATTTTTATTTTATGCAATTTTCTTTATGCAATTTAATACATGCTCTTTCCTTTTCATGTTCATTTACTTTCATATTGTACTGTATATCTCTTCTCTTTTATGCAAGTAGAATAATTTTTCCTTTCATTTTGCTCTCTTTTTCCTCTTCCTTTTGCTTTCATGTTGTTAGCTAAATTTGTTAATAAAATGACAAATATGAGAAGCTAAACCCCTTCAATTTAGGGGTAATGAAGCTCTCTAATTAATGTAGCTTCAACATTTTGTTAATTTATGCTTTCTTTTTGTTCTTAATGATGATGATAGAAGTGGTTTTATTTGTTGTTTTTGCTTTGAATTTGATAGTCTATATTGTTGACACCAAATAGACTATGCTTAAACAATCACTAACACAAATGTCTCTTCATCAATATATGATTATGGCATAAGAAAGTGATTTGAAATTAAAATTTGATGGTATATATTTCTAATCAATAGTTAATAGGCCATACTTAAAATAGATTTCATTTTTATTTTCTTTGTCAAGTTTCATGAAAGTTAGTAAGTGTTTTAAGGGGTGTGTTATAGTTTGATGACTTATGTTGGCTAATTAATAGCTCAAATATGTCATACTTATGATAAACACATCAATTAAAACACTAATGACCATAAAAGAGAGATCATAATTTCCTGTGTTGAACTACATGATCTAGAGAGTGGACTTATTCTCTAAATTGTCATTTAACTCTCATATTTGCATTTCTTTTCTTTTTGTTAGTTAGTTCGTTTTCACATTTTCTAGCTTAAACACACTCTTCAACTTTTGTTTTATTTGATTGAATAGAATTTTAAAATCATCAATTCCCTGCGGATCGACCCGTATTCGCTACGTGCTACACTCGTACACCGTGCGCTTGCGGTTATTTTTAATTTAAATTCGTTCGACGGTTTTCTAAACCGATAGAATTTCCGTCGACGAACCAGGTAATTGTTATCCAAAATTCTAGTGTTTATAACTTTGTAACAGGTAGCCTAAAATTATGGTTACACACCGAAAGGAATATATGTTTGTTTATAGGTAGGTTATTGGTGAGCCCGTATAACCATTAGGATCAACATGACCTGGTCGATGATTATGTAGGGACAGACCATATAGAAGTGAAGTATTTAATAGATAGTTAAGGATAGATATTCCAAAAGAAGAATATCTAACAGGTGTTAGGTTAACTTTGATTATATTGACTGTTGGGCCCGAGTCAGCCAAAGGTTAAAAGTTGTCCAAATAAAACTTGTGCAGTTGAACCGGCAGTTCATTATTACCTGATATATATGTATGTTTACATAATGATTGCTTTACAGTATTTAACGATTATGGATGAAAGAGCATAGTGCATGGTCTATAAAAGGTTTTGCAAAGATATGTTTTAAAAGGATGTCAGTTAGGGGAAACCCATTCCACTAAGTGGTGTAGTCTCACTTACATATATATTCCAGGATGTATAGTATTATTCATACCAGAGTTTATGTCTAATTCAAAGTTTATATTTTCCCATTGAAATCTTGGTTGCTCAAAATTAATTTGAGTAGGCTGAGAGCTTAATGGCCTTTTCAGGTTTAGTAGGCTGACGAATAAGGCTACGGGAGGCATGCAGGAGTTAAACATATAGTTATTTAGGAGTTGCGGTTCTTGTTTTATGTTTTGATGTATTTTTGCTATGTTTTGTGTTAAGTCTATTATGGCACTATGACTCTGATCACCCAAGGAGGTACCTTTACATGCTGCTCTTGGCATATTTATAATAAGTATATTTATCTGTGCCTGGGAATGAATTTGGGATTGTGTATTGGGAATGTGAAACATTTAGTTTTGAAATGTAATGAAGTAATTTTTTTTGAAATATGTGTTTTGTTTCATATTCAACTACTTATGATATTATAGATACCATTAACATAGTCATATTTAGTCACCGAAAGCTAATACTGTAGATGACTACATCATCTATAGCACTTAGTTTTGGGCCTCTAGATAGGGGATGTTACACAATTTGTTATCCATTATTGATACTTATTCAGGGTACAATCAAATATCGATTTTCAAGCCAGATGAGGATCACACCAACTTCATAAAGAATGGGAATTTATTGTTACAAGGCCATGCCATTTGGCTTAAAGAATGTATGGACCATTTATCAGAGTTTGGTTAGTCGAATGCTCAAGGAACAAAATGGCAAAAACATGGAAGTTTATGTTGATGATATGCTCATAAAATCTAGCAAAACTAAAAACTATCATAACGATCTCAAGGAGATGTTCAATGTATTATGGAGGTTCAAATGAACTTGAACCTGCAAAAGTGCTCATTTGGGGTTCACCGTGGAAAGTTCTTATGCTACCTAGTAAGTGTTCAAGGAATCGAGGCAAGTCTCGATCAAATTCAAGCCATAAAGGACATGGCCGAACCTAACGTTAGCAAGGAAGTGATGAGCTTAATGGAAGAGTCAACGCCCTAAGCAGATTATCTCAAGCTACTGATAAATGTATACCTTTCTTTGATGTGATTAAGAAAATGAAGAACTTTGAGTAGGCAGAGGATTGTAGAAAAGCTTTCTTGGAATTAAAAAGCCATTCGGAAAAACCACCGACACTCTCAAGTCCTAAGAACGGAGAAATACTTTATCTGTACATGGCGGTATCAGAATATGCAATCATCTTGGTACTCATTCGAGAGGACAATGAGCCAAAGCTCCCGGTATACTATGTAGGAAGGAAGTTAAAAGATGCAGAGGTTCAATACCCGTTATTGAGAAGTTAACCTATTGCTTGATTCGTACAGCTCGAAACCTCAAAGAATACTTCCAGGCACATCCAATTAGAGTGTTGACTAATTTTCCTCTTAAGCAAGTTTTTAGTAAATGGAAGACTTTGGGAAGGTTGGTAAAATGGGGGATTGAGCTCAGTCAATACAATATAGGGTTTCAACCATGGGCTACAATCAAAGAGTGGGCATTGGCAAATTCTTTTTATGTATGCACCATATTTATAAAGGAACGATCGAAAAAGGAGAAGGTTTAGGAGCCCATGTGGCAATTATTTGTGTATGGAGCGTCGCATGAACAAGATGTCAGCGCACGATATATAATCATAACTCCAGATGGACATCGTTTGCATTATGCCATGAAACTAGGATTTCCGCAGTCAATAATGTGGCCGAATATGAATCAATTATAGCAGGATTAACTTTGGTACTAGAATTGAAAATGCCATGAAAACAGATTTTTAGCAACTCTCAACTTATAGTAAATCAGGTAAAGCAGATATACCAAACAAAAGACCCCAATCTATCTTTGTGTGTGAAGAAGATTTTACAAATGCTTGCTTTGTTTCAGGATTTTTGTTATAAATCAAGTTCCAAAAGCAGAGAATGCACATGCAGACTCTTCGGTAAAGTTGGCTAGTTCAAGGGCCCCAAAGACACGAATTGTCCTCGTCGAATATCAGGAAAAGCCAAGTATTGAAAAGGAAACATCTAAGCAGTGGAAAGAGTTGCTACTTATGACAAGATCTCAGGCCAAGTCTCAATGGGGAGAGGAAAAAGAAAGTGGTCAAGAGTTAATAGAAGAAAGGACGAGACAACCAAAGCCAAATAGCACACATGATGATACATGGATGTCACCCATTGTTGAGTATTTAGTTAAAGGGATTCTACCATCCGATAAAGGAGAAACAGAAAAGTCAAGAGACAAGCTTCGACCTCCGTTATGATGAACAAAATCCTCAATAAAAAGGGATATGCTCTTGACCATCTTAGTGTGTATGCATGAATGATGGGAAAAAACTAATGGTTGAAGCACAAGAAGTGTTTTATGGTGACCATTCAGATGGAATAAAGCATGTGAAGAAAATAATGAGTAGGGAATTTACTCGCCCAATATGGTAATCCAAGCCATAGACTATGCGAAAAGATGCGGAAAATGCCAGAAATATTCAAAAATACCCAAGTTGCCCACGAGTCAATTAACTCCAATCACAAGTCCATGGCCCATCGATGTATGGGGAATAGATTCGATCGGCCCATCATCAATCTCAAATGGAGGAGCAAAATATGCCATAGTAGTCATTGACTATTTTACAAAATGGGATGAAGCTGAACCACTTCTGAAAATAAATTCTGGAAAAGCATTGAGATTTGTTATCAAGAACATAATAACCAGGTTCAGAATTCCCCAAAAATAATTTCTGACAATGGAACACAATTCGAAAGCGAAGAATCATCTCGACTCTTCCATAAAAATGGGATTATTAAAAGTTTTTCGTCTGTCACACATACAAAAGATAATGGAGCAGTTGAGACTGTAAACAAAACCATAAAAACAATTTTGAGAAAATGACTAGATAAGGCAAAAAGAAATTGGGTAGAGAAGCTGCTATTAGTGATATATGCCTACCAGACATCTGTTAAGACAGCAATGGGACGCACCCAGTGTTCTATGACTTACGTATGTGAGGCAATGCTACTAGTCAAGATTGAAATACCCTCACACCGGAGGATGGCCTACGCATTTGATAAGAATCAAGAATTGTAAAGAGAATCAACGGACTTCATACGTGGGCTAAGATATAAAGCAGTGATAAGTACCGCCGAATATCAGAAAAGGATCTCGAAATATTACAACTCAACAATAAGAGCTCGATGTTTTCAAGAGGGGGATTTGGTACTCCGTTATGGCCAATAATAAGAATCATGCAGATAGACCTCTAGGACCAAACTGGGAATGGCCATTAATCATATGTGAAGTAATCCCCCCAAGGGCCTGCAAATTGTGCATACTAAATGGCAATATGTTTCCTAGAACATGGAATTTTAAGCATTTAAGGCCATAGTTTCCAAAGAAGGATTAACAAAGGACTTTTCTTTGTAAAGAGGAAATCTACATGGTTAGGTGAAAAAAGCTTCTTATATTTGGATACTGCCTAAGATGGTATCCTAACTAAGATGGTAGAAAAATCTATATCCACGCCAAGATGGCTAGGGAAAAGTGCCTCCTAGATGAAGAATGGAGTAAGCCTTTAGTCATGCCATGAGATGGCTAGGTTAAAGCACCTAATAAGCCCTAATCCGTTCCATGTTATGGCCAATGTAAGGCACCTTCTTGAGGGAGGAAGGAGTAAGCCTTTATTCACGCCATAAGATGGCCAGGTTAAAGCACCGAACAAGCCCCTGTCCGCATGGCAAAAGGGCCAGGGCAAGGCGCCTCCTGGGGGAGGTTGGGTAAGTTCTTGGTTCTAGCCTCAAAAATGAGCTAACCAAGAGCACCAGACAATAGCAGGCTAACAAGCCCAAGAAGAGGCTCATCTAGCAATGGACTAAGATGTCCAAGCCCAAGAAAAGGATTATTCAACAATGGGCTAAGATGACCAAGCCTAAGAGAGGCTTATCAAATAATGGACTAAGACGTACAAGGCCTAGAGGAAGCTCATCAAGTAAAAGACTGAAATGTCGAAGCCCATGAAAATGACATACTCGATCATGGATTAAAATGTCCAAGCTCAAGAGGCAGCTAATCAGATTTTGTATTCATATCAAAAGGGTTCATATATGTCAAAGAGGACAAAAGCAAAAGAGTGAGGCAGAACTCCGCTTATTATGACCCAAATCTGGGTTTCAGAGCATACATTTCAGGACTTCATTTACTAATACCCGAATCTGGATTTTGAGTCTACCAATTATCATCTTTATTATTCCTGAATTTGGGCATGGGAACGTTATTGATCACTGCAATCGTTATACTCGAATATAGGTTTCGATATTATCATTTAATTTTTCCATAATGCCTTAATCTAGGTTTGTGGCTTCTATTCTAGAGATAATTTCCATGAACCTATGGCTATCCAATATATGGCCAAATCTGGGCAAAGGGTTTCTATCTTAGCAATAACTGCTATAGATGTCTGCTTACAAAGTATATTCCCTAATCTGGGCGGAAAATTCTTCTACAAATACAATTGTCTAACATGTGCCCTGATATGGGCACAAAACTTGATATGAAAACATATTCATGTCTTCTTTACCATAAAAACCTGAAATACGGGTTTAGAAGTGCTGCACATGGAACTACTTTTTGATATTGATATTCAAATTCTGAATAGCTTGTTATCAACTTCCAAACTTCACAAGTAAATACCCTAATCTTGGTGGGTCTCACGGTTGATATGATTTAGTTGAGACTATTGCTGACAACTGAAAGTTTCAAACTAGCCTACTTGCCAATTGAAATTTAGTTTCTATTAATTCCCAATGGCACTTACCAAGCAAATAAGGGCATTAAAATGCATATCTACCACTAAACATTCATGTAATGTGATAGTAACAACAACGAATATCATTAACTTTGAATTTTCTAGGAAAAGTATAGTTATGAAGAATAAGAAAGCTATAAAATCTTTGTCCTAAGGAACAAAATCCTCTTTCATACAGGGGGAGAAAATGTGACCATAAAATCTATTTGGTAGTATAAATATGAAAGAAAGTTAATAAGGTTGAGGTTTCGATGAAGAGATAGACCAATTCCTCATGAAGGACTTAAAAAGGATGTTTTGAAGGCACTAAGCAAGTACCAAAGGAGTCGAAAGCACCAACTACTCACACGGTGCAAAGGCCTTTGACCCAGATGGCAACAGATGGGCCCTTCTGCAACTACCAACCTTTCGACACATATGAGCAAGCAATGTTGAATTCGGAACCCCTATCAAAGGAAATCGATAGTTCTCTCCTAACTACAAGTTAAACCTTCTAAAATCAAAGGCATTGCCCCCATAGTAACATTTTTGAAAGCATAGCAAGCCTTTCGAACTGGTCAATGATCCATCAGGACACCTTTCGACAATGTCGAAAGGCGCTATGAAGAAAGCAATAAGTAGAAAGTAGTAAAGGCAAAAGAATAAAAAAGGACCTTTCGACAACGTCAAAAGGAGGCATGGCTTTTGACCAGGTCTAAAGGTTAAGAGAGAATGAAGGTATTGCTAGAGCATGACAAGAAGTATAAAGGCAACTTTTGACAAAGTCGAAAGGAAGCATGGCTTTCGATTAATTCGAAAGGTTCAAAACATCATACAAAGAGGAGACATTTCGACCTGGTCAAAGGCAAGGAAGCGAAAGGATAAACAAAGAAGCACAAGAGAATACCTTTCGATGACGTCGAAAGGGTTGAAACCTTTTTGACCAGGTCGAAAGGTCTAAGGCAGCATATAAAAGGGGTTTCGACCCAGTCGAAAGCAAAGGCACGAAAGGGGGTCGACCTACATCTATAAATAAGAACCAAGGGGTCCAGTTTTGTGGTCGAATTCGAGAATACTGGATTCATTTTTTAACTCTCCTATCTTAGCAATAATTGTACTTAGAAGAAACCCTAAATCGAATTAGAGAGAAAGCTCAATTTCTTGTAACTCGTTTCAGATAATAAATAAAAATGGAGATAGCTTGTTCATAATGGATATTGGCAACGAGGAAGATCATTAAGATCATTAGCTGATTAATAATCAATTACACATGATTCTAAACTATTCTCAAAGTCTCTTTTGGTCTATGCTACTCGTAAGATCAACTTAAGCATTTCCAATCGAATCACATCATCATCAGAACCTATACATAATGCTGAAAATAAAAGTGACGATGGTGTGTCCATTAAGTTAAGTGCATGAGTTATGGGAATATTTAAATCGATCTTATATAAGGAATATAAGTGGATGTTAGACTATTAAACCAGGACTGTTTCAAAAGGTGGAATACTTTTCGAATAGTCGAAGTTGTACTTCTGAAAGGAATCAAGGTTTATATTGCCTAACAACAATTCAGAATGAAATTTATTTGAGGGGAACCTACTCATTTAGACATCTAAATCCTTTCGAAGGGGTTCCGTGGAAAGAATATTAACACCTAAGGGGTTGAAAACAATCAAGACAACTGTTAGATAATAATCCCCTTTCAACAAAGTCGAAAGGTCTTAAATGTTACCTTTTGACGTGATCGAAAGGGGGTAGAAGGCATTGAGGATTAATTATTTTCAA
The DNA here is from genome assembly GCA_030765085.1 of Allium cepa. Classification (NCBI taxonomy): domain Eukaryota; kingdom Viridiplantae; phylum Streptophyta; class Magnoliopsida; order Asparagales; family Amaryllidaceae; genus Allium; species Allium cepa. The sequence continues at coordinate 703,850,247 of CM060938.1, read as the reverse complement.
CTTCTAGGGAACATGAAACTCAATAAAGTGATGACTTTGAGTGCTATATGTTTGGAATAACTTCTAAAGATAATTTAACTATGCCAACCTAGTCAAAAGCTTGGAGTGTCCACATCATCACTTTCAACATGGTGGAAAGGTTTGGCAATTACTATTATATTAACCTGGTCAAATGGTTGGAACGACCTCATTATCCCTTTCGACAAGGTCGAAGGGTTTGATAATTTACTATTCCTTTCAATCGGGTTAATTTTGTTAACAACTAGAGTTATCACTACAAATCTTTTTGACTAAGTCATTCTATTCGAAAGATGTGCCTTCGAAGGCAAGTATCCTCTCAGCAACATGGTCATGTTCAAATAGAATTATCTTTAAAGCATTGGGGACGTTGACAAGATTTCTTGTTAACACCAGGAAATGATAAAATATACTTAACATAAAATATACCAAGAGCGACATACGAAGATGCCCCCCTTGGATGATTATTTTCATATTGTCATAATTGATTTAACACGTACACAGCGGAAATAAACACAAAACATAGAACTGCACTTCTAATTAGCTATCCATTTGCCTCTTGTTCGCCTCTAGTAGCTTTATTCATCGTCCTATTAAAACCTAAGAGAATCTCAACCCTCGGCCTACTCAAATCAATTTTGAACACCTTAGAATTTTAAGGGAAAACATAATCTTCAAGTCATACATAAAACCTTGTGTGAATAATACTATGCATCACCATTATTAATGTTAAGTGAGACCATGCCGCTATGCCGAACGGATTTTCCCTCACTAACTTCCTTTTGAAACATAGCTTTTTCATATCATTTCCTATAACCACAACTGGTTAAGTACTGTAAAGCATCATTATTAATATCATGTAATAAAAGAACTATATATTCAAACACTTTAGTTTTTTTTGCTGACTATTAAACTTTGGCTGACTCAGACCGTCTAGACAATAAAGCAGAATAATCTAACATCTATTAGACACTCCTATTCTATACGGTCTGTCCTTAACTATCTATTAAATACTTCTCTTCTGGATGATGTGTCCCTATCTTAACATCTCCCAGGGTCACCTGATCCTAATGTTTTGCGATCTCACCAATAACCTATCTATATACAAACGTATATTCTCTTCTGTACGTAATCGTTATTTTAGTCTTACCTATGACAAAGAACTACACATTGGAATTCTGGACTGAATAAGCCGGGGCCAATAGCTAATGTATAGGATGCGACCATATACCAGTCCCATCTAGTATTCTAGTATCTGAATTGATTCACTTAGGGATATCTTCCCAAAATTTTCCTTGAAAATTCTCCTTCTCAAATTGATTTAAAATTTTTAAATCAAACTCACACTAGGGAAATACATATATACTATGATTTACTCAGAATCACCTTGCCATATTTCATATGTTCTTTACTTAAACCTCAGTTGATTAGAACATTTAACCCTTGAAAGTATCCCTTTCGATTCTGTTGAAAGCATTTCTTTCAAAACCAAGTAAAACCCTTTATTTATCAAGGCCGAAAGGCCAAAGCTCCCCTTTCATAGCCATACTTAAAACCTTTTGAAACCTTTGAAAACACTCCTTTTGAAAATATTAACAAGTAAACACCGTTTCTTAAAATGCTTCAAAACATAGCCTTTAAAAACAATTGAAAAACCTTCCGTTTCGGCCCTTTCGAAACCATCAGAAACACCACCTTCCGACTCCTTCAAAACCCTTTAGGGAATCATCCCTTCGAAACCATTTTAAATACCTTCCAAAAGCATCAAACCTTTAGAAACTCAAACCTTTCAAAAGCACTTTGGTTCAATTTAAAACATGTGTACACCTTTTGAAACCATTTAAACCAACTCTTTTGAAACCTTTATGTTATACTTCAATCAGAATAAAAAGGGTCATTTTAATAACCTGAGTCGGAAGCCTTCCTTTCAAACCTACTCCTAAGTAAATAAATGTTGGCATCGAAACTATCCTTTTAAAACCATTGGGGAAGTGGTAAAAAATTTTAAACTAAAGTACACCTTTCAAAATAATTGACTTCGAAAAGTAAAAATGCGGCAGCTAGTGTTTTGACCCTTTCGTAAGCACTATTTAGAATAAAAGAGTGCAACCCATTCAAAACCTTTCTTTTTGAAATATTTGACCCAGTCAAATGCCAACCGAGTTGATACCTAACCTTTTTATAGCAAAGCAGGCGTTATCTTTTACTTGAAACAAAAAGGCGCTTCGACCCTTTCGGAAACCCATGGTTTCGACTCTTACCTTCCGCCATTATCCAGTTCACCATGTATCAACATGTTGTACTATATGCATTAGTTTGTGGAAAAAGACGGAGGATCTTAGTCGAAAGCTACCTAGGTAAAATCAAAATAGGTGGAACATGTTTTTAGCATGAATTTCAGATTTAAAACCTTTTTAAGTAAACATTTCAATTAATCTGCCTTGTTTGTCAAGCATTTATTGGTTGCTAATTTTCTTTTCTAAACGTGACACCATAATTTCAGAATTAAACTATAATTTTTTTTTACAAAATGCCCCTTCTCCTTGATTAAATATATAAAACATTTAAGTCCCAAACCTTAACTAAATTTTATATAGTCACCAAAAAATTTAGGAAAGTTCTATAAAAATTCTCGTAAATCCTTTTCAATATGTTTTCTGACTTGTATAAATTTCAGACCAGAATAATTATCTATTTTGTCGAAAATAATTTTAACCCAATAAATCATTTTCTTTACTAGAAAATTAATATAAAATCCACATTAACTCAGAAAATTATGAAAAGTGAACCCATCTCTAAAATATTTTCTAGATCTATATTTAAATTTGCAAGTCATTTATGTGTCATTTAATAGGGTTTTAATATCAAAACATATCATAAAATCAATGTGATCATGCATAAGTCACCAAAAGTTATATATAAACATTTCATCAACCAAAACATGGCATTAACATGCAAAAGCATTTTGGACTGTCCAAAAAAACGAAAACATAAGAAAAATGAGATGTAGTATTTACTCACCTGAGCTTTGGCATTAAAGATGTGAGATTTGCTCTTGATTATGTTGATTTACTTCTTCCTCTTGAAAATCCTAGCTTTATCTTCTCTTGAGATTAAAAATGGTAGCCCGCCTTAGATTACTTTTGCTTGAGAAAAATGAAATGAACGTTTGTTGGATTTCCTATGGCTTTAGGGTATATGTTCATCCTATTTCCATTCTTTCCTCCCTTATTTCCTAAAACTTTTATCCATGCTATCTTGTTTTGATTCAAATTTAATATGGCACGACTACCTTAGTCAAATCAAATCTCAATGTATTAATAATCTTACATTATTTCATTTAATTTAGCTAATTAAATATTCTAAATAATGTTATTAAAAATATGGGGTGTTACACAAGCCTAAATCAGTAAAGATCCTCTCACTGCTTAGCAGCCAATTCTCAACCCCAACATCATCCACTGTTCCCATATAAACGGCTTTCCACCAAGACTGGTATAATCCCTGCTTAGCCTAGAATAATTATATCCAGTTGGAGCTACAAGATTAGTTCCTTTAACATTATCAGCAGCTCCTGCTTGCAAAATATTAGCCAATAACTGATACACCATCCATGCATCTACTGACGCATTTCCAGCACCTATAACATTTGGCCTAGCAATAGCCTGTTGACCATAGTTCCTCCTGGTATTAGGTTGAGAATTTTAATTGGTTGTGGTGCTTCATCCACCTAGATTTCCTCTTCTTTTTCCTGCTTTCATATTCTCTTTCTCGTAAATCTGCATAAGAGCCTTAGTAAGATACGGAAGAACGGTCCAAGAGAGAGGGGAACACGTACTTATATATATATATATATATATATATATATAACAAATACAAATACAAATAAAAATATGTTACCAACGATATGGAACTAGATCAGACTACATGCGTAAATTGATGACACATACAAGCTCATATGGTATAACAATACTACAAGGAAGTTTTGCCACACAACGTATATGGCATGCATACATCATTTGCCTACATCCGACAGGTTAATCGCATAGGAAATGATTGTTGATCCACACTGTGACTTTTGCAATAAGCATAACATGACTCATCAACATTTAAATAGAATGTGAATATAGCACTTATATGTGGAAGTCATTATTGTCCAAGCTACATCTCCACCCAATAGTTGAATGTTCACTACTACATCATTTGTTCATCTTGCGATGTAGCTTTGCAACTAAATTAGCTGTACAACAACTGGCTTACACTGCGACAGCTACAACCACTCATCCTATATGGATAGAATCGTTTAGATGAAGATTTGAGAGGAAAAGCCATTCGATGGAGAAAAGATGCAAATCGATTGAAATCGATATTCGATGGCAGCTCTAGATAAGACTAAACTATTGACAAATATTATCCGCTAGAAGCATACATGTACTGTAATGTGCTCCTCCATGGGTATATGGTAACCATGTATGTAGGGGTATAATCGGTGATTTGACAGCATAAGCAATAAGGAAGCCCAAATAGAATATTATTTCTAATGTCACAGGATATGACTGATTAGCTAATCTGTCAAAATCCAATGTCGGTTCATTGGAACCATATAAACCCATATTTAGAACTCCTATTAAGAGAAAAATGGAACCCCCCGCAGTGTACAATAGATAAGCCGAAAATTTTGTGCGGAATGAATTAGAAGACGCGGGATAATGATGTGTGGCTGAGTTGATGAGGGATTTGTTTGCACGTGTTCTATTGGGCCAGGTCAGGTAATTTGCTAGATGCGGTGGTGTACTATTACCCTCTTAGGTCGGCCATCTTTTTTTATTAGCTTTGTGAAATTCTTTTGAATTTTTTTATTTGGCCTTACTTTTATCTGTATTAGAGATGTTAAATAAAGGATGTCGTGCTCTTTGTCCTTGCCATAATGGTAAGATATTTTAAGTAGGCGAGTGCTATAGTTGTATGGCTCTCATTTTTATTAGTAATAGAACCTTTTTCTTCAAAAAAAATACAAATACATTACTATAGCGTGAACCTAAACCACGATCATATTTATGATATATTGGATTAAGTTTCAAAAACTTTTAGGTTTAACTTTCTTGAAAGTTTCATAAACCTTATGCTTAATTACCAACTATTAACCTCCCTTACTTGGAGGCCCAAAAGCAATGGCTACGAACGTTGCTGTCATCTATATTTATTTATCCTCGATGACCAAATACGTCGGTGTTTGTACATTGATACACAGATCATAAAAATATGGGAAAATTTTAACAATTTAAAAACACATTTCCACATTCCATTTAAAACATTTCTTATTTGTTACATAATCCAGCAAATATTAACCACGTTTTGAAAAATATAATTGTTACATATACATCGAAAGCGATATGTGAAGATGCCCCCTTGGTTGATTAAAGTATATAATAAGGCTAAAAATCCACCTTTACATCTAGAATACAAAGCTAAAAAAGAAAACTCTTAATAATTAACTACCTCCTACACGCCTTTGGAAGCTTTATTCGTTAAAGAAGAGACCTAGAAACCCAAAACCTCAAACTACTCAAAATCATTGAGTACCCAATAGTTTAAGGAGAAAACAAAAACTTTTTGTAAGACATAAAGTTTGGTATGAATAATAATCTAACATCTCAATCCATTGAGATACCCAACAAGACCACACCAATTAGCGGAACAAATTTTCCTCTCATTAGTACCCCAAAACCTTTTCAAAACCATATATTGTTCTTCTGCATTCACAATGGTTAAAAACATTGCCTTTCAAAAATATGATGATAAGCATCTATAAAAATTTTGGATTTCCCACCCCAGTTTAATTAACTCCCTATCATTTATATACACACACACACACACACACACACACACACACACACACACACACATATATATATATAGTTTCTATGGTCAATATTAACTTATTAGTTTTCATTGGTTGACTAATAACCTTTTTAAAATTCATGGGCATCCTGTCCTATTTCAGAGTTTTCATGGGATCATTAAGAACCTATATGCCCCTGCCAATTAACTTAATTAATTCAAAGGTTCCCCTGGACATACTAGTTATTTGAATAACTCAACCCTTATCCTTGTTTTCATGGGTTGACTAGGAACCTATGACATATTCCAGTAACTCCTTTGTTTTCCTTGTTTTCATGGATTGACCAGGAACCTACTGACGCCTCCATTAACTTCTTTCTTATCCTAGTTTTCATTAGTTAACTAGGCACCTTATAACTGTGTCAATACTTAAGCCGGATATAGTTTTCATGGGTTCAATACAAACCAATTGGCCACAGCCAACCATCCTTAGTACATAGTTTTCATGGATTTACTATGAAACTTTTGGTTTCCCCCAATAACTTCATAATCATCATTTTCATGGGTTTAATATAAACTTATCTCCCAAACAACTATGTGGTTTAGGCACCCTATATTTCAGTCTACATGACCCCATGGATGCAATCCTACTCATTTAGGAGTTTAATCAATTTATATACACCATTGGTTTAACCAAGCCGTTTCTTCTACCCCTTTATCCCCAAAATAAAACTATGGTCCTTTGTAATGAATATATTCATATTTGAAGAAGTAAACATTATAACTAAATAATATCACTTCTATGGGTTTAAGGTCCAAAACTTTTCGTATAAAACATAGTTAATCCCATTAACCTATATTTTTATCAAGGCAATACTTGTTTAAATTTACATTCTCAAAGTCATTTCAAAATTCCTTTCTTTACCCATGGGTTTTTCCTTCAAAATTTGAGTTTAGGTATATAAATTCTTTCGACCCCTTCGAAACCATTACGTTTGACCTCATAGGATGACCGCCTTCAAAAGCTAAATTCTCACTTTAAAACATTAGGCACTTACCTTTCGAATACTTTAGAACATCACTTCTGAAACCTTTAGACCTTGTTAAAATATTACCATATATGTGTAGAAGCATAGCTTCAAAACCACTCAAAAACACCTTTCGAAACCATTAAAAGTACCTTTCGAAACCAATAACTTTCAAAGCCGATGGGTTCATACATAAAATAACATTTTTAGGTGAAAGTAAACATAAACGAAAACATCACTTTTGAAACCACTCTTTATTTCAAAAAATATATTAGGAAGCTTGGTTGTGTCGGAATAATCCTTTCGAAAGCATTGAAACTTTTGTGTCTTTGATTCCCCTTTCGAAACCATTGCTTCGAAACCCCTAACGCATTTCGAAAGCTGTAGGAAGTGGCTTGTAATTATAAACAAATGGTACCTTTCAATAGCATTGATGTCTTCAATACCATCAAAAGGCATCAAATCATAGAAGTGTTTCAACTTGGTCGAAACTACCCCTTTTGAAAGCTTCAAATTAAAACTAAGTAATTTTTCAGTAGAAACTACTTGAAAAATAAGGCGGCAGCTCTCCTTCAAAACTTCTGTATAAGCACCCTTTCGAAACCTTGATTTCGACCACTTAGTAACCCATTTCATATAGGCAGGCGCTTTTCCTTTAGAACAAAACAAAACAATAGAATCAACCCTTAGAAAGCTCGGTGTCAATGCACTACCTTCCACCTTTCTCCAATTCACTATGTACAAGCTAAATGGCACCATGTGTATTGGTTTATTGGTTTCGACCTAGAAGGTTTCATTAGGTTAGACACCGAAACTCTATGTCGAAAGCTCCTTCCAAAGGAGGCGGAACCCGCTTTTCTGAGCCAAAGACTATTTTTACTAAATAAAGCAAACTTTTTATAACTAACTTTCCCACTTGTAAACACATAATTGGTTACATCACACTTTCAAATTACTTTACTAAAATTTGCTGCATTTCTTCATATCTATAACCCGATTTACATTAAAAAGATAAACCCTTCCTATTAACAAAACAATAAAATCGTTTAAGTCCTTCTTTCAAAATAATTTAATTTCCATACTAATGCACTTAGTAAATATCCTAAAAAAATCTAGAAATTCACTTTAATCACGGTGCCTAAAATATCAAAGTTTCTGATCCAAATTCTTAATATAATTTCCGAATTAAATTTATGAACCAACAGCCATAATTTCATTTGAAAATTCATAGGTAATTCCCCACGACATGGAAAATAATAAAAATTGAAATCGAACACCAAAATCATATTTCTAAAAATGTAAAAATTTTCCATACCTTTTAAAAATAATTTAACCTTAGTTTTGCCTTAAAACCATGCATTCCACCCTTGAAACAATTTTATCTAAAAAAATTATAGATCAAGCATATCATCATCCAATATATCATAAAAAAATTTTACTTTTAAATCTGAAAACATATGATTATAAAATAACTATGTAGTGATTATTATTCACCTTAGATTGGATATGGAAATTGAAGATTGTTTGAGGCTGATTTATTCTAGCTTGATCCTGTGCTTTTACTTTGATTTCTCTTCTTATCTTCCTCTTAATAGTCGGCTCTTTTTTCTTCTTGCATTTATAATTTTGCTTGTGTAAAAATAAATGTGTATAGGTAAGATGAAAATAGTATAAGGGTGGGAATATGGGTGAAAATTTAATCTTATGCTCTTATGTTACCTAACTAACACTTAACCATTTAAGCTCATTCAATTTAAATAGCATGGCCACTGAATTAATTAACGAACCTCAATCTCCTTATCACTCTGCATTGTTCTATTTAATTTATTCTAATTAAATCTCCTAAATAATATTATCTAAAATTAGGGGCGTTATAGGTTGCGAATCCAATAGTAGGCTATGCACGTCTAGGGATAAGATATGACCAGTTAGAACTTGAGTTATTAGGTCAAAAGTTTGCATGTAGTCTAGATGTTTCTGATTTCGTAGATTTTGAGATCATTTTGGGTATAAACCAGTTAGGTAAGTATGAAGCTAGGATATTTTGCCAAGATGGTGAGATATCACTAAGATAGTCCGATAGTCATAATAGAATTATATTCTCAATGGATTATTCTGACAGGAGTAATTATGCTTTGTTATGTGCTGTGCAAGTGGGATAAGAGTTAAGTCAGGTTCGAGTATCAAGAGATTTTACGGATGCCTTTGAGCCGGTTACAGGACTCCCACCAAAATGAGTTGTTGAGTTTAAGACAGATCGTGTGCCTGGATCTGAACCTACAAGTAGATCATCTAGCAGGAAAATACCAACCGAGATGAAGGAACGAAAGGTGCAGTTAGTGGATCTAGAAGGAAGGAATTTTATTAGACCAAGTAGTTTGCCTTGGGGGCGGCCGTACTATTCGTGAATAAACCAGATGGGCCGTTGAGGATGTTTATCGACTATGGCAAGTTGATCAAGAGGATAATTAGGAATAAGTATCATTTGCCGAGAATAGATAATCTCTTTGGTCAGTTGTGTAGAAGAGTGTTTTCTCAATTGGATTTGGTGTTAGGTTTCCATTTGTTAAGGGTGGCAGAGGATAGCATTGCTTTGAAAGCTTTTCGGAATAAATATGGTTCACATGAGTGGTTAGTAATGCCATTTGGGTTAATAATTACACCTGATTTCTTCGTGGATTCAATGGACCAAGTCTTCTGAGAGTATTTGGATAGCTTCATGTTTATTTTTATAGATGGCATTTTAGTATACTCTAAGGATGAAAGGGAGCATGATGATCGTCTTAAATTATTGTTTGAGATGATTAGGCGGTATAAGCTTAAGGCAAAGTTTTCAAAGTGTCATTTTTGAAGAAGGAGGTTATGTTTCTTGGTTACGTGATTTCAGAGAAGGGGTTGTCAGTCAATCTAGATAAGATCAAAGTTGTTAATAATTGGAAGAGATTGTGACTGAGATTAGAAGTTTTCTTCGACTAGTTGGCTATTACCAGTGATTCATCAAGGATTTCTCATGGATAGTAGCACATTTTACTAAGTTAACCAAGAAGGATGTGAAGTATGTATGGTCCGACAAATGTAAGGAAGTATTCCTTAAGTTAAAGCATTGTTGACTAGTGCACTAGTTTTATTAGTTCCAGATAGAAACCAAGGGTTGGTGGTGTATACCGATGCATATGGGATTGAGTTAGGAGCTGTGATGATGTAGAAGGGTAAAGTGGTTGCCTACGCTTATCGACAGCTTAGACTACATGAAGTGAGATATCCTAATCATGATTTAAAGTTGGCAACGGTGATCTTCGCATTGAAGATTTGGAGGCATTATCTTTTAGGGTAGAGGTTTGAGCTATACAAAGATCATAACTCTTTAAGATATTTATTCTCTCAAAAGGAGCTGAATATGAGAAAGCAGAGGTGGCTAGTGTTTTTGGCTGCTTATAATTTCGTTATGAAGTAGACACTGTGAAAGGAAATAAGGTAGCAGATGCTCTTAAAAGCAGACATCAGAATATGGTGTTAGCTATGTTAATAGAGTGGAAAAATTTAGGAGCTTTGACAACTTATAGTATGCAGTTAAGATCGACTACGAGTTCTAGTCAAATATGCACCATTTTGTCTTGGTTAGAAGTTCGACCAATGTTGATCGAAAAGATTGCTTCTACGTAAGAAGGGGATCCGGTATTAGCCGAGGGGATTAGAAGGCTTAGGTTTTAAATTGATATCAATGATATAAGATTTTAATCTTGACTAGAGAGGGTGGTTGAGAAGGAAGGGATGATTGTGTTGAGAACTTAGGGAAAGAAGTTCTTGGAGATTGTCATCAACCTAAGTTTATGATTCATCTTGGAGGTAAAAAATTGTATCAAGATATAAAGAGGAGCTTCTATTAGGAAGGCATGAAGAGGGATGTTGGCTTGTAGGTTAGGCAGTGTGCAAATTGTCAACTAGTGAAGGTCGAACATCAGAAGTCGAGTGAGTTGCTTCAAACTTTGGAGATTCTAGTTTGGAAACAGGATTTTATAAATGGTTTGCCAATGCCAAGTACAGAAAATAAATATATATAGGTTATAGTGGACAGGTTGACCAACCACATTTCATTCCAGTTGATGGCATTTGTTTTAACTAAGTTGTTTATTAAGTACATAGTTAGGCTATATGGGATTCCTAGTAGTATGGTCAGGGTTAGTGAGGCTTACTAGTAAATTCTGGCTGAGTCTACTGGAAGTATTAGGTACAAAACTTGGTATGATTACAGCATATCAACCTCAGATGGTTGGGTAGACAGAGAAAGTTAATAAGGTACTCGAGGATTTATTGATAGCTTGTGTATTTGGCTTTGGTGGATCTTGAAAAGATCATCAACATTTGGTAGATTTTTCCTATAATAATAGTTGCCAGACTAGTATAAGAAAGATTCCTTTTCAAACTTTGTATGGAAGGCCATGCAAATCACCAGCATGTTGAATAGAGACTAAAGACAAATTACTCTTAGGTCCATACCTGGTAAAAGAGGCAACATAGAATATTGAGTTAATCTGAGAAAAGGTGAAGGAAACTCAGCCCAAATAGAAGAGTTACAGAAATACGAGGTGTAAAGACCTAGAATTCTCAAGTGGAGATAAGGTTTTCATTAAGATATCACCAATAAAGGATGCGTTACGGTTCGGGAAGTCAAGGAGACTGGCACCAAGATATGTTGGTCTATTCCGGCTAATAGAGAGGATTGGAAAGCTTGATTATAGAGTAGAGTTGCTGAGCAGTATGGTAGGCGTCCATAATGTATTTCATATGTCTCATCTTTACAAGTATGTGTATGATCCAGATACTACAATCCCTCCAACAGGTTGGAAGATTTTATAGTAGAACCTAATTTTACATTTGTTAGACAACCCAATCGGGTTGTTGCGAGAGATAAGAAAAAGTTGAGGAGTAAGATAGTCAAGTTAATGAAAGTTTAGTGGAGCGACAATGAGAAGGACTATACTTGGGAGATAGAAGACATGATTAGAGTTATTTAACCTTATCTGCTTTGAGGGTATGTCAATATTAGAATTATATAGATGTTTACTAATTAGGTAGGCTAGTATGGTGGTTAGGAGTAGGTACAGATGATTGATGTGATTATTATTTAGTCCTTACCGGACTTCGAGGACAAAATTGTTTAAAGAGTAGAGCCTATAACACCCCTAATTTTGATAACATTATTCTAGAGATTTATTTAGATAAACTGAATAGAATAATGTAAATAATTAGAACGATAAGGGAATTATGGTTTGAAAATAAATTAAGAGTCATGGTTAATTATTTAAATAGGCTTTAGAATGGCTTGTAGGAAAATAAATTTACTCAAGGGCTTATTAGGAAATAGCCGCATATCACCATTACCTTTATATATATTCTTGTTTCCATCTATTCATGTTCTATTCACTCTCACATTCATCTTACAAAATAGAAACGTAAACAAGGGAAAGGAGAGCCGATAATTACTTAGGCTAATAGAGGAGAATTTAAATTTGAAGCTAAGGATTCAAGCTAGGGGAAATAATCTCAATCAAATTTCAAGTTCCTTATTCTAATATGGGTGAATAATAATATAAATAGGCTTAATTTTGTTTTATGATCAGTTGTTTTTAGATTTAAGATTAAGTCCAATATTAAGATAATTTTGATTAATGATATGCTTGTATTTTGGTATGTTTAATTGAAGCAAAAAATTAGATAATTTAATTACATGGTTTAAGGGTAAAACTGATTATAATTGATTTCAAATGCCATGAGAAAATTTTATATCATACAAAACATGATTTTGGAGTTGGGTTTTAATTTTCATAATTTTTCAAGTTATGTAGAATTTATTATGAATTTTGAAAGGTAAATATGGTTAATTGGGTTTAGAAACTTATGTTGGAAATTATATAGAGAATATGGGTACGAGATTTAGATATGTTAGATAACATATTAAAATGGAATTTTTGTGATTTTTTTGGATTTTTTCTAAGTGATTCACAATGAGAATTAAATTATTTTGAAAGGAGGACCTAAATGATTTAATTGTTTTACTTAATGGAAAGGCTTAATTATTAAGTTAATCTTGGTTTAGATATGAAGTTATGCGACAGTTTTATTTAGAAAATAATTTGAAAAGTTTATGGAAACCAAATAATTGTTTACAAATCAGCAAGTTAGTTATAAAATTATTGCTTTTATTTGCATTAATCTTCTATTACCTAGAAAAGTGGGTTCCACCTCGTTTAGAAGCACCTTTCGACTCACAGCATCTGCCTTCAATCAAGTCAAAACCGTCCAGGTAAAAATCACTAAATCAAAACAAATATACAAGGTATCAATGTCGATACATTGTGGATTGGAGAAAGGCACAAGGCGTAGTGTCAGAACATAGCTTTCGACGGGGTTGAAACATTTGTTTTGCTACTAAAAGAAACGCACTTGCTTATTTGACTAAATGCTTTCGAAGGTATCGAAACATATGTTTTCAAAGGGGTTTCAAATTGCTTTCGAAAGGGGCTTGCCACCTTATTGTTTAAAGTTCAGTGTTCGAACGTGTTAATTAGTTTTAAATTAATGCATTCGAAAAGGGTAGTTTTTACCTAGTTGACACCCTTACGCCTTACGAGGAATTGAAGATATCAATGCTTCTAGAAGGTTTCCTTTATTTTGTAAATATGAGCCGCTTCCTAAAGTTTTTGAATGGGTTTCAAAGCTAACTTTCAAAATGTTTTAGTTATATGGTTTAAGCTTTCAAAAGGATGGTTCCGACGCAATCAAGTTTTTTCCCGAACACTTATATATGATAAATAATGGTTTCAAAAGGGATACTTTCATTTATGTTCACTTTGCCCCAGAAGATATTTTGATGAGAAACCCCATTGTTTCGAAAGGGATACTTTCAATGGTTTTGAAAGAGATACTTTCAAATGGTTTCGTTGTTATGCTTCTATAATTAAATGGTAATAATTTAAGAAATTTGAAAGGTTTTAAAGAAAAGACTCAAAGTATTTCGAAAGGTAGGAGCCTGGTATTTTGAAAAGAGGTTTTGAATGCTTTCCAAAGGAAGTTATCCAATGGTATCGACAATAAAGTTTTAAACGTTTCGAAAGCCTTAGTTTTCGAAACTAAAAACCCAATCTCAATTTTAGGGAAAACCATGGCACAATAAAAGAGATTTGAGTTGATTTTAAGTATGGAGTTTTTGAAGAAGTTTTTGTTGAATCATAAGTTTTGATTCATGACATAGAGCTTAAACAAATCATTGATGAGACTATATTATCAAGCGACAAAAAGAGAAAGAGACATGATACTAAAACTACAAAGGAGACAAGACTTCAAAACCGAGTATAGTATTTTTATTTTTGAAGTTTTTAGTCTTAGAATTGGTAAAATCTATCCTCAAGTAGTTTACACAAAACTAAAGTTGTTTTAAAATTCAATTTCTTTAAAAATGTGTGAACTGTGCACTGCAACTAGATCAGTCGACTGACCAAAAATGACTAGTCGACTGAACCTGTTCAGTTGCACAGATATGGTCTGTTTTATACCAACATTTAATATTCAGTCGACTGGTCATTTTTAGTCAGTCGACTGAACTTTTCTAACATCTATTTTTTCTGAATAGACACTTCCATTTGCCAAGAGATACGATCCAATTTGAAGAGTTATGGCTGCATCTTTTGGTCAAAACTCTACGTGAATGGCTGTAGCTATTTATCTACGATATCAACACATGAGATTCATTTCTCAAAATCACCGAATTTTATTTTATTTTCTGATCATACTCTCTACTATCTCTGCATTCTACAAGCATCATAATTTTTATATATTACTTGTATCTCTAAATTAATTAACTTATTCTTGGATTCAAGGAAATATTTTCCTTTCTAAATCTTTACACACACAATATATACTTGAGGAAATATTATAGGAAGGGTGTACTATCAAAGACAAACCAGTGTTATCAAGAACACAAAGTGTCAAACAATTTTATTTGAAACTATTGAAGTCCTATTCGGTTGTACAGGCGGTAAAAGACCTCTTTCGATTGCTAAAGGTGAAAAATCCTGATTGCTTACTCATGTGTTGTTTACCTGTTCCTCCTGGTTAAGTAAGGGTTTCTTGAGTGAAATTCCAAAGGGAAGTCTGGGACCAGACGTAGAACGGGAAGTTCGAACCAGTATAAAAACTCCTGGTGTGCTTATTCTTATTTACTTTACTATTATTATCTGTTTCCGCATTTAGATTATAATACATTCCATATTACACGATCCTAAGTAATAACTAGCCACACAGTAGTCATTTTCATTTGGTATCAGAGCAGGACATCCTATAACCATAACACTGTTATTGGATAATTTACTTTACTAATATGGAAAACAACACCAACACAAGCACTGTCATTAACAGTAGTTTTATTGAAGACCAATACTCTGCATTACCTCCACTATTCAATAACATGAATTATAATTACTGGTCAACTAGAATGAGAATATATATGCAAGCTAATGGTTTTAAAACTTGGAATATTACCCAAAATGAATATACCATACCAACAGAAGATTTTTCAACTTGGACTACTGCATAGAAAGCTGATGCTACTTCAAATGCTAAAGCCATGAACATGTTATTTTGTGCATTAGATAAAAATGAGTTTAATAGAGTCAGTACAACTGCTTATGAGATATAAAGAACTCTAAAAGTAACTCATGAAAGAACTAACAAAGTCAAACAAAGCAAAATTTCTATGTTGAAAAATTAGTTTCAAAATTTCAAATGAAATCAAACGAATGTATGAGTGACATGCACTCTAGATTTCAAGATATATATCACTCACTATTGGCACTGGGAGAAATTTTTTTTTGACTTTGATATAGTATCAAAAATCCTAAACTCTTTAATGGAGGAATGGGAAACAAAGGTCTTATCTATTGAAGAAGCAAACGATCTTTCCACTATGAAACCAGACGAGTTAATAGGAAATCTAATGTCATATGAAGTAAATTTGCAGGCAAAGAAAGTTCAGGCACATGATAAGAAGAATCAAGCATTTCAAGTAGAAAAAGATGACTCTGACTCAGATGAAGAGGATATGGCACTTATTGCTAAAAATTTCAAAAAGTTTTTGAAATTCAAAAAGAATAACAAGTTTAGGACAAAAATAACTCTAATAACAATAGTAATAGCAATAAACCATCGTCTTCTGTCATGGAATGTTATGAATGTCATAAAAAGGTCATATGAAGGAAGATTGTCTAAAGAAACAGAAAAATAAATTCAAGAAGAACAAATTCAAGAAGAAAGCATTTTCAGTAACATGGGATGATTCAGATTCTTCTTCATCATCAGAGAGTGACAGTGACATAAAGCAAGCAAATGTATGCTTCATGGCTACAAGTGATGATGTAAGTGAACTAAGTTTTGAGGATTTGGTTGAAATTAATTCAGAACAAGTGGACTTTGTAAAACAAACTAAAAGGCAAAATAAGGAGTTACAAGGAAAGCTAAACAGATCTGAATTAGAAATTAGTATGCTAAGAGACGAAAAGAAAATTATGGAAGAACTTGAAAAATCTCAAGAATCTAATTCTATTTTAGCATCTCAACTTTCTATGATAACTTAGGAAGTAGAAATTCAGAAAAATAAAAATGATGATATATTAGTCGAAATTAACGATTTAAAATCTAAGACTAAAGTATTAGAGTTAGAAAAATCTAGTCTCAAAACTAAGTTTGAAGATAGCAATAAAAATATTTCTAATCTTAATAAAGGACGAAAAAATCTTTCAAAAATTATATAAAATTCTCAGTCTACTTCAAATAAAAAGGGACTAGGATATAAGAGAAATGAAAGTCCAAAGAAATTTGAAAATTTTAAAAATAAGTTTAAAAACGAAATTAAGAAAGATATTAAGAAAATAGTTTCTAAAGATTTTAAAACTATTAAAATATGGATTCCTAAAACAAATAATAGCTTAATTAGGAATAAGCATATCAAAATATTTATGGAAACCGTTCATAAAAATGAGAATTATATTTATAAAGGGAATTCTGAGCCTTCTTGGGTTTGGTTTCCGAAGACCTAACTCTTAGGAACCTAAAAAAAGAGTGGATACCATCTTAATCTTTATTTTTTGTAGGTACCACTTAAAAAGAGAGGAAAATGGATTTTATACAGGGGTTGCTCAAAACACATGACTTGTAATAACGACATGTTAATAAACATTGTCTACTCAAATGGAGGATCGGTCACTTTTGGAGATAACTCAAAATGTTATATCATCAGCAAAGGCGATGTGAGCAATAACGGTATCTCTCACTCACCTCTCATTACTGATGTTTTATTAGTTAAATACTTAAAACATAATTTATTAAATATAAGTCAATTATGTGATAAAGTTTTTAATATATCCTTTTTAGAAAATAAATGTAATATTTCTGACAAAAATCAAAATTTAATTTTGAAGGTATAAGAGACAGAAATATTTATATTTCAAATATGAATATAAATTATAACACAAACATGTGTTTAGTAGTTACAGAGAATGATTCTTGGCTATGGCATAAAAGATTTTGTCTTATAAATATTATACTATTAATAAAATAGCTAAAAATAAGCTTGTTAAAGGACTACGTAATATGAAATTCAGAGTTGATAAATTTTTTGATGCACGTCAGTTAGGAAAATTAACAAAATCTTCTTTTAAATCTAAGAAAATCATATCTATAACACAACCGCTAGAATTATACATATGGACCTTTTTGGACCTACTCAAGTTCAATCTATTAATCACAATAGATATGTGTTTGTTATTGTAGATGATTTTTCAAGATATACATTGACTATTTTTATGGAACATAAAAGTGATACTTTTGAGAATTTTAAAATTTTTGTAAAAAGAATTCAAAATATATAAAAGTTAGAAATATTAGAAGTGATCATGGAGGTGAATTTGAAAATGAAGCTTTTGAACAGTTTTGTAACAAGAAAGGAATTAATCATAATTTCTCCTTTCCTAGAACACCACAACAAAATGGAGTTGTAGAAAGGAAAAACAAAACATTACAAGAATGTGCAAGAACTTTATTAAATGGAAGCACTTTACCTAAGCATTTTTGGCCAGAAGCTGTTGCAACTACCTGTTATGTTTTGAATCGTGTTTCTATTCGACCATTAGCGAAAAATACTCCATATGAACTTTTAATGGGTAGAAAACCTAATATATAATATTTCAAAGTTTTTGGTTCAAATTTTTTTATAATTAACACTAAAGATCGTAAGTCACTATGCTTTGATACCAATTGAATGAAGCTAGGCTCTGATACCAAATGAAAGTTTGCGTGCTATAGGATCGTGTAATATGGAAAAACTATTTGTGTGGAATAAGTAAGTGAATAGTAAAAGAAATAAAGTAAATGACACCAGAGATTTTTATACTGGTTCGAACTCCCGTTCTACATCCAGTCCCAGACTCCTTTTGGAACTAAAAGTAGCAACCCTCACTTAACCCGAAGGAACAGGTTTACACCGCCTGAGCAACCAAACAAGACTTCTACTGCCTAAGAAACCTAATAGGACTTGACCGCTTGAGCAACAAAACAGGACTTCTATGGCCTGAGCAACCGAACATGACTTCTTTACAAATAACAAATGTATTTGATTGTAGTGTTTTCTTGAATAACACTGATAAGTCAATTAAGTACAACCTTCCTATAATCTTCTCCTTTATGATATATAGTGTGATATGCATTGAGAATTGTGGAAGATAAATGATCAACGATCAGAGAATGTAACCAGTTTGAGTGCAGTTTGAAAATAGAGAATCGATAAGAATTCAAGAATATTAAAAATAGATTCGGTTAATTGTTTGTTGAATTCTGTAATCTATTTATAGTGTATAAAGAGTTGCAACCATATATGAAAAGTTATATTGAAAAGAACATATGCAACCCTTGATTTTGAAAATGTTTCTCTTCGATGAAGAGAAGCGTCTATTCATGAAAATAGCCATTAAGAATATTCAGACTTCCGAATTGAGTTGAAACGCAAAACAAGGAAATAGGCTATTTTGTCCTTATTCAGCCGCTTGAATATTTTCATTCAGACATCTGAATATTGTGGAACCATACTTTTTTTCAGCATTCAGACATCTGAATGACATTATTCAGACGTCTGAATTTAGACTGTAACAATTACCATAGCTCAAATGGTTAAAGCACTTTCCTTCTGAACTAGTGACCCAGTTTTGAGTCTCGCTCCATGCAATTTTTGAAAACTTGATTTTTCTTTTGAAATATGAGTGTATATGTGTGTATACCATTGGGAGAAGGTTTTAACATTTCTAAACTCTAGACATGAGACTATATGACTAATAATACTTTGTTTGTCACATTCGTTTTGTCTCTATCGTGTATATCTCTTCTTGTATCTCCATATGCATACTTTCATCCTTTTTTGTACCGTGTATCTTCATTTTGAGTGTACTTGTTTATCACTTTTTGATGCTCATGTACCTGCAAATTAGCTTAGAGATTCTTTGACATAATTGTATAGTCGTTGTCATTAAAATCCAATAACTGAGGTTCTAACAAAGATCATCTTGGAAAGTTTGATCCAAAATCTGATGAAGGAATATTTGTAGGATATTCGAAAAGAAGCAAAGCTTATCGAGTTTCTAATACATGAATTAAAGTAATCGAAGAAACTCTTCATGTTTCATCCGATGAAAATGTCAAAATTTCTTCTAAAAATACAAACTTGGAAAATAATTCAAATAAAATTCTAACAAATAATTCAGAAGGTGATAATATTATTTTTCAAAATAATAATATTGATAATACTAGAGAAAATGAAAATAATGTTCATAATGAAAATATAGTAAGATCTCCTCCAAGAATCCTTAGAGATCACCCTGTTCAAAATATAATTGGAGAAGTAAATTCAAATGTAAGAAGAAGACATTAACTATATAAAATGGGCCATATAGCTTTTCTCTCTAATATAGAACCTAAAAATATTAAGGAAGCCTCCACTGATGACTATTGGATTATAGCTATGCAAGATGAGCTAAATCAATTTGAAAGAAACGAATGATCAATCCGTCATTGGTACAAAATGGATTTTCGAAAACAAAGCTGATGAACAAGGTAACATTACTAGAAATAAAGCTAGATTAGTTGCACAAGGATATAATCAAGAACAACGAATAGACTATGAAGAAAACTTTATTCCTGTTGCGATAGAAGCTATACGTATTCTATTGGCTTTTGCATGTTTTAATAACTTTAATTTATGTCAAATGGATGTTAAAAGTGCTTTCTAAATGGATATAAAAGAAAATGTCTATTTTGAACAACCTCCTCTTTTTACTCTTCAAAAATTTCTAGATCACGTTTACAAACTTAAGAAAGCTTTATATGGTTTAAAACAGGCACCTCGTGCTTGGTACGACCAATTTAAAAGCTATCCAATAGAATCTAGTTTTGAAATTGGAAAAATTGATCAAACTTTACTTATTAAGAAATCTAAAAAAGATATTTTAATTATTCAAATATATGTTAATGAAATTAATTTTGGTTCAAAAAATGAAAATTATGTCAGGAATTTTCGACTACCATTGCAAATGAATTTGAAATGTCACATATGGGAGAACTATCATATTTTCTTGGACTACAAATCAAGCAATTTCAAAATGGCATTTTTATTAATCATGAAAAGTATTGTAATAATATAATTAAACGTTTTGGTATGGAAAACACTTCTGCTAAACCAACTCCTATGAGTACAACTATACATCTCGACTGAGATGAAAATGGTAAGAGTGTTGACCAAAAACTATATCATAGCATGATTGGATCATTACTTTACTTAACTGCTCGTCGACCTAACATTATGATGAGTGTTTATTTATGTGCTCAATTTCAAGAAAATCCTAGAGAATCACATATGCGAGCAGTAAAACTTATAATTTGTTATCTTAGCAAGACCAATGATTTAGGACTGATTTCTCCAAAAGGTTGTCCTTTTGAATTAGTATCTTATAATGATGCTGATTTTGGAGGAAGTCGGACAGATAGAAAAAGTACAAGTGGAACTTTCCATTTCATTGGACGATCCTTAGTATCTTGGTTTAGAAAGAAAAAAAACTGTGTTTCACTATCGATATGTGAAGCAGAATATATATCTACATATTTAGCATGTGCTCAAGTAATCTATATGAAACAAACATTGCAAGATTTTGATACAAAATTAAATAAATCTATAATATATTGTGATAACACCAGTGTAATAAACTTATCTAAAAATCCTGTCAATCACTCACGAACTAAACACATTGACATTCGTTATCATTTTCTTCATGATAATATTGAGAAGGATATAATAAATTTAGAATTTGTAAACTCTAAAAATCAATGAGCTGATATTTTCACTAAACCACTCAGTGAAAATTGTTTTATAAAACTAAGAAGAGATATCGGTATAATTTCTTTAAAAGAATTATAAAATTTCTATGATCAATTTTTAAAAAAAAAAAATTCTGGTACTTGTACTCAGCACCTTTAGTTTGAAAATCCTATATCTCTGCCATTTGACCATTTTCTATTTCACAACTGTCTCAATGATGATTTTTTCTCCTTATCTATTTCCACTTTTCTCATGAACTATTCTCAGCCATGAAAATTGTGTTTTGTTTTCATCTTCTAATTAATTTTCAGGTTTTACGTTAATCCATCCATCTTTAACAATTTTTTAACTTATACATACCTCAAAAGTTTTCTATTTATCCTTTCATCTAATTTGCCTTAATCCTATATTATTCCTTCCTACTACAATGTCTTCACAAGAAAACTCCTCAAATGGCTCTATATATTCCTCTGTCGATTTCTCGACACCTACCTCTGGATTATCAAATTTACCTACACCTACACCATATCATGAACCAGCCAGACTATCAAACTATCATACTGGTCGTACTCTAGAAAAAAAGAAGGCATGTCATTTTCTGTTCTTTGGTTCTCCACAAACAAAGCAAAAGATTGATGATTTACATCATTATCAAAGGGAATCAACAGAATTCAATGTGAAATGTACTATGAACAGAAGATGAATTCAAGACGACTTAGCTTTCTTGAGCAACTTGGATGGTAACACTGCGGGTCTTCTGCATCTGCTGTTCATCAATCTACAACCTCTTCCTCCCGGAATCCATGGGATCAGTCACCTAAACCTCCACCTATGTCTCTGAATTCATGGGAGCGGGAAATCGCTGGTCGCCATTAAAACCATATGAAGAGAAGACAAAGGTTGAACCAAACAACTCGAAGTGTCCATCCACTCCTTCATCAAAATAATTTATTCTCCTTCTATCTTTTTTTAATTATTTTCAGTCTTAGTTGTATGCATTATTTAATAGATTGAATACATATTTTTTTGCAAAATATACTGTATATGCTAAAAAAAAGAATTCAGTCGACTGACCAAATTCGACCAGTCGACTGAATATGGAAAGAGAAAGCTTTCGGACAATATTCAGCAAACTGAATGAATGTGGCCAGTTGACTGAATCATGAAACAAAGAGTTTCGGGATATTGATGAGTCGACTAACCATATACATCTAGTCGACTGAATGACAAATCTGAGCTTTTTAAAACTATTTCACCTACCTTTTTAACCCTTTAGCCCACTATTTCCTTTTTCACTCTTCACTTTTACCTTCTCACTTTAGATTTTCCAAACCCTAGCTCCCAAAATTTTAAAATTCCTTTGCTCCATTATAATTTCAAATGGCTCAAAGACAACCTAAATGATCTAGACATGCCTCTATCTCTTCCTCTGAGCCAATTAACACCCAAATTTGTCAATGGCTTTATGATGCTACAGCTCTCCAAAGATGAAACAAAATAAAGGAAGCACGCTTTTTCAAAGGATCTTTTATTGTGTTTCCAGACATTGCTTCTTACATAATTCAAGAGCTTGTAAGGAGAAGTCATCTAGAATCTCTTCTTGACCACAATCAGCATAATCTCAAAATTAATCATACTATGGTAAAACCCTTTATGCAAATTTTAAATTTGGGACAACAAAATGCAAGACATCGTGATAATTGCTATGGAGTTTTATTCATGTCTTTAGATAGAATTGGACACATTCTTCATACACAAACTAATGGTATTCTATTGGGAGAATTAAATGTTCCTATAGGCGAACGAGATGAAGTAAGTCATAGGTTTTTGGAAGATGACATGATTGAACTAAAATCTATCGCCTTACGTTCTACAGCTCAAATTGTGCATCGATCCTTAATGCACACAATTCTTTCTCGTACTGGTTCTTATGAGCTTGTATATCCAAATAATTTTAGAGCTTTACGTGCTATCTGGGGAGAAGTCCAAATAAATTGGCTTATGCTTATTCTTGATGAGCTCTTGTCTTTTAACCAAGGTCGAATGAACATCTTCTATTACGGCGAATATATTATGCGGTTACTTATGAACCTACAGATTCCTATTCTGGAATCCGATACTTCCATTCCCAAAACTCTAGATATCCACACAATAAGTCAAATGAAATTGCCTCCTAGACCTCTCACTATCATGTCTTTTCAAGACTGGCAATCACGACCTCGTCAACAAAGTACTACTCCATAGTAACAAAGAGATGACATTCGTAAACCAACCCCATCCCAAAGCACCTAAGATTCCATTGAACTAATTGTGCAAAATCAAGTTATTTTGGATTCTCGCATTAAAAATCTCGACAAGAAATCTGCAAAATTAAAAGCTTTTTTGGGATTTTATGTGATGCAATCTCTTGTTCCTCTTCCACAACTACGGAAACTTCACAGCGTGATCCGGATAAACATCCAGCTCCTTGCTTTACTTTGTCTACATTCGATGAACACACAAGTTTTGACACAAGCGGAAATGGGGGTTGGTAGATAATTTGTGGGAAGTTCTTCAAGAGGCAAAGGACCGATACAAGTGGAAGAAGAAATAGAGTCTGACTTTAATGATTTATATTGTTATTTCTTGATGGTTGTAAGTTATCTTTATTTATTCCAAACATTCTAATTCTGTTTATTTTTCTGAGCTTGTATAAGTAGCTCAGTACAAATCGAAACATTTGTTTTGTGATTATTATGTTGTTAGTTCAATGATGATGTTATTGTTTATTTCCTTTTTGTCGATAACAAAGGGGGAGAAATTTGTATGACTAACCATTTCTTGCAGGACTAGATATGCTGCCAAATATTCAGGGGAAGAAATACATAACTTCCGTTATATATTTCTTGGAATATATTATCATCTAAAACAGGTTGTCATCAATCAAAAAGGGGGAGAATGTTGAATCATAATTTTTGATTCATGAAAAAGAGCTTAAACAAATCATTGATGAGACTATATGATCAAGGGATAAAAAGAGAATGAGATATTATACTAAAACTACAAAGGAGACAAGACATCAAAACTGAGTATAGTTTGATTATTTGTTGAAGTTTTTAGTCTTAGAATTGTTAAAATCTATCCTCAAGTAGTTCACACGATATCAAAGTTTTTTTAAAATCCAATTTCTTTAAAAATGTGTGAACTGTGCACTGACAATAGGTCAGTCGACAGCCAAAAATGACTGGTCGACTGTTCAGTGGCACAGATACGCTATGTTTTATACCAACTCTGAATAATCAGCCGACTGGTCAATTTTAGTCAGTCGACTTAACTTTTCTAACATCTGTTTTTTCTAAATAGAAACTTCCATTTTCCAAGGGATACAATCCAATTTGAAGAGTTGTGGCTGCATCTTTTGGTTAAAACTCTTCGTGAATGGTTGTAGCTGTTTATTTACTATATAAATACATGAAATTCACTTCTTAAAATCATCAAATTTTATTTTATTTACTGATCATACTCTCTACTATCTCTGCATTCTACAAGTAATCACAATTTATATATAATTCTTGAATCTCTGAATCAATTAACTTATTCTTCGATTTAAAGCAATATTTTCCTTTTTAAATCTTTACACACAATATATACTTGAGGAAAGATTATAGGATGGGTATACTATCAAAGATAAATCAGCGTTATCAAGAACACAAAGTGTCAAAACAATTTTATTTGAAACTGTTGAAGTCTTGTTCGGTTGTTCAAGCGGTAAAAGTCCTCTTTCGACTGTTGAAGGCGGAAAAATCTTGATAGCTTATTCAGTGTTGTTAACCTATTCCTCCGGGTAAAGTGAGGGGTTATTGAGTGAAATTCCAGAGGGAAGTCTAGGACTGGACGTAGAACAGAAAGTTCGAACAAGTATAAAAAATCCTGGTGTGCTTATTCTTATTTACTTTACTATTATTATCTGTTTCCGCATTTAGATTATAATACATTCCATATTACACGATCCTAAGTGATTACTAGCCACACTATAGTCACTTTCAGTTTTCCTTGATTAATAGGTTAAAGGTATTAACCAAATTTTTTAGAAAATGATTTCAAGGACAGTAATCCACAGGTGTTGGTTTTATTATGTTATTATGTTTACTTCTTCACACACATAGATATATGTATATTATATATATATTTATATATTTATATATTTATATTGTATTGGACCTGTAACTGTATTTTGGGAAAGGGCAAAAAAACCAACTAGAATGACCCAGTTGTGAATATGAATTAAGTTAACTCCTGAATGAGTAGAATTGCATCCAAGATGTCAGATAGACTAGAATGCAGGATGACATAATATTGGCTAAAGAAGTTGTCAGGTAGACAGGTTCATAGTCAACCCATGAAGATTAGGTTCATAAAAAGTTAATGGCGGGAGCCAATAGGTTCGTATTAAATCCATGAAAACTATGATTAGGTTGAGTTCTTGGCAAGAGCCAATAGGTTTGTAGTGTACCTATGAAAATAATATCCAACCTAAGTTATTGATAGAAGTAAGTAGATTCGATGTCAACCCATAAAAACTTGGATAAGTGGGAAATTATTGGAGATATCGATAGGCTCAGGAAGAACCCATGAATGATGAAGTTATTGGCCATGGCCAATAGGTTCATAGTGATCCTACAAAAACTCTAAAACTGGACAGGGAGTCCGTAAGTGTTAAACAGGTTAATGGTCAACCCATTAAAACTATTGGGTTAATAGTGACCCTAGAAACTATAACTGAGATAGGTAGTCAAAAATGAAGTAGGATGGGTAATCTAGAATTGATTTTCTTGTTTGCATATCATCGTATTATTCTGAAATATTATATTTTAACCATTGTGGATGCTAGGTGCATAGTATATGGTTTTATAAAGTTTTAGGATACTAATGAGGGGCAAACCCGTTCTGCTAAACGGCATGGCCTCACTAGACATCTAAATATTTTGAGATGGTAGATTACTATTCATATCAGGCTTTATATCTGACTCAAAGTTTATGTTTTCCTTTTAAACTCTCGGACACACAATTGATTTTGATTATTTTTAGTGTTGAGGTTTTCATGTACCTCTTTAGACGAATAGGCTTCTGGAGATGTGTAGGAGGCATGATATTGTTTAATATGTGAATATATGATTTTTGTTTGATAATAATAAACATATATATATATATATATTCATTTAAATGTATTTGTCAATGAACTATTTTATTTTTCACATAATTAATAAATATTTACTGAATAAAATAAATTAACACAGAATTTAAATTAAAACAGATATTGTATTCAAACAAATATTTATTACAATTTTGAACAATACAAATTTGTGCTCTCACAATATATACACAATTTCAATTACAATACAATTTTGACTACATCACAATTTTCATTTACATATGTTCTCCTCACTACATTTCCCTCATTCACTCGTATTTATCTTCAACTCTATTCCACATTGAATCCAATATCTGAGCAATCTGCAAAACAAACACTAATGTAGTAAAATTGAAAAGAAAATATTTTGCAGTGTGAAACAAAATGTGTATTTTTGAAAATATTATTTTCCTTAGTAATTTGGGCTGTTCGTCATCATTTAATTTTGAATTCATCATATACGAACAGCTTGTGACATACATAGTGTATCACTGGATATGCCACAAGGCCATGCACACCGATGTACACTTGATAAAGTTACAGGGACATGTGAGCATAAGGTCAAACCCAAATCAAAAGTCGGGTTCAACTCAAGTGAAATAAATAAAATCACGACACGAGTACAAGGTCAAACCCGATCTATAAGATGGACTCAACGTAGGTGCATTACAAAATTGTCAAGTGAATATGTAACATACACAAGTGGTGCACATGTCAACCAAAATAATGAAGAAACCACATAGTGCAACAAAATACAAGTGTCGACCAGATTGCACATTCAAGTGCAAACCCAAATGTACATGAACACAAGCTCAAACTTAAGTGAAAACAACAGTTGCAAACAGTTCAAGAAGACTGCAGCTCCAAAACAACACATATACATATACATATACATATACATATACATATACATATACATATACATATACATATACATATACATATACATATACATATACATATACATATACATATACATATACATATACATATACATATACATATACATATACATATACATATACATGAACCATACCAACAGCAATCTAAATCATACTACAATGAGGAGTCGAGAGAGACCACATTCACTAGAGAACAACATCCATGAAATCAAGCTACCACATGTACACATTGACAACCAAGCAGCAATGACAAGAAAATACAACACCGACACATATATGCAAGCAAAGACTACATGGTGCAGCAGCCTCAAAAGCATATATGTACAGCAAGGAAGCGAACTGGCATATATGCAACCAGACTTGTATACATGCATCACATACTTGAGGACTAGAGAAAATTCAGTGAAACCCAAAGCATTTAACATTTATAACAAAGTTTCATACCAAAGTAAAAAATGACTCAATGAACCAGACCATATGGAAATAGATCACTTCAAATGGCATATGTGAAAACCAACATCAATGCATATGAACTCAGGTGGACAGTACGACCATGAAACATATATATGAAATGAGATAGTGACAAATAGAATATGTGCACAAGCACATGTCAGTTCATATGCAAACAGTTCAAGTCGAACACTTTTACGTAGTAGTTTCAAACAAAGATAGAGCTTTTACAATGACCAGACAAGCTACATGAAGTCCACAGCAAGTGCACATCAATAATGCAAACAAAACAATATCTCAGAGAAATTTCCAAATTACTGAAGTTTCAGAAAATCAAAGCCGTGATGACAAAGAAAAGAAATTCACGGAGCAGCCAAATCAAACTGTCAAGTCAGAAACGAAAACTGTGTTTCAAATAAAGTTATAATTTTTAATACCGTGGAAATCAAGGGAGATGAACAAGTCAGAGACATAATGGCCAAAGTCAATACTCAAAGCAAATGCAAAACCAAAATAAATTCTCATCTAAAAATATTTTCACAAAATCAAGTTTGCAAATTTCAAACCAAAGTTAGTGCAGTGATAACATAGGCAACAAGAACGAACCAAGTCAAAAATTAAAAAAGCGATGGTGGCCATGAAAGAAATCAAGCCGTGAAAATCAAGCAAACAAAATATACGAATTGGAACAAGTCAGTAATAATCTCAATCATCCAAACGAAGATCAATGGCCAATGCAAAGTAATTGATGAATTCATATAAATTTATACGGACGAAAATATAGGAATTCAAATCATATAAAACTGTAGCATCATCGGCCGTAATTATCTATTCGAGTCCAAGAAAAATGGAATAAAAATTCAACTCAAATCAAGATCAAGTTCAAGCAAGCTAACCAGTAAAGAAAAAAGAACAAATCACATACCATTATAGTCGAACTCGGTCAAATTGAGCAGCCGTGGGCAAAAATAGAAGAGATGATCATTCGATTGAGCAATCAAAGCAAGATTATATAATCGAACAATCAATTGAAGCGGCATCTCAATTTCTAGGAACCCTAATTTATGAACGAACGAGCAAAGAAAGTAACATTTTTCACAAAGAAGAAGGACGGGCCGAAGAATAAAGAGAGAAAAGGGATATTCTTTTATTACTTATATTTATTTTGGGCCGATCTTTTCATCTACTTAGGTTTATATGGCTTATTTAAATTAGGGTTTTGTGTAATTTAATTCTTTATATTTTATTTTCTCTTTTAAATATTGTAATTTCCAGTTGTTTGGCTAGGGGACGAACTACGGGGCGTAGTTCGAGAATTCGCAGTTCAGTGGCTGAGTTGTGGCTGGGTTGTGAGCATAGAGTTAAGGTTAGTCGATAGCGGGTGTCGCGAGTTTATGTGTGTAAGCATATGACTACTTAATTTCTAGTAGAAACCTTGAGGGCAGCACGTAGGTATTGTTTTTGTCAAAGCTGGGTAAATCTGTGTATTCTATTTCTGCATTTATTATTCTGCTATTATATGTGCTACTATTATTCTGATATATCTGTGTTGATAATATTTTATAAACTTCCGCAATTTTTTATAATTAATAGTATCACCATATGCACCCCCTTCTAGGGTGAAATCGTTCCTACAAGTGGTATCAGAGCTAGTTACAAAAGCCATTTTTGCTTTAAAAAGTTTGATTTTTCAAAGACCAATTTTTTTTCAAATTTGAATTTTAAAATGGCTTCTTTTAATAATGCTTTTGCTGAGGGTCGGTCCAATATTATCCATTCTATTTTTGACGGAACAGATTTTTTGAACTGGAAATTAAAAATGAAATTTTACTTAAAATCTGTTATTATTAAATGTTGGGAAATTATTAAAAATTTGTGTGATATAACAGGCGAGAAAATTACTTCGATTAATGCTCTTTCTATGCATATAATATATTCTCATATTAATCAAGATAATTTTAACTTTTTTTCTCATTGTGAAAATGCACAGGAAATCTGGAATACTTTTGATGCAATATATGGTGCAAAAGTCAACAACCGTGAGAGATCCCTCACAATCAAATCAGAAATTAAAGAAATGTGCTTAGCAGAATTGATAAAAGTAAATAGTGATGAGGATGATGATGATGCAGCAGCTGAGCTGGTGCTACTAATGAAGAAATTCAAAAAGTGGAACCGCATATACGGAATTCCCGCTCCAAATCAACAATTGAAAAGCAGAATAATCAAAGCACTAGACAACCCAGAAGAACGGGAGATCATCTGTCGTAAGTGCAACGAACTCGGACACATCAAGCCCAATTGTCCTCGAAATCGACACGACAAAGAAAAGAAATCAAAAAAGAGAAGTTTTGCGGCCATGTGAAATAAAAGTGATGATGATAATACAAGCACTAGCAGTAAAAGTGAGAAAGCAGATTTGTGCCTTCAAGGTAATATAATTGATAGCGACGATGATGAGCCAAGCGAGGTATCAAAACTAACTCACTCTGAATTACTTATATATTTCCACGAAGTAAATGCCTATTTTTAACGACTTCAGGAGAAAAATGCAAAATTGAATCACAAAGAGATACTTTGATAGATTTGAATAAACATCATGATCAATTAGTTAAAAACTATCAAAGTAAGATCCCTAAGTGTAATAGGTGTCGATCACTCGAAGATGAGATTAAAAAATCAGAAATTAAAATTAAATCGCATGAAAATGAAATTCTGATTTTGAAGAAGAGTGAAAATATTAGGAGAGATAATTCTATTAAAATGTGCACAAATTATTGAACAAAAATGAATCACTAAGAACACAAGTCCAACAACTATCAACAACTTTAGGAAAATTTTCCAAAAGTGAAAAATTGTTGAATATGCTATTAGGGAAATAAACTATTAATACAGTTGGACAAGGACTTGGTTATGATCAATCTAAACTTGATAGAAGCAAAATTAATTAAGTCAAATTCAAGTGCACAACTTGTGGAAAATTTGGACACAATCATAATATTAGTTGGTATAGACCCAAACTAGTGAAAATCATTCCAATTTGGGTTCCAAAAGGAACAAATATAAAATCTCTTAAAGTTAAATAAATCTGAGTGCCAAAAGGAACATATATAAATAGTTATGGGTCTCTACAAAATTATTTTTCAAGATCATTTGCCATTAACAACCATGGACCTATAAAAACAAATAGGTCACAAAAATCATTTCTTCCATAGGTGTAGTGGCAGGCTAAGGAACTACAATAGTGTTACTTGGATTCTGGCTGTTCCAAGCACACAATGGGTGACAAAGCAAAGATTTCTTAACCTAGTATAAAGGTGGCAGAATCACAAAGGACAACAATGAAAAATTATCATAAAGGTAAAATAGGTAATGGTTTTTGAACGATATATGTGAAAATCTGCATCATAATATGATTTAATTCAGCCAGTTGTTGATAAAGAAATGAATGCTGATTTTGATTCTGACTTTTTCAAAATTGTTGGCCAATTATACGTTTCATACCAAGAACACTAAATGCACCTTGAGAGTCTTTAAACTACTTCATATAAATTTGTTTAGGCTAATGATGGTATTTATTGATTGATGATTACTCTTGGTGCACGTAAATATATTTGTTTATCCTACGACTTCTAGATTTGACACTATATTCGCTGATTTGTTGATTGGCACAGCTTAAAATTCAAATTTAAGAGAAATTCATTTAAAAACTGTTAAAATTGATTTTAAGATATTTTGGTGCATACTTCACGGTTTGGTCTATCAAATCCAACTAACGATAATTTTGAGTGAAAGGAAAATTCAAATGTAGATTACACTGGTAATCTAGTTGATAGAAAAATTACTAGTGGAACATGATTTATGTTAAGACATTCAGTAGCTGCTTCGTTTTTCAAAGAAAATTATGCATATTTTTTGTTTCATATAATTTTCAAATTGTTGACATTTTTCTTTTATAAAACCCCTTCTAGAAAAAAAAAATTTTGTTGACTTTGTTTTAATTTAGTCAATTTTAAAATTTTGATTTTATAATTATTTTTGGATTTGATCTTAAATGACTACATTGACTAATATGACTCCCTACTAATTATCCAAAAGATAAATAGTGACTGAAAAAGTGATGAGTGTTGATATTAGTCATATATTATAACTTGAGAGAGTATATTTAGTAAATTTCTTTAGAAATTTAAACAACAGTTATAAAACTTTTTGTTGGCAAAAATTTCATGACCATTTCTATTTCTACCATATTTCTATCAATCATCAGTCATCATAATCCAATATGGCATGTCAACATGTGGTATTTTAAATGGGAAATTATGCGCTTTCATTTTATTATAATTTTAGCAATAAAAAAATATCCAAAGTATACACTTTCATTTAAAAGTCCCCATGGTTATGCATGGGTGAATTAGTTGATATTTTTGATTATGTGCTTCCATGCTCATTAAAAGTCCTCACGGTTATGCATGTATGGAACGCATATCAAAATTGATTGATTTAATAGACAATTTGATTCTAATCCCATTTAAAAGTCCTCATGGTTATGCGTGGTTAGAAGAAACTTGAATTCATTTTTTAATAAAAATTTGGAATACTACTAATCTCATTTAAAAGTCCTAACATTTATGCATGCTTAGTAGATATTCTAATTCCAAATATAAATATACCATAAATAGACATAACTATATGGTTTTATATGATGACATCACCCTATCATTTTAAAGTTGAATATGCATCAAACACAGTATTTATGATTTTTGTTTGATTTTTTATTGTAATTTAATATTTACACTCAGCTGAGTAATAATGTTGAATTAATGTCTATCACTTTATCGCTATTTTTCTAACACTATTACTCTTTTGCTGATAACAAAAGGAGGAGAGAAAAGTTAAGGTTTTGGCAAATGAAGGTCAAATATTTTTCTATTTGCATCAAGGCTCATTTGAATATTTTTATTTATTTTCATGCATATATGAAGGGGAGCTTTGTGTAAAGAGGGAGCATTCAAATAGAGGGAGCAGATTGAATGATCAAACACATTTAATAAATTCAAAATCTTAAATATATTTTGGTTATCATCGAAGGGGAAGATTGTTGAATATGCGAATATATGATTTTTGTATGATGATAATAAAAATATATGTGCACTGATATCAAGCTATCATTTGTTCTCAAATCAGTGCACTGCACTAAACAAAAATACATACCCATCTCAAATACTGCCATCGCAACCTTCCTTCGACCAACAGCAGACATCATCGCCAAGTTTCACTCCTTTCCCTTGACAATCCCAAGCAGCACTCCAACCATTCACTTTCCCCTAACTCATTGATATCCATCATCCCCTCAACCACTTAATTCCCAAAACTGCTCGTCCTCTCCACTCAACCACACTTATTTTTAGAGCACTGCCTCAACACATTAAATACACTGCCACCAACCCCTTTATCGTACACACCACATCAACCTCTGCCTACATTTTATCCACTGTCAGACTTCTTCTGCATTAACCATCCATCTTAGTGCTAGTACAACATCTACATACTTTAAACATTCGCATTTCAACTCCTACCACTCTTCTCTGACATCCATAACTCATGCCAACCACTGCTTCGTGAACACTACTACATTATTACTACCACAATAGACTGTCATCGACTTCACATATCAAACTTCCCTCAAAAATACTGCTACATTTCAAACAATCAGACTCCTATGTCACATTTCTTCCATCATCACTTCATCAATAAAATAGCTGACCTACCTTGAAAGTTGTTACAGCTACTATCACTTTGAACACAAACACACAAAACCACCTCAGCCTCCAACACCTTCAACAACTTGTTGGACAAAAATGAATGAGTGCATTTGTTAGTGAAGAGGAAATAAGTGTTTGGTATTGTGTATACTGGAACAAAGTCCCACATTGTGGAATATTTATTCCAATACCACTATATAAACTATCTCTTAACATGTTATTACAAAAGGAAAAGAAGAAGACATAAAGACTTGAGACGTGAGGAAGGCATTGGGCATGTGGGCTTTGGGCCTTCATATTATATTGAAAAGTCAAAGATTGGGCCTTGGGCCTTGGGGCTCTTGGGGTCTCGTGATTAGATGGGCCTACATCCGCCACTTGGGCTTGCTGCGCTGAAATGGTTAATTTTGAACTTCGAAATTGGACCATTGCGGCTGTGCGCGCGCGTCTGTCCGTTAAAGGGTCGCAACCTTTCGAACAGTCACGACCGCTCCGAATAGGCACCTCCTCCAGCCTATATATAGGGGCCCGCAACACAGATGTTAATACACAAAAAATTGCTTCTTCTTCCCTTTTCTCATAACTCTGTTCACAGATATATATAATTCCTTTAGTTCGTCGTCGCTCCGTCTGCCGGCACAGCAGTGGGAGCCGGTCTGTTTCATCCTGGGAGATAAATTGCTCATATCCTTTGGTGCGTATAAGGGGGCAATATTGTTTGAAGGAAACAGCTATTATCTGGACTCAGACATTAAGGTATTTCATACAAATATCGTTTGTAACGGTTCTGTACCGTCACAATATTTTATACTCCTTGTCACGCTTTTTTCTGTTGCTGTTGTTTACAATTAGTAACGCTTTTCTTCTGTTACAAAACTTATAAAGGGATAAGTAACGTTATTGAAGTTACTATCGGATTCGATACACTTTTGTGTACTTACGAATTAACAATCTTGAAACAATATTATTGTTGTTAGGCGACGATGTCACAAAACAGCAACAATAACGCCGCACCAACTCAGACGGTGACGAACGTTCAACCGGCGCCTCTGGTTCCGACAATGGCACTGTCTCATGGAGAAAGGCCAGAAAAGTTCAACGGGACGGACTTCAAGCGTTGGCAACAGACGATGTTGTTTTATCTAACAACATTAGGCTGTCAAATTTCTAACCGAGGATGCTCCTGAAGTTTGCGAACTCGAACCCGATGCAATCAAAGTGGAGGCTACAAATATCTGGAAAAATTCAGACTTTGTGTGTAAAAACTACATTCTCAATGGTCTGGATAATAGCCTCTACAATGTATATTGTACTGTTGCAACATCCAAGGAACTCTGGACGGCCTTGGATAGAAAGTACAAGACTGAAGGTGCGGGGATGAAGAAATTCATCGCTGGCAAATTTCTCGACTTCAAAATGGTTGATTCAAAGACTGTGATCAACCAGACTCAAGAACTACAACTGATCATCCGTCAACTACAAGATGAGGGGATGATGCTTAGCGAATCTTTCCAAGTTGCCGCACCATTGAGAAACTTCCTCCATCATGAAAGGACTTCAAAAATTACCTTAAGCATAAGCGTAAGGAAATGACAATGGAAGAACTCATAGTTCGTTTGCGAATTGAGGAAGATAAATGAATTTCTGAGAAAAAGATATCTCATAATATGGCTGCTAAAGCAAATGTTGTTGAGTCAGACAAACCTAACAAGAGGAAACGTGAGAATGCGCCTCAGAAGTAGAAGAAGAAATTTGATGGTTCTTGCCATAACTGTGGAAAGAAGGGGCATAAAGCATCCGAATGTCGTGCTCCCAAAAAGAAGAAATTAGAAGCAAATACGGCTGAAGTTACTGATGGCATTTCTTATATGGATTTATGTGCAGTAATATCAGAATGCAACCTTGTTGGTAATTCAAAGGAATGGTTTGTAGACACAGGTGCCAGTCGACACATATGTGCTAATAAGTGGATGTTTACAACCTATAAAACTGCAACTAATGATGAACAACTTTTCATGGGCAATTCATCTGCATCAAAGGTCGAAGGCAAGGGAAAAGTTGTCTGAAACTAACGTCTGGAAAAGAGCTTACCTTGAGTGATGTTCTTCACGTTCCAGAAATCCGTAAGAACTTGATATCAGGGTCCTTGCTTAGCAAGCATGGTTTCAAACTAACCTTTGTAGCCGATAAGTTTGTATTATCAAAGAATGGAGTGTATGTGGGAAGAGGATATGTATGTGATGGTTTATTCAAAGCAAATGTAACCACTATTGTACCAAACACTGATATGAATAAAAGTGAATCTTTTGCTTATATTGTTGACTCTTCTAACATATGGCATTCTAGATTAGGGCATGTAAATTTTGATACACTGCGAAAAATGATTAATCTAGAATGTATACCAAAATGTAACATAGACTCCAACTATAAATGTCAAATTTGTGCAGAAGCAAAATTGACAAGAACCTCGTTTCGTCATGTTGAACGAGAAACTAAACCTCTAGACCTTATGCACACTAATATATGTGATTTTAAATGTGTCGAACTAGAGGTGGAAAAAGGTATTTCATTACGTTTATTGATGATTGTACTAGGTACTGCTATGTGTATCTCCTTAGAAGCAAGGATGAAGCATTCGATATGTTTAAACAGTATAAAGCAGAAATTGAGAATCAACCCAACAGGAAAATTAAAGCTTTAAAAAATGATAGAGGAGGAGAATATGAATTTCCTTTTGAGGAATTCTGCGCTGAGCACGGTATTATACACCAAACTACAGCACCATATTCACCTCAATCCAACGGTATAGCCGAACGGAAAAATAGAACTCTTAGAGAAATGATGAATGCTTTATTAATTAGTTTTGGCTTACCAGATAACTTTTGGGGAGAAGCTGTTCTTTCGGCAAACCATATTTTAAATAACATACCATGAAAGAAAACATCAAAATCTCCTCATGAACTTTGGAAAAATAGACTGGCATCCTACAAATACTTAAAAATATGGGGGTGCCTTGCCAAAGTAGAGATACCAAAACCAAAAAAGGTCAAAATTGGACCAAAAACAATCGATTGCGTATTCATTGGATATGCACAAAACAGTGCTGCTTATCGATTTCTAGTACACAAATCTGAAATTGACGATATTCATGAAAATACCATCATCGAATCGAGAAATGCAAGATTTTTCGAACATATATTCCCCTTAAAACAGGGTACTGATAATGATACTCAAAAGAGACCAAGAGAAGATGAATTTACTGATTCTCTTGAGATTACTGAACAAAATAAACTTCGGCAAACTAGTGTTGATCAACAAGTGGAGGAACCAAGAAGAAGCAAGAGGTCAAGTACCTATAGGACCTTTGGACCAAACTTCTACACTTTTATGTTGGAAGATGATACATTGACATACAAACAAGCTATGTCCTCCAGCGATGCCCCTTACTGGAAAGAGGCTATTAACAACGAGATTGAATCCATTATGACTAACCATACCTGTGAGTTAGTTGATTTACCTCAAGGATGCAAGTCCTTATGTAATAAATGATATTCAAAAAGAATTGAAACCCGATGGCTCAATAGACAAGTACAAAGCTTGTCTTGTAGTCCAAGGATTCAGACAAAAGGAAGACCTGGACTATTTTGATACATATTCACCAGTGATGAGGATAACATCAATTAGGATACTTATAGCAATTGCATCCATACTTGAATTAGAAATGCATCAAATGGATGTAAAAACTGCATTTTTGAATGGTGAACTAGACGAAGAAATATATATGAAGCAACCTGAAGGGTTTCTTAGCTCCGGAAATGAGAATAAAGTATGCAAATTAGTAAAGTCACTTTATGGCCTTAAACAAGCTCCAAAACAATGGCACGAGAACTTTGATGAAACTATGTTATCAAATGGATTCACAATAAATGAATCAGATAAATGTGTCTATGTAAAACACACACATGTTGGATATGTCATTGTTTGTCTTTATGTTGATGACTTACTAATCCTAGGCAATAACAAGACCATAATAACATCTATAAAGAATATGTTGTCCTCTAGATTCGATATGAAAGACCTAGGACTGGCTGATGTGATATTGGGTGTCAAAATTTTGAGAACACCACAAGGATATGCTATATCCCAATCACATTACATCGGTAAGATACTTGAAAAATTCAAGCAATATAATATAACTATTGCAAAATCACCAGTAGATATGAACCAAAATTGGGTAAAGAACACTGGTGATGGTATCTACCAACTTGAATACTCTCGAATACTAGGAAGTATCATGTATGTTATGAATTGCACCAGGCCAGATATCGCATACGCTGTAAGTAAGCTGAGTAGATTTACCAGCAATCCTAGTAAACATCATTGGAAAGCATTAATCAGAGTTCTAGGATACTTAAAGTATACGCAGAACTATGGTCTATACTATACAAACTATCCTTTAACATTGGAAGGATATAGTGATGCTAATTGGATAACTGGATCACAAGATACAAAGTCTACAAGTGGATATGCATTCACATTAGGAAATGGAGCAATATCATGGAAATCATCCAAACAGACTTGTATAGCTAGATCTACGATGGAATCGGAATTTATTGCACTAGATAAGACCGCAGAAGAAGCAGACTGGCTTCGAAGCTTCTTGGAAGATATTCCAAATTGGAGCAAACCCATGCCTCCAATATGTATACATTGTGATAGTCAATCAGCAATTGGAAGAGCTAATATTACACTATACAATGGTAAATCTAGGCACATTCGTCGTAGACATAAGACAATAAGACAACTTCTCTCTAATGGAGTTATCACTATAGACTACGTAAGGTCTAAGGATAACATAGCGGATCCACTAACAAAAGGCTTGCCAAGAGAGAAAGTTCAAACCTTATCGATGGGAATGGGGTTAAGGCCGATAGACTAAAAGTTTTTCTAAAATGGAAACCCCAACTAGTTGACTGGAGATCCTAAGATCTAGGTTCAAAGGGACAACTAAGTTCAAGAGAAACTTGATAGCATTGTTACACACAAACCATTCCTATGATAAGTCAGTGCATTATTTGCTACAAAATAGGATAAGTATTAGTACTTTTAATGATGTCTATACTTGAGGAATTACGAATAATCCTTACAGAATCACCTATGTAAGTGCGAAGGCGCCGCTTCAAAGAGAATTATAGGACTAATTCTCTAAGCACTTATGAGACCAGGCAGGTGTTTAAGGCAAAAATGAACACAAACTTAGAACGAAGGATTATAAGAAACACTTATCGCGTGCTATCTATTTTAGAATTACACAAACGGCTAACAGCTCAAGGACCTTCTAAGTCTACTGATTTTCCCGTGATTCAAATAGGTAAAACACTAGGAAAGTTCAAGGCCCTTGTGCTACTTTAAACCGATACGATAAATGTCTCGTAAAACTATGAACAACTACTCATTCATGTGGGGGATTGTTGGACAAAAATAAATGAGTGCATTTGTTAGTGAAGAGGAATGTGACGACCCGAATTTTTAAGCAATTTAAATTGGAATGTTTAATTGATTTGGAATATTAAAAAGTTTAATTTTTAACTTGAATTTCAAATACCAATATTTATTGGATAATTAATTATTGGATTTAATTATTGGAAATTGGGTAAAATATGAAATCTGAGATTTTAAGCCTGTTAACAAAAAAAAATTTGAAGGCTTATAAAATTTATATTGATATTACTGAAGAGAGTAGAAGTGTTGAAATCAAATTTAAAATTATATGTTAAGTTTTGAAATTTAATATCGTTCAAATTGAATTTAAAAAAAGCCGTCCGAGGCACAGTTTCGGAATTCGACGAAACCAGTTCCATTTGGTCCGTAATATTGTATTTTTATCGGATTTCAAAATTCATAGCGATTGGAGTTGGGTGAGCGTACGTATATAAACGCGTTGATATTGCATTGTGTACTGTAGCTAGCATCACGCACTCTGGCTTCTCTCAAAAGCTAATGCCTTCATTTTAGAATTGAGTCTTCTTCGAGAATCTACATGTTCGGTAAAAAAAAAAAAATTGGGTCGAAGCCTTCATCTTCAATCGGTATAAACCAAAAAAAATGGGGGGCAACACACAAGATTCTCATTGACTTCGTTTAAACTAAAATCAAACCGAGATTCATTTTCATTTTTCAATTTCAATTAAATCAAATCGATCGGCAGCGCGTGCGATTTTTGGTAAGGCGAGGGCTGTGTTGTCGTGCGACCTGATGCAGCGACCTAGGGTTTGGGGGTATCACGAACTCGCGCGTGTAGAGGCGAGTTGTGGAATCGGTCTCGAGTCACGAAGGCACCGTGGGGGGGAGATTTTTGTAGCATCGGCAGTCAGAGTTTGAGGGGGTGCGACGTGTTTTCCATTGGTATGACATGTCGTACGGCGAGGTGGAGCAGCCCAGATCGTGAAAAGTTTGGGAAGTGTAGACTTATTGTAACTGGGTCCAATGGATGAAGAATTCAAGGAGAACAGCGGTGGTTGGGGTTGCTCTGGTGAGGTATGGCATCAACGAGAAGGCCTGGAAGTGTCGGCCATGAGGAGCGGAACTGCTATTTCTAGGGGAAGTAATTTTATTTGGGGTAGGAAGAGATCAATAATTTTTGGTGCTTCGGTGGAGCTCGGGTTTGAGAATTCTTGGGTTTGGATTTTTCCATGAGGTATTTTTAGATTTATCTTTAATTTAAGTTTATATATAGATTAGGAATTTTGTTTTAGATACAAAGAGGAAATGCAGTTCTCCAATTTATGTATATAATCAGGTGCAGAGGAAATTATAATAGAGTAAAGTGTAAAATAATTTTGTTTTAGATTTAATAACTATACATATACGTTTAAAATTTTACGAACTTATTTTCTAATATGTATAAATATATACGGCGATTAATTTGTTTAATAAGCATATTTGATTAATTTATTTGGTAAAAATATTGTATTAAACGGGAAATCATTTGTTTAAAATTAAATTTTTAGTTAAATGGATTTATAATCAGGACAATTGTTTAACATAAATCATTGGGGAATTTATAATGGTCAATGAAAATTGATAATTCGATTGTTTCGGATATTAATAAAATTATATAATTGTTATACAAGGATTAAAATCAAGGATACAAGCAAGTTTGGAATGGATTGCATACAGCAAAATAAAAGGTGAGTTAATCTCACTCAGCTGAATTTGAATTTAAATTTAAATGATTAAATTTAAATAATTGTTTGAATGGTTGAATTGATTGATGTGTTATGGTATGGCATATGATATTGTGCTAACATATGTGGATGCAGAGAAAACAGGTTGGAGGGATCCAACTGGATCCCCCAACATTTATTTAAATTATCTAATACCTTCTGTTGTTGTGATTATTTGATATTCCATGATGGATTATATTGAAATATTGAATGCTATGGCTCGATTGGATATAACTGGGTATAATGAATTACCAAAAAATATATAAATTGGATTTTGGGAAGGAAATAAAAGGAGTGAATTTGAAAGTAAAATCATTATAGAAAAGTTGAATATATTTAAAAATGAATTGGAAAGGAAATATTTGAATAAACAGAAAGTTAATGAATTTTAAACTTCAATATTAACATTTAAAAGACCAAAACATTTATTTAATATTTAAGATTTAATTTATTGGAAAGAATAAAGAAGAAATTGGGAAAAGCTGAAATTTATATATTTTAGTTAAAAGATTTAAAAATCAAATGGAAAATAATAACAATAATAATTAAGGGCATAATTAATGAATTTGAAATAAATTGAGAAATTAAAGAAACTTATTTCAAATAAAATAAATTGGAAATCAATTTGGGGAAAATTGATTTAAGTGCTTGAAGTTGGAATTTTCTCTGGATGGCCAAGTACACGTTTTTAAGAGTAAATTTTAAATATAAATTAAACGTTTTAAAGTTGTTTTTAAAAGAAAGCAAGTTTTGTAAAATTTGTTATTTCTAATATTTAAAGTCTAAAGTAAGTATTTTCTTTTAATTTATTTTAGCAGTAATTATTAAGAAGTAACTTAGTATTTTGTTTTTTTAAAGGTAGAAATCTAGTTTTATATTTTATTAAGTAACCTTATTTTCAAATATTCATATAGTATGTATTTTTAACAAATTATTAAAGTAATTTTAACTTGAATGTTTTAAAGTATATTTTTAAAAGTAAAGTGTTTTAAATTAATTTAGAAAAATCAAGTTTTTGTGCTTGGTGATTCCAGTGAAAATGGAAATACTTGGAATTTATCCTAAGAAAGGCAGTTAGCTTTGAAAACTGTTTCAAAGGAATTTGGAAAGTGAAAATAATATCATGGGAAGATATTTTAGAGATAAATAAAAAACATTTGGGAAATTATTTATTGGTGGATGGTTGTTTGTGAATATAAATTGATAGTTAAATCACCGACTATCAATATTGGACAAATGCGTTGATCGTTTCAAAGTGACCGGGATCGAGATTTATTTCTCAAAAACCACTTCGATCCGGTTTGTACGTTTTCGTGAAAAACGATTTTGGATTCGAAGATGGAGCAGTGAAGTGCAAGGGCTAGTCGCTACTAATCCTGAGGATATTTCTAAAATGGATGTAGTAGGAATAGTGCCTTCGGTTCCGTTCGAACCTGGGACGGACTTGTATGGATGAATGCTTGCGAAACATCGTCAGGTGGACGTGGGCATTCTAAGGGATATGTTCTAAAAAGGTAACGCTTAGCCTCAAGCCTCATCAAATGGGAATGACTGAAAATCAGGGGTTATGCAGCAAGGCTAGGTGGGTAGCACCCAAGCAGGGTGAGGTCGTTCCAGTCTAAATGTCCCTTTTTATTTCGGCTTAGTGGGCGGTTGCTGATCCCAACCACGGGGTGACCTCACTCGGGATTATCCAGTAAGGGGTAGTTCCGGCCTTGTGTTGCAGAGGAGCGGGCGTACTCCTCGGTACGGTGATCTAGGCCCCGTACTGCGATAGGTGGTACCCCAGTGCCTAGTCATTAGTTGGAAATCCATTCTCCCTACGAGCCTTGTACGAGTTTTGTTTGTATTACCCACTCTGTGGCTGGTAGTTGGAATTTAATCATGTAATAATTTTGGCTATTTAATAAGTATTTGTATCTAGACCCTATTAT
This sequence comes from Allium cepa, assembly GCA_030765085.1. Lineage (NCBI taxonomy): Eukaryota > Viridiplantae > Streptophyta > Magnoliopsida > Asparagales > Amaryllidaceae > Allium > Allium cepa. Next base: position 703,807,506 of record CM060938.1, on the reverse strand, counting down.
AATATTAGAGGATTTCTCTAAAAATTGTTTTAGCTATCGTAAGGTAAAAACCCGACATATTTATTTGTGGCGTGGTCTTACGAGATGCTTTTGTTTTCAAAGGATTTTCGAAACTTTAATAATCAATTGAGTGTGATTTTCTCATGCTGGTATTCCAGAGTGACTCGGGTGTTATTTAATTGTAATGCTCGGGTCAGACCGAGTATTATAGGATACAGGATATGATGCTGTGGAGCTCAGGAGATGAGCTGGATGACGATACATACTCTCGTACTTGTTTATATATATATATATTTCCACTGTGTTGAGTTGTTGTGTATCCATTTGTATGATATTGTTGTTAAGCTGTGATTGATGTACTCTGATGATGTAATATATAAACAGAGATATTTGATTTTGAGTAAAGATCATTTACTATCTATTATATTTTATTCCGCTGCGATGGTTAGATTCTGTTGTTGTTTTCTATTTTCTTCTTCTACCTCATCTTCTATAACCCGAATGGTTCGTATTTCTGTACAACTTGAGTTGATTGTTGTAGAATAGTGTCGACTCAAGGGTTACGGATTTGCGGGTCGTTACACTTGGTATCAGAGCTTAGGTTGGTGATAACCTTGGTTCTGGTGGGAATTACTCATAAAATAGAGTTCGTAGTACTCTAGAATGAGTTTGAGTGTATAAATAGATATGAGTGCGTATTTGTTAGTGAATATAAATTGTTTTAATATTGTGTTGGTTGATTTATTGAGTGGCATATGAACCTTCGTCGACACAGTCTGTGCAACTGTATCGAAGGGCTTTCTAAACAATTGAATAGAGAAATCGACACGGTATTGTTTTAAATATGGGTGAATGAAATAATTTTACCCAAATATATTTTGATATAAAGAAAATTTATGTAAACTATTTTAGCTAATATATGGTTGCTTGGATGTTAGAAATGATAATATTAAATTATTATCATCATTGTGTAAAATTTAACTAGAAATTGAAATATAACTATTTAAGGGAATAAATTCATTATAAAATGAAATTTATAATTATGAATTACAAAAGTAAATTATAAATTGAAATACAGTCAAATGAGAATTTGTATAAGCATAAAGTGTACAAATGAATTATAGTTAGAATTTAATTTAAGCAGGCTTTGGAAATTTAAAATCCCGGAGACTTTGGAAGTGTTTGTCGAAGTGTTTTAAAGATAAATGACCGCATTATTGTTTTGGAGATATTTCTGAATGGAAATCTGTTTTAAATGGATTTTGAAAGTGATATAGCATTGAAATCACTCGGATTACTGGAAAATAATTCTGATGATGATGGTCGCATCATCAGTATTCATTTTCGAATTTCTAAGTGACGGATTGCTGCCAAAAATTTGATTTGTTCAGGAAAAACTAGTTGTTTTTGAAAATTTCAGAGGAAATTTGTTGGGAATAAAACCAGGATTGGTTTAACTTTTTAGAAATGTGATTTGAGATGTTGGAGATTTCAAGTTGATTTGAAAACCAAAAGTCGGGTGTTTAAAAATGCTGATGAGTTAGTTGTGAGCTTATAAATTAAGATGGTTTTTAAATCAGGAAGGGAATATAAGCTTTGAATGTTGGAATTTAAATTTTAAGTAAAAGGTTAAAAATGGAATCAACTTGGATTGGGAAATAAAAATTTAACTGAATTAAAATAAATTGGATAAGCTGAAAATAATATCCAATGTATTCGAATTAAAAATCGGATTAAGTTAAATAAATCTGAGTTTGGATAAAATTGAATTGGAATTGAATTCTTACCTGAATAACTAGAAAATAAGTTGGATAAGAAATAAATTGGTTAAGGATTGGATTGGAGTAAATAAATTAGAATAACTTATATAAGAATTAGAATTAAAAATCCATAGAATAAAATATGCTTGGATAATAAATAAGTGTAAAACTCGAATTAAAAATAAAAGATGAATATATTCAAGTCTAGAATGAATGGAATTGTGTAAATAATAAGTTGTGACTTATAAAATTTGAAAAGTGGGATAGAAAACCCAAAATAAATATTTTTGATGAATTGAAAATAAAATAAAAATCAAAACTTGGATTATAAAATAAATATGAATCTAAGAAAAATTAAATGAAGAGATTTTGGTGTTAAAATCAAGTTCTGGATTATAAGTTGGGGAAAGACTATTTAGATAATAAATTAGGTAATGAAATATGTAATGAGAACCTAATGCAGTTAAATAAAAGCTGAATTGTGAGATAATAATGAATATTGGAAATAAAAATCAAGTTATAAAATTAAATTGGATTCAAATTGTTGATGAGATTGAATTGTGAGTTCATAAAAGTGAATGGTAATTTGAAATGGCTAATGGATTCAGAACTTGAGTTATAAATTAAAATTTGACTTGGAGTGTTAACAGATTATATATAATTAGAAATGTGTCAAATAAAGGAAAATGAAATCGGATTAAAATAGTGATGGTTTGAATTGCCAATAAAATCCAAATCAAAGGAAATAAATTGGAAATGGCCTTGTAATAAATTGAATGAGCCGAATCTAAAAAGTTAAGATGTATAATAAATGATCAAATAAATTTGTAGTTTGAAATGGGATTGGATTAAAATAGAATCAAATTAAATTGAAAAGAGAAATTTATTTGCAAAATGAAATGAGCTTAAGTATAGAGCAAAAAAAAATTTGAATAGATCAAAATAAGTTGACTTAAGCTGAATATAAGGGGGAGAGTCGAATTGAATTCAACTTAAAACCAAGTTTAAAGATATTGGATTGAATTTGAATCTAGCAAAAATGAATTTGGATCGAAATAGAATTTGGTGGGTTGTAAATAATATTTAAAGAAATGAAAATTTCTAATGGATTGTGTGGATAAACTATTTATGTTGAATAAATAAATGGATAGAATGAATAAGAATTAAATGAAGTATGGTTTAAATAAGTTGAGAAATGGTTATGGAATGCAATAGCTTGGATTGTCTTCGAGCTAAATATAATAGTTTGTAATAAACAAATATGGAATGGGATGTAAATGAATGGATAGTGAATAGAATTGAAATGGAATGTGTTGAGCTAAATAAACGGTCGTGAATGAATTAAAATAAAAAGGAAATTTAATTGGTAATGAAGATGAACCTAAATTGTTAATGGTTTTAAATGAACTGGTTTGGTTAAGTAAAATGAAATGCAATGAAAATGATAATATATGGATTGTGAATGAATTTAAAAATGAATAGAATTAAGTATAAATTGAGTTGAAATCAATTTAAATTGATTATAAACATAAATACTTATTTATTCACATAGATCTCGTCAAATTGCATAGGATAAATTGTCATTTGATGTAAATGAAAGTAATTAAAATTCTATGAGTTGATAAGGGTAAAATAAATTGATTTTGAGAGCAATTGAATTAAATATGAGTTCAGTTTGCTTAAAAATAAATTAAATGTAAATTTGTGAGTTGTTAACCATTCAGATTAAGTGAAACGATATGTGGTTGGTAGTAAGCAACTAAAATTAATGTTGGAATATTTAAATTGCTTATGAAAAGTGTTTAATGGGCATTTCTTTTAGAATTCATATGTTTTAATCATTGCAACTAAGTGAAGTAAAGTTTAACTGCATATATTTGGCACTTACATGTTTAAATTGAGTAAGTACAGGTACCCGGAAGCCGTGTGGCTGGATTTGGTTTGCATTAACTGCTAAATAAATAAGTTGTCTGCTTAAAAATGCTAAATAAGGTACGCCTACGCAATAAAAATAGGAAATATGAACTGTTTTTAGTTTTTCTGACCGGGTGGGTCGATGTATATATATTTATCTCTTTTGTCAAATTGCAAAAGCTCCTCCGTACAAAGGAAACTCTGCCAAAAAAATTCAAAAATTTTGGGAGTTAGAAAATTTTTCAAAATTTTTGGAAAATTTCGTTAACAGCAAACGTATTCAACTGAAAATTGAAATAAATTTGTAAATGAAATTAATTTAAAGTAATGACATGAATTAGTTATAAATGGAAAATAAAATTCAATATTTAAAGTTAAAGATAAATTGCATTCGTATGGAAATAAAAGAATCAGTGTGAATAGAAATGGATATAAACTAAAGTGGTAAGATGAAAATAAATATAAGAAACACATAAATGCTTATACTAGCTTATGTAAGGATGAGGCATTCGCAATTAGAAATTGATATTTCAAATATAATTTAAGTTAGTATGTGAGTTAATAGATATTGACATCTGTAAGTGAGTCGATAATTTTTTTTGAATATTGTGATTGGACCTATTGATGTGTAAGATGTGCAGGTAATATCAAGGTAACGAGAATTGGTTTTTGATTTCAAGAAGATAAATTTGAAATGCTCGACAAAAAGGTATGTATTTAAATTTGGTGTGAAATTTGATTGGGATTTGGATTGAGCCACTTGGCCTTTTGTTTTCTTTTTGGATTTGGGAGGCCCTAGAGCCATTTTGTAGTTGTACCGAGTCAGTCGCGCAAAGGAGACGCTGGTGAAATTTTTCGAAAATTTAGAGAGTTAGAAAAATTTTGAGAAAATTCTGATAATTTTAAATTTGATTTAAAATTTAAATTTGAAGGATTGAATAAGTAATACTGTTAGAAACTATGGGAAAGTTAGGAAAGATTAGTAAAGATGGTAGAGGGTCTTTTATAAAAAGATAGTGGATAGGAGGTTGAACGGTTTGGTTTTGGAAAATAGTAACGGGTATTTGACCATTCTTCTTAACTAGTAATTTCAGGGACGAAATTCTTTTAAGGGGGGAGGAATGTGACGACCCGAACTTTTAAGCAATTTTAATTGGAATGTTTAATTGATTTGGAATATTAAAAAGTTTAATTTTTAACTTGAATTTCAAATAGCAATATATAATTAATTGTTGGATTTAATTATTGGAAATTGGGTAAAATATGAAATCTGAGATTTTAAGCCTGTTAAAAAGAAATTTGAAGGCTTATAAAATTTATGTTGTATTGTCGAAGAGAATAGAAGTGTTGAAATCAATTTAAAATTATCTGTTAAGTTTTGAAATTTAATATCGTTTAAATTGAATTTAAAAATAGCCGTCCGAGGCACAGTTTCGGAATTCGACGAAACCAGTTCCATTTGGTCCGTAATATTGTATTGTTATCGGATTTCAAAATTCGTAGCGATTGGAGTTGGGTGAGCGTACGGTATATAAACGCGTTGATATTGCATTGTGTACTGTAGTTAGCATCACGCACTATGGCTTCTCTCAGAAGCTAATGCCTTCATTTTAGAATTGAGTCTTCTACGAGAATCTATGCGTTCGGTAAAAAGAAAAATTAGGGCCGAAGCCTTCATCTTCAATCGGTATAAACCGAAAAAAAGGGGGGCAACACACAAGATTCTCGTTGACTTTGTTTAAACTAAAATCAAACCGAGATTCATTTTCATTTTTCAATTTCAATTAAATCAAATCGATCGGCAGCGCGTGCGATTTTTGGTAAGACGAGGGACGTGTTGTCGTGCGACCTGATGCAGCGACCTAGGGTTTGGGAGTATCACTAACTCGCACGTGTGGAGGCGAGTGGTGGAATCGGTCTCGAGTCACGAAGGCACCGTGGAGGGGGGGATTTGTGTAGCATCGGCAGTCAGGGTTTGAGGGGGTGCGACGTGTTTTCCGTTGGTACGACATGTCATACGGCGAGGTTGAGCAGCCTAGATCGCGAAAAATTTGGAAAGTGTAGACTTATTGTAACTGGGTCCAATGGATGAAGAATTCAAGGAGAACGGCGGTGGTTGGGGTTGCTCCGGTGAGATATGGCGTCAACGAGAAGGCCTGGAAGTGTCGGCCATGAGGAGCGGAACTGTTTTTCTAGGGGAAGTAATTTTATTTGGGGTAGGAAGAGATCAATAATTTTTGGGGGTTCGGTGGAGCTCGGCTTTGAGCATTCTTGGGTTTGGATTTTTCCATGAGGTATTTTTAGATTTATCTTTAATTTAAGTTTATATATAGATTAGGAATTTTGTTTTAGATACAAAGAGGAAATGCAGTTCTCCAATTTATGTATATAATCAGGTGCAGAGGAAATTATAATAGAGTAAAGTGTAAAATAATTTTGTTTTAGATTTAATAACTATACATATACGTTTAAAATTTTACAAACTTATTTTCTAATATGTATAAATATATACGGTGATTAATTTGTTTAATAAGCATATTTAATTAATTTATTTGGCAAAAATATTGTATTAAATGGGAAATCATTTGTTTAAAATTAAATTTTTAGTTAAATGGATTTATAATCAGGACAATTGTTTAACATAAATCATTGGGGAATTTATAATGGTCAATGAAAATTGATAATTCGATTGTTTCGGATATTAATAAAATTATACAATTGTTATACAAGGAATAAAATCAAGGATACAAGCAAGTTTGGAATGAATTGCATACAGCAAAATAAAAGTTGAGTTAATCTCACTCAGCTGAATTTGAATTTAAATTTAAATGATTAAATTTAAATAATTGTTTGAATGGTTGAATTGATTGATGTGTTATGGTATGACATATTATATTGTGCTAACATCTGTGGATGCAGGGAAAACAGGTAGGAGGGATCCAACTGGATCCCTCAACATTTATTTAAATTATTTAATACCTTCTGTTGTTGTGATTATTTGATATTCCATGATGGATTATATTGAAATATTGAATGCTATGGTTCGATTGGATATAATTGGGTATAATGAATTACCAAAAAAAATATAAATTGGATTTTGGAAAGGAAATAAAAGGAGTGAAATTGAAAGTAAAATAATTATAGAAAAGTTGAATATATTTAAGAATGAATTGGAAAGGAAATTTTTGAATAAACAGAAAGTTAATGAATTTTAAACTTAATATTAACATTTAAAAGAACAAAACATTTATTTAATATTTAAGATTTAATTTATTGAAAAGAATAAAGAAGAAATTGGGAAAACCTGAAATTTGTATATTTCAGTTAAAAGATTTAAAAATCAAATGGAAAATAATAACAATAATAATTAAGGGCATAATTAATGAATTTGAAATAAATTGAGAAATTAAAGAAACTTATTTCAAATAAAATAAATTGGAAATCAATTTGGGGAAAATTGATTTAAGTGCTTGAAGTTGGAACTTTCTCTGGATGGCCAAGTACACGTTTTTAAGAGTAAATTTTAAATATAAATTAAATGTTTTAAAGTTGTTTTTAAAAGAAAGTAAGTTTTGTAAAAAAAAAAATTATTTCTAGTATTTAAAGTCTAAAGTAATTATTTTCTTTTAATCTATTTTAGCAGTAATTATTAAGAAGTAACTTAGTATTTTGTTTTTTAAAGGTAGAAATCTAATTTTATATTTTATTAAGTAACCTTATTTTCAAATATTCATATAGTATGTATTTTTAACAAATTATTAAAGTAATTTTAACTTAAATGTTTTAAATTATATTTTTAAAAGTAAAGTGTTTTAAATTAATTTAGAAAAATCTAGTTTTTGTGCTTGGTGATTCCAGTGAAAATGGAAATACTTGGAATTTATTCTGAGAAAGGCAGTTAGCTTTGAAAACTGTTTCAAAGGAATTTGGAAAGTGAAAATAATATCATGGGAAGATATTTTAGAGATAAATAAAAAAATTTTGGGAAATTATTTATTGGTGGATGGTTGTTTGTGAATATAAATTGATAGTTAAATCACCGACTATCAATATTGGACAAATGCGTTGATCGTTTCAAAGAGACCGGGATCGAGATTTATTTCTCGAAAACCACTTCGATCCGGTTTGTACGTTTTCATGAAAAACGATTTTGGATTCGAAGATGGAGCAGTGAAGTGCAAGGGCTAGTCGCTACTAATCCTGATTTCTAAAATGGATGTAGTAGGAATAGTGCCTTCGGTTCCGTTCGAACCCGGGACGGACTTGTATGGATGAATGCTTGCGAAACATCGTCAGGTGGACGATGGGCATTCTAAGGGATATGTTCTAAAAAGGTAACGCTTAGCCTCAAGCCTCATCAAATAGGAATGACTGAAAATCAGGGGTTATGCAGCAAGGCTAGGTGGGTAGCACCCAAGCAGGGTGAGGACATTCCAGTCTAGATGTCCCTTTTTATTTCGGCTTAGTGGATGGTTGCTGATCCCAACCGCGGGGTGATCTCACTCGGGATTATCTAGTAAGGGGTAGTTCCGGCATTGTGTTGCAGGGGAGCGGGCGTACTCCTCAGTACGGTGATCTAGGCCCCGTACTATGACAGGTGGTACTCCAGTGCCTAGTCATTAGTTGGAAATCCATTCTCCCTACGAGCCTTGTACGAGTTTTGTTTATATTACCCACTCTGTGGCTAGTAGCTGGAATTTAATCATGTAACAATTTCGGCTATTTTATAAGTATTTGTATCTAGACCCAATTATAATATCAGAGGATTTCTCTAAAAATTGTTTTAGCTATCGTAAGGTAAAAACCCGACATATTTATTTGTGGCGTGGTCTTACGAGATGCTTTTTTTTTTTCAAAGGATTTTCGAAACTTTAATAATCAATTGAGTGTGATTTTCTCACGTTGGTATTCCACACTGACTCGGGTGTTATTTAATTGTAATGCTGGGGTCAGACCGAGTATTATAGGATACAGGATATGATATTGTGGAGCTCATGAGGCGAGCTGGATGACGATACGTACTCTCGTACTTGTTTATATATATATTTCCGCTGTGTTGAGTTGTTTTGTATCCATTTGTATGATATTGTTGTTGAGCTGTGATTGATGTACTCTGATGATGTAATATATAAACAGAGATATTTGATTTTGAGTAAAGATCATTTATTATCTATTATATTTTATTCCGCTGCGATGGTTAGATTCTGTTGTTGTTTTCTATTTTCTTCTTCTACCTCATCTTCTATAACCCGAATGGTTCGTATTTCTGTACAACTTGAGTTGATTGTTGTAGAATAGTGTCGACTAAAGGGGTACGGATTTGCGGGTCGTTACAAAATAAGTGTTTGATTTTGTGTATATTGGAACAAAGTCCCACATTGTGGAATATTTATTCCAATACCATTATATAAGCTATCTCTTAACATGTTATTACAAAAGGAAAAGAAGAAGACATGAAGACTTGAGATGTGAGGAAGACATTGTTCATGTGGGCTTTGGGCCTTCATATTATATTAAAATGTCAAAGATTGGGCCTTGGGCCTTGGGGCTCTTGGGTCTCGTGATTAGATGGGCCTACGTCTGTCACTTGAGCTTGCTGCGCTGAAACGGTTAATTTTGAACTTCGAAATTGGACCGTTGCGTCTGTTCGTTAAAGGGTCGCAACCTTTCGAACAGTTACGACCGCTCCGAATAGGCACCTCCTCCAGCCTATATATAGGAGCCCGCAACACAGATATTAATACACAGAAAATTGCTTCTTCTTCCATTTTCTCAGAACTCTGTTCACAGATATATATAATTCCTTCAGTTCATCGTCGCTCCGTCTGCCCGCACAGCAGTCAGAGCCGGTCCGTTTCATCCTGAGAGACAAATTGCTCATGTCATTTGGTGCGTATAAGGGGGCAATATTGTTTCAAGGAAACAGCTATTATCTGGACTCGGACATTTAGGTATTTCATACAAATATCGTTTGTAACGGTTCTGTACCGTCACAATATTTTATACTCCTTCTCACGCTTTTTTCTGTTGCTATTGTTTACAATTAGTAATGCTTTTCTGCTGTTACAAAACTTATAAAGGGACAAGTAACGTTGTTGAAGTTACTATCGGATTCGATACACTTTTGTGTACTTACGAATTAACACAACTTCACCTACAACCAAAAGTTACTGCAGTTGCAACCTCCCCCTCCTTCAAATATACAAAACAACTTGGTCATCTCCAAACAACTGTTGTGTACATGCTTTCAATTCAATAGCAAAACAGCAATATAACCACATTGTAATCATCTCCAAACAACTCAGTCACCCTCTTCTCTACAATCACTGCCTATAACCAATACAAGCATCTGCTTCATCCCACTACACACCAACATCATAGGCCATGCACAGGTTCCACTATCATACAACACTGCCTTACCACCATACCCAAACCAATACAACTTCATAGTCATTTTCATCCCTATCACCGCCTTTAACCAAAACTGTCAACTGGAAGACCATAGAACTACCCTCTGCACATTCGTCCGACAAACGAACAACTCCAATCGTGACTTCCTTTAACCAGAGCAACCCTATGCATATCCAACCTTATGCATATCAGTTCTTCACTCCATCACCCTACCAACACACATACAAACCCCCACGTACATTGAACTGCTCTTCACATCAACTATTGCACCCAGAGTACCGCCAAAATACTCATACCTTACCATACTGTCTGCAACTTACCCTTTCCATATATATCCTCTGTCAAAACAAATACCAACAACAACCCACTACAATCTCACAGCAGCAGCTACATTCAAGTGCGTACATCATCTAGTATTTAATTACACTCTTCTTAACATCACTTACTTCTGCAACCAGCACTGTCAACATCTAACAGTTCTCCCCCCAATTGGAACTGCTACTACCCTTCTTTGCAGTCACCATACAGTGCACAAACAAGCCTTCATCTGGCCACAGCCCCCATCTGCTATCCGACCATCTCTTGCAACTGCAACCGAACTCCGACATCATCCTCCCCGCCCACAATCACCTCTTCACCCAAGCCAAAAATCAACCCAGATCTGCAAAAATTCCCAATCACGAACCCGCATTGCCCAATCGCAACTCACAGTTCACTTCACCATACCTCATCGATTTCTCGACCAACCACACTCCTCGTCCTGCAATTCAAAGTCACCATCACCTAAACAGCCAACTCGCCTTGAAATCAAAATTAAGCTCCGCAACTTTATCCAGCTCGAAATCACGAACAGCCTTCACCGCCTTCATTGACTTCGAACAGACCTCATCAACTTCCAACAAGTGACACGGTTCATAGAATTTTTTTCCCATTTCTTCAGTTTGGGTTTGCTGCAGAGAAGCATTATGTCTTGTTGTGCTTCAATCATCGGGTCATGGGCCTTGTTTTCTTAGTGGGTCGTGACTTGTTGCTTGATGGGCTAAGCTTTTTTCTACTTTTGTTTTATTTCAAACCGTTTTTTTAATTTTCCTTTTGTTCAAATATCTTCTTCTTCTAAAAAAACAAAAACAAAAAAAATTCGTGCTTTGAGTATTTTGTATGTTGTTTCTGCTTTGAGTAGTAAATGTATTTCCATCAATTTCCTTTTCTCACTTAAAAAATTTGCTTTCCTTCTGTTTTATTTTGTTTTATCTTAAAAAAATTAATTTGTCTTGTTTTAATATTTTTTTAAGTTCCATCCTTATAAATACACACACACACCTTGTTTTTAATTTCATGGTGCGGAAAATAAAAGGAGTTGCTACTACAAAACTGCTCTGCATGCTTGCTTAAATTTTTTTTGCTTCTTCTTCTCTTGTTTTGTTTGAATTGCATTGTTGGTTGCTTGCATTTGCTTTTTTAAAAAAAATTCAAAAACAAAAAAAAAATTCATTCGTAGTTGCATTGTTAATGCACGTTTAATTTCTGCTTTGCATTTCATCTTAGATTTTGATTAATAATAACAGTTAGACATCGATAACACTTAATTGTATATTGACAAGTCGTCCTGATGCAGCACGATCTACAATTCCTCAAGGGTTAAGTCGATCACGAGTTAACATAGCCCTAGGACGTGTGGAGGAAGCTTCGGAGTTGGTTCGTTCGGAAATTTTAAGTCGTTGCCGACTTAAGGGGCATAGGTCACGACCTAACAAACTATGTGAAGAGGAGCTACGGCCTAACTCGTACATAAGAGCAAGGAATGAGTCGGCTCATAGAAGAATTGAGTCGTCCACGACTCAACGTGGAAGAATTGAGTCGTCCACGTCTCAACGTGGAGGAATTGAGTCGTCCACGACTCAACTGGAGGCCGTAGGGGACACACGGGAAGAGCTACGAGTTAATGAAGGGGGCTTGAGTCGTTTGCGACTTAACAAAGCTCGATTCCGACCTAACAACACTACTATAAGTCGTCTGCGACTTATCATGAAGCAAGGGAAGGTTCCATCTATGGAAGGCCTTGAGTCGGAGGAAGTTGAGGCGGCAGGAAGTTAAGTCGTCCAGGGTCATTGTTCTTAAGTCGCTTGCGTGATGTTGTGTTGTAACTTTTTTTTTCTTTGAGTCGTTACTTCTTATGTTGTAAGTCGTACATGTGTTGAGTCGTAAGTCGGTCTGGCGAGTATGTTGTGATGTAGTTACCATGAGTCGTGTATATATACTATGGTGATGAGTCGGCAGCGACTTAGTTAAGTCGTAAGTCGTATGCGACTTAAGGGTCAGGGTCAAAACTCTATAAATAGCGAGTGAGTTGTACATTTGGAGGTGGATTTTTGAATAAAATTTCTTGTAGATTGCTGTGTGCTTTCATCTTAAATTGGTAGTTGAGTGTAATCTCCTATCTCCACTTTCGGTTATTCGAGTGCGCTCGAATCAACGATTGTTGAAGCCGATTCGCGGAATCAAGTGCGCTTGATCAACGCTTGAAGAATTGAAGATCTTCTTTCACGGTATCTTGCGCGATCAACGTGTTAGAGATAGCTAGAATTCGGTATCTTCGGATCAACGAATTTGGGCATTTTGGTATTCATCAATCCACCGATTGCTACTTTCATCGTTATATCGATTTTCAGTTAATCCGCTGCATCAGTTTGGTATCGGAGCTAGACTTAGCCAATCATAGCTAAGCCGAGACTTGGAGCCAATTTTTTGAAGTTTGAAGTTGGAGTTCATCGTGTTCATCTTGAAGTTGCAACGAGTTTGAAGACTTCCGATCCATTTCAATTTGGATCAAAGTGTTGAAAGGTGTTTGAGCCGAGAGTTGAAGTGTCACTTTGGTATTATTTGTTGAAGTAGGCCGTGTATACTAGTGAAGTAGCCGAGCCTAGGGAAGATCGTTTGAAGTATTTGTTGAAGTATTTGAGAAGTATTTGAAGTTTTTGAGAAGCTTTCAATCATGCCGCCGAGAAGAGCTAATCGTCATCAAAATGTTGAAGCTTTGTATCGAAGAGAAGAGGCCGAGCTTATGGAACAACGTATTAATGAGAAATTTGATGAAGGCATTAAAAAGTTAGAGAAGTTGATGAATGATTTGAATCAAACTCAAAGGAGGAGATCACCAAACTCGAACCATGGAGGAAACCGAGTTTCGCCATCGGTTACGGAAGCGAGGAGGGTATCACCGCAATCATTTAGAGAAAGAAGAGAGATATCAATTTCATCACGAAGAGATCATCATGACTATGGACATGAAGAGAGAAGAAGTCAACGTGAATTTGACAATGAGGCATATAGAGATGAAGAGAGACATAGTCGAAGAAGCATGCATGAACGAAGGGATGATAATGGTCGAGATCGATATAGACGTACATTTGATTTTAATGAAGAGGGTGAGAGAGCAAGTATTCATTATCGAGATCGAGACCAAGTTCGAAATTCTTATCGGGATGTTGACGATGATCATCGATGGGAATTGGGTATGAAGATGGAAATTCCAGAGTTTAAAGGTGGAATGGTAGCTGAAGAATTCTTAGATTGGTTGTCAAATGTTGAAGAGATTTTTGATTTCAAGGAGGTTCCTGAGCATAGAAGAGTAAAGTTGGTTGCTACTAGGTTGAGAGGGAGAGCTTTGGCATGGTGGCAGCAAACTAAACTTACAAGGGAGAGAATGGGAAAGTCAAAGATTGAATCATGGGAGAAGATGAAGAAGTTGATGAGAGCTACATTTTTACCTTATAACTATCAATCACTTATGTACCAGAGATTGCAGAATCTGAGGCAAGGGACGAAGTCAGTTAATGATTATGCAGATGAATTTTACCAACTCATTGCCAGAAATGATATTATGGAGACGGAAGAACAACTAACTGCTAGATTTGTTGGAGGGTTGCGAATGCAGATCCAGGATATGGTGAATATGTTCGATCTAAGATCTGTAGCGGAGGCACATCAGAAAGCGTTGGCTTAGGAGAAGCAGGGAAGGCATGGAGGTGGTGTGTTTACTAATTCTAACAATCAAGTGAAGGGTGTTAGTGGAAGTTCTAATGTTCCTAAGGCTGTTACAAAACCAGTTGTGAAGGAGGTTGAGAAGGCAAAGGTTAATAGCAGTTTTAAATGTTACAATTGTCAGGAGTTGGGTCACAAAAGCAATGAATGTCCGAAGCCGAAGAAGAGAGCAATGGTTGCTGAGATTGAGGATGATGGTGAGGAGGCAGAATGTTCAAATGCACCTTATGTTGAGGAGGAAGACTTATTGTCTGGAGATGAAGGTTGTAATCTTATGATGAGGAGATCTTGTCTTACACCAAAGCAAGAAGAAGATTCTAGTTGGTTGAGGAGCAATATTTTTCAGTCGACATGCACTATTTTGGGAAAAGTTTGCAAGTTCGTTATTGATGCTGGAAGCTGTGATAATGCCATCTCTACAGAAGCAGTAAGGAAGTTGAACTTGAAAACCGAGAAACATCCTGAACCATACAAGTTAGCATGGTTGAGGAAGGGTGGTGAAGTGAAGGTGTGTCGAAGAGCTTGTGTTAATTTTTCTATTGGAAAAAGGTACAAAGACAAAATTTGGTGTGACGTTGTAGACATGGATGTGTGTCATCTGTTGTTGGGCAGACCATGGCAGTTTGATAGAGCAGTACAACATGATGGTCGTGCTAATAGCTATAGTTTCATGTTTGAAGGTACTAAAATCACTTTAGTTCCCAAGAAGCAGCAACAGAAGGAAAGCAAGCTAGAGGAGATCGAAGAACTGAAACTTTGCTATCTTTGAAGGAGTTTGTCAAGGAGATTGAAGTGGAGCCTGAAGTGTTTTTGTTGATTGGGCGAGAGTGTAGTGAAGAGGTTGAAATTCCAGAAGAAGCAAAGCCAGTTTTGAAAGAATTTAAAGATGTATTTCCAGAAGAGTTTCCAAAAGAGTTACCGCCACTAAGGGACATTCAACATCAAATTGATCTTGTTCCGGGAGCAGTATTACCGCATAGACCACATTATCGAATGAGTCCGAAGGAACATGAGGAGTTACGAAGGCAGGTGGAAGAGTTGCTTGAGCAGGTGATGCAGCTCAGGCCAGGATTGAAAAATTCCAAGTTATCGACATGAGTCGTACACGACCTAAGTAGTCACGAGATAAGGAACAAAGCCTTAAGTCGAATGGAAGAATTGAGTCGTCCACGACTCAACATGGAGGAACTGAGTCATACACGACTCAACTGCTGGAGGCCAGAAGGGACACGGGGAAGGAGACACGAGTTAAAGAAGGAGATTTGAGTCGTATCCGAGTTAACAAGCCACAAGAGAGGAAGGCGCATGGAGCTAAGACGCGGCTTGCTTGAGTCGTATGGACCTTGAGTCGGTCCTTAGTTGAGTCGTGAGTCGTTCACGACATAGGTTGAGTCGTATAAACTTTGTTGTTTTGTTGAGTTGTAGCATTTTTAAGTCGTAAGTGTTGTACTATGTGTTGCTCTTAAGTCAGTATGTAAGTGAGTCGTAAGTCGTAAGACTTCGTGTATTGAGTCGCCGTGTGATTGTGTCGCTGTGTGGTAACTCAATGAGTCATTGTAACTTGTGTTGTAGGTCGCATACGACTTAAGGATGTGCTGAGTTGAAGGGGGTAGGTCGCTGTTGTGATAAGTCGCTACCGACTTATAGTTGAGTCGTAAGCCGTGTACGACTTAAGGGGTCAGGGTCGAAACTCTATAAATAGTGAGTGAGTTGTACATTTTTGGGGGTTGATTTTTGAATAAAATTTCTTGTTGATTGCTGTGTGCTTTCATCTTAAATTGGTAGTTGAGTGTAATCTCCTATCTCCACTTTCGGTTATTCGAGTGCGCTCGAATCAACGATTGTTGAAGCCGATTCGCGGAATCAAGTGCGCTTGATCAACGCTTGAAGAATTGAAGATCTTCTTTCATGGTATCGTGCACGATCAACGTGTTAGAGATAGCTAGAATTCGGTATCTTCGGATCAACGAATTTGGGCATTTTGGTATTCATCAATCCACCGATTGCTACTTTCATCGTTATATCGATTTTCTGTTAATCCGCTGCGTTAGTTTTGGTATCAGAGCTAGACTTAGCCAATCATAGCTAAGCCGAGACTTGGAGCCAATTTTTGAATTTGAAGTTTGAAGTTGTTCATCGTGTTCATCTTGAAGTTACAACGAGTTTGAAGATTTTGATCCGTTTCATTTTGGATCTAGAGTTGGAGAAGTGTTTGAATTTGAAGTTGCTTGGAGACCTTGAGTCGATCCAAGTTAAGCCGTGAAGGGTGAAGGCCGTGCATCAGTTTGGTATCAGTTTGAAGTATTGAGGCCGAGCTAGTGATTGGAGCCGTGCCTTGTTGATGTTAGAATTGAAGGGTTGTAGTGGTATAGCCGAGCCAAGGAGTTTTGTGCGAGCTAGTGGTGTTAAGCCGTGCATTGTTTGGCTTGTGTTTGAAGAATTTTGAAGAGTTGAGCCGTGAGTTGAAATTTGTGAAACTTGTGAAGTTTGAAGTTTTTGAGAAGTTTTCAATCATGCCGCCTAGAAGAGCTAATCGTCATCAAAATGTTGAAGCGTTGTATAGAAGAGAAGAAGCCGAGCTTATGGAACAACGTATTAATGAGAAATTTGATGAAGGCATTGGAAAGCTAGAGAAGTTGATGAATGATTTGAATCAAACTCAAAGGAGGAGATCACCAAACTCGAACCATGGAGGAAACCGAGTTTCGCCATCGGTTGCGGAAGCGAGGAGGGTATCACCGCAGTCTTTTAGAGATAGAAGAGAAACATCAATTTCATTAAAGAGAGATCACCATGACTATGGACATGAAGAGAGAAGAAGTCAACGTGAATTTGACAATGAGGCGTATAGAGATGAAGAGAGACATAGTCGAAGAAGCATGCATGAACGAAGGGATGATAATGGTCGAGATCGATGTAGGCGTACTTTTGATTTTGATGAAGAGGGTGATAGAGCTAGCATTCATTATCGAGATCGAGACCAAGTTCGAAATTCTTATCGGGATGTTGAAGATGATCGTCGATGGGAGTCGGGTATGAAGATGGAAATTCCAGAGTTCAAGTGTGGAATGGTAGCTGAAGAATTTCTTGATTGGGTGTCAAATGTTGAAGAGATCTTTGATTTCAAGGAGGTTCCTGAGCATAGAAAAGTGAAGTTGGTTGCTACTAGGTTGAAGGGGAGAGCTTTGGCAAGGTGGCAGCAAACTAAACTTACAAGGGAGAGAATGGGAAAGTCAAAGATTGAATCATGGGGGAAGATGAAGAAGTTGATGAGAGCTACTTTCTTACCATATAACTATCAATCGCTTATGTACCAGAGGTTGCAGAATCTGAGGCAAGGGACGAAGTCTGTTAGTGATTATGCTGATGAATTTTACCAACTCATTGCCAGGAATGATATTATGGAAACGGAAGAACAACTAACTGCTAGATTCATTGGGGGATTGGGAATGCAGATCCAGGATATGGTTAATATGTTTGATCCTAGATCAGTAGCAGAGGCACATCAGAAAGCGTTGTCTTGGGAGAAGCAGGGAAGGCGTGGAGGTGGTGTGTTTACTAATTCCAATAATCAAGTGAAGGGTGTTAGTGGGAGTCCTAGTGTTCCTAAACCTATCAGTAAGCCAGGGGTGAAGGAGGCTGAGAAGGCAAAGGTTAGCAGTGGTTTCAAATGTTATAATTGTCAGGAGTTGGGTCACAAAAGCAATGAATGTCCGAAGCCAAAGAAGAGAACCATGGTTGCAGAAGTTGGGGAGGATGATGGTGAGGAGGCAGAATGTTCAAATACACCTTATGTCGAGGAGGAAGACTTATTGTCCGGGGATGAAGGTTGTAATTTGATGATGAGGAGATCTTGTCTTACACCAAAGCAAGAGGAAGATTCTAGTTGGTTGAGAAGCAATATTTTTCAGTCGACATGCACTATTTTGGGGAAAGTTTGCAAATTCGTTATTGATGCTGGAAGCTGTGACAATATTATCTCTACAGAAGCAGTAAGGAAGTTGAACTTGAAAACTGAGAAGCATCCTAAACCGTACAAGTTAGCATGGTTGAGGAAGGGTGGTGAAGTGAGGGTGTGTCGAAGAGCTTGTGTTAATTTTTCTATTGGGAAGAAGTACAAAGACGAAATTTGGTGCGACGTTGTAGACATGGATGTGTATCATCTGTTGTTGGGAAGACCATGACAGTTTGATAGAGCAGTGCAACATGATGGTCGTGCTAATAGCTACAGTTTCATGTTCGAGGGTACTAAAATCACTTTAGTTCCCAAGAAGCAGCAACAGAAGGAAAGCAAGCTAGAGGAGATCGAAGAACTGAAAACTTTGCTATCTTTGAAGGAGTTTGTCAAGGAGATTGAAGTGGAGCCTGAAGTGTTTTTGTTGATTGGGCGAGAGTGTAGTGAAGAGGTTGAAATTCCAGAAGAAGCAAAGCCAGTTTTGAAAGAATTTGAAGATGTATTTCCAAAAGAGTTGCCAAAAGAGTTACCGCCACTGAGGGACATTCAACATCAAATTGATCTTGTTCCGGGAGCAGTATTACCGCATAGACCACATTATCGAATGAGTCCGAAGGAACATGAGGAGTTACGAAGGCAGGTGGAAGAGTTGCTTGAGCAGGGACGTGTTCAGGAAAGCTTGAGTCCATGTGCAGTACCAGCTTTGTTGGTGCCGAAGAAGGATGGAACATGGAGAATGTGTACCGATAGTAGAGCTTTAAACAAGATTACTGTTCACTATAGATTTCCTATGCCAAGGTTGGATGACTTGCTAGATCAGTTGGGTGGGGTAACTATCTTTTCGAAGATTGATTTGAAGAGTGGTTATCATCAAATTCGAATTAGACCGGGAGACGAATGGAAGACCGCATTCAAGACAAGGGAAGGATTGTATGAATGGTTGGTTATGCCGTTTGGTCTATCGAACGCACCGAGTACATTTATGAGGGTGATGAATCAAATTTTCAGACCGTACATTGGAAAGTTTGTTGTAGTTTATTTCGATGATATTCTGATATATAGCGGGAGTACGGAGGAGCATGTAGAGCATTTGAGAAAGGTGTTAATTATTCTTCGTGAGGAACAATTTTATGCAGCTACGAAGAAATGTGTGTTCATGACAATAAGTGTATTATTTTTGGGATATGTTGTATCTGAGAAGGGAATCCAGGTGGACCGAAGTAAAGTTAAAGCAGTTAGAAATTGGCCACAGCCGAGAACTATCACTGAAGTTAGAAGTTTCCATGGATTGGCATCATTCTATCGAAGATTCATTCCATACTTCAGTAGCGTGATGGCACCAGTTACCGATTGCATGAAGGGGAAACAATTTTCTTGGACAGAGGAAGCAGGAGTTGCTTTTGAATGAATCAAAGAACTGTTGACGACATCACCAATTCTTGTTTTACCAGATTTTCAGTTGTTGTTTGAGTTACACGCTGATGCATCAAAGGTTGGGATTGGAGGAGTGTTGAGTCAGAGTGGAAGACCTATTGCATATTTCAGTGAGAAGTTATCAGGGGCTAAGATGAGATATAGTACATACGATGTTGAGTTTTATGCAGTTGTGCAAGCCGTGAAGCACTGGAGACATTATCTTTTTCAGAAAGAGTTTGTTCTTTACATCGATCATGAAGCTTTGAAGCATTTGCAGGGGCAAGATAAAATTTCAGCGAGACATGCATCATGGATTGCTTATTTACAACAGTTTACTTTTGTTGTCAAACATAAGTCTGGGGTAACGAATCGTGTGGCTGATGCTTTGAGTAGGAGGAGTCATTTGTTGACAACATTGAAGATTGAAGTAATGGGATTCGAAGTATTTCCAGAATTGTTTGAGGAGGATCCTTACTTTGCAAAGTTCTTTGAGAAAGTTAAGGATGGAGATACTGAAGAATTTATGTTAGCGGACAGATTCTTGTTTAAGGGAAATCGATTATGTATTCCAGAGAGCAGTTTGAGATTGAAGATTATCAAAGAGTTGCACGAGGAAGGACATATGGGCCGTGATCGTATATTACATTTGATTTCTCAATCTTACTGTTGGCCGTCGATGAGGAAAGAGGTTGAAAGGTTTGTGGAGAGATGTCATATATGTCAGGTTTCGAAGGGAACAACGACAAATGCCGGATTGTATATGCCGTTACCTGTACCGACTAAACCGTGGGTTGATATCAGCATGGATTTCGTTTTGGGTTTGCCTAGAACTCAAAGGGGAAATGATTCTATATTTGTTGTGGTGGACAGATTTTCGAAAATGGCACATTTTATTGCTTGTAAGAAGACGGCGGATGCTGCTCATGTTGCTCAATTATTTTTCAAGGAGATCTATCGACTTCACGGATTGCCAGAGTCTATTGTGTCGATAGAGATACCAGATTTTTGAGTCATTTTTGGCTTAGTTTGTGGAAGATGGTGGGAACGAAGCTGAATTTTAGTAGTGCTTATCATCCACAAACAGATGGGCAGACAGAGGTGGTGAATAGATCGTTAGGAAATTTGTTACGATGTCTTGTGAAAGATAATCTGAAGAGTTGGGATATGAAGTTATGCCAGGCAGAGTTTGCACATAATCATGCAGTGAATCGTACTACGGGATTCAGTCCATTTCAGATTGTATATTCAAACGTACCCAGGGGACTGTTGGATTTAGCAGTAATACCACAACCGAAGGGGACGGTTAAACGAGCTACTGATTTTGTTGAAAGTTTGACGGAATGTCATGGAATCGTTCAGGAACAATTGGAAAAGTCAAATGAAAAATATAAGAAATTTGCAGACTTGAAGCGACGAAATGTTGAATTTAACGAAGGAGATTTGGTGTATGTTGTGTTAACCAAGGATCGTTTTCCAGTAGGTGCTTATAACAAGTTGAAAGCCAGAAAAATTGGTCCAGTAGAAGTTGTGAAACGGACAATGAGAATGCTTATAAGTTGAAACTGCCAGAGGACGTATACACTTCTGACGTGTTCAATGTCAAGCATCTTGTACCATATTATAGGGATGAACAATCTAAGGTGGAGGAATTTACAAATTCGAGGTCGAATTTTGCTCAACCAGGGGAGGATGATGCAGTTCAGACCAGGATTGAAAAATTGCAAGTTATCGACATGAGTCGTACACGACCTAAGTTGTCACGAGATAAGGAACAAAGCCTTAAGTCGAATGGAAGAATTGAGTCGTCCACGACTCAACATGGAGGAATTGAGTCATACACGACTCAACTGGAGGCCAGAAGGGACACGAGGAAGGAGACGCGAGTTAAAGAAGGAGATTTAAGTCGTATCCGAGTTAACAAGCCACAAGAGAGGAAGGCGCATGGAGCTAAGACGCGACTTGCTTGAGTCGTATGAACCTTGAGTCGGTCCTTAGTTGAGTCGTGAGTCGTTCACGACATAGGTTGAGTCGTATAACCTGTGTTGTTTTGTTGAGTTGTAGCATTTTTAAGTCGTCAGTGTTGTACTATGTGTTGCTCTTAAGTCGGTATGTAAGTGAGTCGTAAGTCGTAAGACTTCATGTATTGAGTCGCCTTGTGATTGTGTCGCTGTGTGGTAACTCAATGAGTCGTTGTAACTTGTGTTGTAGGTCGCATACGACTTAAGGATGTGCTGAGTTGAAGGGGGGTAGGTCGCTGTTGTGATAAGTCGCTACCGACTTATAGTTGAGTCGTAAGTCGTGTACGACTTAAGGGGTCAGGGTCGAAACTCTACAAATAGTGAGTGAGTTGTACATTTTTGGGGGTTGATTTTTGAATAAAATTTCTTGTTGATTGCTGTGTGCTTTCATCTTAAATTGGTAGTTTAGTGTAATCTCCTATCTCCACTTTCGGTTATTCGAGTGCGCTCGAATCAACGATTGTTGAAGCCGATTCGCGGAATCAAGTGCGCTTGATCAACGCTTGAAGAATTGAAGATCTTCTTTCACGGTATCGTGCGCGATCAACGTGTTAGAGATAGCTAGAATTCAGTATCTTCGGATCAACGAATTTGGGCATTTTGGTATTCATCAATCCACCGATTGCTACTTTCATCGTTATATCGATTTTCTGTTAATCCGCTGCGTCAGCAGGGACGTGTTCAGGAAAGCTTGAGTCCTTATGCAGTACCAGCTTTGTTGGTGCCGAAGAAGGATGGAACATGGAGAATGTGTACCGATAGTAGAGCTTTGAACAAGATTACTGTTCGCTATAGATTTCCTATGCCAAGGTTGGATGACTTGCTAGATCAGTTGGGTGGGGCAACTATCTTTTCAAAGATTGATTTGAAGAGTGGTTATCATCAAATTCGAATTAGACCGGGAGACGAATGGAAGAACGCATTCAAGACAAGGGAAGGATTGTATGAATGGTTGGTTATGCCGTTTGGTCTATCGAATGCACCGAGTACATTTATGAGGGTGATGAATCAAATTTTCAAACCGTACATTGGAAAGTTTATTGTAGTTTACTTTGATGATATTCTGATTTATAGTGCGAGCACAGAGGAGCATGAAGAGCATTTGAGAAAGGTGTTAATTATTCTTCGTGAGGAACAATTTTATGCAGCTACGAAGAAATGTGTGTTCATGACTCGAAGTGTGTTATTTTTGGGATATGTTGTATCTGAGAAGGGAATCCAGGTGGACCAGAGTAAAGTTGAAGCAATTAGAAATTGGACACAGCCGAGAACTATCACTGAAGTTAGAAGTTTTCATAGATTGGCATCATTCTACCGAAGATTCATTCCACACTTCAGTAGCGTGATGGCACCAGTTACTGATTGCATGAAGGGGAAACATTTTTCTTGGACAAAGGAAGCTGGGATTGCTTTTGAGAAGATCAAGGAACTGTTGACGACAGCACCAATTCTTGTATTACCAGATTTTCAGTTATTGTTTGAGCAACATACTGATGCATCAAAGGTTGGGATTGGAGGAGTGTTGAGTCAGAGTGGAAGACCAGTTGCTTATTTCAGTGAGAAGTTATCAAAGGCAAAGATGAGATACAGTACATACGATGTTGAGTTTTATGCTGTTGTGCAAGCTGTTAAACATTGGAGGCATTATCTATTTCAGAAAGAGTTTGTTCTTTACACTGATCATGAGGCTTTGAAGCATTTGCAAGGACAGGATAAAATTTCAGCGAGACATGCATCATGGATTGCTTATTTGCAGCAGTTTACTTTTGTCGTGAAACATAAATCGGGGGCAACGAATCGTGTGGCTGATGCTTTGAGTAGGAGGAGTCATTTGTTGACTACAATGAAAGTTGAGGTGATGGGGTTTGATTTATTGCCAGAGTGGATTGACAAAGATCCTTACTTTGCAAAGTTCGTTGAGAAAGTTAAGGATGGGGATACTGATGAATTTATGATGGTTGATGGATTCTTGTTTAAAGGGAATCGATTATGTATACCAAATAGCAGTTTGAGAATGAAGATCATAAAGGAGTTGCACGAGGAAGGACATGTGGGCCGTGATCGTACATTGCATTTGATTTCTCAATCTTATTTTTGGCCATCGATGAGGAAAGAGGTAGAGAGGTTTGTGGAAAGATGTCATATATGTCAGGTTTCGAAGGGAACAGCGACAAATGCGGGATTGTATATGCCGTTACCTGTGCCGACTAAACCATGGGTTGATATCAGCATGGATTTCGTTTTGAGTTTGCCAAGAACGCAAAGGGGAAATGATTCTATATTTGTTGTGGTGGATAGATTTTCGAAGATGGCACACTTTATTGCTTGTAAGAAGACGGCGGATGCTGTGCGTGTTGCTCAGTTATTCTTTAAAGAAGTCTATCGTTTACATGGGTTGCCGGAATCTATTGTTTCTGATCAGGATACTAGATTTTTAAGCCATTTTTGGTTAAGTTTGTGGAAGATGGTGGGAACGAAGTTGAACTTTAGCAGCGCTTATCATCCGCAAACAGATGGACAGACTGAAGTTGTTAACCGATCATTGGGAAATTTATTACGATGTCTTGTGAAGAACAGTCTGAAAAGTTGGGACATGAAGTTATGCCAGGCAGAGTTTGCACATAATCATGCAGTGAATCGTAGCACAGGATTCAGTCCATTTCAGATTGTATATTCAAATCTACCAAGGGGACCATTGGACTTAACAGTAGTGCCACAACCGCAGGGTACGATTAAACGAGCTATAGACTTTGTTGATGGGTTGACTGAATGCCATAAAATCGTTCAGGAACGATTGGAGAAGTCGAACGAGAAATACAAGAAGATTGCAGACTTGAAACGAAGAAGTGTTGAATTTAACGAAGGAGATTTGGTGTATGCTGTGTTAACGAAGGATCGCTTTCCAGTAGGCGCTTATAACAAGTTGAAAGCCAGAAAAATTGTTCCAGTAGAAGTTGTGAAACGGATCAATGAGAATGCTTATAAGTTGAAACTGCCATAGGATGTATACACTTCTGACGTATTCAATGTTAAGCATCTTGTGCCGTATTATGGAGATGGACAATCTGATGGGAAAGAATTTACAAATTCGAGGACGAATTTTTCTCAACCATGGGAGGATGATGCAGCACGATCTACAATTCCTCAAGGGTTAAGTCGATCACAAGTTAACATAGCTATAGGACGTGTGGAGGAAGCTTCGGAGTTGGGTCATTCGGAAATTTTAAGTCATTGCCGACTTAAGGGGCATAGGTCACGACCTAACAAACTATGTGAAGAGGAGATACGGCCTAACTCGTACATAAGAGCAAGGAATGAGTCGACTCATAGAAGAATTGAGTCGTCCACGACTCAACGTGGAAGAATTGAGTCGTCCACGTCTCAACGTGGAGGAATTGAGTCGTCCACGACTCAACTGGAGGCCGTAGGGGACACACGGGAAGAGCTACGAGTTAATGAAGGGGACTTGAGTCGTTTGCGACTTAACAAAGCTCGGTTCCGACCTAACAACACTACTATAAGTCGTCTGCGACTTATCATGAAGCAATGGAAGGTTCCATCTATGGAAGGCCTTGAGTCGGAGGAAGTTGAGGCGGTAGGAAGTTAAGTCGTCCAGGGTCATTGTTCTTAAGTCGCTTGCGTGATGTTGTGTTTTAACTTTTTTTTTCTTTGAGTCGTTACTTCTTATGTTGTAAGTCGTACATGTGTTGAGTCGTAAGTCGGTCTGGCGAGTATGTTGTGATGTAGTTACCATGAGTCGTGTATATATACTATGGTGATGAGTCGGCAGCGACTTAGTTAAGTCGTAAGTCGTATGCGACTTAAGGGTCAGGGTCAAAACTCTATAAATAGCGAGTGAGTTGTACATTTGGAGGTGGATTTTTGAATAAAATTTCTTGTTGATTGCTGTGTGCTTTCATCTTAAATTGGTCGTTGAGTGTAATCTCCTATCTCCACTTTCGGTTATTCGAGTGCGCTCGAATCAACGATTGTTGAAGCCGATTCGCGGAATCAAGTACGCTTGATCAACGCTTGAAGAATTGAAGATCTTCTTTCACGGTATCGTGCGCGATCAACGTGTTAGAGATAGCTAGAATTCGGTATCTTTGGATCAACGAATTTGGGCATTTTGGTATTCATCAATCCACCGATTGCTACTTTCATCGTTATATCGATTTTCTGTTAATCCGCTGCGTCACGTCCTCTTTCGACAATTTAATTTCTTGGTTTTTAGGCTACGATAGAGCAATAATCACTTATGAATATTATGGTGATTCGTAAATATTATGCTGAATTGTTTCTCTGAAGGTACTTAAACCTTCGGCTGCATTGCTACGGTCATTCATGGTGCACCGATAAATCATGTCCATTACCTGGCCGAGAACTATCTTGTTGATTTAAGACAAAGTGTGATTATACAATTTTGGGTTAACTTAGGATAACTAATTTGTAATTAGACCCTTGAATTCATATAGTTGCATTAGTTCATGCATATTTAAGACAAAATTTCAAAAATCCAAAAAAAATAAGAAAAACCAAAATCCAAAAAAATTATAAAACCTTTTCAAAAATAAAGAAAAAATTTGAAAACAAAACAAAAATCAATTTCCATTTTGAAAAATAAATTTTATTTGTAAAAATTTCCTTATAAAAAAACAAAAAACATTCTTGAAAATGTCCGAATTTCCATATTCACGTGATTTTATGATAGTTGTGAAAATCAATATAATCCATATAATTTCACTTCAAATTCTTATGGATATTTCAACAACAACTACTGTTTAAACTATTAGAGTTTTGAACCACAAAATTTTCAAAATGACGAACAACCCTCGATTCTCGAAGTTAGCATCGAAATGATTTCATCTTTACTCGAAATCTCTAGACAACAAAATCAATATATAAGTGATTTGTGTAATTCATATTTGTGCAATGATTCAAGATCAAGTTTCCAAAGTGATCAAAACTTGAATTCAATTCAAAATTCAAACGGTTTAGATTATAACCCATCCCAATTCAATTTCGAACTCCAAAATGAATTTCATACTCAAAATGGAAATGGAAACAACTTTTCTAATGGATTTGACAATAAGAATAATCTTAACCACATTACAACCAAAAAAATTGTCCTCAACAATTTCAAAGTGAAAAACCCCATGCTAGTAACTATAAATTAGATTTTGTTGAGAAAATGAACGAGATTTGTGACTATCATATGCATTTGTTGTTTGAAACATATATAAAATAACGTGAAAAACAAAATCAAATTCCAACCCGTGATGAGTTAAGTAATAATTCGTCTTTTACCAAAATTTACGATTTTAGAATAACAACTTTTGAAATTGAAAATAATGGTCTTAATGAAGTTGTTGAGAACACGGTAATTGAGTTGGAGTTCAATTCTTTTAAGGGTGTGGAACCAAATTCAAAATTCGTTCTTCCTTTTCTCAATTTCAAATTTTTAAATAAAACGACTTTGGATTTTGAAAATGATGTACGCAATGAAGTTGTTGATAATCCAACAAAGGAAGACGAACTTAACAAACATGATTTCGTTGGAATTTTCGAAAATGAGTTGTTAAATTTCGAAGGGAAAATTTAAATCGCCATTTTGATTTGAAATCTATAATTCTGAGGAAGTTTTCAGTGATAAGTTTGAATTTCAAATTGGTGAAAATAAACTTGAATTTCAATCAATCGTTTTATCAACCCCAAAAACAATCGGAAATAAAGCAACTTGTACGATTTTAAATAAAACGACATTCGTTTTTTCAAACCAACATTCATGTTTGAAATCTTTTATTTGTTTTCCGAGCTTAAGCTGTGTCTCGCGTACTTGACGAGACAAATGAATCGGTTTTTGGGAGACCGTTTCATTTACTTTTTGACAACATACTTTCTGACCTCTTGTAAATAATAATCTTTTCATTTTCATGTAAATATGGGTCATCTTTTTATTTAATTTTTTGTTTTTCCCCTTCCACTTAGCTTGACTGCAGGGATGCAGTCAAAATCAAGTATGGGGGGAGTTTCATTTGATTTTTCATAGTTTATTTTTCATTTTCTTTTCAAACCCAAATAAACAACAACAAAATCTCAAAAACAATTTATTTAAAGCATTTTGCATTATTTTTAAAGGAACACTATAGGATAAAAATATATTTGGTTTATTAAATTGAAATTTTTGAAAATTTATTCATCTTAACAAAAATAAAAATGAAGTTTGATTACAAATAACAATGGTTTAACTCATATATAGGAATATTCATACGTGTTAACTATGAATACATCCTAACTGAAAATCGTTGTTTTAAAGAGTGGTTGATTTAAAGTAAAGATATAATATTTTTTTGTCTTCTAAGTTAAATGGTGCCAAGATGATAGTGCGAAACTCTCTCTACTAAAAAAACAAAAAAATATATTTTTGTATACATGTATATACTTTTTATTAACACCTAGAGTCATGTGTTCACACTCATGTGTACACTTACTATGCTCTGTACCCTTCTCACGTAAGCCCGAAAGGCAGTGCACGATCGGTATATCTAGTCATAGTTTATCTGAGTTTGGTGTGTATGTATAGAAAAGTTCTTTTATTAATAACGTCTACAGTCGATAAGTGTTTACACTTGTGTGTTCACTCGCCACGCTTTGTATTCCCCTCACATAAGTCTACAAGGCAGTGCACGGGTAATATATATGGCGTCAGTTTATGTGAGTTAGTCAAATGTAAATATTGTTAATATCAATAAAATTTTCAAAAGAAAAAAATGGAGAGAGTAAGCAAATGAAATTCAAGCACTATTTTAACTTATTTGATTTGACTTTTTATTGAATAGAAACGAGAATACCACTTTGTTAAACTTTGCTAATCAATTAAGGATCCATTTCATAATTACACTTTGTTATCAACCTAAATAACGAGTTAAACTATAGTCTATTTGTTATGATAACTTGATTTTTGTTGGAAATTTTGGCGAGTAAATGATTTAAATTTTCAAGATAATGACCGAAACCTATATTTAACTTATTTAGGTCAATCTGAAAGTAAATCCTTCATTGTAAATATTTTCAAAAACTCGCATTCATCTCTTTGTATATAAATCCTGCATTTTGTAAATATTTTCACCCTGCATTTGGACTTTATGGGTAGTTTTCGCTGAAAACCCTCATGAGACAAAACTCGTCCTACTGGGTATACCCAGAGCTTTAGCGGCTTGTTGCATATGCTCAATGCAATCGTGCTCCCCACGAAAATCGATTTATCTTAGCTTTTCTTTATTCGAGGATGAATAAAAATAAGTGTGGGGGTATTTGATGTGAACGTATATATACATATTTTTACTACCATATTTAATATGTTTAAATTAAATAAATGATTATATTGGGTATTTTAACCTGTTTAAACCAAAATTCAAATTATTTCAAATTGTCACATATTCTTCATCCAAGTGCAAAATGGTCATTTTTGTGCATATACTAATTTTCTAAAATTTAATTGAAAATTTATATGTTGTTTTGTAGGAATTTAAATTCAAAGACAGGTGGCTTCATGAGGATATGCATGCACAAAAGGAAACAAAGTAAATGAAGATGAAAATAATTTAACTCATGATCATGGAGGACCCAACCTACCCACATACCTTGATTTTCAATTAGGAGCTAATTCACATGCTAAAAGGCCATTTAACCTTCATGTACATTTAAGGAGGGATTAAGACATGCTAATGATTACTCGATGGCCACGCTACCTCAAGGGTATTTTGGGCATTCCACAAAAAACAAATTAGGGTTTCTAACTTGTATAAATACCCCATATCTTCATGTAACTCTCCCCTTCCTCTTAGTTTGCTTTAGGCTAAAAATAAAACAAAAGCTCTTCTCTTTTCTTTTTCATGGCTACTTATCCATTTTTTATTTCATGCAATCTTTCTTCTTATGCAATGTTTGTTAATGTTCTTTTACATTTACAAACTCTCTTTCTTATTTTGTCAGTATCTTAGTGTTCAATTATTTTTACTTAGCTTTTCTTTTCATTTTTCTTTCTTTTTCCTCTTGTTTATTTCATGTTGCTTTCTACATTTGTTGATTTAATAACAAATATGAGAGGCTAATCCCTACAATTTAGGGGTAATGAAGCTCTCTTAAATCATGTAGATGCAACATAATTTTCCATTTATGTCTCTTTTATGCTTAATGGAAAGTTAGATGTTTGTGTGATGTGTTTAATATTGAGTTTGATAGCTTATGTTGTCAAAACAAATAGGCTATGCTTAGTCATATGAATCACTAGTTACATCTTCATATGCATATGATCATGGTAATAGAAATGGATTTAGAATCTAAATTTGATGGTTTATGTTTCAAATTCAACAGTTAATAATCCATGATTAAAATAGATTCTACTTTTAATTTCATATCATTTTCATTAAAGTTAGTAAGTGGGTTAGAGGGTGCATTAATGTTTGATGGTTTAAGTGTATTAATTGATAACACAATTAGGCCATGCTTATGATAGATGCATCAATAAACTCACAAATGACCAAAAAGAGATCATAATTTCATTATGCTGATTTATGTGATCATGAGAGGGGATTTGCCTCTAAATTGCTCTTTAATTTCGTATTTCTATTCTCCTTAGTTTTAGCGCGTGTTTACTTTTTTTAGTTAGTTAACAATCACTCGACTCTGATTTAATTTGATTGAATAAATGTTCAAAATATAAACAATTCCCTATGGATCGACCGGTACTCGCATACGTGCTATAATCGTACACTATGTGCTTGCGGTTAAATTTTATTTTGAATTTTTTTGATGGTTTTCTAATTCGATAGAAATTCTGCCATTAAACATCAACGCCCAAAGTAATGCTAAGAAAGATGAATAATGCTTTGCACGAACAGTGAGCGTGATTCCCTTAGGAATTGCCTCTCGATTTGGCTTTATTTATTGATATTTCTCAAATTAGACCTTTCGACGTCGTTGAAAGGTATGGACTCTGGGTTAAGTGAACTTGTGATATAGATGAGCTATTGTGAATTCTCCTTCGAAATCCTTTCTTTCAATCAGATAGAAATTCACTGTGCTAAGTCTTTTAAAGGTATGTTTTGACCTTGTCGAAAGCTAGGGTGTTAGTTTCCTTTAGGTTTAGGCAAGAAGTCTTATTCTCTGGTGGATTGGAGTGGGCTTTGACCTTGTCGAAAGCTATGGGAATGACTTCCTTTGAATTGAATCTGTAAGCCCAAGTTTTGGTGTTTAGAGAATAGGTTTTAATCTTACCGAAAGCTTTAGACCATAAAAATGATGGCTTAGGAAGGTTATAGAAAATGTCTAGATCAGAAGAGTTTTCGACCTTATCGATTGGTTCCTTTCGATGAAGTTAAACCTAAAGTATAAAAATTAATCCAACAAAATCTTTTATAATCAGTAAAGAGATCAATAATTCACAAGACTTCCTTTTTCCATCTAAATAAATTTTATTTCATGGAATTCGCTAATTCATAAGCTCCAAATTAGGGTTACAAAGTTTTATTAATGAAAATACAAGTTTAGAATGAGGGAAATGGGATCCCCAAAATGTGGCCCCTTAAGTCTTATTTGTAGATGTAGGTGGTCCCCATTCGTGCCTTTGCTTTCAACTGGGTTGAACGGTCCCCCTTTTATACGCTGTTATGAAGCTTTCACCTTGTCGAAAGGTTTGCCCTTTATATGATGTTTGAACCTTTCGACCTTGTCGGAAGGTTTGACCTTTATATGCTGTTTGAAGCTTTCGACCATGTCGAATGGTTTGCCATTCATATGTTATTATGAACCTTTCGACATTGTTGAGAGCCATGCCTCCTTTCGACGTTGTCGAATGGTGTCCTTGTTCTTCTTGTCATGGTTTAACAATTCCTTCATTCTCTCTTAACATTTCGACCTGGTCGAAAACCATGCCTCCTTTCGACATTTCGAAAGGTTTTTTTATCATTTTCTCTCCTTTGCTGATTTTTGAGTGTTGCTTTCTTCATAGCACCTTACAACATTGTCGAAAGGTGTCCTGGACGGGACTTTTCCTCCTTGTTATTAAAGAAGTAAGTTTGGAGCCATCGACACGATTGTAGGTTGATTGCATTGGATTCTAAGAGATTCAACTATCATTGGTCTCGACATTGTTGAGTAGCCTATGCTCTTGTTTTGATATGATGCAGAACCTTCTTGGACCATGCAGAACCTTCTTGGACCATGAGTAGTTGTTTCCTTTATCTTCAAAAGATGTTTCTTTGACTTAATCAAAAGGTCCTCTTCGAAAGGTTTTAAACGAAGGTAGAAGGGACCTTTTGACTCTTTCTTCTTCTTTGAAAGGTTGAAACCCTCTGAACATTGATAGAAGGGACCTTTTGAATCATTTGAGAGGCTTTGAGGTTTCTACACTTTGATGGCAGCATGCCTTCGACTCCTTCGAAAGGTTTAGCTATATTCTTCTCTCTAGCTCTCTACTCAAAGAGGTTTCGACATGGTCGGAAGATGAGATTTTGAAGTACCATTTCCCCCACCCCCTTTGAAGGGATGATCTTAGTTTCTAAGTCATCTTTATCGAAACTCAGAAATTTCCCGCCTCTTAGCCTTCCCGCATCGATATCGGTCATCCATTCAAGTATGATCTAATGGCTGATAATTTTGGGAGTCTTTTCTTATATAATACGCTTTTCTTCTTCTCCCTCTTTCATTCTTCCTGCAATTAAAATTTTAAACACAAGTAAAATAATTCTACTGGCTTTCAAACTTTCATCATGCTTCTAGGAATGAAAGTCCCTAGCAAATCCAATGCGTAAGTCTTAAATTTAACCTACTTCACTCACTTCAATCAGAGTCTAACCCTTAGATTTCAAAATTGAATTTTTTCTATAAACGTTCGGATTTCGAATATTCTGATGGCAGATTTCAATTGATTTACTGAAATTTTTTCTTTCATCTAGTTTCATTTAAAGTTTCATTTTTACTCATTTGTAATTTTAAAATCTATACTGGATGATCCTGGACTCATTCCCTTATCGAGATTGGATTTCATTTCAAGATTTTCAGTTTTAATCCACTGTTAGGTGATTTGGGTCTTCAATTTATGAATTACTTCAATGATTTTTGAAACAAAGTCACACTAGTTTCAGTTCAAACATTTTTTAAATATATTTGATTTGCTTGTTTGTTAAGAAAATTTTGAAACTTGGACTAGCAATTTGATTTGGGGTTAATTAAACCAGATTCTTTTACCCAGAAACTTCTCATGTATAGATGATGAATTTGGCGACACAAAATGACCTTTCTACCCCTTCAAAAGAGATTGAGTCGGCAATCGTGGATTTCCTTTCTGAGTACCTTTCAATTGGGTTGAAGGGTGTTGTGGTGCTAGTTTAAGCTATGTCGTCGAAAGGATATGTAACTAAGTGGAGTGGATTTATCCCTTCGACAGTCAAACGTTTCGACTTAGTCGAACCCTTTGAACCATTCGATAACAAGCCTTCGACAAGGTTGAATCTCTTTGACCCTAGAGTTATCTCTACCTATTTTTTTCGAAGCGTCTGAAGTATATACGAGTTTAACTTGAAACCTTTCTACTTCAATGGGTAAGCAAGGTTTCGGCAACATCAGACCTTTCGATAACGTCGACAACATTAATATATTTACTTAGGAATTTTAAGTTATTTGTTTCGACAATATCGAAAGGACTTGTCGCTTAGCTTTTTGTTATGCTTGTATTGCATCCAAACTCCTATAGAGCTTTCGACGTTATCGAAAAGCGATGAATGAGTTAATGTTACATCTCGTTCTTTTGACTATTTCGATAACTCAAGGAACACATATTACTATTTATTTATTTTTAGGCTTTTGGCAATGTTTGAGGTAAGCTGATTTGAAGTTGATGCTATTGTCCTTTCAACATTGTCAAAAGCTCAAGCTATTATCCTTTCAACAATGTCGAAAGCTCAGGCTGAACTATTTTTTTCCGACTTAAACTGTTTGCACAATCTTAAAATTCTATGTCTGTTTTCATGTTTAAATTATCTAAGTACATTTCTTTGTTTAATTCTCGAATGCATTTCAAATTTATAAATAATCAAGGATTTTAACTAAAACATTTTCACCTAGCAGAATCATGATTTCTCCTGAGAAAGCTGAAGTCACTTTAAAGCATTCGGCCATTGCATCGCAAGATGAGGTAAATGCCATCCTTGGTGATTTTGGCATCACATGAATTGAAGTCATCCCTCCCCTCAGGAAACTGACATCATAGAAAACCATCTTGAAGGGTATTTTTCTTATCCTGTCATCACTTATGGCATGGTAGTTTCTTACCTTTCTTGGAATTCTTATCTTCATATCATCCTATGTTGGAATCGCCCCAATCCAACTCTCTCCAAACATCTACACTCTTCTCCTGTAACATCCCTGAAATTTTAGTTAAGATAATTTGATAATTAATTTATATTTTGAAACTAAATTGTGAATAAAAATCTAAATTGTGTTTGAATTCCCAAATTTAATTAGATGTATGTTTATCTATTTACATAAATGGATTTTTATAAGGTAATTTGAAATTGATTTGAATATAGGAAGATGGATATATGATATATATGAAAGTTATATTTTGAAATTAATGTATATATAAATATTTATTAAAAATATAATAGTGTGAAAATGAATAAAAGGATTTAAAGACACTTTCTTCCATATTTGAAAATAAATATATTTAAAAGTATATTTTAAAATCAAGTTTATCTGGAAATTTAATAATAAATATTTTTGTAAAATTAATTGGATTTAATTTTAAAGGTTTAAAACATGTTTCATAAATTTAAATAAATAAAACTTGTTTCATCAATTTAAATAAAGTAAGATTTAAAACATGCATTCTAAATAAATCTAAATTAAGGTTTAAAAAAACAAAATTTGTAAATATATTTGAGAAGAGGTCTTTACATAATTTTGTTTGAATTCAACAAGTGTTAAAAATGAATGTACAAGTGTATGGTTTTATAGAACAAGTGGCAAGTGTGTCCTTTAATTGAATTTTGTAAGTAAATATCAAAATTCTTCTTTCATCTTCAAACTGAAATTAAGATAGTAAACAAGAAAGAAAAGAAAAAAAATATAAAAATACAAACCTAGAAACACAAAATCAAGACCAAATTCAAGTATTCAAAAGTGCAACCTGGAAATGAATTCAAACCTGAAAATCAAATGCAACTTAAAAGCTTCAAGATCAAACTGTTCCAAGATCAACCTGGCAATCAAACAAAGCAATATAAAGATCAGAGAAACAAAACACAGCACGAACCAGAAAGAAATTAAATCAAACAGCTCGATCTTCAACCTGATCAAGTATGCAAGATCAATATCAAGCTTTCAAGCTTCAAATTTATCTCAGTTTCAAACTCGACATCAAAAACAAATACAGATTCCAGAGAAACCTGAAAAGAAAATGAATCAAACAACAAGTCTCAAATCAAAGAAATTCCCGTCTATGTCTTCATTTTCAAGGTGAGAAAATCTCTCTTTAAAACCCTGAATTGGTCTGTTAACTTGATATAACTGAAGTTATTAATGAAAAATGTACTGCATATCTATATTAATGTGTGATTATTCTTGTGTATGCTTGTGTGTATATGCACGTTGATGTTCTGTATAGGTTACAGGTTTTAAACCCTGATCAAAATTCAAACATCTAATCCTCTAATCTCTTAGGCTCTGAAGTTCGAATAGAATGTGTTCGAATTAACACAATCTTAAATTTAAAAAATATATTTTCAAGAGAAATTTGAAGATTATTTGTCTGGAAATGAAAATATACAGGGAAACTCAAATTTATCAAGATTTCAATTTGCATGAATTAAAGATTCAGTCATATCAACTAATTCATTTTCGAAAACCATGATTTTTAATGTTTATATCTGGATTTTTAAGTTTGTAAATATCGAGAGATTTCAAGTCAAACGGAAATGGTATTTTGGGCTAATACTGGCGAACGAGATGGTCGGTGTCATCGGGATTGGCCCTGGAGGTAGGGTAGCTCGTGGGAATCATTAGTAAAATGGTGTTGCAATTTTACCATCGCCGTGGCATTGTCAGAACGTCGAACTAGGGTTCGATGAGCCTTTTTTTTATGGAGTTTATGTGGTCACTACGACATCGTCGAGAGGTTTGGATCGATCGCACCCAAGGAAGAAGCTTCGTGGATGAGTTGAGAGGGTTTGGACTTGAAGGCAGGGTGACCGAAGGTCGATATCATCGACACATTATTGATTTAGGCAACTTGTTTGGGTTTCCAGGTTGAGCGCGATAGCTCGATTTTGAATTCAAGAAGATGTCGTCAAATTGGATGTTTGGGTTTGTCGAAGATGTTATCGACGACGTGCCGGAGGTCTTAGGGATGGTCGGCGGCGACTCGATCAAGTGTACATGTGCACCATGTATCATTAAATGTTCGGCAAGTGTTCGAGTTGGGGGAAGAAGATGGCTCGTGTTCGAGCACGAGAGAACAGTGGGCCGATATGAAGAAGAATTAGTGTTGAAATCTTTTGGGTTGCTCGGGTCAGTTCACGAGTTTGTGAGGATTTTTCTTGGGTCAGGCTAGCGTGGTTTTGGTGTTGGACTTGAGTTATGTAAGTGTTTTCAAAAGTTTAATCTGTTAAAAAGGTTTTCGGGTTTTAAACAATTTTGTTTAAAAGAAAATTTTAAATAAATTTTAAGTTGAAGATTTTGAAAGTGGTTTAGTTTTTTTAAATAAAAGTTTAACAAAATTTTAAGGTGAATTGAAGTGAAATGTTTTTAAGTATATGTTAATTAAGTTTAAAAGTTTGAATATCTTTTTTTTCAAAGGTAATGTTTTTAAGTTTAAAAACAAAGTAAAAATAAGTTTAAAATATTATTAAAGTAGATAAGTTTTAAAGATATGATAATTAAGTTTTAAAATAACTATATGTTAAAGATTTATTACATCACTTTGAAAAGGGTTTTCAAAGATTTAAAGGTTAAATTAAATGTTTGAATTATTTTGTTTAAAGAAAATTATATTTTCGAATATATAATTGACTCCTAATGGTTTCTAATGAAGGAATGATCTTTTGATTTGATTAAAAATCTTAAGTGTTTAAAAGATTAATTAATTGATTTAAGCAACAAGGATAATTTATTTTAATGATTTAAGTTGATTAGTTGAATGATTAGTTAAAGGATAATTAATTGATATGGTTAATCAATCAAAGTAATTAACTTGAAGATAATTAATCCAAGGTTAATAATTAAAGATCATTAATAAAAGTAATTAACATTAGATAAAAAGAACGATTAAATATTGATTTACCAAATGTTGAAGGTTAATTAATTTATAAGAATAATTAATCAATACGATAAATTAGTTAAAGTAATTAAATTAAGAATAATCAATTAATTAAAGTAAATTAAAAAATAATTATAAATTAAAGATTGATTAATTTTTGTAATTAATTTAAAATAATTAACTAGGGATTAATTATTAATTATATGGTAATAAATGATAAATTAAAGAAAAAATGAATTAAGAGCTTGTAATTAATTAATTATTAATTAACCTTGACTAGGATTATCCATAGGCAAATGATTCCGGTTTAGATTAGTCAGACATTTTAATTTGGCTTTACTTATGGATGACTATATTCTATTGAATGTTGTATGCGATGTAATGCTATGTAATGCTTTGTGCTGAGCTGTTATATCTGTGATGAATATACTGTTGTATGAATATGAAAACCCCTTGACCATAGAATGACATTTGAATTTCGATGCGACAGGGAGTCGGATTCCAATTGGTTTTCCGAAACCCACATCGAATCGCAATTGTGAATCTTTGTGATTGATAAATTTACTTTATCTGTGAACCTGTGAATAAGGATAATCGTTATAGATTATATCGCTTATCGAGATTGATATGATTGAATCTGTGATAATTGATGTTGTTGCACTATTGTGTGTAAAACCCCTGGACTACACCATACACACACAAATATGGATTGCACGAGGAACTCGGTAATGTCACAAATTTTTGAATTTAATTCAAAATAGTTTTAAAAGTTAAGTTTTGAATCCAAATGGTTTTGAAAATGGAATTGGGCTGAATTTGACAAAGGCTTTTGAAAAGGAGTTTAAAGAAAAAAGTTATTTTTGAATAACTTGATAAAGTTTTGAAATTTAAATAATTTGATTTACATTTGAATTCAAAATTTTGAAATTGAATTCTATATTTGGGAATTATGGTTTAAAAAGGTTATATAAGTTATAAATGTGTTTATAGGGTTTTAAACCATTTTAAAAGTATTCTTTTGGTAATTGGAATTTAACCCAAGTTTTTGAAAGGTTTGAACTTGAGAAAATGTAATCAGATTTTTCCGAAACAAAAACTAGTTGTTTCCAAATAATAATAGCTTCCATATAAGGAAGGATTTCCAATTTGTGTTGAAAAGATTTCAAGTTTGAAATAAAATGGTTTTGAAAGCTATAATTGAATTTTGTGAAAGATGGTTGAACTTTGTTTTGAAATTGAACAGGATTTTAAATGATGTATCTTTTATATATAAACGATTTGAAATGGGAATTGTTTTGAAAGTTATGATTGAATCTTTGGAAATTGTTTTGAAAGCTATAAAATGAGTCTTGAATTTAAAGATTGGATGAGCTAATCCAACTTGTAATGGAATTGCTTTGAAAGGCTATAAATGAATCTTTGTTAAAGATTGGTGAACCTTGTTTTTGAATTAAAAGGGGTTTTAAAAGTGAATCTTTTGTTTAAAAGTGAACAATGTGGAAATTGTTTAAACCATTGAAAGATTTCTGGTAGTAAAACTTTTTTTTTAAAAGATTTGTAAATGGTAATTTGTTTAAACCATTTGAAAGAAAAGTTTTGGGCAATAAGTTGTGACTTAACTGAAATCCCATTATACATATGTTTTTAAATATTGGGCTCATTATTCGGTTTAGCCGGGAGAGGACCTTATGTCATATAACCCATTCTGAATAGTGATACGACGTTATGGATAGCATTTGAAGACCAGTGGTGAAGACCGAATACTTTCAAAAACGAAGGGATGACCTGTCGAATGTCTCTGCACCGAATGGTCCCGGTATAGAGATTTGAGCACCCATTGTGATAGGGAGTCCGGACGTGACTAGAAATTATCCGGATTGCAAGGGCTTTTTGGAAGTGCCTTCGGTTTTGTTCGAACACGGAACATACTTGTATGGATGTGTGTCTGACATTACACTTTGAGATGTAAAACCGGTTTCTATCAAATACATTTTTGTTTTGTAGCGGAGATTTATTCTCTTAGCTTAACACCCTTCTCTGAGATGTATGAGCTCAGAGGTTATGTAGTTGATGGTTACTAGTGATACATTCCCAATTTGGTAATGTGGCATACGAAGTGCTGCTGATCATTTGTTGATTAAAGCATGGCTTTTGTGAAAAGCGTAGCTTTGTGGACGAGACTTCGTCGGAACTCACACCCCGGAATGGTCGAAACAGGAAGGATGCAGCAAGGCTATAGGGGGTAGCGCCCCTTAGGGTATGTGCATTTCCTTCCGGATAGAAGTGGTATCATGGTATGGAGCCTAGATACTTAACTTATGTGGATATCGCAAACATATGTTACTTTGTGATTGTTGTTGTTGAGGATCCTCGGATAAAGGTCGTTTACAACCGGGGGATGGCATACTCGTGTTAGTAGTTACCTATTTTGGCAGAGGTAACCGACCTTGTGTTGGCAGAGATCCGGCTAGGTTCTCGGGGCGTCCCTCCGGAGGCGTCCCATGTGGCAACAGGAAGTTCCTTAGTCTGACCATTTGTTTGAAATCAAATCACCAATACGCGCTTTGTACGGTTATAATTGTAGAACTTGCCATCTAACATGATAGCTATAGTAGGCATAATATAATGGTATGTATGCTGGCTAAGATTAATATTATACTTTCGAAATGTTTTCCACTATGCACTAATAATAATATCAAATGGTTTTCGCGTATCAAGCATTTTTGACTATCATAAGGAGAAATCTCCCCTAGTGTGCGATTACATGGTGTGTATGCCGGAAGGCCTTATGGTAGTTTCATTTTTCCAAAAAGCATTACGGATTTCAATTTAAATTCTTTTGTTGTTTCTTAAAAGATAAAATGTTTTTGTTTTCTCATACCTGTCCCATGACTGACCCGGAGTTTATTGTTCCCTTCCTAAACTCTGGGTGCCCACAATTTTCCACACGGGCAGTCTAGAGTTGGGTTTTTTAGATAGTAGATATCGATTCAATAGCTTTCAACTTTCTCTTTGTAATTCTTTGGAGATCTTGGATATTGGAGTCTTTGGATTCACTGGACGAGACTTGTTTAGCTTTGTGCAACTTGGTGGTGGTTCAAGCTATTTCTGGATTGGTGCTTTGGAGTTAGTGTTGCTGTTGCTTTTTGGAGTTATCTCTTGGCTATTTGTTTTCCGCTTCTGTTTATGGTCTCTAATATTCTTATATCGTATTGTATCAGTGTTGTTAAATATTTGGATATTGTATACATTGCATTTGTATATGATATTCATTTCTTTCTTCCGTTGTGTTGTTATACTTAATGTGTTATAAGCTCCGGCGAACCAGATTCGACGTTTGGATCTACGGCATTTGAATATAAGTGTCGTATTCGGTGCCGATTTTCGAAGGTCGAATCAGGGTCATTATAATTGGTATCATAGCTGAAGGTTGAAACTTTAGCTCAGGAGTATAACACATTAAGTAACTCATTAGAGATAGGGTGAAGTATACCCTAGAATGAGTATATCTCTAAGATATCCGTCTGAATGCCTCGGTAAATTCTCTTACTATCCACTGATAGTGAGTATGAGTGCAAGAAGAGGACGAGATATGGGATATGGGAGTACCACTACAAATGGTCAGTACCCTGCAATAGCGGAAACAACTTTCTCTATCAATCTTGATTCGTCTTTTCAATTCTTTGATGATTCCTGGCTGTTCCAGGAAGAAGCTTTTATATATTTGCATGGGACACAAAACTCCATATGGGTCAGTATTGTTTGTTTGGATAAATTGTTTGCTTTGGTTGCTATGGTTGATAGGTATATTTTGGTTGTTTAAACTAAAAGTTTTGGGATTGTATCCATATATCTGTCTATTCTTTGGGGTATTCCGACTTGAGCTTGGAATCCATACCCAGTGTTTGAGAATTATGGAAGATTAAATTCATTTATTTGTTCTTTTGGGACTCGATATATTCTACAAGTGGTTAGTTATCCTTTGAACTAATCAATATCCCTGTATATTTCATAATTCTGGTGACCCGAGTATCTTGATTCGTTCTTGTATCCATTATTTATATTCTGATTTGGTAAGCCAAATGCAGAATAAATACCCAGTTTGATTTGGAAACTGTCTCTCTGTCTTTGTGTATCCATCCTTTGTTGTCTCCCTTATAAATTTCGGGGACGAAATTTTCTAAGGGGGGAATCTGTAACATCCCTGAAATTTGGATTAAGATAATTTGATAATTAATTTAATTTTTGAAATTAAATTGTGAATAAAAATCTAATTTGTGTTTGAATTTCCAAATTTAATTAGATGTATGTTTATCTATTTATATAAATGGATTTTTATAAGATAATTTGAATTTGATTTGAATATAAGAAGATGGATATACGATATATATGAAAGTTATATTTTGAAATTAATGTAAATATATAAATATATTTTTTAAAATATAATAGTGTGAAAATGAATAAAAGGATTTAAATACACTTTCTTTCATATTTGAAAATAAAATATTTAAAAGTAGATTTTAAAATCAAGTTTATTTGGAAATTTAATAATATATATTTTTGTAAAATTAATTGGATTTAATTTTAAAGGTTTAAAACATGTTTCATAAATTTAAATAAATAAAAACTCGTTTCATCAATTTAAATAAAGTAGGATTTAAAACATGCATTCCAAATAAATCTAAATTAAGGTTTAAAAAAACAAAATTTGTAAATAAATTTGAGAAGAGGTCT
The DNA here is from genome assembly GCA_030765085.1 of Allium cepa. Lineage (NCBI taxonomy): Eukaryota > Viridiplantae > Streptophyta > Magnoliopsida > Asparagales > Amaryllidaceae > Allium > Allium cepa. The sequence continues at coordinate 703,765,941 of CM060938.1, read as the reverse complement.
TTACATAATTTTGTTTGAATTCAACAAGTGTTAAAAATAAATGTACAAGTGTATGGTTTTATAGAACAAGTGGCAAGTGTGTTCTTCAATTGAATTATGTAAGTAAATATAAAAATTCTTCTTTCATCTTCAAACTGAAATTAAGATAGTAACAAGAAAGAAAAGAAAAAAATAATACAAATACAAACCCGAAAACACAAAATCAAAACCAAATTCAAATATTCAAAAGTGCAACCTGGAAATGAATTCAAACCTGAAAATCAAATGCAACTTTAAAGCTTCAAGATCAAACTGTTCCAAGATCAACCTGGCAATCAAACAAAGCATTATAAAGATCATGGAAACAAAACAAAGCACAAACCAGAAAGAAATTAAATCAAACAGCTCGATCTTCAACATGATCAAGCAGGCAAGATCAATATCAAGCTTTCAAGCTTCAGATTTAGCTCAGTTTCAAACTCAACATAAAAAACAAATACAGATTCCAGAGAAAACTGAGAAGAAAATGAATCAAACAACAAGTTCTCAAATCAAAGAAATTCCTGTCTCTGTCTTCATTTTCAAGGTGAGAAAATCTCTCTTTAAAACCCTGAATTTGTCTGTTAACTTGATATAAATGAAGTAAGTAATGAAAAATGTACTGCATATCTATATAAATATGTGATTATTCTTGTGCATGCTTGTGTGTATATGCATGTTGATGTTCTGTATAAGTTACAAATCTTAAACCCTGATCCAAATTCAAACATCCAATCCTCTAATCTCTTAGGCTCTGAAGTTCGAATTGAATGTGTTCGAATTAACACAATCTTAAATTTTAAAAAAAAATTCAAGAGAAACTTGAAGGTTATTTGTCTGGAGATGAAAATATACAGGGAAACTCAAATTTATCAAGATTGCAATTTGCATGAATTCAAGATTCAGTCTTATCAACTAAGTCATTTTCGAAAACAATGATTTTTAATGTTTATATCTGGATTTTTAAGTTTGTAAATATTGAGAGATTTCGAGTTAAACGGAAATGGTATTTTGGGCTAATACTGGTGAACGAGATGGTCGGTGTCATCGAGATTGGGCCTGGTGGTAGGGTAGCTCGTGGGAATCATTAGAAAAATGGTGATGCAATTTTACCATCACCGTGGCGTTGTTACAACGTCGAACTAGGGTTCGGTGAGCCTTTTTTTATGGAGTTCATGTGGTCACTGCGACATCGTCGAAAGGTTTGAACCGATCGCACCCAGGGGACAAGCTTCATGGATGAGTTGAGAGGGTTTGGACTTGAAGGCAGGGTGACCGGAGGTCAAGATCGTCGGTACGACATTGATTTAGGCAACTTGTTTGGGTTTTCAGGTTGAGCTCGATAGCTCGATTTTGAATTCATGAAGATGTTGTCGAATTGGATGTTTGGGTTTGTCGTTGATGTTGTTGGCGACATGCCGGAGGTCATGGGGATGGTCGGTGGTGACTCGATCAAGTGTACACGTGCACCGTGTATCGTTAAATGTCTGGCAAGTTTTCGAGTTGGGGGAAGAAGATGGCTCGTGTTCGAGCACGAGAGAACAGAGGGCCATCTCGAAGAAAAATCAGTGTTGAAATCTTTTGAGTTGCTCGGGTAAGTTCTCGAGTTTGTGAGGATTTTTCTTGGGGCAGGCTAGCGTTGTTTTGGTGTTGGACTTGAGTTATGTAAGTGTTTTCAAAAGTTTCATCTGTTAAAAAGGTTTTCGGGTTTTAAACAATTTTGTTTAAAAGAAAACTTTAAATAATTTTTAAGTTGAAGATTTTGAAAGTGGTTTAGTTTTTTTAAATAAAAGTTTGACAAAGTTTTAAGGTGAATTGAAGTGAAATGTTTTTAAGGATATGTTAATTAAGTTTAAAAGTTTGAATATCTTTGTTTTCAAAGGTAATGTTTTTAAGTTTAAAAACAAAGTAAAAATAAGTTTAAAATAAACTTAAAGTAGATAAGTTTTAAAGATATGATAATTAAGTTTTAAAATAACTATATGTTAAAGATTTGTTACATAACTTTGAAAATGGTTTTCAAAGATTTAAAGGTTAAATTAAATGTTTGAATTGTTTCGTTTAAAGAAAATTATATTTTCGAATATATAATTGACTCCTAAATGGTTTCTAATGAAGGAATGATCTTTTGATTTGTTTAAAAATCTTAAGTGTTTAAAAGATTAATTGATTGATTTAAGCAACTAAAGGATAATTTATTTTAATGATTTAAGTTGATTAGTTGAATGATTAGTTAAAGGATAATTAATTGATATGGTTAATCAATCAAAGTAATTAACTTGAAGAAAATTAATCCAATGTTAATTTAATTAAAGTTCATTAATAAAAGTAATTAACAATAGATAAAAAGAACGATTAAAGATTGGTTTACCAAACGTTAAAGGTTAATTAATTTATAAGAATAATTAATCAATATGATAAATTAGTTAAAGTAATTAAATTAATAATAAATAAATAATTAAAGTGATTAAAAAAATAATTATAAATTAAGGATTAATTAATTTTTGTAATTAATTCAAAATAATTAATCAGGGATTAATTATTAACTAAAGGGTAATAAATGATGAATTAAAGAAAAAATGAATTAAGAGCTTGTAATTAATTAATTATTAATTAACCTTGACTAGGATTATCTATAGGCAAATGATTCTGGTTTAGATTAGTCAGACATTTTAATTTGGCTTTATTTATGGATGACCATATTCTATTGAATGTTGTATGCGATGTGATGCTATGTAGTGCTTTATGCCGAGCTGTTATATCTGTGATGAATATACTGTTGTATGAATATGAAAACCCCTTGACCCGTAGAAGGACATTTGAATTTCGATGCGACAGGGAGTCGGATTCTAATTGGTTATGCAAAATCCACATTGAATCATAATAGTGAATCTTTTTGATTGATAAATTTACTATATCTGTGAACCTGTGAATAAGGATAAGCGTTATAGATTATATCGCTTATCGAGATTAATATGATTAAATCTGTGATAATTGATGTTGTTGCACTATTGTGTGTAAAACTCCTGGACTACACCATACACACACAAATATGGATTGCACGAGGAAATCGGTTAAGTCACAGATTTTTGAATTTAATTCAAAATAGTTTTAAAAGTTGAGTTTTAAATCCAAATGGTTTTGAAAATGGAATTGGTTGAATTTGACAAAGGCTTTTGAAAAGGAGTTTAAAGATAAAAGTTATTTTTGAGTAACTTGATAAAGTTTTGAAATTTAAATAATTTGATTCAAATTTGAATTCAAAAATTTGAAATTGAATTCTATAATTGGGAATTATGGTTTAAAAAGGTTATATAAGTTATAAATGTATTTATAGGGTTTTAAACCATTTTAAAAGTATTGTTTTGGTAATTGGAATTTAACCCAAGTTTTTGAAAGGCTTGAACTTGAGAAAATGTAATCAGATTTTCCCAAAACAAAAACTATTTGTTTCCAAATAATAATAGCTTCCATATAAGGAAGGATTTCCAATTTGTGTTGAAAGATTTCAAGTTTGAAATAAAATGGTTTTGAAATCTATAATTGAATTTTGTGAAAGTTGGTTGAACTTTGTTTTGAAATTGAAGAGGATTTTAAATGATGTGTCTTTTAGGAATTGTTTTGAAAGTTATGAATGAATCTTTGGAAGTGGTTTTGAAAGCTATAAAATGAATCTTGAATTTAAAGACCAGATGGGTTAATCAAACTTGTAATGGAATTGCTTTGAAAGGCTATAAATGTATCTTTTTTAAAGATTGGTGAACCTTGTTTTTGAATTAAAAGGGGTTTTAAAAGTGAATCTTTTGTTTAAAAGATTACAGTGTGGAAATTGTTTAAACCATCGAAAGATTTATGGAAGTAAATCTTTTTGTTTAAAATATTTGTAAATGGTAATTTGTTTAAACCATTTGAAAGAAAAGTTTTGGGTAATAAATTGTGACTTAACTGAAATCCCATTATCCATATGTTTTTAAATATTGCGGTCATTATTCGATTTAGCCAGGAGAGGACCTTGTGCCATATAACCCATTCCGAATAGTGATACGACGTTATGGATAGCATTTGAAGACCGGTGGTGAAGACCGGATACTTTCAAAAATGAAGGGATGACCTATCGAATGTCTCTGCACCGAATGGTCCCGGTATAGAGATTTGAGCACCCATTGTGATGGGGGGTCCGGACGTGATTAGAAATTATCCGGATTGCAAGGGCTTCTTTGGAAGTGCCTTCAGTTCTGTTCGAACTCGGAACAGACTTATATGGATGTGTGTCTGACATTACACTTTGAGATGTAAAACCGGTTTCTATCAAATACATTTCTGTTTGGAGGCGGAGATTTATTCTCTTAGCTTAACACCCTTCTCTGAGAGGTATGAGCTTAGAGGTTATGTAGTTGATGGTTACTAGTGATACATTCCCAATTTTGTAATGTGACATGCGAAGTGTTGCTGATCATTTTTTGATCAAAGCATGGCTTTTGTGAAAAGCGTAGATTTGTGGAAGAGACTTCATCGGACCTCACACCAAGGAATGGTCGAAACAATAAGGATGCAGCAAGGTTATAGGGGGTAGCGCCCCTTAGGGTATGTGCATTTCCATATGGATAGAAGTGGTATCATGGTATGGAGCCCAGATACTTAACTTATGTGGATATCGCAAAAATATGTTACTTTGTGATTGTTGTTGTTGAGGATCATCGGATAAAGGTTGTTTACAACTAGGGGATGGCATGCTCCTGTCAGTAGTTACCTATTTTTCAGAACGACCTTGTGCTGGCAGAGATCCGGTTAGGTTCTCCGGGCGTCCCTCCAGAGGCGTTCCCATGTGGCAATAGAAAGTTCCTTAGCCTGGTCATTTGTTGGAAATCCAATCACCAATATGCGCCTTGTACGGTTTTAGTTGTAGAACCTGCCATCTAACATGGTAGCTATAGTAGGCATACTATAATGGTACGTATGCTGGCTAAGATTAATATTATACTTTCAAAATGTTTTCCAATATACACTAATAATAATATCAAATGGTTTTCGTGTATCAAGCATTTTTGACTATCATAAGGAGAAATCTTCCCGAAGTGTGCGATTGTATGGTGTGTGTGCCAGGAGGCCTTATGGTAGTTTCATTTTTCCAAAAAGCATTGCGGATTTCAATTTAAATTCTTTTGTTGTTTCTTAAAAGATAAAATGTTTTTGTTTGCTCATACCAGTCCCATGACTGACCCGGAGTTTATTGTTCCCTTCCTAAACTCTGGGTGCCCACAATTTCCAACATGGGCAGTCTAAAGAGTTGGGTTTTTTAGATAGTAGATATCGATTCAGTAGTTTTCAGCTTTCTCTTTGCAATTCTTTGGAGATCTTGGATATTGGAGTCTTTGGATTCACTGGACGAGACTTGCTTAGCTTCGTACAACTTGATGGTGGTTCGAGCTATTGCTAGATTGGTGCTTTGGAGTTAGTGTTGCTGTTGCTGTTTGGAGTTATCTCTTGGCCATTTCTTTTCCGCTGCTATTTATGGTCTCTGATATTCTTATATCATATTGTATCAGTGTTGTACCATATTTGGATATTGTATTCATTAGAGTTGTATATGATATTTGTCTCTTTCTTCCGTTGTGTTGTTATACTTAATGTGTTATAAGCTTCGACGAACCAGATTCGACATTTGGATCTGCGACATTTGAATATAAGTGTCGTATTCGGTGCCGATTTTCGAAGCTCGAGTCAGGGTTGTTATATCTCATGTCTCTAGAGATGATGGCACTGGAATTTAAGATCCCTTCTCTTAATGCTAAAATGTTAAACTTCAAAACCAAGTTAGCAAGGCTGAGCAACCATAATAACCAAATATAAAGGGCCAACCCCTATAAGAAGTTAATATTAAACGGGGACAACAAATTCAAGGACTGGGAGAAACAGTTCTTCTTTTCAAAAAAAATTGCGAATGTTCACTTGATTTTTTCCTCTCCTTGTAAGTTTTTTCTTGTGCTATCTTTCCCTACTTTATGTTTTTCATTAACAAATTTCTTGCTTTATTAGGTGTCTACTTTAAGAAGCTTAATGATGTTAACAAGAGAACAGTTGACTCTTTATTTGTGGCTTTAAGACAAATTGGGAGCAAATTGACGCTTCTAACCCACTCAAACTTCAGAAAACACTCTCTTATGCTAGCGGGACAGACAATATTAGGAACTTCCCACTCTATTTTGCACATTTCACAAGTTAACCACTTTCTCTCCATGGGAGATGCTGAACACTTCTCGTCGATATCTCCTATCTACGTTGACCCTTTTGGTATATTACTGGTTTATAATTTTATTGTCCTTGGCATTCTTTGAATCATTTTGAATGACTCACATCTGCTTGAATTTATTCCAGCTTCATCTCAAGTCATAGTGTCTTCTGGCGGCGCTGCCCCTCCATCAACTTTTGGATTTGACATCAATTATGGCAGCCTTTGCAAAATCTAAGAAAAGTTTTAAAAGAAAACTCATGGACTCTCCTAAAGACACACCCTTGGATAAAGTCCCTAAAATCATTGATTTGGAGAAACAAGAGAAGCGTCTATCTTCTAAAAAATTCCTGAAGAGCCTCTTTTGCTGAAGCCTTCAAAGATAAACTAGAGTAAAGTCCATCTATTCCGGACGCTCTTTTCATGCATCTCCATTTCTGATTCCCCAGCCGCACTTGAGTAGACGGGGCTAGCTTTAGTTACGACTCCTTTCATGAAACAGATTTCCCTGGAGTCATCACCTTCCACACCTCCATCTATAAATCTAGAAGAATTGGTTGAGCTCATCTTGCATTCTGAATCATTCACTTCTTCTTCTCCGCCCTCTTTCACTTCGAACTTCGTGGGAAATTATCGCCCTCTTATGGAGAAACAACACTTGGTAAGCTCTAACTCAATTGACCTGATCATCATTGGTTTTCTCTAATTTATAACTTATCTTTCACTTCTCACTCCGGATTTTTAGGAGTTGGATAGCTTTGGATGAACACATTTCAAAGTCCTCAGCTGGATCCTCTATGCTGCAGGAGGAAAATTACGATCTTAAAAATCAACTACTTCCTTGACTGCTGCCAAAAACGATGCATCCATAGAGTTGGAGAGAGTAAAAGCTCCCCTTGCTAGGGTCGAGGCTGATTTAGTAGTACAGAAGCAGGCTCACTAACTCATTACGGATGGAAAATTTTCCATAGAGCTCACTCTAAAATATATGGAAGATGAAATGGCTTGCCTGGTCACTAAGAACGTTTCTTAGAAAGATAAAATCAAGTAGACAAAAGCTTCGCTCAAACTTGCTGTTCGTACCCTCTCTAATGTCATGAGGCAAGTATCTCAATTTATCGATGTCACCCTTGGGCCAATGATTCTAAATAATTATGAAGATACCCTTATGCTTGCATACAGTAATAACTACAATAATTGCCCTAACTTTGGCTTTCCTTCACTTGACCCTGCCTTACCCGAATGACTGATAGGCAATATCAACCAGATGAAGTAGGGAATCGAACCCGAGGGAGAGGAGGAAGTTAATGCAGCTGAAAGACTTTCTTTTAATGTCTCCTCCTTCGAAATCGAATCTGACTCTGAGGACACAAATGACGCTGATGAGGAAAGGATGATGATGGTGGTGAAGGCAGTGATAATGATGACGACGCCGACAATGATGATGACCCTACCGGAGGCCATGACCTTCGTGAAGATAAAGGTGGTCCTTCAAGAGCTTTAGAAAGGACGATGGTGATGAAGCTGGGTTTCCTGAGAAAGAGTCGTCCCCTCAAAAATACATTCCATCTGGATCCCTCGGGCCTTCTATTGTTCCAGAAGGTGACCCCGCTTCTTCCCAAACTAAGGATCCAAAAGAGAAAGACCAAGCCTCCCTGGCTTTTGTTCCAATTTTCCCGGTATGAAATTCCCTGTTTAAATATCTTTGTCTTCTAAGGTAATAACTAGTTCCAATTCATTTGTTTTAGATAAGGAAGAAGTCAACTTTTCCCTATAGGACAAAACTTGATAGAAAACAAGTAGAAATTAACAAGTTTTATAGAAAATTAGACAAATTGATAAAGGAGCACAATGTTCTTTCCGAAAAATATTATAACGTCGATAGGAGTACTTCTGTATTAGCATCTATTGAGTATTAGAGTGTTGCTCCCTTATTAAAGAGAGCGCGCCTCTGAAATGATGTTCTTTTGAAGGAAAACTGAGAGTTACTAACTTTATTCTGGATGATGATTGAAGGAAGGGATATTTTAGTCGACTTTCTATATAAAGGTTACTGTAGACATTATATTATAGACTTTCGTAGTTATGCGAGTTCAGCGGGGATTTACCCAGACGTTTCCAAAAAAAGATACTTAGATGAATTTGGATCTGACCTGCATACTGAAGCTTGTTGGGATTTATCGCTGGTCAGATCAATTTCTCAAGATCTCCTCCCCCCCCCAAAGCTTAGATACTACAGAGTTAAATTTCTTTCTGATTTTTTTTCCAAGTTTATTTTGTATGAACCAAATGAATGATTGAATACATAATAATTAATTGATGTATGAATATATGTTTTAGCTCTGTTTTCTTTATGCTTGGCTTCACTTTACTATATAATTTCAAAATGATAGTTCTTTAGGTCGACTCGTGCCCAGAGACCACTTAAGCCAATATGTTAAATTGAGAAGATTTTATTCTGAAAAAGCATTACTTTTAAAGACTTCAAAATAAGTGAGACATAGCTTTCTTAAAGATTTACAAAAATTGTACTTGGAATAACATTGCCTTCATTTTGACTTCCTCGATGATGAGAAGGAAACTTTCCTTAATGAGATCAGAAAATTCCACTCTAAATTAATTTGCGGTCACAATAGTCCCCCGGTTGGGAAAGGGGATTATAACAAATGTCTGCCGGTAATAACCAAATAAGGACTTACAATTCCTTTTGATTCGAAAGTTATGCTTTTAACTAATTCTCTAAATAAAGTTAGAAAAGTAGTTTCTTGGCATTAAATGTAATCAGAGTGTTTGTTGTATCTTTTAACTTTGTCTTTGTTTGAGTTAACCTATTATTATAGTAATAAAGATATTTTTCTCTTGAACTTGAATTTATTTTATTTCTGTTGCGTAAGTAGGAGCTACAACTATCTGCAACTTCCATTCCTTTCACTTTATCATCACGTGTCGATGCTCCTTGAGAAAAATTGCTGCTAGCAAGTGGAGGGGTCGTGGTTAATGATGAAGTCTTACTAAAATGCTCGAGTGGCAATGCTGAAGCCGTGAAATTGAACAATCGATACTTTCTTCAGAAAACCATCGCTAGTATCCACTAAGATCAAATAGCCTATCTTGAAGCGGAAATTAATACTAAAAATGAGACGATTAATGCTCTTAGGCAACAAGTAAAGACTAATCCCTCCATTGACTTTAATAAAAAATGTTAGAACTTATTAAACAGATAAGCGACTTCGAGGTGAAATTATAAAATAGCCAGGCACAATATGCCTTTCTAGAATTCATTATAGGGGACAAAGTTCCACATATCGATCTGCCTCTCCCTTGCTCTAATCCTACTATTAACAAACCCACTAGGTCGAAACTTCTTGTAGTCGAAAAATTCCCTACTATGCTTAACCTTCCTCTAGGCTTAAACGAGAATATTATGGGGAACTGGTGCTGGAAAGTTAAATTTGAGATAGATAAGTATTTCAATGAGCAACCAAAAGCCAAATTCTCTCAAACGAGTAATGATTACACCGCAAGAATCAAAAGCTCGAGCATGGTATTTATTTTCTCCAAAAGCACATTGAGGTATTAGAAAGGGATAACAAGACCCTTAAGGCAGGAAACAGGGCTTTTAACTACCCCCTGAAGGCCAACATTGATGCGATTGACGATGAGAACAACATAAGCAGAAAGGAAAAGAAACTTAAAGAAGTACTTTGTGCTATAATTCATCACATTTTTTATCCTTCAGTTGCGAATCTCTTGATAATGCCGCTCAAGATGTAATTCATTTACATGTTTGAATTATGTAAATTCATCTTGTATATATGTAAATAATTTTATAGTCTTGTGAATAATTTAAGAGCTTATGTCAACCACATAAACTTTGTAAATATCACCTGATTTGTAATCCTTTTCTGTAATGTTACTTTTGAAATGTCTTTGAATTGCTCCTTCTTGATTTTTTGATTTACTAAATCTTTTGATATTCCCCATTTTCTGATTTTCCTAAAAATCATGTAGCAAACAATATTTCTAATTATTAGCTTGAAATTGACATATTTGTCCATGTAAGTCATTAACGTAGATTAATGAAGCATCCTGTTAATTGTATAAAAATTAATTTATACTAAATGTTAAAGTATCATCTTTAACCATGATGAGAGATGATCAAGAATGTAACTCCTTCCACTTGGCTTATTCAGAAAGAAGTGTTTGTAATTTTGAAGTAGTACTCTTTGACCAGTTCCTCAACATTAGTAGTATTTGGAAAATTAGAAACCCGAAGTTCCCATTTAGAAACTCTTAATAGCGATCTTTATGATAATATTCTTCGGCCCAAATTCAGGCATTTGGGATGAATACGAATCTAAAGATCTTACACCCAGATTAGGGTTTACTTAAGCAGTAGTCTTGATGCCCAGATTTAGGTATAATCAGTTAGTGATTGATAAAGGTCTGAAGCCCAAATTCGGGTGTTAGATGACGGAATTCATATATGAAAGATCCAAAACCCTCATTTTCGTATTAATAGCTAATGTTTAGAAATGGAAGTCCCAAAACCCAGATTCGGGTAATAATAAGCCGATTTCTGTCCCACTCCTTTGCTTTTGTCTTCTTTGACATGTATGAGCCCTTCTGGTTTTGAATATATATAGAAATGATCAGATTGGCTACCTCTTGAGCTAGGATGCCTTAGACCATGAATGGATATGCTTTTTCTCAAGCTTTAACAACTTATTTCATGACTTGACGAGCCTCTTCTCCGGCTTGGAGGACTCAGTCCTCTATTAAAAGAGCCTCTACTTGGGCTTGGAAATCTTAGTCCGTTGTTGAATAAGCCTACGTTTGGGCTTGGACGTCTTAGTCCATTATTTGGTTGGCCTCTTCTTGGCCCTGGACATCATAGACCATTGTTGTCTGGTGCTCTTGGTTAGTTCATCTTAGAGGCTGGAACCAAGGAATAACCCAACTTCCCTCCAAGAGGTGCCCTGCCCTGGCCCTTTTGCGGCATGGACAGGGGCTTGTTCAGTGCTTTACACGGTCATCTTATAGCGTGGATAAAGGTTTACTCCATTCTCCCTCAAGGAAATGTGTTAATCTAGTCATAATATGGCGCATATAAGGGCTTGTTCGATTCATTAACTTGGCCATCTCATGGCGGGGCTAAAGGCTTACTACATCCTCTCTCTAGGAGATGCCTTGACCTGACCAGTGGTGTGGCCAAAGGGCTTGCCCGATGGTTTAACCTGGCCATCTTATGGCATGGCTAAAGGCTTACCTGCCCTCCTCTAAGAGGTGCTCTACCTTGGCCATCTCGGTGCATATAGAGGCATTTTTACCATCTTACGTAGACTACCATCTTAGGTAGTATCCAAATATAAAGAGCATTTCACTCCCAACCATGTAGATGTTCTCTTTTTTTTTATATAGAAAATAGCTGTTTACTAAGTCCATGTCAAATTCTTTTAACAAACTCATGAATCTTTCCTCGTCGAAAGAAGTTTAAGATCATACCCTCTAGGGCTCTGCAATGGTTAGTCTCATGACCATTCACCATGTAGTAGTGGCAATAGGATCCTCCCAGGTTTCTTTCATATTTTGGCCTTTTCTTTTGCGATGGCCAATAGTTGAGCTTATCCTTAATAAGCAAGTAGACATTTTCCATAGACGCTGTTAAGTTACATTCCTTTGGAAGCCTAAATTTAAAGCTTGATTCTTATGGATAACAATTTAATTTTTTGCCCTTTGGCCTTATTGTTTCATGTTCTTCAATTGCTTTTCTTTTCAATACCCTTTGGAATTCTTGAGTTGGAATTGTTCTTATTATGGTTGGCATTTACATGCAAAGGCATTGTGATCTTTCATTATTTCTTGTTTAAATATCGTGCCATTGGAATAGTATTGAATGGTTCTTCTCATTTTATTAAAGATACCGTCGCTTCAATTTGTTCTTTTTCCAAGTGCAAAGATAGCGGAAGGACGAACATGAAAGGGATTTAGACTCCATTTCTTATGATCATAAGATTCTTCTTTCTTTTTGTTTATAATTCTTAGAGCTTCTAGCTTCAGTCTTTTCTCTTCATCTTGATTGGAGTTATTGATAATTGTTTGGGGGAACCTTGTCAAATATGGTTCAGAGGACGCTTGTTCAGATCTCTTAATTCTGCTAGCAATGATCAAACTAAAGTGGATAAATTTGAAGTAGGATTGAATTAAGTAGGGTTAGAGAATGATGGTATCGGGAAATTCACCAAAAGGTCGGAGGTTCAAGCCGTCCTTCTAGTGCTAAAAATATTAAAAATATCTCTTGTCACACCCCAAAGTAATGCTAAGAACGATGAATATTCATTTGTATGAACAATAGGCATGATTCCCTTAGGAATTGCCTCTCGATTTGGCTTTATATATTAATATTTCTCAAATTAGAACTTTCTACATTGTCAAAAGGTATGGATTCTAGGTTAATTGGCCTTGCGATACTCATAAGCTAGTGTGAATTCTCCTTCGAAAGCCTTCCTTTCAATCAGATTGAAATTCCTTGAGTAAATTCTTTTAAAGATAAGTTCCGACCATGTCCAAAACTTAGGTGTTAGTTTCCTTTAGGTTTAGGCAAGAAGTCTTATTCTCTAGTGGATTGGAGTGGGCGTCGACCTTGTCGAAAGCTATGGGAATGACTTCCTTTGAATTGAATCTGTAAGCCCAAGTTTTGGTGTTTAGAGAACAGGTTTTGGTCTTACCGAAAGCTTTAGACCACCAAGTTGTTGGCTTTGGAAGGTTAAAGAAAATGTCTGGATCATAAGAGTTGTTGACCTTGTCGATAGGTTCCTTTCGATGATGTTAAACCTGAAATATAAAAATTAATCCAACAAAAGCTTTTGTAATCAGCAAAGAAACCAATAATGCATAAGACTTCCTTTTTCCATGTAAATAAATTTTATTTCATTGAATTCCCAAATTCATAATCTCCAAATAAGGGTTACAACGTTTTATTAAAGAAAATACAAGTTCAGAATGAGAGAAATCAGATCCCCAAAATGTGAACCCTAGGTCATATTTATAGATGTAGGCGGCCCCCTTTCGTGCCCTTGCTTTCGACAAGGTCAAAAGGTCCCCCTTTTATACGCTGTATGAAGATTTCACCTTTTCAAAATGTTTTCCTTTTATATGTTGTTTGAACCTTTTGACCTTGTTGAAAGTTTTGACCTTTATATGCTATTTACACCTTTCGACCTTGTCGAAAGGTTTGCCTTTCATATGCTCTTATGTACCTTTCGACCTTGTCGAGTGCCATGCCTCCTTTTTACATTGTCGAAAGGTATCCTTTTTCTTCTTGTCATGCTTTATCAATTCCTTTATTCTTTCTTAACCTTTCACCGGGTCGAAAGCCTTTCCTCCTTTCGACGTTTTCGAAAGGGTTTTTATCATTCTCTCTCCTTTGCTGATTTGTGAGTGTTGCTTTCTTCATAGCACCTTTTGTCATTGTCGAAAGGTGTCTTGGATGGGTCTTTCCTCCCTGATATTAGACAAGTAAGTTTGGGGCCTTCGACGCGACTGTTAGGTTGATCACTTTGGTTTAAAAGAGATTCAACTGTCATTGGTCTCGTCGTTGTTGAGTAGCCCATGCCCTTGTTTTGATATGATGTAGAACCTTCCTAGACCATGTTGGTTTTAAACGATTCAAAAGGTTTGTTATAGCTTCTGAAGAGGTTGTTCTGGTTAATGCTTTGCTTTCAAGTAGTACAAAAATGCAAAACCTTTGGTGTCGAATGTTTTCGCACATATGCATGTAGTTATTTCCTTTATCATCGAAAGATGTTGCGTTGACTCAATCAAAAGGTCTTCTTTGAAAGGTTTTAAATGAAGGTGGAAAGGAGCTTTCAACTCTTTCATCTTCTTCAAAAGGTTGAAACCCTCTAAACATTAATAAAAAGGATCGTCCGAATCTTTCGAAAGGTTTTGAGGTTTTTACACTTTGACGGCAACATGCCCTCGACTCCTTCGAAAGGTTTAGTTATAGCTCTTCTCTCTAGCACTCTGCTCAAAGAGGTTTTGAATTGGTTGAAAGGTGAGTTTTTGTAGTAATATTTGCCCTTACCCCCCTTCGAAGGCATGCTCTTAGTTTCCAAGTCATCTTTGTCAAAACTCAGAAACTTCTCGCCTCTTGGCCTTCCCGCGTAGATTTGGACGTCCATTCAAATCTGATCTAGTGGCTGATAATTTTGAGAGTCTTTTCTTATTAATACGCTTTTCTTCTTCTACCTATTTCATTCTTCTTGCAATTATAATTTTAAATAGAAGTAAAATAATTCTACAGACTTTCAAACTTTCATCTTGTTTCCGCGAATCAAAATCTGTAGCAAATACAATACGCAAATTTTAAATTAAACTCTACTTCATTCACTTCAATCGGACTCTATCCCTCAGATTTTAAAATTGAAATTGTTTTTGACAACGTTCGGATTACGAATTCTATGAAGGAAGATTTAAATTTATTTACCAAAAAGAATTCTTTCCTTTAGTTTCAAATTTTTTAAATTTTCATTTTTTACTCGTTTATAATTTTGAAATTTATAGTGGATGATCTTGGACTATTCCGTTATCGAGTTTGGATTTCACTTCAAGATTTTAGTTTTAATCCACTGTTAGTTGATTTTGGTCTTTAATTTATTAATTACTTCAATGATTTTTAAACAGAGTCAGACTAGTTTCGATTCTAACATTTTCTTAACAGATTTGATTTACTTGTTTGTTAAAAAATTTTTAAAACTTGGATTTGCAATTTGGTTTGGGGTTAATTAAACCTGATTCATTTACCGAGAATTTTTTTATGTACAGATGATAATAGAGATCATTGTTTCTTATTGGTAAAGAGATAAATAATGCAAAAGAGTTCACTTTTTCTATCTAAAGAAATTTTATTTCATTGAATTCCCAAATCAATAATATAGGATTATAATGCTTACTAAAGAAATACAAGCTTAGAATGAGAGAAATCAGATCCCCAAAAATTGACCCTTTGGATATTATTTATAGATGCAAGCGGCTCCCCTTTCGCTCCCTTGCTTTCCACCATGTCAAAAGGTCCCCCCTTTATATGTTTTGGAATCTTTCGACCTTGTCGAAAGGTCTGCCATTCATATGTTTTTTAAACCTTTCGACCTTACCGTAAGGTTTGCCTTTCATATGCTGTTATGAACCTTTCGACCTTGTCGAGAGCCATGCCTCCTTTCGATGTTTTCGAAAGGTTTTGTATAATTCTCTCTCCATTAATAATTTTTAAGTGTTGCTTTCTTCACAGCATCATTTGACATTGTCGAAACGCATCCTAGATAGGTCTTTGCATCCTTATTATTAGTGAAGTAAGTTTGGAGCCTTCGACACAGTCGGTAGGTTGATCACATGGTTCCAAGGAGATTCAACTATCATTGGCCTTGATGTTGTTGAGTAGCCCAGACTCTTATTTTGATGTGATGCAGAACCTTTCTGGACCTTGTTGGTTTTGATTGATTCGAAAGGCTTACTATAGCTTCTGAAGAGGTTGTTCTGATCAATGTTTTTCTTTTGGGTAGCTCAAACGAAGGCGTAACCTTTAGCGTCCAAAGGTTTGACACATATGCAAGTACCTGTTCCCTTTGCCTTTAAAAGATGTTGCTTTGACTTATTAAAAGGTCTTATTTGAAAGGTTGTAAATGAAGATGGAATGGAGCTTTCGAATCTTTCATCTTCATTGAAAGGTTGAAACCCTTTGAACGTTGATAGAAGCAACCTTCCAACACCTTCAAAAGGTTTCGAGATTTCTAAACTTTGATGGCAGCATCCCATTAACTCCTTTGAAAGGTCTAGCTATAGGTCTTCTCCCTAGCTCTTTACTCAAAGAGGTTTCGACCTGGTCGAAAGGTAAGATTTTGGAGTAACAATTAGAGATGTTGCTTCTCATCTTTAGATTTAAGAAAAATATTTATTGTATCTTTTAATTTCATCGTCATTTGAATTGTTATATTTTATCGTAATAATAAAGAGATTTATCATTCTGGTTTTGACTCCATTTTGTTTCTTTTTATTTGAATAGGTGTTAAATTTATCGACGTCTCCTCTCTCACTCGATTCAGCGTCACACTTTACCAATCTTAGAGATAAGCTGCTAACAGAACATGAAAGGAGTAAACTTCTCGACGATACCTTACTCGACGATACCTTACTCGCCCGCTTTCACGACAATGCCGGAGCCTTAAGATGGCACAAAGGTACTTATTTCAGAAAACTATTGTGAGCAATCTTAAAGATCAATTTGCCAATTTAGAGGACAATGTCAAAAGTAAAGATGAAATAATTTCCGCACTAAAGCGACAAGTTAAGTCGAATCCTTCAATCGATTTCGACCACAATATGTCAGAATTTGTCCAATAAATAAGTGATTTAGAGCTGAAATTGAAGGACAGCCAAGCTCAGTGTGAGTCGCTGGAATATATTATGGGGGATAACATTCCGAGTGTTGATTTACAGGCTCCCCACGCTACTCCTTCTATCGCCAAATCCACAAGGTCGACTTCCTTTGTTGCTTAAAAATTCCCCACGATGACGAATCCCGTTCCTGCTTTGACGAGAGGGCACTAGACGAATGGTGTAGGAAAATTAAATATGAATTGGCTAAGTACTTCGATGAACAACAAAGTGTGAAATTTTCACAAAGCATAAATGAGTATGCCGCAACAATTTAGGAACTTGAACGGGGAAACTACTTCCTTCAGAAGCACATAGCGAAATTCAAAAGGGAATAAAATCCTTAAGGGTGCAAACAGAACTTTATATCATGCTCTGAAGACTAATATCAATGCAATTAACGATGCATATAGGATAAGGAAGAAAGTAAAGAAACCTAAAGAGGTCCTCTACATCGCAATCCATCACATAGTTGATCCCCCAATTACTGAGAACCTGGACAAGGCTACTCAAGATTTATGATAGCTTTGTATTCATAAAATGTATATACATGTTCTATATATTTGTAAATAGTTTCATAAGTTATATAAATCATATAAAATTTGTAAATATCACTTGATTTGTGATTCTTTCTTGTATTATTATTTCTGAAATGCTTGTTTGATACCCTATACTATAATTTCTGTATTCACTAAATCTTTCATTCTTCTTTTCTGCTTTGATTTCCCTAAAAAGTATGAAGCAAACAAAATTTCTAATTGTTAGCTTGAAACTAATATATAAGTCTATTCATATAATTCGTGAGGATTAACAATTCATCATTCTAATCCTATGTAAAGCAGTTTATATCAAATATCTAAATCCTATATTTAGTAGTGATGAAAAATAATTAAGAATATAACTTTAACAATTCTGCTAGAATATTTGAAGTCTATTTGTGGAAAATCCTTTCTCATAGTAGGGGTATAAATATTGGAGGGTCTTCCTTCGGAGTTGGTTAACAAAGAGCTAAATAAGAGAAAATCCATAAATCATTATCTGAATATTTTAAAGTAATAATCCAATGAACCATTCTTAGGTATTAAAGAAATTTGAAAATTTAGAAATCCAAAACCCATATTCAGTTATTAACCGGAACTCATAATAATGATCTTCTTGAGAAAAGTCTTTGACCCAGATTCAAGCATTAGTGGTGGATAATTAACAATCAATAATAGAAATCTCAAGCTCAGATTAGGGCTTTAATAAATAGCAATCTCGAAACTCCGATTTGGGTAAGATAAAGATAGTATGTGATTGATAAAGACTCGAAACCCAAATATTGTATTAATATATGAAATTCAAAAATGGGAGACCCAATCCCCATTAATAGACGGAGTACTGCTTTACTCCTTTGATTTTTTCTGCTTTAACATGTATGAACCCTTTAGGTCTTGTGCATAGTTATAATTTGATCGGTTGCCTCTTGAGCTTGGACGTCTTGGTCCATAATATGATATGTCATTTCCATGGCTAGGACATATTAATCTCTTGATGATATGCCATTTATCAGGCTTGAAAATCTTAGTCCATTAGTTGTTGATCCCCTTACTGGGCTTGGACATCCTAGTCCATTATTTGATGAGCCTCTTGTTGGGCTTGGACATCTTAGTCCATTATTTGATGAGCCACTTCTTGGGCTTGGACGTCTTAGTCCATTGTTGACTGCTGCACTTGGCTAGCTCATCTTAGAGGCTTGAACCAAGGACATGCCCAACCTCCTTCCAGGAGGCGCCTTGACCTGGCCAAAGAAAGGTTTGTCCTGTGCTTTAACCTGGCACTAGTGTGGTATGGATAAATGCTTACTCCGACCTCACTCCAAGAGGCGCCCTGCTCTGGCCATAGCGTGGCGTAGACAGGGGCTTTTACGATGCTTTATCATGGACATAGCATGCCATAGATAAAGGCATATTCCATACACCCTTGAGGAGCTGCCTTGACCTAACTAGAGGTGGCTAAGGGCTTGTTCAGTGCTTTAACATGGCTATGGCGAGGTGCGGTTAAAGGCTTACCCGACCTCCTTCCAAGAGGCGCTCTGCTCTGGCCAACTCGACGTGGATGTAGAATGTCTACCGTCTTAGGTAGTCTCAGTAAGAGGAGAATTTCACTCCTAACCACATAAATTCTTTAAAATAGTTGTTTATGATCTCATTCAATTTTTCTTTACAAAATCTTTAATCATTCCTTGATGGAAGAAGTTGATTATCAACCCTTCTAGGGCCCTACATTGATTAATTTATGACATTCATCATGTGATAATGGTAGTAATTCCCCTTAGATTCCTTTCATTTTTTGCGTCTTTTCTATAACAACCAGTAATTAAGCTCATCCTTGGTTAACAAGTAGACATTCTCCATGGATGTTGTTAAGTTGCAAAATTTGGGAAGTCTAGGCTTGAAACTTGTTTCTTGAGGATATCTTTTTAACGTCTTGTTTCTTCGCCTTGTAGTTTCACATTCTTCGATCGCTTTTCTTTTTGACACCCTTTGGAGTTCTTATGTTGGAGGTAATCTTGTTGTAATTTGTTTCCATTTACGTGCAAAGGCATCGTAGTCAACTATTAACTATTTTTCAAAGATTTTTCCTCTGGAATAATATTGAATAGTTTTCCTCATTTGATTGAATAAATTATCGCTTCCGTTTTTCCATTTTCCTAAGGAAAAAATAGGATTGGGGTCAATATGAAAGGGGTTCAAACTCCATTTCTTTGGATAATATGATTTAGCTTTTTTCGTATTCATAAATTTTAGAGCTTCTAATCTTAGCCTTTGCTCTTCATATTGGTTGGACCCCTTGATGGTTCTTTGGGAGAATCCTATCAAATGTGGTTTGGAAGATTCTTGCTTGGACCTTTTGATTCTAATAGCCATGATGATATTAGACCAAAGTAGATAATCTTGAAATTGAGTTGGGTTAGAGACAAGTGGTGTTGGATTATCAACCAAGTTGAAGTTTCAAGCCCTCCTTCTTGCGACAAAATATTAACAAGAAAACTTATCATCACACCGACGAAGAGTTAAAGGATAAGGTTAATCCCTTTTGTTTTCCTTTAGGGAAGTGTGGAGTAGAATGTGTATGTTCTCTTTGGTTATCCTTTCCAATGGGTTGCTGTAGTAAAAGCTTTCCTTCGTCAACCTTTCAATCCAGTCGAAACTACTAATTTCCTTTACTTTTCAGCCTCTGGAGCTTATTGAGGTAGTATAGTTATCTCTTCGAAAGCCTTCCTTTTCAAGTGGTTGCAGAACACAAATGGATAGCTTGTGGAATCTAAGGTTAATTTTTGATTTGTGTGTTTTGACCCTATCGATGGCTTAGGAGTTTAGTGGTTAATACCTGGGTCAGTGATCTAGGGTAAATCCAACAGAGATAGAGGTTTCGACCTTATCGAAAACTGGATCCTCAGGCAACTTGGGTTAGATTTGGGCTATAGAGGATAAAGTTGATTGCAGTTAGGTTCGACCTTCTCAAAATAGAAGCTCAAAGGAAGTTAGCTTAGAGTATAAACTGAAGTTACATGAAAATGTATGGGCTTCAGCATAGTAGGAAGAGACCTTTTGATATAGTCAATACCTATAACACAAGATATGACTTAATAAAGGCTGGTAAAACGATTAATTAATTATGAAAATTGAAGAATACCCTTTCTCTGCTGAAAGATGTTTTTATTATTCAATTTTCATAATTCAATTTACAAATTAAGGTTTTTATAGGTTTTAGAGTTAAGAACGTACAAGTTTAGAATGACTGAGTTCGAATCCTTAAAACCAGACCCGTTGGGTCTTATTTATAGATACCATTGCTAACACTGCATTTGATGCTTCCTGGTAAGTGCATCTGCAACCTTGTTGCCTTTCATTGGTGTATACTCGATCCTAAAACCATAAGCGGCTATAAACTTGAACCGTCTCTGCTGTCTCGTGTTCACCTCCTTTTGAGAGAACAAATACTTCAAACGACTTATGATCTTTATATAGCTCAAACCTCTCTCCTAAAAGGTAATGCCTCCATAACTTCAAAGAAAAAAATCATTGCATCCAATTCGAAATCTTTTGTCGAATATCCGATCTCATGCAGTCTAAGATGTCTAGAAGCATAGAAAATCAGTTTACTTCTCTATGTTAGCACAACTCCTAAACCTGTTCCACATGCATTGTATAAACCACCAAATCCTAATTCCCTTCTGGAACAACTAAAATAAGAGCATGTGTCAATAAATGTTTCAAACTCTGGAATGTTTTCTCGTACTTATCGATCCCTACAAACTTCACATCCTTCCTCGTTAGCTTGGTCATTAGTGTTGTTATCCCCGTGAAATCCTTAATGAGTCTCCGATAATAACCAGCCAACCTAAGGAAGCTCTTTATCACAGTTACTATCTTGGTTCTCTTCTAATTATTCACTGCCTCAATCTTAGTTAGAATCACTGATAACCCTTTCTCTGAGATAACATGACCTAGAAACTTCACCTCTTTCTTCTAGATGTGACACTTCGAAAACATCGGTTTCAGCTGATGCTGCCTCAGTGTCACAAGCACCACTCTAAGATTAACCTCATGCTCTCTCTCATCCTTAGAGTAAATCAAGATATCATCTATGAAAACCAATATGAACCCATCTCAATGCTCTCGAAAAATCTTGTTCACCAATTTCACAAACAAAGCTGGCGCATTCATCAGTCCAAACGACATAACTAACCAATCGTACGACACATATTTGGTCCTAAATCCAGTCAAAGGCATACTATTCTCTACTACCTGAGCTAATGGAACCATGATGAAAAATCCAACTGAGAAAATTCCTTTTCTCCGGTCAACTGGTCGAATAAATCGTCAGTCTTGGCGATGGATATCGATTCTTTATCATCCTCTCATTCAACATACGATAACCGATACATAGCCTCAACGATCTGTCTGGCTTCTTAGCAAACACTACTGATGCATCCCAAGGAGAACTGCTTGGCCTGTTAAAAATATTGCCGCCTAAATCCACCAACTACAACATCAACTTGCTCATCTTTGAAGGGGTCATTCTACTCGGTGTCTACTCACTAGTACCACTCCTGGAACCAAATCTATCCGAAACTCAATGGCTCATTCCAACGGCAATCCAACTATAGTCTCGAAAACATTTTTGAATTCTATAACAATGAAAATTAGGCTCAACTCATTATCTGAATCCAAAGCACCCAACAAAGCAAACACTACACTGCCCGAACCTTTTATGCTAAAAACTATCTGGTCACTATTATCAAGGTGTCTAGGAGATATCTTCCTATCCTGGCATATTATCCTAGCATCGTACTCACTTAACCAATCCATACCAAGGATAATCCTGAATCCCAAAAATCAAACACATGCTAACTACACGCAAAAGTATGACCTAACAAGTCAAACTTAAACTAATCACACCTCAACCTAGAGTTGCATACCCTCCTACTGGATCAGCAACCCGTAAGGAAGTAACTAAATATATAGGCTCAATGTTAAGCTTATCTATCAAACATCTAGATATAAAAGAATGAGATGCACCAGTATAAATAAAACGCTAACAGACAAACCATGAATCTAAAGTGTTCCTCTAAGAATTGCCTTTCCCTTCTTCTGGGCTGTTGGCTTAGAAGCAGTTGGCTCCAATGCATACACTTTGAACTTACCATCCATAACGGGCTCCTTGCACTGGTTCTTGTAATGGCCTATGTGGTCACAGTTGAAGCACCTAATTCTTTCCCTAAGCCACGTCCTTTTTTTTCCCAGAACGACATTCGTTTGCAAAGTGTCCCTTCTTGTTGCACTTATAGCAGACAATCTCAGACTTCCCTTTCTTTCATACTCTACCCTTCTGAGCACGTGTCTTCGAAAAGAATTTCCTCTTCTTGCCTTTCCCAGTCTAGACCTCCTTAGCCTTTCTCTTCTCCAAAGACTAAAGGACCTCCTCCTACCTCATATCCATCTCCACAACAATATCAAAAGGATCTCCAAGGTGAGACAAAGTAGCACTAGAAAATTCCAGCTCCAGTCCTCTAATGAACTTCTCATTCGCTTTAACACAATATCCATTAAGGCATACCCATACTGAGCCAACTCTTCAAACTTTCTAGCATACTGTACAACTAACATCTCTCCTTACTCTAACTCAGCGAAATTCCTGATCAGAGCCGATTGTGCCATAACAACCACGAACCTCTTCTGGAATCTCCTCTTGAAATCCACCCAGGTCATTCCCACCTCATCAACTGTCACAGTCACACTATTCTACCAATACAAATAAGCTCTCTGAAGCTGTCTAGATGCCAACCTCCTCTTCTGCTCATCATTGTGCCCTAAATCTGCAAAAATCCTCTCATAATGCAATAACAAATTCTCCACCTTAATGGCATCCTCTATCCCCATAAACGGCTTCCCTCCAAGCTTAACATAATCTCCACTCAACTTAGTAAAATGATTAACCACTGGAACTTTCGAAACCCCTGCTCCTGCAGCATTCCCTCCTAACACTCCAGCTGCAACTCTCGCCAGCATCATATTCTAGAAAAACTAGTATGTAGCTTCCATTCTGACCTACGGGACCTCTCCACCTACATTTTTGGTTGGTGCTTGATTTTAACCTCTCCCCGCATTAGGTCTTAGCGCTCCCCTTGGTCCTTCCCCTTCCAGGGTTAACTCTACTTCTTCTACCATCCATATTTGTATTCAAATCTCTTAAGATACAGAAGGATAACCTAATCAAAGATAGGAGACTAGAGATAAAGTGCGTACTTATATATAACAAATATAAGTACATTATTATAGCATTATCCCAAACCCTAAAACTTTTTCTAACTTCTCTGGATTTTATTTTCAAAACCATTTTTAGTCAAAAAATTTCATAAAACTATGCTATGATACCAAGTTGTGACATCCCATATCTGGAAGCCAAACGCTAAGCGCTACAGATGCTGCAGTCATCCGTAGTATTAATTTCTGGTGACGAAATGTGGTAGTGCTATCAAAAGCTTTTGAATATGAACAAAATTGCAGGTTTCCAAAAATAATTATTATAGTGATTATATTTCAAACAAAATCATATCCAACTTACAAAATCCTCAAAACGTATCCCAAGCAATGATCAAATATAATTTTACAATAATAAGCCAAGAGCGACATATGACGATGCCTCTAGGATGATTAAAGCAATATTGTCATTCTGACATAATATACAGTGGAAATAAAATTAACTGAATTCCAAAAGTAGCTATCCCTCTGCCACCTACTCGTCTTCGGAAGCTTTATTCCCCGAAATCGCTAAAACCTAAAACCCTAAACCCTAAACCCTAGGCCTACTTAAATCAAATTTTGAGCACTTAAGAGTTAAGGGAAAATGAAAAATTAGAGTCAAAATAAAGCCTGGTAAGAATAATTCTGTTACATCTCTTTTTAATGATATTTAGTGAAACCACGCCGCTTAGCTAAATAGGTTTCCCCACACTAATATCCCTTTTTAAAACATATATCTTGCAAATCCTTTCCTACAACCAAACTGGTTAATCAACTGATTATAATAATAATATAGAAAAATCCATTATGGTAAAAAGGAAGAAATTGAGCAACTGTCTAAAATCTGGGCTAATTTTCTTCATCTTCACTAACAGTTCTAAATTTGATTATACCAAAATTACAGCATCCTTAAAGATAATAATTTCCATAAAGCCGGTTAAAAGTGGACTAACTATCCATTGGAAGAAGCAAGGTCCGTTACGCTAACAAATGGACTATTGATTGTCCTTTGTGCTGACTGTCCTCTGGGCTGATAGTTCGAATCTAAATGAGCTAACTTCTCGAATTTTCTTAGGGTTAACTACCATTTAAATTTTCCTTGAAAACTTTTCTAAAAATGATTTAGTCCGTAAAATCATACATATACAAGGAAAATATATCATTAGCTTTACCCTAAGTTATTTTGCCATATTATATATACTTTACTCAAAATAGCATTAATGATGTTCAATAAGGAATAACTATCCTTTTAAATTAATTTAAGTCCCTTTAGAGCTTAAAAACATAGGTTATTCTTCCTACTCATTACAGTTGAAACCTTTGTTTAAAACCTTTAAAATAACCCTTTCAAAACAATAGAAGGTAACCCCTTCGAAACCACTGAAAACCCTATCGAAACAATTGATAACCCCTTTCAAAAACATTGAAGGTAACTCCTTCAAAACCAATAAAAGTCTTTCCTTTAAAAGCTTTAAAGTATAAGACATCCTCCTTTAAAACCACTAAAACCTTGCCTTTCGAAAACTTAGGAACAACCTTCCTTTTCATCTTTTTCAAAACCCTAGGGAACCAGCCCTTTCAAAACTATTCATAAGACCTTTCGAAAGCACCAAAACTAAACTCTTTTGAAAGCATTTTGGGTTCAATTTAAAACAGGTGGATACCTTTCTAAACCATTGGTGGTTGCTTACTTTGAAACCAATTAAACCGTTTCGACTAAACATTTTGATTAGGCCTTCATATAGAGCAAAAGGATCAGAAAAACATTGGAGTCGAAAGCTTATGCTTCGCAACCCTTTGAAAGTAACTCTTTCAAAACCATTTCATAAAAATAAAGTGATGGTGTCGAAAGCATCCCTTTGAAAATACTAAAGAGGTGGCCAAATTTTAGAAAACAAATGGTGCCCTTCGAAACCATATGGATGGAAAGGTAGGAAGCGACAGTTATGGTTTCGACCAAGTCGAAAGCAAACATTTAAAACAAGAAAACAACCCATTCAAAACTTTTCCTTTTAAACCATTGGAATTGGTCGAAAGAAATTTTGGTCGAAAGCAAGTAGGTGTATTTTCCTTAAAACCAAAATAAAGCTTCACCTCTTTATAAACTCCTTGGTTTCGACCCTATACCTTTCATCTTCTTCCAACTCACTGAGTATCAGTTGCCTAATACCATGTGCATTGTTTTCGACCGTGTTGAAAGGGGAGGAACAGGGACAGAACCTGCTGCCTGTAACATTCCCTATCTAGAGGCTCAAAACTAAGCGCTATAGATGCTGTAGTTATCTATAGTGCTAGTTTTGGACGACTAAATACAGCTATGTTAATGGTATCAATATTATCAGAAGCACATGAATATGAAACAAAACACAGATTTCAAAATCACAGATTACTCCATTACATTTCCAAATAAAATTTATCTACAGTCAGGTCACATAACCCAAAACGTCTTCCTAGGCGAAGATTAAATATAGTTATTACAAATTACGTCGAGTGTGGTATATGAAGATACCCCATCGGTTGATCAGAGTCAAATGGTCATATAAGACCACACCGTATAACGGAATGAGTTTCGCCTCACTAACATCCTTTAAAACATATCTTTGCAAATCTTTTCATATAACCATATACTATGCACTTGCATTCACAATGGTCCACTCAATAAAACAATCATTATGTATGCATACATAACATCAGGTAATAATGAACTATCTGTTCAAATATATATAACCTTTAACACCTGGCTTACTTGGGCCCACTAGATAACATAATCAAAATTAACCTAGCATTTGTTAGATATTCATATTTATGATTATCTGTCCTTATTTATCTATTTAACAATTCCCATCAGGAAGTTTGTCCTAAACTATATGTTAAATATCTTCCCACTGGACGTTCTGTCCCTAACTTTATAGAACATATATTCCTTTCCGAGCTACCGAGCCTAATGGTTTTTCGGGCTTACCAATAACCTATCAGTATACAACATATGTTCCTTTTGGTTTGTAATCATAATTTTAGTCTACTTGTCACCAAGCCCTACACACTGGAATTTTAGACAACAATTAGCTGGGGCTAAAGACTAATTTATAGGGCACGACCCCATACTGGTCCCATCTAGTTTTCTAATAACTGAGCCATTTATATTTAAGAACCCCCTCCCATAATTTTTCTTGAAAACGATTTCAAAATGATTTAAGTCTTTAAACTAAAATTCAAACATGGAAAAGGAATAAGTCTTTACAATTTACTCAAATCATATTACCATGTTAGATATATATCCATCACTCGAAACTTAGTTGATGAAAACACTTTACCATTTGAAAGAACCTCTTTCCAAACTTCGAAATTACATCCTTCAAAATCAATGTTTGAACCTTTTGAAAACATCTCTAAAATCTTTCGAATATATTCAAAGCAAAACTTTCGGAAGCCTTAAACTTTAGAAATCCATTTTTAAAATCACATCAAGTCATCGCCTTAGAAAAACCTTGGGAAAAAATTCCTTCAAAATTCTTTTGAAAACATTTGATAAACCTTTCGAAACAAATATAGGAATAAACCCTTCAAATGCTTAAAACCTTTCAAAGGTATACCGGGTTCAACTTAAAACAATCTGGAAATGTATCTTATAAAACATTTCGTCCTTATTAAAACAACCTTTCGAAAGCCTTGGGTTAAACTTTAGAAAATAAGGGTAACCACCTAAGTCGAATGCTTCTCTCCGAAAGCATTAAAGAAACGGCTAATTTTAAAAATAGATAAACCTTACGACTGGGACGGAAGGTTCAAAGTAAAACCTTTACAAATTAGTGGAAACCCTTTGGTTGTGTCGGAAGGTTTCAAAATAGAGTAAAGGCGGTAGCAGCTACATCTTATCGACTATGTCGGAAGGTTTTAAAGTCTTCCTTTAAATAACTTGACCTGGTCGGAAGTGAAAAAAATCAAAACTTTAATTCGAAAGCAAAGAAGGAACTAGCTTTTTACTTATAAAACAATTATATTCCAATATTTTAGGCCATATTCAATTCATTACGTACCAATTACTTGATACTTTGTGCACTAATCGAAAGCTAACCTTTCGACTGAGACAAAAGGTATGGGCGGAAGGTATACTACTGTATGATTTGAAACATAGAAAAAGGGTTACTTTTGGTTTTAAACTTAAAAAGGAAACTTTTCAACTAACCTACTTTGTTTGTCAAATTTTCATTTTCCAGTAAAATACTTTTTTAGAATTTTGATGCCACAATTACCAGAATTTATAAAACATTTTATTTTCAAAAATGCCCCCTTCTCCTTTATAAACTTATAAAACATTTAAGTCTCATACCTTAAATAATTTTATATATCCTTCAAATGATTTAGGAAATTTTTAGAAAAACCCCAAAGAATGTATTTTAATATATTTCCTAGCAAATTAAAATCTCAAACCCAAAAATTTATTATTTTAGCCAAAAATAATTTAAAACCCAATTAACAATTTTCTTCATTCGAAAATTCATACAAAATCTGTAACAAATCGAAAAATTAGGAAAATAAAACCCATCTCTAAAATATTATTCCAGACCTATATTTAAATTTCCAAAGTACTCGGATGTCATTAACTAGGGTTTTCATGGTAAACATATTATAAAACACGAATAAAGATTTATAATTTTACCAACTATAAACATATATATCTTAAAACATCAGACATGAAAATATTATAGAAAAACATTTTGGATCTAACCGTGAAATCAACAACTAAAATATTAGGGATGTAGTAATTATTCATCTTAACTTTAGAGATTATAAATGAATTTTTTGAGCGTTGACTTTGTTGAGTTCTTTTTTCCTCTTAAATCTTGGCTTTATTCTTCTCTTGAGAATGAGAAATGGTGGTAGGCTTAAGGCATTTTTGTTTTTAATGAATTGAGAATAATAAATGTGAGTTACCCATCTCCTAATGATTTCGGGAATACGGTTTTGCTATTTCCCAAAATACCGTTCTCATTTCCTAACCATTTACACAGTGTTACTTCATTTTAGCTAACCCATTTTAATATGGCACGACTACCTTTAACTAATCAAATCTCCATCTATTAGTCTTTACATTATTTAATTTAATTTAACTAATTAAATGCCTTAAATAAGGTTATAAAATATATGGAGTGTTATAGACTCCCCACCTTGATGTGCACGTTGATGTGCATATATCCACTTCCCTTTGATCTACTTTTATTTAAATAAATATCATAATTTGGATATTGTAACTTGTTTAAACCATAATTTAATTATTTTCAAATCAGCAAATATTCATCGTCATATAGGGGCAACATGGTAATTGTTATGCATGTGTTGATTTGAGAATTTTTACTTGGACAATTTTTATGATTTTTATAGGAATTTTCCTGAAGATATGCATGCATAAAGAGGAATACAAAGGAATGAAGATGGAAATAATTCAAACTCATGATTATAGAGGAACCCAACCGCCAACTTACCTAAATCTACAATTAGAAGCAAATGGACCACTAAGTGGAGGTTAAAGCATCATGCACACTTGATGATGGATTAATTAGAGGCTAATGGCTACTTGGTGGCCATACTTCCCAAAGGGAATTTTGAAAAGCACCCTAAAAATTGAATTAGAGTTTTATGCATGCACAAATAGCCAACTTATCTACATATAAAGGATTTTCTTTCTCTTTAAATTACTTGGGAAATCAGCAACTGGTAAACATAAAATCAAAGTGAAATAAAAATGACATCCTAAGCCTTCTCTTTTCTACATGCTTTTCTTTACTTTTATGTTCCTATTTATTTCTATGCTCTCTTCTTTTCATTATTAGTAGAATAGATTTACATTCATGCAAGTAGTGAAGCTTTATTTTTATGCAAGCAGTTAAGCAGTACATCTTTTTCTTCCTTCATTTAGTTTCTACTTTTCATTTTAATGTTGAAATTTACACACGATGATATGATAACACAAATGAGTAGCTAAAGCCTTCCAATTTATGGTCTCATTTGTGCTTCATGAAAGTAAATTTTGATGTAAGTTTATACAAATGAGTTTGATAGTCTATGTTGTATTTGCAAATAGGTTGTTCTTATTCAACATAAACACAATTTACATCATAATTTGCTAATTGATTTTTGATTTTGAAACGAAAGCAAAAACAAAATTTGATGATCAATATTACTAATTTCAATAGTAAATAGATTATACTTAAAATAGTTTTTGCTTTGACTTCATTTTCATGAGAATGATAAGTGGTCTATTTGTTGTATTATAGTTTGATGGTTCATGTTATGTAATTAATAACATAAATAAACCATAATTATGATAAATACAACATTAACTTCACTTAATATAAAAAATAGAGATCGTAGATTATTTGTTCGTTGATTTACAAATATATGAAAGTGGATTTGCCTCTAAATTGTTTTCTATCTCACAGTTTTTAATCTCATTTTCATTCATGTTTTAGTTTCATTTTTTTTACAATTTGTAGATAACATTCTTCTCTCCACTTTGGTCTAATTTGATTGAATAGAAAATTTTAAAATCAAGAAAATTCCTTGCAGAATCGACCCGAACTCGCCACGTACTAACATTTGTACGCCATGCGCTTGGGTAATTTTATTATAAATTTTTAGACGATTCTCTAAACCGAAATAATATTCGTTTTTAAACAATTTTTTGCGCCGTTGCCAGGAAATTGCTTTGCTTTTACTTTCTATTTTTTAAATTATATTTGTTTGATTTTTGTGTGTTCATTTTGTGTTTTTATTTTTATTGAAAAAAGTTGTGTGTATATATGTTGTGTAATTGTTTATTGCTTGTTGTTTTCTATTCACGTTGCATTTCAAAAAATAAACAAACAACAAATTTCATTGCATTTGCATTTGTTCCACTTGATTTATGCACTTGTTCACTTTAAACTGTGCATTTCACATTTGATCTTAAAACCGTGTTCTCACTGTGTTTTGTGCATTTTCAAGTTTTTTCTACTTCCTGAAACTTGTTTACAAACTTTTCAGTTTTTTTCTCAACAGAGCATTTAATTACAAAACTTGATTACAACTTCAGTTCCATTATATTTCTTGGTTACGAACTTGGTTACGAACTTCAGATAGTATACATAGTATCATCACCATCTTCTTCTCTGACATACATCTTCACCGCTTCCATATTACTTTAAACTTCAGATCGAACCTTCAAACTTCAAACTCTGCTCAAACTTCGTGACTTCAACCTACTTTCGTTTGTGCTTGCCATCTCATTACTTCAACCTTATAACTACATCATCTTCAAAACCCAACTTCTACTTGCTCACTCTCAACTTACATCCCCATCATTTATGCATATAATCCTTCTCTGTGCCATCCTCATCTCACCAAACTCATCACTGATATACTGCTGCCACTACAAACATTCACTTCAACCACTTCGTACATCACAAACTATATCACTTTCCCCCCCAACAAGTACATACCACCGTGCTTACCATATATAACACCTAAGCAAAAAACCAAATCAATTGTGCCTTGCAAACTGTCAACACTGCAATTTCAATAGAACTTCCAGCCACTTTCTGCCACAACCGCTGCATATTCCTTCTGTCTACAAACTTCTTATTAATCCTACTACATACCAACATCAAAGGCCATACACTGGTTCCACTGTAATACAACACTACCCTACCACTATACCCAAACCAATACAATATCACAGTCATCTTCATCTCTATCACCACCATGTCTGCTAGAAGACCATAGATTCACCACTGCATCCCCTTCACAAGACATCTCCACTGTAGTGGCCTTCTTTACATCGTCTGCCAAACATCACAAGAATTTCAACTTTACATCACAAGAATTGCCTACCACACTTCTACAAACACTACCCCTGAAACCATCTTCCTCATCACCGTAACCAGTTCCTCATCAACAAACAACTGTACATATACTCCTTCGAACTGCTCCATCACACTACTCTTCCTACTTTGTTGTGACCAAAATTTCATTACTTCCATCTTTGCTACCATCAACTAGCCTAGAATTCCAAGGCAAATATTTTTCTTCCTTTTAAATAAAAAATAAAAAACCATTTTACACTTCCTTTTCCAAATCCTATTTCATTCTTCAAAACATGATTCTATCTTCTTTCTTTTCTGGACTTTCACTTGGGCATGAATACTTTGACTCGTGACACAACAACAAATCATTGGACTCGCTATTTAGCAACTAATCGTTTAACTAGTACAAACATCCTCTTGAAATGACGGACGAGAATGCTCCTCGAACTCTTATGGATAAAATCTTTCTCAATAGAGTTTCTATTCCATCTTGCATAACGTTAACCACCCCTACGGGTAACCATTTCGAAATACACTCGAACCATATTGCCATACTTCCAAAATTTGGCAATTTTGAACACAACGATCCATACATTATTTTGACTAAATTCGAACAAGTTTGTGAAACCATGAAGCTCCAACAACTTTTTGATATTGGAATCAAACTTTGATTAATCCCATTCGCTCTTATGGATTACGCTGAAAACAGTTGTATAGCTTACCATCATACTCAATTAGTACTTGGGAAAATATGCTTTCTTAAAAAAGTTCAACCCCTTGGATAAAACAAGTAAAAACCGAAGCGAATTTCTAAATTTTCATCAATTTAGGAGAGAACCATTTGGAAAGTATTTTAAAATATTCAAAGAGCTTTTGATAAAATATCCACATCATAACTTCGAAAAAAGGACGCTTTGCCAAATCTTATACGATGGACCCGAAAACAGCTCACGAATCATGCTCGAATCAATGTACCACGGCTACATTCTTGCCCAACATCTCGATGATGCTTGACAATTTATTTAAAACCTAGCCAAAAAATCGTCCCAATGGGATGCTCGAACAAAAGATTAATTTATTCACGATTGAGCGCACACTCAATAAGATCATCTTTGCGTTGGAAGCTAAAATCGATGCAATGATTAACAAATTCGACAACATTTTCCCATTAAACCAAATGAACCTAGCTTCCTAACCCATGTGCTATGAATGCAACAATCCTACTCATATAGCCGATCACTTCCTTAATTCTATCGAACATAGTGCTTTTAATAAAGCCAAAAACGACCCATTTTCTCGAACTTATAATCCTGATTGGAGTAATCGTGGAATTTTGCTTGGAACCAAAAAAATCCCAACACGAGTATGCTTCGTCTTAATTTTCAAGCATTTTCGAGTATTGCTTCGAATCCTCCCTTGCAGCTTAATTATTTTCAACCCAATTTCGGAGGTCCATCACATAATAAACCGCAACAATCAAATTTTCAACCAAATGCTACTCACCTTCACTAAGACAATAAACATTTAAGTTCACTTGAGAAAACTCTTGAAACGTTGGCTAAAGCATCTACTCAAAGTCTTCAATCAAACAGCAATTTGCAAAGTTTATCGACCTCATATATGAAAAACACAAACCAATCGATTGCTAAACTTAAAATGCAAATGAGTCAATTAGCCACATCTGTGAGCGAACATGAACGAGGTACATTCCCATGCTATCTCGTTCCAAATCAAAGAATTCAATACACAAATTCACATCAAGCCCATGTTGTTCAAGATAGCAACGTCACCCAATTGAATGCTATCACAACTCTACGTTATGGTAAACAAATCGATAATCAAATCGTTAATCCAAATGATTTACCGAAAACCTCTCTCGATGCTTCTAAAACAACAAAGGAATCTGAATAGAATGTGGAGCTAAACGTTTAACCAAATGCTAATCAAAATTCTTCTTCTACTCAAGTAAACACGCCTATTGAGTATTGCATTCCATTTCCACATCGTCTTCGAGCGAAGAAACACTCGGACCAAATGAAAAGGATGTTGAAAATTTTTAAACAAGTGAAAGTTAACATCCCACTTCTTGACATCGTTTAGCAAGTCCTAGCATACGTGGAATTTCTTAAGGACTTGTGTACCCAAAAGAGACACACTCAAGTGGCCAAAAATGTCTTCTTAGTGGAAATTTTGAGTGAAGTCTTGTCCCAATCCATGCCCGACAAATACAAAGATCCTTGCTGCCCCGCGATTTCATGTACAATTTGAGACAAGTCGATTAACAAATGCTTGATAGACTTAGGCATGAGTGTCAATTTGATACCATACTCTATGTACAAACAATTAGGCTTAGGTGAGCTCAAAACCACAAAGGTCACGCTTCAATTCGCTGATCATTCCATTAAAACCCCATGGGAGAAATCGATGACATGCTCATTTGGGTTAGGAAATTCATATTCCCTGTTGACTTTATCATCTCGAAACCCAACTGATGACAAACCCTATGATTCAAAATACATTGATTTTAGGCCAACCATTCAAAGCTACCTCAAATGCTTTAATTAATTGTTGTAACAGTTCGGTGAAAATCTCTTTTAGAAACATGACTTTGGATCTTATCATTTTCAATCTTGAAATCAATCAAATGAATCTCATGATCAAACTTTGAAAGTTTGTGGTATTCACGAAAACTTCGAAAACAAGACAATTGACCTTAACGATGAATGCGAGGCCGAGTATGATTTTTTTTTCATGAAATCCCCAACGAGATTGAATACACGCTACCCTTTGAATCACTTCCAGTTGAGTCCATATCTCAACCTAATTCTTTGATCAAGCAACTCCTGAAGTTGGACGTCAAATCACTTCCCGATCACCTTAAGTACGCATACTTAGCTGGTAACGAAACTTTTCCCAACATAATTTCTACAACTCTCTTTTTACCAAGAAACTTCCTTACTTTCAACTCTGTCCAAAAATAAAGAAGCAATTGAATGGTCGATCATCGATATAAAGGGAATTAGTCCCACTCTTGTTCAACATCACATCCATTTATTCGACGATGCCAAGCCTGTTCGTGACGTGCAACGATGGCTTAATCCAAAAATGAAGGATGTGATTCATGATGAAAATTTCAAATTTCTCAACAACTGAATCATTTACCCAATCTCTGATAGTTCTTGTGTTTGCCTAAATCACATTATCGAAATTTTTTGGACTTACCATTGTCAAGAACGATTCTAACGAACTTATTCCAACTCGAACTCAAATGGATTGGCGTGTTTGAATTGACTATCGGAAATTGAATGCCACAACATGTAAGGATCACTTTCCCCTTCCCTTTATTGACAAACTCGAACGTCTAGCCGATCATGAATTCTATTGCTTTCTTAATGGTTATTCCGAGTATAAACAAATTCCAATCACTCCCTAAGATCAAGAGAAGACAACTTTCAAAATGGCACGTTCGCTTATCGATGTATACCCTTTGGCCTATGTAATACTCCTAATACGTTTCAAAGATGCATAGTCAACATCTTTTGTGATATGACATAATGTTTTCTTGAAGTGCTTAGGACGATTTTTTCTATCTTTGGAAACTCTTTTTCTAAGTGTTTACACCATCTTGAACTTGTTCTTAAACGATGCAAGGATAAACACTTGACGCTAAATTGGAAAAAAGCCATTTTATGGTCACTTAAGGCATAGTCCTTGGACATGTCATTTTAAATAATGGCATCGAGGTCAATAAAGCGAAAATCGATGTCATTGAAAATCTGCCCATTCCCAAATCTATTACAGATATTCCCTCTTTCTAGGCCATGCCGGTTTCTATCGACGTTCCGTGAAAGACTTCAGTAAGATTGCTCGAACTCTTACGACTCTTCTTGGAAAAGGCATTCCTTTTGATTTTAAATCTGATTGTGTCTCTGCTTTTGAACATCTCAAAAACAAACTCATTTCTACTCCAATCATTTGAGCACCCAATTGGGATCTTCCTTTTGAAATAATGTGTGATGCATCTTACTTAATGGTTGGTGCTGCCTTAGGACAACGCATCAACAAAATCTTCATGTCATTTACTACGCGAATATGACTTTGAATGATGCTCAACTCAACTACACAAAGCCCAAAAAGAGCTTCTAGCCATCGTTTCTGCGGTCGAAAAGGTTCAACCTTACTTGATAATTTCTCACATTATGGTCTACACTGGCCATACTGCTCTTCGATGCCTTTTTGCCAAAAAGGATGCTAAATCTCATTTGATTCGTTGGATCCTTTTACTTCAACAGTTTGACCTTACAATAAAAGACAAAAAAGTATCCAATAATGTCATAGCAAATCACTTGTCTCATCTTCCAAATGCACCATCTTCTTTACCCATCAACGAGAACTTTCCTGATGAACAATTCCTTTCGGTTTATGTCAATCCTTGGTTTGCTGATATAGTGAACTATTTAGTCACTAAAGAAACTCCATCATCTTAGTCCAAATTGGACAAATTCAAATTCATGTCCCAAGTTAAATATTTCTATTGGGATGATCCATACTTGTTCAATTATTGTCCCGACCAAATAATTCGACGTTGCATCCTGGATAATGAGATCAAGGGTGTTCTTTCGTTTTACCACGATCAAGCGTGCGATGGAAATTTCGATCCTCGAAAAACTACTTAAAAGGTGCATTAGTGTGGTTTCTATTGGCCTTCTCTGTTCAATGACTCGTTTAAATTTTTCAAAACTTGTGATCGATGCCAAATGCTTGGAAGGATTTCTCGATGAAATATGATGCCACTAAACCCCATTCTTACGATTGTATTTTTGATGTTTGGAGTATCGATTTTTGGGACCTTTTCCCAGTTATTTTGGAAATCTTTATGTACTTCTTGCTGACGATTATGTCTCCACATGGGTCGATACCATTCTGTGCAAAAGCAATAATCATAGAATTGCTATGAAATTCCTTAAAGAGAACATCTTTTCGAGGTTTGGCACAACTAGCACAGTAATCAGTGATAACAACACCTATTTTTGCAATTATTCTTTTGAAACTTTAATAAAGAAGTACTCGATAACCCACAAGTTATCCACTCCATAGAATCCTCAAACTTGTGGCCAATTTGAAGTTTCAAATCAGTAAATAAAACAAATCATGGAAAAAACTGTTAATAAAAATCACAAAGATTGGTCTCAGAAATTGACCGCGTTCTTTGGGCTTACCGTACTGCTTTTAAAACTAACCTTAGGATGTCTCCATTTCGTTTAGTTTACGTGAAAGCTTGCCATTTATCGGTTGAAATCGAACACAAAGCGTTGTAGGCAATAAAGAACTTAAACTTTAATCTCGAGAAAGTTTGCAAAAAACGTAAACTACAACTCAACGAACTGGAAGAACTTAGGAACAACTCATATGAAAACGTGAAAATTTACAAAGAAAAAACAAAAGTTTTTCATTACAAGTCAAGCCTAAGAATTTTTTTTTCACCAAATTGGAAAGTTCTTTTATATGACTCTTGACATCATTTATTCCTGGGGAAAATTAAATCAAGATAGACCAAACCATTTATGGTACGAATGGCTTTTCCACACGGTGCCATAGAAATACAAAACCCCAGGGATGGATCGATTTTCAGAGTCAATGGTCATCATTTGAAACCTTTCTTGGAATTGCCAAGTAACCAAGAGAAGGAGCTCATGATTCTTCATGAGCCAAGATATGTCTAGTAAGAATGTTAACCCTCTTTTGTAAATATGTACATATTTTCCCCATCACACTTATTATATAGTGCATTGACTATGGGGACACCGTCAAAAAAAATCAAGTGTAGGGAGGTGTCTCATCTTCTTTTTTTTTCATGGCATTTTTTTAATTTTAATTTTCTTTAAACTCAAGAAAAAAAATCTAAAAAACATTTTCTTTTTAGCATTTTGGTTTATTTTTGAAGAAATACTATATGATGAGTATGAGTTTTAGTTATTAAATTGAAATTTTTGAAAACTTATTTGTTGTAAAAAAAATAAAAATGAAGTTTGATTACAAATAACAGTTGTTTAATTAGTCTATAGGAAGGTTCATACGTGCTAATTATGAAGTATATTCTAATTGAAAATCTTTGTTTAAAAAAGTGGTAAATTTCAAGCAAAGGATATAACATTTTTATATTCTATGTTAAATGGTGCTATGATGATTTTGCAAAACTCTCTCTTCTAAAAAACAAAACAAAAAAACAAAAAATATAAGTAAAAAATCATTTTTATATATGTATATAATTTTTTTAACACCTACAGTCATGTGTTCACACTCGTATGTTCACTCGCCATGCTCTGTACCCTTCTCACATAATCCAAAAAAGGAGCGCACGATCGGTATATCTGGCCTCAGTTTATCTCAGTGAAGTGTACGTACATAAAAATTCTTTTACTAATAATTCCTATAGTCAATAAGTGTTCACCCTTGTGTGTTCACTCGCCATGCTCTGTATTCCTCTCACGTAAGCCCGAAAGGTAGTGCATGGATGAAATATCTGGCCTCGGTTTATCTGAGTTAGGCATATGTAAATATTGTTAATATCAATAAAATTTTCAAATAAGAGAGAGTAAGCATTTGAAATCCAAGCACTATTTTAACTTGTTTGATTTGACTTGTTATTGAAAAGAAGTGAAAATACCACTTCGATAAAATTTGATAACCAACCAAGGATCCATTTCATAGTTGCACTGTGTTCTCAACTGAAACAACTAGTCAAAACTATAGTCAATTTGTTATGATAACTTAATTTTTATTGGAATTTTGATAAGTAAAAGGACTACAATTTCCTGATATTGACCAAAGCCTATATTTAACTTATTCGTGTCGATTTGAAAGTAAATCCTTCATTTGTAAATATTTTCAATAATTTGCATTCATCCAATTGTAACTAAATCTTGCATTTTGTAAATGCTTTCACTTTGCATTTTTGTTTTGTTGGTAATATCCGGTGAAAACCCTCATGAGACAACATTCGTCCTACTAGGGACATCTAGAGGTTTAATGGCTTGTTGCATACGCTCAATGCAGTCATGCTCCCTAAGAAAATAGGTTTATCTTAGTTTTCCTTTATTCGACGACGAATACAAAAATAAGTGTGGGGGTATTTGATGTGCACGTAAACATGCACATATTTACATCCATATTTTATCTATTTTTATCTAAATATAAGTCATAATTTGATATTTTAGCATGTTTAAACCGAAATTCAATTATTTTCAAATCATCATATATTCATTGTCATACAGGGGCAAAATGATCATTTTTGTGCATGTGCTAATTGAGAATTTTTAGTTGGACAATTTTTATGATTTTTATTAGAATTTTGAATTCAAATGGAAGAGGTTTTCATGAAGGTATGCATGCATAAGGAGGAAAAAAAGGAACGAAGATAGAAATAATTCAAACTCATAATCATGAAGAACACCAACGACCCACTTACCTAAATCTACAATTACAAGCTAAGGACAATTAAGTGGAGGTTAAAGTTTCATGCATACTTGATGATGGATTAATTAGAGGCTAATGGTTATTTGGTAGCCACACTTCCTAAAGTCATTTTGGAAAGCACCCAAAAAATTGAATTAGAGTTTTATGCATGTATAAATAGTGCACTTATGTAAATGTAAAGGACCTTCTTCCTCTTCAAATTACTTAGGAATTTAGCAAGTTGTAAACACAAAATCAAAGTGAAATAAAAATAGCTTCCTAAGCCTTCTCTTTTCTACATGCTTTTCTTTAATTTTACGTTCATGTTTATTTCTATGCTCTCTTCTTTTCATTATTAGTAGATTAGATTTATATTCATGCAAGTAGTGTAGCTTTATTTGTGTGAAAGTAGTTTAATTCTTAATCTCCTTTTATTCGTTTGTTTTGTTTCTCCTTCTTTTGCTTTTTGATGTTGATATTTACATTTTTTGATATGATACTAAAAACGAGTAGCTAAACCTCTCCAATTTAGGGGTAATGTAGCTCTCTAGTTACATAAATTCAACATAATTTGTGATCTATGGTCTCATTTGTGCTTCATTAAAGTAAATTTTAATGTAAGTTTATACAAATGAGTTTGATAGCCTATGATGTATTTGCAAATAAATTACTCTTATTCAACATAAACACAATTAACCTAATCATTTGCTAATTAATTTTTTATTTTAAAATGAAAGTAAAAACAAAATTTCACGATCTATTTTACTAATTACAATAATAAATAAATCATACTTAAAATTGATTTTGCTTTGACTTCATTTCCATAATAATTGATAAGTGGTATATTTGTCGTTTTATAGTTTGATGGTTTAAGTTATGTTAATTAATAACATAAAAAATCCATACTTATAATATGTACTACAGTAATTCCAATTAATATCAAAAATAGAGATCATAGATTTTTTGTTTGTTGATTTACAAAAGTATGAGAGTGGATTTGCCTCTAAGTTGTTTTCTAATATCATTTTCATTCTTGTTTTAGTTTCATTTTGTTTATAATTTGTAGTTAACAATCTTCTCTCCACTTTGGTCTAATTTGATTGAATAGAAAATTTTAAATTCTAAAAAATTCCCCGTGGATCGACCCATACTGGCCACCTACTAACATTTGTATGCCATGTGCTTGTAGTAATTTTATTATAAATTTTTCGACGATTTTCTAAACCCATAGAAAATCCGGCGTTAAACATACCTTAAAGAATTTCAAACTCGAAATTAAGATAAGGTACATAACAAAACAATCAAATGTAAAACATACCATCAAGTAAGTTTGGGTTAGAGTCCCTAATCCTGCTCTCCACTTCCCAAGTACAGTCTCTAGTATCATTACTCCACTGAACTTTTACTAACTTGACTGTCTTTTTCCACAATTACATCTCATCTGGCCACAATCTGAATTGGCTTCCTTACTATAGTCAAATCCGGTTCTACTACTAGGTCTTATAGTACTGTAGGTGTTATGGAAGTCTTCGGGTCAATAACAGGTTTCCTAAGGTGAGAAACATGGAAAACATTATGAACTCTAGCCAAACTACTCAGTAACTCTATTCTATAAGCGAGTTTTTCGATCCTTTTATTAATACAAAATGGACCAATGAACCTAGGAGCTAACTTTCCCGACTTCCCAAATCCGATTACACCTTTCGTTGGTGAAACTTACAAACACATAATCTCCATTGGAGAATTCTAAATCCTTCCTTCTTTTATCTACGTAATTCTTCTGCCTAGATTGAGCCTCCTTTATCCTAGCTCGAATCAACTCAATCTTCTCCGCGGCCTCCTTCACTAATTCTTGATGAAGAACTAATCTATCCCCGGTCTCTAACTAACATATGGGAGACTAGCAAGGTCTTTCATACAATCTTCAAATGGTGCCATCCCAATACTAGTTTGATAACTATTTTTGTATGAGAACTCGACTAGATTAAGATAGTCCTCCTATGATCCCCCAAAACCTAATATACAAGCTCTTAACAAATATTCCAAGATTTTTTTTCCATTTGCCCATTTGTCGGTGGGTGGTAAGTAGTACTCATATTGAGCCTTGTTCTTAATGCTTCCTGTAGACTTCTCCAGAACTCACTAGTAAATAAAGAATCTCTATCACTAACAATATTACAAGTAATCCCGTGTAATCTAACTACATTCTTCATGAATAACTTTGCCAAATAAAATGTTGTTCAAGTTGATTTTACTGGAATAAAATGGCACTCTTAGTCAGTCTATCCACTATGACCCAATGTTTTCCTTTTTTTCCTTCTAGACCTCGACAGCCCATCAATAAAATCCATGGAGATTGAATCCCATTTCCATAATGGAATCCCTAATAGTTTAAGCAATTCACTTGGCTTCTGGTGTTCAGCCTTTGTCTGTTGGCAATTTAATCACTGCTTAACACACAATTCTATGTCCCGCTTTATCAAAAGAAATTTCTCTTCATGTCCTGATACATTTTAGTTCCTCCTGGGTGGATAGTGAACTTTGAACGATGGCACTCATCTAAAACCTCCTTCCTCATGTTTTATACATTTGGAACACATAACCTTCCTTTCTTCCACAATCACCCGTTTTGGCCAAGGTTGAAATCCTGTATGTCATCATTCTTCATTCCTTCCCCCAACCTTCTTATCAGCTCAGCCAATACTTGATCCTCCTCTTGCTTAGAAGATATCTTCTCAATCATCATTAGCCGGACTTCTAAACAAGACAATAAAATACTTCCTGCACTTGATCCCACCTTGGACATAAAGCACACACTACAATCCGATAACACCTCCAAGTCTTTCGGGATAGTCAATACTACATTCTTATGTTTCCAACCAAGTGCATCCGCTACCTTATTTCCTTTTTCGGATGTGTACTCAATCCCAATATTATAGGCAATAATAAACTCCAACCATCTCTGCTGTCTCATACTTAGCTCCTTCCGAGAGAACAAATACTTGAACGACTTATGATCAGTGTATAACTCGAATTTCTCTCCCAAAAGATAATGCCTCCATACCTTTAAAGCAAATATAATGGTAGCTTACTCCAGGTCATGCGTTGGATATCTAACCTCATGTGGTCTGAGCTGTTTAGAAGTGTAAGAAATTACTTTACCCCTCTGCATCAACACAGCTCCAAATCCAGTTCCATGCGCATCTGTATAAATAACTAAATCCTGATTCCCTTCCAGAACCACTAATATCGGTGCCTGGGTCAATAAGTATTTCAATCTCTGGAATGCTTCTTCACACTTATCAGTCCACACAAACTTCACGTCTTTTCATGAAAGCTTAGTAATCATCGCTGCTATCCGCTAAAAATATTTTATAGATCTCAGATAATACCCTGATAATCCAAGGAAACTATTTATCTCGGTCACTGTCTCGGGCCTCTTCCAATTATTCACCTCATTAATCTTAGTCGGATATATAGACAACTCTTTCTTAGAGATGACATGACCAAGGAACTTCTTATCCTTCTTCGAAAAATTACACTCTGTAAACTTAGGCTTCAAACATTGCTCCCTCAACGTCTTGAGCATGACTCTGAGATGAACTTCATGTTCCTTCTCATCCTTAGAGTATATCAAAATATCATCAACGAAAACCAACACAAACCTATCCAAATGTTCTCGAAAAATCCTATTCATTAGATCTACAAAGAATACCAACCCATTAGTTAGTCCGAAAGGCATAACTAACCATTCTAATGATCCATATGTTGTTCTAAAAGCCGTCAAACGAATGATGTCCTCTACTACTCTAAGATGACGCTAAATCTAGCTG
Organism: Allium cepa; assembly: GCA_030765085.1. Taxonomy (NCBI): domain Eukaryota; kingdom Viridiplantae; phylum Streptophyta; class Magnoliopsida; order Asparagales; family Amaryllidaceae; genus Allium; species Allium cepa. Next base: position 703,723,343 of record CM060938.1, on the reverse strand, counting down.
AGAAAATACCTTTCAACCACTCAATTGATCGAAAAAATCGTCAATTCTCGGCAATAGGTATCGGTTCTTTATTATTTTCTCATTTAACTTACGATAATTGATACATAGCCTTAACGATCCGTCCGACTTCTTAGCAAACATGGAAGCATCTCCCTATGGCGAACTACTAAGCTTAATAAAACTTTTGTCTTCCAGATCTATTAACTGCACCTTTAACTCTTTCAGCTTTGTAGGTGTCATCCTAATCGGTGGTATACACACCAGTTCAGCTCTAGGAACTAAATTGATCTTAAACTCAATAGCTCGCTTCGGTGGCAGTCCAACGACTGGTTCAAACACATCGGTAAATTCACTAAACACAAAGTCCTAATGCAACTCATATTCTAACTCCATAACACCCAGTAAAGCATTCACCTCACAACTAGGGTTCTCTACAGTATAAATTATCCGATCACTACAATCTGGATGACTAAGTGATATTTTCCTATCTTAGCAAAATATCCTAGCATTATATTTACTCAACCAATCCATCTCCAGGATAATCCTAAATCCCACAAAATCAAATGCATGAAAACAATAATCAAAAGTGTGGCCTTCTAGATGGTCACACCTCATCCCAAGTGTTGCATGACCTCCTATTGGATTAGCAACCCTTAAGGAAGTAATTAAGTAAGAGGGTTCTAGGTTATGTCTATTTTCCAAACATCAAGAAATAAAATAATGGGATGCCCCAGTATCAAATAAGACACTAACAGACACACCATGGGTCTACAATGAGCCTCATAAAATAGCTTTTACCTTTTCCTGAGAAACTAATTTTGCAGTTGTGGGCTCCAAAGCATAAACTTGCCCCTTTCCTTCCTTTAGTGGCTCTAGGTACTTATTCTTGAAGTGACCTACTTGAACTCAATTGAAGCATCCAACATTCTTCTTCTCACCAGCACCTTTTTCGGTTCCCTTGTTGGCTGGACACATGTTGGCATAGTGTCTTTTCCTATTGCAATTGTAGCAAACCACCTCAGCTTTACACTCATTTTGTGCTCCTTTATTATGAGCAATCTTTCTCTTGGAAAATTTCCTCTTCTAAGCCTGCCCTATCTGTTCCTCTTTCACTTTCTTTCTTAGGCAAGCCAATGCTTCTTTTTTCTTCAATGCCATCGCAACAAACACACCACTATGGTCTCTTAAGTGCTGTAAAGTTTCAATTATCGGTTCTGGCCTTAATCCACTGACGTACTTCACATTTCTACTGATAATAGTATCAACCAATGCATACCCATATCGAGAAAGTTCCTCAAACTTCCTAGTATACTCCGACACATTCATATCTTCATGCTTCCGTTCTACAAAACTCCTTACCAATGACGCCTATGCCATAACAGACATAAACCTCTTAGAAAATCTTCTTCTGAATACTTCCCAAGTAATAGTCTCTTCATTAACTCTGGCAATTTCGGTGTTCCACTAAAATAATGCAACTCCATGCAGCTGCCTTGAGGCCAACCTCCCTTTCTACGCATCGTGCGGCCCTAAATCAGCGAAAATAATTTAACAACGCAGTAGCCTGTTTTATACTTCAATTACATCTATGATGACAATGAACGGCATTCCTCGGAGCCTAATATAATATATACTCAAATTAGCATACTAATTGACCGTAGTAACCTCTTGATCTACTCTTCCTTTAGATTTACCCCCAATAACACCTGCTGCCACTCCAGCTTGCACCATATTCACAAAGGACTAATACATTGCCCTCATATCCACTTGGGGAACTCCTACATTAGTATTTTCAGCTTGTGCCTAGCTAGGACCACTCTTTGCGTTTGGTCGGGCATTTCCGTTTGTGGTGCGGCTGTCTCCTCCAATGTTCACTCGGCTCCATCTTCCCTCCATATTTGTATTCAAACCCCGTAAGATATAGATGAATATCCTAACTAAGATAGGAGTCTTAACATAGAGCATGTACTTATATATAAATATATATATATATATATATATATATATAAGTACGTTATTATAGCATTATCCCATACCCCAATCTTAACCCTAATTTCTATGGATTATGTTTTCAAAAATCATTTTTTAGTTAAAGTATTACATAAACCATGCTATGATACTAAGCTATAAAAACCCCTATCTACAGGCCCAAAACTAAGCGATACAGATGCTGTAGTCATCTATAGTATTTGCTTTCGGTGACTAAATACAGCTATGTTAATGGTATCAATAATATCATAAGCACATAAATATGAAACAAAACATATATTTCAAAATCATAGATTAATCCATCATATTTCCAAATAAAATTTGTTCCACATTCACGTCATGTAACCCAAAACGTCTTTCCAGGCATAGATTAAATATAGTTATTACAAATTATGTCGAGAGCGATATATGAAGATACCCTTTTGGCTGATCGGAGTCAAATGGTCATATAAGACCTAATACATCATAACACAACGAAAAATCATCAAAGCATAACTAGAACCAGCAAATCCTAAATATCTATTCGTTGCCTCCTGCATCCTTGGTAGCTTATTCGTCAACTTTCTAAAAACCTGAAAAGATCCTTAACCCCTCAACCTTCTCAAATTGATTTTGAGTGCCCGAGAGTTTAAGGGGAAAAATAAACTTCGAGTCAGCCATAAAGCCTAGCATGAATGATACCACACATCTCGGTTTAATTATATTAAGTGAGACCACACCGTATAGCAGAAAGGATTTCCCCTTACTAACATCCTTTAAAATATATCTTTGCAAATCTTTTCATATAACCATATAGTATGCACCTGCATTCACTATGGTTAACTTAATAAAAAAATCATTGTGATGACCCGCCCTTCTACTACCAGAAAGACGTATCATCATTAAGAAAGAAAGGGTTAGAAATAGAAAAGAAAGAGAAAGAAAGAACAACAACATCAGAATCTCACAACGGAATGGAACAAAATATAATATATCATATAAATATTATATAGTTTTACATATATCAGAGTTATACAATATCAATACACATGACAGTCATATACATACATCTATCACTATATACATCAGAGATACATCATACATCAACTACTAACACAGCGGAACTAGATAGATAGCTACATACGTCTGGAAACTCCTGCCCCAAGCTCCTCCAGAAATCAAAGTCCAAAACCTATCACTTGGTTACTCATAAAAATTTGAGTACCCAAGAGTTTATGAAAAACAAAATATAAACTCCGGGTCAGACAAGGGTCTGGTATGAGTAAACGGTTTAAAGTTGTTTAACTTTGAAAAACATTTGAAAATAAAGGTATCACGTAAGACTGCCCACAAATAAATACGGGTAAGTTTTTACCTTACGCTAACCAAAACATTTCATAGGAAATCCAGTGATATTATAATAGTGTCTAAGGTTTTCAAGTAAATAGAAAATAGCCGAAATTGTTACATCTATTAAATTCCAGCTACTAGCCACAAAAGTGGGTAATACAAATCAAAACCGTAGGGTCTCGTAGGGAAAATGGATTTCCAACAATGGCAGGGCTACTGGGGTACCGCCCGTCACAGTACGGGGCCTAGATCACCATACCGAGGATCACTCCCGACCCCCTACAACACAAGGCCGGAACCATTCCTTACTGAACAGTCCCGAACAAGATAAACCCCGCAGTTGGCGCGACCAACCGCTCACTAAGCCGAAATATAAACGGGACATCTAGACAGGGGAAATATCTTGTCCTGCTTGGGCATGACCCACCTAACCTTGCTGCATCTCCCCTGTTTTAGCCATTCCCGGTTGATGAGGCTTGAGGCTGCGATTACCTTTAAAGAACATATCACTTAGAATGCTCATCGTCCGCCTGACGATGTGCTGAAAGCATTCAATCCATACAAGTTCGTTCCGGGTTCGAACGAAACCGAAGGCATTATCTCGTTACACTCATTTTGGAATCACCCTCAGAGTTAACGACGACAACCCTTGCATTCTGAAAACATCATCTCGATCTTCATTTCAGGATTTACGACCTAACGTTTAAATTGGATCGATGTGGTTTTCGGAGAATCAAAATTGATTCTTCCGATCCCGGTCTCATCGAAATCCAAATGCCATTTTAAGGGCCAAGTTGTCTACTTAACTTAAACAGTTTTAATAATTTAAATTCAACAATTGAATTAACATAGCATTTATCACGGATAAATATATACAAGCATCATAGATATATCACGGCATATCAGAGAGCATCATAGAATATCATAAATTTAAACATCACAAACCAGACATTCTACATACACAACAATCCATAAGCAATCATTTAAATTCTCATTGAAATTAATTCGATTTAAAATCAATTACTTGAGAATTCATCACTTGATCCTGTTTGCTTAATCGTTGATTAACATTTAATTACTTATTTCCTTTCAAATTATTTACTTTAATGAATCTTAACCAAATCAAATTATTAAGTCTTATTTATTTAATTACTTAATTAAATATTCCTTATACATTAATTAATAACCTTAATCGTTAATTAATGAAACTTAATTCCTTATTTGTTAACTGCTAATTATTTAATTAATCATTTATTAATTCTAGCTTAAATTACTTAATTAATTAACTATCACCATCCATTAATCTACTTAAGCAGTTAATTTCCATTTCATAAATTACAAAATCTATGAACGAATCTCTAATTATAATTATTCTGAATTTCTTTCTAAAATAATTAATTTATATTAATTGTTCGACTTAATGTAACACCTAAAATTCTACTTTAAATTTGGAAACTAACTTATTATTAATATAACCTCAAACGGTAATTAATTTTACATTAACTTAAATTAGTCACTTAAATTAAAACATTAGTTAAGAGTCTTAATGTTTGTTACTCATTTACTAAGCAATTTAACTCGTATAAAGTTTAACTTAAATTGTCAAACATTTGTTAAATTTAAAATGTTGAAATCCTGATAAAACTCAAAATTCCTTAACCTCATTTTAATTTCAAATACTGCAGATAGACTAACCCCAAAGCTCCCCTGGTAAACCCGAGACCTTCTCTGCCTAGACCCGAGCATAACTCCGGGTTCACGCAAACATTCCCCGAGTTTTCCCCTCTTGAAGCTCCTTCTTCTTCTCTTTATTAATTTCTCCCCTTTCCTTTTTCAGTAAGTTTAAATTATTAACTTAAATCAAACTTCAGTACAACCCACACTCGAACGAAAATAACTCGAAGGAAAGCCCACAACCATGCGAGCACGACCCGAAGCATTCGACTCTCCTCCTCGAATACAGTGCGCGACCCACGTAACTGAGTCAAAGAAGCGTATCACCGCCGCCGTACACGTGCACGGCGGCATGGCTTGACTTCGACGAACGCCCACTATCCCAGCAAGTCACAAATCACCTCAAGATCAAATTTCAAACTCAAATTACCCATAAAAATCGAATTCGAAAAAAGAACCCTACAGCTAGAACAACCGGTAAACACGACCATCAATAAAACGTCTCGCGATCGCCGTAGAGATCACCAGAGACGCCTAAATTTATCCCACCCCACGTCAACACTACAAGCTTCCATCCTCCTGATTCACGTGAAACTCGAACACGCCAAGATGACGAACTCGTCACGTTACTGCCAAGTTCAAAACTTGATATAAAACCCTAAATTGATCTAGTTCCTTAAATTTACTCAATGAAAAATTTATCTAATAATTTTCGCGGCATTCTTAATGTTTATACTGGCTTCGATTTAAATCTTAAACTTTTAAATTGATTCAGAAATCTTAAATTTGTAAAAATGCAAATTTTATTCAATTACTAACTGCTCCTAAATTACCCATCTAAAAATCTTCATTCTTGTATTAAAAATCATCATTTGCAGTAGGCCTTCATGTTATCATCTTGAATTAGCATCCTGTAACCACTGAATTTACCATTTAATTCCTTGATCTCCTGTAAACCCACCTTCCAGCAGTATTTATGCACAAATCAAGTTCAATCTACTTCGAAAACCTTGTTTGATGTTTAACCTCTTGTTTGAATAAAAAGTTTACAATTGTTTAGATGAAATCACTTGAAATTGAATAATACTCAACTTTGATCAATATATAGTGTAACAATATATAAACACAGAATCATGTTCCAGAGAGAAAGAAATAACAAGTACAAATACCCTATAATAAAGAAATCATATTTACCGATTTTAATTTAAACATAAAACTTAAAAATTTGTTTACTCACCTGAATGTATACAGAAAGCATTGAGTTTAGAACCTGCTGCCTTGAAACAGAAGTTTGAGACTGCCTTGAATCTGATAGTTTTTAATTTGAATTTAAGTTAAATTTGCTCTCAGGTTTCTATGATCAATTCAAGGTCTGAACGAACTCAACCAAAAGATGAATACACATACATATATAGAGGATAATAGGTGTCTAAGAGGAAGGCAGTAACTGGACCGTTGTTTTCTTTATTTTTATTTTTTTTGTGTTGAACAGATTTTCATTTACTGTAAAAAGATTTGTAATATATTTGCTTTTGAACAATAGGGTGGTTGAATTGATAGCAAGTACAAGTTTTGTTCACCAAATATGTTACATACTTATTATGTCATATCTGTTCTTAAATGCTTGTATGCAGATATAATTTGCAGGTCAAAAATTTGGCTTGAGTGAGAAGCTTTGAATAAAGATCTTTATTTTTTTTATTATGTTACTTATTTATTATCTTCTAGTTTGAAGTATAATATACATATTTGTTTTGCTGACACATACACTGCAGGTCAAAGACTTGAATGAAGAAAATCTTGATATAAATATTTGTTTTGCATACTAATTTCATTCGACTTATTTTATCTTATTTTATGCTTTGTTCTTGTGCATATTTATTTGTTTTATTATGTACTTCCAGTTTGAATCATGTACAGGCTATAACCTTGGTTTACTATCTATAAAAATGTTTATTTGTTGACTATCACTTTGCAGGCTAACATGGCTTGCATATGAAGATTTGTCGAGTAAAGATGTTTTGTTCTTAAATTTTAATTCTGTATTTTATATTTCACTTTATTTGTAGTTACATTTCTAATTTACTTTTACTTACTCATATTTATTTGTATCAATATTTAAGTTATATTTCATATGGTTCATATGGTTTATGTACATTTATATTTATATTTTTGACTTACATTAATATCTATCTCTATGTTAATATTTTATATTAACAAGCTTTGATTTTATTTTGAACATTATTTTCTATATGTTGCATTTATATACTTATAACAAGAAAAGTATTTTCCCTTGATTATACAAGATAAATTTTACTTTAAATATTCTTAGGAGATTTTATTTTAAATCTCTAAATCAATCTCCCTTTCAAAATACAATTTATATAAATAAATAGGAAAAATTCCAAAATCATATTCATTTAAATATGATCAATTCACATTTTATATTTAATTAGATTAAACATCTATTAAAATAACCGGGGCCGAAATCCAGGGTCGTTACATTCCTCCCACCTTAAAAGAATTTCGTCCCCGAAATTTAAAACAAAGATAATTTAAACGCTGTTATACCAACCATTCAACATAGATATCATTCACACATTAGCAAACAACCAAACAGTCTATCCTAACTAACAACACTAGTTATCCAAACACAAATCTGGATAAACTTCCCTAAAATTACTCAGCGTTGCCTCTCAATGATCATTAATCCGAACCGGATTCCTGGCCACAGTCAAATTTGATTCAACTCCCAAATTCCTGAATTACCGGTTTAACAACTAATGACGAATCATGAACAAATTTCTAAGATGGGAGATATGGAATACACAATGAATTCCAGACATCCATTCTGCCAATTCAATTTTTAAAGCTACAGTACCAACACTTCCCAAATTTTATTGACCTCTTTATAGAATTTCAATTTCTATTTTAATCAGGCCCGTACGATGTACATATATCATTCGTACGCAATATCAATTCTGATCGCTCGCTCGATCACACAATTTTACTTCCGAACTAGTATCGTCCACCCGACTTCCTAGTGTGGACTCAGAACTAGTTTCTTGATCCGAAACTGTTATTCTCCTTGCATAGTCACAACTATGATAGAGAATTTCCAGAATCAATAAAAATCCATATCCATGGTTCGTCGTCGAAAATCGAGTGAAAAATCCTAACTCGGATCGATATATAATTATCTCGAAATTCTGTGCTCGAATCTGGATCAAAACGCTTATGCGAATAAAATAATATACGTACATCCCACGTATTTATATTCATTGATTATCAACCATATCAATTTTCTTTTATTCACATTATTTTGATTTTTATCCACTTGGAATGATTTTCTCAATATCAAATTTACTTAAGAATTTCACTCTTCATTTCTTAAGCATAATATGTACTCCTATATTATTACTCTACCATTTAGCTTTAATATCTTCTTATTTCAAATCTGAATTTCTGAATTTCCAATTCCATATGAATTCAATTTTTCTTAACTCTGAATATTGAATTTTTATTGACTATCTCCATTTATAACTAATTCCTATTATTATTTTTAAATTAGTTTCATTTATTAGTTTATTTTAATTTCCAATTTGAACTTGTTTTGTTGCTAAATTTTTGTATTTTTAATTCCTATCTTCCAAAATTTTGAAAAGTTTTAGCAGAGTTTCCTTTTTTTAGCATTACATATTTTCATAAGCACATATGTAAGGTCTCAATCCTTATCACAATTAATTTTAACCAATTCTCAAATCATTCTCTTCAGTTTATGTGATTTATAACTTACTTGCTTAAGAAAAACAAACTCATATTCAAAATCATCCTATTTTGCTTCAAATAATTCATAGAATTTTATCTATTCTTGTTTACTTCAAAACAACTCATTACTATATGCAATTTGACAATACTATTGTGAATAAATAGTTACTTAAGCTTCATAACAATTTTAAATCGATTCCAACTCAATTTACACTTGATTCTATCACAATTAATTTATTCACAATCCTTTCATTGCATTTTCTTTCATTTCAATCAGGTTTGATTCCAAACCATTTTATTAAACTCGACAACCAATGTTTTAAATAATCATCTCACAATTTACTCAAGTCATTTATTTTCTCCAAACTGTTCCACCCACAACTTTGGTTTATTCTATTTCACCAATTTTTTCTTTAAATCTTTGATTTGATTTTCCTTTAATCAAATCCCAACTATTTTCTAATTTGCTCGATTAGTTTATTCTTTTATCCATTTTTAAATTTTAATTTACATTAACAATTCATTATCGAATTTATTTGTAGCAAGGTCATTCAATTTATGCTTGAATTAGATTTATTTACAACTCACACCAATTCTATTTTACCCCAATTCAATACTTACCTATTTACTTAAAATTTTTATTCTATTCAATATTGTTTATAACTCAACTGAATTCATTTAAATTCAGTTTTATTTCAACTCAACTTCAGTTAAATTTAGCTACTTACCATACTTTAAATTATTTCTCAATATATGAGCTCAAAACTTATTTGTTTACTTAAAAGTTTATATTACTCGTTTGGGTCATTTCATCTTATAACCACAATTCCAGATTATATATATATAACACTTACCATCTTAAGGTATAAATTTCCACCTCACAATTACAATCATTTTACCTTCAAATTTTATATCCAATTAAGTTCATTTCCAACTTCAATTCCATTTAACTTATCACAGGTTAAACTCCAGTATATTTTCTTTGTTTTCATTTACTTAAGTTAAATTGTAAATTCCGGGATTAAAATTCCCGATCTCTTCTTATTAATATCAACTTTACCTTATAAGTTAATAGTTGATTCATTTAGACTTTTCACATTACTTAAATAGAATTTCTTAGAATTCAATTGCCCGGTTTCCATTTCCAAAACCATTTTGAAAGGATAACCACACTTACCCACTTGGTATATCAAATCAAATTTTCAAATTCCAAACACTTGTTTTCACCAAAACAATTTTTTTCCCTTTTTGAAATTTCTAAAACAACTTGTATACCCAACAAGCCAAAACAATATCATGACCAACTATCCTTGTAGCAATCCATCACTTTAGAAACTCGAAAATGAATACTGATGATGTGACCATCATCATCAGGATTATTTTCCAGCGACTGAAGTGAGTTCAGTGCTTTCTTGTTTCCACAATTTCTACCCAAACAATTTCCATTAAAAAATATTTTTCAAAACAATATTCCATTTTTGCCTTCAAATCTTTGAAAAAACATTTCAAAAATTTCCAAGATTTCAAATTCCCAAATCCCTTTGTTTAAATTCATTTAAACACCTTCAAATTTCCGGGACTTAAATTCTGTTTTAGTCTAATTTTAATTATATTCCTTTTTATTTAAACCTTACTTAGGTAATTTTATTTGGTTATAAACCACTCAAATTTTTAATATTTTTATTCAATTAGAGTATTAACAACCAATCATCCAAATATATATAATAATTTCAAAAAAAATTTCTTTTATATCAAATATAATTTTAGGTAAAATTATTTCATTTACCCTACTTAAAAAAATAATACTATGTCGGTCAATCTTGTTTAAGAGTTTAGGAATCCCTATCGATGAAATGGCGTCCCACACATCGACCAGAATCCATAAACACTCAACAGATAAGCCATCACAATATAAAAACAATTTTATATTCACTAACAAAAACGCGCTCATATCTATTTATACACTCAAACTCATTTTAGAGTACTACTAACTCTATTCTATGAGTAATCCTATCAGAGCCACGGTTATCACCAACCTATTCTCTGATACAAACTGTGACGACCCGCCCTTCTACTACCAGCAAGACGTATCATCATTAAGAAAGAAAGAGGTAGAAATAGAAAAGAAAGAGAAAGAAAGAACAACAACATCAGAATCTCACAGCGGAATGGAATAAAATATAATATATCATATAAATATTATATAGTTTTACATATATCAGAGTTATACAATATCAATACACATGACAGTCATATACATATATCTATCACTATATACATCAGAGATACATCATACATCAACTACTGACACAGCGGAACTAGATAGATAGCTACATACATCCGGAAACTCCTGCCCCAAGCTCCTCCAGAAATCAAAGTCCAAAACCTATCACTTGGCTACTCATAAAAATTTGAGTACCCAAGAGTTTATGAAAAACAAAATATAAACTCCGAGTCAGACATGGGTCTGGTATGAGCAAACGGTTTAAAGTTGTTTAACTTTGAAAAACATTTGAAAATAAAGGTATCACGTAAGACTACCCACAAAAAAATACGGGTAAATTTTTACCTTACGCTAACCAAAACATTTCATAGGAAATCCAGTGATATTATAATAGTGTCTAGGGTTTTCAAGTAAATAGAAAATAGCCAAAATTGTTACATCTATTAAATTCCAGCTACTAGCCACAAAAGTGGGTAATACAAATCAAAACCGTAGGGTCTCGTAGGGAAAATGGATTCCCAACAATGGCAGGGTTACTGGGGTACCGCCCGTCACAGTACGGGGCCTAGATCACCGTACCGAGGATCACTCCCGACCCCCTACAACACAAGGCCGGAACCATTCCTTACTGAACAGTCTCGAACAAGATAAAACCCGCAGTTGGCGCGACCAATCGCTCACTAAGCCGAAATATAAAAGGGACATCTAGACAGGGGAAATATCTTGTCCTGCTTGGGCATGACCCACCTAACCTTGCTGCATCTCCCCTGTTTTAGCCATTCCCAGTTGATGAGGCTTGAGGCTACGATTACCTTTAAAGAACATATCACTTAGAATGCTCATCGTCCGCTTGACGATGTGCTGAAAGCATTCAATCCATACAAGTTCGTTCCGGGTTCGAACGAAACCGAAGGCATTATCTCGTTACACTCATTTTGGAATCACCCTCAGAGTTAACGACGACAACCCTTGCATTCTGAAAACAACATCTCGATCTTCATTTCAGGATTTACGACCTAACGTTTAAATTGGATCGATGTGGTTTTCGGAGAATCAAAATTGATTCTTCCGATCCCGGTCTCATCGAAATCCAAATGCCATTTTAAGGGACAAGTTGTCTACTTAACTTAAACAGTTTTAATAATTTAAATTCAACAATTGAATTAACATAGCATTTATCACGGATAAACATATACAAGCATCATAGATATATCACGGCATATCAGAGAGCATCACAGAATATCATAAATTTAAACATCACAAACCAGACATTCTACATACACAACAATCCATAAGCAATCATTTAAATTCTCATTGCAATTAATTCGATTTAAAATCAATTACTTGAGAATTCATCACTTGATCCTGTTTGCTTAATCGTTGATTAACAGTTAATTACTTATTTCCTTTCAAATTATTTACTTTAATGAATCTTAACCAAATCAAATTATTAAGTCTTATTTATTTAATTACTTAATTAAATATTCCTTATACATTAATTAATAACCTTAATTGTTAATTAATGAAACTTAATTCCTTATTTGTTAACTACTAATTATTTAATTAATCATTTATTAATTCTAGCTTAAATTACTTAATTAATTAACTATTACCATCCATTAATCTACTTAAGTAGTTAATTGCCATTTCATAAATTACAAAATCTATGAACGAATCTCTAATTATAATTATTCTGAATTTCTATCTAAAATAATTAATTTGTATTAATTGTTCGACTTAATGTAACACTTAAAATTCTGCTTTAAATTTGGAAACTAACTTATTATTAATATAACCTCAAACGATAATTAATTTTACATTAACTTAAATTAATCACTTAAATTAAAACATTAGTTAAGAGTTTTAATGTTTGTTGTTCATTTACTAAGCAATTTAACTCGTATAAAGTTTAACTTAAATTGTCAAACATTTGTTAAATTTAAAATGTTGAAATCCTGATAAAACTCAAAATTCCTTAACCTCATTTTAATTTCAAATACTGCAGATAGACTAACCCCAAAGCTCCCCTGGTAAACCTGAGACCTTCTCTGCCTAGACCCGAGCATAACTCCGGGTTCACGCAAACATTCCGCGAGTTTTCCCCCCTGAATCTCCTTCTTCTTCTCTTTCTTAATTTCTCCCCTTTTCCTTTTTCAGTAAGTTTAAATTATTAACTTAAATCAAACTTCAGTAAAACCCACACTCGAACGTAAACAACTCGAAGGAAAGCCTACAACCACGCGAGCACGACTCAAAGCATTCGACTCTCCTCCTCGAATACAGTGCGCGACCCACGTAACTGAGTCAAAGAAGCGTATCACCGCCGCCAAACACGTGCACGGCGACATGGCTTGACTTCAACGAATGCCCACTATCCCAGCAAGTCACAAATCACCTCAAGATCCAATTTCAAACTAAAATTACCCATAAAAATCGAATTCGAAAGAAGAGCCCTACAGCTAGAACAACCGGTAATCACGACCATCAATAAAACGTCTCGCGATCGCCGTAGAGATCACCAGAGACGCCTAAATTTATCCCACCCCACGTCAACACTACAAGCTTCCATCCTCCTGATTCACGTGAAACTCGAACACGCCGAGATGACGAACTCGTCACATTACTGCCAAGTTCAAAACTTGATATAAAACCCTAAATTATCTAGTTCCTTAAATTTACTCAATGAAAAATTTATCTAATAATTTTCGCGGTATTCTTAATGTTTATACTGGCTTCGATTTAAATCTCAAACTTTTAAATTGATTCAGAAATTTTAAATTTGTAAAAATGCAAATTTTATTCAATTACTAACTGCTCCTAAATTACCCATCTAAAAATCTTCATTCTTGTATTAAAAATCATCATTTGCAGTAGGCCTTCATGTTATCATCTTGAGTTAGCATCCTGTAACCACTGAATTTATCATTTAATTCCTTGATCTCCTGTAAACCCACTTTCCAGCAGTATTTATGCACAAATCAAGTTCAATCTGCTTCGAAAACCTTGTTTGATGTTTAACCTCTTGTTTGAATAAAAACTTTACAATTGTTTTGATGAAATCACTTGAAATTGAATAATACTCAAATCTGATCAATATACAGTGTAACAATACATAAACACAGAATCATGTTCCAGAGAGAAAAAAGTAACAAGTACAAATACCCTATAATAAAGAAATCATATTTACTGATTTTAATTTAAACATAAAACTTAAAAATTTGTTTACTCACCTGAATGTATACAGAAAGCATTGAGTTTAAAACCTGTTGCCTTGAAACAGAAGTTGGAGACTGCCTTGAATCTAATAGTTTCTAATTTGAATTTAAGTTAAATTTGCTCTCAGGTTTCTATGATCAATTAAAGGTCTGCACGAACTCAACCAAAAGATGAATACACATACATATATAGAGGATAATAGGTGTCTAAGAGGAAGGCAGTAACTGGACCGTTGTTTTCTTTATTTTTATTTTTTTTGTGTTGAACAGATTTTCATTTACTGTAAAAAGATTTGTAATATATTTGCTTTTGAACAATAAGGTGGTTGAATGGATAGCAAGTACAAGTTTTGTTCACCAAATATGTTACATACTTATTATGTCATATTTGTTCTTAAATGTTTGTATGCAGACATAATTTTGCAGGTCAAAAATTTGGCTTGAGTGAGAAGCTTTGAATAAAGATCTTTATTTTTTTTATTATGTTACTTGTTTATTATCTTCTAGTTTGAAGTATAATATACATATTTGTTTTGCTGACACATACACTGCAGGTCAAAGACTTGAATGAAGAAAATCTTGATATAAATATTTGTTTTGCATACTAATTTAGTTCGACTTATTTTATCTTATTTTATGCTTTGTTCTTCTGCATATTTTTTTTTATTATGTACTTCCAGTTTGAATCATGTACAGGCTATAACCTTGGTTTACTACTATAAAAATGTTTATTTGTTGACTATCACTTTGCAGGCTAACATGGTTTGCATATGAAGATTTGTCGAGTAAAGATGTTTTGTTCTTAACTTTTAATTCTGTATTTTATATTTCACTTTATTTCTAGTTACATTTCTAATTTACTTTTACTTACTCATATTTATTTGTATCAATATTTAAGTTATATTTCATATGGTTCATATGGTTTATGTACATTTATATTTATATTTTTGACTTACATTAATACCTATCTCTATGTTAATATTTTATATTAACAAGCTTTGATTTTATTTTGAACATTATTTTCTATATGTTGCATTTATATACTTATAACAAGAAAAGTATTTTCCCTTGATTATACAAGATAAATTTTACTTTAAATATTCTTAGGAGATTTTATTTTAAATTTCCAAATCAATCTCCCTTTCAAAATACAATTTATATAAATAAATAGCAAAAACTCCAAAATGATATTCATTTAAATATGATCAATTCACATTTTATATTTAATTAGATTAAAAATTTATCAAAATAACCGGGGCTGAAATCCAGGGTCGTTACAATCATTATGTAAGCATACATAAACATTAGGTAATAATAACTATCAGTTCAAACATATACAAACTTTAACACTTGGCTAACTTGGGCCCACCAGATAACATACTAAAAATTAACCTAACATCTGTTTGATATTCATATTTAAGATTATCTATCCTTATTTATCGATTTAACATTTCCCGTCAGGACGATCTGTCCTAAACTATTTGTCAAATATCTTCCTTCTGGACGGTCTATCCTTAACGTAGTCATCTACCATGTTCACCTAGGACTAATTGTTTTCTGGGCTTACAAATAGCCTATATGTATACAACATATATTCCTTTCGGTATGTAATCATAATTTTAGTCTACCTTTGACCAAGCCCTACACATTGGAATTTCGGACTACAATTAGCTAAGGCTACAAGCTAATGTATAGGGTGCGACCCCATACTAGTCCCGTCTGGTTTTCGAATAGCTAGTCATTTATACTTAAGGATCCCCTCCCATAATTTTCTCGGAAAACAATTTCAAAATGATTTAAACCTTTAAATCAAACTTCAAACAAGGAAAAGGAACATGTCTTTATAATTTACTCAAATCATATTACCATGTTAGATATATATCCATTACTCAAAACTTAATTGATGAAAACACTTTACCATTAGAAAGAACCTCTTTCCAAACTTTGAAATTACTTCCTTCAAAATCAATGTTGAAATCTTTCGTAAACATATCTATAACCTTTCGAATTTATTCAAAGCATACATTTCGAAAGCCTTCAACTTTAGACATTTTAAAATCACTTTAAGTCGTTGCCTTAGAAAAACCTTGGGAAAATCTTCCATCAAAAACCTTTAGAAAACATTTGGAAACTGTTCAAAATAGATCTAGGAATAAACCTTTCAAATGCTTAAAACCTTTTAAAACACAAACCTTTCGAAGGTATACTGGGTTCAACTTAAAACAATCTTGAAACTAGTCTTTTAAAACTTTTCGTCCATATCAAAGCTACCTTCTGAAAGCCTTAGGTTATACTTTAGAAAACAAGGGCAATCACCTATGTCCAAAGCTTCCCCCCGAAAGAATTAGAGAAATGGCTAATTATAAAAAGAGATAAACGTTTTGGCTAGGTCGTAAGGTTCAAAGTAAAACCTTTTGTAAAATAGTGGAAACCCTTCGACTGTGCCGGAAGATTTGAAAACAAAGTAAAGGCGGTAGCTGCTACAACCTATCGACTACGTTGGAATGTTTTAAAGTCTTTCTTTAAATAACTTGGCCTGGTTGGAAGTGACCAAATCATAAGCTTTAATTTGAAATAAAGAAGGAATTTTTTTTACTCATAAGACAATTATATTCCCACCTTTTAGGCCACCAACCTTTCGTCTTAGATGTTTTGGCCATATTCACTTCATTACATACCAATTACTCGATATCCTATGCATTTAACTTTGTCCTTATCGAAAGCTAACCTTTCGACTGATATGAAAGTTCTGGGCGGAGGGCACACTGCCATATAGGTTGGAACATGGAAAAAGGGAGGCTTTTTTTAAAAAATTAAAAAGGAAACTTTTCAAATAACCAGCTTTTGTTTGTCAAATTTTCACTGGTCAATAAAATACTTTTTGGAATTTTGCCGTCGTGGTTACCAGAATTTATAAAACATTTTATTTTGCAAAATGCACCTTCTCCTCTATAAATATATAAAACATTTAAGTTCCATCCTTAAGTAATTTTATATATCCTTCGAATGACTTAGGAAAATTCTAGAAAAATCCTAAAAAATATATTTTAAAATATTTCCTAACATAATAAAATCTCAAACCCAAAGATTTATTATTTAAGATGAAAATAATTTAAAACCCCATAAACAATTTTCTTCATTCGAAAATTCATATAAAATAAGTCAAAAAATTATGAAAATCAAAAGCCATCTCTAAAATTTTATTCCAGAGCTATATCTAATTTTCCAAAGTATTCGGATGTCATTAACTAGGGTTTTCGTGCTAAACATATCTTAAGACATGAATAAACATTTATAATTTCACCAACTATAAAATATATATCTTAAAACATCAAACATGGAAATATTGTAGCAAAAACATTTTGGATCTAACAATAAAAACAAAAACCAAAATATTAGGGATATAGTAATTATTCACCTTAGCTTTATAGATTGTAGATGAGATCTTTCAGTGTTGAATTAGTTGATTCCTTCTTTCCTCTTGAATCTTAGCTTTCTTCTTCTCTTGAAAGTGGGAATTAGTGGTCGGCCTTAGAATTTTTTTTTTAACGAAATGAGAGTAATGAACGTGAGTTATCCATCTCCTAAACGTTTAAGGTATAAGTTTTTGCTATTTTCCAAAATACCCTTCTTATTTGCTAACACCTTACTTAGTGTTATTTCA
Source organism: Allium cepa (assembly GCA_030765085.1). NCBI lineage: Eukaryota > Viridiplantae > Streptophyta > Magnoliopsida > Asparagales > Amaryllidaceae > Allium > Allium cepa. Next base: position 703,705,480 of record CM060938.1, on the reverse strand, counting down.
TTTTAGTTAACCCCTTTTTATATGGCACGGTTACCTCTAGCTAATCAAATCTCCATCTATTAGTCTTTTCATTTTTAATTTAATTTAACTAATTAATGTATTAAATAAGGTTATAAAATATATGGGGTGTTAAAGTGACGTAGGAGAAGAAATACTTAAAAGCCTATTTATTTATACTTTATAATTATTCTTCTATGCCCAACCTGCCCTATTTGTCTAAATCTGATTGGCTGTCATATTACCTTTTTCCAAAGTGCTGCCAACTTCCCTAATTTTGCAATTTAAAATATATTTGCAAATGGCCCATTCCCCTCTATAATTATGTAAAATATTTATGTCCCATTCCTTAAATAATTTTATACAATCATTAAACCACATTGGGAAAATCTTGAAAATTTCCATAAAATCACTTTGTATATGTTCTCTAACATTTAAAAATTTCAGATCCAAATTATTAATTATTTTCGCCTAATTAATTTATAATCCAATTTAACATTATTTTTACTAGAAAATTCATATTAAATCCTCAAAAATTCCAAAAAATCTGAAAATTGGAACCCATCTCTACAATATCTTTGTAGATCTTAATCAAAATTTGCAAGGCAATTGAGTCTCATTTAAAAGGGTTTCATCTCAAAACATATCGTAAAATCCATATGAACATACATTAATCACCAACATGTATATATAAAGTCATTTTATCATTCAAAAACAAGGCAAGCCATTGCAAAATATTCGAGTTTAACCTTAATACCAAAACCAATAAAAATTAGAGATGTAAATATTATTCACCTTTGCTTTAGAGATTAAAGGAGCTTGTGATTTTAATGGATTTTATTTGTATTAGCTTTTCCTTTAGCTTTTCGTAGTTTTCTTTTCTCCTATCCTTTTTAATGGTGGTCTGCCTCTTTTATAAAAAATTTGAAATGATTTGAATGTGTAAACTATATGGCCAAGGTTTCGAGATATAGGAATGGCCCTTTTCCCGTATTACCCCTCCTCTAATTCATTTTAAACCCTTCTTTTAATTCATTGGTTTAAAATGAATTAGAGGAGGGGTAATATAGTAATACTTAATCCTTTCGAAAGTATTTTAGGTTCAATTTAAATCTCAATCCCATAATCAGCATACTATTTTATCTAGTTTAACTAAATAATTCTTCTAAATAATGTTACCAAAAATCTGGGGTGTTATAGAAACCAAAGGTTCCAAAGGGGTTAAGGTATTACTTTATTTTTAAATTAAAATTACGCCTGCTTGCTTTCAACTAAAATGGCTTTCGACTAAGTAGCTTTCGACTTGGTTTGCTTTTGAGTTGGTCAAATGGTTTTAAAGGGAATGGTTTCAATTTGGTTGCACTTATGTTTTAAGTGATTGCTTTCGACCGAGTCAAAGCCTTTCTGCTGCCGCTTCCTACCTTCCAACCTAGATGGTTTCGAAAGGTGTTTTTTTCTAGAAATATGGCCACCACTACAATGCTTTTAAATGGATTATTTCGACCCCACACTTCATTACTTAGGAAATAGTTTCGAAGCAGATGCTTTCGACTTAAATGTTTTTAAGACCCCTTTTCTATAATTGAAGTAAAACCAAAATGATTTAGAAAGAATAGTTCTAAAATGTTTCAAAATTGATGCTTTCGACTTTAATGGGTTTTAGATCATTTTGTTGTACTTGAAGGAAGAATCCAAATAGTTTCGATCGAGATTTTTTTCAAAGGATTCAAAGGGGAAATTTTTTGAATGGCTTCCAATGGTTTCCAAATGTCTTCAGTTGAACCTAAAATGCTTTCAAAAGGATTAAGTTTTAACTATTTCAAAAGGTTTTAAATGAATGGCTTCAAAAGGGGTGGTTCCCCAGGGTTTCGAATGGGTTAAAAGGAAGGGTTTTTCCTATGTTTTCGAAAGGCAACATTCAAAAGGTTTTAAAGGAGGATGTCTGATGTTTGAAGATTTTAGGGAAAAGAAAGGAAAGGTTTTTCCAATGTTATCAAAAGGCAATATTTAATGTTTTCGAAAGGGTCTTTAAATGGTTTCGAGGGGATTACCTTTAATGGTTTCGAAAGGGTTTTTAATGGTTTAATCAAAGGTTTTGAATGTATTATGTAGGCAATGTGGCCTAAGTATTTTCAAGTTATAAAGGGTTTTATTGGAAGGATAATTAATCCTTATTAAATCTCATCAACATTACTTTGAGTACAGTATATATAACATGGCAAAATAGCTTAGATTAAAGCAAAGAAAATATTTTCTTTGTATAAGTATGATTTAAAAGGTTAAATTATTTTGAACAGGTTTTCAAGGAAAATAAAAAGGGTAGTTAAGCCTAAGAAAATGATCTAGGCAGTTAGTTTAGTTTGCAGGCTGTCAGCCTAGATATTGGACAACTATTCCACTTTTTGGACAGTCAGCCTATTTGTATGCATAGATAGTCTATTGGTAGCATAACGACCTTGCAATTATGTTGTAGATAGATAGTCTACTTAATACCTATTTTTGGGTAGATAGTCCATTTATTAGCATAACGGATATTGCTATTTTGATATAATCAGTTGGATTAACCAGTTTTGTTGCATGAACAGATTTGCAAAATATATGTTTTAAAGAGGATATTTGTGAGCTAATACCTATTCGGCTAAGCGGCATGGTCTCACTTCATATCAATAAACCAGGATGTAACAGAATTATTCACAGCAGGCTTTATGTCTGACTCAAAGTTTTTATTTCCCCTTAAACTCTTGGGTACTTAAATTTGATTTGAGTTAGCTAAGGGTTAAGGTTATAGAAATTTTGGGTGAATAAAGCTTCGAGAGACCCGTAGATGGCTGACGAATAGCTAATTAGGAGTTCAGATTCTTTTGTTTATTTTCGCTGTATATTATGTCAGATATGACTATATTGCTTTGATCAACTAAGAGGCGTCATCATATATCGCTCTTGGAATAATTTTGTATTAATTATAATTAATCTTTATCTGGGAAACATATGGGACTATGTAATTTGGATATGAATTGGGTTCGAAATATAATCAGTAAAATGCCGTTTTTCGAAATCTATGATTTTGTTCATATTCAAATGTTGCTGATATTATGATACCATTATCACTACCATATTTTGTCACCAGAAGTTAATACCATGGAAGACTATAGCATCATTAGCGCTTAGCTTTTGGCCTCTAGATATAGGATGTTACAACTTAGTATCAGAGCATGTTTTATGAAAAACTTTAAACTAGATATAATACTATGGAATTAGAGTAAGATTAAGATATGGAATAACGCTGTAGTAACATGCTTGTATTTGCTATATATAAGTATACGTTTTGTCTCCAATCTCCTATCCTTGTTAGTTTATTTTCTGTATCTCATAAGGTTTAAATACAGATATGAAAGCAAGAAAAGGAAAAGTTAACCCAAGAGGGGATGGCACCGATAGAAATGTCAGACCTACTACAGGGAGAACCCAAGGTCAGGTACAAGCAGAGAATATATGTGCTGGAATCCCACCAGTGGACATGGGAGCTATGTATCAGTTTTTTGTTGATATGATGCAAGCTAGAGTTATAGCTGGAATGTAGGACGAGAAGATATACGGGTTGGTGTTTCGAAAGTTCCATTAGTTAACCATTATGCTAAGTTGAGCAGAGATTACGCTAAGTTTGGGTGGAAGTCATTTGTAGGGACAGAGGATGATATAGAAGTGGAAAATTGGTCGTTGCACTACGAAAGGTTTTTCGTAGACTTGGGGCTCAATGATGAGCAAAAGAGGAGGTTGGCATCCAGACAGCTTTAGGGAGAAGCTTTGTTTTGGTGGAATAGTGTAACGGCTGGTATGGTGAAGGAAACTTTGTCATAGGAAGATTTCAAGGGAAGGTTCCAGAAGAGGTTTATGTTTGCAAAGCCAAAGTCAACTCTGATAAGGAAGTTTGCTGAGTTAGTGTAGGGGGAGACGTCTTTTTTGGAGTAAGCTAGAAAGTTTGAGGAGTTTTCCCGATATCGGTATGCATCAGTTCATACAGTCATAAAGAGGAATGAGAAGTTTATCATGGGTTTAAGCCTGAGTTAGCTAGGGCCACATTACCTCATATTGGAGATCCTTCTAACTATGTAGTGGAGATGGCCTTAAGGCATAAGGAGATTTTTGTTTTTCTACAGAAGAGTAAGGCGAATGAAGTCTAGGTTAGGCAGAACTAGAAGAGGAAGTTCTTTCCAAAGAAAGGCGCTTGGAAGGGTAGAGCAGCTAAGAAAGGGGAAGTCTAAGACTGTTTGCTTCAAGTGCGACAAGGGGCACTTTGCTAATGAGTGTCATGTTCGGAAGGCAAAGTTGGTGGCTGGAAAAAAGAATGTCCGGTGCTTCAACCGTGACCAGATTAGCTATTATAAGAGCCTGTGGAAGGAGCCCGCTTAGAATGGAAAGGGCAAGGAGTATGCATTAGAACCTACTACTCTAAGCCAACAACTCAGAAGAAAGAAAAGGCGGTTTTAAGAGATATTCTTTAGATTCATCATATGTCTATTAGCAATGTATTTGATATTGGTGCTTTGCACTCTTTTATATTTAGATGTTCGATAGATAAGCTTAAAATAGAACACACATATTTAGTTACTTCCTTACGGGTTATGAATCCAATAGGAGGGTATGCAACTCTAGGGTTGTGGTGTAACCAGTTAGAGTTTGACCTATTAGGTCATACTTCTGTTTGCAGCTTGCGTGTGTTTTATTTTATGGGGTTTGGGGTTATTCTTGGGATGGATTGGTTAAGTGAATATGACGCTAGGATATTTTGCTAGGATATGAAAATATCGCTTTGACACCTAGATTGTAGTGACATGATTGCTTATGCCGCAAAAGGTTCTAGCGGTGAAGTGAACGCCTTATTGGGTGCTACGGAATTGGATGATGTTTTTAGTCGAGTTTTGGTGGTTAGAGAATCTATTGATGTTTTAGAGCCTATAGTTGGATTACTGCCGAAACAAGCCATTGAGTTTCGGATTGATTTGGTCCCAGTGGCTGAACCAATGAGTAGGTCGCCGAATAGGATGACTCCTATAGAGATGAGGGAGTTGAAGATGCAGTTGGTCAACTTGGAAACCAAGAGTTTTATCACGCAGAGTAGTTCGCCTTGGGGGCATCTGTAGTTTTTTCTAAGAAGCCGGAATGATCGTTAAGGTTATGTATCGATTATCGTAAGCTGAATGAGATGCTAACAAGATTTCTTGCTAGCATACCCATGCTTTTATAAGATAACTCTATTTGGATATAATCTTTTCTTTGGGAGATTTCTGCTAATGAAAGCATATCTTTCAAAGAGAATGACTTGGTCAAAAGGATTTGAGGAAACAACTCTAGTTTAATAGTCTACAATCCACTCTATTTCGATTTAAGCATTTCTATAACACATGCTTTCAACATAATCGACACCTCATCATCACTTTGATTTTCACCACTGAGAATAGATTCTAATGATGATGTGTTTCGATTGGGAGTGCTTAATTCGATCTTACATATGGCATTGACCAAAGGAGATTATGAGAATAGGTTAAATTATGTGCAACTGAACATTATTCAAGCTAACGACCTTAATGATCTTCCATGTCGCCATTATCCATTATAAACAAGCTATCTCCATTTTATATTCAAAAAGAGTTATATGAAATTGAGCTTTCTCCCCAAATCGATTTAGGGATTTTTCTAAGTATAATTATCACTATGAAAGTTGAGTAAAGAAAATGAGTTCAATCATCCAGTAACCCCTCCCATATACTGGACCTCCTGGGTCTTATTTATAGATGCAAGTCAGCCTCTTTTCGCTCCTTTACTTTCGACTAGGTCAAAAGAAGTCCTTTTATATGCCACCTCAAAACTTTTGACATGATCGTAAGGTCATGAGCTTCTCAATGTCGTCGAAAGGTATTCTCTTGTGCTTCCTGGTTCTATTTTGCTTCTTTGCCTTCGAGTAGGTCGAAAGTCTTCACCTTATATGTTGTTTTGATCCTTTTGTCCTAGTCGAAAGTTGTGCCACCTTCCGACATTGTTACAAGCTACGTTCCCTTTCAATTATGTCAAAGGCTATGTTTCCGTTCAATGTTGTCGAAGGCTATGTTCCACTTCACTGTTGTCCAAATACATTTTCCCCTTCGATGTTGTCGAGAGTCGTGTTTCCTTTCAAAGTTGTCGAAGGATTTGCTTCCTTTCGACGTTGTTGAAAGGTGTTCTTGTTATACTCTAGCGGATTATTCATTCTCTACTAACTTTCGACCTGGTCGAAAGCCATGCCTCCTTTCGACGTTCTCGAAATGTCCTTTATTATTCTTTTTCCTTTGTTATTTTCTTAGCATTATTTTCTTCATAACCCCTTTTGACATTGTCAAAAGGTTTCCTAGATGGATCTTTGAATGGTTTGAAAGGCTTGCTATGCTTTCAAAACGGTTACTATGCAGGTGAAGCCTTTGATCACAGAAGATTTAACACGTATTTTGGGTTAACATGTCCATGCCTTCAAAAGAGATTCTAAAGTCAACATTTCTTATTTATCTATGTCTAAAGGTTGGTAGTGGCGGAAGGGTCCTATCTGTTTCCATCTGGGTCGAAGGCCTTTGAAGTGTATGAATAGTTGGAGCATTCGACTCCTTCGATATTTGCTTAATGACTTTGAATCATCCTTTTTGCATTCTTCATGATGACTTAGTCTGTCTCTTCATCGAAATCTCTAGCTTATTAACTTTCTTTTGTATTTCAGCCATCGAGTAGATTTTATAGCTAACATATACCCCTGCTTTTATGAAAGAAGCTTTTGTTCTTTAGGACAAAATTTTATAAATTTCTCACTCTTTATAACTTTATTTTTCTTGCAAAATCCAAAGTGAGTGATATTTTCTATTGTTAGCTCATTATAATACTTATAAGCATGCTTACTAATAGATCAGCATATTAATGTTTTCATATTTATACAATTAATTGATCGTAATCAAGATTCAATAGATATGAGTCTTGTAATCGAAAGCTACTATTGCATATAACAAATGTTGTCTTTGATTTCCTTGTGGGAAATAGCCATTAGCTGCAAATATGGGCAATAAGTTATTGTATGAAAATAAGTCTTTGTAACCCATCCACTATAATATTTATTTGGAAATTTTCCTAGAGATTCGAATGATCTTGAAGTCCTCTTTCAGATGTTGGTGAGCCTTATTTAGAGTTAAAAAATGTTAATTCTAAATTAGGAATTAAAAAGACCAGCTTGAAATTTCTGGTTGTAAGTAGCAATCTCAATTCTATTACTTTATTCCCCAGATTTGGCATTTGATAGAATTTAGAAAACAATGAAATTTAACCCAGATTAGGGTGTTAACTTGCAAAATTTGCAAGTTAATAATGATATATCAAGAATCCTGATGACATTATCCAAAAATAGCACTATTAATGGCATATACGAACTCAGATTCGGGCATTTATGGTCGATTAACCAAGAATCAGTATAACTATCTTCATATTAAGATCCGACCCCAGATCAAGGCATATGTCGAACAACTATCTTTGTGAATAGAGTCTTCAGCCCAGATTCAGGCATTTAGGATGAATAGGAATATAAAGGTCATGCACCAAATTTAGGGTTGACTTAAGCGGCTGTCTGGATAACTAGATTCAGATACACTATGATAATTAATGGTAAACAGAGACCTAAAACCTAGATTCGGGTACTAAATAGTGGATTTTTAAAATGAATATACCAAAACCCAGATTTGGGTATTTAATTGATCTCACTTAGATATATAAATCCATATTCAGGTATTACTAGATGAAACTTCAATATGAGAGATCCAAAACCCTTAGTCGGCTATTAATAGTCGTTGTTTAGAAATGAGAGTCCTGAAACCCAGATTCGAGAAATAATGAGCGAAGTTTACTTTCATTCCATTGCTTCTGTCTTCGTTAACATGCATGAAAATTTAAGATATTGAATATACATTGAAATAATATGATTGGCTGCCTCTCTAACTAGGACGCCTTAGTCCATGATCGGATATACTTTTTCTTGGGCTTGAACATCTTAGTTCATGATTAGATGAACCTCTCCTTGGGTTTCGCCATCTCAGTCCTTTACTGAATAAGCCTCCCCTTATGCCAGGACATCTTAGTCCATTATTGAATGGCCCTCTTCTCGGGCTTGGACATCTTAGTTCATTAATTGCTGCGCCTCTTCTTGGGACTTGGATTTCTTAGTCCTTTGTTATCTGGTGCTCTTGGCTAGCTCATCATAGATTCTGGAACCAAGGACATACACGACCACCCTCTAGGAGGCCCCTGCCCCTAGACCATTTACGGCACGGACATGAGCTTGTTTAGTGCTTTACCCAGCCATCTTATGGCACAGATAAATTCTTACTCCATCCTCCCTTCATGAGGTGCCTTACCCTGGCCCTTTTGCAGCGTGGATACGAGCTTGTTTGGTGCTTTACTCTAGCTATCTTATGGCGCGAATAAAGGCTTACTTCATCCTCTCTCCAGGAGCTTCCTTGACCTGAGGCGTGGCCAAGAGCTTGTCCGGTTCTTCAACCTAGCATCTTATGGCTCGACTAAAGGCTTACCCACCTACCTCTAGGAGGTGCGCTGCCCTGGCCATCTCGGCATGGAAATAGGCTTTTCTACCAACTATAGTAGACTACCATCTTAGGTAGTATCCAAATTTAAGGAGCACTTAACTCCAGACCATGTAGATTTTCTCTTTTCAAAAATTAGCTCTTTATTGATTCATTTTTGGAAAATACGGCCTTAAATGCTCGACATTCGATGTCCTAGGCACCATATTGCCATATGGGTGCACTGTTTGTAGGCGTCTGGAGGGATTACTTTGCAAATGACTAATGGTCCCTCCTAGTTTGGTCCCAGGGGTCCATCGGCAAGATTCTTCATATTGGACATTAATCTACGGAGTACAAAGTTTACCTCACGAAATGATCATGTTTTTACTCTTAAATTGTAATACTTCAAGATTCTTCACAGATATTCGACTGTTCTTAACACTGCTTCATTTCTTAATTCATGTATAAAATATGATGATTCTCTTATTAACTATTAATTCTTATCAAATGCATAGGAAATTCACTAGTGTGAGAGTATTTCAATCTCGACTCGTAGCGTTGCCTCACAATGATATGTCAAAGAATATGGGGTATGTCCTATTACTGTCTTAGCAGATGTCTGGTAAGTCGTAGCACTAATGGCACCTCTTCGACCCAATTTCCTATTGGCTTATTCACTTGCTTTTTTAGAATTATTTTTATGGTTTTATTTGCAGCCTCAACTGCCTCATTAGCTTTTGGATGTCCAACAAATGAACAACTTCTAATAATCCCATTTTCATGGCAGAACTGAGAGAATTCTTATCCCTCAATTTACGTTCCATTGTCAGAAATTATTTTTTAGGGAATTCCAAACTTGGTTATGTTGTTCTTGATAACAAATCTCAATATTTTCCCAAAAACTGATGTTCGGAAGTGGTGCAGCTTCAACTCACTTGTTAAAATAGTCAATTTCCACTACAACATATTTCGCTCCTTCCTTTGAAATTGGTAATGGTTCGATCAAATCTATTCCCCATACAACGAAGATCCATGGACTTGTGATTGGAGTTAATTGACTTGGGCAACCTTGGTATCTTTGAATATTTCTAGCATTTATCGCATCTTTTCACATAATCTATGGCCTGGTTTACCATATGGGGCCTGTAAGATCCTTGCCTCGTTATTTTCCTTGCAAGCTTTGTTCCATTTGAATGGTCGCTACAAAATCCTTCGCATGCTTTAGCCATTAATTTTACTCCATAATTCAAGCTTACATACCTAAGATGAGGAAGATCATACCCCCTTTTTATAAAGGATTCGGTTCATCATAACAAAGGTAGGTGCTTATCTCTTGATTTTTCTCGCTTCTTCTTTATTGGATGGTAGTATCCCTTTAACTAAATAATCAACAATGGGTGAAATCCATGCATCATCATATGTGCTATTTGGCTTTTTTTGGCTCATCCTTTCTTCTGTCAACTCTTGACCACTTTCATTTTCACTCCTTTTTGAGACTTTGCTTGGGATCTTATCATAACAAGCAACTCTTTCCTCTACTCGGATGTGTCCTCTTCGATACTAGGCTTTTCATGGTATTCGACGTGGAAAATTCAGCTCTTTGGGGTTCCCATTAAGTTGGTGAACTTTGCTAAATAATCTTCCTGTGCATTCTCTGCTCTTGGAACTTGATTTATCAAAAAATCCTCAAACAAAGTAAGCATTTATAATATATTCTTCACATGTAAAGATAGCTTAGGGTCTTTTGTTTCGTAGGATTGCTTTAATTGATTTACTATCAGCTGAGAGTAGCTTAATATATGTTTTTGTGGATTTTTAATTCTAGTGCAAAATTTAATCGTGCTACTGTTGATTCATATTCTGCCACATTGTTCGTCATAGGAAATCCCAGTTTCATGTGTTTGCACCAAAGTTGGTCATAAAACCCATGATAGATTTGTATAGCGAAAAAAATGAAGAAATCAAATGGAAAAAGAGGAATAACACTATACATTGCAAGACAAAGCAATAAAAAGTAAAAACAACAAGATTTATAGTGGTTTGGCATTGATTGCCTATGTCCACTATGAATATTATATTTCTTTCTTTATTAGTCACTCGATTATAGATAATATTCATAGGGAGAAGCCTGAATACAAGTAGGAGCAAAGAGAAAGTGAGTACAAAAAATAGTAGAATCTTCCTTACGTTCTCGAAGAAGATCCCCAAAAGTGGTCCCCAACCCCTGTATTTATAGATGGAGGTAGCATGATGTCTCAGAGCTTAGACTTCCCTTTGGTCACTTGGGCCCATCACCAAGAGAACTCAACCCAACATTGCTAGGTTGACAATGCCGACTTGATAGTGCCGACCTGATAATGCCAACCCAACAAGGCCGATCGCATAATACCGATCGCTCCCTGTACGTCGACCCAAGATCTAAACATGCTGGCCACTCCAAACATGCGGAACACTTCAAACATCCTGACCGCTCCAAACATGCTGACTAGGAGTATCTCAACCATACGCCCTTGGCTCTTTATACCATTCCGAGTGCAAGCATATGGAACACCGACCCAGGCTTCATCTTATACCATTTTTTTGCCAACCCCTCCAAGCTATTCCAATCCTATGGATATTACAATATGTTCCAAGCTTCTACCGACCCCTTAAAGCTATGCCGATCCAAAGTGACACTGGCCTCTAGTTGTATGCCAATCGTTATGCCGATCCCAAATAGTTATATCGATCCCTTGCATTTCTTACAACCGACCCGAATACTGACCTAGAGTAAATACAACATTGACCCGAAGCAGGAGCCATGCTGACCCGAATTAAAACCATAGGCAACTCACCCTTTTCAAAAATCTATAACTCAAATACTCTATGTCCTTTACGCTTCGACCATGCTCCTATTAATAATCAATTCTGATCCCTGAAATTACCTTTTTGTAACCGTGCCAAGGCAACGGGTAACATTTGCCCCCCAAAGTGCATCTTGTGAATAACACGATGCACTTTGAATCAGTGAATAATCCACTTTTCTAGTGGGCAAGCTTGTTCAAGTCATTAACTTATCGTTGTTTTCCCTAACCTTTGATGAACTCTCCTCTCATTTTAAAGTACGAGTTTAGTCATATGTAGCCTTAGGGCTTTCCTGATATAACTTTCAAAGGTCGAATCCGTATGAACCTTTTCAATCTTACGATCACCTTCTATGTAAGCATATCTTTTTTTTCCACTCTCTTTTTTTGTTTACATATACATCATCAACCTACTATTTTACACTATTTTACCATTGCAATATACATGCACTTATTTAAGTATGTCAATACTGATCCCAGCTACATATGCCGACCCCTTCTCTATTCAAGCAAGAGTGGTTCTACGTGCGATGTCCTTCTAGATTCGCAAGAAGGTGGTTGGAAGGACGTAAGTTTTATTCCTGTTTCCGCCCTTAATTTAAGGACTTAATTCACATCTCTCTAATCACACAAACTCATTCAATTCTTTCAGGTGCTCACCCTCAGCCCGAAGGTGTTAGATATTCCATGGCAGTTGAGGCTATCCATGCTACTTCGGTAGAGGATCGAGATATCAAATTGTTAGTCATTGATGAGCTGCTCTCGCTATTTGGCCTACTACAAGATGGCCCCACAATTGGCCTTCTAGGAAGTAGAGCAATCTCAAGGGAAACTACCGATAGGAGGAGAGAAAAGTCAATCCCATGGTGCCCCTTATTGAAGGAGTCCATGAAGGTACCGAGGAAGGGGAGATCAAAGAAATAGAAGCCCCAAGGCTTAATGATGAAAACACTTGTCTTGGACAAGCGCTAGCAACCAATGCTCCTCACACAAGCCAGCTGCATCCTTCTTTGAAAAAGAAAATGAGTCTTGCGTATAGAATTAAAAAGAGGAAAATCGGGGAGACCTCAAAATTCGTTATAACTCCCATTGAGAAGGGTTCATCTTCCCAACAAATGGAAAGCTCGCTGGCGGGACTCTCTGACATCTCTATTCCTGGAAACCTATTAAACTACGACTTCACTAACCTTGGTGTCGAATGGCTTAACTCTACTGCAAGAAGAGGTGAAGGCAAGCAACTTCCCAATCAAGGAGAACGAACTCCTATGAGTGAAGAAAACATCACTGATCTGTTGGGGGGATGCTCTTGGACACACACAAGAACTTACAACCCACCATTCATTTGCACTCTACTTTTTATGTGGAATCTACTAGCATATGCTCATTTAACCCGATTTACAGGCAGAATTTCTCGTTCTCACGGCTTCGATCACCTTCATGGCACTTCAATCTTCCACTACTCAGGCCGAGATTCCAAGTCTGAAAAACATCAATATAGAGATGAAGGCTGGGAGAGGGATTCTCATTTAGGTGAATTATCTTCATATTCCAAAAGGAAATCTTAGGGTTATACTTCACATCAAAGAAATCCTATGAATCCTCCTACGCATGGTGGAGACTAGCCCACACACCGAAGCTCTTAGTTCGATGCTCCCCGCAACAGGCATTCCGGCTCCTCAAGCACTAGACAGTATCGTGAGAATCGTAAGCAAACATTGATTTCAACTAAAGAAATTCCTCCAGCTGTTGCTCACGACACAACTATGGTGGAGAAATTAGCCAAACTCAAAGCCACCTTTCCAATTTTATGTGATGGACTAAAGTTCCTCCCGATTATACATCCCATCCATGGGACTGCCAAAGTAGATTCGCTTGCATGCATGAATGAGGTATATGTACAACATGCGGCGTTCATACACTTGGTTGAAAAAGTCTCAAAGGTTTCTGTTGAACGTCAACATGAGATCGACCGATTAAAGGTCATTCATGACAAGGACATCATAAAGTGTTTGGATAGCGAATTGATCTCATTCAAAGCCCAACTTGAGGATGCAAAAAAGAGTGTCAAAGAGACGATCGAGGCAGTTAGTCACTTAGAGGCTAACCATAAAAATGAATTAAATGACGCAATCCAATGAGCGGCACTTTTATGTGAAAAAGGACTCCTTGCAGAAGGAAAAAGACACTCTAACCCGCCATGTGGAGGTGTTAGAGAAACTGAAATCTAAGCAAAAGGAGGAGAAAATAGAAGCGCAAGAGTTGTTGTAGAAATATTGCAAGGAAATCATCAAGACAGGAAATTCTAAGGCAAAGCTCGATGAGGAATTCTCCCATATTAAAGCGTTGAAGAAAACCACTAGCGAAGAGGGAAAGAAGCAGTACTCACTGAAGCCAACTCCCGAATTTAGGCATCGACCGAATTTGGTAGGGAGGAAATCAAGTGCTTGTTTGACCCACTCATCTCTCAATATAATGCAAGGGTTCTCATCCATCATGATTTAACCTTCTTAGGCGACGAATATCTCGAGTCACTGAAGAAGTCTGGAACACCCTTATTAAGATCAAGAAAGTGGAGTCGGGCATGATGGCACTCGTAAAAGAAGTGCCCCATAGGAACGAGCAATTCGACTTGGTTGCTGCAAAGCTTTAGTTTTGCAAGGCTTCCATGCTGCTTAAGAAAAAGGAGATATCGTCGGGTCATTAGGTATTGAGCCCTAGGGTCCTTTTCCTATTCAACCGATTAGAACTTCATCTTCCCAACATCTCTAGCAACACATCAGTTATGACCAGGAGAAACTTGGACTTGGCATTCACTCATTATACCCAATCATTGAAGGGAGCACTCCTATGAACGTTGAAACCAACTGGATGCTGGTACTATCCTTTTATCTTTACAATCTAAAACGCTATCATTCTCGATGAATGATAGGTCACAATCTAACATTTTCCTTTCGTGAAACCCTATAGGCCATCCTGTCTGGAGTCAACTCCAAGGAACGATGTCACCACAGAGCAGGATGATAAAGATGCCGTGGCAATAGCTATTGGGGACATTCGTCGTCCGGATGCTTAAGTGATTGGGGAGCTTGACGAGGATATGCATGAAGAACCATTATTTGCAAAGGAGCAAGATGATGTTATGATATTGAGCTCTTTTGAGCACACCGCCAAGTTCAGTCTAAAGGAGCAGATTGAAAAGGAGGAGAAGGCAAAGCTCAAAGTTAAGGGTAAGCCTATGGTGATGGAGGGTGACGATCTCCTTAATAGGCCTTTACAATTTATCCCTCCTAGTGGGTCTGTCCCCATGGCAGTCCCCCCTCCTTCCTCCAGTATCTCTCTCCAAGGCAATAAGGAGTCCTGAAAGAAACGCTTGGCTAAGATGACTCCCGAAAAGCCGACAGGAATGCGAAGAATCAATTGTGGCTTTGTAATATTTTGCTTAGTTTGAATAAATTAGAGCCGTGTAGTCAGTTTCCCATATTTCTTTTCCTTGTTTGTAGCAGATGTATGGACTTGGCCTCCGAGCCTTTGGAGGGATTGTAAGGATTTTTTGGACCCGTAAATAAAAGTTTGTTCCTTAGTCAATCATCGAGCGCGTTATTATTTCAATGGCAGACCAAACTTTATGCTCCAAGTAGTAGTATGATGATTTTTTCAGGCTCTGTCAATAATTTATTATCTTAATCTCATAGCTTCTCTGCGAATTTCATCGAAAGACACTATTGACACCAGGCCGGAATTGTAGCCAACAATTGTATTCCATTGCTAATGGTTTAAGCATCTTTCTTCGATCTTAGATCTGAGCCCGTGGGTAGTTAACGGTTGAAATTTCTCCCGTACATCTGTTTTTTTGGACACTGGGCATTTTTAACTTCGCCCCTAAAACTTATAGACTTTTCTTGCATCACTTATAATTTAGTCTGCAATTGGGGACTTAGAGATTTTCCAAATACTCTAGTCAACGCTCTAGGGACTATGTAGAATTTTAAAATCCTTTATACTCTAGTCTACTCTCCGTGGACTCGGATTACTTTAATCTACAATGTGAGGACTTACAGATTTTTCCTTTCCTTTATACTCTAATCCACGCTTTGGGGACCCAAAGTACTCTAATCCACTCTCTAGGGACTTAGAGATTTTTAAAATCATTTATACTCTTTTTCGCGCTCTAAGGACCTAGAGTATTCTAATTGGCACTCTGGGGACTTAGAGATTTTAAAATCGTTTATACTCTAGTCTGCACTTTGGGAACCAGAGTACTGTAATATGAACTTTAAGGACTTATATATTTTTAAAATCGTTCATATTCTGGTCCGCTCTCTGGGGACACAGAGTACTCTAATATGCACTCTGGAGACTTAGAGATTTTTAAAATCGTTTTAACTCTAGTCCACTCTTTGAGGACTCAGAGTACTCTAATCCACACTTGGGGGACTTAGAGATTTTTATGATGTTTATACTCTAATCCATGCTCTAGGGACTTAGATATTCTTTCTTTCTTTTTTTTTTAATATAACTGGTCGAATTCATACGTCACATATGCTAGTGTTAATAATTCTCAACACATAATAACATGAAACACAGTAGTTTGCAGAAAAGTAGCTTCAAGCTTTTATTCATCATAGAAAATAGGAACAAATTAATTTGTCTTATTACATACTAAAAAATGATAAATAAGGCAAATACTGAAAGCAACTATTACCGAAATACAATGGAAACAAAATAGATTCCATGCTTTGGGATGCGTTATACCATCGATAGTCGCTAGATTGAAACCCCCTTCTCCAAGCCTCCATTCGATGATGTGTAGCCCTTTCCCCATAGGATTCATGTGTGATGGGATCGAAAAGATTCGCTTCAAAACTAGGTCGCCAAAATCAAAGGCTGGTGGTCAGACTTTCATATTATAACGTCGAGCGACCCAGTGTCGATGTGCGACCGCTCTCAAATTAACCTCTTCATGTTTTTCTTTAATGAAGTCCAATGACTCTAATAAGAGATAACGGTTTTTTATGGGATCATAATAGTTACCTAATGGGATAAAACTTCAATCTCCACGGGTATAACTGCTTCGTCCCTGAGGCCAAGGCAAATGGAGTATGGCCAGCCGCTAACTTGTGAGTGGTTCTGTATGCCCAAAGTGCTCTAGGAAGTTCGTCCACCGACTTGCCTCAAGCCTTTTCCAAGCATTTTTTCAAGATGGACTTTTATCTTGTTTATAGCTTCAATCTATCCATTCGCTTGAGGGTAAGCAACTGCTGCAAACCTTTTATCTATATGATATTTTTGACAAAACTCCTTGAACTCAACACTATCAAACTGAGTTCCCTTGTCGGTTACAATAGTCTACGGGAGACCAAAACGACATATAATATTTCACACAACAAAATTAATTACATTTTAGATTGGAACATAACTAATGGTTCCGCTTCTGTCCATTTGGTGAAGTAGTCGACTACGACAATTGCATATCTCGCACCACTTGTGGAAATTGGCAATGAGCCTATAATATCAATTCCCCATATCGTAAAAGACCATTGACTATCCATTTGTATGATTTCTGTTGGCAACGCTCTTTGGATTTTCGCGTATATCTAGCATTATCACATTGTCTCACATAATCTACAACGTCCCAATGCACAATTGGCCAATAGTACACGAAATGGAGTATCTTTTTAGCAAGCATCTGCCCCCAAGTGTAGTCACTACGTTCTCCTTAATAGACTTCTTTCAAGAGCCGTTTTATCTCATCACAGGTGATGCACCTAATTAAAGGAAAAGAGAATCCCTTTCGATAAATAATCCTATCTCTCTTAATAAACCGTGGGATATTGTGAAGGACTTGCAGCTTTTCGTTCCTTTTCTCAAGTAATGTTCCATGCAACAAATATTCTTTAAATGGAGACATCCACGATTTATTTTTGGTTTCCGTCTGCATCACATGATCAACTTCTATCGCAGTTATGCTTACGGTATGTTAGTTTTCGACTAGAACCATGCCCAATTACTGTGCATCGCCAATGCTTGCAAACTTTGCCAATGAATTGACTTTTTAGTTCTCCTTGCGCGGGATGTGTGAAATGTCATAGTATTCGAGGTCTACCAACAACTCTTGAACTCGAGTAAGATATTGGGCGAGCCATTGTCCCTTCGCCTAATAGTCCCGTCTAACTTGGAACACCACCATTTCCGAATCACAAAAGATTCCGATCGATTTCACCCCGAGCTCTTTAACAAGTTTCAGTCCAGCGATCAACACCTCATATTCTGCTTCATTGTTCGTAGTGGCGAAATCGAGCTTCAAGCATAGCAAATTGATCGGTTCTCAGGGGTTATAAGAATGACGCCCGCTCCAGAACAATGATCATTAAATGGCCAGTCGGTATATAATTTCCATTATACAATAGGAATCACACCGCTTTTTCTCTACTCATCCTGCATAGTGGATTATGCTACAAAATCTACTAATGCTTGTCCCTATATAGATCTTCGAGGTTGTTAGGTGATGTTAAACTGGCCGAGCTCAATGTTTCTTTTAAGCAACCCCCAGATGTTCTGGGTCGTTGTAGTAGTTGTCACAAAGGTTGGTCGGTGTAAACATTGATTGGATATGCTTGGAAATACGGGCGAAGCTAATGCGATGAGATCAACAAGCAGTATGCTAACCTTTCTATCTTTCTGTAGTTTCTTTTCGCCCCCTTTAATCGTTTAGTGACGTAATACACTGGCCTTTGAATCCAGTCCTCCTCACAAATCAAAGCATCGCTTATGGCGTGAGGCGATACGACTAGATAAATATACAGCTCCACAGGGTCTACAGGCTTTGACAAAACAGGGAGTCTCTCCAGCGACTCACCAGATCTTGTAACGCGTCCTCACAGTCTTACGTCCATTCGAAATTCCTTTTCCCTTTCCATATAAAATCGAAGAAAGGAACTAACTTATTGGTTTCCCTGGATATAAATTGACTCAATGCAGCGACCTTCTCATTTAGGCCCTGTACTAGCTTAATCGTCCTGGGTGCTTGTATCCCAAATGGCTTGAATCTTCTTTGGATTCACTTTGATTCCTCGTTCGTTGACAATGGAGCCCGGAAACATTCCTGATGCAACACCAATGGAGCATTTCAATGGGTTGATTTTCATGCCATAAAATCTGAGGATGTCAAACATCTCCGCTAAGTCTCAAATATGTTCGTTTGACTACCGTGACTTCACAAGCATATCATCCATATAGACTTCCATCGTCCTGCCAATTTTGTCATTAAACATTCGGTTAACCAGATGCTAATAGGTTGCTCCCGCATTATTCTATTCGAATGGCATCACTACATAACCGTATAAACCAACATCTTTGACAAAATTAGTGGCCCCCTAGTTGGGGATGTGCATTGAGATTTGATTATATCCTGAGTAAATATCAATGAACGATAGCAATTCATGTCCTACGGTCGAGTCAACAAACCGATCGATTCTCGGTAAGGGAAAACTATATTTGGGGCACGCCCTGTTTAGGTCTGGGTAATCAACACATGTTATCCTTTTTACAACTTCCTTACTAGTACAGTGTTGGATATCCATTCAGGATAAAGGGTATCAACAATAAACCCTTTGGCTTTAAGTTTATCTAGCTCCTCCTTGAGAGCAATGAACCACTTTTGTTCCATGCCTTGTCCCTTTTTTTATAGGAACATACATCAAATCAATATTCAGCATGTGGCTCGCTATTGCGGGTGAGATATCACACATATAAGAATGAGTCCGAGCGAATACATCAAGTTTCACTTGGAGTAAATTAGTAAACTCCTTCATCATTGAAGGGATGAGTTGTGATCCGATTTTCAATACCCATAGCGGATTGTTGTGGTTGAATATGATATCGATCTTCAATTCATCTGGCGCTGCCTTGGCCTCTTAAGGTTCTTCCTCATCGTCTCTCATATATACATCTCTATAGAACCAACAATGGCGCCCAAGCCAACGCTTAGGTGCTACTTGTATATCTTCAGTAACTTGGATGTGGACGGATTTGTGCATACCCTTTATCTTTTCATTTCACTAGCCTTCTCTGAGCTTAGCCACATAACAAGCATGGCCAGTGGCTTAACTGCCATGCATTACGCCAATTCCATTATCTATGGGAAACTTCAAAGTCAAACACCTTGGGGAAAGAGCTGCCCTAAACTCAGCCAGGGACGGACAACCCAGAAAAACATCATACGGCGAATCAACATCCCAAACGATGAATGGTAGGATCTGTATCCTCCAACGTTTACCTTTACCCAACTCAACTAGTAATTCAGCAGAACCCACTACTTCAGTAGCTGCACTATTAAAACCGTGTGTTACACCAAAAGATCAACCTTCCATCTAGGGTGAAAGGTGTCTCAACAAAGATTAAAGAAATGGAGTTCAATTCACACTATCTGGAAGAGTCGAAGGGATGCAGTCAACTGCTTATAGCAATCCCAAACCTTTCAAGGGAGTCAAATGGTTTCATTCCTTGACATTTAAAGTGTTCTTATCTTCTGAAGAGGATGAAGAAGTCAAAGGAAGCGTGAGCAAATACTTAATGACCATTTTGAAAGCATAATAAGCCTTTTGAACCGGTTGAAGCACATCCGGAGTACCATTCGACAATGTCAAAAATTTTATGAAGAAGACAACACTCACAAGTCTATAAAGAAAGAAAGACAACCTTTTGAAGATATTGAAAGAAAGCATAACTCTTGACAAAAATAAAATGAAGAGAAACTTTCCGACAAGGTCGAAGAGTTTACAATAAGTAAAGGAAAAGCAACCTTCCGACCAAGTCGAAAGATACATAAAGGCGTAAAGAAAAGCAAGCCTTTCGACAAAGTTGAAAGGTCCATAGTAGCAGATGAAAGACAAACTTCTTGGCAAAGTCAAAAGGTTCGCAGTCCCATATAAAAGGAGAACCTTCTGAAACGGTCAAAAGAACGGGGCCGAAATGTTGACCATCCACGTCTATAAATAAGACCCAAGGGGTCCTGTTTTGGGGATCCGACTTCTTCCGCTCTACTGTTGTATCTACTTAATTTGAGCATACTAACCCTAATGATTGTTTATTTAGGGAATTTAATAAATAAAGCCTTTTTCTTGGACAAAGTGGGAAGACTTAAAATTGGTTAATTATTTTCTATTTACTTGAATATTTATTGGATTAACTCATATTTTCAAGTTAAACCCCTACAAAAGTTACTTGCCAACAAAATCATCATCAATTCTGTCATAAGAAACTATTTCAACCCTTCAAAAACTCCAACTCTCCAATAAGAACCTTTTGATTAAGTTAAGGACTAAATCGGTTCAACGATCACTGAACCTTTCGAATTCATTGAATCAAAGGACTAAACCATTCGATGAGATTGATAATGCATCCAGTCCAAATACTAACTTTAATCTTTCGGATTGATTAACTTAGAGTCCAAAACCTTCCTAGTAGGTCGACAGCTCTTTTGCTAACAAACCTTTCGATAAGTAACTTTTCGACATTATCTTCTAGGTCAGCAAACCTTACGGCAAGGTCAAAGTTGATGGAGATCATTCACAAACCTTTCAACTAGGTTAATTCCAACTTCATACAAGCTAACAAACCTTTCAACAAGGTTGAAAGCTGCTTCCTATTCGACAAGAAATTTAATAACCAGCTTAACACTTAAGGTAGCCTCAACCCTCAAAAGGATTACCTTTGAAGAATCCAATTTAGTCCAAAAAAGCAGACCATAACTTTTCAACAACGGTGAAAGGTTTGATTCAAAAGATATATTTAAGCCAATGACGAGGGCAGTTCTTAAGACTATCAAGATCTTCATTCAAATCGAACTAATCACACTAGCTGGAAAAGTTTTGGGCGTTGACCATAAATTTTGTTAACATTTTTCCTCAAGAAGAATAGCTTGAACCTCCAACCTTATTGAGTTTCCCACCTACTCTTCTACTTGGATAAATTTCTTAAAACTTATCAACTCCTCTTTTTGAACAAGAAAGGATCGATTTTGGATAAAAGACTCACAATTCTTTTAGCCGAATTTAGAGGATAAGGAATAGATTTGATGTTCGAAACAAGGGAATGTTTTTGCACAGGAAAATTTATTCAAGGGTCCACGGGACCTTTGGAAGTAAGGTCTAACTGTTAGGCCGATCATAACTCGCACTTATTTGAAGAGAAAACCTTCCAACTTCAATCTTTATAAATCATTAAGCGGAAAAGAAAAGTTATGCACTATGAACCTTTAAAAATTAAGCCCTATCAACCAGTTCCGTCTGGGATCAACCCCAATCTTTGCTCTCAAAAAGGAGAATTCAAGGAAAGAAGACCTATTTCTACAAATGAGATGGACCATTAAGTCATATTCCCATGGGACTATCTTTGAAAAATAAATGATAAAGGATTATGACAGTTTTGCATATAAATGGAGTAAGATTATAAATGAGGCACACTGTGACACCCCGCACACCTAGGAACTCAAAAAATTAGACATGGCTAGAAGCATGGGTGGTCGAGTGAAATAAAAATCCATATAGTACGGTGACTAAGATAATAACATAAAATTATTAAAATATTACAGCAGAAGAAAACTTTCACTAATTATAAAATAATAGAAAACAGCTTCATTAAAAACAACATTATCCCAAATTTATTATAGATACCAAAAGTACCAAGTAGTCTCTCCCAAAACATAAAACATAACTAAATTCATAATATAGGTCTCTGTATATAGAGTAAAGCACGGAAAAGGGAAGCAAAGTACATGAACAAAAGAAACAAAAGTTGAAGATAACAACAGCGCCAATAACCCTCCAAGCTGCAAAGAACTGCAACCTAGACTTGCCCTCCTATGATTTGGGGAAAAATAGGAACGGGTCAGACATAAAGTCTGGTGAATGAGAAATAAAATGAAGCGGAAAGAATAAAATAGTTTAATTATAGGTCTTCCCCGGATATCGCAAAGGGTGAACAATATAATGCAATGAATCCTTCTTAGATACAGTCCCTAAGAAACCAAAGTCCATCGTCACTCTAGGGAAGTCAACCATGAAGTAATACTAAACGTCAATAGGCCTATTGGACCTGCTGTCCTTACCTATCCACGTGCTACAATGTGAAAGTCGTGCTCTTCACTCGTGCACTATGACTAAATGCCACTTATGCCTGACAGGCGCCGACTTAAACAACCTCGCAGGGCCCCAAAGTTGCGCTCAGGCTCTTCCAAATTGGATCCTTATCCTCCTATCTCCTCAGTCTCCAACGCGGACTTGCTCCTATCCAAAGTGTCAGTCCTCTGAAAGAGCGCCGTAGCTGGGTCGGCTGTGCAAAGTCCTCCAACGATCTGCCTAAAGAAGTCAACGTCGGGTCACACTTGTCCTATTCCGTCCGCGTCGATCTGCCTGAAGAAGCTTACGATGTTGGATGTTATCTATCCTACGTACTAGCAACCTATGAAAGCTAACAAACATCCTTGCGAACCAACTTACTAAAACTATATTTTGGTCTTAACTGCATGAAACACCATCTAGACCTTTACAAGGTCTGCCAACCAAATCGCTTCCAGATTATTTAATTATACCATTGCAGTTTACATACTATTTATTTCTATTAATCTGTTTATGGATTGCTAAAACCTTAGCTCTAATACCATCTATGACACCCTGCACCTCAAGGCGCCTCGAAAATCAAACATGACTAGAAGCATAGGTGGTCGGGTGAAATAAATATCCATAGCATAACACAGAGACTAAGGCAAAAACATGAAATGATTAAAATATTACAGTGGAAGAAAACTTTCACTAATTATAAATTAATAGCAAAACAGCTTCATTAGAAACAACACTATCCCAAATTTATTTCTGAAACCAAAAGTGCCAAGTAGTCTCCAACAAAACATGAAACATGACAAAGTTCACAATATAGGTCCCCATATATAGATTACAGTATGGAAAAGAGAAAGGAAGTACATGAAACAAAAGAAACAAAAGCTAAAGATAACAACTGCTCCAATGATCCTCCAAGCTGCAAATAACTGCAATCTAGACCTGCCTTCATGTAGTTTGTGGAAAATAAGAAAAATAGGAATGGGTCAGACATAAAGTCTGCTGAATGAGAAATAAAATGAAGAGGAAAGAATATAACATTTAATTCCAAGTCTTCCTCGGATATCGCAAAGGGTGAATAATAAAACACATTGAATCCTTCTTAGATATTGTTCCTAAGAAGACAAAGTCCATGGTCACTCTAGGGAAGTCAACCATGTAGTAATACTAAATGTCAATCGCCCTATCAGACCTGCTGTCCTTACCTTTCCATGTGTTATAGCGTGAAAGTCATGCTCTTCACCCATGTATTGTGACTAAATGCTTCTTCCGTCCGGCTGGCGCTGACTCAAACAACCTCGTAGAACCCCGAAGTTGCGCTCAAGCTTCGCCAAAATGGACTCTGATCCCCTTGTCTTTTGGGTCACCAATGTGGACATTCCCTTATCCAAAGTGTCAGTCCTTCGATAGAGCACCCGCAGCTGGGTTGGCTGCACAAAATCCTCCGATATCAGCCTAAAGAAGCCAAAGTCGGAGAACACTAGTTCTGTTTGCATGAAGAAGCCTAAGATTGCGGATGCTATCTGTCCTACGTACTTGCAGCATATGAAAGGTAACAAACATCCATGCGAACCTATTTGCATGCTCTTAGTACGTACAGTCAAAACTATATTTTAGTCTTGACTATATGAAAAACCTATCCAGACCTTTGCAAGATCTGCCCACCAAATCGGCTCCATATTAATTAATTTTGCCATTATAGTTTACATATTGTTTATTTCCATTAATCTGCTTTAGACCATTTTTACATCTGATTTGGTTATTTCATAACTTCCCTTTTTCTTACATAGATGGTATTTCAATTTCACGTCCGTTCAGTCCGTATGGTTTGTTTGTAATTTTTGTATGCCATTTCGTTACAGATTTACAGTAGCCTTTAGTGTCCATTTAATTTATATTTCTTTCCACCCTGATTTACATTTCCCTTTTAGAGATTTTATCTACACAAATTTTTTATCCAATAGCCACAAACCATTTAATTACACAAAATTCCACTTCTACATTTTTAGGCCACATATGAAACAAACAATTATGCCAATTAGACTTTCTAATTTTATTCCAAATCCATATTCAAATTTATGAAACTATATCAATCAAAACCATAATTTTATTCACGTAACATATTCTGAATTTATTCAACTAACCTATTTTACCATTTGAAATTGAATAACAATTCTAATTCAATTCAATTAAACCAATCTTATTCATGCCATGAAACGTGAATAATAATTTGTTTGTTCCAAATTCAAACCAAACATGAATTAGAATTGTGAAGTGGAAAAAGATGAAGATACAATAATTTACATAAGTTTCAATCTTATTTATACCATAAAACCTGAATAGATAATTTATATGTCCTATATTTTAAATCGAACATGAATTAGATTTGAGAAGTGGAAGATGGAGAAGAAGTTGGAACAATTTACGTCTATTCTCAATTAATAACAGAAATTAATTCATATTAACATGCTAGAAAAGAACTGAAATTGAACTACTTTATTTTTTATATTTCATATTAATTCCCACTCATCTAGCACTTGAGCTTGCATAAATTTAAAAAAAAAATCGGTTTAATCATTCTATCTTTGATTCTTCTAAATTCCCCAAATTGCTTCAATATGTATAGATAATTTAATTTGGTAGAGATTTTTTTTATTTAGTAGAGAAAAGGAGGAACTATAATACACACTAATTTTACTGTAGAATTATGGCGAGGGATGAAGAGATAAGGTTTAGGTTTGATGTTTTATTTATAGATTGCTTGAGTGAATATAATCCGTTAGATTACTTTAGATTAAGTCTGGTTCTTTCATACACTTAATGATTATCCATTCTAGCCCATACACCTCAGCCAATAAAATTTAGCCATCTCATCCTATTACATCATTAGAGCGAATGGGAAGCGGCCACATGTCAAAAACAAGCTGAAATATGTAGGAAAATCACTGGAAACGAACCAACTGAAAAAACATTGCTCTAGATTTTGGGTGACAATGGGACTTGATCCCCGGTCATTAAGGAAGTCAACATGCATCTTTACAACTATACCAAATGCACTTTTAATTTCTTTTTAATTATATTTCCTATAAATATCGGGGTGTTACATTCTCCCTCCCTTAAAGGATTTCATCCCTGAAATCTCCAAAGATGGAAGAATGAAATTAACAGCCAGCATCCAAGAACTACATCCATCTACTTAACCATCATCCATTTCTAACATTATCCTTATTTTTAATTAATGTAATTTGTGATTTATGCAAAGTGAAATGCATATGAACTTACCTAATGCGAAAAGGTAGTCGGTCTGCTGATTCAGTTGACCTCCTGTAATGCAAGTATGATTTTGCCATGCAACCAAATGTATGAAATTACCCTAGTATAATTGATAATTCTATAGTATGTTTCGATCATTCACCCAAGTGCATCATCCATATGCAACATCCATTTACACACACACACACACACAAAACCATGTGCAAATGCAGCAGTAGCAGACACGTATATGCAGGTGTGTGTACCTAATTGGTCGATTATCCTAATATATATCAATCTAGTGCATGAAATACATCCATTTGAAAACGTTGGCATCCACTTGCAATCATTTTCATCCATCAATCATAACATGCCCTGATGACATGTTTACAACCAAGCTACCATCCGTAGGTTTCACCTAAAGATTATCAAAAAGACCCTAACTAAGGAAACATCAAAGATATGATATTTGAAGTGTACCTTCAAATAGAAAGGGATAAGAAGATCGAATTATTTCCTTAGATTACCATATTCACTCCTTGGGGTCATCTCCCCACAAAACCATCATTAGACGAACTTCCTTGTTTCATAATCTCTTGACGTCGTGTACCAATATACGAGTGCACAAGTGATTCGCGCTCTACCTCCACTTCGCTTAGCTGATCGGGTTCTACTACTACTATGTTATCATGTAGATACTTCCTCAGACGCAAAACGTGAAAACATCATGAACTCCTACCAATTTATTTGGAAGACCAACTCCGTATACCACTTTTCCAATCTGTGGGATAATAGGGAAGAGTCCTACAAAACTCGGTGCCAACTTACCCTAAGAGCCAAATCTCATAACGTTTCTTAGAGGAGAAACCTTTACAAAAACCCTATCTCCAACCTTAAACTCTAAATCTGAACATCTTCTATCAGCATATGACTTTTTTCTATCTTGTGAAATTTTCAATCCCATGCAAATCAAATCCACCTTCTTAAAAAATTCCTCACCAAGTCTGGTCCAAGCAAGATCCTATCGGTGGTATCCCACCAAAAGGCTGGTGATCTACATAGTCTGCCATAGAGGGCCTCGAATAGTGCTATCCCAATGCTTGTTGATAACTATTATTATACTCAAACTCCACCAAAGGTAGATGGCCTTCCTTAGTTACTCCGAAGTCAATAATGCACAATCTGACCAAATCTTCCAAACCAAATCTTCCAAAACCCTATTTACCCTCTCAGTCTGTCCATCTATCTGAGGGTGATATGCTGTGCTCAGATTTAATTCTGCTCCTAAGGCTTGCTGAAGACTCCTCCAAAACTCGCAGGTAAATAATGGATCTCTATAATTAACAATGCTGTTGGCAACTCCATGAAGCCTAACTATCTACCTTACATAAAGAGTTGCCGAAGAAGCTACCGTCCTATTACTCTTAATGGGTGTAAAATGAGCGCTCAAAATCAATCTATCCACAATAACGCAAAATCTTGTGTTCCCTCTCCGTAACCTTGGTAATACATCCAACAAGTCCATAGAGATGCCCTCCCATTTCCATAATGGAATATCCAATGGTTGTAGCAGTCCTCTGGGCTTCTTCTGTTCCGCCTTTATCCTATGGCAAGTGATGCACTTCAATACATACTACCATCCTCTTCTTCATTCTGGGTCAATAGAATATCTTCTTTATATTTCGGTACATCTTATCACCACCATGGTGCACTGCCATCCTATAATGATGTGACTTGGCCAACACCGCATCTACCAAATCCTCACTACGATGAACACAAATTCTACCATCCCTTCTAATTCATCCCCTAGTGTCCATAGTATAGCGCCTAAGTTGTGGTGATGACTCTCCTCTTCCAAGGTTATATAAAATGTCCTCTAACTCTTCGTCCTCACCTTACCTTGCGCCAATCTGCTTCATCAAAGTAGGCTGGACATCGAGGGCTGCAAACAATCCTGAAGCTAAATCTTATGGAGGTCTAATATCAAAGGTAGCAATGTACTTCAGATTCTTCCATTCCAAAAACAGAGGACTTAACCACTTTGCGTCTACTCAACGCATCTGCCACTGTATTACCCTTGCCAGGGGTATAGGAAATCTCAAGGTCATAAGTGGTTAAAAACTCCATCCATCTTCGCTGTCTCAAATTCAAGTCTTTCTGATAGAATAGGTATTCCAAAGACTTATGATCTGTGAAAAGCTCAAATCTTTCACCTAAGAGATAGTGCCTCCAAGACTTGAGAGAAAAAACAATAGCTGCCAACTCAAGATCATGCATCGGGTAGTTCTTCTCAGGCGTTTTCAACTATATAGTCGCATAACATACTACCCTACCCTCTTGCATTAGTACCACCCCTAGCCCCATACCACAAGCATCCATATAAACTAAGAAAGGCTTGGCTCCATCCGCTGATACCAATACTGGCGTGATAATCAAAGCTTCCTTCAATCGACCAAAGGCATCCTCACACATGGCATCCTAAACAAAAGCCGAGTTCTTCCTTGTAAAGGGAGTAAGTAGAGCTGATATTCTTGCAAAGTCCTTATAGAACTTCCTATTGGAACCCACAAGACCAAGGAAACTCTTATGTCGGTGGCATTCTTAGGGGATTGCCAATCCTGTACTGCTGCCATATTCACCGGATCAACTACATGACCATCCTCCGAAACGATGTAGTCCTAAAAGTGAACCTCGTCCCTTCAAAAGTGGCACGTGGAGCACTTCTCCTTCAACATATTTGCTTATAGGCTTTATAGCACTTCTTTCAAGTTAACATTCTGCTCCTACTTGCTTCAGGAATAAACCAAAATGTCATTGATGAACACCACCAAAAACTTGTTTAGCGATTCGTGAAATACTCAATTCATTTGGTTCACAAAATATACCAGAGCATTGGTTAGCCCAAAAGGCATGACTAACCACTCAAATAACCCATTCTCATTCCTAAACGTCATCTTTTAGATGTTATCCTCCGCCATACGCAACTGATGAATTCCCATTGCCAAATCGAGCTACGAAAATACCTTGGCTCCTACTTGTTGGTCGAAGAGATCGTCTATACAGGAAAGAGGACAATATTTCTTCTTCATCATCCTATTAATCTCCATAATTCCATAAAAAGTCTGAGAGAGACATCCGCCTTAGTGGCAAAGACGATGGGTGTACCCCACTTAGAAATGCTCCTACGAATGAAGCCCTTCTTCAAAAGCTCTTCAATCTGCTTGCTCAACTCACAACATTCCATAGGAGCCATATGCCTTGTCGGTAAAGCAACGGTTTAGCATTATCAACAAGATAAATCTTGAACATGATCTCTCTATGAGGTGGAAGGACAGCAACCTCCTCCAACACATCTGGAAAGTCTTTAAAAATAGGTAACGAACTTAAACTATCGGGCGATAAGTCAAGAGAATAAAGGTAGCTTAACATAACCGATTCTCTAGGATCACAAGATACCTCCAAAGTATGTCCACTACAAGTGCCTAACCTCACCAATCTCTTATCACAATCAAGAACAACACCATACATGGATAGCCAATCCATACGATGAATCAACCCGAACCCGAAGAGGCCCAATACAAAGGCACTAAAGTCAAATTCAACTCCTAAAATAAACAATTTCAAATCCCGCAATAACATGGACAAATAAGATGATCCTCCTACGGGATTTGATACTATTACCCGGTCGGTCACTAAGCAAGCATCAAGACTAAGACCCTCTACCAGAGTACTAGATTTAAAAGAGTGCGATGCTCTAGAATCAAATAGGGTAGTAACAGGAAAATCAGAGTTAGATAACACACCACTGATAATCACCTTCTTTGCCTGTTCCACAACCAGATGAGTAATAAAGGAACGAGCTACCTCTAAAGCATAAGCCTTAGTAGGCTCTGAAAGTGTCTGTGAACTGTACTTGGGCTTCAATGGACAATCCTTTTTCATATGCCCCACTTGATCGCAAAGATCACACTCCTTCCACTCTACAATCCTTAGAAATATGACTTGGTTTGCCACAAATATAGCACTTCCAGTCCTTCCTTAGAACTTTCCTTTTTCTACATGACACTCCTTCTACTCTCCTCTTTCATTTCCACTGATTCTTCTAATCACTTTTTTGTGCCACATCTTCTTTCTTCTCAGTATCTGCTAGTAAAGCCATCTCTAGCAATCCCTCAAAAGTGGCTTCTATCGAAATGTGGCTCACCATCAAACTCTGTAGTGGCTGACTTAAACCCTTAGCGAACTTCAACGCCTTCTTGTGAGGAGTATTGATCAAGTCTATTCCAAATCTTGCAAGCTCATTCAATTAATTAATATATTCCTTAAATTTCATGTCTCCTTACTTGAGCTGTATAAATTTCTCTAGCTGCACTCCCTTTTTAGCCTGCGATAAGAATTTCCTCTTGAACCTAGTACGAAAATCCGCCCAAGTCAAATTATTAGCCTTGGCCTCCATAATCTCCCACCAACAAAGAACCTCTCCCTGAAACTGCCATGAAGCCAATTGCCTCCGAGTCAAGTCCTCCAATCCCATAAGTCCAAATATCTGCTCACAACTATGGATCCAAGCTCTCACCTCAATATATGACTGGGTGCCATGAAACAGCTTGCCTCCTAAGCTTATGTAGTCCTTACATAACTTGGGAAAATTAGGAATGCCTAGCGGACGAGATAGAGCCCCTTTTGTTAGAGCAGCATCCCAAGTTGGTGGCTTGGCTCATGCAGTAGCCTGGAAATAGCGACTGAACCAAGCATGCATATTAAGGCCTAGAACATCATGGATATTTCTTGGTTTATACATTTCTATCTATGGATATTAAAAAGTCAGGATTAGGTACTCAATAAATAGTTCAATAGATATGGAGGAAGATATATACGGGGCCCATTTCTAAAATTTCTTTTCTTTCTAAAAAATATACATATACTTCTAAAAGTATTATTTGGAATATCCTTTAAAATTTATTCGAAAAAATTCAAAATATTTCTAGGATTACCGAAACCTTAGCTTTGATATAACCTATGACACCCTGCACCTCAAGGCACCTCGAAAATCGAACACGACTAGAAGCACGGGTGGTCGAGTGAAATAAAAATCCATAGCATAGCGCAGAGACTAAGGCAACAATATAAAATGATTAAAATATTACAGTGGAAGAAAACTTTCACTAATTATAAATTAATAGCAAAATAGCTTCATTAAAAATAACATTATTCCAAATTTATTTCTAAAACCAAAAGTGCCAAGTAGTCTCCAAAAAAACATAAAACATAACAAAGTTCGCAATATAGGTCCCATATATAGATTAAAATATGGAAAATAGAAACGAAATACATAAAACAAAAGAAACAAAAGCTAAAGATAAAAACTGCTCCAATGACCCTCCAAGCTGCAAATAACTACAATCGAGACCTTCCCTCATGTGATTTGGGGAAAATAGGAAAAATAGGAATGGGTCAGACATAAAGTCTGGGGAATGAGAAATAAAATGAAGAGGAAAGAATAAAACATTTTAATTCCATGTCTTCCCCGGATATCGTAGAGGGTGAATAATATAATGCAGTGAATCCTTCTTGGATACAGTTCCTAAGGGACAAAGTCCATGGTCACTCTAGGGAAGTCAACCATGCAGTAATACTAAACATCAATCGCCCTATCGGACCTTCTGTCCTTACCTATCCACGTGCTATAATGAAAGTCTTGCTCTTTACCCGTGTACTATGACTAAATGCCTCTTACGTCCGACTGGCGCTGACTCAAACAACCTCGCGGAACCTTAAAGTTGCGCTCAGGCTCCGACAAACTGGACTCCTATCCTCTTGTCTCCTCGGTCACCAATGTGGACTTGCCCTTATCCAAAGTGCCAGTCCCTCAATAGTGCGCCCGCAGCTAGGTTGACTGTGCAAAATCCTCTAATGATCTGCCTAAAGAAGCCTACTTCGGGGCACACTTATTCTGTTTTGCCCAAAGAAGCCTACGATTGCGGATGCTATCTATCCTACGTACTAGCAACATATGAAAGTAACAAACTTCCTTGCAAACCTACTTGCATGCTTCTAGTAAGTACAGCCAAAACATATTTTAGTCTTAACTGCATGAAAAACCTATCCAGAACTTTACAAGATCTGCCAACCAAATCGTTTCCAGATAATTAGTTTTACCATTACAGTTTACATACTGTTTATTATTGTTAGTCTGCTGTACGCCATTTTTACATCTGATTTGGTTACTTCCTAATTTCTCTTTTTCTTACATAAATTGTATTTCAATTTCATGTCCATTCAATTCTGGTGGTTTTTCTGTAATTTTTATGCCGTTTCATTATAGATTTACACTAGACTTTAGGGACCATTTAATTTACACATTTTTTCCACCTTAATTTTCATTCTCTTTTTATAGATTTAATGTGTACAAAAATTTCAGCTAATAGCCACAAACCATTTAATTGTACAAAATTCCACTTTTACATTTTTAGGCCACATTTGAAACAAACAATTATGTCAATTAGACTTCCTAATTTTTTTCCAAAACCATATTCAAAATTATGTAATTATATCAATCAAAACCATAATTTTATTCAAGTAACATATTTTGAATTTATTCAACTAACCTGTTCTACCATTAGAAATTGCAAAACAATTCGAATTCAATTTTAAACCAATCTTATTTACGCCATGAAATATAAATAATAATTTGCTTGTTTCAAATTTCAGCCACGCATGAATTGGAATTGAGAAGTGAAAGAAGAATAAAATACTATAATTTACATAAATTTCAATCTTATTTATGCCATAAAACTTAAATAGATAATTTATATGTCCCATATTTTAAGCCAAATTTGAATTAGATTTGAGAAGTGGAAGAAGAAGAAGAAGTTGTAATAATTTAAATCTTTTCTCAGTTAACAACAGAAATTAATTCATATCAACGTGCCAGAAAAGAACTGAAATTGAACTACTTTATTTTTCTATTTTATATTAATTCCCTCTTACTTGGCACTTGAGGTTGCATAAATTTGAAAAAAACTTTTCTTTAATCTTCCCACTTTGATTCTTCTAAATTCCTCGAATTGCTTGAATATATATAGATAATTTAATTTGGTAGAGATTTTTTATTTAGTATAGAAAAGGAGGAAGAATAATACAACTAATTTACCGTTGAATTATGGCGACGGATGAATAAAAGATTAGGTTTAGGTTAGATGATTTATTTATAGATTGGTTAAGTGAATCTAATCCATTAGATTATTTTAGATTAAATCAGGTTCTTTCATACACTTAATGGTTATCAATTTTGTCCCATGCACATCACTCAACCAATAAAATTTAGCCATCTCATCCTATTACATAACTAGAGCGAATAAGAAGCTGCCATATGTCAGAAACAATGTTGAAATACATTGGAAAATTATTAGAAACGAACCAGCTAAAAAAACATTGCTCCAGATTTTGGGTGAAATGGGACTTGATCCCTTGTCACTAAGAAAGTCAACATGCGCCTTTACCACTGGACAGAATGTACTTTTAATTTCATTTTAATTATTTTTCCCATAAAATATCGAGGTGTTACACACACCATTTATGGGAAAACTATGAGTATATCGAATAGTCCACAACCGAAGAATTGAGGATAGTAAAGGAATTACTAAACGGAAATATTAAAATTACCAAGAAATTTCCGACTAAAACCTTAAGATTGAAAGAAAGTCTCTTGAATGAGGACCAATGAATCGTGAAAAGGAAACCTACTCCTCAAGAAGAAGTACTTTAACTAGGTAACAAAAGGATTATATGCCAGTCAAAGATGGCTCAAATTTAAGACTTTTTAAAGAATTTAATCTTACTACCTCAATTGAAGACATATATAACTGAACCAAATAAGAACTGAACTATTGGCCTTTCAAGAAAAAGAATCCGAGATTTGAAAAGGAACTTAAGGGACTATACTGCAACTTTCAACTAATAAATGGACGTGATACAAATCAATGCAAGATGCTTGAAAAGATGGTCCTACAGCTCTTGAGACAAGGAAAACTTAAACAGTTTGTAAATGATTTAACAAATCATGGAATAAAATTTCTACTCTCAAAATAAGAGAAGTGTACATGAACGGGAATAAAATTCTCTCTAAACCAAGACTACCTAAAATGATAGGCTAACAATAATGTAGAAAGCACTTGGTTACGCCAAGATGACGAGGTCAAGGCACCGCCTTAAGGGAGGCTGTAAGCCTTTAGCCGTGCCAAAGTCGAAAATGGCCAGGTCAAAGCAGCATAAGCCTTTATCGGCGTCACACTCCGCCAGGATAAGGCACATCTTAGAGGGAGGATGTAACGACCCAGAATTTTCAAACCCGAAAAATTCCAGATAGTTATGAAAAAGAAGAAAGAGATAAAAGAAGAAGAAGAAGAAGAAGAAGAAAAACACCAAACATCTCACAATCGCAGCGGATAAAATATAATAATAAATAATAACAGTTTACAAAAGAATATTATATCTGTTGGTTACATTTCAATACATCAGAGTTTCACATATATTCAAATGCTGGACATATACAATCAATTTATCACAGAATTACAATAATATGAATACAGCGGAAATTTTCTAAGCGATATTGCCATCTTGCTCGCCTCCTGAGCTCCAGAACGAACCTACCTAAAAATCTGTAATACTCGGTCTGACCCGAGCATTACACCAAAGTAACACCCGGGTCAGGCTGGAAACCAGCGTGAGTAAGTCCAACTAACATGGAATACCAAGCAATCAACTTATATAAAACCCAGGTACTCATATCAATTTACAAAGCCATAATTTATTTTAGACATCACTTGTTCCACACATCCATTTCCTAAATACCATGGTTTAGATTTAAAAGGTCCAATTACCTAACATCACTTCAGTAAACCTATAGATTTCACATATCAATTTATAAAAATTCGAAGTGGTTTCGGGTATTTCCCAATACCCGATCCCAGCCTCTTCGAGTCACATGTCATCCTAACCCAAGTATACAAATGAAATACATAACATTTCATATCAGAGGAATCAACTCGATCAACGCATCCAATACCATTCAATCACCCATAAGCAAAGCTTAATCACATACAAATCAATTCAAATGGTTCTAATTGAATTTCAAACCTCAATCACTTAGATTCCTTCATAATTAATTTCCAAATCAATATATAAATCAACCCTTCCTTATTTATCTTAATTAATCACCCTGGATTAATTATCTTCCAATTCCATTCATAAAATTATCTTTAATTAATTTCACGACCTTAATTATTCCTACCAGATCAAATGAGTAATCTTTAATTACTCCATAAATTAATTAACTATATTAATTACATTAATCCTTAATTAGTTATAGTAATTAATTTCTCATAAGCCACTTATTTTTGATTTATTATTCTTAATTAATCAATCTTTTATTACATCGTTGATTATATAAATTCATGATTTCCATTTACAATTTCAGTCTACCCTAATCTAAATTTAATACGTTAAATAAGTAATCATTTATTAAGCCACACATATTAATCACCTTTGATTTACCTCAACCGGTGATTATCTTCCTTGTTATTTACTTCATTAAATAATTAATTACTCTTTATTTAATTATCTCCCTTAATCTCTTGATTTAATTTCACAAGTAATTATATTTTATTAATTTCGTTAAGTAATTACTTATCGAACCATCCATCAATTATTTTAGATCCTTAGTTAATTAACTTAACTTTAATTAATTAATTCACCCTTAATTACTAAATTAATCAACCCATTTAATTAATTGAATTAATCAATTATACATTTTAATTATCTTTCTAATTTGATAAATCACAAATCATTAAGCCTTCATTTACTCTAAAATGAACCATTCTCTTTTTTATGATTTAAGTTTAAAACTATTTAGATTCCAAATGCTTCGAGTCAAACAACAATTTACCCGAGAACCAACCAAAAATCCAAAGTTACCCACATCGCATCAAATCAACCATTCAGCCAATTATTTAAATTTATCCGTAAAATTCAAATAAAAATACAAAAGAGTGTGATTGACTCACCTTGGTTTTATTAGCATCCATTCCCAAATCCATCTTGTTTCTTTTCAAATTTTGACCTTGTATAAATATGATATGAGTTTTTATTAATACCTTACATAATCGAACAATCAAGTATCCCTTTTAACAATTTTAATTAAAAATTGAATTTAAATTAAACACTTCATATGATAATTTAAATTGACTAATGATTCAAAAAAAAAAATTCTTAAAACTACATATAGAAATAACTTATCGATTAAAAATCTACCCTTTTACAAATTCCTCAAACACATTTAAAATCCTTATATACATATCAAACCTTTTCTATATACATAAAATTTACTAAGATAGGCAGGTATAATTTTTTTTCCTTTACAGCAAAAATATCATTTCATTTTTTTAATACTTCCTACTGTAAAAATCATGCTTCCAGATATGTAATAAGTCAAAAAGAAATCTAAAATTGGATATACCTTCCTGCCTCGAAACCCATTATCACCGACTATACTTCAAACCCTAGTCACGGCGACGTCCTTGATTCGAAACCGTCGCTTCGGCCAGCCTCCATCGGGATCCACGGTCCCCAATACTACCTCGCGACCTCATCGAACCCAGAGAAACGACCACCGTTAAACCCCTAAATCTACTCGAGCCACGCACGCCTCGCATCTTCCAAAACATCAGGCTACCCAAGCCATAATTGACGTCGACGATGAAAACCCCACCTCCATCGTGATACCCATGACACACGAACCTTCCCCCTCTTCGGCCACCCCCTTTCTTCATTCGATTAGCATTCGACATGGCCGCGAAGGTTACGGCCATTTGTTCTTTTTTTTAAGATGCGGTTTGCTTTCGATTTTGGGAGAAAATAGAACAGCAGCAACATTTTGAATTGAAGGAGGGGAGAAGTGGAATCGAAGTTAGGCCTCGATTTGAAAATGAATGAGCGACCATTTTATTTTATTTTTTTATGACGACGATCCCGGATCTGAAAAAAAAAATTAGAAGGAGCGGTGATAAATAGTGATTCCGCGTTAGCTTCTTGATTACGAGAGTTAATTAAATAATTAATTTTTTTCATTAACTTATATAAAACTTCAAAATACTTTATCGATTGCTACTCCAATTTTCAAACTCCTCTTAAGCAACGCCACGAGGCAATTATAAAGTTTTACCCGTATTCCGAACATAATGGAACACGTTCCGGAAGCTAATTTAATCGTATGAACGAGTTACAGAAGAAAACGATCGGTTTTAAATTAAATAGATTACAATAGTTCTAAGCTTTTGGAGCTGCCACGGTCAAACGACAACTCCGATTGCTATGAAAATTGAAATCCGATAATAACTAACTATAATAGCTCCAATGGAACTGGTGTCGTCGAATTCCGAGACTGTGCCTCGGAAAGCTATTTTTAAATATCGATTTAAACGATATATTATTAAAATTGAACAAAACATCTTTAAATTAAAATTTCAACCATTATAATATCTTCAGTATCACTATTATAGATTTTATAAGCCTTCAAATTATTTAAACAGGCTTAGAAATTCAGATTCAATAATTTACCCAGTTCCAATTATTAAATTCAATATTTAAACTATGCAATTCATTGATTTCATTATTAAGTAAATATTGCTATCTTGAATTCAAGTTAAAATTAACTTTTAACTATTTTAAAAAAAACTAATTATTTCAATTTAATTCGTTAAAATTTCCGGGTCGTCACATTTCTTCCCCCTTAAAAGAATTTCGTCCTCGAAATTACTAATTAGGAAGAATGGACCAATACCTGTTTATTTTTTTCCCAACCTCAAAATTCAACATCCTACTAACTATCCTATACTAAAGACCCACTATTACCTTAAGCAACTTCCCAAGACCTTCTATAGTTCCAAATCAATACTCTTCTGCTCAATCATTTAAATTTCAAATTAAAACCAAATTTTGAATTACCAAAATTTTCTCAAAATTTTTCTAACTCCCTAAATTTCCGAATTTTTTTGCCAGCGTCTCCTTTGCGCGGTTAGCTCGGTACTACTACAAAAGGCCTCCACGGGCTCCCACATTCCAAAAAGAAAACAAAAGCCAAGTGGCTACATCGAAAACCCAATCCAATCTCATCTAGAAATTTAAATATGTACCTTTTTGTAACGACCCTAGATTTTAATTTAATTTAAATTAATAATTTATCGAATTTTTGAATTAAAATTTGTAAAATTGATTATAAATGATGCGAGTTTCCCCGATTCAAATAGAAAATATATTAAGTCATATGGGTTTGAAAATTTGTATATATGAGAATATATATGTATATATTGGATTTTTAATAAATTCTTAAATAAATGATTTTGAAAAATAAATAATATACTTTGGACACAAGTACAAAAATAAATAAATAAATTGATTTAAAAAATTTATAAATGATGATAATTTGAGTTATATAAAATATATGTGTATATATAGAGAAATATAAAACAATAATTTTTAAAGTAAAATTTATGATAATTATTTAAACTAAAAATAGAAGTAAATTTAAAATGCAAGAATAAGAGCAAATAAAAGTATTCAAACAAATAAATAAGCAAAGTAAACAAAACAAAGTAAAAATAACAAACAAATAAAAACATAGATATGCAGGCAATGCAAATAAAGTTTTCAAAACAAATAAATACGAGTACAAAATAAAACATAAACCAAGTAAACAAATACATTTATATGTATAAACAAGTACAAGCAAATAAATGATAAAAATATAGGTATGTAGAAGCAAATCTGCATGTTCAAGTATCAAAACAAATCGGCATAGCCTCCACAAAATCTTGATGGCCAGATTTTAAAAAGAAACAAAGAAGTACAAGAGAAGATAATAATAAATTTATAGCCTGTAAGTAGCATGTAAAGTAAGGCAAAAGAATGTTGCCTGTAAAAATGCAAAGCAAAATCAAATACATTCAAGTGAATTAACAAAAGAAAACAGCGCAAACATATTTATATCTATAAACAAGACATATGATAGTCAATGCTACTACCTCTAGTACACTATAACATTTCATATATCAGCCATTAATGCAAGACATCTCTAAGTACATACAATATGTTCAGCCATGACTTGTTGTACAAAATGAAAACACCCTGTATATTTTTTCTTATATATCAATCATCCTCATCAGTTCATCTCCTTCAAGCTAAAAGGTATGAAGTAAACATTTTCTCAAATTCTTCAAACATTTTCAAAGCTGTAATAAGTATCAAACATGCAAAGAGTTTAACTTCATTAGCAAAGCAAAATTCCAAATTTACAGTTCCAGGAAAATAAAAGAAAAGCCTGTAGTGTTCTTTGTTAACTAAGGTGAGTAACTTATTCTTTTTAGATACTTTTAAAATATAAAACTGTTGCTTAGACATATATAGGTATATTTGTGAGTAGCAATTAGTTTTCTACTTAAAAATTTGTTGCATTTGCTCTGTGTATCTATGTTGTTCATCTCTCTGCTTAAGTTCCAGAGT
Organism: Allium cepa; assembly: GCA_030765085.1. Lineage (NCBI taxonomy): Eukaryota > Viridiplantae > Streptophyta > Magnoliopsida > Asparagales > Amaryllidaceae > Allium > Allium cepa. Next base: position 703,666,132 of record CM060938.1, on the reverse strand, counting down.
ATCAGATCACCAAGAAAAATTTCATTTCTTCCTCTCTGATCAATGTTAAGCCTTGCTTCCAAAAACAAGTATGTATGTTTTAGTTTGAGTTTCCATCTAAAAATAATTGCATAACATAAAAATGCATATAGAATGAAAGCTCAAGTTTTTTCAGTAAAGGACCTTGTTTCTGGAAATTTCCAGTATCACAAAACATTGATTCAATTATATAACTCGAATCTACATTCAAAGATAGGAATTTTAAAACGAATTTGAGGATTTTTAGCTAAGCATTCTAGGAGCAGTTCATAGTTGAACAATTCTTGTATTTTAACCATTTCCTGAGGATCAAATCGATTTTAAATGGTATGGTTGTGCTGGAAGCAAGTTTGAACATAGAGGATATCAGGAAAATTGTTGAATAAATTTTCTAATTCACGAATTGGTTAAACGAATCAAAGATAGGGTTTAACAGCCTGTTTTATCGCCGAGTTTTCGAATGGGTTTCACGACGTCGTGACGCAATCGGGGTCGATCGCGATTGGTGTCGTGGTTGCTAGAAGGTGCGGCGTAGCTTCGGGAACGATGGCGAGGTGCCTGGTGGTCGGGGCGTGGCGAACGGGGCGCTGCCAGGTTTGGATGGTGGTGGGTACTTTCGTTTCCAGGTTTGGGATTTTGCCTCGATTTCGATTTTGAGGCAACGGTGAAGTTCGAGGGATCAGAACGTGCTCGGGGGGGATGGTCGATATGCTTGACGTCGTAGTGAGGCCAGAAGATGGTCAACGGCGATGTGCACGTGTACCGTGCACACTTGGATCTGGAAGAACAGAAAAAGAGAAGAAGAAGAAGAAAGGGGAAGCTCGAGTTTAAACACCTGAAAAAGCATTTTTGACTCGAAGCAACCTGGGTCTGAATTTATGAAGGGGGAAACTCGCGTTTGGCTCGGGGAATACGCGAGTTATTCGAGTGGATGACTCGAAGTAAAGGAAGGAAGGACTCGAAGTAAATTCTGGTTGTCTCGAGTCAGTGTTGTTCAGGCATTTGAACTTGTCTGTTCCAGGCTTTAAAACTTAGTTCAAAATTCAAAACAGGATTTAAACTATGTTTTAAATGTAAAGTTAGAGTATAGATTCAATTGAATTTTTGAATCTAGGGTTTTAAATTGAATTTGGATTTTAAATCAAGAATTTTAAATCAAGGTGTTAAAAGCAAGTTTAAATCAAAGTTAAATTTATAGATTCAAGTTTTCATGAATTCGAATCTGAATAAATCAGTTTCTTTTTAATCTGAATGTTTAAATTAAGTAGTTAGATTAAAAGCTTTTTCTTATATAAGTAATAAGTGTTATTTACATTTATTTTTAAGGATTTTTGATTGAATTGGATCAATGATTAAAAGAATGATCATTTTAAATTTAAATTCAAAATGAAATTTAAATTCAAATTCAAGAGTGCAATGTTTTACCACTTTAATGCTAATGAAATCATTATAAAGAAATGAATTATCTTAAAAATAATTAGAAAAAAATATATATATAGGATTTAACCAATAAGGAAATTAAAGAATGATTTATTTAATTTTATAAATAAATAATTTGATTAATTTATAATTAGAAATGATTAATAATAAATTAATCTAAGATAATTTCTTAAGAAAGTAATTTAAGAAATGTTATTAGAAAATGAAGATAATTAATTAAGGATTATTTCATAATTAATTAATGTGATAAACATTATGAATTAATTAGATTAATTCATTAAGATAATCATTGTAAATTGTTAAATGTAATTACTTAATGAAATTAATTAAGGATTTATCACTTATTGTAATTAAATTTGGATATTTTGACTAATAAAGTGAATTAATTTAGTTTAATTAATTTAATAAAACCATTTGATAAATTAATTTATATCAAATGATTTGGAATTAATAAATCAGAATTGGATAACAAATTCATAAGTAATTAATTTAATTGGAGATAAATTGAATTAATAAGGATTAAACAATCCTGTTTATAAATGATTATTGAATGCTTGACCTTACTTATGAATGATTATATTGTATGAAATGCCTTGAATTGATTATCCTATCTGATCTGTGATATTTTGTTCTGTGACTGTGTATAAATTATCCATTCATTTACATTGTTATATTATCTGTGAATCTATGAATGGGCGATAAGCTTTATAGTTATATCGCTTATCAACTATATTTCTGTGTTTGATCTGAAATGATTGAATGATGTTGCACTATTGTGTTAAACCCCTTGACCACACTTATACACACACCAATATGGATTTCACGAGGAAATCGGTTAAGTCACAGTTTTGAAATGATTTTTTTAAAGTTGAATATTTGAATTCAAATGTTTTGAAAATGGATTGGGTTTGAAGTGAAAAGAAATTGAAATGGAATTTCAAAGATGGAAATTTATTTTGAATAACTGGATTAAGTGTTGGAATTTAAATACTTTAAATTAAATTTGAATTCAATATTCAGATTGAATTCTATGATTTGAAACTAGGGATTAATGATATCATACTAGTCATTATGAGTTAAATCATTTTTTTTAAAGTATTATTTTTGGGAATTTGAATTTAACCCAAGGATTTCAACTCGTATAAATGAATCAGATTTCCAAAATGAAAACTGTTGTTTTCAAATGATAAACACTTTTAGATAAGAACTGAGATTCCAGTTAATTAGGGGAATCTCAAGATTGAATAGAGAAATGATTTTCCTAAGTTATGAATGAATTCTTTTTGAAAGCTATAAATTAAATCTGTTTATTTTTAACAGATTTAAATTGATGATTTGTTTGAATCAAGTTGAAATGAAATTGTTTTGAAGGTTATAAGTTAAATCTTTGATTTAAAGATTTAATGAGTAAATCAAATTGAAATGAAAATTGATTTGGAAAATCTGTGAATGAATCTTTTGTTTAAAAGATTAAAATGTGAAAATTGTTTAAACCGTTAAAGGTTGTGAAAATAAATCTTTTTTGTTAAAAGATTTGAAATGGTAATTGATTAAACCATTTGAAAGAAAGTTTTGAATTAATAAGTTGTGACTTAATCGAAATCCCATATCCATATGTTTTAAAAATATTTTCGCTCACTATTCGGTTTAGCCGGGAAAGGACCTTTGTGTCGTATAACCCATTCCGAATATGTGATTCGACGTTATGGATAGCATTTGAAGACCGGTGATGAAGACCGGGTATTTGCGAAAGCGATAGGATGACCTATCGATTGTTTCTGCACCGAGTCGCGCCGGTATGGAAACTCCCTAAGTGATGGGAAATCCGATCGGGATTGTGAATATCCGGATTGCAAGGACTTCTTTGTAAGTGCCTTCGGTTCTGTTCAATCCCGGAACAGACTTGTATGGATTGTATGTCTGACATTACAAATTGAGATGTAAAGCCGATTTCTTTCAAATATATTTCTGTTGGTGGCGGAGAATTTATTCTCTTAGCTTAACACCCTTCTCTGAGACGTACGAACTCAGAGGTTATATAGTTGAAGTTATCAGCGATATATTCCCAATTTGGTAATGTGACATACTGAGTGTTGCTGTGAAATGATCATTGTGTTGATTATTTATGATAGGATCATTTATTTGATCGTCTATCTTTATGATCCTTTCTATGATCATTTGTTGACCCAAAGCATGGCTTTTGTATAAAGTATGTTTTTGTGGACTTGACTTTGTCGAGCCTCACACTCCGTGAATGGTCAAAACAGGAAAGATGTGGCAAGGTTATGAGGGGTAGCGCCCTTTAGGATATGTGCATTTCCTTCTGGAAAAGGGTGGTATCATGGTATGGAGCCCAGATACTTACTCATGTTGAAACACTTTATTATTATGATTGTGTGAATTGATTAGAGAGCTCTCGGATAAATGTCCCAAAGGACCGGGGGATGGCATATTCGGTCAGTTGTTACTCAGTTAGGGGTAACCCGGCCTTGTGTTGGTAGAGATCCGGTTTGGTTCTCGGGGATGTCCATCCAGAGGCATTCTCATGTGGCAATGGGAAGTTCCTTGGCCTGATCATTCGTTGGAAATCCAAAGAAACAATACGAGACTTGTACAGTATTAGTTGTATAACCTGCCATGGAATGTGGCGGTAACCTGCTATTGAACATGGTTAGCTATAGTAGGCATACGATAATGGTCGTATGTTGGCTAAGATTTATATTCTACTTTCGAAATGAATTTTTCCTACACTATGCACTAGTAATAATATCAAATGTTTCTTTTAATGCGTATCAAGCATCTTTGACTATCATAAGGAGAAATCTCCTCCGATTCTGCGTTTGCATTGTTTGTGTGTGCGGGAGGCCTTATGGTAGTCTCATTTTTAAAAGCATTGCGAATTGACTTTGAAAATCTTTTGTTGAATGTTTTAAAAGATAAACTATTTTTGTTGCTCACACCAGTCCCACGACTGATCCGGAGTTTATTGTTTCTTTCCTAAACTCTGGGTGCTCATTATTTTCTACACGAGCAGTCTAGAGTTGGGTTTTTCAGATAGTCAGGTTTAGTAGATTATCTGGAGTTAGTTCAGTCTTTAGATCACACTAGTCTTGCTTAGCTTGGTGGATCGTTATTGGGAGTTCGAGCTATTGCTGGATTGATTCTTGGAGATGGAGTTGCAGTTCTTGGAGTTCTTCTTTGAAGACTATCTCAGAGTTATATTGTTCCGTATGCTAGATGTTATCTATCGTTTTCTTTTCCGCTGCTATTTATTATATCATATCTCTGATGTATATTGATATCTATTGGATCATCTGTTGTATCAGATATTGTATCAAAGCTGTATATCAATGTATTATTCTTTTATTCCGCTGTGTTGTTTACTTAATGATTGTTATAAGCTCCGGCGAATCGGATTTGAACGGTCGAATCTATGGCATTCGAATAAGATTTGAAGTATGGATGTCGATTTTCGAGCGGGCAAAATTCATCTCGTTACATTTGGTATCAGAGCTAAGGGTTGAACTTTAGCTCAGGAGTATAACACATTAAGTAACTCATTAGAGATAGGGTGAAGTATCCCTAGAATGAGTAATCCCTAAGGTATCTGTTCGAATGCCTCAGTAAATTCTCTTACTATTCACCGATAGTAAGTATGAGTGCAAGAAGAAAACGAGATAGGGGACAGGGAAATACGACTATAATTAGTCAAAACTCTGTAACAACGGTGGAAATAACTTTCTCTATCAATTTTCTTTGATTCGTTTCCAAATTCTTTTGATTGCTTCGTGACAGGTACAGAAAGAAGTTCGGTGCGTTGATGCTCTACGAATCGTTGTAGAAGAATCTTTACTTCGTATTTTCATCAGCTTCTTATCGGTTTTTGATTTAAAACTTAATGAATATAAATTGGAAAATTTAAAGTGAGTTAAATTGGTTAATAGAATATGAAGAATGATTAGAATTGTATCTATTGTTGATATTCTGATTTGGTGAGCCAAATGCAGAATTGATATCCAGCTTGATTTGAAAAGATATTTCTCTATCTAGCTATCTCTGTGTTATTTTCGTGCCTGCAAATTTCGAGGACGAAATTCTATTAAGCGGGGAAGTCTGTAACGACCCTAGATTTTAATTTAATTTAAATTAATAATTTATCGAATTTTTGAATTAAAATTTGTAAAATTGATTATAAATGATGCGAGTTTCCCCGATTCAAATAGAAAATATATTAAGTCATATGGGTTTGAAAATTTGTATATATGAGAATATATATGTATATATTGGATTTTTAATAAATTCTTAAATAAATGATTTTGAAAAATAAATAATATACTTTGGACACAAGTATAAAAATAAATAAATAAATTGATTTAAAAAATTTATAAATGATGATAATTTGAGTTATATAAAATATATGTGTATATATAGAGAAATATAAAACAATAATTTTTAAAGTAAAATTTATGATAATTATTTAAACTAAAAATAGAAGTAAATTTAAAATGCAAGAATAAGAGCAAATAAAAGTATTCAAACAAATAAATAAGCAAAGTAAACAAAAAAAAGTAAAAATAACAAACAAATAAAAACATAGATATGCAGGCAATGCAAATAAAGTTTTCAAAACAAATAAATACGAGTACAAAATAAAACATAAACCAAGTAAACAAATACATTTATATGTATAAACAAGTACAAGCAAGTAAATGATAAAAATATAGGTATGTAGAAGCAAATCTGCATGTTCAAGTATCAAAACAAATCGGTATAGCCTCCACAAAATCTTGATGGCCAGATTTTAAAAAGAAACAAAGAAGTACAAGAGAAGATAATAATAAATTTGTAGCCTGTAAGTAGCATGTAAAGTAAGGCAAAAGAATGTTGCCTGTAAAAATGCAAAGCAAAATCAAATACATTCAAGTGAATTAACAAAAGAAAACAGTGCAAACATATTTATATCTATAAACAAGACATATGATAGTCAATGCTACTACCTCTAGTACACTATAACATTTCATATATCAGCCATTAATGCAAGACATCTCTAAGTACATACAATATGTTCAGCCATGACTTGTTGTACAAAATGAAAACACCCTGTATATTTTTTCTTATATATCAATCATCCTCATCAGTTCATCTCCTTCAAGCTAAAAGGTATGAAGTAAACATTTTCTCAAATTCTTCAAACATTTTCAAAGCTGTAATAAGTATCAAACATGCAAAGAGTTTAACTTCATTAGCAAAGCAAAATTCCAAATTTACAGTTCCAGGAAAATAAAAGAAAAGCCTGTAGTGTTCTTTGTTAACTAAGGTGAGTAACTTATTCTTTTTAGATACTTTTAAAATATAAAACTATTGCTTAGACATATATAGGTATATTTGTGAGTAGCAATTAGTTTTCTACTTAAAAATTTGTTGCATTTGCTCTGTGTATCTATGTTGTTCATCTCTCTGCTTAAGTTCCAGAGTATCAGATCACCAAGAAAAATTTCATTTCTTCCTCTCTGATCAATGTTAAGCCTTGCTTCCAAAAACAAGTATGTATGTTTTAGTTTGAGTTTCCATCTAAAAATAATTGCATAACATAAAAATGCATATAGAATGAAAGCTCAAGTTTTTTCAGTAAAGGACCTTGTTTCTGGAAATTTCCAGTATCACAAAACATTGATTCAATTATATAACTCGAATCTACATTCAAAGATAGGAATTTTAAAACGAATTTGAGGATTTTTAGCTAAGCATTCTAGGAGCAGTTCATAGTTGAACAATTCTTGTATTTTAACCATTTCCTGAGGATCAAATCGATTTTAAATGGTGTGGTTGTGCTGGAAGCAAGTTTGAACATAGAGGATATCAGGAAAATTGTTGAATAAATTTTCTAATTCACGAATTGGTTGAACGAATCAAAGATAGGGTTTAACAGCCTGTTTTATCGCCGAGTTTTCGAATGGGTTTCACGACGTCGTGACGCAATCGGGGTCGATCGCGATTGGTGTCGTGGTTGCTAGAAGGTGCGGCGTAGCTTCAGGAACGATGGCGAGGTGCCTGGTGGTCGGGGCGTGGCTAACGGGGCGCTGCCAGGTTTGGATGGTGGGGGGTACTTTCGTTTCAAGGTTTGGGATTTTGCCTCGATTTCGATTTTGAGGCAACGGTGAAGTTCGAGGGATCAGAACGTGCTCGGGGGGGGGGGGGGGGGGATGGTCGATATGCTTGACGTCGCGGTGAGGCCAGAAGATGGTCAACGGCGATGTGCACGTGTACCGTGCACACTTGGATCTGGAAGAACAGAAAAAGAGAAGAAGAAGAAGAAAGGGGAAGCTCGAGTTTAAACACGTGAAAAAGCATTTTTGACTCGAAGCAACCTGGGTCTGAATTATGAAGGGGGAAACTCGCGTTTGGCTAGGGGAATACGCGAGTTATTCGAGTGGATGACTCGAAGTAAAGGAAGGAAGGACTCGAAGTAAATTCTGGTTATCTCGAGTCAGTGTTGTTCAGGCATTTGAACTTGTCTGTTCCAGGCTTTAAAACTTAGTTCAAAATTCAAAACAGGATTTAAACTATGTTTTAAATGTAAAGTTAGAGTATAGATTCAATTGAATTTTTGAATCTAGGGTTTTAAAATGAATTTGGATTTCAAATCAAGAATTTTAAATCAAGGTGTTAAAAGCAAGTTTAAATCAAAGTTAAATTTATAGATTCAAGTTTTCATGAATTCGAATCTGAATAAATCAGTTTTTTTTTAATCTGAATGTTTAAATTAAGTAGTTAGATTAAAAGCTTTTTCTTATATAAGTAATAAGTGTTATTTACATTTAATTTTAAAGATTTTTGATTGAATTGGATCAATGATTAAAAGAATGATCATTTTAAATTTAAATTCAAAATGAAATTTAAATTCAAATTCAAGAGTGTAATGTTTTACCACTTTAATGCTAATGAAATCATTATAAAGAAATGAATTATCTTAAAAATAATTAGAAAAAAATATATATATAGGATTTAACCAATAAGGAAATTAAAGAATGATTTATTTAATTTTACAAATAAATAATTAGATTAATTTATAATTAGAAATGATTAATAATAAATTAATCTAAGATAATTTCTTAAGAAAGTAATTTAAGAAATGTTATTAGAAAATGAAGATAATTAATTAAGGATTATTTCATAATTAGTTAATGTGATAAACATTATGAATTAATTAGATTAATTCATTAAGATAATCATTGTAAATTGTTAAATGTAATTACTTAATGAAAGTAATTAAGGATTTATCACTTATTGTAATTAAATTTGGATATTTTGACTAACAAAGTGAATTAATTTTGTTTAATTAATTTAATAAAACCATTTGATAAATTAATTTATATCAAATGATTTGGAATTAATAAATCAGAATTGGATAACAAATTCATAAGTAATTAATTTAATTGGAGATAAATTGAATTAATAAGGATTAAACAATCCTGTTTATAAATGATTATTGAATGCTTGACCTTACTTATGAATGATTATATTGTATGAAATGCCTTGAATTGATTATCCTATCTGATCTGTGATATTTTGTTCTGTGACTGTGTATAAATTATCCATTCATTTACATTGTTATATTATCTGTGAATCTGTGAATGGGCGATAAGCTTTATAGTTATATCGCTTATCAACTATATTTCTGTGTTTGATCTGAAATGATTGAATGATGTTGCTGTGACGACCGCCCATGACTCCCGCACGGAAACAAGGGAATAATGCGCTGAAAGTGTGCCAGGCAGCCATTGACGATTGTCAAGGGTAAAATAAACATCGCAGACTCTATCGTAAAACTCACAGCGCATGGATAAAAATACAATAGAGAAATATAATATAGTGAAGCTCCCAATAGAACAGAATATCATCATCTAATCATAATAGCTTTATACATGGTCTGAATCATGAATACAAGAAGCCTCACTACATAGCACTCAGAGTAATCAACCAACAGCGGAATATCCAGTACATAGAATATGAAAATAATATGCAAAGCCTCCTGCTCGTCTTCGTCATCATCAGCGTGAGCCACTAAGATCAGCACCTGTCACCTGTCACCTAGTCTGCCCATCCCAAACATGGATGAACAGCCCAAGGTAATAAGAGGAGACATAAAACCTTGAGTCAGACAGAGTCTTAGTGAGCAGTAAATCAACTATCAAACATACCAAAAGAGCATAAGGGATAAAAGGAATAGGAACCCAAATCATCCCACTCCACCTCTTTCTACAGTGATAGCCCCCAGACACGCACTAAGGAGAAGCAAGCATAGCAAAGCAGATAATTAAAGTAAAACAATAATCACTCGAGTCAAGGTCGATGTTTTCCAAATACAAACCCCCAAGGCCTAAACCAAGATCAGATAAGCATCCAGAAAACACCGCTCTTGAGACCGAATGATGGTACAACCAAACATCCATGACCCTGGCTATCACTGTTATCATTGCCTTGATTTTATCGTTAATTGAATGACCAACTCATCTTTCAACCATCCGTCAAGGGCTAATGGCAACCCCGGTTCTAGACATAACTCCGCACGTCCTCGTGACCTGTGCCTAGGTATAACGAATCTACCCAGAGTACTAGCACGTCATCATGACCCGCGCCTGGGTATAACGGATCTACCCAACGTACTCTTGCTTTGAGCTTGCTAGAACCTTCAATAACGATAAGATCTCAGACTTCTAGTCATCCTCCTCGACTATTCCCATTATAGATCAAGCACCTCTCGAGCCACCATTATCCACCAACTCGAACCGCATCATCGAGTAATCAACATGCTTGGGATGATCCTGTCTGGATTAATCCAAGGCTTCCACATCATGCTTTGCTCCAACGCGTCTTAGCAAAGTCCATCTCATCATCATACTTCGCCTCAACATATCATGGCAAAGTCCATTTCGTCATCATACTTTGCTTCCTCTATCTAAAGCAAAGTCCTCGAACCCATCCATATGAGCTTCATCATCCGCTTCATATGCCACAGCAGCTTTCACCATTCAAGAGCCTCTCCACTTAGCTTTTGAATCATCTTCAACCATCTTGTCCCAAATCAACTACAAGCTAACTCGAGACAATCAAATCAATCATACATCCAAACAATCAAGCATTCAAACAAGATCTAATCAAGCAATATCAACTATAATGGCAATTTCGTAAATAAATAAGCATAAGTCTAACATATATGAAATCATGGTTTTTAGCATAGATCTATCAAATATAAAACATGGGTTTTGTCTCTATAACTTGTTAATTGAACTTGCATAGATAAACATCTTCAAAAGTAATGAATCTAGTCTTGGAACTAAGAAAAATGCATGAAATCTCTAACTTTAACACTCAAACAAGCCACCAATCCAATATACTCCTTTGGGTCCGCGTGAGAGATAACTACCACTCACCGAATCACCCAAACACTTCAAAAGAAACCCACTTCAGATCTGGACAGCAAATACCCAAGCTTGATCCGGCAAAAATCTCGCTTCAATCGATGAAATCTCACTCGAACGGATGAAGATCTTCAACTTTGGCCCTTGAATCTTCGATCTTGATCTTCGATCTTGGATGGATGTTAGCACTCGATTAAAGTGGAGGAAAGAAGTGAAGAAATGTTGTAGTCGAGCTCTCAAAATGGCAGCACTTCGTCGCTTCAAAATCCGGTGTCAAAAAGTGAGCCAAACCCCTCTATTTATAGGCTGATTTTTAGGTCGTACGTTTTTAGGTCGGTCGCTCTTAGGTCGGTCACGACCTAACGACCTAACAGCTAAGGCACTCACACGACCTAACCCTAAGGCACTCACACGACTTAACATAAGTCGGTAATGACCTAAAACATACGGCCTAACACTCTAACACAGCGGCAACCTTTCCTAAGTCGCCTGGTCGACTTACGACCTAACTTAGGTCGTCCCACGACCTAAGACTCACGACCTAAAAGCACACACGACTCAAGCTGTGACGACTTAACAGCCTCACGAGTTACGACTCAATTCTAGTACAACCTAAGGCCCACAACATCCTATCTTAAGTCGTCTTCGACCTAACACTTGCCGCGACTTACTGGGTTACGACCTATCTCTCAACCCCGCCTTGCGACCTAACAAAATCAACGGCCCAGATGACCTTACGACCTAAAACGAACGCGGATTAACTATGCCGCGACCTAACTAGTATACGACCTATCGAGCAACACGAGTTACGACCTATCACTAAGTCGCTAACGACTTAGCATGTACCGACCTAACCATCATACGACCTAACCCCTTAGGTCGTTAACCCTTAGCTCGGTGACTCACTATCTCTACTAACCCACTGACTCGTAGGTCGCTGCTCCTCTAACTCGCTAACTCTTAGGTCGCCAACTCCTTATCTCGGCCATCTCTTAGGTCGGTCAGAAACCCATAACTCGTAACTCGGTTCAATATCTTAATCTGTTAACTTCTATAACTCGCCCAGTTCTTAACCCGTTAGCTCGTTAGCTATCTTAGGTCGCAACATATTAACCTACTCCAATTACCAACTTGCTAACAACCTATTCCTTAACTCGTATCCCCATAGGTCGTCTACGACTCATGAATACCGACCTAAGCTTTCCCATCGAGTTAATCTCTACACGAGTTAACTTCCATACGACTTAAGCTAGGGATAACTTAACACTAACGACCTGTAAATTCTACGATCTATCGACACGTAAAATACGGGTCGTTACATTCTCTCCCCCTTAGGAATTTCGCCCCCGAAGTTCCAAACAAACAAGAGCAACCAAAAATATTCTGCATGCCTACCATCCATAGCAATCAACAAACCATGCATCCAATTCTAACCTAGCATGCAGAATTCTAAGATAGGAATCAAGTTACAAATTCATGAGATGTTACGACACCTTAGGGCCATTCCTCGAAGAGTTCGGGATGAGCTGCCTTCATCCTCTCTTCCTCCTCCCACGTACAGTCGTTAACATCTTCACTCCATTGTATCTTGAGCAACGTAATCGTCTTCCTCCTAAGCTGTTTCGTGTCGGTTTCAACAACACGAAGCGGCTTACGAGGTCTCGTAACCACTGGATCAACCTCCAAGTCTTCACAGCTATCAGCAGAAACCACCGTATTCGAGTCATGCACATACTTCCGTAGATAAGATACATGAAAGACATTGTGCACACCCGCCATCTTCTCCGGTAACTCCAATCTATAAGCGAGCTTTCCAATTCGCTCAATAATTGGGAATGGTCCAACAAATCTCGGAGTTAACTTTCCTTTCTTCCTGAATCTAATAACATTCTTCAGTGGAGAAATCTTCACAAAAACCATATCACCCACGTCGAATTCCAAATTCTTACGACGCTTATCGGCATAACTTTTCTGACGATCTTGGGCTGCCTTCATTCGTTGCCGAATGATCTCTATACAATCCGTAGTCTGTCGAATCATCTCTGGGCCAAGTATCAGCTTTTCTCCAGTTTCCAACCAACATGTCGGAGAGTTACACGGTCTTCCATACAGCGCTTCATACGGTGCCATACCAATGCTTGACTGGTAACTGTTATTGTACGCAAACTCCACCAAATGAAGATGATCTTCCCACGATCCTACGAAATCCAAAACACAAGCTCTGAGAAGATCTTCCAAAACTCGGTTGACTCTCTCAGTCTGACCATCTGTTTGGGGGTGATAAGTTGTACTCAAACACAACTCAGTTCCCAAAACTTCCTGGAAGCTCTTCCAAAATCTACTAGTGAACAATGGGTCTCGATCGCTCACTATACTCTTCGGAATACCATGGAATCGAACTATCCACTTAACATACAACTCAGCCAACTTCGATGCAGTCCTAGTCAATCGAACAGGAATGAATCTTGCACTCTTGGTCAACCGATCTACTATGACCCAAATCCCTTCATTTCCTGCTCTTGTTCTAGGTAGACCATCGATAAAATCCATCGATATCTGTTCCCACTTCCACATAGGAACTTCTAATGGCTGAAGTAATCCACTGGGCTTTTTCTGCTCTGCTTTAACCAACTGGCAATTCATGCACTTGGAAATAAAATTTCCAACATCCTTCTTCATACCTTCCCAGTAATAGGTTCTCTTCATATCCCGATACATCTTATTTCCACCTGGATGAATTGTCAACTTCGAGTGATGACTTTCTCTAAGAACTTCAACTCTCAATCCATCTACATCGGGAACAACTAGTCATCCTTGCTTCCGAAGCCAACCCTCTCGATCGACTTCGAATCCTTTATCCTTTTCTGGGTCCAATCCAGATTCCAAATCTCGGATAATCTTGACAAGCTTATCGTCTCGCTTTTGGCTCTCGCCAATTCTCTCCACCAGAGTAGGCCTTATCGATAAGTTTGCCAACATCTCAGGTTCCAATTCACATCTGGGCCTGAAATCAAATCCAGCCAAATACTCGAGACTCTTCCATTCCGAAAACATGGCTCCCAATCCTGCATGTCTTCGACTCAACGCATCAGCCACTGCGTTTCCTTTTCCCGGAGTATAGGCTATCCCAAAATCATACGATGCCAAGAACTCTAGCCACCGTTGCTGTCGAAGATTCAAATCCTTTTGGGAGAAAAGATACTTCAACGACTTATGATCTGTAAACAACTCGAATCGAACTCCCAATAGGTAATGTCTCCACATCTTCAGAGCAAAAACAATCGCCGCTAACTCCAAATCATGAGTCGGGTAATTCCTTTCATGCGGCTTCAGTTGTCGACTTGCATACGCAACAACTTTATTCTTCTGCATTAGCACTGCTCCAAGTTCAGTACCGCATGCATCGGTGTAAACCACCATCTCATCATTCCCACTTGGAATAGTCAAAACAGGAGCACACGTCAATCGCTCTTTCAGGATTCCAAAAGCTTGCTCACGCTTAGCATCCCAACTGAATACCTGATTCTTCTTCGTCAATCCTGTTAACGGTGCAGCTATTTGGAAAAGTCCTTGATAAACCGACGATAATATCCTGCTAATCCAAGAAAACTTCTCACATCAGATGCATTCTTAGGTCTAACCCAATCCTTGATTGCTGCCACCTTAGCGGGATCAACCGCTATTCCATCTCCAGAAATAACATGGCCTAAGAATCTCACTTCACTCTTCCAGAAGTGACACTTCGAAAACTTAGCCTTCAGCTGATGTTTCCGTAAAATTTCCAAAACAATACGCAAGTGCGTCTTGTGCTCTTCCTCAGTTCTGGAGTAAATCAGAATATCATCCACGAACACAAGTACAAACTTGTTCAACTGATCTCTGAACACTCTATTCATAAGATCCACAAAATATGCCGGTGCGTTAGTCAATCCAAACGGCATTACCAGCCATTCATAAAAACCAGATGGTGTCCTAAAAGCAGTCTTCGGCACACTATCCTTAGCCACTCTCAACTGGTGAAATCCCGTTGCCAAATCCATCTGAGAGAACACCTTAGCCTCGTGAAGCTGATCAAACAAGTCTTCTATTCTCAGCAATGGATACTTGTTCTTCTTAGTCACCTTATTCAGCTCACGATAATCAACACACAACCTCAACGATCCATCCGCTTTGGTTGCGAACACAACTGGTGCACCCCATTCGGACACACTATGCCGAATGAATCCTTTCCGTAAAAGGTCATCAACTTGTACCTTCAACTCTTGCTGTTCCCTAGGCGCCATCTGCCTAAGAGGCATCACAACGGGTCTGGCTCCCTCAACTAGATCAATACGAAACTCGATCTCTCTATGCGGCGGTAACCCTTTGACCTCGTCAAAGACATCCTCGAATCCATTCACAATTGGCACCGATGACAGTCCATCCCGTGGAACAACCAGTGAATACATGAAGCTCATGAAGACGCCTTCTTCATGCTTACATCGTATCACAACCTTTCGCCCTTCCACATTCCCGACTGTCACCTCCAGCCTCTCACAATCAATCCATGCCGCATACTTCCTAAGCCAGTCCATACCCAAAATAATTCTGAACCCCGCAAAGTTCAGAACAAAACAATCACAAACAAAAGAGCAATCATGACTCGACACAACTAGACCACGGCATAACATACACAAACAAGACGAACCCCTGACTGGATTTGTCACAACCAATGGTCTATCAACAATATCCGGTTTCAAACCTAACCGGCCTACAAGATCATCACAAACAAAAGAATGCGACGCTCCAGTATCAAACAACACTCTAACTGGAACACCACAAATAGAAAGAGTACCTTGAACCACCACACTCTTCCCCTTCTCTTCAGCAGTAGGAGCTTTCGAAGATGACGGGACAGCTCCCAAAGCATAAGCTTGCACAACCTGCCTGTCCTTTATCGGTTCCGGACAGTTCTTCTTAATGTGCCCCGACTTATCACAGTTGTAGCACTTCAACAACACCTTCGAATTCTTGCAATCCTTGGAGAGATGGCCCTTCTGCCGACAATTATAGCAGGTCTTTTCCCCCTTCAGCTTCTTCTGACCATCCTTACCCTTCTGCCGTTGCTGCTTCCTTTTCTTGTTTCCACCCTGCTGTGGTTTAGACTCCTCCTTGGTCACAGCAGCAACAGATACTTCCTTAGGAAACAAACTCTCGTGCCTGAGAGCTTTCTCCACCAGCTTCTCAAATGGATCGTCCAGATGATCCACCAACTGCCTTCCAAGATAACTGTCCAAGCCTGTCACAAACTTCTCATTCTTCTTATAAGAAGATTCAGTATACGACCGAGCATACTTGGACAAGGCCTCAAACTCAGAAACGTACTCAAGAACCGATCTCTCACCTTGCTTGAGCTCAACAAACTTTTTAAACAAAACAGACTTCTGAGCTGTAGAGATAAACTTGGCTTCAAATCTAACTTGGAATTGCTCCCAAGTAATCTCTTCTTCTGGAGTGTCTATGGTGATAGAATTCCACCAATCAGCAGCTCTCCCTTGAAGCTGTCTCGATGCAAGCTTCCTCTTAGTTGCATCCTCAATTCCCAAGTCACCAAAAATCCTTTGACAAGCATCAATCCATCTCTGCACCTCAATGGTCGATTCCGTTCCCAAGAAAACCTTTCCTCCAAGGGAAGTATAGTCCTTGCAAAGCTTAGCAAAATCCACTGGTCTTGGAGCTTGAACTTGAACTCCCACATCCACTGATGATCCTGAAGCTGGTATTCTCCTCGTGATCGAAGTCATCATGGCCTCAAACATAGGAGCATAATCAACAGCTTCCCTAGCAGCACGGCTTTCCCTCGCAGTTTGTCTCTCACTTCGACTCATCCTTAATATCTACAAAAAGGAATGATTTAGAACACCTTAAGAAACAACTGCATAAGGAGTTCAAATCCTTCTAAGCTACTATATTATATATAGTAATCATCCATCAAAATACAATTACGTCTCTCATACGTAGTTACGTCAGCGAGCGTTGGCTAAAATCGATTAACCAAAGCTCTGATACCAAATGTGACGACCGCCCATGACTCCCGCACGAAAACAAGGGAATAATGCGCTGAAAGTGTGCCAGGCAGCCATTGACGATTGTCAAGGGTAAAATAAACATCGCAGACTCTATCGTAAAACTCACAGCGCATGGATAAAAATACAATAGAGAAATATAATATAGTGAAGCTCCCAATAGAACAGAATATCATCATCTAATCATAATAGCTTTATACATGGTCTGAATCATGAATACAAGAAGCCTCACTACATAGCACTCAGAGTAATCAACCAACAGCGGAATATCCAGTACATAGAATATGAAAATAATATGCAAAGCCTCCTGCTCGTCTTCGTCATCATCAACGTGAGCCACTAAGATCAGCACCTGTCACCTGTCACCTAGTCTGCCCATCCCAAACATGGATGAACAGCCCAAGGTAATAAGAGGAGACATAAAACCTTGAGTCAGACAGAGTCTTAGTGAGCAGTAAATCAACTATCAAACATACCAAAAGAGCATAAGGGATAAAAGGAATAGGAACCCAAATCATCCCACTCCACCTCTTTCTACAGCGATAGCCCCCAGACACGCACTAAGGAGAAGCAAGCATAGCAAAGCAGATAATTAAAGTAAAGCAATAATCACTCGAGTCAAGGTCGATGCTTTCCAAATACAAACCCCCAAGGCCTAAACCAAGATCAGATAAGCATCCAGAAAACACCGCTCTTGAGACCGAATGATGGTACAACCAAACATCCATGACCCTGGCTATCACTGTTATCATTGCCTTGATTTTATCGTTAATTGAATGACCAACTCATCTTTCAACCATCCGTCAAGGGCTAATGGCAACCCCGGTTCTAGACATAACTCTGCACATCCTCGTGACCCGTGCCTAGGTATGACGAATCTACCCAGAGTACTAGCACGTCATCATGACCCGCGCCTGGGTATAACGGATCTACCCAACGTACTCTTGCTTTGAGCTTGCTAGAACCTTCAATAACGATAAGATCTCAGCCTTCTAGTCATCCTCCTCGACGACTATTCCCATTATAGCTCAAGCACCTCTCGAGCCACCATTATCCACCAACTCGAACCGCATCATCGAGTAATCAACATGCTTGGGATGATCCTGTCTGGATTAATCCAAGGCTTCCACATCATGCTTTGCTCCAACGCGTCTTAGCAAAGTCCATCTCATCATCATACTTCGCCTCAACATATCATGGCAAAGTCCATTTCGTCATCATACTTTGCTTCCTCTATCTAAAGCAAAGTCCTCGAACCCATCCATATGAGCTTCATCATCCGCTTCATATGCCACAGCAGCTTTCACCATTCAAGAGCCTCTCCGCTTAGCTTTTGAATCATCTTCAACCATCTTGTCCCAAATCAACTACAAGCTAACTCGAGACAATCAAATCAATCATACATCCAAACAATCAAGCATTCAAACAAGATCTAATCAAGCAATATCAACTATAATGGCAATTTCGTAAATAAATGAGCATAAGTCTAACATATATGAAATCATGGATTTTAGCATAGATCTTTCAAATATAAAACATGGGTTTTGTCTCTATAACTTGTTAATTGAACTTGCATAGATAAACATCTTCAAAAGTAATGAATCTAGTCTTGGAACTAAGAAAAATGCATGAAATCTCTAACTTTAACACTCAAATAAGCCACCAATCCAATATACTATTTTGGGTCCGCGTGAGAGATAACTACCACTCACCGAATCACCCAAACACTTCAAAAGAAACCCACTTCAGATCTGGACAGCAAATACCCAAGCTTGATCCGGCAAAAATCTCGCTTCAATCGATGAAATCTCACTCGAACGGATGAAGATCTTCAACTTTGGCCCTTGAATCTTCGATCTTGATCTTCGATCTTGGATGGATGTTAGCACTCGATTAAAGTGGAGGAAAGAAGTGAAGAAATGTTGTAGTCGAGCTCTCAAAATGGCAGCACTTCGTCGCTTCAAAATCCGGTGTCAAAAAGTGAGCCAAACCCCTCTATTTATAGGCTGATTTTTAGGTCGTACGTTTTTAGGTCGGTCGCTCTTAGGTCGGTCACGACCTAACGACCTAACAGCTAAGGCACTCACACGACCTAACCCTAAGGCACTCACACGACTTAACATAAGTCGGTAATGACCTAAAACATACGGCCTAACACTCTAACACAGCGGCAACCTTTCCTAAGTCGCCTGGTCGACTTACGACCTAACTTAGGTCGTCCCACGACCTAAGACTCACGACCTAAAAGCACACACGACTCAAGCTGTGACGACTTAACAGCCTCACGAGTTACGACTCAATTCTAGTACAACCTAAGGCCCACAGCATCCTATCTTAAGTCGTCTTCGACCTAACACTTGCCGCGACTTACTGGGTTACGACCTATCTCTCAACCCCGCCTTGCGACCTAACAAAATCAACGGCCCAGATGACCTTACGACCTAAAACGAACGCGGATTAACTATGCCACGACCTAACTAGTATACGACCTATCGAGCAACACGAGTTACGACCTATCACTAAGTCGCTAACGACTTAGCATGTACCGACCTAACCATCATACGACCTAACCCCTTAGGTCGTTAACCCTTAGCTCGGTGACTCACTATCTCTACTAACCCACTGACTCGTAGGTCGCTGCTCCTCTAACTCGCTAACTCTTAGGTCGCCAACTCCTTATCTCGGCCATCTCTTAGGTCGGTCAGAAACCCATAACTCGTAACTCGGTTCAATATCTTAATCTGTTAACTTCTATAACTCGCCCAGTTCTTAACCCGTTAGCTCGTTAGCTATCTTAGGTCGCAACATATTAACCTACTCCAATTACCAACTTGCTAACAACCTATTCCTTAACTCATATCCCCTTAGGTCGTCTACGACTCATGAATACCGACCTAAGCTTTCCCACCGAGTTAATCTCTACACGAGTTAACTTCCATACGACTTAAGCTAGGGATAACTTAACACTAACGACCTGTAAATTCTACGATCTATCGACATGTAAAATACGGGTCGTTACAGTTGCACTATTGTGTTAAACCCCTTGACCACACTTATACACACACCAATATGGATTTCACGAGGAAATCGGTTAAGTCATAGTTTTGAAATGATTTTTTTAAAGTTGAATATTTGAATTCAAATGTTTTGAAAATGGATTGGGTTTGAAGTGAAAAGAAATTGAAATGGAATTTCAAAGATGGAAATTTATTTTGAATAACTGGATTAAGTGTTGGAATTTAAATACTTTAAATTAAATTTGAATTCAATATTCAAATTGAATTCTGTGATTTGAAACTAGGGATTAATGATATTATACTAGTCATTATGAGTTAAATCATTTTTTTTAAAGTATTATTTTTGGGAATTTGAATTTAACCCAAGGATTTCAACTCGTATAAATGAATCGGATTTCCAAAATGAAAACTGTTGTTTTCAAATGATAAACACTTTTAGATAAGAACTGAGATTCCAGTAAATTAGGGGAATCTCAAGATTGAATAGAGAAATGATTTTCCTAAGTTATGAATGAATTCTTTTTGAAAGCTATAAATTAAATCTGTTTATTTTTAACAGATTTAAATTGATGATTTGTTTCAATCAAGTTGAAATGAAATTGTTTTGAAGGTTATAAATTAAATCTTTGATTTAAAGATTTAACGAGTAAATCAAATTGAAATGAAAATTGATTTGGAAAATCTGTGAATGAATCTTTTGTTTAAAAGATTAAAATGTGAAAATTGTTTAAACCGTTAAAGGTTGTGAAAATAAATCTTTTTTGTTAAAAGATTTGAAATGGTAATTGATTAAACCATTTGAAAGAAAGTTTTGAATTAATAAGTTGTGACTTAATCGAAATCCCATATCCATATGTTTTAAAAATATTTTCGCTCACTATTCGGTTTAGCCGGGAAAGGACCTTTGTGTCGTATAACCCATTCCGAATATGTGATTCGACGTTATGGATAGCATTTGAAGACCGGTGATGAAGACCGGGTATTTGCGAAAGCGATAGGATGACCTATCGATTGTTTCTGCACCGAGTCGCGCCGGTATGGAAACTCCCTAAGTGATGGGAAATCCGATCGGGATTGTGAATATCCGGATTGCAAGGACTTCTTTGTAAGTGCCTTCGGTTCTGTTCAATCCCGGAACAGACTTGTATGGATTGTATGTCTGACATTACAAATTGAGATGTAAAGCCGATTTCTTTCAAATATATTTCTGTTGGTGGCGGAGAATATATTCTCTTAGCTTAACACCCTTCTCTGAGACGTACGAACTCAGAGGTTATATAGTTGAAGTTATCAGCGATATATTCCCAATTTGGTAATGTGACATACTGAGTGTTGCTGTGAAATGATCATTGTGTTGATTATTTATGATAGGATCATTTATTTGATCATCTATCTTTGTGATCCTTTCTATGATCATTTGTTGACCCAAAGCATGGCTTTTGTATAAAGTATGTTTTTGTGGACGTGACTTCGTCGAGCCTCACACCCCGTGAATGGTCAAAACAGGAAAGATGCGGCAAGGTTATGAGGGGTAGCGCCCTTTAGGATATGTGCATTTCCTTCTGGAAAAGGGTGGTATCATGGTATGGAGCCCAGATACTTACTCATGTTGAAACACTTTATTATTATGATTGTGTGAATTGATTAGAGAGCTCTCGGATAAAGGTCCCAAAGGACCGGGGGATGGCATATTCGGTCAGTTGTTACTCAGTTAGGGGTAACCCGGCCTTGTGTTGGTAGAGATCCAGTTTGGTTCTCGGGGATGTCCATCCAGAGGCATTCTCATGTGGCAATGGGAAGTTCCTTGGCCTGATCATTCGTTGGAAATCCAAAGAAACAATACGAGACTTGTACAGTATTAGTTGTATAACCTGCCATGGAATGTGGCGGTAACCTGCTATTGAACATGGTTAGCTATAGTAGGCATACGATAATGGTCGTATGTTGGCTAAGATTTATATTCTACTTTCGAAATGAATTTTTCCTACACTATGCACTAGTAATAATATCAAATGTTTTTTTTAATGCGTATCAAGCATCTTTGACTATCATAAGGAGAAATCTCCTCCGATTCTGCATTTGCATTGTGTGTGTGTGCGGGAGGCCTTATGGTAGTCTCATTTTTAAAAGCATTGCGAATTGACTTTGAAAATCTTTTGTTGAATGTTTTAAAAGATAAACTGTTTTTGTTGCTCACACCAGTCCCACGACTGATCCGGAGTTTATTGTTTCTTTCCTAAACTCTGGGTGCTCATTATTTTCTACACGAGCAGTCTAGAGTTGGGTTTTTCAGATAGTCAGGTTTAGTAGATTATCTGAAGTTAGTTCAGTCTTTAGATCACACCAGTCTTGCTTAGCTTGGTGGATCGTTATTGGGAGTTCGAGCTATTGCTGGATTGATTCTTGGAGATGGAGTTGCAGTTCTTGGAGTTCTTCTTTGAAGACTATCTCAGAGTTATATTGTTCCGTATGCTAGATGTTATCTATCGTTTTCTTTTCCGCTGCTATTTATTATATCATATCTCTGATGTATATTGATATCTATTGGATCATCTGTTGTATCAAATATTGTATCAAAGCTGTATATCAATGTATTATTCTTTTATTCCGCTGTGTTGTTTACTTAATGATTGTTATAAGCTCCGGCGAATCGGATTTGAACGGTCGAATCTATGGCATTCGAATACGATTTGAAGTATGGATGTCGATTTTCGAGCGGGCAAAATTCGTCTCGTTACACTTTTTGTCGGGCAACACAAATTTATCTTTGGAATCAAATTCAATTTTCTTTTCCCTTATAATACCTGCATAACTTACCAAGCAATAATGTTCAATCGCAACTTTTCAAATTATTTTATACATCTCTTTACATAAGTTTCATACCCACTTCTATTTAAATTAGTTTTCATCGTTTCTTATGGATTCAATTTGTTTTCAGTTTCTAATATTGAGTTTTATCTTTCATTTAAACTGATTCATATTAGTTTCATTTACTAGTTTACTTTAATTTCCAATTTGCAATTGTTTGTCGCTAACCAAAATTTACCAAAATTTTCAAAAAAAAATCTAACTCCCAAAAATTTCAAAATTTTTTGGCAGATTCTCCTTTGTACGGAGGAGATTTTGCAATTTGACAAGAGATATAAATATATATACATCGACCCACACGGTCGGAAAAAGCAAAAACAGTTCATATTTCCTATTTTTATTGCGTAGGCGTACCTTATTTAGCATTTTAAGCAAGCAGCTTATTTATTTTAGCAATTAGCATACCCCAAGTCCAGCCAAACGGCTTCCCTGTACCTGTACTTACTCAATTTAAATAGGTAAGTGCCATATATAGCGAATCTATTAACATTTCACTTACTTTTCATAGTTAAACACATGCACTACATAAACAACAAGCATCAAACGCTTCTCATAAGCACTTTATATGATTTAAGGCTAATTTCAGTTGCTTCCAATCAATCCACAAGCCATTGCATTCAATTTTAATGATTTGCAACTCAATTTCCTACATTCAATTGATTTTTAATTCAAACGAGCTCATATTCACTTCAAATGATTCAAAATCAATTTTATTTAATCTCTATCATCTCATAGAATTTTAATTGCTTTTGTTTACGCTAAACGACAATTATTACATGCATATTTTTGACGATATTCACTTAATAGAGTATTTATTTTAGTTTATAACTATTTTAAATTAATTTCAACTCATTCTGCATTTAATTCCATTTCTTTTCTAAATTATTTACGAATCATTCATTGCATTTCATTTCCGCAGTTGTTCCATCCAAAACAATTTATTAAACTTGGCACACCCAATACTTATAAATTAATAACCATTTCCAAATTAATTTAATCTAAGCCTTTACTTAATGGGCTTTCACTCTTATTCGAAGCCAAACTTCTATAAATTTTAAACCTAAGTGAATTACTTTAATTTATTCCAACATCAAACTTAAGTTTACTTTTATTTGATTCTCATTTAATCAAATCCCATTAAATTTAGGTAGCCCATCCACTTAAATTTTAATTTTTATTTTAATTCACCTTCTCAATTTCTCAAAATAATATCCAAGCACATACTTATCTCATTTATACTTCAAATTAATATACGTCCAAGTTTAAATTCAGTCTGATAATCCAATTCCAATCACAACTTTGATTTAGTTTTATTAAACCAGACTTCATCCATTTATTATTCAACTCAATTAACCCACTTAAAATTTTTAATTTACTTACTTAATTCGTTATCGAATTTATTTTATTAATACAAAGTCATTTTCAATTTATTTTTATTCATTTGGGTTTTGTTTGTAACCCAACCATTTCTATTATTATTCACTTTCATATCATATGACAGCACTTCTATTATATCCAATTTACTTGCAAATTTCATTAAATATTATTCAAATCACACTTGAATTTTATTTGTAATTCAAATCATCTCATTTTCAATCCGACTCTATTTTATTTTTATTTTACAACATCTCTTCTTATTTATTTCATTATCAAATCCAAGTCGAATTCTATTTACAATTTGAATTCATTGTCAAATTCCATTATTAACTTACAATTAAACTTTATTAATATACTCTATCGAATAATTATTTAACAAATTAGCTTTCTTCCAATTTCTAAACCAATATTCGATTTATAATTACAAATTCATTTCATAAAAATTCCAGTTTGGATTTCTTTGATTTTCCAAAATTCCAACATCTTCATTTAAAAATTGTTAGAAATGCCTTTTAAATTTACATCATACTATTAAAATAACTCTTTATAAAAATACCTTTATAACTCGATGTCTCAACCAGTCCATCCTTGTTCTCACAGAAATTCAGTCTTACGTTGATCAGGCGTAGGACTGAAAATCTATAAGTACTTGGTGAACCCGCTTTCAACATCCAGTGAAAATACTCGGAAATAAATTTTATTAAAAATATAGAAAACAGTTTTTGAAAATAGAGGAAATATCTTTGGTGATAATTCTCTGAAAATCATCACCCCATCCATGGTCATAGTTACATCCCAGGGTTACGTTGCCGTCGCAGCAAAAGTCCTAGTAACTGCAGGCTCTTCGCGGCCTCTCGATTACGCCATGGAACCCACACAACAGATCACAGTTACATCCAGGGTTACGTTGCCGTCACAGCAAAAGTCCATGTAACTGCATGCTCTCCGCGGCCTCTGATTTCACTATCGAAATGAAACCTCCCCACTCCTACATAGGTCGCAGTCTACCGAGATAAACTCAAACGCAGACTGTTGGCTCTCAGCGGCACACACGACTTTCGCTATGTGGTATACCATAGTGTCGCAGTCTACCGATATAAAATCAAACGTAGACTGTTGGCTCTCAACGGCACACACGACTTACGCTATGGTATACTCAACTCATAATCCTCAGGAACTAGTTTTGTCCGGACTCCTCACAGGATCAACTTTAGAACCCCCTTGGGCTCAAGGCAGCACCACCCGGTGGCACTCCTGAGAAGTTCATTTCAAGGGAGCTCCTTTTTCCCCAGAGCCATCATCAAAACATTTTATACTATACACATATAGTATCATCCAATCATACACCTAGTATGATATCATACAAAGCTCCTTTACACAAAATCGATTATCCCAAAATCGATAATTCTCAAATTAGGCTTTCCAAATTCCAATATTGATTTTACCCGAAAATCAAAATCCTTCCCAAATCCAAAGGTTCTCAAAACCTTTTCCAAAATCCTCATAAGATCCTTTATATATATATATTCAAAAATATATATAATTTTTAAAACTTTGGATCATCTCAAACTTGTATAAAATCCCTTTTATACTTCAGACACCTCCTAAATCCTTTTTCTTCCAGCAATAGATTCAACAAAGGGAGGATATATAACAAAGATATAACTTTGTTTACCCAAAATCAAATATTCAAATTTGATTACTTTTTCCAAGATCATTTTCCTTTCTATTCTCATCTCCTTTAATTCTCGTTGAATTGTCACTTCAATTCTTACCTCAGTTGGGTATTTAAACCAATTAACAGTTTGAACTCCGACCAGTTTTAGTAAATAGCTTGAAAATTTTAAAAATAGATAGGTAGTTGAAAATAATTATTAGTTTGAAAAATAGCTATAAAATAGTTAACTAATTGTAAAATAGTCAGAAATTAGTTGAATAGTTTCAGGAATTTTAAATAATTGCAAAATAGTTGTAAAATAGAAATTATTTTGTGAAATAGTTGAAAAATAGTATTTGGTTTAGAAAATAGTTGTAAAATGGTTAAATAGCTCCAAAAATAATGGTAAACAATTATAAAATAAGTTAGCTTTAAAAAGAAAGGTTGTATATATTTAATAGCTTAGAAAATAAGTTTATATCAAAACAATTTATATTGAAAATAGTCAAGAGCCAACTGTTCACTTCCCCAACAACTCAATTTTAATTTCCATTTAAATTGATCCAACTCCAATTTGAATATCTCTAATTTCCATTGAAATTTATTTAATCCCAATTCAAGTTGAATAAATCTTGATTCCTTTCCCAATTTAAATCAAATTATTTGATTTTAATCATGTTCAACTTATATTATAATTTCAAATTATTCCAGTCAATGTGAATTATTACCAATTGAACCCATTCCAAATTCAAATCATTTCAATATAATCCAATTTGTACTAATGGAATTTAAATTTCAACTTTAACCCATCTCGAATTATATAAATTCGATTTGAATTCTCAAAGGTTGGTTTAACTCTTTAAACCAAATTACTTTTATTCAAAGTTATTAATCATTTAATTTCTGAGTTCAATTCTCAAAATTCCACTTTAAATTATCTTTACTTATGTATTTCAAGGTTCAACTAAGAATTCAACACAATTCCATTTTAAAATTTTAATTTATTATTAAATTTTATCTTTCAGTTTGAAGCCGGTTCTTAAACAAGTTTAGTTTACTATTCAATTATTTAAATTTATTTTATTTATACAATACTATTCTCAATTTATTTCTACTTACCTGGGTTTTGTTTAGCCAATATATTCTTATTATTCCATAAACATTTTGATCAAGATTCCAGAGTTTAAACAAATTTCCAAAATTTCAATATCACTTAGACTTCAACTATATCCAAAATTCTTTAGCAAATTCTCTTACCCCTTTTTGAATTTCAAAACCAAACCCAGTTCACAAACAATTCCAATGTAAAATAATTTGGTAGCAAATTTCTCTTCTAGAAACTCGAAATATACATCGATAATGCTGCAGTCATCATCGACGTTATTTTCCAGTGACCGAAAGAGTTCAATGCTTTTATCTCTTTTAAAAACATTTCCAAATATTTTTAATTTCAAATCTTCCAGATTTCAAATTCAACACCAAAAATATTTACGAAATAATACTATTATTTCTCCAAAACCTTTGGAAACCACTTCCAAATCCAAAGCGATTTTTAATTTTCCCAATCCATCCAATTCATATTTAAACATTACTCTAGAATTTCCATCTTCCTTTATTTTCAAATATTCTCTGGAATTCTATTTCAAATTATAATCTCATTTATTTATGAAGTTTATTTCAATTTATAAATTACATTCACAATCTATATTTCAAATTCCATGTTGTTATATTAGTTTATTCTTAACCTTTGGTTATAATTTTCAATTTGGTCGTATTTTATATTACTTCTTACTTAATTCCAATAATTTAAAAGGGAATATTGCTATATATATCAAAATATATTTTTATATAAAATCATTAAAAATCTTTATAAACAAATAACAAGTACACTCTCATATATATATACGCAACTCATTCTAGAGTACTACGGACTCTATTCAATGAGTAATCCCACCAGAGCCAAGGTTCTCGCTTAACCTTTCTGCTCTGATACCAACTGTAACGACCCGGAATTTTCAAACTCGAAAAATTCCAGATAGTTATGAAAAAGAAGAAAGAGATAGAAGAAGAAGAAGAAGAAAAACACCAAACATCTCACAATCGCAGCGGATAAAATATAATAATAAATAATAACAGTTTACAAAAGAATATTATATCTATTGGTTACATTTCAATACAACAGAGTTTCACATATATTCAAATGCGGGACATATACAATCAATTTATCATGGAATTACAATAATATGATTACAGCGGAAATTTTCTAAGCGATATTGCCATCTTGCTCGCCTCCTGAGCTCCAGAACGTACTTACTTGAAAATCTGTAATACTCGGTCTGACCCGAGCATTACACCAAAGTAACACCCGGGTCAGGCTGGAAACCAGCGTGAGTAAATCCAACTAACATGGAATACCAAGCAATCAACTTATATAAAACCCGGGTACTCATATCAATTTACAAAGCCATAATTTATTTTAGACATCACTTGTTCCACACATCCATTTCCTAAATACCATGGTTTAGATTTAAAAGGTCCAATTCCCTAACATCACTTCAGTAAACCTATAGATTTCACATATCAATTTATAAAAATTCGAAGTGGTTTCGGGTATTTCCCGACACCCGATCCCGGCCTCTTCGAGTCACATGTCATCCTAACCCAAGTTATACAAATGAAATACATAACATTTCATATCAGAGGTATCAACTCGATCAACGCATCCAATACCATTCAATCACCCATAAGCAAAGCTTAATCACATACAAATCAATTCAAATGGTTCTAATTGAATTTCAAACCTCAATCACTTAGATTCCTTCATAATTAATTTCCAAATCAATAAATAAATCAACCCTTCCTTATTTATCTTAATTAATCACCCTGGATTAATTATCTTCCAATTCCATTCATAAAATTATCTTTAATTAATTTCACGACCTTAATTATTCCTACCAGATCAAATGAGTAATCTTTAATTACTCCATAAATTAATTAACTATATTAATTACATTAATCCTTAATTAGTTATAGTAATTAATTTCTCATAAGCCACTTATTTTTGATTTATTATTCTTAATTAATCAATCTTTTATTACGTCGTCGATTATATAAATTCATGATTTCCATATACAATTTCAATCTACCCTAATCTAAATTTAATATGTTAAATAAGTAATTATTTATTAAGCCACACATATTAATCACCTTTGATTTACCTCAACCGGTGATTATCTTCCTTGTTATTTACTTCATTAAATAATTAATTACTCTTTATTTAATTATTTCACTTAATCTCTTGATTTAATTTCACAAGTAATTATATTTTATTAATTTCGTTAAGTAATTACTTATCGAACCATCCATCAATTATTTTAGATCCTTAGTTAATTAACTTAACTTTAATTAATTAATTCAACCCTTAATAACTAAATTAATCAACCCAATTAATTAATTGAATTAATCAATTATACATTTTAATTATCTTTCTAATTTGATAAATCACAAATCATTAAGCCTTCATTTACTCTAAAATGAACCATTCTCTTATTTATGATTTAAGTTTAAAACTATTTAGATTCCAAATGCTTCGAGTCAAACAACAATTTACCCGAGAACCAACCAAAAATCCAAAGTTACCCACATCGCATCAAATCAACCATTCAGCCAATTATTTAAATTTACCCGTAAAATTAAAATAAAAATACAAAAGAGTGTGATTGACTCAACTTGGTTTTATTAGCATCCATTCCCAAATCCATCTTGTTTCTTTTCAAATTTTGACCTTGTATAAATATGATATGAGTTTTTATTAATACCTTACATAATCGAACAATCAAGTATCCTTTTTAACAATTTTAATTAAAAATTGAATTTAAATTAAACACTTCATATGATAATTTAAATTGACTAATGATTCAAAAATTTTCTCTCTTGAAACTACATATAGAAATAAATTATCGATTAAAAATCTACCCTTTTACAAATTCCTCAAACACATTTAAAATCCTTATATACATATCAAACCATTTCTATATACATAAAATTTACTAAGATAGGCAGGTATAATTTTTTTTTCCTTTACAGCAAAAATATCATTTCATTTTTTTTAATACTTCCTACTGTAAAAATCATGCTTCCAGATATGTACTAAGTCAAAAAGAAATCTAAAATTGGATATACCTTCCTGCCTCGAAACCCATCATCACCGACTATACTTCAAACCCTAGTCACGGCGACGTCCTTGATTCGAAACCGTCGCTTCGGCCACCGTCCATCGAGATCCACCGTCCCCAATACTGCCTCGTGACCTCATCGAACCCAGAGAAGCGACCGCCGTTAAACCCCTAAATCTACTCGAGCCACGCATGCCTCGCATCTTCCAAAACATCAGGCTACCCAAGCCCTAATTGACGTCGACGATGAAAACCCCACCTCCATCGTGATACCCATGACACACGAACCTTCCCCCTCTTCGGCCACCCCATTTCTTCATTCGATTAGCATTCGACATGGCCGCGAAGGTTACGACCATTTGTTCTTTTTTTTTTAAGATGCGGTTTGCTTTCGATTTTGGGAGAAAATAGAACAGCAGCAACATTTTGAATTGAAGGAGGGGAGGAGTGGAATCGAAGGTTAGGCCTCGATTTGAAAATGAATGAGCGACCATTTTATTTTATTTTTTTATGAAGACGATCTTGGATCTGGAAAAAAAATTTAGAAGGAGAGGTGATAAATAGTGATTCCGGGTTAGCTTCTTGAATACGAGAGTTAATTAAATAATTAATTTTTTTTCATTAACTTATATAAAACTTCAAAATGCTTTATCGATTGCTACTCAAATTTTCGAACTCCTCTTAAGCAATACCACGAGGCAATTATAAAGTTTTACCCGTATTCCGAACACGATGGAACACGTTTCGGAAGCTAATTTAATCGTATGCACGAGTTACAGAAGAAAACGATCGGTTTTAAATTAAATCGACTATAATAAAAGCGTTTTGAGCTGCCACGGTCAAACGACAACTCCGATTGCTATGAAAATTGAAATCCAACAATAACTAACTATTACGGATCCAATGGAACTGGTTTCGTCGAATTCCGAGACTGTGCCTCGGAAAGCTATTTTTAAATATCGATTTAAACGATATATTATTAAAATTGAACAAACCATCTTTAAATTAAAATTTCAACCATTCTAATATCTTCAGTATCACCATTATAGATTTTATAAGCCTTCAAATTATTTAAACAGGCTTAGAAATTCAGATTCAATAATTTACCAAGTTTCAATTATTAAATTCAATATTTAAACTATGCAATTCATTGATTTCATTATTAAGTAAATATTGATATCATGAATTCAAGTTAAAATTAACTTTTAACTATTTTAAAAACAACTAATTATTTCAATTTAATTCGTTAAAATTTCCGGGTCGTCACAGTGGACGGGTAATCCATTAGTCCCGCTATGCTATGGCCAGGCCAAGTTACTGATAAGCCCTTAGCCACGTTACGCTATGGCAAGGTTAAGGCACCTCCTAAAGGGAGGTCGGGTAAGTCCTTGGGCCTTTCTTGAGAATAAGCGAGCTGAGCGCATCGAAAACCAGAATGTAATGTACGACGGACTAAGAAAAGTCCTTGCCTGAAATGGGTAACTGCTAGAAGCTGGCACCGCTTAAAATGGCAACTGCTTAAATAAGTACAAGAACTGAGCAAAAGAGTCCCAGCATGAAAGAGGCCAAAACAAATTAGTAAAGAAACCCAGGCCCGAGAAAGGAAAATCATGCAAAATATCATCAAAGCCTGAAGATGGCACATTCGACAAGAAAATCGAAAAGAATTCATTGACTTCAACTGCTAAATTAGTATTCTTGTCTTATATTACTCATTACCAAAAATGGTATTCTGGTCTTCTATTAATTATTGTCAGAAATGATATTTTGGTCTTCTAATAATTATTACAAGATATGGTATTCTAGTCGTCTATAAATTACTACCAGGAATGGTATTCAGGTCTTTTATTAATTATTGCTAGAAATGGTATTCTGTTTTTCTACTACTTATTACTCGAAATGGTATTCTTGTCTTCTATTAATAACTACCAAAAATGATATTCTGGTCTTCTAATCTTCTATTACGTATTATCATAAATGGTGTTTCTTTTGCTATTACTTATTGCCATATTGATTCTCTGCTCTTTTGTTACTTATGGCTAAAAACAGTCTTTTGGCCTTCCGTTATTAATACAAGATTAGCAGGTTTGGATATATAACCTCTTATCACTCATTAACAGAAAGGGTATTCTGGGCTTCAAGATATTCACATATATGAACTTCAAAATCTAATACCCAAATCCATGTTTTGTGATAATCATTTCAGAACTTCACTATTTAAGACTAGAGCATGAGTTTTGGGTTTTCTATATAAAATCTCATCATCTGAACACCCAAATCCAGGTTCTGAGTCATTATCGATCTCTAATAAATTATATCTGAATCTAGATATCCAGATTGTTGTTTAATTAAATCCTAGTCTAGGGACAAGATTTTTGTACTTTTATTCGTCTCGAGTGCACCAATCTGGGCCAAAGAATATTATCAACGAGAATACTGTTAAGACTCCCCGAATATGGAATTTGTGCTTTTAACTATGTCAAAATAATGGGTGAGAAAGTTACTACTTCAAAAGTTAAGATATGAACCCTAGAATAAGATTCTTCATTTAATCATTCTAACATTTATTACCATAAGATAAGGATGGATTTACTTCCAACAGGGCATACGCATTCCGAATAAGTGGAAAGTGTTAAATCCATCATCATTTCTCATCATGGATAAAGATGAGATCTTAATGTTTTGAATAAATTACTTTTCATATGATTGGCAAGATGAGTTGCTAATTTAGGCAAATGATATACATAAACAAATATGTCAATTTAAATGCTAACAACTAAAAGAATTGTTTGCAACATATTTCGTAGGAATGATGGAATGGTAAGGAATAACAAAGGGTTTAGCAAACACAAAAGTCGATGAATAAGCAATTCAAAAGCATATCAAAGGTTACAACATAGGAAAGCATCACAAATCAGGTGATATTTATAAAATTTTCATAATTTATGCAAGTTATGTAGTCACTTGCAAACAACAAAGTTATGTACTAGATATATTTACATAACCCAAATACATAAATAGACTACAAATCTTGTGAGACTTTATTAAGAGTCCCCACCACCGAAGGATTAACCATATGGTTAATTGCTGCGCGGAGAACTTCATTGAGTTTTTTCTCCTTTCTTCTAATTGTATTCTCATCACCAATCGCCTCGACGTTAGTTTTCAAAGCATGGTTAAAGGCCCTATTTGCAGGTCTAAGATTCTTGTTTTCACTTTCTAACTCAGCATCATGCTTTTAGAGGAGATAAATACTATTTTCAAGCTTTTGATTCTTTTTAGCATAGTTATTGATAGTCTGATAATACTTTATCTTCTGTTGCTCATCAAAATATTAAGCAAATTCAAATTTTACCCTCCGCCACCAATTCCCCACTATGTTCCTATCTAGGCTAGGGGGATGATTAAGCATAGTGAAGAAGTTATGACCCATGGGAAGTTTTGACCTAGTAGGCTTAGAAGATGAAGGAGTTTCTTGTAAGGCCGAAAGTTCAATTTTTGAAATATTATACCCAAAATGAATTCATGAGAGGAACGCCGAGCCTGAATATCTTTTTATTTCAGCTCTAAATCGTTTATCTACTGAATAAGCTCATGCATCTTTTGACCAAACCCGACTGAGGGATTTATTTTCACTTGTCGTTTGAGCAAGGTGATCGTCTCATCTCTTTTCTTAATATCGGACTGAAGATGGGCCATTTGGTTTTTGTGGCCACTGGCAATGGTCTTTCGAATAAGGTATCTTTTATGCCACTTCACGGCTTTGAAGTTGCCACTGAAATGCTCGAGAAGGACTTCGTCATGAATTACAATCTCACCACTCCTTGATAATAGCCTATCTCTAATGGCATCTACACAAGAAAGTAAACATTAAGGAAGATGATACGAAGATGGTTGAATCTTCTAATTAACAAAAAGAAATAAAATAAATAAAAATGAAGATAATATGATTCTATTGTTGTATCAATGAATTACAACTCAATTAGCCACAAAGTTGAAAGGAACAACAAATGCTTTCTTTACTCCAAAAGTTGAGAGACTACATTTTAACATTGCCAAAAGTTTTTGCCGAAAGCATAACAGTCGAGTCAAAAGGTATAGAAATCTCTTCAGGGGTAATAGTTGGAGAACATTTACTATAATCCCATTTTTTGGAACGAGGACTATTGCGACCATAAATCAACTTAGTATGGAAGGTTCTGATTTCTTTTAAGAAAGGTTCCTTCTCTTTGCCAAGAAAGTCAAAGCGGAGACGAGGGTAATCCAAGTAGAAATTTTGTAAATCCCAAAGAAAGCAATATCTCGCTAACTTTGAAGTCTTTAAGAGTGATGCATTTTTAAGTAAAACCTTCTCAGGTTAACATATTGACTTAAATGTTCTCTTGGGACGACATGACCTAAAGAACTAATATTCTGAAATAACAAAGCAAAAGGAAGCTATGTATAGAGAACATCACAAAAGCATGCGTTCATGAATAAATTACTTGTCATATATTTATGATCACTCATTAGGTTCATACAAGACGGACTCAGAGGAAAACTTAGAAACAAATTTGTTTTTATAATACCTTATCTTTCAAGGAGATGATCTTAAGGAATCGATTTCACCCATGGTAAGTTCAAGCAAGCTCCAAGATGCGGGTCAGAACCAAATCCATCCAAATTTCTTTAATTGAAATATCTAAGTAGACCCACACTAAATTCAACTAAGTGTGAGAATCTATGGTTAAATTTCTACATTAAACCTTATATAAAAAATTGATTAAAATACCTCTTTCTTCAATCATTATCCAGAACAGTGTTATTAATTCTCTATTTCCTTCAAAAGAGCATCGTATCAAAGATGGATTTTCTTTTGTAAAGGGTCTACACTATAAAATTTAAAAGATGCTGGTGCGAAAGTGCTCCTGTCCAGACTATGATATTTCTAAGGTAAAGCATTGTGTTCCTTCTTAATTTGTCTAACTCCCTATGCAACTTGTTAATTTTCCGCTTGTGCTTTCTCTCTTGTTTTGTCCTATAGGGAAAGGTTGACTTCTTATTTATCTAAGACAAAAGATTTATCACTAATTATTATCTTCAAGGTGTAAGACATTTAAATAGGGAATTCCTTACCTATGAAACGAGAATAGAAGTCTGAGGAGCTTGTTCCTTCTCTTGAGGATCCTTAGGATTTGTGAGAGCAGTTTCTGCCTCTGGAGGAGCAGCTGAACTAGGAGATGTTGATGGCATATTTTTTAAGGGGGTTGCTCTAGTTCAGAGAATCATCATGATCTCCGCTATCCATTCCTGGAGCACCGGAAGGGCCTTCCTTGTCTCCATCATGGCCTTGACCGCCATGGGGGTTATCATCATGGTCATCATCATCATCAGTATCCCGGTTCATTTTGTCATCATCCTCTTTCTCTTTAGGATTTCTCTTTAGGATCTTTACTTTTATCATCCTCCTCCTCCTCAGAGTTAGATACGATATCGAAGGTGGGAATATAAAACGAGAGAGCTTTCTTAAAATAAACTGATCCCATTCACCTTCAGGATCAGAACCCTGCTTAACTCTCTCAGTTTTCTCCATCACCCTTTTGGCTATATTTGGATGAAGTGTGGTCAGGACATTTATCATGATTATCGGCAAAAGCAAGCATGAGGGCATCTTCATAATGGCTCAGCATCACGGGCCCTAAGTTGGAGTCAGAAAAATTAGAAACATGCTTTTGGAGGTCAGAAAGGGTTTGAACGGCCTACTTGAGCAAAGCTCTCAACCTCTTGAATTTATCTTGCAGCGGAACATTCTTAGAAATCAAACAGGCATTTTCCTCCTTCGGATCCTTCAAAGCCAACTTCCTTGCAAATTATTCATCAGAGGTAAGACAATGAGCTCGCTTCTCCACTTCTAGATCACCTCGACCCTATTGAGGGAGCCGATGATTTGTTTTAGTTCATAAGAAGTGGTATTTTGGGTAGCCATCAAGAAGGATAGTTGACTGTTTAACTCGGCATTTTCCTCCTGATGCTTGGAGTAACCATTAGAAAGTTTAGAAACATGTTCATTAAGGGAAACCTAGTTCTTGGAAATCTACAACAAGAGAGGAGACACAGATTAGCGAGTAGAAAGACCCAGTGATGTTAGGACTAATTGGAAAAAAGCTTACCAAGAGTTGTTGCTTCATGAGAGAGCAATGATTTTCTACCAAATTTGGGCTAAAAGACAGCATAGAAGAGGAAGCAAAAGATTCCGTGGGAAGAATATGCTCGACGAGTTCGTCAAAATTAGTTATTAGAGAAGAGGAAGATGTCGACTCTGTAAGGGTATGTGATTTAGAGGGATTCTCAAAATGGGCAACTTGCATTTGCTGGGAGAGTCAGAAATAGTAATAAGAGGAAGGGTAGCAGGTGTAGGTTGAGTTGGCTCCAATATATCTTTTGAATTTTCGACAGTCGAACTCTTTGAAGCTTTCTTAAAAGATACGCGCTCTTCTCCCTCCTTAATATCAGTGATCTTTTCTATTTTAGCTAGAGGGTCCACCTTAAGAGGTACAACTAGTTTTCTTTTTGAAGATCTCTTAAAGCTAGCGAAAGCCTCCAAAACAAATGTAACCTTTATAGATTGTAAAGAAGAAGCAACATCACTTAAAGGCACGACGGCCTTGGAAAGAGATAAAGTGAATTGAAGATGATATAAAATCAGTTAAAGCAATTCGAGAACACTCTAAAAAAAGAAAAAACTAAGCTAACTGAATATCTAAAACGTTAGAACGAATAGGTGATAATGAGGTAAAATGATCAGCATCTCTTGAGGAATAGAAGCGACTTCCTCGAGAGTTGTGCATAATGGCAGGCTAAGTGCAGAGAATTCTTTGACCGGTTGGAACCAAAGAATGTTTCCATAGGTTTAAAAGGTTTAAGAGCGTTAACATGCTTCTAAGATGTTCAGGAGCTGCAGTTAAAGAATTGATTATTCTTTTATCTATATTGCTGAGTGTCTTGGAAGGTTCAACTTAAAAAGATTAGAGATTTGTTAGTAGAAAGCATAGAGAAAAGCAAAGACGGCATTGAAATAAACTTACGGGGAAAGACAAAGGCCCAACGAACATCTGCAAAACATTTAATAGAAAAGAATGAGTTCACCGAATCTTTAAAATTATTAATATCGTCCAATATCAACTTCTTATATACATTCACCCTGAATTTTTTTTTGTTAAACTTACCTAACCTTGCCAATTTAGTCAAGGAGGTTAGAGTTTCAAGGCTTAGCGAAGGAAGTCCAGATTCCAGTACCAACGTCTCGAGGGATAAAAGGTAGGTATACACATTAGGAGAAAGTTGTATAAGAGAAACACCGATATAAGATAAGAAAGAGCGCAAGAATGCAGGAAATGGAAGAAAACCACCATGCCCTATGTGGATGATGGTGAACGAAAAATACCCTTCTAGAGGGTTGTCAATAGTATCGATGGATCTGGGAGGGATAGCTTCAACTTGGTGATGCAAAACTCCTTCAGAGTTAGCAT
The DNA here is from genome assembly GCA_030765085.1 of Allium cepa. NCBI lineage: Eukaryota > Viridiplantae > Streptophyta > Magnoliopsida > Asparagales > Amaryllidaceae > Allium > Allium cepa. The sequence continues at coordinate 703,628,585 of CM060938.1, read as the reverse complement.
CTACTTCGCTTTGTGATTCAGTGAAAGAGTGTTCGGCATTAGCTTCATCTTTTGGAGAGCTCATTGTTCTACCAGGTGAAAATGTTTTAATTAAAAACCTTTAATTGGTTATAAATTTAGACAGCAATCAAAAATACAAAAGTAAATAAGTTTGTTTATTTAGGTTAAGCATGAAAAAAACATAAAGCTTTAAAAATGGTGCAAATTTTCAGTTAAAAATTTAACGGTTTAAGCTTTCAGAAAAGTAGAAAGATTTATAATTTAACCATCTGACGAAGCCAAAGGGAAAATAGTAAAATCTTTTGACGATGTCGAACGATCAATAAACTAGACTATTGACAATGTCAGAAAGAGTAATGACCTCAACTATGACTATTGTGCATCAACAAAAATTTAAAAGTAAATGAAAATGTAACCATCTTAAGCTTTCGACAAGGACTAAAGGAAAAGGCGAAATATTTACTCCCTTTCGACAATGTCGAAGGTTCTATGGAAACCTGGACCTATTTCAAGGGTAACCAAAGTTAAGTTGCAAGACCTTTCAATATTGACAAAATTAAATTTCCTAAGTTGGAAACCATAGATATCTTTAATATTGTCGAAAGGTCCGGTCGAAGTTATCAAAATATGTTATAACCTTTGAAGTCGAAATGTTCAACATGGCCTATATGTGCTTAAAACGTTTTGGCAAAGATGGGAAAAGGCAACCCTAAGGGCGGAGAATTTCAACCTTATCGAAACGAGGTAGTCAAAAGGTTCGAAACCATCAACCATGTCAAAAGCTTGTTCTTGAAAGGTTTCACTATGGTATTACCAAACCTTTCGACCATAATGAAATGGAGGCAAAAAAGTACCTTTTGACTTCATCGAAAGGTACAAAAAAAGGTAAACCTAATTTTTCCACCGCAACCTCTTTCAAATGGGTAGCCAGATCATTTTGCATTGCATAGTGGTGCACTTGTAGGTCACAGGTTATCATATCTAGTTTAAGAAAACCCAAACCTAATAATAAATGCAGTTTTCAATTTTTCCTGAGAAATAAGAAAAATGAACTCATTAATAAATTACTTTCATCTTGAGTTGATCTAGTTCGGTTTCGAAGAATCATATAATATTATCAATAGATCAAAAATTAAATTTAAAAAAATTAAACTAAAATCTTACTTTACATACTTTGGGTATAAAATTAAACACGATAAGAGGATTTTCCCACGGCAAACATCACCAGCATAAAATCTGAAACTATAGATGAATTTTGTCCAAAAAATTGACTTAGGGAAAAATGGATTTCCAATAAGACCAAGTTCAATTTTAAATTATGATGGTTACCAACTGATAAGGATGCAAATAAACTAAGATTTGCGAAGTAAAAAAAACCTTGTTGAAGTGGATCGAGATTTAGAAAATTTTTGAGAATTCTTTTACTTGTTTGTGGTGATTCTAATTTCTGGTAAAAAAGAAGGAGCATGCTATATAAGAAAAGTCTCCCAAGTTCTCCACCACTAGATTGAATTGGAGTGAGCATTCCAGATCAATGCAGGAAAGCCAAGAGGGGGGAAATTTTTGCAGCCGTCGACAAAGATGAATTGGAAAGCCAAGAGAATCCATTCGAATGGGGGGGCAAATGTTACACCAAAAGGTCAACCTCTTGTCTAGGATGAAAGGACTCTCAACAAAGATTAATGAAAAGGATTTCAGTGTAAACATTTTGGAAGAGTAAAAGTGATGTAGTCAATAGTGTATTGCATTCCCTGACCTTTTAAAGGAGTCAAAAGGTTTCATTCCTAAGCATTCAAAGTGTTATTACCTTTCGAAGAGGATGAAAAGTCAAAGCAAGTGTGAGCAAATACTTAATGACCTTTTCAAAAGCATAATAAGCCTTTCGAACTGGTTGAAGCACATCTAGAGTACCTTCCGACGATGTCAAAGAGCTTATGAAGAAGACATCACTCATAAGTCAGTAAGAAAGACAACCTTTCAAAAATATTGAAGGAAACCACATCTCTCAACAAAAATCGAATAAAGAGAAGCCTTCGGACAAGGTCAAAAGGATTACAATAATTAAAGGAAAAGAAACCTTCCGACCAAGTCGAAAGGTACGTGAAGGCATAAAAAAAGAGGGTCTTCCGACAAAGCCGAAAGGTCCATAGTAGCAGATGAAAGAAAAAATTCCCAGCAAAGTCGAAATGTTCACAGTCACATGTAAAAGGAGAATGTTCCAACTCGGTCGAAAGCATGGGGCCGAGTCCATCTACGTCTATAAATAAGACCTGAGGGGACCTGTTTAGAGGATCCAGTTTCTTCTATTCTAGTTTGTGGAAATTAGCCACAAGGGCCTCTATAGCAAGTGGAATTAGTTTCTAGGACACACAACTGAAATAATTACTTTCAAGGAAAAAACACAAAATAATTAGTTTTTAGGGTCTAAAAACCTATGAAATTATGTCCTTGAAAGTAATTGGACTACTAACTTTGTCCTTGAAAGTAATTATTCTGCTGACTTTGGCCTGAAAGTAATTTCTTTGAATGTGTGTCTTAGAATCTAATTGGATTGCAAAGTTTATTCTTCTGGTGAAATGCCCCTTCTAGTTTTGTATCGACTTAATTTAAGCATTATAAACCTAATTACATGTTGATTTGGGGAATTTAATAAATAAAGCCTTTTTCTTGGAAAAAGAGGAAAGACTTAAACTTGGTTAATTACTTTTCTACTCACTTAAATCTTTGTTGGATTAATTCATACTTTCAGCTTAAACCCCTACGGAAGGTGCTTTTCAATAGGATCATCATCAACTCTGTTATAAGTAACTATTTCAACCCTTTGAAGACTCCAACTCTCAAATAAGAACCTTTTGATTAAGTTGAGGACCAAATCAATTCAATAGTCACTAAACCTTCTTAATTCATAAAATCAAAGGATTAAACCTTTCGATGAGATTGATAATGCATCTAGTCTCCCTTTCAGAGTGGTTAACTTAGAGTCCAAAACCTTCCTATTACCTCAACAGCTCTTTTGCTAACAAAACTTTTGACAAGTAACTTTTCGACATTATAGTCCAAGTCATCAAACTTTCTGGCAAGGTCAAAGTTAATGGAGATCATTCACAAAACATTCAATTAGGTCGAATCTAACTTCATACATGCTAACAAACCTTTCGACAAGGTTGAAAATTACATCCTATTCAATAAGAAGTTTGATAATCAGCTTAAACCTTACGGTGGTTTCCACCCTCAAAATGATTAACTCGGAAAAATCCAATTTAGTCCGAAAAGGAGACTATAACCTTTCACGACGGTGGAAGGTTTGGTTAGAAAGATATGTTTAAGCCAATCACGAGAGCATTTCTTAAGACTATCAAGCTCTTCATTGAAATCAGACTAATCACGCTAGCTAAAGTAGTTTTGAGGTGTTGACCAAAAATTTGGTTAGCATAGTGTATATGGGATTTTGATGGTGTCAAATCATTAGCCTCCATCCTCATTTGATCATAAGCATCTAAAAGACGATATTCACAGAACATCCTCAATTGGTCAATATTCTTCTCGCTAGTGTGGGTCCAATCATGGCAGAGATAAACATCGAATCAGTAGTAGGAGCCTCCACTCGATCGGCATCTCTAGTCCTGAAAACTATATCGTCTGTCCTCATGCGCTGCTGCTTTCCAGAGTCCCATCCTCCATGCTCGAGCAACACTCGAAGTTCACATGTCTTATAGAACTAGCATAACGCTCCATTTCCTATCAACTGTTGGTACGGTCCACCAACTATCCTTTTTATTACCAATCTTTCGCTGGTTTGTGCAGGCTCTTCAGGTGGGCGCGAAGCTTGCCCACGATTCGGATTAGACGTTCCTTGTATGCCTTCTTGTGGATTCTTGACAAACTGCTACAACTTGTTCTGGCGAATCAATTTCTCTAAGGCATCATGGAGGTGCCTACACTCATTAGTGTCATGCCTATAAGACTAGGTAAACCGACAGTATTTCCTGGTTTGCTTTTGTTCCTTGGTCGATTCATTTGGAGGTGGCTTTCTGCACTAGAAAGTGTTACAAGTGGATAAGCAAATGTTATCCAATGAAGGTTTTAGGGGCATATAGTTATTATAAGCGGCTTCCACTTTTTGGTTTCCCTCTTCCGATAAGGATTTCCTCCTCCGTTCTGTTTTATTTCCCTAGCTTATTTTGGATGTTGACCTGAATATTTCTAGAGCTCTCACCAGATTACTTCATTGCAATGTTGCTTTGCAATGCTTTCCTACTTGATCCTGCAGCATTGCCCCTTCTAGACAATCTGGCCTCTTCCTTTCTAATGAACTGATTCGCCTTTAAGTAGAAACACTCCAACATGGCCGGTGGTTTTCCAACTGGTCAATCACCAAACTCAGATTTTGTTCAACCCCCTTATTACGGCCATAAGTATGGCATGGTCATTTGGATTACTAATTTCAGTTGTAGTAACACAAAACCTCTATAAATAATCTTTCAGCGATTCACCCGGAGCCTGGATTACACTGGATAATGACATAAAGTCTGAGGCGAGTTGCATAGATTCGGAACTGCTCCACAAACCTTGTTGCCAACTCATCAAACCTCGAGATAATCACGAGGGTAACCATGTGAACCATACCATAGTGATTTTGGATAGAAATATGTGGAAGCACCTCCATTTGGTCATGTCATTCGCCCTAGCCGAGTCCATTGACCATTCGTACCACATAATGTGCTATCAGGGGTCGGTCTTTCCTTCATAAGCGGGCATTGTTAACAAGCAAAACCTCCGGGGATATTCAGTCTATAAAATGTTATCGGTAAATGGAATATGACTCCTAGAGAGCCCCAATCATCATTAGTCAATCCTTGGTTCTCCCAAATCAGCTGCTTGAAAATTGCAGACAAGTCCGGAGTTTGGATAGGGGTTGCTAGGTCTTGCTCCATACTGCGTGATTGTTCCGACTAGCGCCACATGGGCATTTCACGCTTACTTGGCTTTTATCCTCTAGGAGTGTATTCTGAGGATCCATTTCATTGTCCTCTTGGTGAGGCAATCAACCCTATTCCATGCACGCTACAGTGCCTAAGTTCCCCATTCTAGGTTGAGCGCGACTTCCTAGGTGTTGCTGAGGAGCCATTCTCCCTGTTAAAGGATCAGGACAAGCTCCATTGGACAGCCCATGGTGGCCTGCCACAAGCCGCACTTTTTCTCTAGTTTGCATCATTTCAATCCTACGACGCTTATGCCTATGGTGCTCATCTGACGAAGTTGAGCTATCGGATGATGAGTACGAAGTGCACCTTCCTTCGGCATTTTGACGCTGCTGTTGAGCGATCTGGTTCATCAGGTTGGCATTTCCATGGTTTTTCTCATTCAACTGCCTCCGGATTTCCATTAGCTTCCTCATTGAATTATTGAGTTCAACCCTGATAATAGAATTAGCAAGGTTCTGGGTCACGACGGATTCCACACCTACATTAGCTGGTTGGTTGGTTGGCCCTTCATGTTGGGCACTAGTAGTTTCGTTAGAATCGACATAATGAGAAGTAGATCTAGTGCATGGCATTACCATCTTGGAGTCCTTTGTCTAGATTTCAAAAACTCTAAATACTATTTGCAAACTTTTGAGAATGAACTTGGATCTCCTTTGAGGGATTTCTTCAATCCAGTAGCAACAAAGGTGATCCTAATGGCCTGAGAATCGAGTTCTCAGTGAAAGCACCAAAATGTTTGCATCAAAATTGATCACAAACACCCATGATAGATTTGTGTAGCAAAAAAAATAAGAAATCAAATGAAAAAAGTGGAATAAGACTATATTTTGCAAGATAGAACAGCAAAAAGTAAAAACAACAAGATTTATAGTGGTTCGACATTGGTTTCCTATGTCCACTCTGAATATTCTCTTTTTTTCTTTATGAATTACTGGACTATAGGTACAATTCAAGGGAAAATGCTGAATACAAGTTGGAGCAAAGAGAACGTGAGTACAAAAAATGTTGGAGTCTTCCTCAGGTTCTCGAAAAAGATCTCCAAAAGTGGCCTCTCACCCCTTCATTTATAGACGGAGGTAGCCATTCGTCTTAGAGCTTGGACATCCCTTTGGTCACTTGGGCCCATCACTATGAAAACCCATCCCAACACTACTTTGTTAACAATGCCGACCTCATAGCCAACCTGAAAATGCCGACCCCAACAAGGCCGATCCCAAAATGTCGATCGCTCCCAGTATGTTGACACAGGCTTCAAACATGCCGACCACTCCAAACATGTCGAAACATGCTGACTACTCCAAATATGTTGACCTGGAGTTTGCCGACAAGAAGTCCTTGGCGCTTTATACCGATCAAAGTACAAGCATATGGAATACCGACCCGAGCTTCAACTTATACCCTTTTTTTGTTGACACCTCCAAGCTATGTTGATCCCGCGAAAATTATAATATGTTCCAAGCTTCTATCGAACCCTTCAAGCTATGCCGATCCAGAGTTACACTAACCTCAATATGTATGTCAATCCCAGAGACGTTATGCCGATCCCTAATGGGTAGGCCAATCCCTTGCATTTCTTATAGCCAACCCAATTACTGACCCAGAGTAAATACTACATTGACCCGAAGTAGGAGCCGTGCTTACCCGAAGTAAACCATAAGCAACTCACCCTTTTCCAAAATCTATATCCCAAATACTCTACATCATTCATTCTTTGGCAAAATGTAGTTGATGTAAACATGGGGATATGATTGCATATCCTGTGCCAACACCTTGTTCATTTGTTGCGACATCCACAAACAATTGCCACATGGGCTTCTTATCCTTCTCTTTTTATGATTATTCCTTTATAAAGTTGGTGCAGTCATTAACAAAGTCTGCCAGTGCCTGCCCCTTAATTGCAGCTCATCGTTAAAATTCTATATCATATTAGCTGAATACAATTCCGCAATTCACTAACCTTCCCAAAGTCTCAAGCTTACTAAAACCTTGCTTAAGAGGAAAATTGGTAAATACTCTGATCGAATGTGGCTGAAAGTATGCTTTTAGTTTTCGCACTGTAAGAATCAAACAGTAGGCTAATTTCTCTATAATTGGGTATTGAACCACTGCGTTTTTTAACTGCTTTCTTACATAATATACTAGGTGTTGTGCCTCACTGCCCTCTCGAATGTGCACCGAGATGACTACATTTTTTGACACTGCCATGTATAGGTACAATATTTTCCTGCTCTCAAGATTTGAGAGTATTGATAGTTTCTCCAAATGGCTTTTTAATTCCAAGAAAGCACTTCTACAATCCTCACCCCACTTGAAGTTCTTCTTTTTCTGAATCACATCAAATAAAGAAATGCACTTATCAATAACTTTTGAAACAAACCTGCTTAGGGTAGCTACTCTTCCATTTAAGCTCATCACTTCCTTACTAGTTTTGGGTTTGGCTATGTCTTTTATTGCTTGAATTTGGTCTGGACTTGCCTCATTTCTTGGAGCACTTATTAGGTAGCGTATGAACATTCTAGAGTGGACCCCAAAAGAGCGCTTTTGTGGATTCAACTTCATTTGGTACCTTCATAATATATTGAACATTCCCTTTAGGTACTTAAGATGGTTCTCAGGCTTGCTAGACTTTACTAACATAACAACAACATTAACTTCCATGTTTCTGCCAATTTATTGCTTGAATGTTAGATTAACCAATCTCTGATAAGTAGTTCCTGCATTCTTTAACCTAAATGGCATAGAATTGTAACAATAAATTCTCTATTCTGTTATGAACCCAGTGTGATCCTCATCTGGTATGTACATCAGTATCTGATTATGCCCTGAATAAGCATCTATAAGGGATAACAACTTATGTCCACTTGTTGCATCCACTAACCGATCTACTCACGGTAACAAAAAACAATCCTTCGGGCATTCTTTGTTTAGATCTATGTAATCCATGCATGTCCTCCATTCCCCATTTAACCCTTTCACCAGAATTGGGTTGGCTTACCATTCAGAGTAATATATCTCTCGGATGAATCCATTTTCAAGCAGCCTATCAATTTCTTATTTAGAGCATCTATTCGAACTTTATCTAAATATCTCTTTCTTCTTTATAAAGGTTGCTCTTGGGTTGATGTTAAGGACATGGCACATGATAGTCTGGTCATTTCCATCATATCAGAATGTGACCAAGCAAACAACTCCTTGTTAATATTGAGACCCTGAATCAAGTCCTTCTTTAACTCGCTATGAAGGTCTACTCCCACTTTGACCACTTTAGAAGTATCTTCTAAATCTATATGGGTTTCCTTAACGTCTTCTATGGGTCTTATTCTCTCTATCTCGCCCGAATAGTCAAACTCTACGACTATTGGACCTTTTTATGTCAAGGTAGTGTCAACCCTCTTTCTCTTGGTTCCTGTACGATTGTACCTTTGATATATATCCTTATTAGACTTATTAATATTAATATTTGCTTCAAATATTGCATGTGAAAATCCAACATCCAAAGACTGTAAAATAGTTATAGAATGAAAGCATGTAGAATAATCCCTTTGGTTTGGTCAAGCGTGGCAAAGTACATTTTATGGGAGTTAAATTGTTCTCCTAGCACAATTCCCAAGCCATAGTTTTTCAATAATTTTTTCATAAGGTACTTTGGGGAGACAAAAATATCAATCTCATCTAGGGCTGGTCGGCCGAAGAAGCCGTTAAAGTAAGAAGGTTGGTCTTTTATCACAATGATAGTTTCAAATGTTGGGCAAGTCGAAGGGACACCAATTTGTACAAGTAGCTTTGTCTGCCATATTGGAGTTAGCCACTTGTTGTTCAACCCAAATATCGGCTCAGTTCTCGGCTCTAGTTTGTACTCAGGGATATTCATCTAGTCGAAGATCATGTTTGAAGATGACATTTACTGGGCTACCTGTATCAACCGGAATCATGGAGATAATAGACAGCCCAATTTGTGTAGTAATTATAAGGGGGTCGTTATGGGGATGATGGACTCCTTTGCGTAGCTCTAGCGGGGTGACCACCAGAATAGGCATTTGGATGTTAAGACGTGGCTTATTTGTTTTTGGGCTCCTATTGAATAGAATAAATTCCCTCCTTGGCCTCTTTAATATATCTACTCCGAGCCCCTTTATTACTTCGTCAGGATATGGTCCACCATGGGTCACATCTATCCTGTTAATTTCCAAGATTATGCTTAAGTGTTCTTCATCCTCTAACACATGTTGCCCAGGCATTTCTGGAGAGCATTTTCAGTCCGTTGGGCTTTGTGCTGATCTTGGATAAATTCTTTAATATGGCCTTCTCGGATCAGCTTTTTAATTATTTCGCCCAGCATTCTGCATTCATCTATTTTATGGCCATTAGCTTTATGATAAGTGTAGTAGTCCCCTCTCGTCTTCTGCTGTGGATTGTTTTTAGCTTTGTAAGAGGTCGAAAAGTTGACTATTTCCTTAGCTATAGCATATATGCAAGACAGTGACCTGTTTAACGTGAGTGTATTAGCAACTGGCTCTTCCTATCTAACCCTTTTATGGCTATGGTACAAGCCAAATTTTCTTCCCTCCTTCCTGCCAATCGTCTTTTTCTTAACATAGTAAAGTTCATCCATCCTGATGAACTTATCAGCTAGAATGTGGAAGTCGTGTAGATCTTTATAGCCATTGATAAAGAGATGCTTCCAGAAAGGAGTATTCTTGATTAAAACAGAGTGTACTACTATGCGCTTGTCACGGTCATTTATGTCTTTAGCCTTTGAAGCTTCTATATTGAATATTCTAAAATAGTCTCCTAAAGATTTACCCTACCTTTGTTTTATGTTTTCCAAGACCGTATAATCAATAGTAGGATCCTCGCAAATACATAATTTAGTTGAGAATTCATAAGAAAACAACATCCAAGAGTAGATAGTTTTTTCTCTATACTATCTATACCATTTGGTTGCCGCCCCTTGGAGAGTAATGAGGAACAGTCGGCATCTGACTACCCAGATGCATTGTTTAAGTCCATTTGGCTGTCAAAAGCCATAACATGATCACCAGGATCCGTACCCCTATGATATTTCATTGACAGGATTTTAACATATGGAGGTATTACTGTTTCAATGATCTCATCGGTGAAAGGTGGCACCCTCTCATTATCATTGAAATTCTCGTCCATGGTTCTTTTCCCTTTAGCATTCATAGCATCTTTGATAACCTTCTCAGTGAAATCTTAAGAAAATCTTTAACATTGTTGTAATTTTTTTCACTTGGGCAGCACTCTTTAGATGTTAAGCTACCTGATTGCTCTAATAACTTGTCAAGAACTCTCCCATGATGATTAGCTTTGGCTTAGGGAAACTCTTTATTTTTTAAGGAAGTCAAGTCCACCTTATCATTGCACTATATGGAGTTGGTATTTAGATTTCTCCTAGGTGAGACCACTTCTTCTCCTTGAGTCTGTCTTGTGAGTTTTTGAGGATTTCTAAGACAAAGCGATCTTTAGCAGTTCTTGCATTAGTTCTAGTAGTTGCTCCAAACACTCTAATTTTGCTGTGCTTTAGTCTTGCCATACCGGTGATGAAGTTTTCCATGGAAGAACCTCATCCAGGTTGAAAGTTGTGCAATATTTTCGTCCAAATGGTAGTGTGTACAGCTCCCTCCACAAGTCCACTTAAACTCTTTGACCTCATTTTTCCTATGCAAAAGAAATGAACCACAATTAGTCTGTATGCAGCGATAAGGTCGGAGGTTCAAGCCCTCTTTTTAGTGCTAAAAAAGTTAACAAGATTTGTTGCCAACATCCTCAATGCTTTTATAAGGTAACTCCATTTAGACATGATCATTTTAGTAGGAGAATTCTTGCTTATGAAAGCATATCATTAGAAGAGAATGGCTTAGTCAAAAGGATTTGAGGAAACAATTCTATTTTTGGACTAAATCATTCAAGTCGAAAAGAATAATAAATTGTCAAACCCTTCGACCGTTCGAAAGGAATGACAAGGCCATCTCAATCTTTCAACCAAGTTGGATTAGTCAAATTGCCTCTAGAGGTTGATCATAATATATGGCTTTCAAGATCATCGTATTAATGTATCCCATCTCTCCATGAAATTGAGAATAATCGATCCTCAAAGTCTTCAACCCTCATTCGATCACGTCGAATGGGGACATTAAAGACCTTTCGACCATGTCAAAAGGGGATGATTATTCTTATAGTTTGCCTCAATTATTCTCAACCCCTTGGACTTAATATTTCTACTATTGAACCCTTTGAAAGGATTCTGATGTCCAATGAATAGATTGTCCTTGAATTAGTTCCATTCTGATTGGTTGTTAGGCAATATAAACTAGGATTCCTTTTTGGAAGTACTCGTTTCGACTAGGTCGAAAAGCATTCCACCTTTCAAAGTAGACCTAGGTTAATAGTCTAAAATCCACTCTATTTTTCTTATAAAAGATCGATTTAAGTAATTCCATAACAACTGCATACAACATAGTAGACATCCAATCATCACTTGGATTTTCAGTATAGAGAATAGAGTCTGATGATGATGTGTTTCGATTGGAAATGCTTAATTCAATCTTACATATGGCATTGACCAAAAAAGATTATGAGAATAGGTCAAAATCATGTGCAATTGATCATCAGTATAGCTAATGGTCTTAATATCCTCCTTGTTGCCATTATCTGTTATGAACAACCTATCTCCATTTTATGTTCGTAATTAGTTACAAGAAATTGAGCTATCTCCCCAAATCAATTTACGGTCACTTCTAAGTTAAATTATCACTAAGAAAGTTGAGTAGAGAAAATGAATTTAATATTCCAGAATCCCTTCCCTAAAACTGAACACCCTGGGGCTTATTTATGGATACATGTTAGCCTCTTTCAAAGCCATTGCTTTCGACTAGTTAGAAAGGATCCTCTCTTATATGCCACCTCAAACCTTTCGACTTGATCGAAAGGTCATGAACCTTTTGACGTCATCGAAAGATATTATCTTATGCTTCTTGGTTCATCCTTTCACTTCTTTGCCTTTGACTAGTTCGAAAGGTCTTCACCTTATATGTTGTTTTGATCCATTTGTCCTAGTCGAAAGCTTTTCAACCTTCCAACAATGTCGAAAGTTACGTTCCTCTTCGACGTTGTCGAAGGCTATGTTCCCCTTCAATATTGTCGAAGGCTATATTCCACTTCAATGTTGTCGAAGTAATTTTTCCCTTCGACGTTATCAATAGCAGTGTTTCCTTTCAAATTTGTTGAAGGCTTTTATTCCTTTATTACGTTGTCAAAAGGTGTTCTTGTCCTTCTTATTACTCTAGGAGCTTCTTCATTCTCTCCTAACCTTTTGACTTGGCCGGAAGCCATGCCTCCTTTCGACATTGCCGAAAGGTCCTTTATTATTCTTCCACCTTTGCTGTTTTCTGAGCATTACTTTCTTCATAACCAATTTTTGACATTGTCCAAAGGTGTCTTGGGTATATCTTTGACCAATTCGAAAGGCTTGCTATGCTTTCGAATAGAGGCAAAGCCTTTGATCTCAAAAGGTTTAACATGTAGTTGGGATAGAGTTACTGATTACCTTCGCAAAGGATTACGATGTCAACATTTCTTGTTCATCTATGTTGAAAGGTTGGTAGTGGCATAAGGAGCCTTTCTGTTTCCATCTGGATCAAAGGCCTTTAAACTGTATGAGTAGTCGTTGCCTTCAACTCCTTTGGTAACTGCTCAATGCTTTTGAAACATCCTTTTTACATCATTCACGATGACCTGGTTTGTCTCTTCATCTAAGCCTTAACCTTATTAACTTACTTTCATATTTCTGCTACCGGGTAGATTTCATAGCTAAAAAGAGAATGATAAAGAATCAATATCCATTTTTGAGGATTGATGATTTTCTTGATCAGTTGAGTGGAGCTAAGGTATTTTCGTAGTTGGATTAAGCGAAATATTTCCATCAGCTTAGGGTAGCAGAGGATGCTATAACTTTGACGGTGTTCAAGACATGATATGGGTCATACGAATGGTTAGTTATGCTGTTCGGACTGACAAATGCGCCAGCTTACTTTGTGGACTTGATGAACCAGGTTTTCCAAGAGCACTTAGATAGGTTGGTATTGGTTTTCATATATTTGTGTGTGCATATGTAGACACACACTCATCTCACCATTTCATAAATAAGGCCTAATAATAAATCTTCCTTATTATGCCTTAAAATAATAGTTAGGCTATATAAAAGTTTCCTCTTATTTTAAACTAACAGTCAATTGGTTCAATAAAGGCGAAAATAAATGAAAATAAATGCCTAATTAACTACGTCATATACGCCGTAATTACGTTAATTACGCAAATAGAGATAAATAAATATTCAGGCATAATAAGTTATAAATGCATGGATTTTATACTCTAAACTAGCGTTAAACGTGAATTCCTTAACAAATATTATTACAAGTTTTTTTATTAAAATTCCAACAATTACAAGGGATTCTAATATCCAAAAAAGGGAATAAATATTCATAACCAAAACTGCAATAATAGACTTGTAAATAAAATAGAAACTCAATTTATTACACCAATTCAGTGAAGTATCGTAAACAATAAGAATTGCAATGTAAACCTCATATTCTATTAAACTCCTCTTTCATAAAGAAATTGATAAGAATAAGAGGTGCAAACTATGAATAGAATACTATTAACAAGAAATCTTGTCAACATCCCCAATGCATTTTACAAGGTAATTCTATTTGAACATGACAATGTCGTTGAGAGGATTCTCACCTTTTAAAGCATATCATTCGATTAAAAGTACATAGTTGAAAGAATTTGAGGTGATAGCCCTAGCTTTCGACCTAATCGACCTGGTTGAGAGGAATAGTAAATTGCCAAACCTTTTGACCTTATCGAAATGGGTAACCATGCTATTCAAACCTTTCAACCAGATTGGTATATTCAAATTTGCGCTAGGTGTTGGTCATAATTTATAGCTCTCGAAATCGTCAATTTATTGGGCCTCATCCCTTCAGAGAGTTGAAAACAATCAATCATCGATGTTCTCTACCCTCTTTTGACCTCGTCGTAAGGTGGCATTTGAGACCTTTCAGCTTTGTCGAAAAGGGATGCACTCTCTATCTAAATGTCTTGATTGCTTTCAAGCCCTTGGTGTTAATGTTCAATAAATGCAATTCCTTTGAAGGCTTACTGTTGCTTCAAAGAGTAAATTCTCCTTGAAAGAATAACATCATGAATGATTGTTAGCCAATATAATCCAGGATTCCTTTCGGAAGTGCCCCTTTTAACTAGGTCGAAAGAGGTTTTTTCCCCTTTCGAAGAAGTCCTAATTTACGATTGTCTACGATCCACTTTACCCTTCTTATATAAGATCAATCCAGGTATCCCCAAAACTCATCTACGCAACAAGGTTGACAACCTATTATCGTTTTATTTTCAGTTTTATGCATAGGTTCTGATGATGATGTGTTTCGGTTTGAAATACGTAAGTTGGTCTTACATATAGTGTAGACCAAAAGAGATTATGAGAATAGGTTAGAGTCATGTGCTTATTAGTCTAGCTAATGATCTAAATTATCTTCCTCATCACCAATATCCTTTGTGAATAAGCCATCCCCTTTTTATTCACAAAATGGATTGTTTTTCGAGATATTCAGCTTTTTCCCTAATTTTATTTAGGGTTTATTCTAATTACATTTATGACTAAGAATGAAGATGGAGGAAAATGAATTTAGAATTCAAGAATTCGTCCCCCAAAATTGGACTCCATGGGCCTTATTTATAAATGTAGGTCGGGCGCCTTCCGTATCTTTGCTTTCGAATGGGTCGAAAGGACACCGTTTTATATATGGCCTCTAACCTCTCGACTTGATCGAAAGGTCATGAACCTTTTGATGTTATCGAAAGGTATTCTCTTGTGCTTCTTGGCTTATCCTTTCGCTTCCATGCCCTTGACCAGGTCAAAACGTCCTCTCTTTTTATGCTGTTTTGAGCCTTTTGTCCTAATCGAAAGACATGCCACCTTTCGATATTTTTGAAAGGACATCCCCTCTTTTGATGTTATCGAAAGGTATTCTTGTTCTTCTTGTCATACTCTAGCACTTCCTTCATTCTCTCTTAATCTTTCAACTAAGTCGAAAGGACCTTTCGAATGAGTCGAAAAAGCCTTTACCGTCCTTTCAACTTTTCTGATTTCCAAGCATTGCTTTCTTTTCAGCACCGTTCGACCTTGTCGAAAGGTGTCCTTAATGGATCTCCGCCTCTTTTTCTGTTAGTGGAAGTAAGCTTGGAGCTTTCGACAATGTCGATAATTTGACTATATTGGTTTTGAAGAGATTCACTTGATAATGGTTTCAATGGTGTTGAGTAACACAAGAATATATGCCCATGAATTGATGCGGGACCCTCTCTTATTATTATGGACCTTGACCGGTTCGAAACGCTTGGTATGCCTTCGAAATGGCTTCTATGGGGCGAAATCATTGACTTTGAAAGGTTTAATGTGAATGTAGAATATGCTAGTATATGATTTTTGTTTGATGATAACAAACATACATATATATACATTTAAATATATTTGTTATTGGACTATTTTATTTTTCATATTATTAACTAAATTTTTAAAAAAAAAATAACACAAAACTTAAATTCAAACAAATATTTTATTCAAACAAATATTTTATTACAATTTTGAGTAGTAAAAATTTGAGCTCTCACTACATATATACATTTTCAATTACAATACAATTTCGATTACATCACAAATTTCAATTTACAATTTTGACCTCACTACATATCGCTCAAACACTCGTATTTATCTTTAACTCTATTCTAGTTTGTATCCAACATCTGAATTATCTGCAAAATTAACATTGACATGGTAAATTTGAAAAAAGAAATATTTCACGGTATACAATAAAATTGTGTGATTGAAAATATCATTTGCCTCATTTATTGGGTTGTTCGTCGTCATTTATTTTGAATTCATCACACATGAACAACTTGTGACACGCATAGTGTATCCCTGTACATGCCACAAGGCCGTACACACTGATATACACTTGCGTGTTAACACTACAGGAACAGGTGAGCATAAGGTCAAACCTGAGCCGAAGCTGGATTCAACTTAGGTGCAACACGAAAACAAGTTACAAAGTTTTAAATGCATTAGAGCCTGCATATACTCATGTGTACATGCACACATGTGGACTACCTCAGCAACTTGAATTTCAGTCAATAGGCATCATTTACTCCAAAACAACTTGGTGGTGAGTTAACAAAGGAGAGGCATGAAAAAATGATGACCAGTACACAATGAGGCATGAATTCAAAAATAAATCAAGGTAACGAGAAGGTCAAAAGCACAAACAACGACATCAGCTTCAAGATGAGCCAGAACAAAGAAGTGTGTTAACTCTGCCTCGGCCGAAAGTTACGACCCAGAGGGGTTGCCGACCTAAGGCTATGCCAACCTAACTGGTTAAGAATTGTACTGATCCAATGCCTTATCACGGGTGCCGACTTAGTGCCTCAGAAGAGACTGGCCTAACGACTTAAGAGATAACAAAGGGTCCGACTTAACATAGTTGCCGACCTAACTGCCTAATAGGGTTACCGACCTAAGGGGAATTACAAAGACACCGACCTAAGGCTTGAAGGGATGACGACTTAACTGTTTAACCTTATGAAGCATGCTAACCCAAATGATACCGATCTAAGGCATGAAGGGATGCCGGTCTAACGAGGCTATGCCGACCTAAGGAGAGTTCCGACCTAGTATGGAAGCCGACCTAGTACTTTACAAGGTTTACGACCTAAGGCAGCTGCCGATCTAGTGCCTTAGAAGGACCCGATCTAAAAACTTATAAAAGCCCAACGACTTAACCTATTTACCGATTTAACTATCCAAGATGCTTGCCGACTTAACTATCAGGCACAAACTCATCCAGTCTAAACCGTGGCCGGCTTATGACTTATGATGAGTCGTGACCGATCTATGGATTTGAGGAGTGAAGTTGCGCAGGAGTTTAACACGTAACACATTATCTCGGTAACGACCTAGGACTTAGCACATGACGTCAACTTAAACTGAAGACCATGCATAAGAGAGAGGAGGCGACCTACGACCTAGCCTAGCTCGGCACCAACTCACGACCCAGTTTGACCCGGCTACTACCTATAACTCAACACCGAGAACCTCTATAAATACACGACCATCACCAACATTAAAGGGACTTTTTGGTGAATCAATTTCAAGCACCATTTCTCTGCCAAATTCCAGACTACTTCAACACTTAAAGCTTTTTGAGATTCAAAGAACGTCTAAAAGAACTTCATGAAGAAATCATCTACATCCACCATGGATTTGAAGATTTTTGTCAACATCGAAGTTTGAGTTACTTGTTCTAAGTCTTTTGTAATTCAAAATGTGTTGTACTTGAGAAGATTTGTATCAACTTGTAACGTGATCATCAATAAAAGTACTTAAAGTGGACGTAGGCTATACCCATAAGCCGAACCACTATAAAATTGCTGTTGTTTACTGCTTTTCCGCTATTACTCGCTTATAATTCTTTCCCGATCTATCGGGTGGTGCTTTCACAACTATACTTCACACACTGGGGTGTTAGCGTTCAAATTTAAGCGTTAACATTTTTGGTGCTTTCACTGAGAATTGAACTCAGGACAGCTGTCATCATTGCTTCGCAGAGATTTGAAGAAAGAATTTCCTTAAAAACCAGAAGTATATCTGAGATTATGGCTCCTGGAAGGAAAAGCAGATCTATCAGATCTGGGAACATTCAAGAGGGAACCTCCGCTTCCCCTGTGCCTAATCTACCCACTCCGTCTGTTGGAGTTACAAAAGCGGAATTGGATGCTGCGATTCTAGGGCTAAACCAGCAGATAAACGCCCAAAATGCACAACTAGAGGCTCAAAGTGCCCAGAATGCTCTGATTCTGAATAAGTTGAACGACTTACTTGGGGCAAACAATGAACCGGCTGGTAATGAAAGGAACTATGCTGGCAACATTCATGATGTTAATGAAAGGAATGCTCCTGAAAGGCCTACTAGTCCCTTTGAGCAGGCAGTACCTGACGCCGGTGGATCTAGAACTCGACATGATGAGGAATATCTTTCTGGAATGGTCCGGCAGATCATGAAAGAAAGTATGCAAAGGGTTGAAGATGAGAAGGAATGGGGTTTCGCTCCAAGTAAAACTCCGTTTACTGAAAAAATCTTGAAGGCGGAATTTCCAAGGAAGTTTGTCCCTCCGACTATTCCAGCTTACAAAGGGACGAGTGATCCGAATGAGTTCCTGTATAAATATGACTGGCACATGACAGGTGCCAGGGCCTCCGACGAAATAAAGTGCCGATATTTCCCCGTATACCTGGAAGGCGTGGCTTTATTGTGGTTCACCAAGTTACCAGTCCGATCTATCGATCAGTTTTCAGACTTGACCAGAAAATTCAAGGAGCAGTTTAGACTATATGCTTCGAAGGCCAAGGATATTATGTCACTATCGAGTTTAGAGCAGAATCCTGGTGAGTCTATCAGATACTTCTTGAACCGCTTCAATATAGCACTGGCTGAGGTGGACAATGCTGAACCACGAATGATATTGACTTATCTGATGAGGGCTATCGATAAGTCAAGCGAATTTGGGAAATGGTTAAATATGAAGGAGCCAACCTCTCTCGAAAAGTTCTACAAAAAAGCAGACGAGTTCATTCGCTTGGAAAGCCGTCCTTTACCAGTAAAGACAGTGTTGGAAAAAGCAGAAGACAACACTGTCGCTCCACGCAAGAATGAATCGGTGGGGGAAAAAAGGGAGAATAGTAATGGGAAGAAACAGGGTAATCTGAAGAAGCCCCGATCCTTCAAGCCATCAGAATATACTCCATTATCACATACACCGGAGCACATCTACCTGGCCACTAAAGATTCCGTCGATTTCCCTAAACCTATCCCTTTGAGAACTGGGAGAAAAGCCATACAAAGTGGGAAATTCTGCCGCTTCCACAATCAACCAGGTCATGAAACTGATGAATGCCGCCAACTGAAAAATCTGATTGAAGAGTTGCTAAGAGAAAACAAGTTGCAGCAATTCGTGAAAAAGAATAGCAACAATCCTGCATCGTCGAGTCAGGGGCAGCGGGCTCCTGTTCATCAGCCTGGGGTAGGAGAGAAAGCTACGGGGCATGAATCTGGAAGGCCCGTTATCAATGTCATTTCAGGAGGACCTCACCCAGCTGGCAAAAGTTGGGGTGAGATGGAGAGATATTCCAGGGCTTTGAAATATGCTCCAGCCGAAGAAGACGTCTTTGTTCTAGAAGACACTACGCCCTTTAAACAACAGAAAACTTTCAGTGATGATATTATTTTCAGAGCCAGAGATTCCACAGGTATTGAAGCTCCTACTTTAGATCCCTTGGTCATCTCGGCTGGTATTGGACCAGCCATTGTCAGAAGAGTCCTCATTGACTGCGGAGCATCATGTAATATTCTTTTCAAAAAGACATTTGACCAGATGAAAATCCCTATGATCGATGTGCAGGCCTCATCACAGAAAATCGTTGGCTTCACTGGGGAGCCAAAGCAACCAGTAGGAACCATCGATCTGTTTGTAGAACTTGGGGAAGGAGAAAGGAAAGTGGTCCGAAAGCAAACCTTTGTGATCGTCGATGAATATTCTGCTTATAATGCTTTTCTTGGCCGTCCAACACTCGCAGCATTCAAAGCTATCCTAGCCCCGTGGTGCCTCACTATTAAATTTCCTACTGACAATGGAGTAGGAATTATAAAAGGGGATCAAAATGCTGCGCGAGAATGTTATTGGACAGAGCTGCGAGAGTCAAGAAAAAGAGAAATGGGAAAGGATGCGGCAACTCCAGTCCGCATCAAGGAACCAGCTTTGTAGCAATTACAGAGCGGACCCTGCACTGGCGAGCACAGCGGGGCACGGAAAGAAATGGATACCAGAAAAGCCAGTACAGGGGAGAATAGAGTAGTACCGGTGGAAACGACAATTCCGGTACCTGTTGACCCGAAGGACCCAAATAAGGTGTTGAATGTGGGTTCACAGCTTAATGTGTCAATTCAGAATGTCTTGATATCTTTCCTGAAGGCAAATCTGGATGTCTTTGCTTGGACTCATGCCGATATGTGTGGGATATCTCCAGAAGTTGCAGTACACGCTCTGAATATTGACCCAAAATTTACACCAGTTAAACAGAAAAGGAGAACCCAAGGTCCAGAAAGGTCAGCAGCATTAAAAGAAGAAGTTGATCGACTCATGGAAAATAACTTCATCAGAGAATCTACATATCCGAATTGGGTTTCGAATCCTGTGTTGGTCAAGAAAGCTAATGGAAAATGGAGAGTGTGCATCGATTTTTCTGATCTAAACAAGGCTTGCCCCAAAGATTGCTTCCCATTACCCAGGATCGATCAACTGGTAGACGGAACTACGGGACATGAATTGTTATCCTTCATGGATGCTTACTCCGGTTATAACCAAATCATGATGCATGAGCCGGATCAGGAGAATACAAGCTTTATCACAGATGTTGGACTTTATTGCTACAGAGTTATGCCCTTCGGATTGAAAAACGCAGGGGCAACCTACCAAAGACTTGTTAATGCTATGTTCAAACCGCAATTGGGCAAAACTATGGAAGTCTACGTCGACGACATGTTAGTGAAGTCCAGGAAAGCAGTGGATCACATTGAACACTTAGCAGAAATGTTCACAGTCCTCCGGAAATACAGAATGAAACTTAACCCTCTGAAATGTACATTTGGGGTCGAATCCGGAAAGTTCTTAGGTTTTATCGTCAGTGCTAGGGGCATTGAGGCCAGTCCAGCTCAAATTACCGCCTTAAAAGAAGTTAAAGCTCCTAGAACGAAGAAGGAATTGCAAAGTCTCAACGGAAAGGTCGCCGCTTTGAGTCGGTTCATTTCCAAAGCTACTGATAAATGCATCCCATTCTTCGATGCCCTGAAAAAAGGAAAGAAGAACTTTGAATGGACTCCCGAATGCCAAAAAGCTTTTGAAGAGTTGATCCGTCATATGGAAACGCCTCCGATACTTTCTAGGCCAGGCAATGGTGAAGATCTTCTTATATACTTGGCAGTATCATCTCATGCTCTAAGTGCAGCGCTGATACGGGAAGACAAAAGGATTCAACATCCAGTTTACTATATCAGCAAAAGACTCACTGGGGCAGAGCTGAATTACTCCAAGTTGGAAAAACTCGCCTATTGCCTACTAGTTGCATCGAGGAAACTGAGGCAATATTTCCAAGCTCATCCTATCAAAGTACTCACTGATCAGCCTCTAAAGCAAGTCCTATTTCGCCCTGAAACTTCGGGTCGTCTTCTAAAATGGAACATTGAACTTAGTCAATATGACATCACCTATCACCCCCGAAAAGCAATCAACGGACAAGCTTTAGCTGATTTCATTGCAGAATTCACAGAGAAAGATAATGGTGAGGAAAAAGCGGTCAATGATTCTCCAATCCAGTGGAAGATGTATGTTGATGGCGCAAGAAATGACAACTGTTCTGGAGCCGGAGTGGTACTTGAAACTCCTGAAGGTCGATCATTATGTTATGCACTAAGACTGGAATTTCCTTCAACAAACAATGAAGCAGAATATGAAGCTCTTATTGCAGGTCTGAAAATCGCTAAAGAGCTGAACATTCAAGCATTACAAATTTTCAGTGATTCTCAGCTTATTGTATGCCAAGTCAAGAAAGAATTTCAAGCAAAAGGTGGAAATTTGCCTTCCTACTTGTCAAAGGCTTGGGAACTCCTATGTGAACTCGGTCACTATTCAATAAGCCACATTCCTCGGGAAGAGAATATGAAGGCAGATTCCCTCGCAAAGTATTCAAGTTCTGGTGAAGCTCAACTATTGGGATTGGTCCCTGTAGAAGTCCTTTCAGCGCCAAGTATAGACGAGATGGATATAGACTGGATTGTGAATGTATCTCAAGAACAAGAGTCATGGATGACTCCAATACTGGATTACCTACTCAGGGGTTCTCTGCCAGAAAACTCGATAGAAAGACGAAAGCTTCTAAGAAAGGCCTCTCGCTATGTAATTCAGGATGGCCGATTATACAGACGGGGATTCTCAATGCCATTGCTTCGATGTGTATCCCGGGAAGAGTCCAAAACAATCCTAGCTGAAGTGCATGGAGGAGAATGCGGTGATCATTCAGGTGGTCAAACACTAGCAAAGAAAATTCTCCGATACGGATATTTTTGGCCAGAAATTAATCGGGATGCCGCAGATTACTCCCAAAAATGTGACAAGTGCCAAAGATATGCCAAAATTCCTAGAGCACCTTCTACCGAACTCACACAGATGGTCAGTCCATGGCCATTTGCAATTTGGGGAATGGATCTCATCGGGCCGCTACCAACTGCTAAATCAGGGATTAAATATGCTATTGTTGCAGTTGATTATTTTACTAAGTGGGCTGAAGCTGAACCATTGGCTACTATCACTTCTAAGAAAATGATAAGCTTTGTGACCAAGAATATCATTTGCAGATACGGTGTGCCTCAGAAAATAATCACAGACAATGGTACTCAGTTTGAAAGCGAGGAATTCCAGGATTTTTGTAAACGATTCAAAATCCAGAAAAGCTTTTCGGCAGTAGCTCATCCGCAGGCAAACGGGCAAGTGGAAGCAGTGAACAAGATCATCAAATCAACCATCAAAAAGCAACTCGAAAAAGCAAAAGGTGGTTGGGTCGATAAACTACCACTTGCACTATGGGCATACAGAACTACTCACAAAACTGCAACTGGGCATACTCCTTTTTCGTTAGCATACGGATCGGAAGCAATGATCCCGGTTGAAACAGAGGTCCCTTCACACAGAAGAATCCATTTCAATCAAGCGGAAAATGAAAAGCTGCAACTTGAAGCGCTGGATCTCCTTGATGAAAAAAGAGATGAAGCTAACCTCAGAGTTGCAGCTCATCAGCAAAGGATAGCCAGACATTTCAATTCCAAAGTTCGTCAACGCAGCTTTGAAATTGGAGATCTAGTCCTGAAAAGAATTATGACCGCGACAGGTGTGTTTGGGCCAAATTGGGAAGGACCATATGTAGTAGGTCAGAAGCTTCTTGACGGCACATTCAAGCTCACCACTGTTGATGGAGAGCAAATTCCAAGGGCATGGAACAGCAACCACTTGCGTCCATACTTTACTTGAAAATTTTGTTGAAAAATTGTAAAAAGAATTATGGATGTATGATTCTTGTAATTGAAAGCAATTGTGAAACTGATGCAAGTAAATAATAAAAAAAAATATAAAGTGGATGTAGGCCCAATTTCATGGCCGAACCACTATAAATCTTGTGTTCCTTATTATCATTATATGTTTGCTTTGTTTTCGATATAAAAATACATAAGATGTATTGCTAAAATGTCAATTTAAATTTTTGCAGACCATGGAAATAAAACTTGCGCATAATAAGACCGAGCGATTCTCACCATCATTCAACAAACAAATTTCAAGTCACAAAGACCCCGAATTCAAATCCTAGATAGGAAATACTTCAATTGAACGGCTAATGATTTCGATAGAAACGAGCCCTTGCTGATAAATTGAGATCGTTTGAACAAACAAACATCCAATTAGGAAGCTAGTGCCCGTTCTCACGAACTTGCCTGGCAATGAAGTACACTTCCTTGGATTAAACAAGCCACTTGTGAGAGAAAGGGGAATGAAAACTTGAAAAGAAAAAAAAAGAGGATCGCTGAAAAGGCATAAGCAAGTGAACAGAGGAACAACCAAAGCTACCATCAGCGGCACAAGTCCTCTTCGGAGGCGCAACTCTTCGGAGGATAAAAGACCTCTAATGGGTCATACGCCACAAAAAAGAAAGTTCTCTACTCAACAAAAAAGATTGGAGGAGTCATGACCCTCCAACCATGAGAGAGTAACTTCCAGGCGATGAAAACCCTCTCTGAGGCACATTTCACCAGGAGTTGAAGTGTTATAACCGCTCTTCGGGATTTCACTTCACCAGAGTTGAAATGTAAACAAAATAAAAGCCCTCTTCGGAGGCCCATTTCACCAGGAGTTGAAGTGTTATAACCGCTCTTCGGGATTTCACTTCACCAGAGTTGAAATGTAAACAAAATAAAAGCCCTCTTCGGAGGCCCATTTCACCAGGAGTTGAAGTGTTATAACCGCTCTTCGGGATTTCACTTCACCAGAGTTGAAATGTAAACAAAATAAAAGCCCTCTTCGGAGGCCCATTTCACCAGGAGTTGAAGTGTTATAACCGCTCTTCGGGATTTCACTTCACCAGAGTTGAAATGTAAACAAAATAAAAGCCCTCTTCGGAGGCACATTTCGCCAGGAGTTGAAGTGTAGCAACCGCTCTTCGGAATTTCACTTCACCAAAGTTGAAATGCAAAAACAAAGACCTTCTTGAAAGCACACGTTTCACCGAGATTGAAATAAAACTTCCAAGTGTTGAAACGTGAAAAGGCTTTCTTCAAAGGCACAACTCTTTGGGGGTACACGTTTCACCAAGATTGAAATAAAACTTCCAAGTGTTGGAACGTGAGAAATCCCTCCTCAGAGGTACAACCCCCTCCCGGGAACACAATTAAGAAGAAAGACCTCTTTGGAAACCCACGTTTCACCGAGATTGAAATAAAACTTCCAAGTGTTGAAACGTGAAAGGGATTTCTAAGGCATAACTCTTTGGAGGTACACGTTTCACCGAGATTGAAATAAAACTTCCAAGTGTTGAAACGTGAAAAATCCCTCCTCAGAGGTACAACTTTCTATATATATAAAAAAATCCTCATCAAAAGCGTACTTTAACTTTCAAAGGAAAAGTAATTTGCCTACTATGGAAAATGATCGTAAAAAAAAAAAAAAAAAAGAAGTTAAAGTACCCTTCAGAGGTCCGCTTTACCACATAGAGGAATTCACTTGGTAAAATATGCACATAAGCAAAAGAAAAAAGTGATTTCTTCGTACGACAAAGCGTAAAAACTTATACGAAGGGAGTTGTACTCTATAAAAATTTTCTTTAAAGAATAAAATAATTATTCTTTAACAAATAAGAGTGCAAGTCCCCTCGAAGTATAAAATATTGTAGCAAGCTTAAGGTATGGGGGCAACATGGTATAGTAGCATAGCTGCATCAGTAAAGTAATACTCAAACAACATACCATAAGCCCGCTGCAATATCGTGTAAATAAACTTGTGCAAGAAATAAAATAAATAGTAAATGCATTCTCAAATTCAAACAGAAGTTTGTACAAACGAAGAATCATTTTATTCAATTATAATGCAGATACAGGTTTTCAAAATAAAAGCGGGGGCCGGTACCCGCACAACTCTCGGCCAGTTCATACAAAAGGCAAAAAGCTAAAATCTTCACTTCTTCTTCCCTCCTTTGGACCCTTTACTCGGTCGAATAACCAGCTTTTCAGGACGGCCAGTGGGTATAAGGGAAGTGGGAGAGGCAGGTGTAACCGGTCCAACTTCCGGCTCCTCTTCAGTGGCGGTGATTTTCTTCCCCCTCCTCTTTGATGTCCCACGCTTCTCTCTCCTCTGTGAGGAAGACTCACTCCCCGGAGTGACAAGTTTTGATAGAACAATGTCGTCAGAAGGAGTCCGTTCCGGGGAAATGTCACCTCCCTCAGGTCTCTCATCTTTCTGCTCTTGCGAAGCGATGGGATCATCCAAGCCGTGAAGAGCCTCTATTTGTTCCTCCTGTGATCCAGGTTGCGAGGCAGAAGGAGGCACCGCCGGAAGAGACGAAGGAAGGATGACCGGAGGAGTAGAAGTTTGAGCAGTGCTTGGTACTCTCTCTACAGAAGAAAAAAGGTTAAAGTCAGTAAAAAGAGGAGATGAGGGTTCACCAATGAAGTCAGTAAAGAGAGGAGATGAAGGCTCGTCAAGGTTGAGAAAATAGCCAAGGAGCTCGTGAAACTCGTGTGAAATAAGCGAGTAACCAGCTTGAGCAGAATTGACAGTAGCGAGATTAACAGTGAAGTTACCTGAAGAAGCTGGTTTCCTGATATCGACTTCATAAGCTTGCGTATCAGCGCTCTCTTCACCCTCGTCTCCACCTTGTGTGCTTGTAATATCAGCGGTAACTTTGGTGGGAGAAGCGAGATGGGAACTGGAACCAATAATGTCGACTTCAGACGAAGAAGGTGGCTGGACTAGAGTAGTTGAAGTGGTTTTCCCCAGCTGATCCCCTTCCGTCACTTCGGTTCTTAGTTTGGCAAGTTGTTCCTTTCCCCTGGCGAGAGCAGCGCGAGCGTCTTCATCAAAATAATGCCTTTCCAGGGCTGACTCGTCATAACCAGCACCTTCAGCACCAAGCATATCGAGGGCGGCCTCCCACACTTCAGCTAAAGTGATCTCATACTTGGGACCAAGAAAGGCGAGGCTTCCACGCCCCAAGACGCTATGCAAGTAGAAGTCGAATAATGTTGAGCCGAAGCTGTTTTTGGTCGCCTCATGAGATTCTTCGGCTGCGATTTTGCCGGCGACAGCCTCATCGCGCTCCCTTTCAGTTCTGGCAAGCTGAAGCTTGAGCATTTGTATCTCCGCCTCCTGGGAGTTGTTTTTCTTTCGAAGCTCGGCAATATCAGAGACATAGCCGTCACTGATTCTTTTTTGTACTTCAAGCCTGTCCTCAGCGTCTCTCTGACTGGCATGAGCATCTCTAACTTGTCTGAGAAGCACTTCTTCTTTTTGAGAGTATGAAGTAGAGGAAGCAGCAAGCTCATCTTTCAACTTCTCAACCTTTGCTTCGAGCTCCTCGTTGTAGGAAGTAATACTTCTCATCTCGGTATCATGCTGCTCAAGGACCTTTTGCCACTCAGCCTTATCGTTTTCCATGGTGAGCATAGCCTCTAAGTTGGCGCGGTTAACTCGTTGAAGCTCATCAACAAGCTTCTGCCAGTTTGACATCCTCTCGATATCAAGTTTAACGGCGTCAAGATTTCGTAGCATAGCAGGCTTGTCAATAGGGACTAGGTCGAGATCGAACCTCACACCCTTTAAACACCACTGCGGAAAACGACTTTGTAAAGTGGCTGGGCCCGGTCCCACTTGAAATTTAGGCCTACTTATTATTCTCTGGATGTCCTCCTTCCCAAGAGCAGGAGAGTCAGAAGTAATGTCAAGAGGGGCAGGGGCAGTAGGCTTTTCGGGAATAGCGGAAGCATGTCTCTCACCATGTCGGGCTCGTTTGCCTGAATCTTCAGCTACGTGACCTTTTCCTCGGTCGTCGTGAGATTTCCTTTTGTGCGAGTCATCACTCCTCTGCAGAGAATCATGGTGCTCCTCCCTATCCCTTCTGTCGTAACGCTCTTCTGCATCCCTCCTTTCACGAGCCTTTCGAGCAGCCCTCTCTTCGTCAGACTCTCTATAGGAGGGAAAGTAACGCCGATAATCATATTGACCACGCCCCCCGTAGCGTTGGAAATCCTGATAATATGATCCGCCGCGTGTCATTGAAGAATCTGAAATAAGAAAAGAGAAGCTTTAGAAATCTTTAATGTATAAGAAGATAAGTGCATAAATGTGCTGGAAAATCCTAAGTGTTGTGTGATGTGCAAGCTACACGCATTAAGCTACAAACCACTCTTTGGTGCAGAGGTGATGAAAGCTTGGGTATGAGGAGTTGATGTTTGTGTTGGTGTTTGTCGAAGAAGAGACGTCGCCTCAATTACAGGAGAGATAGTTTTAGATACGTCATCTCTAAAAAGCTCCTGCGAAGTCACTATTATGTCGCTCAACCCCTCGTAAACATCGTCACCATCATGCTTGGTGGGACTTGTTTTCTCAATTCCTACATCAGCTAACCCCCCGAGAGGCTGTGAAGGTTCTTCTTCTTCCTCGATCGGGGCAAGCACCGTCTTACTGGATGACCCCATAATGTCGGTAGAAGTGGAACACTTCACCAATGAAGCTTCAATATTAGACTCTTTTGATGCGAGTTGTTCGACAGTAACCGGGGCGTCAGGAGTTTTCGTCGGAGAATCGGGAACTTCTGTTGGAACTTCATGAGCATGCGTAGAACGAGAAGCATGTAGAAGCCCGTATTGGTGTAAAAATTCATCCTTCAGCAGAAATTTTATGCTCCTTTCTTCCGCAGCCACGGCACTCAACCTCTCGAAAACTTGTTTATGAATCGGATCTCTAGAAGGGAGAGGAAGTGCTGAAAAGAGCAAAGAATGAAGTTAGCAACTGAAAGTTCGGATCTCGGAAAAAGTTTCAAAAACGAAAAAATGGAAACACTAGTCTTACTTCCTATTCTCCAGATGGCATAAAACCCTGGAGGGCAGCGAGCAAAGAAAAACTGGTTCAAAAATCCATGAACACTTTCAGTGAGATCGGAAAGGAGCTTGCGGTTTCTGGCACTTCTCACAATAATGAGTGAAGGATGATCTTTACTCTTTGTAAACGAGCACAGATAACGAATTTCTTCAAAACTCGGTAGGCGATCAAGAGTTCTTCTAAACAAAACACATAACCCCATCAAGATGGCATAACCATTAGGATGAAGTTGAAATGGAGAGATCGTCAACCGGAGAAGAAGAGTTCGAAGGAAGTCATTGAAAGGGGGAATTGCCCCACTTAAGCACATTTGGCGATTGGCTGCAACAAAACCGTAAGGAGGATTATCGGCAGTGTCGCTTGGCCCGGGCAATAAGACATCACTTTCAGCAAAGCCGAATTGGGTGCGTATCTGAATAAACATTCTTGGGGTTAGAATGGTTGAAGTTCTCTCCGGAGGATTCTCTATGGGAACAGCCACCGGGAAAGTCTCTTCCTCTTGAGCTACCATTTCTTCTTGTTGATGAGAAGTCATTCTACATAAACAACTGGGTATTCAAACATGAAGGTGCACGTTTCCTAAAGTGTGTGAAGTGTCGTACAAGTATCAATCAAACAATAAGCAAAGGTAACTGGATTAAAAACTAGCAAGCATTTGTTAGTTATAAAATTCAGGGATTATTGTTTTAAGTCTAAATATTCAAGTAGGATGTTGATGCAGATAAATCAGTTCAAATTGTTGATACTTTGCATTAATATTTTACTTTAGTCAATTAATTCACAACATTTCATGCAATATATTCATGTCTCTTATCTTGTCTTGACTAATCTGTCATTTGATATGGGCAGTCAATGGCAGTATGTGCGCCTTGGTTTTCTTTGTTTGTCTGTTATTCTCAACAGGTTTACAGCTTAAAAGTGAGAATGATCTGTAAAGTAACACAATGAAATTCAAGCAAACTTGAAGTTAGGCCAATTCAAAATATTTAAAATATAGGCAACTTAGTTCGGAAGTCCAAGTCAGAATACTTAAAGTAGGCCTATGCTCCTAAATGACAATACACCCAGAGCCTAAGAACTAACTCGGCTACGGTTTAAAACTCTTGCAAGATGAAGCTAAGTAGGTAGCGGGTCAAGGTCTAGATGGTTTAACTTGGCAACTCGTTCACTAGGTCGCAAGCTCTGGTTCGAAAGGCAGGAATTTCTCAAGTGTTATCTCGGTCACGGTTTAAAGCTTAGATCGGCAGAATGGTAGGTCGGTGGGTTTCCCACATGTATTAACACGGCCACGATTTAAGGAATGAATCGGCCAAAAGCTAAGTCGCCTGAAATCAACGGGTCGCATCAAAATCAATACTTCGACCCACTCAAACCGTTAGCTACCCCCTCAAATCAAAAAACCCACACTTCATTCCTATTAGTTCATACTTTCAGATCATCCATTGCACCAATTCAAAACCTCTGCAAATTCGAAACCTTGCAATCCTAGCACACATCAAAATCCACTAGCCTGAATCAGTGAACCATCTTCATCGTTTCATCGGTCAGTTAAAATCGAACCTAGTAACCCAAACTTCATCGACTACAGGTATAGTGGGATTCGTGATGGAACGTTGCGCAAAGAAACGATTCGTATTCAAATGACAGAATTCATGAACCGACAGCAACCTATGATTGAGAAGGGGACGGATTCACTTACGCAATGGATAGTAGTGATTATCGGTGATAGACTGGAATGAGGTCGCTTGTAAGAGCTTGAGAAAATTTTAATGGCGAAATCGAGCAAAGGAGTAAGTGATGAAAAGAAAGAAGAAGATGGATGTTTTATACCTTACATTGGGGAGAACTGTTGGATCGCGTACGGTCTAAATACTTACCGACTTGGTGGAGGACGAGTTAAAGAATATCGAAGCACACGACCTAACCAATAGGCGTGTACTTCGAGGGGCAAATGTTAACTCTGCCTCGGCCGAAAGTTACGACCCAGAGGGGTTGCCGACCTAAGGCTATGCCAACCTAACTGGTTAAGAATTGTACTGATCCAATGCCTTATCACGGGTGCCGACTTAGTGCCTCAGAAGAGACCGGCCTAACGACTTAAGAGATAACAAAGGGTCCGACTTAACATAGTTGCCGACCTAACTGCCTAATAAGGTTACCGACCTAAGGGGAATTACAAAGACACCGACCTAAGGCTTGAAGGGATGACGACTTAACTGTTTAACCTTATGAAGCATGCTAACCCAAATGATACCGATCTAAGGCATGAAGGGATGCCGGTCTAACGAGGCTATGCCGACCTAAGGAGAGTTCCGACCTAGTATGGAAGCCGACCTAGTACTTTACAAGGTTTACGACCTAAGGCAGCTGCCGATCTAGTGCCTTAGAAGGACCCGATCTAAAAACTTATAAAAGCCCACCGACTTAACCTATTTACCGATTTAACTATCCAAGATGCTTGCCGACTTAACTATCAGGCACAAACTCATCCAGTCTAAACCGTGGCCGGCTTATGACTTATGATGAGTCGTGACCGATCTATGGATTTGAGGAGTGAAGTTGCGCAGGAGTTTAACACGTAACACATTATCTCGGTAACGACCTAGGACTTAGCACATGACGTCAACTTAAACTGAAGACCATGCATAAGAGAGAGGAGGCGACCTACGACCTAGCCTAGCTCGGCACCAACTCACGACTCAGTTTGACCCGGCTACTACCTATAACTCAACACCGAGAACCTCTATAAATACACGACCATCACCAACATTAAAGGGACTTTTTGGGTGAATCAATTTCAAGCACCATTTCTCTGCCAAATTCCAGACTACTTCAACACTTAAAGCTTTTTGAGATTCAAAGAACGTCTAAAAGAACTTCATGAAGAAATCATCTACATCCACCATGGATTTGAAGATTTTTGTCAACATCGAAGTTTGAGTTACTTGTTCTAAGTCTTTTGTAATTCAAAATGTGTTGTACTTGAGAAGATTTGTATCAACTTGTAACGTGATCATCAATAAAAGTACTTAAAGTGGACGTAGGCTATACCCATAAGCCGAACCACTATAAAATTGCTGTTGTTTACTGCTTTTCCGCTATTACTCGCTTATAATTCTTTCCCGATCTATCGGGTGGTGCTTTCACAACTATACTTCACACACTGGGGTGTTAGCGTTCAAATTTAAGCGTTAACAAAGTGTGAAAATGGAATATAAACATTAGAGCATACACATGACAATAGTGCAGACTCAAAGTGGTGAACAGATCAACATTTCAACCCAGATATGTAGACCAGACTAGACTTCAAACCAGAACACAATAACACGGACTACATGCATAAATACAAATGCCTCAACAGGGCATGGATGTTTTGTTCAAATGGAATCAGATCAATGAAGACCCACATGACAACATGCAAACAAATGTACGCATGACTCAAGGCTGCAACAAGACTCAAATTTCGGCCAGACTAAAGCATGGACTTCAAGTTCAATCAAAATCAACAAGACTGAAAATACACAAGTAGGTCAACAACCACAACAAGGACTCAAAACTACGTACATGCAACATGAACCAGATCAGTACAATGTACACAGAAGTGAATAAACTCGAGTGAACATGCTCAATGAAATAAACAGAAGTTCAATGACACTTGAACTCAATCAAATAACTCACAATATTGGACTCAATGCAACAAGTCAACTCAACATAAAGTATACCAATACAGAATTGCACATGAATCCAGACTCAAGTAAACACATTAATAATCCAAATTCAACATCAACCAAGTGCAACATCAACACAAAACAACACTGCAACAACACACATATGTACACATGAATTGACTCAACCAAATCAGGCCTTCCAATGACAGTGATCAAGTGCAGATGCACAATTGAGGAGTTGAATTTCAAAGCAACCAAACATGTACAAGACAGTAGACTCCATGATGCAACAACCTAGATGCCAAAAGGAACCGGCAAACATACATGGACATACAAGGACAAGGGAAGAAACCATATTACAGTACAACACAATCAGTGCACAAATCAAAGACGGTAATGCTATGAAGGGATGAAAACATACAAGTCTATACAACCAAAGAAAGTGCAGACTCGACCAACACATGGAACAAGACTACAAGGAAAGAGCAGATACATGGAGACCATCATCAAAGTCGAACAAAACTCAAATCAACATGAACAAATTCATTTGCTACCATATAATGTTACTAGATAAAGAAAACAAATTATAAGAACTACTCCAAAGACAACATGAAGTACACACACACACACACACACACACATATACATATATATATATGTATATGTATGTATGTATGTATGTATACACATATATCAGTTCAATGAAGAAGTTTACAGTTTTACAAAATAGTGCAGGTAGCAGTTCGATTATGAATATCTCAAGTCAAAACTACCAGCAGAGAAGAAAGAACACAAATCGAACAAAGTCCATGAATTGTTTCAAAAATTCAATGAAGCATGGTCATATGAATGGAATAGAGGATAACAAAATTCGTCAAGTTTATATATATTCACGATTCCAAAGTCATAGGAATTGAAAAAAAGAAATTCATGAAATTCAAATTGCAATGAACAAGTCAAGGCCGAAATAAACAAAGTAAATTCAAAGTCATGGAGCAACACCTATGGGATGAACGAGTGAAAATAAATGACAAGCGCTCAAGCAAAATCGAATGGACAAGTGCAAATCATGAAGAATTCAAAGTAAAATATACGAATGTAAATATTGGATGATCGATCCCTAGAAAATCCTACGCATCATCATTGGCCAAAATTAGTCGAGTTCAAGCGAAAACCACATAGCCAAGATTCAAATTAAATCCCAAATCAATAAATCAAATCGAGTTTGGACCAAAGCAAAACAATAGAGCAAGAAAACGACAAAAATTCACATACCAAATTATATTTGGTCGAACTAGAGAAAATGAAGCAGCCGAGGGAAGTCAAAGACAGAGATCGATTAACGATGCCAATCAACGCAATAGCCACTGCAATTGATCATTATCACCAGCGACGCTTCAATACAATTACAAAGCCCTGGTATAAACCGTTGATTCATCGGTTTTGATTCATGAAACAAGCTTCAGAGATCATGCGACGAACTGCAAAGAGAATACTATACAAAGGTGACAAAAAGAGAATAAAAGTATATTGTGCACTACAAAGGAGACAAGACTACAATCTGGAGATTAGTATTAATGTTTTATTATATTGAGCCTTAGAATATTGTTAAAATCATTCCTCAAGTAGTCACACAAACATACAAATAGTTGTATATTGTTTTATACTTGAAAAAATATGATCCGTGCACATAACATCAGGTCGGTCGACCGGCCAGAATTTTCGGCTGACCAAACCTGCTGTTAGTGCACGGATATGCCCTGTTTTCTGCACGATTTTAAACTCAGTTGACCGACCATAATTTTCAGTCAACCGACCTGGAAATAACGGCTAGTTTTCTGAAGAGTTGCGATTGTTCGTGAAGAGGAATCACCTTCAATCCAAGAGATATGGTCACAACCTTTGATTGAAACTCTTCGTGAAAGATTGTAACTATTCTACAACTATATAAACATGTTTAATTCACTCCTACATTCACCAATTCTTGTTTATAATTCTGAAATCTATTCTCTATTTATTTCTACAAAAAAAGGCATTCATTCTCATTCAATATCACTAGAATCTCTGAATTAATTTATATACTTCGATTCTATGAGATTATCCTCCTTCTAAATCTTCACACACTGCATATTCTTAAGGATTTTATTATAGGAAAATTGTACTATCAAAAGACAATCCGTGTTATTCTAAACACACTCGTCAACAAATTATTTGTATTAAGTTGAAGTCCTCTTCGGTTGTTGAGGTGGAAAAATTCCTGTTCGGCTGCTCAGGTGTGGTATACATATTCCTTCGGGTTAAGTGAGGGGTTTAGTTTAAATCCAGAGGATATTCTGGAATTGGACGTAGAACGGGAAGTTCGAACAAGTATAAAAATTTCTTGTGTGCTTACTTTAATTCTTATTTTACTACTATTATCACTTTCCACGTTTATATATTATATTACACTATCCTTAGCACTGCACATAGACTTTTATTTGGTATCAGAGCAAGGTTATCCTATAACCGTCACAAAGTTATTTGATACTTATTTCTAGTAATATGGCAACGACACAAACTAACGATGTTGGCACTAACACTAATACTAGTTTTACAGAGGGTCAATCAACTTCACGACCTCCACTTTTTAATGGTATAAATCATAATTATTGGTCAACTATAATGAGAATCTATATGCAATCTAGTGGTTTTGATATCTGGAATGTTATACAAAGAGAGTACACAACTACTGGAGAATACTCAACTTGGAGTAACAAACAAAAACTAGATGCTACATCAAATGTAAAGGCTATGAATATTTTATTTGTGCATTAGATAGAAATGAATTCAATAGAGTTAGCATGTGCACTTCTGGTTATGAAATATGGATAACACTTAAAGTAACACATGAAGGAATGAACAAAGTCAAATTAAGCAAAATTTCTATGTTGAAAAATCAATTTGAAAATTTCAAAATGAGGCCAAATGAATCTATAAATGATATATACTCTAGATTCCATGATATTTATCATGCTCTGCTATCATTAGAACAAACATTTACTGATTTTGATGTTGTCACAAAAATCTTAAATTCTTTAACTGATGAATGGGGAAAAAAGTCCGAGCCATTGAAGAAGCAAGTGATTTGTCAACAATAAAACCAGAAGAATTGATAGGTAATTTTATGTCCTACGAAGTAAATTTACAGGAAAAGAGAAATGTAGCACAAGAAAAGAAGAATGCGGCATTTTAAGCAGAAAAAGATGATTCCGACTCAGAGAATGAAGATATGGCAATGATTGCTAAAAATTTCAAAAAGTTTCTAAAATTCAAAAGAAATAAATTCAGGGGAAACAAAAATAAATCCAACAACAATACCAACAGTAGCAAACCATCATCTTCAGCAATGGAATGTTATGAATGTCACAAGAAAGGTCACATGAAGAAGGATTGTCCAGAACGTAAATAGAGCAATTTTAAGAAGGACAGAACCAAACGAAGAGCTTTTTCAGTCACTTAGGATGACACAGACTAATCTTCCTCATCAGAAAGTGAAAGTGACAATGAAAATGAGAAAGCAAATGCATGCTTCATGGCTTCATCAGACGATGTAAGTGATCTTAGTTTTGAAGATTTAATTGAAATTAATTCTGAATTAGTAGACTTAGCAAAGCAACTTAAAAAGAAAAATAAAGATTTGCAAAGAAAATTAGATAGGACAGTCTTAGAAGTAGATATGCTTAAAGATGAGAAGAAAATATTAGAAGAAGAACTTGAAATTTCTCAACAATCAAATTCTAACTTATCTTCTCAAATTTATTTAATATCTGAAGAACTAGAAATTCAGAAAAATAAAAATGATGTTTTATTTTTTCAAAATAATAGTTTAAATTCTAAAGTTAAAGATTTAGATTTATAAAATCTAGTCTAAAAATAAAATTTGATGACATCTCTAAAATTATCTCCATTTTCATTAAAGGAAGAGAGAATCTTTCTAAAATACTAGAAAATTCTCAATCCACTAACAATAAATTTGGACTAGGATTTAAGAAACAAAATAATATTGTTAAAAGTAGGATTAATAATAATATTAAAAGGATATTAAGAAAACAGTTTGTTCAAACACTAAAACCATTAAGATGTGGATTCCAAAATCAAATAATGTTTTGATAAGAAATAAAAATATCAAAATATTCATGGAAACTGTTCATAATAACAAAAACTTTGTTTATAAAGGGAATTATAAACCCGTATGGGTTTGGCTTCCTAAGATCTAACTCTAAGGACCCTAAAAAGAAATGGGTGCCAACTTTTTATAAATTTTTTGCAGGTACCACATAAAAGGAGAGGAAAATGGATTTTAGATAGCGGTTGCTCAAAACATATGACTGGAAATAAAGAAATGTTGTCAAATATTATCTACTCAATTGGAGGATCAGTCACTTCTGGGGATAACTCTAAAGGATATATAATCTGAAAAGGCGATGTCAGCAACAACGGTACTACTAATTTACCTCTCATTACCGATGTTTTATTAGTCAAAAAATTAAAAGATAATTTATTGAGTATTAGTCAGTTATGTGATAAAAGTTTTAATATAACTTTTTCAGAAAATAAATGTAATATTTTCGATAAAAATCATAACACTATTTTTGAAGGAATAAGAGATAAAAACATTTATATTTTAAATATGAACGTTAAAAATGATTCAAATTTGTGTTTAATAGCTAAGGAAAATGATTCCTGTCTTTGGCACAAAAGATTTTGTCACATCAATTTTAATACCATCAATAAATTAGCTAAAAATAAATTAGTTAAAGGATTACCTGACATGAAATTCAAAACGAATATATTTTGTGATGCATGTAAATTAGGAAAATTAACAAAATCTTATTTTAAATCAAAAAAAGTAATTTCTACAGAACAACCACTTGAACTTTTACACATGGATCTTTTTGGTCCAACTCAAGTTCAGTCCATTAATCATAATAGATATGTGTTTGTTATTGTAGATGATTTTTCTAGATACATTTGGATTTTCTTTTTAAAAAATAAAAGTGATACTTTTTATAATTTTAAAGAGTTTGTTAAAAGAATACAAAATATTAAAAGTTTGAAAATTAAAAATATCAGAAGTGATCATGGAGGAGAATTTGAAAATGATGTTTTTGAACAATTTTGTGAAAAGAAAGGTATTAACCATAATTTTTCATTTCCTAGAACACCACAACAAAATGGCGTTGTAGAAATAAAAAATAGAACGTTACAAGAATGTGCAAGAACTTTATTAAATGAAACCACTTTATAAAAACATTTTTGGGCAGAAGCTGTAGCTACTGCTTGTTATGTATTGAATCGTGTTTCCATTCGATCGTTAACTAAGAATACTCCATATGAACTTCTAAATGAAAGAAAACCAAATATTTCATATCTTAAAGTTTTTGGTTCTAAATTATTTATTTTGAATACTAAAGATCAGCTGGGCAAATTCGATCCAAAATCCGATGAAGGAATATTCGTAGGATATTCTGAAGGAAGTAAAGCTTATCGAATTTTTAATAAAAGAACTCAGATTATTGAAGAAAGTTTACATGTTTCATTTGACGAAAATTTTAAAAATATAAATCCAAATATTACTATCGATTCTGATGATGAAACTATTCAGAATAAAAACAGTAATACTGGTGAAAATTTTGATAATATTAATGAAATTACCGAAAATACAAACATTACTACTAATATAATAAAATCTCCACCTAGAATTTTACGGGATCATCCGGTACAAAATATAATTGGAGAAGTAAATATGCACGTTAAAACCAGACATCAATTAAATCAAGTTGGTCATGTAGCTTTTCTGTCTAACATAGAACCTAAGAATATAAAAGAAGCCTCAACTGATGACTACTGGATTCTTGCCTGCAAGAAGAACTAAATCAATTTGAGCGAAATGAAGTTTGGGAACTTGTTCCTAGACTAGGTGATCAATCAGTCATTGGTACTAAATGGGTCTTCAAAAATAAAGCAGATGAGCTAGGAAATATAACTAGGAATAAAGCTAGATTAGTTTCACAAGGGTATGATCAAGAAGAGGGAATTGACTACGAAGAAACGTTTGCTCCAGTCGCCCGACTTGAAGCAATATGAATTTTATTGGCGTTTGCATGTTTTCATAATTTTAAACTTTATCAAATGGATGTTAAAAGTGCATTTTTAAATGGTTACATAAATGAAAATATTTATGTTGAACAACCACCTCTTTTTTATTATGAAAAATTTCCGTAACATGTTTATAAAATCAAAAATGCTTTATACAGTTTAAAGCAAGCACCTCGTGCTTGGTATGATCATCTTAAAAGCTATTTATTAGAATCTGGTTTTGAAATTGGTAAAGTAGATCAAACTCTTTTTATTAAGAAAACTAAGAAAGATATTTTGATAATTCAAATTTATGTTGATGATATTATCTTTGGATCGACAAATGATAAGTTATGTCAGGAATTTTCAAATATAAAGACAAATAAATTTGAAATGTCTCATATGGGAGAATTGTCATATTTTCTTGGATTACAAATTAAACAAATTAGAAATGGAATTTTTATTAATCAAGAAAAATATTGTTATAATCTAATTAAACGATTTGGTCTAGAAAAAACTTCTGCCAAACCAACTCCTATGAGCACAACGATTCACCTCGATAGAGACGAGGAGGGCAAAAGTATTGATCAAAAAATATATCGTAGTATGATTGGATCGTTATTACATTTAACAGCTAGTCGACCTGATATAATGATGAGTGTTTGTTTATGTGCTAGATTTCAATCAAATCCCAAAGAATCGCATATGCAAGCAGTTAAACGCATTATTCGTTATCTAACCAAAACCAAAGATTTCAGACTATTTTATCCAAAAGAATGTCCTTTCGAATTAGTTTCCTATAGCGACACTGATTTTGGAGGAAGTCGGATTGATAGAAAAAGTACTAGCGGAACATGTCACTTCATTGGACGTTCCTTAGTCTCTTGGTTCAGTAAAAAACAAAACTGCGTTTCTTTATCAATATGTGAAGCAGAATATATATCTGCTGCTTTGGCATGTGCACAAGTCATTTACATGCAACAAACACTTCAGCATTTTAATTGTCATCTTGAAAAGTCTATAATTTATTGTGATAATACTAGTGCAATAAATCTTTCTAAAAATCCTATCAATCACTCACGAACAAAACATATAGATATTCGTCATCATTTTCTTCGTGATTGTTTGTAAAAAGGATTGATAAATTTAGAGTTTATTAATACTGAAAATCAGATTGTTGACATTTTTACTAAACCATTAAATGAAAATAGTTTTATCAAACTTAAACGAGATTTAGGAATAATGTCTCTAAAAGAGTTATAACTAAAAATATGCAAAATGTTTCAAACAAACAAAAAATTCTGATCAAAGTGAGATTGGAACCCATGACCTCTTACTTGCTTGTTATATGGTGTATTATAGCCATTTGAGCTATAGTTGTTTCTTGTCCCAATCACCTTTTTAGTTTAAACTGTATTTTCATAAAACTATTTTTACAAATTATTTTGCTATTAATCACCTGTGATGAGAATTAAATACTAATTCTTGACCACTTGTTTCTAAGTAAACAAATACTTATATAAACTATGTTTAGTTTTCAAACAAATACTAAGAAAAAGTTTACATTCAAAATTATTTGAAAAGGTCATCTAACAATGATTCTTACAATTCCGAAAACTCTCATTTCTCGTATACATCTCCGGACGATGATTCCGATCGTATTCCTAAAAACGGACCCTATCCTACTTTTCCGTTACCTAACCGTGTCCTTAAATTCTCTCCTTCCCCGGATAAAGACCCCCGACATGGCCGGAAACCATGGGAGAACACTCATACCAGTTATAGACCGAAAAAGAAGAAAGGCAAGAATGCTATGGTCATATCTCCTTCAACTAAACAGAAAATAGATGAGATACACCACTATCAACAGCAACAAATGGATCTACAAAAGCAGTTATACTATGAACAAAAAGTTACGGCAAGACATTTGAGCTTCCTAGAACGGATGGCCATAAAAATCTATTCGTCGAAAAATGAAGACATTGTTAAACCCACATCTAGACCCTCAACCTCCTCAAATCCTGCTCAATCACCAGTAGCTCCTACGTGGTCACCTATAGAGAACGTTCCATCTCCGAATTCTTGGGAACGTCGATATTAACAACCGGTGGTAAGCATTCTTTAATATATATATATATATATATATGTATGTATGTATATGTATATATGTATAAATATGTATGCTGCTGATTTTTTATAAGTTGTATTAATATCATTCAAAAATAATAAAATTTCTCTTTGTAAAAATTTTAAAAAAAAAAACCAAAGAACCAAAACATGCATATCTGGGAAGAACAACAAGGTCGGTTGAC
Organism: Allium cepa; assembly: GCA_030765085.1. Lineage (NCBI taxonomy): Eukaryota > Viridiplantae > Streptophyta > Magnoliopsida > Asparagales > Amaryllidaceae > Allium > Allium cepa. The sequence goes on along the minus strand of CM060938.1, from coordinate 703,588,160 downwards.
CGAAATCCTGTGTCGGTCAGCCGAATCCTTCCCGAAAGTTTCTTTTGTTCAATTAACAGAGCGGTCCACCGACCAGACATTTCGGTCGACCGAACGACATAAAAATGGTGCTATCGGTTACAAATTTTTAACCCACCCATTCATTTTTTCACCTACCTCTTCATTTTCACTTTCCTAATTTTCAGATTTTTACCTCAGATTCCATTGAAATTTTATCAAATTTAAATGCCTGCTAGAAAGAAAACTAAATCTACCGGTGCTTCTTCATCAACTCCATTGGATTCTCAAATAGCCTCATGGCTTGTGAGTGATAAAGCACTCGAAAGATGGATAAAACTTCAAGATGCCAAGGTCTTCGAGGAATCCTTCGTAAGTTATAATGATTTCTCTTCTTACAGCATTGAAAATACCGCAATTGAAAGTGGGCTTGATACTTTTCTTGACAATAGAAAGAACAATTTGAAGATTAACCACATTATGGTCAAATTATTTCTTGCTAACTTAAACCTTGTTAATCCTCCTAGAAACACCGAAAATTGTGTTTGGACGTCGGTATGTGGTACGGAAATTTTCCTTTCATGAGATAGAATAAATCATATTTTGAATGCTCGACCAAGTGGAATATCGTTACATGATGTGGATTGCAATGTAATGAGACGCGACCAAATAAGCCTTCTCTTTTTTGAAGATGATGCTATAGATTTCAGACAAACATCATCTCTTTGACCAAAAGCTATATTTTTCATCGTTTCATGATGAAATCCATTGTTCCAAGAGGCGGATCCTACCACTTAGTGTATCCTGAAAATTTTAAAGCTTTATATGCCATATGTGGGAATATATGAGTCAGTTGGGCATAATTACTTATGGATGAGTTTCTCTCATTTAATCAAGGAAAGATGCTTTATATTTATTATGGAGAATATATAATGAGATTAATCAACAGCTCAGTCTCACATGCTCCAGAATCCGAAACTACCAAAGTTCATCATTTTGATTCAAGGACCATTATATTAACGAAGTTACCGGCTGCTCCACCAAGATTTATAAAATTTGATCAATGGCGTGCTACTTCTAGAGATCAACTACGCCGTAGCCATTCCATACCACATCCAACTACTTATTCTACGGAACGCTTAATTCGCCAGTCCGTAATTCAAAGACCAACACCCGGACTTGGTACGGAAGCTGCTATTGATCTTCTGGCTCGAAATCAATTAGTTTTATATGCCAGTCTAAGGAAAATAGACGGAAGATTCAAGAAAATCAAAGGCTTCTTTTTTAATCTTTGGGATGCGTTATCATGCACTTCTGAAGCCGGTGCCTCTCATCTTGATCCAGGAAAAAGACCAGTACCAAATTTTTCTTGGTCAACTTCGGAAAATACAAGTTCAGGAACATCAGGAACTCATACTTCTCATACTTAGCGTCGTGGTAAAGAACAAGCTCCTCCTGATGAAAATATTCGTCTAGAATTTTGGGATACCGGTGACGGTGAGGAGTGATCTTGTTGGATTAGTTCTATTTTTTTATTGTGAACAATATTTCTATTGTATGCTGTGTTAAGTAATGTATCATTAACATTTTATTTTTTTAATTCTATGTTCCTAAATTTGATACATGATTTCGTATTTTTTTTTTACATTTTATGCGTCATAAGTATTCCTTTTTGTCGATGACAGAGGGGGAAATATATAAAAGCTAACAAGTTTTTGCAGAAAAGTCGCCATATATTCGAGGGAGAATTACATTATATACTATTTCGTCACATAAGTATTGTCATCAATCAAAAAGGGAGAGAATGTTGATTCATGGGTTTTGATTCATGACACAAGCTTCAGAGATCATGCGACGAACTATAAAGAGAATACTATACAAAGGTGACAAAAAGAGAATAAAAGTATATTATGCACTACAAAGGAGACAAGACTACAATCCAGAGATTAGTATTTATATTTTATTACATTGATCTTCGAATATTGTTAAAATCAATCCTCAAGTAGTCACACAAACACACAAATAGTTGTATATTGTTTTATACTTGAAAAAATATGATCTGTGCGCAGAACATCGGTCGGTCGACCGGCCAGAATTTTCGGCTGACCGAACCTGTTGTTGGTGCATAGATATGCTCTGTTTTCTGCATGATTTTAAACTCAGCTGACCAGTCAGAATTTTCAATCAACCGAGCTGGAAATAACGGCTATTTTTCTGAAGAGTTGCGATCCTTCGTAAAGAGGAATCACCTTCAATCCAAGAGATATGGCCACAACCTTTGATTGAAACTCTTCATGAAAGACTGTAACTATTCTACAACTATGTAAACATGTTTAATTCATTCCTAAAATCACCAATTCTTGTTTATGATTCTGAAATCTATTCTTCAGTTATTTCTACAAATAAAAGCATTCATTCTCATTCAATATCGCTAGAATCTCTGAATTAATTTATATGCTTCGATTCTACGAGATTATCCTCCTTTTAAATCTTCACACACACTACATATTCTTGAGGATTTGATTATAGGAAAATTGTATTATTAAAAGACAATCCGTGTTATTCAGAACACACTCGTTAACAAATTATTTGTATTAAGTTGAAGTACTCTTCGGCTGTTGAGGCGGAAAAATTCATGTTCGGCTGCTCAGGTGTGGTATACCTATTCCTCCAGGTTAAGTAAGGGGTTTAATCTAAATCCAGAGGATATTCTGAGAATGGACGTAGAACGGGAAGTTCGAACCAGTATAAAAATTCCTGGTGTGCTTACTTTAGTTCTTATTTTACTGCTATTATCAGTTTCCTCATTTATATATTATATTACACGATCCTTAGTACTGCACGTACACTTTCATTCACGAGCAAAGAAAAAGAAGGCAGGCATTAATTTCACAAAATAATGGGAATGGCTGAAGGTTTCTCGGAGTAAAAATGGAAGAGCAACTTAATGTAATTTCTAGTGGGTCGGCCTTTATTTTTGGCCTAACTTTTATAATAGGGTTTTGTTTTTTTAGTTGTATTTGTTTTGTAATTTTACTTTTGAATTTGTGAAACCCTAGTTGTGTAACTAGGTTACAAACTATGGGGCGTAGTTTGAGAATTCGCAACTCAATGGCTGAGTTATGACAGGGTTTTGAGCATAGAGTTAGGTTAGTCGTTAGTGGGTGTCGCAAGTTAACGTGTGTAAGCACGTAGGCAAGGTTTTACAAAAGCTGGGCAAATATGTGTTGTTCTCTTTCTGCTTTTATCAATCTACTAATACCTATGCTGCAATTATTATATATATTTCCGCATTAATTTTTATTACTATTAGTATCACCATATTCAACCCCCTCTAGAGTGAAATCGATCCTACAAATGGTATCAGAGCTCGAAACTAAAACCATTTTTTGTTTTAGAATTTTGAATTTTCAAAAACCAATTTTTGTTTTAAAATTTTGATTTTTTAAAATGGTTTCTTTTTATAATGCTTTTGCTAAGGGTCAATGCATAGTTAGACCACCCATGTTTAATGGTGAATATGCTTACTGGAAAAATAGAATGAATTTTTTTCCGAAAACCATATATGCACAAAATATAGTTGAGGCGGGATATAGGACACCAATTATAGTGGTAGATAATCAAGAAATTGAAAAACCGATGGATCAATAGACAGATCTTGAAAATAAACTACAGAATGCTAATGATAAAGCTATGAATTCTATTATTTTGTCATTAGATCAAATTGAATTTAATCGTGTCTCACAATGTCAAACTACGTAAGAAATTTGGCACAAACTTAAAGTGACTCACGACGGAACCTCCCAAGTCAAAGAACCTTGCCTTGCCATGCTTAATAGCGAATACGAAAACTTCACAATGGCCAAGGATGAAAATATAAAATAAATGTATGGACGACTTTCTAATCTCATATACAATTCAAAAGCTCTTAGAAAACCATACACAGAATTTGAAATGGTCTGAAAAATCCCCAGAGTTCTTCCATGAAATTTTGAAGTAAAATTTAGGACCATTCAAGAATCAAAGGATTTGAAACAAGCTAAAGTTGAAGAACTCATTGGAAATCTCACCACTTATGAGCTAGAAATGAAATTCAAGGAAGAACATGAAGGTGTAATACTTGAAAGAAATCAATAGCTCTCAAAGGAACAATGGAAAGTGGCGATAACGATGATGATGATGATGGAGCAGCTGAACTTGCACTGTTAATAAAGAGATTCAAAAGGTGGAAGTACAAATACAGAAATCCAGCTCTAAATCAACAATTGAAAAGCAAAATAGTCAAAGTACTAGACAACTCAGAAGAGCAGAGATCATTTGTCACAAATGCAATAAACCCAGTCACATTAAGCCCAATTATCCTCAAAATCAACTCAACCAAGGAAAGAAACCAAAAAAGGAGAAGTTTTGCATCTACTTAGGATGAAATTGATAAAGTTGATAAAAGCACTGGCAGTGAGGGTGAAAAAGAAAATTTGTGTCTTCAAGGAGAAAAAACTGACAGTGATGATGATGAGCCAAGCAAGGTATCAAAACGTACTCATTCGAAATTACTTATATATTTTCATGAAGTATATGTCTATTTTGAAAGACTTAGGGAGAAGTACGCTAAATTGAATCACAAAGAGAAAGTTTGATAGAATTAAATAAACAACTTGATCAATTGGTTAAAAACTATCGTAATAAGAGCCCTAAGTATGATAAGTTTCCATCATTCGAAGAAGAAATTAAAAAATCAAAAACTAAAATTAAATCACTTGAAAATGAAATTCTGATTTTGAAAGAAAGTGATAATACTAGGAGAGAAAATTCTACTAAAAAGTGCACTCTATTATTGAATGAAAATGAATCTCTCAAATCCTAAGTCCAACAACTGTCGACAACATTAGAAAAATTTTCAAAAGGAGAAAGATGCTAAATATGATATTAGGGAAACAAACTGTTAATACTATTAGACAAAGACTTGGGTATAATCAATCTGAACATGTTAGAAGCGAAATTAATCAAGTCAATTCCAAGTGCACGATTTGTGGAAAAACTAGACACGATCACAGTAATTGCGGTATAGACCTAAACACGTGAAAACTATACCAATTTTGGTTTCAAAAGGCATGAATAGAAAATCCCTTAAAGTCAAATAAATCTGGGTGCCAAAAGGAACAAATATAAATTTTCTTAGGTCTACAAAAATATATTTTTCAAAATCATTTGTCACTAAATACCATGGACCTATAAAAAAAATAAGTCATAAAAATCTTTTCTTATGTAGGTGTGGTGGCAGGCTAAGGAACAACAATTGTGTTACTTGGATTTTGGCTATTCCAGGTACATGATGGGCGACAAATCAAAGCAACTTAGCCTAGTACAAAGGTGGCAGAGTAACAATGGGAAACAACGAAAAATTATCGTAAAGGTAAAATAGATAACGTTACATTTATCTTGAATGACAAATTAAATGTTGAAAATCTACACTATAATATGATTTAAATCAACCAGTTATGTGACAAAGAAATGAATGTTTATTTTTATTCTGATTTGTGCAAAAATGTTGACCAGTCATATTTTCATCCTTGGACTATTTCATATAGATTTGTTTGGACTAATGATATTGCAAGTTTAGGTACTAAGAGATGTTGTTTTGTATTGGTTGATGATTACTACATATACACGTGGATATATTTGTTCATCTTACTGTTTCTAGATCTAATACTACGTTCACTAGTTGTTTATGTGCACATTTTCAATCAAATCCATAAGGATTTCGCGTTTTAAAAGCTATAAAATGATTATAAGTTACTTGTTGCAACTTCATGGTCTGGTCTATGATATCGAATTTATGATCACTATGATTTAAAGGGGTATTCAGATGCAGATTCTGCTGGTAGTCTAGTTGATAGAAAAATTACTAGTGGAATGTGTTTTATGTAGGGAATTTCATTAGTCGCAGCACATTTTCAAAGAAAATATCTACATAAATTTCATTTCAACCGATTCTCAATTGGCAGACATCTTTACAGAACCCCTTTCAGAAAATAGTTTTTGTCGACTTCATCTTAATTTAGGCATTTTAGAAATTTGATTTTTGATTTTGATCTTAAATGTTGATGTTAACTAATCTGGCTCCCTACTGATTATCAAAACGATAAATAGTGAATCAAATAGTGATGAGTGTCGATATTAATCATATATTATGACTTGAGATAGTATATGTAGTAAATTTCTTTAAAAATTTGAAAAAAATTGTATTAACTTTGATTGGTAAAAATTTTATGACCATCTCTATTTCTATCATATTTCAACGACCATCACTCATCAAAATCCAATAAAGTATGTCAAAATGTGGTATTTTAAATGGGAAATTTTTTTTTTTTAAATTAATTAGCAATGAAAACATCCTAAGTATTCACTCTCATTTAAAAGCCCTCATGGTTATGCATAGGTGAATTACTTGGAATATTTGATTATGTGCTTTCATGCTCATTTAAAAGTCCTCATGGTTATGCATGTATGGAAGACGTATCAAAATTGATTATTAAATAAACAAGTTTATAATCCCATTTAAAAGTCCTCATGGTTATGCATGGTTAGAAGATGCTTGAAATTCATTTTTTAAAATAAAATTTGAGAATACTACTAATCTCATTTAAAAGCCCTGACGATTATGCATGGTTAGTAGGTATTCAAATTACTGATATAAATATACCACAAATAGACATAACTACATGGTTTTATATGCCGACATCACCCCTATCACTCTAAAGTGGAATATGCATCTAACAGAGTATTTATGATTTTTGTTTGATTTTTTATTGAAATTTAATACGTATGCTCGATTGGGTATTAATGTTGTATTAATGTCTATCACTTTATCTCTATTTTTCTAACACTATTAATCTTTTGCTGATAATAAAAAGGGTAGAGAAAAGTTAAGATTTTGGCAAATAAAGTTCAAATATTTTATTTGAATATTCCCATCAAGATTTGCTTATTTTTATTTATTTCATGCATATATGAAAAGGGAGCTTTGTTGTAGCAGGACTTTGTTTTAGGGGGACCATTCAAATAAGGGGAGCAAATAGAATTCCTCAATAACCAAATATATTTAGTAAATTCAAAATTTTAATATATATTTGTTATTGTCAAAATGGGGAGATTGTAGAATATGCTAGTATATAATTTTTGTTTGATGACAATAAATATATATATATTCGTTTAAATGTATTTGTTATGTACAATTAGATTTTTCATATAATTAAATAAATATTTCTTGAATAAAATAAATAACACATAATTTAAATTCAAACAAATATTTTATCTAAATAAATACTTTATTACAATTTTTAATATTAAAAATTTGAGCTATCACCACATATATACATTTTCAGTTGCAAAATAATTTCGATTACATCATGAATTTCAATTTACAATTTTGACCTTACTACATATCACTCAAACACTCTTATTTATCTTCAACTTTATTCCAGTTTGTATACAACATCTGAATTATCTGCAAAATAAACATTGACGCGGTAAAATTGAAAAAGAAATATTTTGCAGTATACAATAAAAGTATGTGATTGAAAATATCATTTGCCTCAGTTATTTTGGTTGTTCGTCATCATTTATTTTGAATTCAACATACATGAAAAACTTGTGACATGTATAGTGTATCACTGTACATGCCACAAGGACATACACACCGATATATACTTGCACGTTAAAACTGCAGGAATAGGTGTGCACAAACTCAAACCCGAGCCGAGGCTGGATTCAACTCAGGTGCAATACGAAAACAAGTCATAAAGTTTAAATGCATTAGAGCCTACATATACACATGTGTACACATACACATGTGCACTGCCTCAGCATCTTGAATTTTAGCCAAGAGGCATCATGTACTACAAAATAACTCGGTTGTGAGTTAACAAAGGAGAGGCATGAAAAATGACGACCAGTGCATAATGAAGCATGGATTCAAAAACAAATTAAGGAAAAAAGAAGGTCAAAAGCACAAACAATGGCATCAGCTTCAAGATAAACCAGATCAAAGAAGTGTGGGCATATCATATAAACATTGGAACATACACATGACAATAGTGTAGACTCAAAGTGGTGAACCAGATCAAATTTCAACCCGGATATGTAGAACCAAACTAGACTTTAATCTAGAACAGAATAACAAGGACTACATGCATAAATAAAAATACCTCAACACAACCTAGATGGTCGGTTCAAATGGAACCAGATCATTGAAGATCCATATGACAACATGCAAACAAATGTACACATGACTCAAGGCTGCAACAAGACCCAAATTTCAACCAGACTAAAGCATGGAGTTCGGGTTCAACCAGAATCAACAAGATTGATAATACACAACCAGTTTAACAGCAACAACAAGGACTCAAAACCACATACATGCAATATGAACCAGATTAGTGCATATGTATACACAAGTGAACAAACTCCAATGAACATGCTCAATGAAATAGGTAGAAGTTCAATGACACTTGAACTCAACTAAACATCTGCAATATTGGACTCAATGCAACAAGGCAACTCAACATAAAGTGTACCAAAACCAAATTGCACTTGAAACCAGACTCATGTAAACACATTAGTAATCGAGATTCAACATCAACCAAGTGCAACATCAATACAAAACAACACTGCAACATAACACACATGTACACATGAAATGACTCAACCAAATCAAGCCTTCCAGTAACAGCGATCAAGTGCAGACACACAAGTGAGCATTTGAAGTTCAAAGAAACCAAACATGTACCAGACAGCAGACTCCATGATGCCACAACCCAGACGCCAAGAGGAATCAGCAAACATACATGAACATACAAGGACAATGGATAATGCAACACAATCAGTGCACAAATCAAAGATGGAAATGCTATGAAGTGATGAATACATACAAGTCTACACAACCAAAAAAAATGTACACTCAACCAACGCGTGGAACAAGACTATGAGCCATCATCGAACATGAACAAGACTAAAATCAACATGAACAGATACATATGCTACAACATAATGTTACCAGATAAAGAAATCAGATTATAAGAACTATTCCAGAGACAACATGAAGTACATACATATGTATACATATATGCATATATATATTTATACACATATATCAGTTCAACGAAGCAATTTACAGTTCTGCAAAACAGTGCAGGTAGCAGTTCGATTGTCAATATTCAAGTCAAAACTCACAGCAGAGATGAAATAACACAAATGGAACAAAGTCAAAGAATTGTTTAAAAAAGTCAAGGCAGCATGGCCATACGAATGGAACAGAGAATAACAAAATTCGTCAAGTTTATAATTATATTCACGATGCCGAAGTCATAGGAATTGAAACAAAGCAATTCACGAAATTTGAATTGCAATGAACAAGTCAAGGCCGAAATAAATGAAGTAAATTCAAAGTCATGGAGCAAAGCGTATGGGATGAACAAGCCAAAATAAATCACAAGCGCTCAAGCAAAATCGAACGAACAAGTGCAAATCATGAAGAATTCAAAGAAAAATATACGAACGTAAATATATGGTGATCGATCCCTATAAAATCCTAAGATCATCATTTAAAAAAATTATTCAACTTCAAGCAAAAATCTCAGAGCCTAGATTCACATTAAATCCCAAATCAATAACTCGAATCAAGTTCGAACTAAAGAAAAACAACAGAGCAAGTAAACGGCAAAAATTCCCATACCAAATTATATTCAATCGAACTCGAGAAATTGAAGCGGGCGAGGGATGTCAAAGCTAGAGGTTGAATGACGAAGCCAATAAACGCAATAACCACTACAATTGATCATTATCACGAGCGGCGCTTCAATTCAATTATAAAGACCTAGTCTTCACAAGCAAAGGAAAAAGGAGGCAGACATTAATTTCACAAAATAAAGGGAACGGCCGAAGATTTCTCAGAGTAAAAAGGGAAGAGCAACTTCATTTAATTTCTAGTGGGTTGGCCATTAATTTTGGCCTAATTTCTATAATATGGTTTTTTTTGTTTTAATTGTATTTATTTTATAATTTTACTTTTAAATTTGTGAGACTCTAGTTATGTAACTAGGTTACAAACTACGGGGCGTAGTATGAGAATTCGCAACTCAGTGGCTAAGTTCTTGTAGGGTTTTGAGTGTGGAGTTAGGTTAGTCATTAGCGGGTGTCGCAAGTTTACGTGTGTAAGCAACTGACTACTTAATTTCAAGTGGAAACCTTGAGGGCAATACATAAGTCGGGTTTTGCCGAAGTTGGGTAAATCTGTGTTGTTCTCTTTCAACTTTTATTATTCTGCTATTATTTGTACTACAATTATTATATACATTTCCACATTAATTTTTATTATTAGTATAACCCTATTCACGCCCCCTCTAGGGTGAAATCGATCCTACAGTGCAGTTGGGAGAGCTCTATTAACCGCCTTTGAAAGGGGTTTCGAAGTCATCGTTGTTTGTTCATCTGTGTCGAAAGGTTGGTAGTGGCAGATGAGCCTATCTATTTTCACCTAAGTTGATGGCCTTTAAACTATATAAGTAGTAGGTGCCTTTGGCTCCGTCGATACATGCTCAATACCCTCGAAACATACTTCTTATGTCTTTCATGATAACTTGGCTTGTTTCTTCCTTGAAACCTCAATCTTATTAACCTTCTTTCATTCTTGTGCTATCAAGTATGTTTTATGGCTAACATTTTGCCCCTTGTATGAAAGATGCTTTTATTCTTTAGGACAAAGATTTCATAGCTTTCTTACTCTTCATAACTTCACTTTTCTTGTAAAATTCAAAGTTAATGATATTCGCTGTCGTTACTATCATACTTACATGTATGTTTAGTGGTTGATCAGCTCAATAATGCCCCCATTCGCTTAGTAAGCACCACTTGGAATTAATAAATACCAACTTTGAATTTTGGCATTAAAAGGACCAGTTTGAAATTTTTGGTTGTCTGTAGTAAACTCAATTACATCATGTCAACCATGAAACCCAACCTAGATTAGGGCATTAATTTGTGAAGTTCGGAAGTTGATGAAATGACATCAAGAATCAAGATAACAATATCCCAACATAGTTCTATATATGGCATTTCTAAACCCAGATTCAGGTTTTGATTATCAACTAAACAGGAATTAGTACGTATTATTCTCATATTAGGCTTTAAGCCTAGATCAAGGCATATGTTAGTCAATTATCTTTGTAAAAAGAATCTTTAGCCCAAACTAGGACACATATTACATGAGTAGGTAGTTGTTAAAAAATGTAATCCTTTGCTCGCATTGGGCCATATGTTAGACAAATAGAAATCCATGAAAATTATCTTTATAGTGGATGCCATGAATCCAGATTATGGCATTAAGGCAAAGCTAGATAATAATACCTAAACCTAAGTTCGAGTATAAAGAATCGTAGTGATGGAACATGTTCCCATACCAGACTCGGGCTTAATAAGGATGGCGATTGATAAAGTCCTGAACTTAGATTCAGATATTAAATTCTAAAATTCATATATGAGAATCCCGAAGCCCAGATTCGTGCATTAATGGATGATGTTAGGAAATTCTCGAAACCTAGATTTGGGCAGTAGTCAATGGAGTATGTTTCACTCCTTTGGTTTCATCCTTTTCAACATATTATGAATCCTTTAGCTCTTGCATAGAAGTAATTCGATTAGCTTCTTCTTAAGCTTGGTCGTCTTAGTCCATGATTAGATATGCCACCTTTTAGGCTTTGACATTTCAGCCTTTCACTTGATGAGCCTCCTATGGGCCTTGGACATCATAGTCCATAATTTGATGAGCCTTTATCTAGGCTTGGCTTCTTAGTCTATTGTTAATTAAGCCTTCTCTTGGGCCTGAACATCTTAGTCCATTGTTGATTGAGCCTCCTCTTGGGCTTAGAAAACTTAGTCCATTAATTTCTGGTGCTCTTGGTTAGCTCATCTTAGAAGCTGGAACCAAGGACTTACTTGACCTCTCTCCAGGAGGCGCCCTGCCCTGACCCTTTTGTAGTGCGGACAGGGGCTTGTTTGGTGCTTTAATATGGCCATCTTATAGCACAGATAAAGGCTTACTCCATTATCCCTCTAGGAGGAGCCTTACCCTGGCCATAGCATGGTACGAATAAGGGCTTGTTTGGTGCTTTAACCTGGTCATCTCATGGCGTGGATAAAGGCTTACTCCATCCTCCTTCCATGAGATGCCTTGATCTGACCAGAGGCACAGCCAAGGACTTGTCCTGTTCTTTAACCTAGCTATCTCATGGCACAGCTAAAGGCTTACCCGCCCTCCCTCAATGAGGTGCTATGCCCTGGCCATCTCGGCGCGGACAGAGGCTTTTCTAGCGTTTTAGGTAGGCTACTGTCTTAGGTGAACATTTTTATCCCCACCATATAGATTTTCTCTTTATGAAAAGAATCTCTTTATTAATCAATATTTGGAAAATATGGCCTTAAATGCTCAGCATTCAATGTTTTAGGCACCATATTGCCATTTTGCGACACAGTTTGTAGGCTCCTGGGGGATTACTTTACATATGATTAATCTACCCATCCAGTTTGGTCCTAGGGGTCCATCTGTAGGGTTCTTATTATTGGCCATTACTCTACAAAGTACCAAATACCCCTCTTAAAATGGCCGAGCTCTTATCTTGATTTGTAATACTTTGAGATTCTTCTTTGATATTCGGCAATTCTTACCGCTGCTTCATCACTAAGTTCATGTATCCTGTCCAATGATTCTCTTTTTAATTCTTTATTCTTATCAAATGAGTAGTCAATCCTTTAATGTGAGGGTATATCAATATCTATTGGTAGCATTGCCTCACATCCGTAAGTCAAAGAATAGAGGGTCTGTCCCGTTGCCATCTTAGCAGATGTTCGGTAGGCCTATACACTAATGGTAGCTCTTCTACCCAATTTCCTTTTGCCTTATCTAGTCACTTTTCCAGAATTGTTTTCATGGATTTTCTTGTAGCCTCGACTACCCCATTAGCTTTTGGTTGTGCGACAAATTAAAAACTTTTAATAATCCCATTTTTATGGCGAATCGAGAGAATTCTTTGCCTTCAAATTGTGTTCCGTTGTCAGAAATTATTTTTTGAGGTTCAGAAGTGGTTCAACTTCAAACCATTTGATAAATTATCAATGGCCACTATGGCATATTTTTCTCCTCCCTTTTGAAATTGGTAATGGGTGGTCATGGACTTGTGATTGGAGTTAATTTACTTGGGGACAACCTGGGTATCTTTGAGTATTTCTGGCATTTCATGCATCTTTTCACATAGTCTATGGCTTGGTTTACCATATGGGGCCAGTAAAATCCCATTCTCATTTTTTTCTTTGCAAGCTTTGTTCCATTTGAATGGTCGCCAAATAACCTTTTGAGTGCTTCATCCATTTGTTTTATCCCATCATTCATGCTTACAACCTAAGATAGGGAAGAGCATATCCCTTTTCATAGAGGATTTTGTCCGTCATAATAAAGGTCGGAGCTTGTCTCTTGACTTTTCTCGCTTCTCCTTTATTGGATGGTAGTATAACTTTAACTAAATAGTCAACAGTGGGTGACATCCATGTGTCATCATATGTGCTATTTGGCTTTAGTTGGCTCATCCTTTCTTCTGTTAACTCATGACACCTTTATTTTTCCTCTCCCCTTTGAGACTTGGCTGAGACCTCGTCATAACAAGCAACTCTTTCCCTTGCTCAGATGTTTCCTTTTCAATACTTGGCTTTTCCTGATATCCGACGAGGATAATTATTTTCCTTGGGGCTCCCCTTGAGCTAGTCAATTTTGCTAAAGAATCTGCATGTGCATTCTCTGCTCTTGGAACTAGATTTATCGAAAAATCCTTAAACAAAAGAGGCATTCTTAACATCTTCTTCGCATATAAAGATAACATAGGGTACTTTGTTTGGTCTATCTTCTTTACCTGATTTACCATCAGTTGTGAGTCGCTAAAAAATCTATATTCATGGGGTTTCCATATCTAATGCCAAGGTTAGTCCAGATACCATTGATTCATAATCTGCCACATTGTTGGTTGCAGGAAATCCCGGTTTCATGACATAATGCAAACGTTGTCCATCTGGGGTTATGATTATATATACTACGCCGATTATACTCCTTCCACAAAAAATTGCCATAAGGGCTTCTGATTCTTCTCTTTTTCCGATGGTTCCTTTATAAAACTGCTGCATTCATCAACAAAGTCCGCCAGTGACGGCCATTTAATTGCAGCTCGTGTTGAAATTCTATATCATATTGACTGAGCTCATTTCCCCGTTTCACAAACCTTCTTGAGGTCTCAGGTTTACTAAAAACTTGCTTAAGAGGAAAATTGATCAATACCCAAATAAAATGTGCCTGAAAATATGCTCTGAGTTTTCGAGATGCGAGAATTAAGAAATATGCCAATTTCTCTATGAATGGGTATCGAATCTCTACATCCTTTAGCCGCCTGCTTACATAGTATACCGAGAGCTATGCCCCATTGTCTTCTTGGATGAGCATCAAGCCGACTGCATGTTTTGACACTGCAATGTACAGATACAATACTTCCCCATTCTCGAGACTTGAGAGTATCTGTGATTTTTCCAATTGACTTTTTAAGTCAATGAAAGATTTTCTACAATCCTCTCCTCATTCAAAGTTTTTCTTTTTCTGAATCACATCGAAGAAAGTTATAACTTATCAATAGCTTTTGAGATAAATCTACTTTGGGTAGCTACGTTTCCATTTTAGCTTATTACTTCTTTATTGGTTTTAGGTTCGGTCATGTCATTTATGGCTTGAATTTGGTCGAGACTTGCCTTGATTACTTGAGCACTTACTAGGTAGCCTAAAACTTTCCAGAGCGGACTCGAAAAAAGCTCTTTTGCGGTTTCGACTTCATTTTGTTTTTTCTACAATATCTTGAACATCTCTCTTAGATCCTTAAGATGGTTTTCAGCCTCGCTAGGCTTTACCATCATATCATCAACAAAAATTTCTGTGTTTCTGCCAATCTACTCCTTGAAAATTCGATTAAGCAATCTCTGATAAGTGGTCCCTGTATTCTTTAGCCTAAATGGCATGGCCTTATAATAATAAATTCCTCACCCTGTTATGAAGCATGTATGATCCTCATCCATCTTGAACATTGGTATCTAATTGTACCCTGAATAAGCATCCATAAGGGATAATAACTTATGTCCACTCATTGCATCCACTAATTGATCTATTCGTTGTAGCGGAAAAGAATCCTTCGGGCATGCTTTATTTAGATCTGTGTAATCTATTCATGTTCTCTGCTTCCTATTCGACTTCATCACCAGAACTGGGTTGGCTAACTATTCGGGATAATATATCTCCTAGATTAACCCATTTTCAAGGTGCCTATCAATTTCTTCCATTAGAGCATCAGTTCGAACTTTGTCTAAATATCTCTTTTTCTGCCTTATGGGGGTTGTCCTTGGTTGATGTTAAGGGCATGGCACATGATAGTCGGATCAATTCCCACCATATCGGAATGTGACCAAGCAAGAACATCCGTGTTGACTTTGAGGAAATGAATAAAGTCTTTCTTTAACTCGCTATTAAGATATTTTCCCACTTTGACTACTTTAGAAGCATATTCTGAATATATATGGGTTTCCTCAAGGTCATCTATGCGTCTTATTATTTCCATTTCACCTTAGTCAAATTCTGTGACTATTGGTCCCTCTTTCTCTTACTTCTTGTAGGAATGTACCTTTGATACATACGTTTGTTAGATTTTTCATATTAAACTTACTTTAAATTTTGGATGTGAAAATCCATCATCTGAAGGCAGTAAAATGGTAGAAGAATCAAATTAAGCATAATACTCCCTTTTGAATTGATCAAGATTATCAAAGTACACTTCTCGAGAGCTAATTTGTCCTCCCCATACAGTTCCATAGCCTCGCTTTGTCAATAATTTTACCATGAGATACTTTGGGGAAAGAAAAGCATCAATCTTGTAACAACCCTGTATTTTGTGATTATTTTAATTGTATATTTAAATTATTCTAATTTGAATTCCTGATTTCAAAAAAAAAACTTTGTTTTATTTATTTAAATGAATATATTTTGTTATTTGAAATATAAATGTTGATTTTTATGTGGATTAGAATTTCAAACATGCATAAATTGAATATTTCCAGAAAATGTGAATTTTGGTCAAAATGGTCAAACTTTGACTTTTAAAATTTAAAATCTGAAAGTTTGAAAATTTGAATTTTTTTTATGAAAGAAAATAAAATTTCAAGAACACTGCTTTTCGTTTCGTTGAAATCCGAATAATATTGTGGAAGTTATGCTTTTTACAAAATTGGGTGTAAATTGTTTTATTTAACAATATTATTTATTTTAAATTATATAAATAATCTTTTTAATTGTCATATCTTATTCTAAATTGTATTATATGTTATGTTACATATATTTTTACCTTTTAAATATTTTTAAAGTAATGTTTAAATTTTTCCAAAGCTCATTGAATTTATTTTCTATTTTTAAAGGTTAGTTTCCATTTTTCTGCTATTTTCTTCATTTAAATTATATTTAATTAAAATTTATTTATTCTTTTTTATGTATGCATTTTATTTTTATGTTTTTATCTTTATTTATAAATATTTTTCATGTACATATAATTTTCCCAAAGTTCATTTCATTTGTTTTCAAATTTTCAAGCCTAATTTACATTTTCTTTGTTATCTTCTTAATTTAATTATATTTAATTAATATTTATTTATTTATTTTTGTTCATTTATTATATTTTCGTGTATTATCTGTATTTATACATATTTTACATGTATTTAAAATTTAAAAAGAAAATAGAAAACAAAGAGGCAAAGTCCTTTCATTTTCTAGTCTTTTCATCTCCTCGTCTTTTCATTTGCTTTTGCCTTTTCCTCTTCTTTCTTTTAGCCGTACCTTTTTCTTGCTTAGCCATGTATCTTCCTTCAAAATTCACGTGAGAAAACATCATTCTCCACTTAAACTCATGGCATTTCAACTTAAGGAAAAAAATGGCAAGTTCATGGTTTTCTTCTTCCCACTCTTCCTTCTTCTTTTCATCGTTTTTTTGCCTTGCCACTACCTAACTTTGCTCGGCCCTACCACCCATCATCACCACCATCCTCTCCACCATCACCAACCACAACAACCACCAGCCTCTCCTCTGACCACCATCTCAAACAATGACCTTCAAGTGGACCAAACACCACAATACTTTGCACCAGACCCTTGAAACCTTGCCTAGCCGAGCATAACTCCACTATCACCTTCATAGTTGCCTTGGCCAACCCCCTAGCTCCACTACCACCTACTGACCTTACCTCTGGACATCACTCTAGCAATGATCAGACCTGAATCATGTAGGGTCGAGCCCCACTTGATCCAAGGTCGTGCCTGGTTGAGCCCAAAACTCCACTCCTATTTTGCCTTTATCCCTTTTGTCTTCTTCATATGCAACTCCTTCCTCTTCAACCACTTGCAAGGCCGTGCATTTTGAGGCAAAACCTGAGCAAAACCATGATCATGGCTGAGTATAATGTCCCTTTGGTCAAGCTTTTGAGTGGCTAAAGCAAGGTTTAACTATTTTGTCCTTCGTTGCTTTTATTTCAATTCATTTCGATATTGTTTTGTGTTATATATTCATATATATGTTGCTTCGTTTATCGGTTGTTTACAAGATCATATCTTGGCTATCTCTCTCATTTGAATCATGTCGTGATGTTTCATGTTGTTTCGTGCTGTATCGTGCTTGTCGTGGCTTTGGAATCGTTTGTGTGTCGTAGTGGTCTTCAACTTGAAAAGGTGAGTCTTTATCACTCTGACATTTGTACTTATGAAATAGTGAATTGATGACAAGTGTTTAGTAATATAAAATGTTTATGCAAGTTAATGATGATCATACGATATGCTATGCCATGTTATTACCATGTTAAAACTATTAATTATCACCTGGCATATGATATATGACATTATATTATGACATTGACATTATTTATATTGTTTATGCATAATTTCACACTGCAAATTCCCTGTTAGAATAGAATCACTATGGGTTAAAATGATACATACACGAATGGACTTTAGAATAGGAAAAAAAACATTATGGGCTGAAATGATAGGCCTGAGCGATTTTTATTGTATTTTATTTGACTTGGGATTGCGGGTTTGAAATGATAGAACCCGGGTTTTCTTTGTAAACTGCGGATTGAAATGATATATGTCTGTATCACTTGACCTAGGTTAGAAAATTATATACAGACCCAATGGTATATTTTTAAATGATTTTTATTAAAATATGTATTTTTAAAAGAAATTTTTATTTAAAAATATATATTTTATGGTTTTAAGAAAATTAAATGTTAAGTCTTGAAATTGTGGATTTAAGTATGTAACTTTGAAGTAAATGTGATTTTTGACTTTAAATTTTATTTTAAAGTTTTGAAATGATATTTGAAGTGAAATGTTAAGTTTTATTAAATTTATAAGTTAATAAACAGTGAATTTTGACTTAATAAATTAATGGAGTTTTTAAATTGAATATTTGATCTTAAAATTTTATTGTGTTAAATCATATGTTAAAATGATTTTTAAATGTGAAATTTGGAAGTCTAGAAATATGATTTTTGAGTAATAATAATAAAAATTTGGAGTTTTATTATTAATTTTGAAAAGTTAAAATAAAATCAGGAATTTTATAGCATATCCAAAATGTTGTAGTCTTTTGACAGCATTTTTAAATGTTGTTGTTTTTGAATTTAACTACGATTGAAATAACTAAATATCTATTACGGCATTTTATAAACGCCGTTATTCTTGAACTAAACTATTTTTTTGAAAATAATAAGCTACGGTAACACCTTATAAATGATGTCATTGCTATAAATCTGACAATGTTTGAATGTTATAGATTTCAACACTGTTTGTGTTATATTTTAAAGTGTTAAATGATTTAACTTTTGGAAATTGATTATTTGTGAATATAAGGAGTTTTGAATATATTTTTTTATATTTAAACTTGAATTTTAAGTAATTTAAATTGAATTTGAATTTAAATAAGGTATGCTTTGTTATGTGTTAAATGGAATGAAATGTAATGTAATAAACGAATTTTTGAATGGAATTTTGAAATGTATTTTTGTAATAATGTTTGAAATAATAAATGAATGATATATTTGATTTTTAAATGATATTTAAATTTGAATATTTGGATTTGAATTCAAATAATGATTTGATTATAAAGTTTTGAAAGGATGTAATATTTTAATTATTTTTGAAATGGTTTGGAAATGATTTGATCTTTATTTTAATAAAGAATGTGAATGTGGAATGATATTTGATTTTGATTTATTTGATAAAGGAATATTTGAAGTTTATATTTGTGTGAAAAGATATTTGGTTTAATTGTAACTTAAATTAATTTAAATAATATTGGATTTATGAAATGAATATTTCAAAACTACATAATAATGAAATTAGATTTGAGATATGAATATATGGGATTATACAGTTTAGTTTTGAAATGTGGGATATCAAAGTTTGGAAATATATTAAAATTGGATAGTTAATTTGTAGATCAAATCTATATTTGAAATTTATAAGATTTGAAATGTTTTGTTAGAAAACTAAATTGAATTGAAACTGATGGTTTGATTTGAATTAAATTGGAAATTGGAAATTTTGGTTTAATTGAATAAATTTGTAAAATGTAAAGAATTAAAGGAATGTTCCATGATTTAAAATGTATGATTTCAAAATGTTATGATTTTCAAAGTGTAACGATTTCAAGCATTTTGGTTTTGGAAAAGTTATAACTTTAAAAGTATTATAATTTTTGAAAGGTGAATATATGTTTGAAATGGAAATGATAAACTATTTTGATTTGAATATTGTTTTGAAATAAAAATGATTTTGGTTTCGATTTATAAACTATTTTGATTGTAAATGGTTTTAAAATAAAAATGCTTTTGGTTTCGAAGTATAAACTATTTTGAAAGGAATATAGTTTTTAAATGAAATGATTTGATCCTTTTGAAGTATAAACTATTTTAAAATGACCACAACGTTATAATAACGTTTGGCTGTTAAAGAGACCGGGATCTGAAGTTGTCATACTCTCTGCCAACTCCGAAAACCACTTTAACAGCCGTGTACGCGGTGGAGATTCCAGAATGAAGTAGGATGGTGGCGACGTTCTTGAGGTATATTACGTGGACCCAACTCCCGTGAGTTGGCATAAGGTGGCTAAAACAGGAGCGATCTCGGGCCAAAGGAGGTAGCACCTCTGGTCGGACACATTCCTTCGATACTATACTCTTACTTGTGATTGATTAGATGGCCATCCTCCGATTTTGATATGGGAGTGTGTTCCGAGGTGGGTGTATGTGGCTGCTGCGTTACCACTAGCCCGTGTGCGTAATTGGTATATCTACCCTGGCATTGCCTTGTGTGCCGTGTCACCTACCATACCGTGCCTTTACTACGAGTTTGTTTTTCTTCCGTAGCCCGTGTGGTATCCTCTGATAGTCACCCGGAGTGGAGATGGCATGATATTGGATGGACTACTGGGACTATTATGTGTGAAGGGTGATATGGGTAGCCCGGAACGCTATTTAAAAGTATGTTTATTTTACTGTAGACATTATTATAGTAGCGCAATATTACTACATAGTAAATAGTTTAACGGATCCTTAAAGGATGGGCGATCCCATGCATCCTTTAAGTTACTAATGCATTTTGTTACTGTTCACTTGAGTTGATTTACAATTCATAAGTATTTATGTCCTGACTCGAGTGTTTTGTGTTTTTCTTTACGCTCGAGTCAAATTGAGTGATTCATCATTCAAGACTCACCTTCGGAGTTGGAGCTTTTCTTGAAGATCCAGCCATCCATTTTGCTTTCAGTATCCAGTGATTCCAGTGATGTATTCTGATTAGTACCTGATGTATCTTGTTACTTTTTGTTGTATCTTGTTTAACTCTGATGTATCTTATTTTTATATAGTAGCTTCATGAACTACTATCTCTTTTAAATTCCGCTACATTATTAAATACTCTGTGTCTGTGATTATGTATTTACTGTATATTCTGAGATTTGCCAAATTTTATTTACAACGCGGTATTTTGAGCAATTCAAGTCCGACATGTGCGGATGCGAATGGTTGAAAATATCAGGTCGTTACAGTTGGTATCAGAGCTTTGGTAGCTCTAGGCAAAACTCAGCATATAGAGTAAATGAATTTACAGAATCACTTTCATTCGAGTTTGAATCTCTTCCTTTGACTTGATTCCTTTGATTTTGGAACGTTTCCTGCGGTTTCAAAATCCATTTCGTGTCCCTCACTATTCATCTTCATTTGATTCTGGAGTATCACATAACTCCACTTCGAATGATCTTTATAATGAGTATGCGGGCCTGCCAATCTCAAATTTATTTGTAAAGGGGGAAAACTCCTTTACAACAACATCGATTCACCAGAGATTCTATATCTTTGGTTTAGATGCTAATCTCTTATAATTTCGAACTCTATATCTTGAGATCGAATGTTGATTTACCCAAGAAATCCACATCGATCTTATTCTTTAATTCACGGTTGACCCGGTTAAGGTTGCCCACGATTTATATAAGCTTATCCATGTCCCTATTCTGTTATTTAATCGTCTCATCTTTGTTTCTAACTTATCTTCAAAACATTTTGAATTGTACTTGTAAATCTGTATTTAATGTTTTACATATTGTGTTGTTTGAGTTGTTGATGTTGATTTGGGTTTCTGATCGATTCGTCTGATCAACGCTAACGATAAGATTTCCAAAACACTTGAACGGAGCAAACTGACACAATATGTTTTTTTCAAATTGGGTAATGAAATAAATTTTGTAACTATATTATAAATATTTTTTCCAGATTTCATTGAATTGGTTGTTAAGAAATAATATTTGATTTTATATATATTTCTCTTATTTCACATATAAATAATTGAACTATAAAACATGATTATAAATTTAATTGGAAATTTAGAATGAATTTAAATAAGAATTTGAGAATTCAATTTCTGATTGATTTCAAACCTTGTATTTAAAGTTTTAAAGGATATAGTATTTAAAGTATTTTTGAATAGAAATTTGTTTCTAAAGAAATTTTAAAGTTTAAAACTAGTGCTCTTCTCTTTGTCGCTGGAAAATAATTTCGGTGATGACTGCAGCATCATCGTCATTCATTTTCGAGTTTCGAAGTGAAGTGACCATTTTGTAGTCTTGCAACAGTTTTGTTTTGGGAAATTTAATTGATTTTAATTTCTAAAATAAGACTGGATTCATAACATATGCTGATATATGATTTAAAGTTGAATATATATATATATATAGTACATGAGCATTTATTTATCTCTAAATAGTTTGGAATTTATCGGAAATTTAATTCCTAAATTTTATCTTCAAAGATAATTTCTAAGTATAATTTCAAGATTTGGATAAATATTCAAGCGTGATATAATTTAATTAGAAAGTTTTATTTGTATAATACACAATTTCATTCCAATATAACTTACCTTAATTTTCAGAAGTTGAATATGTAATTGGATAATATACAATATAAAAAGATTTTATAAATAAAATCGAAATGGTTATAATAAGTGTTATACACTTAAATCTTAGTTATAAAAAGATTAACAGAGGTAAATAGAAAAAGGGGTAATGGAATAATTTACAATATAAAATGATGATAAAGGAACTAAGAATAAGATAAAGCAGTTATAATAAGTATAAATATATGTAACATAGGTGATAAAATATATTGAGAGGAATAAATTAAAATTTATAATTAGGAATAAGGAAGATTAAATTTTGTTAAGTACATTTTGAATATAATAAATGATTTTTTTTCAAATCCATGATTTTTGAAATTGTTAATTTAAGATAATAGGATGATAAGATAATGAAATTAAAGATAGTTATATTTATTTAACTTATGTAAAATTAATTTTCAATATAAGTTGAAATTTTCATGGTTTCAAAGTTATTATCTTATTTTGTTTTTCAAACTATCTTTTGGTTGTCCTTATTTTCCTTATCTTGCTACAGAATGGAAGGCTATTGCTTATACCAGCCTGTTTAGAAATCTTTCTATAAAATTTGGAACTCATTTTAAATCTGAGCACTACTTGCCATCCACAGACTGCCGGTTAAGTGGAAGGGGTGAATCAGATTCTAAAAGATTTTTTTTCGTGCTTGTATTCTTGATTCTGAAGGATCTTGGGAAGATCATCTCCACATTGTTAACTTACATATAGCAATAGTTATCAGGCATAATTTAAATCATCTTATCATCTTATCTTAATCTTATTTCATTCTATCTTTTTCTATGCTTTCTCGTATCTCATTCCTTTTTGAGGACGAAAAGTTTTGAGTGGGGGAGAGTGTAACAACCCTGTATTTTGTGATTATTTTAATTGTATATTTAAATTATTCTAATTTGAATTCCTGGTTTCAAAAAAAAACTTTGTTTTATTTATTTAAATGAATATATTTTGTTATTTGAAATATAAATGTTGATTTTTATGTGGATTAGAATTTCAAACATGCATAAATTGAATATTTCCAGAAAATCTGAATTTTGGTCAAAATGGTCAAATTTTGACTTTTAAAATTTAAAATTTGATAGTTTGAAAATTTGAATTTTTTTTATGAAATCAAATAAAATTTCAAGAACACTGCTTTTCGTTTCGTTGAAATCCGAATAATATTGTGGAAGTTATGCTTTTTACAAAATTGGGTGTAAATTGTTTTATTTAACAATATTATTTATTTTAAATTATATAAATAATATTTTTAATTGTCGTATCTTATTCTAAATTGTATTATATGTTATGTAACATATATTTTTACCTTTTAAATATTTTTAAAGTGATTTTTGAATTTTTCCAAAGCTCATTTAATTTATTTTCTATTTTTAAAGGTTAGTTTCCATTTTTCTGCTATTTTCTTCATTTAAATTATATTTAATTAAAATTTATTTATTCATTTTTATGTATGCATTTTATTTTTATGTTTTCATCTTTATTTATAAATATTTTTCATGTACATATAATTTTTCCAAAGTTCATTTCATTTATTTTCAAATTTTCAAGCCTAATTTACATTTTCTTTGTTATCTTCTTAATTTAATTATATTTAATTAATATTTATTTATTTATTTTTGTTCATTTATTATATTTTCGTGTCTTATCTGTATTTATACATATTTTACATGTATTTAAAATTTAAAAAGAAAATAGAAAACAAAGAGGCAAAGTCCTTCCATTTTCTAGTCTTTTCATCTCCTCGTCTTTTCATTTGCTTTTGCCTTTTCCTCTTCTTTCTTTTAGCCGTACCTTTTTCTTGCTTAGCTGTGTATCTCCCTTCAAAATTCACGTGAGAAAACATCATTCTCCACTTAAACTCATGGCATTTCAACTTGAGGAAAAAAATGGCAAGTTCATGGTTTTCTTCTTCCCACTCTTCCTTCTTCTTTTCATTGTTTTTTTGCCTTGCCTCTACCTAACTTTGCTCAGCCCTACCACCCATCATCACCACCATCCTCTCCACCATCACCAACCACAGCAACCACCAGCCTCTCCTCTGACCATCACCTCAAACATGACCTTCAAGTGGACCAAACACCACAATACTTTGCACCAGACCCTTGAAACCTTGCCTAGCCGAGCATAACTCCACTATCACCTTCATAGTTGCCTTGGCCAACCCCCTAGCTCCACTACCACCTACTGACCTTACCTCTGGACATCACTCTAGCAATGATCAGACCCGAATCATGTAGGGTCGAGCCCCACTTGATCCAAGGTCGTGCCTGGTTGAGCCCAAAACTCCACTCCTATTTTGCCTTTATCCCTTTTGTCTTCTTCATATGCAACTCCTTCCTCTTCAACCACTTGCAAGGCCGTGCATTTTGAGGCAAAACCTGAGCAAAACCATGATCATGGCTGAGTATAATGTCCCTTTGGTCAAGCTTTTGAGTGGCTAAAGCAAGGTTTAACTATTTTGTCCTTCGTTGCTTTTATTTCAATTAATTTCGATATTGTTTTGTGTTATATATTCATATATATGTTGCTTCGTTTATCGGTTGTTTACAAGATCATATCTTGGCTATCTCTCTCATTTGAATCATGTCGTGATGTTTCATGTTGTTTCGTGCTGTATCGTGCTTGTCGTGGCTTTGGAATCGTTTGTGTGTCGTAGTGGTCTTCAGCTTGAAAAGGTGAGTCTTTATCACTCTGACATTTGTACTTATGAAATAGTGAATTGATGACAAGTGTTTAGTAATATAAAATGTTTATGCAAGTTAATGATGATCATACGATATGCTATGCCATGTTATTACCATGTTAAAACTATTAATTATCACCTGGCATATGATATATGACATTATATTGTGACATTGACATTATTTATATTGTTTATGCATAATTTCACACTGCAAGTTCCCTGTTAGAATAGAATCACTATGGGTTGAAATGATACATACCCGAATGGACTTTAGAATAGAAAAAAATCGTTATGGGCTGAAATGATAGGCCTCGGTTATTTTTATTGTATTTTATTTGACTTGGGATTGCGGGTTTGAAACGATAGAACCCGGGTTTTCTTTGTAAACTGCGGATTGAAATGATATATATCTGTATCACTTGACCTAGGTTAGAAAATTATGTGCAGACCCAGTGGTACATTTTTAAATGATTTTTATTAAAATATGTATTTTTAAAAGAAATTTTTATTTAAAAATATATATTTTATGGTTTTAAGAAAATTAAATATTAAGTCTTGAAATTGTGGATTTAAGTATGTAACTTTGAAGTAAATGTGATTTTTGTCTTTAAATTTTATTTTAAAATGTAAATAAATAATGGAAATTTAATTTAAAGTTTTGAAATGATATTTGAAGTGAAATGTTAAGTTTTATTAAATTTATAAGTTAATAAACAGTGAATTTTGACTTAATAAGTGAATGGAGTATTTAAATTGAATATTTGATCTTAAAATTTTATTGTGTTAAATCATATGTTAAAATGATTTTTAAATGTGAAATTTGGAAGTCTAGAAATATGATTTTTAAGTAACAATAATAAAAATTTGGAGTTTTATTATTAATTTTGAAAAGTTAAAAAAAAAGTCTGGAATTTTATAGCATTTCCAAAATGTTGTAGTCTTTTGACAGCATTTTAAATGCTGTTGTTTTTGAATTTAACTACGTTAAAATAACTAAATATCTATTACGGCATTTTATAAATGCCTTTATTCTTGAACTAAACTATTTTTTTGAAAATTATAAGCTACGATAACACCTTATAAATGTTGTCATTGCTATAAATCTGACAATGTTTGAATGTTATAGATTTCAACACTGTTTGTGTTATATTTTAAAGTGTTAAATGATTTAACTTTTGGAAATTGATTATTTGTGAATATAAGGGTTTTGAATATATATTTTTTATATTTAAACTTGAATTTTAAATAATTTAAATTGAATTTGAATTTAAATAAGGTATGCTTGGTTATGTGTTAAATGGAATGAAATGTAATGTAATAAACGAATTTTTGAATGGAATTTTGAAATGTATTTTTGTAATGATGTTTGAAATAATAAATGAATGACATGATTGATTTTTAAATGATATTTAAATTTGAATATTTGGATTTGAATTCAAATAATGATTTGATTATAAAGTTTTGAAAGGATGTAATATTTTAATGATTTTTGAAATGGTTTGGAAATGATTTGATCTTTATTTTAATAAAGAATGTGAATGTGGAATGATATTTGATTTTGATTTATTTGATAAAGGAATATTTGAAGTTTATATTTGTGTGAAAAGATATTTGGTTTAATTGTAATTAAATTAATTTAAATAATATTGGATTTATGAAATGAATATTTCAAAACTACATAATAATGAAATTAGATTTGAGATATGAATATATGGGATTATACAGTTTAGTTTTGAAATGTGGGATATCAAAGTTTGGAAATATATTAAAATTGGATAGTTAATTTGTAGATCAAATCTATATTTGAAATTTATAAGATTTGAAATGTTTTGTTAGAAAACTAAATTGAATTGAAACTGCTGGTTTGATTTGAATTAAATTGGAAATTTGAAATTTTGGTTTAATTGAATAAATTTGTAAAATGTAAAGAATTAAAGGAATGCTCCATGATTTAAAATGTATGATTTCAAAATGTTATGATTTTCAAAGTGTAACGATTTCAAGCATTTTGGTTTTGGAAAAGTTATAACTTTAAAAGTATTATAATTTTTGAAAGGTGAATATATGTTTGAAATGGAAATGATAAACTATTTTGATTTGAATATTGTTTTGAAATAAAAATGATTTTGGTTTCGATTTATAAACTATTTTGATTGTAAATAGTTTTGAAATAAAAATGCTTTTGGTTTCGAAGTATAAACTATTTTGAAAGGAATATAGTTTTTAAATGAAATGATTTGATCCTTTTGAAGTATAAACTATTTTGAAATGACCACAACGTTATAATAACGTTTGGTTGTTAAAGAGACCGGGATCTGAAGTTGTCATACTCTCTGCCAACTCCGAAAACCACTTTAACAGCCGTGTACGCGGTGGAGATTCCAGAATGAAGTAGGATGGTGACGACGTTCTTGAGGTATATTACGTGGACCCAACTCCCGTGAGTTGGCATAAGGTGGCTAAAACAGGAGCGATCTCGGGCCAAAGGAGGTAGCACCTCTGGTCGGACACATTCCTTCGATACTATACTCTTACTTGTGATTGATTAGATGGCCATCCTCCGATTTTGATATGGTAGTGTGTTCCGAGGTAGGCGTATGTGGCTGTTGCGTTACCACCAGCCCGTGTACGTAATTGGTATATCTACCCTGGCATTGCCTTGTGTGCCGTGTCACCTACCATACCGTGCCTTTACTGCGAGTTTGTTTTTCTCCCGTAGCCCGTGTGGTATCCTCTGACAGTCACCCGGAGTGGAGATGGCATGATATTGGATGGACTACGGGGACTATTATGTGTGAAGGGTGATATGGGTAGCCCGGAACGCTATTTAAAAGTATGTTTATTTTACTGTAGACATTATTATAGTAGCGCAATATTACTACATAGTAAATAGTTTAACGGATCCTTAAAGGATGGGCGATCCCAAGCATCCTTTAAGTTACTAATGCATTTTTTTACTGTTCACTTGAGTTGATTTACAATTCATAAGTATTTATGTCCTGACTCGAGTGTTTTGTGTTTTGCTTTACACTCGAGTCAGATTGAGTGATTCAGCATTCAAGACTCACCTTCGGAGTTGGAGCTTTTCTTGAAGATCCAGCCATCCATTTTGCTTTCAATATCCAGTGATTCCAGTGATGTATTCTGATTAGTACCTGATGTATCTTGTTACTTTTTGTTGTGTCTTGTTTAACTCTGATGTATCTTATTTTTATATAGTAGCTTCATGAACTACTATCTCTTTTAAATTCCGCTGCATTATTAAATACTCTGTGTCTGTGATCTGTGATTATGTATTTACTGTATATTCTGAGATTTGCCGAATTTTATTTACAACGCGGTATTTTGAGAAATTCAAGTCCGACATGTGCGGATGCGAATGGTTGAAAATAACGGGTCGTTACAGATCTCATATTGGGCTGGTCTTCCGAAGAAGGCGTTGTAGTAGGAAGGTTAGTCAATTATCATAAAGATAGTCTCAAATGTTCGGAAAGTTGGGGGCATTCCCATTTGTACGAGTAGCTTTATTTGTCCCATTAGAGGTGAACCTTTGTTCTTGAACCCAAATATTGGCTTTAATTTTTGCTCTGGGATATTCATCTGATAGAAAGCATGATTGAAGATGACATTGAGCGCGCTGCCTGTATCAGCCAGAACCTTTACGATGATGGATGTCCGATTTATGGAGTAATTTTGAGAGGATCGTTATGGGAAAGATGGACTCCTTTGCGCAGCTCTTGCGGTGTGACCACTAGATTAGGCATTTGGATGTTAAGGCATGGGTTTCTCGTTGGGGGCTCTTTTTTTTAAAAAAAAATCCCCTTCTTGGCCTCTTTGAGGTATCTGCTTCGAGCTTTTTTATTGATTTCTGTTGGGTGTGGCCCACCATGGATCACATCTATCCTATTGATTGGCGGGCTTCAGCTTAGAGGGCACTCATCTTTTAGCACATTTACAGCGTTAATGGGCGATTTTGAGGAGCATTTTCAGTTTGTTGGGATTTGTGCTGAAATTGGATAGATTCTTTTAGATGGCCTTCCCGAATCAACTTTTGAATTATCCCGGCTAGAACTCTACATTCATCAGCACTATAGCTGCTAGCATTATGATAAGTGTAGTAGTCCCCTCCTTTCTTTTGCTCTGGATTATTCTTAGCTTTGGAGGAGGTCTCAAGTTCGAATCTTTCCTTAGCTATAGCATACATATAAGATAGTGGCTTCTTTAAAGCGACTATATTAACAATTGGTTCTTCCTATCTGACCCTTTTATGGCTATGTTCCAAGCCAAACCTTCCTCTTTCCTTCCTGGGAATTATCTTTCTCTTGGCACAATAAAGCTCGTCCATCGAGATGAACTTATCAGCTGGGAAGTGGAAGTCCTATAGATCTTTGTAGCCATTAACAAAGTGTTGTTTCCAAAAAGGGGTATTCTCGACTAAACCACAGTGGACTGCTATGAGCTTATCACGATCATTCATACCCTTGGCCTGCAAGGCTTCTACATTGAATCTTCTCAAATAATCCCCAAAGACTAACCTTGCCTTCACTTTATATTTTCCGACCATATAGTCAATAGTAGGTTCCTTGCAAATGCAGAAATTTAGCTAAGAACTTGTAAGAAAACTACTTCCAGGGATGGTCTTTTCTCTGTATTATCTATACCATTTGGCTGCCGCCCTAGGATCATGACGAGGAACAGTCGGCATTTGAGCTCCCAAGAAGCATTATATAAATCCATCTGGCTATCGAAAGCTATAAGATGATCATCTGGGTTCATAATTCCATGATATTTCATAAACCGAATTGTAACATATGGGGGTATTACTGTTGCCATGATCTCATCGGTGAAAGGTGGCACCCTCTCGTTATCATTAGCATTCTCGTCCATATTTCTTTTTCCCTTTGAGTTTATAGTGTCTTTGATAGCCTTCTCGGCAGCATCTTTAAGAAAGCTTTAACATTGCCGTAATTTTTCTGACTTGGGCAATACTCTTTAGATGTCGAACTATAAAACTATTCTAATGACTTGTTGAGAATTCTTCCCTATTGATTAGCTCAGGTTTGGGGGTTCTTTCCTTTTTGAGGAGGTTAAGTCCACCTTATCTTTTCACTCTTTGGAATTGGTCTTTAGATTTCTCCTAAGAGAGATCACTTCTTCTCCTTGACTCTGTCTCGGATTCTTTGATGATTTCTGAGATAAAGCCATCTTTAGCAGCTATTGTATTTCTTGCAATTATTGCTCCAAGCATTTGATTTTTGCTATATTTACATCCTACAGTGCTGGCGACGATGTTTTCCCTAGTATGACCTCAACTAGATTGAAAGTTGGAACTATGTTTTCCTCAAAGGTGGTAGTGTGTACTGCTCCCTCCCCAAGTCCACTCAAATGCTTTGACCTCATTTTTCCTATGCAAGAAAAATGAACCACAATTAGTCTGTATATAATTACAAAGTTGGAGGTTCAACCCTTCCCTCTAGCGCCAAAAATGTTAAAAGAAATCTTGTCAACATCCCCAATGCATTTTATAAGATAATTATATTTGAACATGACCATGTTATTGAGAGGTTCTCTTCTTTGAAAGCATATCTTTTGAATAAAATGACTTAGTCGGAAGAATTTTAGGTGATAGCTATAGCTTTCGACCTAGTTGAGAGGTATAGTAAATTGCTAAACCTTTCGAGCTTGTTGAAAGGGACAACGATGCCATTCCAAACTTTCGACTAGGTTAGTATAAATTGCCTCTAGTCATTGGTCACAATATGTAGCTCTCGAAATCATCATTTTATTGGGTCCCATCCACTCAAGGAGTCGAAAATAATCAATCAACAATGTTCTCTACCCCCTTTCGATCACGTCGAAAGGTGAATTTCAAGACCTTTTGACTTTGTCGAAAGGGGAAGCTCTCTCTATCTGTATGCCTTGATTGCTTTCAACCCCTTGGTGTCAATGTTCGATCCATGGAATTCCTTCGATAGGGTAACTGATGCTTCAAAGAATAAATTCCCCTCGAATGAATTTCATCATGAATGATTGTTATCCAATATAATTAGGATTCCTTTCGAAAGCACTCCTTTCGACTAGGACGAAAGAGGTTTTTCCCTATTGGAACAGTTCTAATTTACAATTGTCTACAATCCACTTTACCCTCCTTATATACGATTATATCCTGCTTTTTCAAAACTCATGCACTCTACATGGTTGACAGCCCATCATCATTGTATTTTCGGTTTTAAGCATAGGTTATGATGATGACGCGTTTTGATTGGAAATGCCTAAGTTGATCTTACACATGGCACAGACCGAGAGGAATTATGAAAATAGGTTAGATTCATGTGCAACTGATCATTAGTCAAGCTAATGATCTAAATGATCTTCCTCGTCGAATAAGCCATCTCCTTTTTTATTCACGATATGGAACAAGTAATAAGATATTGAGGTTTTTCCCTAATTCAATTTAGGGTTTCTTTTAAGTAAAATTATCACTAAGAATGAAGAGCAAAGAAAATAAATTTAGGATTCCATAATTCGGTCCCTAAAACTGGATCCTTGGGTCTTATTTATAAATGTAGGTCAGCCCCATTTCGTGCATGTGCTTTCGACTGGATCTAAAGGACCCCTTTTTATATGCGGCCTCAAACCTCTGGACTTGATTGAAAGATCGTGACCCTTTCAATGCGGTCAAAAGGTATTCTCTTGTGCTTCTTGATCTATCCTTTCGCTTCCTTGCCTTAAACCGGGTCGAAAGGTCCTCTATTTTATGTTGTTTTGAACCTTTTGTCCTAGTCAAAAGCTATGCTACCTTTCGATGTCGTCGAAAGGCCATCCCACGTTTTGATGTTTCAAAAGGTATTTTTGTTCTTCTTGTCATACTCTAGTGGTTCCTTCATTCTCTCTTAACTTTTTGATAAAGTCGAAAGGTCCTTTCGCCCGAGTCGAAATGTCCATTATCATCCTTTCGACTTTGTTGATTTCCAAGCATTACTTTCTTTTTAGCACCTTTCGACCTTGTTGAAAGGTGCCCTGAATGGATCTCTTCCATTTTCCCCTACTGTACATAAGCTTGGAGTGTTCGACACTATCAATAGGTTTGACTATATTCGTTCGAAGAGATTCACTTGTCAATGGTTTTGATGGTGTTGAGTGACCCCAAAATATATTCCCACAAACTGATACGGGACCCTCTCTTATTGTTATAGACCTTGATCGGTTTGAAAGACTTGCTATGCTTTCGAAAAGGCTGCTATGGGGCGAAACCCTTGGCTTCGGAAGGTTTGATGTTTAGTTGGGAGAACACTATTGACTGCCTTCGAAAGGGGTTCCAAAGTCATTATTGCTTGTTCATCTACGCCGAAAGGTGGGGAGTGGCGGATGTGGCTGTCAGCTTCCATCTTGGTCGAAGGCCTTTGAACTGTATGAGTAGTATGTGCCTTCTACTCCTTTGATACGTACTCAGTGCGTTTGAAACATCATTTTTATGTCATTCATGATGACTTGGCTTGTTTCTTCATCGAAACCTCAATCTTAAAACCTTCCTTCATACTTCTGCTATTAAGTAGGTTTTATGGCTAACAAATAAGAAAACTAAACCCCTTATTTTTATTGAAGAATCACAATTTGACCCAAAGAAGAAGGAGAAATGGATTACACAATGAAATTATCAAAAATTGCATAAACAAAAAAATTCATCAAATTAATGTAAATAATTGGAAATCTGAACATATCGAAATAAAAAGGAATTTCGGAGGATTTTATCTGTTATATTTTCAGAATCCAAAATCACCAAGGCATATTCAAATCCAAAAAGATATACACTAGACAATTGCTGAAAAGAAATACTAAGGTTTGCACTCATGGAATAGCCTTAGCTTCGCCTTTCTTGGATTTGCATGCCTCGCAATCACTTCTAGAATATCTCTCTATTTATATACAAACACACAATAGGGAAGATGTATATACGTTTATTAGGTTTAGAATAGTTGGAGGAGAATTGAATAAAAATAGGTTGGAGGAAGAACAAATGAATAGAAAATAGATTGGATTCTTGGCTGAATTCTTTACAGAGTTTCTGAATCTAATTTGGAGAGATAACAATGGTATATTTGCTATTGTGCCTAAAATATTTATGGATAAAAGTGAAAGGCCTATGGTATAATTTGTAGTGGTTGCAAATGCATCAAAACCACTGAATTGAGGGTAGATTAAAAATGGATAAATCTTGAACGTACAACTCATAAAAATAAGCTCCACAACAAGGAATGGTCGAAAACCATACTTCAAGTGTTCGACCCCTATAATCGACCTCTAAGTCAACCCCTTAAGATATTGGGTCGACTTTTTCCCTTATATTGGGAAGCTGTTTATTTTACTTTACCATTGCTGAATTATTTGTTGATTTCATACCTAATTAACTTTTAAAATTAGTTACTAATTTTAACGTTGCTTAAACCTTATGTCTAATCACAATTAATTTCAAATTCCAAATAAGGGAATTAGTAATTTATTTGAATCCTATTCAAATTACTTAAATTTGAAAACAACAAAAGCTCATAACTTCTTCGTTTGAGCTCCGTTTTCAACATATTACATATGAAAATTAATTAGAATTTCACCATGAAAACAATGGTATAACTTTCATGGTAAAATTCAATCTTTTATAAAATTTTCATTTTCTACATATCACGTTTAATTTAATTTACTTCATTTATTTTTGTTCATTTTATGGGGTGTTATAATTTTCTTTGATACTCTCAAGTACTTTTGCTAAAACATTTGATTCATCGTTTAAATTCCTAAAATAAGTATGATCATCCGTTATTATTATTTTATTAATTTGCTCAAGATCTACCCGATAAGGTTGTTCATTTGGAATATTCTTTCTATTAAACATAAATCTTGACTTTGTTTTAAAACCTACCGCTAATCTGCTTAATCTTTTTTTAAAGATTGATACGGGGCGCAATAAACTTTTAATGCTTATTTATATATTGCAAAAGTACCATACTTATGGTAACACAATGTATGTTTATTTTAATAAGATTATGATCTTTGTGCACATTGACGCTAAAACCTGAAACATTGCTGAACAATTGCAGCAAAATAAAAAAAATCCATAGGTCATGTGAAATACATCAATTCCAAAACCTGGGTTAACATGCCATAAAAATCATTTATGTGATTATTTTAATCATCATATCTTTAACAAATACACCAATATTGATAGTTAGTTTTTCAGTACCGTATTCACTGGTGTTGAATTTGAATTCATTGATGAAAAATATTTGATATGTCCTGACGTTTCTTTTTGGTCCTAATATAAGATGTTTTAATCCTTCGTCGACTACACAATTTCACGGATCATAAAAGTAGTTTGAATAAACCAATAAGGGAATTCTTACAGCGTCGATGCTGTGATTTTTAAATACTATAGACATATATAATATATTGTATTATAATCTATAAGTATAATTGAAATATATATATATATATATGAATTTGGAAATTTTTATATCTAGAATTATTATTTGATATCACCTAACAAATGGTGCAACTTCAATACAATTAAGAAGATTATATGTGCATGCTACATGGTAATCTCTATTATATAATTATAGTTTCACACATTTTCAACAAGTCAGGTATGTTGTCTAAAAATAGAAAACATTCCTTCAAAAGATTCTTATTCAATGCTTTCACCATTGTCCACAATAGTTTCAAATGATAAATTTGAATGGTCACTGAAATAATGAGAGAGAAAGAATGAAGCTTCATCTTCGATATATGGTTTATAAATCAAACTTTCAATTCATGGTTTTTGTCTAACTTTTTCCTTTAGATGACATAAGTACCTATTAAAAGATTATATCGAATTAAAATTTAGTTATGTGATTAAATTAATATTTCACATACTCAATATTATTACCTCCCAAATGTATATATCCATCCATATTGCACAAGACCATGAAGTCATGCATTAGATTGAAGATGAACAGATGAATACTCCATTATATTAATGAAACTTAGAGGAAATATGATCTTCAGTTTGCAAAGCAGTGTAAGGATATCAACTTTCAATTTTATGTGGATGTCCAACTTTTAACGTAGTCGAATAAAGCTCTTTATAAAAAAAATTATTTTCGTTATAACCGCGCAAACTTTTATAGGTAACAGTTCTTTGAAAACAACAAGCAATGATTTTTCTGTCATCATGGTAATCATGACTTTATATATACTTATTTTATTGTTTTTAAAGTCGACACATCTAGAAAAATCAAAGAAATCCCATAGGGAAACCTTAATCCTTCCATCCATTTTAACATAAATTTTACTTGGTTATCGTTTAACTTAAAGCATGCCTTGGATATTTTGCATCATTTGGCTTGATATGGAGCTCGAGATGGCTTACATAATTCTTCTACATCATGTATTGATGTCAAATTGTGCTTATTCTTCCACTTAACATTCAAAATTGTTTTGAACACATTATCAAACATGTTTTTCTCATCGTGTTTCGTGTCAACATTATGACGAAGTAAGAGAACTTTCTAATAAGGTAACTTCTAAAATATACTTTGTTTGTATCATTTATGAATTGTTGATTTACCTATAATTTCATTTTTATTCAAGTTTCAGGCATCTTTTGATATTCCCTTACAAGATCGCATATTTCTACACTTTGCCAAATTGTTCGAGCTTGTCTAATCTCTGCTATTTTAACTATAAATTATTTTATATCTTTTAAAAGCATGATTAGCATGGAAAAAACACCGATGATAATCAAACCATGAAATATTCTTCCCATATGGTGAAGAAAATGCTCATGTTTCTTTCAAGCAAAAACAACATTTTAGATGATTGATCATACTGCACCCTCAAAGCATTACATACACAAAAAAATCACCAATAGTCGATAACACAAAGGCGAGCGTATTATATTTTTTAATTGTCATATGTTTCAACTCCTTCATGCCTTAGTGTTTTCAAATCTCCAATCAATGGTTGAAAATAAACATAGATTCCTTGTGTCATATCATCAGGGCTAGGGCAACAATATTGAGAAACATATATGGAGTTTTCATACATATCCACGAAGACAAATTATAAGATGTGACAATAATAGACCATGATCAACATTTAGGACCAAATTGAGAGAATAATGAAAGTCAATATATACATAGCCCAAGTCTAACATTACGGCTCTCTAATATAATAGCAGAATAAGTATTAACAAAATGTTTCCATATTTCTCCAATAGTTGGGTGTGTTAAGGTACCTTATTCCTGTATTGTCACATTGTGTGATCACATATGAGGTATGGATAGAGAAGGTTCGTATAACCTTTGAAGTCTTGGTGTGATGGGTAAATAATGCATTTTGGTATGAAACATCCTTTTCCATCTTTTTTCTTGGTTTGTATCTTTCCTCGTTACATATTCCACACTTTCTAAGATTGATGTCCTCTTCCTAAAAAAGCATGCAACCATTAGCACATGTATCTGTCTTTTGGTATGACAAACTAAAAGCA
Organism: Allium cepa; assembly: GCA_030765085.1. Classification (NCBI taxonomy): domain Eukaryota; kingdom Viridiplantae; phylum Streptophyta; class Magnoliopsida; order Asparagales; family Amaryllidaceae; genus Allium; species Allium cepa. The sequence continues at coordinate 703,551,344 of CM060938.1, read as the reverse complement.
GACAAAAAAAATTCAGCTTCATAATGATTTTGGCAACTTGATTTATCCAGTGACACATGTTGTTTTCTAGCTTGTACTTGATCTGTTAATCCGGCTTCTATGAAGTTAAATTTACATTTCATAGTATTGTATTCAACGGTATTGATAATTAGGTGCGCGATATGCACGTAAAAGTGCATATTTTTTACTTCCATATTTTATCTACTTTTATTTAGATAAATGAGCATGTTAGGGTATTTTACATGTTTAAACTAAAATTTAAATTGTTTTCAGATCAACATTTTTCATCTTCACTTAGGGGGTAAAATGGTAATTTGGTGTATGATATAATTTGGGAAAATGCACTTGCATATTTTTATTTTTATTTATACGAAATGAAGTGAAAATATGAAGAGAATTTATGGGTGTATGCATGAACATATGTTGAAGACAAATGAAAAATGGAAATAAATGAATTCATGCAACATGGAGGAGGCCACAAACCCACCACCATATGGTCCATAATTAAAAGCACATGCACGTGTTAATGGAGGCTTAAAGCTATGTTAGTGGAGAATAATTATTTCTCTATTGATTTCTTGAAGGTTACACTTTCTTTAGGGCATTTTGGTAGTCCCCTCAAATATGATTTAGGGTTTTAAGCATGTATAAATACCCAATATGATTCATATAGCTATCTTCTTCCTTTCATACAGTATTTTAGCCACAAAATAAAAGGTAAATAGAAATTTCTTTCATGTCTTCTTAGCCTTTTTTGACTTTCATGCAATTTTTATTTTCTCTTCTCTTTCTTATGCTATTTTTATCTCATGATCTCTTTCTTAGTTTATGATTCTCTTGTTTAATGTTAGTAGCATAGATTTAATTCTTGCAATTAGTTTAGTTTTATTTCATATAAGTAGTTGGCTCTCTTTTCTTGTAATTAGCTCTCATTTTCCTTTTTCCTTTTTGTTTTATGTTGAAATCATTTTATGTTAACATGTTTTCAAATATGAGTGCTAAACCCCTTTAATTTAGGGATAATGAAGCTCTTGTGAAACATATTAAATTAGCATAATGGTCTTATATGTGCTTAATGGAAAATAAGAACGATGGTGGTTTATGTTTCTTTTTATTGAATTTTGATAGCCTATGTTGACATCTCAAGTAGGCTATGCCTAACTCCGTTTAAAACACAATCTAAAAAACACAATCTATTTGATCATTTTCCTATGTTATTTTGGTAATGAAAGTCAAAATAGAATCAGAAGTAGACAAGCTATGTTACTAATTCATAGTAAATAGATCATACTTTAAATAGGTTCTATTTTTAATTTCATGTCATTTTCATGAATGTTGGTAAGTGGGTTGAATGGTGTGTTAGAGATTGATAATTTAAGTTGTGCTAATTAATAGTACAAATAAATCATACTTATAATAAGCACATCAATCATTTCTACTTAATAGTTTAATGGGAGATTATAAATGAATATTGTGTTTATTTATATAAATAATTGAAAGTGGATTTTCCTCTAAATTGTTCCTTAATCAAATAGTTTTCTCCAATTTTGCTCTAGTTCATTTTCTACAATTTTTCTTAGTTTAAAAGAATTTCAAAAACTTTGGGATAATTTGATTGATTATAATTAGAATTTATTTCTTTACCCGTACTCGCATATGTAGTACAATTGTACGCCATGCCCATGCAATTTTTAATGATAATATTTTTTATGATGGTTTCTAATATATAGAATTTTTCGGCGTTAATCAACAAGTTTTTGCTACCTTGCCGCGAAAAGAAATTTTAATTTTAATTTTACTCTTCGAATTATTTTTCTTTTATTTTCTCTTTGTTGACTTATGCATTTAATTCCTTTGGTTTAATTTTGTGATAGTTTTTAAATTTTTTTAAAAATAATGGGAGAGCAACATTTATGATTTGCTGCTTCATTTCATTTCTCTTACCATTGCACTTCATACGAATTTGAGTTTGCATTTTATTTTAGTTTTCCTGTGAGATTAAGTTCATTTAAAAAAAAGAAAAGTAAAACTACTTTGCATTTTATTTTATCAATTGCCACAAGAATTTGTGGAATATGCGAGTATATGATTTTTGTTTGATGATAATAAACATATATATATATTCATTTAAATGTATTTGTTAATGTACTATTTTATTTTTCATAGATTAAATAAATATTTGTTGAATAAAATAAATTACACAGTATTTGAATGGAATTTGAATTCAAACAGAAATTTTATTCAAACAAATATTTATTACAATCTTGAATAGTACAAATTCAAGCTCTCAATATACATATACAATTTTGATTCTGATTACATCACAATTATTTTTACATTAATAACCTCACTACATATCACTCACACTCGTATTTTGTCTTCAACTGCATTTCAGTTTGAATCCAGCATCTGAGCAATCTACAGAAATATTCACTAACGCAGTAAAATTGAAAAAGAAATATTTTTGCAATATAAAATGAAATATGATTTTTGAAAATATTATTTGCCTCAGTTATTTGGGTTGTTCGTCATCTTTTACATTTGAATTCATCATACACGAACAATGTGACATGCACAGTGTATCACTGTACATGCCACAAGGCCGTGCACATCGATATACACTTCATAATGCTACAGGGACAGGTGAGCACAGGTCAAACCCAAATGAAAAGCCGGGTTCAACTCACGTGCCATATATTCAAAATCATGACACGAGCACAAGGTCAAACCCGAGTTTTTTGAAACTAGATTCAACTCTAGTGAAATTTTAAAAATCAACATGAATGCATTCAACGTCCAAACCAGTTGCAACATGGATGTCATAACAAAATGTCCAGAGACAGTCTCATAAGACAGTACAGACATAAACACCATCATGCAAGCCATCAAGAATCAATACACAATGACAAGTATGGCAGTGAAACTCAAGCAAGTGCACAAGCAACGTGACAGCAGACCAAAGTGCAACAAGATGAACCAGACAGGTCAAGAAACTCAATCAGACAAGTGCATCCAGAAGTACAAAATGACCAAACAAGTGCACCACTGAGCATTCAAATGAAACAAAGTGGCAACATCAAAATACAGGCCAAAAGCTCAAGTACACCAGTGACACAAGTGATACAAGTCAGACCAAGTAGCAGTATGAAGCTACTGTGAAACTGAACAGTGTTCAATGCACAATGCAGACACAACTCAAATGAAACAGGCAGATTTGAAGAAATGAAACAATGCATGATGAATTGGATCAACACGGTCAAGTCCAAATGCATCAGTGAAGAAACTGCAGTGGACATGTTCAGTTACAACTACACAGACCAAACAAAGACACAGTGCAGAACAAGATTGCCACCAACACAACAATATGAATGCTATGTTCAAACATGAAACAAGACACAGTGCAGAGTAGTGTACAACAAAATGAAACTAGAGTGCAGCAGGCAAACACAACAATGCAGCTGAGTACAATGGAACACAATTCAGATGACATGTCAAAGACCACAAGCAATCAGACCAAATGCAGAGAGATGAATCAACAGCCCAAGTCAAGATAGAGCTACAGGAATATACGAAGCAACCAGGCTACAACCAAACCTAGTACAGACCACAAGCTAACAACACTGAAGAGACCAGAGAAATACAAATACCAACTCGATGCAACTGACACATAAAAAAGTTCGAACAACCAGACAACTTCATATTCACGAATGCAATGTTCAAGTGGAGACCAGTGAAGATGGCCAGTGAACAAACAGTGATACAATGTCAATGTCAATGCCAGAGACGAAGCTCGCAAGGATGAAACCAGTGATGGTCGACGTAATGTAGAGTCGTGGAGTGGATATGATTCACAAAATCAAAACAGTGCTGTGATGATCAAGACGCAAAATCAAAGTCAGAAATCAAGTGTTCGTATCTTTGAAAAAGTCACAAAGTAAAAGAGGAAAGCTTTTTGCCGTATCGATCAAGTAAATATCGAACGCATCAAAATCAAAGTCGTGAGCATCAAGTCAAAATTGTATCAGGAAAGCCATGCGCATCAGAACGCAAAAATTAGGAAAGTGTGAATTGATAACGAACAAATTCAAGTGTATTCGAATTCATATAAATACCAAACCCAAATCATCATCATCGATATCGAGTCAAGCAAGCAATTAAACCAGCAACGAAAGAGAATACATACCAATCTGTCGAACTCGATCAAAGGATCAGCTGCAATCTCGAAGTCAACCAGAATCGATCATCAGAGAACGAGCGAGCGAACCAGAATCGATCATCAAGGAAGGAGCGACCAATAGAGCAAGATAATCAAGCATTTATAGTCGCAATCTCCAATTTTAGAAAACCCTAATCTCTGTAACAAAGGATCGGCCGCCATTGAACAATTGAAGATAGAAAAGGAACGGGCTAGAGAATAAAGCAATTGGGCCGGCCTTGTTTGTTAAAAGGGGCTTTAGTTTATTTCAAATAGGGTTTTATGTTTTAATTTCTGTTTCTAAGTTTGTTTTATTTTCTTTTCGAATCAAAGAATTGGTAAATCACTACCTAGGTTGTAGGTAGTGTCAGATTGTCTAGTTAGAATTAGTTCAGTGAGCAGGGTGTGCGAGTTTGCAAAACTCTATAGGAGGGAGCAGAGTTTGTGAGTTTGCAAAGAACTATAGGAGGAGTAGGGGGTGCGAGTCTAGTACAGTGTTTGTGAGCGGGAGAAAGGGTTTGCGAGTCTATTAGAGTGTTTGTAAGCGGGATACTGTTTAATTCTAATAGAAATCTGGAAATGCAGCAGTAGGCAAGGGTTGCCGAAGCTGGGTAAATTTTGTGTGTGATTTACTTTTCAGCATATTTATTTCTGCAGTTTGTTTTTGTGTTTAAATCGAGAAAATTTGCTATAACCCTATTCACCCCCCCCTCTAGGGTTAATCTAGATCCTACAAGTGGTATCAGAGCACGATATTTTTTCTCTAACTCTAGAGTCATGATTCATCAAATAATGCTTTTTCTGAGGGGCAATCTATTGTTAGGCCACCCATTTTTAACGGGAATGATTATGCTTATTGGAAGGTTAGGATGGGCATTTATCTTAGTTCTGTTGATTATGATGTTTGGGATATTATTGAAACTGGCTATAAATCTCCCACTATAACCATTGGTGATACTGAGATTCCTAAACCTAGGGATAGGTGGGATGCTAAAGAAATTAAAAACCACAATGCTAAACCCATGAATGCTTTGATCTGTGCTATTGATATGAATGAATTTAATAGAATTTCTCATTGTAAAACAGCACAGGAAATTTGGCATACCTTAGAGGTGACACATGAAGGAACTTCTCAAGTCAAGGAGTCTCGTCTAGCCCTATTCAGCATTGAATACGAGAACTTTATGATGGACAAAGGCAAGAGCATGAAGGACATGTTTGGACGCTTTTCAACTTTGGTGTACAACGCTAGAGCGCCTGGGAAGGTATTCACCGAGGTAGAGCTTGTGAGGAAGGTGCTACGAGTCTTACCGATAAACTTTGAGGCAAAAGTCACGGCAATACAAGAATCGAAAGATCTGAGTAAACTAAGCATGGAGGAGTTGATTGGTAACTTGATGACATATGAGCTTGAGCTAAAAGCAAAGGAGGAACGCAACAACTCCGAACCAAAGAAGAAGACGATTGCCTTAAAGAGCAAAGAAGAGAGCGATGAAGATGAAGAAGATCCAATTGAAGAGCTTGCAATGGCTGTCAATAATCTTAGAAAATGGTCAAGATTCAAGCCACGCAAGAAGAAAACAAGTCGTAATAGGTCAAAAGATTCTGACAATTCCGATAATGAATCGACGTGCTTTAACTGCAACAAGCCTGGCCACTTCAAACAACAATGCCCATTTCTCAAAAATGACAAAGGAAAGAAAAAGAAAAAGAAGGCCTATGCAGCGACTTGGGATGATGAAGAAGGAGAGGAAGATTCGAATAGTAGCTCAAAGGAGGCTAACTTGTGTCTTGTGGCAAAATCGGATTCTGAAGCAAGCTCAAAAGAATCTAATGAGGGAGGTGACTATTCTTATAAAGAACTCATTTTTATGTGTCTTGATCTTACTAAAGAAGTTGATGCTCTTGAATCTAAAATTGAAAAACTGAAATCTGACAGGAGAGAACTTGCTCGTGAAAATTTTAGGTTAGAAATTGAACATGAAAATATTCAAAACCTAGAATGTAAAAGATGTAAAATTTTAGATTTAGAATTATCAAGACTTAAGAATATCTTTGAGAATCTTGAAAAAGAAAACTTGAGTCTTAAGGAAATCATTGACACTAGGAAAAAGGATTTTATAAATAGATGCACCTCACTTGTCACTGAAAACACAACACTAAAAACCAAAGTCCAAAATCTTGAGAAATCTCTAAATAACTTTTCAGGAGGCGAAAAATCTTTCAACATGTTATTGGGAAATCAAATTTTTGCTAACAACAGAAAAGGACTAGGTTTTGGGAAAACACAAGTTGATGAAAATGCAAAAGATAAGAGTGTCTTTGATAGATGTGAAATAAGTGGACATCGTGTTGAAAATTTTAGTCATAGGAACAAGAACACAAAATTTATACAAGTTTGGGTTCCTAAGAATTCTACAAACAAATTTCATGTCTATTGGAACAAGAATGAAAGGACTAAACAAGTTTGGATTCCAAAGGGTTTGTTTATTCACAATGCTTCAGCCACTAACAATCATGGACCTATAAAAACAAATAGGTCACAAAAATCTTTCATCGTGTAGGTATGGTGGCAGGCTAAGGAACAACAAGTGTTCTCTGGATTTTGGTTGTTCTAGAAACACAACAGGCAACAAAGCAAAGTTCCTTAGCCTAGTACAAAGGTGACAAAATCACAATGAGCAACCATGAAAAATTATCGTAAAGGTAAAACAGGTAAAGGTATATTTATTTGATTGATAAATTAAATGTGATCATCTGCACCATATTCTGGATGAAATCAGCCAATATTGAGATGTTGTAAAGATGACTTGTTGGACATAGTTGGCCAATTATATTGATGCCAAAAACACCATTCTTCGAATTACTTCATACATATTTGTTTGGATTAAACATTGTGTTTTGTTGGATACATTTGGTCATAATTCGGCTAACTCTATATTCTCAGTTTCTGATTGTTTACATGGCTTCAATTCAAATTCAAAGAATGTCATTTAAATTGTTGCTAAAATTGGGTTTGAAATTTTTGATGCACACTTCATGGTCTGGTTTTTCAATTTTAGTTAGTGATATTTTGGAGTGAAAAAGAAATTCAGATGCAGATTACACTGGTAATCTAGTTAATAGAAAAATTACTAGTTGAACGTGATTTTTTTGAGACATTTAGTAACTGCATCGTTTTCAAGGAAAATATCTGCATATTTTTCATTTCAAATAATTTTCAAATGACAGAAAATTTTCTCATATAACCCCCTCGAGAAAATCATTTTTGACCATATTTTCTGACTAGTCATTTTTATTTGATTTTAAATGACAAATTTTGACTAATCTAACTCCCTAATAATTATCGAAAAGATAAATAGTGATTGGAAAAAGTGATGAGTGTTGATATTTTTCATACATTACTCAAGAGAGTATATTTTAGAAAAATTTCTTTAGAAATTGAAACAAGAGTTATAAAACTTTTTATTGGGTAAAGATTCCATGACCATTTCTATATCTATCATATTTCTATCGACTATTGTTTATCAAGTCTTAAATATAGTTAGTCGATATGTGGTACTATAATCAGGAATCATTTGTTTTTCATGTCACATTTTTTTGTGTAAAAATAAATAAATATCCAAAGTACTCACTCTCACTTAAAAGTCCTCACGGTTATTCATGGGTGAATTACTTGGATTTTTGATTATGTGCTTCCATGCTCATTTAAAAGTCCTTACGGTTATGCATGTATGGAACGCATATCAAAATTAAATGATTAAATAGATAAGTTGATTCTAATCCCATTTAAAAGTCCTCACGGTCATGCGTGGTTAGAAGATACTTGATTTCATTTTTTAAAATTAAATTGGAATACTACTAATCTCATTTAAAAGCCCTAACGGTTATGCATGATTAGTAGATATTCAAATTCCTGATATAAATGTACCACAAGTAGATACATCTGTATGATTTTATATGAGAATACCATTTCCATCATTCTAAAAGTGGAATATGCGCCTAACAAGGGTAGTTATGATTTTTGTTTGATTTTTGTTGAAGTTTAAATATTTATATTCAAATTGAGTTTCAATGTTGGACTAATATCGATCACTTTATTTCTATTTTTCTCTAACACTATTATTCTTTTGCTGATAACAAAAGGGGAAGAGAAAAGTTAAGATTTTGTCAAATAGAATCAAGCAAAGGTCAAATAATTTCCCATTTGCATCTAGGCTCATTTATATATTTCTATTTGTATGCATATATGTAGGGGGAGCATCGTGTAGAGAGGAAGCATTTAAATAGGGGGAGCAATTAGAGTATATCATTGATCAAATACATTTAACACAGTCAAAATCTTAAATATATGTTTGTTATCATCAAAAGGGGGAGATTGTGGAATATGCGAGTATATGATTTTTGTTTGATGATAATAAACATATATATATATATTCATTTAAATGTATTTGTTAATGTACTATTTTATTTTTCATAGATTAAATAAATATTTGTTGAATAAAATAAATTACACAGTATTTGAATGGAATTTGAATTCAAACAGAAATTTTATTCAAACAAATATTTATTACAATCTTGAATAGTACAAATTCAAGCTCTCACTATACATATACAATTTTGATTCTGATTACATCACAATTATTTTTACATTAATAACCTCACTACATATCACTCACACTCGTATTTTGCCTTCAATAGCATTTCAGTTTGAATCCAGCATCTGAGCAATCTGCAAAAATATTCACTAACGCAGTAAAATTGAAAAAGAAATATTTTGCAATATAAAATGAAATATGATTTTTGAAAATATTATTTGCCTCAGTTATTTGGGTTGTTTGTCATCTTTTACATTTGAATTCATCATACACGAACAATGTGACATGCACAGTGTATCACTGTACATGCCACAAGGCCGTGCACATCGATATACACTTCATAATGCTACAGGGACAGGTGAGCACAGGTCAAACCCAAATGAAAAGCCGGGTTCAACTCACGTGCCATATATTCAAAATCGCGACACGAGCACAAGGTCAAACCCGAGTTTTTTGAAACTGGATTCAACTCAAGTGAAATTTCAAAAATCAACATGAATGCATTCAAAGTCCAAACCAGTTGCAACATGGATGTCATAAAAAAATGTCCAGAGACAGTCTCATAAGACAGTACAGACATAAACACCATCATGAAAGCCATCAAGAATCAGTACACAATGACAAGTATGGCAGTGAAACTCAAGCAAGTGCACAAGCAACATGACAGCAGACCAAAGTGCAACAAGATGAACCAGACAGGTCAAGCAACTCAATCAGACAAGTGCATCCAGAAGTACAAAATGACCAAACAAGTGCACCACTGAGCTATTCAAATGAAACAAAGTGGAAACATCAAAATACAGGCCAGAAGCTCAAGTACACCAGTGACACAAGTGATACAAGTCAGGCCAAGTAGCAGTATGAAGCAACTGTGAAACTGAACAGTGTTCAATGCACAATGCAGACATAACTCAAATGAAACAGGCAGATTTGAAGAAATGAAACAATGCATGATGAATTGGATCAACACGGTCAAGTCCAAATGCATCAGTGAAGAAACTGCAGTGGACATGTTCAACTGCACAGACCAAACAAAGACACAGTGCAGAACAAGATTGCCACCAACACAACAATATGAATGCTATGTTCAAACATGAAACAAGACACAGTGCAGAGTAGTGTACAACAAAATGAAACTAGAGTGCAACAGGCAAACACAACAATGCAGCTGAGAACAATGGAACACAATTCAGATGACATGTCAAAGACCACAAGCAATCAGACCAAATGCAGAGAGATGAATCAATAGCCCAAGTCAAGATGGAGCTACAGGAATGTACCAAGCAACCAGGCTACAACCAAACCTAGTACAGACCACAAGCTAACTACAATAAAGAGACCACAGAAATACAAATACCAACTCGATGCAACTGACACATAAACAAGTTCGAACAACCTGACAACTTCATATTCACGAATGCAATGTTCAAGTGGAGGCCAATGAAGATGGCCAGTGAACAAACAGTGATACAATGTCAATGTCAATGCCAAAGATGAAGCTCGCAAGGATGAAACCAGTGATGGTCGACGTAATGCAGAGTCGTGGAGTGGATATGATTCACGAAATCAAAACAGTGCTATGATGATCAAGATGCAAAATCAAAGTCAGAAATCAAGTGTTCGTATCTTTGAAAAGGTTACAAAGTAAAAGAGGAAAGCTTTTTGCCGTATCAATCAAGTAAATATCGAACGCATCAAAATCAAAGTCGTGAGCATCAAGTCAAAATTGTATCAGGAAAGCCGAGCGCATCAGAACGCAAAAATTAGGAAAATGTGAATTGATAACGAACAAATTCAAGTGTATTCGAATTCATATAAATACCAAACCCAAATCATCATCATCGACATCGAGTCAAGCAAGCAATTAAACCAGCAACGAAAGAGAATACATACCAATCTGTCGAACTCGATCAAAGGAGCAGCTGCAATCTCGAAGTCAACCAGAATCGATCATCAGAGAACGAGCGAGCGAACCAGAATCGATCATCAGAGAAGGAGTGACCAATAGAGCAAGAGAATCAAGCATTTATAGCCGCAATCTCCAATTTCAGAAAACCCTAATCTCTGTAACAAAGGATCGGCCGCCATTGAACAATTGAAGATAGAAAAGGAACGGGCTAGAGAATAAAGCAATTGGGCCGACCTTGTTTGTTAAAAGGGGCTTTAGTTTATTTCAAATAGGGTTTTATGTTTTAATTTCTGTTTCTAAGTTTGTTTTATTTTCTTTTCCAATCAAAGAATTGGTAAATCACCAACTAGGTTGTAGGTAGTGTCAGATTGTCTAGTTAGAATTAGTTCAGTGAGCAGGGTGTGCGAGTTTGCAAAACTCTATAGGCGGGAGCAGAGTTTGCGAGTTTGCAAAGCTCTATAGGCGGAGCGGGGGTGCGAGTCTAGTAGAGTGTTTGTGAGCGGGAGCAAGGGTTTGCGAATCTGTTAGAGTGTTTGTAAGCGGGATACTGTTTAATTCTAACAGAAATCTGGGAATGCAGCAGTAGGCAGGGGTTGCCGAAGCTGGGTAAATTTTGTGTGTGATTTACTTTTCAGCATATTTATTTCTGCAGTTTGTTTCTGTGTTTAAATCAAGAAAATTTGCTATAACCCTATTCACCCCCCCCCCCTCTCTAGGGTTAATCTAGATCCTACAGAATTTACATTCACTGTCTTTCTAGGTGTTACATTTTTAGTTCTCAAACATTTCCATTCTCAAACATTTTGATTTTCTGGATTTCTACATTTTTGTGTGCATAGTTCTATATCTGCAATCCACTAGAGGACCATCATTTTCCATCCAGATCATCCTTTTTAAACTGCACTCCACAATCATAACCTTTTGAAACAAATAGCAACCACTACAACCTACATAATCATAAACTAACCCACTGCCTTCTTCCCACTACAATCGAAATTTCTCTCTCATCCACTTCTGTTAACTTTCTCCTTCTACCCACAAACTACAAACTATCTACAAACAAAATTCACTACTCCAATTAGTGCAAACTTTACCAAACTACGACCTTCATCACACTCAAACCATTGCCTTCAATCTACTGGCATTCTCCATCAATAGCCACCCACTTCCACCTACAAGCACAAACAACCATGCACAAACATACTTCCACTTCACTAACGTCACTACTCCACGTACGACCACTACATAATACAACCATACCGTAGAGGCATCACAACCTTTACTCAGCAACACCTTTGCTTCACCCATACTATCAACCTCACCCACTTCCTTCCCTCGCCATACTTCGGCTACAAACTACAGAACACCCAAACATTGCATTACCTTTGTACATGAATTTCCTACATAATGCCAAAACCCACCACCTGAAATAGTTAACCACCCCTCTGCCTTTTAAGTTCCAACAATCAAAACTATCTTCATAAGCTTCCCTCTGCAACTTCCACCAACCAACCTTCATCTACTGCAACATCACATGCGGCACTTCAAAAACCATCATCCCAATTTTCAACCCCAAAGCCTCCATAACAGTCTAGCAACCACATCTAACTCACCTCTTACAATAAACTAAACCATGACTACTTCTTCTTGCTCGACTCACCAAAAACATAAAACTGCTCCTTACCAGCTCGGCCAATAATTCCATTCCCTCTCACTTACAACCTGCTCCAATATCTGAACCAACATCAGCTGTTGCAAATTACTGAAGTGGTTATTGAATAAGTCTTTGTTTGAAACAGTCTTTTGTCCAGAAGTTATGGAATAAGGTTAGGATCATTAATAGGACCATATGTCGTTATTTACTTCTTAAGTCAGTTTGTTTATTTTTTTAGTATAAATAAGTACTGTGTAAGTAGTTTCTTTTTACCGTTTTGAGTTCATTTTACCTCTGTTTTGTATTGCTTGTTTTAGTCGGTACTTAATTAAAGGGATCTTGTTCTTTCTATATCAGTAGTATAACATTTGTATTATGGTTTTAGAGATGTGGTTAAGTAGTTGATTTAAACATTCACCAGAAACAACTTACCACTTCTTGAATTTAAAGGTGCATAATGAATACTAGTAATGTCGTGTCTCAAAATGGTGTGAACAAGCTAGTCGAGAATAATTACAGTTATTGGAAGCTTTATATGGAAGCATATTTACAAGGACAAGATCTATGGGATCTCATCTCTAGTGTTGAAGCGGTAATTCCAGAGGACACTCTGCAAAATACTGAATTGCGGCAAAAGTGGAAGATTAATTGTGATAAAGTTTTATTTGCTTTGTGGACGTCAATCAGCATGGAGTACATTGAGAATGTTCATTATGTGACATCACCAAAGAAAGTATGGGAAACATTGGAAAGGTTGTTTACTCAGAAAAACATGATGCAATTGCAGTTTTTAGAAAACGATCTTGCTGGGTTAGTTCAAGGAAACCTTTCAATTTCAGAATATTTTTTGAGAGTAAAGAACTTATGCTCAGAAATATTAGAATTGGATATGGAACAACCACGCACGTCTATGTCGTTTCTTATTCGTGGCTTACAAAATGAGTTTATGCCGTTTATTTCTTCAATACAAGGGTGGGCAATCCAACCATCAATTATTGAATTAGAAAATCTACTTCCAAATCAGGAAGCTTTGATTAAGCAGATGTCATCCAAGACTACTACTGACACTGAAGATATACTCTTTACTAAAGATCGAGTAAAAGGCATAAATTCATATCACTCACTCAATGATGGCATATGCCAAAGAACGGCCAGTGAATAGGGGGAAAGTCTCAATTAGTGTTATAGATGTGGAAAGTTTGGACATTTTAAACGTGATTGTCAAGTGAAAGTCACATGTAGCAGATATGGTAAATCAGGTCATATCAAAAAGAATTATCGAACAAGAACAGTTAATCTAGGTGCAAATATAGTTCATGAAAGTAATGCAAATTTGGTCCATGAAACTAACGAAGAAAAAGAGCCAAAATGGGAGAAATGTTTCTCTATTGAAATTATTGATCAATCAAATACTTTAGCCTCCAATGCACAGGGGTCCAATAATGAAAAGGATGATGTCTCCATTAACTATAATAAGGAGTGAATTATTGATTTAGGTTGTTCACATCATGCCATTGGAGATGCTACTCTTCTTTCAGATGTTCAGCCACATAATGGAAAGCGAGCAATCATTACAACTAATAATTCGGTACATCAAGTTCTAAAATAAGGTAAGTCAACCTTGAGGACATGAGCGGTAATGGGGTTTCTCTTATAGATGTTTATCATGTACCTAGACTAGCAAAAAATCTCGCATCAGTTTCACAAACAACAGACAAAGGAAATTATGTTCTTTTTGGTCCAAATAATGTTTTGGTTCTTGCAAATTTTAAAAGCCTGACTGCAGATGTTCTTTTTACAAGGAAGAGGAATGAGTCCTTATATTTTTTATCTACAGTTGATGCTTATATAAAAAAAACAAGCAAAAGTGATATTGCCTCACTTTGGCATGCTCGACTTGGGCATGTTGGCTATCAACTTTTACAACTAATTTCCACTAAGCAGCTACTTCAAAATGTTCTAATTTTAAAGCCAGTACATCAAGATACAATATGTTCTGTAACGACCCGGAAATTCCAGATTGTTAGGAAAGAAGGAAAAAGAAAGAAGAAGGAACAGAATCAAGTCACAAAAACCTCACATTCGCAGCGGAGAAAATATAATATCAAATAAGATAACAGTTTTACAGAGAAGAACTGAACTTATCAAATTACATTTCAGTACATCAGAGTTACATATTTCATAGTCACTGGACAGTTTAAATAACTTGTCCCACATAAACAACAACATAATACAGCGGATACACTTCATACGTTCTCGCCATCCAGCTCGCCTCCTGAGATCCAAAACGTGCTTACCTGAAAATCTGTAATACTCGGTCTGACCCGAGCATTACATCAAAGTAACACGCGGGTTAGGCTGGAAACCAGCGTGAGTAATGGAATACAACATCATAAAACTTGCATAAAACCCCAGGGTAACTCGTATCAATTTTACAAATTCACAGGTTGGTATAGACAACACTTCTTACACACATCGATTTGTAAGTACCAAATTTAGATTAAATGATCCAGTTCATTTAAATCATTCCATTCCAGTCTATTGATTTCACATATCAAATCTGTACAGAATTATTATAGATTACAAATCGAAGTGGTTTCGGGTATTTACTAATACCCGACTCCGGTCTCTTCGAATCCAATGTCATCTAAACCTAAGTTATTCATTTAGATACCATTCATCTTTAATTACCAGATAACACTTTTACACAGCAATTCATAATTGATAGATAATTACATTGACACTGTCCATCAAACATATCATACCATAAAGCAATTTATATTAGAGATATCAACCAATCCAAAGCACTTATCATCATTCAATCATTCATAAGCAAGATGGATCACTTCCATTAATTACATTAATTAATGACCCTCTAATTACTTTTATTAATTGATTATTCTTAAATTTCATTTAATAATTAACTTTTAACTTAATTACATTCATTAATCAACCTTGATTAATCACAATCAGAAATTAACTTCCCTTAATTACTCTATCAATTAAACCAATTATTTGATTAATTATATTAATTAATTCTTTAATTACACTGAGTAATTATCACTTACTTCTTTCCATAAGTAACTATCCTTTAATTACTTCTGCTCAGACGACGGAAATTCTATCGGTTTAGAAAACCGTCGAACGAATTTAAATTTAAAAATAACCGCAAGCGAACGGCGTACTATCGGAGATTGGGTAAATGATTCCGTTGTCGAGAAGTTTAAGAATTTCATCACGCACCGCATCTTTCATTTTTGGATTAAGCCTTCGTTGCGCGTCATGAACAGGCTTGGCATCATCGATTAAATGGATGTGATGTTGAACCAGAGCGGGACTAATTCCTTTTATATCGAAAATCGACCATCCCATTGCTTTCTTATTTTTCGAAAGGATAGAGAGAAGAGAAGCTTCTTGGTCAAGAGAAAGATTGTTAGAAATGATGACAGGACAAGTTTCATTTTCACCTAAGTATGCGTACTTAAGGTGGTCGGGAAGCGGTTTGAGGTCCAACTTTGGAATTTTTCGATCGAAGAATTGGGTTGAGATTCGGACTCAACTGGAAGCGATTCAAAAGGAAGAGTGTATTCAATATCGTTGGGAATTTTGTGAAACAATTTTTCATACTCGGCCTCACGTTCATCGTTAAGATCAAGTGTCTCGTTTTCAACATTTTCGTGAATGGCACTAACTTCCAACATTTGGTCACAAAGTTCAATCGATTGGCTTTCAAGATTGAAAATATTAAGATCCAAAGTCATGTTTCCAAAAGATATTTTCATTGATCCGTTACGACAATTGATTAATGCATTTGAGGTGGCTAAGATTGGTCGGCTTAAAATCAATGGAATTTGAATCGAGGGATTCATCACAGGTTGTGTTTCGAGAACAATAAAGTCAATGGGGAATATAAATTGCCTTACTCGAATGAGCACGTCTTCGATTTCTCCCACGGGCTTCCTAATGGAACGATCGGCAAATTGAAGCGTAACTTTCATGGGTTTGAGCTCACCTAAGCCTAGTTGTTCGTACACGGAGTATGGAATCAAGTTGACACTCGCGCCTAAGTCTATCAAACATTTGTTAGTCGTTTTGTCTCCAATTGTACACGAAATCGTAGGGCAGCCAGGATCTTTGTATTTAACGGGCATGGGTTGGGACAAGACTTCACTCAAACTAGCGGCTAATAAGACTTTTTTAGGCACTTGAGTGTGTCGCTTTTGGGTGCACAAGTCCTTAAGAAATTTCGCGTAAGTGGGGACTTGCTGAACGATGTCAAGAAGCGGAATGTTAACTTTAACTTGCTTAAAAATTTCCAACATCTTTTCCATTTGGTCTGAGTGTTTCTTTGGTCGAAGACGATGTGGAAATGGAACACGAAACTCGGTAGGTGTGTCTACTCAAGTAGAAGAAGAAGAATTTTGATTGTCATTTGGTTTGACGTTTGGCTCCATGTTTTATTCTGAGTTGTTCGTTGTTTTAGAAGTGTTAAGAAAATTTTTCGGTAAATCATTTGGATTAACGACTTGATTATCGATTTGTTTACCAGAACAGAGATTTGTGATAGCATTCAACTGGGTGACGTTGCTAACTTGAACAACATGGGCATGATTTGAATTTCGTTTTGATTTTTGGGATTTGGAAGGGGCTGGCTTGGGAATGTTCCTCGTTCACGTTCACTTACAGACGTGGCTAATTGACTCATTTGCATTTCGAGTTTTGCAATCGATTGGTTTGTGTTTTGCATATATGAAGTCAATAAATTTTGCAAATTGCTGTTTGATTGAAGGTTTTGAGTGGTTGCCTTAGCCAACGTTTCAAGAGTTTTCTCAAGCGAAGTTAAACGTTTATCGTCTTGTGGAGGATGAGCAGAACTTGGTGGAAAATTTGGTTGTTGCGGTTGATTATGAGACGGGCCCGCAAGGTTTGGTTGAAAATTATTGGGCTGAAAGGGAGGATTCAAATGGATTTCGAAATGGTTACCCGTAGGGGCAGGTAACGTGATGCAAGATGGAATAGAAACTCTATCGGGAAAGATTCTATCCATAAGAGTTTGATGGGCATTTTCGTTCGCCATTTCAGGAGAATCGTCTGTTCGGGTTAAACGGTTTGTAGAAGGGTCGCGAGTCCAACGATTCGTTGTTGTGTCACGAGTCCAAGTACTCATGCACAAGTGAAAGTCGAGAACATAAGGGAGTTAGAATTGAGTTTAGGGAATGAAAGAAGATTTGAAAACGTGTTTTTGTTTTTTTTACTTTTTTTTACAAGGAAGAAAACTATTTAACAAGTGAGATTTATTTTCAAAAGAAAAGTTTGATTTGTGTTTTGTTTTTGGTTTTTCCAGTTTTTTTTTTTTATGTTTTTGGTTTTGTATTTTTTTTTTTTTTTTGCTTTTTGAATTTTTAAATATTTACCAAAAGGATTTTTTTAAAAAATGGAAATTGATTTTTGTTTTTGAATTTTCAAATTTTTTCTTTTTGAAAAGATTTTATATTTTTTTGGATTTTTTTTTGATTGAAAATGTTCAAAGGAAAGAGGAAAAAAAGAGAGTTTTTTTTTGAAAAAATCAAGTTAAATTTACAATAATTTTTTTTTTGGATTTTGGATTTTTTTAATTTTTTTAAAATATGCATGAACTAATGCAACTAAATGAATGCAAAGGACTTAATTACAGTTTTCTGTCCTTAGTAGCTCCTAACCCAAAATTGTATAATGACACTTTGTCTTAAATCAACAAAAATATTTCTTAGCCCGGTAACGGACAGGAGTTATCGGTGCACCACGAATCACCGTAGCAATGCAGCCAAAGGTTTAAGTACCTTCAGAGGAGCAACTAGTATAATATTTATGTATCACCGTAATTTTTATGACTGGTTATTACTCTGCCATAGCCTAGACACCAAGAAATAAAATCGTTCAAATAAAACAATTGTGAAGATACAATTAAGCCCTAAGTGAACTCATGACACCCTTAGGTCCAACGTCTAACCTTTATTATTAGTCAAATTCTACGATGAAATGCTTTTGTGGGCTAAGGAAAGGGTGATGAAATCTCTCACCTTATGTGAATTGGGGTATTGCCCTTAGAAAAGAAAACAAGATGAGATGAATGCAAAAGAAGAAATTAAACGTGTATTACAATGCAACTAAAATTAAGTTTGTTTTCTGTTTTTTTTTTTATTTTAAAATTTTTTTAATATATAAATGCAAATGCTAGCAACCAACAATGCAATTCAAATAAAAACAAGGAAAAAGGGTACGATACCATAGCGTGCAGATTATTAGCAATTTTTTTTTAGTGGCAATTTTTTAGCAAGCAAGCAGTTTAGTTTTTGGCAAGCGGACTTCCTTGCAATTTTCTGCTTTGGCAACCTGAAATTAAAACAAGATATATACAATTATTATTATTTTCTTTTGTTTTGGATGAAGAAGGAAAATAAAGCACAACAAAATAATCGAAATCAAAATGAAACACTTGAAACTTCTCCTTCTTTTTTTGTTGGAACTAAAGAGAAGTTGAAACAAAATAAATTCAACAAAATAAAACTAACAAACTACTCTTTTTAAAACAAATTTTTACTACTTCAAAAAACCGAAACAAAATAGCAAATTTAAAACTAACAAAACAAAACAAAACAACAAATTTAAAACTAATAAAACAAAACAAATTCTTACTCAGGCTTCGATACAAACCCGGCCTAAATTAATTCAACCACAATTCCAAAACAAATTCCCAAACGAAATCGTCCAACACCAGGAAAACAAATTCTCAAAATTGAATAATAAAAAATATCTTCATTCGAATTTTGATATGGTTCAAATTGCAGTTGCTCGAGGCGATAGGGTTGGCGATTTGGTGTTTTGGATTGTGGTGATCGAAGTTGCGTTCGATTGGTGGTTGAAGAATCAGTGTTGCAAGTGATTTGACTGTGGTTTGCAGAAATTTGTTGCAGCTGAGTTGGAGGATGATGTAGTTCTCTGGAATTCGAAGGCGGAGATAAAGAATGTGGGAGTGCACAGAGCAGTGGAGTGCACTGATATGCAGTGAACAGTAAATAGAGAAGGGAAATGAACAGTGCACTATTTTGTAAATGCAAATGAAAATAGGAAGAATGCAAATGTAAATGAAAATTGAAATATAATGTAATAAATTTTTTTTTTTTTGAAATAAACTTGTGTATGTAATAAAAAAAAATTTAGAAAAGAGAGAAGAAGGAGGCTTGGAAGCCATTTTTATTTCATAGAATATTGATCTTACACTTTGATCTCTTAATTTCCTAAGTAAAATAAAAGAGTAGAAGGTGATTTTTTCATGTACATAAGAGGGCTATTTATACATGCATAAAACCCTAATTCTATTTTTAGGGAGCTTCCTAAATTTCCCTTTAGGAAGTGTGGCCACCAAGTAACCATTATCCACTAATTAATCCATCATTTATTTTGCACGAAGCTTTAACCTCCACTTAGTTGTCCATTAGCTCCAAATTGTACTTTTAGGCAAGTGGGTGGGGTCCTCCATGTTCATGGCTTGAATTATTTCCCTCTTCTTTCCTTCGTATTCATTTGTGCATGCATATATCTTCATATAAGCCTCTTATATATGCATCCAAATTCTTATCAAAATTATCAAAAAATGTCCAGGTAAAAATTCTTACATTGACACACGCACAAAAATGAACGTTTTGCCCCTGAATGAAGATGAAAATATGATGGTTGGAAATAATTGAATTTTGATTTTAAACATGCTAAAATGCCCAAATATGATGATTATTTAAATAAAAAAATAAAATATGGATGTAAATATATGCACAATTACGTGCATATCAACTTCCCATCGAGTAATTTCCTTTTAATTAATTACATCCAGCAACTAGTTACTTCACTAAGAAATTACACCCCATTAATTACCTTAAATAATTCTACTTAACCCAACATCAAATAATTACCTTTAATTAATTAAACTTAATTAATTAACTAAAATTAACCACATCAGCTTAATTAATTACACAGAGTAACTAATTCCTTTAATTACTTCATTAAGTCGTTATTCATAATAATTCTTTTATATTAAGTAATTAACCTCTAAATTACTTATTACTTAATTACGTCTTAATTGATTAACATTGATTAATCAGTCCTTAATTATTACTTTTAAGTGCATTAAGTAATTAGCCTTGAATTAATTACTCGAATTAATTTAACTTCCACCCATTCACATTAATTACATTTATCCTTAATTAATTACTCAAATTAATTATGCGATAATTACTTTCATTGATTAATTATCCTTTAATTAATCACATCATTAATTAACAAAACTTTGATTCATTTCCTAAATAAATCAATCCTTAGATTGACCAATTCTTATTTAGTTACACTGAGTAATTAATTATTAATTACTTCCATTAAGTAATTATAATTTAAGTAATTAATCCCTAATTACTTGCATTAATTTATCTATAATTTCCAATTAATTAATGTCTAATGGATTTATTGCCCTCAATTAATTAATCTTTAATCAGTAACTAATTGATTTCCCAAATTACTTTATTAATTTAATTAATCATTAATTGTCCAAGAACATAATTTATTTTAAGATAAGCCATTTATCTTACTAATTACTCAATTAACCCATGAATTTAATAAAGTTTATTTTTATCATTTACTTAACTCATATTTAAAATTAGGTTAAGAATAATTTAAGAACTTAACTTGATACATTTAAGTTAAACAAACCTTACCATTCCTTAAACAAAAATAGAACATTTATTTTATAAGAATTAGATTTAAGAAATAATTTAAATTAGATTCATTTAAATTTTTGAATCTTGTCTTTATTAAATTTAAGTCTGTTATCAAAACCCAAGCTCACCTCTCAAATCTCACGGGTAAGACACGAGAACCAATCGTTCTATAATTACTTCGAGTCCCACAATGAACTACACGAGGAAGAACCCGGGATCGCATCATCCTCTCCAACTTAATCGTTGCCAGACACTGGTGCACACGCGTGCACAAGCACCAAAGCTACGACCATCTCCGATCATTGCCGAGGCCACCAGCATGTCATCGACGAACATCTCCATCGATCCCAAACACCTGAGATATGAAACAAACTCGAGAATAAAATTAGGTATACAGGAAACCATCTAGAACTCACTTCCTCGACCAAACTTAGCTTGCCGACGATAACTCCGACCTCCATCATTGTAACGACCCGTTAAATTCGATGATTTTAAATGTGATAATTTAATAGGATTTCTAATTTAATTTAGAATGAAATCCAAATGAATTAAGTAGAAAAGGATTCTCACCTGGATATGGAATTTAATATGAGAAATTTATGAAAATGTTAAATGGTTTTAATGTAATGAAAGATTTTTAACGGTAAATGGGAATAAATTAAGGAATCATATTAGTTCCAGTTAATAGATTACGACTTGAATGATATTCCAATTTAATAAAATCATTTAAATGTTATGATTTGATTTTTATGGAATATGAGAAATACAAATGTAGGGATTTGATTAATATGTATGTTATTTGTTCAGGGTATTGAATAAAATTTGGGAATCAAATTTAAATTAATGATAATAACGTTGATATTAGTTAATAAATAAATTTCAATGCAATGCCCATAAATAAATGAAATGATATATGTAAAATGTATACTAGGTTTTTATCAAATAGAAGGATAGAAAGTAAATATCGGATTTGATTGATGAATAAATATATATTAAATAGTAATGAAATGTAAAGTAAATGGCGATTGTATAAAACAAATGCAATAAGATTTTCTAATAGTAACTGAATGTAGACGTGTGAAATAGAGTTAATGACTATAATTATTGTACTTTACTTATTTTATTAGTTGTCAACGTTAATCTGGAATCAAATTCAATTTATCCCCAAAATTACTGCAGTTAAAGTGGAATAAAATGGTAAATGAAGAAGGTTGGATCCAAATAAGTTGTAACCAAGAAAAATCCCATTTTTAATAAATTATGTGGGAAAAGAAATGAAACCAAAATGAAAATGTGAAAATATAAAATGTAATGAAATTCTAAGTAATAATGACTTTGTTAGTTAAGTGAAAACTGATTTGATATTAAGTTGTAACTGGATAAAAAATCAAATTTATTTGGAATTGATTTGCAATCAATTGAATTTATTGCAATTAAATGGATTCAATATTTAAAATAATTATGTAAATATTTATTTGGAAGAAATTGAAGTTATTTGGGTAATAAGTATTGTAATTGGCTAATTTAGATACTTTAAAGTGAAACGGAAATTATTAACGCAATTGTTTGATTGCAATATTTAATTCATCAAATTGATGATAAAGATTTGTTAGATTTATTTAATAGGAATTTTGGGACATTTAATAGGTAATTGCTGATTTTGAATCGAATTAAAGGGATTACTGAAAACAAAATTTAGCAACTTTTAAACCATTGCAATTGATTTAGAATATAAAGAGTTGTCTATTTAATTGAGTTAAAATTTTGAAATGGCGTTGTTGCAATTAAATGGGAAATAAAACGTTAAGGATAACCAGTATTCAAGATTTACCATCTATTTAGTATATTAATTGTAACTGATAATCAACTGCAATAAATAATAAATAATTATTACGTTAACGTTAATTGAAGTGATATTTGAAATTTAATATTTAGGAATTATGTAAATATAAGTTCAGATGAAATTGGAAATATTTACATATTGAAATATGAATCCAATGATAAATTCTTCTATTTGACAATAATAATGGAAAGTAAATTTAATTAAAATTTTGGAAATTTAATTTATAATTTGGTGAAATTAATGAAATTTGGGGATTTCTAAAATTTTAAATTCGACAAGTTAAATTTTGTTTAAATTAGTATAGGTGATTGAGAAATTTATAATAATAAGAATCGTCAATTGTCAAAAAGAAATGGGAAATTTGATTTAATTGACTAATTGTTAATTTATTTAATTTATATAAAAATAGCCATTTTTGTCACGGACTCGGATTTCGACGAAACTAGGTTCATCGGATCCGTATCAGTGAATTATTATAGGGTTTCAAATTTCGTATCGATCGGACCTGTCGTTTGATCGTACGGACACGAAACGCCTTGAAAATCAATTTACTTAAAAATCAATTTGAAATCAATTTGGAAATTTTGTTTTCAGCATAACTTCTTCATACAATCGAATTTGGATGTGAAACTTTTTCCATCGCGTTCAGAATATTTTAAAATACCTATTTGGATGTATGGGTTTAATAAATTTAGCTCCGGGGTCAGAACGGGCTTTTTGGGCCAACTACCGTTTAGCATGTTCGTAATTCGTGCCCCCTAGCCTTCTTCTATTTGTCTATATATATGTTGTGATAAACCCTAGCCTCCTTTCTATTGTCATTTGGCTGTACGTTCATTTTCTTCATCTCTTCCTCAATGGTTGCAAAACCTAGATCTATCTACAGTTCAAAATCAAAGGTGAAAATTCAAACTCTCCAGAAAAATTATATAAAAATATATGTCATAGTTCTCAGGGTTCGTAATCTGCTGGTGTGATTTGTTCTTCGATTGGAGCTACCGTTCGTCCAGAAAAATTCAAATCATTTTCGGCCTTTCATCATCGCCGTAACAAACTTTGTCAGATCGCCAAACGATTTATGGGTTTTGGAGAGAGTCGAGCGTGCATCGCATCTAGGTGGTCGATCTGTTGGTTCGACGGTCGGATTTGGGTGAAATCTGCAATTAGGGTTTCGGCATGCTTGCTTTGGAGGCGGCGGCGCGGCAACCTGAGAGGGAGTGAAGGGTACAGGCGGGTTCGGCTCGTCGAGGGAGTGATGATGGTAGTGCTCGGCGGCTTCCCAGGTGGCCGTAGGCGAGCGGAAGTGCAGTCAAACGTCTCGGTCAAAGGCCGTGTATTTTGGGTTCGTGAGTTGTCCAGGGCGCGTGGGAGAGATGATCTCGGCTGACGTGGCTCTGTTTTGGTTTGTTTTATTTTTAATGTTATTTTTGATTTTTAAATCGTTTTATCGAATAACTTTCGCATACGAACTGTGTTTCACACGAAATTTTTTCCGTTAGGATCGTAATTAAATTTCGGATCTGATGACGCTGATTTGGATGAAGTTGGACACCGTCGAATTTTTGAGTTTAAATTGAATTTAAATTCTATTTAAATTCCAAAGATGAGTGTTTTAACCCACTCACAACTTCTAAAAGTTTTTATGTTTGTTAAATTTTTTTTAGATATGAGTAGAAATTTATTTATGACTGTTTGGCATGTTTTATTCATCATATCTGTTAAATCGCATTCATTTAATATAACTGTTCATTTAATTTTATTACTGCATATAGATTGACAGTTATAGTTATTTATTTGCATATAAACTGTTAGTTTAATAGTTGTTAAATTTTATTTTTAAATATAACTGCCAGTTATTACCTGTTATATATTATCAGATATATATTGATATTGATTTATTATTGGATGATGATTGTGATTTGGATGATGGATGATTTTGATGAATGGATGTTTTATTGTATATCATTAAACTGCAAGTTATCATGAATTTTTCATTTCATTCGGGATTGTGGTTTGAAATGATATACAACCGCAAAATTTTATTTTTAAATTGCGGATTGAAATGATAAATATCTGTATCACTTGACCATAGGATAGAAATTTTTATACAGACACCGTGGTCTATATATAAAATATTTTAAAGTGATTTCTATGGTTTGTATGGAATACGGTTTATAATTTTTAATTTTGATATTTTCTTCTATATATATATACATATGAAGCTAGAGATTTTGAATTTAAGCTGTGTATAAATCTCTTAAATAAAAAAATGGAAAAATTGAGAAAAATGGAGTTTGATAATTATATCATATGTTTAATGTTTAAGTTTGGAAATTTAAGATATGATATTTATAACCGGACTTTTCCAAGATAATTAAAAATGAATATGTTAGTATAAATTAAATTTAAGAAAATATTTAATTGTTAGAAATTGGAGTTTTATGGATTTTATGTAAATATTCAAGACTAAATAATAGTACGTTTAATTTGCTGAAAGGAAAAATTTCCAACTTTAGTTTTGAAATATTAATACTCCAAATGGATATATATATATATATATATATATATATATATATATAGAAATCGAAGTGGTTTTGGAACTTGAAAGTGATATTTAAATTTTGGTTTAGACTTTAATAAAGAAATATATTTGTAAAGCCATGGAAATTATTTTCTTTACAAAGTAACCTTAAAGTTAAACCATTTATTCTATATGCCGTTGAATATCCAACCATTCAAGTTTTAGAAGTTATGGTTTTAAAAGTATGAATTGTGAAATATTATGTTTTGAAAGTATAATTCAAATGTTTGGTTTCCAGATATTTTAAATTTTAAACCAGTATGATTTTGGAAAAGGATTATATTTGAGATAAAATGATATCATATTATTTTGGGTTTTAATTTGATATCGTATGGGAAATTTTATTCTGGTTTTAAAGTATAAACTATTTTTAAATGACCACGGTGTTATAATAACGATGGGTTGGCAAAGAGACCGGGATCGGATGTGGACATACTCTCTGTCGATACCGAAAACCACTTTGACTAACCATGTACGCGGTGGAGATTCCAGAATGAAGTAGGTTGGTGGCGACGTTTCCTGTAAGGTAAATACGTGGACCCAACTCCCGTGAGTTGGCATAAGGTGGCTAAAACAGGAGCGATTCTCGGGCCAATGAGGTCATTCCTTTGATCGAACGCACTCCTTCGATACTATACTCTGACTTTGGATTGATTCGGTGGCCACTATTGATTTCTTTGATTTGGGGGTGTTAGTTCGAGGTGGGCGGTAGCTGTGGCTATGCGTTACCACCAGCCCGGATAGCAATTGGTATATCTACCCTGGCATTGCCTAGTTGTGCCGTGTCACCTACCCTAGCGTGCCTTATACGATTTTGGCTTTGTACCATACCTATGGAGTGCCCTCTGACGACGCCCAGTACGGGGGAGATTACGGTACTGTATAGACTATGGGAATATATTCTGTGTTAAGGGCTATATGGGTAACCCCTTAACGCTATTTAAAAGTAAGTTTATTTTACAATTAGACACTATTATAATAGCGCAATATACTATATAGTAAATAGTTTAACGGATCCTTAGGAGATGTAAATCCCGAGCATCTCTTGAGTTACTGCACTCATATTTATTTCTGTTAATTTAACTCACATAAGATCTTTTACTTCTCACTCGAGTGTTTTTGTCTTTTCAAATTCGCTCGGGTCAGTCCGAGCGTTTCAGGATTTGAAGATTTAGCTTTGGAGGACGAAGACGAAGATTTGTATTATTATTATTTATACTAGTGCACTACACACTGTTCCGCTGCATTGATATTTTGGTATGTGAACTCTGATAATTATTATATAAAGAAGAAGCAAATGTTTTGTAAACAGTTATATAAACTGTATATTTTATTATTATATTTTGTCCTTCCGCTGTGAGATTCTAATTTGTTTTATTTCTTCTCTATTTTCTTATTTACCCCATAACAATCCGCCCTTCCGTATGGTTTGAATTGGCACGTGTGTCTGTTTAAATCGTGCGAATAGGCGGGACGTTACAGTTGGTATCAGAGCTTTGGTTTAGCGATAAACCATAGCTTTGTGGGGTTTGACTCTTTGTTAATAGGGTAGTAATACCCCATGGGAGTCGTTGAGTGTATATATATGAGAGGGCGTATTTGTTAGTGTTATAAAAAGATTTTGATATTGTGTTAATCTGTTTCGTTTTGCATTTATAAATTCTGGTTGGTGCATGGGACGCTATGACATCAATAGGGATTTCTAAACACTTAATAGGACAGACCGACATAATATTTGTTTTAAATATAGGTAAATGAAATAATTTTGCCTATTATATCTTCTATATATATAAAATAAATTTTCCAAAAGATATATATATTTGGTTGCAATAGATTGGTTGTTGGGAATGAAATTTTAAATAATAGGTAAAATAAGATTGAAATTTAAAATCAATGAAATTTGGAAATTTTAGGACGTAAGTCCGGGATTTTGAAAATTTGTTTTCAAAGGATTTTGAAGTATAATAATATTGTTATAATATTTTCCAATATAAATATTTCATTTTAATTCGGAAGAATTGTTTTAAAAGAAGATTTTGGAGAAAATAAGTTTTGTACTTTCCTCTCTGTCGCTGGAAAATAATTTCGGTCATGGCGGCCGCATCATCGACTTTTATTTTCGAGTTTCGAAGAGGAAAGGACCCTGTAGAAATTTCCATTGCAGATTTATTTTGAAATTATCTAAAATTTTAATTGTTTTAAATATAATTGGAGATATATAAGTTGTAAGAAATTATTTATCTATTATTCTTAAAATATTTGAAATTTGACCCGGTATTTAGTTCTTAAATTTCCATTAATTAATTGTTTAAAATTATTTTAGTGAAATTAAAGGTAAGTATTATAAATAGGTGATCTTAAACTTAAGTAAATAAAACGAAATTCTTTAATAAATAAGGATTGATGTGTATGGTTGTAAAATTTAGTATGACTTAAATGCTACTAGTTGAATAAAATGGAAAGTAGGTAATATAAATAAATGACTGTAAACCCTAGGTAATAAATTTATAAAATCCTTTATTTATAAGAATGGAGGTTATAAGGTTAAGAATTTAAGTGTAATTAAAAAGGGTTACTGTAATTAAATATAATAGAATGTAAGCATTTAATAAATGATTGAATTTGAAGAAGTACATTAAATGTAATACCAATAAAAGAGACTTACATAACCTGAATAAACAAAAATGAATAATGGTAAGTAATAAGTAGAAATAAGGAAACAACCATTGAATGAGAAATAAAAATTTGAAGTTGTTAGATATAAATGTATATTATAAAAGGATAATTTATGTGGTATAAATTGCAAACTTAAGAAAAAGGGTTTAAGAAAATAAAAGATAAACTGTTATATGAATGAAAAGATCAAACAGCTAATGTATGAAATAAAAATTTATAATGAGTAAATTGATTGGTTGGTTGAATTGTTATTGTTTGATTTATGGTTTGGTCGGGTAAGGAATTTGAAGTAGTTGGATGAATAAATAATCTATTCTGTCTCATCTAAGACTGTTGAGTAAATGATGCACTGGATAGTTATTTTTCATTCCGTACCATTTCAAGCTTTGAACCCGAGCAACTATTTGATTGTTGTTATATGGTTGTTTATATTTGTTGGGTATGCTGTTTGTTGAAATGGATGGTTGTTGGATTGATTTGATTGTTAGTGATTGAAACCACTTAGAGATTATTTGAAAATGTTATCCAAACTTTATTTATTTAAGTACATAAAGATATAATGATGATAAAATGGGTATATTTCATTTAAGTAAATTAATTTAGTAAATTATTGTTTATAAATTAATATTTGAAATAAGATATACTGTTTTTTTTATTCTTTCTTTTCCCTTCTTTTTCCTTTTCGGGGACGAAAAGTTTTGAGTGGGGGAGAGTGTAACGACCTGTTAAATTCGATGATTTTAAATGTGATAATTTAATAGGATTTCTAATTTAATTTAGAATGAAATCCAAATGAATTAAGTAGAAAAGGATTCTCACCTGGATATGGAATTTAATATGAGAAATTTATGAAAATGTTAAATGGTTTTAATGCAATGAAAAAATTTTAACAGTAAATGGGAATAAATTAAGGAATCATATTAGTTCCAGTTGATAGATTACGACTTGAATGAGATTCCAATTTAATAAAATCATTTAAATGTTATGATTTGATTTTTATGGAATATGAGAAATACAAATGTAGGGATTTGATTAATATGTATGTTATTTGTTCATGGTATTGAATAAAATTAGGAATCAAATTTTAATTAATGATAATAACGTTGATATTAGTTAATAAATAAATTTCAATGCAATGCCCATAAATAAATGAAATGATATATGTAAAATGTATACTAGGTTTTTATCAAATAGAAGGATAGAAAGTAAATATCGGATTTGATTGATGAATAAATATATATTAAATAGTAATGAAATGTAAAGTAAATGGCGATTGTATAAAACCAATGCAATAAGATTTTCTAATAGTAACTGAATGTAGACGTGTGAAATAGAGTTAATGACTATAATTATTGTACTTTACTTATTTTATTAGTTGTCAATGTTAATCTGGAATCAAATTCAATTTATCCCCAAAATTACTGCAGTTAAAGTGGAATAAATTGGTAAATGAAGAAGGTTGGATCCAAATAAGTTGTAACCAAGAAAAATCCCATTTTTAATAAACTATGTGGGAAAAGAAATGAAACCAAAATGAAAATGTGAAAATATAAAATGTAATGAAATTCTAAGTAATAATGACTTTGTTAGTTAAGTGAAAACTGATTTGATATTAAGTTGTAACTGGATAAAAAATCAAATTGATTTGGAATTGATTTGCAATCAGTTGAATTTATTGCAATTAAATGGATTCAATATTTAAAATAATTATGTAAATATTTATTTGGAAGAAATTGAAGTTATTTGGGTAATAAGTATTGTAATTGGCTAATTTAGATACTTTAAAGTGAAACAGAAATTATTAACGCAATAGTTTGATTGCAATATTTAATTCATCAAATTGATGATAAAGATTTGTTAGATTTATTTAATAGGAATTTTGGGACATTTAATAGGTAATTGCTGATTTTGAATCGAATTAAAGGGATTACTGAAAACAAAATTTAGCAACTTTTAAACCATTGCAATTGATTTAGAATATAAAGAGTTGTCTATTTAATTGAGTTAAGGATTTGAAATGGCATTGTTGCAATTAAATGGGAAATAAAACGTTAAGGATAACCAGTATTCAAGATTTACCATCTATTTAGTATATTAATTGTAACTGATAATCAACTGCAATAAATAATAAATAATTATTACGTTAACGTTAATTGAAGTGATATTTGAAATTTAATATTTAGGAATTATGTAAATATAAGTTCAGATGAAATTGGAAATATTTACATATTGAAATATGAATCCAATGATAAATTCTTCTATTTGACAATAATAATGGAAAGTAAATTTAATTAAAATTTTGGAAATTTAATTTATAATTTGGTGAAATTAATGAAATTTGGGGATTT
Source organism: Allium cepa (assembly GCA_030765085.1). Classification (NCBI taxonomy): domain Eukaryota; kingdom Viridiplantae; phylum Streptophyta; class Magnoliopsida; order Asparagales; family Amaryllidaceae; genus Allium; species Allium cepa. The sequence goes on along the minus strand of CM060938.1, from coordinate 703,520,796 downwards.
CTAAAATTTTAAATTCGACAAGTTAAATTTTGTTTAAATTAGTATAGGTGATTGAGAAATTTATAATAATAAGAATCGTCAATTATCAAAAAGAAATGGGAAATTTGATTTAATTGACTAATTGTTAATTTATTTAATCTATATAAAAATAGCCATTTTTGTCACGGACTCGGATTTCGACGAAACCAGGTTCATCGGATCCGTTTCAGTGAATTATTGTAGGGTTTCAAATTTCGTATCGATCGGACCTGTCGTTTGATCGTACGGACGTGAAACGCCTTGAAAATCAATTTACTTAAAAATCAATTTGAAATCGATTTGGAAATTTTGTTTTCAACATAACTCTTCATACGATCGAATTTGGACGTGAAACTTTTTCCATCGCGTTCAGAATATTTTAAAATACCTATTTGGATGTATGGGTTTAATAAATTTAGCTCCGGGGTCAGAACGGGCTTTTTGGGCCAACTACCGTTTAGCACGTTCGTAATTCGTGCCCCCTAGCCTTCTTCTATTTGTCTATATATATGTTGTGATAAACCCTAGCCTCCTTTCTATTGTCATTTGGCTGTACGTTCATTTTCTTCATCTCTTTCACTTCCTCAATGGTTGCAAAACCTAGATCTATCTACAGTTCAAAATCAAAGGTGAAAATTCAAACTCTCCAGAAAAATTCCATAAAAGTATATGTCATAGTTCTCAGGGTTCGTAATCTGCTGGTGTGATTTGTTCTTCGATTGGAGCTACCGTTCGTCCAGAAAAATTCAAATCATTTTCGGCCTTTCATCATCGCCGTAACAAACTTTGTCAGATCGCCAAACGATTTCTGGGTTTTGGAGAGAGTCGAGCGTGCATCGCATCTAGGTGGTCGATCTGGTGGTTCGACGGTCGGATTTGGATGAAATCTGCAATTAGGGTTTCGGCATGCTTGCTTTGGAGGCGGCGGCGCGGCAACCGGAGAAGGAGTGAAGGGTTCAGGCGGGTTCGGCTCGTCGAGGGAGTGATGATGGTAGTGCTCGGCGGCTTCCCAGGTGGCCGTAGGCGAGCGGAAGTGCAGTCAAACGTCTCGGTCAAAGGCCGTGTATTTTGGGTTCGTGAGTTGTCCAGGGCGCGTGGGAGAGATGATCTCGGCTGACGTGGCTCTGTTTTGGTTTTTTATTTTTAATGTTATTTTTGATTTTCAAATCGTTTTATCGAATAACTTTCGCATACGAACTCTGTTTCACACGAAATTTTTTCCGTTAGGATCGTAATTAGATTTCGGATCTGATGACGCTGATTTGGATGAAGTTGGAGACCGTTGAATTTTTGAGTTTAAATTGAATTTAAATTCGATTTAAATTCCAAAGGTGAGTGTTTTAACCCACTCACAACTTCTAAAAGTTTTTATGTTTGTTAAATTTATTTTAGATATGAGTAGAAATTTATTTATGACTGTTTGGCATGTTTTATTCATCATATCTGTTAAATCGCATTCATTTAATATAACTGTTCATTTAATTTTATTACTGCATATAGATTGACAGTTATAGTTATTTATTTGCATATAAACTGTTAGTTTAATAGTTGTTAAATTTTATTTTTAAATATATCTGCCAGTTATTACCTGTTATATATTATCAGATATATATTGATATTGATTTATTATTGGATTATGATTGTGATTTGGATGATGGATGATTTTGATGAATGGATGTTTTATTGTATATCATTAAACTGCAAGTTATCATGCATTTTTCATTTCATTCGGGATTGTGGTTTGAAATGATATACAACCGCAAAATTTTATTTTTAAATTGCGGATTGAAATGATAAATATCCGTATCACTTGACCATAGGATAGAAATTTTTATACAGACACCGTGGTCTATATATAAAATATTTTAAAGTGATTTCTATGGTTTGTATGGAATACGGTTTATAATTTTTAATTTTGATATTTTCTTCTATATATATACACATATGAAGTTAGAGATTTTGAATTTAAGCTGTGTATAAATCTCTTAAATAAAAAAATGGAAAAATTGATAAAAATGGAGTTTGATAATTATATCATATGTTTAATGTTTAAGTTTGGAAATTTAAGATATGATATTTATAACCGGACTTTTCCAAGATAATTAAAAATGAATATGTTAGTATAAATTAAATTTAAGAAAATATTTAATTGTTAGAAATTGGAGTTTTATGGATTTTATGTAAATATTCAAGACTAAATAATAGTACGTTTAATTTGCTGAAAGAAAAAATTTCCAACTTTAGTTTTGAAATATTAATACTCCAAATGGATATATATATGTATATAGAAATCGAAGTGGTTTTGGAACTTGAAAGTGATATTTAAATTTTGGTTTAGACTTTAATAAAGAAATATTTTAGTAAAGCCATGGAAATTATTTTCTTTACAAAGTAACCTTAAAGTTAAACCATTTATTCTACATGCCGTTGAATATCCAAACCATTCAAGTTTTAGAAGTTATGGTTTTAAAAGTATGAATTCTGAAATATTATGTTTTGAAAGTATAATTCAAATGTTTGGTTTCCAGATATTTTAAATTTTAAACCAGTATGATTTTGGAAAAGGATTATATTTGAGATAAAATGATATCATATTATTTTGGGTTTTAATTTGATATCGTATGGGAAATTTTATTCTGGTTTTAAAGTATAAACTATTTTTGAATGACCGCGGTGTTATAATAACGATGGGTTGGCAAAGAGACCGGGATCGGATATGGACATACTCTCTGTCGATACCGAAAACCACTTTGACTAACCGTGTACGCGGTGGAGATTCCAGAATGAAGTAGGTTGGTGGTGACGTTTCCTGTAAGGTAAATACGTGGACCCAACTCCCGTGAGTTGGCATAAGGTGGCTAAAACAGGAGCGATTCTCGGGCCAATGAGGTCATTCCCTGATCGAACGCACTCCTTCGATACTATACTCTGACTTTGGATTGATTCGGTGGCCACTATTGATTTCTTTGATTTGGGGGTGTTAGTTCGAGGTGGGCGGTAGCTGCGGCTATGCGTTACCACCAGCCCGGATAGCAATTGGTATATCTACCCTGGCATTGCCTAGTTGTGCCGTGTCACCTACCCTAGCGCACCTTATACGATTTTGGCTTTGTGCCATACCTATGGAGTGCCCTCTGACGACGCCCAATACGGGGGAGATTACGGTACTATATGGACTATGGGAATATATTCTGTGTTAAGGGCTATATGGGTAACCCCTTAACGCTATTTAAAAGTAAGTTTATTTTACAATTAGACACTATTATAATAGCGCAATATACTATATATTAAATAGTTTAACGGATCCTTAGGAGATGTAAATCCCAAGCATCTCTTGAGTTACTGCACTCATATTTATTTCTGTTAATTTAACTCACATAAGATCTTTTAGTTCTGGCTCAAATGTTTTTGTCTTTTCAAATTCGCTCGGGTCAGTCCGAGCGTTTCAGGATTTGAAGATTTAGCTTTGGAGGGCGAAGACGAAGATTTGTATTATTATTATTTATACTAGTGCACTACACACTGTTCCGCTGCATTGATATTTTGGTATGTGAACTCTGATAATTATTATATAAAGAAGAAGCAAATGTTTTGTAAACAGTTATATAAACTGTATATTTTATTATTATATTTTGTCCTTCCGCTGTGAGATTCTAATTTGTTTTATTTCTTCTCTGTTTTCTTATTTACCCCATAACAATCCGCCCTTCCGTATGGTTTGAATTGGCACGTGTGTCTGTTTAAATCGTGCGAATAGGCGGGACGTTACAATCATCCATACCACCAAGACCCTAACTTCATCTGACCCTCCTCTGGCCTTTCCCCCATGACTGATCATACTCGATCCAACAACGACGCCACACTAGCCACGGAAACAACCCCATCTCAAACCTGGGTCTAAACCCTAGTTTAACCAAACGCCTCTGCCATGTTGAAAAATAAATTCACCTGGCATTTTTTGTCAGATCTCTGATCCTTTAGCTAGCTTTAGTGGAAACCCGGATCCTCCACATCGCTGCGATCACACGAAATTGCTCAAACTTACCTTACTGGTCAACCCCAAAATACAAACCTGATTCTAACCTAAAAATTGTGATGCAATTCTTAAAATTCATGGATTTTGATGATGATTAAGATCATATAAGTGAAATGTGGAATTATGGTTCTTGGATTTTAACAAATCTTAAATTTCTACTGTAAATTTCTTGATTTACAGTGATAAAACTTGTTTTACTTAAATAATTTTTTTAGATCTTGATTCACGTTCAAAAAATCCTAGTTTGCTTAAAAATCAAAGACTATCAGAGATCAGTTAGAGAGAAATTTGAATTTATTTACTTGTTCTAAAATTCTGTAACCTGGAACAGAACGAATCAAACATATCAGACATGCACCATTTATATTTGCATGTTTTAAACATGCATGCTAAAATTTCATCCATGCAACCAATTTGCCACGGCACCTAACTAAATACGTTCATCTTTAGCAACAAATTAAACAAGAGTTAGATTGTTTACTCACCTTTATACAGCTTGAACAAAAAACAGAGAGCTCTGATCTGAATTGTCTTTGTGCAAAACTGAAACTTATTTGATTTGCTTGATGTTGTTCTTCCAGGTCGCATGCTTGAGGAAATTACAGTTTGATATTGAAAAAGTTAAAGTTTTGAAAAGATTACAGAGCTTTGGCTTATTTGAGGAAGTGATAACATGATTGCTTGCAAATCTCAGGTTTAAAGCTGTTTACAGATTTGAATTGTTTGATGGGTTTTCATGCTTATCGAAACTTTGATTTAAGAATGGTTTCAGATTTGATTCTGGCTTTGGAAGAATGGTGTATCAAAGAGGAATTTCTCTCTTTGTTTTAATAAGTTGAGAAAAAATAAAAAAAAATAGAAAAATGAAGAAGATAGTTTATATAGATGTAAATTGGAATTTTTTAGAATTAAGGAAAACAAAAATAATTTAACACTTGTCTCAGTTACTAACACTTGTCATTACTAGTTTTTAATTAACTTACATGTGTTTTTATCATGGTTTAAAGAGTTACACTTGTATTCTTTTTATTTCATTTATTTTTAAAAGCATTTTAAATTAATTTTCCTAATTAATGAATACAATTGTAAATTAATAAATCCTTTTCTAAATTTATATATAAATTTTAAATTCAATTTAACACAAATATATATATATATGAATAATATCAAATTTATTTGTTTAATCTATAAATTAGTATTTTCGATATTTTAAATCAAATAATTATACAATTATCTGATGCCAAAGAAATCCGGGTTATCACATTCCTTCCCCCTTTGAATCTTTTCGTCCTCGAAAACAATCGAAGCCAGAATTTTATTAAAATGCTTATTATTAGAAAAATTATTCTTTGATCACTTTTAAAGCACTTTTAAAATCTACCTAATATTATAAATAGTTTTTATAAAAATACTTTTTATAACTCGACGTTTCAACCAGTCCATCCTTGTTCTTACAGAAATTCGGTCATACGTTGATCAGGCGTGGGACTGAAAATCTATAAGTACTTGGCAAACCTGTTTTCAACATCCAGTGAAAATACTGAGAAAACATTTTATTGAAAATATAGAAAACATTCTTAAAAATATAGGAAATATCTTTGGTGAGAATGCTCTGGAAATCATCACTCCCATCCATGGTCGCAATTACATCCTGGGTTATGTTGCCATCGCAGCAAAAGTCCATATAACTGTAAGCACTCCGTGCCCCTCAATTATGCTATGGAACACATAAAAGACCGCAGTTACATTCCAGGGTTACGTTGCCATCACAGCAAAAGTCCATGTAATTGTTGGCTCTCAACGGCACACACGATTTTCGCTGTCAAAATGAAACTTCTCCACTCCTACATAGGTCGCAGTCTACCGATATAAAATCAAACGCAGACTGTTGCCTCTCAGCGGCACACACGACTTCCGCTATGTTACCATAGGTCACAGTCTACCGATATAAAATCAAACGCAGACTGTTGGCTATCGGCGGCACACACGACTTTCGCTATGGTACACACTACTCATAATCCCCAGGAACTAGTTTTGTCCGGACTCCTCACATGATCATCTTTAGAACCCCCTTTAGGGCTCAAGGCAGCACCACTCGGTGGCACTCCTTAGAAGTTCATTTCAAGGGAGCGTCTTTTTCCCCAGAGCCATCATCAAAACATTTTACACTATACACATATAGTATCTTTCAAATCATGCACCTAGTATGATCTCATACAAGGCTCCTTTACAAAATCGATTATCCCAAAATCAATCATTTTCAAAATAGGCTTTCCAAATTTCAATATTGATTTTACCCAAAAATTAAAAGCCATTCCAAATCCAAAGGTTCCCAAAACCTTTTCTAAAATCCTCATAAGATCCTTTACATATATAGATATATATAATCCTTGATAAAATCTTTGGATCATTTCAAACTTGTATAAAATTCCTTTTATACTTCAAACACTTTCAAAATCCTTTTCTTCCAGCAATAGATTCAACAAGGGGAAAATTTATCTTATATAACAAAAATACATAACTTTGTTTATTCCAAATCAAATATTTAAATTTTATTTCCCACTTCCTTTCTTTATAAAGTAAACCTCTAATCATGGAAATGTTTGATTTCCATTTTACTTCATTGCATATTTCACAAAATATACCTTTCATTTTAAAATTCATTTCACATTTCTTATCCTCAATTTCCCAGTATCAATCTTATTCAATCCCGTACAATGTAAACATATCATCCATATGTTATACCAATCTGATCGCTCATTCGATCACACAATTTCACTTCTGAACTAGTATCGTCCAACCGACTTCCTAGAGCGGACACAGATCTGGTTTCCTGAGTAGAAACCGTCATTCTCCTTGCATAGCCATAACTATGATAGAGAATATCCAGAACCAATCAACAATCCATATCCAGATTCGCCGTCGAAAATCGAGTGAAAAATCCCATCTTGGATCGATATACTATCTCAAAATTGTATGCTCGAAATCTGGATCAAACCACTATGTGAATAGAATAATATATGTACATCCTACGTATTTATCCTTATTAGTTATTAGCCAAATCAATCCTTTTTTTTCACATTCACTTTGATTTTCATTCACTTACTAACAACTGCTTAAATCCTCATTCGGATTATCATTTCAATTCTAATTGGGTATTTAATCGTAAACAGTTTAAACTCTATCCAGTTTAAATTTATAAATTGGCTTGAAAAGTTCAAAATAGATAAATAGCAGAAAAATAATTATTAGTTTGTAAAATAGCTATAAATTAGTTAAGTAATTGTAAAATAGTTGAAAAATAGTCAAATAGTTATAGAAATTTTAAATAATTGCAAAATAGTTGTAAAATAGTAATTAGTTATAAAGTAGTTGAAAAACAGTAATTAGTTATTAAAGCAGTTGAAAAATTATTAAATAGTTCCAAAAATAATTTAAAACAAGTATAAGATAGTTTTAGGTTTTAAAAAGAAAAGTTGTATAGTAAATAATTTAGAAAAATAGATTTATATTAAAACAATTCATTTTGGAAATAATCCAGAGTCAAACTGTTCAATTTCTAACTTCCATTTCCCATCATAATTCCAATCAATTCAAATAAATTTCTGATTGAGCCAAATTAAATTTTCAATTTATTTCAACTCCGGTTTGAATTTAATCCCAATTCTAGTTGAATTATCCTTGATTCTTTCCAAATTCAAATCAAATTCCATTTGAATTTTAAACTATTCAACCAAAATCACAAATCCAAGTTATTTTTTAAATCAAATTTCAATTTGAACTAATTTCAAAACCAATCTCACTTTAAATCATCTCGAATTATATAAATTCAAGTTAAATTTCAAGTGTTGTTTATCCTCTTAGACCAAATTATCCTTTATTTAAAGTTTTTAAACAATTTAATTCCGAGCCCAATTTCAAAATTCCATTTTAAGTTATCTTTACTTAACTCATTACAAGGTTCAAGTAAGAGTTTCAAACAATTTTAATTTACAAATTCATTTCTTAACATTCAAATCTTAAGTTCAAAGGAATTCCATATCCTTAATTTTAAATTTAAGTTAAATTTAACAAATCAATTCACATTTCATAAATTGTTTGTAACAATGGAATGGTATGAGGATGAATAAACATCCAAATTTTATCCAACACCAATTATTTCAATTTCCAGATCTCAAACCCTTTTTGACATCACCCATAACTCCCATTATAAATCAACCATTTAACTTTCCAAGTTAAATCCTAATTTCATTATGAAATTTACAATTCAGGTTGCTCATTCCAAACTTATTTAACTTCCTTCAAGTTAAATCCAATTTAATACTTTTACCCATACTCAAATTTGAATTCTCCAATTCAAATTTCAAAATTCTTTCACACTTATAAGTTCAATCACTTTAGTTTTTATATCATACTTTAGGGAGAGTCAAAACTCAACATCTTAGAGTTTATTTTCAAATCATTTTTAATATTATGTATATCCACACATATACATATTTACTTCTTGGCCCACTAAGACAAAATTTTAAAATTTAAACCACCTTTGGTTTTAATTCAAAACAAATTTCCTTTAACATTTTGAAACCAATTCAAATGTTTAAATTTAGAATTCAAAACTTCACAATTTGAAATCCATTTTAATTTACAACCTTTCAAATTTACAAACTGCTCTCTTTAAATGGTTACTTCCTTATAACATTTTATTGTTTATTAGAAAACAATCATCTCATTATTAAACACAATAACCATTCTATTTCTCTGGTTTGAAACCAATTCTAATTCATCTTATTTTGAAATTGTTTCCTCAAGTTCAAAATTTAGTTTCAGTTTGAATCCATTTCAAACTTATCTTTAATTTAATTTCAATTTGGTTGTATTTCTGTTACCACTTAATTTAATTCTAATAATTTAACAACCAATTACCTTAATATTTATTAGAAAGAAATATTTCTATATATATCAAAATATATTCTTATAAAATCATTTATAATCTTTATATAAGAAAATAACAAGTACGCTCTCACATATATACACACACACTCAACTCATTTTAGGGTACCATTCTCCCTATCCTTAATAAGTAGTCCCACCAGAGCCAAGGTTCTCGCTTAACCTTCTGCTCTGATACTAAATGTAACGACCCGAAAAATCCAGATTGTTAGGAAAGAAGGAAAAGAAAGAAGAAGAAACTGAATCAAGTCACGGAAACCTCACATTCGCAACTAAGAAAATATAATATCAAATAAAATAACAGTTTTACAGAGAAGAACTGAACTTATCAAATTACATTTCAATACATCAGAGTTACATATTTCACAGTCACTGGACAGTTAAAATAACTTGTCCCAGATAAACAACATAATACAACGGATACACTTCATACGTTTTCGCCATCCAGCTCGCCTCCTAAGATCCAAAACGTGCTTATCTGAAAATCTGTAATACTCAGTCTGACCCGAGCATTACATCAAAGTAACACGCGGGTCAGGCTGGAAACCAACGTGAGTAATGGAATACAACATCATAAAACTTGCATAAAACCCCAGGGTAACTCGTATCAATTTTACAAATTCACAGGTTCGTATAGACGACACTTCTTACACACATAAATTTCTAAGTACCAAATTTATATTAAATGATCCAGTTCACTTAAATCATTCCATTCCATTCTATTGATTTCACATATCAAATCCGCACAGAATTATTATAGATTGCAAATCGAAGTGGTTACAGGTACATACTAATGCCCGACTCCGATCTCTTCGAATCCAATGTCATCTAAACCTATGTTATTCATTTAGATACCATTCATCTTTAATTACCGGATAACACTTTTACACAGCAATTCATAATTGATAGATAATTACATTAACACTGTCCATCAAACATATCATATCATAAAGCAATTTATATCAGAGATATCAACCAATCCAAAGCACTTATCATCATTCAATCATTCAAAAGCAAGATGGATCACTTCCATTAATTACATTACTTAATGACCCTCTAATTACTTTTACTAGTTGATTATTCTTAAATTTCATTTAATAATTAACTTTTAACTTAATTACATTCATTAATCAACCTTGATTAATCACAATCAGAAATTAACTTCCCTTAATTACTCTATCAATTAAACTAATTATTTAATTAATTCTTTAATTACACTGAGTAATTATCACTTACTTCTTTCCAAAAGTAATTATCCTTTAATTACTTCCCATCGAGTAATTTCCTTTTAATTAATTACATCCAGCAACTAATTACTTCACTAAGAAATTACACCCCATTAATTACCTTAAGTAATTCTACTTAACCCAACATCAAATGATTACTTTAATTAATTAAACTTAATTAATTAACTAAAATTAACCACATCAACTTAATTAATTACACAGAGTAACTAATTCCTTTAACTACTTCATTAAGTTATTATTCATAATAATTCTTTTACATTGAGTAATTAACCTCTAAATTACTTATTACTTAATTATTTCTTAGTTGATTAACATTGATTAATCAATCCTTAATTATTACTTTTAAGTGCATTATGTAATTAGCCTTTAATTAATTACTCAAACTAATTTAACTTCCACCCATTCACATTAATTACATTTATCCTTAATTAATTACTCAAATTAATTATGCGATAATTACTTTCATTGATTAATTATCCTTTAATTAATCACATTCATTAATTAACAAAACTTTGACTCATTTCCTAAATAAATCAATCCTTAGATTGACCAATTCTTATTTAGTTACACAAAGTAATTAATTCTTAATTACTTCCATTAAGTAATTATCATTTAGGTAATTAATCCCTAATTGCGTGCATTAATTTATCTCTAATTTCCAATTAATTAATCTCTAATGGATTTATTACCCTCAATTAATTAATCTTTAATCAGTAACTAATTGATTTCCCTAATTACTTCATTAATTTAATTAATCGTTAATTATCCAAGAACATAATTTATTTTAAGATAAGCCATTTATCTTATTAATTACTCAATTAACACATGAATTTAGTACACTTTATTTTTATCATTTACTTAACTCATATTTAAAATTAGGTTAAGAATAATTTAAGAACTTAACTTGATACATTTAAGTTAAACGAACCTTACCATTCCTTAAACCAAAATAGAACATTTATTTTATAAGAATTAGATTTAAGAAATAATTTAAATTAGATACATTTAAATTTTTGAATCTTGCCTTTATTAAATTTAAGTCTGTTATAAAAACCCGAGCTCACCTCTCAAATCTCACGGGTAAGACACGAGAACCGATCGTTCTACAATTACTTCGAGTCCCACAATGAACTACACGAGGAAGAACCCGGGATCACATCATCCTCTCCAATTTAATCGTTGCTAGACACTGGTGCACACGCGTGCATATGTACCAAAGCTACGACCATCTCCGATCATTGCCGAGGCCACCAGCATGTTATCGACGAACATCCCCATCGATCCCAAACACCTGAGATATGAAACAAACCCGAAAATAAAATTGGGTATACAAGAACACATCTGGAACTCACTTCTTCGACCAAACTTAGCTTGCCGAGTTAACTCCGACAACCATCATCCATACCACCAAGACCCTAACTTCATCTGACCCTCCTCTGGCCTTTCCCCTATGACCAATCATACTCGATCCAAATACGACGCCACACTAGCCATGGAAACAACCCCATCTCAAACCTTGGTCTAAACCCTAGTATAACCAAACGGCGTTGCCATGGTGAAAAATAAATTCACTTGGCATTTTTTTCAGATCTCCGATCCTTTAGCTAGCTTTAGTGGAAACCCCGATCCTCCACATCGCTGCGATCACACGAAATTGCTCAAACTTACCTTACTGATCAACCCTAAAACACAAACCCGATTCTAATCTGAAAATTGTGATGCAATTCTTAAAATTCATGGATTTTGATGATGATTAAGATCATATAAGTGAAACTTGGAATTATGGTTTTTGGATTTTAACAGATCTTAAATTTCTACTGTAAATTCCTTGGTTTATAGTGATAGAACTTGTTTTATGTAAATAATTTTTTTTAGATCTTAATTCATGTTCAAACAATCCTATTTTGCTTGAAAATCAAAGACTATCAGAGATCAGTTAAAGAGAAATTTGAATTTGTTTACTTGTTCAAAAATTCTGTAACCTGGAACAGAATAAATCAAACATATCAGACATGCACCACTTATATTTGCATGGTTTAAACATGCAGGCTAAAATTTCATCCATGCAACCAATTTGCCACAACACCTAACTAAATACATTCATCTTCAGCAACAAATTAAACAAGAGTTAGATTGTTTACTCACCTTTATACAGCTTGAACAGAAAACAGAGACCTCTGATTTGAATTGTCTTTGTGCAAAACTGAAACTTATTTGATTTGCTTGATGTTGTTCTTCCAGGTTGCATGCTTAAGGAAATTACAGTTTGATATTGAAAAAGTTACAGTTTTGAAAAGATTACAGAGCTTTGGCTTTTATTTGCGGAAGTGATAACAGGATTGCTTGCAAATATCATGTTTAAAACTGTTTACAGATTTGAATTGTTTGAGGGGTTTTTATGCTTATCGAAACTTTGATTTAAGAATGGTTTCAGATTTGATTCTGGCTTTGGAAGAATGGTTTAACAAAGAGGAGTTTCTCTCATTTTTTTTAGAAGTTGAGAAAAAAAGAAAAAAATTAGAAAAATGAAGAAGATAGTTTATATAGTTGTAAATTGGAATTTATTTAGAATTAAGGAAAACATAATTAATTTAACACTTGTCTCAATTACTAACACTTGTCATTACTAGTTTTTAATTAACTTACATATGTTTTTATCATGGTTTAAAGAGTTACACTTGTATTATTTTTATTTCATTTATTTTTAAAAGATTTTTAAAAGCTTTTTAAATTAATTTTCCTAATTAATGAATACAATTGTAAATTAATAAATCCTTTTCTAAATTTATATATAAATTTTAAATTCAATTTAACACAAATATATATATATATGAATAATATCAAATTTATTTGTTTAATCTATAAATTAGTATTTTCGATATTTTAAATCAAATAATTATACAATTATCTGATGCCAAAGAAATCCGGGTTATCACATGTTCCGGCTGTCAATATGGAAAATCTCACCGTCTTCCATTTAAACAATCTATAAATTATCTGTCCTCTATGTTTCAATTAGTACACTCGGATCTTACGGGGCCAATGCGAACATCAAGCTACAGTGGTTGTCGTTTTGTATTAATTATTGTAGATAATTATTCTTTCTACAGTTTAGTGTATTTTTGAAGTATAAGAGTGAAGCTTTGTCATATTTTATGCAGTTAACTCGACAGTTGAGAAAGAATTCAGATGTGCTGTAAAATGCTTACGGTCAGACAATGAGGGAAATACTTATCTCATGCCTTTTCTGATTATTGCAAAGAACATGGCATTCGTCGACAAAGACTATCCCGGACACTTCATAAAAAATGGAGTTGCCGAGCGCAAATTGGCACATTTGGCAGAAACTACTTTCTCTTGGTTGCATGAAAATGTTCTTCCTCATGAGTTATGGGCTGGTGCTATGCATTGTGCTTACCATGTAATATATTGACTTCCTCCTTGGCTAGGTACCTACAAATCGCCTTTCGAATTGTTATATAATGCTAAACCAGACGTGAGTTATTTCAGAACTTTTGGTTCTTTATGTTATGTTAATATTCACAAGCATAATAGAATCAAACTTGATGCCAAAGCTATGAAATGTGTTTTTATTGGGTATGATCCACATAGAAAAGGCTGGTGATGCATGAATCCTATTGATAAGAAAGTTGTTGTCTCTCGTGATGTGGTATTTGATGAGAAATCAAATTACAAAACTGATAATAACTCAAATGTTTTGCAATTTGAAGATTCTTCTTCTAATACTCATAAAGGTAATGATATGATTCTTGAAAGAGAAGGACTATATACCCCAGTTGCACAATAAATCCAAGAAGTAACTCTAAAATTCAACAAGAAGAAGACATATGTCGAAGATCAATAAGAGCAAGGAGGCAACCAACTTATTGAAATGACTATGATGTTAAATTGAATTCTTGTTCAATATCATCTTGTTTTCTAGCTGTAGAGGCATATGATGATGAACCAAAATTCTTTTCTGAAGCTCAAAGCTCCACTGAATGGCAAACTGCAATGCGTGAAGAAATTTTAGCCATAAAGAAAAATAATACATGGTAATTGGTACCAAAGCCGAAAGATGTTGAAGTGATGACTTTCAAATGGGTATATAAGTTGAAGAAAAAGGCTGATGGAAGTGTCGATAGGAACAAAGCATGTCTCGTGGCACGAGGTTTTTCTCAAAAATATGGTCTGGATTATGATGACACCTTCATTCCAATTGCCAAAATGGTGACTATTTGAGTGATTATTGCTTTAGCTGCATGCCGAGACTGGCCTCTTTGGAAACTCGACGTAAAAAATGATTTCCTTTATGGAGATTTGGATCGTGACATATTTATGGAATAACCACAAGGTTTTATTTCAAAAAAAATTCCAAGGTATGTATGTCGTCTCAAAAAGGCATTATATGGTCTAAAACAGGCTCTGCATGCTTATTTGGTAAAATCATGCAATATCTTCCATTTTGTGGTTTTCATCTTTCAAATTCAGACCCCAGTCTATTCATTAAAGCGAAGTCCTCCCATTACATAATTCTTTTACTTTATGTGGATGATATGATAATAACCAAATACGATAATGATGAGATTTCACATCTTCAAGTTCAAATGTCTGATTGTCGTTTTGAGATGAAAATTTTGGGTAAATCTCAATGTTTTCTAGGCTTAGAAGTTGATCAAACTGATGGATATTTTGTCTCTCAAAAGAGCTATGCACATACCTTGTTAATTCGTTTTGGCATGGAGGCTTCAACCTCAATGTCTACTCCAATGGAACCATGTTTGAAGCTCCAAAAGGAGGAAGGACAGCTAACGGAAGATGCAAAACCATTTCATCAACTGGTTGGTAGCTTATTTTATTTAACTATTACTAAACAAGATCTAGTTTATGTTGTTGGTGTTGTATCTCAGTTTATGAAGAGGCCATGTATGGGTCACTTTATTGCTGCCAAACACATTATTCGCTATGTGAAAGGTACCTTGAATTATGGAATGATGTATAAAAATGATGTGAATTTTTCTTTATATGGTTTTGTTGATGCTGATTAGGCTGGTGATGTGATTAATCGGAGATCGACCACAGGATATTTTTTCTCTACAGGCTCAGCCTTTGTTTCTTAGTGCAGTAAGAAACAAAGTACAGTAGCTCTCTCAAGCACAGAGGAAGAGTACATGGCAGCAACTATGCAAACAAAAGAATGTATTTGGGTAAAGCGGCTCATTAGTGAAACCAGCTATCCTGCTTTGGATTTACCAGTGCCTATCAAATGTGATAATGAAAGTACAATCAAACTAGCTACTAACCCAGTATTTCATGCACGTACAAAGCATATCAAGATTCATCATCACTTTGTTCGAGAGAAATAGCAGAATAATAAAATTGAGCTACAAAAGATATATACCAAAGACCAAGTTGCAGACATATTTACTAAAGCGCTGGCTGAAGCCAAATTCAAAATGTTTCAAAGTGCTCTTGGTGGTGTTAATCATATATCTGCAGTAAAGGGGAGTGTTGCAAATTAGTGCAGTGGTTACTGAATAAGTCTTTGTTTGAAATATTCTTTTGTCCAGAAGTTATGCAATAAGGTTAGGAGCATTTAAAGGACCATATGCCAATATTTTCTTCTCAAGTCAGTTTGTTTATTATTTTTTTAGTATAAATAAGTACTGCGTAAGTACTTTTTTTTTACAGTTTTGAGTTCATTTTACCTCTTTTTTATATTGCTTGCTTCAGTTGGTACTTAATTAAAGGGATCTTGTTCTTTCTATATCAGCAGTATAACATTTGTATTACAACAACATCACCCAATCAGAAAACATCTCTGAATCCCACTAATCCTCGCTGCCTCTTCCACATCACTTCCACAGTCATTCGAGACCGTAACTCCTCTATAATCAACCTACTGCAATCAACTTCCAGCAACATATCGACTAATCCTTGCTTGCTCTCAATTTATAAACTTTCTTGCTCTATCACACTTCCTCAATTTATTACCCTAGAAAATCATGAATTTTTGGCCTAAATCGCGAATTTCATTCGATCCAAACCTAAATTTCTTGAGCTACCACTACATCGCCTCGATTTCCATCACCGCCACCATTCGCAACCAACCCACGACCAAAAAAACCAAGAGCAAAACCTGAACACTTCAAATCACCTTCAAATTTTGATCGCCTCTACAATTTTAGTTTTTGTGTTCGTTCTGTTGATTTTTCTTTTTATTCTTTCTTGTTATGGTTATTGTGTTCTTCACTTCACGATTTTAAACGAGAATGGAAATTTTTTTGCAGAAAGAGTGCGTATTTTATTTTATCCTCTTAATAGAGAGAAACTAGTGAGTGGCCCGCGCTACGCACACGGGCAGTGGTATACCCCATTGTTGAAGTTATCCTAAGAACAATGCAAATCCACAATTTATATTTTGTGTTGAACTGCAATGATAATATGTATTTCCTATTATAGCCTGAATGGTTTATAGAACACATGCTTCACATACAGGTAGTTGTTGGGAGTTATAACATCAATGTGACTTAATTGTAAGTGGTAAATTAATGGATTTATTTAAATATAAAGGTGCAGAAACATATTTCTGTAGTTACAGTTAGATTCATGTAGGAGTATGTAGATAACTAAGTTGTATCGTGCAGGGTTACAATCAAACATGAAAGGTAAAGCCTTTGACAAAACAGCTTTCACAAAGAGTCCAATATAAAGGATAAATATCACGACCCGAACTCTCGCAAAAGCTTGCAACACCCATTAGATGATAAATAACGCAGTGGGAATAAAAGATGATATCACTGATACAACATGAATACAATAATCCGATACATCAAATTGATACAATGATAACCATCAACATCAGAGAATATACAACATAGAATACAGCCGAACACGATACAATATGAGATAAGTCTTCTCAGAATCTAATACTGCAACTCTGATCCAAAAGCTTCAAAACTTCAAGCTCGATCCACCATCAAGATTGCACCAAGATAAGCAAGATCAGTCATCCTTACCAAAGACTTCAATATCCAAAGTCTTCAAAGAATACCAAAGAGAAAACCGAAAGCTACAGAATCGATTCTATATCTACTATCTGAAAAAACCAAACTCTAGACTGCCCGTGTGGAAAATTGTAGGCACCCAGAGTTTAGGAAGGGAACAGTAAACTCCGGGTCAGTCATAGGACTGGTATGAGCAAATAAAAAACATTTTATCTTTAAAACAAACAAAAGAAATTTTAAGTTGAAATCTGTAATGCTTTTTTAAAAATGAAACTACCATAAGGCCTCCCACCACACACACCATACAAAAGCAGAATTGGAGGAGATTTCTCCTTATGATAGTCAAAAATCCTAGGTACGCGAAAAACAATTTGATATTATTATTATTAGTGCATAGTGGAAAACATTTCAAAAATATAATATTAATTTCAGCCGGCATAGACATTTCGAACTATGCCTACTATAGCTACCATCCAAACAGTGGGGCGCCACCATAAGTAGATGGCAGGTAATACAACTAAAACTATACAATGCTCGTATTGGGTGAATGGATTTCCAACAAATGGTCAGGCTAAGGAACTTCCTACTGCCACATGGGTACGCCTCTGGCGGGACGCCCCGAGAACCATCCCTCAGTTCTCTGCCAACACAAGGCCGGTGTACCTCCTGCCCGGAAGTATCACCTACAGATATGCCACCCTGGTCCTTTTGGACCTTTATCCGAGAGCTCTCAACACCAACAACATCACATAGTAATAGATATACTACAGTGCCCACATGAGTAAGTATCTGGGCTCCATACCATGATACTACCCCTTTCCATAAGGAATGGTCACGCCCTAGGAGAGCTACCCCTGCTATTTCGACCATTTCCGATTTGTGAGGCTCGACAAGGTTTCGTTCACAAAGCTACGCTTTACATTAAAGCCATGCTTTTATCACAAATGATCAACCAATGATCATCAACACACGGCAGCACTTAGCATGTCAAATTACCAAATTGGGAGTATAACGCTGATAACCTTCAATTACATAACCTCTGAGCTCGTACGTCTCAGAGAAGGGTGTTAAGCTAAGAGAATAAATTCTCTGCCACCAACAGATTTGTATTTGAAAGAAATCTGCTTTATATTTCAAAGTGTAGTGTCATACATACAACCATACAAGTCTGTTCCGGGTTCGAACAGAACCGAAGGCACTTCCGAAGAAGCCCTTGCAATCCGGGTATTCATGATCCCGATCGGACTTCCCATCACTTAAGAAATCTCTATACCGTAGCTACTCAGTGCAGAGACAATCGATAAGTCATCCTATCGTTCTCGCAAATACCCGGTCTTCACCACCGGTCTTCAAATGCTATCCATAACGATGTATCATTGTTCGGAATGGGTTATACGATACAAAGGTCCTCTCCCGGCTAAACCGAATAATGAGCATAATACTTAAAACATATGGATATTGGGATTTTAATTAAGTCTCAACTTATCACTCAAAACTTTCTTTTCAAATGGTTTAACCAATTACCATTTTCAAATCTTTTATTGTTTTCACAACATTCACCCAGTTTCACAAAGATCCATTTACGGATTTTTAAACAATTTCCATTTCAATTGGATTAACTTGTTAAATCTTTAAATCAAGATTTATAGCTTTCAAAACTTGTTTCAAAATATTCATCCATAACTTGGAAAACTATTTTAATTCAAACTTGGAATTCCTTTAATATAAATTTGAAAGTTCGTTTCTTAAGGAAAGCTTTTATCATTTTAAACCACTAGTTTTATTTCAGAGAAACCGATTTTATTTATACAAGTTAAACACTTTGGGTTAATTCAATCCCCCGAAACAATACTTTAGAAAGGGTTTAATACTCATATAAACTTGTATAATCCTTTTTAAATCATAAATACCAAATATAAAAATTTCAAATATTGAATTTCAATTGGAATCAAATTATTCAAATTCCAAATCTTTATCAAGTTATTGAGAATAACTTCTATTTTTAGAATTCCTTTTTCAAAAGCTTTTTATATTTGATTCAATTCATTTCCAAAACTATTTGAATTCAAATTCAAATTCAAAACTATTTAAAAATCTGTGACTTAACCGATTTCCACGTGCAATCCATATTGTGTGTGTATAAGTGTAGTCCAGGGGGTTTCACACAACAGTGCACAGCATCAATCATCACAGATATATCAATAACGATAAGCGGTATGAACTATAATGCTTATCTTTATTCACATATTCATGGATAAAATAAATGTATCAACCACAAAGATTCATCATTACGATTCGATGTGGGTTTCGGATAACTAACCCGATTCGAACTCCCTGTCGCATCAAAATCCAAACGCCATTTTAAAGGCTAAGTTGTCAATTAAATTTAAACAGTTTAATTCAACACTTTGGATCCAAATAATATTTATCACAGATAAATCATACATGATCATCATATATATATATCAAGGGCAATATCATAGGAACAACACAGAATATCACTAAGTAATTATCACAAATTAGAGATTCCGTATACGCCATTATCCATAAGCAGTCATCTTAAATTGTTATTGTAATTAATTTAAATTTAATCAATTACTTGACCCTGTTAAATTGATCATTCATTTATAATTAATTACTTATTCCATTTCAAATTATGTAATTATTAGATCATTTCTTAATCAACTATTAAGTCATAATTATTTAATCAATCACTCATTTTATCTCACATCATTTAATTAATTACTTCTTAATCAATTTATTTAACTTAATTTCTTATTAAGTAATTAACTACAGGTAATGAATTTCCTTTAACAATTATGTTAATTTAAACTTTAAAAGTAATTAACCATTTTAGAACTCTTAACCAATCCTTAATATTATCGAGTTAAACTTTCAAAATAAAGTTATGTATATCTTTCATCATTTTAAATTTATTCATAACAAACTTAAGAATTTTTTTTTAAAGACATTATCTAACTAACAAAACTGGTATAAATAAAAACATTTAATTAGGACAGTGTTTTAAAACATGATTAAGTTTTTGATTCAAAAACTATTTTGATCACTAACCCGAGCCAAATCGTAAATCTCTCGAGCCTAACTTTGGGCTTCCTCCTTCCCGCTTTTACTTCGAGAAAATTGACTAAAACCCCCGAGCCAGTTCCCAGCACCTCCTTCTTCTTCTCTTCGAAAACAAAAACATTGATACACATAGGAAACTTGCGCATGTGCACAGATGATCGAAGATATTTCGATCATCCACACCGTTGCCAATACATCATCGACGACTCCCCTAGGCCCCCCGAGCACTCAAATCATTCAAACTCATCGTCGATCAAAAAAGAGATTCCAGAGCAATACTGGAAACAACACTGTCACCTAAATCTGCCTTGCCACGTCAACTCAGACCGATTGAACTCACGCCATCCCACCATGATCACCACCACAGTCCCCTCCTTCTAATTTCCTGGTCTCCCGAAGAAACGTGGACGACGCCACTGCACAATCATACAATCGAAAAAAATACTTAGTTAAACCCTACTAATGATTCACCACACAACAACAACGAGTTAATTTTTTTTATCATTTTTCTGATGGTTCTCAACCCACCAGAAAGCTTTGCCATCAATCTCGAGATCCAAAATGATGCCGATCATCGGAATTTAGAAAAACCCCAAAATTGTCGATTTCGCAATTTCTCTGTAAATACAGATTTAAAAATTTTGATTTTGCTTTCTAAAATCATTGTTTTCTAAAGCATTTCCATTGATGTAACCAAATTCAAAGATTTTGAACATCAAATTTTTCAACAGATTTTTGTTTGCCTGTTGTTTTTAATATTTCCAGACAAACTTATCTTGCATGCACTCAAATATATTTTAAAACTCCAACCCAAGGCTAAACAAACAATTTTTATTCAAATCATAAGTTCAGGTAAGAATCAAATAAAGAGGAAATTAAATTTTAACAGGTTTTAGCAATTTGGTACTGAACAGAGGCAAATGTGCCTGTAGCTTGAACAAGCATATCTCCCTCAGCATATAACAATATACAGATTTGCATGCATGTTTATATTTCAGAATTAATTTCAAACATCATCACAAAACAACATTTAGAGATTCATATTCTTAGGGTTTACTCACAGGCATTAACACAAAAGAATTTTTTGGGTAGAAATATCTGCTCACCTGAAAATAAGATTTGAACAGGAAGAAACTATTGTTTGAAACTGCAAATTGAATCTCCCCTTTGAATCTTGACTTTGATTTTGAAGTCTGGAAAATGTTATTTACTTTTGATCTGGATCTTTAGCTTGCTTATTTGATTAGCTCTATGATTTTTGTTTCAATTTTGAACCTCATCAACTTGTTGATTTAGGATATACTTGAATCTGCTTTCAGGTTTTAAATTTTTTTTTCTTTTGATCAGTTCCTTGAATAAGCATTCAAGTTTTTCAGGTTTTCAAGAAAAAAAACAGTTTTACCGAGAATAATTTTTTTTATTTTTTTTATTTTTTTTCTTTAATTCATATCATTTAATTCCAAAGAAAGAAAAGATGTTGCCACTTGTAACATTCATTTACACTTGTTAATTTTTAATGTCATATAGTTTACATTTGTCAAATTTTGTATATTTATGTTTTTAACCTTGTCTTGAATTTGTTTTATGAATTTTATTTTGGTCCTTTAGTTCAATTAATTTACACTTAGTTCATAGAAATTTTAAAAGAAAGAACTTTAAAACCTTTTTATTAAACTTAGATATTGTGTATATATATATAAATTATACTTGCATAATTTTTCAAGTGAAAATTTTATCTAAAATAAAATTATATATTGATAAACAAATTTCTAATTTATCACTCTAATAAATTTACCTTTGATTAATTTCATAAATTGATTCTTTTTGAAATTAAGTAAAAAAAATTAATTACTTACAATCCAATTATTAAAACAATTCAAAGACATTTAACTTTAAGCATTTTAAATCTTTAATTACATAGATATTTTCTTGCTTGCCTAATGTATATGTATTACATTTATTATCATTTTATAGTTAAATTTTCATACTTTTATTATTAACATAAATTTTAAAATTTAATTTCTATTTATAGTTTAATTTCCAAACATTACATTTATAACATATATTTTATTTTATAATTTACATTAAATATTGATAAGATAAATCTTATACTTCTTATACTTCATAAAGAAAGATGGATTTAGAACACGATCTATACATTAAATAAATAATTATACATATTATTTTATTTTATTTTTTTCCAAGTATAACCCTTTAAAGAAAATTCATTTTGAATTTCCAAATCAAAATTTTGTTTCAAATCTAATTCAATTACATTTAAGTTTCAAATCAATTTATAAAATAAATAAGTAAATACATCTTATTAAATTTGAAAAATCCAAACAAATCTATAATTTAACCCAAAAACTTAATTTAATTACAATTTTAAATTCTTTTTTAAAATGGAATCGTTACAGATTCCCCCCTTAAGAAATTTCGCCCCGAAATTTTCCAAGTAGATAACAAAGATAGATGAAAGATAGAGAAATATCTTTCTAAACCAAATCGAATATCAATTCTGCATTTGGCTTACCAAATTAGAATATCAACAATAGATGTGAGAACAAACTCAATCAACTACGAAACAATTGGATTATCTGATCTACGAAATACACAGGGGTATTGGTTAGTTCGAAGGAATAACTAACCATTTGTAGATTATATCGAAACCCAATGAAACATATAGAAATAGATTCGATTACAATCTCCGATTCAAGATTTAACTCATTTACGTTTTACGGAGAAACAAAACTAAGGGTAGTTCTTATGTCGAACAAAATTCGAACAATTTAATCGTACACGAGATAGTTACCTTATAAAATTTCATTTCCCTAACTAATTTTTAAGATTGAAAAATCACCTTTGATTCCACAGGCCCTCGCTGCTTCAACTTGCTTCAGTGTTGGGCAATTTATGATCCTACGTCCCGGCTTGTGGCAGTAACAACATTCCCTACATTCCTGTTCTGGCTTCATAAATGGCTCTCTCTGTCCTTGTTTCTTGAGGTTCTTACAATTGTTCAAGTAATGGTCTTTCTCCAAGCAGTTGAAACAAGTAACATCTTTCACCTTTTTCTTCCGTACATTCTTCTTTCCTTTATCTTTCCTCAAATTCTTTCCACCAAATTTCTTTTTTCTCCAATTCAGATTAGTTGTATTTCTATTCTCCTACGGATCTTCTTGCTTATCCAGAGTATCGTATCTATAACCCATATCAATTAATTCAGAAAACGATCCCTTAACGTGAGTAGTCATCCTTTCCTGAAGCTCCTGGTTCATTCCTCAAATAAACTTTTCATTCTTCTTTAACGGTGTATTCACCAATTCTGTACCAAATCGAGATAATATATTGAATTTGTTTAAGTACTCCTCAAATGATAAACTTCCTTACTTCAAATCTATGAACTCTTGGTACATTCTAGAGATACCAGCAGACGACATATATCGCTGCTCGAACACTTCTTTGAAACGACTCCAAGTAAATTCAGCCGCCGGCTCATCCAATGTAACCGTTTCCCACCAAATTAAAGCCTCGTCCTGGAGTTGCCAAGAAGCTATCAATCACATCTGATCATCTCCTAACTTTAGTCCTTTGAAAACCTTTTCAAACAATGGGGAGCCACCGTAAGTAGATGGCAGGTAATACTACTAAAACCATACAAAGCTCGTATTGGGTGAATGGATTTCAAACAAATGGTCAGGCTAAGGAACTTCCTACTGCCACATGGGTACGTCTCTGGCGGGACGCCCCAAGAACCATCCCTCAGTTCTCTGCCAACACAAGGCTGGTGTACCTCCTGCCCGAAAGTATCACCTACAAATATGCCACCCCCGGTCCTTTTGGACCTTTATCTGAGAGCTCTCAACACCAACAACATCACATAGTAATAGATATACTACATTTCCCACATGAGTAAGTATCTGGATACCATACCATGATACTACCCCTTTCCAGAAGGAATGGTCACACCCTAGGGGAGCTACCCCTGAAACCTTGCCGCAGCATTCATGTTTTGACCATTTCCGGTTTGTGAGGCTCGACGAGGTTTCTTCCACAAAGCTATGCTTTACACTAAAGCCATGCTTTGATCACAAATGACCAACCAATGGTCATCAACACACAGCAGCACTTAGCATGTCACACTACCAAATTGGGAGTATAACGCTGATAACCTTCAATTACATAACCTCTGAGCTCGTACATCAAAGAGAAGGGTGTTAAGCTAAGAGAATAAATTCTCCACCACCAACAGATATGTATTTGAAAGAAATCTGCTTTATATTTCAAAGTGTAGTGTCAGACATACAACCATACAAGTCTGTCCCGGGTTCGAACAGAACGGAAGGCACTTCCGAAGAAGCCCTTGCAATCCGGGTATTCACAATCCCGATCGGACTTCCCATCACTTAGGAAATCTCTATTCCGTAGCTACTCAGTACAGAGACAATCGATAGGTCATCCTATCTTTCTCGCAAATACCCGGTCTTCACCACCGGTCTTCAAATTCTATCCATAACGACGTATCATTATTCAGAATGGGTTATGTGACACAAAGGTCCTCTCCTGGCTGAACCGAATAATGAGCGTAATATTTAAAACTTATGGATATTGCGATTCCAATTAAGTCGCAACTTATCACTCAAAACTTTCTTTTCAAATGGTTTAATCAATTACCATTTTCAAATCTTTTATTGTTTTCACAACATTCACCCAGTTTCACAAAGATCCATTTACGGATTTTCAAATAATTTCCATTTCAATTGGATTAACTTGTTAAATCTTTAAATCAAGATTTATAGCTTTCAAAACTTGTTTCAAAATATTCATCCATAACTTAGAAAACTATTTTAATTCAAACTTGGAATTCCTTTAATATAAGTTTGAAAGTTCGTTTCTTAAAGGAAAGCTTTTATCATTTGAAACCACTAGTTTTATTTCAGAGAAACTGATTTTATTTATACAAGTTAAACACTTTGGGTTAATTCAATCCCCCAAAACAATACTTTAGAAAGGGTTTAATACTCGTATAAACTTGTATAATCATTTTTAAATCATAAATATCAAATATAAAAATTCAATTTCAAATATTGAATTTCAATTTGAATCAAATTATTCAAATTTCAAATCTTTATCAAGTTATTGAGAATAACTTCTATTTTTAGAATTCCTTTTTCAAAAGCTTTTTATATTTGATTCAATTCATTTCCAAAACTATTTGAATTCAAAATTAAAATTCAAAACTATTTAAATATCTGTGACTTAACCGATTTCCACGTGCAATCCATATTGTGTGTATAAGTGTAGTCCAGGTGGTTTCACACAACAGTGCACAGCATCAATCATTACAGATATATCAATAACGATAAGCGGTATGAACTATAACGCTTATCTTTATTCACAGATTCATGGATAAAATAAATGTATCAACCACAAAGATTCATCATTACGATTCAATGTGGGTTTCGGATAACTAACCCGAATCCGACTCCCTGTCGCATCAAAATCCAAACGCCATTTTAAAGGCTAAGTTGTCAATTAAATTTAAACAGTTTAATTCAACACTTTGAATCCAAATAATATTTATCATAGATAAATCATACACGACATCATATATATATCAAGGGCAATATCATAGGAACATCACAGAATATCACTAAGTAATTATCACAAATTAGAGATTCCATATACACCATTATCCATAAGCAGTCATCTTAAATTGTTGTTGTAATTAATTTAAATTTAATCAATTACTTGACCCTGTTTAATTGATCATTAATTAATAATTAATTACTTATTCCATTTCAAATTATGTAATTATTAGATCATTTGTTAATCAATTATTAAGTCATAATTATTTAATTAATCACTCATTTTATCTCACATCATTTAATTAATTACTTCTTAATCAATTTATTTAACTTAATTTCTAATTAAGTAATTAACTACAGATAATGAATTTCCTTTAACAATTATGTTAATTTAAACTTTAATTAACCATTTTAGAACTCTTAACTAATCCTTAATATTATTGAGTTAAACTTTCAAAATAAAGTTATGTATATCTTTCATCATTTTAAATTTATTCATAACAAACTTAAGAAATTTTTTTTAAAGACGTTATCTAACTAACAAAACTGGTATAAAGAAAAACATTTAATTAGGATAGTGTTTTAAAACATGATTAAGTTTTTGATTCAAAAACAGTTTTGATCACTAACCCGAGCCAAATCGTAAATCTCTCGAGCCTAACTTCGGGCTTCCTCCTTCCCGCTTTTACTTCGAGAAAATTGACTAAAACCCCCGAGCCAGTTCCCAGCACCTCCTTCTTCTTCTCTTCGAAAAAAAAAACATTGATACATAGAGGAACCTTGCGCACGTGCACAGATGATCGGAGATACTCCGATCATCCACACCGTTGCCAATACATCGTCGACGACTCCCCTAGGCCCCCCGAGCACTCAAATCATTCAAACTCATCGTCGATCAAAAAAAGAGCTTCCAGACCAATACTGGAAACAACACTGTCACCTAAATCTGCCTTGCCACGTCAACTCAGACCGTTTGAACTCACGCCATCCCACCAAGATCACCACCACAGTCCCCTCCTTCTAATTTCCTGGTCGCGATGCCTTCCGATGAAATATGGACGATGCCACTGCACAATCATACGATCGAAAAAATACTAAGTTAAACCCTACTAATGATTCACCACACCACCACAATGAGTTGAAATTTTTTTATCATTTTTCTGATGGTCCTCAACCCACCAACAAGCTTTGCCATCAATCTCCAGATCCAAAATGATGTCGATCATCGAAATTGAGCAAAAACCCTAAAATTGTCAATTTCGCAATTTCTCAGTAAATACGGATTTAAAATTTTTGATTTTGCTTTCTAAAATCATTGTTTTCTAAAGCATTTCCATTGATGTAACCAAATTCAAAGATTTTGAACATCAAATTTTTCAACAGATTTTAGTTTGCCTGTTATTTTTAATATTTCGAGACAAACTTATCTTGCATGCACTCAAATATATTTTAAAACTCCAACCCAAGGCTAAACGAACAATTTTAATTCAAATCATAAGGTCAGGTAAGAATCAAATAAAGAGGAAATTAAATTTTAACAGGTTTTAGCAATTTGG
The DNA here is from genome assembly GCA_030765085.1 of Allium cepa. NCBI lineage: Eukaryota > Viridiplantae > Streptophyta > Magnoliopsida > Asparagales > Amaryllidaceae > Allium > Allium cepa. Next base: position 703,493,310 of record CM060938.1, on the reverse strand, counting down.
AACTGAACAGAGGCAAATGTGCCTGTAGCCTGAACATGCATATCTCCCTCAGCATATAACAATATACAGATTTGCATACATGTTTATATTTCAGAATTAATTTCAAACATCATCACAAAACTACATTTAGAGCTTCAGATTCTTAGGGTTTACTCACAGGCATTAACACAAAAGAATTTTCTGTGTAGAAATATATGCTCACCTGAAAATAAGATTTGAACAGGAAGAAACTATTGTTTGAAACTGCAAATTGAATCTCCCCTTTGAATCCTGACTTTGATTTTGAAGTCTGGAAAATGTTATTTACTTTTGATCTAGATCTTTAGCTTGCATATTTGATTAGCTCTATGATTTTTGTTTCAATTTTGAACTTCATCAACTTGTTGATTTGGGATATACTTGAATCTGTTTTTAGGTTTTAATTTTTTTTTTCTTTTGATCAGCTTACTTGAGTAAGCATTCAAGTTTTTCAGGTTTTCAAGAAAAAAACATTTTTACTGAGAATAATTTTGTTTGTTTTTTTTAATATTTTTTTTATTTAATTCATATTCATATCATTTAATTCCAAAAAAAGAAAAGATGTTGCCACTTGTAACATTCATTTACACTTGTTAATTTTTAATGTCATATAGTTTACATTTGTCAAATTTTGTATATTTATGTCTTTAACCTTGTCTTGAATTTGTTTTATAAATTTTGTTTTGGTCCTTTAGTCCAATTAATTTACACTTAGTTCATAGAAATTTTAAAAGAAAGAACTTCAAAACCTTTTTATTAAACTTAGATATGGTGTATATATACATATATATAAATTATACTTGCATAATTTTTCAAGAGAAAATTTTATCTAAAATAAAATTATACATTGATAAATAAATTTCTAATTTATCACTCTAATAAATTTACCATTAATTAATTTCATAAATTAATACTTTTTGAAATTAAGTAAAAAAAATTAATTACTTACAATCCAATTATTAAAACAATTCAAACACATTTAACTTTAAGCATTTTAAATCTTTAATTACATAGATATTTTCTTGCTCGCCTAATGTATATGTATTACATTTATTATCATTTTATAGTTAAATTTTCATATTTTTATTATTAACATACATTTTAAAATTTAATTTCTATTTATAGTTGTTAGCACCAAAATTGGTCACTAACACCCTTGAGTAGAGTTATGTAGAGAGATTAATGAAGAGATTAAGTTAAAACAGAAGAATAGTGTAATTCAATGTCAAAAGAACGATAAAAACGAGAACACCAGATTTATAGTGGTTCGGCGTAATTGCCTACATCCACTTTGAGTTTGATCTTTATTGCTTTCTCAATTACTTGAATACAGATACAATCCGTAAATCAATCACTTGAATACAAGTTTGAAATAAAAAGTGGAGAGTAAAAAAAATGGCAGAGTCTCCCCAGTGTTCCTGGAAAAAAGGTCCCTTTTCAGTGTGCCTCTGCCCTTCTATTTATAGACGAAGATGGGTTGGACTTCCCTGGTGGGCATGGTGGCTGAATATCTCGGTCCAAATGGAATAAGCCCTGTGTGCTAAGTGGAACATGCCGAACGATCGGCATGCCGAGCCCTCCTTTCCAAGTCGATGGATCTCTCTGTTGAATGGAGGAAGCGGGCCAAACGATGCTGGGATGCCGAGTGAAAGGATACGCCGAGTAGAGGGAATGCCGAACACAGGACATGCCGAGAAAAGGATATGCCGAGCACAGGATGTGCCGAACAAAGGGTATGCCGAGTGAAGAGCAGGCCGCGTGCAAACCTGGATGGACGTACGTTCTTCAATGCCGAGTACAACCCTTGACTGCTGAACGTTCAAATGTGTCGAGTGCTCATTTGTGCCGAGTACGACCCTGCATGCCGAACGTTCTAGTTGCTTGGTCGATGCGAGTGCCGAATGACTGGAAGTCGAACGTGCCTTGTACGCCGAACGTTCTTGGTGCCGAGTGCTCCTGTATGCCGAGCATTCCATAATTGCCAAACGATATACAATATCGAACGATTCTCAATGCCGAGCGTCCTTCTAACGTCGAACGCTCTTGATTGCCAAAACATGTCGACTGCATCAAACCCATATATCCTCAGGCCCTTCTTGGTCAGAATCTTGTCTAATGCTAATGATAATTTCTTCAACTGTCGTCTTGTAACCGGGCCAAGATGCCGGTTAACATTTGCCCCCCAAAGTGTGTCATGTGAAGCAACACAACACGCTTTGAATCAGCGAGTATTCCTTGTCTTCAGAAAGAAATCCATCATGTTTCTTGAATAGTCATTATCCTTCGACTTTATCCTCTCAAGCTGTCATATCCTTCTTTGGCCGTCCTGACGCTTGGTTGATTCCCAATATTATAAATCCAGGGTTGTAGTTCATCAGTGACCACCCGTGTCTGATTCTTCAGAGCTAGCAAGCTTCGGCTATCTGATCTAGTCTTTTCTTAATAACCCTTAGTGAGAATTCAATTTCTGTTGATTTCAAGAAGTCGGACTTGTTCGGATGTACACATGCACGTTTGGGTACATGTTCTTTCCATTGGCTCTCGAATGCGTTTTATATGCTCATAGGTTGTCGCTAACTCCGTCCAGTTTAATTGCAATTCAATTGCGATTCCTTGTTTGTATTTTCTGTGAAATAAGGGTGCAATCAGCCACTTGAGGAGTTTTCCAAACCCCTCTTCAGTAAAAGCTCTATGATTTTGCTCACAGCTTCAACCTGTCCATTTGCAGGTATAATGGATCATGGAAGGTCATAAGGACAGATGACGTTATGGATAAAGAAGTTGATTATTTTCTTCATCTTGGTCGTGGTTAAGAGTTCTTTATCTACCCATTCGGTGAAGTAATCAATTACTATGATGGTGCATTTCGTTCTACCTTTAGGATTGGTAAGAAGAGGATGTCAATGCCCCCAAGTGGGAAACGGCTGTGGACTAACCATTTGAGTAATTTCCATTGGTGGGGTTCCTGGATTTTTGCGAACATCTTGCGCTTTTCGCATTGTCTAGCATGATTGACCGTATCTAGATTGATAGTTGGCTAGTAATACCTGTAGTAGAGTATCTTCTTTATCATGGTTTTCCCCCTGATGCTATTACCGCATTCTTCTTCATAGAATTTGCTCAAGATATCATCATGGGCGATGCGCCGAAGCATGGGGATGGATAAACTCCTTTTGACACACGACTTATTCTTAGATGATTTGGCATGAAGATTTGAGGAGGATCTGTCATTTTCCATTCCTCCGTTCAGTAAGAATTCCTCATTGTAGATAGTCTTCGACAGGAATCAACCATGACACCTTTTCATTTTGTTCGCTGAGTACGTGTGTAATGATGTAATACGTGAAGTCGGTTAGTGGCTCTTGGGCTTGGCCTAGATAAGGAACAAGACAATGCCCCCTAGCAAGATCAACTTCCTTAAATTTGTATACAACTAATCAAGAATCACAAAAGATATGTAAAGTTTTCACTTCAAATCCTCTAGCAAGCTTGAGGCTGGCAGTCAAGGTTTCATACTAAGCAGCGTTGTTTGTTATAAGTAAATCGAGTTTCAAGACGTAGCAGATTGATCATTCCTCAGGAGTTATTATCATGACTCCTATGCCATAACACTGATCATTGGATGCTCCATCCGTGTACATTTTCCATCTTATGGTTATTTCTCTTCTACTCTTCGAGTAGTGTTCTGAGGTAGTGAATTTGGGTGTGAGGTCTGCTGATTTCCGTCCTTAGATAGCCCTTCGAGGGAAATAAGTGATATCGAATTAGCTTAGTTTGATATTTTATTTAAGTAGTCTTTCAGACATCTCAGGTCATTGTATGCCCTGTTGCAACGGCTGGTAGGCATAGACATTGAGCCTAAAAGTAAGAGTGGAGCGATAGTTAATGAAATCACATATGCTTGTCAGAATGGGTCCAAGGGAACATATCATCATTTATTCAGAAAATCCAACTAATTCTTTTATCATCACTACACTGAGTTGTGATCCGATATTCAGCACCCGGAAAGGGTCGCCATGGCTGAGTGTAATGTCGACCGTCACCTTAGCAGGTGCCATCCCAGATTCTTTGAGTATAGATGTAACTATTTTGCATAACATTCAATGTGAAATATGGTTGGGACGACCAATAATGATGGTTGCTCTAGTCGAACCCTAGAGTCTTGTCATGAGTTTTTAAGTCTAATAGCGAAGGACTCTAAATGCTCTAATAGATTATCAACAAACGACCAAAGATCAGGCTTAAAAGCGCATTGAAGGAAATGTCGAGTGGGGGTCAGCCTCGAGTGGCGTGCAACTGTATAGCTGGATCTTGCTATGAGTTTGAATTTGCTTGTGTATTCGAGTAACGCACTTTCTATTCAATGCATTCATGATCCTTTACCCGACCTTCGGGTTGGAGTGAAAGTCAATTGCCCATGAGCTTAGGTATCGATTTAATGATTCTATCTCTAGGCATCTTTTCGGTCGTTGCCTTGAGTAGCTGTAAGCACTATATATAAGTTTTACTACTGAGCTATCGTAGCCAGTTTTAGGATGACCATGCGTCTTCTCCCAGTCTCGGGTTGATAAATGTACTGCGTGGACGGTTAAGTCTCGTCCTAGCTATGTTTATGTTTTCACCTAAGTTCCAAAGACATAGAGGTGATCGATGAATAGTCGGTTCACATTCATCTTGCTCCTCGCTCGTGCCCCCAGGTCTGGGGCATATACCGATAAGTAGGAAGGCCAGCCACGCCCACTTTAGCTTTACTCTCTTTCCCGTTGAATCGTGAGATCATGTCAATCGATGGGAGACTAGGTCTCACCTATCTCGGATTTTATCGTGGTTTTTCATTCCAAGAGGAATACTTCGATGCCACGTCAGTTTCAGGGCGTAATTTGGACAGTGGATGGTCATCTACGTCCACTTTGGTTCATGCTCTGTAATCAGTTCTCGGGGTAAAGTTGGCTACAAATGCAGTTGGGTTATGCTCATCCAGTTTCATACTCCTCCTGACGAATCGAATGAGGGTGCTGGAGAATTTTTGACCAAGTATTCACGGTTTACCCTCCTTTCCACACTCTGGAAGTCATAGTTTTTCAAGAAACATTCGAGTCACATTCGTATGTACTTGGTGCGGATCGGTATTGACTCTCGATCTGAGGTATGATATAGTCGATTGCTCGTAGCTTTGGATGCCATTTAGATTGGTTTTGTATTGAGACTTCCCTGCAGTCGTTGCTTCAAGTTATAAAGAACGCCACGCTAGAGCTATAGTAAGCTGTCGTATTCAGATTTTTAGTGATTTGTACCCATGCTCCCAGCATTGATTTGGCCAGGCCACTAGTTGGATAGTCGAACTCCATCCTTAGCGGGTTAATAATCCTTCGGTCGATTCCATGCCGAAGTTTGCATAATAGAGAATGGTCGGAATCCACTCGTCTATTTATCGATGTTTATACACCACTCTGCATTCTGGTGACTTAGTGTTATTCTCCCCCCGGTTGATTCGCGCCCAATTTGTACTCATGCTTCGGTCCATGCTCCAGGGACTTAGAGATTTGTCGAACGGTTTATGCTTTAGTCCACAGTTCGAGACACAGGGATTTTTGTCAACTCGTTTATACTCCAGTCCGCATTCTGGGATTTTAGAGTAACCTAGTCCGCTTCTGGGATTTGGAGATTCTTCTCAAGTCTTTTATAATCTAGTCCGTGCTCTGGGGACTGAGGGTACCGTAGTCCGCACTCTGGGGATGTAGAGGTTTTTTACGCCGTTTATACTCTAGTCCGCACTCAGGGGACTTAGAGCACTCTAGTCCGCACTCCGGGGATGTAGAGGTTCTTAGGTCGTTTATACTCTAGTCCGTACTCAGGGGACTACGAGTACTTTAGTCCGCACTCTAGGGACATAGAGGTTTCTGAGTCGTTTATACTCGAGTCCGCACTCTGGGGACTTAGAGTACTCCAGTCCGCACTCTGGGGACTTGGAGGTTTAAGTCGTTTATACTCTAGTCCGCACTCTGGGGACTTAGAGTACTCCCGTCCGTGCTCCGGTGATTGGAGCGCTTGATGAAGACAAGTCTGGAACCTCCTCCTATACCGACGGGGGTTATGAAGTAGAAATTACAGGCGCCTCTAATCACACATCCAAATTGAGCATGAAGGAGCGGCTCGAGAAAGAGAAGGTCAGGGTCAAGGTCGAGCCCCGAGTTGTGGACTTGGACGATCCTTTGAACAAGCCGTTGAAGGTCATCCTTCCTGGCGGGTCCAAGCCTATGGAAGTTCTCCGTACTTCTTCAGTTGCTACCCCTCTATCAAAGAAGAGTACCAAGGGTAAATGCTATGGAGAGGAGCCGTCCGGAAAGGAGTTGAAGAAGTACAAGAAGTGATTACTATCCTCGTTCAACGAGAGTTAGTTTAAGTCATGTAATTATTTTCATCTATTTCCTTAGTCCTTGTAAATAGAATGTCGACTCCGAACTTTGGAGGGGTTGTAATAGTAACTCATTTCTCATTAAAGTTTAGTTCCTTTTTCCGTCTTACAAAAGACTCTTATTGTTCAGTTTTCTTTGTGATTGTGATGTTGATCCAAGCAGTTGTGAGTAACATAGACTTCTCGGTCCATCTTCATATAACTCGGAAACACTTCGGGAGTTGTTGAACTTCCATTCTGTGCTTCGAGCACTTAGAATACATTCTAGCCCGTACGTCAGGGATTTGACAAATTCAAGTCATCTGTGTCATAGTTCATATTCAGGGAACTAGGAGATCCGAATTGCTTATATTCGAGTCCGTACTCTGGGGACTTAGAGTACTCCAGTCCGCACTCTGGGGACATGGAGGTTCAAGTCATTCATACTCTAGTCCACGCTCTGGGGACTTAGAGTACTCCAGTCCGCGCTCTGGGGACTTAGAGTACTCCAGTCCGCACTCTGGGGACATGGAGGTTCAAGTCATTCATACTCTAGTCCGCGCTCTGGGGACTTAGAGTACTCCAGTCCGCGCTCTGGGGACTTGGAGGTTTAAGCTATTTATACTCTAGTCCGCGCTCTGGGGACTTAAAGTACTCCAGTCCGCGCTCTGGGGACTTGGAGGTTTAAGTCGTTTATACTCTAGTCCGCGCTCTGGGGACTTAGAGTACTCCATTCCACACTCTGGGGACTTGGAGGTTTAAGTCGTTTATACTCTATTCCGCGCTCTGGGGACTTAGAGTACTCCAGTCCACACTCTGGGGACTTGAAGGTTTAAGTCATTTATACTCTAGTCCGCGCTCTGGGGACTTAGAGTACTCCAGTCCGCGCTTTGGGGACTTGGAGGTTTAATTCATTTATACTCTAGTCCGCGCTCTGGACTTAGAGTACTCCAGTCCGTGCTCTGGGGACTTGGAGGTTTAAGTCGTTTATACTCTAGTCCGCGCTCTGGGGACTTAGAGTACTCCAGTCCACGCTCTGGGGACTTGGAGGTTTAAGTCGTTTATACTCTAGTCCACGCTCTGGGGACTTAGAGTACTCCAGTCCGCACTCTAGGGACTTGGAGGTTTATGTCATTTATACTCTAGTCCACGCTCTGGGGACTTAGAGTACTCCAGTCCTCACTCCGGGGACTTGGAGGTTTTAAGTTGAGAGTAGTCGTATTTCCATTCTTTAATTTGTGTACATCTACAGTATCGAGGCTAATGTTGTCGAATGAACAGTCGAACCATGTTTGCTCATGGAATGGGATCTTGCCCCCAGCTTGAGGGATGAAATTTGAAAAATGGACGATCGATTCTCGTCCGCTTGGTGATTATAGCTCTTCCCATCAAGTCAAGGAAGGAGGTATATGACAGATGGTTGGATCACATCCATGTTGGGTTAGATAGCCAAATCTCTTATAATTTTCTCCGTATCTCCTTCTAGAAAATAAGGATAATAGATTGTTGAGTAGACAAAGTAAGTTGCATATGTTCCAAGGTGCAGTCGTGTCCATGTATTGAGGGCAATGGTTAATGAGTAGGCAATCCACCTCAACTACTTCAAGTCGGGCTTTCGAATAACCTTTTGTGTTCAAGGTAGGACTTGATGTGTAGATGAACAAATCACGTCCACTCTGGACAGATCCCAGCATCACTAAGCTTCAGGAGGGGCATCTGTATTTTGTCCAACTTTGTTCTATGACTTGATTTGAGTAGGCGATCGAGCCATACTCATTCCAAGCCCTGTTCAGGTCTCTGAGTCAAACGTGGAGGTCAATGAATGGATTGTCAGTCATGTCGACTTTGTATTTGGGCTCTAATCGTGATAAGCTTTTCAATCTCTAGTTCTTGGCCCCAAATTAAAGGCACATGATTGATGATGAGCGATTGAATTATTCTCGTCTAGATGTAACTCCACACGTCCGATCATGGTCTGTGCGGATTGGTTGGTGACCAAATCTGAGTATCCAATCTCCTGCATCGTTTTGAAAGTAGTTTAGTTCAAGTTAGTCGTAGTTCATAGAATAATTAAAATAGAAATGGAAATAATTGAAAGAAGATTATGATAAATCTCATTGATAAGTGAAGCAGCATCGCGCGCTCGCTATTCGACTTTTGCCCCTGGCTCCTTTCAAAGGGATGTCGGCCGTCAGCAGCCCAACTGATAATCATAGCCCTTTATTAATAGGCATCGGATATTCGCTGCCCGCCATTCTGCAGGAAATGTACATACTATTGAAGCTTTACTTTCTAGATCAGCTTTTCGATCACACCTCGGAGGTGTTTGTAATCGCCCGTGTTAGGATCAGTGAGCATTTGGGAATATACAACATTCCCCTGATTTTCTTTAGACTTTGGTGTACTCTCTCGAGGTTGGTTTCCAGTACCACTTCGAGTCGTGAGTCTTCAAGTAGAGGTTGTCAATTGAATCTTTCAAAGAGTATATGAGCCGAATTTTAAGGTCTTGTTTCGGCTATTAGGATCTACGTCCTTAGCCAACGGGCCATCATTGTTATTTTTCTTAGTCTGTTCCGCTCCTCCACACTTTGGTTTAGATTCATTTTTATCATAGAAATGATCCATGGTTGTAGGAGGCTCTCCAGGTAGCTGGCTTCCAAAATATATATGGAGGTCGATTCTCCTCAAGGGTGATCAGTATGGTATCCCTTTGAGTGTATCGTTTGAGTAGTGGTAGTTTGTCCGTTCCTTTGTTGTCGTTGTGGAGCGTTCGGCATTAGAGAGCGCTCGGCATTCAGGAGCGTTCGGCATTGGTTCTGTTCGGCCTAAATTTCTATTCGGCCTTCTTTCTGTTTGGCCAAATTTCTACTCGGCCAAATTTCTGCTCGGCCTAATTTCTACTCGGTCGAATTTCTGTTCGGCCAAATTTCTGTTCAGCCTTCTTTCTGTTTGGCCAAATTTATGTTCGGCCTTATTTATGTTCGGCCTTATTTCTGTTCGGCCTTCTTTCTGTTCGGCCAAATTTATGTTCGGCCTTATTTTTGTTCGGCCAAATTTCTGCTCGACCAAATTTCTGTTCGGCCTGGAGTGTTCGGCATACGCCTTTTCTAGGGCGATCGGCATACGTCTTTTTTGGAGTGTTCGGCATACGCCTTTTCTTGAGCGATCGGCATACGCCTTTTTTGGAGTGTTCGGCTGAATTGCCTTTGGAGCAGGGTCGGCCTTTATTCAATTTGAGTGCAAACTTCAACGTCCAATCCTTAGATCTTGCGTACATCAGTGAATCCAATCCTTTCACATGAACACGAACACTTGATTAACTTACGGCTGTCAGCTTCCTTTAGATTTTTTTTCAAATCTGAGTAGAATAGGAAGTTTTCTAGTAAACAACTGGATCTATCTCGTGAATATGGAAATCAACTAGTAGATGATGAGATCCAATCAAGCTGAGAAATTCAATTCTCAGTGAAAGCACCAAAATGTTAGCACCAAAATTGGTCACTAACACCCTTGAGTAGAGTTATATAGAGAGATTAATGAAGAGATTAAGTTAAAACAGAAGAATAGTGTAATTCAATGTCAAAAGAACGATAAAAACGAGAACACCAGATTTATAGTGGTTCGGCGTAATTGCCTACATCCACTTTGAGTTTGATCTTTATTGTTTTCTCAATTACTTGAATACAGATACAATCCGTAAATCAATCACTTGAATACAAGTTTGAAATAAAAAGTGGAGAGTATAAAAAATGGCAGAGTCTCCCCAGTGTTCCTGGAAAAAAGGTCCCTTTTCAGTGTGTCCATGCCCTTCTATTTATAGACGAAGATGGGTTGGACTTCCCTGGTGGGCCTGGTGGCTGAATATCTCGGTCCAAATGGAATAAGCCCTGTGTGCTGAGTGGAACATGCCGAATGGTCGGCATGCCGAGCCCTCCTTTCCAAGTCGATGGATCTCTCTGTTGAATGGAGGAAGCGGGCCGAACGATGCTGGGATGCCGAGTGAAAGGATAGCCGAGTAGAGGGAATGCCGAACACAGGACATGCCGAGCAAAGGATATGCCGAGCACATGATGTGCCGAACAAAGGGTATGCCGAGTGAAGAGCAGGCCGAGTGCAAACCTGGATGGACGTACGTTCTTCAATGCCGAGTACAACCCTTGACTGCCGAACGTTCAAACGTGTCGAGTGCTCATTTGTGCCGAGTACGACCCTGCATGCCGAACGTTCTAGTTGCCTGGTCGATGCGAGTGCCGAATGACTGGAAGCCGAACGTGCCTTGTACGCCGAACGTTCTTGGTGCCGAGTGCTCCTATATGCCGAGCATTCCATAATTGCCGAACGATATACAATATCGAACGATTCTCAATGCCGAGCGTCCTTCTAACGTCGAACGCTTTTGATTGCCAAAACATGTCGACTGCATCAAACCCATATATCCTCAGGCCCTTCTTGGTCACAATCTTGTCTAATGCTAATGATAATTTCTTCAACTGTCGTCTTGTAACCGGGCCAAGATGCCGGTTAACAATAGTTTAATTTCCAAACATTACATTTATAACATATATTTTATTTTATACTTTACATTAAATATTGATAAGATAAATCTTATACTTAAAGAAAGAAGGATTTATAACATGGTCTATACATTAAATAAATAATTATACATATATTTTTTTCCAAGTAAAACCCTTTAAAGAAAATTCATTTTTAATTTCCAAATCAAAATTTTGTTTCAAATCCAATTCAATTACATTTAAGTTTCAAATCAATTTATAAAATGAATAAGTAAATACGTCTTATTAAATTTGAAAAATCCAAACAAATCTATATTTTAACCTAAAAACTTAATTTAATTACAATTTTAAATTCGTATTTAAAACGGAATCGTTACAATAAATTAATAAGAAACACGTGTTACTAGGCAAAGTTCAATTACAGATTTGCAGAAGGAAACATGAAATCAGGAAACATAAATGAAAATACATATAAAAGTAATTATGCTATAGAGGTAGTTCCTTCAATAGAAAAGGTTGTTTTTACCATTTTTTTGATACATGATTTACCAAGTAGAAAGATTAGTTGGTGGTTTCTATAATGACTCATTTAACAAAGTTGAAGGGACAATTCACCCTAATTGTAATTCCTTGATGTTAAAATTACTCAAAGGTCCCTTCAGCGTATATATAACATTTAATCACTTATTGTACTATACTAACTGGACTCATAGATGCAAGAAGAACAATATAACTACATAAACTACAAAACTCTGGTGCAAACGTTCAAACTCTAGGAGTGGAATATTGCATTCATCAAAATCCGATGTTCCAACGACGAAAACTGACTAATCCAGCAATATCCTTGCCTAAACTAGTATAATCTGTCAAACTACGCATTAACAAATCATCAGTTTCAAACCCAAACTCTGTATTAAGCATTGGTGGACTGCAAATTGAAAAAAGAATCGAGTGTGGTCATGCTTCTCTGTGAAAAGATTTGCTGTTGATGGCTCCACCTCCTTTTCCATCACGTTACCAGTTGACATCTTCTTCATATTTACCGCCAGTTCCATATCAGCTAAATTTTTATTACCATCCTTCTCATCTATCTTAATGTGGCAACTTATTTCAGCAGAGGACAATGAAACATTAGTTTCAGCAAGTGAAGGTGCATTAGAACCCATGAACGTTAGCCTTTGCAATGTAAATATTGGAAGCTTTGGAAACTTTTCGTGTGCTTTGGGCGTAGTAGATATTGTAATGGGTCATTTGTAAGCTTTCACCGATTGTTTCATTGCTTTGCATTTCTGAGATTTTGAAGTGTAGCCGTTAGAAGCTTGCAAATCCTATTTTCTTTTTTGAGTCTTCTAGCAGCATAAGCTTTTGCTGCTTCTTCTGTAGTATTGAACAGGCCAAGTCACTGTCTGATTCTTCTTGTTAGGTCACAAATATCTATAGTGAACTTGCCCCATTTGCATTAGCAAACCCCTCAGTATTCAGATGCAAGTGTGGGTATGGACGGTGCTTGGCAGTTTCCATTTGTCCACTGTGCATGTTTAGAATTATGGTTAAGTTATAATGTTTTTGTTTAGTACGTGGCAGTCAGATACATGCATCCACTGTGCTTATTCTGACTTACGTCCTAGTTGACAATTGGAACATTGCGGGATAAAATCTTATTTATATTCAAACCATGGTTGTCCTCGTCCAGTTGGATAAACGTGTATGTACGGTGATATAGTTAATTTGACATAAATTTGATACGGATTTTGCATCAAATGAGGAGGTCTGAGAAGTTAAATATACAACATTATTTACCACTACAATTAGATAACATGGAGGCATAGATTACGGTCGAATGGTATGCATTATAGGATGAAGTAAATAATTATTTTACAATTAAGTTGCAGCAATTAATGTGTGAGAGAGCATTGGATGGTGCACCCAATGTTTTCATGACCCTACAAATAACATTGAACTATGTTCACTAAGGTCCGAAATTCAATATGACCTCAGTGCATGAACTTAGGTTGAACCTTCGAACTAGAGGGCCAATTATCAATTTTAGCTAGTTGAACCACGATTCTCTTACTTTTCTCTTTCTTTTCCACTGTGTAATTCTTTTTCATCATCAGCTTTTGTACTGTTTTGAAGAAAATAAATCTATATTGCAAAATCAACATCTGAAAATCTAAATCACAATTTTCACCACTTCATGCTTCTTCAATACCATAGCAAGATTCATTAAGTCCATCGTCACTAAAATCTGTATGCACTGTTCTACTGTGTACGCATCGTAGTTGTGTTGGTGCAGTTGTACCTTTTCAGAAATAGGCGCCATTTTATTTTTTCCCCATGCAATGCGATATATCTTATGATAGAAAACGCCTTTCTGACTTCTTTTTTTTGCGCTTCAAATTAAGTTCGTAAATATATTTTGAAGATCGAAATTACATGTTCATATCTATTTGCTACATAATATAATCAACTAAAGCCTAAAATGGAGATTTACTTATTATATGTTTAACTTTTCAGAAATAGGCACCATTTTAACTTTTGCCCGTACAGCATGGTGTAACCTATGTTATACAACATCTTTGTACTATGTATTTATATACAAAAAGAAAGAAAAAAGAAAAAATGCAACTCTATTACCTTGCAAAATAATGATAGAAATATAATTTAATCTTGAACCCTCCCCTTAATTAAATTGATCAATTATTAGCAACAATCATTAAAAAAAACTCACCAAATTCATGTCAGCTTTTTACGCAAAGTCACAAATGCAAAAAAGGCATATAAACATGGTGCCTACCCATATCTCTCCAAAACATCTAGGATGAGATAAACATGTATCTTAAATTCCATTAATAATGAAAATACTTGCCTTTCTAAACTAATAGTAAGACAAAATACATATTTTTACAATATTGTATTATTTGTCTTTCTAATTGGATAGTAAATTGAAATAGATACTATATTTAGTCACATAATTTACTAATTCTCGTATCTCTTTGTTTATTTTCCTAATACAATAAATCGAATAAGATTCTTTTACTTTTTTATTATGTTGTACCATGAACATTATGCAAAAGTAATACTACGCTTCTACATGCAAAGATCTACGATTAACACAAATAATAAAACCTATGCTAAAGATTTTGCGGTAGTTAAATTTGACATAATAGCATTAGCCGATTAAATTGGTGAGGTTAATACTACTTCTAATAAAAAATTCTAACCTCGGTTATATTGCTATTGTTGTTCATGCCAGTCAAAGATTTGGTCCGTATTGATCATATACACATGTAAAGCAGATTTGTTTAAAATTAGTTTTTGTAGTTAGTATTAACTTTTGGATAGGAAAGTATATGTTCAAAATAACACTTTATTGTCGGTGGTGAGGGGGAATGTAGGGTGTTTCATATTTACTGTATTTACAATGTAATGTGAAGTCCCAGAAAACTGTTACAGGCCGATTTTGTTTAGCAAAACAATATTACATGGTTTAATTGCTAAAAAACATGTTTTTTTCTTCAATAAATAAATGGAAACAATGAAAGTAAGTTAACAAAAAAACAGTAATCAAGAATTAACAATATTTTATAGTTTTTTATAGTAAATGACAACATACCCACATATCAAACCTTAATCATTAATCAGTCTATAAAGTCAACAAAATATTCATAATTAACACTAGCTTTTATAATTGTCATTGCAATTAATAGGGTTGAGACAGTAATTTGGTATAAAATTCAATGTTAGCTCCACATAATTAGATATATAAAAATAGGTTATATTCAACTTTACTGACTTAAAAGGTAGTTAATGAAGGGAATAAAAATAAGCGACCTTACATTTTAGAATTTTAACATCACATCTGTAAATCGATTGTAATTTCTAAGTCGGACATAAAACTTTTAGAATAAAAAAGATTGGGAAAGAAAATATTTTGTTAAACAAAGTAAGCATTGCCAAACCAATAACTCATATATTTATGGTATTAATATAGATGATGAATAAATTACTATCAGTTACAATGCATAATAGTTCGCTTAGAAATTTTCACCGTCTTTAATCATTACTATAATAGGTATGACATAAATTTGTGCTTATTATTTATCGAACAGAACATCACGATTGATAGGCAAGTTAACCTATTGAATCTGATATTTAATTGTAATTAATATTACGAATTTCAGATTTGTTATTGATTAGAAGATAGTAAAATGAATTTAGAGAAAAATAAATGAAAAAGATAGTACCTCAAATGAAATCTGGCGAAAGTGTTTGGACCGATCAAAATAGAACATTTGATCTCAATCAAGCTACTAAGTTGTTGTCCCTCTCAGGTAACACTCTTTGGATGACATATAGTTGATTTTTATTTTTGTCGATTGGCAGAAATATATTATCCTGTTAAAATTATAGTTTGTGGCTGCAAGAGGAATTCAGTTATCTTGCATGTGTAATGGTGGATAAACTTGGGTTAATCACAGCGGTATAGTTTATGATCCGCATTCCCTGCACCGTAAAATCATAGCAGTAAGTTTATCCGGCATTATTAATACCGAATAACATGGTGCACAAAATTTATACTACTGGATGAGTATATACCAATAATAATATTTCTCATTGCATACTAAATTATTCGACATTAATAATTATGGATAAGTATGTATGAATCATTAATGCCTCCAAATTTGGGCTTACTTACCTCTAGTGGTGGTCAGTCACAGAGTGACTGAACCCCTGCTCAGACTGCTTTGAGAAATAGTACTTTGTCTATTTGGCATCTAGCTGGTTTTGTTGAATAAAAATGGTTTAATAAAATGTAATGATAGCAATTAGGTAGAAAACCCTTTTCAAGACTTTGAAAAGTACTAAACTTTAACTGATAAATAATAATTCTCTTTTTCAAGTTGTTTATGTTGGATCATAATGGGGCAGGCTCATTGTCCATTTACTTAAACTAAAGTGAAATATAGGATAGAAGTATTTATCCAAAGTGTTCATGCTTGTTAAAATTCTATACCATTTAATTACTATTTATTTTCCAAATTTTTTTTTATTGTTTATCTTGATTTATTAATGTGGTTTATTTTACCCAAGTGGAAAATCAATTCAAATGGACAATATTACTATATACTTTATACACCCAAAATATTTACAGCAATTTACTCATATTTCACTTTATCCTTATTTTCCATAGATTACTTAATGCAGTGTAATATTTTGACTAAGAAAAGTAGTAACTTATAAAAATTTGTATAATCAAAATAGTATCATGTGAAAATAAAGAAGAGCCAATAAATTGTAGAAAATCGTTATCTGTAAACAATGGTTGATGCACTGTCAACTCTTGTACTACGCTCTCAAAATTCATAACCACTACAGACTTATGGTCATACTAAATCTGGATGGAATATTTTTTTTACTTTATCATCAATTATATTGCCAAAATACACAACAAACCAGTGTTTCTAGGTGATAAAATCATAATACTAAGTATACTATGTGTCAAAACTAAAGTTATATGGCTTTCTTCATAAAAAATGCGTCTGAGAGTAAAACTAACATAATGAAATGCAGCATATAAAAAAAATCAAGTAGGCACAACTGACCAATGATTCTTCTCAACAATCATAATTTAGGACTATATTATTCTTGAAAGATGAAATAAACTGGAATATAAGGCAGGGTTGGTCCTTTGCAGCAAAACAGGAAATGAACAATAACATAGATCATTACAACATGTTATGAGTAAAGGTAATACCTAGGAAACTGATAAAGAAAATTATTTTTCTACTTTCATGCTTTTACCAAATTACAGAATTAATCCTTATTGATACACACATTCTTCATATGCCATATAGTACCAAATCAAAGTTCATTCCTGTATATTCAGGTTTTAGTTTTCTCTATTTGTCTCATCCTGTCATCTCACAGCAGTTAACCACTATTTGGGCTTATCATAGTTTGTAATAACATAAAACAAAATGATGGAAACAAAGTTACGAAATTAGGAGTTAATGTGAAATTTTTAAAAAAGTTAATATAAAACCAAGGTTCAAAATAATTACAGACGTTCGTGCCCCCTTTTCTTCTTCTTCTAATTACTTCATTACCCAAGTCTTTTATCGAATGTGAACCCATCTTCACAATTGTAAAAATGAGATCGGGCAAAGAAAATTGGCATGAGGAAGAGTCGCAATTATAATGGCTTTAATGGCGGCTGCGTTGAAATATTTTGTTGTTTGGAGTGATTTCATGGTGATTTCCGTTTTTAGCCAAGTTGGAAAATCGAGTTTTGAGGAACGAAATATGTTAGTAATAGATGTAGTTGTAACACTGTTACTGATAGCAGAGAGAGAAGCGGGATATTCCACATTGAGGGAGAGAATGGTTTAGAACGGGAGTACAGTGAGCTACGTAAGCAGATCGTACTTCCTGTTATAACGGTTAGAGAAGGGAAGTGTAGTGGGTATAGGAACATGGGGTTGTTTGGTTTTAATAAAGGAAGAGAATGGACAGGAAGCGAGAGTTTTAAAACTGGGCATAAAACTGCATGAATTTGATGGTAGGAATAACTGTTATAACGCGGGGAAGAATAAAAGAAATGGTAGGGAGGTAACGAATGGAAGTAGTAGAAAGGAAGTTATGAAAAACCAAACGGGGAAATAAGAATGCGGTATTTTGAAAATGCTGGAAGAACAATTATGCCACCCTCAGCAATGTGGGGTTCCTGCTTTATATATAAGTAATTGATGTGCTTTGTTTGTGTGTTGGGGATTAGTTGGGCAGAATGTTTTTTTTAAATGCAACTTAATTTTATTAAAAAAGAAGAGAGGAAATTTGTTCATAAAATTGTTTTGGGTGTGTTAAGTTTTGTATTAATTTTGTGATTTATTTTTTTAAGTGCGTATATTGAGTTGATTGCCTTGTTTTGCTTTTGTGCATGTGTTTGTGAGTAGACTGTTTTTGACTTTTCTTTTGCACAAGTTTTATTCTCCTTTAAAAATGTAAAAATAATTCATTTCATAATTCAGTTTTAGTTTCTATTAGTTATTATTTTCTTTATTTTAGATTTAATAATTCATTTTCCTTTATTTTTTCTTTTGAGAAAAAAATACAAAAACTATAAAAAATCAACAATTTTTTGTAGTGTAAATTCATTTGCTTTTTTTCTTTCTATCCTTATTTATAAAAAAATTCTTGTGCAACACTCTTTTGAGGTGGCAAAAGCAGAAAATCGCAAGGTGAGGAATTGTCGTTAATAATTGTTTCGTTTTGCTTGCCAAAATAAGTTGCTTGCGAAAAAAATTATTATTGCTTTAAAATAAATTGTTAATAATTATGCATGCTCTGCTATCGTGCCCTTATCTTTTATTCTAGCTTCCTTGCAATGTTAGTTGCTTGCATTTTAAAAATCGAAAAACAAGACAAAATCAAATTTCATTTGTTGTTGCATTGTTAAATCACTTTTTTCTTCTGTTTTGCATTTTTTTAATCTTATTTTCTTTTCTAAGGATAACACCCAAATCCACATAAGGTGGAGGATTTCATCACCTCTTTCTTGGGGAACAAATTGCATTTCATCATATATTTTTTCTATAATAAAGGTTAGAGTTGCACTTAAGGGTGTTGCGAGCTCAAATAGGGCTTAACTGTATCTTGACAAGTTGTCTTCTTTCGATAATTTATTTTCTTAGTGTCTAGGCTATGACAACGCGATAATCATATATAAATATTACGGTGATTCATAAATATTATAGTGATTGTTTCACTGAATGTACTTAAACCATCGCCTGCATTGCTACGGTGATTCTTGGTGCACCGATAACTCTTGTCCATTATCTGGCTAAGGATTATTTTGTTGGATTAAGACAAAGTTCGATTGCATAACTTTGGGTAAGAAGCTATTAATGACAGAAAATTTGTAATTAAGTCTTTGCATTTATTTAGTTGCATTGGTTCATGCATATAGTAAAGTAAAAAAATCAAATTCGAAAACAAAAAAATATTACATTTTAGTTAACTTGGTTTTTTTAAATGCAAAAAAGAAAGAAAATATTTTTAAATCTTTTCCTTTGAAAAAAATAAATAAATAACCAAACAAAATCAACAATCCTAAAGCAAGCATTTTTACTTAAGCTAGTTTTTTTAGAAAATAATTCCGAGAAAAATAATATATTCTTTTCAAAATATATAAAATAAAGTTTGCAAATCGAGAATCCAGAAAAACAAATAAAAATCAGATCTTCCTTTAGAAAAATAAATTCTTTTTGATTAATGATTTTCCTTTCTAATATGTGTGTGTGTGTGTAAACAATTTTTCACTTCATTTTCCAAACCCGTTTAATTCTCTTAACTTGATTCTCACTTCTTTCTCTCTTTGACTTTTTCTTGTGCGTAAGTACCTAGACTCGCGACACAACAATAAATCATTTAACTCGGGCAAATGATCCTCCAACGATGGTGAATGAAAATGCCCCTCGGACTCTCATGGATAGATACTTTCCTGATAGTGCTTATATTCCTTCTTGTATCACTTAACCTGCCCCTAGGCTAATCACATTGAAATTCATTCCAACCTTATTGCGACGCTCACAAAATTTTGAAATTTTGAACATGATGACCCATACATCTTCTTAATAAAATTCAAACAAGTATGTGCGACCATAAAACTCCAACAACTATGTGATGACGTAACCAAACTTTGGTTAATTCCATTCGTCCTTACTGATCATGTTGAAAAAAGGTTGTACACTTAACATCGAACACAACCAAAACTTGGGAAGAGTTTGTTAAAATTTTCTTAAGGAAGTTTTACCCCTTGGAAAAAACAAATAAAATCTGAAACGGTATTGTCAATTTTCATCAATTTAGGGGCGAACCTTTCAAAAAATATTTTGAAAGATTTAAAGAGCTTTTGATAAAATGTCCACACTATAATTTTGAAAAATGGACTCATTGCCATATCTTATACGTTGGACATGAAAATGCTCACGATCCATGCTTGAATCGAATTGCCAAGGCAATATTCTCGCTCAACATCCTGAAGATGCTTAACAATCCTTGAAAACTTGGGTGAAAAAATCATCCCAATGGAAACGAAACATCCATTTACTCACAATTGAGTGTGCATTCGATAATATCATCTTTGTCTTTGGAGGCTAAAATAGATGGATCAATAAGTTTGAAAACATTTTCTCATCCAACCAAATGAAGCTGCTTCCTAACCAATGTGTTATAAATGTAACGATCCAAGTCACATAGTCGATCAGTGTAGTAATTTGGTAGAATGGCTCGATGCTTTCATTAAGGTTAAGAATGACCCATTTTCCCCAGCATCAACGTGCAATCCCGGTTGGAGAAATCATCCTAATTTTGCATGGAACCAAAACAATTCCAACACGAATTTGATTCTTCCCAATTTTCAAGCATTTTCGAACAGTGGTTTGAATCTTCCCTTTCGACCCAATCATTCTCAAAAAAAATTTGTGCCTCCATCCTAAAATCAATCACGATAATCTTTTGCTCTCCAAGATGATAAATGACTGATTTAATTAGATAAAACTATTTCCTCCTTGGAAAATTGTTCCGCTTAGGGTCCTTCTTGAATAGGTGAACCCAAATGGAGAAAATCTTAGAATGAGAAAAAGTGTTAGGCCTAGGATTCTATTTATATGGGTAGAAGTGGATCTTAGATCGTTGGATTTAAGGGATTGAATATGATGCAACCACGTCACAGGCTGAATAGGAGCCATCAGATGTAAGAACGAAAGGAACATATGAGTTTAAAGAGTGCAAAACACGTCTCGAACGAGCTCTAGAACGAAGAAAATTTTCTTCATTCCTAAACATAGGCGGGTCGACCGGGTGGTCGACCGCCCTTATGCCTAGGTCGACCGGCAAGTCGACCGAGCCATATATATACATACATATATATATATATATATTCGATTTTTTTATTCTTCTCCTTGCTCATATTAACTCGAATTCTTACGTTCTATATATGGAAATTGACTAGAAAATTACCATGGATATAATGGTGCAACTCTCGTGGCTCAATTTTAATAATTTCACAAATTTATTTTAATATTTAATTAATTAACTAACTAACTATTATGGATTAAAATTTTGGGTTGTTACATATACCAACGGCTAGCGGTATATCCTACGGGAGGCATGTAAGCAAACTCGTCTTTTATCGATAAACGTGCATCCTCTTCTGGTATACCATGATGCATGCAGATATTGTGCCAAATTTTAGGGAGACCACCATAGAAGCTCTCTCCGGTGGGTTGAGTAGAACTCTAATGTTGGGAGGCGTTTGATTCAGACCGGCCCAACTGGGACTAACTGACCATATTTTTCCTATGAGATGCTAGGAGAAAGAGCGACGGATGATGACTCAACTGTTCAAAGTGCCAGACTCCCTTCACTCGATTTACAGCGTGAAGATAGGTGCTTAATTCTAAAGCATTGCAACTTGCATTCATAATGGTCGGTCGTTTTTATTCTAATTTAGAAATTTCCCCTACTACACTTGAATTTCGAAGAGATGTCGATTCGCGTTCGTGCGACGGACTTCAAGTGTATACCGAGGTAAGTGCATCATGCTATCCATATGGGGTGGACTCGGTATTCGAAACACTACAAATGCCCTATCCCGTGTAGATAGTTCACCCACGATAGAAAAGGAAAAGAGTTTCCCACCTCGTTCCCACATTTTTATACTTCCTGTACACATACCCGTTATCAATCAACGATCGATACAATATCCGTTGTGCAAAGCGACGTAGGAAACACTTTTCACTACAGGGATACCGAGTGTGTAACAAGCAAGCATGATAAGTCCAAATCCTCTAGAAGAATCGGGACCGATTAGCGATGTGACGTGCTATATTGGCTATGAACTTGGCATAAGTCAATTCTGGCCTAATGGATGAAGAAACAAAACGTTATAAGAACTGGACTAAGGCTTGAAAGTCATTTTAGGAATAACTCAAAACTCAATTCACTATCTTCCTCCATTAGACCATAATCGACCCAAACTTTTCACGACCAGCACCGTAAATGCAAACCTACCATAAAATCATTAAAAAAGAACATCATAATTAGCAAATCCACCTTAGTTTGAAATCTAGAGCAATAGAATGATCAATAACATAGAATTATCAAGCTGTGATGGACCGGTGGCGAGATAAAGGATGGATCGTGTAGGATCTAGATTAACCCTAGGGGGGTGAATAGGGTTATAGAAAATTTTCTCGAGTTAAACACAAAAACAACCAGCAGAAAAGTAAATATGCTGAACAGTAAATCACACACAAAATTTACCCAACTTCGGCAACCCCTGCCTACTACTGCATTCCCAGATTTCTATTAGAATTAAAAAGTCTCTCGCTTAAAAACACTCTAGCAGACTAGCAAACCCTGCTACCGCCTATAGAGTTTTGCAAACTCGCAAACCCTGCTTACTGAACTAATCCTAACTAGACAATCTGACACAACCTAAATCCTAGGTGGTGATTTACCAAGATTTGATTCAAAAAGTACAGACTTGAAAAATAAAAAATAAGAACAAAAGTAACTAAAACTTGAGTATAACTTTCTTTTTCCTTTTGCCCTTAAACAAATAACCCGACCCAATAGAAAAACACGGCCCACTTCCCTCTTTTGTTATCTGATGCAATTTTAGGGTTTCTGTAAAATGTCGGCTTTGTCTCTGTTGCGGCCTGATTGAATCTCTGAGTTGCCTTCAGTTGCTCCTCTTCCCTTTGAATGTCCAATTTGCCTCTGATTAAGGCTTGCGCAACCACTTGCGCTCGTTCGCAGCTGCTCCTCTGTTGATCGAGTTCGATAGATTGTGGTGTGTAATATCTTCCCTTTCGTTGCTAGTTTAATGCTTGCTTGAACTCGATTGATTGATGATTCTACCGATGTTGACTAGGGGTTTATATTTGGATTTGATTCAATTTTTCCACACTCTACCGATGATGATTTGGGGTTGTATTTAAATGGACTTCGAGACCCTTGAATTCGTCCGTATTCATTTACTTGACTTCATCACTTTCCTTTCTCGGTTGCTTGATAATATATTGATGGTTGTGATATTTGCGACTTAGTCAAATACGTATATTTTTGACTTGATTCACACGGTATTGATTTTGAAGCGTTCGATCTTTCCTTGATCGATACGGCAGAAACTTTCCTGTTTTATTTGGATTGACTTTTTCAAAAATTGCAGATACATACTTGATTTTTTATACATGTTTCTTGGCATTGAATTCGTGAATTTCCTTGTTGACTTTTGTATGCTTCCATGAGTTCGACTATAGCTTGTTTATTGCTTTCGACTTCACTGTGAATTATGGCTTTGATTTTCTGGACCCTGTGAGCTTCATCTATGGCCATCTTTTCTGGCTGGTTTAATCTGAACTTCACTTGAGCATTGCATTCCTGAATTTTGATGTTGTCTGGTTGTTCGAACTTGTTCATGTGATTCCATGGTAGCATTTGGTATTGCTTCGACCACTGTCTTGAATTTGAGATGTTTGGTTACCACTGGCTTTGACTTGGTTGCACTGCTATGTACTTGTCAGTCTTGTATTTCTCGACGAACTTGGGTATTTTTCATTTGACCTGTTCTCTGTAGCATATACATGTTTTACTTGTAGACTTAAGCCTTGTGTTCTTCATACCATGTGTACATGCTTCATTTTAACTTCGAACTGAACTTGGTTTTGCTTCATTATGTACTTGATAAATTCACTTCCCCTGTTTTACTCAAGTCTGCATTATATTGTACCTAGCAATACTATACTTCATGTGTGCTTTGTTTAGTTTATGGATTTCATCATACTTCTGTTGCATTCACTTCATATTTTCATTGCACTCATATTGCCTCGAGCTTGTACTATTTGGTTGAAGTTCTGATCATTTGTATACATACATTCATGTATGTATATATGTGTATGTCTGCACTCATCTTTTCTACTGAAGGAGTCTTCTTGCTAGTTGCATTGTACCATGTTGTGTCAAACTTGTACAACTCTGGTTATGCTTTGTACTTGGCTCTGAAATATTCCAACCTGATGCATTTGGACTTGTACCCTTGATCATTCACTGTTGCCTTGTGTTAATGCTCAGCCATGTTGCATACATGTTTTCTTGTGTTCATGCTTGTGACATTCAACATTACTCTTGGCCATGAGTTCATTGTTGTTTTGGCATTGTTGCATTATAGTTGCATCACTGTATGTAGCTTATTGAAGTGTTGCATTGTTGATGCTCTTTGAGTTGCAGTGTTTCATTTCTGGTTGGTTTGACTTTGTTTTAGCATACTTGGTGGTCATTTTGTACTTCTGGTCTTTGTTTGGTTCTTGATCATTTCATGCTGATTTTTGAAATTTCACTTGAGTTGAATCCGGTTTCAAAACTCGGGTTTGACCTTGTGCTCGTGTAGTGATTTTATTTATATTGCACCTGAGTTGAACCCGTCCTTTTATTTTGGGTTTGACCTTGTGTTCACTTGTCCCTGTAATGTTATCAAGTGTATAAATACATGTGCACGGCCTTGTGGCATGTACAGTGATACACTGTGCATGTCACATAGTTCGTGTGTGATGAATTCAAATGTAAATGATGACGAACGACCCAAATAACCGAGGCAAATATTATTTTCAAAATTCACATTTTATTTTATATTGCAAAAATATTTCTTTTTCAATTTTACTGCGTTAGTGAATATTTTTGCAGATTGCTCAGATGCTGGATTCTAACTGGAATGAAGTTGAAGATGAACTATGAGTGTGAGTGATATGTAGTGAGGAATTTATGTAAATTGAATTGTGATGTATTGTAAACAAAATTGTATATGTATAGTGAGAACTTGAATTTGTACTATTCAAAAATGTAATAAGTATTTGTTTGAATAAAATTTCTGTTTGAATTCAAATTCTGTGTATTTAATTTTATTCAGCAAATATTTATTTAATCTATGAAAAATAAAATAGTACATTAACAAATACATTTAAACGAATGTATATATGTTTATTATCATCAAACAAAAATCATATAAGCGCATATTCAACAATCTCCCCCTTTTGATGATAACAAACATATATTTAAGATTTTGAATATGTTAAATGTATTTGATCATTCATATGCTCTAATTGCTCCCCCTATTTAAATGCTTCCTCTCTACACAAAGCTCCCCCTACATATATGCATGCAAATAAAAATATACAAATGAGCCTAGATGCAAATGGAAAATTATTTGACCTTTGCTTGATTTTATTTGACAAAATCTTAACTTTTCTCTCCCCCTTTTGTTATCAGCAAAAGAATAATAGTGTTAGAGAAAATAGAGATAAAGTGATCGATATTAATTCAACATTAAAACTCAATGGAATATAAATATTAAAATTCTATATAAAAAATCAAACAAAAATCATAACTACCCTCGTTGGGCGCATATTCCACTCTTAGAATGATGGAAATGCTGTTCTCATATAAAATCATACAGTTGTATCTACTTGTGGTACATTTATATCAGGAATTTGAATATCTACTAATCATGCATAACCGTTAGGACTTTTAAATGAGATTAGTAGTATTCCAATTTAATTTCAAAATTGAATTCAAG
Source organism: Allium cepa (assembly GCA_030765085.1). Lineage (NCBI taxonomy): Eukaryota > Viridiplantae > Streptophyta > Magnoliopsida > Asparagales > Amaryllidaceae > Allium > Allium cepa. Next base: position 703,467,746 of record CM060938.1, on the reverse strand, counting down.
TATCTTCTAACCACGCATGACCGTGAGGACTTTTAAATGGGATTAGAATCAACTTGTTTATTTAATAAATCAATTTTGATATGCGTCCCATACATGCATAACCATAAGGACTTTTAAATGAGCATGGAAGCACATAACAAATTCCAAGTAATTCACTCATGCATAACCGTGAGGACTTTTAAATGAGAGTGAATAATTTGGTATTTATTTATTTTTGATTAAAAATGTAAAATGAAAAACGAATGATCCCTGATTATAGTACCACATATCGACAAACTATATTGAATTTTTGATAAACAATGGTCGATAGAAATATGATAGAAATAGAAATGGTCATGGAATCTTTACCCAACAAAAAGTTTTTATAACTCTTGTTTGAATTCCTAAAGAAAGTTTCCAAATATATTGTCTTGAGTAATGTATGTTAAATATCAACACTTATCACCTTTTCGGTCACTATTTATCTTTTTGATAATTAGTAGGGAGTCGGATTAGTCAAAATTTATCATTTAAAATCAAATAATTTTTTTTCAAAATGACTAATCTGAAAATAGGGTCAAAAAATGATTTTCTCGAAGGGGTTATATGAGAAAAAATTTCTGCTATTTGAAAATTATTTGAAATGAAAAATATGCGGATATTTTCTTTGAAAAAACGATGCAGTTACTAAATGTCTCACCATAAATCACGTTCAACTAGTAAATTTTCTGTCAACTAGATTACCATTATGATCTGCATCTGAATTTCTCTTTCACTTCAAAACATCACTAATTAAATTTGTTAGACCAGACCATGAAGTGTGCATAAAAGCTCAAACTCAATTTTTAACAGCATTCTTGAATTTGAATTGGAGTCGTGTAAATAATCAGAAACTGTGAATATAGAGTTAGCCGTATTATAACCTAATGTATTATCATCCAACAAAACACTATGTTTAATCCAAATGTATATGTATGAAGTAATTCAAAGAATAGTGTTTTTGGCATAAATATAATTGGCCAACTATGTTGAACAAGTCAGAATTAAAAAATCATCATCTCTTTATCATCACATTGTTGGCTGATTTAATTCAGATATTTTTCGTTGTTATCCATTGTGATTCTGTCACCTTTATAATAGGCTAAGGAACTTTGCTTTGTCGCCCGTTGTGTTTCTGAAACAGCCAAAAATCCAGAGACCACTGTTGTTGTTCCTTAGCCTGCCGCCACACCTACACTGGAAAAGTTTTTTGTGACCTATTTGTTTTTGTAGGTCCATGATTGTTAGTGGCAGAATATTTTGAAAGATAATTTTGAGGAGACCCAAAACTATTTATATATGTTCCTTTCGGCACCCAGATTTGTTTTGTCTTTTCATTCTTGTTCCAATAGACATGAAATTTGTTTGTAGAATTCTTAGGATCCCAAACTTGTATAAATTTTGTGTTCTTTTCCTATGACTACAATTTTCAACATGATGTCCAATTATTTCACATCTAGCAAAGACACTCTTACCTTTTTCATTATCATCAGCTTGTGTTTTCCCAAAGCCTAGTCCTTTTCTGTTGTTAGCAAAAATTTGATTTCCCAATAACATGTTGAATGATTTTTCTCCTCTTGAAAAGTTATTCAGAGATTTCTCAAGATTTTGGACTTTGGTTTTTAGTGTTGTGTTTTCAGTTACAAGTGAGGTGCATCTTTTTATAAAATCCTTTTTCCTAGTGTCAATGGTTTCTTTAAGACTCAAGTTTTCATTTTCAAGATTCTCAAAGCTATTCTTAAGTCTTGATAATTCTGAATCTAAAATTTTACATTTTTTACAATCTAGGTTTTGAATATTTTCAAGTTCAGTTTCTAACCTAGAATTTTCATGGACAAGTTCTCTTCTATCAGATTTCAGTTTTTCAATTTTAGATTCAAGAGTATCAATTATTTTAGTAAGATCACAACACATCAAAACAAGTTCTTTATAAGAATAGTCACCTACCTCACTAGATTCCTCTGAGCTTGCTTCTGAATCTGATTTTGCCATAAGACACAAGTTAGCCTCCTCTGACCTATTATTCAAAACTTCCTCTCCTTCTTCATCATCTCAAGTCGTTGTAAAGGCCTTCTTCTTCTTTTTCTTTCCTTTGTTGTTTTTGAGAAGTGGGAATTTTTGTTTGAAGTGGCCAGGCTTCTTGCAGTTAAAGCATGCCAATTCATTATCGGAATTGTCAGATTCTTTTGACTTATTACCACTTGTTTTCTTCTTGCGTGGCCTGAATCTTGACCATTTTCTAAGATTATTGACAGCCATTGCAAGCTCTTCAATTGGATCTTATTCATCGCTCTCTTCTTTGCTCTTTAAGGCAATCGTCATCTTCTTTGATTCGGAGTTGTTGCGTTCCTCCTTTTCTTTTAGCTCAAGCTCATATGTCATCAAGTTGCCGATCAACTCCTCCATGCTTAGTTTACTTAGATCTTTCGATTCTTGTATTGCCGTGACTTTTGCCTCAAAGCTCATCGGTAAGACTCGTAGCACCTTCCTCACAAGCTCTACCTCAGTGAGTACCTTCCCAAGAGCTCTAGCATTGTACACCAAAGTTGAAAAGCGTCCAAACATGTCCTTTATGCTCTCGCCTTTGTCCATCACAAAGTTCTCGTATTCATTGCTGAATAGGGCTAGACGAGACTCCTTGACTTGAGAAGTTCCTTCATGTGTAACCTCCAAGGTATTACAAATTTCCTGTGCAGTTTTACACTGAGAAGTTCTATTAAATTCAGTCTTATCAAGAGTACAGATCAAAGCATTCATGGCTTTAGCATTTGTAGTTTTTAATTTCTTATCGTTAGCATCCCACCTATCCTTAGGTTTAGGAATCTCAGTATCACCAACAGTTATAGTGTAAGATTTATAGCCAGTTTCAATAATGTCCCAAACATCATAATCAACAGAACTAAGATAAATACCCATCCTAACTTTCCAATAAGCATAATCATTCCCATTAAACATGGGTGGCCTAGCAATAGATTGCCCCTCAGAAAATGCATTATTTGGTGGATTCATGACTCCAGAGTTAAAGAAAAATACTGTGCTCTGATACCACTTGTAGGATCTAGAATAACCCTAGAGGGGGGTGAATAGGGTAATAGCAAATTTTCTCGAGTTAAACACAAAAACAACCTGTAGAAAAGTAAATATGTTGAACAGTAAATCACACACAACATTTACCTAGCTTCGGCAACCCCTGCCTACTGCTGCATTCCCAGATTTCTATTAGAATTAAACATTCTCTCGCTTACAAACACACTCTAACAGACTCGCAAACCCTGCTACCGCCTACAGAGTTTTGCAAACTCGCAAACCCTGCTTACTGAACTAATCCTAACTAGACAATCTGACACAACCTAAATCCTAGGTGGTGATTTACCAAGATTTGATTCGAAAAGTACAGACTTGAAAAATAAAAAATAAGAACAAAAGTAACTAAAACTTGAGTATAACTTTCTTTTTCCTTTTGCCCTTAAACAAATAACCCGACCCAATAGAAAAACACGGCCCACCTCCCTCTTTTGTTATCTGATGCAATTTTAGGGTTTCTGTAAAATGTCGGCTTTGTCTCTGTTGTGGCCTGATTAAATCTCTGAGTTGCCTTTAGTTTCTCCTCTTCCCTTCGAATGTCCAATTTGCCTCTAATTAAGGCTTGCGCAACCACGTGCGCTCGTTCGCAGCTGCTCCTCTGTTGATCGAGTTCGATAGATTGTGGTATGTAATCTCTTCCCTTTCATTGCTAGTTTAATGCTTTCTTGAACTCGATTGATTGATGATTTTACCGATGATGATTGTGGGTTTATATTTGGATTTGATTCAATTTTTCCACACTCTACCGATGATGATTTGGGGTTGTATTTATATGGACTACGAGACCCTTGAATTCGTCCGTATTCATACTTGACTTCATCACTTACCTTTCTCGGTTGCTTGATAATATATTGATAGTTGTGATATTTACGACTTAGTCAAATACGTATATTTTTGACTTGATTCACACGGTTTTGATTTCGAAGCGTTCGATCTTTCCTTTATCGATACGGCAGAAAATTTCCTGTTTTATTTGGATTGACTTTTTCAAAAATTGCAAATGCATACTTGATTTTTTATACAGTGTTTCTCGGCATTGAATTCGTGAATTTCCTTGTTGACTTCTGTATGCTTCCATGAGTTCGACTATAGCTTGTTTATTGCTTTCGACTTCACTGTGAATTATGACTTTGATTTTCTGGCCCCTATGAGCTTCGTCTCTGGCCATCTTTTCCGGTTGGTTTAATCTGAACTTCACTTGAGCATTGCATTCGTGAATTTTGATGTTGTCTGGTTGTTCGAACTTGTTTATGTGATTCCATGGTAGCATTTGGTATTGCTTCGACCGCTGTCTTGAATTTGAGACGTTTGGTTACCACTGCCTTTGACTTGGTTACACTGCTATGTACTTGTCAGTCTTGTATTTCTCGATGAACTTGGGTAGTTTTCATTTGACCTGTTCTCTGTAGCATATATTTTTTTTACTTTGTAGACTTAAGCCTTGTGTTCTTCATACCATGTGTACATGCTTCATTTTAACTTCGAACTGAACTTGGTTTTGCTTCATGATGTACTTGATAAATGCACTTCCCCTGTTTTACTCAAGTCTGCATTATATTGTACCTGGCAATATTGTGCTTCATGTGCGCTTTGTTTACTTTCTGGATTTCATCATACTTCTGTTGCATTCACTTCATATTTTCATTGCACTTATATTGCCTCAAGTTTGTACTTTTTGGTTGAAGTTCTGATCATTTTTATACATACATTCATGTACGTATATATGTGTATGTCTGCACTCATCTTTTCTACTGAAGGAGTCTTGTTGCTAGTTGCATTGTACCATGCTGTGTCAAACTTGTACAACTCTGGTTATGCTTTGTACTTGGCTCTGAAATATTCTAACCTGATGCATTTGGACTTGTACCCTTGATCATTCACTGTTTCCTTGTATCAATGCTCAGCCATGTTGCATACATGTTTTCCTGTGTTCATGCTTATGACATTCAATATTACTCTTGGCCATGAGTTCATTGTTGTTTTGGTATTGTTGCATTATAGTTGCATCACTGTATGTAGCTCATTGAAGTGTTGCATTGTTGATGCTCTTTGAGTTGCAGTGTTTCATTTCTGGTTGGTCTGACTTTGTTTTAGCATACTTGGTGGTCATTTTGTACTTCTGGTCTTTTTTTGGTTCTTGATCATTTCATGCTGATTTTTGAAATTTCGCTTGAGTTGAATCCAGTTTCAAAACTCAGGTTTGACCTTGTGCTCGTGTCGTGATTTTATTTATATTGCACCCGAGTTGAACCCGTCCTTTTATTTTGGGTTTGACCTTGTGTTCACTTATCCCTGTAACGTTATCAAGTGTATACATCCATGTGCACGGCCTTGTGGCATGTATAGTGTTACACTGTGCATGTCACATTGTTCGTGTGTGATGAATTCAAATGTAAATGATGACGAACAACCCAAATAACTGAGGAAAATATTATTTTCAAATTCACATTTTATTTTATATTGCAAAAATATTTCTTTTTCAATTTTACTGCGTTAGTGAATATTTTTGCAGATTGCTCAGATGCTGGATTCTAACTGGAATGAAGTTAAAGATGAACTACGAGTGTGAGTGATATGTAGTGAGGAATTTATGTAAATTGAATTGTGATGTATTGTAAACAAAATTGTATATGTATAGTGAGAACTTGAATTTGTACTATTCAAAAATGTAATAAATATTTGTTTGAATAAAATTCCTGTTTGAATTCAAATTCTGTGTATTTAATTTTATTCAGCAAATATTTATTTAATCTATGAAAAATAAAATAGTACATTAACAAATACATTTAAACGAATGTATATATGTTTATTATCATCAAACAAAAATCATATAAGCGCATATTCAACAGATCGGCGGTGGCTTAAGGCGATGCGTGAGCTAGGGTTTCGAACTTGGGATTCGGTCGAAGTCAATGGTGATGCTCCAAAAACGATGGTGAAAAAGAAAATAACGATGGAAGGATTAAATCGCCGAAGATTGATGAATCGATCATTGAGGAGTCATTGAGTCGCGTAGAAATGGATCGTGTGAAGGAATAGGATGGCTCGGCTTGAATAAATGATTAGCTCGGCTCAAGCAACACATATAGGCAAATAGAAAAGACGAAACGAAAATTTCGCTAAGTCATTGGGTCCTCCACGATCCATCGTGGATCGCTAGCGAACCCTCTTTTTGAGGGTAGATTTTTCAAGTGGTCGGGTCGCTAGCGATCCATCATACATGAATCGTTAGCGACCCATAAGGTTACATGCAAATTTTTCTCCAGCTCGTGCTCCGACATTTACCCATCATTTCGAAGCACTCCAAGAAGTCATGGAGAGGAATTTGATCCGTTAGACAAGCAATAGTGATCCAGACCCATACCAAGTGATCAATGGCATAACCTGCTATGTATCTGGAAAACCCTAACACAATTGCTTGAAATTCGACGAAAAGATATGAAAAGCCATAACTTCCAGGGCATGCCTTGTTTCCAACAAAGACATACTCTGATGGGAAAATGTTATCCAGGTTTTTAACTCTCAGGATCTAATAGAAGCCAGAGCAGTTTTACAACATCAGAATTGCTCGGAAGTTAACCGAGAAGGAATAAGCAATAGGTTAAAGAAAACCAAGCCATATTACCAAATCAACGGCTGAGTTCGACTAAACCATGAGACCTATATCGATTCAAACCAATCAGCATTCAAAGTATAAATGGCTAGTAGGTCATCATCGAAATGAAGTAACGTGCAACGAGACTACACGAAAAATGTCAATACAAAGCCATGAAGGCATTCAAAACCTGCAACTCAAAAAATCATCCAAATGCTTGGAACGCCAGCGATCCATAACTTCTGGATCGCCAGCGATCCATGCAATGAAATGGCCCACAGATAGAAGTAAGGGATAAGGAGCCTATAAGATAGAAACAAAAAATCCTAAGTGTATGGATCGCTAACAGTCCATACATGTCGCCAACGATCCATACTTAGTCATGTTGGTTGCAACCAAGCATATTGAAGTCATGGAAAGAGAAACTAAGTCATTAGCTTACGAGTGATCCAAAACTATGGATAGCTAGCAATCCATAGACTATGGATCGCTAGCAATCCATGATTTTTGCTCGGATCCTGAGCTAAACTCCTCTGATCATTCTGTACCCATCTAGGAGCAATTGATGAAGCGGCTTGGCCCAGAAGCTCTCGGATCCCTATAGATACCGTCCTTCTGCAACATAAATGAAATCTTCTCCAGACTAGTTGTTGAAGCTCTGTTGAAAACTTTCTTCACTCTCTACCTCCCAAACAACAATCTCCAAAGAAATTCACTATGATTCTCCAGTGTATTCCAACTATGGGGATTCATTCTAGCTAAGGATAATAAAAGGCTTTGTGTCAAACCCTACTTATAACAGCAATCAGTCATCATAAAACTATAAAGTGTGCGTAGGCTTCGTTAACAGCCGAACAACTATAAAAATTCCTTGTCTTCTTTCTTTTACTGTCTTTTTCTATACCTATTGTCTGTGTTATTTCTCTGTCAAAAAAGGATTGGTGCTTTCAAACTCAAACCAGGTTTTGATCCATTTTTTGGGTTAATAGTGTACTTGCGGTTTTTAACAATAATATTTTTAACGACGGTTTTCTAATTGATAGAAATTTCTAGCATTAATCAAAGGTGCCCTTTCACAGCCATCACAAAGGGGTTACTTAACAGCAACCAATAAATCATAGAATTTCTTTGCTCTAATATTTAGTTCTTTTTTGACATTAACATCGTCATAATAAACTTCAACCGTATATAAAAATTGGTCGTGCTTCATCTTCAACCATATCTCCTGTAGGATTCATCGTAACATTTTCATTACCCACCTCTTCCTATGACACTACAGGAATAAATGCAACAAGTTCTCCATGAAAATCTCACACAAAATAATCCGACGCGAATCCGCTTTTCCACAAATGAACTTAAACCATAACTTATTTCAAGTACTTTAAAAGTTTTCCAGTTATTACACAGACAACGAATTTTTTTTGTCATATTTCAGGTACTTTAAAAGTTTTCCAGTTATTACACAGACAACGAATTTTTTTTGTCATTTCCATTATTACTTGAAGTGAATTCAATAAATATGTGTATACCATTATAAAAATATTTCTATATTGAGCCTTCTATTCCTTGTCGTTGATACATCCAGCTCCTTCGATTAATAATATAATTGGCCATTTTTCCCTATTTCAAAAATATGATAGAAATTCAAAAAAGTAACGATCATTTTATTGACTGACATTTAATATTTTAATTCATATATACATTTTATTTTTTTTATTGATTATATAATATGTTACTGTTATACAGTAGTTTGTTTATATTTTAATGTTTTACTAAATATATATTATATTATTCTTTTAAATATTTTTAATAAAATCTTATATATTTTTAATTTTAAAAATTATGAATATAATATTATTTTCACTTTATTATTCTCTATTTTGATGGTCGGTTATCCTACTTCCCTTATCATATTTTGTATATTGTATACGAATATAAACTCATTCCCTTAACTTTCATAAGTCATTACATTTTAAACGATTCAACAAAATTTCGACAGCACTTCCTCTTTATTTCGTGTATCGTACACAAATGCATGTGCAAAGGAATAAAAAGGAAGTGATATCAAAATTTTGTGAACTGTTTAAGATGAAATAATTTAAAATGTAACTACTTTATTATTTTTGTAACTTATCCAATACAGGGACAAATCTGAAAAATATTGTATCGGGTGAATATTGATGTCTGTTTTTGTAATAAAAACGAATATCTAAATAACGGTCATATACAACACTTGTCAAACGGGGCCAAAAACTCTCCAAGGAATTTAAAGAATAAAGTACAATATAGACTAGTTTATTTATATTAGCATTAACACTAATTCATTATATGAATTTCTTAAAAATTAAAAACTAATAAAAACTTGTTTTTTCAATATATTTTAGCTAACACTAATTTCTGTTTATTAGACAGTAATAAAAAATTAAATTTATTAATTTTTTATATGTATTACCATATACACGTAAACCATATTTATATATAATTAAGAATATATAAACTAAAAAAGGGATTATGTAAATACATTGTTTTGTCAACATTTCTGAAAACATATACGCTAATTAATACGAAATTATGTTACACTAATACATACATTCACTAATTAAACCGAATTAGCCCTATTTATATATTAAACACTGGATTTAATCATTATGTCCCAAATTAACAATTCTATATCAACCAATATATACAACTATAGCCAATCAATGGGCTATTATCAACAAATACATGTATAAGTTAACAATAATTTTACATAATTCAGATTAATTAGCTTATAGGAAAAATATACCCGATTTTGGATGAATTAAAGGCATATATGGTTGAGGATTGCAAACTGATGAAGAAATTGATGGATTGTGATGACAAATGGCGGCTAGGGACGAACTTGATTTGATTTGGGGTTTGGGTTTCTTATTAAGGGTGTAGAAAAGAAGAATTAAGAAGAAATGGGTTCGGGTGCAACTATATATGCGACTTTTAGATGGCTTTCTACGGCCATCGACAGTTACAGTTTGACGGCTGCTGAATATAATATATCTTTTCTCCTTATTTGAACTAAATTTAGCTTACTTTAATTTATTATCAAAATTTAATTCGTTATAAAAATTTCAGAAAGTTTACAATAACATAGTTTTCTTTCTAACTATTGCAAAGTTTATTTTTATTCATTGTATAATAATTTTTAACGGTTTGATAATTATTTGTGAATTTTAAGGTACTTACGTAACAAATTCATATAAACTTAAATATTTAGTAAAAATATAAGTTTTGTTGAATCTTATGTTCATCCAAATTATTTTAGGCATATAGACGAAATATGAAACGAAAGTAAATAGATTAAAGGTGTCAAACTTGATTTTCTTAAATTTATAGCAGCTTATTGACGATCAAATTTAAAACTTTCATTCGAGGATCAAACTTCTTCAAATAAGACGAAATTCAAGCACATATACTATATTTTATATTTAGTCAACCCTTACAATTAGACTTAGAGAAAAACATATTAAAAAAATTTAGACTTCAAGCAGATCATTTTCGTAGAATGTGTTCTAACAATATATATCGAATGTTATACAATTCCTTGGAAAATTTCATGTTTCGAGTCTAATAGTTTTTCTTTCACTTTTTATTCTAGCTGCATGAATTGGATAAATACATTACAAAGTATATGGAATTCAAATTTCGTCCAGTTTAAAAATCGTTTGACCTTCGAATGAAAGGTTATTAGTCAAAATATAAAGGAAGAGCTATAAATTTGTGAATCAAGATCGACACCCTAAATTTATTTACCTTATTTATCATATTTTGAAAGTAGGTTCAAAATACTTTGGATCGACTAACATTCAAAAAAAATCTATTAACTATTTTCTTTTATATCAATTTATAATGTTAAATACATTTAAAAATTTATGATTACTTAAAAAATGGTTAAAAATATATTTAAATTCATAAAACTGTTATGCATCATAAATTTCACCCAAGTTGTATAATAGACGGATAGAAAGTTGCATAGATATATAGTTTGAGTGTGATTTTCAATAAAGTTAAATATCGAATTATACAACAAAAGATTGTCGAAAAAAACTTATTTTATTAACCACAAATTGTAAAATTGCAAAATTGAATAAAATATCTTCTTTAATTTATAGAAATTAAATTAGTTTTTTAAACAAATTTCAAACTTATATAAATAGTAAGTTAAAATAATGTGATGAATTAAATTAATTAAATAGATGGTCGTCGGAAGCCATCTGAAACGATGTCGTCGGTAGGCATCGGAAAGTTCTATCGGAATTTTCGTTATTCCTTTTAGTGTCGAATGTAAGCATAAATATTAGTCCCAAGTGGTCAATTGAGGCAATTAACTTACTTAAAGTTTAAAGTTATTGAAAATTCTCCAACTATGAGAATCGTTTCATGTCCTTAAAGATCAAGTGATGTGGTGTTTAAGTGGTGATGACACAACATAAGGGGGAGATCAATGCTAACAATGAGATGCCACTTTGGTGATGTATGTATGTGTGTGGAGCATCTTGGCTTAAGACTTGGAGACTTAGTGAGGATTGTGGTATTTGGACTTATTTTACTTGTTGATGTAGTATTTTTAAAATGTTGATGAACTAGTTAAGTAATTTATTGTATTTTACTAGTTATAAAGTTATATGTGGTGCTATATAATAGAATGTAACAATAATGTTAATATTTGATATTGTCGGCTTTTTGACACTACTAACTTTATATGTTATACTGTGGTGGTATGTGATGGAGGGAAGTGAATGCAGCCAAACGTTGACAAAATTTTTAAGTGATTCATAACTAGATGTGGGGAAGGTATAGGCAAATTTAACTAGCTTTTAAAAAATAGTAAAAAGTAGAGCAAGCAATAGTGATGCATAAACATAATACTCCCTCCAATTTAAGATATAAGACATTTTCAGAAGTTTGTTTTGTTTCAAAATATGTTTAAGCTTGTCATTCCCACTTTATCCCTGACCTATAATAAATGGCGGAAACCTAAGTGCTGCTTCATGAGATTTTTTATGCATGAGTATTTGGCTTTCCAACCACTCATTCATTAATGATGATTAAGTCTTTATTCCCTCTCTTTTTCCTTTTACTATCCCAAATTTTGTGCATTTGTAGACAGTGTATATTTTCACAATTTACTTCAAGACTGGCTAGCATGGACAAGAAACATAATCCCTCTCCATCAAAGCTTATCGTCGATGCAAGTCTTGAAGATGCGAAGAAGAAAGATTCAATGAATATCAGTTCATAATCCGAACAGTTCTTGGATTTGAATAAGATGCCTTTTGATGAAGGAGAACTACATATTTCCTCTGCACAAAAGTCTATTACTAATGCAATTGTTGATGATGTAAAGAAGAGAGAGCCAGAGAATAATAATTTAGAAGCCAGTCATTTGCTTGATTTGAACAAGATATTTTTGGTGAAGGGCAGCTCCATCCTGATTCGAGTATGCATAATCTAATCCATAACATGTTAGGTGATGTATCCGGAATTTTTCAAAAATTGTGTAGCCAGTGATGAAGTGATATGCTTGATTTTCATTGTTATGCTTTGCTCTTTTCATACTGCCTGAAAATGTGGATGATCATGCTGAGTTCCGACATTTTGATTTCTTTTTATAAGTCATTTTCTCTCCCATGTAGTTTGATATTGGATCGATATTATTGGAATGAAATAATTTTTTTTGCTTATAAATATGCTTGTCCATTTACTAATACTTCTAGCATAATATACTCACTGTTACTTGTAGTTTGCTATTAATTGTAGTTTGCTTACATGAGTGTTGTTACTTGAATTGCATGAGGGCATGAGCGCTGTTACTTATAGTTTTGGATCAAATTTTATTTTACTTGAGTTGCATGAGTGCATGAGTGCCATGGCTTGTAGTTTTGGACCATAAGCTCAATAACACACAGTATAAAATTTCAGAAGCACTAACCACATCAAACAATTATAAAGCACACTCATTACATGCAAAGAACAACAACCGACTACACCACTTCTCCCCACATGCGTAACTAAAATGAAGAGCATAAACGAACGAAAAACATCACTAAAAGCATAAAATGACAAGATATCACTTGAGACACAGTGGCATGAAAAATGTACCAAAGCATGTACACTGTTCATGTCTAAACCCCATATTTAAGCATAATAAAAAGGACAAACACATGAATATCAACACCTCACAGCAAACTTCAAAGCAAAGAAGCAGCTACTTATCTTCAAGCCACGCAAAGAGTAGCAAGACTATATGACATGAGCGTTGTTACTTGTAGTTTTGGATCGATATTATGGTTACATGAGTACTGTTACTTGTAATTTTCTCACATGAATATGACATCATTTTCTCCAAGATTGACTAAAATGGAAGTATAAACATCAAATAACAATATGGTAGAATAAATTATTATAATCGAGTGAAATGACAACAATCTTTCGTCTCTTTTATGCTAACATATACCTAATAGTTTGGATTGGATCATAGTTGCAACTAACTTGTGTGGGAAGGCAGCCTTCTCTTTCAAGTGCAAATTTGTTCATATGCTGAATTTTGTATTTGTTCGAAAGATGAAAATGGAAAAAATTCTAAATTGTTAATAAGGTTAGTATAACTCACACATTCTACTTTTTCAATGATAATATTGAAATCTGAACTGGTTTTGATGAATTTGCTGAAAACTGCAAACAAAAACTTCAAATTTTTATCTACAATCCAAAATAGCTCTCAGTCCATCTTTGAGCTGCGGTAACTTGCTCAATTCTTGTCAACATCGCGCCAAATTTTTTTGATTGATAGTATTTGTTGATATTTATCTACGTCAAATTTTAGATCATTCCGACTTCTGAGCTTGTAGAAATCTACTGTCAAACTTGGTTTCGGAGCATGTTTTGATCCAGTTGTTTACAGTAAAATCTAACCGTGAGTCCAAACTTTATGGCATTATATCTCTTCCATTTCTTGTCTGATTGTTTCAAGGCTTTTAGACCTGTGTAACCAGTTGGAAACCAGCCTGGAACATTGAATCGTAGCATATTTTGCTTCACCTGAAAATTTCTGAGTTGTTTTGACATGGATTTCTAAAGCAAATTTCGATGTTGTTTTTGGTCGATTGGATCCTAAGGTGGAAGAGCCAATATTACAACTTATCCGTATTTCGGATTGGTGAGTTTTTAGGTGATTTTTATACGACGATTTCATGAATGATTTCATGAGTTTGTTGACACTGTGCACGTTTTTATAAACTGATTTTCAAAAATGATTTTCTGCATATAAGTTATTTCTTTGAGACAAATGTTTTCTAAGTTGTTTTAAAATTATAATTATCACAAATCTATATAATATACAATATTTTCCACAATAAAGAAATTTCAAACAAACAAATTCCAAATGATTTCAAAATCGTTTTAAAAACTCGTTTTCTCGAAGCAAGTATTTTCTATATAAAAATACACATTTTTGACATTTTTGTACTCTACGAGAGAGCGAGTAAGCGATTTAAACTATATGATAGACCTACATGTCCCATACCTCATGGGACACATGCTTTTACTAATTCGTTTAAATTTCTTCCTCGTTTACTCGAAGGGCGTAAAAGTATGTATTTTATATAGAAAATACTTTGCTTCGAGAAAACTAGTTTTTAAAACAACTTTTGAAATCGTTTGGAAATCATGGTTTTGAAATTCTATTTATTATAGAGAATATATATATATATATTAAATAACTTCAAAAATAATTATAAATTTTGCAAAATATTTATTTCAAAATCTATTTTATTATAAAAATTATTTCAAAACGATTTAGAAAACCTGTGCAACAAAAATCAACGAAAATGCCATAAAATCGGCATATGAAATCTACTCAAAAACACGTAAATCCGAAGTACGGATCAACTATAATGTTGGCTTAACTATCGACAGGTTTAAGCCCTTCAAACCACTTCAAAATATCATGAGAATTGGTCACAAGAATTCACTGGAATAAGGAGAATAAGCAAAATAGTGCATAGGAACACAAAAGAAACAACTTGGACAAGTTCAAAAGGCAGGGTCGACCTTCAACATTCATGATCTCTTGCGTGCATAGTTTAGAGTTATAAAAGGATGATTAATTTTTCTCATTGGATATTCCTCAAAATATTTCTAAATTGTAGAGATAAGCTCTACTATTGTTCTTGGACACTCTTTGTATTGCAATGCATGGATGGAGTTGAATAATCCAAGGACTAGAATGTTCAAGTCAAGTGAGTTTGATGGTTAACAAGACAAATGAATGTCAAAACCTTGTTATGAAGAAACTAGCTAAAATTGTTCATCGCCTGTATCAATTTGTGTTCTTGCATTATCTTGTTGAATAAAGATAGTTCTATTCGAATCCTCTCTTGGCCATTTTCTTCGCAGGTATAACTTTTTCAATCGAATAGGCTCAAATGGTCTCCCTCTTGACTAAAGTCATCGGTTTTATCTCCATAGTTCCCATCTCTCTATTTCTACTTTTTCTCTCCGCTGGTTTCTCTATGGCAAAAAGGAAATATTCCAATTTTCCCTGAAAATACTTCATTTCCTTCAGCGTCAAACCTTGGTCGAGCAATAGCTGCTAAGAACATCGCCTTTCCAATAAAATTCATGCTTTGACATGCGTACAATGGTTTATCTTTCGTAGGAAGTAGGTAATAATTATTGGTTTTTTTGTCTATTACTCGTCGATGTGTACCGTATTATACATGTCCACAAACTTTGGCTCCTGAGGCATGCTTCTTGAGTCTAGCATAAGAGATGCAAAAAAGTAAACGTGTTATTTTGTGTTCTTCCTTTAGATATGGTTTAGTTGCATTGGTGTAAAGACGGATGAGACCTTGTTTCACAAGTCTGAATAATGTTGTATAGCTCACATTCAAAGCTTCAGCAAGCGCTGCCAACTTTTTTCGCCGATGTAAATGAACATCGCAGGCTCGATTTAATTCAATACATACCCTCTTTCGACCACAATTTTATGTTTGCTATGTGCCACGTCGAACGTCTCTCCATTTGTGTATTTTTTAAGTGCCTCCAAATCCATTACGGTTTGTATATTTAACAAAAATAAACTATATAATTATGTTGTTTTTTTTTAATTTTCTGTTGACACTCCTCTTCAACAAAGCATTATAAATAGCCCATCTTTCACCATTGGATGCAAACTTTCTCTGTCTCGCTTGAGATATGCCAACATTTTCTGCATATGTTAAAATAACACATCAAAGCTGTTGAAGAAAACCCCCTCAGATGATCAGTCTAAGGGAATAAAAAATCCAACATAGTGGAAAACAACTGGATCATGATTATAGTGAGATGAAACAAACAGAGATAAACACCAGAACAGACTGTCATAGATCTATGTAATGTAGAAAAATAAATAACACCATTATTCATAGTGGTTCCACTAACGCGGGCAGTGCACGTAGAGGTGATTTTATTCATCACTGAAAGATTAGAGTTACAAGATTGATTCACTTTTGGAGGATATACATAAGAAGAATTCACTATACAGACAAAATTATACAAAGTTTCAGCTCTCTAGGTTGGCTACCATTGTTGTCCAAAAGCTTCACTATTTATGGAGTGAAGACATGAGGAGGGATACCTGCTATATAGCAGCCCATGGGTTTGGTTCGGTACATCTGATTCGGCAATCAGCACAATATACAGCACTGGCTCGGCAAACACTACTTGGTTCGGCTTGCTTCACTTCAGTTTGGACCGGTATGTCCAAAAGCCGAACGAGAAATTTCGTTCGGCATCCATCTGGAACGGCATCACTTAGACTGGCATCAACTTGGTTCGACAGCCAATGTCTGAATGAGAAATCCGGAACGACATCTGAGTTTGGTTCGATCTTTATCACTTCTTCGCTCCAAACTAATGCCTTTCTTCTACCTTCCACCGAACGAATTTCTTCTCTTCACCGATGTCACTCGCCTCAACCGAACGAACTTCACTGGACCAAATCTTTGGTCTGGCATTTCCATTACCAAATGAGACAACATCCGTCTTTGTCGAAACATCATCTCTCGAACGAACACACCACCGGACGAGAAATCTCGTCGATATTTCACTCCACCGAACGAAGCCACAAACCAGTGCGATTACGCCTCTCCTTCACCACACCTAGGGTTCGGGCTTCTCCAAGATTTGCGAGTATCTCCAATAGCCTTATCTTCTTGAATTCTAGGTACCATCTCTAACAATCTCCACCTTGATACCGAATTCCAATCAAGCCTTCCAACTTGAAGCATGATGTTGTACAAATGGAAATTGATGCAGCGCACCATGTTTTCAGCGGTAGATCGTTCGCGAGTTATATGAAGTCGCCAGCGACTCAACTACTTAATCCGCTTTTTCTTAGGTCGCGTGTCTTAAGTCGCCAACGACCTAGCGAGTTACTTAGTCGCTCAAGCGACCTAGTGAATGATGCCATAAGTCGTTTTCTTTTAAGTCGCTCAACTGTGTTATCCGCTTAGGTCGCTCCAGTTTATGTCGCTGCTTGCCTGGGTCGATGCCGTGCTTGCTTAGGTCGTTACTTGCTTAGGTCGCATTGGTTGATAAGTCGCTTGTATTTTATTTTCTTAAGTCGTTTGTATTGTACAGTGTTGTTATGTCACATGTATGTTGTAACGTGATGTTAAGTCGCTTATGTGTTAGGTCGTAGGTCATTTGTTGACTTGTATGTTGTAGGTCGCGTGTGTTGTAACTTGTATCTGTTAAGTCGTGTATATGTTAGCTCGTAGGTCGGCCACCTGTTAGGTCGCATGTTGTTAGGTCGGTCTGTTGTGTTGTAAAATCTCTATAAATACGGGTTGGTCGTTTGTAAAAATTTGATTGATATTGAATAAAAATTTGTTTGTGTGCTTTGTGCCACCTTTATTGAAGTTGAGTGTGATCTCCTTCTTCTTCCATCTTCGGTTATTCGAGTGCGCTCGAATCAACGAACTTGAAGCCGATTCACGGAATCTCGTGCGCGAGATCAACGTCGAAGAATCGTAGATCTTCTAACGCGGCATCGTGCGCGATCAACATGTTGAAGATAGCTAGAATCCGGTATCTCGAGAGATCAATGGATTTAGGCATTTATCCTGTTTTATTTGACACGAATCATTTCGTGAGGAAGAAATTTGCATCAATTTGTATCGAACATTATTAGCACGTTCAAGTTTTGTTAATCCGCTGCGTCAATTTGGTATTAGAGCTTACAGAGCTAAGTTGAAGCTAAGTTAGATCCAAGGCCGAACCTAAGTAAGTTGAGCCGAGCTAAGTTCAAAACAGAGCTAAGTCCTACTGCAAGCCGAATTAAGTCAAACTATATCAAAGTTAGACCGGAAAAGAGATTGTTTGAAAATCATGCCTCCGAAACGTGCTAATCGATTTCAAAATATTGAAGATGTATATAGAAGACAAGAAGCTGAGCAGATGGAGCAGCGTATCAATGAAAAGTTCGATGAAGGTATTGGAAAGTGAGAGAAGTTGATGAGAGACATGAATCAAAGTCAAATGAGAACTTCACCAGTTTCGCACCATAGTGGAAACAGAGTTTCACCTTAAGTTTTGGGAGAAAGAGACGTGCGTGGTAGCAGAAATGTTGATGGTCAGAATCGACATCGACATACGTCAGATTTGGAGGAATCTAGTGATGGTGATAGTAGCTTTTGTCGAAACCATGTCCAAGGATGAAATTGAAATAGAGATTGCGAAAATGATCGTCGATGGGAGTCGGGGATGAAAACAGAGATTCCAGAATTCAAAGGGGGAATGATAGCGGAAGAATTTCTGGATTGGTTATCAAATGTTGAAGAAATTTTTGACTTCAAGGAAGTACCCGAGCATCGTAGAGTTAAGTTGGTTGCTACGCGATTGAGGGGAAGAGCTATGGCATGATGGCAACAAACTAAACTTACACGGGAAAGAATGGGAAAGTCGAAGATTGTTTCATGGGAAAAGATGAAGAAGTTGACGAAGACAACTTTCTAACCTTATAATTATCAGTCTCTTATGTATCAGCGCTTATAGAATTTGAGACAATGGATAAAGTCGGTCAATGATTATGCAAATGAGTTATCAACTGATTGCTAGAAACGATATCATGGAAACGGAGGAACGGTTGACATCTAGATTTGTTGGAGGATTGATAATGCAAATTCAGGATATGGTAAATATGTTTGATCCAAGAGCCATTGTCGAAGCACACCAGGAGGCTCTAGCTTGTGAGAAGCAAGGTAGAAGTGGAGGTGGTGCGCTTACAAGTTCGATCAATCAGGTGAAAGGGGCTAGTAGCAATACTAATGTTTCCAAGGCTGTTAGTAAACCGGTTGTCAATGAAGTTGTTAAGACCAAGGTCAACAACAATTTCAAGTGTTATAATTGTCAGGAGTTTGGTCATAAGAGCAATGAATGCCCGAGGCCTAAGAAGCGAGCGATGGTTGCTGAGCTTGAGGATGAGGATACAGAAATAGAATGTTCCAATTCACCACAAGTTGAGGAGGAAGAAGAATTACTGACGGGAGACTAGGGATATTCTTTAATGATGAGGAGATCTTACTTGACGCCAAAGCAAGAAGAGGAGACTAGATGGTTGAGGAGTAATATTTTTCAGTCGACGTGCACTATTTTGGGAAAGGTTTGTAAGTTTATTATCGATGTAGGAAGTTGTGATAACATCATCTCTACAAAAGCTGTAAAGAAGTTAGCATTAAAGATAGAGAAGCATCCCAAACCCTACAAATTGGCTTGGTTGAGGAAAGGTGGGGAAGTGAAGGTTATTCGAAGAGCTTGTGTAACTTTTTCCATCGAAAAGAAGTATAAGGATGAAATTTGGTGTGACGTGGTAGATATGGATGTATGTCATTTATTGTTGGAAAGACCGTGGCAATTTGATAGAGCCGTGCAACACGATGGTAGGACTAACTGCTATAGTTTCATGTTCAATGGCACTAGAATCACTTTAGTTCCTAAAAAGCGACAACAAAGTGAAAGCAAGTTGGAGGAAATCGAGGAACTAAAGACTCTGTTATCTTTGAAGGAGTTTGTCAAAGAAGTAGAGGATAGACCTGAAGTATTTCTGTTGATTGGACGTGAAAGTAGTGAAACGGTTGAAATTCCTGAGGAAGTTAAGCCAGTGTTGAAGGAATTTGAAGATGTATTTCCTGAAGAATTACCAAAAGAATTACCATCATTGAGAGACATACAACATCAGATTGATTATTTTTTAGAAGCCGTGTTACCACATAGACCACATTATAGAATGAGTCCAAAGGAGCACGAAGAGTTGAGAAGGCAGGTGGAGGAGTTACTTGAACAAGGGCGCGTACAATAAAGTTTAAGTCCTTATGCAGTACCAGCCTTGTTAGTACCAAAGAAGGATGGAACTTGAAGAATGTGTACAGATAGTCGAGCACTAAAGAAGATTACGGTGGGGTACAGATTTCCGATGCGAAGATTGGACGACTTGTTAGATCAGTTGAGTGGAGCTGCTATCTTTTCAAAGATTGATCTGAAGAGTGGGTATCATCAGATTCGAATTCGACCAGGGGATGAATGGAAGACAGCCTTCAAGACACGGGAGGGGTTGAATGAATGGCTGGTCATGCCATTTGGTCTTTCGAATGCACCTAGTACTTTTATGCGAGTGATGAATCAGATCTTTCGACCGTTATTGGAAAGTTCGTGGTGGTATACTTTGATGATATATTGATATATAGTGGAAGCACATAAGAACATCTACAACACTTGCAGGAAGTGTTGATGATACTTCGTCAGGAGCAATTTTATGCGGCTACAAAGAAGTGCATGTTCATGACACACGGTATTTTGTTCTTAGGACATATGTTGTCCAAGGAAGGTATTCATGTGGATCAAGGTAAAGTTGAAGCAATCCAGGATTGGCCACAACCCAGGACTATAACTGAAGTGAGAAGTGTCCATGGTTTAGCATCATTCTACCGAAGGTTTATTCCACATTTCAGTAGCGTGATGGCACCAGTGACAGATTGTATGAAAGGAAAGCAGTTTGTGTGGACTGAAGAGGTTGATTCTGCTTTCCAACAGATCAAGACACTTTTGACTACAACACTGATTCTTAGATACCCGGACTTTCAGTTACTCTTTGAGCTGAATACTGATGCGTCTAAGTTGGAATTGGTGGAGTGTTAAGTCAAAAGGGACGTCCAATTGCTTATTTTAGCGAGAAACTTTCTGGAGCCAAAACAAGATAAAGTACCTATGACTTGGAGTTTTATGCTATTGTCCAAGCTATAAAGCATTGGAGACACTACTTGTTTTATAAAGAGTTTGTGTTGTATACTGACCATGAAGCATTGAAACATTTGCAGGGACAGGATAAGATTGCAGCCAGATATGCTTCATGGATCGTATACTTGCAACAATTTACATTTGTTGTAAAGCATAAGTCGGGAGTTACAAATCGTGTGGCAGACGCATTGAGTAGAAGAAATCATTTGTTGACTACGATGAGAGTTGAAGTAACGGGGTTTGATGTATTTCCAGAATTGTTTGTTGAGGATCCTTACTTTGCTAAGATTGTAGATGAAGTTGAGAAAGGAAAGACGGATGAGTATGTGTTGGTAGATGGTTTTCTATTCAAAGGAAATCGGTTGTGTATACCAGAGTGCAGTTTGCGAATGAAGATTGTGAAGGAATTGCATGAAGAAGGTCATGTGGGAAGAGATCGTACCTTGCAGTTGATTTCTCAATCATATTTTTGGCCTTCCATGAGGAAAGAAGTTGAAAGAGTTGTGCAGAGATGTCACATATGTCAAGTTTCCAAAGTGACAGCTACGAATGCAGTATTGTATATGCCATTACCCGTGCCTGCTAGACCATGGGTTGATTTTAGCATGGATTTTGTTTTGGGTTTGCCAAGAACTCAACGAGGGAATGATTCTATATATGCTGCGGTGGATAGATTTTTGAAGATGGCACATTTTATAGCTTGTAAAAAGACTGCCAATGTAGTCTGTGTTGCTCAATTGTTCTTTAAAGAGGTTTATCGACTACATGGGCTACCTGAGACCATTGTTTCTGACCGGAATACTCGATTTCTAAGTCATTTTTGGTTGAGTCTGTGGAAGATGGTTGGGACTAAACTGAATTTTAGTAGCGCCTATCATCCACAAACAGATAGGAAAACGGAAGTGGTGAACAGATCTTTGGGAAACTAGTTGAGATGTCTTGTGAAGGATAATTTGAAGAGCTGGGATATGAACTTGTGTCAGGCAGAATTCGCACATAATCATGCCGTTAATCGAAGTACTGGATTCAGTCCATTTCAAGTAGTATATTCAGCAATTCTGAAGGGACCGTTGGATTTGTCAACAGTTCCACTTCAGAAAGGGGTTGTTAAACGAGCTTGTGATTTCGTGAATGAGTTGCAGGAGTGTCACAGGATTGTTCATGAACGATTGCTTAAGTCAAATGAGTAGTATAAGCAACTGGCAGATAAGAAGCGAAGGAATGCGGACTTCAAAGAGGGTGATTTTGTTTACGCAGTATTGACGAAAGATCGTTTTCCAGTTGGAACTTACAACAAATTGAAATCTCGAAAGATTGGTCTAGTAGAAATCTTGAAAAAGATCAATGATAATGCTTATCGGTTAAGATTGCCGAATCATATCCATACCGCAGACGTTTTCAACGTTAAACACTTGATTCCATATCATAGGGATAAGTGTGTCAAAGAAGAGGAGAGTGTGAATTCGGGGTCGAATTCTTTTCAACCAGGGGAGGATGATGCAGCGTACCATGTTTTCAGCCGTAGGTCGTTCGCGAGTTATATGAAGTCGCCAGTGACTCAGCTACTTAAGCCGCTTTTCCTTAGGTCGCGTGTCTTAAGTCGCCAGCGACCTAGCGAGTTACTTAGTCGATCAAGCGACCTAGTGAATGATGCCGTAAGTCGCTGTTCTTTTAAGTCGCTCAACTGTGCTATCCGCTTAGGTCGCTCCAGTTTATGTCGCTGCTTGCCTAGGTCGGTGCTGTGGTTGTTTAGGTCGTTACTTGCTTAGGTCGCATGGGTTGATAAGCCGCTTGTATTTTATTTTCTTAAGTCGTTTGTATTGTACTGTGTTGTTATGTCGCATGTATGTTGTAACGTGATGTTAAGTCGCTTATGTGTTAGATCGTAGGTCGTTTGTTGACTTGTATGTTGTAGGTCGCGTGTGTTATAACTTGTATCTGTTAAGTCTTGTATATGTTAGCTCGTAGGTCGGCCACCTGTTAGGTCGCATGTTGTTAGGTCAGTCTGCTGTGTTGTAAAATCTCTATAAATACGGGTTGGTCGTTTGTAAAAAGTTGATTGATTTTGAATAAAAATTTGTTTGTGTGCTTTGTGCCACTTTTGTTGAAGTTGAGTGTGATCTCCTTTTTCTTCCATCTTCGGATATTCGAGTGCGCTCGAATCAACAAACTTGAAGCTAATTCACGGAATCTCATGCGCGAGATCAACGTCGAAAAATCATAGATCTTCTAACGCGGCATCGTGCGCGATCAACATGTTGAAAATAGCTAGAATTCGGTATCTCGAGAGATCAACGGATTTGGGCATTTATCCTGTTTTACTTGACACGAATCATTTCGTGAGAAAGAAATTTGCATCAATTTGTATCGAACATTATTAGCACGTTCAAGTTTTGTTAATCCGCTGCGTTAGAAATTCTCCCTCATCCATAGCAGGTGGGAAATTCAGATCAATATGCTGATGCATACTACTTGAAGCCATGAATACGTTTTACGGTAGGATTTCTAGCATTTGATTTTGTCTTCTTATATCGGCAACAGAAGCTACATAATTTTAGCTTTTGCTCCATTTTAAAATTTGAAATTTCAAACAGAAAAAAATTCATCATTTTTTCATAAATTTTGAAGGAGTTGGTTGAATTTTGGGTTTGCTACGTGAAAAAGTATGAAAAGCAATTTAATGAGCGGGACAGACTTAATTTAAGAATGGGCTAAAGTATCATTCAATTTTTTCGTTAATTCATGTGCAAACCTCTAAATAAAACTTCTTATATTGTGAACTGGAGGGAGTAACATATTTTGTGAAAGCTTAGGAAACTATCTTTGATTACAGCGTTTTCGATTCTATCTTCTCTAAACACTGAAATTACTAGTACTTTGAACATGATTGGTTCTCCAGCAAACACTGAAATTACTGACATTGCTCCGTTTGAGCGAAGAAAACGATAAGACAATCATTTTGCTAAAGGAGAAAATTTCATTCGTGAAAATGAGAAGTTGGTACTTGGTGCTAGGTTGCCATTGGTGGATAAGTGAACGATGCTTTGCGCAGTAAGCTGTGTTCCAAAGGTTTCGCAAAATTAGAACATACTAATAACTCATTGATTCTTGCTGAACATCATCATTCTTTGTTACCTGAAATAAAAACTGTTACCATCATCATAAGTTTAAAACCGTAAAAACTATAAATCGACTCTGTATAAACCGAACTTCTTCCAGACTCAGGGATAAATTAACCTGTTGCTAGTGCACAATTTTACCAAGATTTCTAAACTGGTCTACATGTAATGAAGCTTATGGAACTTATAGTAAGTTAAGTTAGCAGAGGAGTTTCAAGCTTATGAAAATGAAAATAAATAAATAAATAAATGCGCTTTTGATTGATCTTTGATAGAACCGGTTAACACCATTTTAGAAATCTTGGTAATCAACCGTGTGCAATAAAATGCACGTGTATAGTTTATGCATATAATATAGAAGTCCATATGCAAAGTTGTTGTTTGCACAAAAAATGGACAAACACCTCCAAGTCGTATTATTTAGTTGATTATATGTGAATTTCAATGATTTTAGATGAGTATGTAAATATGAGAAAAGTAGGGGCTGAAATGTAAAAGACACGCAGATTTATAGTGGTTCGGCCAGAATGTGCCTACGTCCACTTTATATGTTATTATCTCTTTTCTTCCAGATTACAAGTACAATGCGTTGTATACAAGTGTATGAAAGTAGTTTGAAAGTTCCTTCCTTGCTTGAGCTCTCAAACTTGTCTCCAAAAATTGTCCTCCATTGTTGTACCCCTGCCCCTCTATTTATAGAGTGAGGTAGGGGGCAGGGGTCTTGGAAGTATATAGCTGCAGGTGGGCTTGGGCTGAAGCAATCTGGACTGGCAGCTTTCTGGTTCGGCGAAGCTTGGTTCGGTGGTAGAGGAGAGGAGTGTGGTTCGGTGCCACCTTGGGTTTGATTCGGTGGTTACTTGGTTCGGTTGATGGTGAGTTCTCGTGGTTGGTTCGGCATGGGGCAGCAGGGAGTTGGTTCGGCATGGGGTAGCAGGGAGTTGGTTCGGCATGGGGTAGCAGGGAGTTGGTTCGGCATGGGGTAGCAGGGAGTTGGTTCGGTAGCTTATGCCGAATGAACTTGCGCATGTGAATGCCGAATGGGACTGTATGCTTGCATAGCCGAATGAACATGAGAGTATAAGGCCGAATGGACTTTGTATTTGGATTTTGAGTGGAACTCTGGGCTTACATACGCTTGCTGGTTGCTTCTTCTTAGCTTGATCGTGGTGGAGACGCGCTCGACATTGATATTCCAGTTTTGACCAAAAAACGGGATAACAAAGTAGAGGTTGCTCGCGAGCCCGGGTGAAACTGCGGCTTCTTGGTCTTGAGATCTTCTGGGTGAAAATCCGCCCAACATTTGCCCCCCAAAGTGGGGCACGTGCTTGCACGTGTCGCGCTTTGTTTCTCGTTGGTGGGAAGACTCGTCTTGTAATGTCATGGGCTGGATGTTTATATCTTGTGGATGTCCTGCAAAGAGATTTATAGTTTTAGTGTGGTTTCAAATAACGACCGTTCGGGGTCGAAATATTTGTGATCAAGTGAATTGCGCCGTTCGAGGCGAGTTAGTGTACCCCGAGGGGGTTATCGATGCCAGGTTCACGTTAGAGTGGTTCCCTGGATCGTTTGTCAAGGTGGTTTATCGCTAGCTCAGAGCATGCCTAGGGGTTGTTCTCGACCCCGTACATGTGTAAGTAGCTTAGCCATTTCATAATTATCAAATATCCATTTGACTGATGAGCTTAAAAAGGGATGTCAAAGTGTAAATTCTCATGACGATAGGGTTAATAGCCATTCAGAGCGTGCCTATGGACCGTTCGTGGTCGCGTGCACGTGTAAATGATTAATCCATGTTAGTGAGAGATTCACGACTTATCCATTGTTATCATATTTTTTATTTTATTAGTAAGCTCTTAGAGTTCGGCACTTATCTGAGTGAAGCGCCCTGCGTGCCCCCAGTTCCTGGTCTTGGACGGTAGATAGAGGGTTCCGTTCGGTTCTTGGTTGGTCCGGCTATTCTCATCCGGCTTCTGGTGGTCCGGTATCATTGGTCCGGTTGGGCGAGACATCTGGTTCGGTGGTTGTGAGTTTGCCTATATATAGAGGCCGTACCCCCCTTGTTTTTCTTTACCGAACGAGTAGAGCCGAATCACTCCATTGCCGAATCAAGTGTTTGCCGAACCAACCTTATACCGAACCAGGTATATACTTATTACCGAATACACACGTATGTCCTTGCTTCACCGAATGGGACTACTGCCTTGGAGCCGAATGAGATGAAAACCGAATGGGGTTGAAACCGAATGAACTTGGAAACCGAATGAACTTGGAAGCCGAATGAACATGGAAACCGAATGAACTTGTGAATGAAATTCCACACTTGCACGCACTTGTTTGTTTACTTTTCTATTTTCCTTGTTCTAATATTAGGTTTTTCTTGTGCTGCAGAAAATGTCTCGCAAAGCGGAAACACGATCAGACAGAAAGAAGTCTAGAGGCACAGGAGAGCCTTCTTCTTCCTCGCCCCCAGTCCAATCAGGATCCGGGCAACACCGACCTATTCCGAAGTCTCTAGTGGACGGATGTGGTCCACAGGAACTTTTGAACTCTCCCCCCGACTGCTTCCCAAGCTCCTTAAAGGAGGAGCAACTTGACGTTATATCCCGTTCCTTTGGGATAGACAGGGCTCTTATGTTGTTACCGGGGGAAGGGGTCATGCCATATGATCCCCCTGAGGGGTACTTCGCTTATAGCCGGTACCATTGCATGTGCGGGGCTATTCCTCCAATCAACGCCTGGATACTAAGCTTCGTCACTTATCTGAAGGTGGCTCCATTCCAGCTTCAGCCCAACTCTTATGCCATTCTGGTATGCTTATATGCTATCTTCCAGAAGAGATATGGGCGCGCCCCCTCCAACCGGGAAATACGATATCTGTACAATCTGAGGGGGTACAGGAAGGGGTCCCCATATATTAGCTTGGAGTCAGCCGTTTCCTTCAAGCCTGTTTTGGATTTATACTCGAAGTATAGCATGTTCAAGAAGGAATGGTTCTTTGTCAGGGATGACTCCGTCTCTATTCGCCGATTTACCTCCGGATGTAAGTAAAAACTCTACTCATAATTCCTGTCTTGGCTGTAATTCACTCTCTTATGCGCTTTTATTTCTTGCTAGCGACAGGTGGTTTTGCGGTTGTGGAAGATGATCGCTTGGTTCGGATGGCAGCAGAAATTGAAGCTATTTCCGGGAGAGACAGATCGGCTGCTTATCTGATTAGGAATGCCAGGCTCTTGTCGTATAATTTGATCCTCCCACATCAGTCCGTAGTCAAACAGAGGGACACGGCAGAAGAGAAGGCTGCCCAGCCTAAAGGTGGGGTGACAGCGAAGGGTGGCAAGAGGAAGCCCTTTGCACAACGTCCAGTCGTAGGAGGCAAGAAGCTCAAGGAGTCCGATGGCCCTTCTCCAAGTACTTGCCCGGATGTCCCGGAGGAGGAAGGTGTAGAAGAGGAGGAAGGAGGTGAAGTTGGAGAAGGGTCGGAGGGTGGAGGAGATGGCGATGGTCAGGGTGGTAGCGGTGTTGCTGCTCTAACCTCTGAGCAGGACCTCGAACTGGATGAGGCTCTCCGTCGGGCCTTCGGGGAGTCAGAGGGGGAGTCGGAAACAGAGAAGGCAACGGAGAAGGCAGAGGAAACCGGCAAAGCTGTGGTTAGCACTGACCCATCCTCTAAGGGTTCCTCAGCTAGGGTGACCCCGGCGATGCAAGGTGAACTTTTGTCTTCTGCCGATTCCATTTTCGATAGGGACTTAGAAATTTTTTACGGTTCACTTCCGTCCTGGAATGAGATCCAGGACTTATTGCAGTATCCCACTCCTCCGCCGGGTTTGTATAACAGATGTGTCTCCTCACTTTTCTTTCTTTTTAACTTAGCACATTTTTTGAATTGCGGATTATTGTATGTTCGTAACATTTGTTCTTTATTCCAGGGGCAGGCCAGGCGGGTAAAACGTCGGATGTTCGACACCGCCTTGAACAATTTAAGTCGAGGAGAGCTTCCGCGAAACCTTCTACTGATCGCACTGGGGACGTAGTCAAGTACCGCCCTCTTCTTGGGGTCATCGAAGAGGGCATTCAGAAAAGGAAGCGGAGCCGTTCCTTATTTGAGTCTTCTTCTGCTTCGCAGCTTCCTACTCTGTCTCCCCCTACTCAGCCTCCTCGTGATACTACGGAGGAGAGCACGGAGCCCTGCCCCCCTCCTCCTCCTTCCAAGAGTTCTACTGTCATTCATATAAGGCGTCCCGATGTGCCTCGCCCCGTGCCTCGTGACCCTTTTGCCGGCCATCCTGATTTAGACCCAAGTTTTCGGGACATTTCATTCGATGAGACCACGGGCGAGCACCTACTTCCCCGCAACCCCATGGTAAGAGTGCTGGACGAGGCCAAATCTTTAGATCTTGATTTACTTACTACACGGGTAGTCACCATGGGGGACGAGGCCAAGGCTAATATTGATCGGGTGGCCGAAGAGACTAAGAAGTTAATGGAGCATCATGCTCGATTGGTCAAGGCCGGGGAGGAGATTGGGAGTGCTAACATTCGGTTAAGGCTAAAGGTTGCCGATCAGGCCAAGCAGCTTGCCGACCAAGCCATCCAGATCTCCCAGCATGAGGAAGCTTCCCAGCGTCTGAAAGAGACCATGGAGAAGGCAAGTAGGGCGGAGTTACGGAAAATGGAGGTCACCTGCAGGGAGCGGATTAACATGGCTATTACAACGGTGGATGAGGTTCGAAATGCGGATCTCGAGCGGGTAGAGGAGTTGTCAGGGAGGCTCGAGGCTGCGGAGATGGCTCAGGCCGAGTTGAAGGAGGAGATGGAGGAGATGAGGAGGTCCCTCAAGTTGAGGGAAGAGGAAATGAGGAGGTCACTCCAGGCTGACTGCTTGAGATACCAATCAGAGAGGGACGTCGCCATCACCAAGTTGCAAGCTTCCGAGGCCCGGGTGAGGGAGTTTGAGGAAAACGAGGGGATGATGGATGAGATGTTGCAGGATATGTACTTCCACACTTGGAAGGAGGGCGGCTTGTCTTGGATGGACGATTACCCTCGGGTCATGGCCAAGGTGTATCTCCAGGCTTTAGAGGAGGCCAGGGTGAATGCGGGTAAGGAAGGCGGAGAGGCTTTCAACTTGAGTGCGGTTACTGCTCAGTTCTCAAAGGAGGAGCAAGCGGCGGTGAAGGAGGGGATGCGGCTACTCGCTGCAGAGGAAGCGGGCGTGCAGTTGGATGATGAGGATCAAGCGGCGGATGCTGGTGAGTTATTCTTTTCCCTTTCTTTTCTTTTCGTGTTTTCATAACTTGATCGTTCGTTTAATGAATTCCTCTTCTGATCTGGACAGGTGGGACTTCAGATCCACATGCTGGGGGCTCCGATCCTGCGGCTAAGTAGGCTGGGGGAGTTGGTGATGGAGTGTGGATGCATCTGCCATCTTTTTGTTTCTTTTTTATCACTGTTCATGTTAGTCTTTGATATGCAACTGTAATAAAATTATTTGCAAAGAATAACTTCGTGTGATCTTATAATATAAGCTGATTTTGTCATGTTTAAATGTTGTTGCTATCTTTATGTGCTGTGTGAGAAGTATAATTATGTATATGCCTGTGATTCCACTTGTGTTTGATGTTAAGTTTTTGCTTGAAATATAATTTCACGTTTTGCAATGTCAGTGTATGAATAAGTTATAGTTACGCATTTATGTACAAGAGAAGAGAGTACCGCCCTTTATGTTTTATTCGCAGGCGGTAGCTTTGAGTGTCTTGTGTAACTGTTCACGGGTATAGCAGAGCGCCCTGCTACCCAGCACGCAGGCTTAGAGCCTCATGAGTGAATGCTTCCTATTTGGTTTCCTGTACTTTAGAGTTTGTTATACAGGATAGGAGAAAAATATTTAAATGAAATGGAAATATAGTAAAAGTAAAACTTCCAGTCACGGAAGGCCGTCGATGTGCTTAAGTTCGTGGCAAACGGGTTTTGTAGTCACTTTCCCTAGCTGTGGGTCTTGGAGACATTTGTCACCCATCTTACGCCTCCGCGGGGAGTTTTCTTTTTTACCACAGCCGCACTTAAGACACATCGGAGCCGAGATCGCGCACGGTAACTACCCGAACCGTTATGGTCCGTAATCGTGGGTATTATTCGATTTACCGTGGCCGGCTAGCGTGGGTGCCGTTGGCCGTGAACTACCCCTGGCTGGCCACACCTTATGTTGGGGCTTAAAGTAGGTTCACAGTTACCGACGAGCCGAACGCCGTAATGAGCTGCCATCGGCTATAGTCGGCCTTTATGATGACTTATAATCGGCTCATTACAGTTGGCTTTGAGGGCAGGCGCGCAATGAGTTAACCCGCAGCAGAGGGATGCCGGGGCAAAAGAGTCTCATTGGCGAGTGCATAGAATCGTAGCGTACCTGTTAGGCCTCGTCCAGATGAGGCCGCGGTGCGTCTTGAGTGGAGATGCCATAGAATTTTGTTCAACAGAAAGGGATAACGCTTAACAAGTAGCCAAGACATAAAGGAACAAGTTAAAAAGAGACAAGATTTTTTAAAGTGGTTCGGCACGAAAATGCCTACGTCCACTGATTCTCTTTGTTAATTCACTTCATATGGGCAGTACAAGTTAAGAAAAGTATCGACGGAGGTGTCGGATGTTCCATGCCCTCTGGAACACCTCTCCGTCCACTGTTGACAAAATGTAAGCTCCGTTGTGGAGATCTTTGTGAATTACATATGGTCCGTCCCAGATGGGGTCCAGTGCCCCGGGGCGCGGAAAGATTCGCCCGAGGACAAGATCTCCTTCTTGTAAGCTGCGATGCTTGACTTTGGAATTGTATAGTGCTGCCACTTTTTGTTTGTGAGCTGCTGCTTTGAGTGCTGCATCGTTTCTCCTTTCCTCAATCAGTTCCAAAGACATGAGGAGGAGTTCTTCGTTTTCTTCTGGGTTGTAGTGGATCCTACGGTGGGAAGGCACAATAGTCTCAACTGGGAGCATTGCCTCCGATCCATATGCCAAAGAGAAAGGAGTATGTCCCGTTGATGTTCTGAAAGATGTGCGGTATGCCCATAGTGCCGTAGGAAGTTCGTCCACCCAAGCGCCTTTTGACTTTTCAAGTTTCTTTTTGATTAGGGTTTTGAGAATTTTGTTGACAGCTTCAACTTGTCCGTTTGCCTGAGGGTAAGCTACTGATGAGAAGCTTTTATGAATTCCATGCTCTTGGCACCAGTCGGCAAATTCTTCGCTGTCAAATTGGAGTCCGTTGTCTGATACGATCTTGAGGGGGACTCCATACCTGCACAGAATGTTTTTGATCAAGAAGTTAATAATTTTTGCTGAAGATATTTTATTTAAAGGTTCCGCTTCCACCCATTTGGTGAAATAATCGACTGCCACTATAGCATATTTGGCTCCGCCTCGGCCCGTTGGCAGTTCGCCAATTAAGTCAATTCCCCATACAGCAAAGGGCCAAGGGCTGGTCATTTGAGTAATTTCGTTTGTGGGCAGTCGAGGGATCTTGGCGAACTTCTGACATCTGTCGCATTTCTTAACGAAGTCTAGGGTATCTTTGTTTAGTGTGGGCCAGTAATATCCATATCGGAGTATCTTTCTTGCCAAAGTCTGTCCTCCAGTGTGATCTCCGCATCCTCCCTGATGGATGTTTGTTAATATCTCCTTGGCTTCCCTTCCGGCGACGCATCTTAATAAGGGGCTAGAGAAGCCACGCCGGTAGAGGATGCCTTCTTGTATTGTGTAGTGGGGAACTTTTCTCAAGATCTTCTTGGCTTCGTCACGCCTGTCGGGTAGTATGCCATCTTGCAAATATTTCCGGATAGGAGTCATCCAGGTTCCTTCTTCGATTGCAGTTATCAGATTTACTTGTTCGAAACTTGGGGCTAGCTGCCTTGAGATTACTAGTGCTCCGGGAATGGTGCTGTCCTTCATACTAGCTTGCTTTGCAAGTTCATCTGCCTCTTGGTTTTCTTCTCGAGGAATGTGTTTGATTAGATAATGGTCCAATCGATCGAGCAGCAGTCTGGTTTTCTTTAGGTATGCTGTGAGCCGTTCTCCTCGAGTCTGGAATTCTCCTAGTACCTGGTTTACGATAAGCTGAGAATCACTATGAATACATAAGGAATTGATCCCAATTTCTAGGGCCAGTTCCAATCCCGCTATTACTGCTTCATATTCAGCATCGTTGTTAGTGGCCGTGAACTCCAATCTTAATGCATAGTACAACTTTCTTCCCCTGGGGGTGACGATCACAATACCTGCCCCCGAGCCTTGTTCGTTCGATGCTCCGTCTACAAAGAGGTTCCACTTGATGTTTTTTGCTACTTCGGATTGTTCCTTGCTTTCGTTGGTAGTGAATTCGGCAATGAAATCAGCCATGGCTTGTCCTTTGATAGCGGTGCGGGGATGGTAGGTGATATCATACTGACTTAGTTCGATGCACCATTTGAGGAGTCGCCCAGAAGTGTCAGGACGATGGAGCACTTGCCTTAGTGGTTGATCGGTTAGAACCCTGATGGAGTGAGACTGGAAGTAATGTCGCAGTTTCCGTGACGCGATCAATAAACAATATGCTAACTTCTCAAGTTTAGGATATCTGGCTTCTGCCCCCGTAAATCTCTTGCTTACAAAGTAAACCGGACGTTGTGTGCGGTCTTCTTCTCTTACCAAGGCGGCGCTTAGAGCATGAGATGATACAGCGAGGTATAGGTATAACACTTCACCTTCATTTGGAGTTGAGAGTACTGGTGGTCTCTGAAGGTGTTCGATTAGGTTGAGGAAGGCTTTTAAGCATTCGTCGGTCCACTCGAACCTCCCTTTGTCTTTCTTGAGTGCTTCGAAGAAAGGGACACACTTGTCAGTTGCCTTGGAAATGAATCTGCTTAGGGCGGCCACCTTTCCGTTTAGGCTCTGCATTTCTTTTCGAGTGGAAGGTATCCTTATTTCTTTTAAAGCTCGGATTTGTTCAGGGTTTGCTTCGATTCCTCTGGCGTGGACGATGAATCCTAAGAATTTTCCCGATGATACTCCGAAGGAGCACTTTAGAGGATTCAGCTTCATTCCATATCGGCGAAGTACCCGAAACATATCGTCCAGATGGCTTACATGGTCGTTGGCTTTCCTGGACTTCACCAACATGTCATCCACATATACTTCCATAGTACGCCCTATCAGTTCTGCGAACATTTTGTTGACGAGGCGTTGATAGGTAGCTCCAGCATTTTTGAGTCCAAAAGGCATGACTTTGTAACAATATAATCCGCGGTCGGTGATGAAGCTAGTGTGGTCCTGATCGGGAGCGTGCATGGGGATCTGGTTATATCCTGAGTATGCATCCATAAAAGATAGGAGTTCGTGGCCAGCTGTGCTGTCCACGAGTTGGTCAATTCGGGGAAGTGGGAAGCAGTCTTTCGGGCAAGCGTCATTCAGATTGGAGAAGTCAATACATGTTCGCCACTTTCCATTGGCCTTTTTTACTAGCACTGGGTTAGCGATCCATTCTGGGTAGATGGCTTCCCGTATGAAGTCATTAGCAAGTAGATTTTTTACTTCCTCATCAAGGGCTGCTGATCGCTCTGCCCCCATGCTCCTCTTTTTCTGCTTCACTGGTACCTTGGTGGGATCGATGTTCAACATGTGGCATGCTACGTCTGGGGAGATTCCTGTCATATCGGCATGGGTCCACGCAAATACATCTAAGTTGTGGCGGAGAAAGTCAATGAGTCGATCCTTCAATTCCGTTTTCAGCTGAGATCCGATTTTTAATAGTCTACTTGAATCATGCTTATCTACCGATACGAATTCCATAGCCCCTGCAGGCTCGGCGGTAGCCTCCTCCTCTTTATCCCTGGGGTCTAGTTCATTGAAGGGATCGCTTGTGTATCGAAGAGGAGGGGCTTTCTTTAGTTGCTATGCCTCCAAGCTTTTCATGCAGAGAGTAGTCTCTGCATCTTTTCCTTTATTCTTTCTGCGGTTATTGCGAAGTTCAGTTACGTAGCAGTCTCGGGCAGCACCTTGATCTCCTTCTACTTCTCCTACTCCGTTGTCTGTTGGAAATTTCATTTTCAGGCACCAGGGGGCTAATACAATCTGAAAGTCAGACAAGGCTGGTCTTCCCAAGAAAGCGTTGTAAGCCGAGTGGTTTTCTATTAGTACGAACGTTTGTTTTCGCACAACGGAGCGGGGATGACTTCCTATTTCGACGAAGAGGTCAAGTTGCCCGAGGGGTATTTTTGCATCTCCAGTGAAACCGTGCAGTGGTTTGTCACAGGGGGATACATCCTTCATTGATAACTTCATTTTGTCGAAAGCATGTTTGAACAGGATATTAACGGAGCTTCCTGTGTCTATTAGAATCCGAAAAACTTTAGCTGGACCGAACCAGGCAGAGATGACCATAGGATCCATATGTGGGTACTGTCTTCCTTCCAAATCACGCCTACTGAATATGATGTCGTCGTTTTCTTTTCGTTTCGGGTGGCGTTCCTCCGTAATGGAGTTAACATATCCTTCGGCATTTCTAAGCGACTTGCCGTACCTTTCCATCTCTGCCCAACTTCTGTCGGCAATGTGTGGTCCTCCTGAGATGGTAAGGACTACTATCTTCTCTTGACTAGAGCCACTGGTGTTGTGATTGTTGCGACTCCCTCCGCCTACTTCTGGGAGGGGTTGCTTTGAGTTCTCATTGGCAGGAGTTGGAGTCCTGTTCTGACTTTTCACATAACGTTCCAGTCTTCTTCTTCTAATGTGTTCTTCGATCAAGTCCCGAAGATGGTGGCATTCATTGGTGTCATGTCCGTGGGATTCGTGGAAGCGACAGAACTTTCCGGACTTGAGTGCGTTATCTGATTCTTTCTTGTGCGGGGGGCGCTTGTATCCGAGTTCGCCCTGAGTGGCTAGGTAGATGTTTTCGATTGTTTCATTCAAAGGAGTGTAGGAGTCAAATCTTGGCCCTGGTCGATATTGGCGCTTCTCACCCTTTCTGCCCCCAGCATTGTCTCTAGATTCATTTCTTCGAGCGTCCTTAGCTGCAGTGGGAACCTTGTCCTGAATTATCTTGCCTTGTTGCCCTGGCTGCCTCTCCGTAGCAGCGTCTTCAAGTCTCATATACTTTCCAGCTTCATGGAAGAAATCAGGCAAGGTAACTGGTTTTTCCTTAGTTAATCTTCTGGCAAACTTGGTGTCTGGATGCACACCACTACAGAGGGCCATTAGAGTGAGTTTTTCATCGGCATCTTGAACTGCTGCCGCTGCGGCGTTGAACCGTGTTAGATATTGTTGTAGCGTCTCTCCGGTTTTCTGTTTGACATTGGATAGAGAATAAGCATCCCTGGGTTGTTCCACATGGATGCGGAACTGGCTAATAAACCTTTCTTTTAACATCTCCCATGAGTTGATGGATCCTTGGGGTAGATGGCAGAACCAGGAGGTAGCTAGATCTGATAGGAATAGCGGAAAGCATTTACATAATACTCCTTCTGTTGCTCCACTCATGAGCATATGCTGGGTGTATCTCTGCAGGTGTACGATGGGGTCGGAAGTTCCTTTGTAAGGTTCCATGGTTGGCATTTTCCATTCCCGGGGAGTGATGGCAGTTTCGATATTTCGGGTAAAGGGACTGGTGACCCTAGCGCCTATTCCCCGGTCCCTTTGCTCCCGTTGGACACATTCTCTGAATAATCGTGCCATCCGCTC
Source organism: Allium cepa (assembly GCA_030765085.1). Taxonomy (NCBI): domain Eukaryota; kingdom Viridiplantae; phylum Streptophyta; class Magnoliopsida; order Asparagales; family Amaryllidaceae; genus Allium; species Allium cepa. Next base: position 703,431,926 of record CM060938.1, on the reverse strand, counting down.
GTCAGAACTTGGAGCGGACAAAAATGAGCTCGGTTCTTCCCTGCGGGATCTATCTCGCCCAGATGACCTGTAGGGATGGTACAGTCTATCACCTCTAGCATTATCCAGTGGTTGTCTTTGGCTGCTTGGATGCACGCTAGGACCAGCTACAGTTGCCCCCTGCCTTGATCTTCCCCTGTGGGGTTCTGTTTCGAGCACATCCATGGGGTCAACTTCGGGCTGGGTTCTAGCTCGGCTCCGTTCAGCGGGGTTTCTATGATTAGGTGGCATGACTGGCTCAGCTACATCCGACCCTCGCCTGGTGCCTCCCCCGCTAGGTTCGGTTCCAAGGGCTTCCTCGAGTCGGAATTCGGGCTGAGTCCGGGCGCGGCCCCTATCATCGTTTTTCCTGTTGATAGCTTGTTCGAAGAGTGAAGACCTTTGTTGCCTCCGGGATCCTCCGGATTGGGATTCACCCCATGATTCAGTGTTGCGGTTGGACTCTTCAGCGTCCCTTAAGCGTGTCATGAGTTGGTCCACCAAAGTTTCTTGTTGGGATGTGAAGCGGTTAGTTACTTCAGCCACAACCCTGTCCAGATCTGCCCTAGTGATTGGTTGTTCCGTTGCGGGACCAGTTGGATTTTCCTGATTTTCATCTGGTACTGCTGTTGAAGTGGGCTGATCTGTGATTGCTGGATCTGGAAGGCTGCTAGTTGCGATGTTCTTTCCTTTGTTAACATCCCTTCTCTGTTTGGAAGGCATGATTTCTAAGCAACGAGTGATGTCGTTAGGAAAAAGGTTGAGTGGGAGAAGATGAAGTTTGAGTTCAGTTTCTCAGTGAAAGCACCAAAAATGTTTGCACAAAAAATGGACAAACACCTCCAAGTCGTATTATTTAGTTGATTATATGTGAATTTCAATGATTTTAGATGAGTATGTAAATATGAGAAAAGTAGGGGCTGAAATGTAAAAGACACGCAGATTTATAGTGGTTCGGCCAGAATGTGCCTACGTCCACTTTATATGTTATTATCTCTTTTCTTCCAGATTACAAGTACAATGCGTTGTATACAAGTGTATGAAAGTAGTTTGAAAGTTCCTTCCTTGCTTGAGCTCTCAAACTTGTCTCCAAAAATTGTCCTCCATTGTTGTACCCCTGCCCCTCTATTTATAGAGTGAGGTAGGGGGCAGGGGTCTTGGAAGTATATAGCTGCAGGTGGGCTTGGGCTGAAGCAATCTGGACTGGCAGCTTTCTGGTTCGGCGAAGCTTGGTTCGGTGGTAGAGGAGAGGAGTGTGGTTCGGTGCCACCTTGGGTTTGATTCGGTGGTTACTTGGTTCGGTTGATGGTGAGTTCTCGTGGTTGGTTCGGCATGGGGCAGCAGGGAGTTGGTTCGGCATGGGGTAGCAGGGAGTTGGTTCGGCATGGGGTAGCAGGGAGTTGGTTCGGCATGGGGTAGCAGGGAGTTGGTTCGGTAGCTTATGCCGAATGAACTTGCGCATGTGAATGCCGAATGGGACTGTATGCTTGCATAGCCGAATGAACATGAGAGTATAAGGCCGAATGGACTTTGTATTTGGATTTTGAGTGGAACTCTGGGCTTACATACGCTTGCTGGTTGCTTCTTCTTAGCTTGATCGTGGTGGAGACGCGCTCGACATTGATATTCCAGTTTTGACCAAAAAACGGGATAACAAAGTAGAGGTTGCTCGCGAGCCCGGGTGAAACTGCGGCTTCTTGGTCTTGAGATCTTCTGGGTGAAAATCCGCCCAACAGTTGTGTTTGAGATAAACACAAGGAATAAAGCAAACAATTCTTTACAAATAAAGTATGTCCATATGGTAAAAGTTAAAACAAAAATCAAGTAGGTTGGAACGCGATAAGAAATGTGCGAATGGTATTAAGCCATGCATTCGTTGTATTCCTCCTATGTCATCTAACATATTTTATCGTTTCTCTATAAAAGGAGGCCACATTACTATGAACTAAGCAGAACATTATATATCCATAGCAAAGCTAGTTAGCTATGGAGTCTTACAACAAAGTTGGCAGTAGTAAAATGCCAAGCCTACTTATTTTGATATGCATAATCATGTCTTCATTTGTCAACAATAATATAGCTCAAGGGAAGGTGACATGGAGTTTGAAGGCAGCAGAAGAGGCGGAGGCAGTGGCCAATATAAACTGTTCAGGGCATGGAAGAGCTTTTTTGGATGGAATTCTTTCAGATGGCTCTCCTAAATGCGAGTGCAATACTTGCTACACTGGTGCAGATTGCTCTCAAAAGATTACAGGTTGCTCTGCGGATGTTGCCAGGTTAATATTTCTCTGTTCTTCACAATACATGGTAGTTTAACTTTATATCAAACACACTGGACAATATTTAATGACATGCTTAAGGAATTGAATGATATATTGTATACACAGTGGTGATGGACTGTTTCTTGAGGAATATTGGCAGCAGCACAAGGAAAACAGTGCAGTGCTCGTTTCAGGATGGCACAGAATGAGCTACTTTTTCAACCCAGTTAGCAATTTCATATCGTTCGAGCTTGAAAAAACAATTAAGGAACTACATGAGATAGTCGGAAATGCTGCTGCAAAGGACAGGTACATTGTGTTTGGAGTCGGGGTGACTCAACTCATCCATGGATTGGTCATCTCTCTTTCACCAAATATGACTGCCACTCCTTGTGCACCACAATCTAAAGTTGTTGCTCATGCCCCTTTTTATCCGGTAACTCTACGCATGTTTCTAAGTTGAACTACCTAGAGATAACTGTTTATTTCTTATGTACTCGTGTGACTGACTTAATTTGAACAAATTAAATGATACAGGTGTTCAGAGAACAAACAAAATATTTTGACAAGAAAGGGTACGAGTGGAAAGGAAATGCAGCGAATTACGTGAACACTTCAACTCCTGAGCAGTTCATTGAGATGGTTACTTCACCTAATAACCCAGAAGGTCTGCTTCGCAAGGAAGTAATCAAGGGATGCAAATCCATTTACGATATGGTTTACTACTGGCCTCATTACACCCCAATCAAGTACAAAGCCGACGAAGATATCATGTTGTTTACAATGTCTAAATACACTGGACACTCTGGTAGTCGATTTGGGTATGTCCACATATTATTACCTCACATCTTTCTCTACCTATAATTAACATATTTAAGTTGGTTAGTTAGTAACTCATACTTTAATATCTTATTAAATTAGGTGGGCGTTGATAAAGGATGAAACCGTGTATAATAAGTTGTTAAATTACATGACAAAAAACACGGAAGGCACTCCTCGGGAAACACAGCTACGATCGCTCAAAATTCTAAAAGAAGTCATAGCAATGGTTAAAACACAGAAAGGCACCATGCGTGACCTCAACACATTTGGTTTTAAGAAACTAAGAGAGAGGTGGGTAAATATCACTGCATTGCTGGATAAATCAGACAGATTCTCCTATCAAAAGCTTCCACAAAGTGAATATTGCAATTACTTCCGAAGAATGAGACCTCCATCCCCATGTATGTATACCAGTATATTATCATTTATTGAAAGATATAATATTATAGATTATAAACATAACAATGTAGCATTAATCAATGATATATATATACACGATGACAGCTTATGCATGGGTGAAGTGTGAATGGGAAGAAGACAAAGATTGCTACCAGACATTTCAAAATGGACGTATCAACACACAAAGTGGAGAGGGTTTCGAAGCGGGCAGTCGTTACGTGCGTTTGAGTTTGATCAAGACAAAGGATGATTTTGATCAACTCATGTACTATTTGAAGACTATGGTTGAAGCAAAGAGGAAGACTCCTCTCATCAAACAACTTTCCAATGATCAGACATCCCGCCGTCCTTTCATTTAAGTACTCATGTTATGTATCGCTCGCTGTTTTGTTAGTGTATGACTATGTTCATACATCCTAATGCTATGGTCGTAAGGAGTTCCTATCTTTGTAATAAATAAAGTTCATGCTTGTGATCATGTATGGCTGCTATGATTTTATAATAAAATATGCCAATTTTCAGGTATCGTTTATATCTTCGGTTTTACACTGCTTATCCTAGAATTACACTGGATGTGTTATCCTTAAAGATGGGCAGATAACACGATATTTCTCCACAAAATCTGGCAGCAGTTCCGGCATAGTTAGCTCTTCATCCTCCTCTGATATATTCACTGTACAATTAATTTTATTTATTTGAGTTCAATGAAGAGTGCCATGTACGTATATTGCTCAACAGGAAGATTTTGTAATTGATTGAATTGTTTATGTTGCTCTTGAGGCCACAGTATTGTTAGATGTGACACGACATTTCCAGAGTTAAAGAGGAAGAAGAAATCAAGATGCAGGGAAACGACGAAGGAGAAGAAAAAAAAGCCAGAAGTACGTTGAATTTACTGTCGACGGACGGGTAGAATAACAAGGTGATTGGTGAAGGTTTCAGTCGATTGGTGATCCAACCAGTTGACTGAATTTCTGGCTGGTTGCATCCCGAGAGCAACCCAAGAGCGTTGCTACTTTCAAAGTCGGCCGAAACTGTTTCAGTTGATTGAACCATGAACCAATCGATTGAAAATAGTGTTCAATTGATTAAAACGGCGATTCCTCTAGTGATATAAGCTCGAACTTCCAACGGTAATTTCATTGTTTTCTGGCCATCTACAATAAATTTGACATACCTTTTGCTTATATTCTGATCCGAAGATGGAGAGCATCTAGAAACCATTATAAATAAAACTAGAGTTTATTGTTGTATCCATGCAATTAAAACGAAAATTTTGTCAATTTTGCTTATAGGTTTAGTGTCCAAATTAAAATCAGTCTCTTGTGACTTTTTTCTCTTGTGAAGTAGTAAAGTTCTCTCCTTAACATTGATGTACACTATCTCATAATAGTGTCACTATAAATTTCATGTGTGGTTTATTTTACTTTGCATTTATGATATGTTCGCTATTTGTTTGAAATATTAGTTTCTCATTGTTTAACATCACCGTAAACATGATCTTATCTTATTTCCACTGCATCTATGTGAAAAAAATAAATGTTTTTACCTAATAACTTGGAATCAAAGTTATTAGACTCATTGGAGAAAGGTGTTAGGAAGTATGATAGGAGATGAAGGTGCTCCGGTTGAAGCTGGACTCTATGTTAGAAGATCTTTTGCAACATTAGGATCTCGGTTGGTAATAGAGAAATAGAACGGAGATAATGACTTCGAAAAGTTGCAATGGACGATGAATGTTTTTCTAAGAAAGAGTATGATTCATCATGTACTGTTTGAGATTTAGCAGTTGTCGGCTGATATTTCAACCACTGTGAGCGATGAGATGGAAGAATGGACATTTACCGCTCTATAATTGGTCATGGTAGAGAATGTTGTTTAGGAGATTAGCAGTGAAATCGCTACTAAAAGTGAATAAATAACTCTCTAACCATTTTATTTTGCTGAAGACATTTTCTACCATGAAATTGAGAGAGGATACTTGAATGATTGCCCATCTTTATTTCTTCGATGATCTTTTAATGAAGATGAGGATGGTGGATTTGAATGTGGATAGATAACATTAGACGATGGTTCTTTTGTGTTTTCTTCCAGAGCGATACCCACGTTTTGCTAACAATTGGACACATGGGAGAGACATTTTGATAGTAGAAGTTGTAAAGTCGAATCTTCTATTTGAAGACTTGATAAAACAGATGAAGGAGATGAGTGAAGGTAGAGAAGTGGGTAGTAGTCATGGTCGTTGAGAGAGGGTGAGAGAAGAAGAAGAGTTGGAATCGTTGGGGGCATTCCAAATATATTAAGTCCGAAAATGGTAGCTGAGGAAAGTCGAGAGACGAGAAACGCCATCATTATAAGTGTAAAAAATGGGTCAGTAGAAAACGGACGAAACAGGTTGATTGCAAAAAAAATTCCATTCCAATTTTTATTGAGCCTATAAAGTTTAATTGATTTTATATCCAAAAGTTGGACAAATACCCACTTAGATTATAGTAGAAAATAAATAAAGTAATTAAATGAAAAATGAAGTAAACAACAACAAAAAAATTAGTGGTTCGACAGAACTTTGGCATACGTCCATTTGAATTTTGTCAACGATTTTCAGAGATTTTACAATTTTGTTCTCACAACTCGGTGAGAATCCAACAAAGTATAGAGTAAAATCAAAAAGTTCAGAAAGTAGAAAAAAGATATCGAATTAATGCCATCCTTTCCTATTTATGGATGTAGATCGACGAAATAGGCTTCGACGTTTGTTGCCAACGTTCTCCACATTCAAGAGAGGTTCAAGAAGAAGACCATGACCATGTTAACAACTCAGTATCTAGTTGTTCTTCAACAACTCATAATTCGGTGCCGAGTTGTGATCTAAAGGAATTTTGAACCTCTAATGTTGTTCTTCACAACTTGCAATTCGGTGTCGAGTTTGTTAGAACCTCAATTATTGAATTTTAATAACAACAACTATACAATTATGTCAAAGAATCTCTAAGCTAATTTACAGGTACATGAGCATCAAAAAGAGATAATCAAATACATCCAAAATGAAGATACACAATACAAAAAAGAATGAAAGTATATATATGGAGATACAAGAAGAGATATACACAATAGAGACAAGACGAAGGCGACAAAGAAAGTATTATTAGTCATATAGTGTCGTGTCTAGAGTTTACAAATGTTAAAATCTTCTCCAAATGATATACACACATATACATTCATATTTTAAATGAAAAATCAAGTTTTCAAAAATTGCATGGAGCGGGACTCAAACCCGGGTCACTAGTTCAAAAGGCAAGTTCTCTAACCATTTGAGCTGTAGTAATTTTTTATTACAAGCTAAATTCAGACGTCTGAAATACTTCATTCAGACGTCTGAATGCTGAAACAAAATTGTGATTCCATAATATTCAGACGTCTGAATAAGGCTAAAAATAGCCTATTTCCTTTCTGGTTTGAGCTCGTGCAAATTCAAAGTCTGAATATTGTTTAGTGCAAATTCAAAAGTCTGAATTATTCAATTCAGAAGCCTGAATATTGTTTAGTGCAAATTCAGAAGTCTGAATTATTCAATTCAGAAGTATGAATATCTACAGCGGCTATATTTTCAATGAAAAGAGCTATGCTTTGATACCAAATGAAAGTCGCTATGCTATGATACCAAATGAAAATACAGTGTGGATTGTGCTATATGGAATTATATTATACTAGTGCGGAAATAAACTAAGTTACTATAGCAATATAAAAAAGTAAAATAAAACAAGCACACGAGGAATTTTTATACTGGTTCGAACTTCCCGTTCTACGTTCAGTCCTAGACTCCTTATGGAATTTCAACTACAACAACCCTCACTTAAACCCGGAGGAACAGGTTTACACTGTCTGAGTAACCGAACAGGACTTCACCCGCCTAAGCAACCGAATAGGATTTCAACTGCCTGAGCAACCGAACAGGACTTCTTTACAAAAATCAAATGTATCTGACTGTAGTGTGTTCTTAAATAACACTGATAAGTCAATTAAGTACAATCTTCCTATAATCTTCTCCTCTATGATATATATATATATATACATATATATATATATATATATATATATATGAATACGTGAAGAATAAGGAAGTAATAGAATGAATTTGTATGAAATTGAATGCACAAGAGTATTAAAATCAAAGAATATGAGAGTAGAGTAAGAATAGATTGAATTCTTGTTATGGAAACATGATTCTAATGTGTTTATATAGATTACAAATAGGCACTTCCATTCGTGAAGAGATGCATCCTTCATTTCAACAGATATGACCATATCTCTTCATGATAACTCTTCACTAACAAATGCGCTTATTTATAATGTATATAAACACAATAGATTCATTCTTTTATCAACGAATTTCAATCTATTCTTACTCTACTCTCATATTCTTGATTCTAATACTCTTGCGCATTCAAGTTCATATAAAATCATTCATCTACTTCCATACTCTTCATATACATACATATATATTTATATATATCAAAAGGAGAAGATTATAGGAAGAGTGTACTGTAATTGACAAATTCGTGTTATTAAAGAACACATAGTGTCAAGAAAACTTTATTTTGTATAAGTCATGTTCTACTGCTCAGGTGTGTGAAGTCCTCTTCGGCTGTTGAGTCAAAATCATGTTCTGCTGCTCAAGTCCCTTGTTCGGCTGTTCAAGGGTTATATAGACATATTCTTTGGGTTAAGTGAGGGTTGTTGTAGTTGAAATTCCAAAAGAAGCCTTGGGACTGGACGTAGAACGGGAAGTTCGAACCAGTATAAAAATTCCTGGTGTGCTTGTTTTATTTTTACTTATTTTCATTGCTATAGTATTTTAGTTTATTTCCACACTAGTATAGTATAATTCCATATAGCACGATCCGCATCGTATTTTTCATTTGGTATCAGAGCATAGCGACTTTCATTTGGTATCAAAGCATAGCTCTTTTCATTTGGTATCAGAGCCTAGGATTCTTGAGATCGTAACAACATCCTAGAATAAATGGCTACAAAGAGATCTAGTCAAAGCAATAAGAAGAGGAAGAGTAATAAATAAAAATCAAAGGAGCAAACAAACAAATACTTCATGGCAAAAGATAATGAGGTTAGTGATCTAACTTTTGATGATATGAAAGAAATAAATTCAGAACTTCTAGACACTTTAAAAAGTCTCAAAAGAAATATAAGGAAGCTCTGGAAAATCATAAGAAAGTGGAATTCGAAAGATATATGCTTAAAGACGAGAAGAGATTAATAGAAGAAGAACTTGAGAAAATTCGAGATTCAAACAATTCTCAACTCGCTCTACTAAGTCAAGAAATAGAAGCTCAAAAAGAAAAGAATAATGCTCTAGCTTCTGAGAATCATGAGTTGAAAACAAAAATTAAAATTATTGAGTTAGATAACACTAGTCTCAAAACTAAGCTTGATGACATTACTAAAAATGTTTCCAATTTTAATAAAAGCAGAGAAAATTTATCCAGGATTATTGAAAATTCTCAATCTGCTTCAAGTAAGAAGGGATTAGGTTATGTTAAGAATTCAAAAGCTCACAATGGTAAAAGTCGTTTAGGATATAATAAAACTGATCGTAGAAATAGTACTAGATATGCTTTCATGTATAGTAAAAATGGTAGTGCTAGTACTAAATTTCGAGTAAAGTCTAAATCCAATTTTTATAGAAATTCAAATACTGCTATGGCCAATAATGTTTATAATTTCCCTAGAACTACAAAATCATTAAATGGAAATATGAATAAAAATTATCTAAGTATTTGGGTTCCTGTTAATTGGAAAAATAGAGAAAAATACATTAATGATTATTTTGATATGTTAGTTAATAATGAAAATTATATTTATAAAGGTTCAACCACACCCAAATGGGTATGATTTCCTAAGACCTAACCTCCCTGGACCCTAATATAGTAAGTGGGTACCAAAAATAATTATTATTTATTAGAGGCACTCGGAGAAACAAAAGGAAAAGGATAGATTTTTGAATTTTAAAGAATGTTCCATACATTTAATAGAATTACGTGCTTTCAATGAAATATGGAGTTTAGCAAATATGGTAAAATCTATTTTATTTTTCCTTCATAATCAATAATGAGTTTATCTCATTATTTACAAGATATTTTATATAATTTATTATATTCCCTCATTCTTTTTTATAATGACAAAGGGGGAGAAATTCATATGCATATTAATTGAGGGAGATATTATACTTAGGGGAGATGTTACACTAAGGGGAGCTTTAAACATATTTATATTATTTTTTATATAGAATGAATATTTTTTTAAAATTGTATAGTTGCCATCATCAAAAAGGGTGAGAATGTTAGACCCTCAATTATTGGATTTTAATGACAACAACTATACAATTATGCCAAAGAATCTCTAAGCTAATTTGTAGGTACATGAGCATCAAAAAGAGATAATCAAATACATTCAAAATGAAGATACACAATACAAAAAAGGATGAAAGTATATATTTGGAGATACAAGAAGAGGTATACACGATAGAGACAAGACAAAGTTGACAAACAAAGTATTATTAGTCATATAGTGTCGTATCTAGAGTTTACAAATGTTAAAATCTTCTACAAATGGTATACACACATACACATTCATATTTTAAATGAAAAATCAAGTTTTCAAAAATTGCATGGAGCGAGACTCGAACCCAGATCACTAGTTCATAAGGCAAGTGCTCTAACCATTTGAGCTATGGCAATTTTTTATTATAAGCTAAATTCAGACGTTTGAAATACTTCATTCAGACGTCTGAATCCTGAAACAAAATTGTGATTCCATAATATTCAGACGTCTGAATGAAAATATTCAGACGTTTGAATAAGGCCAAAAATAGCCTATTTTCTTTCTGGTTTTAGCTCATGCAATTTCAGACGTCTGAATTATTCAATTCAAAAGTTTGAATATTGTTTAGTGTAAATTCAGAAGTCTGAATATTGTTTAGTGCAATTTCAGAAGTCTGAATTATTCAATTCAGAAGTCTGAATATCTACAACGACTATATTTTCAAATAGGCACTTCCATTCATGAACAGATGCGTCCTTCATTTCAACAGATATGACCATATCTCTTCATGATAACTCTTCACTAACAAATGCACCTATTTATAACCTATATAAACACAATAGAATCATTCTTTTATCAACGAATTTCAATCTATTCTTACTCTACTCTCATATTCTTGATTCTAATACTCTTGCGCATTCAAGTTCATAAAAAATCATTCATCTACTTCCATACTCTTTACACACATATATGTGTGTGTGTGTGTGTGTGTGTGTGTGTGTGTGTGTGTGTGTGTGTATGTAAAAAGGAGAAGATTATAGGAAGAGTGTACTGTAATTGACAAATTCGTGTTATTAAAGAACACATAGTGTCAAGAAAACTTTATTTTGTATAAGTCATGTTCTACTGCTCAGGTGTGTGAAGTCCTCTTCGGCTGTTGAGGCGAAATCCTGTTCTGCTGCTCAGGTCCCTTGTTCGGCTGTTCAAGGGTTGTATAGACCTATTCTTCCAGGTTAAGTGAGGGTCGTTGTAGTTGAAATTCCACAAGGAGTCTAGGACTGAACGTAGAACGGGAAATTCGAACCAGTATAAAAATTCCTGGTGTGCTTGTTTTATTTTTACTTACTTTCATTGCTTTAGTATTTTAGTTTATTTCCACACTAGTATAGTATAATTCCATATAGCACGATCAACACCGTATTTTTTAGAGTAGTGATCTGTAGGAATTTTGAACCTTTAACTTCATGTATCTGTCTCCTTGGATAGAAAGCTTATGGCCAACGTTACTTTACTCTGTATTATATCCAATCGATTGTTTGCTCTTTAATTTCCTTTAGAATGCTTTACTAGCTCGTATTGAGGGATCAGTGCCGAGTTGAGTGGCTCAACTTGATGCTAAGTTGGCACTTCATCTATTTTTCCATAACTATCCTCTATGCTACTTGGTTCTTCTAGAAAATGGTTAGCTTCCCTCAAGTTATAAGCAAGACTTCTATGTTGATCTTTGAACTATGGTTGAATTCTGACTTTTCAAGTTATAGTTCTAGATTTCTACTTTACTATTCGACCATTTGATGGTTCTGACACATCTAATATAACTTGGTTCTAAAGGAGGATAACACTTGCCCTCCGACCTAGTTGACAATAAGCTATGTTGTGTGCTGAGAAAATCTACCAACTTCAAAATTTGCTTTTAATAAATGTTTTCCATTGTTCAAACTGTCTTTACATAACGGTGCATCTTCTTTGAATCGTCATGTCACTTTGACCAAATTTATGGTTTTATGTCTCATGGGTAGTATAAATGCCGAGGCCTATAGTTCAAATTCGTCATTGGAATTCTAGGATTTTTGAAAGTAATTTCTTTGAATTTGTCAAGTAGAACTTCTATATTCCAAGTTTGTGTTTCCTTTGCATGACATATCTCATTTTTCAGTAACTTTTCTTCTCTTTTGTTATGAGTTGGTATCGATCTGGGCTTTAGGGATTGATACCTTAGTATTTATCTATTTTACAATGTGAGGCAATACTTGAGAAAATTCGATCAGTTTTCTTTCTTTGCTTGTTCATTATCGCCATCAAGTGTTCTTAAATCCACCGTCCACCATTATCAAGCTTCAAATTTGTCCACCAATTCGACCACCGTCTTGTCTCAAAACATTGAGCCGACTTTCTTGCCGCCACCAAAGCTTACCTCCTTTAGATTTGCTATAAAGAGTCTTCCTTAAATCCATTTGAGATACTGGCCCTTTTTAGATCTAAATCCCGCTTTGATGGACTTGCGTAGGTGGTGGTGTTGCAATAGCACCGGTCGTCGCCAGCCATCACTCGTTATCCACGTTCAACCACGGTTCCATCCTTGGTTTAATCTAGTTTTAACTTATGAAATATTTAAAATTAAATTTACCATTTCATACAAAAGTCCCTTTTATATATTTATAAACATTAAGTCGATATAATATACATACAAATATACACGCACATTGATATATAATTGTAAACAATGTTTTAAATTTAAAATAATGCATGCACACACACACACAGATGTATATATATAACATGTAATTTTATATGTTTTAAGTTAAAGTTAACAAATAGAAATCTAGCGCTTAGGAAGAATTAAAAGTAGGTTTATGTTTTTTCACAAAAGTCCACTTATGAATATATTAATTTAAACATATGAAAACACTAACCTAATGAACTTACATACAAAACCAACAAACATTACAAAACATGAATTTAATTTTAAAATTGATTTCAAATAATCAACATACATAGCTTACTTATGTTTGTGTATATGGAGGTCACAAAATTATATCAATCAATTAAGAATTAATTGTCAAATCAAAATAGTTTTTTTAGGAGCATTAGTGTCCAAATCAATAACAAAATTAGTTGAAGAACCCATACATACACAAATTCATTGTATAATATATGGGATCTAATTTATGCATATAAAATGAATAAATAAACAAAAGAGATGAAGCATATAGGGATCTAAACTGTATTAACATCATGTATTTCATAATAAAATAAAACTAGAAAACTACCATAAGACGAAGCCAACATAACACCTTGAATGAAACATAAAATTCCTAGATTTGATTAAATCAGTTACAGAAATTGCTAGATCTAAAGCGCCACTTCTGTATTGATTTACTTTGATTTTTTTTGGAAATTATTTTAGCATGGAATTTTTGACTATTAAGGGAGAGAGGAAGCGATGAAGAAAAAAGAATTGTCATGAGGATTGATGATTAATTTTGTTTTAAAGGAATCATTGAAACCGTTTTAATTGCTTCCTTAAAAACTTTCCCTATTTAATTCTTTACTAAATCTCAGTCAAATCCCTACACCCCATCATGGATGGCTGGAAAAGAATGTGCTAGATTGCTCCTCAAAATTTTCTAATCTACTTAATACTTAATTGATTTGAATCAATTTAATTGTATATCGATGCATACACATATAACTTTTACATACACACTTTAAAAATGCATTTTATTAATTTACAATGATTATAAATTAATTAAATTCTATGGTTTTTTAGAATATGTATTATTGCTGTTTGGCGGCTCAGAAGTGTAAATTTACATAGTGATTAATATCGATTAATTTGAATATTAATATTCACATCTCATCTTAGGTAATGGTGTAACATTTTGGCTAAATTTGCCACTTACACATATTTTCGATAAAATAATCCGGGCCCAGTATATTATTAATCTTACTGCTTTGGTCAAAGACTTTGACTTTGAGTTGAATACAATTGACCATGATACTAACCCTTTATATCTATGGAGATGGATTCTCTATTAAATAGTATTTCACCTCCAAAGCTTCAACTCAGAACCAATTATAACAACTTGATGGATATCCATGGCGTGATTTAATTATAATCAAAATGGAGTGTCCATATTAAAGTATCATAGTAATCTCAAGTCGATGGAAGTGTGCAATATCATCTCTTCGAGATTCTCTGTTTGGCCATGATTATATTAACCAACGGAATCTTAACAGATGTTTCAATATTCTTTCTCAAAACATCTTGACTAAGAATATTTAAAGTAACATGTCATTTTAATGTGAAATTTTTTTCAAGATCACAACATATTGTAATTACTCGGATGTAACGTATCATTTAAGAATTTTCTATTTAACATACTTAATTAGATAATTAATTAATATATTATAATATGATAAGTATATAATAGAAAGAATTTTTTTTTATGAATGATATTGGTTATCAAGTTAGATATACATGGCAAATTATATAATTTTCCCCAGGCATTTTCCTAACTCTATCAAATTCTCACTTACACATGGGTCAATTATGGAATCTTATTCCAACTCCTTAAATCAATTTTCTCAAAACTAAGCGGGCCTAATGCTTAGTGAATGGGTATGCTATATTAATTTGATTATATACTCGATCAGTTGACTCTCTCTTATGCTGATAAATTGCCTTTATCAAATGGAACGTTTTAGAGTATGTTTTTTGACATCTAGTGAGATTTAGGTTCTTTTCAAACTATATCGCAACATTTTTTTTCATAAAATGTCATGGAGTATCAAATAGGAATCACCCGTAGTTAGATGAAAAAATATATTTATTTTTACTTCTTTTATTGCAGCACAAGCCAAGATGACGTACTTAACCTTTGGTTAAATCGTCCATTACTTATTGTTTGGAATGTTTCCATCTTAAAATTCTTAACTTAAGATTGAATAAGAATTTAGGATTAACATACTACACTTGATATCACTTATAAAATACGAGTCTGCACGCTTCTTTATAAGGAATGTCGTTGTTTCTAAAAATAAGTCACAAATATTTCGTAAATACTCGACAATACTCTAAGCTGCCATTTAGTTATCATTATTCAAATTTGATCCTTATTCAATGTATCAATGCATAAGTGAAATGCGATATTGTAGGAAACACAACATGCATGATAATTCTTATTTCCAATCAATAAGAAGTCCATTTTACATGCTCCATATAAACATTTTAATATGGCATCATATCTTTTTGAGACAATCCCAACATTCTTCTTTACTAATTATAAAAGATTTCAATTTCAAATCCAATATTGAGAAATTAATTGCAAACTAAATTGATTTGAACATGAATACGTTGTTAACAATCATAAGTTTGTTGTTTACTTACAAATACAAGTATTGTTTGTGTTTTAACTTAAATTTAAACTGTTTGGTTTTTCTATCAAAATATCTTATCATGTTCAATGCTTGTTGAATGGTACTTTCATATCAATTCTTGATTCCTATTCGATAATCCACAAACTTAGAATCGCTCCCACTTTCTTCGAGACCCTTTAGTTATTAAGGAAAAAGAACATATTCTAAATCATTATTTAAAATTTATGTTTTAACATAAATATACCAAAACTCATAATCACGTTGAGTGATCATTTTGTGAACAAAATCCGAATTAACTTAAGTACTTTTAATAATGAATCTGTCACATTAATTTCAACAATTGAAATTCAGCGTAGCTTACCATATTTCAACTGCATTGGTGTTTGGAAATGGTTTTAGTATTTGATGATAATAACATTACAATAATGCTATTGATGATTTTATCAAGTGTCCAATGATTGAAGAAGCAAATACATGTGCACAATCTAACGTGATAATATAAAGCCGCACCACTTCAAGATATGAAGGATAAAAATCAATTATGGTGAGTGTTCAAGCTTTCTAAGATCAGTTGTAACGACCTGCCTTTTTCAACCTCAAAAGTCGACACTAATACATTCATGATATTCAGACGTTGAGCATCCGAATGTTAGAAAGATAGATGATTGGAGGAAAAGAGAAGAGAAGACAAAACAGAATTTACACTGTGATGAGTAATATGTAATATATTCAAATGATCTTTACCAAGGAAAACTTTAATATTCATAGAAAAATTGGAGTCTAACCTATCATCAACTTGGACAATTATAATAGTTTGTCCTCATAAATGCCGATTAATACAAAAAGGAAATACATCGAAAACAAAGTACTTGAATATGTCTTGGAAGCTTCCAGCTCGTCTCCTGATGTTCCAAAGCCTCCATGACTAAATCTGTAAAAGTACTTGGGTCTGATCCGAGTATTATAAGAAAATAATACCTCAAGCACTCTGACAAACAAGAGTGAGAAACCCAAATCAATTGGATTATTTAATGTTATAAAAATATTTTAAAAGTAAAGGCACCCTGTAAGACCACGCCGCATATAAACACGGACAAATTTTATGGTAAGGTAACCAAATCAATTTATTAGAAAATCTAGTGATATTATAATAACGTCTAGAATTTAAAGTAAATATTTAACATATCAGGAATAGTTATCCATTTTTACATTCAAAGGTACTAGGTTCTGCAAATGAAATCATATGCCATATGTTGGAAAATTGATTCCATACAATGATAAGGATGCTGAAGTACCATCTAACATAGTCCTTTAGAAAATGGTACCGAGGGCTTCATATGAACTCCCTTCCAAAACAGAACTGGCCTAGCCTTTCTTGGATAGTACAGAATATGTCATCACTCTAGTATATTTGCAAATTTGCCTTATGAGCTCACATGCAGACATCGAATCCATGAGTATCAATCTAGAAGGGTGATGACCATACCCTAATGGTAGCGAAACACATAGCTCTGCTGCATATCTCATATTTGAGTCATTACTGATTGTGAGGCTCATAATGTGGATTACCTTTTGCTTTAGTAATTTCCACTTGGAATGCTAACACTACCAATCAGCAAACAATGCAATGCCGGTATTCATCCATATAAGTTGAACAAGTCGAAGGCATTACTTCTACTAAATCCTTTAAGAAATCACCCTCGAGATTGGTGGAAAGTAGCCTTTGCACCTCAAAGAACTCCATCTTCGATTTCCATCACCTTTAAGCTGTCTTCAATTCGAACGCTTATGGCAGTTCGAAGTGGTTTTCAAATAATCGTGCCTATCAGAATCCGGTCTCTCCAAACCAACAATCGAAAGTTTCAGTTGACTCAATCCCAATTCTTTCAGAAGAAAGAAAAGATGTATGAGCCCCAAGGAGATCTCGAATATTCATCCCGAAAGTGAGAGATGTTTTACCAAAATGAGTTCGCCTAAGTGAATTTCAACCGTATGAACTCCAAAGCATTCATGTACTTCCTATGTCAAAATAGGTCAAGTTGTCGATAGTGGACAAACCACTACTTAGTGTAAGTATATAGTTTGCACATGGAAAATCGAGCATTGTATACTTGTCACCTTTTTCAGTTTTAACCTCGTACTATCTTTCAATTAACAATGAAGTCAGAAAAGTTAGAGAGCTACCTTGGCCTCGACATATATTCTTAAACTCTCACATATAGAAACGGGCCTCCCTACCTCGAAATTTAGTGCCAAGCATAAGATGTAGTACCTTATATATACTTAATTAATCATGACCTATTTATAGAAATTAAACCCCTTATACTTGTCACACTTTTGACTTTTCAACTTATTATCCTTCGATTGGAATCGAAGCCAGGTAAGTGAGAGCACTGGTTGCACTTGCCTTGCCTTAGTTAAAGCACTCTGATTCTATATCTCACAATTAGAGGAAAGCCTATTCATTGGTTCAGTGCTACATATAAGATGACTTACTCTCCATAGACGTGTCAACATTTTAGTACTACTTATCATATTTGTTTCATGTCACTTAATGAAACCGACCAAGAAACCCCTTATTCAAAAAAAGTCTTTTAAAACAATCGGAAAACCAACTTGTAAACTACAACTAATCTTGGATTTCAAACTAATTATTGAAAAAAATTCCCATAGTCATTTATTTAAACCAAAACTTGATTTCAAAAGAGAAGATACTTTTTATATATAAAGTACTTATTTAATAATAACTTAGTGTTATAAATCAAACTTCTTTTCCGATTTCTCGAAACCATTTACTATAACGAAAAAAATCATAACCCATGATCTCTTTTCCTTTCTCGAAAACATTTATTACAACAATAGCGTTGTGCTTCCTTCCTTTTTTTAAATACTTTTAAAACTCTTTCAACCATAGTTTTAAACTTGTATATTAATAATGTAACAACCCAAATTCTAGTAGGTCTGGATTTTTGGCAAAAATGCTAAAATCCAAGCCCACTGAAGCATGAGTTGGGTATCTGGTATCCTGCAAATAGGCAAAGACAAATATATCAAAGCTCAAATAAATATCTCATAGTGGAACTGAATAAGATATAATAGTAAGTAAATACTCACCAAGGCAATAACACTTTCTATATAAGTGTCTCAAAGTGGGAAAGTCTATGCCATCTATCTAACCTTTAGGACGTTATGAGGAGGGAGTCAGAATTAAAGTTCTGGTGAATGGACAAATTATAAAATTCTAAGTTTAATTCTACGTATACTGTTTTATTTTCATTTTCTATTATATTTGGTTTGACGGGTTTATAACACTCTCGGCTCTATGCATGAATCATATCAATCTACTCCCTGGTAGATTAAAACCTAATAATTAATATTTCTGTAGCTATATGCCCAACGAACGCATCAGTTCTAGGTGCTACCCATAATACCTTCTGTATCCTCCTTGAAAAGGACTCAATCGTCTAGCTCCTAGAGTGTTCTGTGACTACATCTGTAAAGGACAGCCTCGTTAGGCCTATAATACAGATGTTATGTCATCAACTATGAAAACGTAAAACTACATCTGCATTAGCCTAAACTAATGCTCAGACATCAACAATGTACCACCCAGTGCGTACTTTGAGGACTATACGTAATCGTTCTGTCTGCTCCCTGAATCCCACCAACAAGATCTACCTTGAAAGGAACTCAATGGGTCATTTTCTATATCTGTAAAGGATGGCTTCGTTAGGCCTACAATACAGATATTCTACTTAGTCTGTCTCATTCTTATCATGACTATGGTCCCATGCAGCCACCCCTCAACTAATGAAAGACCTCTAAAGAGCAAAGTGGTTGTGCTCTACTGCAAATAATCTAAACATCCAATTGGCTGCACCTCTCATCCAATGTCTCGGTAGTGAAAGAATCATTGGCTTGTTGGTTTAACTCTAGTCTTTCCTGCACTCGCTCTTGGTTGCTGATGACTTGATCTCCGCATGTGACTATCCTTTTGGTCCCTGCCCACTAAAACCTATTCGCAAGTCATAGTTTGGTTTCATATGAATATCTTACTCCATTCATCAACCTTTTGACTGCCTACAAAGGTCAACTTCTTTAGGCCTGCAAAGCAAAAGCAGTCAAGGCATACTCTGTTGATGGAACACCTATAGACCTACCTTCGGGGGTGCAGCTTCGTTAGACCTACCGCAAAGGGCCATCCTAGAATACCTTCACATCACGTTGAAGTCTCGTACTTCCTTCTGGCCCAAATTTACTAAGTTGGACGACTATTTCTGTGCTAAAAATCTACGATGAACTGCTTCGTTAGACTCTTCATCCTTTGGGCTGTTCTGAATGCATCTTACTATTTTATTGGACCCTAAGTCTAATCTTTTATTTTGCATTTAGTTTACTTTTCTAATTATGTTGGCTACTTATTTGCCCTAATCAGCATAAGCATGTCCCAGCCTCACCTAACTGTTACGAGTCCCTCGGTTCCTGATTGAAAGAGAATGCCATTGGTATGGGCCTTTCTTTTATGTTCGCTTATTAACATAGTGTAAGTTTTAAAATAAACCTTTTCTATTATCTCTAATTATAACCTATGTTATAATTATACCTGCAATTGTTACTTCTATATTCTTTTAATCTACATGTTATAAATTTCATTGCAAGTGTCTCTTTTCTATTCTAGTTTGTCTTCATTTGTTATGATATTGAATTCTCTTTAGTTTTCTAATATTATATGACAAATCTTGGCTTGGGACTACGTCCGACTGTCACAAATTTACTTATCGTAATAACTGCTTTAGTTTTATTCTACTATCTACGCAATAAATGCAGATCTAGTAACATTTTCTTTTTATTATTTCTAGTCTTTTCAAATAATTAACTTGATTATTTCCTCTTCTTTAATTTCTTTAACACTTCACATTATTCTCTTTTATACTAGGAAGTAGTTATATTCTATTTGGTTGCTTGCAAAAACTATGCTAAAAATTCATTTCCATATTTTAATACTAAATAATGCTATAAACAATAATTCGTAATTGTAAGATATTTCTTTTATTGTTACTTTAATTATTGGGTAATGCAAAATACTGTAATGTCTCTATTTTGGATTAATTCCACATTTCTTGCTTTTATTTTTGCAATTACGTTTATCGTTATTCTTACAATATTAAACTATGCAAATGTATTCCCTTTTTCTAAACCAACCAACTACTCTATCACTAACTTTTAAATCAAGTTATTAGATTTTTCCTCTTTTTAATCCATTTTTCCTGTTTTAACATAGTTTACTGTAAATTTCTTGTTTTTAGGCTTATGTCTTTCTCTGCAACTTTTAAGCCTAATATTACTTATATTTAATTAGATTCCTTTTTTTCCATATAAATAACATTCGAATATAAGTAAACTTCTCTTATAAAATTTACAGTTTTAATACAACTAATTAGTAGAACTAATTAATGAAATAAATGCTGAATTAAATATTTAACGAGAATCTAACGATAATATTTATCATAGACATAAAAGATATATAATTTAGATCCACTCGCCTGTCATCCTTAGCTTTACTCCATGGCCTTCCTGAATCCCTTCTAAGGCATCTAATATTTTTATAAGAAGATCCTCTTCGTAGAAATATTTTCTATTTACGGTTAAGCCTCAAGTAATGAACCCAATCGGGAGAAAATCTAATTATAAGAAAGAAGCTAGGCCTAGGTTCTATTTATAGTGAATTTTAAGGATCTCAGACCAACAGATTTTAGCATTGAATCTTGTGCAACCACGTCACGGGCTTGCTGCAAATCGTTACAACGCTCCATATTGTGCAAAAATCAAATTATTAAACGTTTATTTTTAACCGTTGCCTACTTATTCTAATTAATTTCCATCAATTGCAAATTTAATTCCCTTTATAATGCATGTTTATTTTGAAATTCAAATGTTGCTAATTAATTTCCTTTAATTGCTGATTTGATTAACATTGCCTACAAATGTTAATTAATTACCACTAATTGCTGATGTCAATTAATTTCCTCTACGACGCGCGTCTATTTTGAAACTCAAACGCGCATTATTTCTGAAATTTATAAATGCATATATCTATAAACCAATGTATTCATGCACATTTATACTTTTTTATTTTTCGATACGGAACTTCGAACGTTATAATCATTTCCACACGAAGTCCATTCAAGGCGTATTATATATGTAAATTAATCAGAAAATCGCCATGAACACAATGGTATAAGTTTTAAGGCTATATTATGACAATTCCTAAAATGCTCATTTTCACTGTTTATAATTATTTGATTATTTAATTATCTAAAAACGCGGTATGTTACATTCTCCCACCTTTTAGGAAATTTCGTCCTCAAAATTCGACAAGGGTAAAACTATGTAATTTCTCGCATCAATCACATCCATTTTGTGTACATCCAAATTTGCGACCATCTGTGTTCTATGTAGAGTGTCATTCAACATAAAATATATACATGTACATAAATTTCTAAGTTGTACCTCCTATATGAATGCTTTTCTTTTTTAGAAACTCCTTTTAAAATATGATGCACACATCCTAAATATACTTGCAATTCTATATGAATACAATCTTTTGAAATCAAAATGTATTTCATCTAATTTTTTCCACACTTCTACTGAATAGGGGTGTAGTTCAACTAATTTTACATCAAATCCTACCACACAACTTTTGATATCCACATTTCAGGAAAAATCTAATTTTTCGAACTCGATTTCTTATGTCAAATAGAAAGTAGAAAACGAAAAACTTTACGTTTATCATTTTAATTTTATGCACCTCTTTCCCCATACTTGGAACTTATGCCGCTATTCTATAAAAATCTCTGTTTTCTTTCCCAAGCACGTTTTACACAAGAAAAATTTTCCTTTTCAAATTTTTTCCCAAGCTTAATTTATGAGAAAAATGTAATTTTCTTTTGCAATTGTCATTTATTTCTATTGACGTTTCAGTCACTTTATTTAGATCATACTTTTTTCTTTTAGTTACTTTTATCTACTTGTACTTTTCTTTAATATAGCAGCTAAAACAGCTATCTTCTAGGGCTATCAGGCCTAGGACCATGTCCACTCTAACATAGAAAGGCCCTACTCTAAGAATCCATGTAACTCATATGCTCCTCCTGCCGTCTATTACTTTTTACTAACTTATGTTGTATTACTCACGATGAATAAGATCTATTCATCTCTCCCTTTCCATACTCAAAATGGAATAACCAAGTCTCATTTACTACAATGAATAAGGATTTTAATCTATGCAGTCTCTATCTAAAAGGCAACTAATCTTGGGGAAATTTTCTCTTTACTTTTACTTTTCATTTTTCACCAACTAAGGTCTATTTATCCCAATCACGTGTGGCTT
Organism: Allium cepa; assembly: GCA_030765085.1. Classification (NCBI taxonomy): domain Eukaryota; kingdom Viridiplantae; phylum Streptophyta; class Magnoliopsida; order Asparagales; family Amaryllidaceae; genus Allium; species Allium cepa. The sequence goes on along the minus strand of CM060938.1, from coordinate 703,409,318 downwards.
AATGTCTTACTAATATCACTTTACTATTCTTCTATAGTCTATGCACATAAAGCAACATTCCTAGGTTCTCACTAGTGTCCTATACACTTTTACACGAACTTTTATTATTACTACTAAAAGTAATCACTGCTATAGCTTTACACTTCTCCCATCACACCAAGGAAATGATAATTATCATCTCCACATATAAAAGTTTGGTTTGGTATTTATCATTTCATTTCAAAAATTAAAGCTTCTAAATTTTTGAAACATCAAATCCTAAAATTCTTGCCTTTAAAAGTGATACTTTGAAATTTCTAATAAATTGAAAGGTACTTGGTTACTGAACATTTTACCTTCCTAAACTGGAATCTTTACAGCATTTTGACTTTAAATTATTTCCCAATCCTAGAGGGAAACATACAAATTTTAAGTTCAAAACTTAATCCTCTTTTCCTATTAAATACCTTTACAGTTTTCCTTAAAAATATTTTGGACTTTTTAAATTTAACTTTTTACTAAGTTTTTCTCTTCCAAAAACTTATGTACTTTTTTACCAAACCATTTTTCTTTAAAACTTGCCTTGCTTGTTCTTAAAACATTTTTCTTTATTCTTGATTTCCAGAAATGTCCTCACATGTTTTTAAAATATATTCTTTTCATAGATTTTCAAATTTTCTAAAACTGTAGTAGATAAGAGCAATTATTTGATCAAAAATCCCTTAACTTTCCTACTCTTCCAATTACTTAACCTTGGAGGAGTTTCTAACTTACTACAAATGGGGACTTTCTATAAAGGCAAGCAACCAATGCGGATAGTCAATGGAAAAATATATAATTTCCATTGCCTAGCCTTCCTACCAAGCTCTCTATGATATCCCTTCTAATTAACACCGTCTTTAATTATTACACTTCTTTTTACACCTAATGGCTTTATACCTTAATGTATTGGAACTACTTCCTCTTATGAGAAACATTAACGCTAAAGCCTTTTATGAATCCTTTAAAAGAGGATTTCATGTTTATATGAAATTACAAGAAACTTATTTTATCAAAACAGGCTATACAAAATATGGTGCTTTCCATACCTTATACATCTCTTTCACGTATTCCTTATAACTTGCACAAAACATCTTTATTTGTGATTTGGTTTAGAAAATTATATCATTATTCATTTTATTCCAATAGATTAAATTATGTTTAATCTATATTCACTTACAATAGGCATTTCCTACAAAATTTATTAAATTCCTATTATTTAACTTACATCTTCATTTTTCCAGAAGAACTTATTTTCAAAACTAGTTTAATATTCTCATAACTAGAAAACATTTCCATATACTTATTTAAATAATAGGTATACTTACAAATAACATTATTTCTACATTAAGAAATAATCTTCAAAACACATTTTTATTGGGGTCAAAACTGATGTTGCGTAAAACACCGTTACTACAACCCAAAAATACTAGTATATGGATTCAATTAAAATAAATATTAAGAAATCCCATATGCTATGTAAACACATTTCCTTTTGGAGTCGCCTACTATAACAATAGTGCCATAGTTTATGCTTCCTTTATTTTTCACGAAAACATTTGTTACAACTGTAACAACCCAAATCTCAGCGAGTCTAGATTTTTCACAAAAATGCTAAAATCCAAGCCCACCGAAACTCGAGTTGGTATCTGGTATCCTATTAAATAGGCGAAGATAAATATATCAGAGCTTAAATAAATATCTCAAAGCGGAACTGACTAAAATATAATAGTAAGTAAATAATCACCAATAAAATAACACTTTCTAAACAAGTGTCTCAAAGCTGGAAAGTCTCTGTTATCTACCTAACCTATAGGATGTTATGAGGAGGGGGTCAGAACTAAAGTTTTGGTGAATGGACAAATCATACACTGCTAAGCTTAATTCTACACATATCGTTTTAATTCCATTTACTGTTATATTAGGTTTATTGGGTTTATTATACTCTCGCCTCATTGCGTGAGTCGTGCCCATCTACTCTCTAGTAGATTAAAACCTAATAACTAATATATATGTATATGTATGTATGTATTGGTATATGCCACTTGACTGTATCGTCGTAGATACTACCCATAGTATCTTCTGTATCCTTCTCGCAAAGGACTCCATTGTCTTGCTTCCATGGCATTCTGTGACTACATCTATAAAGGACTGCCTCATAAGGCATACAATACAAATGTTCCGTCGTCGACTATGAAAACATAAAACTGCATCCACACTAGTCTATACTAATGCTCGGACATCCATAGTGTACCACCCAGTGCATACCTTGAGGACTATATGTAAGTGTTCTGTCTACACCATGAATCCAGCTTAAGGTCTACCTTGTACGGAACTCAGTCGGGGATTTTCTATTTCTGTAAAGGACTACCTCGTTAGGATACAATACAGATATTCTATTCCTATAAAGGACTGCCTCATTAGGCCTACAATACAGATATTTTATTTGGTTTGTCTCTTTTCTTATCGTGGCTATGGCCCCATGCAGCCACCCCCTTAACTAATCGAAAGACCTCTAAAAAGCTAAGTGGTTGTGACCTATTGCAAACAATCTAAACATCCAATTAGCAACGCCCCTCATCCATTGTCTTGATAGTGAAAGTATCATTGGACCGTTGGTTTAACTCTAGTCTTTTCAGAACTCGCTCTTGGTTTTGATGCTGGCCCGATATCCGCATGTGACTATCCATTTCGGTCCTGACCATTAAAATTACTTGCAGGTACTAGGATATACGAACGTCAACCCCTTTTGACTGTCTACAATGGTCCTGCCATGCAAAAAGCAGTTAAGGCATACTCTTTTGATGGAACACCTAAAGACCTGCCTCTGGAGGGCTGCTTCACTACGCCTAGACCAGAGGGCCATCCTAGAGCACCCTCACATCCCTTTAAAGTCTCGTACTTCCTTCTAGCCTAAAATAACTAAGTTGGGCGTGGTTCTTCTATGATGAAATCTGTGATGAACTGCTTCGTTAGGCTGTTCGTCCTTTGGGCTGTTGCAAACGCATCTCACTCTGTTGGATACTTATTTACCATAATTATCATAATCTTGTCCCAGCCTCCCCCAACTATTGTGAGACTGTCAGTTCCTGACTGAAAGGAAATGCTGTTGGTATGTGCCACTTCTATTATCTTGTTATTAACTTAATCCAAGATCTAAGTTTATTAAAATAAACCTCTTTTTTATTTCTGCTCTATTTGCTTATTATCTTAATTTAAGTCTTGAAATAAGCCTTTTCTTTTCTTTTCTTTCTACTTAATTATAACCTATGTTATAATTTTACTTGTAATTGTCACTTTTTTTTATAATCTGTACATTATAAATATAATTACAAGCGTCTCTTTTCTACTCTAGTCTAACTTCTTCTATTATGATGTCGACTTCTCTTTAATTCTCTTATATTATATGACAATTTGCTTGGGACTACGTCCGATTGTCACAAATTTACTTATCATAATAACTGCTTTACTTTATTCTATTTTTTGCTAGTAATGCAGATCTAGGTACATTACTGTTTATGGGTTCTAGTCTTATCTAATAATTAATATTATTCCTTCAATTTTTTACTTTATTTTCTTATATTCTAGAAAGTAGTTCTATTCTATTTGGTTGGTTACAAAAGCTGTACTAAAACTCCATTTCCATATTTTAATACTAAATAATGCTTTAAACAATAATGTGTAACTGCAAGATATTTCTTTTATTATTTCTTTACTTTTTGGGTATTGCAAAATATAGCGGTTTATCTATTTTACACTAATTTCCTTTTTCTTTCTTTTATTCTTACAATTACGTTTATCGTTATATTTTTAAATATTAAACTATAGAAATATATCCTATTTTCTAACCAATAAATTAATCTACCACTTACTTGAAAATCAATTTATTTGGTTTTTATTTAATTTATTACTCCCCTTTTAGCATAATTACTGTAAATGTCTTCTTTTTAGGCTTAATCCTTATTCTATCGTTGTTAAGCATAATTTTTATACATATTTAAATGGATCTCTATCTTCCTTATTCATATAAATAGTTAAATATAAATTTACAGTCTCAGCATAGTAAATTTACAGAATTAACTATTGTTATAAATGCTTAATTAAATAATTAACGGGAATCTAACGATAATATATCGTAAACGAAAAAGGAATATAATTTAAATCCACCCACCTAGAAAGAAAATACTATAAGTTCCAGATCTGATTTTTAACCCAGATCTATTATCCATGGCCTTCCCTATTGCAACCCTATTTAGATCCACAAATTGGGATTTATATGGATTTATAAATCCGGATCTTATTGAAGAAAAATAAATTAAATAAACTAGAGAACCAGTTCTGAGAAATTTACCTCATTCGGAGGACTTTACTTAAACATTTCTACTTTATACCTATAATTTCTATCTCCAACTTGTAAATCAAATGGCGTAAATCTAAAATAGCTAATTTCTGAATAATTGATGGAGAAAGAAGAGTGAAAGGGCTACCGCTCTCATTTAGAAAAATATGGGTTTGAAGGCTAGCTCTGCCTCTTTATTTATAGAGAGTCAGTGTCGCCCGTCCGCTTAAAACGATGCAAATCAGGTCGTTCAAAACGGTGCAGAATGAGCGTGCCCGATTTTCTTTTAAATGTTTTATTTATTATAAAATTTTTACATTTAAACATTTCCTATTAATTCCAATTAACTCTCATAATTCTTCGATTTAGTGCTCTTAAAACGCACATTTATTTTGGATTTTAAATGTACCTTATTTGTTTTATTAAATGTTATTTATAAACGTTAACTTTTAAACGTTATAAATTATAAATATTTAACCTTTTATTATGTTGCTTGTTTATTCTAATTAATCCTCATCTTAATTGATCCTTCAATTATTTTTTTATGTGCAGCAATATACTGTCTATATGTATACATTCAAATCTAGGTCAACTATTATTTCTTTTCCTTATTAATTGATATTTTCTACTGATTACGTTACAATCCTAACTAATATCACCATTAATACATTAACATGTCACTTCTATTAGTTAATTTCCTTAATTAATATTTTACACATTGTAATGTTTTATTAATTGACATGTCAATTAATTCCACCATTCAATTAACATATACATTTAAAATGCATATATTTTTTATCCAGATGTGAATTTGAACATTTATTTGTTACATTTATATGTAAACCGATTTAAATTGAGAGATCTGATATACACACACACGTTATATATTAATCCCCAATACTAATTCACATATTAATTAATTGCACCCTTTAGTTGATTCCGTTTCCAATGTTAATCCCTTATTTTTTTTCCTCTTACATCTAATTCTCTTAATAATTTACATTCATTACAAACATAAAAAATTTGTTACTACTTTTATAAATATCCTATGAATTAATTGAAAATGTTTATGATGTGCACGTAAATGTGATTATTTTTACCACCATAATTAATATATTTAAATTAAATAAATGATCATATTAGGTATTTTAACTAGTTTAAACCAAAATTCAAATTATTTTCAAATTGTCACATATTCATCTTTATATATGGGCAAAATGGTCATTTTCGTGCATTTATTAAATTGTGAAAATTTACTTGGAATTTTCTATGTTATTTTACAGGAAATTTAGTGAATTTTACAAGTGGCTTCATAAGGATATGCATGCACAAGAGTGAATGCAAAGGAATGAAGATGGAAATAATTCAAAGTGATGATCATGGAGGACCCCACTTACCCACCTACCTTAATGTACACTTAGGAGCTAATACACATGCTAAAAGGCCATTAAATCTTTATGCACACTTAATGGATGATTATTTGAAGTTAATGATAATTTGGCCACCACACTTACTAAGAGAGTATTTTGGGTAGTTCCCAAAAAAGTGAATTAGGGTTTTAAACTTGTATAAATACACCTTATATTTCATGTAACCTCTCTTACTCTCTTACCTTGATCTCTCTTAGGCTCTCTTCTCTTTAGTTTTAGCTTAGAAATAATAAAAAGCTCTCTTTCTCTTTCCATGGTTACTTAGCCATTTTCATTTTCATGTAACTTCCTTTTTTATGCAGTTTTAATTAGTGTTTTATTTTACTTACATGCTCTCTTTCTTTCATGCTAGCAGTGCAGAGTTTATTTCATGCAATTAGATTAGTTCTCTTTTACATTAGCTTTCATCTTCCACTTATTTTTATGTCATGTTGCAAGCTACATTTGTATATTTAATAACAAATATAAGAGGCTAAACCCCTTCAATTTAGGGGTAATTAAGCTCTCTTTTCATATAGCTTCAACATAATTTGATAACCTTTGCTCTCTTTTGTGCTTCATGGAAGGTTGATGTTTATATAATTTTGTGTTTGGTATTGAGTTTGATTGCCTATGTTGTTCAAACCAAATAAGCTGTGCTTAGTCATATAAATCACAAATTGCCTCTTCATCTACATATGATTATGGCAATGAAGTGAAATTAAATCAAAATTTGATGGTCTATATTTCTAATCAATAGTTAATAGGCCATGCTTAAAATATATTTCATTTTCAACTTCTCAATATTTTTATGACAATTAAAAGTGGTTTAAAGGTTGTGTTATACTTTGATGGCTTATGTTGAGCTAATTACTAGCACACATAGGCCGTACTTATGATAAACGCATCATTTAAATTCACTTATGACCAAAAAAGAGAGATCTTAATTCCATAATTTGTTGAATTATATGATCTAAAGAGTAGGTTTATCTTTAAATTGTAACGGCCCGATTTTTCAACACCCGAAAAATCGAACCATTAGGGTTAAAGAAGAAAGAGATAGAAGAAGAAAAAAAGAACAACATTAGAATCTCATAGTCGCAGCGGAATAAATATAATATATAACAATAGCTTTAAAATACAAGGAAATCTATACTGATTTATACATTACATCATCAGAGTACAACTCAATTCAACAACATAGTCAATATCCAAATGTTGGACAGTTATATAAACTTGTCCTCAAACTGAATGCACAACGGAGTAATAATCAAGTACGAAAGTACATCTCGCATCCAGCTCGTCTCTCGAGCTCCACGGCAATCCATCCAAATCTGTATTCTATAATAGTCGGTCTGACCCGAGCATTATAGTTAAATAACACCATAGCCAGTCTGAAAAACCAGTGTGAGGAAAACACACTCAATTGGATTATTAAAGTTTTCAAAATCCTTTGAAATCAAAGGTATCTCGTAAGACCACGCCACAAATAAACATGCTGGGTTTTACTTACGATAGCTAAAACATTTCTTATAAAATCCTCTGGTATTATAATAGTGTCTATATACAAGTACTTATTCAAATAGCCGAAATGGTTACATTTATTAAATTCCAGCTAATAGGTATACAAATAAAACTGTAAAGGCACGTAGGGAAAATGGATTTCCATCAATGGCAGGGCTACTGGGGTACCGTCTGTCAAGGTACGTGGTCTAGATCACCGTATCGAGGATCCATCCTAAATCCATGCAACACAGGACCGGAGCTACCCCTTACTAGATAGACCGAATAAGTTCACACGCGGTTGGGATCAGCAACCGCCACACAGCCAAATATAAAAAGGGATATCTAGACAGGGGTGACCTTACCCTAATTGGTTGCTAACCACATAGCCTTGTGTGCAACTCCCTTGTTTTAGCCATTCTCGGTTGATGAGGCTCGAGGATAGCGTTACCTTTTTAGCACACAATAACTTAGAATGCTCATCGTCCTCCTTACGATGTTCTGAAAGCATTCATCCATACAAGTCTGTTTCGGGTTCGAACGGAACCGAAGGCACTACTCCTACTACATCTATTTGGGAATCACCCTTAGCATTAGTAGCGATTAGCCCTTGCACTTCACTGCTCCAACTTCGTTTCCAACTCTTATCTTCCACACGAAAACGTTCAAACCGGATCGAAGAGGTTTTCGAAAAATTAATCCGGATCCCAGTCTCTTCGAAACGATCGGCGCAATGGCTAATATTGACAGACGACTATTTAACTATCAATTAACATTCACAAACAATCATCAAGCCATAATAATTTCTCCCAAATTATTTATTTTTAAATATCTTCCCAAGATATTTTCCTACATTTCAATCTTTTGAAAATAGTTTCAAATCACTTTTCTCTCTCTCGTGGAAACAAATTTCCACCCAATTATTTATTTCCACTAAAAACCACCAAGTCCAAAATACTTAAGATTTTTAAAAATAATTTAAATTTTTTTATTCTAAACATACTTTAAAACATTTAAATTAAAATTACTTAAACACTTTATTCAAAAATATATACGTTAAGTTTTTTTAAAATAAAACTAATTTATAAAATATAAAAACTATTTTTTAAAATAAAAGTTAAACCAAACTAAATTTAAAATAAGAGTTATGAAATTCTATACAAGTTTTCAAATAAACTTTAACCAAATTATCTATAAAATAAAACTATTTTATATAATATAAATATTAATAATTATCTTTAAAATCATAATACTAATCAAACCTTCCAAATAATTACTACTATAATAAAATTTAAGTAAATATTTACTTTAAAAAATAAATCTTAAACAACTTAAATAATAATTTCACAAAAACATTCTTTTAAAACATCTTTAAAACTTTTAACTTATACACAAAAATCTGCTTGAAAAACTTACTTGGCTTTCCAGGGAAATACACTTCTCTTTCACACCTTTAAAAATAAACCACTATTTATTTTAAAACGAATTACCCATTCCTTTATAAATTCCCATCGTGAATTTATACTCCCGAATATCCACCAATATCCATTTCACTTTATGAACCTAGTTTATAAATTTCAAAGTCTAATCTTCCTATAAAACTCCAATTTCAAACACTTAAATAAATTTTCAAATTAATTTTCAAAATTTTAATCCATTTAAAATAAATTTATTTACTTATCCAATTTTATTTCAAAACTAATAAATTTCAAATTTAATTTCTTTATCATGATTCAAAATCTTATTTAAACTGAAATACAAATTTCATACTTTTTCCAAATTTCTTCTTTAATTTTTTTTCCAAATTTAAACCTTAAATTTGAAAATAAAATATGTATTCCTTTAAATAATATCATTAAGTCTAAAAGTTCATTTACTCCACTTTATTCAAAATCTACTTCCAATACTCGAAATTTTTATTTTAAAATTTAAAATCCACTTTTATCCTTGTTCAATTTATTTATCTAAACCTCTATAATTATTTACTTCAAAATTTCCCATTTATTTTCCTTCAAAAATCCAATCTATATATCTTTTTGATAACTCAGTATACTCGAATATATTCAAGCAAAAATAGCATCCAATATTTGTACTTTACCAATTTTAATCTATCATAGATTATTGAATAAACCGTAACACAGAATATTAAATAATCTAAATGATTTTGAGGAATCCAGTTGGATCCCTCCAACATGTTTCCCTGCATCCACAGATGTTAGTACAATATAAAAATACCAATTCCACTTCGAGGTGGAATATCGCGCTAGATGGGTTTATATTATCTCATCCGCTATTTTGCGGCACATAGGGTCTCATCCGCTATATAATGCGGGAAATTAATCACTCCAATATATATATTACTAGATATAATATACCACATCCAATTAATTCAATCATTCAACCAACTATTTAAATTTAACTATTTAAATTTAAAAATAAATCTAGATGAGTGAGATTAACTCACCTTTGCCTGTAGAATTTGCAATCCATTTCATTCTCGATTTGATTCCACGATTTCTCAACCTTGTATGACCATTTACAATTTATTAACATTCCAAATAAATCAAAAAATAAATTACCATTTATTTATCTAATTCTAAAATTTAATTTATCGAAAAATTAAATTTTAGACTAACTTTATATAGATACTTCAATGTCTAAAACTCCTATATATTTTTTTTATTTACACAAGTTTAACACAACAGCCTTATTTTATATAAATTCATTTCCTATTAAATTTAAAATACAAATTCAAATTAAATTAACAAAATATAGGAAGACCCATACATGCTTCCCAAAACACTCATATGACCGGCACGTGAATCCCCAATCGACAAATGCACGGCGACACCTTCATCGATCCTAGCCTCCAACGTCGAGCTTCATGAGTGCTGCTCCTCCTCCCAAATCGCCATCTGCTTCCATGTTGCCGCCTGCCACCACATCCTTGAGAGATGAACCCTCAACAACTCGACTTCAGTTCCAATGTTTTCCCTTGCCTCGATCGATGGAGCCACCACTGAAATGCCTTAAATTCCAGAGATGCATCGACTGAAACGCAACCCTCAAACTCAGGCGATACAGAATCGCCACCACCAGACCTGACTCAAGCTTCTCCTTGCGGACGACACCACAAGTCGCCGCACCTCCCAATCTCGGTTGCGTCGCGTTCGTTTCTGGCCGCTCTCGTCCTTCCCCCTCCACAATAGATTGCAAAAAGAACCTGATTTTGAAAATCGAGTAAAGAGGAAGAAGAACGCGACATGAATTTCTTTGTTGAAGTATCGATCATTAATTAGCTTCGACATCATATATATATATATATATATATGGTTTAAATGCTACCTGATTTACTTTCTTTATTTTCAAAGAGCTCGGCTACTACAGTTAATTTCAAAATCAAACGCATGTAAATACAAGTAGATATGTGCAAAAATAGGGGAGACACGTGTTGAAAGAAAACTACTGAGAAAACAAAATATTATTTATAATTTAAATTCAAATTCAAATCGTCTCGATTTCCGCAACTCACAATCTCGATCTCCAATCGAGACGTGCCGCCAAGCGTTTATAATGTTAAAACCCTATTCCGAACGTAATGGAAAAGGTTCCGAGTCCTAATTCGATCGTATGGAGAAGATAGCTTTTTGAACCTAGTTATAATATTGAATTTCGATATAAATTTCGGCATGTTTATCTACCGTACGACCAAACGATCACTCCAAACACTACGAAAATTGAAACCCGATAATAATACAATATTACAGAACCAATGGATCTGGTTTCGTCTAATTCCGAGACTGTGCCTCGGAAGGCTATTTTTAAATTCAATTTAAACTATAAAATTTCAAAACATAACAAAACACTTCAAAATTCAAGTTTAACATTTTTACTATCTTCAGTACTATCAATATAAATTTTACAAGCTTTTGAAATATTTTTATTTAGCTTAAAATCCAAGATTTACCATTTAAACCAATTTCAAATTATTAACTTAAATAATTTAATTATCCAATAAACAGCGATATTTGAAATTCAAGTTAGAAAATAACTTTTAAATATTCAAAATCAATTAAATATTTCAATTTCAAATATCCAGAAATTCCGGGTTGTCACATTCCTCCCTTCTTAAAAGAATTTCGTCCCCAAAATTACTAGTTAAGAAGAATGGTCCACAATCCTGTTCTATCTTCCCAAACAACTGGTTTTCAACAACCACCCAAAACCAAACAGTTTTATCAATATCCAAAACCATCTTTTTAATAAAGACATCATTAACCTCACTAACTTTCTAAACTTCTTCCATAGTTCCAACCAATATTTCTTACCCAACCATTTAAATTTAAATTTAAAACCCAATTTAAATTATCAAAATTTTCTCAAAATCTTTCAAGCTCCCTAAATTCTCAAAATTTTTTGCCAGCATCTCCTTTGCGTGGCTAGCTCGGTACAACTACAAAATGCGTCTACGGACCCACGGATTTCAAAAGAAAACAAAAGGCCAAGTGGCTAGACCAGAAAATCATCAAATTTCATACAGAAATTTTAATACATTCCTTTGCCGAGAAAATTTCAATTTATCTTTAAAAATCAAAAATCCTAATTTCCTTTTGCTTTTTATCACCTGAATAGCCTACTTAGCGATAACATCCAATCATAGCTTTCAACATCATTTTATATATTTCTTTACAAAAGTTTTCATATTTATATCATTTACACCCGTACGATGCATATATATCATCCGTACGCAATACCCAATTCGATCGCTCGCTCGATCACACAATTTCACTTCCGAACTAGTATCGTCCACCCGACTTCCTAGTGCGGACTCAGATCTGGTTTCTTGATCAGAAACCGTCATTCTCCTTGCATAGCCATAACTATGATAGAGACTTTCCAGAATCAATCAAAAATCCATATCCAGAGTTCGCCGTCGAAAATCGAGTGAAAAATCCCAACTCAGATCGGTATAACTACCTCAAAATTCTATGCTCGAATCTGGATCAAATTGCTATGTGAATAAAATAATATACATACATCCTACATATTTAGCCCCAATTGATTTTTAGTTATATCAATTCTCTTTTATTCACATTAATTTTGGTTTCCATTCTCTTATCCACAATTTCCCATTTCACAACTTTACTTAATCTTCATTCCAAAATTACTTAGTATATTTCCAATACCAAACTTACTTAAGAATTTTACCATTCATTTCTTAAGTTTAATATAAGCATTTTATATACTCTTATATTATGACTCTACCACTTTAGCCTTTATATCCACTTATTTTTAAACTGGATCGCCAATTCCATATGAATCAATTTATCTTCATTTTTGATATTGAATTCTATTTACCTTTATCTCAAACCATGTTCAAATAAATCATTTCTTTAATTAGTCTCACTGCTAATTTATTTAAATCCTAATGGATTTATTTCCTAACTTTATAATTTTAGTTCACTTTGAATTAATTCTATAAGTTCACTTTATTTTTACACATTTTAAATTAAATACTTTCCAATATACAATTCCAATTCATTTGCTTACCCATTTGAATCAATTATTCTATTTACTAATTTTATTTCAGTTCTTTACTTTATTTAGTCAAATTCTGACTATCTTCCATTACACACAATTCAATTTAATTCCCAATATTCAGTTTCAATTCTATTTTCTTACAAATACAAATTCATTTGTCTATCCACAATTTCAAATTTCAATAAAAAGTTTATCTCTAAACTTATACCTCCTTTAGTTCTTTCGAACAAATTTACAATTCACTTTTCTTGACACAATTTAAATTGAGTCCATTATTCAACTTTGATTCTAGTTCTATCACTTGCAAATTTAAATAATTTTGTTCTCCCACAATTTTTCTTCCAATAAAATAAATTTTTACTTTTATTTAATTACATTCCATTTTAATTTGAATTTTTAACTTCTATAAGTTTTTTCGGCTTATTTATATTCCAATTGCATTTTTAATAAGATTCTGTAGGATCGATTTCACCCTAGAGGGGGGGTGAATATGGTGATGCTGTTAATTATAAAAATTATTGCGGAAGCTTTTAAAATTATTTCAACACAGATATATCAAAATAATAACAGCACAGATAATAGCAGAATAATAAATGTAGAAATAGAACGACACAGAATTTACCGAGCTTCGGCAGAACACTTCCTACGTGCTGCCCCCAAGGTTTCTACTAGAAACTAAGTAGTCACACGCTTACACACGTAAACTCGCGACACCCGCTATTGACTAACCTAACTCTACGCTCAAAACCCTGCTACAACTCAGCCACTGAGTTGCGAATTCTCAAATTACGCCATGTAATTTGTCCCCTAGTCACGAGACTAGAAATTACAATGGTTTAAAAGAAAAATACAATCTAAAATACAATTAAAAATAAAAACCCTAATTTTAAATATTAAGCCTTGTATAATTAAATAATGCAGGCCCAATGAAGAATCAAAAGAGTACTCCTTTTCTTTTTATTATATCGGCCGTATTCCTTTGCTCTATAAATCGGCAGCTCGTTGCTTCTTCCTTGTTCGATTCCTCTTTAATCAAAATTAGGACTTTGGATAAATTTGAAGATGCCAACTTTAATTAGATCGAGCAAATAAGTGATTTCGATTTCCTTGCTCTGTCGGTTGATCGTCCCTTGAGATGCTTTCGACTGCTTCTATTTGATTGAGTTTGACTTTGATTCGGGTATGTAATTTTTGCCTTTTGCTCTCTGGTTTGAATACTTGAACACGATGATTCAATTGCCAATGATGTTATTTATTTATATAGGATTCGGGACCCTTGATTTTCGTTCGTATACATTTACTTGAATTCGTCACTTGATTTATCTCGGCCATTAGATGTTGCTTGGATGTTTATGATGATTTCTGACTTTGTCAATTTCGTATATTTGTTACTTGATTCCCACGGTGTTGATTTTGAACTGTTCATTTTTCTTGGCTACTACGGTGTTGATTTTGATATTTTGATTTTTTTGACCCACGGCTTGATTTCTTGGCTGTCATGGCTTGTTTGATTTCATGGCCACCACGACTTGTTTGATTTTGTTCTTTTTGACTCTGGTTGCTTACGACTTCGACTTGAATTTGCAAATTTACTTCAGCATTTGGCACTGTCGAACTCTGCTCTGACTTGATAATTTCTTCAATATCATCGTTGCACCGATCTTGCTTCTGGTTTTGGCTCACGTGAAATTCTGATGACTTCGGCCTTGACTTGAAACTTCATTGACCTATATACTTGTTTGACTTCCTTGGTTGACTTTTGTTTTTGTGTGCTTCGACTCTGCCCATTTTTTGTGTTCATCTTTAACTTGTACCTGTTGTTGCATGTGATGTTCATTTGAACTGTGTTTGCATTGTTGCCATATTGGCTTGTTCCTTCGAGTCAGTGAAACTTGTATATGATTGTTTTGTTGTCTGCTCTTCATGTACATGCCGAGTCTTATTTTAGATGCACTTGTTCTGTCCACTGGTTCATTGTAGTTTGATTTGGGTTGTTGTGCCATTTACTGGTTCTCTTGAACTTCATGTAGAGGCTGCATTATGTATGTACATTTGGATTTTGTTTGAGCTTGCACTGTCACTTGTATTAGTCATTGTTGTATCTTTTGGAGTTCTGGTTATGCTTTGACTTTGGTTACTGCTGCATATATGTATTCTTGTCCACTGTTTCTAGTTGTACTTAGTATCACTTGATGTTGTAGTTTTGTTTTCTGGTGCATATGCTTGCTTATTTGTCTAGTCATTCATTTATGTGAAGCAGTGTTGCATTCCTTTGTGCTCGACTCTGATCTGTTGGCACTGGTTTATATGAATTGTTATGTTGCCATATTAATCTGGTTGGACTATGCTTCATCACTATTGAACTTTGAGGCATATCATATTGTATTTATGCTTCATGTCTACCAGTTAGGTCTAGTTGCTCCATGTGCATTGATCTTGAACTTGGTTTGGATTTTTGCTTCTTTGAGTTTGGTAGCTTGTATACTTACTGTGTACTTCCAGTTAGAGTTATACTTGCCTTTGAGTTTTGTTTGGAGTTCAATAACTTGTCTTCATAATGTTGCATACTTGCCTATGGTTTCATTTGTTTCAGACCTGTAGCATACATGTTGCCATTCCTTTAGTCCAGTTTCATGTATTTTGTACCACTGCCTCTTTAACCTGAACTGGTTCGGTTGTATTGAGTCACTACTTGTATGTATACATGTGTATATACATATGTGTGTGTGTGTGTATTTGTGCATTGTCAAGTGATGCATCGCTTGGCCATATGTATGCATCGAGGCAGTTTGTATTTGTTTGCAGTTTTGTCCCTGTTTGGTTTGTGGTGCACTTTTCATTTTGATTTCACTTGAACTTCATCTTGATTTTTGGAATTACACCTGTGTTGAATCCAGCTTTAAAGATCGGGATTGACCTTCTGCTCGTTTGTGATTTCACTTGAGTTGAACCCGACTTTGATTTGGGTTTGACCTTGTGCTCACCTGTCCCTGTAATTTTATCAAGTGTATATATCGGTGTGCACGGCCTTGTGGCATGTACATTGATACACTGTGCATGTCATAAGTTGTTCGTGTATGATGAATTCTAATTTAAATGACGACGAACAACCCAAATAACTGAGGCAAATATTATTTCCAAAATTCACATTTTATTTTATACTGTAATTTTTTTTTCAATTTTACTGCGTCAACGTATATTTTTGCAGATTGCTCAGATGCGGGATTCACATTGGAATGAAGTTGAAGATAAATACGAGTGTAAGTGATATGTAGTGAGGTGCAAATGTAAATGTGAATTGTGATGTAATCAAATTTGTATTGTAAGGTTGAAATTTGTACTATTCAAAAATTGTAATAAATATTTGTTTGAATAAAATGTCTGTTTGAATTCAAATTCTGTGTAATTTATTTTATTCATCAAGTATTTATTTAATCTGTGAAAATAAAATAGTATATTAACAAATACATTTAAGTGAATGTATATATGTTTATTATCATCAAACAAAAACCATATAGTCGCATATTCAACAGATTCTAGAATTTTTTTAATCAAGTACTCAATATTTCAAAATCATTTTTGAAATCAATTATATCCAAACCAAACTATTCCTTTGCATTACAAAATTAAACTCAATTTTGCAACAAATACCTATTCAAAAATATTCAGGTAGTAATTTCTTCCCTTGAAAACTCGAAAATGAACATCGGTGATGCTGCAGTCATTACCGAAGTTATTTTCCAACGCCCGAAGAGAGTTAAATGCTTTTATCTCTTTAAAGCCCCTTCAAATATTTTTAAATCCCAAATCTCATCAGATTCCTAATCCAATTCAAAAATATTTCCAAAATAATAACACTATTATTTCTCCAAAACCCTTGAAAATCATTTTCAAACCCAAAGGAATTTAAACTTTTTCCGAATTCCAATCCTGCCAATTCATATTGGAACATTGCTCTGGAATTTATATTTCATTTTCAATTATAAATCACATTTATATTTCACATTTACAAATCCCAATTTGTTATATAAATTTATTTCCTTAACTTTTGGTTATAATTTTAATCCTTTATTCAACTTTCACTTAACAATGATAATAATTTAAAATTTTCATTTCCTAACAACCAAACATCCATATATAACTATAATAATTTATGGAAAATTACTTCTTTTATTTACAAAAAAATAATTTGGGTAAAATTATTTCATTTACCCTATTTAAAACAATACTGTGTCGGTTTATCTTGTTCAAGTGTTTAGAAACCCTTATCGATGACGTGGCGTCCCAAATATCGACCAGAATCTATAAATACTCAACCGATAAGTCAACACAATATAAAAACAATTTTTGTGTTCACTAACAAATACGTCGTCATACTATTAATACTCTCAAACTCATTCTTGAGTACTATGGACTCTATTTGAGTAATCCTAACCAGAGCCAAGGTTCTCCCTTAACCTTCTACTCTGATACCAAATGTAACGGCCCGATTTTTCAACGCCCGAAAAATCGAACCTTTAGGGTTAAAGAAGAAAGATATAGAAGAAGAAAAAAAAAACAACATCAAAATCTCACAGTCATAGCGGAATAAATATAATATATAACAATAGCTTTAAATTACTAGGAAATCTGTACTGATTTGTACATTGCATCATCAGAGTACAACTCAATTCAACAACATAGTCAATATCCAAATGTTGGATAGTTATATAAACTTGTCCTCAAACTGAATGCACAGCAGAGTAATAATCAAGTACGGAAGAGCATCTCGCATCCAGCTCATCTCCCGAGCTCCACAGCAGTCCATCCAAATCTGTACTCTATGATACCCGGTCTGACCCGAGCATTATAGTTAAATAATACCCGAGTCAATCTGGAAAACCAACATGAGGAAAACACACTTAATTGGATTAATAAAGTTTTCAAAATCCTTTAAAATCAAGGGTATCTCGTAAGACCACGCCACAAATAAACATGCCGGGTTTTACCTTACTATAACCAAAACATTTCTTATAAAATCCTCTAATATTATAATAGTGTCTATATGCAAATACTTATTCAATAGCCGAAATTTTACATTTATTAAATTCCAGCTAATAGGTATACAAACAAAACCATAAAGGCACGTAGGGAAAATGGATTTCCATCATTGGCAGGGCTACTGGTGTACCACCCGTCACAGTACGTGGTCTAGATCACCATACCGAGGATCCACCTTAAATCCCATGCAACACAAGACCGGAGCCAACCCTTACTGGATAGTCCGAATAAATTCACTTCGCGGTTGAAATCAGCAACCGCCACACAGCCGAATATAAAACGGGACATCTTGACAGAGGTGACCTTACCCTAGTTGGTTGCTAACCACTTAGCCTTGTGTGCACCTCCCGTGTTTTAGCCATTTCCAATTGATAAGGCTCGAGACTGTGCGTTACCTTTTTATCACACAATCACTTAGAATGCTCATCGTCCTCCTGACGATGTTCTGAAAGCATTCGTCCATACAAGTCCGTTCCGGGTTCGAACGGAACCGAAGACACTACTCCTACTACATCCATTTTGAAATCACCCTCAGGATTAGTAGTGATTAGCCCTTGCACTTCACCGCACCAACTTCGTCTCCAACTCTTGTCTTCCACACGAAAACGTTCAAACCGGATCGAAGTGGTTTTCAAAAAATTAATCCCGATCCCGGTCTCTTCGAAACGATCAGCGTAATGACTAATATTGATAGTCGGTTATTTAACTATCAATTAACATTCACAAACAATCATTAAGCCATAATAATTTCTCCCAAATTATTTATTTTTAAATATCTTCGCAAGATATTTTTCTACATTTCAATCCTTTGAAAATAGTTTCAAATCACTTTTCTCTCTCTCGTGGAAATAAATTTCCACCCAATTATTTTATTTCCACTGAAAACCGCCAAGCCCTAAATACTTAAATTTTTAAAAAATAATTTAAATTATTTTATTCTAAACATACTTTAAAACATTTAAATTGAAATTACTTAAACACTTTATTCAGAAATATGTACCTTAAAAAAATTTAAAATAAAAATACTTTATGAAATATAAAAACTAATTTTTAAAATAAAAGTTAAACCAAACTAAATTATAAGAGTTACGAAATTCTATACAAGTTTTCAAATAAACTTTAACCAAACTATCTATAAAATAAAACTATTTTATTTAATAAATATTAATAATTATCTTTAAAATCATAATAATAGTCAAACCTTCCAAATAATTGCTACTATAATAAAATTTAAGTAAATATTTACTTTAAAAAGAAAATCTTAAACAACTTAAAAAATGATTTCACAAAAGCATTATTTCAAAACATCTTTAAAACTTTTAACTTATACATAAAAGTCTGCTTGAGAAACGTACTAGGCTTTCCAGGGAAATACACTTCTCTTTCACACCTTTAAAAATAACCACTATTTATTTTTAAAACAAATTACCCATTCCTTTATAAATTCCCATCGTGAATTTATACTCCCGAATATCCACCGATATCCATTTCACTCTATGAACCTAGTTCATAAATTTCAAAGTCCAATCTTCCTTTAAAACTCCAATTTCAAACACTTAAACAAATTTTCAAATTGATTTTCATAATTTTACTCCACTTAAAATAAATTTCTTTACTTATCCAATTTTATTTCAAAACTAATAAATTTCAAATTTAATTTCTTTATTATGATTTAAAATCTTATTTAAACTGAAATACAAATTTCATACATTTCCCAAATTTCTTCTTTAATTTTTTTTTCCAAATTTAAACCTTAAATTTGGAAAAAAATTCCTTTAAATAATATCATTAAGTCTAACAATTCATTTACTCATCTTTATTCAAAATCTACTTCCCATACTCGAAATTTTTATATTAAAATTTAAAAGTCCACTTTTATCCTTTTTCAGTTTATTTATCCAAATATCTATAATTATTTACTTAAAAAATTTCCCTTTATTTTCCTTCAAAAATCCAATCTATATATCTTTTTGATAACTCAGTATACCCAAATATATCTTTTTGATAACTCAGTATACTCAAAAATCCAATCTGGCCACTCTCGTCCTTCCCCATTTACGATAGATTACAAAAGAAACTCGATTTCGAAAATCGAGTAAAGAGGAAGGAGAACGCGAGAAGAATTTCTTTGTTGAAGTATCGATCATTAATTAGCTTCGAGTTTCATCATATATATATATGGTTTAAATGCTGCCCGATTTACTTTCTTTATTTTTCAAAGAGCTCGGCTACTACAGTTAATTTCATAATCAAATGCGTGTAAATACAAGTAGACAAGTGTAAAAAAAGGGGAGACACGTGTTGAAAGAAAAAGGAAAAAAACTACTGAGAAAACAAAATATTATTTTTAATTTAAATTCAAATTCAAATCGTCTCGATTTTTGCAACTCACAATCTGGATCTCCAATCGAGACGTGCCGCTAGGAGTTTAAGATGTTAAACCCTTATTCCGAACGCAATGGAAAATGTTCCGAGTCCTAATTCGATCATATGAAGAAGATAGCTTTTTGAACCAAGTTATAATATTGAATTTCGATATCAACTTCGGCACGTTTATCTACCATACGACCAAACGATCACTCCAAACGCTACGAAAATTGAAACCCTATAATAATACAATATTACGGATCCAATGGAACTAGTTTCGTTGAATTCCGAGACTGTGCCTGGGAAGGCTATTTTTAAATTCAATTTCAATTATAAAATTTCAAGACTTAACAAAACACTTCCAAATTCAAGTTTAACATTTTTACTATCTTCGGTACTATCAATATAAATTTTACAAGCTTTTGAAATATTTTTATTCAGCTAAAAATCCAAGATTTACCATTTAAACCAATTTCAAATTATTAACTTAAATAATTTAATTATCCAATAAACGGTGATATTTGAAATTCAAGTTAGGAACTAACTTTTTAAATATTCAAAATCAATTAAATATTTCAATTTCAAATATCCATAAATTCCGGGTTGTTACATAAATTATCGTTTTATTCTAGTAGCTTTCATTACTTTGCAGTTGTTCTTTTGTTAGTTTTTACGCTTTTAATTTGTTGTTTACAACATTCTCAACTCTTTGATTAATTTGATTGAATATAAATTTAAAATCTAACAATTTCCTACGAATCGACTCCTACTCGCCACGCACTAGAGTTATACACCGTGCGTTTGTGGTTATTATTATTTCAAAATTCGTTCGGCTATTTTATAACTCGATAGACATTTAACCGCTACGAACAAGTTTTTGACGCCGTTGCCGTGGAGTTGTTTTGATTTTAATTTTCTATTCTTCGAATTATTTTTGTTTGATTTTTGTGTGCATTTGTTTGTATGCTTGTTTTCTATTTTCCTTTTACATTTGCATTCCTATTAATAAAAAAAGATAAACAATTCAGAAAAAAAATATTCCATTGCATTTACACTTTTACAATTACAATTACATTTTTCATTTTCACCTTTTGGTTTACATTTACAAACATATTTACCATGCACATCGTTGTGCACGCATTCTGCACACTGTTGCACATCTTCCCTCCTCACTGTCAGAACAACCTCAGTCCCTTCCCGTCAATACTTCAGTGCCTCCTCAACTTCCAATCACTGCCTTCACAACTGTTATTACAGTCTTTCTCATCAATATATCCACCCATCTCTATTACACACTCGAACCATCAATACATCTCTTACCCACTTTCACAACCGTTAACCCCATCGACCACTCCAATAACACAACCTTTATTGCTAAACACTTGCAACTCAACCACTTCTGCATTCCCTTCATACTTCTCTAAACCACTTGAACAGTGCATATACCACTAACATACTCTCGCATCTTCTTTCCTTCGATTCCAACATCATATTGCACATTTCACTTGCCAATAGACTCGACGCCACAATTCGCCATCAAATTCCAATCACTGCTGCAACACCACACCATCAAAATTCGACCAAACTACTTTTCTTCACCGCCAACAGCTTGCACGATACAAGCAACTACCAATTCCAACTCCTCTACTTCACATATATAACTACACCAGTGCACTTCAATCACCATACTTGCTACTATAATCACCATTCCTCAAACTGCCTACACTGCAATCCAAAACAACCATCGTTCTCAATTCTCACTTCACTGTCACAAGCCATTACTGCCACTGTCCTCCCCCATCACTCACTGCACATCCTACCAAACAACCCCTACACTACAGTCATCACTACAAGCCACACAACTTACCTTATACATCAACATCATCTCCCCTCACCATATACATCAACACTGCAATACTTCTGTAACCACAAGTACATAACCACTCCCTTCTCCTCAAACTACCTTACAAATAGCCACCACCGCCTCTGCTTTTGAACCACCACCACATATCAGCAATTGTCCACATCCACCACACACTTCAGACTTCAGTGCACACTTGGATGCTTTCAAACTACACACTTTAGTGCAAACTCCTACCAGAAAACGGCCACCATCCTCCTCTGCCTTGCATTACAAATCTATGACCCAAATAGTGCCTGCCATCCCACTGTTCTTCTTCCACATATGCACTCAGATTTCAACCAAAAAGAAAGAAAGAAAGTGCCCAGAACAATAACCTAACCACCTGCACATTCGCCACACCCCTCTATGACTCCAATTCACCCAATCGAATCGCCAACGGTCACGAGCACCATAATCACAAATCATCGCAACCACATCATGCCATCAAGTCAACTTCCATCCCTACCGTAACCCAAATCGCAACCTCCCCAATCAACATGCAATCACAATAGCACCTCGAACCACCCAATACCTAATCCCAAACTCCTTAAATCATGGCCTGTCGCCTGCGCAACCAACCATCGCCACTGCCTTCAAACTAGCGACATCTCCTTCAGCAACCTCCTCCCACACCCAAATCGACCAAAGCAAGCGAACTGCTACCCATCCACTGCCCAAACATCATGAACCAAAACCCAAACTTTAACCCGACATACATCGCAAACCCACGAAACCTAAATATCCGTTCGCCTTCAATCTAGCAACCCAATCACCAACAATCGAAGACTCAATTGAATCAACTACGAACCGACATCGCCTCGAACTCGCAAATCAATTTTTGTTTGAATGTTTGGATTGATTTTGGGGAAGTTTTGAAATTCATGACGTGTTTATACGAATTTGAACGAATTCTGCATTGTGTTTGGGAAATTTGGCGACTTTGAACGAAGTTGAACGAATTCTAATGTGTATGCGAATTCGATTTTGTGTGAAAATTTGAGAAGATCAAATATATTTTTTAGCTTTCGGTTTCTATTATCAGAAAGTTTGGGTGAAAACGTGAAAACATGTGAATTCTTGTGGGCCAGGTGGGCTTTTTTTTCTTTTTTTTATTTTATTTTGTTTTGTTTTATTTTCATTTTTCTTTCTGTTCTCCTTTTTTCCTTTTAATTTTCTAAAACCCAAAAAAAATAAGGGCTAAAATTTATTTGCTAGTGGTTATAACAAAAAAGGAGTTGGTTTCAATTGTTATGGGTTAATTTGTTTTGTTTTTTTAGTTTTTCACATATATATATATAAAAGAAGTCTTGTGTATATATTGTTTTTATTTCAGTTTGTCGAAGCAGATGGAGACAACCCGCTTGCCAAAAATAAATTTCTTGGATTGCTTGCTATAAAAAAAATTGCTACTCTTATATAGCCTCAATCTATTGTTTTTTCCTTGCATTGTTGGTTAATTACATTTGCATAAAAAAAATTCAAAAAAAAAATCCATTCTAATTTCATTGTTAATACATGTTTCATTTCTGCCTTGCATTTCATCTTAAAAGTTGATTAATAATAACGGTTAGGCATCAATAACGCTTAATTGTATATTAACAATTTGTCTTCTTTCGACAATTTAATTTCTCGGTGTCTAGGCTAAGGTAGAGCGATAATCAGTTATAAATATTACGATGATTCGTAAATATTATACTAAATTGTTTCTATGAAGGTACTTAAACCTTCGGCTGCATTGCTACGGTGATTCGTGGTGCACCGTTAACTCTTGCCCGTTACCTGGTCGGGAACTATCTTGTTGATTTAAGACAAAGTTGATTACACAATTTTGGGTAAACTTAGGACAAATAATTTGTAATTAGACCCTTGCATTCATTTATTTGCATTAGTTCAATGCATATTAAAAAATGTATACACACACACACTTTAGAAAGCCAAAATTAAAAAAATTGTAAATATTCTTTTTCTTTTTCTTTGAAATTTTTAAATCTTTTTCCTTTGAAATTTCTAAAATCCAAAAAAAATTAGAAAAAAACAAAGATATAAAATCTTTTCAAAAACAAATAAATAATTGAAAACCCAAAATACAAAACAAAAATGAATTTTCCATTTGAAAAAATAAATTCTATTTATAAATATTTTCCTATATAAAAAAGAAATTCTTAAAAATGTCCGAGTTTTCTTTTCCTTACTCGCTTGAATTTAGTTGTGAAAATCAGTATTATCCATATGATTTCACTCCAAATTCATATGGATATTTTAACAACAACTTTTGTATAGACAATTCAATTTTGGTACCATAAAATTTCCATAATGACGAACCACCCTCGACTTTTGAAAAAAGCATCGAAACGATTTCGTCATTACTTGAACTCTTTATACAAAAAATCAAGAGATAGATGATTTGTGTAATTCATATTTGTGCAATAACTGAAGTCAAAATTTTCAAAATAATCAAAATTTGAATTCACTTCAAAATTCAAATGACTTTGAGTATAACCCATGCTAATTCAATTTCGATTTTCAAACTGAATTTCAAAATCGAAACGAAAATGGAAACAGCTTTTCAAATAATTTTGGAAATGGGAATAATCTCAACTATGATGCAAGTGAAATTTTTTGTTCTCAACAAATCCAAATCGAAAATTGTCAAATTAATCGTTATAAATTCAATTGTGGTGAGCAAATGAATGAAATTCATAATGATCACACGGAATTGTTAATTGAAACATATATGAAACAAGGTGATAAATAAAATCAAATCCCAATATGTGACGAGTCAAGTGATAATCCACCTTTTACCCAAATTGACGATTTTCAAATAACAAATTTTGAAATTGAAAACGCAAATCTTAACTAAGTTGCTGAAAACATGGTAATTGAGTTGGATTTCAATTCTTTTGATGGTGTGGAACCAAATTTAAAATTCAACTTTCCTTTTCTCGATTTCAAAAATTAACTACAACAACTTTGGATTTTGAACTTGAGATACACAATGAAGTTGTTGATGATCCAACAAAGGAAGACGAACGTAACGAACATGATTTCATTGGACTTTTTGAAAATGAGTTGTCGAATTTAAAGGGGAAGATTTAAAACACCATTTTGATTTTGAAATCGATAATTCTGAAGAAGTTTACAATGATAAGCCTGAATTTCAATTTGGTGAAATAAACTTGAATTTCAATTAATTGTTTTATCAACCCCAAAAATCATCGAAAATAAAACAACTCATACGACTTTCAATAAAACGACATTTGTTTTTCCAAATCCATATTCAACTCTGAAATCTTTTATGGTTTGGTTTTTCGAGCTTAAGCTGTGTCTCATATGCTTGACGAGACAAATGAATCGGTTTTTGGAAGACTGTTTCATTTACTCTTTGACGATATGCTTTCTGATCTCGTGTAAATACTGTTCATTTTCATGTAAATATAGGCCATCTTTTTATTTTTGTTTTATTTTTCTCCTTCCACTGGGGTTGACTATAGGGACACAGTCAAAATCAAGTTTGGGGTAAGACTCATCTTTTTTTGATTTTTCATGATTAATTTTTCATTTTTTCTTCCAAAACTCAGAAAAAATTCAAAAACAAAATTCTTTTTAAGCATTTTGATTTATTTTTTAAGAAACACTATAAGATAAATATATGGTTTTGGTTAATTAAATTAACATTTTTGAAAATTTATTTGTCTCAACAAAAATAAAAATGAAGTTTGATTACAAAAACGATGGTTTAACTTGTACATAGAAAGATTCATGTTGATAATTATAAAATATATTTTAATTGAATAGCTTTTTTTAAAATGTGATTGATTTAAAGTAAAGGATGTAACATTTTTTTGTCTTTTCAGTTAAATGGTGCTAAGATGATTTTGCAAAACTCTATTTAAAAAAAAACAATATATATATATATATATATATATATATATATATATATATTGTATATATGTATATATTTTTTAATAAACACCTAGAGTCATGTGTTCACACTCGTGTGTTCACTGGCCATGCTTTGTACCCTTCTCACATAAGCCCGAAATGCAGTGTATAATCGGTATATCCGGCCTTAGTTTATCTGAGTTAGGTGTAAGTATATAAAAATTCTTTTACTAATAACGCCTACAGTCAATAAGTGTTCACACTTGTATGTTCACTCGCCACGCTCTGTATTTCCCTCACGTAAGCCCGAAAGGCAGTGCATGTGTGATATAACTGGCCTCAGTTTATCTGAGTTAGGCATATATGAATATTTTTAATATCAATAAAAATAAGAGAAAGTAAGCACATGAAATCGAAGCATTATTTTAACTTATTTGATTTGACTTATTATTGAAAAAAATATGAAAATACCACTTTGATAATCAACGAAGGATCTATTTCATGGTTACACTTTGTTATCAACTAAAACAATGAGTTAAACTATTGTCTATTTGTTACGATAACTTGATTGTTGTTGGAAATTTTGACAAGTAAATGACTTGAATTTTCAAGATAATGACCAAAGCTTATATTTAACTTATTTTTGTCTATTTAAAATTTTCATTTTTAAATATTTTCAAAAACTCGCATTCATCTCTTTATAAATAAATTTTGCATTTTGTAAATATTTTAATCCTGCATTTGAATTTTGTGGGTAGTATCCACTGAAAACCTGCATGAGACAATACTTGTCCTACTGGGGACACCCGAAGGTTTAATAGCTTGTTGCATATGCTCAATACAATCGTGTTCCCTACAAAAACGGATTTATCTCAGTTTTTAGTTTATTCAAAGACGAATAAAAAGATAAGTGTGGGGGTATTTGATGTGCACGTAAATTTGCATATTTTTACCACCATATTTAATCTATTTAAATTAAATAAATGATCATATCGGGTATTCTAGCTTCTTTAAACAAAAATTCAAAATTATTTTCAAACAGTCACATACTGTAACGCTTCGATTTTTCGTTGCCGAAAAACCGAATAGTTATGGGTTTAAGAAAAAGAAAAGAAAAAGAAAAAGAGAGAAAAGAAAATAGGGATAGGGAAAAGAAGATAGAAAATTTTAAAATAGAAGAAAAAGAGAAGAGAAAGGAAACGGAACACAGAACGGAATAGGACGGAACAGAAAACAAACAGAACAACATCAGAATCTCACAATTCGCAGCGGAACAACATATAATAATAAATAAATGAATAATCTTCAAACAAAGAACTACCAGTTATTACATTTTATACATTACATTACATCATGTCATCAGAGTGTACAACAACAACAAACAGTGCAGCGGAAAAAGAAATACTATATAAGTAATATGCCACGCCATCCAGCTTGCCTCCAGCAATTCCAGAGTATCCAGAATATCCTGATAAACCTTACTCTTGACTGCCCGTGTGGAAATTGGTGGGCACCCAGAGTTTAGGAAGGAAAACAATAAACTCCGGGTCAGTCATGTGACTGGTGTGAGAACTCAAAACAGTTTATTTAACTTTAAAATCAAAATAGAGGAATATTTTTAAATTCAATTCGCAATGCTTTTAAAAATGAGACTACCATAAGGCCTCCCGCACACACACACAATGCAAACGCAGAATCGGAGGAGATTTCTCCTTATGATAGTCAAAGATGCTTGATACGCATTTAAAAGAACATTTTATATTATTACTAGTGCATAGTGTAGGGGAAAAATTCATTTCGAAAGTAGAATATAAATCTTAGCCAACATACGACCATTATCGTATGCCTACTATAGCTACCATCCAAACAGTGGTGACCACCATAAGTGAATGGCAGGTCCTACAACTAATACCGTACAAGTTTCGTATTGTTTCTTTGGATTTCCAACAAATGGTCAGGCCAAGGAACTTCCCATTGCCACATGAGAATGCCTCTGGAAAGACATCCCCGAGAACCAAACCGGAACTCTGCCAACACAAGGCCGGGTTACCCCTAACTGGGTAACTACTGACACGAGCACGCCATTCCCCGATCGTAAACGACCTTTCTCACGGGATCCCGAAAACCAACAACCACAAAGTAATAAATTCGCAGTAACCACATAGGTTAAATATCTGGGCTCCATACCATGATACAACCTTTATCCAGAAGGAAATGTACATACCCTAAAGGGTGCTACCCCTCATAACCTTGCTGCATCTTTCCTGTTTTGACCATTTCCGGGGTGTGAGGTTCGACGAAGTCACGTCCACAAAAACATACTTTATACAAAAGCCATGCTTTGGGTCAACAAATGATCAACACAATGATCACTAAGATAGACGATCAAATAAACGATCCTATCACAATAATCAACACAATGATCATTTCAGCATCACTCAGCATGTCACATTACCAAATTGGGAATATATCGCTGATAACTTCAACTATATAACCTCTGAGCACGTACGTCTCAGAGAAGGGTGTTAAGCTAAAGAATTAATTCTTCGCCACCAACAGAAATATATTTGAAAGAAATCGGCTTTATATCTCAACTTGTAATGTCAGACACACAATCCATACAAGTCTGTTCCGGGATCGAACAAAACCGAAGGCACTTACAAAGAAGTCCTTGCAATCTGGATATTCACAATCCTGATCGGATTCACCATCACATATGGAGAACTCAATACCGTAGCTACTCGGTGCAGAGTAAATCGACAGGTCATCCTATCGCTCTCGCAAATACCGGGTCTTCAACACCGATCTTCAATGCAATTCACAACGACGTATCACATATTCGGAATGGGTTATACGACCCCATGGTCCTTTCCCGGTTAACCCGAATAGTGAGCGCTTATTCAAAAATAAGTGTAGCATTCACATTCAAACAAAACACATCAAATACCCATTCAAAGGGAAATATTGATAGTCGGCTATTGAACTATCAATTGATATGCACACATCACCAGATTCCAAATAATTTTCCAAATTATTTATTTTCCAAAATATCTTCACTAGATATATAATTTCATACTTCAAAAATAAATCAATATTTATTTTTAAACAAATTCCACTTTCTTTTATAAATTCAATAGTGAATTTATAATTCAAAATATCCATGCTTATGATTTCAATAATTCATTTCAATTTATCTTCAAAAAGATAAATTCTAATTATTCACTTCATATTGGAAAACATTTCCATACTTATTTATTCATAAGTAATTCACAAATTTTATTTATTTTCAACACTTAGAAAATATTCAATATACTTAAATTGAAATTAAGTATATATTTCATTCTTTAAGGAAATCATTCTCTTAAACATATTTATTTGGGCCAAAACGAATGTTACGTAAAACATCGTTACGATGACTCAAAAATCACTAGTATAGGGATTCGAAATTAAAATAGATATATAAATCCCAATACTATACAAAACAATTCCTTTTGGAAATCATTTACTATAACAACAGTGTTATAGTCCACCATCTCCTTCTATTTCTCGAAAACGTCTATTTCAACAATAAATGTCGAAATCTATGGTTTCGAATCTCAACACAATTAAAACATCGTTAGATTGTTTTAATTCTATTTCAAATATCACATTCAAAACAATTTCTTTAATGTGTTATTCACTATTCAAAAACGTGAATATACTTCATTAACAACTTCATCCTTTTATTCAATTTAATTCAAAGGATTATTCACTATTCAAAAATGTGAATATAACTCCATAAATAAGTTATAACCATTTACTTATCAAAATAAGTCTTTTACGAATTTATAAAACAACGTTTTATAAATTCCATTTCTATTTATTTCATAACTATTTCCTTTATAAATCTCCTTTATTATTTCACCATTTCGATTCATAAAATAATTAAATTTTATAAAATCCTATATTTAACTTTTCTCAATAAATTCTAAAATCCCGATTAAACTATTTTATAAAATCGTTAGCATCATATTCTAAAAAATCAGTTTTTAACTATTTTTCTCAAAAATCATAATTTTTATAACATTAAAAATTATGACGTTTATTTATTTTAAAATGAATCAATTCCAAAAATATTTTATAACGTATACTTTCAAAAATCACTTTGAAATCATTTTAAAATTCCAAATTTGGTCCAATGATGCTACACACCAAATAGTCAATCACGACAACAACGATATCATATATCGATACGATAATCCATCAAATATCTAAATATCTGAAATCAAATAATACTGTTGAGGAATCCAGTTGGATCCCTCCAACCTGTTTCCCTGCATCCACAAACATTAGCACAATACCAATTTCGTTCCAGTACGAAATTATCGCGGTATATGTTCTTATTAAATATTATCCGCTTAATAACGGCGTAATAGGGTCTCATCCGCTAAACAAAAAATGCGGGAAATCAATAACTCCAATATATACATATGCCAATATATATATATATTGCTATTATATATAATACCAATTT
Source organism: Allium cepa (assembly GCA_030765085.1). Taxonomy (NCBI): domain Eukaryota; kingdom Viridiplantae; phylum Streptophyta; class Magnoliopsida; order Asparagales; family Amaryllidaceae; genus Allium; species Allium cepa. The sequence continues at coordinate 703,378,803 of CM060938.1, read as the reverse complement.
CACTGTTTATGAAATATTCGCGGTATATGTTTTTAATAAATAACATCCGCTTACAAACGGCGTATAATGTCTATTTTAACAATCAATAGATATCAATCAACATTCAAACATGCATTCAAATATTTTAAATCTAACTATTTAAAATAAAATCGAAACTGATTCGATTGAGTGAGAAGTTCTCACCTTGATTTTTAATTTCGTTTTAGCGATTTATTTCGAATAAAATTAAACGGACGTTTAATTTTACCCAAAATTTTCACTAGCTCCAAACGACTCCAAACCAACTCCATCACGTAGTGCTCGTCCATACGATTCCAACGCAACTGGTTTCGCGCGTTTTCGACCTCGTATGAAAAAGTTATGAATTATTGAAGTTTGTACACGATTTATATATAACTATTACAACATAATCTAATTAATTTTAAACCTCAACCATTCACAGCCCTTAGATCACATCCCCCTGCATCTCCACCGTCCCCCCTTTCTTCCTCTTCAGTATGCGTACGTCCTCCCCCCCTCCTAATAGCCGAACCCATTTAGAAAACTAGGGTTAGCATTTGCATCCACATCACTCGACGAAACTCGATCAAACTGCAGCCATCGCGAAGCACTCGACCACCACAACACTCGCCCCCAACCACCTGAAGTTCGGCCCCCCCATTCTCATCGAATTGCGTGCGCAAGCAATGGAGAACGCGGCCTATTTTCACACGAAATATAACTCCATACGCGATCATGACCGTTGGATCTCTAGTTCGTGTTGTGCTCTACCACTTTGTAGTTGAACATTCTTGCTAATTCTTGATGGATTTGGAGTAATCGAGGGATGTATGTTGCGAATTTCTGGCCTTAGAAATAGGGGGAGGCGGCTGCAGTTCTTGCTAGGGTTTTTTTTTTTTAATTTGTGTGAGGGCTATTTATAGAGAAAAACGAAACACTATTCATCCCGGAAATTCCGAACTCCGATTTACGCGTCGAAACTGACGTACCTAGGGTTTATCCCGTGTTCCGGACACAATGGAACAGGTTTCGGAAGCTAATTCGGAAGTATGTGCGAGTTATGGCTACAAACGCTCAATTTGAATTAAACCGATTTAAGTCGATTTCTAGGCGTTTTAATTTGTACAGGACAAACGGTAAATCCAATTGACTTGAAATTTGAAACCTTACAATAATATCACATTACGGATCCGATGAAACTGGTTTCGTCGAAATCCGAGACTTTTTGAAAAATGGCTATTTTTACTCGTCAAATTAAAATTAAAAATAAATCGATGCGTTTCGAGCTGCCACGCTCAAACGATAACTCCGATTGACACGAAATTTGAAATCCGGTAATAAATAACTATTACGGATCCAATGGAACTGGTTTCGTTCAATTCTGAGACTGTTCAAAAATTGACTATTTTCACTAGTCGATTTAAATATTAAAATATTCAATTTTCACAAATTAACTTTTAATTCGATTTTAAAAGTTCTAAAATATTGTTCTAACTCCCATATGATAAAATAAAATTTTACAAATCATTTTCAATCATATTTAACTTAATTTTCAATTATTTCCATAATTTAACGTATTAAATTATCGATTTAATAATCCAATTAAATCCAATAATTCAAATAAAAATTTATTTGACTTATAAATTCACTTATTAATATTTAAAATTAATTAAATATTCAAATTTTAATTAATAAAAATTCTGGGTCGTTACAATCTTCCCCCCTTAAAAGAATTTCGTCCTCGAAATTAACTAGTAAGAAAAGTTATAGAATCTATTTATTTTCCAAAATTCATAGTTAAACTTCTTACAATCTTTACTAAGTTTCCAAATCATACTTAGTTATCTTTTCAAAAACAATTACTATTGTTTAACTTTCAACTTCAAAATCAAAGTTAAAGTTTTCAAAACTTTTCTAAATTTCTCAAATTTTCTAACGCCTTAAATTTTCGGAAAAATTCGCCATGGCCTCCTTTGCGCGGCTCGATCCGAAAAAAAAATGACAGTATATATATCACAAATATACATCTCATTAAGTAATGAGGCATCCCGAAGGGAAAAAGTGGAAAAGTACTGTATTTAATCCGAGATATGTACCTTATATTTTATTAGCAAGCATATACGGCTAATATAGCGCAAAAGCGAGCTCCAAATGCGAAGCAAACGCGATCCGCACCTACTAATTACTCAACAAACAACATGAGAACATGCATATATGACAATAGTATCGATATACAACATATAGCAACATAATTACTATATATGCCAACATAGCAAATGCATTCAATAACAATATATATTCAACCATCAACCAACTATCATCCATAACCAATAAATATTCATTTATATTCTCATTAATATTCAATGAATTGGTTTTCAATTTAACCACATTTGATTCATTAACAGTGGATGTTTACTAACATTTATTTTCAATTAGTTTATATTCACTAATTCATATTCAAGTTGGTTCACTTCCAATTCAAATTCAATTCTATTCAAATTTACTTAACTTCCAATTGGATTCCAATTACTTTAGCCTTCCATTTCATTAACACTTAATGAATTATATACAATCAACTAACAATCATATAACAACCAATGTATATTCATTTCAACCAAATTCCTTTGTTTATATTCATTTTGGTTCAACTCCTTAAATTAAATTGACTTCCATTCAATTTATTTAATTTTTCAACTTCCAATAACATTAGATTTTAATGAATTAATACTTATATTCATTATTCCATATCAACTTAATTTACATTTAATTGATTAACATTCAATCCAATTCAATTTCTAAAGTTGAATTTTATTTGCATAACTTTAGTTCACATTCATTTTTATTTACAATTCATATTCATTAGTTTCACTTCTCATATATATAAGTTTATTTCACAATTGTAAATCACTTTAATTATAATTCAATTCTTATAATTCTTTTTGCTTATACAATTATTCTTTAATTTAAATTATTCAAACAACTTATTAAATCAACTTATATACACTTTAATAATTCTGAAAAATTATTCCTTTATATATAAAATATAATCAAGGTAAAATTATTTCATTTACCCAATTTTTAAAATCAATATTGTGCCGAATTGTTCTATACAAGTGTTTAGAGATCCCTATCAACAACGTTAATTACTCGTATTAACCAGAATCTATATACCACTCAACAAACCAATCATCACAATATAAAACAATTTCATATTCACTAACAAATACGCTCTCATAGCTATTATTACACTCAAACTCAATCTAGAGTACTGCTGACTCTATCTCTAATGAGAAATACCCAACAGAACCATGGTTGTCGCTTAACCATATGCTCTGATACCAAATGTAAAGACCCGGAGGTAGCGGTCACAACCGGTAGGCTTTTCAACCATCCCAGCCCCACCGTGGCTTACACTGGTACCCCAGACCTTGCTTTTACGGCCAGCCTCTCGACTGTCTCAGGTTACACCTAACCAACCCCCTAAAAGAGGATGTGTGGGAGTAAGAGTCTCCCGTTCGCCACCTAACAGCGAAGCGAGAACCCCCCATCACATAGCCCAAAGCTTAACAAGACTGGTGTGAGAACTCAAAACAGTTTACTTAACTTTAAAATCAAAATAGAGGAATATTTTTAAATTCAATTCGCAATGCTTTTAAAAATGAGACTACCATAAGGCCTCCCGCACACACACACAATGCAAACGCAGAATCGGAGGAGATTTCTCCTTATGATAGTCAAAGATGCTTGATACGCATTTAAAAGAACATTTCATGTTATTACTAGTGCATAGTGTAGGGGAAAAATTCATTTCGAAAGTAGAATATAAATCTTAGCCAACATACGACCATTATCGTATGCCTACTATAGCTACCATCCAAACAGTGGTGACCACCATAAGTGAATGGCAGGTCCTACAACTAATACCGTACAAGTTTCGTATTGTTTCTTTGGATTTCCAACAAATGGTCAGGCCAAGGAACTTCCCATTGCCACATGAGAATGCCTCTGGAAAGACATCCCCGAGAACCAAACCGGAACTCTGCCAACACAAGGCCGGGTTACCCCTAACTGGGTAACTACTGACACGAGCACGCCATTCCCCGATCGTAAACGACCTTTCTCACGGGATCCCGAAAACCAACAACCACAAAGTAATAAATTCGCAGTAACCACATAGGTTAAATATCTGGGCTCCATACCATGATACAACCTCTATCCAGAAGGAAATGTACATACCCTAAAGGGCGCTACCCCTCATAACCTTGCTGCATCTTTCCTGTTTTGACCATTTTCGAGGTGTGAGGTTCGACGAAGTCACGTCCACAAAAACATACTTTATACAAAAGCCATGCTTTGGGTCAACAAATGATCAACACAATGATCACTAAGATAGACGATCAAATAAACGATCCTATCACAATAATCAACACAATGATCATTTCAGCATCACTCAGCATGTCACATTACCAAATTGGGAATATATCGCTGATAACTTCAACTATATAACCTCTGAGCACGTACGTCTCAGAGAAGGGTGTTAAGCTAAAGAATTAATTCTTCGCCACCAACAGAAATATATTTGAAAGAAATCGGCTTTATATCTCAACTTGTAATGTCAGACACACAATCCATACAAGTCTGTTCCGGGATCGAACAAAACCGAAGGCACTTACAAAGAAGTCCTTGCAATCTGGATATTCACAATCCTGATCGGATTCACCATCACATATGGAGAACTTAATACCGTAGCTACTCGGTGCAGAGTAAATCGACAGGTCATCCTATCGCTCTCGCAAATACCGGGTCTTCAACACCGATCTTCAATGCAATTCACAACGACGTATCACATATTCGGAATGGGTTATACGACCCCATGGTCCTTTCCCGGTTAACCCGAATAGTGAGCGCTTATTCAAAAATAAGTGTAGCATTCACATTCAAACAAAACACATCAAATACCCATTCAAAGGGAAATATTGATAGTCGGCTATTGAACTATCAATTGATATGCACACATCACCAGATTCTAAATAATTTTCCAAATAATTTATTTTCCAAAATATCTTCACTAGATATATAATTTCATACTTCAAAATAAATCAATATTTATTTTTAAACAAATTCCACTTTCTTTTATAAATTCAATAGTGAATTTATAATTCAAAATATCCATGCTTATGATTTCAATAATTCATTTCAATTTATCTTCAAAAAGATAAATTCTAATTATTCACTTCATATTGGAAAACATTTCCATACTTATTTATTCATAAGTAATTCACAAATTTTATTTATTTTCAACACTTAGAAAATATTCAATATACTTAAATCGAAATTAAGTATATATTTCATTCTTTAAGGAAATCATTCTCTTAAACATATTTATTTGGGCCAAAACGAATGTTACGTAAAACATCGTTACGACGACTCAAAAATCACTAGTATAGGGATTCGAAATTAAAATAGATATATAAATCCCAATACTATACAAAACAATTCCTTTCGGAAATCATTTACTATAACAACAGTGTTATAGTCCACCATCTCCTTCTATTTCTCGAAAACGTCTATTTCAACAATAAATGTCGAAATCTATGGTTTCGAATCTCAACACAATTAAAACATCGTTAGATTGTTTTAATTCTATTTCAAATATCACATTCAAAACAATTTCTTTAACGTGTTATTCACTATTCAAAAACGTGAATATACTTCATTAACAACTTCATCCTTTTATTCAATTTAATTCAAAGGATTATTCACTATTCAAAAATGTGAATATAACTCCATAAATAAGTTATAACCATTTACTTATCAAAATAAGTCTTTTGCGAATTTATAAAACAACATTTTATAAATCTCCTTTATTATTTCACCATTTCGATTCATAAAATAATTAAATTTTATAAAATCCTATATTTAACTTTTCTCAATAAATTCTAAAATCCCGATTAAACTATTTTATAAAATCGTTAGCATCATATTCTAAAAAATCAGTTTTTAACTATTTTTCTCAAAAATCATAATTTTTATAACATTAAAAATTATGACGTTTATTTATTTTAAAATGAATCAATTCCAAAAATATTTTATAACGTATACTTTCAAAAATCACTTTGAAATCATTTTAAAATTCCAAATTTGGTCCAATGATGCTACACACCAAATAGTCAATCACGACAACAACGATATCATATATCGATATGATAATCCATCAAATATCTAAATATCTGAAATCAAATAAATACTGTTGAGGAATCCAGTTGGATCCCTCCAACCTGTTTCCCTGCATCCACAAACATTAGCACAATACCAATTTCGTTCCAGTACGAAATTATCGCGGTATATGTTCTTATTAAATATTATCCGCTTAATAACGGCGTAATAGGGTCTCATCCGCTAAACAAAAAATGCGGGAAATCAATAACTCCAATATATACATATGCCAATATATATATATTGCTATTATATATAATACCAATTTCACTGTTTATGAAATATTCGCGGTATATGTTTTTAATAAATAACATCCGCTTACTAACGGCGTATAATGTCTATTTTAACAATCAATAGATATCAATCAACATTCAAACATGCATTCAAATATTTTAAATCTAACTATTTAAAATAAAATCGAAACTGATTCGATTGAGTGAGAAGTTCTCACCTTGATTTTTAATTTCGTTTTAGCGATTTATTTCGAATAAAATTAAACGGACGTTTAATTTTACCCAAAATTTTCACTAGCTCCAAACGACTCCAAACCAACTCCATCGCGTAGTGCTCGTCCATACGATTCCAACGCAACTGGTTTCGCGCGTTTTCGACCTCGTATGAAAAAGTTATGAATTATTGAAGTTTGTACACGATTTATATATAACTATTACAACATAATCTAATTAATTTTAAACCTCAACCATTCACAGCCCTTAGATCACATCCCCCTGCATCTCCACCGTCCCCCCTTTCTTCCTCTTCAGTATGCGTACGTCCTCCCCCCTCCTAATAGCCGAACCCATTTAGAAAACTAGGGTTAGCATTTGCATCCACATCACTCGACGAAACTCGATCAAACTGCAGCCATCGCGAAGCACTCGACCACCACAACACTCGCCCCCAACCACCTGAAGTTCGGCCCCCCCATTCTCATCGAATTGCGTGCGCAAGCAATGGAGAACGCGGCCTATTTTCACACGAAATATAACTCCATACGCGATCATGACCGTTGGATCTCTAGTTCGTGTTGTGCTCTACCACTTTGTAGTTGAACATTCTTGCTAATTCTTGATGGATTTGGAGTAATCGAGGGATGTATGTTGCGAATTTCTGGCCTTAGAAATAGGGGGAGGCGGCTGCAGTTCTTGCTAGGGTTTTTTTTTTTAATTTGTGTGAGGGCTATTTATAGAGAAAAACGAAACACTATTCATCCCGGAAATTCCGAACTCCGATTTACGCGTCGAAACTGACGTACCTAGGGTTTATCCCGTGTTCCGGACACAATGGAACAGGTTTCGGAAGCTAATTCGGAAGTATGTGCGAGTTATGGCTACAAACGCTCAATTTGAATTAAACCGATTTAAGTCGATTTCTAGGCGTTTTAATTTGTACAGGACAAACGGTAAATCCAATTGACTTGAAATTTGAAACCTTACAATAATATCACATTACGGATCCGATGAAACTGGTTTCGTCGAAATCCGAGACTTTTTGAAAAATGGCTATTTTTACTCGTCAAATTAAAATTAAAAATAAATCGATGCGTTTCGAGCTGCCACGCTCAAACGATAACTCCGATTGACACGAAATTTGAAATCCGGTAATAAATAACTATTACGGATCCAATGGAACTGGTTTCGTTCAATTCTGAGACTGTTCAAAAATTGACTATTTTCACTAGTCGATTTAAATATTAAAATATTCAATTTTCACAAATTAACTTTTAATTCGATTTTAAAAGTTCTAAAATATTGTTCTAACTCCCATATGATAAAATAAAATTTTACAAATCATTTTCAATCATATTTAACTCAATTTTCAATTATTTCCATAATTTAACGTATTAAATTATCGATTTAATAATCCAATTAAATCCAATAATTCAAATAAAAATTTATTTGACTTATAAATTCACTTATTAATATTTAAAATTAATTAAATATTCAAATTTTAATTAATAAAAATTCTGGGTCGTTACACATACTCATCTTCATATAGGGGCAAAATGGTCATTTTTGTGCATTTACTAAATTATGAAAATTTACTTGGAATTTTCTATGTAATTTTGTAGGAAATTTAGTGAATTTTACACGTGGTTTAATGAAGATATACATGCACAAGTGTGAACACAAAGGAATGGAGATGGAAATAATTCAAATTGATGATCATGGAGGACCCCACTTATCCACCTACCTTAATGTACACTTAGAAGCTAGTGCACATGCTAAAAGGCTATTAAATCTTCATACACATTTAATGGATAATTATTTGAAGTTAATGATAACTTGGCCACCACACTTCTTAAGAGGGTATTTTGGGTAGTTCCAAAAAAAGTGAATTACGGTTTTAAACTTGTATAAATACCCCTTATGTTTCATGTAACCTCTTTTACTCTCTTCCCTTAGGCTCTCTTTAGTTTTCTCTTAGAAATAAAAGGAAGCTCTCTTTATTTTTTCATGGCTACTTAGCCATTTTTATTTTCATGTAACTCCCTTTTTTTATGCAATTTTAATTAGTGTTTTATTTTACTTACATACACTCTTTCTTTCATGCTAGTAGTGTAGACTTTGTTTCATATAATTAGATTAGTTCTCTTTTCCATTAGCTTTCATTTTCCTCTTCTTTTCGTGTCATGTTGCAAGCTATATTTGTTGATTTGATTACAAATATGAGAGGCTATACCCCTTCAATTTAGGGGTAATGAAGCTCTCTAATCATGTAGCTTCAACATAATTTGATAATCTTTGCTCTCTTTTTGTGCTTCGTAGAAAGTTGATGTTTATGTAATTTTGTGTTTGATATTGAGTTTGATAGCCTATGTTGTTCAAAACAAATAAGGTATGCTTAGTCATATGAATCACAAATTGCCTCTTCATCTACATAAGATTATGGCAATGAAGTGAAATTAAATCAAAATTTGATGGTCTATATCCTAATCAATAGTTAATTGGCCATACTTATAATAAATTTCATTTTCAACTTCTTATTATTTTTCATGAGAATTAAAAGTGGTTTAAAGGTTGTGTTATAGTTTGATGGCTTATGTTGAGCTAATTAATAGCACAAATGGGCCATACTTATGATAAGCACATCATTTAAATTCACTTAAGACCAAAAGAGAGAGATCATAATTTGTTGAACTATGTGATCTAGAGAGTGGATTTATCTGTAAATTGTCATTTCATTCTCATAGTTTTCATTCACTTTTGTAATTGTTCTTTTTTTAGTTTTTACATTTCAATTTGTAGTTAACAACATTCTCAAATCTTTAGTCAATTTGATTGAATAGAAATTTAAAATTTAACAATTCCCTACGGATCGACCCGTACCCGCCATGTACTAGAGTTGTATGCGTGCGCTTGCGATTATTTTTATTTCAAAATTCATTCGGCTATTTTCTAATGCGATAGACATTTAGCTGCTACGAACAGTTTATAATTGATAAAATTCCATATTTGCATACGTAATCGTTTCTGACACTAAAACTTCAAACAGCTATAACTTCTCCGTTGAAGTTCATTCAGAAAATATTGTATATGAAAGTTAGTCAGAAAACTGCCATGAACATAGTGGTATAATTTTCTTGGTCAAATTCCAGCATTAGCAAAAATTCATTTTTCACTGTTTTCATAATTATCAATTAAATTTATTTTTAATAATATGAAAATGCGGGGTGTTACATTCTCCCACCCTTTAGGAAATTTCGTCCCCAAAATTTGATAAGGGTAAAATTATGAAATTCCTCGCATTAGTCACATCCATTTTGTGTACATCCAATTTTGCGACCATCCATGTTCTTGCGCAAAAGTGTTATTCAATACAAAATATATGCATGTACATGAATTTCTAAGTAGTACCACCCATATGAATGCTTTTCTTCTTTAAAAATTTAATCTAAAATATGATGCACGCATCCTAAATATACTTGCGATTTCTATATGAATGAAATTTTTTGAAAACTCAAAACATTTTTCATCCAATTTGTCCTACACTCCTACTGAATAGGGGTGTAGTTCAATGAATTTTTCATCCAAATCCTACCAAACAACTTTTATTATACGGATTTTAGAAAAATCTAAATTTCCAAACTCGATTTCTTATGTTAGAAAGAAGGTAGAAAACAGAAAACTTCACATATCTCTGTTTTACTTTTGTGCACCTTTCCCTCCATACTTGGAACTTATGCCGCTATCCTATAAAATCTCTATTTTCTTTTCCAAGCATGGTTTACAATAGAAAGATTTTTCTTCTCAACCTTTTTCCTAAGCTTAATTTATGGGAAGATGTCCTTTTCTTTTTCCATTCTTATTTATTTATATTGATGTTTCTGTTGCTTTCTTTAGATCTTACTTTTTTCTTTTAGTTACCTCTAATTTGCTTTTACTCTTCTTTTAATATAATAACTAAACATAGCTATCACTAGGGATTGGAGGTCTAGGATCATGCCCACTCTGACTTGCAAAGATCCTACTCTTGGAATCCAAGTAACTCATATGCTCCTCTGCCGTCTAATACTTATTACAACTTTGCTGTATTACTCATGACGAATAAAATCTATCCACCCTTCTATTCCATGCTCAAAAAGGAATAACTAAGTCTCATTAACTACAATGGATTAGGATTTTCAATCTATGCAGTCTTTATCTAAAAAGGCAACTAAGCTTAGAGAAATTTTCTCTTTACCTTTCATTTTCCCCAACTAATGACTATTTTTTCCCAACCACGTGTGTTTTACTATCTTACTAATAGCACTTCACTATTCTTTCATAGTCCACACACATAAAGCAACATTTCTAGGTTTTCACTAGTGTCCTATACAGCTTACGGGAACTTTCATTATGACTACTAGGAGTAATTATTGCTATAGCCTTATACTTTTCTCGTTATACCTAGGAAATGATTCCTACCTACCCATATTGAAAAGTCTAATTTGGTTTGGTATTTATCATTTTCCTTGAAAAATTAAAATTTCGAAATTTCTAAAACATCAAATCCAAAGATACTTGCCTTTGAAAGTATTATTTTAAAGTATTCTATTAAATTCAAAGGTACTCGATTACTAAAAATTTTACCTTTTCAAAAACTTATTTACTTTTCCACCAAACCGTCTTTCTTTAAAACATGTCTTACTTGTTCTTAAAACATTTTTATTTTTTTCTTTAAAAGAAACGTCCTCACATGTTCTTAAAATATCCTTCTTTTTTTCATATATTTTCAAGTTTATTAAACCTGGAGTGGATTAGAACAATTATTTTATCAAAAATCTCTTAACTTTTTCTACTCTTCCAATTACTTAACCTTGAAGGAGTTTCTAACTTACTGCACTTAATGGTATTATACCTTAATGTATTAGAAATACTTTCTCTCACGAGAAATCATTAATGCTAAAATCTTCTATGAATCCTTTAAAGAGGATTACATGTTTATGTGAAATTATAAGAAATTTATTTTACATTTTATCAAAATAGCCTATATAAAATATGCTGCTTTCCATACCTTGTACATCTCTTTCACGTATTTCTTATAACTTGCACCAAATATCTTTATTTGTGATTCATAGAAAATTATTTCATTATTTTTTCATTCCAATAGATTAAAGTATATTTACTCTATATTCACTAACATTAGACACTTTCTACTAAATTCATTGATTTAACGTAGATTATTTTTCGAAAGAACTCATTTTTTAAACTGCTTTATAACTCGAAAATATTTTCTTATACTTAAAAATAACAAGTGTACGTGTAAACCTCTTTAGAAATTATCTGCAAAACTCATGCGCCAAAACAAATTATGCATAAAACACCGTTACTACAACCCAAAAATACTAATATATGAATTCAATTAAAATAAATATTAATAAATGTCATATGCTACATAAAAACATTTACTTTGGGAGTCACCTACTATAACAATAGTGCCATCGTCTATGCTTCCTTTATTTTTCATAAAAACATCTATCTCAACAATAAATGTTGTAACCTATGTTTTCGATACTTAACACACTTTAGATTTTTATACTTAAAATCTTTGTTTACCTACAAAGAAACTAGCGAGCTATACGCACTTTATAATTCTTCAAAAAGAATTTCACATTTAACAAAACTAACATCATATGAAAACCAATTTAAATTTCATACCACTTTTTTTTTTATTGAAAAATCCAATATTTACTTCCTCGGATATATTAACAGGTATATTTTTCAACTTTTCAATTCAATTTTTTTATTTGGTTAGACATAAAGTGGATTTTCTGCTTACTAAAACCTCTTATTGCTTTTAAAATAAAAACACTCTTCCTACTAACGCTAGGGAACTTCTCCTCTTCCTATAACATGTGGATACTAATCTTCTCTCAAAACATGACTTATATATAAGCTATAAATCGGTAATTAACATAAGGCTCAACATACTTGGGTCATCCCAAACCTAACTAGAAAACTATGCACAAATATACTTCTAAAACATTCCATATGTTAAAATCTATAATTAGGGACTATTTGGATTTTAGTACATGATATATTTATATTTTATTCAAAAATACAAATACGTTCACTCACTATCTACCTAGGAATCCTAAAACCAGGCTCTGATACCAAATGTAACAGCTCAAATCCCACTGAGTCTGGATTTTTTGCAAAAATGCTAAAAATCCAAGCCCACTGAAATCCGAATTGGGTATCTGGTATCCTTCAAAATAGGCAAAGATAAATATATCAAAGCTCAGATAAATATCTCACAACAGAACTAACTAAAATATAATAGTAAGTAAATACTCACCAATAAAATAACACTTTCTAAACAAGCGTCTCAAAGCTGGAAAGTCTCTGCCATCTACCTAACCTGTAGGATGTTATGAGGAGGGGGTCAGAACTAAAGTTCTGGTGAATGGGTAAATTATACACTACGTGAATCTTTCCTATCTACTCCCTAGTAGATTAAAACCTAATAACCGATATATATAGCTACATGCCCCTTGACCACAACGGTCCTAGATACTACCCATAGTACCTTTTGCGTCCTCCTCGCAAAGGACTCCATCGTCTTGCTTCCATGGTGTTATGTGACTACATCTACAAAGGACTTCCTCATAAGGCCTACAATAGAGATGTTCCGTCGTCTACTATGAAAACATAAAATAGCTTCCGCACTATTCTATACTAATGCTCGGACATCCACAATGTACGACCCGGTGCGTACCTTTAAGACTTTATGTAATCGTTCTATCAACTCCATGAACCCCGCTTAAGAAGGTCTACCTTATATTGAACTCAGTCGGTGATTTTCTATTTCTGTAAAGGACTACCTCGTTAGGCCTACAATACAAATATTTTATTTATGTAAAGGACAGGCTCGTTAGGCCGACAATACAGATATTCGTTTTGGTCTATCTCTTTTCTTATTGTGGCTATGGCCCTATGCAACCACCCCTCAACTAATCAAAAGACCTCTAAAGAGCTAAGCGGTTGTGCCCTATTGCAAACAATATAAACATCCAATTTGCGGTGCTCCACATCTAATGTCTCGATAGTGAAAGTATCATTAGACTGTTGGTTTAACTCTAGTCTTTCCCAAACTCGCTCTTGGTTTTGATGCTGGCTCGATATCTACATGCGACTATCCTTTTGGGTCCTATCCACTAAACTTACTTGCAAGTACTGGGACATACGAATATCCGACTCCAAACATCAACCTCTTTCGACCGCCTACAATGGTCCTGCCATGGAAAAACAGTCAAGATATACTCTTTTGATGGAACACCTATAGACTTACCTCTGGAGGACTGCTTCACTACACCTACCCCAGAGGGCCATCCTAGAGTACCCTTAAGTCTCGTTGAAGTCTCGTACTTTCTTCTAGCCCAAAATAACTAAGTTGGACATGCTTCTTCTGTGCTGAAATCTGTGATGAACTGTTTCATTAGGCTCTTCATCCTTTGGGCTCCTCTAAACGCATTTCACTCTTTTATTAGACCCAAAGTCTAATCTTTTAATTTGCGTTTAGTTTACTTTTCTTATTCTGTTGGCTAATTATTTACCCTAATTAATATAATCTTGTCCCAACCTCACTTAACTATTGTGAGATTATCACTTCCTGACTGAAAGGGAACGCTGTTGGTACAAGCCACTTCCATTATCTTGCTTATCAACTTAATCCAAGATCTAAGTTTATTAAAATAAGTCTCTTCTGTTATTTTTGCTCTATTTGCTTATTAACTTAATTTAAGTCTTAAAATAATCCTCTTTTGTTCTTTATACTAAATTATAATCTGTGTTATAATTTTACTTGTAACTGTCACTTTTAATTTCTTTTATAATCTGTACATTACAAATATAATTAGAAGCGTCTCTTTTCAATTCTAGTTTGACTTCTTCTACTATGATGTTGAATTCTCTTTAAGTCTCTTATATTGTATGACATTCTTGGCTTGGGACTACGTCCGATTGTCACAAATTTACTTATCATAATAACTGCTTTACTTTTATTTTATTTTCTACACAGTAAATGCATAAATAGGTACATTACTGTTTATGGCTTCTGTTGGGCGAATTCTTACCCATGGAATCACAAGACCAAGAGGCATCGGCTTCGCCATTTCCATCCAGTATCCGTGCTCCATCCACCATCACCGGTCCAACCTACCACCGGGCCAAAACCCACCATCACCGAACCAACCTCAACTAGGCACCACCGAACCAAACAACCTCCCAAGCCAAGCCGAACCAACTCACCTCCCATCTACCACCGAATCACCGCATCTCCACGTCCTAACCGGACCAAGGCCATCACCGGACCAAACCTCCGCCTAGCTATAACCGGACCAAGCTTCGCCGAACCAACATGTCTCCCAACTACTACCGGACCAAGCCTCTTCCATCTCACCATCGGACCAGCTCCTCTCCCTACTGATGCCGAACCACAATCTTTCCACCTACTACCGAATGAACCTCCAGACCAACCACACCAAGCACGGCCGAACCAAGCTCCGCCGAACCAGATGCGCCAGGCCAGATTGCTTCAGCCCAGGCCCACCAGCAGCTATATACATCCAAGACTCCTGCCCCCAGCCTCACTCTATAAATAGAGGGGCAGGGGTACAACAATGGCAGACAAGTTTGAGAGCTCAAGCACGGAAGGAACTTTCAAACAACTTTCATATACTTGTATACAAAGCTTTGTACTTGTAATCTGAAAGAAAAGAGAGAATAACATATAAAGTGGACGTAGGCACGTTCTGGCCGAACCACTATAAATCTGCGTGTCTTTTACAGTTTAGCCCCTGTTTTTTATATATTTGCATAAATCGCCCAAACCGCTACGAACAACATAAAATCAACTAAATCATACGACTTTGAGGTGTTTGTCCATTTTTTGTGCAAACATTTTTGGTGCTTTCACTGAGAACTTGGAACTCGAAGCTTCAGCTTCCCTCATTCAACCTTCTTTCCCAAATAGCACCCTTCATTGCCTAGGAAACATGACTTCCAGGCCCAGAAAAGACGCCAACAAGGGAAAGAACATCGCAACTAGCAGCATTCCGGATCCAGTAATCACAGATCAAGAGAATCATCCCATTCCAACAGCAGTACCGAACGAGGATCAGACAAACCCGACAGCCTCTGCCACCGAACAACCGGCAGCAATTACTAGGGCAGATCTAGACAGAGTTGTGGCTGAAGTAACTAACCGCTTCATCTCCCAACAAGAAGCTTTGGTGGACCAACTCATGTCACGCTTAAGGGATGCCGAAGAATCCAACCGCAACACTGAATCATGGGGTGAGTCTCAATCTGGAGGATCTCGGAGACAACAAAGGTCTTCCCTCTTCGAGGAAGCTATCAATAGGAACAACAATGATAGGGGCCACGCCCGGACTCAGACCGATCTCCGACTCGAGGAAGCACTTGGAACCGAACCCAATGAGGGAGGCACCAGGCGAGGGTCGGATGTAGCTGAGCCAGTTATGCCGCCTAATCATAGAAACCCCGCTGAACGGAGCCGAGCTAGAACCCAGCCCGAAGTTGACCCCATGGAAATGCTCGAAACAGAACCCCGCAGGGGAAGATCAAGGCAGGGGGCAACTGTAGCTGGTCCTAGCATGCATCCGAGCAGCCAAAGACAGCCATTGGATAACGTCAGAAGTGATAGACTATACCATCCCTACAGGTCATCTGGACGAGACCGATCCCGCAGGGAAGAACCAAGCTCATTTTTATCCGCTCCAAATTCTGATGAAAGAATGGCACGATTATTCAGGGAATGCGTCCGACGGGAGCAAAGGGATCGAGGGATAGGCGCTAGGGTAACCAGCCCTTTCACCCGCGACATCGAAACCGCCATCACCCCTCGAGAATGGAAAATGCCGACGATGGAACTGTACAAGGGAACTTCCGACCCCATTGTACACTTGCAGAGATACACACAACATATGCTCATGAGCGGAGCAACGGAAGGAGTGTTGTGTAAATGCTTTCCGCTATTCCTAGCAGACCTGGCTACCTCCTGGTTCTGCCATCTACCCCAAGGATCTATCAGCTCATGGGAGATGTTGAAAGAAAAGTTCATTAGCAAGTTCCGCATTCATGTGGAACCACCCAAGGATGCTTATTCTCTATTTACTGTCAAACAGAAATCCGGAGAGACACTGCAACAATATCTAACCCGGTTCAACGCCGCAGCGGCCGCAGTCCAAGATGCCGATGAGAAACTCACCCTAATGGCCCTCTGTAGTGGTGTGCACCCAGATACTAAGTTTGCTAGAAGACTAACTAAAGAAAAACCAGCTACCTTGCCCGATTTCTTCCATGAAGCTGGAAAGTACATGAGACTCGAAGAGGCTGCCACTGAAAGGCAGACAGGACCACAGGCTAAGACGGCTCATGGAAACGCTCCCGCCGCAGCGAAGGACATTCGGAGAAACGACTCCAGAGACAATGCAGGGGGCAAGAAGGGAGAAAAGCGCTTGTACGGACCAGGACCGAGATTTGACGCTTACACTCCCTTGAATGAAACAGTCGAGAAAATCTTCCTGGCCACCCAGGACGAACTTACATACAAGCGCCCCCCGTACAAGAAAGAGTCAGATCGCGCAATCCAGTCCGGAAAATTCTGCCGTTTCCACGAGTCTCATGGGCACGATACCAATGAATGCCGCCATCTCCGAGACCTAATTGAAGATCACATCAGGAGAAAGAGGCTGGAACGCTATGTAAAGGGCCAGGACAGGACTCCAGCTCCCGCCAAGGAAAACCCAAGGTAGCTCCACCCAGAGACATGCGGAGGAAATCGCAACACCAGCGGTTCCAGCCAAGAGAAGGTAGTGGTCCATACAATATCAAGAGGGCCACACATCGCCGACAAGAGCTGGGCACAAATGGAAAGATATGGAAACTCACTCAGAAGCGAGGGAGACTGCGTCAATTCTGTTATGGAAGAACGCCACCCTAAGAGGAAGGAAAATAATGACATCACATTCAGTGGGCGCGACCTAGAAGGAAGGCAATACCCTCATATGGATCCTATGGTCATCTCTGCCTGGTTCGGCCCAGCTGAAGTTTTTCGAATCCTTGTAGACACTGGAAGCTCAGGGAATATTCTGTTCAAGTATGCTTTCGACAAAATGAAGCTGTCAATGAAGGACGTGTCTCCCTGCAACAAACCGCTACATGGTTTCACTGGAGAAGCAAAGATGCCCCTCAGACAATTGGATCTCTTTGTTGAATTGGGAAGTCATCCCCGCTCCGCCGTTCGGAAACAAACATTCGTGCTAATAGACAACCACTCGGCCTACAATGCCTTTTTGGGAAGACCAGCCTTGTCCGACTTCCAAATTGTCCTCGCCCCATGGTGCCTGAAGATGAAGTTCCCAATGGATAATGGAGTGGGAGAAGTAGAAGGGGATCAAGACGCTGCTCGGGACTGCTATGTAACCGAACTTCGCAATAATCGCAGGAGAGATAAAGGGAAAAATGCAGAGACTATTCTCTGCATGAAAAGCTTGGAAGCATAGCAATTAAAGAAAGCCCCTCCTCTTCGGTATACCAGTGATCCTTTCAATGAATTAGACCCCAGGGACAAAGAGGAGGAGGCCACCGCCGAGCCTGTAAAGGCTATGGAATTCGTATCTGTAGACAAACGCGACCCAAGTAAACTGCTGAGAGTCGGATCTCAGTTAAAAAGAGAATTAAAGAATCAACTCATTGATTTCCTTCGCCACAACATGGATGTATTTGCATGAACGCACGCTGATATGACTGGAATCTCCCCGGACATAGCATGCCACGCACTAAACATCGATCCTACCAAGGTACCGGTAAAGCAAAAGAAGAGAAGTATGGGGGCAGAACGATCAGCAGCCTTCGAGGAAGAAGTAAAGAACTTACTTGCCAATGACTTCATACGTGAAGCCATCTACCAGGAATGGATCGCCAACCCGGTACTGGTAAAGAAAGCTAATGAGAAGTGGCGAACATGCATCGATTTCTCCAACTTAAATGACACTTGCCCGAAAGACTGCTTCCCACTCCCCCGAATCGACCAACTCGTGGACAGCACTGCCGGACAGGAACTTTTATCCTTTATGGACACATACTCAGGATATAACCAGATCCCTATGCACGCCCCCGATCGAGACCACACTAGCTTCATCACTGACCGAGGATTGTACTGCTACAAGGTAATGCCATTTGGACTTAAAAACGCCGGAGCTACTTATCAGCGCCTCGTCAACAAGATGTTTGCAGAACTGATAGGACGAACTATGGAAGTTTATGTGGATGACATGCTCGTAAAATCAAGGAAAGCCAACGACCATATAAACCACCTGGACGAGATGTTTCAAGTACTTCGCCAATATGGAATGAAGCTGAACCCTCTAAAGTGCTCCTTCGGAGTATCATCGGGAAAGTTCTTGGGATTCATCGTTCATGCCAGAGGGATTGAAGCAAACCCCGAACAAGTCCGAGCTTTACAAGATATCAAGACACCATCTAATCGAAGAGAGATGCAAAGCCTAAACGGAAAAGTGGCCGTCCTGAGTAGGTTCATCTCTAAAGCAACCGACAAATGCATCCCTTTCTTCGAAGCTTTAAAGAAAGACAAAGGAAAGTTCGAATGGACTGATGAATGCTCGACAGCCTTCCTTAACTTAATCGGACACCTCCAGAGACCACCGGTACTTTCAACTCCAAATGAAGTCGAGGAACTATACCTATACCTTCTGTATCATCCCACGCTTTGAGCGCCGCTTTGGTGAGAGAAGACAACCGCGCGCAGCGACCCGTATACTTTGTAAGCAAGAGATTCACAGGGGAAGAAGTTAGATACCCTAAACTTGAAAAGCTAGCATACTGTTTGCTTATCACGTCGCGGAAACTGCGACACTATTTCCAGTCTCATTCCATCAGAGTTTTAACCGATCAACCGCTAAGGCAAGTGCTCCATCGCCCCGACACTTCTGGGCGATTACTTAAGTGGTGCATCGAACTAAGTCAATATGATATCACTTACCATCCTCGCACCGCTATCAAGGGACAAGCCATAGCTGATTTCATTGCCGAATTCACTACTAGCGAAGGTAAGGACCAATCTGAAATAGCAGAAGATATCAAGTGGAATCTCTTCGTAGATGGAGCGTCGAACGAGCAAGGCTCGGGGGAAGGTGTTGTGATAATCACCCCCAGGGGAAAGAAGCTGCACTACGCCCTAAGATTGGAATTCGCTGCCACCAACAATGACGCAGAATACGAAGCAGTGATAGCCGGATTAGAACTTGCACTGGAAATTGGAGTCAGTTCTTTATGTCTCCATAGTGATTCTCAACATATTGTAAATCAAATACTGGGAGAATTCCAGACTCGAGGAGAACGACTCACAGCGTATCTAAAGAAGACCAGGCTACTGCTTAATCAATTAGATCACTATTTAATCAAACACATCTCCCGAGAAGAGAATCAAGAGGCCGACGAACTAGCAAAACAAGCTAGCATGAAGAACATCACTATTTTCGGAGAATTAACCATCTCAAAACAGCTGGCACCAAGTTTCGAGCAAGTAAATCTGATAGCTGCAACCGAAGAAGAAACATGGATGACCCCTATCCGAGAATACTTACAAAACGGCACCCTACCCGACGGGCGAAATGAAATTAAGAAAATTCTAAGGAAAGCTTCCCGCTACACAATGAAAGAAGGCATCCTCTATCGGCGCGGCTTCTCTAACCCCCTATTGAGGTGCGTTGCTGGAAGAGAAGCCAAGGAAATTCTATCCAATATCCATCAGGGAAGTTGTGGAGACCACACCGGAGGGCAGACCCTAGCAAAAAAGATACTCCGATATGGGTATTTCTGGCCCACTTTAAACAAAGATGCCTTAGACTTCGTCAGAAGATGCGACAGGTGTCAGAAATTTGCTAAGATTCCTCGACTACCAACCAATGAAATTACTCAGATGACCAGCCCTTGGCCCTTCGCAATATGGGGAATTGACTTAATTGGCGAACTGCCAATGGGCGGAGGCGGGGCCAGACATGCTATAGTGGCAGTTGACTATTTCACCAAATGGGTGGAAGCGGAGCCTCTGAATAAAATATCTTCAACTAAAGTTATCAACTTCTTGATCAAAAACGTTCTGTGCAGGTACGGGGTTCCACTCAAAATCATATCAGACAACGGGCTTCAATTTGACAGCGAGGAATTTGCCGACTGGTGCCAGGAGCACGGAATTCATAAGGGCTTCTCATCCGTAGCTTATCCCCAGGCAAATGGACAAGTCGAAACTGTCAACAAGATTCTCAAGACTCTAATCAAGAAGAAGCTTGAAAAGTCAAAAGGCGCTTGGGTGGACGAACTTCCTACAGCACTATGGGCCTACCGCACTTCTTTCAGAACATCAACAGGGCATACTCCGTTCTCTTTGGCATACGGATCAGAGGCCATGCTCCCAGTTGAAACTATTGTACCTTCCCATCGTAGGATCCACTACAACCCAGAAGAAAACGAAGAACTCCTCCACATGTCTTTGGATCTAATTGAGGAGAGAAGAAATGATGCAGCACTCAAAGCAGCAGCTCACAAACAAAAAGTGGCAGCACTATACAACTCCAAAGTCAAACATCACAGCTTACAAGAAGGAGATCTTGTCCTCAAGCGAATCTTTCCGCGCCCAGGAGCGCTGGATCCAATCTGGGACGGACCATATGTAATTCATAAAGATCTCCACAACGTAGCTTATATTTTGTCAACAGTGGACGGAGAGGTGTTCCAGAGGGCATGGAACATCCGACACCTCCGTCGATACTTTTCTTAACTTGTACTCCCCATATGAAGTGAATTAACAAAGAGAATCAGTGGACGTAGGCATTTTCGTGCCGAACCACTTTAAAAAACTTGGCTCTTATTAACTTGTTCCTTTATATCTTGGCTACTTGTTAAGCTTTATCCTTTGCTGTTGAACAAAATCCTTTGCAGATGACATTTCAATTCAGAGCTTCACAACACAACTCCACCTGGACAAAACCTAACAGGTACGCTATGATCCTATGCCCTCGCCAATGAGACACTTTGCTCCGGTATCCCTCTACCGCGAGTTAACTCATTGTTTGCCTCGGCCCTTAAAGCCGACTGTAATGAGCCGAGTATAAGCCACCGAGAAGGCCGATTATGCCATGGCAGCTCATTGCAGCGATTCGGCTCGTCGGCAACTGTGAACCGATCATAAGCCCCAACATAAGGTGTGGCCAGCCAGGGGCAGTTCACAGTTGACGATCGACCCCCACGCTAGCCGGCCACAGTAAATCGAATAATACCCACGATTACGGGCCATAATGGCCCGGGTAGTTACTGTGCGCGATCGGCTCCGATGTGTCTTAAGTGCGGCTGTGGTAAAAAAGAAAACTCCCCGCAGAGGCGTAAGATGGGTGACAAATGTCTCCAAGGCCCACAGCTAGGGAAAGTGACTACAAAATCCGTTTGCCACGAACTTAAGCACATCGACGGCCTTCCGTGACTGGAAGTTTTACTTTTCCTATATTTCCATTTCATTTAAAACTTTTCTCCTATTCTCCGTAACGGTGCTTGAAAGTACAAGACATGAAATAGGGAACGCTCGCTAATGGGAACAGAAACTTACAATCGGATGTCGAGACACTCAACAGCATTCCGTGCTTAGTCTTACAGGGCGCACGAAGTTGCCGTCCACAGCCGAAACATGAAGGGCGGTACCTTCTACTTTTATACATTAATGCATAGCTGCAGTTCATATTCACACATCACATTTACATTGCAAAATGAGAAAATTATACTTTAAGCAAAAAAAACTTGGAATCAGGCACAGTCAAGCCACTAGTAACATGCATAGTTACATCACTTACACAGCACAACAAAATAGCGATAACATTCCAACATAAAGGAAGCAGCTTATGTTATGAAATTACATAAAGTCATTCATCATAAACAATATTATTACAGTCACATCAATGTTTTGGACTAACATAAACAACAATAAAAGGAAATCAAAAGGTGACCGAATCCAGACAAGGAACCAGCTGCGTCCGCACCTCACCCTCATCCTACCAGCTCTCCAAGCCTACTTAGCCGTAGGGTCGGAGCTCCCAGCACGCTTATCAGAAGTCCTACCTGTCCAATTCAGAAGAGGAATCCATTAAGCCAACAACGGACGATCAAGTCATGAAAAACTAAAATAGGGAGAACTCACCAGCACCCGCTTCTTGGTCCTCATCCCCTAACTGCACACCGGCTTCCTCCGCAGCAAGTAGCCGCATCCCCTCCTTCACCGCTACCTTCTCCTCCTTTGAGAACTGGGCGGTTACCATGTCCATCCTGAATGCCGCTCCACCTTCCTTATCCGCATCGGCCTTGGCCTCCTCCAAAGCCCGGAGATATACCTTGGCCATAACCCGGGGATAGTCATCCATCCAGGATAAGCTGCCCTCCTTCCAAGTGCGGAAGTACATGTCCTGCAACATATCGTCCATCATCCCCTCATCCTCTTCAAACCTCTTCACCCGGGCCCCGGAAATCTGCAACTTAGTGGCAGCAGCATCCCTCTCCCGCCGGTATCTCGAACACTCAGCCTGGAGGAATCTCCTCATCTCCTCCATCTCTTCTTTCAACTTGGCTTGAGCAAGTTTTGCAGCTTCAAGCCTCCCAGATATCTCCTCAACCTGCTCGAGGTCCGCCCTCCTAACCTCATCAACCGTGGTGATGGCCATGTCAATGCATTTCTTGCAAGCGGCCTCCATTTTCCACAACTCAGCTCTGCTAGCCTCTTCCATGGCCTTCTTCAGTCGTTGGGAGTCGGCTTCATGCTGCGAAATTTGAATAGCCTGGTCGGCAAGTTGTTTGGCCTGATCAGCAACCACTAATCGCAACCTTATATTGGCACTCCCTATCTCCTCCCCGGCCTTGGCCAATAGGGCGTGGTGTTCCATTAACTTCTTGGCCTCCTCCGCGACCCGGTCGATGTTGGCCTTGACTTCGTCCCCCATAGCAGCTATCCGAGTAGTGAGCAAATCCAGATCTAGGGACTTAACCTCATTAAGAACCCGAACCATGGGATTGCGAGGGAGAAGATGCTCGCCCGTGGCCTCGTAAAATAAAATATCCTGAGAGCTTGGGTCCAAATCCGGATGGCCGGCAAAGGGATTGCAAGGCACGTCAGGACGTTTTATGCGGATAACAGTAGGATTCTCGGAAGGATGCGGAGAGGGGACAAACTCCGTGGTCTCCTCCGTGGTATCTCGGGAAGGCTGAGTAGGAGGCTGAGGACCAGGTGTTGAATCAAACAAGGAACGCCTCCTCTTCCTCTGCTGGATACCCTCCTCGATAACTCCAAGGAGAGGGCGGTAGCTGACCACATCCCCAGAATGGCTAGTTGGCGGCTTTGGTTTGGCAGAAGCTTTGAGTAGCTTATACTGTTCGAGGCGGTGCCGAATATCTGATGACTTGGTCGCCTTACCTGCTCCTGGAATAAAAGCCAAGTGTTACGAACATCCAATGGTCCATAATTCGAGAAATATGTTAAGTTAAAAAGAGTGAGAAGACACATCTATTATACAAACCCTACGGAGGAGTAGGATAATGCAATAAGTCCTGAATCTCATTCCAGGACGGAAGCGAACCATAAAATATTCCTAAGTCCCTATCGTAAATGGAGTCTGCAGAAGTCAAAAGTTCACCTTGAATCACTAGAGTCGCCGTAGCTGAAGAACTCTTAGAGAATGAATCGGCGCCAGCCCCAGCCTTGTCAACTTCCTTTGCCTTCTCAACCAAAGCCGATCCTTCCTCCGACTCCCCGAAAGCCTGACGGAAAGCATCATCCGTCCACTCATGAATCTCTCCCGCTTGCCCAGAGGTTAAGGCATCGACGCCACCACCACTCTGTCCATCTCCTCCTTTACCCTCACCTCTATCTTCCTCCACATCTGCCTCTCCCGGGGC
Organism: Allium cepa; assembly: GCA_030765085.1. Taxonomy (NCBI): domain Eukaryota; kingdom Viridiplantae; phylum Streptophyta; class Magnoliopsida; order Asparagales; family Amaryllidaceae; genus Allium; species Allium cepa. The sequence continues at coordinate 703,354,129 of CM060938.1, read as the reverse complement.
AATTGGGCAAGTGCTGGGAGAGGGACCATCAGACCTCTTAAGCTTCTTACCTCCGACAACGGGAGGCTTTGTAAAAGGTTCCCTCTTGCCACTCTTCACCGTGGCCCCTTCCTTGGCTTTGGCAGCCTTCTCCTCAACTGTATCTCTCTGCTTAACCACGGACTGGCGTGGGAGGATCAAGTTGTGCTCCAGGAGAGTAGCGTTCCTGATCAAGTAAGAAGCCGACCGATCCCGTCCCGGAATGGCTCTTATTTCCACAGCCATCTAAACCAAGGAATCATTCTCCACGACCGCAAAGCCACCTGTCGCTAGCATGAAACGAAAGCATATAAGAAGAAGCGTTGCAGCCGAAACAAGGAAACTATAAATGAAGTTCAACTCACAGCTAGAGGTGAAAAGGCGGAAGGAAACGGAGTCATCCCTGATAAAAAACCATTCTTTCTTAAACATACTAAGCTTCGAATATAGGTCCAGGACTGGTTTGAAAGGAACAGCCGCTTCCAAGCTAACGTACGGAGATCCCTTCTTGTAACCCCTCAAGTTATATAGATACCGGATCTCCCGGTTGGAAGGGGGCGCCCGTACCTTCTCTGGAAAATAATGTATAAGCACACCAAGATGGCGTAGGAATTGGGCTGAAGCTGGAAAGGAGCCACCTTCAGATAAGTAATGAAGCTGACTATCCAGGTATTAATGGGAGGAATGGCCCCACACATGCAGTGGTACCTACTATACGTAAAATATCCTTCAGGGGGATTGTACGGCATCTCTCCGTCCCCCGGCAACCGCATAAGCGCTCTATCTATCCCGAAGGAACGAGATATAACATCAAGTTACTCCTCCTTTAGGGAGCTAGGAAAGCAATCGGGAGGGGAGACCGGAAGTTCCTGGGGACCATACCCATCCACTAACGACCTCGGGGCAGGTCCATGTTGCGCCGGTCCTGGTTGGGCTGGGGGCACGGAAGAAGACTCTTCTCTATCCTTGGACTTCTTTCTATCTGATCGAGTTTCCGCTTTGCGAGACATTTATCTGCGACACAAGAAAAACATGGTATTAGAACAAGGAGTATGGGAATATAAACGAATAGTTATCAAGTTCCATTCGGTGGTCAAGTTTTCGAGTTTCATTCGGCATTAAAGGTTAAAGCTTCATTCGGCATTCCCAATAATCGAACTCATTCGGCAATTGTTCATTCGGCATCACATGGATAATGTTCACTCGGTAGTAAAATTTTCAAGCCCATTCGGCGAAAAGAGAAACATACCTATTCGACACGAGTTTGATTCGGCACGAATTTGATTCGGCACGAGGATGATTCGGTACAAGGTTGATTCGGCACTCAAGTTGGTTCGTCTCTCTCTGATTCGGTAAGGAATAACGAAGGTGTGTATCCCCTATTTATAGACGTACACAGGACAACCGAACCAAATGGTTCGGCACTCAAAACCGAATGTAGCTACACAAACTGGAAGAAAAACAAAGCGCGACACCTGCAAGCACGTGCCCCACTTTGGGGGGCAAATGTTGGGCGAATTCTCACCCATGGAATCACAAGACCAAGAGGCATCAGCTTCGCCATTTCCATCCAGTATCTGTGCTCTATCCACCATCACCGGTCCAACCTACCACCGGGCCAAAACCCACCATCACCGAACCAACCTCAACTAGGCACCACCGAACCAAACAACCTCCCAAGCCAAGCCAAACCAATTCACCTCCCATCTACCACCGAATCACCGCATCTCCACGTCCTAACCGGACCAAGGCCATCACCGGACCAAACCTCCGCCTAGCTATGACCGGACCAAGCTTCGCCGAACCAACATGTCTCCCAACTACTACCGGACCAAGCCTCTTCCATCTCACCATCGGACCAGCTCCTCTCCCTACTGCTGCCGAACCACAATCTTTCCACCTACTACCGAATGAACCTCCGGACCAACCACACCAAGCACGGCCGAACCAAGCTCCGCCGAACCAGATGCGCCAGGCCAGATTGCTTCAGCCCAGGCCCACCAGCAGCTATATACATCCAAGACCCCTGCCCCCAGCCCCACTCTATAAATAGAGGGGCAGGGGTACAACAATGGCAGACAAGTTTGAGAGCTCAAGCACGGAAGGAACTTTCAAACAACTTTCATATACTTGTATACAAAGCTTTGTACTTGTAATCTGAAAGAAAAGAGAGAATAACATATAAAGTGGACGTAGGCACGTTCTGACCGAACCACTATAAATCTGCGTGTCTTTTACAGTTTAGCCCTTGTTTTTTTATATATTTTCATAAATCACCCAAACCGCTACGAACAACATAAAATCAACTAAATCATACGACTTTGAGGTGTTTGTCCATTTTTTGTGCAAACAGCTTCTAGTCTTATCTAATAATTAACTTAATTTCTTCAATTCTTTACTTTATTTTCTTATATTCTAGGAAGTAGTTCTATTCTATTGGTTATGAAAACTGTACTAAAAATCAATTTCCATATTTTAATACTAAATAATGCTGTAAACAATAATCCATAACTGTAAGATATTTCTTTTGTTATTTCTTTACTTTTTGGATATTGCAAAATACATCGGTTTCTCTACTTTACACTAATTCTCTTTTTATTTCCTTTATTCTTGGAATTATGTTTATCATTATCTTTTTAAATATTAAATTATAGAAATGTATCCTATTTTGTTACCAACCAATTAATGTACCACTTACTTCCAAATCAACTTATTAGGTTTTTCATTAATTTATTACTCCCTTTTAAGCATAATTACTGTAAATATCTTCCTTTTAAGCTTAAGCCTAATTCTATCATTCTTAAGCCTAATTTTATACATATTTAAATGGATCCCAATCTTCCTTTTCAATACAAATTGTTAAATATAAATTTACAGTCTCAACATAGTAAATTAACAGAGTTAACTAATGTAATAAACAATTAATTAAATAATTAATGGGAATCGAACGATAATATATCATAAATAAAAAAAATTATATAATTTAAATCCACTCATCTGGAAGGAAAACCCTCCAAGTTCTATTATCCATAGCCTTCCCTACTGCAACCCTATTTGGATCCACAAATTGGGGTTTATAAATCTTGATCTAATTGAAGAAAAATAAAATAGATAAACTAGAGAACATGATTTGAGAACTTTACCTCATTCGGACGACTTTATTTGAACATCTCTATTTTAGACCTATAATTTATGTCTTCAACTTGCAAATCAGAAGGCATAAATCTAAAATAGCTAATTTCTAAAGAATTGGAGGAGAATGAAGAGTGACAGGGCTTTCGCACCCATCTAGAAAAATATGAGTTTGAAGGCTAGCCCTGCCACTTTATTTATAGAGAGTCAAAATAGTGTCGTCCGTCTGCTTAGGACGATGCAAATCAGGTTGTTCAAAAGGGTGCAGAATGAGCGTGCACGATTTGTTTTTAAACATTTTATTTATCACAAACGTTTAGCGTTTAAACATTTCCTGTTTATTCAAATTAACTATCATAATTCTCTGATTTTATGCTCTTTATAATGCACGTCTATTTTGGATTTTAAACGTTCCTTATTTGTTTAACTAAATGTTGTTTATAAACGTTAACTTTTAAACGTCATAAATTATAAACGTTTAACCTTTTTTTTATGTTACTTGTTTATTCTAATTAATCATCTTCTTAATTGATCCTTCAATTAATTTTTTATGTGCAACAATATAGTGCCTATATGTGTACATTCAAATCTAGGTCAACTATTATTTCTTTTCCTTATTAATTGACATTTTCTACTGATTACGCTACAATCCAAATTAATATCCCCACTAATAGATTAACATGTCACCTCTATTAGTTAGTTTCCTTAATTAATATTTTACACATTGTAATGTTTCACTAATTGGCATGACAGTTAATTCCACCAGTCAGTTAACATATAGATTTAATATGCATATATATTTTTATCCAGATTTGAATTTGAACATTTATTTGTTACATTTATATGTAAACCTCTTTAAATTGAGGGATTTGATACACACACACACACATACATATACGCACACGTTATAGATTAATCCCCAATATTAATTCACAGATTAATTAATTGCACTTTTTAGCCGATTCTGTTTGCAATGTTAATTATTCTCCTTATTTTTTTCCTCTTACATCTAATTCTCTTAATTATTTGCATTTATTACAAACATAATAATTTTTTTTACTACTTTTATAAGCATCCTATGAATTAATTGCAAATGTTTATAATTGATAAAATTTCCATGTCTGCATAATTGTTTCTAAAGCTAAAACTTAAACTGCTATAACTTCTTCCTTTGAAGTCCATTCAAAAAACATCGTATATAGAAGTTGATTCGAAAATTACCGCGAATACAATGATATAAGTTTTGTGGTCAAATTCCAACATTAGCAAAAATAATTTTTCACTGTTTTCATAGTTATCAATTAAATTTATTTTTAATTATATACAACTACGGGGTGTTACTACAACAACAAATGTTGTAACCTATATTTTCGATAATTAACACACTCTAGGCTTTTGTATTTAAAATCTTTGTATACCTACAAAGAAACTAGCTAGCTATACATGATATATAATTCTTTAAAAAGAATTTCACTTTTAACAAAATTTATATCATGTAAAAACCAATTTAAATTTTATTCCACTTTTTTTTCAAAAACCCTACATTTATTTCCTCAAACATATTAACAATTATATTTTTCAACTTCTCAAAAAGTTTCACATTTATTGGGCTAGACATAAAGTGGATTTTATTCTCCTTCCTAAACTTGGAAATCTCATTCCCTTAAAGTATCTCTTATTCTTTCCAACATAAAAATACTCTCCCTATTATCCTTAGAGAACATTCCCACTTCTTATGACATATGGATAAAAAACATAGCTTATTATACACTATAAATTGGTAATAACTTAGGGCTCAACACTCTTGGGTCATCCCAAACCCAACCAGCAAACTATGCATAAATGTACTTCTAAAATTTTTCCATTTGTTAAAATCTATAATTGGAGACTATTTGGATTTTACTACATAATATATTTATATTTTTTTTTTCAAAAGTACAAATACGTTCACTCACTATTTTCCCAAGAACCCTAAACCAAGGCTCTGATACCAAATGTAACAACTCGAATTCCAGTGGGTCCAGATTTTTCGTAAAAATGCTAAAATCCAAGCCCACTGAAGCCTAAGCTGGGTATCTGGTATCCTGCAAATAGGAAAAGACAAATATATCAAAACTTAAATAAATATCTCATAGCGGAACAAATAAAAATATAATAGTAAGTAAATTCTCAACAAGGTAATAACACTTTCTAAACAAGTGTATCAAAGCTAGAAAGTCTCTACCATTTATCTAATCTGTAGGATGTTATGATGAGGGGGTCAGAACTAAATTTTTGGTGAATAGACAAATTATACACTTCTAAGCTTAATTCTAGATATACCTTTTTATATCCGTTTTCTGGTATATTAGGTTTATTGGTTTTATAATACTCTCGCCTCTATGCGTGAATCGTACCTATCTACTACCTAGTAGATTAAAACCTAATAACTAGTGTATATATATGTAGTTATATGCCCAATGACCGCACTGGTCCTAGGTACTACCCATAGTACCTTCCGTATCCTCCTCGAAAAGGACTCCATCGTCTTTCTCCTAGAGCATTCTGTGACTGCATCTGTAAAGGACAGCTTTGTTAGGCCTACAGTACAGATGTTCTGTCGTCTACTATTGAAACATAAAATTGTGTCTGCACTAGCCTATACTAATGCACGAACATCCATAATGTACCACCTAGTAGGTACTTTGAGGACTATATGTAATCGTTCTGTCCACTCCTTGAATCCTGCCAACAAGGTCTACCTTAAATGGAACTCAGTAGGGGATTTTCTATATCTGTAAAGGAAAGCTTCGTTAGGCCTGCAATACAGATATTCTACTTGATCTGTCTCTTTTCCATCATATCTATTGCCCCATGCAGCCACCCCTAAACTAATCAAAAGACCTCCAAAGAGCAAGTGGTTGTGCCCTACTGAAAACACTCAAAACATCCAATTGGCTGCGCCCCTCGTCCAATGTTTATTAGTGATACAATCATTGGCCTATTGGTTTAAATCTATTCTTTCCCAAACTCACACTTGGTTGATGATGGCTTGATCTCCACATGTGACTATCCTTTTGGATCCTTCCATGGGTCCTTCCCACTAAAACCTACTCGCAAGTCAGAGTACAACGTCACACGAATATCCTACTCCATTCATCAACCTTTTGGCTACCTACAAAGGTCCGCTTTGTTAGGCCTGCAATGCATAAGCAGTCAAGGCATACTCTCCTGATGGAACACCTACAGACCTGGCTCCGGTGGTGCAGCTTCGTTAGTCCTTCCCAGAGGGACATCCTAGAGTACCCTCACATCCCGTTGAAGTCTCGTAGTTCCGTCTAGCCCAAATTAACTAAGTTGGACCTGCTATTTCTGTGCTAAAAATCTATGTTGAACTCCTTCGTTAGGCTCTTCATCCTTTGGGAAACTCCAAATGCATCTAAATATTTAATTAGATCCTAAGTCTAATCTTTTATTTTGCATCCAGTTTACCTCTCCAATTCTGTTGGCTACTTATTTACCCTAATTAGCACAAGCGCGTTCCAGCCTCACCGTACGATTGTAAGACCATCAGTTCCTGACTGAAAGGGAATGCTGTTGGTATGGGCATTTCTTCTATGTTCTCTTATTAACTTAGTGTAAGTTTTAAAATAAGTCTTTTCTGTTATCTTTAATTATAATTATGTTATAATTATACTTGCAATTGTTACTTCTATATTCGTTTATAATCTACATGTTATAAATATAATTGCAAGTATCTCTTTTCTATTCTAGTATGTCTTCTTTTGCTATGATATTGAGTTCTCTTTATTTTTCTTATATTATATGACAAATCTTGGCTTGGGGTAGGTCCGACTATCGCAAATTTAGTTATCATAATAACTGCTTTACTTTTACTTTACTATCTGTGCAATAAATGCAGATCTAGTCACATTTTCTGTTTATTATTGCTAGTCTTGTCAAATAATTAACTTGACTATTTCCTCTTTTTTAATTTCTTTAACACTTCACATTATTCTCTTCTATTCTAGAAAGAAGTTCTATTCTATTTGGTTGGTTACAAAAACTATGCTAAAATTCCATTTCCATATTTTAATACTAGATAATGCTATAAATAATAACTCGTAACTACAAGATATTTCGTTTATTGTTTCTTTAACTATTGGGTAATCCAAAATACAGTAATGTCTCTACTTTCACTAATTCCACTTTTCTTACTTTTATTGTTGCAATTATGTTTATTATTATTCATATAATATTGAACCATGGAAACGTATTCAATTTTTCTAAACCAATCAACTAATCTATCACTAACTTCCAAATCAAGTTATTAGATTTTTCCTATTTTTAATCCATTTTTCTCATTTTAACATAATTTAATGTTAATTTCACACTTTTAGGCTTATGCCTTTCTCTACAACTTTTAAGCCTAATATTACTTATATTTAATTGGATTCCTTTCTGTTCCATATAAGTAACGTTTAAGTATAAGTACACTTCTCTTATGAAATTTACAGTTTCAATATAACTAATTAGTAAAACTAATTGCTGAAATAAATGCCAAATTAAATATTCAACAGGAATCTAACGATAATATGTATCATAAACATAAAATATATATAATTTAAATCCATTGACTTGTCATCCTTAGCATTGCTCCATGGCTTTCCTTGATCCCCTTCTAAGGTGTCTAATATTTTTATAAGAATATCTTATCCTTGGAAATATTTTCTATTTAGGGTTCAGCCACAGGCGATGAACCCGATTCGGAGAAAATTTGATTGTGAGAAAAAATCTAGGCCTAGGGTTCTATTTATAGTGAATCGTAGGGATCTCAGGCCATTGGACATTAGGAATGAATGTGGTGCCACCACGTTACAGGCTTGCTGCGAATCATTGGATCCAGAAAATAACGCTCCAGATTATGGGAAAATGAAATTATTAAACGTTAGCTTTTAACCGTTGCTTATTGATTTCCTTTAATTTCTAATCTGACTAACATTGCCTACTAATGTTAATTAATTACCTCTAATTGCTGATGTCAATAAATTTCCTTTATGACGCATGTATATATTGAAATTCAAACGTGCGTTATTTATGGAATTTATATGTGCATATATTTATAAAAAATACATTCATGCATATTAACACGTATAATTATTTTTCGATACGGAACTTCGATCGTTAATTATTTTTTCGCACGAAGTCTGTTCGAGATGTCAATTAATCAGAAATCGCCACGAACACAATGGTATAAGTTTCAAGGCCATATTCTGACATTACAAAAACACTCAATTTCACTATTTATAATTATTTGATTATTTAATTATCTAAAAATATGGGGTGTTACGAATAATATCCCTTAGAGATGGTCTCTTTAAACAAAGCGTGACTTTTGAAACAAAGGAGTAAAATTTGAACCTCTTGTTTAAGTAGCTACATAAATTGTTAAAAATATATTTAAATCTTTTAACTCCTTTTAAAATGCTTATACTACTTTTATAAAACACATTCGAAAAGCATTTATAGAATATCTAAAATAGATAAACTTTTTACTTTACTAAAATCATATATTTGCAAAAGTTCATCCGCAACGACTTTCGCTATATAGACCGTAACTTTTTAAACTTTTTTGTAAATCAAACAGCTTTGAACTCTGTTTTCTTCCATATTTTAAACCATTTTGATGCTTTTTCCAAAAAGCTTAGAAAAACAAAAGTCAAGTTTAGAAACCATTTCCAAACACTTTTTTAAAACAATGTAGTAACCCGTTAAAAAGAAGCATGAGATTTCAATATGGCATAATAACTAATTATTAAAGCAAGTCGAATATCCACAACATCCACTTCATTACATCATACATGGTACTTAGTAATGTAAAGTAAAATTGACAAGGTGAGGAATCATTTATGATCCTTATACAAAATTTCTATTCTTCGAAGTGCTTCCATAGTGACCTATTCCCTACGAAAACAATCCGACTACCATTTTTCTTTGCATTTGTCCCTTACAAAAACAAAGATACATATTCCATACATTTCCAAGTAGGAATTAAACAATGCCAAACACTATATAAACAACATAAGCTATAATATTTATAACATGTAAGCATTCATTTTAAAATCAATTTAAAGTGAGATATTTCGCATTTAACAAGAACAAGCGAATTCCCTACCACCAACCTAACAAGCCCACAACCAAGCCTAGATTCTACCAAAAAGTGCACGACCAAATGGAGAATATCCCTTAATTGAGCATGATTACGGGAATGATGACAGGTTTTGGTGACAAATTTTAGATCTTTGATGAGATGAGCATGTGTGAAAGGTCATTCTAGAGTAAATGAAGGAGTTTTTTAGTTAAAAAGAAGGAGGTTTGGTATGGATTTAGGGATTTTAAGAGGAGGAGAATTGACAAGGAAGACATGGAAAAGAAGTGGAGAAGAAGAGCGAAAAGGGAGCAATGAATGAAAATGGAAAAAATGAAAACAAAGGAGGCCCCTGTATAGAAGTTCAAAAGGTGGCAAATTACTTCTCTTACCTCTTAGCCAAATTACTAAATTACCCTTCCATTCCACACAAATTTCTCTTCTTCCAACACATACACCACACACTTTTCACATGGCCATATACTTCTATAAAGATTGTAGCACTTTTTAGTACTAAATTCATTTTAAAATAAGAAAAAAGTCTCCTTTTTACTTTATTACGTTTTAATTATATATTAAAGCACTTAAGGATTCTTAAGTTTGATTAATCACTATTTGTACTTTTCAACAATTGACTATATGTATATATGTATGTTACAAAAGTGTGCATGTGTGTGCAACATTGTTGCGACAACTTTCATTCGATAAATGGTCCAAAATTCAAAAAAGGTTTTTGGGTCACATTTTATGTTTTTCATAGAACTATTTATTTTTGTAAACAAACTTTCAAATTGGGTTTATTATCATTATCAAATAATAAAAATGAGTTATCTAAGCTTTTAAAATCAATTAATTAATATTTAAAATTTATTAAATATTCTTATTCAAAGCAATAAAATTACAGATTGTTACATTCTTCCCCCATTAATAAAATTTCGATCTCGAAATTTCATCACAAACAAACAACCCAGATTCAAGCTATACTAATTCTTTACTATTCCCAAAACATTAAATGAGTGACAGACAAACTTAGAGTTTGTCCAGAATTACAACCTTCTCATCACACTAGGATGACAAACAATCTATTGAGGATATCTCAGGCTCAACATCCATAGGTGATTAATCAATCGATTATTCACACCTCCTCATGAAAAATAGAAGTGTCACCCACCCAACTCCTCATTAACAATAAAACACTTAAGAAAAATGTACTTAAGTCTATACGATGTGCATAAAATTAGTATGCAATATCCAATCTAATCTCTTGCTTTGATACATAAATCTCTCATCCAAACTAGTACAGATCACTTAACTTCTCGATTACGAAAATCCGATCTAGTTCGTTGATATAATACTTATGATTTACTTACATTGTACTAAAATATGATGGAAAATCTAACGTCATCCTTAGAATCCATTTTAAGTGCTTGACGTCAAGAAATTAAGTGAAAATGCTTTGTTCAGATTGGTGTATAACACCTAGAAATCTTATGCCTAGACCTTAGATAAAAAATGGTCATACGAATAACATGATCATAGTCCAACTTGCAGTTTTTATCCCTTTCGGATAATCTAATAATTGTAATACTCTAATTCTTCTTACTTTCCAAAATTATTTACGAAAACATGGTATAAAATTTGACTTATTATTTAAACCTGCATAACACCCTACTATATCCTAAGAGTATACACAACTATCAGATTTAATCCTTTATCGTTTTAAATTTAGATGCAGGCCTAAAGAATATTGGGTCTTAAAACTGTATCAACCTCTTTACCTATCCGTTCTAGTAAGTAGCTAAGAACAGTAGAATGCTGGTATCTAAACTAAGTCCTAGAATCTACTTTTCCTATGCAACTCTATGATAAAGATGTTTATTGATCGGTCCAATAACATCAAATAGTTTATATAAATTAAATGTTAAAATAAAAGACATTTTAATAAAACAAAGTATATTACTACATTACAAAATTTAACTCATTTAAAAACTTATATTAAATTATTTATTCTCTGACCAAGAGCGATATATCAAAAATATCATTTATCAACACACTATTTTATCAAAATACCTTTTTATTTTGATTCATGTTAACAAGAATTCTTGTCAACAACCCAAAGTTTTGCTAAGGAATGTCGATTACTCTTTAGGCAAATAGTGTTGAAAGGAAGGAACGTATTCTTCTTGAATTTCCTTTCGAATAGGCTTTGGTAGGTAGGAGTTGCTCAGTTAGACCTTTTGACTATATCGAAAGAGTTGGGTTCCATGCTAATGTCCTTTTGACGCTGTAGACCTAGTGTAGATTCTTTCTCGAAAGTTTTCCATTTTTAAATAAATGAAATATACTGGATAAAGTTTCTATTTGTTGGATTTGATCTTGTCGAAAGCTTCGATTATTGATTAGCTGGGATTTTATCGTAGAATCTGAGATAAGTTTCCAAATCTTTCGAAGGCAAGGTGGTTTAGGTGTTAAAACTTTATCTAATGATCTAAGGTACGGGTTTCCACTCATCCAAAAGAAGTGAGCTTAACCTTCTTGGATTCGAACTAGTAATCTCAAGCTACGATGTTTTGGCGAAGGATTTCGACCTTGTCGAAAGCCGGATCTTCGAGCTTGTTGTATTAGTTGAAGGTTTAAATAGTAGTGACTTGGTTTTGACCATATCGAAAGGTAATACACAGAGAAATGATACTTGGAGTACGATCTTAATTTTTTTTAAAATTTGACAGGTTTCAACTATGTTGTCAATAGCATTTCGATGAAGGCGAAACCGAAAACACAAAACTGAAACTGACAAGTGATGATAAGCAGTCTAAAATACTTATATTAATAGACTTATTGTTAACACCCCAAAGTAATGCAAAGAAAGATGGATAGTCCTTTGGTGAATAGTGGATGTGATTCCCCTAGGTATTGCTTTTCAATTTAGATTTATTTATAAATAATTCTTGGACCAGAGCTTTCGACTTCATCAAAAGGTATAGATTCCGGGTTAAGTAAACTTCTGACTTTGTTGCCTTGGGTTAAGTTCTAAAATGGCAGGCTTCAATCTTGTCAAAGGATAAGGTGGTTGCTTTCCATTGGTATAAGCGGGAAATCATATACTTTAGGGATATGAAGTAAGTTTCGACCTTGCCAAAAGGTTAGCCACTGAGTTTACAGCATCGAAAGGTTATAAAAGATGCGTGGTCCAAGATACGTTTTCAACCTCATCGCCAAGAAATTTTCGATGAAGTTAAACAAAGAAAATATGGGTTAATCCAATAATTTTATTAGTAAACAACAAAGTAATTAACAAATCTCAAGACTTCCCTCTTTATCCAAGAAAATCCTTATTTTATTAAATTCCCAAATCATTATTCAACTAGGGTTACAATGCCTTGTATAAGAAGAGTACAAGTTTAGAATGAGTGAAAAGAAAATCCCATAAAACAAGACCCTTTAGGTCTTATTTATAGATGCATGCGATGCCCCTTCCAACTTCATGCTCTCGATCGGCTCAGAAGGTCCCGCTTTTATATGCAACTATGAATCTTTCGACCTTGTCGAAAGTTTTCCCCTTCAATGCCATTATGAACCTTTCGACATTGTCCAAAGGTTTGCCTTTCTTTATGCCTTCATGAACCTTTTGACTGCGTCGAATGGTATGCCTTTCATAGACTCTTGTGAACCCTTTAACCTTGATGAAAGGTTTGTCTTTACTTGTTGTCATGAACCCTTCGACCTTGTCTGAAGATTTGCATTTCAATTGAATATTGTCGAGAGCTGTGCTTCCCCTCAATGTTGTCAAAAGGTTGTCTTTCGTTATTTGCTCACTTCTGAGTGTTGCTTTCTTCATAGAACATTTCGACGTTGTCGAAAGGTTGGTCCTGGATGGTTTTTTTCCTCCTTGTTGTTGCCGCTTGAGATTAAACTTCTCTTGCTTTGTTTATTTTCAACTTTGTCGATAGGTTCTGCTAGATAGCTTTAAACCTCATCGAAAGGTTTATTGATGTGCTTTTGTCTTAAATGTTGATGTGCTGCATAAGTTGACTTGGGCTCTAGACTTCGACGTTGTCAAAACATAGCTTCCTCTTTCTTCGAGGAAGTTGAAACTCCTAAAAAGGTTTTGTTGTACATGGACTACTTCGAAAGCACCTGCCTCATCCAATTACAAACCTCATGCCCCTGTAGTTTCTCTTTCTTAGGTGAGAGTGGCCTTAACCATTTCGAAAGGCTACATATGCTTTCAAAAGGGTTGAATACTTCTCTGATGGAAGTGAATGAAGGTGAAACCAAAATGTTTCGTTATGTTTGGAGCTAAGTATAGAGGGTTTTTTGTCCATTGCTCTCAAAAGGTAGCATTCGACCTCGTCGAAAGCTCCTTGCCAGAAGTTATGATTAACCAGACCATTTTGATGCTTTTCGATCTTTACCAATGCTCTTGTGTTCCTTCTTTCATGATTTATTCCTGAGAATATTTGATGGATAACATTTAGCCCCTCTTTGCGTGAAAGAAGCCTTTTTCTTTAGAAAGAAAAATCCAAGGTACTTTTCTCTTTGATTCCTACGACATTGATAATAAACTCTATTAAGGTTGTAACTTCATTAGGAGGCCTCAAGTGTAATCTTAAATTTATGGAGTTACAATTTAAGATGTTGTTTGCTAACATTTCCAAATAAAATATATTCTGGGATATACGTGATTAAGAGTGTGGAATAATATCACCTGACTTGCAAACAACGATCCAATTAATTGAGCCTTAGTAGAAAATCAACTATATTCTCCATGTATCCCTTCTTTGGGTAAAACCGTTCCTAACACTATTGGCTAAAAATTCCTAATTAGTGAGAAAGTAGAAAATAATTTAGAAATATTTCCATTTAGTTTCATGAAGATGTCATAATTAAATCAAATTTTAAATTCAATGGATAATTCACAGATCATCATAAAATTCAATAGCAGAATACATAATTTATAAAGTTAGGAATTCGATAAAAGTCTCATAAGAAATCAGAGATGTGAAATTCATATCATGTCATCAAGGGGAAAAACACGAGTCTCAGCAAATTAAAAAAATAGTGGAAAATCATTCATATTCTTCTAAGGGAGCGTCGATCACCAAATTCGAGAATAATTAAGAAGATCAAAAGGATGTTCAAGACCCACTATATCAACAATCCAATAAGAAATTATCTCCATTTCATTGAGAATGCAAAATTCATAAACCATAATGCAAAATTCACAAACCATTATAAAGATTCATAAGGAAATCGCAGAATACATCAAATCAGGAATCTTATATAGGATTACCAACTACTCAATAAGGAAACCAGAAATCCATGAATTGCTATAAATATCATCATGTAATTTCAGAATTCATCAATTCAGAAATCCCCATAAAAGATCATCTGAAATCATTATTCATCACAAAAATTAGTAAAGAAGGTTATGTAACAACCCTGGTTTGGAGAATACCTGTATATATATATATATATATATATATATATATATATATATAAAATTATAACGGAAGTTATAATTTAATATTGTAAATTAAAATATAACTGGAAATTTTATATTGTTTATTTGGAATAAACAATGAATTTTTTTAATACAGTGGGAAAAATAAAATTTAGAACTTTATTTTGTTTAATTGGGTATAAATATGGGATCAAATATTGATGGATAAGTATTTAGTTTAAGTAAATTGAAATATTTGGTACTTATTAGTTTGGAGATAATATATTAATTAGGTGATGTATTTGAATGTTAAAGTGTTGAAATAAATCTAAAGTAATGAAAATAAGTTTTAAAAACTTTATTTTGAGAATTTGAGTAGAAAATAATCAAATTGCAATTTTATTTGGGTAAATACAACAGTATTGGAAAACATAACCAGTATTAATCTTTTATTGAATTTAAAATGAGAAATATGAAGATAATATGTGTATTATTAAAAAATAAAAGGTGAAATAATGTTTGAAAATAATATTTTGACGATTAAAGAGTTAAAATGATTTATGGTAATTTATTTGACAAAAAAATAATTTTTGTACAAATTGTTAGATTGAAAATGGTGTTTTGTGATAAATTAGTGTAAATTGTAAACTATTGTTGAAAATAAGGTTTAATTTGTAAAAATAACTTTTTATTGTTGAAATAAATAAAAAATTATTACAATAACAATTTTATTTGCAAATAAATAGATGTATACATTTTATTTGCTCTTAAAATGAAGAAAAGTGTGTAAATGTTGATTATATAGGTTAGAAATTGTACATAACTCAATTTTTCTAAGCAATAATGGTTTTGAGCTTTTCAAGTTAGGTTTAAAACCTAGATTTCATTATCTGTATGTTTCTGGAGAGAAATAAACTACTGTACGTAGTTTCTTCTTCCTTCCCAAACAAAAGTTTACAGTAAAGCAATAAAAGAAAAAAATGGCAGCCTCCATCTAAATTCAATTTTCCACTCAAATTGTTGAAAATCAAAGAAGATAATCACTAAAATCAGACAATAGAAGGTAATATCTATCCAATACTAGGTATATTTCATCTCAATTTGAAATCAAGTTGTCTGTTAATTCTTTATTCTTTGTTGTGTGTTGTTTTAGCTATTACAGGTTCTTCCAAGCAATCTCTCCACCAAAAGCTTGTATCTTGACTCCGAAATCATCTGATATTTTGCTAAATCAAGAAGGTGAGTACAAGCTCTTGATTTGCTAGATAAAAGTCGAAGTTATAGCGAAAAAATTTGCAAAATCGTTTACTGTAAAAGTTTTTATCTCTGTTAGTTACTGATTTGAATTCCTCATTTCTGGTTACCACTTTGAGTGGCCATATCATTCACATTTCTTATCCGAATTCAATAATTTTCGATGTTCCAAAAAGCTTAGACTTTGTACTAAAAGTTTCTTTTTTTTTTGAGTTTTCTATGATTTCGAAGATAGCTTGGTCAAAACTGTGTTTGTTTGTTGCTGTCCCGAGAGCAAAACGACAGCAATAATGATCGTTGATCTGAGAATTGTTTTGGTCGTATATTCTAACATGTAAGTCCAATTTTGGTGATTCTTCTTCTGATTTCAAGCTAAAAAATCATCTTCAACTTTTAAGTTTGAGTGTTGTCAAATTTTGAAATTTACTTGGTCGAAAGTTCAATCTAAGGTCGCTGTCTCGAGACCAAAATGACAGAAGTAGTGAAAATCAGATCTCAGAATTGTTTTAGCCATAACGTTTTCATTTCTTATCGAATTAAATAACTTTTAATGTTCTAGAAAGCTCAGGATATCTTCTTCAACTTTCATGTTTTTTTCAAATTATATTTTTTAAAGGGTAAACCGGCCAAACCAAATACAGGCCTGGGCATAACGTCCGGGTTTTTTCTGTGTATCTTGAATTGTTGCACCAGTTTTTGGTGCTTTCTCTTGCGTTTTCCTAGCATGGTTTTGATGCTCATTTCAGTGCAAATATTGAGAGCTTTATATCACGTATGCTCTAGTATTGAATCATGTATTTTCATGGATTATTCGGGCATGTTTTATATGATAAATCTTAATATAGATCTTGAGTGTTGTATTATCTTATTCAAGTGATAAACCATGCTTCTTGTGATTATTTTTTGGTTGCTTCTACTAATAAAAGCACGAATTTTAATAAATTTTGATGATTCATTCTGTGATGTTTCATTGTGATTCCGAGCACACGTGCATGCAATTTCAAACTATTTTTTCAAAAGTGTTTATATTCTATCTATTGCTATAAGAAATATATTTTTCAATGTAAATTCATATAAAACATGATTTAATTAATATTTCTAAATCATAAAGATATTTTCAAAGTAGATTTCTTAAATATTTTATGAAATTTATTTTAAATCCTGATTTCGCTAAAATATATTTTCTATATAAAAAAATACACGTTTTTGCACTTTTCGAACGTATGAGAAAGCGAATCAAATGACTTAGCAAAACACATGGTATAGGACACGTGAGTTTACTTTTTCGGTTAATTCCAAACTTGTATGATCGAAAACTCTGGAGTATTGTATTTTGAGTTGATATTTGAGATTTTTAATTCCTATCATAGGAATTATCTGAGTTAGCCGATATTTGGCGAGTTGAGAGGTTAGAGATCTCCTATTATAGGAGTAATAAATGACGAGAACCATATATGTATATGTCATTTTACTCGCCGACGAGATGAGGCGAGTCTTGAGATGAGATTTCCATTTTCATAAATTATGATTCATGAGAAACCACTATGAGATTTATTTGCACTTGTCGATGATACGAGGCAAGATAAATGAGTATTCAGAGATTTCTGAGATTTGAGATTTCATTTTATTGATGTGGTGTTAACTAGTGGTTAGTAAACTGTTTAGTGCAAACGTGTGGCACGTGATGCACGTTAACACTTTTCAGGTTCCTTTGCTAGATTTTGTGAAACATCCATGAGTATGCCAGTGCTATCGATCTTCGGGTCATCTGAGTAATGTGACTTCGGTCACCAGGTGGTATGTGAATTCGGTCACCACGAGTTATGTGCCTTTGGTCACCACGAGTATGGCCTTAGGGTCCACTAGTTAGGTACCTAAATTATAAATAGCACTGGACAAGAGTTTATCATGTGTAGGATTGCTTCGGCATTGCAATCAAGGATCTGGCCAATCCAGGTTTTCTGAGATTTCCGAATTTTTGGGTTTTATACTATTTCACCATTTTTGATATGTTTAGTTGCATCGATAGCCTAGTGCTACATGAGATGTTATGTATATAAATGGTGATTTCAATTTTATGAGATTTGAACTCTTTTTAGAGTTCCATGAGATTCAAATTTAGGAATTTTGATGAGTTTCCCTTATGACTTTCGAATTGTTTCTTGCTTTTGTGTTGAATATCTTTAAGTATGGTTTTCTAATGTTGGACATAACCTATTCATGCAACAAATCTTTGTGAATCTATACCATGGCCTTATACTTGAACCATATGTTACCATTCCTTTATAGTTAAAGGAAGAATTCCCTTATGCAATTATATTTCTCTTATCTTGTACAAATATCAAGTTCTGGCTATCCTGACCCATGTATTTATTACTCGAGTCAGACCGAGTTGCAGGTTAGGTAGTTGGACTCTTAGCATGCTTACCTTTTGGACTTTCTTATCTTATGGACCTTTGCTAGCCTTTTGTTTTGTGTCTTCACCATCGTCTTTGGGATTATAGCATAGTTTTTGTTAGTGATCTTTTTGGTTAGGAACTATAAGATGTATATATTCTTTTGTGGGATATATGTATGTATGTGTATATGTGTGTATATATATATATTGTGGTTGAATACCACTTGCTACATGTTGTGTTACATTTTATGTATGTATATGTATATTATCTTTGTTGTTGTTTGACTGTTGATTGTTATAATTATTATATTTTGTTTCTAAATCGATCCTATAGCCAATATAGTAGTATATTGGTTAGGAATTAAGTATGTCAACCTCCTGAAATGAAATGAAAAAAATGAGTGCAAATACCGACATAATTAGCTCTTATCTAATGCAAGACTATGATGGTCGCCCTTAACCAGCCCTATTCTCCACATTAGTAGACAGAATTACTAAATAATTCTCTTTGTTAATGTGGGTCTCGGAGTAGGGCGCCACAGCTTGGCATCAAAGTGAGGTTTAAAACAAAATGTGATAAACGCAGAACAATATACATGATTACCATACATCGAGTATAATACATGTGCAAACATCATCCCCAAATCATTGTTGAACCCAACCTTGACCTTAATATTTTGTGTTCTTTGGGGGTAGATAGAAAAGAATATGTCTAGCAATGTTAATTGTAAATTCCGTAATATTCCTTATTCAGTGAATTCCAATTGCTAATATCTACACCTATGAATAATCCTAGCTATCTTAACATTCAGTAAATGGCTGCAAGAGGTAGAGGTTACACTTCGGAGTCGGGACCATCCAGTGGTTCTCATCCCGAAGGAGTTTATTTGTCGACTGACTAGATTCTTGAGCTTCTTAGGATCAATCAACCACCTTCTCCTACTCATTCCTCTCCTCTACGAAAATCTGCATTTGCGCGTATATGTAGCGACTTCACTCATCTCGGAGGCAAGTCATTCGAAGGCACCGAGATAGTTTTAGAGGTTCAGGCTTGGATTCGAACATGCGAGTGCATCTTCACTCGCATGGAGATTTCTGATATCACCGTGTTCTTGTGAAATCGAGTATGCTGCAAGAACGAGCATAAGACTGGTAAGAGCTCCTTATAGCTGAGATAGATGAGTCTACCCTTACATGGCAGCATTTTCGAGATTGTTTTGAGCATAAGTTCGTGCCAGAATCCAAGAAGGCTTTCCTTGCTCATCGCTTCTTCGAGTTGAAGCAGGGAAAATCCTCTATGTCAGATTATGTATCCTCCTTCGAGTCTCTATCCAAGTATGGCTCGAATTCATTGGTATCCCATACAAGAAGAATCTTAAGTTCGCATTCAGACTTAAGAAATATTTGAAGACGTCTCTCATGCTTTAGCTTATGCTCTTGTTCGAGGGACTCATGGATTCGGCGCTCCGCCTTGAAGCTATCGAAAAGGAAAAAGATAGCACTGATGAGGCCAAGGTTCGAATGAACCCAAATAAGAAGAAATTTCCCTTTCAGAAATCCCAATCATTTCCTCTTAAGAAGAAGAAGCAAGGTAGTTCTTGTTCTCATTCCAATGTAGCACCTCCTTCAGCTAGAATGTTGGCTTGCTTCAATTGTGGTTCTAGAGACCATCTAGTTAGAGAATGTCCTCAAGCCCCAAGTGCCATTATTGCAAGAAGGAAAGACATATAGTTTCAGCATGTCCTAAGAAGGGGACGAATTCAGGTTCGGAGAATCTGAGTGTGGCTCAGGCTTCTGGAAGTGCATCTCATTCACGAGATATATCTCTTCCTTTTTTGGAAGGTTCTATTTTTATTCATGACTGTCCTTTTTGAATCCTTTTCGATACAGGTGCTTGGCATTTATCCGTACCAGATAAATTTGATAATACTATTAGATGTTTTGTTCTAGTTGCCTACTTGAGGATTGCAAATCCTTTTTGAGGGGATCTATAATCCTTGACGTGAGAATTTTAGGATTTGTTCCTTGTAGTTTATCTTTGCAAGCATATTATCATGCTATTTTCTATCTTGGGTTTGGAGCAATTTAAGAGGGAGTGGCTTGCATTTTATCAAGCCGCATTTTGTGATTTGAAGAGTGCTATAGTTAGGTATCCTAAGTCAGTTGGTTGGTTAATTCTTGTATTCGGAATATTGATTATGATATTGAAGTCTCTGTATTCACTCTTGAGTATCGAGATGTTGATGATATATCTCAATTTTTTGTCATTGTGACTCTGCTGATTTCTGTAAATCCATTTAGGTATGACACCCAATTAGGCAATCGAATATTGTATTGACCCCATTCATACTTCTTAGTGTGACGACCCACAAATCCTCACCCTGTGAATCGATAATAAACCACACATGTTCGACCCAAAAAGCACAGTCTGACGTTAAGTCAAGAGAAAGAAAAGAAGAGAGAAGAAGAGAAGAGAAAAAAGAGAGAAGATAGAACCAAACAGAACAATACAGAAACTCACATCGCAGCGGAAAACATGTAATATCATATTAATGACCTCTACAAAATAGAAACTATATATATACATCAATCAAAGCACAACAATCAATCAATAGTTATCAGCCTGTACATTTATAATAACCTGTCCTCACAATTGCTGATAATATTAAACAACAACTAAGAAATACGTAAAGAGGATAATCAAACCAGATACGTGTATACGAAATGAGATCTCCAGCTCTCTTGCTGAAGCTCCAAAAGCAAAAAATCTGAACCTGTAAATGTACTCGGTCTGAACCGATCATTTAAAGGGAAGAATGCCTAGCGTCAGAAACACACTCAACTAAATTTATTAAATTAACAAACTTTTCTTTTATCAAAACAAAAGTATCTTGCAAGACACGCCCGCACATAAACACAGACATGTTTATACCTTACGATAACTAAAACGTTTCATATCAAATCCTCTTATATTATATTAGTGTCTAGTATACAAATAATATTAATCACTGTCGAAATTGTTACATTGATTAAATTCCATCATATAGCCCAAAATGGGTAATACACTCAAAATGGTAGTAATGTAGTGGAGTTTGGATTTTCGTACAAATGACCATGTGAAGGGACTACCTTTCCATGGGTGCACCTTTAGATGGATGTCCCGAGAAACCATCACAAAGTTCCTCTACCAACACAAGACCGGCCCATCTCTATAACTAAATGGTACCGAATATGTCATTCTCCAGTTGTTACCTACCTTTTTCAAGGGCCCTTGAAGCATACAAACCAAAAAATCAGATACACGACGTCATAGCGTGTAAACATATATCTAGACGAGGATGATCATATCCTACTTGGGAGCGACCCACTTAGCCTTGCCGCATCTAATCCTTTTTTTGTCATTTTTGGTTGATGAGGCCTGAGGTAACGATTACCTTCCACAATCACATATCACATCACTTAGAATGCCACAGGGCCATTTCCGTTGACTGCTAATTACCTTCCATAAAAATACAACCCTTAAGCTCATATGTCTCAAGGAGGGTGTTAAGCTATGAGAAGTTGCTTTCTCCGCCACCATAGATGTACGTTTATAAAAACCAGTGTACGTAATCTTTATAAATGCAATGTCAGATAGACATCCGTACAAGTTGTCCAGGAACAAGACAAACCGTAGGTACTTTCCTACCATATCCTGTCGGAAAATCCCAAGGATTAGTAGCGAATATCCTTGCATTGTATATTTCAAAACAAAGAGACTACTGCTACTAGATGTATATTAGGATTTTAACCCCGAGTGATCAACAAGCAGTCCCTCACTATGAAAATCCTGAATATCAATATCATCAATAACCTGCACAATCGAACGCATATAC
The DNA here is from genome assembly GCA_030765085.1 of Allium cepa. Classification (NCBI taxonomy): domain Eukaryota; kingdom Viridiplantae; phylum Streptophyta; class Magnoliopsida; order Asparagales; family Amaryllidaceae; genus Allium; species Allium cepa. The sequence goes on along the minus strand of CM060938.1, from coordinate 703,331,882 downwards.
ATTGGTCCGAATTGGTTTTTGGATAAACCGATCCCAGTCTCTTTGCATCAACAACGCAAAAGCGTTTCTCAACCTCACACAGAAACTAAGTTTTATAGACTTATCACGTCTTCAACTTTCAACTTGCTATCCATCGACCAAGAAGGAAGCTCGATAGATTGGAGTAATACTCCATACTACACGAATCAACATCCTCGACACAAACAATAATTGAGCCTACACAGAAGGTTACATACTAAGTGTACGACTAAATAGTTCGTGCATCATGTCGAGGAGCTAAAATGAAAAAATTTGATAGTCGGTTATTTAACTATCAAAACAAATAAATAAATATTTAGCACCATAAGCAATCACTAGGCCCTTTAATTAATCTTTTATTAATTAAATCACTTGCCAAATATTCACTTCAAATTATCTTTAAAAAATATATTCTCAAAACCATTTCAATATTTCAACATTGGAAACATTTCCATATACTTATTTAATAATAAGCAATTCACAAATCAATTTATTTCCAACACTTAGAAAAAATTACATACCCTTAAATCAGGATTAAGTATAATTTTATTCTTTAAGGAAAAACATTCTCTTAAACATATTTATTTAGCTCAAAATGAATGTTGCGTAAAACTTTGTTACGACAACCCAAAATCAATGGTATAGGGATTCAAAATTTGATAGATATATAAATCCCATATACTATACAAAACATTTCCTTTCGAAAATCATTTACTATAACAACAGTGTTACAGTCATCATTTCCTTATTTCTCGAATACGTCTATTTCAAAATAAATGTTGAAATCTATATTTCGACACTTAACACATTTTAAAACATCTTCAAAACATTTAACTTCACTTAATAATATCACTTTTCAAAACATTTATTTAATTTAAAAGATTATTCACTATCCAAAATCATGAATATAGATCATTTACCGAATCAATACTTCTACACATTTATTAAAGGATAGTTCATTGTCCAAAATCATGGATGAAATTCCTTTAATAAACTTCTATATCTAGTTTATCAATTTAAATTAATTTCACATTTATAAAACAATGTTTGTAAATCACAATTATATTTTATAAAACTTTCATATATAAACTCTTTAATAACTAAACTCATTTATCTCCTTTATATGCAAAAATCCAAATTATATGTTAATTTCTTATAATTGTCTTATTTACAAAATCATTCTTTTATAACTTCACAAATTCACAAATCTTACTCACCTATAAAATCCATTTGTAACCTCATTTTAACACTTTCCAAACTCCTTTATAATTCCATTATTCTGACTTATAAAAATATCACTTTTATAAATCTTATATAATTGTTTATAATAAATCAAAATCTCAATTTTAAATAAGCTTCTCCTTTTAATAATTTACAGATCATTATTACAAATTATATGACTCCAAAAAAATCATACTTAAGTACATTTCACAAAAATCATAATTTCTATAACAATTAAAGTTATAACATTTATTTGTTCAAAATAAATCCGTTCCTTAACAATTCAAAAATCAATTAAACGTATATTTCCAAAATCACTTGAAAATACTTTTTAATTCAAAATCATCACTTTAATTTTTTAAATGATCAAAAATAGGCCCAATGCTGCAACAACACTAAATACATCTATCACGACATCCAAAACATCATATATCACATTATAACAGCATATATCACAATATCTGTAAATAAAACAAATACCGGTGAGGAATCTAGTTGTATCACTCCAACCTGTCACCTGCAACAAATATACATATTAAAGTATGTGTACAATTTCTGCTTCGAGGAAGACACATGTATAAAGGGTCATTTGCTCATACAGGGGAACGTATAGGGTCTCATATGCTCCAATAGGCAGGAACATATCCAAATACCAATCAATATATGTAATATAACATATATCATCCAAACAATCATCAAACAACATAAAGTAAATTTATTCTCACCTATATAAAAATATCAGTGAGTCAGAAAGAGTGCGTTGTACTCACATTGCTTCCGAAAGCAGTTGAAGTTTTTTATTCCTAATAAAATTAAACAGCCGTTTAATTTTACCCAAAATTTACACTAGCTCCAATCAACTCCAAACAGCTCTAAATTGCAGTGCCCGTTAATACGGACCCAACGCAATTTGTTTCGTCAAAAACGGACCTCGTATGAAGAAGTTATAGTATTTTAAAGTTTATACGAATTTATATATAATAAAATTTCAACTTTTATTTATTTTAAAACATAGCTTCAATCTGAGCCGTCTATTTTGCTTTGGAGAGATCGTGGTCGCTTGTTCAATTTCTTCTCCCCAGGCCAGTCATGTGCGAGAACAACCTATGGTCGGCATTTTTCTTCGAATTATCGCGACCACTATGACCCAATTTACGACGATCGAGCAACGGCGTTTCGAAGCCCACCACGTGCTCCACCTTCAGCCATAATTCGGTCGAGTACGGTGCTTGCATTGCCTAGAAATTAGTGCACAAACGCCATTCGTTCGAACGCATATTGCCGATGATTGGCTTTGTTATAAACGATCTCTGCCGTTGGATTGGTCAATCTCGTCGCTCTTTACGTTTTTGTAGTTGAGAGATTTTGAAGAAAGAGAACAGATCTTGAGATATTGAGGGACAAATACGATGATTTGCCGGCTATTGAAAATATTAGAGGTGGCTAACCCTAGCAATTTTAGGGTTTTTTTATGCAAAATGAATAAGAACGTGGCCTTTTATAGAAAATTTCACGACACTGTTCACCCGAAAATTTTTCGTACTCCAAACGAAGCGTGCCGCCTGGCATTTATAATGTTTTACCCCTATTTCGAACGTAATGGAATATATATCGAGAGCCAATTCGATCGTATTTGGAAGATAGGTTTTTGAATCGACTATTTAAATTTAAAATTTACTTAAACTAATTTCTATGCGTTTTAGCTTCCCCCGGACAAAGCGTAAATTCGATGGGCACGAAATTTGAAATCCTACAATAATATAACATTACGGATCCAATGAAACTAGTTTCTTCGAAATTCGAGACTGTTTGAAAAATGACTAATTTTACACGTTAATTAAATATTCAATTTCTACAATTAAACTTTTAATTCAATTTCAAAAATAACCAGCTTCATTCTAATTCAAATAGAATTTGATACAACTTTATAAATCATTTTCATTCACATTAAATCCAAATTCCAATTAGTTCAGCAATTTCAAATATTAAATTAACAATTTAATTTTCAAATAAATCAAGATATTCGAAATATAAGTTATTTAGCTTATAAAATTTACTTGTGAATATTTAAAATCAATTAAATATACAACTTTCAAATAACTGAAATTCCGGGTCGTTACATTCTCCCCTACTTAAAAGAATTTCGTTCTCGAAATTTCCAAGTAAGAAAAAGTCACAAAATCCATTCACTCTTCAAAACAATTTGTTCAAACTAGATATCAACATTACTTAACCTTTTTAGTTTTTCCAAAACTCTATTAGTTAAACTTCTTATAGAAACTTTTCTGTGTTTTCAAATCCGTACATAGTTATCTTTTCAAAAGTAACTAATATCGTTTAACTTTATAACTCATAAATCAATATTATAGCTATCACAATTTTTTCCAAAAAATTTATAACGTCTTAAATTTTCAAAAAATTTTTGCCATCCTCTCCTTTGCATGGTTCAATCGTAGTAGGATCACAACATATATATATATATATATATATATCACAAATATACATCTCATCTTCGAGGATGAGGCATCCCATAAGGAAGTTTTTTATTATAAAAGTACGATATGCAATCCGAGATATGTACCTTATATATTATTAGCGAGCATATGCAACTAATATAGCGTGAAAGCGAGTTCCAAATGCGAAGCATTCACCATCCACACCTTCTAATCACTCAACAAACAAATGAGAAACATGCATATAGAATTAGAAAGTAATATCAATAAACATATACCAATACAACAACTATATATGTCAACATAGCAATGTAATCAAAAGCAACAAATACAACCATCAAATAACTATTATACAACTAACATCCAATATCTATCCAATCAATCCATAAACAAATCAATATTCACTCATTTCTCATTAATTATTCATTGAATTGGTTTTCAATAATTTTTTTTATCACATTTGATTCATTAACATTGGATTTTTTAACATTCATTTATTCAAATTCAATTAGTTTACATTCATTAATTTATATTCAAGTTGGTTCACTTTCAAATTAAATAAAATTCAATTTCATTTAGATTTACCTCACTTCTAATTTGGATTCAATTATTTATTTTCAATTTCATTAATTCAATTTCATATGAATTTCTATACAATCAACTAATTTTAATCTAACTATCAATGCATAACCAACGTAACCAAATTAGTTTAATTTACATTCAATTTGGTTTAACACGTTTAATTCCAATTGATTGATATCTAATTGACTTTCATTCAGTTATTCTATTCCCAATTCATTAGCTTTTAATGAATTAACACTTACATCTATTATTCCATGTCAATTCATTTACATTCCATTGATTGCTAATTCACTTTACAACTAAAGTTGAATTTCATTACATAACTCAAGTTCATGTTCATTAATTGATTCATTGTTAAGGTTAATTCCAACTTCATTCAACATTATTTAAGTTATGTTTCATTTCATTATTCAAATTCAGATTTCGTTTTGCTTAACAAAATTGTTTAACCATTTTAATAATTGGTTTTACTTACTTTTTCTCCTTTCATAGGTTATACAACTATTTAAACTTCAAAATTCATATTATATAATCACTTACCATTTAAGTTTGATTTAGTTTCCTTTTCAATAACTTATCTAATCCAGTTCAAATCCAATTCACTTTATTTAACTTTCCTTTAGTTAAATTTCAAATCATATATTTATTATGTTAACTCAAATTTATTTCAACTTTACCAAAGCTAATTTTTTTATTTCATATTATAAATCCAAAACTCATTTCACTTATATTTATTAATTTCAACTTGGATTTTAATTCAAATTTGTTTAACAAAACAAAACTTCAATTTCAATTTACCATTGATAGCAAATCAATCACAGAGAAACTCAAAAATGACACTGATGAAGCTGAAGTCATCACCCTTATTATTTCCCAGTAACAATAGTGAATTCAGTGCTTTATATTCTTTCAAAAATTCCTTTTTATATTTATAAATCTTTTACTTATATAATTTCACTATTTTGCTATATTACTTTACTTACATAAGATCCATTCCAAATTTATTTATCTTATTTAGATTTATAATAATATAATCTCTTTAATCTTTGAAAAATAACTTTCAAAATCAACAAGATTCAAATTTTCAAATTCTTAGTTTAAATCCATTTTTATTTATAACTCATATTTATAAATATATTCATATAGTTTCAATTCTTATACATAAGATTATTTGGCAATTGCAAATCATATTAATTATAATTCATCCTTATAATTCATTTTCTTATATAATTAATTCTTTTGCAATTGTTGTTTTTATTTAGATTTTTCAAACAACTTTTATTAACTTATATATATTTACATTTTCAAACAACCAAACAAACAATTAGTATATAGAATAATAATTTCTGAAAAATGGTTTCCGTTATATATAAAATATAATCGAGGAAAAATTATTTCATTTACCCAATTTAAAATAATACTATGCCGACGTGCCTCGTTTAAGTGTTTGGAAATCCCTGTCGATAACATGGCGTCCCATACCGACCAGAATTCACAAACAGCTCAATGGATGCGCAAAAACAATATAAAACAATTTATGTCACTAACAAATACGTGCTCATATATATAATACACTCAAACTCAATCTAGGGTGTTACTGTCCCTATCTGTACTGAGTACACATCAAAGCTTAAGAATATACAAAATCTAAGCTCTGATACCACGTGTGACGACCCGCAAATCCATACCCTTTGAATCGACAATAAACTACACTTGTTCGACCCAAAAATCACAAACTGACGGAAAGTCTAGAGAAAGAAAAGAAGAGAGAAGAAGAGAAGAGAAGAAAGAGAGAAGATAGAACCAAACAGAACAATATAGAAACTCACATCGCAGCGGAAAACATATAATATCATATCAACGATCTTTGCGAAATAGAAACTGTATATACATACATCAATCAGAGTACAACAATCAATCAATAGTTATCAGCATGGACAGTTATAATAACCTGTCCTCACAATTACTAATAATATAAAATAACAACTAAGAAATGCGCAAAACGGATAATCATACGAAATACATGTATACGAAATAAAGAACTCCAGCTCTTCTACTGAAGCTCCAAAAGCACCAAATCTGAACCTATAGATATGCTCGGTCTGACCCGAGCATTGAGAGGGAAGAACGTCCGGATCAGTCTGGTAAACCAGTGTGAGAAACATCTCAACTGAATTTATTAAATTACCAAACTTTTCCTTAATCAAAACAAAAGTACCTCATAAGACACATCCACACATAAACACGGACATATTTTTACCTTACGATAACTAAAACATTTCATATCAAATCCTCTTATATTATATTAGTGTCTAGTATACAAATAATATTAATCATAGTCGAGATTGTTATATTGATTAAATTCCATCATATAGCCCAAATTGGGTAATACAATCAAAATGACAGTTACTTAGTGGAGTTTGGATTTCCATACAAATGAACAGATGAAGGGACTACCTTTCGATGGGCACACCTCTAGATGGATGTCCTAAGAAACCATCACAAAGTTCCTCTGCCAATACAAGACCGACCCACCTCTATAACTAGATGGTACCAAATAAGTCATCCTCTGGTCGCTGCCGACCTTTTCCGAGGGCTCTCGAAGCATACAAACCACAATAATCAGATACACGTCAAAGCGTGTAAAGATATATCTAGAAGAGGATGATCATATCCTATTTGAGAGCGACCCACTAAGCCTAGCCGCATCTAACCCTATTTTGATCATTTCCGGTTGAGGAGGCCTGAGGTAACGATTACCTTCCATAATCACATATCATATCACTTAGAATGCCACACGTCCATTTCCATTGACTACTAATTGCCTTCCACAAAAAGACAACCCTTAAGCTCATACCTCCCAAGGAGGGTGGTGAGCTAAAAGAAGTTGTCTTCTCCACCACCATTGATGTACGTTTGCAAAAATCAATGTACGTAATCTTTAGAAATGCAATGTCAGACAAACATCCATACAATTTGTCTAGGAATAGGACAAACCAATGGTACTTTCCTACCATATCATATCGGGAAATCCCTAGGATTAGTAGCGAATAGTCCTTGCGCCGGATATTTCATAACGAAGAGACTACTTCTATTGGATGTATATTGGGATTTTAACCCCAAACGATCAACAAGAAGTCCCGTACTATGAAAATCCTAAATATCAATATCATCAATAACCTACATAATCGAACGCATATACGTTGGTCCAAAGTGGTTTTTGGATAGACAGATCACGGTCTCTTCGCACTAATAACGCAAAAGCATTTCTCAATCTCACACAGAAACTAAGTCCCATAGACTTATCACGTCTCTAACTTTCAACTTGCTATCCTTCGGTCAAGAAGGAAGGTCGATAGGTTGGAGTAATACTCCACACTACACGAATCAACATCCTCAACACAAATGATATTCAAACCTACACTGAAGGCTACGTACTAAGTGTACGACTAAATAGTTCCCACATCAAGTCGAGGAACTAAAATGGTCAAATTTGATAGTCGGTTATTTAACTATCAAAGAAAACAAACAAACATTTAGCACCATAAGCAATCACTAGTCCTTTAATTAATCTTTTATCAATTAAATCACTTGCCAAATATTCACTTCAATTATCTTTAAAAAGATATATTCTCAAAACCATTTCAACCTTTCAACATTGGAAAACATTTCCATATACTTATTTAATAATAAGCAATTCACAAATCAATTTATTTATAACACATAGAAAATATTACATATACTTAAATCAAGATTAAGTATATTTATATTCTTTAAGGAAAAACATTCTCTTAAACATATTTATTTGGGTCAAAATGAATGTTACGTAAAACATTTTACGACAACCTAAAATCACTGGTATAGGTGTTCGAAAATTAGATAGATATATAAATCACATATAATATACAAAACATTTTTTTTCGAAAATAATTTACTATAACAACAGTGTTATAGTCCGTCATTTCCTTATTTCTCGAAAACGTTTATTTCAACAATGAATTTTGAAATATATTATTTTGATATTTAACACATTTTAATGCGTCTTCAAAACATTTAACTTCACTTAATAATATCACTTTTCAAAACATTTATTTAATTTAAAAGATTATTCATTGCCTAAAATCGTGAATATAGTTAATTTAACGAATCAATGCTTCTACACATTTATTAAAGGATAATTCATTATCCAAAATCGTGGATGAAATTCCTTTAATAAACTTCTATACCTAGTTTATCAATTTAAATTAATTTCACATTTATAAAATAATGTTTATAAATCACATTTTTATTTTATGAAACTTTCATATATAAAATATCTTTGATAACCAAACTCGTTTATCCTGTTTATATGCAAAAATCCAAATTATAAGTTAATTTCTTATAATTCTTTTGTTTACAAAATCATTCTTTTATAACTTCACAAATTCACAAATCTTATTTGCTTATAAAATCCATTTATAACCTCATTTAACACTTTCAAAACTCCTTTACAATTCCATTATTTTGATTTATAAAAATATCACTTTTGTAACCGTTTATAATAAATCAAAATCTCAATTTTAAATAAACTTATCCTTTTAATAGTTTATAAATCGTTATTACAACTTATGTAACTCCAAAAAAAAATCATACTTAAGTATATTTCACAAAAATCATAATTTATATAACAATAAAAATTATAACATTTATTTATTCAAAATAAACCCATTCCTTACAAATTCAAAAATCAATAAAATGCATATTTCCAAAATCACTTGAAAATCCTTTTTAATTCAAAATCATCACTTTAATATTTTTAAATTGTCAAAAATAGGCCCAATGCTTCAACAGCACTAATCACGGCATCCAAAACATCATATATCACATGATAACATTATATATCACAATATTTGTAAATAAAACCAATACTAGTAAGGAAACCAATTGGATCCCTCCAACCTATCACCTGAAACAAATATACATATTAAAATATGTGCACTTCGAGGCAGACACGTGTACAAGTGGTCATCAGCTCATACACGAGAACGTATAGGGTCAATTCTGCTCCAAAAGGCAGGAACATACCCCAATACCAATCAATATATATATAATATATCATATATCATCCAAACAATCATCAAACAACATAAAATAATTTTTTTTCACTTATATAAAAATATTAGTGAGTCATAAAGAGTAAGTTGTACTCACATTGCTTTCAAAAGCAGGTGAAGTGTTTTATTCCGAATAAAATTAAACAACCATTTAATTTTATCCAAAATTTACACTAGCTACAATCAACTGCAAACCAGCTCTAAAATGTAGTGCGCATCAGTACGGACCCAACGTAACTTGTTTCGTCAAAAACAGACCTCGTATGAAGAAGTTATAGCATTTTAAAGTTTATACGAATTTATATATAATAAAATTTCAAATTTTATTTATTTTAAAACCTTGCTTCAATCTGGGCCATCGGTTTTTCTTTGGAGAGATCGTGGTCGTGTGTTCTATTTCTTCTCCCCAGGCTAGTCACGTATGAGAATAACCCATGGCCATCATTTTTCTTTGAATTATCGTGACCACTACCACCCAATTTACAACGATCAAGCAACAACGTTTCGAAGCCCACCACGTGCTCCACCTTTGGCTATAATCCGGTCGAGCTCAGTACTTGCATTGCCTAGAAACATGTGCACGAATTCCACTCGTTCGAGCGCATATTGCCGACGAATGGCTTTATTTTAAACGACCTCCAACGTTGGATTTATCATTCTCGTCGCCCTCTACATTTTTGTAGTTGAGAGATTTTGATGAAAGTGAGCGGATCGTGAGAAATTGAGGGAGAAAGATGATGATTTGCTAGCCATTGAAAATATTAGAGCCGGCTAACCCTAGCTATTTTAGGGTTTTTTTGCAAAATGAATAAAAACGTGGCCTGTTATAGAAAATTTCGCCACACCATTCACCCAAAAAAATTTCGTACTCCAAACGAAGCGTGCCGCCTGGCGTTTATAATGTTTTACCCCTATTCCGAATGCAATGGAATATATATCGAGAGCAAATTTGCTTGTATTTGGAAGATAGGTTTTCGAATCGACTATTTAAATTTAAAATTTACTGAAGAAAATTTCTACGCGTTTTAGCTTTCCTCGGACAAACCTAAATCCGATTGGCACGAAATTTGATATAATGAAACTTGTTTCTTCGAAATCCAAGATTGTTTGAAAAATAAATATTTTTACACGTTAATTAAATATTAAAATATTCAATTTCTACAATTAAACTTTTGATTCAATTTCAAAAGTTTACCAACTTCATTCTAATTCAAATAGAATTTAATACGACCTTATAAATCATTTTCATTCACATTGAATCCAAATTCCAATTAGTTCAGCAATTTCAAATACTAAATTAACAATTTAATTTCCAATTAAATCAAGGTATTCGAAATATAAGTTATTTAGCTTATAAAATTTAGTTATGAATACTAAAAATCAATTAAATATACATATTTCAAATGACTGAAATTCTGGGTTGTTACACTTAGCCTTTTGGTCATTCTTCCACAAGGATGCCCACTAAGGAAATGAGATGATCCTTGGAATTTAATTGATATTTCCATTCTTACCTCTTTTAAGATAACCATTTTGGATACTCATTTATAGGCTTAATATATTACTTCACCTGAAGTAATGATTTTTCAGTTGTGTTCTTCTTCTCATTTGATAAGATATTTTACCCGTACCCTTATGTCACGCTAATTTCTTATTCAATCTATTGGTGGTGCTATGGCCTTTCTTCAGTTTGACCCTCCACCTTATTAGCTTTGTGTTATGGAGGATAGTGTACTTTTACCATGTTCCGCACTCACTATGAGTTTCTAAGTAGTTCGTTATACCGTCAGGAATGATGAACACTCTAATCCATTCCCTCAATCTTGTGAATCGAGTATATTCAGGGAACATCTCGATGAGTCCCTTTTTGTGTTTTTGATTTTAGGTATATGTAATGATTTTGTTTTCTAATTTTTTAAAAACTGAAAATATATTTCTAAGAGGAATTGGATTTGGTTAATAGGATAAATAAAGAACTTTTTGAGAACTAAATAAGAGATACTTCTTTGATAGAAGATGATTTTTGTGTTGGGTTATCCATCAAGTGCTTTAAGAATTCTGGTTGATACGCTAGATCAACGTTATCGATAGGAATTTTCTAAATGCTGTGATGAGACAATCAGACACGATAAATTAAGTTTTAATGAGACTAAATTTGGAAATAAATTAAAAATATTTGTGAATTAAATTTTATTTTGGATGACATATGTAGCCACTAAATCATAGTGCGATAGGATGAGCGGCAAGGTGGTTTTGATCATTTCGTCAAAGACGCAGCCAATCGATAGGGTTATTTATTATAAATCAATGTCGAGGAAATGCCATTATGATAATTGAAATATATAAGTTTGAATATAGTTATGTTTTATTGTTAAAATGAAGAGATAATACTTTGTTTGAAAAATAAATGGTTATTGAATATTTTAAAATAAGTTATACATGTTAAAGATGGAGTTTGTTATGAGAATTTGGGCAATTCAAAATAAAGAATAGTAAATTTTAAAATTTTATCTTAAGAATTATTGAAATGAAATTATAAAAATCCTTTCGAAAAATTTAATTTTGGTATAAAAAGGGAACATGTGCGTGAAATTATTTATCCTTTTTTAAGAACTATAGGAAGGGGTTTGGAAAATTTCCAAGTGTTGAAAAATTGAGATTTGGAATTTAAAGGCAACGAGTTTTGGAACTTTAAGAAGTTTGATTGTAAACAAAATTTAAATTATGGTTTTGAAGATAATGAATTTCAAACTCTGATAAATTTTCACTATATATTAAAATTTATATCTATTGTGTTCCTCGTGATTGCCTTGCCTTTGTGCAATAATCTAATGACTAGCCTTTTGCGGTCCTTTAAGTAAGGTGATCTTTGAAGTAAACATCTCTCATCGGGTCTTCTTACCTTATTGGTTGTTATCTTAATATCAGTGTGGCTCTTTCCATAGTGACATATGGAAAATCATAAGTTTGTGGTTGGAGTTCGGATAAAGCGATGCTAAATCCCAACACTATTCGAGAAACTTTTGTGAAATTATTCTCCTTCGATAGAATTTTTTAGTAGCATCCTGTTGTGTTTTTTTCGAAAGAGATACTTTCGAAAATCATGATGCATTTCTCAAGAAATTCAATGGTTCGTAAATCCTAGTATTTATACTTAGGAGAATCATTGAATTTACCAATAAAATTTATCTAGGTCTTCTTTTATATTGAGTAGAGAGTGAGGAATTTTAATCTCCTGCATGTCTATCCTTCCTTTGAATGATGAAATAAACATGTTGAATACAAACTCTTTCCTAGAAATTGCAAGGACGCAATTTTGTTAAGGGGAGAGTTTGTAACAACCATGGTTTGGAGATTACCTGTATATATCAAATTATAAAGGAAGCTATAATTTAATATTATAAATTAAAGTATAATTGAAAATTTTATATTTTTTATTTGGAATAAACAACTAATTTTGTAAAAAATGGGAAAAATAAAGTTTGGAACTTTATTTTGTTTAATTTGGTATAAATATGGGATTAAATATTGATTAGATAAGTATTTGGTTTAAATAAATTAAAATATTAGGTATTTATTAGTTTGGAGCTAATAAATTAATTAGGTGATGTATTTCAACATCAAATTGTTGAAATACACTAAAGTAATGAAAATAATGTTTTAAAAACTTTATTTTGAGAATTTGAGTAGAAAATATGGGTAAATACAAAAATGTTGGAACACATTGTCAATATTAATCTTTTATTGAATTTAAAATAAGAAATATGAAGATAGTATGTGTTTTATTAAAAATAAAAGATGAACTATTGTTTGAATACAATATTTTGATGATTAAAAAGAGTTAAAATGATTTATGGTAATTTATTTGACATGAAAATAGTTTTTTTTACAAATTGTTGGATTGAAAATGGTGTTATCTAATAAAATAGTGTAAATTGTAAAATATTGTTGAAAATAACTTTTTATTGTTGATATTTTTTTTTGTAACAATAACAATTTTATTTGCAAACAAATAGATGTATACATTTTATTTGGCCTTAAAGTGAAGAAAAGTGCGTATATGTTGATTATATAGGTTTGAAATTGTACATAACTCAATTTTCTCTAAGTAATAATGGTTTTGGGCTTTTTGAATTAGGTTTAAAACCCAAACTCCATTATCTGGATGTTTCTGGAGAGAAATAAACTACTATACGTAGTTTCTTCTTTCTCCCCAAATAAAGTATACAATAAAGCAATAAAAGAAAAAAATGGCAGCCTCCATCTAAATTCAATTTTCCACCCAAATTGCTAAAAATCAAAGAAGATAATCACTATAATAAGATAATAGAACGTAATCTCTATCCAATACCAGGTACATTTCATCAAAAATCTCAATTTGAAATCAAGTTATTTGTTAATTCTTTATTCTTTGTTGCATGTTGTTGTTTTAGCTATTATAGGTTCTTCGAAGCAATCTCTCAACCAAAAAATTGTATCTTGACTCCGAAATCATCTGATATTTTGCTAAATTATCAAGGCGAGTAAAAGCTCACAAATTGCTAGCTAAAAGTTGAAGTTCGTATGAAAAAATTTTGTGAAATCATTTACTGTAAAAGTTTTTATCTCTGTTAGTTGCTGATTTGAATTCCTTGTTTCTGGTTACCAATTTGAGTGGCCATATCTTTCACGTGTCTTTTCCAAAATAACTTTAGATGTTCCGAACACCTTAGGCATTGTCCTAAAAGTTTTATGTCTTGAGTTTTCTAAAATTTCAAAGTTAGCTTGGTCAAAACTTTGTTTGTTTATTGCTGTCTCAAGAGCAAAACGACAACAATAATGATCGTTGATCCGAGAATTGGTTTTGCCATATCTTCTGATCCGTAAGTCCAATTTTGGTGATTCTTCTTCTAATTTCAAGCTAAGAAAATCACCTTAAAATTTTATGTTTGATTTTTGTCAAAATTTGAAATTTACTAGGTTGAAAGTTCAATCTAAGGTCGCTGTCCAGAGACAAAAATGACAGAAATAGTGAAATTCAGATCTCGGAATTGTTTTAGCCATAACTTTTTCATTTCTTTTCAGAATTCAATAATTTTTATTGTTATGAATATCTCAGGATATCTTCTACAACTTTCATAAATTGCGTATTTTCAAATGATTTGTTTAAAAGGGGAAAATCGGCCAAACAAAACAAAGGAGTGGGCAAAACGCCCAGGTTTCTTCCTGTGTATCTTGAATTATTGCACCAGTTTTTGTTGCTTTCTCTTTTGCTTTCTGAGCATTGTTTTGATGCTCTTTTTAGTGGAAATATTAAGAGATTTATATCACGTATGTTTTAATGTTGAATCATGTATTTTCTTGGATTGTTCGAGCATGGTTTTGATGATAAATTTTAATATAGATCTTGAGTGTTGTATTATCTTATTCAAGGGATAAACCATGCTTCTTGTGATTATTTTTTGGTTGCTTCTACTATATAGAAGTCCAGATTTTCACAAATCCATTGTTGGATTTTTAATGAATTTTTATGATTCATTTTGTGATGTTTTCATTGTGATTCCGAGCACACATGCACATAATTTCAAACTATTTTTTCAAAAGTGTTTATATTCTATCTATTGTTCTAAGAAATATATTATACAAAGTGATTCCATATAAAACATGGTATAATTATGTTTCTAAATTATAAAGAGATTTTCAAATTTGATTTCTTAAATATTTTCAAAAATTTATTTCATATCTCGATTTCGCTAAAATATATTTTCTATGTAAAAAAATACAAGTTTTTGCACTTTTTGGACGTATGAGAAATGGAATTAACGATTTAGTAAAACACATGGTACGGGACATGTGAGTTTACTTTTTCGGTTAATTTCGGACTTGTACGATCGAAACCTCTTGTGTATTGTATTTTGAGTTGATATTTGAGATTTATAATGCCAATTGTAGGAATTGTCTAAATTAGTCAATATTTGGCGAGTTGAGAGGTTCGAGATCTCCTATTATAGGAGTAATAAATGATGTGAACAACTTTTATATATGTCGTTTTACTCGCCTATGAAACGAGGCGAGTCTTGAGATTTGATTTCACTTTTCGGGAATTAAGGTTTATGAGAAACCACTATGAGATTTATTTGCACTTGCCGATGATACGAGGCAAGATAAGTGAGTATTCTGAGATTTCTAATAATTGAGATTTTATTTTTATAATGTGGAGTTACCTAGCGGTTAGTATACCGTTTAGTGCAAACATGTGGTATGGGTCACACTTTAACACTATTTTGGGTTCCTTTTCGAGATTTTGTGTCACAACTACGAGTATGCCGGTGCTATAGACCTTCGGGTCATTTGAGTTATGTGACTTCGGTCACCATGCGTTATGTGACTTCGGTCACCGTGAGTAGGACCTTCAGGTCCATGAGTTAGGTACCTAAATTATAAATAGCACTGGACAAGAGTTTAGCACGTGCAATATTGCTTTGGCACTGTAATCGGGGATCTGGCCAAACCGGGTTTTTTGAGATTATGAGTTTCTAATTTTTATACGATTATCACCTTTTTTGAGATGTTTTGTTGCATCGATAGCCTAGTGCTACATGAGATGTTATGAATATAAATGATGATTTCGATTTTATGAGATTTGAATTCTTTTTAGAGTTCCATGAGATTCAAATTTGGGAATTTTGATGAGTTTACCTTGTGACTTTCGAATGGTTTCTTGCTCTTGTGTTTAATGCCTTTGAGTATGGTTTTCTTATGTTAGACATAACCTATTCATGTGACAACGCTTTGTCAATCTATACCATGGCATTATATTTGAACCATATGTATACCATTCCTTTATAGTTAAAGGAAGAATTCCCTTATGCACTTATATTTCTCTTATCTTGTATTAATATCAAGTTCTAGCTAGCCCGACCAGTGTATTTATTACTCGGGTAAGACCAAGTTGCAGGTTAGGTAGTTGGACTCTTAGTTTACTTTCCTTTTGAACTTGCTTATCTTATAGACCTTTGTTAGTTTTTTGTTTTGGGTCTTCACCATCATCTTTGGGATTATAGCATAGTTTTTTGTGTTGTGATCTTTTTGTTTGGGAACTATATGATGTATATATTATTTTGTGGGATGTATGTGTGTGTGTGTATATCGTGGTTGAATACCACTTGCTACATGTTGTATTAAATTTGATGTATGTATATGTATATTATCCGTGTTGCTGTTTTATGATCGTCGATTGTTATAATTATTATATTTTGTTTCTGAATCGATCCTGTAGCCACCATAGTAGTGTATTGGATAGGAATTAAGTGTGTCAAACTCTTGAGATGAAATGAAATAAAATGAGTGCAAATATCGACATACTTAGCTCTTATCTAATGCAATACTATGATGGTCACCCCTAACCAGCCCTATTCTCCGCATTAGCAGACAAAATTACTAAGTACTTCTCTTTGTTAATGTGGGTATCAGGTTGGGGCGACATAGTTGAATTATATTAAATCAAGGAATTAAAAATCCAAGAATCAAAAATGTGATCTGAAACCCATCCATTTTTATTCAAAATCAGAAAATCAACAACCAATTTATAAATTATCATGGAGACTCAATAAAGGGAACCAAGAAATCATGAACTCGTGAAACATGTAATCAAAAGGAAATTGTCATGAAATTTCAACGTGGAATTGTAAGACATAAAATTCATGATCCATCATAGAAATCAGTAGGGAAATTGAAAATCCATTAGACCAATAGATCAACAAGAAATTACCATAATGTTTTATCAAATAAATCACGAATATAAAATCAGCAAATCATTGTAAAAATCAATGAAAAATCCATGAATCATCTTGAAAGTTAATGAAGGAATTGGGAAAACTTGAAATTGGAAAGTCAATATGAAACCTTTATAGAAATTCTCCTATTAAATTAATAAGTCATCATGCAGTCAATGAAATCAATAAATCATCATAAACGAAAACTTCACGAAACGGAATTGGAAGTTCACAAAAACAGGAATCTAACCAAAATCTTGTCAGGATCCGAACTAACAAATAGTTTATAGAAAATTCATTCAATATCAAAATTTGGAATCTATCTAGCCATAATAAATTTAGTAAGTCCAAACAACCAATCCTAGACCTATGGGTTAGTGAAGCTCTGGATATATTGGAGTTGGATCGCATCTGCAAGGCCTTGTAATTAATTAGAGTATTGGTTCCTCATATACTGTTAGATTTTCTTTTGTTCTAAGGGTTAACCTATTTTAGGGATTCAGTAGTGGTTTCCTCAACCTATATTTTTTGTGTAATTTCTTCTATCATTAGTGATACTTTGCTATCCATTCCAATATTTTGGGTTTGTATATATTTTGGCCTTTGAAACCATGCTAGGGATCTCTTTTATCCTTTCTTTTGTCTCCTGCCATCTCTAAGGATGTAAATTTCATATTCCTTTGATATGGTAATTCTTTCTCAAGCAATAGATGTTCTAGGATTTGCTAATTCATATCTTGTCTCTTTTGGATATGATTCTAGACTCTTTGTCTAAATTCAATTATAGTATCCTATTGCCTCTATATGCATACCTTTTTTAGGATTTCAACTTTGTCTCAGTTGATAGATAGATTTCTTTATCTAACCCTTTATTCTCTTCGGTTTTAACTTTGCCCTGTGTTATAGATGCCTTTGTCTTTATTCTTTTATTTGGAGCCCCCACTGGGCTTGGATGTCTTAGTCCACCACATGATGAGCCTTTCTTTGGGCTTTAAAATGTCAGTCCATTGTTTGATATGCCTCTCTCTGGGCTCCATTGTCTCAAAGGGATGCTTACTTAGCCAACCATCCTCCAGAAGGTGGCTTATGGGTTATAGCCTAAATCATCCCTAAGAGGCGGTTTTGAACGTTAGAGGTTCCATCTCTCCCTCCCGGAGATGCTATGGATTAGCGTCGTAAACTTATGTCCCTCCCTCTAAGGGAGGTGCCATGGAAAAGCATGGTGGGCTTATGTCCCTCCCTATAGAGATGGTATGGAGTAGCATTGTAGGCTCGAGTATTTGTATATGAAAATAATTTTTGGCCAATTAAAATGGAGTTTTCTTTGAGAGAATTTTTTTTGTAATCAAACCCATCTAGTATATTAAAAGGCTATCTTTTGTAATATAGCTTGGATTTATGAACCCCTTTGATGAAAGAGTTTTTCTCAATATAATCTTTTGCAAGAATTTTCTTATCGTTCTCAAAATGGAGACATGAATCTCAAATAAAAGACTAGGAGGTCATGATTCATGAACCAACAGTGTTTTAGTTGAGAATAGGATTCTCCAGTTTGAGTTCCAATAAACTTTTTGTGCTTTCAAAATCATTCTGGAAAAAAATTTATGAATAGGTTTTCCTCCGCCCATAATTTAGCAAACTCTGAAATATTGAAATTGTTGGGTTTAAAGTCTTTCGTGTGCATTCATTAATGCTATATAACATCTCAAATTTGCATAAATTACGTTTTTGGATAAGTTTTTGTTTCTTCCCAGGCCGAGGGGTAACTGAAAATAGTTTTCTTAAAAAGATATATTTGAGAAATATCCTTTTAAAGTCAATTGCTAAAAATAGATTTGGTGTATACGGACCTTCTCTTAAATTCACGTAGAGTTTGGAGGTGATCTGATATTTTCTTGGAGGGAAGCCTTTATATTATGTTGACTAAAATGTTCATAATGATGTTGTGTCTGGCATCTGATTCGACTTCTTTAAGTAGTCTAGAGTCTGCTGTGCATCAAGAGTTCGTCGAGTGCTTAAGTTTGATTGGTTTTTACCTATAATAGCACTCGATTTTTAATCAGTACATGATCAACGCACTATACAAGTTTAAGTATGAATGGAAACACAAATCAAGTTAAAAATCCACGACAGGAAGAGAGGGAATTCATAATTGAGTTGTTGTTGCAAGTCCTTATGATTTTATAGGAATCTGCATTTTGAAGTCGTTGAATTGCTTTCCTTTTAGTTTGAATAAGATGCCTTTCCAGTTTCTTTGACGAACTCCTATAAAAATGCTTACCTAATCATGCCTTGAACATTCTCTGATAGGACGCGACATTTATTAGTCTCATGTCTATTTGTCCAATGGTACTCGTAATAACTTCCCTCTTTATTTGGTTCTGGGGCACATCGAAGCTTTTGAGGGGTAGTAAAGTTATCATTTCTTTCTATCTTGTAGAATACGTAGGAGAGCGGTTTGTTCAAAACTGCACAATTTGTTTTCGAATTCTTTCTTTGACTTCCATTCGGATTTTCACTTTCCCTTGGCCTCTTGTCAAGATGCTCAAGATCGGATCTCTCCTCATTGAATTCTCGATGGAATTCTTTCTTAGCATGGCGCATCTCGTCCATTGGAATAAATTTCTTAGCTCGAAGAAAGAAATATTGTAGTTCTTTTCATCCATTGATATAAAGGTCCTTTCAGAAAGGAGTTTGTTCAATTAACTCTAACCGAACTGCCATAAGCTTTTCTATTTTAGTTGTACTTTCTGCTCTTAATGCCTCATTGATGAATCTATTCGAATATTCACCAAGCAATTCCCTTGGTTTTTGTCTGATGGTTGCCAGTAAACTAAAGTCCATATTTGTATCTCCGAATATGGAGGCTATCAACAAATTGGCAAAAAGGATGAATATCAGAATTGGAGATCGATTGAAAACAAGGATATGATCGATACCGTCAAAATTGGACCAAGATCCAATAAAGGTGGGATCGTGGGAATGTTAAACAAGGCTTGGTGAGACTACATTTCGAATTTCATGTCCATCGGAGTTCGTATGCTCGAGTTATGGATGGATCAAGATTCATGGATAATCAGTTCGTATCAATACTTTCGTATCGATCAAAATAGACTTGGAGAGTATACTTCGGAACGATGCTTTCATATCGATGCTTTTGTGTTGATATATATGGATGTGGATATGGATAACATACTTTACACCTTGCTTTGGATCGATAGATTTTCGTATCGATGCAATGTGCATCGATTGAATGAATATGGCAAGGCATGTCTACAAGCTTCATATCCATCAAAGCCTGGATGGATACGAAGGAAGCAAAACTTGGATGGATACTGACTTGATGAATACAAAGGCATGTGCTTCCTAGAGCAGCATCAAATCGATATGAAGGAAGGTGCAGGGGTTGGGAGAAGCATTTCGTATTGATCACTTATTGATCGATACGAAAGACATACACGGAGAAGGCTATGTTGGATGGATACTAAAGGCATCAGGCATTCAGGGATAGATACGAAGAACAAAGCTCTAGATGGATGTGAAGGATTCAAGAGCCATTTTTATATTAATCGCGTTCGTATCGATCATTGCGAATGAAGTGGTAAGGATGGAGCGTAAAACATGGACGTGTGCATGAAACTTGGATCGATACGAAAGCTGTGGATATAGGGACCTATGGATACAAATGGATGGATATGGAATTTGATCGTTATGAGACTCTTCATGAATACGAAATCACCAGCCAACTCTAGCAAATTAAATCTTGGATCAATCATATCTTAAAAACTACACGTTGGAATTTCATGAAAATTGGAAAGCAAGGACTTTGCATTATCATCTTTCACCATAATCGATCTCAGCTCGTTTGGAGTGAATCTTGATCAATACAAAATCCATATGGATCAATTGATGATCGATCATGCGGGGCCCACCTGCGCGTGAGAAGAGGTATTCCAGGTTTTGGGGCAGATATTTTCAGATCTACACCTATAAATAGCGGCTCTATGGCAACTAAAGTGGGATCTTCTTCTTCTTCTTCTTCTAGTTTTCTAGCCGAAACTCTGCCATTTTGCTTACTGATTTCAAGGGCTTGCAACTGTTATCTTAATATAAAAGGAATAAAAGTATCGGTTCAAAGTGGATGTACGCCGAAGATAGCCAAACCACTATAAATCTTGTGTTCTTTGCTTTCTCTATCATTTTAATTTTGCTATTTTTTCATTTTTATTCTCTGATTTATCTAGATCTGTTGCAACTGTAATCTTAATATAAAAGGAATAAAAGTATCGGTTCAAAGTGGATGTACGCCGAAGATAGCCAAACCACTATAAATCTTGTGTTCTTTGCTTTCTCTACCATTTTAATTTTGCTATTTTTTCATTTTTATTCTCTGATTTATCTAGATCTGAGATCTATGTTTGAATATTGTGGATTTGTGCAAACACTGGTGCTTTCGTGACTTTCGAGGTTTGTGATCAATTTTTGCACAAACACTTTAATGCTTTCACTTAGAAGGACTAGCACTCGCTGTACCAGATTTGGAGTTTAGATTTGGAAAGCTAATGGATTGGATCTAGGAGGAACCATGGTTAGGCCATCGACAAGGAGACAGGTGACAGAAAGGAGAAATTGAAAGGGAATTAAAGAGACTTCCTCCGAAGCTGGATCATATTAGGCATCCATCTACAACATTAGGGATGAGATGCAGACTATGATGGATTCCATGTAGGAGAAATTGATGAGAAGGCATAAGGAGATGATGCATAACCTTCTCAGACAGTTTGGATAGGCAGAAGCAATACGAGCTGCTGAAGCACAGATCCATGAAGCTGGATCAGTTGTGCTCAACAGGCAATCAAATAGAGTTGTTCAGCAGAGGGTAGTCCCCAATCTGCCAACAACTATCAAATTGAATGGATCAGGACCGAATGGCACACCACGGCACAATGACAGACCATTTCATAGAGGGATTCCAGGTGACACTACACAACATGGTGTCGGTAGGAATACAGGAGTACCTGACAGAATACGTACTAGAATTCTCTCGAGGTCTTGGTAGGTAGTTAGGAAATGAAGATGGGGCAACCCTTGGTGGAACACTGGATTAGTTGAAATTATCAAGCGAACTATCCGCGGAGGTCTGAGTAACAAGGATCTGGGAGGAGTAAACAAATGTTCGTTTAACCATAGCATCAGGATGGCTAGGAATCCACCAGAGTTCAAGCTACCTACTCTGGAAGTTTATAACGGTCGGACAGATCCTACCGATCATTTGATGAGATATACGAGACACATGGAAGTGTTGGTGGCATCAAAGAAGGTTGTGGCCTAGTGTTTCCCCTTTTACTTGATGGATATAGCTGATATGTGGTTCAGGCAGTTGGAAGATGAATTTATTAGAACATGGACAGAATTAGTGGACAGGTTTTTGAAACAGTTTCGAGTTCATATCAAAAGGCCGACGAATGTGATGGCACCGACGTCGGTGAAGCAGAGGACGAGAGAGTCATTTCGTACTTTTTTAAATCATTTTAATGCAACAATCACTTTGGTGGATCAGTCGGATCCATCAATGGTTCTAATGGCGGTAGTGTCAGGAGTGAGGGATAACTCAGATTTCAAGGTATCATTGATACGAGATCCACTAATGGATCTTAGGGTATTCTTTCATGGAGTCGAGAGATTTCTTCAACAAGAGGATCCATGTTCGGATATGAAGTTAAAGAAAGTAAACATGGTTAAGGATGGAGAACCATCCGGTGAGAGCTCTGGTATGGACTGTGCCTGGCAAGGGATAGGTCACTCCATCTAAATGTGGTGGGTCCGCTTATTCAGGTTGTCGAGTATGAAAAATGCTCGACAAGGGTCCGAAAAGATCAGGATTCGGCCTAGGGCTTAGGACACTATATTATCTGTCATTTGGTATTTCAGGTTTTCGAGTGTTGACTGTACTCGACAAAGGTCCGGAGCGACCATGATTCGTTTTAGGACTTAAGCCATGGCATTACAAAACGTTCAGGGACACTGAACCAGGAACATCAAGGCATTTTTTAATACAAATCGTCAAATATGGACTATGCTCGGCAAGAACTCGAAGAGTTTATGGATTTAAATATTGGCTATGAACAGTTATGGATCTGGATATCGACCTAGAGAGGTCGTGGTTTTGGTTATTGGTTACTAGATACAGATGGATTAGAACTCGGTTGTCGGGTTCGAGTGGATATGGAATTGGTTAAGGACATGTTTACTGTATTCAGAATCAGATATTGACTCGGAGTAGTCGTGGATTTAGATTAGGATATGGCTATGGTGCTCGGATGGAATGGCTTGGTAATAGATTGGATTAAAGATCGAATGACATCGCTGTGGATGGAATATGAACTTTGTATGTCAGATTTAAAGCTATTCAAAACAAGCCTTTCTATTGAAAGGCATGTTTTAGGGGGCAAATGTTACCCCGCCTTTTGGTTAAGGCCGGGTCAATAAATTGGTTAAAAATGATGGACATCAGCATTGGAGATCGATTGAAAACATGGCAATGGTCAAATTGGACCAAGTTCCAATCAAGGTGGGATCGATTTGGAATGATAAACACGGCTCGGTGAGGATTCATTTTGAATTTTAGGTCAATCAGAGCTGTATGCTTGAGTTATGGATGGATCAAGATTCAAGGATAATCAGCTCATATCGATACTTTCGTATCGATCAAAAATGGACAAGGAGAGTATACTTTAGGTTGAAGCTTTCATATCGATGCTTTCATATCGATATAGATGGATGTGGATATGGACAACATACTTTACACCTAGCTTCGGATCGATAGGTTTTCATATCGATGTAATGTGCATTGATTGGATGGATACGGAAAGACATGTCGTTATGCTTCGTATCGATCAAAGGCTGGATCGACATGGAGGAAGCAAGACTTGGATGGATATGAACTTGATGGATACGAACACATGTGCTTCCTAGAGTGGCATCATATCGATGCGAAGGAAGGTGCAAGGGTTGGGAGATGCATTTCGTATCGATCACTTATTGATCGATATGAAGGACATACACGGAGAAGGCTTTGCTGGATGGAAACAAAAGGCAGCAGGCATTCAGGGATCGATACAAAGAACAAATCTCTAGATGGATGCAAAGTATTTAGGGCCATTTTCGTATCGATCTTATTCGTATCAACTGACGCAAAGGAAGCAGTCAGGATGGAGGGTAAGACATGGATCCATGCGTAAAACTCAGATCGATACGAAAGCTGTGGGTATGGGGACCTATGGATACGAATGGATGGATATGGAATTTGATGGATATGATATTATTCATGGATACGAAATCACCAGCCTACTCTAGCAAATTTTTTCTTGGATCGATCACATCTCAAAAACTACACACTGGAATTTCATGAAATTTGGAGAGCAAGGACTTTGCACTATCATCTTTCACCATGATCGATCTCAGCTCGTTTGGAGTGAATCTTGATCGATACGTAATCCATATGGATTTATCGAGGATCGATACCAAACCACTCTAGATCGATCATGTGGACCCATTTGCACGCGAGAAGAGGTATTCTAGGTTTTAGGGTAGATATTTTCAGATTTACACATACAAATAGTGACTCTATGGAAACTATAGTGGGATCTTCTTCTTCTTCTTCTTCTTCTTCTTCTTCTTCTTCTGCTTTTCTAAGTGAAAATCTGCCGTTTTGCTTACTGATTTCAAAGGATTATAACTTTAATCTCATTATAAAAGGAATAAAAGGATCATTTCAAAGTCGATGTAGGCCGGAGGTAACCGAAACACTATAAATCTTGCATTCTTTGCTTTCTCTTTCATTTTAATTTTGCTGTTTCCTTATTTTTATTCTTGCTTTATCTGGATCTAAGATCTGTATTTGAATATCTTGGATCTATGTGCAAACACTAGTGTTTTGGCAACTTTTGGGGTTTGTGACCAATTTTGCCGCAAAGAGTCTCCATTCGTTAACTTCTATACCACTTGATTGCTGCTCCTTGAAAAGTGATAGGAAAAAGTTTACAACAAACCACTATAAATCTTGTATAAGAATCTATATCTTTCGACTGTGAAGCAGCTTCTTCAGTTAGATTACTATTAGTACTCCATATTCTTTCTATATTCCTTTTTTAAACAAAATTCTTTATGCAAATGATCGGAGATGGAAGTTGTCAAAGAGTGGGTGTTTATGACCTCCTTCCATCACCAAAATTTTTAACCAGATTTCTTGCTAACACCCAAATTAATGCAAAGAAAGATAGATAGTCCTTTGGTGAATAGTGGGCGTGATTCCCCTAGGTATTGCTTTTCAATTTTTCTTTATTTATAATGAATTCTTGGACAAGACCTTTCAACGTCATCGAAAGTTATAGATTCTAGGTTAAGTAACCTTCCAACTTTGTTTCCCTGAGTTAGGTTTTAAAAAGATAGGGTTCAATCTTGTCAAAGGCTAAGGTGATAGCTTTCCATTAGTCTAAGTGGAAATCATATACTTTAGGGATATGAAGTAAGTTTTGACTTTGTCGAAAGGTTAGACCACTGAATTTATAGCTTTAAAGGGTTGTAAAAGATGCTTGGTCCAGACATGTTTTCAACCTCATCGCCAAGAACCTTTCGATGAAGTTTAACCTAGAAAATAGGGGTTAAGCCAATAATGATTTTAGTTAACAACAATGCAATTAACAAAGTTCAAGACTTCCCTCTTTAACCAAGAAAAACTTTATTTTATGAAATTCCCAAATCATCACCCAATTAAGGTTACAATGCCTTGTTTAAGAAGCATACAAGTTTCGAATGAGAGAAAAAACCCCCTAAAACATGACCCTTTAGGTCTTATTTATAGATGTGGGCGGAACCCCTTTTGACTCCATGCTCTCGACCGGGTCGGAAGGTCCCCCTTTTATATATAGCTACGAACCATTCGACCTTGTCGAAAGGATTGCCCCTCATATGCCATTATGAACCTTTTGAAATTGTCGAAAGGTTTTTCTTTCTTTATGCTTTCGTGAACCTTTCGACTATGTCGAATGGTATGCCTTTCGTAGACTGTTGTGAACCCTTTGACCTTGATGAATGGTTTGTCTTTACTTGTTATCATGAACCCTTCGACTTTGTCGGAAGGTTTGCACATCATTTGAATGTTGTCGAGAGTTGTGCTTCCCCTTAATGTTGCCGAAAGGTTGTCTTTCATTATTTGCTGACTTCTAAGTGTTGCTTTCTTTATAGAACCTTTTGACATTGTTGAAAGGTTGGTCTTGGATGGTTTTTACCTCCTTATTGTTATCGCTTAATGTTAAACTTCTTGAGATGACCCAACTTCTTAGCCTAAAGTTTTTTTTACATATATATATGCAGTAGTCATTTAATCAAGAAAATATTACACTCTAATTTTCTTCTATCCAGGATCTTTATGCCAATATAAAAATATTGGTTTGCTTAAATCATCTTAAACTTACATATGTGAAGATATATAAATTTTTCTATTTGAATCAGAGTACAAAAATTTGGAAGCAGAAATCTGTTTGGGAATCATTAAGAGGAATAATTCCTACATAGAAATAGTGTTTCTAAAAACCAGGTTCAGGCATACTTAGATTATTGCATAACTATTGGTTTCATGTCTCAAGACTTAGCATTTTGCATGTATTTCCATAATTTTGTTACTGTATGAACTGTGCTTTTGCATGTGCATGTGTGTGCATGTTCCTGTGCATGTGTTTGTCATTGGAAGATTTAAGTGCCCAATTTTTACCTCTTCTTGTTAACAAACATGACTCAAGTCTACCCTATATTTGGGTTGTAAAACTTTATTGAAAATTGAGCTTAAAACTCTTTAGTGCTGGCTTAACCCAGGCTCAATAAAATGGTTATGTTAGCCATATTCAACTTGCACTTATTCTTAAGCAAAATACATGTCATTTTGTTTTCTTTTCAAAGCAACCTAAAACCTTTATTCTGCAAGATTTTTATATCAACTTAAACATATTAGAGTGTAATATTTTCTTGATTAAATGACCACTGCATATATATATATATATATATATATATATATGTAAAAAAAAACTTTAGGCTAAGAAGTTGGGTCATCTCACTTCTCTCTTGCTTTGTTTCTTTTCGAATTTGTCGAAAGGTGCTGCTTGACAGCTTTCGACCTCATCGAAAGGTTTATTGATGCACTTTTTTCTTAAATGTTGATGTGCTGCATAAGTTGACTTGGTCTCTAGCATTTGATGCTATCGAAACATGTCTTCCATTGGCTTCGAGGGAGTCGAAAATCCTAAAATGATTTTGTTGCACATGAACTCCTTGGAAAGCCTCTGCCCTATCCAATTACTAACCTCATGCCCCTATAGCTTCTCTTACTTTAGTGAGATTGGCCATACCCATTCCAAAAGGCTATATATGCTTCCAAAAGGGTTGAATACTTCTCGGCTGGAAGTAAATGAAAGTGAAACTAAAATGTTTTGAATGGTTTGGAGCTAAGTGTAAAGTGTTTGTTGTCCATTATTTTTGAAAGGTAGCATTCGACCTCGTCGAAAGCTCCTTGTTGGAAGATAGGACTAACTAGACCATTTTGATGCTTTCTGATCTTTAACAATGCTCTAGTGTTCCTTCTCTCATGCTTTTACTCCTGAGAATATCTTATGGATAACAATTTTAAATTTCCTTTTCACAAGTAAAAGATGGCTTTATTTCTTCAAATCCCCAATTAATTTAATCATGTAATTAGGGCTATAACTCTTTTGATTAATGAAATATAAGTTTGTAATGGGACAGATCATATCCCCAAATCGTGACTGCTTTGGTATTTGTTGATGCGAGTCAATACCTTTTGACCTTGATGGTTCTAACTTGGTTGAAAGATGGCTGCCAAATGACTTAAGTATCCTTCGTCTTTGTTGAAAGGAAGGGTTGCGCCTCTTTTCTTTGCATTGCCTTGTAAGTGGTTCCAACACTGTTGGTTTGTATTGTTCAATGGTTTCGATGATGTTGGTTCCACATGAGTATATGGTTCTGTTCTGATGTGGAACCGTCCCGGATCACACTAATTTCGACCGGTTCGAAAGGCTTACCATAGCTTTCAAAGGGGTTGTTCTGGACAATGCTTGCTTTATCATAGTTCAAAAAAAAAAAGGCGAAACCTTTGGTGTCGAAAGGTTTAACACATATGTCAGTAGCTATTCTCATTATCTTTGAAAGGTGCTGCGTTGACATAATCGAAATGTCATAATGCATAATAAATAGCCTAGTCGAAAGGTGGCTTTTGAAGGCGGAAAGGCGCTTTCGATTCCTATATCTCTTTCGAAAGGTTTGAACTCGCCGGACCTTTGTTATAGAGACCTTCCGATTCCTTCGAAAATTTTGAAGCTTCCAGTCTTTGAAGGTAGCTTCCCTTCGACTCCTTTGAAAGGTTTAGATATGTAACATGTCGTATCTAGAGGCCAAAAGCTAAGCGCTATAGATGCTATAGTTATCCACGGCATTAACTTCTGGTGACAAAATACAGTAATGTTAATGGTATCCATAATACTAGAAGAAGTTGAATATGAACAAAATCACAAATTTCCAAAAAAACATAAATTTATAGTGATTACATTTCAAATGATATCAATTTCAAGCTACAAAATTCCCCAAAGGTATTCCCAAGCAATGATCAAATATAATTACAACAATACACTAAGAGCATCATATGAAGATGCCCCCTTGGATGATCAAAGTAATACAGACATAATTGTCTTAATACATAGCGGAAGCAATTTTAAAATAGTATCCACAAATTAGCTACCCATCAGCCACCAGCTCACTTTTCAACTTCGCCCACTTTTAAAACATTTTAAATGATTTTTAGAATTTATTTCATATTTTTAAAATGATTACTTTATCAATTTCCAACTTTGGTCATTTAGTGCAAAAACTGAATTATTTGAAAATTGATTTTGTCATATTTCAAAATAAACAACTTGAAATCTTGATTTTATTTTTTTATATGAAAGATATGGATATAAGGATTCAGGAAATTCTTACTTCAAAGAATTTCGAACTATATTCCACTTCGTATGTTCATTTGAACTTTGACGCGAAACCACAAACTACCGTTACGCGACGCGTCAAATTTTAAGCGTATTTCGAGATTCATATCCAAACTTCATCAATACAAGTTTAAACACTTAGGAACCATTTCTAAAGCATATTCAAATATTTTTCAAAGGTATAAATGATTTCATATCATATTTCATTTCTTTTGGAAAGTGATTTTCATGTGATTATATGTTGTGTAAATCTGTGACTTATTTCAATATTTTCGTGTAATAAAAAACATATGAAAATCAATATCATAACCATACATCTAAACAAACTTATCACAACATCACAACCAAATATATACTTATAAATTAGAAGTTTCCACCTTAGTTGCAAATGAACTAACTTTAAAGTGATTATAACTTTTCTAACTTCAATCAGGTGCCCACGAATGTATGTTTTAAGGTTTCTTGGTGGCTTGACTTGACTTGTGGAGATCTTTGGAGCATTGGGCCATGAGTTTCAAGGAGGTTTGGGCTCATCTTGATGGTAAAGGGGGGCATAAGCAATAAGAGGGGGGAGGAGGAGTTTTGAAGTGGTTCGGATAGTGTTTTGTTGATATTTTTCTTTGTTTTATTTTTGGAAATATTTTGGCATTATTTCATTATGGAAAGAAGCCATTAAAGGATGTAAGAGTTCTTAAGAAAGTAGTGACGAAATGGTGCAAAAGTGAAGAAGAAGATGATGGGTATTTTATAGAAAATATTTGAGATTAAAATATAGATTTGTGTTTTTGCTTAAATAACCTTCCTTAAGAATTAAGTAAACTTATTTAATTCAACACTTACCATCCACATCACATCACACTTTCAAAATTCAAGTACTTAAGAGTTAAGTAAAGAATAAGAATGCTTACTCTACTTTATGTCACATATTATGTGACATGTGTTTTGTCTTTTTAGTTTACTTTTGCTAATTACTTTCTAAAATTTTCTAAGTGCGATTATTAAAAGTAACCTTGTTTAGTTAATTGTTAAGTACCTTTATATGTTAACATATGTATTAAATTGTGTACATAAAGGTGCAACAATGTTTTGACAACTTTAAATTGACAAAACTTGATTTTTGACAAAACGTTTTACAGTCACATTTTGACGTTTTAGTTAAACTATTTATTTATGTAAACCAAATTTAAAAATAAATATGTATAATTTTATTTAAAAATATAAATGATCATAAATAAATTAAAATAATTAATTAAGCCATTTAAACTTAATTTTTTGAAATCAGGATTTTGTCACTTTTGTCGATATAAGCAAACGTTACTATTTTTATGTATATTTCTATTTTAAAATCCTATTTAATATTGTTTAAATCATAAAACCTTTTATATTTCATATTTAAAATTACTTTAAATATTATATTTTGAAGTGGTTAAATTTTGGGTCGTTATATTACCATTGCCTCTGACACAGTCGAAACTAGTGCGCATAGTATCAGGTAAATGGTATGTAGTGGATTGGATGTAGGAAAATGGTATAGGGTCGAAATTAGGGGTTTCGAAGGGGTTGAAGCACTACTTTGTTTTTAAATGAAAAATGCACCTACTTGCTTTCGACTAAATAGCTTTCGACTTAGTTATCTTTTGATTAGGTCAAGTGGATTTAAAGGAAATGGTTTTGGTTGGGTTGTGCCAACATTTTTAAAAGAGCTACTTTCGATTAAGTCGAAACCTTTAGCTGCCACTCTCTACCTTTTGACCTAGATGGTTTCGAAAGGGTTGTTTTATTTTGTTTTCCAAAATTTAGCCACTTATCTAATGCTTTCGAAGCGATGATTTTTACACCATCACTTCTTTGCTTATGAAGGGTTTCAAAAAGAATTCTATCGACTTTATTGGGTTTTTAATCCCTTTGCTCTACTTGAAGGCATAATCCAAATGGTTTTGATCGAGACATTTTTCAAAGGGTTTCGAAGTAATAAACTTTGAATGGTTTCAAATGGTTTCCACGTATTTTGAATGGAACCCAAGTGCTTTTGAGAGTTTTGTGTTTACAAAGGTTTGATGCTTTCGAAAGATTTTAAAGGGAGGTTTCGACGGGGTGGTTCCCCAATGGTTTCGAAGAAGTCGAAAGGAAGGTTTTTCTGGTTGTTTCGAAAGGATTTAAAGGAAAGGTTTTCCTAAGGGTTTGAAAGCCAATGTCTAAAGGTATTATAGGAAAGATATGTAAGGTTTTTAATGCTTTCAAAAGGAAGGAATTCCAATGGTTTCATAAGTGTTTGAAAATGGCTTCGAAAGGAAGGTTTTGGCCTTTCGGCCTAGAGTAAATAAATGGTTTTCTTGGTTTAGAAAGAGGTACTTTCAAAGGTTTCGAAAGGGGTACTTTCAATAGATTCGAGAGGGGAACTTTCAAAGATTTAAATGCTTC
This sequence comes from Allium cepa, assembly GCA_030765085.1. Classification (NCBI taxonomy): domain Eukaryota; kingdom Viridiplantae; phylum Streptophyta; class Magnoliopsida; order Asparagales; family Amaryllidaceae; genus Allium; species Allium cepa. The sequence continues at coordinate 703,300,290 of CM060938.1, read as the reverse complement.
CATCAACTAATATTTGGGTAAAGTATATAAACATAGCAAAGGGATTTTGAGTAAAGCATGGAGATTATGTATTTTCCTTGTTTGAGTTTGCTTTAAAGGCTTTACTTCATTTTAAAAAGGTTTTTGAGGAAAATTTTGGTAAGAGATCCTTAAGTAAAATGACTTGGATATTAGAATACCAGATGGGACTAGTATAGGGTCGTGCCCTATATGATTGCTATTAGCCCTAGGTATTTTTTTTCTCAAAAATCCATTGTCTACAGCATTGCAAATCATTATTTTAACTTTTTCTGATTGCATATGATTGTTGTATGTCATATGTTTGGGTTATGTTTATGATTTGGATTAAAAATCATGCAATATGGTTCTATTTTACTCATACAATTTATATCTTATGATAAGTAACTAATATCCTAAACTGAGTTGAGGTAGGTACATATGAAGACCGTTTGGATGCATACGTGGATTTATATGCTTTTGCATGCTTAATACGAGCGAACTCCCTCTGTTATTAATAATAAGGTACATATCACGGATTACATATCACAATTTGATATTTTTCCATTCTGGATGCCTCATCATTGAGATGAGATGTATATTTGATATATATATATTGGGCATATTTGTGTTATATATTATATTGTACAAAATTTTCCGATCGAGCCGCGCAAAGGAGACTCTACCAAAATTTACTGTAAATTCAGGAGTTAGAAATTTTTTTGAAGTTTTAAAAAAAATATAGCTTGTTTCATATATATGTTATGTTTTCCATAAAACCAATATCGGAGTGGCTTGTAGAAGCATATTAATAGTTTTGCAAATAGGATGTTTATGTTTATAAGTTAATTATTTTGAGAAAATATATTGTATGTTAAATTTTGTACTTAACACATTTTCGAGGATGAAAAGTTTTGAGTGGGGGAGTATGTAACGACCAATATTTCCAGCTATTTTAAATTATTGAATTTAAGGAGGTTGTTGGATAAAAACGGTTAAAAATAAAATTTTAATAAATTATTAATGTAATTTATTTAAATATGAATTTGTAAAACTTTGAAATAACTAATTTCGAAGATGGTGACTATAACAAGTATTGAAATAAATTCTATGTATTGGCTGTATTTATAATCAGTAATTGGAGTTGAATAATAAATGTGAATTATTTGGATAGAAATAAAATAATGTTAATAACTAAAATCTATTTGGAATTTAATGATGTATTAATATTGATTTATTGGATAATTAAGTTGTTTAAATTTATGTTGAAATTATGTAAATAATGGAATTTTGGATTTAAAATTTATTTAAATATGAATGAAGATGGTTAACATTTAAAATTGGATTTAAATGTGAATAACTAATAATTGGGAATTTTATATTGTAATTAATGAGTAAAAATAGCCATTCTGGCGACTTTCTTAGATTGCGACGAAACTAGTTTCATCGGGTCCGTAATAATGAGTTATTATCGGATTTCAAGTTCGTAGCGATCGAACTTTAGTTTGGCCATGCAAGCTTGAAATGCATAGAAATAAATATAAGGAACTCGATAAAATAATTTGACTTTGAAAACCTATCTTCCGCCTACAGTCAAAGTAGGCCTTGGGACTAGCTCCATTGCGTTTGGAAGGGGGGTCAAACATTATAAACACCATGCGGCATGCTTCGATTGGAGTTTGGTTTGTTTCAGACCTAACTATATAAATACGACATGCAAAACGAGAAATATTATTATTTTATTCTCAAACCCAAGTCAAAAACATGGCCACCTGTATAATTCCAACAGCCGGAATTCATCCAATTTCTTCCCCTTCGATCTCCTTCATCTTTCATCGAAATTAAAAACTTCTAACATGAAAGTTGTAGATCTCGACGTGCTCTTCACATCCAATGGTCGAATTGTTCTATTTCATCAGATTCGCCAAAATATGGCTTTGAGTGTCACGTGTTCTAATGGGTTTTCGGTGTAAACGGAAGTGGCGGGTTCAGGGGCTTTCGTGGTGGAGGTGGAGTGGACTGTGGCGCTCAAGATGGCCACCTTCGATCATGGTCCGGTCTAGAAAATGTTGAGGCGTGCATGAATTTATGATTTGTGTGGTGATGGGTTTCATTACCTGGAGGGGGAAGGCGGGTTTCGGGCATGAGAGACAGGTGATAATTTTTTTTAATTATGTTATTAGTTGTTAATATTAATTATCATTGTGCCAATTATTGTGTGACTTCTCCATACGAGGTCCGTTTCAGACGAAACAAGAACCGTTCGAATTGTATCGATGAAGGCTACATCATATAGTTTGTTTGGAATTTATTTAAAGCCGAGAAAATTTTCATTTCAAATGAAGTTGAGTGTTTGTACCCTCACAATTGACTAAAATAATTGTTACGTTAGTTAAATTTATATCGTGAAGTGGCTTAACTTTATTGATAGCTGTTTAATAAATTTAATTGGAATTTAAATTGACCTCTGAATTAATTGATAGAATTTGAATTGATAGTTAAATTGAAATAGAATTTAATTTCCCATAAAATACCTAACATTGATAATTATGAAATTGTTGTGACCTTTATTACTGTTTGGATGATTGGTTATGATGGAGCAATTGGTTGATATTTGGATGTTTATTTATTTTGATATATCACGTTATCATCCTGTATATTAATTACAACATATATAACTATAAATTGAATTATTTCAAGTAAATTAAGAAAAAGGTTTAAATGATATACACCTATGACATTTATTTTGGACTGAAATGATATATCCATCCTTGGAAATAAATTGAAATAATTGATTCACTTGGCCATAGGATAGAGAATTGTATATAAACACCGGATTGGTTAAATTAAATGACTTTTAAAAGTTTGATATAAAATTATCTAAATGATTTGGTTTTAATAAATAAAAATCAAATTTATGGAAATCAAATTATTTTCGAACTTGAGCTCGAAATGTTGAAATTTAAATTTGGTAAACAAAATCATTTAAATAATCGAAGTTGAGATTTTTAAGTCAATAATCAAAACATGATATGAATTTTAGAGATTGATTTGTTTTAAAAGATTGGACTTTTATTCGAACTTTAGATATTGCTAGGTAAAAGTGATATTAAATGATATTTCAAAATTGAGCTTGGAATTTAATAATATTTGAAGGTTTGGATTTTTGAATTGGATATTGAAGGAAAATTTGATTTAAGTGTTTTGAATCGATATTTTGGAAATCAAACTCGAAATTGATATATATCGAAATGGTTTAAATTTTGAAGTGGAATCGAAATTAATTTGGAATTGGGATTGAAATTGAATTCAACTTGAAATCAGAATTGAATCGATTAAATCAAAATGGAAATTGGAGTTGATTTGAATTGGGAAATTTGAAATTGAATCGGTTTGACTTTGAAACTATTTTTTTAATGAATTATTTAGTATATTTAGTGTTATTGTCTATATTCTTCAAATATTCAAATTATTTTTATTTTCCAAACTATTATACTATATAAACTATTTTTATAACTCAAACTATTTTCTAGTAAACTATTTTAACTATTTAACTATTTTAAAACTATTTAAATTACTTTCTAAAATTCTAACTGGTCAAAAGGGTGGAATATTTATATTTAAATCTTGGATTTAAATGCAAATTTGGGTTAAAGTGGAGGGATACCTAATTGTAATTCGAATAAAATTTTGAAGTGAAATAGATAATTGAACTGAATTGGCATTTCGAAGTAAAATTTGATTTTTGAAATGAATATGATGATTTCGAAATGTATTTGATTTTTGAAGGGAATATGATGCTTTGAAGTGGATTTGATTTTTGAAGCGAATATGATGATTTCTAAATGGTTTTCATTTTTGAAGCGAATATGATGATTTCAAAATGGATTTTATTTTTAAAGCGAATATGATATTTTGATATCAAGTACGAATTGTTTTCGAAATATAGAAGTACCAACCTGTGTGTAAAACGACGTTTGTTTGTTAAAGAGACCGGGGCCTCTTATTGGCATATTCTCTATCAATATTGGAACCATTTTAACAACTGTGTACGTGGTGGATGATATTCAGAATGTAATGTTTGAATTGGCGAACGTTTTTAGGAATGAAATAAGAGAATGATGATGGATAGCTTTGACACTCGTGTCATAATTAAATTGACTAAAACAGGAGCCTATGTCTAGCCACTGAGGTTGGGTACCTCTGGCGAGGTTGATCCCTCGTATTACTATTGTGATTTGATAATCAATAGTTGCACCTTTTTCGTTTGGATTGATTGTCACGGTCGGCCACGGATGGGTTACGACCAGCCAGAAAGGGTAAACTAGAAGAATCCTACCTTGGGCATTGCCTCACATGCCTTATCATATTATCCTTATATGAGCCCATTACGACATTGGTTTAGTAATGTACCTATAGGGGATTCACCGACTACCGACGTTATTTTGAAGATTACATGCTATAAAATGTGTTACAGGACCTGCATAGATTACATGCTATAAAAATGTGTTAAGGGCGATAAATGTAAAGCCTTAACGCTATTTTGATATTTATTTTACTGATAGACATTATCTATTATAGCGTACACTATTACGTATAGATAGTTTGACGAATCCTTAGTAGATGGAAAATCCCGTAATGTCTCTTAGGTTATTGCACTCATGTTTCATGATATTGATTTGGCTTACATAAGAGTATTTTAGTCCTAACTCGATTATTTTGTCTTTTCACTACGCTCGGGTCAATCCTGAGTTTTTTCAACATATTGAAGATTATTCTCCGTAGGACGAAGATGAAGATTTGGTATATTACTACTACTATTATTCTCTACATCATGCTATTCTACTTTAGTGATTATTTATCCCTATATATATAACTCTGATAAATACTGCATATATTTTAATTAATTGTATAATAAGCAGTTTAATGGAGTGTTTATTTGATTATTATATTTTATCATTTTTGCTGTGAGATTCTATGTTGCTTTATTCTTTTTTTCTTTTTTCTTATTTAACCCCATTTATTATCTATGTTCCGGATTGTTTAAGTTAGACATGTGTGGATTATTGTCAATTTCAACCTTCCGAAATGTGGGTTTTCACAGTTGGTATCAGAGCTTTTGTTTAGCGATAACCTTGGCTTTGTAGGGTTTGACTCATTAAAGATATGGTAGTAATACCCTAGAATGAGTCTGTTAAGTGCATATATATGAGAGAGTGTAGTTGTTAGTGTTAAAATGTTTTATATTGTGTTTACTTATCCGCTAAGTTGTTTATGAATTCTGGTCCATGAGTGGGATGCCGTGTTATCGATAGGGGTTTCTGAACACTTAAACGAGGCAAGTCGACATAATATTGTTTTAAATTGGGTGAATGAAATAATTTTGCCTGAATTATATTATATATATAATGATTATTAATGAATGATAGTTGTTAGGAGATGATAATATTTAATTATCATCCATTTTGGTTGAATTAAAATAAAACGAATACTTAATGAATTTTATTTTATAAAGCATTTGATAATTGAATTGAATCTAATTAAAATAAAAAAATTGGAATAACAATAATGTAAAGCAATGAAAGTGTATTAGTATATTTGAATATAGCATATAAATAGAAGTGATTTTAAAATTTAAGAATTTTAGAATTTAAAATCCTTTTTTTAATTGTTTTCAAGCCTTAAAAGTTAATATTAATATTATTTTAAAGTTTTTTAATCAAAATATATTTTGAAAAGATTTTTGGAAGAAAATAAAAGCATTAAACTCGCTTTCCTTGCTAGAAAATAATTTTTGGGATGACTGCAGCATCGTCAGTATTCGTTTTGGAGTTCTGAGTGAGAACTTCTACCAAAATAAATTTATTTTTGATAAAAACAAGTTTTGATTGTGAAAACATATTTATTTATGTTTTGATAAATATATGAAAATAGTTTTGAACTTATAAATGAAAATGGCATAGATAAAATTAAGTTTATAACCCGTGAATTCAAATAGGAAAGTAAAAATCAAATTTTAAAATTATTGAAAATTTTGGTTAAGAAAATAAAATAAAATTTGAATTTAAAATATCAAGTAAAATAATTAACCAAAAAACGTGAATAAATTGAGTTAATGAAATTAAGTAAACAATATGGGGTTAAACTCAAGAAAATTTAAATAAAATGAATTGTAATTGAAATGAATTAGATAAAATAATAAAATGAAACTTTAAGTGAATCAAGTGTAAAACATATGGGTTTGAGAATATTAAGGTAAAAAAACTTTTAAAATTTGGTTGAATGTGAATGATAAGAAGAAAATACTAAAAAAAGTGTGAAACAAAATGAGTAATGGATTAAATGAAACATATTTCATTTAAATTGAACTAGAAGAACTAGCAAAGTGAATTATTTTCACTTAAGCTATAAAATGAATTAATAAATTAATATAAACTTAAATTTTTAAATGAAATGTAAATTAAGTGTGAAAGAAATAAAATAATATAAATGAGTGTAAGTAAAATTAATATAAGCAATTGAATTTAATATAAATTGGATGTAAATAAATTAAATGCAAATAGAATGAGTTCTAATAAAATTGAACGGTAAATAATTGAATATGAAATAAGTTAAGGGAATAAAATATAAATTGAAGTTTAACTTAAGAAGAGTTGAAAAAAATTGATGGAGATAAAATGAAAAAATTATATGAATTGGAGTTATAAAATAAAAATTTATTTAAGCAAAAATTATTAGGATAAACTTGAGTTAATGAATAAACTAGTTAAGTGAATCAATAATTAATGTGAACTTAAGTTATAAAAGAATTAAAAAAATGAGTTTTTTTTAAAAATGTTTATAACAATTTAAATGGTTTATAAATAAAATTAGTATTAAAATGTTAAGCGTTAATGAAAAAATGGAAGTGAAAAAAATGGATGTCACTTTAAACGAACGTAGAATAATACAATGTGAATTTATTAATGTTGATAGGTGCATGTAAATCAATTGGAAGTAAATAAATTTAATGAAAATCAATTAAACGTGAATCTAGTTGAGTGAAAGTTAATTGAATACAATTAAGTTGAAATGAATCAATTAAATGGTAATAAAAATTGGACGTTAGAATAAATGGTAGTGTATAAATTGAATATTGACATTGAAATGTAAATGGTGACCGTTGGATTAATTTGATGAATATCGATGGTGGAATGGTTTATTTTAGTGCAAATCGTTGTTTTAACTGTTTTTGATTGCATATTATTGTTGTTTGTCATGTGTTTGGGTTGTATTTATGATTTGGATTCAAAATCACGCTATATGGTTCTATTTAACTCATACATGTTTTGTATCTTATGATAATTAAATAATATCCTAAATTGAGTTGAGATGGGTACATACGAAGACCGATTGGATGTATACACATATTTATATTCTTCTACTTGCTTAATACAAGCGAACTTGCTCGTATTATTAATAAAAAGGTATGTATCTCGGATTACAGACCAAAATTTTATTTTTTTTCCCTTCGAGATGCCTCATTCATTGAGATGAGATGTATATTTGATATATTTTGGGTATATTTTTGTTATATATTATATTGTAAAAAAAATTCGATCAAGCCATGCAATTGTGACTCTAATGAAATTTTTCCATAAATCAAGGAGTTAGAAATTTTTTGAAGTTTTATAAAATATTTATAGCTTGTTTTATATATTAGTTATGTTTTCCATAAAACCAAGATCGGAGTGGTGTAGTAGAAGCGTGGTAATAGTTTGCAAATAAGATATTTATGCTTATAAGTTAATTATTTTGGGAAAATATGTTGTATGTTAAATTCTGTACTTAACGCCTTTTAGAGGACAAAAAGTTTTGAGTAGGGAAGTATGTAACGACCTGTATTTCTAAATATTTTAAATTATTGAATTTAATGAGGTCATTGGGTAAAAATGGTTAGAAATGAAAATTTAATAAATCATTAGTGTAATTATTTGAATATGAATTTGAGTAAAACTTTGGAATAACTAATTTCAAAGATGTTGACGATAACAAGTTTGAAATAAATTCTATGTATTGACTGTGTTTATAATCAATAATTGGAGTTGAATATTAAATGTGAATTATTTGGATAGGAAAAAAATAATGTTAATAACTAAAATTTATTTGGAATTTAATGATGTGTTAATATTGATTTATCAAGTTATTAAATTATTTAAATTTATGCTAAAATTATGTAAATAATGGAATGCTAGATTTAATGGGAGTAAAAATGGCATCGAAAATTTATTTAAATTTTATTTAAATATGAATGAAGAAGGTTAACATTCAAATTTAGATTTAAATGTGAATAAAAATTGGAAATTTCATATTTTAATTAACGAGTAAAAAGAGCCATTCTAGAAACTATATCGGATTTCGATAAAACCAGTTTCATCGGACCCGTAATAATAAGTTATTATAGGATTTCAAGTTTTGTAACAATTGAACTTGTCGTTTGGTCGTGCGAGCTTGAAACGCGTAGAAATAAATTTAAGGAATTCAATAAAATAGTTTGATTTTGAAAAGCTATCTTCCGCATATAGTCGAATTAGGTCACGGGACTAGCTCCATTGCATTCAGAATGGGCGTAAAACATTTTGAACTTCAGGCGGCACACTTCAATTGGAGTTCGGTTTGTTTCAGACCTAACTATATAAATATAGCATGCAAAACGAGAAATATTATTATTTTATTATGAAACCGAATTCAAAAAACACGGCTGCCTATTATAATTCCAACGGTCAGAATTCATCCAAATTCATCCCCTCCGATCCCCTTCATCTTTCATTGAAATTAAAAGCTTCCAACACGAAAGTTTAGATCTTGACAAGCTCTTCACATCCCACGGTCGAATTGTTCTATTTCATCATGGATTCACCAAAATATAGATTTAAGTGTTGCGCTTTCTTATTGGTTTTTGGGATAAACAGAGGCAGCCGGTTCGAAGGCATTTGTGGTGGAGGTGGGGTGGACTGAGGCGCTCGAGATGGCCCCCTTCGATCGTGGTCCGGTCGAGAAAATGTTGGGGCGTGCATGAATTTATGATTTGCGTGGTAATAGGTTTCGTTACCTGGAGGGGGGATGTGGGTTTCAGGCAAAAGAGATGGATGGGCTTTTCATTATTATTTTAATTATATTATTAGTTGTTATTATGAATTATCGTTATGCTAATTATTGCGTAACTTCTCCACATGAGGTCCGTTTCGGATGAAACAAGAACCATTGGAATCATACTGACAAAGGCTACATCACTTAGTTGGTTTGGAATTCATTTGAAGCTGAAAAGATTTTCAGTTCAAATAAAGATGAGCGTTTATATTCTCATAATTGATTGAAATAATTGTTATGTTAGTTAAATTTATATCGTGAAGTGACTTAAATTTATTAATAGTTGTTTGATAAATTTAATTGAAATTTCAACTGACATCTAATTTAATTGATAGAATTTGAATTAATAGCTAAATTGAATTAGAATTTAATTGCCCGTAAAATACCTGATATTGATAATTATTATTGTTGTGAATTTTATTGACTGTTTGGATGATGGATGCTATTGGTTGATATTTGGATGTTTATATATTTTGATATATCATGTTGTCATCCTATATATTAATTACCGTATATAAAACTATAAACTGAATTGTTTCGAATAAATTAAGAAATAGGCTGAAATGATATATGCCTATGGCATTTATTTTGGATTGAAATGATATATATGCATCCCTGGAATTAAATTGAAATAATGGATTCACTTGGACATGGGATAGAGAGTTATATGCGGACACCGAATAGATTAAATTAAATGATTTTTAAAATTTTGATTTGAAATTATTAAATGATTTGGTTTTAAGAAATAAAATTTGAGATTACGAAAATCGAATTATTTTCGAACCGGAGCTCTAAATGTTGAAATTAAAATTTGGTAACAATATTGTTTAACTAATCGAAGTTGAGATTCTTAAGTCAATAATCGAAATATGATATGAATTTCAAAAATTGATTCATTTTAAAAGATTGGACTTCTATTTGAACATTAGATATTGCTAAGTAAAAGTGATATTAAATGATATATCGAAATTGAGCTTGGAATTTAATAATATTTGAAGGTTTGGATTTTTAAATTGGATATTAAAGGAAAATTTGATTTTAGTGTTTTGAATCGATATTTTGAAAATCAAACTCGAAATTGATATAAATCAAAATGGTTTAAATTTGGAATTGAAATCGAAATTAATTTGGAATAGGAACTGAAATTAATTTGGAACTGAAATTGAATTCAACTTGAAATCGGAATTTAATCGATCAAATCGAATTGGAAATTAAAATTAATTTCAATTGGGAAATTTGAAATTGAATCAGTTTAACTTTAAAAATATTTTTTTAAATGAATTACTTAGTATAAACGGTTTAGAAATTTATATTCTTTAAATATTCAAATTATTTTGAATTTCCAAACTATTGTACTATATAAACAGTTTTTATTACTCAAACTATTTTCTCTTAAACTATTTTAACTATTTAACTATTTTAAAACTATTTAGACTATTTTCTAAAATTCAAACTAGTCAAAAGGATGGAATGTTTATATTTAAATCTTGGATTTAAATGCAAATTGGGTTAAAGTGGAGTTATAACCTAAACTGCAATTCGAATCAAATTTTGAAGTGAAATAGATACGTCGAACTGAATTGACATTTTAAAGTAAAATTTGATTTTTGAAGCGAATATGATGATTTTGAAATGGATTTGATTTTGAAGCGAATATGATGATTTTGAAATGGTTTTATTTTTGAAGGGAATATGACGATTTTGAAATAGATTTGATTTTTGAGGAGAATATGATATTTTGATATCAAGTACGAATTGTTTTCGAAACGTAAAAGTACCAACCGGTGTGTAAAATGACGTTTGTTTGTCAAAAAGAGACCGAGGCCTCTTATTGGCATACTCTCTGTCGACATTGGAACCACAGTAACAACTGTGTGTGCGATGGATGATATTCAGAATGTAGTGGTTGAATTGGAGAACGTTTACCAGAATGAAGTAAGAGAACGATGATGGATAGCTTTGAGACTTATGTCATAATTAAAATGACTAAAACATGAGCCTATCTCTAGCTATTGAGATTAGCTACCTCCAGCGATGTTGATCCCTTATTTTACTATTATGATTTTGTATTCTATTGGTGCACCTTTTTCATTCGGATTGATTATCACAGTCGGCTATGGATTGATTACGACCAGCCAGAAAGGGTAACTGGTAGAATCCTACCTTGGGCATTGCCTCACATGCCTTATCATATTTATCCTTATACGAGACCATTACGACTTGGTTTAGTATACCTATAGGGGACTCACTAGATACCGACGTTACTGGTTGTATTATAGGACATGCATAGACTACATGCTATAAAAATGTGTTAAATGGGATAAACGTACCGTCTTAACGCTATTTTGATATTTATTTTACTGATAGGCATTATTTATTATAGGTACAATATTACAAATAGATAGTTTGACGGATCCTTAGGAGATGGAAAATCTTGTAACATCACTTAGGTTATTGCACTCATATTTCGTGATATTGATTTGACTTACATAAGTGTATTTTAGTCCTGACTCAAGTGTTTTGTCTTTTCATTATGCTCGGGTCAATCCTAAGTTCTTTCAGCATATTTTAGATTATTCTCTAGAGGACGAAGACCAAGATTTGGTATATTACTACTATTATTATTCTCTACATCATGTTATTTTGTTGTAGTGAATTTTTATCCTTGTATATATATAACTCTGATAAATGCTGTATAGATTTTATCGTTTATTTGATTATTATATTTTATCGTTTCCACTATGAGATTCTGTGTTGTTTTCTTCTTCTTTTCTTATTTAACCTCATTGATTATCTATGTTCTAGATTGTTTAAGTAGGACATGTGTGGATTATTATCGATTTAAACCTTCCAAAATGTGGGTTATCACATGACTACAGCATCTGTAGTGCTTAGCTTTTGGCCTCTGGATACAAGATGTTACAAAAGCAAAGCATAAAACCTCAGGTCGGACAACAATATGGTGTAACCGATAAACAATCTCAAAGTACTATTAAAGTCATATAGTATACGAAACAGAGGGTCTATGAACCATACTTGACCTATCCTTAAAACCAAAGTGTCAGCATATCACCTCAATAGTATGCTACTCTACAACATCATAAAGGGGCACTCCATACTAAGTAAATTATCGGGGTGTCTAGGTATCCATATCCATATTACCTAAATCATGTGACATCCCTGGAGTGATAGACGGCTTGTGAAGCAACCATAACAAACATAACATCCATCAAACGATACCAACTATCACTCATTGTACTCTGGATGTATGATAACACGTATGCCCCCATGTCAGGAACAAATGGAAAATTTCGCTTTTTAGTTTTACTCTCATATCACGTAGCTTAAAGCTAGACATGTGTCTCTTAGCCCAAACCTAGACGCTAGACCTAAAGTGACCAGCCCTACGTATGCAGATCCCTACATGATCCGTGGGCATCCCCACTTATAATACCTCTACTTCAAGCGTAATATAAACCACTTTGAGTTATAAACGATCCCTTAGCACAATCACATCCATTTGACCCCTCCTTTTTGCTCAATTCAAATCCAAGCCCTTCTTGCTCAATCCAGTTTCCATTATCTAGGAACACTCATGTTCCCATTCATAGCTCCCTCCAATATCAAGCCGCTTCGGTGCTTACTCACACCATGAGTCATAAACCGAAGATACAAAGTTTTTATCATGCTGTTAAATCGCTACCTACCCCTAACACGAACGAGCCAACACCTCTAGCATGATCTGCAGAGTCTTGAAATTATTAACCTTGGAACCTAACTCCATACACCATTGAGTTGTTGATAGAAGTACTAAAATTATCATATTGAAGCATCACATCATTGCCTCATCATTGAAATCATTCACCATGAAGCAATAACATCAAGATCCTAAGTCGGTTTCAAGAACAAACCATCACATCATGCACCTAAAATTTTCCTCACCATCCATTCCAAAGATCAGCCAAATCGGCCGTCATCGAAAGTGATAGGCACTGACCACTCTATAATAGTCCATAACAACCACTTTGGTTGGGTACTTAACCAAATATGGATAAGTACAAACCAAATGATAACGTGTGGCATCCACCTTAAAGTCCAAATCCCATCCAAATCCATCGTCTTCCTTCTTCAGATTAGTCGACACGTATACTAATCCTCTTCTACAAATTATCTCGTTCGTTGGGTTTTTGATCAAGGTTCGTGAAACCCCAACGCACTGGATATTTACCTAAAATTCGATCTTCACAAAATCGGTATTTTCCACAAAAAACAAAAAAACAAGCAAATATGCAATCAAAAAGCATACAAACACCAAACATTGTACATGGACAACATGTATAATGTGTTTATATCAACCAATAGGGGAATTCATATCAAAAATAGTGCAAATCTAGTATTTCCTCAAAAATAACACGTAAATGGGAAAAATGCGATATCCAATATAAAACCATTTTAAAATGCTTTTATTTTCTTTTATAACAATGAAGTAAGTGTTTAAGTAAAATAAAATCACATTTTAAAGTTAAAAAACATTTCAAAACATCATTTTGATACTTTATTTACTATCATAGTATGGTTAGAGATAATATGTGACGACCTAGGATTTTGGACATTTGAAATCGAAATATTTAATTGATTTTAAATGTTTGGGAGTTGATTCAAACTTGAATTTCAAAATTAACTATGAATTTGGCAATTTAATTATTGAATTTAATTTATTGAAGTTGGATAAAAATTTGAATCTTCAAGCTCTAAGTTGATTAAAAATATTTTCTAAGGCTTAGAAAATTTATATTGATGATACTGAAGATAATGGAAGCTTCAGAATTTAATTTGGAAATGCTTTTTTAGTTTGAATTTATATTGTTTAAATCGATATTTAAAAATAGCCTTTCGAGGCACAGTCTCGAAATTCGACGAAACCAGCTCCATTGGATCCGCAATAGTTAGTTATTATCGGATTTCAATTTTCGTGGCGATCGGAGTTGTCGTTTTAACCCTGGAAGCTCAAAACGCGTAGAAACTATTTTAATCGATTTAATTTAAAATTGATCGTTTACTTCCGTAACTTGCATATGATCGAATTAGCCTTCGAAACATGTTCCATTGTGTTCAGAATGCGGATAAAACCTTATAAACACCTGGCAGCATACCTCAATAGGGTTTCAGAATTTTGAGATATGTTAAACGAGATATTTTGGAATTAAATAAAATTATAAATTCCTAAGTCAAACCCTATTACATCCCATCAACCAACCTAGGAAACGTGCTCGAGATGCTTGCTTCCTTTCTTTTCTTTCAGTCTGACATTTCCCCTTTCACTTTGTTAAATCACGTAGTACTCTTTTTTCCTTTCCTCAATTCGAAATCATTTGCAAACAAAGAAAATAATGGTCGCAACTAAATCGTGAAAACCCAGATCTAAGAAATGCCGATATCCTTCTTCCCTTCTCCTTCAAAATTCTTCTCCCTCCTCCCTTTTAAGTAACAGCCGAAGCTTTCCAATTCGATTCCATTACTTCCCTTCTGTTTCAGGCGAAAAAAAATGATAAGAAAATAAAAACTTTAAAATCCAAGCCCTCCAGAACGAAATTGGAAGGAGCTCAAATTCGATGGGCGTGCTCCTACCATCTGCAGCCAAATCGATGTCGATCGAGACATCGGCATAGTCCCTTGACGCGCGTGAAGTGGAGGTGCTCGAACTTGGTGGCTCAAGAGAGGAGTAGTTGGCGACTGCGACTGGACAGAGGAGGGGCGAATCCAGTTTTGGGATAGGAGCGCACTCGCACGCGGCAGTGTCGTTCATGGAAGTGGGTCATGGAAGTAGGTCGCGCTCGCCCTCGTGGGGAAGCTTGAGTGACGGAGTCGAGGCCGAGAGTTAAGGGGGAAGAAGGGGTTCGAACAGCTGGCATAATTTATTTACTCTGATTAATATGTGTATGTTGATATGAATAGACAGAAAAAATGAATAAATAAAAATTTACAGCATGGTATTTTCTTTTATTTAAAATTTTATATGCGTATATATGCATATTACAAAGAATATATATATATATATAACTGTTTATTTATTTTGGGATTATATACATATAACAATTTTATACATATACATATACATTGATGTGTCGAAGTTGGGCAGCAATATATATATATATATATATATAAGCTTTGAAAAATGTATGTTGGTGATTAACTTGTTTACTAACATACTTAAATTATCTTAGTTACTAAAGATTTTCTAAAAGGAAAATTAGTTTAAAATCAAATTATTGGTTTAAAACCAAATGATTAGTTTAAATTAAATTATTGGTCAATTTAATTTATTTATTGGTAAATTATTGATAGATTGTCTCAAATGTTAATAAATCATATAAATGTTACACAAGGTCTAAAGTGAAGAAATAATCTGGATGAAAATGGATTGCATGCAAGGCAAAGGTGAGATCTTCTCACTCAAATTATAATAATTGAAAATTTCAATTATTGATTGATTGTTGAATTGTGATAGTTAAATTTAAATTATTGATTGTGTGCTTGGATGATAATTTATTATCAGTTGTATTGAAATAGACCCTATACGCCGCATAATAACGGATGATATTATATGTAAACCCATATACCGCAATATTCCACCTCAAAGTGGAATTGGTATTATATATGTATTTGGAGTTGATTTCCCGCATTATATAGCGGATGATATTATTTAATCCCATATACCGCGATATTCCACCTCGAAGTGGAATGGGTATTTAATTGTTGTGCTAACGTCTGTGGATGTAGGGAAATAGGTTGGATGGATCCAACTGGATTCCTCAAATATTTGAATTTGTTTCATATGTTGTGGGTCAATTTTTTTAAAATCGGTGTGTGATTTTATCTGTGATTGAAATCGTTGAAGGTTATAGTTTAGCCGAATATATTTTTGGTATCGTATAATACCAGAAATAAATAAAGTTTGATTTTTGAAATTGAAGTAGAAAGTTTATAGTAAAAATTAAATTTTGGAAATTGGGAGAATTTAAAAGAAGTGATTTAAAAGGATAAAGATTGATTTTTGTAATCTTATTAATAAAATTCCAAAATATGAGAAAAAGTTTTATTAAATAGATTTCGAGTGATATTATTCAAAAGCTGAAGAATTTATTTAAAAATACGGATTTTAAATGGTTTGGGAGGAATAGAATAATTTATTTTAAACGGAAATAAATTTAGAAATAAATTTGAAAATTGATTTGGTATTTGAAAGTAAATCTTTGGGAAATCAATCTGAAAATTGATTTGGTGTTTAAAATTAATCTTTGGGGAAAATTGATTTGGAAATTAATCTGGTGTTTGGAAATAAATTTAGAAATCAATTTAGAATTTAATTCGGTGCTGAAAATGAATATTTGGAAATCGATTTGAAAATCGTATATCAATGGATATTTAGAAGTTTAAATTCACAATCGGAATTTATAAAGGAAAGGGGAATTTTTTTTAAAATTAAACATTTGGTTATTTTTAAAAGTGTGAAAGGAATTTACGGACTCGGAACGTAAATTTAAAATAAATCAAGAAAGATTTGTTAATTGATTTGAATGAACCATTTTGAAATGGAAAATGTATTTTTCTTGGAAAGCTGTGTATGATTTCGAAGTAGCCTATAAATATAAACTGAATTTTTTTAAGGATGGTTTTAGAAAGGATACTTTGGATAAATTGTTTTCTTAACTGGTTTTAAATCGTTAAAGTATGGATTTATTTAATTACTCATAGAAGGGATTATTTTAAAGATTAAAATTGATATTTGTTTTAGGAAACGATTATTTAAATAGTTATACCTTATCTACTAATTTTATTTTAAAATTAGTTGGGACTTAAAATCTTATGTGTGATAAATAGTATAATGTTTTCATAATCAATATTTTAAGGAAGTGCTTAAGATGGTTTTATTTTAAATGTTCCAAGAATATTTTGGATAAGTGTTTTGAATTATTTTAACTCGGCAGATTTCCAGTGGAAATGAATAAATATTTGGAAATATATTCCGCGTAAGTGAAATGATTTGAAATTTGTTTTCAAAGGATTGAAATATGGAAATTGATTTGAAATTTGATTTCAAAGTGTTGAAGTGTTAAAATTATATCTTGCGAAGATATTTTGATAATAATAATTGGGGATAAATTATTTGAAATTTAGCGATTGTTGTGAGTGATGATTAATAGTTAAATAACCGACTATTAATATTGGCCTTTTTAATGGCATTTGAATTTCAATGCGACTGAGGTTCAGATTCCAAGTGGATATCCGAAAGCCACATCGAACCTTTGTGATTGTGATGGATCTTTTATTTAAAAGATCAAAGTGAAAATTATTGTGATTTGTTGAAATCTGAATATAACACTTATATTTTTTTTAAATAAATGCTCGTTATTCGGATTAGCCGGGAGAGGACTTTGTGTCATATAACCCATTCCGAATAGTGATTCGACGAAATTAATGGCATTTGAAGACAGTGGTGAAGACCGGGTGTCTTGAAAAATGATAGGATAACCTATCGAATGTCTCTGCACCGAGTTGCTACGGCATAGAGATCTCCACATGTGATGGGGAGTCCGATCGGAATTGTGGATACCCGGATTTGCAAGGCTTCTTCCTTTATTGGACGAGGTGCCTTCGGTTCTGTTTGGACCCGGAACAGACTTGTACGGTTGTATGTTTGACACTACATTTTGAGATATAAAGCAGATTTCCTTCAAATACATATCTGTTGGTGGCGGAGAATTTATTCTCTTAGCTTAACACCCTTCTCTGAGACGTACGAGCTCAGAGGTTATTTAGTTGAAGGTTATCGGCGATATACTCCCAATTTGGTAGTGTGGCATGCTAAGTGCTGCTGTGTGTTGATGGTCATCTGTTGATCATTTGTGATCAAAGCATGGATTTCATGTAAAGTGTAGCTTTGTGGACGAGACCTCATCGGACCTCACACCTCGGAAATGGTCGAAACAGGAAAGTTGCGGCAAGGTTATGAGGGTCGCGCCCTTTAGGGTATGTCATTTCCTTCTGGAAAAGGGTGGTATCATGGTATAGAGCCCAGATACTTGACCCATGTGGTTGCTGCAAATCTATTGCACTTTGTGGTTGTTTCTTTGTGGTTGAGGATCCTTGAATAATGGTCGCAAACGACCGGGGAATGGCATACTCGAGTAGTAGTTACCTAGTTACAGAGGTAACTCGGCCTTGTGTTGGCAGAGATCTGGGTAGGTTCTCGGGACGTCCCTCCAGAGGCGTACCCATGTGGCAGTAGGAAGTTCCTTAGCCCGACCATTTGTTGGAAATCCAAACTCCAATACGCGCCTTATACGGTTTTAGTTGTATAACCTGCCATTTACTTATGGCGGTCACCACTGTTTAGATGGTAGCTATAGTAAGCATAATTCGGAATGTCTATGCTGGCTAACATTAATATTATACTTTCAAAATGTTTTCTGACTATGCACTAATAATGATATCTAAAGGATTTTGCGTATTAAGCATGACTATCATAAGGAGAAATCTCCTCCAATTCCGCGTTTGCATTGTGTGTGTGGCGGGAGCCTTTATGGTAGTTTTATTTTCCAAAAGCATATCGGATTTATTTTTATTTTCTTTGTGAAAATAACTGTTTTTAAGATCTCACACCAGTCTCATGACTGATCTGGAGTTTATTGTTTCCTTTCTAAACTCTGGGTACCCATAATTTTCCACACGGGCAGCCTAGAGTCAGGTTGTCAATTATTCTGGAGCGAAGTCAAGAAGTTGCTGTGGAGATCAGAAGTTGAAGCTGGATGGCGAGGCATATCACTTATATATGTAATACTTCTTTTCCGCTATTTGTTGTTGTAAACTCTGATAATGTAATGTGATGTGATGTAACAACTAATATAGTTCTTTGTTTTAAAGATATTCATTTATCTATTATATTTGTTCCGCTGCGAAATGTGAGATTCTGTTATTGTTTCATTTTCTTCTTCTTCTTCTTCGACCTCTTTCTTCTTTAAACCCGAAGGCTCGTACATTTGTTCCACTTTGGGCTGCATTGTTGTGGGATTTTGCCAGCTTAAAAGGGGTGCGGATTAGCGAGCCTTTATAGTGGTATTAGAGCATTTGGTTAAGAGATAGCCTTGGCTCTGTTGGGTGTTACTCATTAGAGATAGAGTCAGTAGTACTCTAGAATGAGTTGAGAGTATTAATTGATATGAGCGCGTATTTGTTAGTGAATACAATATTGTTTTATGTTGTGATGATTGGTTTGTTGAGTGGTATATGGATTCTGGTCGGTATGATTTGTACAACTCTATCGATAGGGATCTCTGAACACTCGTACGGAACAATTCGACACGATGTTGTTTAAAAATAGGTTAAATGAAATATATTACCAAAATTACTTTTGTATATGAAAAGAAAATCATTTTCCGTAAATTATTATAGTATATGGTTACTTGTTTGTTAGGAATTGATAATATTAATTTATTATCATTGATTATTGAATAAGAAGTTGAAATCATAACTTAAAGCCAAGGAAATAAAACCACATACAAATGGAATTTGAGAATATAAATTGTAAACGTGATTTGTAATTTGAAATGGAATTCCAGAGAAGTATTTGGAAACGTTTTGAAAAGAATTTGAAAATTTTGGAGACTTGGAAAGTTTAAATCCCTTTTGATTTTGAGGACGATTTTCAAAAGTTTTGGAAAAGTGTTTTGAAGGGATGAAAGCTCTAAACTCTTTTAGGTCGCTGGAAAATAACTTCGGTGATGACTGCAGCATCATCGATGTTCATTTTCGAGTTTCCAAAAGATAAATTGCCGCAAAATTATTTAAAATTTGAGTCAAATAAAATGATGATATGGATTCAAAATGAAATTGAAATGCAAGAAAATGAAACTGAATGTTGAAATTTATTTTTATTTGTAAGTAAATAGAACTAGAATTGGAATTGAATTTGATTTGTAAAGCAAAGTATTAAAATAAAATTAGTAAGTGAAATTAATTGAAAAATGACCAAATAGATATGGTTTGGAATGAATTGAATTCAATAATTATAAATGAAAGGTGAATTAAATTCATATGGAATTTGAAATCCAGTTTAAATACAAGTGGTTGTAAACCAAAATGGTGAATTGAAATTGAATTGTGTTTGGGAATGAACAAAAGAATAAAACTGGAATTGAAAGCCAATTTGAATTGTTTGAGATAAAATGAGTTGGAATTTGTAATGAATTGGTAAAAGAAAAAAATTTAAAATAATGATATGAATCAGTTGTGAATACAAGATAGTTGATAAAATTCAATATTCAGAAGGTAAACTGAATCTAAATTGAATTGAAATTGATAATTGAATTCAAATGAAATTGAAAATGTAAGATTGAAATAAGATGGATATATAACTTCAATAGTGAAGTAAAAATGGTATAAGAAGTATATATTGAAAATTTTGCAAACAAATGTGCAAAATGATTTTTAAATGTAGAAACTTTGATGTAGCCCAGGCTAGAAGGATGAGACGTACACGAGTTAAGGGAGCTTCGGGTTTAAGCCTTAAGTCGTTCACGAGTCAACCAGGAAAGGCGCGACCTAAGGAAGGACTTTTGGGTCGTCCACGACTCAATGAGGGTCGTCCACAACTCAATGAGACACGGGAAGAAAAGCTGCGAGCTAACAAAGAGTTAAGTTGTTCGAGTTTGATGAGTCGTATACGACTGAACGACTCATCTATAAGTCGTCCACGAATTATTATGAAGCAGGGGAAAGTTCCAGTTATCAGAAGCTTTGAGTCGGAGGCGGGTCACGACTCAGTTAAGTCGTTGAGGTGATATGCACAGGAAGATTAAGGGCTTGAGTCAGCATGCGCTTAAATCGGTCATATGAGCAGGTGTTGGTTGTTAAGTCGCAAGTCTTTGAGTCGTGGATATGTTGAGTCGTAGCATTTTTAAGTCGTCTGTGTTATTTATATGTATTCTGTTAAGTCGTAAGTCGCTGATTCTGTTAGGTCATATATCGTGATAATGAGTTGTAATGTTGAACCGTGTAATGTTAGGTCGCGACATATTGTTAAGTCGCATACCTGTGTTGTGTGAATCTGTTAAGTCACGAATGCATGTATGTGTTGTAATTCTCCTAAGTCGTGAGGCGTGAGTCTGTTGAGTCGTAAGTCGCATACGACTTAAGGCCGGGTTTGGGAAAACTATAAATAGGGAGTGTGTTGTACATTTTTGGTGGTTGATTTTTGAATAAAATTTCTTGTTGATTGCTGTGTGCTTTCATCTTAAATTGGTAGTTGAGTGTAATCTCCTATCTCCACTTTCGGTTATTCGAGTGCGCTCGAATCAACGATTGTTGAAGCCGATTCGCAGAATCGGGTGCGCTTGATCAACGCTTGAAGAATTGAAGATCTTCTTTCACGGTATCGTGCGCGATCAACGTGTTAGAGATAGCTAGAATTCGGTATCTTCGGATCAACGAATTTGGGCCTTTTGGTATTCATCAGTCCACCGATTGCTACTTTCATCGTTATATCGATTTTCTGTTAATCCGCTGCGTCAGTTTTGGTATCGGAGCTAGACTTAGCCAATCATAGCTAAGCCGAGACTTGGAGCCAATTTTTTTGAAGTTGAAGTTTGAAGTTGGAGTTCATCGTGTTCATCTTGAATTTGCAACAAGATTGAAGAGTTTGATCCATCTCATTTTGGATCTAGAGTTTGAGAAGTGTTTGAATTTGAAGTTGCTTGGAAACCTTGAGCCGAGCCAAGTTAAGCCGTGAATTATTGAAGCCGAGTTAACTTGTTGTCGAGTTAAGGAATTGAGCCGTGAAAAGCAAGCCGAGACAAGGAGTTTGTGCGAGCTAGTGGTGTTAAGCCGTGCATTGTTTGGCTTGTGTTGGAGATTTTTGAAGATCTGTTGAAATATTTGAGAAGTTTTGAAGAGTTTGTGAAGATTTTCAATCATGCCACCTAGGAGAGCTAATCGTCATCAAAACGTTGAAGCTTTGTATAGAAGAGAAGAAGCCGAGCTTATGGAACAACGTATTAATGAGAAATTTGATGAAGGTATTGGAAAGTTAGAGAAGTTGATGAATGATTTGAATCAAACTCAAACGAGGAGATCGCCAAACTCGAACCATGGAGGAAACCGAGTTTCGCCATCGGTTACGGAAGCGAGGAGGGTATCACCGCAATCTTTTAGAGAGAGAAGAGAAACATCAATTTCATCACGGAGAGATCATCATGACTATGGACATGAAGAGAGAAGAAGTCAACATGAATTTGACAATGAGGCGTATAGAGATGAAGAGAGACATAATCGAAGAAACATGCATGAACGAAGGGATGACAATGGTCGAGATCGATATAGATGTACATTTGATTTTGATGAAGTGGGTGATGGAGCTAGCATTCATTATCGAGATCGAGACCAAGTTCGAAATTCTTATCGGGATGTTGAAGATGATCGTCGATGGGAGTCGGGAATGAAGATGGAAATTCCAGAGTTTAAGGGTGGAATGGTAGCAGAAGAATTTCTTGATTGGTTATCTAATGTTGAAGAGATCTTTGATTTCAAGGAGGTTCCGGAAAATCATCGAGTGAAGTTGGTTGCTACTAGGTTGAGGGGGAGAGCTTTGGCATGGTGGCAGCAAACTAAACTTACAAGGAAGAGAATGGGAAAGTCAAAGATTGAATCATGGGAGAAGATGAAGAAGTTGATGAGAGCTACTTTCTTACCATATAACTATCAATCACTTATGTATCAGAGGTTGCAGAATCTGAGGCAAGGGACGAAGTCTGTTAGTGATTATGCTGATGAATTTTACCAACACATTGTCAGGAATGATATTATGGAAACGGAAGAACAGCTAACTGCTAGATTCATTGGGGGATTGAGAATGCAGATCCAGGATATGGTTAATATGTTTGATCCTAGGTCAGTGGCAGAGGCACATCAGAAAGCGTTGGCTTGGGAGAAGCAGGGAAGGCGTGGAGGTGGTGTGTTTACTAATTCCAATAATCACGTGAAGGGTGTTAGTGGGAGTTCTAATGTTCCAAAACCTGTCAGTAAGCCACTGGTGAAGGAGGCTGAGAAGGCAAAGGTTAGCAGTGATTTCAAATGTTACAATTGCCAGGAGTTGGGTCATAAAAGCAATGAATGTCCGGAGCCAAAGAAGAGAACCATGGTTGCAGAAGTTGAGGAGAATGATGGTGAGGAGGCAGAATGTTCAAGTATACCTTATGTTGAGGAGGAAGAAGAATTGTCTGGAGATGAAGGTTGTAATCTTATGATGAGGAGATCTTGTCTTACACCAAAGCAAGAAGAGGATTCTAGTTGGTTGAGAAGCAATATTTTCCAGTCGACATGCACTATTTTGGGGAAAGTTTGCAAGTTCATTATTGATGCTGGAAGCTGTGACAATATTATCTCTACAGAAGCAGTAAGGAAGTTGAACTTGAAAACTGAGAAGCATCCTAAACCATACAAGCTAGCGTGGTTAAGGAAGGGAGGTGAAGTGAAGGTGTGTCGAAGGGCTTGTGTGAATTTTTCTATTGGGAAGAAGTATAAAGACGAAATTTGGTGTGACGTTGTAGACATGGATGTGTGTCATCTGTTGTTGGGCAGACCATGGCAGTTCGATAGAGCAGTACAACATGATGGTCGTGCTAATAGCTGTAGTTTCATGTTTGAAGGTACTAAAATCACTTTGGTTCCCAAGAAGCAACAACAGAAGGAGAGCAAGCTAGAGGAGATTGAGGAATTGAAAACTCTGTTGACTTTGAAGGAGTTTGTTAAGGAAGTTGAAGATGAGCCTGAAGTCTATTTGTTGATTGGACGAGAGAGTCATGAAGAGGTTGAGATTCCAGAAGAAGCAAAGCCAGCTTTGAAAGAATTTGAAGGTGTATTTCCAGAGGAGTTGCCGAAGGAGTTACCACCACTAAGAGACATTCAACATCAAATTAATCTTGTTCCGGGAGCAGTGTTACCACATCGACCACATTATCGAATGAGTCCGAAGGAACATGAGGAGTTACGAAGGCAAGTAGAGGAATTGTTAGAACAGGGACGTGTTCAGGAAAGCTTGAGTCCTTGTGCCGTACCAGCTTTGTTGGTGCCGAAGAAGGATGGAACATGGAGAATGTGTACCGATAGTAGAGCTTTGAACAAGATTACTGTTCGTTACAGGTTTCCTATGCCAAGGTTGGATGACTTGCTAGATCAGTTAAGTGGGGCTACTATCTTTTCGAAGATTGATTTGAAGAGTGGTTATCATCAGATTCGAATTAGACCGGGAGACGAATGGAAGACCGCATTCAAGACGAGAGAAGGTTTATATGAGTGGTTGGTTATGCCGTTTGGTCTATCAAATGCACCGAGTACATTTATGAGGGTGATGAATCAAATTTTCAGACCGTACATTGGGAAGTTTGTTGTAGTTTACTTTGATGATATTCTGATTTATAGTGCGAGCACAGAGGAAAATGTAGAGCATTTGAGAAAAGTGTTAATTATTCTTCGTGAGGAACAATTTTATGCAGCTACAAAGAAATGTGTGTTCATGACGAGAAGTGTGTTATTTTTGGGATACGTTGTATCTGAGAAGGGAATCCAGGTGGACCAAAGTAAAGTTGAAGCTATTAGAAATTGGCCGCAGCCGAGAACCATCACTGAAGTTAGAAGTTTTCATGGATTGGCATCATTCTACCGAAGGTTTATTCCACACTTCAGTAGCGTGATGGCACCGGTTACTGATTGTATGAAAGGGAAGCAGTTTTCTTGGTCGGAGGAAGCGGGGGTTGCTTTCGAACGAATCAAAGAACTTTTGATGACAGCACCAATTCTTGTATTACCAGATTTTTAGTTGTTTGAGCTACACACTGATGCATCAAAGGTTGGGATTGGAGGAGTGTTGAGTCAGAGTGGGAGGTCAGTTGCTTATTTCAGTGAGAAGTTGTCAGGGGCAAAGATGAGATATAGTACCTACGATGTCGAGTTTTATGCTGTTGTGCAAGCTGTTAAACATTGGAGGCATTATCTATTTCAGAAAGAGTTTGTTCTTTACACTGATCATGAAGCATTGAAGCATTTGCAGGGGCAGGATAAAATTTTAGCGAGACATGCATCATGGATCGCTTATTTACAGCAGTTTACTTTTGTGGTCAAACATAAGTCAGGGGTGACGAACCGTGTGGCTGATGCTTTGAGTAGGAGAAGTCATTTGTTGACAACATTGAAGGTTGTAGTGACGGGATTTGAATTATTGCCAGAATTGTTTGAGGAGGATCCTTACTTTGCAAGGTTTGTTGAGAAAGTTAAGGGTGGAGATACTGATGAATTTATGTTGGTGGATGGATTCTTGTTTAAACGAAATCGGTTATGTATTCCTGAGAGCAGTTTGAGAATGAAGATTATCAAAGAGTTGCACGAAGAAGGCCATGTGGGCCATGATCGTACATTACATTTGATTTCTCAATCTTACTTTTGGCCGTCAATGAGGAAAGAAGATGAAAGGTTTGTGGAGAGGTGTCATATTTGTCAGGTTTCGAAAGGAACAGCGACAAATGCGGGATTGTATATGCCATTACCTGTACCGTCTAAACCATGGGTTGATATCAGCATGGATTTCATTTTGGGTTTGCCTAGAACTTAAAGGGGGAATGATTCTATATTTGTTGTGGTGGACAGGTTTTCGAAAATGGCGCATTTTATTGCTTGCAAAAAGACAGCGGATGCAGTTCGTGTGGCACAATTATTCTTTAAAGAAATCTATCGTTTACATGGGTTGCCGGAGTCTATTGTTTCAGACAGGGATACCAGATTTTTGAGTCATTTTTGGCTTAGTTTGTGGAAGATGGTGGGAACGAAGTTGAAATTTAGTAGCGCTTATCATCCGCAGACAGATGGACAGACAGAAGTTGTTAACAGATCGTTGGGAAATTTATTACGATGTCTTGTGAAAGATAATCTGAAGAGTTGGGACATGAAGTTATGCCAAGCAGAGTTTTCTCATAATCATGCTGTGAATCGTAGCACAGGATTCAGTCCATTTCAGATTGTATATTCAAACGTACCCAGGGGATCGTTGGATTTAGCAGTAGTATCACAACCGAAGGGGACAGTTAAACGGGCTGTTGATTTTGTTGATGAATTAACTGAATGTCATAGAATCGTTCAGGAATGATTGGAGAAGGCAAACGAGAAGTATAAACGATCTGTAGATTTGAAGCGACGAAATGTTGAATTTAACGAAGGAGATTTGGTATATGATGTGATAACCAAGGACCGTTTTCCAGTAGGCGCGTATAACAAGTTGAAAGCCAGAAAAATTGGTCCTGTAGAAGTTGTGAAACAGATCAATGAGAATGCTTATAAGTTGAAGCTGCCGGAGGATGTATACACTTCTGACATATTCAATGTTAAGCATCTTGTGCTGTATTATGGAGATGGACAATCTGATGTGGAAGAATTTACAAATTCGAGGACGAATTTTTCTCAACCAGGGGAGGATGATGTAGCCCAGGCTAGAAGGATGAGACGTACACGAGTTAAGGGAGCTTCGGGTTTAAGCCTTAAGTCGTTCACGAGTCAACCAGGAAAGGCGCGACCTAAGGAAGGACTTTTGGGTCGTCCATGACTCAATGAGGGTCGTCCACGACTCAATGAGACACGGGAAGAAAAGCTGCGAGCTAACAAAGAGTTAAGTTGTTCGAGTTTGATGAGTCGTACACGACTCAACGACTCATCTATAAGTCGTCCACGGATTATTATGAAGCAGGGGAAAGTTCCAGTTATCAGAAGCTTTGAGTCGGAGGCGGGTCACGACTCAGTTAAGTCGTTGAGGTGATATGCGTAGGAAGATTAAGGGCTTGAGTTGGCATGTGCTTAAGTCGGTCATATGAGCAGGTGTTGGTTGTTAAGTCGCAAGTCTTTGAGTCGTGGATATGTTGAGTCGTAGCATTTTTAAGTCGTCTGTGTTGTTTATATGTATTCTGTTAAGTCGTAAGTCGCTGATTCTGTTAGGTCATATATCGTGATAATGAGTTGTAATGTTGAACCGTGTAATGTTAGGTCGCGACATATTGTTAAGTCGCATACCTGTGTTGTGTGAATCTGTTAAGTCGCGAATGCATGTATGTGTTGTAATTCTCCTAAGTCGTGAGGCGTGAGTCTGTTGAGTCGTAAGTCGCATAAGACTTAAGGCCGGGTTTGGGAAAACTATAAATAGGGAGTGTGTTGTACATTTTTGGTGGTTGATTTTTGAATAAAATTTCTTGTTGATTGCTGTGTGCTTTCATCTTAAATTGGTAGTTGAGTGTAATCTCCTATCTCCACTTTCGGTTATTCGAGTGCGCTCGAATCAACGATTGTTGAAGCCGATTCGCGGAATCAAGTGCGCTTGATCAACGCTTGAAGAATTGAAGATCTTCTTTCACAGTATCATGCGCGATCAACGTGTTAGAGATAGCTATAATTCGGTATCTTCGGATCAACGAATTTGGGCCTTTTGGTATTCATCAATCCACCGATTGCTACTTTCATCGTTATATCGATTTTCTGTTAATCCGCTGCGTCAAACTGGATATGGTTGTTAAATAGCATACAGGTGTATTGAAGAAAAAGGAAATTGGGATTTGATTTCGAAGGTAAAATTGAATTGCTCGAAAAGGTACGTATTTAAATTTCAGTATGAAATTTGATGATTTTCTTGTCTAGCCACTTGGCCTTTTGTTTTCTTTTTGAATCTGGGGGCCCGTGGTGCCATTTTGTAGTCGAATCGAGCTAGCTGTGCAAAGGAGATGCTGGCGAATTTTTTCGAAAATTTAGGGAGTTAGAAAAATTTTGAGAAAATTTAAAAAATTTAAAATTTGAATTTAAATTTGAATCGTTAAAGAAAACATTGTTATTTGGAATCTATGGAAGATTTTGGAAAACTAGTTGAAGTGATAATGGGTCCTTAATAAAAGATTTGTTTTGGCAAGTTGATAAAACTGTTTGGTTTTGGAAAAGTGGGTTAACGGGTTAAGGATCATTTTTCTTGACTAGTAATTTCGGGACGAAATTCTTTTAAGGGGGAAGGATGTGACGACCCAAAATTTTGAACATTTGAAATCGAAATATTTAATTGATTTTAAATGTTTGGGAGTTGATTCAAACTTGAATTTGGCAATTTAATTATTGAATTTAATTTATTGAAGTTGGATATAAATTTGAATCTTTAAGTTTTAAGCCGATTAAAAATATTTATTAAGGCTTAGAAAATTTATATTGATGATACTGAAGATAATGGAAGCTTCAGAATTTAATTTGGAAATGTTTTGTTTAGTTTGAATTTATATTGTTTAAATCAATGTTTAAAAATAGCCTTTCGGGGCACAATCTCGAAATTCGACGAAACTAGTTCCATTGGATCCGTAATAGTTAGTTATTATCGGATTTCAATTTTCGTAGCAATCGGAGTTGTCGTTTAACCCCGGCAGCTCAAAATGCATAGAAACTATTTTAATCGATTTAATTTAAAATTGATCGTTTACTTCTGTAACTTGCGCATATGATCGAATTAGCCTCCGAAACACGTTCCATTGTGTTCGGAATGCAGATAAAACCTTATAAACGCCTAGCAGCATTCCTCAATAGGGGTTTGGAATTTTGAGATATGTTAAACGAGATATTTTGGAATTAAATAATATTATAAATTCCTAAGTCAAACCCTATTACGTCCCATCAGCCAACCTAGGAAACGTGCTCGAGATGCGTGCTTCCTTTCTTTTCTTTCAGTCCGACATTTCCCCTTTCACTTTGTTAAATCACGTAGTACTCTCTTTTCCTTTCCTCAATTCGAAATCATTTGCAAACAAAGAAAATAATGGTCGCAACTAAATCGTGAAAACCCAGATCTAAGAAATGCCGATATCCTTCTTCCCTTCTCCTTCAAAATTCTTCTCCCTCCTCCCTTTTTAAGTAACAGCCGAAGCCTTCCAATTCGAGTCATTACTTCCCTTCTGTTTCAGGCAAAAAAAAATGATAAGAAAATAAAAACTTCAAAATCCAAGCCCTCCAGAATGAAATTGGAAGGAGCTCGAGTTCGATGGGCGTGCGCCTGCCATCTACAGCCAAATCGATGTCGATTGATACATCGGCATAGCCCTTTGATGTGCGTGCAGTGGAGGTGCTCAAACTTGGCGACTCGAGAGAGGAGTAGTTGGCGACTACGACTGGACAGAGGAGGGGCGAATCTAGTTTTGGGATGGGGGCGCACTCGCGCGCGGCAGTGTCTTTCATGGAAGTGGGTCATGGAAGTAGGTCGTGCTCGCCCTCGCAGGGAAGCTCGAGTGACGGAGTCAAGCTTGAGAGTTATGGGGAAAGGAGGGGTTCGAACAGCAGGTATAATTTATTTAATCTGATTAATATGTGTATGTTGATATGAATAGACAGAAAAAATGAATAAATAAAAATTTACAGCATGGTATTTTCTTTTATTTAAAATTTTATATGCGTATATATGCATATTACATGAATTTATGTATAACTGTTTATTTATTTTGGAAATATATACATATAACAATTTTATACATATACATATACATGGATGTGCCGAAGTTGGGCAGCAATATATATATATATATATAAGCTTTGAAAAATGTATGTTGGTGATTAACTTGCTTACTAACATACTTAAATTATTTTAGTTACTAAAGATTTTCTAAAAGGAAAATTAGTTTAAAATAAAATTATTGGTTTAAAACCAAATGATTAGTTTAAATTAAATTATTGGTCAATTTAATTTATTTATTGGTAAATTATTGATAGATTTCCTCAAATGTTAATAAATCATATAAATGTTAAAGAAGGTCTAAAGTGAAGAAACAATCTGGAATGAAAGTGGATTACATGCAAAGCAAACATGAGAACTTCTCACTTAAATTATAATAATTGAAAATTTCAGTTATTGATTGATTGTTGAATTGTGATAGTTAAATTTAAATTGTTGATTGTGTGCTTGGATAATAATTTATTCTCAGTTGTATTGAAATAGACCCTATATGCCGCATAATAACGGATGATATTATATGTAAACCCATATACCGCAATATTCCACCTCGAAGTGGAATTGGTATTATATATGTATTTGGAGTTTATTTCCCGCATTATATAGCGGATGAGACCCTATGCGCCGCATAATAGCGGATGATATTATTTAATCCCATATACCCGATATTCCACCTCGAAGTGAAATGGGTATTTAATTGTTGTGCTAACGTCTATGGATGCAGGGAAACAGGTTAGAGGGATCCAACTGGATTCCTCAAATATTTGAATTTGTTTCATATGTCGTGGGTTGATTTGTTTATAATCGGTGTGTGATTATATCTGTGATTGAAATCATTGACGGCTATAGGTTAGCCGAATATATTTTTAGTATCGTATGATACCAGAAATAAATAAAGTTTGATTTTTGAAATTGAAGTAGAAAGTTTATAGTAAAAATTAAATTATGGAAATTGGCTGAATTTAAACGAAGTGATTTAAAAGGATAAAGATTGATTTTTGTAATCTTATCAATAAAATTCCAAAATATGAGAAAAAGATTTATTAAATGGACTTCGAGTGATATTATTCAAAAGCTGAAGAATTTATTTAAAAATACGGATTTTAAATGGTTGGGAGGAATAAAAGAATTTATTTTAAAAGGAAATAAATTTAGAAATCAATTTGAAAATTGATTTGGTATTTGAAAGTAAATCTTCGGAAAATCAATGTGAAAATTGATTTGGTGTTTAAAATAAATCTTTGGGGAAAATCGATTTGGAAATTAATCTGGTGTTTGGAAATAAATTTAGAAATCAATTTAGAATTTAATTCGGTGCTGAATATGAATATTTGGAAATCGATTTGAAAATCGTATATCAATGGATATTTAGAAGTTTAAATCCACAATGGGAATTTATAAAGGAAAGGGAAATTTGTTTTAAAAATAAACATTTGGTTATTTTTAAAAGTGTGAAAGGAATTTACGGATTCAGAACGTAAATTTAAAATAAATCAAGAAAGATTTATTAATTGATTTTAATAAACCATTTTGAAATGGAAAATGTATTTTCCCTGGAAAGATGAGTATGATTTCGAAGTAGCCTATAAATATAAACTGAAATTTTTTAAGGATGGTTTTAGAATGGATACTTTGGATAAATTGTTTTCTTAACTGGTTTTAAATCTTTAAAGTATGGGTTTATTTAATTACTTATAGAAGAGATTATTTTAAAGATTTAAATTGATATTTGTTATAGGAAATGATTATTTAAATAGTTATACCTTATCTACTAATTTTATTTTAAAATTAGTTGGGACTTAAAATCTTATATGTGATAATTAGTATAATGTTTTCATAACCAATATTTTAAGTAAGTACTTAAGATGGTTTTATTTTAAGTGTTCCACGAATATTTTGGATAAGTGATTTGGATTATTTTAACTCAGAAGATTTCCAGTGAAAATGAATAAATATTTGGAAATATATTCCGCGTAAGGGAAATGATTTGAAATTTGTTTTCAAAGGATTGAAATGTGGAAATTGATTTGAAATTTCTTTTCAAAGTGTTGAAGTGTTAAAATAATATCTTGCAAAGATATTTTGAAAATAATAATTGGGGAAAAATTATTTGAAATTTAGCGATTGTTGTGAGTGATAATTGATAGTTAAATAACCGACTATTAATATTGGCCTTTTCAATGACATTTGAATTTCGATGCGACTGGGGGTCGGATTCCAAGTGGATATCCGAAAAACACATCGAACCTTTGTGATTGTGATGGATCTTTTGTTTAAAAGATCAAAGTGAAAATTGTTGTGATTTGTTGAAATCTAAATATAACACTTATATTTTTTTTAAAATAAGCGCTCGTTATTCGGATTAGCCGGAAGAGGACTTTGTGTCATATAACCCATTCCGAATAGTGATTCGACGAAAGTAATGGCATTTGAAGACGGTGGTGAAGACCGAGTGTTTTCAAAACCGATAGGATAACCTATTGAATGTCTATGCACTTAGTTGCTCCGGTATAGAGATCTCCATATGTGACGAGGAGTCTAATCGGAATTGTGGCTACCCGGATTTGCAAGGGCTTCTTCCTTTATTGGATGAGGTGCCTTCGGTTCTATTCGGACCCGAAACAGACTTGTATGGTTGTATGTATGACACTACACTTTGAAATATAAAGTAGATTTCTTTCAAATACATATCTGTTGGTGGCGGAGAATTTATTCTCTTAGCTTAACACCCTTCTCTGAGACGGACGAGCTCAGAGGTTATGTAGTTGAAGGTTATCGGCATATACTCCCACTTTGGTAATGTGGCATGGTAAGTGCTACTATGTGTTGATGATCATTTGTTGATCATTTGTGATCAAAGCATGGCTTTCATGTAAAGCTTAGCTTTGTGGACGAGGCCTCATCGGATCTCACACCCCAGAAATGGTCGAAACAGGAAAGATGCGGCAAGGTTATGTTGGTCGTGCCCTTTAGGGTATGTCATTTCCTTCTGGAAAAGGGTGGTATCATGGTATAGAGCCCAGGTACTTAACCCATGTGGTTGCTGCAAATCTATTACACTTTGGTTGTTGCTTTGTGGTTGAGGATCCTCGGGTAAAGGTCGCAAACGACCGGGGGATGGCATACTCGAGTAGTAGTTACCTAGTTACAGAGTTAACCTGGCCTTGTGTTAGCAGAGATCCGGGTAAGTTCTCGGGACGTCCCTCTAGAGGCGTACCCATGTTACAGTAGGAAGTTCCTTAGCCTAACCATTTGTTGGAAATCCAAACTCCAATACACGTCTTGTACGGTTTAGTTTGTATAACCTGCCATTTACTTATGGTGGTCACCACTGTTTAGATGGTAGCTATAGTAGGCATAGTTCGGAATGTCTATGCTGCGTAAGATTAATATTATACTTTCAAAATGTTTTCTGCACTATGCACTAATAATGATATCTAAAGGATTTTGCGTATTAAGCTTGTTTGACTATCATAAGGACTATGCACTAATAATGATATCTAAAGGATTTTTCGTATTAAGCTTGTTTGACTATCATAAGGAGAAATCTCCTCCAATTCTGCGTTTGCATTGTGTGTGTGGCGTGATGCCTTATGGTAGTTTCATTTTCTAAAAGCATAGCGGATTTCGTTTTATTTTCTTTGTGAAAATAACTGTTTTTATGATCTCACCCCTGTCCCACGACTGACCTGGAGTTCATTATTCCCTTTGTAAACTTTGGGTGCCCACAATTTCCACACGGGCAGCTAAGAGTCAGGTTGTCTATTATTCTAGAGCGAAGTCAAGAAGTTGCTGTGGAGATTAGGAGTTGAAGCTAGATGGCGAGGCGTATCACTTATATATGTAATATTTCTTTTCCGCTATTTGTTGTTGTACTCTGATAATGTAATGTGACGTAATGTAACAACTGATATAGTTCTTTGTTTTAAAGATATTCATTTATCTATTATATTTGTTCCGCTGTGAAATGTGAGATTCTATTATTGTTTCCTTTTCTTCTTCTTCTACCTCGTTCTTCTTTAAACCCGAAGACTCTACATTTGTTCCACTTTGGGCTGAATTGTTGTGGGATTTTGCCAGCTCAAAAGGGGTACGAATTTGCGGGCCTTTACATAATATTACTCACCTCAGCAAAAAATGTCCAAATGAAGGGAAAGGCGTAGAGCTCTCCATCACGTAGTATGCAAAAGACATGTATATTATAAAATTTTAGATTAATTAAATAACTTGTTAACTCTGTTGTAATTAATTTACCTTGATCCCCTCTTAATCCTTCCTTTACAAACCATCCTTTGTACACACCATGCATGTCACCCATACACACACCTTCTCTCTTGACTGTTCTCTTCCTTTTCTTGACGAAATCATGAACCGTCTTCGCTAACAAGTCATGCTATGCGATCTCTCCGCCCTAAGCTCAAAAATATGAAGCTCGATAACACCAAGTAGATCGTGACCAGATGCCATGAAATCATCCAGAATATGGACGTGATATGCCTTAGGAGAATAGAGGAGCAATGATCATGGTAAGAGGTGCGCATTGTAGAGAAGATTCGAATGGTGCTTTCCATTTCGATAATCTCCTCTCTATTCTCCAATAAATTGAAACAGTAGATCAACCATGGAAAATAAATCTCAACCAAACATTATTGCACATTTGATTGAGCATATGGATGCGAAGCTCTCCTAACTTCGATCTTAACGAATTTAGTTTCATAATTTATCGTTGAATAAATCTTCGGATATTGATTTTATAATAAAAAGGGAAAAATCAGCCATGATTCTTAACGGAACAATACCATGAAAATGAATTATAGAGGAGGATGGATTTGGTGGTTATTTATATTAATATATTATTTATTAATTTGAATTCTCAAATAAATCGTTGTAAATTTTGAGCCCATACGATCACAATGACACGTCCGATCGCAACAATACTCAACTAGGTAAATCATCTCATTTTTTCTGTTCCAAGGTATAATTTTCGTCATTATCTAAGATTCCGTCCCGTGATGGTAATTTCATGTATTTCAAGACCGTTTCGACCATTAGATTGCCTGATCTCCAAATATAGCAATAACTATACTTATTTTAATTCGAAACATCTAATGAGTAGATATTTATTTCTGAAAAGATATAACCCTTGAACAAAGGATACAATCTTATGAATCAGATGTCCGAGAAGGAATTAACAACTAATGAACGGACATCTGTTTCTAAAAAGACATAATATATGAACAAAAGGATACAATCTCTTGAAAAATCATGATGTTCCTTTTGATCTTTCCAATGCTATAAATAGAGGCCGAATTCATGCATTGATTTCATTCCACTCTTGCTCTCTAATTCAAAATCTATTGATTGTTCTTTGAAATCAAACGCAATCAAAAACTATTCTTTGCATCATATATCTTTTGCACATTCAAGTCACGAATCATCAAAAAATATTATTGGAAGGGTGTATTGAAGTGTGACTTATCCATGTTGTTAAGAACATATTGAAATTGGAAAGCAAAGTGTCTACATTAAAGTTAGCTGATGTCCTTTTCGAGCGTCAATTAATGTTGCAATCATTATTCATTAATATCGGAGTTATTACCCCCTTTTTCATTACAACCTAAAAACCTTTTGACTTATTATGTTACTTATATTTAAATGTTTAATCGTAATTAATATAAGAATTGATATATATTTATTTATTATGCTTTATCCGTTGCATTATGTATATATATCTTTAATTAATAGGTGCGCTTATACGTAACATGTGAATATATATATATATATATATATATATATATATATATATATATAAACTCGTTAATGTTTAGGAATTTTATAATATACAGTTATATGTACATTTTACAAAGAACATTCGTAACCACATTTTAATATATTGGAGATACCCTTTCTAGAAAGGAATTTAATACCATTATAACTTTCCGTAAACTACCTAAAAGCGAGACTTATGTTCCATTCAATATTACAAAGATTTATAATTTCTATTGAAATAGACAGTTCAAACTAAGAAGAAGAACATCGGTACTTTACACATCTCTTTCATTTTGGTATATTTCTTACTATTACAAACGATGCCCTTTTCATACATAGGTGTGCGTTAGACAACCTATAGAATTTTGTACCGAAATAGTATAACTAATGTGTACCTTCAACGCTTCCAATAAATTAAAACATGAAAATTTACATTTCAAGTCAAATTATGATATTACAAATGATTACTAATAAATTACAATCCAATTGACATAAATCTGGAATAAACATCACAATCTTATCAACATCATACTTTAAAATTTGGAGGGGCTAATTTTCGAATTATGGTATATATGTCATTCCATAACGATTACATAACTTATAGAATATGTGAGCAAGATTTCAGCCAAATATATTCATTTTAAGCCTACAATTCAACAAATCTCACATAGGCATAGTAATCAAATAAAATTCAATGATATAAATTTTAGTGTTATATACATAAATCTCACTCACTTTTCTAGCTTTCCAAACCTCCAAATCCAAATTCATACATTTAATTGACTTCCTTTTCCTTTTCAATCTAAAATATATATAAAAAGATATATACATATCCATTAGAATTGCGTTAAATGGAGTTTAGATTTATAATTATATAGTTTACCTTTTTTCATATATTTCTCTCCACTTTAATTTTCTACCGTCTCTGATATATGTGTGTGTGTGTGTGTGTGTGTGGTAGTTTTCTAATTTCTAGAAACAATAGAGAAGGGAAAACGACAGAGCTCCGCTCTTGGTTTTGAAAGTATGAGAAGAAAAATAAGGGGCTAGGCATGTATTTATAGACCATAGAATCAGTTCCAACTGTCGGATTAATATTTTATTAACTAATATTAATTGTAAGCCATTCGACCAAGGTTTAGCGAGCGTTGATCCACAGTCGACTGATGATAGGAGGCGGCTGACCACTAGGGGTCAATCGATGTGGTCCACATGTCAATTATTATTTATTTCCTTATTCCTTTTTAGTTATTTTTAATTAGCAAACTTTAAACTCTTATAAATTTTTCGTTTGAACTCCAATCATAAAACTTTATATATAAAAGTTACTCAGAAAATCGTTAAAAAACAATGGTGCATATTTCATGATCAACTTCTAACATTTTATCAAATTCCAATTCTGAGCATTGATAGTTATTTATTAATTCTCTTTAATTAACTACTATTACTTTATGGGGTGTTACAGGAACTCTCATCTCGATGTTCGATGCGTGAGATGCAATGTCAAGGATGGTCCCACACATATTGACATGAGACCATGAAGACACATCTTGATCGTTCCATAGAAACCCATTCAGTCGTGCCTTTATATCTCGATCAAGTAGGGTTTTAATCCTTATCGCCTTGGTCGAATCATTCTCATCCACTATCACAAACTCCACGGCCTCTATAGGACTAGTTTTTACGCCCACTTCTCTATTTCATAGGTTAAGTAAGTTAAAAGGATTTCTTATTAAACTGAGGGGTGACCATCCGTAATTGTTATGTGTAACATCCCCTTAATTGGAGACCTAAAACTAATAGCTATGGATGCTGTAGTCATCCATATTTATTAATCTTTGGCGACCAAGTACGGTGGTGCTAGATATATTGATGCATAGATTACAAGAATATGGAAAAAAATTAACAATTCAAAAAACATATTTCCACATTCAATTCAAAACCTTTCATGTTCAGTACATACTCCAAAAACATTAACCACATTTAGCAAAAATAAAATTATTACATATACTCCAAGAGTAGCATATGAAGATGCCCCCTTGGTAGATCAGAGTATATAGTAAGGCTAATAAATATGCCTTTACATCCAAATACATAGCGAATAAAGATAAATCTAAACAACTAACTACCTCCTACACGCCTCCGTAAGCTTTATTCTTCTAAGAAGAGAAACTGAAAGTCTTAAATCTCAAACTACTCAAAATCAATTGAGTACCCGAGAGTTTAAGGGGAAAATAAAAACTTCGAGTCAGACATAAAGCCTGGTATGAATAATAATCTAACATCTCAATCCTTTTAGATATCTAGTGAGACCAAGCCGCTTCGTGGAACGAGTTTTCCTCTCACTAGTATCCTAAAATCTTTATAAAATCATATTCTATGCTCCTGCATCCACAATGGTTAAAATATACATTTCCAAAATATTATGATAATATGCGTACTTGAAAACATTTAGAATTTTCCATCCCGGCTTTAATCTTACACCATATCCTGTTCTTTTTATAGTTTTCATGGGATTACTAAGAACTTATAGGCTTCGGCTCGTTAACTTAATTAATTCATGGGTCACCCTGAAACTATTAGTCATTCCAATAACTTATCACCTTATCCTAGTTTTCATGGATTGACTAGGAACCTATGGGTTTGTCAAGTAACCCACTTCACATCCTAGTTTTCATGGGTTGACTAGGAACCCACTGATACTTCCATTAACAACTTTCTTATCCTAGTTTTAATGGGTTGACCAGGATTCTATTGATTGATATCAATTCTTAATAAGGATATAGTTTTCATGGGTTCACTAGAAACCAATTAGCCCCTCCTAACTATCCTTAATATATAGTTTTCATGGGTTTACTATAAACCTGTTGGTTACCTTCAATAACTACATAATCCTGGTTTTCATGGTTTTGCTATGAACCTTTTAATCACCTCCAATAACTATAATCCTAGTTTTCATGGATTTACTATGAACCTTTTGGTTACCTCTAATAACTAACAAGTTTAAGCATCATATATTTTTGGTCACCCTGACTCCTTAGATGCAATTCTACTCATTTAGAAGTTTAAGCAATCGATATTCACTATAGAGTTAACCTAGCTGGTTCATACAGTTATAGGTGATCATGTGAATATATTCATATTTGAAGAAGCAAAATAACAATTAACAATGCCACTTATGTGGGTTTAAGGTTCTTTAAGTAGTTTTCATATAAAACATAGTTAACCCCTTTAACTTATATTTTTATCAAGGCAATACTACTTTAAAATTACATATTTAAAGTCATCACAAAAATCCTTTAGATAAGCCATGGATTTTCATCTAAAATTACGAGTTTGGGTTTTAAAACCTTTCGACAACATCGAAAGCTTTTACTTTTAACCCCTTCGAAAGCTTTGCTTTCGACCCCTTCTAAAGCATAAATCATATCTTTTAAAACAATAAGCTCTACCCTTTTTTATACTTTAAAACGCTTCCTTCAAAACCTTTCGACCTTGTTAAAGTATCATTAAATAAGTGTTGAACCTTTAGAAACCAATGAAGGTCAAACCTTTCGAAACCATTAAAAATTAAACCTTTCGAAAGCATTGGATTTGTACTTAAAAATGTTACTTTGGGTTATAGTGAAAATAAGTGAAAGTATCTCTTTCAAAACCACACTTTATTTTATAAAACACCGGGGAAGTTTAATGGTGTCGAAACCATCCTTTGAAGCATTAAAACATCTAGAAAACAATTGAACCTTTCGGCTACGTTGAAAGCTCTTGCTTTCGACCCCTTTGAAAGGTTTGGGAAGCGGCATGTTTTTATAAAAACCATCAAACCTTTCAACAATGTTGAAAGCTCCCACTTTCGACCCCTTCAAATACTTTGAATAAAAATAAAGGCGGCGACTCTTTTTTTTAAAATTCTTCTTTGAAACAACCTTTCGAAAACATAGCTTTCGACTGTGTCGAAAGCTCCTTTAAAAACTATCCTTTCAGACCTTGTCAAAATCAAGCAAGCTTTAGACCTTGTCAAAAGCTCTTTGTAAGACCAACCTTTCGAAATCATAGCTTTCGACCTTGCCGAAAGCAAAAATCCCTTTTGACCTTGTGGAAGCTTTTTTGAAATAGGCAAGCGATATTATTTTTCAAATCGAAGTATACTAAGGGTCCATCTCCTTAAAAGCAACCCTTCGACACTATGCCTTCCAACTTGGTCCAATTCACTGCATACCACCTGAATGATATCATATGCATTGCTTTCGATCTTGTTGGTCACTAAAGTCAAAAGACTAATTGTCAATAGGTCCAAGTCGAAATGTTTTACTAAAGAAGGCCGAAACACCTTTTCTAGGTAAAAGCTGATTTTGCCAAAATAAGTAAACTTTTGTAACAAACTTGCTTATTTGTAAACAATTGATTGGCTTTCACAAATTTAAAATAATTTGAATAATATTTACCACATTTTCTCAGATCTAAAATCAAATTAACATTTAACAAATAACCCCTTCCTCTTATAAAAACAATTAAATCATTTAGGCCCACCTTTCAAAATAATTAAATTTCCATACTAAACCACTTAGCAAAAATCCCCAAAAATTCTAGAAATTCATTTTAATTATGTTATCTAACATATCAAAATTTCAGACCCAAATTCTTAATATGTTTTCCAAAATAAATTTATAAACCCGAATAACCATATTTTCCTTTGAAAATTCATAGATAATTCTCCACGGCTTGGAAAATCATAAAAATTGAAACCAACTCCAAAATTATGTTTTCTATAACATACAATTTTCCCACCGCATTTACAAATCATTAAGCCTCGGTTTTACCCTAAAGCCGTGTATATCTCCTTTAAACAACCTTATTTTAACCATACAATTTATAAATCAAGCATATCATCGGTTAATATGTCATAAAACAAATTTACCCTTAACTCTGAAACCATATCATTATAAAACCAAAATAGAGATGTATAAGTTATTATTTACCTTAGATTGGATAAGAAATTTGAAGTTTGATTGAGATTGATTTCTTCTAGCTTGATCCTAAGCTTTACTTTGATTTTCTCTTCTCTTCTTTCTTCTTAATGGCTAACCTTGCTTCCTTCTTATGTTTTTAAATTTTTCTTGTAATAAAATGAATGTGTATAACAGGAGGGAATGGTATAAGGGAGGGAAATATGGAAGCCTATTTGCCGTAATGCCCTTATATTTAATTGCTTTACCATTTATAAGTTCATTTAATTAGGTAAGCACGACCACTTTATTTATTAATCCTCCTCAATTTCCTTATCTACATTATTCTATTTAATTATTCTAATTAAGCCTCCTGAATAATGTCAATAAAATTAGGGATGTTACATTATGCATTGAAGTTTTTAATGAGGAGTGTCCTCTTTATAGTTATCCCTTTGTCAATACTTATGTTTTCCCGAAGTTCTGCGACATAACATTTCCTTATGGAATCTTAATCAACTTTGATGATTCCTACTCCATTTTCTATTCGGATTTTTATTTTCAGTCACCATTTGGTTAGTATTGCCTTGAAGTTAAACAAGGAAAGCCGTCAAGACAAACCATCCGTCAACATGAAAGCGTTATTTCTTATAGCTGATCTGGGATGGTTACCTAAGCTCAACGAACAATTCCAGTTACCCTAAGGGAATTTTCCTGTCTTTGGCGAGTCATGTAATGGTTTGTTGCAAGGGCCAACGTCTTTCATGGATAGTCTCATCCTCCTTAGAAATCTTTTGAATAAAATGTTAACGAAACTTCTACTATACACCAACACACATTGCATTTCATCTAATCTAAGCATGGTTGACGTTACCATCAATGTCGGGATATCACATTCCATGCAAATCTAACCACTAAATGTAATCTATGTATCAAAAATTGGAGATATTTAGCATCATGTTCCTTATCCAAGGTGTATACAAAGCCCTCTCCATTCCTCAATAACTCAAAATACCTCTTCATTACAGCCCAACTCTTGTCAACTATATGTGGTCCTTATATTACTGTGCTTATCGCAGTTCCTTCCATTATTCCTAAGGTTAGTGCTGGTACATTACTCTCCATACAACATGGAGGTTGCTTCAGTGGTTTATGTATGGTGATTGGAGCTTCATTTGGACACTTAATATACCTTTGCAACTTCTTCTTTCTAAAGTACTCCTAAATAATGTTAAGCAAGTAATGATGTATATTCATGTGATGTCTTTAGGTCTCATGGAAGCGTTGGTACTTCCTAGAATTCAAGTACACATCCATTTCCTTCTTTGGTGGGGCCTTTTGTATTTCAGCTCTACATGCATAGCTAGATAGACGCCTCCGATGGTATCATTCAGATTAATCTAGGTCCTGGTATCCACCTCTTGTGTTTTACATTCTTTTCACAGGTTTCATTCTGGTTACTACCTTTCTTCTTATCAATGAATTATTTCCACCCCCTTTTGATAGAGTTAGGTATATGCCTTAGAAGTCAATCATTTAATTTGTTACATATATCTAACTCGTTGACCAATCTTGCTCGAAATAAAAGTGTTTCCATTCTATTATACACTTGATATAATGTGGTTATATTAATTAATTAATTTAATTAAAAATATATTTAATAGAAAATCAATAAATGATATGTTTTGTGATAGTAGTTACAAAGTGTTATAATCATGAGTAATTTATCGTGGTGAAACAAATATATCATTTCAATTGTTCCTAGTAAAGATGCATTGAGATTTGATATCGATGTATCCATTGGGACTAGAGTACGTAATGCTCTCCAAATGTTGGACAACGTATTACTCATGAATGCTGAGGGAAGCTAGAGGTTACGTACTAATAGTTATTGGATAACTATGGAACGACTCACTTAGTAGTTTTCTGTTGGTCAATATAACTAAGGTCAAACATAAAATATCCATACGACTAATTTACACAGTTCTTTCGACTTGATAATACTGTGAATCTTTAATATCAAAGCTCCACTTTGATTATAGTCAAATCATGGCATATCATCCTTCGAGTGACAATAGTTGGGTCGAGTGGGAGTATTGAAAGTGAAGCACTACTCAAGAGAGGATTCATTTTCTCTATTATATGGGTTTAGTATCACGGTCAACTCAAGTCAATCCAAAATCAAAATCTTTAGCCAAAGTTGTTAAGTTTATAATAATTGTTATTATCGAACCAAGGACTTTGTGTTTAGATTGTAAAGTTGAATATGGATAATGTTGGAATTTTTACCATTACCAAATTCAGCAAGGCAACAGTGATATAGTTTTGAGGAAGAGAATTTGTGTGAATAATTATCACAACCGAGTAACACTTATTAAATTAAAACGAGATCTAAATTTGGCCATACTATCACACCACCTGCTAAGTGAAGTGTGAACATTATCGTTCGAATAGTTCGACGCTAATCGTTGACCGAATTTACACTCAAGAGTCACACAACTGAATCGATGAATTCTCTTAAGACCAAATGATTTAATTAGTATATAATTGTTGTAAATTAAATAAATAAATTAATATTTATGAAATATTAATTATAAAATTTTGTTATGATTTGGAAATAAATTTGTCGCATATATTATAAAAAGGCTTAGAAATTCTATAAATTTAGTTAAATATAATTACGTATATATAAATTGGATTAAATAGGCTCATAACCCATGCATTTTAGAGGGAAAATTCATTGATTTGGCAAGAGGAAAGGGGCAAGTGCTAGGCATGAGTTTAGGGTTTTGAGATGTGTGGTTGAGATCATTTTTTGCTCTCTTACACTACCTATATAAAAGCTAATCTTAAAACCCTAGTCACAAGCTAATTCATTTTGGGCCGCCACTTTCTTCTTCCTCTTCCTCATCTAATGGCAGCAACTTTCCTCTAAATTCATCTCTAAAATTCTCAAATCCAATTAAAAATAAAAAATACTAATTTTTAGTAGAATGTCTCAATTCTGAATTTGAACCTGATCGATTTTGAATTGTTTTTAGAAGAAAATCATTGCACAACGTGGACTTAAAACTTCATTAGGAGGTGCACTTTTATTTATTATCATTTTTTATTACATTTAGATTGGTTATGCGCTTGTTATAATATTTTTTTATTGATTTATTATTGAATTAATCTTCTAAAAAAGTTTTAATTTTGATTTATAATGACACACACACTCTCACATATAGATCAAGATTAAATGTGTGCAGATCTACAAATTATGAATATGGATAATTGTAAATGTGTGTATATATCATATATATTGAATATTAAAATTTTATTATGATGATTTGTACCTATTATGAATAATAAAATATTTTTTTTATTAAATATGTATATGCATTTTTTCTTTAATAATTTTATGAATCGTTTATTATGAATAAATTAATTAATGGCTCAAAATTTATATTTTATACTTTTTATATTTGTGCACTATGTAATAAGATTACAGTAAAATATTAACATTTTTTAAACTTAATTTATTATTTCTAAAATTAATTTACTTTCGGTCAACAAACAATTATTTAATTAAAAATATAACTTCGATTGATAAAATTGTAGAAATTTTATTAAGGCTTAAATATGTACCTAAAACCTTCAGAAAAGTTTCAAATTTTTATAACTTAATTTATTAATTTTTGAATTAATTTATTATCAAAATGCAGTTGACTGTTTAATTAAAAATAGAATTTCAGTTGAGAAAATTCCAGAGATTTTTCCTTAGCCCAAAATATGTCTCAGATACCTTCAGCGAATTTTTTAGAATTTCTTAACTTGACTTCCTAACTTTTTTACTTAATTTGATTACAGGCTATTATTAATTATTTAGTACTAAATAATAATTTAATTGTAAAAATTCCGTGTATTAATCTTAAGGCTAAAATGTGTTTCTAGTTTTTTAAAATTTTAAAAAAACTTGTATTATTATCATATAATTATTTTACATTAATTTTTTATGGAAAAAACTATTTTATTCAATAAATTATATATATATATATATATATATATATATTAGTATTTTGTTTTGACATATTATACAAGCATATAATTAGACAAATTACAATACACACAAAATGAGCCATTGTATCTGCTGCAATGTAAATCCCAACATATATATACAGACACATTATACCCTTCAAGAATTATGATGTTACACATGCACGCACACACACACACACATATATATATGTACGTATGTATATATGTGTGTGTGTGTATACTTGTATAAATAAGTTAAATTAAATTAAATAAATCTTAAACTATAA
Source organism: Allium cepa (assembly GCA_030765085.1). NCBI lineage: Eukaryota > Viridiplantae > Streptophyta > Magnoliopsida > Asparagales > Amaryllidaceae > Allium > Allium cepa. Next base: position 703,255,585 of record CM060938.1, on the reverse strand, counting down.
ATTATATAGTTAGAATACATATGGACATAGTAATAAATATTACCATAAATAAATTATTAATAATGACATTTAATGAATCAATCAATTCAAACTAAAGACAGAAAATGAAAGGGTTCTGTTAATAAGAAACCGTGTCAGCACCCTACACCCTGAAGTAAAGTTAGAGGGGAAGGTTTTAAGGGAAAGCTAAGCAGAAGCCTTGGTAAAGCCTGGCGAAGTTTTTGTATGCATAGAAAAGCTTTTTGAATGCATAAAAAAGGAGAGTATCGAAGTCGTCAATATACTCCTTCGAAACCCATTTCAAACTGGATAATATAGCCTATTGTTGTGATCCAATGGTGTCAAAAGGTATTAAGTGTGCTAAATAGATCCTATGGCTTCGAAAGAAACTCTTTCGTAAGGCACAAATGTAAATACTCCTTGAACAAAGTCATATGAAAGAAGCAAATTTGAATCCGTGTATTTGAGAATGCTATGTCACTACAAAAAAGTGTTATATTAATAGCAAGGGTTGATTTCATAAAAACATGACTTGCAAATATTAAGTTGTTTGAGATTTTTTCTGTTAATTAATTGAAAAGACGTCATCATCTAACGCAATTAATAACCTTTTCACATTCACTTCCTTCTTCCCACGGGATTCCAATCGAAGCTCTTTGACTCTCACGATTCCATTTGAAGCTCTTTGATTCTCACAATTCCACTCTCTTCAATTCTCATGCACATTCCCTCACTTCTTCCTTCAATTGAGTTAATCTGAAAGCTCTACAACCCTCTCTTCCTCAAGCTTGGTTTCGATTGATTCAGCAACTGAAGCGCTATTCTTCAAGCCTGGCCAAAGGTAATACTTGCGTTATTGATTTGTATTACCATTTAAATGATTCTCAGTTGCACAACATTACAGATGATTTAGGAATTTGAATATTATGTAAACTCCTTTTACAAAAGATGAACAAAAGGTGATATCAGTTTGATGGACTTTTTTCCTTCGAAATATGAAGTTTTGATTTTGATTTTTTATAGCAAGATTATTTGTTTATATTACAGAGTGATATTTTGAAGAGCAGTGATGAGTATAGTAGTGAAGAAGATACTTCTACTGAGAAAGAATCAATAAAACTTGCAAAAAAATTTCTCTTAAATGAAACTTTCAAGTAATAAACATAAACATATCTCACTTTATTGAGCGGTATATAGTGAGATTTAGAGGTTTCTAAACCTTTCAGAGCAAGTGGTTATTCATTCATAGAAAATATAGAGCAAATGGTAACCTTCTATCTCCACATAAAGCGATATCAATCATTTGGAGGGGGCAGGGACAAAATAATTGTCCACAACCATTGGTGACTGTTTAGGGGTAGAGAGAATGTTTAGATGTGCATGTGGCTGAGCATGTAAAGACTGAATGCTATTGGGAACCGATGCAGCCAAGTTTTCGTTATATTTACACTTCAGGAACTGGTGGTCTCCTTTTTGATGTATCAATATTCCTACTGTAGTTTAAGTCTCAACTCGTATGTGAAGTACTAGTTTTTTACACCGGTAAACCTAATTAGACATAGTTTCTATGTTAGGATTGAATATATTACTGTACTCTTGTTGTAATTGAGCACTAAATTTGGCAATGCTTCTATATGAGTAAAATTTCATCCAGAAGATCTAAGGTAGATTCTAAATGAATGGATATGGTGTAGAATATCAACCATGGAAGAATATGAGATGCATGTCACTAAGGGTAGAAAACCAGGTTGGTTTTAAAGAGGAGAGTGATTACAAAGATATTGAAGGTATCGAGCATGTTGGATGCTTAAGCGAGAGAATCCAAAAGAATTAATTGACCAAATAGACTTATCTAGCCCATAGTTTATAGGTCAACTGCTTACATAAATGGATGAATCAGTCATCCATAGTTGTGGACCGGGTAGGGACATTTGTCCAAGGTAGTCATTCACATAGGTAATTTAGCTTATATTCCATACTTGTGATACAAATAGATCAGAACTACCTAAGAGAACTTTCAACATATAGAAAACTGATAAGGTTTGTAGTTATCTCGTAAAACTATAAGAAAGAGAATATGGCCATTTGATTAAATTTGTAGCTCATAAACTGACAGGCTTTAATTGACTTGAGGAAACTAAATTAATATATAATAAAATATACATATAATATATTACTGGCGTTATTTTACTATTGATTTCAGTGATTGAAATGTTATGTGTTGTTTTGCTTTATATTTGCATGCATCATTGTTGTTATTAAACATACTATATCATGATTGTATGTGTTTATCCATTATGGGTGTTGGTTTAGAGTAGGTTCATGTAAGAGTTGAGATAATTCATTTATATTTTCGTTACATATGTAAGCAATTACAACGTGGAAAGCTTATATGCATCCCTACTTCTTGCACAGAATTGTTTAGTCCAACTTGCACATCGTTATGTTTTCTTACATAACTCTTAAGTACACTCATGTGCAGACTGAATGTGAAGGCTAATATGATATGATTTAGCATTTCAGGATCGATAGTGATAACGAGGGTGGTATCGTATGCCTTAGTATGATACGCTTCAGCATTTTAGGACTGAATGCGTAGAGTGAATGTATAGGTCAGTATGATATGCTTTAGTATGATATTCATATTTTAGGACTAAAGTATATGCAATTTCTAACTACAGGAATTGGTGGTCTCCTTTTTGGCTATGATACTGGTAATGTTGATTATTTACTTAATTACTTTCATTTTACTAATAGTTAATTATGTCATTAATTACTCATTAGAAAATGGAAATGTGAAATTGATATAGTAGCATTAGTATGTTTAAAAGATTTCCATTTGAAGTTTTTTTTGATTAATGTAGAAATTTGCTATTTATACTACGAAACACAATTTGCTTTAATTTCTGTGCCTAGCAATTTTATTTGACAATAGTTATGTAATCTGGATTTAATCCCAAAGTTGTGCGGAAATTTTAATTGCTTTGCACTAACTCCAAAACTGCATCGAAAGGATGAAGCGCATAAACAATCAAAAGAAGGACCTAGCTTGTCGATTAATTACCAACCACAAATTCAATGAGAAATAATCACCAAACAAAGAAATACGGAAGAGCAGAGAACACAAAGATTTAACATGGTTCGGCTAGATTTGCGTAAGTCCACGGACCCAACAACTATTCTTTATTTCACTGAAGAAAGAGAGTACAAAAGAGAGAGATTACAAAATTATATGTAGTAGTGAAGAGACTAACCTATAATTACAAATTGAACAATCAATTTATCCAAAGACTTGTTTACACTTAAATCCTCTAATTGATTGACTGCACAAATTAGGGTTTAATGAAGAAGAGGATAATGGTGGATGATTTCTCACACGCTCACATGAATATGAAGATGAACTTCCTTCATTTAAATAGGCACGAAAATGAAGGATGCTCTGAGATGAAGAAAATTAATTTTCAGATTATGTTTGAAACCTTTACGAATATCCATGATTTAATTTCTATGTAAATGGATAATGGTGATCTTGGTTTCCATAATTTTCCTTGCCTGAATTAATCTCCATCAGCAATCTTTTCTTTCTTCATATAACAAATTCTTTGACTAATCAATTGGTTAGCAATTAATTAGTTTCCCTTCTCTAAAAGATATCACATATATCCTTCCTCTTTATCTTTCCATATATAGCCTAATTAATTGATTGACTGAATCAATTAATTATTTTTTTGTCTTCTTTGGAAAATATTTGAATCACATAAATTCAACTTCACCTTTATTCAAATATAACAATCTCTCTACATCATCACACATCTCGATGAATTGTTGGGTCTACGTCAATAAGCTCAATGTGAACTAGTTTGGGCAATATTGTCCAAATAGAGCTTCCAAATCTTTCCCAAGCATAAGAAAGATAGTATGCACATCAGCAAACATAATGCATACGAGAAACTACCAAAATTCTTCAACAAATCTGATGTTGGACAAATATGTAGATACTAATTTTTGAGAGACCAATGGAGATTTAACAGCGCGCTTCACCTTCTCCATTCCAAATTGAGTGAGGACATACTCAATATTATCTACTACAATATCCTCCACAAGATTTTTGCTAGACTTTCCTAAGTCAACATCAACAGACTCACCAATAAGCTCCACAACATTCAAAGCATAAGATGGAGAATCATCGCTACAAATATGCTTACAAATAGGGTCAACTAAACCAAAAGGCCTTTCTAGCAAGTAAGCTTCACATAGAGTCTGACCTGCTAGTCACAATTCTCCTAGTTGTTTTACACCACAACATATACCTCTTCAACCATTCTCTATAGGCTAACAAAATGTGCTTGCTTTCTTTAGACTTCAACTTATCATGTCTCTCATCTTCTAAATAAGCTGAACAACCAACAATTTTAAGGAATGAATAATCAGCAGGCTCTCTTTTCCATATCTTTTCTGCGATCTTCATATCTATGGCAATAGAAGGTGTGCGGTGGATGAGAAATACTGCCATAGATATCGCTTCTGTCCAAAATCTCTCTTCTCAACCAGCAGTCGTTCTTAAGCTTATAGCTCTCTCCCACAACATCCAATACATGCTCTCCGCCACTCCATAACTATTTACATGCTCGGGCTCACAATAGTTAGTGAATTCTTGTGACATAAATTCACTACTATTTTCAACTTTGAGAACCTTCAAACGCTTCCTCAACTGCTTCTCTACCAAGGTCTTTCATTTGCAAAACTGGGAAAATATTTCATCTTTGACCTTTAAGAAATAGACACAGACCTTACGTGAGAAATCATGCACAAATACGACGAAGTAACAGGCTCCACCAAAAGATGCAACTGCGGTGGGTCTCCACACATATGAATAAACATACTCTAGAAACTCTATAGCTCTAGGTCTTCCAACATCAAATGTGACATGCTTCTTTTTTCCAAAAGAAAAATCTGCACAAGAGCTAGGCTTCAACTGACAAACACCATCAGTCAATCCACGCTTCTTCAATACTTCAAGACTCTTCTCATCAACTTGACCTAAACGAAGATGCCATAACTGAGTAGAATCTGAAATACAAGAATCAGTAGAAACTACCGACTCTCCTAAGACTGTCTCTCCATGAAGCACATAAATATCATTAACTCGCACCCCTTTCATCACTACCAAGGAACCCTTCACAACTCTTAAATTCTCTCGATCTATTATTTTTATCCCGCTTTTTGGCAAAGCCGTGATACCAAAAGATCGATCAGAAAAAAAAGACAGTTCGTCTCAAAGATTGGTTATACTTTGCTTCATTATGGATATCGATGAATTTTGTCCGAGTCCGGATCAGGCTACAACTGATAGGACATGACGAGCAAGATCATAATAGCCAGTGTTTCAAATTTCAGGTTAATCGAAGTTCGTATGAACGAGATATGATCGATGCAAGTTAGCTAAAATACGTTGTTCGTATCCATCAAATAGTTGAGGAGATGCCCATTTCGAATCCATCGGATTCGTATCCATCATTGTTTCGTTCGAATCCATCAGGTTCCACATACTTCGAATCGATCGAGTTCGAATCGATCAAACAGGCATCGCCTCAACATGTCCGCTTTTTGCAAAGCCGTTATACCAAAAGATCGATCGGAAACAAAAGACAGTTCGTCTCAAAGATTGGTTATACTTTGCTTCACTATGGATATCGATGAATTTTGTCCGAGCCTGGATCAGGCTACAACTGATACGACATGACAACCAAGATCATAAAAGCCAGTGTTTCAAATTTCAAGTTAATCAGAGTTCGTATGAACAAGATATGATCGATGCAAGTCAGCTAAAATACGTTGTTCGTATCCATCAAATAGTTGAGGAGATGCCCATTTCGAATCCATCGGATTCGTATCCATCATTGTTTTGTTCGAATCCATCAGGTTCCACATACTTCGAATCGATCGGTTTCAAATCGATCAAATAGGCATTGTCTCAGCATGTTCGTATCCATTGAGTTTAGAGCAGTTCGAATCCATCGTTCGCATCCATCAAGGAATCATGCATTGGTCTATTCGAATCCATCAGATTCGTATCCATCAAGTTCGAATCGATGACGTTCGCATCGACCAATCCACACCGCTTCGCATCCATCGGTGTACCCCACTTCGAGCCGGTCGGTTTCATATCCACCTCCAAGCACTGCTTCGTATCGATCGTCCTCGCACCCATCAACAGTGACAAGTCACTATTTCGTATCGATGAAATATACCCTGTTCGTATCCACTCGGTTCATCTCGATCCAGTTCGTATCGATGAATGATTCGTATCCATCGATGCAAACTGGGTCATGGCACTTGATATGAGCAAGGCGAAATTCGTGGATACGAAGCGGTCAACTTGGAGAAAAAATAGGATCGATGGGAGGAGTGCACGCCACGTCACTACAGTACCACGTGCTCCATCGAGTCGAATGTGATGGATACGATGGCATGGATTCGAAGTCGGCAGGAAACAAAAATCACCATCGTGCAACGATCATTTCTCACGATCCACTGGTCCAAATGCAATGAAATTTTCACAGCAACTTCCATACAAGGTAAAGAATGCTCCTGCCAAGTTTCAGCTTGATTGGATCATTTTTTGATGGATACGAAATCACTTCGTATCGATCGCAGATCGAGTCGAAACTTGGTGGGGTCGGTCGCGATGGCCCACTCACATGCAAGAAAAAGTCTCCCGAAGTTTGAGCGCGATTTCAGCCTCCTACGCCTATAAATAGCATCCTGAAGCCTACAGAAGAGAGATCTTTTGGCCATTCGACGTCCAGACTCTGCTGGATTCAATTCTACTCTTCATTACTGCTGTTGTAATTAAACTTCAGAGCTATTATCAACTGTATTCCGCTGTAATTGATTGAAATCATCAAGTGAATCAATAAAGTCATCAACTTCAGAGCGGACATCGGCAAGATCGCCGAACCATTATAAATCCTGTGTTTTTGAATGTTGTTTTTGAATTGCTGTGCTTGATATTGCTTAGATCTGAGATTTTTGAATATTGCTGATTTGTATTCATAAACGGTTGCTTTCACGATATTGGGGTTTGGACCATTTTTGGTGCAAACACTTTGGTGCTTTCACTGAGAAGGCTGATTCAGGAGAAGTTGAATTTGAAGATTTAAGAGTTCAGATCCAAGAGCTATGACAAGGCCAAAGAGTCGAAGGCAGAGACCAGAAAGAAGTGAACATGAAGGAAGTCAAGCGGCTTCCTCGGGAGTGAATCACGCATCGATCTTCATCACTAGGGATGAGATGGAAGCGATGATGAAGAGACAGGAGGAGTTGATCCAGAGCTTGTTTCAACAGATAGGACAACTTGGAGCGCAGAACCGAGGAGCAGATGGAGTCCAGAACGGAGCAGGACCATATGGTGTTGATCCAATCCGAGAGAGAGAGAGAGGAGCATCTGAGCAACCTGGAGGTGGTAGAAGGATGAACGCTCAGCCAGGGGGCAGACTCCAGAAGGCTCTCATGGACTCGGTGGGCAGGTCGACAGTGATGAACGAGGATTGCATCTTGGAGATAATGATAGATTAGCGGAGATGGTTAGGCGAGCCATGAGAGGAAGATTAGTGAACAGAGATCTTGAAGATGTGAACAGGAGTCCCTTTTCTCCTGCAATTAGGATGGCTAGGAACCCACCGGAGTTCAAGTTACCATCAATGGAGATGTATGATGGAAGGACGGACCCCGCGGTCCATCTGACAAGGTACATGAGGCATATGGAAGTGCTGGGGGCATCACATGAAGTTATGGCCCGGTGCTTTCCATTATATCTGACGGATATCGCAGCGTTATGATTTAGACAGATGGAGAGCGGCTCCATAGGAACATGGGAAGATTTAACTAAGAGATTCATGAGGCAATTTAGGGTTCACATTGCAAGACCAAGAATGTGATGAGTTTGGCAATCTTAAAGCAGAAAGCTGGGGAGTCTTTGAGGAGTTTCCTGACGCGATTCAACGCAGCAGCAGCATCGGTGGATCGACCAGATCGATCCATGGTTATGATGGTAGCTGTGTCCGGAATAGCCGATGGCACAGGATTTAAAAATTCGTTGACTAAAGATCCGCCTATGGATCTAGGAGAATTCTATCACGAGGCAGAAAAGTTCCTGTGATTGGAAGACGCAACTGCAGAAAGAGAAAAAGGAGATGAACTTAATGTTTATGTGGCCAAAGATGGAAATCCACCTGAGAAAGGTACAGAAACTAGCAAGGGGAAACGAAAGGTTTAGAGTAGCTATAACAGATCAATGCGACCGCGAAAGGAACCAAGATTCACCACATACTCAGAGCTGAGTGAGAGTTTGGAGCGAATCTATCAGAATACCAGAGAGCAAGTTCCGTATCGTAGACCAATGCGAAGGGATCCAACTGCCGACGAGAGGAAATCAGATAAATATCGCTTATTCCATGAATTGAACGGTCATAACACTAATGATTGTAGACATCTGAAGGACGAGGTAGAAGGGCATATCAAGAACGGTATGCTACTTCAGTATGTGAGGAGGCGAACTCCAGCGGTGGAGCCAGAGCGACCACCGTCTACATCAGCTAGAGGTGACCCTGAACCGGGACAACGTTTGATTATCAATTGATTGCTTGATTGAAATAATGATGAACAAGTCGTAAACCTCTCACTAACACGGTTAAATCATTTACACATGTAAGCGATCGCGCACAATCTATAGGCGTGCTCGGAATAATTACTGACCACACCATAGTGAGAATTTACACTTTGACATCCTTGCTTTGCTTTTGTTTCATTTTGATTTGGACATTTAGACTTTGCTTGTTTGGACATTTCTGTTGTGGAATTCGTATGATCGTTGCTTTGAAATTTGCAATTCTGTGAAAGATTTTACTTGTATGCCCATTGGATCGCGAACGGTCCACGAGCACCTCCTGTATGGCGATGAACCGCCAGAGTCTTTGATTTAGAAACTCCCCCGAACATAAAATCTGGCATCGATAATACTAAGTCCCCCTGGGCACACATAATTCGCCTTGAACGACACACGACTTCGAACGGTCACAATCCGCCTCGAACGGCATACGATCGCGAACGATCACAATTCGCCTCGAACGGCACGCGATCGCGAACGATCACAATTTGCCTCGAACGGCACCCGACCGCGAACGGTCACGATTCACTTATTATGATACCCGACCGCGAACGGTCCCATTTCATCTTTTGCCACGAACGGCATCCGACCGCGAACGGTCTCATTCTACGATTTACCTCGAACGCGAACGGTCATGATTTACTATGATATCTGATCGCGAACGATCACATTTTGCCTCGTGCGGCAATCAATCGCAATCGATTACAATTCACCTCGAACGGCACCCGACCGCGAACGGTCGCAACTCACCTTACATGACATTCGATCGCGAACGATCACACCCGACCTCGAACGGTCACGATTTGCCTTGAACGCCACCCGACCTCGAACGGTCACAATTCGCCTTGAACGACACCGATCGCAAACAATCACCGTTTGCCGCGAACGGTATCCAACCACGAACGACCCCATTGCATCATCTGCCACGAACGACATCCGACCGCGAACGGTCTCGTATAACGATTTGCCGCGAACGGCATCGACCGCGAACGGTCCAATTCCATCCTTCGCCGCGAACGGCATCGACCGCGAACGGTCCCGATTTACTCAAGTGGCACACGATCCCGAACGATCGTCATTCAAGGTCATATGAAACTATCGAGTTCTTTGCAGGTTGTTGACTGGATATGAACATCCAGCTTATAGCATTACAAAACACACCTTCGTATCGCTAGGCATGTTTTGGGGGGCAAATGTTATCCCGATTTTTGGCAAAGCCGTGATACCAAAAGATCGATCAGAAACAAAAGATAGTTCGTCTCAAAGATTGGTTATACTTTGCTTCACTATGGATATCGATGAATTTTGTCCGAGCCCGGATCAGGCTACAACTGATAGGACATGACAAGCAAGATCATAAAAGCCGGTGTTTCAAATTTCAGGTTAATCGGAGTTCGTATCAACGAGATATGATCGATGCAGGTTAGCTAAAATACGCTGTTCGTATCCATCAAATAGTTGAGGAGATGCCCATTTCGAATCCATCGGATTCGTATCCATCATTGTTTTGTTTGAATCCATCAGGTTCCACATACTTCGAATCGATCGAGTTCGAATCGATCAGTAACATGATATCGGTCTGTTCGAATCGATCGGTTTCGAATCGATCAAATAGGCATCGCCTCAGCATGTTCGTATCCATTGAGTTTAGAGAAGTTCGAATCCATCGATCGCATCCATCAAGGAATCATGTATTGGTCTATTCGAATCCATCAGATTCGTATCCATCAGATTCAAATCGATGATGTTCGCATCGATCAATCCACACCGCTTCGCATCCATCAGTGTACCCTACTTCGAGTCGGTCGGTCTCGTATCCACCTCCAAGCACTGCTTCGTATCGATCGTCCTTGCATCCATCAATAGTGACAAGTCACTATTTCATATCCATGAAATCTACCCTGTTCGTATCCACTCGGTTCGTCTTGATCCAGTTCTATCGATCAATGATTCGTATCCATCGATGTAAACTGGGTCATGTCACTTGATACGAGCAAGGCGAAATTCGTGTATACGAAGCGATCAACTCGGAGAAAAAATAGGATTGATGCGAGGAGTGCGCGCCACGTCACTACAGTACCACGTGCTCCATCGAGTTGAATGGGATGGATACGATGGCATGGATTCGAAGTCGGTAGGAAACGAAAATCACCATTTTGCAACGATCATATCTCACGATCCACTGGTCCAAATGCAACGAAATTTTCACAGTAACTTCCATACAAGGTAAAGAGTGCTCCTGCCAAGTTTTAGCTCGATTGGATCATTTTTTGATGGATACAAAATCACTTCGTACCGATCGCAGATCGAGTCAAAACTTGGTGGGGTCAGTCGCATGGGCCCACTCACGTGCCACAAAAAGTCTCCCGAAGTTTGAGCGCGATTTCAGCCTCCTACGCCTACAAATAGCACCCTGAAGCCTACAAAAGGGGGATTTTTTGGCCATTCGACGTCCAAACTCTACCGGATTCAATTCTACTCTTCAATACTGCTGTTGTAAGTTGTAATCAAACTTCAGAGCTATTATCAACTGTAATCCGCTGTAATTGATTGAAATCATCAAGTGAATCAATAAAGTCATCAACTTCAGAGTGGACGTAGGCAAGATCGCCGAACCACTATAAATCCTGTGTTTTTGATTGTTGTTTCTGAATTGTTGTGCTTGATATTGCTTAGATGTGAGATTTGTGTTGAATATTGCTGATTTGTATTCATAAATGGGTGCTTTCACGATATTGGGGTTTGGACAATTTTTGGTGCAAATAATTATTATCCTCATACTAAGTCTACTCAAAGCTCCAACTGATAACAAATTTTTACGCAGCATCAGAACATGTCTAACATCCGTGATAGTCCTAACAATACCATCATGCGTCCTAAACCTCACACTTCCAATGTCCATAACATGACAAGATGTGTCATTCCCCATATGAACTGCTCCGCCATCAATCTTCTTGTAACCGACAAAACAGCTCCTATCTGGCGTCATATGACAAGAGGCTTCAGAATCAATCATCCAACTTGTATGCTCTAAAGGTGAAATACCGGCTGAAAGTAATGATGTATTACTATCACTTCTATCTGCTTCTGATCTAACTGCTGGAAAAATTAAAGCTTTCTCCTTTTTTTCTAAGAGCTGGACAATCCCGTATGAAATGTCCCTTCTTCTTACAATAATAGCAAGCACCCCTTCTAGGACCCATGAAATGAGACCTACGCATATCTCTACCTCCAAGGTGCTTCTGGCTTTTATATCTTCCTTTAGATGAACGAAGTTGTTGCTGAAGAACACCGTCATTACTCTTCACCTTCCATGTCCCAAAAACTTCTTTTCTAACAAATTTGGTGATGCCGTAATTTTTCATACCACTACTGAAAGAATTTGTCATTGTTAACTAATTTAGAAAAAGACAGCTAGCTCTGATACCAAACTATTGTGCAGAAATTCAATTGATTTGCACTAACTCAAAAACCGCAATGGAATGCTAACGCGCAGAAACAATCAAAAGAATAATCTAGCTTGTCGATTAATTACCAACCACAAGTTCAATGAAAAATAATCACCAAACAAAGAAATACAGAAGAGCGGAGAACACAAAGATTTAACGTGGTCCGACTAGATTGCCTACGTCTACGGACCTAACAACTATTCTTTATTTCACTGAAGAAAGAGAGTACAAAAGAGAGAGAGATTACAAAATTATAGGTAGTAGTGGAGAGACTAATCTATAATTACAAATTGAGCAATCAATTTATGCAATGACTTGCTTATGCTCAAAACCCCTAATTAATTGACTGCACAAATTACGGTTTACTGAAGAAGAGGATAATGGTGGATGCTTTCTCACACGCTCACGCAAATATGAAGATGAACTTCAAGAAATAGGCATAAAAATGAAGGATGCTTAGAGATGAACAAAATTAATTTCCAGATTATGTTTGAAACCTTTTCGAATATCCATGATTTAATTTCTATATAAATGGATAATAGTGATCTTGGCTTCCATAATTTTCCTTGCTTGAATCAATCTCCATCAGCAATCTTTTCTTTCTTCATATAACAAATTCTTTGACTAATTAATTGGTTAGCAATTAATTAGTTTTCCTTCTCTAAAAGATATCACATATATCCTTCCTCTTTATCTTTTCATATATAGCCTAATTAATTGATTGACCGAATCAATTAATTATTTTTTTGTCTTCATTGGAAAATATTTGAATCACATATATATTAAAGTGGGTGTGGCTCACATTGTATTAGAGTGGGTGCGTAGATGAGAATATTATTAGTCCCACATCGTAAGATATTCTAAGAAAAATCAGCATATATATTGGATTGGTAGCATGTAACAACAAGGGATTTATTTTGTTACAAATAAATGTTGTTATGAAAATATATGTGCTCTAGGCGGATGTAGGGATATCCAATCATGATGTGCACCAAAAGAGCTTCGTTCAATGGTCTTACTTCTTCTACACTGAATGAAGTGCGCGCATAGCGAAAGATGCGAGGGGGTGTCGAAAATTACAACACGGTATCAGAGCCAGGTTCGATGGGACCGATATGATGCATCATTGACTTAAGCGTGCTCCAATATGTGGTATGAGCTCGGGATTCTCATTAAGGTGGAGTTGTAAGTTAGAACACGGCCTTCTCCAACCGTGTGAAAGAGAACTCTTTGTGAAATAGTTTGGCCCAACTGTTGGAGGTGGTAGCGACCTAATCTAAACCGCTGGAGGTGTTAACTACCTTACCCAAGTGTTTGAAGACTCTGTATAACTTCAATTTGAATTGAGAAAAATGCTCGTCAAGGTGGAGATCTACTAGGTGTGGCTCACGCTATATTAGAGTGGGTGCGTAGAATGGAATGTGATTAGTCCCACATCTTAAGATATTCTAAAAGAAATCAGCATATATATTGGATTGGTAGCATGTAACAACAAGGGATTCCTTTTGTTACAAATAAATGATGTCATGAAAATATATGTGCTCTGGGGGATGTAGGGATATACAATCATGACGCTGGCACCAAAAGAGCTTCATTCAGTGGTCTTGCTTTTTCTACACTAAACGAAGTGCGCGCATAACGAAAGATGCGAGGGGATGCCGAAAATTAAAAAAAAGTTACTTAAATTGTGTACCATTTGAAATGCAATTTGATTTAGCATGTATGCACATTTGAATCATATTAAGGATCAAAATCAGAATATCAGTTTTTTAAATGGAATTTTGGAAGTAAGAGGCTTTAACTCTTAAAAAATCAGCAATTTATTTTCCTACATTTTTTTTGCGTGGATGACTTTCTATTTATTCCAGTATATCCTCAGTTGAATTCATTTGTGGTATTTTTAATACTCTGAATATTTGAATACTTTATATCACTATCAAAATATCAATCATAGTATTATACATCCTTTTTTGCCACTTCTTTATGTCCATATGGATAATTATGATCAACTGAAATAGATGCAATATATCCATTTCTTTTTCTTCATTTTTTAAACAAAATAAAATAAAAAGATTTTTTATAATCTAGGAGGTTATCTATACTAATTTTCTGTTTTATTGTACTGAAAAAATTAACTATATTTCTGGAATTTTTCTAATTTACTTTTATGAACAATACTATTTGTCTTTATGGTTTCGAATTGGATGTGTTTTGTTTGTTAAATAATGGAGTATTATTGCCATATAAAATTCATAAATTCTTAACCAGATTCCAAATTTGTATGGTATCATTCTACGTACAAAAAAAAGAAGAAGTAAGTTTGTAACACATCCTTTGTGAATAAATTGAAATGAGCTTAATTATAGCATTAATTGTAACAAAGGAGATTACTAGTTTTATATCACAAACTTTTATTATCAAGATATCATACGAAAAATTATTACATACAACACTAAAAGCATGAAGCAAAGATGGAAACATCAAAAGGAAATTTACTTGTGACCATGACTAAGTATATGATGCTAAGTTTTTATGCATCACTCCCATCTCTGTCGTTATCCTCTGTCATTATTTTTGACTCAATTGTCTTTCATCTCTCACTTCCAAAAGTTGCGTAATATTTTAGTCTAGAAAAACATAAACACTTTGATATTTTCTTGACATCTTGATGAACTTTGCTCTTATATTAACTATGTTTCATCAATACGAGGGGAAAAAATAAAGTATGATTAGTCTATGTTGCAATTTTGATTGCCAGTTTAATAAGTAATAACCAGTAAGTATGCAACATGCTTATTGTAGTTTAAACTAACTGATGCAAAAGAATGTCGGGTCTTTACAACCTAGCTATTTATTCTCTATGCATATTCACAGGCAACTGAAGTTACAGTTAAATAAAGCACACTACCTCAAGCAATATAAACTATCTTACATTTTTTGTATACTATCTTATGTTTTCTGGATTTGTAGTACGGTTTTCTTTAAGGAGAAAATCAACACCAGATACTAAATGTTGTGCAGGTGCCAGGCAAAATATTGGTAAAGATTTTGACCTACAAAAGCCTCCAGAAAGGCATTTGCTTAGTGCATAACAAATAGAATGTGTACCCTTTCATAGCATATCGAACCGTGAATACCTTCACAATTGTTATTTCTAATTCTTTGCTTCACTTTCGTGGTACGATTACTTTCTTAATTATACATATCAATTGTTCTTTGAAGTATATGCCAATTGTGTGTTGTGTTTACAGCTGGTAATAATCTTTTATTTACTATAATATTAAAATGATGGAAGTAATGCCGGTCGAATTTCCATACAGTAACTTTATGCCACTCATTTTGGAAATGCTGATAAGGTTAGTTACCATTCAATCATTTTCCATCTTAGCTTTAAGACTGACACATGATCAGAATAAACAAAGACTGAGGAAGTATTTGCTTAAATACAAATTTATGAGTTCTACAGTTGGAATATTAAGTATTAACCATTTGACGTCCAACTGTCTGCAATTGTTGTTGGAATCAAGCATGTGTCATACGCAATTCACCGACAAAGGTTTATATGTTAATAGTTTGTGAAACTTGGTGAATTACCTGAATACTTGAACAACAATAGAATGGTGTAATTTCTAAGTAGTAGGCGGACTTAAATGAATTGTGGATTGCTAAGTTGGTCATAAGTGCCTTAAAATAAAATGATAATTAGTCAAAAATTTACTTTTCTACCTTATATTGTGATCATTTTATTGTTAAAGTAAATTTAAGGCAAACGCCGATTGTAATATAAAATTGTTGCTTACACCCTCCAAACTATCATGACATTTTTGTCGGAATTAATTATGAAATGTTTATGTCATCTCTACTACTAATAAAGAAAATTGGTTGAACTAGTTTACTTGATGTCTTATTGAAATTTCAAAAATACACTTACTTTCCGTTTATATATTTGCACTCAAACAAAACATCAACGTATACAATAATACAAATAACCTGTGCATGAAGCAGGAACCCATGCTAGTTATTGATAATGTAATTTCATTATCTATCGTGACAATCCAAAAAAAGGCAGTAATGATATGATGGGTATTGACCTAGAATATGTCAATGGCTCTCGTTTCTACACTGTTTGGATTCTTCCTTCCTCTTTTAGCATTAAAAATAATTATTTTCCTTCTCAAAGACAACCATCAATCAGTTTGCATTTCAGTAGTGAATATGAATTAAAATAGTTTAAATTTTACAGCGAAAGTGTTTAGGCAGGCGAAGGGAGCTGAGAAGGTAGACAACTGAACAGCTATCGTAATAAATTATACAATTTTGGTTTTATATTTTATCAGCAATATTATATTCTATTTATACTTGTTATGTTATTCTTACGTCTGAAATAAACCCTAAGTTTATGTGTCATTTGTTATTCAGATGGCATATCTACTCCACAAGAAAGATTTCATGAGCAGAGTAATAAAAACTGGAGTTATTGAAAGTTGCAATGATGTGTTAACCTTGTGTCAAACACGAGATGCTTAAACATTTCAAACAACCACAAGCCATATTTTATCGATTTTTTATGGCATGAAAACATCAAAACTACTTCTAATCCCTGTTCGACTCGTCCGTAGGACAGTAATATGCTATTATTATATTTACAATGTTATCCCGCCATTTGAAAAGGCCATGACATCAAGAAATTCACTGAAACCCAAAGAAGTTTCATCCCGAAAATCAGTTATATGCAGGCTTACTAAGGATACTATTAAATTTTGTTCGAGTCCGGATCGAGCTACAATTGACATAACACGACAATCAAAACAATGAAAGCCAACGTTTCAAATTTCAAGTCAATAGGAATTCGTATGCTTAATATATGATCGATGCAAGCCAAGAAAATCAACTCCTTCGTATCCATTCTCATTCTATCCATCAGATATCACTCCATCAAACATCCTTACTTCATATCCATCCAAAGGCAGCCTCCTTCGTATCCATCAAAGTTAACCTCGTTTGTACATATGAGAAGGTGTCATTTCGTATCGGTTTTACCCATACGCGCTTCGTAACGATCATTTCATTAACATATGTCTATTTCATATCGATCTCTTCTCATCAACTCCATATCGATCTTTTCCATCGATCTAAGAGCAGCAGCCAGTGAACACCCACTATCGATATGAAACCAGCACCTCCAATCGATATGAAGCAGTCATTCGCTTCGTATCAACAGCCAAATGATCGATACGAAGAGTACACGCCGACATCAATACAAGAGGAGTCATCCGTCCATCGATACGAAGTGGTTGCTAAGCTATCGAGGTGAAGTAGCTTCCGAAATCAATACGAGTAGGATGCAAAATATCGATATGAATGGTAGCATGAGCTATGGTTGCGATCTCAACGCAAATAAGCGATGCGAAGTGGATGACATAAGATCGTTACAAACAATGTCAAAGCTTAGAGCGATGCGAAGGAGATACGTAAAGATGGATTACTCGGTCACTCGGCAAGGAAAGTAGACCGATCCTAAAATTTAGTGTCATGTCATCGGTCATCACGTGCCCAAAAGCGATGCGAACAGAAGCGATGCGAACTCAGCAGCCTTCAACAAATCCAAACTTGCATCGATCATAATTCAAAATCTACAAGTCCAAATGCCACCAAATTTTCACAGGAGCTTGCACACAACCCCAAGAATGTACCGGACAAATTTCGGCCTCAATGGACTATTTTTGGGTCGATATGAACTCAATTCGTATCACTCCCAGATCGAGTCGAAATTACCTGAACTCGCTATCGTGGGCCCACCCATGTGAGAGAAGAAGTCTTTCGAGATCTATGTCAGATTTTTCCTGCCTATGCCTATAAATAGCAGCCCTATGCTTTCAGAAAAGAGACTTTTGGCTCTTCTACATCTAAACTTTGCCAAATTTATTATTGTACTTGGATTATACTATTGTAACTCATTGTAATGTGCAGCAAAAATCAATAAAAGTTAGCCATTTCATAGTGGATGTAGGCCATACGCCGAAACACTTTAAATTTGTGTGTTTTTGTTCATTTTTCTCGTTTATCAATTGGTGTGTTTTTTAGATCTTCCTCATTTTGCATTTATCTTCTTCATTTTATCTCTTCAAACACATCCAAAGAGTGTTGTGCCCAATTTTGGTGCAAACGCTTTAGTGCTTCCACCGAGAATACCCAGTTTTTTCTCCTGTTCACTAGATTTGCTACCGTTATCGGATTGCAAGAATCTAAGGAGAAGGTTTAGATTTCAAGTTCAAAAGTTCTTCCATCCTATTCAGATTTGTACAAGTCTAGCAGAGAGCTTCGCCATCCACCATGGTCAACATTAGGACTACTTCAATGCTGCATATCCAAAAGGATGGGACATACTGAACCCCGTGCAACTTCCTTCTATCGACCAGAATGCTTATGAACCCTCATATCTGGAAGGCCTTGTCACCAGGGAAGAGTTTCAACGGTTAATGGAAGAGCTGATGCAAAGCCACCAGCAATTTACTCAGCAACTCCATGCTAACGTGGAATTTACCAATCAACTGAATCATCAAAGACGAAGAAGATCCAGAAGGGATTAGGCTTCATATTCATTCAATGAGAGTTTAGCCTCTTCTGACTACAATCACCGGTCCACGCGTCCACGTCTAGATGGAAGCTATACACAAGCTACCGGACATTAGCGCCCATTGAATCTTGGGCAGCCGAGAGCTGGCCTATCAACCAGTCATCAAACCGGACCATCCTCCCTAGGACTGTTCCTTATCACACTACTGACAACCGCGCTGCTACAGCCGCTATTGAACTGGAAGTTGATGTTTGGAACCGAGCAGATCCGACCCACTGTCAACGCAACTATACTCCTAAGCCTTATGTTCTTGAAAACCTAGAACCAAGGTAGCGAGATATGGACCGTCGACCGACCCATCATCGCATTGTGGAACCCGACCACACCTTGGCTCAACATGCCCAGAATGTCCAAATGTCGGATATCCTGACAATGATCTGTCAAATGATCCGCAAAATTCAGGGCCTCATCAATGACGACTGGGGAATCTCCAAGAGTCATAACCCTTTTATTGATGATATACTCTACGATGAACCACCTCGACGATTCAGAATGCCAACTTTACCCGTTTATGAAGGGAGCTTTGATCCTAGCCAGCGCATCTTAAAGTACGAATGGTTAATGACTGTCGCACGAGCAGACGATGCGGTCAAATGCCAAAGTTTTCCGATCTCCTTGGGGGGTATAGCAACTACGTGGTTAACTCGTCTACCACCTCGATCTATCTCATGTTTTGACCAATTGGCAACGAAATTTGTTGAATAGTTTCGCATGCATGTTACAAGGCCGAATGATGTTAACACCTTATCTAGTGTCACTCAAGCTCTCGGAGAGACACTCAGACGTTATCTAGAGAGGTTTGACACTACATGCGCTGAGATTACTAATCCCAATAACAACTCAATTCTGATGCCACTAACCAAGAGGTTGATCCTGATTCTGAATTCGGCAACTGGTTGGGCAGAAAACCCCCTACATCATTGGATTGTTTCTATTCCAAGGCAGCCCAATTCTTGAGAAGGGAGGATGCGAAACAGTCTCGGAAAAAGGATGACACAAGGCCTAGTGTAGAAGGAATCCAAAGCAATGTCGTTTTTAAACAAACCGGAAAGAGTTCCGAAAAGGTGCAATTGAACATACAAAATAAACAGAAAGGCAATGAAAATAAAAACAGGAAACGAGATCAGAATTGTGAGCCACGACGTAGGGCTCCTATGTTTGACAATTATACTCCTTTAAATACGTCTCTGGAAAACATGTACTTTCTGACCTGTAATACTATCCAATATAAGAAACCTGCTCCGAAACAATTGTCAGAAAAATAGATTCAGACAGGAAAGTTTTCTAGATTTCACGATAGTTATGGCCACAACAAAAACAAGTGTCGTCATTTGCAGGATATTATTGAGAAGTTGATACAAGAATGAAAGCTGGAGCAGTTTGTTCGAGCGCCGCAGTCTAGAGGTGCGGGCCCATCGAATCAAAGCCAAATACCAAATCAGGCGAAATCGAAGGAATCCGCTCGTACCGGCGGGAGGCTAGGGATAAATACTGTTAGTGGTGGTCCTCATCCAGTAGATCAAAGCTGGAAGGAAATGGAGTCATATGGCAGTTCTATTAGGCATGCGGGCTTCAAATTTTTTTACTAATTTGGAAGACGGGGCTCCGGCCAAGCAACAAAAAAAATGACAGACGACATCGTATTCCGGAGCAGGGATGCCGATGGAGTTGAAGCCCCAACCATTGGTCCACTTGTCATTTCAGCTCAAATAGGTCCTGCCTGGATGAAGAGGATCTTGGTAGACAGTGGGAGTTAAGTGAACATATTGTTTAAGCGAGCTTATGATCAGATGAAGATGGAAGCAAAGGATTTGAAGCCTTGCCAATCTCGCATTCATGGCTTCAATGGAAGTGCAACTATACCCACTTGGATGGTGGAGCTACCAGTGGAATAGAGAATTGGAGAATGCTGGAGTGTTCGGATATTACAGTTTGTTATGTTGGATATAGACTCGCTATACGATGCTTTCTTAGGCCGACCGGCCCTAGCCGAGTTCAGGGCTGCCATTTCGCTTTGGTATCTGACTGTCATCGCTGTTATATTGCTAAGCTGCGGGAGGCGCAGCGAAAAGAAAATGGAAAGGGCGTAGAGGAATCTCTCTGCGTCTGCTTTACTAAGAATTGACAGTTAACGCCTAAGCTAAGGCCCAGGCATCCCAACCAATTTCAAAGGGATCTTGACCCAAGAGATAACGAAAGTGAAGCCAAAAGTAAAAACATTCAAGCTTCCCTGGCTGAGTTGACGATCGATATTTCGGTCGACGATAATGATGATTCTAAAATGATAAAGATTGGATCTCAGCTAAGCCAACAGATGCAGGAGGAATTGGTTGAATTTCTCCAGGCAAACCTCGACGTGTTTGTCTAGACGCATTCTGACATGTGTGGAATCTCCCCATACATCGCGAGCTACACATTGAATATTAACCCACGGCATGTCCCGGTCAAGAAAATAAGGCGTGGTATGGATCTGGAAAGATCGGCCACCCTTAGGGAAGAGGTAGATAAACTCAAGTCGAATGGATTTATCCAAGATGCATTATATCCAGAATGGGTGTCCAATCATGTACTTGTCAGAAAACCTAATGAGAAATGGAGAACATGCTTTGATTACTCAGAGTTGAATAAAGCTTGCCCTAAAGAAAGTTTTTCACTTCCTTGAATCGATCAGCTCATAGATTCAACGGCTGGACATGAACTCTTGTCCTTCATGGATGCGTATATTGGCTATAACCAGATACCCATGCCTTGCCTGACCAGGAGCATACTAGCTTCGTCATCAATCTGGGACTTTACTACTACAAAGTCATGCACTTTGGACCCAAGAACGCCGAGGAAACCTTCCAACGGTTAGTTAACCGAATGTTTGCCAACCAGATTGGAAAAACCATGGAAGTATATGTGGATGACATGCTTGTGAAGTCACGGTTCTCCACTGATCATATCAAAGACCTGGAATCGATGTTCCACATTCTCCGAGAATATAAAAAGAAGCTCAACCCTTTGAAATGCAACTTTGGGTCGCATCTGGAAAATTTCTTGGATTTATCGTCAATGCTTGAGGAAATGAAGCCAATCCCGAGAAGATCTGGGCAATCAGAAATCTTGAGACTCCAAGGATTATAAAGCAGGTTCGAAGCCTCTACGGAAAAGTAGCAGTTCTGAGCAGGTTCATTTCAAAATCCACCGACAAGTGCGTTCCCTTCTTCCATTAGATCAGGAAAGGGAAATGAAATTTTGAATGGACTATAGAGTGCGAGTGCGCGTTTCGAGCACTGGCTCAACACCTGTCCACATCACGCATTCTGTCAAAGTCTATTGATCATGAGAGATTATACATCTACTTGGCGGTGTCAGAAAACACAATCAGTGCTCCCTTGATTCGGGAGGAGGGCCGGATACAACGATCAGTATATTACATTAGCAAACGACCAATAAGAGCAGAGAGAAAATATCCAAAGCTGGAAAGGATGGCTTATTGTCTTGTCATTGCCTCAAGGAAGCACCATCCGTATTTCAAGGATCATCCTATCACCGTCTACACAGACCAACCGTTATGACAGGTCCTTACGTGGCGTAAGACGTCCGGTAGGGTACTCAAGTGGAATATCAAGCCGAGTCAGTTCGACATCACTTACACACCGAGGCGAGCTATTCAAGGACAAGTCGTAGCAGATTTAATCATTGAATTCACTATCCCAGAGGACTTGCCCAAAACCAGTGAATCTCCTAAATATGTCTAGAAGCTACATGTTTATGGTGCATCAAATGACCACTGCTCAGGCGCCGGAGTTGTACTTGAAACTCCTGAAGGCCGATCTATATGCTATGCTTTAAAGTTCAATTTCCATACAACTAACTACGAGGCCAAATATGAAGCACTGCTTGCCGGATTGAGGCTTGCCAGAGACTTAAGAATTATTGCTGTGGAAATTTACGGTGTTTCATAATTGGTCGTCTGTCAAGTTCGGGGAGAGTACCAGGCTAAAGACTGGCTGCTATCTTGCTTGGGTTCAGGAAATATTGGACCAGTTCGTTTATTATGCCATCAATTGCATACCCCGAGAACGCAATCAGAAGGCCGATTCCTTAGCAAAATTAGTCAGTATAGGTGAGGCACAACAAATGGGAATCGTTCCCGTGGAGACACTATCTTCCCCAAGCATCAATCAGATGGAAACATACCGGGTATTTGAAGTCATTCCCGATAAGGAGTCATGGATGACTTCGTTCAGAAACTATCTCGAGCATGGGACCCTGCTGGAGCGCAGGAGTGAAAAAAGACAAGTTCTTCGAAAAGCTTTACGGTTCACTATTCAAAATGGAGTCATATGTAGAAGAGGGTACTCTGCTCCTTTACTTCGGTGTATCGCCCACCATGAAATCAAATGAGCATTGCATGTTGTACATGAAGGAGAATGTGACGATCACACCGGAGGGCAAGCTCTTGCCAAGAAAGTGCTCCGATATGGATATAATTGGCCAATTGTAAATCGTGATGCATCGGATTACGCCGAAAAATGTGACAGATGCCAAAAACACACTCGAACTCCAAGAGCCCCACCTACTAAAATAACTCAAATGGTCGGTCCATGGCCATTTGCAGTTTGGGGCAATGATATTATTGTTTCTCTACCTCTATCCAAAGGTGGTGCGAAGTACGCCATCATTGCAGCTGATTACTTTTCTAAATGGGTGGAAGCTGAGCCCCTTGCTACGATCACAACAAAGAAAGTGATCAATATTGTGGTACGCAACATTATCTGTTGATTTGGTCGTCCACATGCCATCATCACTGACAACGGAGCCCAATTAGATAATGTTGGATTTAAGAATTTCTATCGACGATTCCACATCCAAAAAAGTTCTCTGCGGTTGCACACCCTCAAGCGAATGGACAGGTTGAAGCCGTTAATAAAGTTATAAAGTATATTCTGAAAAACGACTGGAAAAGGTCGGGGGCAAATGGGTCGATGAACTTCCTATGGCTCTATGGACTTATCGGACATCCCACAAATCCACGACCGGCATACCTCATTCTCTCTTTCCTACGGTTCTGAAGCCTTTATTCCAATCGAGATGGAAGTACCATCTCATCGTGTGACATATTATGATATGAAGACGAATGCTATATTATTTGCCGAATCTCTAGATTTATTGGATGAGAAGCGAGAAGAGGCTGATTTGAAGGTAGCCATATGCGGAAGTCGAGTCGTCCGGTTGTACAATGCCAAGGTCCGACCCTGAACCTTCGAACTCAGTGGTCTCGTCCTAAAGAGAGTTTACCTGGTTCCTTCACACATGAAGCCAACATGGGAAGGGCCGTATGTTATCGAGTGAAGATTTGGAGACAACACATTTAAACTATCGACCGTTGACGGTCTCATTTTGCCGAGAGGCTGGAACAACGAAAGTCTGCATCGCTATTACACATAACAGGATTTATTTATTTATCAAGTCTACTTTTCATTTGCAAATTTTTTATGCATTTCGAAATCTGAATTTGTAATAAAGCAACCGACTTTGCCGTAGTTTCTTATATCAGCAATAAAATGCAATCTCTTCGAGCCAAAACATTGATTTTTAAAATGCGTCATACGACCATTACAATGCACGGAGGGCTAAGTTCCACCCTATGGTGGGCTTTATTCAAATAGGAAGTTCCTGTGATACGACCTATCACTCGCTAAGTGAAACCCGAGCTCGGGGACAAGTCATCACACTGAAGCCAAAAAAGGATTGATACACGACAATCCTCTAACCAACTCCAGATTTCCCGTGTGAAAACTGGAGTATAAACTTACAAATATGAGCTCGAAGAGGGTGGATTCGTCCACCTAACGACTTCGCCTGTGTTTAAACCAAGTTCGAGGAGGATAGACCCATCCATCTAACGACCTAACTTGTTAACTCATGGTGGATGTGATCTGACCATCCACGATCCTGATACATCTATCATTCCCGGAGTGCGAACGAAATTCTGATACTCACAACAGATGTGATTGACCGTCTGTTAACTAACTTTAGGGTCCCGGAGTGTGAACTGGAGTGTAAACATCAACTAACGCTAAGTCCCCAGAGTGTGGACTGGAGTATAAACATCGACTTACTCTAAATCCCCGAAGTGTGGATTGGAGTTTAAACACAAGCTGGGTGTGAAACGACAATCTATAACACAATTCCGAGCACCTGGAGTGCGGGCCGAGGTATAAATGCAAAGTGGGTGTGACTGACCACCCACGAATCAATCAAAGTCCTAAAAGTGCGGACGAAGTACTAAACGTCAAAAAGTTGTGGCTGACCGTCCATAAAATAACTTAAGTCCCTGAGGCACGGACATATCTCAAAACCTTAAGCAGGCGTGACCGACCGCCAATGTATAAGTGCAATCGCCAGAGCTTCGATGCAATCACCAATGGACGAGCAGGTGTGATTCGACCACCCGAACTCATCTTGTTTCAGCCTTGATTCAACAAAGTTAAACTCGATGTATTAAAGGCGAAGTGCAACTGCCAACCGATCTTTTCTATTTCTTCCCGGAACTGGAGGCAAAACTTGAATACCAGCTACTGATCGAGACAGTGCAATATTGGAACTCGACATAACTTTCAGTCATGTCCCGAAGCCATGTCTTTAGAACTTAACACCTAAACTCAGATCCAATTTAAAGGCTAAAACTTCACAAGTGTATTGAATGGAAATTCGAACGATGAAACACTTAGGCAAAAAGGTAAAATGCAAACTATGTTGAAGATAAAATGGAATTTTATTTCAGCTACTCTGTGGAAGAGATTGGTAAGTACAAAATTATTCCAAAAAATCCTACAAGTAGAGGCCGAACCCTAAATCTACATACGACCAATAAAAAGAAAAAGGTAATTCTTGTCTATCTACCAAAAATGAGCCAAGAAGATATGTTTATTCTCTCGTCTTCTTCTTCTTCAGCGTTGACCCGCTAGAATCACCGCTTGGATGCCTCTTTGGGCCCTTGCCTTTTTGTTGTTGATCTCCAGTCGGAGGCATCATGATAACCTCCTCCTCCGAACTCATATTGATTGGAATACTTTCTAAAGGCGGAGTCTAAGGGACAAGATCGATGTTGGAAGGTGGAAGAGGCACACTGGTGTCAACCACCATGCCTCCAGGAGAAATCATTCGCAAAAGGGCTGGAACAAGTCCCGCCATCCCGCCTTCAGTGTCACATGCTTGCACAGTCGCTTCCAGTTTAGCGTTGATTTCCGCAATTATTTCCTCTTTATACATTGTCTGGGCATCTCCAAGGACGCTAGTGGTTGGGCCCGAAGAGCTGATCGCAGGTGTGCCTCTGCCTATGACACATGGCTGATCAGCAAAGGGGTCTCTTTGGGGCCAAGGAGCTTCTCCATAATCTGCTCATCAAAAGTAAGAGTGCTCCCTTGTGCCCTGTCGGTTGGGGCGGTGGCCATTGTAGTGGTCGCTTTCGTGATAAGGGCCTCCTACGCATGATGCAACTCTTGGGTTACAGGAGGCACGGTTGATGTAGCTTCTATCACTAAATGGAGACAAAGAAAATGTAATAGCCCGCAAATCCGTACCCCTTGAGTTAACACTATTCTACAAAAATCAACTCAAGTTGTACAGAAATACGAACCATTTGGGTTTAAGAAGAAGAGGTAGAAGAAGAGAAAACAAAATCAACATCAGAATCTAACCATCGCAGCGGAATAAAATATACTATATAATATATAATCTTTACCCAACATCAAATATTTCTGTTTATATATTACACATCAGAGTACATCAATCACAACACAACATCAATATCATACAATGAATACACAACAACTCAGAATACACAACTCAATCAGCAGAATATATATATATAGGTAAACAAGTACGGAAGTACATATCGTTATCTTGCTCGTCTCCTGAGCTCCACAGCTTAATATCCTGTATCCTAAAATACTCGGTCTGACCCGAGCATCACATAAAACAACACCCGAGTCAGTCTGGAATACCAGCGTGAGAAAATCACACTCAATTGGACTTATTTAAAGTTTTGAAATCCTTTGAAAACAAAAGCATCTCGTAAGACCACGCCACAAATAAACATGTCGGGTTTTTACCTTACGATAGCTAAAACAATTTTTATAGAAATCCTCTGATATTATAATAGGGTCTATATACAAATACTTATAAAATAGCCGAAATTGTTACATTCATTAAATTCCAGCTACTAGCCACAAAAGTGGGTAATACAAACAAAACTCGTACAAGGCTCGTAGGGAGAATGGATTTCCAACAATGACTAGGCACTGGGGTACCACCTGTCACAGTACGGGGCCTAGATCACCGTACCGAGGACTATTCCCTTCATCCCCTGCAACACAAGGCCGGAACCATTCCTTACTGAACAGTCCCGAACAAGATAAACCCCATGGTTGGCGCGACCAACCACCCACTAAGCCGAAATATATAAGGGACATATAGACAGGGGAATTATCTTGTCCTGCTTGGGCATGACCCACCTAACCTTGCTGCATATCCCCTGATTTTCAGTCATTCCCATTTGATGAGGCTTGAGGCTAAGCGTTACCTTTAGAACGTTTTCACTTAGAATGCCCATCGCCCACCTAACGATGTTTCGCAAGCATTCGTCCATACAAGTCCGTCCCGGGTTCGAACGGAACCGAAAGCACTATTCCTACTACATCCATTTTGGAAATATCCTCAGGATTAGTAGCGACTAGCCCTTGCACTCCAATGCTCCATCTTCGAATCCAAAACGTTTACACGAAACGTACAAACCGAATCGAAGTGGTTTTCGAGAAATTAATCTCGATCTCGGTCTCTTCGAAACGATCAACGCATTGTCCAATATTGATAGTCGGTTATTTAACTATCAATTAATATTCACAACATCCATCACACAATAAATAATTTCCCAAAATATTTATTAACTTCAAAATATCTTCACAAGATATATTTCTATTTTCAATCCCTTGAAAACAGTTTCAAAACCACCTTTTTTCAGAATAAACTTTCCCAAATATTTTCTATCTCCTCTGAAATCACCAAGCACGAAAATAGATTTTTAAAATAATTTTAAACACTTTACTTTGAAATATATACTTTAAAACATTTATTTTAGAAAGTATTTCAATAATTTAATAAAAATACATACCATATGAATATTTGAAAATAAGGTAACTTAATAAAATATACAACTAGATTTACACTTTTAAAACAAATACTAAATCGCTCTTTAAATAATTATTTCTATAATAGATTGAAAGGAAATACTTACTATAAAAAAGTAAGGATTAGAAGTAATAAATTTTACAAAATTTGCTTTCTATAAAAACCACTTTAAACCATCAATTTAATTTTTTAAAGATTTACTTTTTAAAACATGTACTTGGCTATCCAGAGAAAATTTCAACTTCAATCACTTGAATAAATTTTCAAATTGATATCCAATTTATTTTATTTAAAATGAGTTCCTCAAATTCCTCAATTTATTTCAAAATTCATTAGTTGTAGACTTATTATTTATGTTATTACTTTCCGTTTGATTTTAAGCCCTTTAACTGAATATACAAATTTTCAGATTTTCCAATTACTTCTTTATTCCTTCCAATAATTTAAATCTTGAATTTTTAATAAATGTTTGTTCTTTAATTAATATCACTAAAGATTTAAAATTCATTAACTTCCTGTTTATTCAAAACTTCCTTTTTATACCCGAGATTCATTTATTAGAATTTTAAAGTCGCTTATTCCTTTTCGAATTTATTCTTTGAATTTATTTATAAATATCTTACTTACAATCCACTTCTTTTATTTTCTTTCCAACAATTCAACTTATATATATTTCATGGTAATTCATTATACCAAATTATATTCGACCTAACCATAACATTCAGTATTCCAACATGAACCATCACAGAACATCAAATCATCATAACCGGGGAATTTAAATAATTTAATTAAATGTTGAGGGATCCAGTTGGATCCCTCCAACCTGTTTCCCTGCATCCACAGACGTTAGCATCACATGATATTGCCAATTTCAAATTATAATATACTATATCACATCAATCAATTCAACCACACAATCAATTATTTAAATTTAATCATTTAAATTTAAACTGAGTGAGATTAACTCACCTTCGACCTTTACTTTGCAACCCAATCCATCTCGCTTGTTTTCTCGATTTATAGACCTTGTATAAATAATTTATACAATTTATTAATATTCGAACAGATTGAACAATTAAATTCCGTTGATATAAATTTTATTTTATCTAATTAACTTTAACTTTAATAAAATACTTGAACTATTTTTTCCTACCCACATCCTTTTAATAACTTATTTAACTAAAAATTTGATATTAAACAAATTTATTTTCCACAATATATTATCATTCCAAATCGAAACTATATATTAGTTTCTGCATATAAATCTTAATATATATATATATATATATATATTCATTTGTCTTTGAAACTCATACAATTATAAAATTAATTTACATAGTTGTAGAATTAAATTTTACATACTGTTTTCAACATTTTAAAATCTCATATACATATATAAATTTCAAAATCTTACCCGTATCCAATTTTCCTCTAACTTACATATATATAATCAAATTAAAATACTTGTGTACATACATTAAAATTGAACTGCACCCATATATGTATTTTTTTTACTGTATAGGTCAATACATATACTTCTATCCATAAATGAATTTCTTCCTATAAGCATCTATTTGTATATATTAAACTTAAAACGTGTATAAACATTATATTTCTTCAGTTAAAGTTCAAACAAAAGAATACCTCAAATAGCCCAGGCTCGTGATTCACATCACCACGCCTCCGATCTCTGACGTCGCAAAAGAAGCTGTCCCCAAACCTAAATTCGATCCTTAGATACTCGCGCACGTGAGCACGTCTTCTTCGCTTGCACGAAACATCCAGAGATCCAAACCCTAATTGTATGGCGCGGCTCCACCTCCACGCTTGCGTAAGAACTGAAACCCCACCTCGATTTGAGTCGACTTCGTCTCTCGTTGTCGCGATTTTCTACTCACGCGATTCACAATCGTGCGCCGCTCGAATTCATGCGCCACAGCCCCACACATGCGAGCTCGAGTTGGCCCTAAGTTTCTTCGAAAAGGGTCAGGGAATCATGGTAAAGGAAATGACGATTTGGGGTTGGTTCATGGTTGCGATTTACTAAAATCGAATTGAGAAAAAGAAAAACAAATAAAGGCTGCCTTTTTTTTTCATTTATTCGAACAGAGAATGTAAAGGGGTAGGGAGGGGAAGAGGAAAACGCGGCCATGATCAACTATTTATTTTCTTTTTTTCTTAGTTTACTGAGTATTCCCTTATGAAAGAGGCTTCGGTGAATTTTATTTAAGGAAGATGAAGCTTGCGCGATAAGAGAAAGGGAGACATGATGATGACGGCATGTACGAGAGGGGACAAGGATTTGAGAGAAGGCAGCTGATAGGGATAGTACGTGAATATATAAATAGAATTTTCAACGCGTTTATATACCGTACGCTCACACAACTGCTCCAATTACTACGAAAATTGAAATCCGATAATAATTTAATATTACGGATCCAATGGAACTGGTTTCGTTGAATTCCGAGACTGTGCCTCGGAAGGCTATTTTTAAATTCAATTTAAACGATTAAATTTCAAAACTGACCAATTCAGTGTTAGGTTCCATTTTAACACTTTTATTATATTCAATGCTATCAATATAAATTTTATAAGCTTTCAAATTATTCTTAACAGGCTTAAAATTCTAAATTCAACAATTTACCCAACTTCAATTATTTAATTTAATAATTCAATTATCGAATAAATTGTGATATTCGCAATTTAGGTTATAATTGCTCTATTGGATATTTAAAATCAATTAATATTCTGATTTTTAATTGCTCGAAAATTCCGGGTCGTCACATTCCTCCCCCCTTAAAAGAATTTCGTCCCCGAAATTACTAATTAGGAAAAATGGTCCAATTCCTGTTTATTATTTCCCTAAAACCAAACAGTTTCTAACAGTTCAACATCTTTATCAATTATCTTTTTACAAAAGACCCATTATTATTCTTATTAACTTTCCAAACTTTTCCCTAGTTTGCCAACAAATCCTATTTGCTCAACCATTCCAGTTTAATCTTAAAACCAATTTTGATTTATCAAAATTTTCTCAAAATTTTTCTAACTCCCTAAATTTCCGAAAATTTTTGCCAGCGTTTCCTTTGCGCGGCTGACTCGGTACAACTACAAAATTGCTCTACGGCCTCCCAAATCCAAAAAGAAAACAAAAAGGCCAAGTGGCTCAATCCAAATCCCAATCAAATTTCATACCAAATTTAAATACATACCTTTGTCGGCCAATTCAAATTTATCTCTTGAAATCAAATCCAATTCCTTTCCCTTTTATGATACCTGCATATTCCGCTTAGTACTAATATCCAATCACAACATTCCAAAAACATTTTATCAACTTTCTTACCAAATGTCACTATTCATCCAAATATCAGTTTAGAATATATCTGCAATATCCAATTTTCAACTAAGAATTGATCATTCCTTACTTAAGTTAACCTAAGCACTTTATATGTTTCTTATATTTATTTCATCTTCCACTTTAGTTTATATCTATTTCTATTCAACTTGATTTTTTTTTTCAATTTCATACGAATTCCATTTATTTTCATTTCCAAATGTTAAATTTTATTTTTCATTTATAACTAATTCATGTCATTATTTTAATTAGTTTCATTCACTAACTTATTTCAATTCCTAGTTTGAAATCGTTGTCGTGATCAAAATTTCCAAAAAATTTCAAATTTTTTTCTAACTCCCAAAATTTTTGAAAATTTTTGGCAGAGTTTCCTTTGTACGGAGGAGCTTTTGCAATTTGACAAAAGAGATAAATATATATACATCGACCCACACGGTCGGAAAAATCAAAAACAGTTCATATTTCCTATTTTTATTTGCGTAGGCGTACCTTATTTAGCATTTTTAAGCAAGCGGCTTATTAATTTTAGCAAATAGCACAACCAAATCCAGCCACATGGCCCCCAAGTACCTGTACTTACTCAACTTAAACATGTAAGTGCCAGATATATGAAGTTCAACTATATTTTACTTAGTTGCAATGGTTAAAACATATGGATTCTAAAGAAATGCACATCCAACATTTTCCGTAAGCAATTTTTACAACTTTCATACTAATTCAACTGTTTTAATTTATTCATAAACCATTTTCATTCCATTCGAAGGGCTTTCAATCCATTCATTTACAATCTCATCAATTTAAATGGTTTAAAACTCAATCGCTTACGTTTAATTTATTCTTAAGCAAACTGAACTCATATTTAATTCAATTGCTTTCAAAATCAATTTATTTTACCCTTATCAATACATAGAATTTTAATTACTTCCATTTACATCAAATGACAATTTATTTTATGCAATTCGACGAGAATTATGTGAATAAATAAGTATTTATGTTTATAACCACTTTAAATGGATTTCAACTCGATTTATACTTAATTCTATTCCATTTTCAATTTATTCACAATCCATATATTCTCATTTCATTGTATTCAGATTTGAATCCATTCACTTGCATTTCATTTTATTAACCAAACTAGTTTATTCAAACCCATTAACGACTTAGGTTCATCTTCATTTCCAATTAAATTTCCTTTTTATTTTAATCCATTCACAATCATTTATTTAGCTCGACACATTCCATTTAAATTTCTTTTGCAATCCATTTATTTACATTTCATTCCATATTTATTTATTCCAAACTATTTTATTTAGCTCGAAAACAATCCAAGCTATTTTATTCACTAACCATTTCTTAACTTATTTAGACTAACACTTCATTTGATACCTATTTGCCCCATCATTTATTTATTCAATATAATTAGTTTATCCACATTCACTTAAATCATTCTAATAAACTTGACATATTCTATTTTCCTTATTGCCTCAAGTTATTTCAATCCCTTAATAATTTAAATGGTTTACAATTATTTATTTAAGCATTTTCATTCCATTAAATATTATCGGCAGCTCACCGAATTTTACTTCAATTGAAATTTATTTTTACTTGATTTAAAACCACTCCAATTATTATTAAACTTTGTTTAAGTTGAATTCAACTCAACTCTCCTTCATTCATTCAGCTTAAGTCAATTTACTTCAATTTATTCAAATTTTATACTTAAGCTCATTCTCAGTTTGCAAACAAGTTCTCTTTTCAATTTAACTTGATTCTATTTCAATCCAATCTCATTTTAAATTTGCAATTTCATTTGATTGGTTATTATAGAATTTAACTTCCCAGATTCAACTCATTTAATTTATCACAAAGCCATTTCCATCTTATTTCCACTGATTTGGATTTGATTTGCAATTCATACCATTACTATTTTAATCCATCTCATTTTTTTTATTCTATACTTTCAAATTATATTTACTTTGTTAACACTTCAAGTCGAATTTCAATTGATAACTCAAGTTCTGATTCCACCATTCACTTTTTAATTTACCATCCAATTTTATTAACTTACATTGCAATTTCATTCACAATTACTTCCACTTCATCAACAATTTGAATCCATTTTAATTTAAAATTTGAGTTTATTTCCAAACTTTATCATAAACTCACAATTCAATTTCATTAACTAATTTATTATCTAATTAGTTCGTCCCTTATTTATAATCCAACACCTGAATTTTTATTCCAAATATCACTTCATTTTATTTTCTTAAGTTCAATATACTTTATAATTCAAGTTTGGATTTTCTTTTCATTTTCCAATTCATCAAAATATTAAATTTGGGCTTTGTATTCCATTCCCAATTTTATAAGTCACAACTTACTATTTTATACAATTCCATTCATCATAAGTTTGAATATATTCATCTTTATTTTTAACTCAAGCCTTCTATTAATTCATAGCCCAAGCATATTTTATTTCTGTGGATTTTTTTTTCTTTTCTTATAAGTTATTCTGATTTATTGATTTCAATTCCAATCCTTATTCAATTTCCATTTGCTTAGGTGTGAATCTAATTCCATCAATAATTCAATTGAATTCTTATTCCAATTCAATTTTATTTTAACTCAGTTTTATTTAACTCAATTCGATTTCAATTTAATTCGAATACAACTGGATATTAATTTCAGCTTATTCAATTTATTTTAATTCAGTTAAAATTTTATTCCCAATCCAAGTTAATTTCATTTTAGCCTTTTAAATTTAAATTCCATTATTCAAAGCTTATATTTCCTTCATTTTCATTCACTTAAGTTAAATTTTATTTGCTGAATTAAAATTTTCAATCCCTTCTTATTAATATCAACTTCTCTTTATAAGTACATTATTTGATCATTTATTCATTCACCAATTTATTATTTAACCAATAAATGTTATGTTCAAACATTTATTATCTTTAGTCCATCCTGACTAATTTTCCCATTCCACATAACTCCACACAATTCAATTTTAAATTCCAGTACTCAGTTTCACTTACACCATTGGAAAAAAAAATTGTTTGTTTTTTTTCAACAAATTCCAAAGTTTAACCAACCTTTCAACATTTCAAAATTCTCTTTAAAACCTTCTATATCCAAAATTCGTTTGATAAATTCAATTTATCTCTTTGAATTTCAAAACTCAACCAGTTTTGCAAATAATTTCAATTCAAAGCAATTTGGTAGCAATTTCACTTCTGGAAACTCGAAAATGAACATCGATGATGCTGTAGTCATCACCGAAGTTATTTTCTAGCAACCAAAAGAGTTCAATGCTTTTATTCTCTTTCTAAAATCCATCCAATATTTTTAAATTCCAAATCTCTCTAGATTTCAAATCCGATTCAAAACTATTTCTCAATATATATTATCCTCCCAACTTTTGAGAATCCTTATCCAATTCAAAGAAACTTAAATCTCCAAATTCCAAACTCTTTAGATTTAAATTCAAACTTTTCTTTGGAATTTTATCTTACTTTAATAATTAATTACACTATAATTTACATTATAGTTTACATTTACAAATTCATTTAATATGAATTGGTTTCTTAGTTTTTAATTATGAATTCAATTCCTTTTATATCAAAATATATTTTGGATGAAATTATTTCATTCACCCACTTTTTAAAAATCAATATTGTGTCGAATTGCTTTATTTAAGTGTTTAGAAACCCCTTCGATACAGTTTTCGAGGCTGTGCCGACGAAGGTTCATATACCACTCAATAAATCAATCAATGCAATATAAAATCATTTTATATTCACTAACAAATACGCACTCTTATCTATAAATACGCTCAGACTCATTCTAGAGTACCATTGACTCTATTTCTAATGAGTAATTTCCCACCAGAGCCAAGGTTATCTCCAACCTAAGCTCTGATACCAACTGTAATAGCCCGCAAATCCGTACCCCTTGAGTTGACACTATTCTACAACAATCAACTCAAGTTGTACAGAAATACGAACCATTTGGGTTTAAGAAGAAGAGGTAGAAGAAGAGAAAACAAAATCAACATCAGCATCTAACCATCGCAGCGGAATAAAATATAATATATAATATATAATCTTTACTCAACTTCAAATATTTCTGTTTATATATTACACATCAGAGTACATCAATCACAACACAACATCAATATCATACAATGAATACACAACAACTCAGAATACACAACTCAATCAGCGGAATATATATATATATATAGGTAAACAAGTACGGAAGTACATATCGTTATCTTGCTCGTCTCCTGAGCTCCACAGCTTAATATCTTGTATCCTAAAATACTCGGTTTGACCCGAGCATCATATAAAACAACACCCGAGTCAGTCTGGAATACCAGCGTGAGAAAATCACACTCAATTGGACTTATTTAAAGTTTTGAAATCCTTTGAAAACAAAAGCATCTCGTAAGACCACGCCACAAATAAACATGTCGGGTTTTTACCTTACGATAGCTAAAACAATTTTTATAGAAATCCTCTGATATTATAATAGGGTCTATATACAAATACTTATAAAATAGCCGAAATTGTTACATTCATTAAATTCCAGCTACTAGCCACAAAAGTGGGTAATACAAACAAAACTCGTACAAGGCTCGTAGGGAGAATGGATTTCCAACAATAACTAGGCACTGGGGTACCACCTGTCACAGTACGGGGCCTAGATCACCGTACCGAGGACTACTCCCTTCATCCCCTGCAACACAAGGCTGGAACCATTCCTTACAGTTCCGAACAAGATAAACCCCGTGGTTGGCGCGACCACCCACCCACTAAGCCGAAATATATAAGGGACATCTAGACAGGGGAATTATCTTGTCCTGCTTGGGCATGACCCACCTAACCTTGCTGCATATCCCCTGATTTTCAGTCATTCCCATTTGATGAGGCTTGAGGCTAAGCGTTACCTTTAGAACGTTTTCACTTAGAATGCCCATCGCCCACCTGACGATGTTTCGCAAGCATTCGTCCATACAAGTCCGTCCCGGGTTCGAACGGAACTGAAAGCACTATTACTACTACATCCATTTTGGAAATATCCTCAGGATTAGTAGCGACTAGCCCTTGCACTCCAATGCTCCATCTTCGAATCCAAAACGTTTACACGAAACGTACAAACTGAATCGAAGTGGTTTTCGAGAAATTAATCTCGATCCCGGTCTCTTCGAAACGATCAACGCATTGTCCAATATTGATAGTCGGTTATTTAACTATCAATTAATATTCACAACATCCATCACACAATAAATAATTTCCCAAAATATTTATTAACTTCAAAATATCTTCACAAGATATATTTCTATTTTCAATCCCTTGAAAACAGTTTCAAAACCACCTTTTTTCAGAATAAACTTTCCCAAATATTTTCTATCTCCTCTGAAATCACCAAGCACGAAAATAGATCTTTAAAATAATTTTAAACACTTTACTTTGAAATATATACTTTAAAACATTTATTTTAGAAAGTATTTCAATAATTTAATAAAAATACATACCATATGAATATTTGAAAATAAGGTAACTTAATAAAATATACAACTAGATTTACACTTTTAAAACAAATACTAAATCGCTCTTTAAATAATTATTTCTATAATAGATTAAAAGGAAATACTTACTATAGAAAAGTAAGGATTAGAAATAATAAATTTTACAAAATTTGCTTTCTATAAAAACCACTTTAAACCATCAATTTAATTTTTTAAAGATTTACTTTTTAAAACATGTACTTGGCTATCCATAGAAAATTTCAACTTCAATCACTTGAATAAATTTTCAAATTGATATCCAATTTATTTTATTTAAAATGAGTTCCTCAAATTCCTCAATTTATTTCAAAATTCATTAGTTGTAGACTTATTATTTATGTTATTACTTTCCGTTTGATTTTAAGCCCTTTAACTGAATATACAAATTTTCAGATTTTCCAATTACTTCATTATTCCTTCCAATAATTTAAATCTTGAATTTTTAATAAATGTTTGTTCTTTAATTAATATCACTAAAGATTTAAAATTCATTAACTTCCTGTTTATTCAAAACTTCCTTTTTATACCCGAGATTCATTTATTAGAATTTTAAAGTCGCTTATTCCTTTTCGAATTTATTCTTTGAATTTATTTATAAATATCTTACTTACAATCCACTTCTTTTATTTTCTTTCCAACAATTCAACTTATATATATTTCATGGTAATTCATTATACCAAATTATATTCGACCTAACCATAACATTCAGTATTCCAACATGAATCATCACAGAACATCAAATCATCATAACCAGGGAATTTAAATAATTTAATTAAATGTTGAGGGATCCAGTTGGATCCCTCCAACCTGTTTCCCTGCATCCACAGACGTTAGCATCACATGATATTGCCAATTTCAAATTATAATATACTATATCACATCAATCAATTCAACCACACAATCAATTATTTAAATTTAATCATTTAAATTTAAACTGAGTGAGATTAACTCACCTTCGACCTTTACTTTGCAACCCAATCCATCTCGCTTGTTTTCTCGATTTATAGACCTTGTATAAATAATTTATACAATTTATTAATATTCGAACAAATTGAACAATTAAATTCCGTTGATATAAATTTTATTTTATCTAATTAACTTTAACTTTAATAAAATACTTGAACTATTTTTTCCTACCCACATCCTTTTAATAACTTATTTAACTAAAAATTTGATATTAAACAAATTTATTTTCCACAATATATTATCATTCCAAATCGAAACTATATATTAGTTTCTGCTTATAAATCTTAATATATATATATATATATTCATTTGTCTTTGAAACTCATACAATTATAAAATTAATTTACATAGTTGTAGAATTAAATTTTACATACTGTTTTCAACATTTTAAAATCTCATATACATATATAAATTTCAAAATCTTACCCGTATCCAATTTTCCTCTAACTTACATATATATAATCAAATTAAAATACTTGTGTACATACATTAAAATTGAACTGCACCCATATATGTATTTTTTTTACTGTATAGGTCAATACATATACTTCTATCCATAAATGAATTTCTTCCTATAAGCATCTATTTGTATATATTAAACTTAAAACGTGTATAAACATTATATTTCTTCAGTTAAAGATCAAACAAAAGAATACCTCAAATAGCCCAGGCTCGTGATTCACATCACCACGCCTCCGATCTCTGACGTCGCAAAAGAAGCTGTCCCCAAACCTAAATTCGATCCTTAGATACTCGCGCACGTGAGCACGTCTTCTTCGCTTGCACGAAACATCCAGAGATCCAAACCCTAATTGTATGGCGCGGCTCCACCTCCACGCTTGCGTAAGAACTGAAACCCCACCTCGATTTGAGTCGACTTCGTCTCTCGTTGTCGCGATTTTCTACTCACGCGATTCACAATCGTGCGCCGCTCGAATTCATGCGCCACAGCCCCACACATGCGAGCTCGAGTTGGCCCTAAGTTTCTTCGAAAAGGGTCAGGGAATCATGGTAGAGGAAATGACGATTTGGGGTTGGTTCATGGTTGCGATTTACTAAAATCGAATTGAGAAAAAGAAAAACAAATAAAGGCTGCCTTTTTTTTTCATTTATTCGAACAGAGAATGTAAAGGGGTAGGGAGGGGAAGAGGAAAACGCGGCCATGATCAACTATTTATTTTCTTTTTTTCTTAGTTTACTGAGTATTCCCTTACGAAAGAGGCTTCGGTGAATTTTATTTAAGGAAGATGAAGCTTGCGCGATAAGAGAAAGGGAGACATGATGATGACGGCATGTACGAGAGGGGACAAGGATTTGAGAGAAGGCAGCTGATAGGGATAGTACGTGAATATATAAATAGAATTTTCAACGCGTTTATATACCGTACGCTCACACAACTGCTCCAATTACTACGAAAATTGAAATCCGATAATAATTTAATATTACGGATCCAATGGAACTGGTTTCGTTGAATTCCGAGACTGTGCCTCGGAAGGCTATTTTTAAATTCAATTTAAACGATTAAATTTCAAAACTGACCAATTCAGTGTTAGGTTCCATTGTAACACTTTTATTATATTCAATGCTATCAATATAAATTTTATAAGCTTTCAAATTATTCTTAACAGGCTTAAAATTCTAAATTCAACAATTTACCCAACTTCAATTATTTAATTTAATAATTCAATTATCGAATAAATTGTGATATTCGCAATTTAGGTTATAATTGCTCTATTGGATATTTAAAATTAATTAATATTCTGATTTTTAATTGCTCGAAAATTCCGGGTCGTCACAGAAAAAGTTGTTAGTGTTTACTTCAAGCAACGCTTCCTACTTTGAATAAACGTAAGAAATGTTCAAAATACCTTCCACAGATTGGCTCGCGGGTAGTGGAGCAGCTTTAGGGACATGCTCACGAGTTGGAGACAACTGTGGTTGATCAGGATTATATGCAATAACAGACTGAGAATCAACCGCAGATGCAGATACAGGCAGGGTTGGCATAAGAGTTTCGAAACCTGCATCATGGTGCTCAATGCTAGAACCTTCTTCAGCCTCCGAATGCTGAGTAGCGGGTCTCTTCTTTTCATATGTGGTAGTGATGTTATGGAGAACCCTTCTCTCATCTTCATTCAGCAACCGATTCTCCAATTCAAATTCATCTACAGATTCGGCTTGATGCGCAGCTTTTTCATCTTCCACTAAGCGGTACCAAGCATCGTATAAGTGTGAAGGATAGCTTTCGAGCCAGGATAGGTTTCGTTGATTCAAGACGTTGGCGTTGTATGTAATTAGAAGATCTTCGATGTCAGCCTTCGACTTGCTCTCCGCAGCTTTCACCTCATTCTCAACCCTGGCTTCAGTTTCCTGAACTTTAAGCGCTGCCGCATCCCTCTCATTCCTAAGCACAATATCCCGCTCACATGCCTCCTAGCAACTTTGTTTGCATCGTCTTTCTCCATGATGATTTCAGTAAATTTGGCTTTAAGCTCTTCGAACTCTTTAAGCGCCCCGTCCCTTTCGGCCATGACTATGATGGTCCGATGCACCATCTCCTCAAACAGGGCTAAGTGCGTCCACCTCATCTCTTCCATCCGCCATGTAGCCTCATCAGCCTTTGTGTTGGCCTCTGTCTTTGAGTTTCTCGCAGACTCGCTCTCATCATGAAGTACTTAAATTATGCGGTCCTTTTGAGTAAGATCAATTTCTAATTTCTCAGTTGTTTTCCCCCGCTCAAAGGCCATCAATGATGCTTTGTTCGCTATCTTCATCCATTCCTGGTATTGGCTATAAACATCATTGATATAATCATGCATTATTTGTTCTGCCTTGACTGGAATACTCTTTAAATGCAGAGCGAAAATGAAGCCATCAAAACAGATGTTTGGGAAATCTATTTTTAGTTGGGTGATTCTGATTGCCTCCTCCCCTGTGAGCTCTATGACAGCTTGCTCAGTGATAGTGGGAGTTTTGGTTTCTGTCCTCCGGCGCTGTGAATTAGACCTTGATACTTGAGAAGGTGGCCTTTGGCATGAAGGTTCCAAGGGTTGTTTTCTATGACCGGAAGGTTGTGTTGGGCCTCGAGGGGGCAGAGAACGTGACCGGGAGCAAAGCCTGTATTCTCTCTCTGTCTGTCCCTCTCCCTTTCATAACGCTCCTGATTAGAATAACCACGATCGCGGCCTCTATCAGCCTCCTTTCTATGGGACTTATAATATGAACTAAACGACTGGCGTGCCGAGCGAAGGCAATCGAGCATGGATTCGCGCCTTGTCATTGTATCTAAAAAATAGAAAGAGAAGCAGAGTTAGTAATCTCTAGAAATAAATAGCTTATGATTGGAAATTGTGTAGTGTCGTGGTGTGTATGCATGTGCAAAGCCCTCGACCAACCGGTTATGTTGGTCATACTCGTAGGAAGTGACTTGCCTAAATCTAAAGCGCTTTGAAGCCCTTCCAATCCGGTGTCGTGTTGAAGCGACACATAGTCCGAAATTGGAATGTCAGCGAGTCCTTCGAAAGGATTCTCCATTTATGAGGAAGGAGTTTCCGAAATTCTAACACCAGCGGCTGGTAGGGGCATGACCACGGATTTCCATCTTGAAGACTTATGAAGCTTATGAG
Organism: Allium cepa; assembly: GCA_030765085.1. Lineage (NCBI taxonomy): Eukaryota > Viridiplantae > Streptophyta > Magnoliopsida > Asparagales > Amaryllidaceae > Allium > Allium cepa. Next base: position 703,214,135 of record CM060938.1, on the reverse strand, counting down.
CAACCTCCTTGCCTCTCCTCTTCCTTCTAAATGTCGTAGACTATCACGGGGCATGACAACGGTTTCATCTTCAGTGGGCATGTCCCCTTCATCATGCCGCTTAACTATTACGATCTCGGGCGTCCCGCGCTTAGCCTATCTTGTCCGGGCTACCCTACGAACTCCTTCGAATCTTATGCTCTGGTCTCGGTCGATCAGCCCAATGGCTCTCAAATTTTCATCCGCGAGCACTGAGTCGATCTCCCTGATCTCACCAGGTAACTCTTAAAGAATTCGCACTATTTCTTTAAATCGGGCTCCTTTGGGTCGCGGAAGTGCGGCTGTAAAGGAAAGAAAATGTTAGACTCAACAACGAGTACAACTACCTCATTAGTGACCAGATAATTTGTGGAACTAACATCTAACTAACCAATTCCTGCACCGAACATAGAACCATTCGGCCTTGATGAAGCTAAGCCTGATCCAAGCTCTAGTCACAGCTTGACAATTCCTGATCGCCTCTAGGAATGTGAATGAGGGATTATCCCCCCGACACTTGACATTGAACACGAATCTGACTTCCTTCGGAGTCGGGGGACACAAGAGATCCTCTATAGAAGCGATGAATAATATTTTCAACAATGCTATCCATTTGAATGCAACTATGATGGAGCAATTCCTAAGATAACACCTCCCAGATGTACTGGTTAAATGGAGCGAGTGTTCCAGTTGTGCACGAATGTCTGCTAAAGGCGGTGAATCCTTCTGGGGGAGTATGTGTCTCATCATTCGGTCCTGGTAGTAGAATGTCATCTAACGATAGACCATGTCTTAAGCAGATTCTCTCCAACATATCTACGGAGACATTAGATGGTACAGAATCTTGAGGATTCCCAATAAAGATTGCTTCCCATAACTCGTCCGGAGCTGGACTTATGACTACGACCGCGATGGCTGGCATCTCTATTGCCAAAGGAGGTGAACATTGAGCCTCCTACTGCTGTGAACTCTCGGGTTTCATAGCTAGCCAACTCAGTAAAACCATCATCACATGACAATAATCCCATGTGTGCCCCAGTGTGAAGGCATGGGTGTGTTGTGCAATGCAATATTGTAAAGTACTTAAGAAAGTTCTACAGAGATTAACAGGGTAATCGAACGATGAGACTTCGAAATCCAGTCGGAATGACCATCATCGCTGACCATCACAACCGTCTCATCCTAACTTCGGTGATCAATCCAAATTACAGTTTGTCAAATTGGTTAAGTTATGTTTCTATCGACAATCTTCAAAAGACAGTGAAATATGTAACGAAATGGTTAAGTTCAGATACGCAAGGTCGAAGCTCGCCGGAGTCAAGTATTCGAGTATGCATGAAGTTTTGTATCCATCGTGGTTCAGACTTGGACCGATCACCAGAATACCCATTCATATCGATTGCAAAGGAAAAGAATTCGTATCAATCACCTTAAGGCAAGTTCGTATCGATCACGGACAGCACCTCCGTATCGATCGACAGAATCGACACTTCGTATCAATCACAAAGTTAATTTTCAGTATCGATTACTCTGGATCAATACGAACCCCACCATCTCAAACGGATACGAAGCCGCTCCCTTCGTTGATATGAATCTCCACTATTTTCAATCGATACGAACTTCGATTATTTTTCGAACGATTTGAATCACTCCTCCTCAACCGATACGAGCGATCCCTTCATGTCCTTCTATCCTTCTTCTCCAAACATCATGAATATTATTTCCCTCTTCCTCAACCCTGCTCAGGCCTAACCGGCCTCAACACCGCTATAATTAGCTATGGATGAGAGTGGATTGGCACAAGAATTCGAGTCTCATAATTTTAAGTTAGTTTTGATCAATTAATTACCTAATTAGAGCAGTTATTCGAAGGATTAACGAATTAAGTGGCTCAAAGACAAAGGTAATTTGTTTTCCTCTTTTTCACTAATCGGTACAACGGCAGTATGTGGGAATGAAAGTAAGTGAAGTTTTTCTAAGTCCAAATCATATTTATTTGGTTTGTATCCAAGCAAAGGGAAATTCGTCTCCCAGTAGCCAAATACCAGTTGAAGCGGTCAAGTTTCGATCGATACGAATGTCGCTATGCAAACCAACCTGAAATGGTCACAATTATCACCGATGCGAAGTGCTTTCTTCATATCCATCAATACACATCGGTCGGGGGCGCAGCTGTTCGTGTCCACCAACGATCGACCACAAATGTCATCGATACAAACGACACTGCCAAGCCGTGTTTTTGTTCGTTTCCCATCGATATGAAATGACAGTTTAGTATCATTCCTTTGAAGACTACAAGATGTCGTATCAATCGATGCGAGGCATTTCAAAGACTTTCTTCTATACGAAGCTTACATCCCAACTTCTCAAATCGATTCAGGAGAGGACCGACATGGTGGAAGGACTTAAAACAACCATCGAACGCTTTTACAACTCGGATTTCACATCGATCCAAGAGAGGATCGATACGAAACTCGATACAAAAAACTTGACAACGACGCGTGAATGTACAAACGTTAACAAGAGTTAGGTTAACATACTTGCATGTATGACGAACTAATATTCAGTTTTCAAAATTCACAAGAATAAAATGCTCACCTGGTGATGATTACAACAGTGAACAACAAATTGCTAACACTTGATGCTCAGCTGCAATAATGCACTATACCATCATTGGCAGTCGACAATCCAGCATTTATATAGTCGGGAATCAATCAAAGGTTACGTCTTTTGACGAAAAGACAACGGCTTAGAATCAGACAGAACTTTTCAGACTAAAGATTGCATCTTTTCAAAGCACGTCATGTTCATGTAAGACGTACTTTGGATGGAAAATGTTATCTCGCCTTTTGGCAAGGCCATGACACTAAGAAATTGACTGAAAACAAAAGATGGTTCGTCCCAAAAACCAGTTATACGCAGGTCTACCGTAACGATCTATATTTTTAGCTATTTTAAAATTATTAAATTTAATGTAATTATTAAATAAAAGTGGTTAAAAATAAAAATTTAATGATTTTCAATGTAAATTATTGGATACGGACTTGAATAAAATTTTGAAATAAACAAATTTAGGAGATTTAAGTAATAACGAGTAAAAAATTGCTGTGTATTAATGAGTTTATGGTCAATCGTTGGAGTAGATAATAATGTGAATTCATTAGATGTAAATAAACTAATTGATTGACAACGAAAATTCATTTAAAACCCAACATTGAAATTTGTCGAATATTGAACAATTAAATTGTTTAAATTCAATACTGGAAATTAATTGAATAACGGAAATTGAATAACTGCATAACGGAAATAGTTGTTCTATAATTTGATTTTTTTTAGTTAAATCTTATAAGTTCATTTCAAATATTTCTAAAGATAGTGAATTTTTGAACAATCAAAATTGTTTAAATTTAAAATTGCAGATATTTGAATAATTGAATTCTGAATTTAATACGATGAAAAAAATGAAACCAGAAATTGATGTAAATTTTATTTAAACAACAATGAAGATTGTTAACATTAAAATTGGATTTAAAATTGAATAATTTGAAAATTTTGTATTATGATCGAGATGTTAAAATTGCGATACGGGGCACAGTCTCGGATTTCGACGAAACCAGTTCCATTGGATCCGTAATAATGTATTATTATCGACAAATTTTATAGCATTTGGAGTTATCGTTTAGTCGTATGCGATATAAATACGTTCAAATTAATATCGAAAATTTAATATTTCAATTCGATTTGAAAAGCCATCTTCCACATAGATCGAATTAGGCCATGGAACATGTTCCCTTTCCTTCGGAATAGGGGTAAAACATTATAAACGTCTAGCGGGATGTTTCTTTGGAGTTCGTTTGAAAACTCATCAAAATTTAGAAATAATAATTAAATAGTTCGTATACGTATGTATATATTCGCGTCTACAGTAAACCCTAAGCCAAAACGAATGAGCCGCCTCTATTTTTTATCAATGGCGGAAAACTCGTTTGCTTCTCCCTCTAATTTCTTTGAATCCATTAAGTTTTGGCCAAAATCATCAACATGAGAAAGGTAGAGCTCACTGAGCTCTAGCTATCCAACGGTGGAGGTCCTCTAATTTGCGGCGAGGAGGGAGAAAACGTGGCTCCAACGCTAGCCGTTCGTGCACGAATTTCTCTGACTAGGGGGTGCCAAGCTTGACCATATCGCTGGCGATGGCAGGGTTCGTGATGACCTTCGACTTGAAGGCTCCTGATCGATTCCTTGTGACCTGAGGTAGGAGCGACGATTGGTATAGGGTTGCGTGTTTGGGTTCTTTCGGTTCGTGATAGCCTGGGAAGAAGATCGTGTAAGGAAGAAGCAATGCAGCTTTGTTTTCTCTGATGCAATTTTGGACGGCCAGATCTAATCCGGTATAAAAAAAGGAAAAAAAAGTAAATTTAATTATATAAATTTGTATACAAACTTTAAAATCTCATTTCTCAACCGTGCGAGGTCGGAATCAGACGAAACTGGCGATGCCGGAATCGTAGAGTCGAGAGCTACGCTGCAGTGCAGATCCAGAGATGTTTGAAGCTCGTTAAGATTTTAGGTTAAATTGAGTGCACTCGATTTAATTTAAAATTGGAACGTTTGGCTACGGAAAACTCAATGTGAGTGTTTTAATCACTCATAACGTACTAGAATATTCTCATGCTAGTTAAATTTGATATTATGAAGTTATATGATTATTATTGATCGTTGTTTGATAAATTTAATTGTCATCTAGATTGTCATTGAATTTACCGTTAAAAATTACAATACACAATCGAATTGAAATTGGAATTTAATTGCAATTAAAGCCCCTGATATTGTTAACTATGAATTGCCGTGAATTATAGTGTCTGTTTGTATGATTGATTGTGATGGATGCAAATTGATTGATATTTGGATGGTTGGATATTATTTGTTTTTATATATAGCTTGTTATCATCTTGTAATTTATTTACAGTATATAGAACTGTAAATTAAGTTATTTCGAATAAATTAAGAAATATGTTGAAATGATATATACCTATAACACTTTGATTTGGATTGAAATAATATATGCCCATACCTTAAATTAAATTGAAATAACTGATCACTTGGCTATAGGATAGAAAACTATATATAGACACCGGATTGGTTAAATCAAATGAGTTTCAAAATCTTAGATTTGAAATTATTTAAATGGTTTTGATTTAAAAGAAATACAAATCAATTTTTAGAAATCGAATTATTCCCGAATTCGAGTTTGAAATGTTGAAATAAAATTTTGGTTAAAAGAAATTGTTAAATAATTGAAGTTGAGATTTTGGAGTTAAAATTGGAATAGGATTGAATTCCATAAATTGATTTGCTTAATAAGATTGAACTTCTATGCAAACTTTGAATATTACTACGTGAAAGTTATATAAAAAAGATATGGCAAAATTGAGCTTGGAATTGAATTTATTTGAAGATTGAGATTTTAAACTGAATATTGAAGGATAATTTGGTTTGAATGTTTTGAATCGATACTTTGAAAATCGATATCGAAACCGATATAGATTGAAGTTGAAATTGAATTAATTGGATTTGAAAGTGGAATTCAATAAATTTGAAATCGAAGTTGAAATTGGTTTGAATTAAAGTTCGAAATTGAATCGATTGAATGGAAATTGGAATAGATTAGAGTTGGGAAGTTAGAACTGGATCGGTTTGACTTTGAAACTATTTTCAAATAAATAATTTAATATAATACTATTTAAAAACTATCCTCATAAATATACAAATTATTTTGGGTTCTAAACTATTTTTCTATATAAACCATTTTAATACATAAACTGTTTTATGTTAAACTATTTTTAACCATTTAAAATATTTTATACTAAACTATTCTAACTATTTTAAACATTTAAATTATTAAACTATTTTGGAACCATTCGAACTATTTTTCAATATTTCAAACTGGTCAGGGGTGAAATGTTTATTTTAAATCATGGATTTAATAACGAATGGGGTAAAATGAAGTTATAACCCAAATGTAAATTTGAAACCATTTTGGAATCGAAATTGCAATATTGAGACGAAAATGATTTGGAATTGAAGTGGTATATTTTGAGTAAATGTGATGATTTCGAAATGGATTTGATTTTGAAGCGAATCTGATATTTTGATATCGAGTATGAACTGTTTACGAACTGTAAAAGAACCAACCGGTGTGTAAAATAACATTTGGTTGTTAAAGGGACCAGAGCAAGATATGGACATACTCTTTGTCGATACCGGAACCACTTTAACAACTGTGTACGTGGAGTGATGATTCGGAACGAAGTGGTTGGATTTGTTGTCGTTTACCAGATTTGAAGAAAGGGAACAATGATGGATTAGTCTGGCACTTTTTCGAATTACCATCATTTACTGGCCAAGTGGCCGGTGTGTAAAATAGAAGCCGTACTGGCCAAGTGGGCTAGCTACCCAGAGCGGACGCACATCTTCGAATTACCATCATTTACATTGTGATATATTGGTGCGCACCCTTCGATTTTATGTGAGTGTTGGACACGGTGGGCGATCATGGCTATGATGCATTACCACCAACCGAGAAGGGTAAACAGGTTGTATCCTACCTTGGGCATTGCCTTACGTGCCTTGTCATACTTTCATCCCTAAACGAGACTCTAACGATTTTGGTTTAGTGTTGTTATACCATGGCGCATCCCTATCCACCGACTGTTTAATTAGTGTTTTATATGCAAACTGTACGACTCCACCTACCTACCACCTTAGTGTACAAATTAGAGGTCATATATATAATGTCTAATCAGTAAAATTAATATTAAAATTCCCTATCCACCAACAACACTTAAGAACATGGAGGACCCCACTTACCTACCACCTTAGTGTACAAATTAGAGGCTAATGCGCATGCTTATGGAATTAATGGCTTCATGTACACTTAAATGATGATTAGTAGAAGCTAATAATTACTTGGCCTCCAAACTTTCTCAAGGGTATTTTGGGCATTCTCCAAAAATATGAATTAGGGTTTGACCCATGTATATATACCCCTTATGTTTCATGCAACCCTCTTCTTCCTTAGTTTTTTTTGCTTAGTCTCTCTTAGTTTAGTTTTTAGCTTAGAAATAAAAAGAAAGATTCTCTTTTCTTTTTATGGCTACTTTGCCATTTCCTTTATGTAATCCATTTTCTTATGCAACTTTAATACATTACTCTTTCCTTTTCTTGTTTATTACCTTTCATGTTGTAGTGTAGATTTCTTTTCTTTTATGCAAGTAGATAGTTCTCTTTTCCATTAGCTTTCATTTTTATTTCTTTTTGCTTTCACGTTACTAGCTAGATTTGTTAATCAATGACAAATATGAGAGGCTAAACCCCTTCAATTTAGGGGCAATGAAGCTCTCCAATTATTTAGCTTCAACTATGTTAATTCATGCTCTCTTTTTGTGCTTAATAATGATGATAGAAACGGTTTACTAGTTGTTTTTGCTTTGAATTTGATAGTCTATATTGTTGACACCAAATAGGCTATGCTTAAACAATCACTAACACAAATGACTCTTCATCAAAATATGATTATGGAAAAAGAAAGTGATTTGAAATTAAAATTTGATGGTCCATATTTCTAATCAATAGTTAATAGGCCATACTTAAAATCGATTTCATTTTCTTTATCAAGTTTCATGAAAGTTGGTAATTGCTTTAAGGGATGTGTTATAGTTTGATGGCTTATGTTGGCTAATCAATAGCACAAATATGCCATAATTATGATAAGCACATCAATTAAAGCACTAATGACCATAAAAGAGAGATCATGATTTCATATATGTTGAATTATGTGATCTAGAGAGTGGATTTATTCTCTAACTTGTCATTTAACCCTTATATTTGCATCTCTTTTCTTTTAGTTAGCTAATTTTCTTATTCTCTAGCATAACTTTCACTCGACTTTTGTATAATTTGATTGAATATTTTTTTTAATAATAAGGATATTTTAGTCCTCACTCAAGTGTTTTGTCTTTTCATTCCGTTTGGGCCAGTCCTGAGTTTTTCAGCTTATTAAAGATTTATTCTGGAGGATGAAGATGAAGATTTGGTATACTGCTACTATTATTATTCTTGTATCATGTTGTTTGCCGTATTATTTATTTATTTCTGATGTATGTATAACTCTGATAAATTTTGTATTGAATATGATCAAAAATATTGTATAAACAGCTTCATGAACTGTTTATTTGATTATTATATTTCGTCATTCCGCTGCAAGATTCTGTGTTTGTTTCTTCTTCTGTTCTAATTCTTCTTAAGTAACCCCATTAACAATCCACCCTTTTGAATGGTTTGAGTTGACATGTGTGGTATATTGTCGATTTAAACTGTCCATAAAGATGGGTTGTTACATCTACTATGGATACTAGTAAATTTTGCCCGATTTCGGATCGAGCTACAATTTACATAACATGACAATCAAAACTATGAAGGCCAACGTTTCAACTTTCAAGTCAATCGAAGTTCATATGCTCAAGACATGATCGATGCAAGACAAGAAAATCAACTCCTTCGTATCCATCAGATGTCATTCCATCAAACATCCTTATTTCTGTATCCATCCAAATGTAGCCTCCTTCATATCCATCAAAGTCGACCTCGTTCGTACATATCAGAAGGCATTATTTCGTATTGGTTCTACCCATACACGCTTCGTATGGATCATTTCATTAATAGATGTCTATTTGGTATGGATCTCTTCTCATCAACTCCGTATCGATCTTCTTCCATCGATACGAGGGATAGCAGCCAATGAACACCCACTATTGATATGAAGCCGGCACCTCCAGTTGATACGAAGCAGTCATTTGCTTCGTATCGACAGCCAAATTATCGATACGAAGAGTACACGCCGACATCAGTACAAGAGGAGTCATCCGTCCATCGATACGAAGCCACTATTAAGCTATCGAGGCGAAGTTGCTTCCAGAATCGATAAGAAATAGGATGCAAAATATCGATACGAATGGTAGCGTGAGCTATCGATGCGATCTCAACGCAAATGAGCGATGCATAGTGGATGACATAAGATCATTACGAACAATGTCAAAGCTTGGAGCGATGCGAAGAAGACACATAAAGATGGATGACTCAGTCACTCGGCATGGAAAGTGGATCGATCCTAAAAGTTAGCACCACGTCATCGGTCATCACGTGCCCAAAAGCGATGCAAACAGAAGTGATGCGAACTTGGCAGCCTTTAACAAATCCAAACTTGCATCTATCATAACTCAAAATCTACAAGTCCAAATGCCAACAAATTTTCACAGGAGCTTGCGTACAACCTCAAGAATGTACTTGACAAATTTCAACCTCAAAGGACTATTTTTGGATCGATACAAACTTAATTCATATCACTCCAAGATCGAGCTGAAATCATTTGAACTCGCACCCGTGGGCCCAACCATGTGAGAAAGAAGTCATTCGGGATCTAATTCAGATTTTCCCAGCCTACGCCGATAAATAACAGCCCAATGCCTTCAGAGAAGGGACTTTTGGCTCTTCTACGTTCAAACTCTGCGGAATTTATTATTGTACTTGGATTATACTATTGTAACTCATTGTAACCAACAAGCAAAGATCAATAAAAGTCAGCCATTTCATAGTGGACGTAGGTCATACGCCAAACCACTCTAAAGCTGTGTGTTTATGTGCATTTTTCCCGTTTATCAATTGGTTTGTTTGTTAGATCTTCCTCATTTTGCATTTACCTTCTTCATTTTATCTCTTCGAACACATCCGAAGAGTTTTGTGTCCAATTTTGGCACAAACACAATATACCTTTAATTTTGTTTGTTGTCTGCTATGAGTCCAATGTTAATGGAACCATCCTTTTATTTTCTTTAGAACACGGTAAACAGTTGCAAAAAGTCCCAAGGACACACAATTAGAAATTCAAAGCCCTTTACTAGGAATCCGTGGTCTTCATTCAACGCATCATCCATGGGCAGAAAAGGCTCGGTACAGTCATGGCATGGATGTGCCAGACATAAAGGGTTGGAAAGTACCACTTTACACAAGTTAATAAATTGATTAAGCTAATTTTATCACCAAATGCCTTATATTCTTTATGCTGCATAGTTTATTTTATGAATGTACCTATTCTTGCTTTCTAATAGCTATTAGCTGTTGTGTTTGTTTAAGGGAATTATCATCACTTATTTCAAAGTTGGATGAATTAGCATCTAGAATAATTTCTTTTCCTTTCAAAGAATTAAATTATGGAACTACTTGCACTCTATCTCTAAGTGTGAAATATTACTTGATAAATAATATTAGCATTCACACCTTTTGTATAATTACATAACTCTTTTATAGGCTTGCACCCTAATTATTCCCTTTACTTTGCTATACAGGTACACAAAACATTTCTTTGCTATATGGAATATTGCTAGCTAAAGTTGCTAATAAAATATATATTTTATGCATTTGAATGTGTACGTTATTGTGAAGTATATTTTGTTATATATGATATAAATTCGATCTTGTTTTGATCGTGTAAATATATATTGAATTGGGGTATGCGGGAAAGTACTAACCGTGCAAAGGAGGTGCTGTCAAAAATTCATGAAATTCGATAAGCCTATAAAAATCAACAAAAGTCTTCAAGAATTAACTAAGTTAACTAAGTTTTATAAAAATTAAATAATTTTCTAAAAATTAACTAAGTTTTATATAATTAAATTAATATCTAAATATTAATTAAATTTATAAAATTTAAATAAATTTATGAAAATTAACTAAGTACAAAAATTTAACTAAGATAACTATGTTATATAAAAAATAATTAAAATTGAAAATGTTTACTAAATTTATAAAATTTAAAAGTTAACTATGTTATCAAGTTTTATACAAATTTAACAAGATCAACTAAAAGTTTATAAAAATCAACTAAGTTAATTGAGTTTTATAAAAATCAACAAAATTTAATCATTTTTTAATTAAATTAACTAAAGTTTATGAAAATTAATTCAATTTTATAAAAAATCATGTTCTCTATTTTGAAATCTTTGTTAAATTGTTATAAAAATTGACTAAATTTTACAAAAATTATTTAGTTTGTATAAAAATTAACTAAGTTAACTAAGTTTTATAAAATTAATTAAGTTTATAAAAATTAACTAAATTTAAAAAAGAATAATAATATATTATAATAATAGTAGTAGTAGTAGTAATAAAATAGTATAATGATAATAATAAATTAACTAAGTTTAAAATAACTAACAAAGTTAATTAAATTTTATAATAATTAAATAGCTAACTGTTTTTCTAAAATTAAATAAATTTATAAAATTTAATTAAGTTTTATAAAACTAGTTTTATAAAAATCATGTTCTCTACTTTGCAATCATTGTTAAATCATTATAAAAATTGACTAAGATTTAAAAAAGTATCTAATTTTCAAAAATATAACTAAGTTTTATAAAAATTAATTAAGTTTATAAAACTTAACTAAATTTAAAAGGAGAAGAATAATATACTACAATAATAATAATAATAATATAATATTAAATTTACTAATTTTAAAATAAGTAATTAAGTTTCATAACAATCAAATAAGCCAACTCTTTTTTTAAAATTAAATAAGCTTATAAAATTTAATTAAGTTTTCTAAAAATTAGTTTTATAAAAATTATGTTTTCAATTTTGAAATCTTTGTTAAATTATTAGACCAAGTTTTATAAAAATTATCTAATTTTTAGACATTTACTTAGTTTACTAAGTTTTACAAACAAGCACTATCGTCCAAGTGGTTAAGTGGTTTGGTTTTGGTGCAAGAGGCCAGAAGTTCGAAACTTGCATAGCGTGATTCGAAGATTTATTGACATGTGATATGTTTTTTTGAAAGATTGGTAAATGGGTCCAGCCCAAAAATTTACAAAAGAAATAAAGTTGGGTAGAAAATACTAAACCCGATGCAAAACACTAAAACACTAACCCTAAAATGTCCAGGGCAAACAAAAACCCCTTCAGCTAACACAACAAAAGAATCAAAAATGGCGAACGGCCTTAAGCGAACTCTTGTTATGGCAGCTCCTAAAACTTTGTGGCCTCTTTATGGTTATTATCAGTACTTTTCATGGCAAATATGTTGATCAAATTATTGAATCTGCTTTCAATTACTTTGACCTCTCTCGATTTGCCATTAAAAGTGTTGTGTTTCTTCAGATCTTCACTATTATTGATAAAGTCGCGACCTTCGTGGCTCTAATTGCTGCTTTTATAGTTGTTTTGAACTTCTGATTCATTCGGAAGGTCAAAATTGCAGTAAAGTTTGCTAGTTTCGGCATCATTAGCCATCCAGCATTCCATTTTGTTGGATGTTTTACTGCTTTTACCCTTTTCCTACATAGATAAGTGATAAATATTGCCATTAAGTTTACCTATGTGGTGAAATTTGCCAATCCTTTGCAAATTGTGATAAAAACAAAAGGATATCTCTGCTGCTAGATTTAGAGACTCGGGTTGAATTCCTCCAAGCTCTCTCTGTCTTTCTTTTCTTCCATGTACTCTATGCCTTTAAGCCCCTTTCTTTTAAGTGATTTTCTACCTTGAATTTTTAGATGCTCTACCCACCTTGGATTTTTCATTATATACTTCTTCTGAAAATCATCTTTTTCCCTACTACCTTCATTGTCTTGAGATATAATGTCATGTAAATTTTTTGTTTTGCTTTTCTTCTTTTCTTTAATATTATTTTTGCTGGAGTAAGAGGTTTTGGGATAAGCTTTATGGCTTTTCGAATCATATCTTTTGATAAATTTTGTTGTGAACTTCTTGAATTACCATTCTGATTTGTGAACTCATTATCTCCAGCAGAATTGATTTTTTCTTCAGTTCTCATGTTAACTTCCATAATATCATCTGATAAACTTACATTTTGCTGTAAATGATTTGTATTTTCCTCTGTATTATCTACCATAACTTGGCCTGGTAAATTCTTCCCTTGGGAGGTATCTGAAGGCTTGGAGACACACCTTTTGTTTTTAATATTTTCAAAAAAATTGATTTTCCTTGAGAGGGAGCTTTCCAATGTTCAGGAGTGTGGAATTCCTATTTCTCATAAATCAGTTTAGAATTATTTTCAGCAGTGCTGATTATTTCTTGATTATGTTCCATTGTTTCTCGATTTTGTTCCATTGTATTTTCCTTTTCTTTATTGCCATTTGAGTCTTTTACTTTTTCTTTCCAAACCTTTTTTGATGAACAACCTTCTGTGTTATGCCTAAAGCATTCACAAATTAAACACTTTGGAGGAATCCACTCATATTTAATTTTCTAAACTATGATTTCACCATCATGCATTGTAATATGTGCTTCCTCAGGAAGATCTGATTTTGCATTGATTTCAACAAGAATTCTAGCATTACTTAATCTGGTTTCTTTTGTTCTTTGTTCATCCAACTTTAGAGAAGTTCCTACTATACTTACTATTGCTCCAAAAGCTTCACTGTCCCATAGTTTTAAACTAATTTCTAGGAGACGAATCCATATTGGAATTGTGTTTAGCAGATCTTTATCAAAAGCAATTTTATCGTTCCATATTTTCAAAATAATCGGTTTTCCGTTAATAAAGTAAGGATCTCCATTGATTGTTTTTTCACAATCACTTTCTGTAACAAATTTGATAATAAAGAAACCATTATTTCTTATGAAAATTTCTAAATTACCTATGGGATTCCAAGTTTTTTGAAAAAAAGCTTTAAAATGACGATAGAAATGCCTATTACCATAAACATATGCTATTACCGAGCAGCCCCATTTGGACTCTGTTCTCTTACTAACCCCATCATTCATTATAACCATTTTCTTGTTGTTAATGGTTATAGGTACTTAATATTTCAAGTTATATTCATGACTGAGGCCTCCCTCTTTGATCAAATCTGCCCAAGATGATACTTTGTGTAAGAAATTCCTTTGCTTGCTTATTAATTGTCTCTGATTTGCTGTCGTACCATTGTAAATTTGATTATTCTGTAAACCAATAGAATTTTTCGATATGTTCTGAGAGTCTTGACTTGGATTGTGATTGTAATAATTGATTCTTGGCTCTTTGTAACCATTGTAATATGAGTTCTTGGTGCAAAACTGTAATGATTTTGATTGAAGAGGTAGGGTTTCTCTCTTATGCGGTGGTTCCTGACTAGTTGGAACCCCTCACTATCGAATTGAGGTTGCACCTCCTTGGGGTTAGAAGAAGAAGAAGAATGAAGGAGAAGAGGAGGCTCAGGTGTGATGAATGGAAAGGCCGATATCTGGTTAAAGCAAGAAGCCATTTTCTTGATATGTTGTCCCAGTGACATATTGTATACAAAGCACCATCTCAGAAAAAACTAAGTTTTACAAAAATTAATTAAGATTATAAAATTAACTAAACTTAAAGGAAGAATAATAATATAATACAATAATAATAGTAATAATATAATAATAATAAATTAACTAGGTTTAAAATATGTAACTAAGTTAATTAAGTTTTAAGTTTATAAAATTTAATTAATTTTTCCAAAAATTAGTTTTATACTTCTATTTTGAAATCTTTGCTAAATTGTTACAATATTGAATAAATTTTAAAAAACTACCCAATGTTTATAAAAAATGACTAAGTTAACTAAGTTTAATAAAAATTAATTAAGTTCATAAAAATAGACTTAATAATATAATATAATAATAATAGTAATAAAATAATATAAATAATGTAATAACAACAACAACAAAATAACTAAGTTTAAAATAAGTAACTAAGTTAATTAAGTTCTATAATAATTAAATAAGCCAACTGTTTTTTTAAAATTAAATAAGTTCATAAAGTTTAATTAAGTTTTAAAAAATTGATGTTTATAATAATATACATGCAATTGTTGAATAAAGTATTTTAAACAAAATTTACATCCATTTCAAGAAATGCCATATGTTATTGGTATCCTTTCCATAAGATTATGTAAGTTAACCAAATTTTATAAAATTAACTAAAGTTTATATAAATCAATTTAATTTTATAAAAATTAACTAAGTTAATCAAGTTTCTTATAAATTAATTAAGTTCCATATAAATTAACTAAACTTACATAATTTACTTTCACGCACACACATGTATGTATGTATAGTTATAATTGTTAATTGTTTAATTTCTTTTTTATAGGTAATTACCCATCTATGGTACATACAAATGGCAATATGCTGCGGTATATTGGCGATTTGAAGTTCATTTAAAGTAACAACTTTTTTGGTTTGCACATTTAATCGTCGTGTTTGGTACGATCTTTTATCACTTGTATTATTTACACTTTTAATGTAATGTCCATTAAATATTACGACATATTATGCATTATTCTATGTGAATGTTGAATGGTTAGTTATTTTTCATTTAATGTGACCTATATGATTATGTGAAATGATACATTGTGTTTATGTAAATTTTTCGATTATAGTGTTATAATGGATATGTACTACTGCAAAAATGATTTTTAAAACGATGTTAAGGATTTGAAAACATTTTTATAACGTTATTAAAGCCTATAATAGCGTTTCTGAAATGCTGTTACAGCTAATAATAGCACTTTACGACTGTTGCACACCAACATGTCATTATAATAAAAGGTTTTTTATAGCATTTTAATAATGCCATTAGTAAGACTTTTTATAGCATTTTGTAAATCCTATAAAGACGTGATTTTTTATAGCATTTCTTATGTTGCAATAATAGGTCATTGACTTGTTACAACTTATTGATTTACCGTGTTCATAAAGCCTCTATAAAATCCTTTAGCTTTTTTTAAACACATTAAAGAGTCTTTTTGTTGTAACGTGTATTCGTTTTATTGATAACTTCTATGAACATAAAGGTTTAAGTGCGCAATGAAGTGAAATTCCTAATTCAATTTGTAAATTAGGGTTTATAACTCTTAGAGTGGTACAAGTGAGGAGGGAATCAAATTAGATCCTCAAATGGTACCCCTAGAGTCCTATTTATAGATGCGGGTTTGAACTTTCTACATCCATCCATTCATCACCGTCAGAAGGAACGTCTTCGTAAGCTTTCGTTGGTATTGATGCTGAAGCATCTTCATTCTTCTAATATAACGCTTCCGCTACACATGAATTTATCCAACTACGGTTTTTGGAGGCAGGGTCTTCGTGGGTATCGACTCATCTCTTTGTCAGGACCGCTTATATGCACTTTAGGAGGCTTACGTCACTATCAAAAGGTTTCTGCTGGGTAGTGGAAGGCTCATGATGTGTCACGAGAGGAACAATCGTGGAAGAAAGTGGTTCAAATGAATTCGAAGGGAAGATCTTTGGTTGGACTATATTGGCGGAGAAATGCTTGTGGGGTTGATGACCAAAGTAGTACTTTGTGTAGCTGTAACACCCCGTATTTTTAAGCCACTGAATTTGAACATTTAATTCGTTTTAAATGCTTAATGTGGATTCTTAATTGATTTTGAAGTGAATGGATTCGGGTTCAATCAATGAAATAAGCTATAATTTTTAATTATAGTAATTCCGGTTGAATTTGAATAATGGAAAAATATAATTAGATATTTGGAATTTAGATAAAAGGGTAAATTTGGATGTAAATAGTGATAAAAATGGTTTTAAAAATTCATTTTAAGTTATTTGAGTGTAAATAGTGTGGCGGGAATTTTAGATGAATTTTAAAGTTGATAAATTAATATTTGGAATTTTATATCAATTTAAAAATGAATTTAATATTATTAAAATGCAATTAATCAGATTTTGGGTCCGGAATGAGTCAAAATGAATTTTATGTGCTTATAAATTTCATATGATTTATTATTAAGTTAACAAAATTTTAAAAGTGAAATTTTGAGTGATTTCGACAATTATGAAAATCGCTCGATTTAATCGACGAGTTAAAATAGCCTTCCGGGGCACAGTCTCGAAATTCGACGAAACCAATTCCATTGGATCCATAATAGTTACTTATTATCGGATTTCAATTTTCGTAGCAATCGGAGTTGTCGTTTGACCGTGGCAGCTTGAAACGCATCGAAATCGTTTTAATCGATTTAATTTTAAATTGATCGTTCAATTCCGAAACTCGCACGTATGACCGAATTAGCCTACGAAACCTGTTCCATTGTGTCCGAAACACGGGAAAACCCTAGAATCGCCTGTCGGGACGTGTAGTTTGGAGGTCGTTTGCATAGACTGTTAACTTGAGAAATTTTATTAATTAAATATTAATAAACCCTTATATATATTCATTTTTAATGAAAACCCTAGTTTTCGTTCAGGCCGCCGACTCTTTTCCTTCAATGGCCGACGTTCCCCCTCCTTCTCCTCCATTTTCCACTCAATCCTTAAGCTTTCGCGAAAAGTTTTCAACTAATAAATAGAAGGGGATGTCGAGATCTACGAATCCATACGGTGGGTCGTTGCATAGCTCAACGGAATGGCCAGAAGTGGGGCACGAAGGCCGTTGAGTTGTTCGCATTTTTCGATGTAGTGATGCAGCCGAGTGTTCTAGGGTTTTGGACGAGGAGGGAGCTTGAGCCGGTGGTTCTACTGAAGGTCGCTGATCGTTTCCTAGCGATGAGACAGGGGAGCGTTTGGGAACCCTAGCGGCGACGTGAGTGGGTTTGTTCGAACCCTGGAGACGAGTGAGAGAAGGAAGAGTGGAGCGGCCTCTCTATTGATGAACGGCTCTGATGTTGTTTATGGTAAAATAAAATTAAATAAAAGAAATTTGTTTTAAATTCAATTCAAACTTTAAAATCAAATATCTAATGCATACTGTATCAGATCTCAACGAAATTTGCGGCGCCGGAATCGCAGAGATGCGTACTATGCAGTAGTGCAGTTCGGGAACCATTCTGGGCAATTAGAAATTTGAGTTAAATCGAACGTCGTTCGGTTTAATTTAAATTTCGAACGCTCGCCGAAACTCAAGGTGAGTTAATCTCACTCACATCTGGAATGTTAGTTGATTCAAGTAGTTAATATTTAAATAATTGTGTGATTGGTTGAAATGTTTATTTATATCAGCCTGGATTGATATATATGTTGTTGTGCTAATATTTTTGGATGCAGGAAAAACAGGTTGGAGGTATCCAACTAGGTTCCTCACACTATAGTAAGTATCTTTATAATTGATGATGTAACCTGTTATATATTGTGATTGATAACTCGGAATTGATTGTACTGTGATATTGCTGGATAAGAATATACACAAAAAAATGGATTTCTAAAGAAATAAAGGAATTGATAAATAAAGAATTTAAAGGAATAAAATTGAAATCTGGGTGAGTGAAGAATGAAAATTTGTAAAGTTGGAAATAAAAATAAGTGGAACATTTATTAGTTGATAAATGTGAAAGTATGGATTTCTGGTGATAATTTCGATAAGGAATTATAAATTGTTAAAAATAACAATGGGTTATTTTGGTAATAATGTTCCCTGAAAATTAAATATGATTTCAAAAGAAACCCTTCAAATTTAATTAGGAATAAATTGCAAATTTGAATGTTGCAGAAATATTATTTAAAACCATTAAATATTTAAGTAGGTATTTAGTTAAGCAATTCCTTAAGTATGATTTCATTAAATAAATTTATAGTAGTCTATTTAAAAAAAAGAGACCTTTAAACTTATACTTTGGAAGTGAATTTCCGGGCATGGAAATGTGTTAAGCTTCGTAAGAAGTTATTTTAAACCTGGGTAGTAAATTTATGTTACTAAACATAAATCTAAATTGAAATATAATCGACAGAAATTATAAAATGGATTTTTTTTTGGGTTGTTTGAGTGGGATTGAGTTTCCCTGGGAAAAACCAAGTTCGAGTTTTAAACAGATTTTATTAAAAGAAAATTTAAAAATTCAAACTTGTTTAAAAGAGTGTTTTGAAAATTATTATTTTAAAGTAATTATTGATAAATTAGCAATAGTAAATTTTATGAATACCTTAGTAATTATTGTTACAAATAGACTTATTTAAAGGCTAGTTTTGAATAAAGTTATTTGAAATTATTATTAATCCCTTTTTAAACTCTTCTTTTAAATTTAGTTTTACTAAACTTCATGTAAACCAAGTTTAGATCTTAATAAATAGTTTTACTTCACTTATTTTAAATTTATATTTTTGAGTAAGTAATTAGAAGTAAATTTACGTATTTTAAAGTATATTTCAGTATAAAATGTTTTAACTGTTTTAAATCTAAATGTTTTGAACTTGGTTATTCCAATGGGAATATATGGTAAAGGACTTACCTTGTAAAGGAAGAACTTTGGGAAATTGTTTTCAAATGGGTCTTGGAAATTTGGAAATATATCTTTTAAAGATATTTGAGGCAAATAAATAATGTGGGAAATTATTTATTGTGTGATGGATGTTTGTGAATATAAATTGATAGTTAAATCACCGACTATCAATATTGGACAAATGCGTTGATCGTTTCGAAGAGACCAGGATCGAGATTTATTTCTCGAAAACCACTTCGATCCGGTTTGTACGTTTCGATAGAAAAACGTATTCGGAGGCGAAGATGGAGCAGTGAAGTGCAAGGGCTAGTCGCTACTAATCTTGAGGATATTTCCAAAAAGGATGTAGTAGGAGTAGTGCCTTCGGTTCCATTTGAACCTTGAATGGACTTGTACGGATGAATGCTTTCGGAACATCGTCAGGTGGGCGATGGGCATTCTAAGTGAAACATTCTAAAGGTAACGCTTAGCCTCAAGCCTCATCAAATGGGAATGACTGAAAATTAGGGGATATGCAGCAAGGCTTCGTGGGTAGCCCCCACTGGAGAGTAAGGTCATTCCTGTCTAGATGCCTCTTTTTATTTCGGCTTAGTGGTGCGGTTGCTGATCCCAACTGCGGGGTGATCTTATTCGGAACTGTCCAGTAAGGGATGGGTCCGGCCTTGTGTTGTAGGGGATCAGGAGTGGTCCTCGGTACAGTGATTTAGGCCCCGTACTGTGGCAGGTGGTACCCCAATGCCTTGTCATTGTTGGAAATCCATTCTCCCTACGAGGCTTGTACGAGTTTTGTTTGTATTACCCACTTTTGTGGCTAGTAGCTGGAATTTAATCATGTAACAATTTCGGCTATTTTATAAGTATTTGTAATTAGACCCTATTATAATATCAGAGGATTTCTATAAAAAGTGTTTTAGCTATCGTAAGGTAAAAACCCGACATGTTTATTTGTGGCGTGGTCTTACGAGATGCTTTTGTTTTCCAAAAGATTTTAAAAATTTAATAATCAATTTGGATGCATTATTATCAGATGGTATTCCAGACTGACTCGGGTGTTATTTCATTATAATGCTCGGGTCATACCGAGTATTATTTGTTCAGGATCAGGATGCTATGGAGCAGGAGAGGAGTTGGAGCCCGAGACGTATTATCATATTTATATATATCCGCTGCTATGATTGTATGGTATGTCTGGTTGGTAATTGTTGATGTATGAGACACTCTGATGATATGATGTATAAAACAGTTATAGATTTCATTTTGTGTAAAGTTCTATATCTACTATTATATTTTATTCCGCTGCGACTGTGAGACTCTGATATTGTTTAGCTTCTTCTTCTTCTATCTCTTCTTCTTAAACCCCAAATGGTTCGTATTTCTGTGCCACTTGAGTTAACAGAGGTAGAATAGTGTTGGTTCAAGGGGTACGGATTTGCGGGCTGTCACAGTAGCTGTGCGCCTAAGTCCCTCCAATACCTTCGGAAGGAGTCACATGTTCAAAAGGTCATGAATGACGAAAGGAAGAGCTTTGGAAGGAGGTAGCAGCCGAAGGATCAACCTTGAAAAGATGCGAAAGGAGGCACTTTGTAGAGATGCGGAAGAAACCAACTCTTGCGAAAAAGACGAGCTAAAGAAATGACTTGGTCGAAAGGGGCGACCCTGTGGAAGGGTCAACTATGACGGGGGAAACTATTATTGCGGCAGGTAGAAAGTCGATATATGCGAAAGGAATGATTCTTTGTGGAAGCACATATTTCGATGCTTTAGGAAGTAACTTTTGGACCTTGGCGAAGGCCTTCCCTAAATCAACTAATGCAAAAGCCCTATCAACCACTGTGGAAGGCAAAAGAACGACATCCATGGAAGAAGACAAAAGGAAGCTCCTTCGACCATGATGATAAGCATCTTCTTTAATGCTTGAGAGGACTTTTCAACCTTGTCTAAAACCTCACTTCTTCTTGATGTCTTCAAAGTTGCCACTTCAACACTTTCGGAAGCTCCCTTAGTTCTTACAAATACTTCTTTAATGCTTACAAAGCCCACTTTGATATTTTTGGAAGCCATCTCAATGCTTATGGAAGCTTCTAAATTCTGCATTATAGCTTCTTCTTTCATACTTTTAACCTGAAGAATATTTTTATGGATAACATTTTTCCCCCTCCCAACTCCCCTTCGGTGTGATAGAATCTTTTGTTCATTAGGAGAAAATTCTGAGAATCTCTTTTAGGCTGCTTACACATCAATGGAAATTTTTTCGTTGTTTTCCTGTGAAACATATAATAACTTATGCTAGGATTATAACCTTGTTATGAGAATTTGATGGATAAGGCTATATTCTAAAACTAAAATTCAAGAGATTATCTGATAATATCACCAGATACAGCATCCAGAGAAATACATGATCAAACCCTTTATAGCATTGATGATAAAAACGTGGAGTAATATAATCTGATCAATAGATGTTGGTTTATACGAAAGGTCCTTTCAAGAAAGCAATCATACACTTCGAAGGCCTTTATTGGGTTAAGTTTTCTTTGGCCATTAGGATTTAACTTCTTACTTTAGGAGTTTTTATCTTATCTCTTTGCTATAATTTTATCCCCAACCCTGCGTTTTATGTTAGTAATTTTCATTCATTCATTAATAAATTAGTAGACATTTTTGTATTAATTTTGAATGTTGTCTAATAAAACGAAGATCGGGGGGCTCTTATTCCCTTTTACCATCATCTTCAAATAAAAAGAATAGAAGTCGGTCTGGTAGCAAGAGACATTTATTCAGAATTCCTGTCTAATAATAGTGTGGAAACATTGAATTTTCACAGAAACCTCAATTTCAATAAAAAATCTCAAGGCTTATCTAGAAAACTTACAAATCCATAAATTCATTGGGACGTCCATAGATCATCATGAAAATCCAATAAGTAAACTAAGAATTCTTAAAACCGAAAATCCATAAGAAATCATCATGAAAAGAAATCGAGAATTCATGAAATCAGGAATTCAATCAGAAACTTGCTAGGATCTCGCTTGACAAAAAGACTGCTCAAAATTTTATCTAATATTAGTACAAATCAACAAATTCAATATGAAGTTCATAGATCATCATGAAAGTTCAATAAGAAAATCAAGAATTCATAAAACTAGAATTCAATAAGAAATCATCATAAAATTCCAGTAAGGAAACTGAGAATTCATAAAAGAAATAATATGAAATCCGTAAATCAACATAAAAATCAATAAGGAAATTTAGAAATTAGAAATTCAATAAGAAATCATTGTGAAAAAAAATAAGGAAATTGAAAATCCACAAAGTCAGGGATTTTGTCGGAAATTTGTTAGGATCTCATTTGACAAATATACTACTTCAAATTTTTTTTATAAATACAGGGTCAGAAAATTATCTAGTAATGGTAACTTGAGCAGACTTAAGCAAAAGTTCCCTAATCCTATTTAGCCCTAATTTTAACGTTCTACCTAAAAACCTATGCTAGAGTTTTATGTAGAATTCATTCCTTGAATAGCAATAAGGATTCCTGTTATTCAAAGGAAAGTATCCTACTAGTAGATAAGTAGTTCCTAAAGTGCCTATAAATTAGTAGTATTATTGTTATATTAGAGTCGGATGGTTTCGTGAGACCTGTCAATCGTTCAGCAGATAGTTCCATTAAACTATTCATCTTTTCAGCTTTTTAACCATTCAGCGGGTAGTTCCGTTCGGTTGGATGGCCATTCGGCAGTGCAAGCTCCATTTGACTAGTAGTTCGTTCAACTATGCAAGTTCTATCGTATTGCTTGACCATTCAGTAGTGCAATGGTTCAAATAACTTATTATTATATAAAATATAGACTCCCTTATCCTAAAGATTCACCTTATTTCTAAGGATTTAGAAGTGGTTTACTTAATCTATTCTTCTAATAATGTCACTTTCATCCTTGGAGTAATTTTTTTAATCTGTCATGTTCCTTCAGTTTTTATACAGATCTTTGTTTTCCATTCAAAATACAGATCACTTTATCCATTTACTTGTCTCGTGTTCCATTATAGGATGATGTTTTATTGATTCGGGAGCCACTTTTAGGTATTAGATGTATTGAAGATTGCAAGCTGATGCTTTGTCCGTTTTGATTATGGTCTTGGATATCTTATCCATTCACGCCTATAGAGCAAGACATCATCACCCTTTTCCTTCTGTTTGTACTCCGTTTTTAGGCTACATCTTTGTTTTAAATGGTGGATAGCTTTATTCCTTTGGCCCTTTGTTCCCTTTGGTCTTGACTCTTGTTTTGAGCTGCGAACATCATTGTCCATCTTTGTCTATTTGGTGCCCTCTCTCGGCTTCTCCTGATTCTAAGGACTATAATGTAAGTTAGATTGACCTTCCTCTAAAAGGTTGCTAGTGGGTGCTAGACCTCACCCTCCCTCTAAGAGGTGAATTTGACATTAGTGGTTTTAATCCTCCCTCTAAGAGGCGCTTCCGGAGAAGGCTTGTTAGAGGTTTTGACCCTCATATGAGGTGCTTCTAAAGAAGGCTTGTTAGAGGTTTTGACCTTCCCTCTATGAGGAACATTTGGCAAGGGTTGTTTTTAGAGGTTTTAACCCTCGCTTTAGGAGGTGCCTTTGGTATGGGCTTAAGAGGATTTAACCCTCCCTCTCGGAGGTTCCTTTAGCAAGGGCTTTTCTAGAGGTTTTAACCCTCCCTCTAGGAGGCACCTTTGGTAAAGGCCAAATTTTTTTTTTCTCACAGTGGAAACACGAATCTCAAATAAAAAACTAGGAGGCATGATTAATGAACCAACGGTCTTTTAACCTAGAACAGGCTCTCCGTTTTAGACTTTTTTTTGTCAATAAACTTTTCGCTGCTTTAAAAGCTTTTCTTGAGAAAATACGAACACGCATTTTCTTGTCGATAGTTTCAAAAAGCATTGAAGATGTTTATGCCAAAATATGATTAGTCAAAATCCGTTTTAGCATTTATTAATGCTATATAATATCTTCGGAAGATTGCATAAATCAGTTCTTAAAATAGATGGATACTTGTCTTCCCTACTTTGTAAGGTAATTGAAAATAGTCTTTCTTTGAAGATATGTTTGGAAGATTTCTTTCGGTAATAAAATGATTTGTCAAAAATGGAGTTGGTGTATATTGTTTTCTCCATTATATATATAATCATACCTTGGCGAGTATTGCACAGTAAAAGGAAGTGGTCAATTTGTAACCTTTTCCTTAGAAATTTTTTAAAAGATTGATAGTAATCTCAGGTTTCATGAGAGAAAGTTTTTATATCGCATTGATTCAAGTATTGATGTATAAAGTCATTTTGTTTTAGGCATTTCAGCTGTCATTTTCTACAAACAGCCAGGATTTTTTCATTCTTTTAGATTCTTTTGGTTGCAGTAAACTGGTTTTTTTGCCTATAAAGACACTAGAATTCTATTTAATATATGATCTAGTTTATGTATGAAATTATAAGGAAAGAAAATTCATAATTGGAAAAATGTTTTAACACTTCATAGCTTGAGAAGTGTCTGAATTTAAAGTTGCTAAGTTGCTTTCTTTTTATATGGAAAGATAAGCTTTAAATGTTTGAGCTATCCTTGCTTGAATGGGAAGTTTCTTACTCTTCTTTAATGAATTCCTTTAAAGTTCCCTATATGATCATATTCTAAATTACTCCTGCTAACATGCGATACTCATCGGTCTTCTGTCTATTTACTTTGTGATAGTTGCAGTAACTTTCCCGTTTTCTAGACTATGGCTGGCTTCGCATTTTATGAATTGTTGAGAAACTTCCATCATCTTTCGCTATGGAGAAAATATGAGAAAGGGGTTTGTTTAAATTTGTATGGTTGGACTCAGAAATCTATATCTAACTCTTTTGAGGTTTGTTCAAATTCACGTAGTTGGACTCAGAAATCTCTATTTGACTCTTTCTTCTACTTTCCATTACTTTCGATCTTTTACTAGGAGACTCGAAGTTGACCTCTTCTTCTCTTTGATTTTGTTAGGATTCCTTTGCGGTTGGATGCCTCTTCTCTATTTGAATAAATTTCCCAGCTTGAAAATAGAAGTTACGCTGATCCCTAAGTCAATGAATGTGAAGTTCATCCTATAAAGGGGTTTTCTTGATGAGTCCTGATCGAACTGCCATAAGCTTTTCTTTATCGGTTGTGTTCCTTGCTTTCAATACTTTTGTACCAAATCTTTTAAAGTATTCATCAAGTAGCTCCCCTGGCTTCTACATGATGGTAGCTAACAAACAAAAATCCATAGTTAGATCTTTGTATATGACAAATTACACAATAAACTCATAAGGAAATTGTTCCCAAAAGAGAGTGGACCTTTCCGAGTAATTCTTATAACATTTTCTGATCTATCCCTAAAAAATAACCGGGAAAATTTTGTAATAAATTGCCCCAGAAGTGTTGTAGAGATCCTTCGTATTCCAAAAGCTATTAAGTGGTCCTCTGTGTCAGCGGTGCCATCATACTATAGTTGGGGAATTTAAATGTAAGGAGGAATGTTTACTACCATTATCTCTTTTAAAAAAGGAGTCTTTTGCAGGATAAATATATCTCTAGAGTAGGAATCCCTTTTTCATTAAGCATATCCATTACCATTTGGTGTAGGATGTCTTCTTGGTCGGCTTCATTTTAGTAGCAACTTTTATTGTTTCTTTGGATTGAACTATTTGGTTGCTCAAGGGACCTCTTACCCTGACTTTCTTGGTTTTCATATTGGTCCTTATTTGAAGATTGTGCTTCATCTGCTCCTTCATAACCTTTAATGATGCTTGAGATGGAGCCCCTTCAAGAAGTTCTCACATAGCTATCACTTGTTGCAGTGTATTTTGGACTTTGATCTCATTGTTTTCAAATCTTATTAGGGTTTAAGGTTTCCCAATTTCCATATTCTCTAAGTTAAAATTAGGGATTACATTATCTTCCAATGTTTATTTTGATGTAGCTTCTTCATTTGGAATATTGTCATTGCTTCTCGCTCTTACCGTTTTCTTCTTTTGAATGAAGAATCTTTTGCAATTAATCTATAGAGAAGGTCATAGGGAATCGAGGTTCGAGCCCTTCTTCTAGCGCCAAAATGTTAACAAGAAATCTTACCAATACCCTAAAGTAAGGTTAGAGGAGAATGTTTTAAGGGAATGATAAAAAGAAGCCTTGGTGAAACCTGCGAAGTGGTTGTAAGCATAGAAAACCCTTCGGATGCATAAAAATGGAGAGTATCATAGTCATTAATATACCCCTTCGAAACCCCTTCCGAGCTGGTTAATATAGCCTAAGATTATGATCCAATGGTATCGAAAGGTATTAAGTGTTTTGAGTAGGTCCTATGGCTTCAAGAGGAACTCCTTCGTAAGGCATAAATGTAAATACTCCATAAACAAAGCCATATGCAAGTAGTAAATCTGAATTCGTGTTTTTGGGAATAGTATGTATTCGTTTATAGATAACTTTTATGAACAAAAAGGATTAAGTATAAAATGAAGTTAAATCCCCAATTCCATTTAGAAATTAGGGTTTATAACTCTTAGAATAGTACAAGTGTAGAGGGAATCAAATCTACCCTCAAATGGTACCTCTACAGTCCTGTTTATAGATAAGGGTTTGAGCCTTCCGTATCCATCCTTTCATCACCATCAGAAGGAATGTCTTTGTAAGCTTTCATTGATATTAATGCTGTAACATCTTCATTCTTCTAATACGATGCTTTCGCTACATTTGAATTTACCGTTCTAGTTGTTGGTGGTAGTATCTTGGTGGGTATCGACTCATCTCTTTGCCAATACCACTTATATGCACTTATAGAGGCTTTCATCACTATCAAAAGGTGTTCTGATAGGTAGTGGAAGGGTCATGATGTGTCACAAGAGAAACTGTTGTGGAAGGAAGTGTTTCAAATGAATTTGCATGGAAGAAGTTTGGCAGGACTATGTTGGTGGAGCAATGCTTGTGTGGCTGATGACAAATGTAGTACTCTATGTAGCTTTGTGCCTAAGTCCCTCCAATACCTTTAGAAGGAGGGACATCTTTGAAAGACCATGAATGGAGGAAGAGAGAGATTTGCAAGGAAATAGTAGCGGAAGGATTAGCCTTGAAAAGATGCGAAAGGAGGCACTTTGAAGAGATGCGAAAGGAACCAACTCTTGTAGAAAGGAGGAACTTAAGAAATGACCCAGCGAAAGGAGTGAGCCCTGTGGAAGTGTCAACTGTGACGAAGGAATCTATTATTGAGGCGGGTAGAAAGTCAATACATGTGAAAGAAATGACTCTCTGCGGAAGCACACCTTTTGTTGCTTGAGGAAGTGTCTTCTAAACCCTGGCGAAGTCATTCCCTAAATCAACTAATGCGAGAGCCCGATCAACCATTGTGGAAGGCAAAAGAACAACTTCCACGGAAGGAGAGTGAAGGAAGGACCTTTTACTACGACTAAAGAGGCCATTTCAACCCTCTCGAAAGCTTCACTTCTTCTTGATATCTTCAAAGGTGCCACTTCAACACTTTCGGAAGCTCCCTTAACTCTTACGAAAGCTTCTTTGATGCTTACGAATCCCTTATTGATACTTGTGGAAGTCATCTCAATGCCAGGGAAGCTTCCAAATTCCATATTATAGCTCCTTCTTTCATACTATTAACCCGGAGAACATTTTTATGGATAATCGTTTCACTCTCCATTTAATACTATTAATGCTCTCAATTAGTTCTTGTTTCAGGGAAAGAAATGAAAGGTTTCATTCCCTATACATTGACACTCAAATAAATGATAGGTGTATTTGATACATTATACATTTGAAATTAAATTTATCTAAACTTCCCTTCAACTATTTTATATAGAATACAATATTTTATTTGAACCAAAATTTAAAAAAGTTCAAAATGAAATTCTTTACTTCAAAATCTGGTATCTTCTGATCTCAAGGGCCGCATCCCAAGACAAACTGCTTGGTCCAATAAAATTATTCCCTTCTAAATCCACTAGCTGCACCCTCAATTCCTTCATCTCAGTAGGTATCATCTTACTAAGTGGTCTAGTTATAGGATTAGCTTCTGGCACAAGATCTATTCGAAACTCAATAGCTCATTTCGGTGCTAATCTTGTAACCGACTCAAAAACATTAGCAAATTCTCTTAATACCCGAACTTGATTTAAATTCTTCTTCTACTTCCATAGCACTCAAAAAGCACAAGTAATCAGGTCAGAATCCTCCATTGAGAATTTTACCACTAATTCCAACTTCAACCTTGTCGAAACCAAAGTAACTAAAATGAAAAAGAGATAACAGCACCAATAAAACCTTTCGAATGTATCGAAGGGATGCTAAAGCCAAAAGCCAGATGTGTTACGAGCTTTCAAAGGGATCAATGTGATCGAAGCCCCTTTTCGCGTCAATGACTACCTTTCAAAAGAGATGCTTTCTCCTACATGATGACGTTATGAATAAGAGGGGGAAAACTTTTCTAAGCAGCATGCGTGCTAAACTTTTTGAAACCAAAGGTTTTGCCTTCATTCAAACTACTCAGAAAGATTCCTTGATCAAAACAACCCTTTTGAAAGTATAATCAAGCCTTTCAAACTGGTTGAAGCCTTTAACATCCAAGGAAGGTTCCATATAAATTCACAAGCATGCATTCGGTAGCTACCAAGTGCATCAAAAACATCAACACTTAACACCTTCGATACCCTAGGAACTACCTATCGACAGGGTTGGAAACTCGTACCTATACTTCTTGTGAAAACAAAGCAACACAAAAAGAAAAAACACAACCACCCCTTTCGATGAAGATGTAGTCATTCAAACCTATTCGAAAGCATGGCAAGGGATGTGCAAGTGTCAATGGAGATGGAAGGTATATAAAGACAACTTTCAGTAAGTCAAATGCTCTGAGTGGAAAGGTGCCAACCACATCAATAAATAAGACCCTAGGGGTCTGGTTTAGGGATTCGAATTCGTCCACTCTATGCTTGTAATTTTTTATCTTTGCAAATTCGTAAACCCTAATTTGTAAATCATATTAGGGAAAATTAATCAGATTGTACATCATTAGTTAAATGAAACCAAAATTTTTATATGGGTGATTAAACAACTGTCTTAAGGCTGCTATTTAGTCCAATTGTGTTCTGCTTGCATCGAACAAATCGAAAGGGTATCTTTTGAGTGGTTCGAAACATGTCACTTACTAGCATACTTAAGTTCTTAGCTCCAAACCACTTCTCACTAAATGCTCACTTTTTAAGAGTCAAAACCTTGAACTTAGCTTGTTTCCCCTTAAATAGCAAGATTGAATCCAAGCCATTCAATAGACTAGCTTTCGACGAAATCGAAACCCATCCAGACCAATCAAATTCTTGAATACTTAGAGCCAACCTTTAGTATTTCACAACTTTATCGAAAGAGGGTTTCGAAAGGATAACCAAACAACTCTAACAATCTCAAAGGACTCAAAAGAACGGGATATAAGTGTTTCGACTGGGTCGAATGGTTGGAAAAGGAAGAGTTTCATAAAGAAGATATATTCGAAAGGTTAACCAAAATAAACAATGAGATCAAAACTTTCTATACTTAGTTCAAAAAGGTCTATTTGGACACACCACACTTCCAACTTAACTTTGGGCCATTGACAAGTCTTCTTGTCAACATTTTGGCACTAGAAGAAAGGCATGAACCTCCAATCTTGTTAAACTTCCACACCATTTTCCTCTTACCCAATTCTATTCCAAGCTTACCCACTTTGGACTTTACTTTATCATGATTGGAAAAATTAAAAGATTCGAGCAAGGTTTCTTGGAGCCACATCTAGTTGGATTCTCCCATGAAACAATTAATGATAGGAATCTATTAGAAGAACAACTATTAAGGATAGAGGCATTAAGAATCATAAGGAAAAAGAAAATTGAAGCCTATGATCCACTTAAATGGAGTTTAAACCCTTTTCATATTGGCTCCACCCAAATCTTTGCCTTAGGAGAAAAGAAAATTGGGAGTGACACCTTGTTTGATTAAATATGAAAAAATATTCAACATTGGACCGAAGGCACAATCTTTAAAGAAGGAATGATGGCTGATTATAATGCCTTTGCAAATAAATGGAGTCAAGCAACAAGAGGAACACTACTTACAAAGAAGCTCTAAGGAGTTTTAAAAGGAAAACCAGTATCGTGTTCCATTTCCACATCATCTTCAACCAAAGAAACACTCAGACCAAATGGAAAAGATGTTGGAAATTTTTAAACAAGTGAGAGCTAAAATCCCGCTTCTTGACATCATTCAACAAGTCCCTACGTATGCGAAATTTCTTATGGACTTGTGCACCCAAAAGCGACATACTCAAGTGCCCAAAAAAGTCTTCTTAGCCGCTAGTTTGAGTGAAATCTTGTCCCAATCCATGCCCGTAAAATACAAAGATCCGGGCTGCCCGACGATTTCGTGTACAACTGGATACAAAACGATTAACAAATGTTTGGTAGACTTAGGTGTGCGTGTCAATTTGATTGCATACTCCGTGTATGAACAATTAGGCTTAGGTGAGCTCAAACCCACGAAAGTTGGGTTCAATCTGCCGATCATTCCATTAAGATGCCCGTAGGAGAAATCGAGGACGTGCTCATTCGAGTAGGTCAATTCATATTCCCTGTTGATTTATCATTCTCGAAACACAACTGGTGATAAACCCCATGAGTTAAATCCCTTTGATTTTAGACCGACTATTCTTAGCTACCTTAAATGCCTTAATCAATTGTCATAATGGTTCAATGAAAATCTCTTTTGGAAGCATAACTTTAGATCTTAACATTCTCAATCTTGAAATCCGGTCGAACGAATCTCGCGACCAAACATTGGAAGTTAGTGACATTCATGACAACTTCGAAAGTGAGATACTTGACCTTAACGACGAACGTGAAGCCGAGTGCGAAAAATTATTTCATGAAATTCCCGACAAAATTGAAGACACTCTTCCCTTTGAATCACTTCCATTTGAGTCCGAATCTCAACCCAATTATTTGATCGAAAAATTCCCAAAGTTGGACGTCAAACCACTTTCCGATCACCTTAAGTATGCATACTTAGATGAAAACAAAACTTATCCTGTCATCATTTCTAACAATATTTCTCTTAACCAAGAAACTTCTATTTTCTGTATTCTTTCGAAAAACAAGGAAGCGATTGGATGTTCGATCTTCGATTTAAAGGGAATTAGTCTTGCTTTTGGTCAACATCGCATCCATTTAATCAACGATGCCAAGCCGGTTCGTGACGCGCAACGAAGGCTTAATCTAAAAGTGAAAGATGCGGTGCATGATAAACTTCTTAAACTTCTCGACAATGGAATCATTTACCCAATCTCTGATAGTTCTTGGGTTAACCCAATTCACGTTGTACCGAAAAAGCCTGGGCTAACCATTGTCAAGAATGACTCAAATGAACTTATTCCAACTCGTATTCAGACGGGTTGGCATGTTTGTATTGACTATCGAAAACTATGTGAGGCAACAGGTAAATATAACTTTCCTCTTCCTTTTATCGACCAAATGCTCGAACGTTTAGCCAGCCACGAATTCTTCTACTACCTTGATGGTTATTCCGGCTATAACCAAATTCCAATTGCCCCCGAAGATAAAGAGAAAGCGATTTTCACATGTCCATTCGGTACCTTTGATTATCGACGTATGCCATTTGGACTTTGTAATGCTACTGCTACTTTCCAACGATGCATGGTTGGCATCTATTCTGACATGATTGAATGCTTTCGAGAAGTTTTTATGGACGATTTATCGATCTTTGATGATTCTTTTTCCCAATGTTTATATCATCTCGAGTTGATTCTAAATCGATGTAAAGAAAAACATTTGACTTCTAATTGGAAAAAATGCCACTTTATGGTCAAACAAGGCATAGTCCTTGGACATATCATCTGAAATAAAGGCATTGAGGTAGATAAGGCAAAAATCAATGTAATTGCAAACCTACACGTTCCCAAATCTGTTAAGGACATTCGACCATTTCTAGGACACACAGGCTTTTACCGATGCTTTGTAAAATACTTTAGCAAAATTGCTCGTCCTTTGACGACTCTCCTAGGAAAAGACACTCCTTTCGATTTTAACGTTGATTGTATCTCTTCTTTCGAACTTCTTAAGAAGAACTCATTTCGGCTCCAAATAATTTGTGCACCCAATTGGGATCTTCCTTTCGAAATCATGTGCGACGCTTCTAACATTGCGATTGGTGCTGTCTTAGGACAACGCATGAACAAGAGCCTTCACAGTATCTACTATGCAAGCATGACTCTGAATGACACTCAACTCAACAATTGAAAAAGAGCTTCTAGGTATCGTTTTTGTGCTTGAAAAATATCGACCTTACTTGATAGTTTCACACATTACTATGTACATGGACCACTCTGCCCTACGATATCTCTTTGCTAAAAAGGATACTAAATCCCGTTTGATTCGTTGGATCCTTTTACTTCAAGAATTTGACCTTATAATTAAAGAAAAAAAGGATCTGATAACGTCACAGCCGATCACTTGTCTCGTCTTTCGAACGCACCATCTTCTTTGCCAATCAATGAAAACTTCTCCGATTAACAACTTCTTTCAATTTCCATCGATCCAAGGTACGCTGATATAATGAACTACTTAGTCAATAAAGAAACTCTCTCATCTTGGTCCAAACATGACAAATGCAAATACATATCCCAAAGGAAATAATTCTATTTAGAGGATCCATACTTGTTCAAATATTGCCCCAAACAAATCATCCGATGTTGCATTCCAAATAATAAGATCAGGAGTGTTCTTTCGTTTTGCCACAATCAAGCGTGCGGTGGACATTTTAGTCCACGAAAAACTACGAAAAAGGTGCTTCAATGTGGCTTCCATTGGCGATCTCTTCTCAAAGACTCGTTTGAATTTTGTAAAACTTGCGATCGATGTAAAACGCTTGGACGAATTTCTCAATGAGATATGATGCCGCTAAACCACATTCTTACAATTGAAATCTTTGATGTTTGGGGTATCAACTTTATGATACCTTTTTACAATTCTTTTGGAAACTTCTATATCCTTCTCGCTGTCGATTACATCTCTAAATGGGTCAAAGCTATTAGATGCAAAACCAACGACCATAGAATTATTGTGAAATTTCTCAAAGAAAACATCTTTTCGAGGTTCGGCATACCCGTACAATGATCAGTGGTAACGGAACCCAGTTTTGCAATCGATCTTTTGAAACTTTAATGAAAAAAATACTCGATAGTCCACAAGTTATCCACTCTGTATCATCCTCAGACTTGTCGTCAAGTTGAAGTTTCACATCAAAAAATAAAACAAATCTTGGAAAAAATTGTTAACAAATCCGAATAGATTGGTCTCAGAAATTGACCGACGAGTTTTAGACTTACCATACTACTTTTAAAACTAACATTGGGATGTTCCCATTTTGTTTAGTTTACGGTAAAGCTTGCCATTTACACGTTGAAATCAAACACAAAACATTGTGGGAAATAAAGAACTTATACTTTGATCTTGAGAAAGCCGACGAAAACCGAGAATTACAACTCAACGAACTAGAAGAACTTAGGAACGACGAAAATGAAAACGAGAAAATTTACGAAGAAAGAATAAAAGTTTTTCATGACAAGTCAATCCTAAGAAAAACCTTTTCGCCTAACCAAAAAGTAGTTTTATATGACTCGAGACTTCATTTATTCCCTGGGAAACTGAAATCCAGATAGACCGGACCATTTGCGGTACGAACTATTTTTTCATATGGTGCCGTAGAAATAGAAAACCCTAGGGATGGATCGATTTGCAAAGTAAACGGTCATCGTTTGAAGCCTTTCTTGAAATTGCCAAATAACCAAGAGGAGGAGCCCATGAACCAAGCTATATCTAGTAAGAATGTTAATTATCTTTTGTAAATATGTACGTAATTCTCTCCATACACTCATTATATCATGCATTGATAGTGGAGACATAGTCAAAATTAACTGTTGGGGGGATCACATTTTCATTTTTTTAAGTTTCATGGCATTTTTTAATTATCATTTTCTTTTGACTCAAAAAAATCTCAAAATTTCTAAACCTGAAAAACATTTTCTTTTAGAATTTTGATTTATTTTTGAAGAAACACAATGGGATAAGTATAAGTTTTGGTCAGTAAATTGAAATTTTTGAAAATATATTTGTCTTAACAAAAATGAAAATGAAGTTTGACTACAATTAACAATGGTTTAACTAGTATACAGGAAAGTTCATATGTGTGTAATTATGAAGTATGTTCTAATTGAATATCTTTTTCTAAAAAAGTGGTAAATTTAAAGTAAAGGATATAACATTTTTATCTTCTAAGATAATGGTGCTAAGATGATTTTGCAAAACTCTCTCTTTTAAAAAAAAAGAAAAAAACAAGAAAAAATATATAAGTAAAAAAGAATTTGTACATATGAATATATATTTAACACCTAGAGTCATGTGTTCACACTCGTATATTCACTCGCCATGCTCTGTACCCTTCTCACGTAAGCCCGAAAGACAGTGCATGATTGGTATATCTGGCCTCAGTTTGTCTGAGTTAGTTGTACGTATATAACGCCTACAGTCGGTAAATGCTCATAATTGTGTGTTCACTTGCCACACTCTGTACCCTCACATCAGTCCGCAATGCAATGCATGGGTAATATATCTGGCCTCATTTTACTTAAGTTAATCATATGTAAATATTGTTAAAATTTTCAAATAACAGAGAGTAATCAATTGAAATCCAAGCACTATTTTGACTTGCTTGATTTAACTTGTTATTGAAAAGAAATGAAAGTACCACTTTGACAAACATTTGATAATCAACTAAGGATCCATTTCATAATTACATTGTATTATCAACCGAAACAACTAGCCAAACTATTGTCTATTTGTTGTGATAACTTAATTTTTGTCGGAAATTTTGACGAGTAAATGACTTAAATTTTCAAGATAATGACCAAAAGCAATATTTAACTTATTTGTGTCTATTTAAAAGCAAATCTTTCATTTGTAAATACTTTCAAAAACTTGCATTCATCCCATTGTAAATAAATTTGCATTTTGTTAATATTTTCATCATGCATTTGGATTTAGTAGGTAGTATCCACTGAAAAACCTCACGAGACAACACATGTCCTACTGGGGACACCCAGAGATTTAACGGATTGTTGCATATGGTCAATACAATCGTGCTCCCTACGAAAACGAATTTATCTTAGTTTTTCTTTATTCGAGGACGGATAAAAAGATAAGTGTCGGAGTATTTGATGTGCACGTAAATGTGCATATATTTACATCCATATTTTATCTCTTTTTATTTAAATAAAAATCATATTTGGGCATTTTAACATGTTTAAAACCAAAATCCAATTATTTTCAAATCATCATATTTTTATCTTCATTCAGGGGCAAAATGGCCATTTTTGTGCGTGTGTCAATTTGAGAATTTTTACTTGGACAATTTTATGATTTTTATCGGATATTTTGATGCATATGAAAGAGGGATTCACTGTGATATATGCATGCACAATGATATACAAAGGAATGCAGAGGACATAATTCAAGTTCAAGATCATGGTGGACCCCACCCACTTACCTAAATCTACAATTTGGAGCTAATGGACAACTAAGTGGAGGTTAAAGCTTCATGCACATTAAATGGTGGATTACTTAGCCGCTGCTTGGTGGCCACACTTCTTGAAGGGCATTTTAGGAAGCACCCTAAAAATTGAATTAGGGTTTTATGCATGTATAAATAGCCCTCTTATGTACATGTAAATATCTTCTACTCTTTCACATTAGTTAGGAAATTAAGAAAGCAAGTTGTAATGGAAATGTTTCATGAAATAAAAATAGCTCCCAAGCCTCTTCCTCTTTTCTTTTCTGCATGCTTTTCTTTGCTTTTATGTTATTGTTTATTTTTATGCTTTCTTTCTTTTAATGTTCATAGCTTAGATTTACATTAATGCAAGTAGTGTAGCTTTAATTTTTATGCAAGTGGCTTAATAGTTAATCTCATTTCCTCCTTTGTTTAGCTTCTTTTTCTTTTGCTTTTAATGTTGAAAATTACATGTGTTGATTTGATAACACAAATGAGTAGCTAAAATCCTTCAATTTAGGGGTAATGAAGCTCTCAAATATTATGTAATTTCAACATTTTTTTGTTTTATGATTTCTTTAGCTTGTGCTTCATGAAAGTGAATTTTGATGTAAGTTTATACAAGTGGGTTTGATAGCTTATATTGCTTAAGCAAATGAGCTATTCTTTTTCAACATAAACACAATTTACATCATCATTTTCTAATTAATTTTTGATTTCGAAATGAAAATAAAAATGAAATTTGATGATCTATATAACTATTCACAATAGTAAATAAATCATACTTAAAATAGCTTTTCCTTTGGTTTCATTTTCATGAAAATTGGTAAGTGGTTTATTTGTTTTATTATTGTTTGATGGTTTGAGTTATGTTAGTTAATAACATAAACAAACCTTACTTATGATATATACAACAATTATCAAAGCTAGAGATCATAAATTATTTTTTGTTGATTTACAAAAATATGAGAGTGGATTTGCCTCTAAATTGTTCTCTAGTCTAATAGTTTTTAAATCATATTTCAATTCTAGCTTTAGCTTCTTTTTTGTAGCTAACCATTTCCTCTCACTTTGGTCTAATTTGATTGAATTGAAAATTTTAAAATCTTAAAATTCCCTACGGATCGACCCGTACTCACCATGTACTAAAATAGTGCGCCGTGCACTTGTGGTTAAATTTAATTTGAAATTTTTGGTGAATTTCTAATCCGATCGAAATTTTGCCATTAAACAACAATGCGCTTCAGGAAAGAGATACTTTTTGCATTCAAGCTTTTGAATCCTAGCTGCATATTTGTTTATGCATTGTGAGTATCTTACTTTTTGTTGTTCATCAAAATAATTCATCACCTCGAAATTGACTTGCCTACACCATTCTCCCACTACCTTCTCGTCTAAATATTCGTAGTAGGGAAGTTTTGGATGGCAAGGGAAGTAGACCTTGTCGATTTTTTGACTGATGACATAATGAGAGAAATTGATGAATCAATGTTTGATATATTATCCCCCATAATAAATTCAAGTGATTCCCATTGAGCTTGACTCTCCTTCAACTTCATTTTCAAATCACTTATTTGTTGGAAAAGTTCAAACATCTTATGGTCAAAATCGATCGATTGATTTGATTTAATTTGAGGCTTCAATAAGGAAATCAATTCGCTTTTACACTTAACATCTGCCTCTAGATAGGCGATCTGATCGTTAAGATTTCTAACAATTATTTTTTGAAGAAAAAATCTTCCATACCATTTTAGTGCTTCAGTGTTAGCCCGAAACCAAGGGCATAAAGGATCGTCAAGGAGCTTTCTCTTTTCAAGATCTGCTAATAGCCTATCTTTAATATCGATAAAGCATGATGTCGAACATAATGAGAGTGGTATAGCAGAGAGCCGTCCATCCTATTTAAACAAACAAAGAAAAAGAAAATAATGTCAAGACTTGAATAATCCATCCCTTTATTATAACAATAGGAGATTACAACTTAAGTGAAAATAAAACTAAAAAGTATAACTAGACATTTTTTTAACATCTAAAGTTGGGAAACTGCATTCCTAACTTTATTCAATGAATTAGCAAAAAGAATAACTATTGAGTCAAAAGGGATATTAAGTCCTTCCAAAGTAGTAACCGAAGGATATTTGTTATAGTACCTTTCCCAGAAGGAGAATTATCACGACCAAATATATATTAACTTGGTATGATATGTCCGGATTTCCTTAAGAAACTTTTCTTTTTCTTCATCGAGAAAATCAAAAAGGAGATATGGATGTTCATATAAAGTTTTGAAAAGTCTCTAAGAAAGCAATATTTAGTCGATTTTGAAGATTTCAAAATCGATGCCTTTTCGAGATAATCTCTTCTTAGCTTAACATACTGGCTTAGATAATCTTTAGATAAAGTGGCCAAAGCGACATCTATTCTGTGATAACGTAGTAAAATACAACTAAGTATCATAGGAAAATTAAACAAAAATTCACAAATCAATATTGTTACGTAATAATAACCTTCCGTCTGGTTCATACAAAATTGACTTTGTAAATAATTCTGGAACAAACTTGTCCTTATAGTATTTGAGTTTATCTGGAGATACTTCTTGGGGAATCGAACTGACTGATTGTAAGCTCCAACATGCTTTAGGATGTGCATCAGATCCAAATTCAAATAAGAGTCTCTTGTGTAAATGCTTAAGTAGACCACCATTAGAATCACCTATGTATAAGAAATCTACAATTGGGTGTCTACAATAATCTTTGTATAGTAAGTCTACTAAACTGTTTCTCTCCTAAATTAACATTCAAATGAGCATGATCAACTCTCGATTCTCTTTTAAAAGACCACCATATTAAAGGCGGGCCCTCCTCAGTTATAGGGCGGCTTCTTGATGTTCGAACGAAGCTAAAAGTACCGCACTTTTGTTAAGCCTATGATATTTGTTGGAAAGAATATTGTGTTCATTCGGCTGTTTATCTAACTCCCTGCACAAACTATTTATTTCCGCTTGTTTTCTTTCAAGCTTGATTTTAAAGGGGTTAATAGGTTTCCACCTTATATAAAATAAAGGATTTAAGCTATTACTATCTTGGAAGTGAAAGTTGTTTAAACAAAGAATCCCACACCTGAGAGATAGGAATAAACACTTGAGAGACCTGGCTTTCATCCTTGGTTCTTATACACTAATGTAAGTAGGCTACTCGTAAGAGCCAGAAGTTGCAGAGGGTTTAGATGGGCTTGCTTCATGAGAAGATGGATCGGGTTTGACCTTTTCAGGAGTTCTTGTGTTGTCATCGCCCTCTTTTTCAGGGGCATCATTGTCACAAACCCTATTGCCACTTGATGCTTGACCTCCATCAATGTTGTTATCGTCATTATCACGTCGTCGTCATTATCATTATCATCATTATTGCTACCACCCTCTTCCTTGGAAATTTCATCTTTCTCACATTCATCTTCGGAGTTGGAGTCTACTTCGAAGGAAGGGACATCAAAAGATAGAATTTGAAAGGCATCGATCTCCTCTCTTTCAATGACTCCAACCCCTTGCTCCATCTTTTTAATTTTATCCATGACTCTATTGATAAGAACAGGTTCGAGTGAAGGACAGCTCGTTTCAGGGCATTCACCGACGTTATCGGCATAAACGAGCATCATAGCATCTTCAAAAGAATTGACAACGATGTCCTCGAGAAAAGTGTCAAGGAATCGAGGTACCCATTGTTTTTCATTAAAAATAGTGTCAGTAGCCAATTTAGATAATCTTTGTTCTTCCACGTCTCTTTCTTTAGAGAAGACTATTTCACAGCCATTCGAGCCTTTTTGTCCTCGAATTCTTTAAGGGCCATTTTCAAGGCCAAATTTTCTTCAGAGAGGTGTTGATGAGCTTTCTTCTCCTTGGAAACAACAGATTCTAATTGGGCAAGAGAAGAACTTAATCGCTCCAATTTATGTAGCCTCAATTTTTTTTATGGACATGAAGAAATTTGACTATTTAATTGTAAAATTTCTCCTTGGAGCATAGATGATTCTGTGGAGGACTTTAATGCTCATGCAATGAGAGCCAACTCTTGGAAATATAAAAGAAAAAGAATGACATAAGCCAAAATTGTAGAATGAAACAGTAACAATAAAGTTAAGTAAATGAAACGTACTAAAAATAATTACTCTATAAGTGACCGGTAGTGACTCGCCAGATCAGAAACAGAGGTAGGCGGGTGAATAGAGGCAAACGATGAAGAATTCAAGATGTATTGGACTATCTTTACAAAATCACTTGAGGGCATAGGAGATGATGGTCTAAAAGGAATCAACTCTTGGGAAGGGATCAAAGTCCCTAAATTCTTCTAACCTTCTCAATCACACTAGAAGAGCTTGAGATGACAATGCAAGAGAAAATCACGAGGATCTTCGATAGTTGGACTCTCTAGGGATTTATCATTGTCCACAAACCCCCCATCATCTTATGGCGGAGAATAAGTAACTTCTGCAATCTTGGCTTTCTTGGGGGATGGTTCCGCCATGGCCACTTTTTCCAGTTTTCTTTTGGCAACCATCTTCGACGTAGCAATGGCTTGAGACAGAGATGGCGCATGAGAAATAGAAGTAAGGAGAACTGTACCACTTGTATGTTGATCAACCAGAAGAGAAGTTGTAGAAAATTCAAACGAATTATAAGTCAGTAAGGTAATTTGAGAAGTATTATAGCAACAAACTACAAGTAATACATTAAACCCTACCAGAATTATCAGAACAAATTGGAGACATCGGGGATACGTTTATTGGATTACCTGAAGAGAGGAATTGCTTGCTCAGCGATGTATGTTCGACGAGAGGAGCTTGTCCAAGTAACCTTTGACCAGATGCATAATAGAATGCTTTTGTAAATTGGAGGGGTTCAACAGAGTTAGTTTTTTACAATCCTACTTTAAGCGATGTTCAGTGGCTTTAGAGTTTCCCTATTTTCTTCATTTATCTCTTTAACAGAAGCATCTGGCAAAGAAGCATAGATTAGCAAAGAAATGTAACTAAATGGAAAAATTAAGTCTGAGATCAACTTACCAGGAGAAGGGAAAACCCCACTGATGTTAGGAAAACATTTAATGAAGAAGAATTATGTTTCCTAGTCTCTGAATTTGTTCACCTTGAATATTAGCCTTTGGGGGGATTGGTTCTGAAGATTTGGTTGCTCAAGTTGCTAAGCTTAACTAATCAAATAAGATAATTCAACACTTCAACATTAAGAATGGGAATGTCAGACTCCAACTCTATGAGCTCCATGGATAGAAGTTAGGTATAAACATTAGGTGATAGTTGTAAAGGAGCAATACCTAGATAAGTCAGAAACTGGATAGGAAGTCCAAGAAAGGTAGGAATCCTTCGTGCCAAATATGGATAGTTGTGTAGGAAAAGTACCCTTTAGGGGGGTTGAGAATGGTGTCTTTATCAGTTGGGGGAATGGCTACCACCCCAGTAATGCCAAAGTCTTTAAGAATTGCATCTGACTCATCCTGGGTAGATATTAAGGAATGTTGTAGGTGGCTTCAGTCTTTTTAGGTGAAAATTCTATCACTGGTACCGTGTCCTTCTCCGTTTTTGGGAAGATATTTTCATGCCCATGATTCTGCTAGGTGAAATCATTTCAGTTAGAAATTATAATTTGTTACGAAATTTAACATTCTTTCAAGGGTATTGGAAACCTAATATAACAATGTGACTATCATACTAAACTTGAAATTACATATTCTTAAAAGAATTTTAGAGTTTGAAAAATGAAATTTATTGAGCTTTCGATAGAGTCGAAAAGGGAAATAGGAGTTGACGCCCAACAAACACCCTTAAACAATGTCAAAAGATCAATAATAATGTTGTTATTGAAAGAAGTGGTTGAAACCTACACAACAAATTTGAATAAAATATATGCTACCAGCATTCAATAAAAAAGGCGAAAAAGCCTTTTGACACTGTCGAAACCCATGAACTAAATTTTACTATATGAATGTTTTGAAACCTTATATGCCCACAAAGTCAAAAGGATTTGAGTTTGAATCTTATTGATAAAAAAGTCTTGGGATGTTTCGACGGGATTGGTAAAAGACGATGATCGAATCTCAATTATTTACAAAAGGATTCGACAGAGTCGGAAGGGGGTACATTCGAAAGCATACCGATAATAAAATTCGAATTAATATAGTTGGTTTTAACTAAGTAGAAATGTTTGACTTACAGCTAATAAAAAGTACGCTTTCTTCATTCCAGTTTATAAAATATACTTATCTCAAACTTCGCACTTTTCCTATAGGTTGAAAGTAAGCATATACTAATGGTTTTGAAACCTATAGAACAAAGACTATGCTTTCAAAAGTATGTGTTAGATAATTACTAAGTAAGATACATTAGCCAACTTCTCGAGAGTACAATTCTGCTTTGGAAGAGGTCAACTTCATATTGATTACACAACCAGTCATTGAGATAAAATGAATGAGGTGTAGTGCTACCTTTCAATCCCACCGAAAGAAGTTGAAAAAGAGAAACAAAATTTATGCTTAATCCCTTTCGACGTGGTAGAAAGGTAAAATTGTAGCGCTAAATTTTGATTCATACAGCTCAAAACTTCTTTGCGAAGTAGGTGGAAATAACCTTCATCCCCAAATTTGATTTTTAACCCAGAAATTCAAAATAGAAAAATAGAATGACTATGAAATTAAAAAATATTTACTTTTCGGATGAATTCAGAAAATGAATTAAAGAAAGAAATGAAACAAGATATGCCATACAAACAAATCAATGATCATTTTCACAAACAAAAACAATTGAAATTATTTTTGGAATTGTTTTGACATGATTCAAGCAGAATTTCGAATCCATAATTAGGTGAATGTAGAAATCGAAGATTAATATGAAAAGTGAAGAAGAGATAATAAAAACTTAAGTTAGATTTGAATTTATGCCGTTGGAAATAGAAATTATTTGAGAATTTGAAAATTTTGATTCTTTCTGTAAATTTCTTTTGATTGTAGATAAGTGAAAGAGGGGTAGAAGAGAGCATGCTTTATAAGAAAAGTCGACATGGCCGGCAAACCGGACGATCAAATTTAAATGAATGGTCAAGATTTGCGCGTGAATATGAAAAGGCGAGAAGTGTAATATGTTTCAAAAGAGTTAATTTGGAAATTCAAGAGCATCCCTTCGCAAAGGCGGAAAATGTTACCACCAATTCCAACTCAACCTTGTCAAAACCAAAGTAATTAAAAGGAAAAAGGAACAAGATATGAAAACACCAACAAAACCTTTCGAAGCAGTCGAAGGGATGCCACAACCAAAAGTCAGATATGTTACAAGATTTCGAAGGGGTAAATGTGATCGAAAGCTCCTTTTCGTGTCAATGACTATCTTTTGAAAGAGCTTCTTTCACTTATACTAAGACATTTCAAATAAGAGGAGGAGTACCTTTTAAGGTATCATGCACACCAATCCTTTTGAAACCAAAGGTTTCGCCTTCACTTAAACTACTAAGAAAGATGCCTTGATAAGAACAACCCTTTCAAAAGCATAATCAATCCTTTTGAACCGGTCGATTCCTTTAACATTCAGGGAAGGTTCCGCATCAATTCGCAAGCATGCATTCGGAAGCTACCTCTGCGTCGAAACCATCAAAACTTGAACATCGTCGAAACCCTAGGGAACTACTTATCGATAGAGTCAGAAGCTCATACCTCTACTTCTTGTGACAACAATGCAACACAAAGAGAAAAAGCGTAACCACCCCTTTCGATGAAGACAGAAGCATTCAAACCCAATCAAAAGCATGTAAAAGGGATGCACAAGTGTCAAAGGAGACGGAAGGTATATAAAGCCATATTTTGACAATAAGCTCTGAGTTGAAAGTTTCCAACCAACATCTACAAATATGACACCAGGGGTCTGGTTTAGGGGATCTGAATTCATTCACTCTATATTTGTATTTTCTTAACTTTGCAAATTTATAAACCCTAATTTGTAAATCAGATTAGGGGAAATTAATACATCATTAGTTAAATGAAAGCAAGATTTTGATATGGGTGACTAAACAACTATCTTGAGGCTACTATTTGATCCAATTGTGTTCTGCTTGCGTCAATCAAATCGAAAAGGTAACTTTCGAGTGGGTCGATACCTCTCACTTACTAGCACACTTAAGTCCTTGGCTCCAAACCACTTCTCACTAAATGCTCACTTTTTAAGAGTCAAAACCATAAGCTTATCTTGTTTCCCCTTAGATATTAGGACTGAATCCAAGCCATTTAAAAGACTAGCTTTCAACAAGTCGAAACCCATCTAGACCAATCATATTCCCGAATAATTAGAACTAACCTTTAGTATTTCATAATCATATCGAAAGAGGGTTTCGAGAGGATAACTAAACAAATCCATCAACCTCAAAGGACTCAAAAGAAAGGGATATAAGTGCTTCGACTGGGTCGAAAGGTTGGAAAAGGAAGAGTTTTCATAACAAAGATCTATTTGAAAGGTTAACCAAAAGAAGCAATAAGAGCCAAACTTTCTCTACTTAGTTAAAAAGGTCTATTTGGATACACCAATGCTTTCGACTCTACATTGGGGTGTTGACAGGTTTTCTTGTTAGCAAGAATATAATTCAATTATGACTATCAGGGTGTCTCAATGATATTTCTCTATCCCAGTAAAATATCCTAGCCTCATATCTACCCAACCAATCCATACCCAAAATGATTCTGAAACTGCATGCAAACATATGACCTAACAAATCAACTTCTAACTAGTCACATTTAATTCCCAGAGTTGCATACCCTCCTATTGGATTCGCAACCTTAAGGAAGTAACAAGGTATATGGGTTTTAAACATGACCTATCAACCAAACCCTGAGATATAAATGAATGCGATGCACCAGTATCAAATAGTACCTAACTAGTGTAATTTGAATCAAAAGCGCACCTTCCATCACAATCTTTCCTTTATCGGCAGCAGTAAGCCTAGCAGACGATGGTCCAATAATAAAGACTTTTCCTTTGTCCGCCCTAACTGGTTTTAGACACTAATTCTTGTAACGCCCTACCTGGTT
The DNA here is from genome assembly GCA_030765085.1 of Allium cepa. Lineage (NCBI taxonomy): Eukaryota > Viridiplantae > Streptophyta > Magnoliopsida > Asparagales > Amaryllidaceae > Allium > Allium cepa. Next base: position 703,169,140 of record CM060938.1, on the reverse strand, counting down.
GCATTTAAAGCGCTTCACACCCTTCTTGTCTACGGCCTTCTACCCCTTGCCAGTTCGACATTCATGAGTATAATGACCTTTTTGTCACACGTAAAGAAAACTAGATTAGCATTTGCCTTCTTGGAAGCTTCTCCTTTCTAGGTTCCCTTCTTCTTGAAGTACTCCTCTTCTTACCAAGAGAACTCTAGGTTTCAACTTGTTTCTCCTTGCCAGTGGCAAGCATCTCATCATGTCGGATTGCCATTTCCACAAAAACATTTCAAGGATCAAGAAAATATGGTAGGGTCGCTCAAGCAATCTCAGGTCTCAATCCTCGGATAAACTTCTAATTCCACTTGATGAAGGTGTCAATAGTAGCATGTCCGTCTCTAGACAACTCATCTAAATTCGTGGCATACTTAATCACCAACATATCACCTTGCACCAAGTCCATGACCTTCCTAAACAATGCTGACTTGGCAACTTCAAAAATAAAATCTCTCCTTGAATCTCCTCCAAAATTCCACCTAAGTCAACTCTTCCTCAGGAAATCAGGTAGTGACGCTATTCCACCAATTAAGTGATACTCCCTTCAACTATCAAGAAGCAAGCCTCCTTTTCTGCTCATCGTTTAATCCTAAGTCAACGAAGATCCTTTCATAATTCAAAAGCCAGTTCTCAACTTCTATAGCATCCTCTGGTCCCAAAAATGGCTTCCTATCAAGACTAGTATAATTCTTGCTTAGCTTGGCATAGTTGTTGCCAACTGGAGCCACAAGATTAGCTCCTCAAACATTCCCAGCATTACCCACATCTACTCCTGTGGCAGCTCCAGCTTGTACCAAATTGACGATGAACTGATACATCACCCTCATATCTACAGGTAAAATTTCCAACACCTTCATTAGCATCTGCATTTTGATTGTCATTTGCCTACCGACCTTGTATTCTCCTGTTAGGTCGAACGATTCCATTTGTTGTGGTGCTTATTCCTCTAATTCCTCTTCTGTTTCCTACCTCCATATATTTCTTTCTCGTATATCTACGTATGAGCCTTAGTGAGATACAAAAGAACGGTCTAAGAGAGAGGGGAACACATACTTATATATATATATATATATAATACAAATACGTGACTATAGCTTAAACCCCAAACCCTGATCTTATTTTCTGATCCATTGGATTATGTTTTAAAAAATCTTTTTAATTTTGAAAATTCTTTTAAGTTTTCATAAATGTATGCTCTGATACCAAAATGTAACATCCCCCACTTAAAGGTCTAAAACTAGAGGCTACGGATCTTGCAATCATTCATAGTTATTAATTCTGAATGACCAAATGCGGCAATGCTAGATACATGGATATAATAGAAACACATGGATATAAAAAAAATTAAAACCATTAAATAAATTTATCGTTTCATTTCAATAATGCTTCAAATCCATTACATAACCCCAATTCGAGAACCACGTTTAGAACATATATAATTAAACTATGCCTAGAGCGACATATGAAGATGTCCACTTGGATGATCAGAGTCTAAACTTAGGCAATTAAACAACTTTGCCTTTAGATCAAAACACGGCGGAATCAAAGAGAAAAGTAATCCTATTAGCAAGCTTACCTCCTACAGATCTCAGGAAGCTTATTCATCTAAAAGAGAACCTAAAAATCCTCAAATCTCAAACTACTCAAAATCAATTAAATACCCAAGAGTTTGAGGGGAAAACATAAATTCGAGTCAGACAAAAATCCTGGTATGAATAATAACCTACCATCTTGAAATATTTGGATATATAGCAAGACCACACCACTTAGCAGAATGGTTTTTCCTCTCACTAGTATCTTGCCCAAAAATTTATAATGACCGTATACTGTGTTCTTGCATCTACAATGGTTAAAAACATAGCAATTTAAAATATCATTATGATATGCAAATAAGAAAAATATCCTGGATTTCCCATCTCCATTCATCTGACTATCTGTCTCAGTTATAGTTTCTAGGGTCACTATTAAGCTGTTAGTTTTCATGGGGTGACTTTTGACCTTTTCCAAAGCTTATGGACTATCAATCCGATTTAATAGTTTTCATAGGACCATTAAAAACCTACTGGCCCCTGCCAATAACTTCAATTTTTCATAGGTTCTCTCTAAACCTTTTGGTATCACCAATAACTTCACTTGTATCACAGTTTTCATGGGTTGACTATAAATTTATTGACTTCTGTCAACAACATTATCCAATTATAGTTTTCATAGGATCACTACGAACCCATTTATCTTTACCAATAGCTCTATCAAAACGTAGTTTTCATTGGTTCACCTTAACCTCCCCTATCTAGAGGCCCAAAATAAAGCGCTACAAACGCTGTAGTTATCTATAATGATAGCTTCCGGTGACTAAATACTTATGTTAATGGTATCTATAATATCAGAAGCACTTGATTATGAAACAAAACATAGATTTCAAAAAACATTTTCGCATTAAATTTCAAAAAAGGTGCTCCATATTCATAATACATAATCCCTAATACATTCCTAGGCACATAAAACATGTACTTATTACAAAATACACCAAGAGTTGTATATGAAGATAACCCCTTAGGTGATCAGAGTCATATAGTCATAATTGACTTAATACAAACATAGTTGAATTAACAACAAAACAAAGAATTGCACTACTAAATAGTTATCTATTAGCATCTTGCTTACTCCTGGTGGCTTTATTCGTCATCCTAATAAAACCTAAAAAACCTTAATCCCTCAGCCTACTCAAATCAATTTTGAGCACCCGAGATTTGAAGGGGAAAACATAAACTTCAAGTCAGACATAAAGCCTGGTCTGAATAATACTATACATCCCAGTTAAAAACGTTAAGTGAGACCATGACACTTAGTGGAATGGGTTTCCCCCTCATTAACAACTTTTAAAGCATATCTTTTGGAAATCATTTCCTGTAATATAATCTGGTTAAATATTGTAAAGCATCATTATGTGAACATGCATAAATATCTGGTAATAAACAAACTATCTGTTCAAACACATAAGTTTTATTGGCTAACTTTTAACATTTGGTTGACTCGGACCAACAGACAATATAAACCAAATTAATTTAACATATGTTAGACACTTCATTTTCAGATGGTCTATCCTTAACTGTCTATTAACGGTCTGTCCCTGACTTAATCATCTCACGAGAGGAATATATTCAACCTCTTATGCTTTATTCAAAATCCCTTGCCAGGCTACACATATGTATACTTAATTCAAACCTTAGTTGACGAGAAACATTTAAACACATGAAAATACCTCTTACAATTCCATTGGAAATAACTTTTTCGAAACCAAGTAAAACCGCTTTATTTTATCTTGGCCGAAAGGCCAAAGCTTCCCTTTCGAAACCAAACATAAAATCCCTTAGGAAACCTTTAAAATATTTCCTTTCGAAAGCCTTAAAACCTTAGACATCATATCTTAAAATACTTCAAAACATCCTTTAGAAACTTTGGAAAATCTGTTACTTCAACCCTTTCGAAACCATCAGAACTTAACACCTTATGAGTCTTTCGAAACCACTTGGGAAACCACCCCTTCGAAACCATTTTAAATACCTTTCGAAAGCATCTAACTTTAAAAACTTAAAATTTTCAAAAGCTCGATAGGTTCAGCTTAAAACATGTGGAAAAACTTCTTTTGAAATCTTTGGCTTTACTTCAAGCGGAACAAAAAGGGTCAATTAAAACATCTTAGTCGAAATCTTCCTTTCGAAACCTTTTCCAAAGTAAACTGATGGTGTTGGAACCATCCATTTGAAAGTACGGGAGAAGTAGCTAATTTTAAAAGTTAAGTATACCTTTCAAAATCATTGACTTCGAAAGGTAGAAGGGCGGCAGCTAGGGGTTTCGACCCCTTCGACTGCTTTATTTAAAACAAAAGGTGGAATGTTTATTTTCCTATTTTAACCTTACTTATTTCCTAACACTTTATTCACGTTATCTCATTTTGATTTACATGTTAACAAGGCACGACTACCCTAGATTGCAATCAAATCTCAATCTATTAATCATCACATTATTTTATTTGATTTAGTTAATTAAATACCTTAAATAATATTACTAAAATATGGGGTGTTTCATTTACTATGAACCTGTCTAAATTGAAAACTTCTTGATTAGTCTTTGGGCATCATATGTTCTGGTCTACTTGACCTCCTGGATGCAGTTCTACTCATTCTAGAGTTAACTTAATTTATATTCACTATTGGGTCAATCTAGCTGGTTTTTCTGCCCTTGCTTTCCAAAATACAGTTATGGGTCCATTATGTAGTGAATATATTTACAGAAGAAGCATATACAGTAATATAACAATACCAACATTTAGGGTTTAATGTCCTTAAAATCATTTTCACATAAAGTATGGTTAATCCCTTTAACTCACTATTCTTACCAAGGAAATCTTCTTTAAAAACTCCAAAATTAAAAACTATTTAAAAGCACTTTTATATAGCCATGGGGTTTCCTCAAGAAATGAGACTGGATCCTTTATTTTTAAAACTAAGGCTTTTGAAATCTTAAACCTCTTTGAAGCGGGCCAGCCCATAGTAGAAGAAAATGATGAATTTCAAAAAATTTACCATTTTTGATCATTGAAAGGCCTATGAAATCTAAATGCATTTAGATCTTATCTAAATTTTCTTTGAAATAAAATCAATATTTTATTTAATATGGTAATTTAAGGAAATTTAAATAGAAAATGTATATGATATGATGAATGTGTCAAATATATTCATTTATTTAAAGTGTAAGTGTAGTGTATAAGTGGTGTATATATGTATAAATGAAATATGTAAAAATGAATTAAGAGAAGGAAATTATTTGTTCTCCTCTATTACTATATTTAACTAATAAAGGGAAGATATGATAGAATATGAAAGGAGAGAAATATATCATTTCTTTCAACATTTAATTACGACAATTAATACATTAAATGACATTTATTACTTATTAATCAAATCTACAGATGGATATGACAGAATATGAATAGTGGAAAACCTATGGTTTTTTTCACCATTTAACTGTGACAATCAATACGTTATATGACATTATTACTTATCAATCAAATCTACACATCAATATGATATAATATAAAAAGAGGAAAACCTTTCATTTCTTTCACCATTTAACTATAACAATTAATACATTAAATGACAATGATCACTTGTCAACCAAAACTGCACATGCCTTCGTTATCTAAATTTTGCTAATGAAATATATGCATGCATTCATAATAGTTATGGATGCATACATTCATAATAATTATGGATACATACATACATACAAAGTGGAAACAAACTAGTTTTTTTTAAACAATTTGAAATCCTATATTAACATTAATAGAAACAAATTCCAATCGAGAAAATGTTTAACAAAAAAGTTAGATTACTGCTCATAATCTGTGTACAAATTTGATTTAAACAAAACATTTATATTAACTATTATTGATAATTAAAATTTAATAATTTAGATTTTAAAGCATATATTTGCAAACAAAACATTTATATTACATGTTATGGATAATTCCTTTACCTAATGACCTTTCAACCTTACTGAAATAGTATGGATTTCCAATCGAAAGCTCTCCTTTCAATCTAGCTAAGATACCGTAGTTAAGGTTTGCCTTAGTAGGTTTTGACCTAGTCGAGGACTATACTTGTTGTGTGGTTAGGACATTATCTAAGATTCTTAGACTGATATTTCGACCCTGTCGATAGCAAAGTTGATCAGGTGTTAAGAGTTGGACCAGGAATTTGGAGTTGGAGGCTTCGACCTTATTGAAAGCTGGATCTTTAGGCACCTTGTAGTTGGTTAGGGTTTCTTAGGTTTAAATGAATGGAGGTTAAGTTTCGACCTTGTCGAAAGCAGAATCCCAAAAGGAGTTAGCCTTAAGTATTTAACTGCACTCACTTGAATATAACAAGTTTCGATCAGGTTGGAAGGAATCTTTCCATACAGTTGACACTTGTAATACAAGTTTGGATCTAACAAAAGCTTGAGAAACTGCAAAGTAATTAGAAATATTAAAGTATAACAACCCAGATTTTTGGTAACAATAGTTAGGATATTTAATTAGAAAAATTAAATAAAATAATGTATCAATTAGGGGACTGAGATTTGATTCTAACTAAGGTGTAGTTATGCCATTTAAATAATGAATTAAGAAAGAGATACAATGAAATATAAGAGGGTTAAAATAGGAAAGAGGCTATTCCTATATCCTCCAAACCTTGGCCGTGTATTAGAATACACGTTCATTTCATTTTGAAAATTTTAAAACAAGAGGCCGTCCTACATTAAAAAGGAAAAGGGAAGAAGAGTAAGAAAAGCTAATACAAATCAAATTCATCCAAATCTCAAGCTCCTTAATCTCTAAATCTAAGGTGAATATGTTTACATCTCACATCTTTTATGTTTTTGGTTTTATGATGAATTCCAAAGTATTTTGCATTGATTTTCCATGTTTTTGAATGATGGGATGATTATTTATACTTGTTCATGAGTTATGTATATTCATATTGATTTTATGACAGGTTTAAGGCAAAAACCCTATTAAATTACATCCAAATGCCTTGTGAATAGTAATGTAGATCAGAAATAATATTTTGGAGAAAGATTTCAGTTTTCATATTTTCTTGAATTTTCTAATAAGGATAATGGTATTTTGGGTTATAAATTATTTATGGGCAAATAATTAATTATTTGTGTTTGAAATTTTTATATGTTACAAAACGTATATAATGTAATTTTTTGGAATTTTTTAAGATTTTTCCTAAGAGTTTTGATGATTATATAAAATTATTTAAGGCATTAGACTTAAATGTTATGTATATTAAAGAAGGAGAAGGGGCTTTTTGTAAAATGTTTAAATTGTTAAATGTGGAAAGTCGGCAGTGATTTTGAAAAGAGAAACTTCGCAACCAATTAGATTTAGACAAACAAGGCAGGTTAGGTACAAAAGAATAGTTAAAAGTACAAATAAATAGGTTTTTCTCTATTTCGAAGCTTTCGGCACCAGGTACCGCCTCCATTCCTTTGCTTTTGACATAATCAAAATCAATACACATGGTGTCAGGCAACTGATGCATAGTGAATTGAAAGAGGGCGAAATGAATAGGGCCGCAACCAAGGGGTTCTGAAGAGGTCAAAGCATTGCTTTTGTTTTAAATGAAAAAGCTCCTGCTTGCTTTTAACTAAGTTGCTTTCGACGCTGTTAGCTTTCGACTAGGTTAAATGGTTTAAAAGAATGGTTTCGATTGGGTTGCGCTTTTGTTTTAAATATTTTTTTGAATTGAGTCGAAACCAGTAGCTATCGCTTCCTAACTTTAGATCCAGATGGTTTCAAAGGTGTTCCTTTTTATTTCTAAAATATGGCCGCCTATCTAGTGCTATCGAAGGGATGGTTTCGACACCATCACTTCATTACTTAGGAAATGGTTTCGAAACAAGTGCTTCGGACTTAAATGCTTTAAGGACCCATTTACTTTTATTTGAAGTATAACACAAATGATTTTGAAAAAGATAAGATTTCATGGATTTGAAAGGTGTTTCCATGGGTTTTAAATTGAATCTAAGTGCTTTCAAAGGAGTTTAGTTTTAATGCATTCAATAGTTTTAATTAGTTGTTTCGAAAGGAGTGGTTCCCTAGGGTTTCAGCAAAGTAGAAAAGGAAGGTTTTTTCTATGTTTTCGGAAGGCAAGGTTTAAAAGGTTTTAAAGGAGGATGTCTATGTTTTAAAGCTTTCGAAGGAAAGACTTTTATTGGTTTTGAAAGAGTTGCTTTCAATGGTTTCAAAAGGGGTACATTCAAAGGTCTCGAAAGGGTTACTTTCGGGGGTTTCAAATGGGCTGTTTAAAGATTTTAAACGAAGATTTCGGGCAGAATAACCTAAGTGGTTTCAAGTTATAAAGGACTTTAATTTATTTGAAAAGGATAGGTAGTCCTTAATGAATATCATCAACATTATTTTATGTAATATATATATGTAACATGGAAAAATAGCTTAAAGTATAGCTAAAGATACATTTTCCTTGCATAAATATGCTTTAAAGGACTAAATCATTTGGAAAGGTTTTTGCAAGGAAAATTTTAAAGGGCAGTTAACCCTAAGAGAATGACTCAGATTAGAAGACCAGATAGGACTTGTGTAGGGTCGCGCCTTATGCTCATTAGCTGTTAGCCCCTAGCTAATTTATTCCAGAATTCTAATGTGTAGGGCTTAGTCACTGGAAAGATTAAAATATTTGCTTCACATAGAATGAAATATTTATGCATAAAGGTAGGTTACTGGTAAGCCACAAAACCATTAGGAACATTTGACCCTTGTAGATGTAAGTTAAGGACAGACCGTCCAAAAGTTTTGTCTAACAGTTGTTTAGGCTATTTGATATGGTATTTGATACTCTCGGGTCAGCCAAGGGACAGTTATCCCAGTTTGAGGGCAGTTAGTCCAGATTGTGGACAGTTAGTCCTATTGAGGGCAGTCAGGCCAGATTTTGAACAATTAGTCCATTTATTACCATTATATATAGCATAATGGATCTTTCTATTATTTTGTTATTATAATCAGCTTGATTAACCACTTTGGTTGTAGGAAAGGATTTGCAAAATATATGTTTTGAAAAGGATATTAGTGAAGAGAAACCCAATATGCTAAGCGGCATTGTCTCACTCAATATAAGTAAACTGAGATGTACCAGAATTATTCACTCTAAGCTTTATGTATGACTGAAAGATTTTGTTTGCCCTTAAACTCTCGGGTGCTCAAAATTTAATTTGATTAGGCTGAAGGTTGAGGTTTTCAGATTTTGTTTTTTAGCTAAAGCATCGGGAGGAGAGCAGGTGGCTGATGGATAGCTAAATATGAACTACATATTCATCTATTTATTTTTTCCATGGTGTGTATTATGCCAATATAACTATATTTCTCTGATCAACCAAAGGGGCATCGTTTTATGTCGCTCCTGGCATATTATTGTAAATCATAATTAATCAAAACCTAGGAAACGTTATGGGATTATATAATTTGGATATGATTTTGTTTGAAATGTAATCATTAAAATGTTGTTTTTGGAAATCTATGATTTTTTTCATATTCAAGTGCTTTTGATATTATGGATACCATTAGCATTACAATATTTTGTCACATAGAGTTAGTACTATAGATGACTGCATCATGTGTAGCGCTTAGCTTTTTGCCTCTAGATATGAGATGTTACAACTTGGTATCGGACATGGGTTTATGAAATTTTTTAAACTAAAAATGGTTTTGAAAACATAATCCTAAGAAATTAGAGAAAGATTGGGATTTGGGATAGCGCTATTGTAACATACTTGTATTTGTTATATATAAGTATACGCTATATCTCTAGTCCCTTATCTTTGCTTGGGTTATTTTTCTATATCTTATGAAGTTTGAATACAGATATGGAAGGTAGAAGATGAAGAGTTAACCCAGGAGGGGAAATCACTGATGGGAGTGCCAGGCCTAACGCAAGGAGAGGTCAAGGTTAGGCACAAGCAGAGGATGTGGGTGCTGGAGTCCTAAAAGTTGGAATGGAAACTATGTATCAATTCTTTGTGAATATGATGCAAGAGGTGTTGCTGCTGGAGTAGTAGGAGAATGAATTCCAAAGGTTCCAACTGTCTATGAATATGCTAAGTTGAGTGGAGACTACACTAAGCTCAAGGAAAAGCCATTTACTTGTACCAAGGATGCTATAGAGGTAGAGAACTTGTTATTGCACTGCGAAAGGATTTTTACATATATGAGGCTCAACGATGAGCAGAAGAGGAGGCTGGCATTCAGACAGCTTCAGGGAGCTGCTTGTTCTGGTGGAATACTACGACTGTAGCAGTGGATGAGGGGACTATGACCTGGGATGATTTTAAAAGGAGGTTCCAGGAAAGGTTCATGTCCGTTATGACATAGTAGGCTCAGATCAGAAAGTTTGCTTATTTAGAGCTCGGAGATATGATTTTTTTAGGGTATGCCACAAAGTTTGAGGAGTTGGTCAGATATGGAAATGCCATTTTTGACACGGTGATGAAGAGAAATGAGAAGTTCATCTGGGGTTTGAAGCTTGAGTTGGTCAGGCCTACATTAACTCATATTAGAGATCCTTATGATGTTGTTGTGGAGATAGCTTTAAGGCATGAGGAGATTCTTAATTCTTTAGAGAAGAGAAAGGCTAAGGAAGTTCAGGTTGGGCAGGTCCAGAAGTGTAAATTCTTTCCCAAGAAAGGTGCTTAAAAGAGTGGAGCAACTAAGAAAGGGTACTCTAAGATCGTTTGCTTCAAGTGCAACAAGAAGGGGCACTTTGATAATGAGTATCATGTTGGGAAGGCTAACGATGTGGTTGGGAGGAAGAATATCAAGTGCTTCAACTGTGACCAGATAAGCCACTATATGAACCAGTGCAGGGAGCCCGCAAAAGATGGAAAGGGAAAGGTGTATGCATTGGAGCCTGCTACTTTAAAGCCATCGGCTTAAGAGAAAGAAAAGGCGTTTTTAGGAGGTACACTTTAGATTCATGGTATGTCTGTTAGCATTCTATTTGATATTGGTGCATCACATTATTTTATATCTAGATGTTTGATAGATAAGCTTAACATCAAACCACACGTATTTAGTTACTTCCTTACGGTTTGCGAATCCAATAGGAGGATATCCAACTCTAGCGTTGAGATGTGACCAGTTAGAGTTTGAACTGTTAGGTAATAGTTTTGTATGCAGCTTGCATATATTTGATTTTCTGTGGTTCGGGATTGTTCTTTAGATGAATTGTTTAAGTGAGTACGATACTAGGATATTTGGCCAAGATAGGAAAATATCTCTTAGACACCTTGACTGTAGCTACAGGATTGTTTATATCGTACATGGTTCTGGCGGTGGGATGTATGCTTTGTTAGGTATAATCGAAACGGATGATGAGTTGAGTCAAGTTTTCGTAATTAGAGAACTCGCAGATGTTTTTGCATATGTAGTTGGATTGTCGTCGAAACGAGCCATTGAATTTCGTATAGATTTTGTCCCAGGAGCAGAACTAGAGAGTAGGCGGCCAAGCAGTATGACCCCTTCAGAGATGAGTGAGTTGAAGGTGTAGTTGGTGGATTTGGAAAGAAAGAATTTTATCAATTCTAGTAGCTCGCCTTGGGGTGCAGTAGTAGTGTTTGCTAAGAAACTGGATGGATCATTGAGGGTATGTGTCGATTATCGTAAGTTGAATGAGGGACCGATAAAGAATTGATATCCATCGCCCAGGATTGACGATTTGTTCGACTAGTTGAGTGGATCCAAGGTATTTTCCCACTTTTATTTGGCAATAGGGTTCCATCAGCTCAGGGTAGCAGAGGATATTATACCTTTGACGACGTTCAGGACCAGATATGGATAGTATAAATGATTATTTATGCCGACGGGACTGACGAATGCACCAGCTATCTTTGTGGATTTGATGAACCGGATTTTTCGAGAACACTTACACAAGTTTGTATTGGTTTTCATAGATGATATATTGATTTACTCTAAGGATGAGAGAGAGCACGAAGTTCATCTTACAATGGTGCTTGAGACATTGAGGCAGCATCAGCTGAAGGCGAAGTTTTAGAAGTGTCACTTCTGGAAGAGGGAAGTGAAGTTTCTTGGTCATGTAGTCTCAGAGAAAGATGTGTTAGTGGATCCGACTAAGATTGAGGTGGTGAATAGTTGGAAGAGACCCAAGATAGTAAGCAAGAGAAAGAGTTTCCTTTTGTTGGCTGGTTATTATCAAAGATTCATTAAGAATTTTTCACCGATAGTAGCACCAATGTCCAAGCTAACGAGGAAGGTTGTGAAGTTTGGGTGGACTGATAAATGTAAGGAAGCATTCTAGAGTTTGAAACACTTATTGACCTACGCATCTGTGTTAATTGTTTCAGAGAGGAATCAGGATTTTATGGTTTATACCAATGCATGTGGACCAGGATTAAGAGCTGTGCTGATGTAGAAGAGTAAAGTGATTGCTAATGCTTATAGACAGCTTAAATCGCATAAGGTCAGATATCCGATGCATGATTTAGATTTGGCTGCAGTGACTTTTGCTTTGAAGGGGTGAAGACATTACCTTTTGGGAGAGATGTTTAATTTATATATAAATCATAAGCCACTGATGTATTTGTTCTCCCGGGAGGAGCTTAACATGAGATAGCAGAGATAGTTAGAATTTATAGCCTCTTATGATTTTTGGATTGAGTACACACTAAGGTAAGGAAACAAATTTGCAGATGCACTTAGCAAGAAATATCATAATGCGGTGTTAGCGTTGGTTGCTGCATGGAAAGATCTAGAAGTATTAATGGATTGCCCGAGATCTGAGGTTGGGTCTAGCGGAGAAACCGTAGTGTCATATTGTTTAGAAATTTGACCAGTGTTGAATGAAGGGATTGCTTCTAAATAGATGGAGGATCTAGTGTTAATTGAATGGACAAGGAAGTTAGGAGAACAAACAGAGGGCGACGACTAGCAAGATTTCAGTCTTGACAAGAATGGGTGGTTTAGAAAGAAAGGAAGATTATGTGTTCCGAGTGTAGAAAACTTAAGGAAAAAAGTCTTGAAGGAATGCCATCGTTTGAAGTTCACCATTCAGTTTGAAGGAAATATGATGTATTAGGATATGAAGTGGAGTTTCTTCAAGGAAGTTATCAAGAAAGATATTGGCTTATGTGTAAAGTTGTGCTTGAATGGCCAAATGGCAAAGGCCGAACACCAGAAGCCAAGGGGATTGCTTCAACCATTGGATATTCCAGTATAGATATGGGGTTCTATTTCTATGAACTTTATTAATGGGTTGCCATGGTCGAACAGAGGAAATGAAAATATATGGGTCATTTTGGACAGATTGACTAAGAGTACCCATTTCATTCTAGTTAAGTCAACTAGGACGGCACCGGTTTTGGTGAAGTTGTTTATGAAGAATGTGGTTAGACTGCATGGAGTTCCTAGCTGTATAGTTAGTGATAGAGATTCCTTGTTCACTAGCGAGTTTTTAAAGAGTCTATCGAATGTTTTGGGAACCAAGCTCAAGATGAGTACCGCTTACCATCCGTAGATAGACGGGAAAATGGAGAGAGTTAACAAGATCTTTGAGGATATTTTAAGAGCTTGTATTCTAGATTTCAACAGATCATGGGAAGACTATCTACGTTTAGTCGAGTTTTCGTATAACAATAGATATCAAACTAGTATTGGGATAGCACCGTTTGAAGCTTTATATGAAAAGCCATGCGAACCTCCCTTTTGTTGGTTGGAGACCGGGTATAGGTTGATTCTTGGTCCAGATCTGGTTAGAGAAGCTATAGAGAAGATTAAGGTCATTCGGGCTAGAATGAAGGAGGCTCGGTCTAGGCAGAAGAGTTGTGTAGATAAGAGATGGAAAGATATAGAGTTCCCAGTTGGAGATCAAGTTTTCGTCAAGGTGTTACCGATGAAGGGTGTGATTAGATTTGGAAAAACAAAAAAGTTATCACCGTTATTCGTTGGACCTTTTTCTATTGTTGAGAGGCTCGGAAAACTCGTATATAGGGTTGAGTTACCGAGCAGTTTGGCAGGTGCACGTGATGTTTTTTATGATTCTCATCATAGAAAGTGTATTAGAGACCCGGAGACTGCTATTGCACTGACGATGTTGACTTGGAAACTTCAGACAAAAACCTCTCCTCGAATATCCTCTGAAATTCCACCCAAGTCAACTCTTCCTCGGGAACTCAGGTAGTGAAAATATCCACCAATGAAGCGTTACTCCCTACAACTATCTAGAAGCAAGCCTCCTTTTTTGCTCATTGTTTCATCCTAAGTCAACGAAGATCCTTTAACAATGCAAAAGAGAATTCTCAACTTCTATAGTATCCTTTGGTCCCTAAAGTGGCTTCCTACCAAGACTAGTATAATTCCTTCTCAGCTTGGCATAATTGTTTCCAACTGGAGCCACAAGATTTGTTCCTGCAACATTCCCAGCATTACCTCGAGCTACTCCTATGGCAGCTCCTACTAGTACCATATTGACAATGAACTTATACATCATCTCAATATCATCTTGTGGATTTCCAGCACCTGCATTAGCATCTGCATTTTGATTAGCATTTGCCTGTTGACCCTGTATTCTCCTCTTGGGTCGAACGATTTCATTTGTTATGGTGCTTAGTCCACTGATTCCTCTTTTGTTTCCTACCTCCATATCTTCCTTTCTCTTAAAACTACATATGAGCCTTAGTAAGACACAAAAGAATTGTATAAGAGAGGGGAATACGAACTTATGTATATCAAATACAAGTACGTTGCTAACCCCAAACCCCGATCTTATTTTCTGATCCATTGGATTATGTTTCGAAAAATCTTTTTAATTTTTAAATTTCTTTTAAGTTTTCAAAAACTTATGCTCTGATACCAAATTGAAACATCTCCCACTTAGAGGCCTAAAACTAGTGGCTAAGAATCATGCAATCATCCATAGTTATTAATTCTTGATGACCAAATGCGGTAAGCTAGATACATTGATATAACAGTAACACATGGATAGGAAAAAAAATTAAAACCATTAAACAAATTTTTTATTCCATTTCAATAATACTTCAAATCGATTACGTAATCCCAAATTTGATAACCACGTTCAGAGAAATATAATTATTACAAACCGCACCAAAAGCGATATAGGAAGATGTTCCCTTTGATGATCAGAGTCTAAGCATAGGCAGTTAATTTTTTTTCCTTTACATCAAAACATAGCAGAATCAAATAGAAAAGTACTCCTATTAGCTAGCTTACCTTGTGACGACCCAAACTCGATGTCCGATAAACGACATCAAATTCGCATCGCCGAAGCTTATAACAACAATTAAATGAATATAAAACAGCGGAACAGAATCAATATCATAAATATCATCACAGTCACAACATCAACATAATATCCATACTACATCAGAGTATATAATACATACACCACAACTCCAAATACAACATCATGAAAATACAACATTGATCATATATCCAAAAGTCCTCAAATGAGAGAAGTGATAACGAACTCCCAAAAGCTAAACACCTGAAATCTCAAAAAGCTCCTAAGATATCTCCAAGATAAAGGCTCCAAAATACTGCTACTCCAAAATACAGAAACCTGCTACTAGGCTACCCGTGTAGAAATAATGGGCACCCAGAGTTTAAGAAAGAAAACAATAAACTCCGAATCAGTCATGGGACTGGTATGAGTAAACAAAAACAATAGTTACTTTCAAAGAACTAGATTTATAAAAGAATTTTCGGTATGCTTTTAAAAATGGAACTACCATAAGACCTCCCGCCACACACACAATGCAAACGCAGAATTGGAGTAGATTTCTTCTTATGATAGTTAAATATGCTTGATACGAGAAAAGAATTCTTTGATATTATTACTAGTGCATAGTGAAGAAAACATTTCGAAAGTAGAATATTAATCTTAGCCAACATACGACCATTATCGTATGCCTACTATAGCTACCATCTAAACAGTGGGGCGCCACCATAAGTAAATGGCAGGTTCTACAACTAAAACCGTACAGGGTTTCGTATTGGGAATTGGATTTCCAACAATGGTCAGGCTAAGGAACTTCCTGGGCCACATGGGTACGCCTCTAGAGGGACGACCCGAGAACCTAACCGGATCTTTGCCAACACAAGGCTGCGTTAGCCCTAACTGGGTAACTACTAACACGAGTATGCCATTTCTCGATTGTAACCAACCTTTAACCGGGGCCCCAACAACAAATCACAAAGTAATACATATATATATCTGCGATATCAACATAAGTTAAGTATCTGAGCTCCATACCATGATAGCACTTCTATCCAGAAGGAAATGCACATACGCTAAGGGATGCTACCCCCAATAACCTTGCCGCATCTTTCCTGTTTCGACCATCCCGAGGTGTGAGGCTCGACGAAGTCTCATCCACAAAGCTACGCTTTTCACAAATCCATGCTTCGATCAACAAATGATCAGCAACACTCAGCATGCCACATTACCAAATTGGGAATATATCACTGATAACCTTCAACTACATAACCTCCAAGGGTGTTAAGCTAAAATAATAAATCTTCCGCCACCAATGGAAATATATTTGAAAGAAATCTGCTTTATATCTCAATTTAATGCCAGACATACAATCCATACAAGTCTGTTCTGGGTTGGAACAGAACCGAAGGCACTTCCAAACAAGTCCTTGCAATCCGAATATTCACAATCCCTATCGGATTCCCCATCACAAATGGAGAACTCTATACCGGAGCAACTCGGTGCAGAGTCAATCGACAAGTCATCCTATCACTCTCGCAAATACCCGGTCTTTAACACCGGTCTTCAAATGCTATCATTAACGTCGAATCACATATTCGAAATGGGTTATATGACACAAAGGTCCTTTCCCGGCTAAACCGAGAAGTGAGCATCAATTTAAAAAAAAAACATGTGGATATGTCGTTCACAAAAATTCACAGGTTCGATGTGGGTTTCGGATAACAAACTGAAATCCGATTCCCTATCGCATCGAAATTTAAATGTCGTTTTACGGGCAAATAGTGTTTTCACATCAATACAGAACAAATCATAATCACAGTGCAATACATGGCAATCTACATCATACAGCATCCCCAATAGAATAGAAATATCAACATTCGTTTACTGTCATAATTTATTTATCTTCAAATGCGGTTTAAATAAATTTACCACAAGATTATTTTAAATCAACATTGAGAATTTGGATAAATAAATTTAATCTTGATTAACTCGTTTAATTGATTCAAAATTAGTTATTTTAATTTACCACTAGATTTGATTTGTCGATTTTAATTTATCTGAATAACAAATTCTCAATTTGCAAATTAAATCGAACACTTAATTGTTATTTTTTATCAATTTTAATTTCAATGTGTATATCATTCTTAATTTCTTTAAATCATTTATTAATACAAATTATTTTCTTTACTTATCATTTGAAAATTTATTGTATACTTTAAAGATTAATTTATTGTTACATTAAAACTTTTAATGTAAATTTACTTTAATTCTTATCTTAAATTAAATTACTTAATTTATATATTAATCAAGATTTTATAAGCATTGATATATATTTGCTTACTTTGTTGATAACTTAAAACAAAATTCAACTTAAATTCAACTTTAAAGATTTGGCTTAACTCATTTTAAACATACTCGAGTAAAACCCAGGTCTCACTCGCGTTTACCTCGGGTCCTTCACGTTACATCCCCGAGATCTTCCCTTTCTCTCCTCATCCCAATTTCTCCTTCTCCCTGTTCTTTTTTTTTCTAAGTTAAAACTTTAGCTAAATAAAATAACATCAAGGAATACACTCGAACCCGTGTACCCCCTCAAAGCAACCATCCAAAAAGCTCGAGCACGATCACGCGAACCCACCTAATACCCAAAAACGCGACGTGCATGTGTACACGACAGCAACGCCTCTCTGGCGATCACCCATGACTCTGGCAAGTCACTAACACCCCCATATACTCGAAATCAACCATCAAATTAGAGGCATCGGCTTGAAACCAAAATGTAGCCATTTGCTCGAAAAACTGCAGCCGACCCATCCAACTGAAACGCCTCTCCTCCTTGCATAGTTCAACAGAAAATTCGTGCTTCGGGCTATCGTACGTGACACTTCGTACTATCTCTTCCCACGAGCAGTTGTAGCTCGATCGCGTATTGGAGCCCAACGTGACACATTACAGAACAGTGTAAAAACTTGAAGTGAAACCCTAAATTAAATTTGACCCTAAAATTTACGCAACATAAATTTTTTTTGATAATTTTTATGTAAAGATGGGTGCTTAATCTTGCTTCATCCCAAATCTCAACTGTAATTATTTGATCAATCACCTGAAACTGGTAGAAATGTAATTTTATTTCAAATACAAACTACTCCCAAACTACTAAAGTAAAAATCATCGTATTGTCTTTAAAAATCATAACTTGATGTACTTATTCAGGTTATATCAATGGTTTGAAATACTTGAATTAACCATAAAATCCTGTTTTTACTGTAAAATTTTAGTTACAGAGGCAAACCCTCCATGTTCAAGCTGAAAACCAATTTTAGCTCCTAGAAGATGTTTAAACAAAACTATTGGTTGAAGATTAAATATATATCATCGATTTGAGAAGTGAAAATTTGAGTTTTTAACTTGATTGAACTCTGTACTTTTGAAAACAAACACAGAGATGATAGCAACTGTGTACAGAACAAACCACAATCACACAGTAACAGAACAAATGAAATTAGCATACACAAAAATTCTCAACTGTATATGGCCATAAGCATAAGTCATCTACACAGTTTAATTAGGCTTGAATGTTTTCAAAATATGTTACTCACATTTGAAATTTTGGATGGGCAGAGATATTCCTGTTTTGAAAAACTGTTTTTGATCCTCTTCAGTGAAATGTTTCCAAATTTTGAATATAGGTGATGTTTGTTTTCCTTTTAATTTCTGATCTTTGCTAATATATTTTAAACGAATGAACTTGAGGTTGTGGATATATAAATGTATGTAGAAGGTTGTGTACAGGCTTTGTACAACCCATGCTTTCCTCCTTCCTTCAAGGGCGGCTGAGGAGTAACAGGAATTAAATGAAAGCATGTTTACAGTAGTCTTTACTTTAAATTCTTGTCAGTACAAGTTTGGTTTGGCAGATCTTGTTTTATGGGCTGAAGTGTAAATGCATTTAATGCTCATGCTTCCCATGCTTGTTTGATTTTCTTTTATATGTATAGTTTATATATTTTTATTTTTGTTTATTCACTTCCTATGCAACTTGTTTGCTGACTTTGCTAAAATGAAAGTGTTTTGTTTTGTTTATTTTTTTTTATTTTACAGTTTATATATTTTTTTCTTTTCATATTCTTTTGTTATCCTGTTGTTTGGTCTTTTGCTAAATGTTTTTTTGTTTCATTTTCTTATTTATGTGACTATTTGTATAGGCCTGGTTTGTATATTTTTTTGCAAACTTGTTTTAGTTATTTTGCTAAATATAGGAAAAATTATTTTAGTTATTATTATTATTATTATTATTATTATTTTAAACTTAACCTTATATATTTCTTTTTATTTAATTCTATATAACTGTTTAATATTAATATCAACAATATTTATTTCTTTTGGAATTCTAAAATTAAATTTTTAAAAGTTCAAAAAATTTAACGAATTTAATTAACAAAATTTCGGGATGTTACAATATCCCCTCCTTAAGAAAATTTCGTCGTCGAAATTGAAAGAGAGAGAGAAACGCAAACAAAGAATAGACGAATTTTGAAAAACAAGGAAATGACTTACAGATTAAGCCGAGATGTCTACTCTGCAATTGGGATATGATTTCTTCATATTATCTTCAGTCTCCCAAATACAGTCCTTTGGATGGCCACTCCATTGAACCTTGACCAGCTTCACAGTCTTGTTTCTTAATCGCTTCTCATCACGATCTACAATTTTTGTTGGCTCTCTTTTAACTGCCAAGTTAGGAGTGATCTCTAGATCTTGTTGAGCAGCTTGTTCAATAACATCATCTGGATCATGCACATATTTCTGAAAATTAGAAAAGTGGAACACATCATGCACGCCAGACAACCAGCTGGGCAGCTGCACTCGATATGCTAGAGGACCAATCCTTTCCAGAATAGGAAAAGGACCAATATAACGCGGTGCTAACTTTCCAGTTTTCCCAAATCTCAATACACCCCGCATCGGAGATACTTTAAGAAATACAGAATCTCCAACTTGAAATTCCAAATTTCTTCTTCGGCGGTCGCAATAGCTCTTCTGACGGCTTTGGGAAGTTAATAACTTCTTTCGAATAAAATCTACATTCTTAGTGGCTTCTTTTATCATATCCGGTCCAAGAACAAGTCTATCACCTGATTCGATCCAGCATGTAGGTGATCGACACGGACGACCATATAAAGCTTTGAAAGGAGCTATTTCTATACTGGCCTGATAACTATTATTATAAGAAAATTCAACCAGTTGCAAATGGTCCTCCCAAGAACCACCAAAATCATGAACGCAAGGACGCAGTAGGTCTTCTAGAATTTGGTTGACCCTCTCAGTCTGCCCATCAGATTGTGGGTGATAAGCAGTACTGAAATTTAATTTCGTTCCCAAAGCGTCTTGGAATACCTCCCAAAATCTACTAGTGAAGATCGGATCACGATAACTCACTATACTGCTGGGAATACCATAGAGGCGAACAATTTCTTTATATACATACCTTCCAAGCTTGCTGCAGTCCGAGTGGATTTCACTGGAATAAAATGATCAATTTTAGTTAGATAATCCACTATAACCTAAATTGCTTCATTGCCTTTCTTGGTTTGTGGAAATCCGTCGATGAAATCCATCGATACCTGATCCCATTTCCATTTCGGTACTTCCAAAGGTTGAAGTAAACCGGCTACTTTCATTTGATCGCTTTTGATTTGCTGACAAGTAGCACAGCGACTCACATAAATCGATACATTTTGTTAACTCCTGGATGGATGCTGAGTTTGGAATTGTGGCATTCGTCCAAAACTTCACGTTTCAGTTCTGGAATGTCAGGGACACAAATTCTGCCCTTCATCCTTATAACTTCTCTATTATCTACTTCAAAAGTAGTATCCTCTCCTCGATCTATTCTTCTACGCATTTCTCGAAGAAACTTGTCTTCAGTTTGCTTGCTCGCGATCTTCTTAAGAAGAGTAGGAGTGATAACAAGATATGCAGGACATCATGTCTTCTTCTCAAAGCATCAGCAACCACATTGGCTTTTCCCGGTGTATACAGAATATCTAGGTCATATGATGCCAGAAATTCCAACCAACGTTGTTGTCGCAGATTTAGATCTTTCTGCGTGAACAGATATTTCAAAGATTTACGGTCGGTGAATAATTCAAAATTTTCACCTAAAACAAAGAGAATTTATTAAGTAGATTGTTTAAGTTAAATTCATAAATTGTTTAAGAAAGCTGAAAAGATGCTTACCCAGAAGATAATGTCGCCATATTTTTAAAGCGAAAACAACAGCCAAAAGTTCCAAATCGTGTGTTGGGTAGTTTTTCTCATGCGGACGTAATTGTCCACTCCCGTAGGCAACTACCTTTCCATTTTGCATTAATACTGCACCTACCCCATCACCACATGCATCAGTATAGACAGCTAAGCCTTGGTTCCCGTTAACAATAGTGAGAACAAGAGTAGTGGTCAATCTCCTTTTCAACTCCTAAAAAACTTCTTCACATTTTGGAGTCCAAATGAACTTTGCATTTTTCATTGTTAGCTTAGTCAGCGGACTAGCCAACTTAGAAAAATCTTGAACGAATTTCCGGTAATTGCCTGCTAAACCCAAAAAGCTTCGAACTTCTTTTGGAGTAGTGGGTCATTTCCAATCAAGAATAGCGGAAATTTTGCTAGGATCTACCGAAATTCCTTCTTCATTAACAATATGGCCAAGGAATTTGACTTCTTTGACCCAGAAGTGGCATTTGAAAATTTTTGCATATAGAACATTTCTCCTCAATATTTCTAATACGATTTTATGATGTTCGGCATGCTCTTCTTTAGTCTTAGAATAGATCAAAATATCATCAATGAATACAAGCACAAATTTATTCAAAACTTCCTGGAACACACGAATCATAAGATCTACGAAGTATGCTGGAGCATTGGTTAGCCCGAAAGGCATAACTACCATTCATAGAACATATCAGGACCTCTGAAAGCGGTCAAATGGACACAATCTTCGGCGATTCGTAGTTGATGGAATCCTTGGGCTAGATCCATCTTTGAAAAGAAACGAGCGTCGTGCAACTGATTAAATAAATCATCAATTCTGGGCAGTGGGAATTTATTCTTGAGAGTTTGTATATTTAGATCGTGGTAATCTACACACAATCCCAAAGATCCGTCCGATTTAGCAACAAATACGACGGCTAAGCCCCATTCAGAAACACTGGGTCGAATTAATCCTTTTGCTCGTAGTTCATCAGTTTGATAAACCAATTCAATCTTTTCCCTGGGTGCCATCCTACGACTCGCGTGAACAACAGGACGAGCATTGGGTAGAAGGTCAATTCGGAATTCTATTCCTCGGTGAGGAGGTAAAGATTTCACTTCTTCAAATACGTCGAAAAATTCCCGAACAACAGGTATAGACTGCAAATTGGGTTCAAGATATCCCAAAGTATACATCAATCTATCTCTCCTTGGACTTGGATCCTCACAAGAGATTTCAATAAAATTTCCAAAACTTGTTTTGACTAAAACTGTCCGATTATTACAATCCAATATAGCTTCGTATCACAATAAAACGTTCATACCAAGTAAGATTTCAAATTCATTAAATTCGAGGACAAAAAGGTTGATAGGAAATTGATAGCTTGCATATGAAACAGGAACTCTCTTACAATATAAACAAAGATTTGTGGGACCTCCAACCGGATTTTTCACGCAAATAGGATCGTTAACAAATTTAGTTTTAAGTCCTAATTCATTTACAGTTTGTTGAGAGATAAAGCTATGTGAAGCTCCTGTGTCAAATAAAACCCTAACAGTTCTGTCATAAATAGTAAGGTTACCTTCCGAAACACCTTTCCCTTTATCAGCTTTCGAAGTTGAAGGGTCTTTCTTTATCGCATAAACATTTTCCACCTGTGCTGGCTTCATAACTGGGCAATCTTTAACAACATGTCCAGGCTTGTGACAATTATAGCATTCTTTAACTTGCTTCTTCGGTTTTAGGCAGCTGTTTGAATAATGGTCCTTCTCTTTGCAGTTGTAACAAGTGACATTTTCTGCCGCGCTTCCCTGGATGCTCCTCTTTTTCTCGTTGCCTTGCAAAGGTTTCTTGCCTCCAAATTTCCGCTTTTTCCAATTTTGATTGCCTGAATTTCCTTTCTCTATCGGGGCTTCTTGCACATCAAGGGTAGCATATCTGTACCCCATATCAACTAAATCTGAAAAAGATTCCTTAACGTGGCCCTTCATTCTTTCATGGAATTTCTTATTCATCCCGCGAATGAATCGCTCGTTCATCTTTAAAGGCGTATTCACCAATTCGGGACCAAAACGAGACAATTCATTAAATCTGTTCAGATACTCTTCAAATGATAAACTTCCCTGCTTTAGGTCATAAATTCCTGATACATTCGAGAAATTCCGGCTGATGGAAAATATCGCTTCTCAAATACTTCTTTGAAATTTTCCCAAGAAAACTCGTCTTCTGGCTTATCTACCGTGATTGTTTCACACCAGGCTGAAGCTTCATCTTGAAGTTGCCAAGAAGCTATGAGTCGCTTCTGATTGTCTTCCGATTTTAGCCCTCTGAAGATTTTCTCACATGATCTTATCCAGGCTTGAGCCTCAACAATCGACTCTTTGTCATTGAACGGCTTACCACCAAGTCTCGAGAAAATTTTATGTAAATCAGCCAGATTCGGCTGTTGCTGAACTGCCGCTATTGCCGTTGGGGGAACTTGATCAGGTGCTGTGGCACCTCCTTGACCCCTAACTCTTCCCCTTCGTCCGCTCATTTATTTCTAACTGTAATTAGTAAGAAAATTGATTTAAATACACGAACGAAATATCTTAAGGAATATCAGCAGTAAAAGAAATAGACTAATAAAATTTAGAGGTTCAGTCTCGGTTATACTCATTATAGGGTATACTACACCCTATCTCTAATGAGCCATCTAATGTGTTATACTCCGTAGCTAAAGTTCTTACTCAACCAAAAACTCTGATACCACTTGTGACGACCCAAACTCGATGTCCGATAAACGACATCAAATTCGCATCGCCGGAGCTTATAGCAACAATTAGATGAATATAAAACAGCGGAACAGAATCAATATCATAAATATCATCACAGTCACAACATCAACATAATATCCATACTACATCAGAGTATATAATACATACACCACAACTCCAAATACAACATCATGAAAATACAACAGTGATCATATATCCAAAAGTCCTTAAATGAGAGAGGTGATAACGAACTCCCAAATGCTAAATACCTGAAATCTCCAAAAGCTCCTAAGATATCTCCAAGATAAAGGCTCCAAAATATTGCTACTCCAAAATACAGAAACCTGCTACTAGGCTGCCCGTGTAGAAATAATGGGCACTCATAGTTTAGGAAAGAAAACAATAAACTCCGGATCAGTCATAGGACTGGTATGAGTAAACAAAAACAATAGTTACTTTCAAAGAACTAGATTTATAAAAGAAATTTCGGTATGCTTTTAAAAATGGAACTACCATAAGACCTCCCACCACACACACAATGCAAACGCAGAATTGGAGGAGATTTCTTCTTATGATAGTTAAATATGCTTGATACAAGAAAAGAATTCTTTGATATTATTACTAGTGCATAGTGAAGAAAACATTTCGAAAGTAGAATATTAATCTTAGCCAACATACGACAATTATCGTATGCCTACTATAGCTACCATCTAAACAGTGGGGCGCCGCCATAAGTAAATGGCAGGTTCTACAACTAAAACCGTACAGGGTTTCGTGTTGGGAATTGGATTTCCAACAATCGTCAGGCTAAGGAACTTCTTGGGCCATATGGGTACGCCTCTGGAGGGACGACCCGAGAACCTAACCGAATATCTGCCAACACAAGGCCGGGTTACCCTAACTGGGTAACTACTGACACGACTATGCCATTTCTCGGTTGTAACCAACCTTTAACTGGGGCCCCAGCAACAAATCACAAAGTAATACATATATATATATCTGCGATATCAACATAAGTTAAGTATATGGGCTCCATACCATGATAGCACTTCTATCCAGAAGGAAATGCACATACCCTAAGGGGTGATACCCCTAATAACCTTGCCGCATCTTTCATGTTTCGACCATTCCGGGGTGTGAGGCTCGACGAAGTCTCGTCCACAAAGCTACGCTTTTCACAAAGCCGTGCTTCGATCAACAAATGATCGGCAACACTCAGCATGCCACATTACCAAATTGGGAATATATCGCTGATAACCTTCAACTACATAACCTCTAAGGGTGTTAAGCTAAGAGAATAAATCCTCCGCCACCAACGGAAATATATTTGAAAGAAATCTGCTTTATATCTCAATTTTTAATGTTAGACATACAATCCATACAAGTCTGTTCTAGGTTGGAACAGAACCGAAGAAACTTCCAAAGAAGTCCTTGCAATCCAGATATCCACAATCTCGATCGGATTCCATCGCATATGGAGAACTCTATACCGGAGCAACTCGGTGCAGAGTCAATCGACAGGTCATCCTATCGCTCTCGCAAATACCCGGTCTCAACACCGGTCTTCAAATGCTATCATTAACGTCGAATCACATATTCGAAATGGGTTATACAACACAAAGGTCCTTTCCCGGCTAAACCGAATAGTGAGCGTCAATTTTAAAAAAAACATGTGGATATGTCATTCAAAAAAATTCACAGGTTCGATGTGGGTTTCGAATAATAAACTGAAATCCGATTCCCTATCGCATCGAAATTTAAATGCCGTTTTACGGGCAAACAAGGTTTTCACATCAATACAGAACAATTCATAATCATAGTGCAATACATGGCAATCTACATCATACAGCATCCCCTACAGAATAGAAATATCAACATTCGTGTACTGTCATAATTTATTTATCTTCAAATGTGGTTCAAATAAATTTACCACAAGATTATTTTAAATCAACGTTGAGAATTTGGATAAATAAATTAAATCTTGATTAACTCGTTTAATTGATTCAAAATTAGTTATTTTAATTTACCGCTAAACTCGATTTGTCGATTTTAATTTATCTGAATAACAAATTCTCAATTTGCAAATTAAATCGAACACTTAATTGTTTTTTTTGTGTCAATTTTAATTTCAATTTGTATATCATTCTTAATTTATTTAAATCATTTATTAATACAAATTATTTTCTTTACTTATCATTTGAAAATCTATTTTATACTTTAAAGATTAATTTATTGTTACATTAAAAGTTTTAATGTAAATTTACTTTAATTCTTATTTTAAATTAAATTACTTAATTTAAATTTTAATTAAGATTTTATAAGCATTGATATATATTTGCTTACTTTGTTGATAACTTAAAAAAAATTCAACTTAAATTTAACTTTAAAGATTTGGCTAAACTCATTTTAAACATACCCGAGTAAAACCCAGGTCTCACTCGCGTTTACCTCGGGTCCTTCACGTTACATCCCCTAGATCTTCCCTTTCTCTCCTCATCCCATTTTCTCCTTCTCCCTGTTCTTTTTTTTGTTCTAAGTTAAAACTTTAGCTAAATAAAATAGCATCAGGGAATACGCTCGAACCCGTGTACCCCCTCGAAGCAACCATCCAAAACCTCGAGCACGATCACGCGAACCCACCTGATACCCAAAAACATGACGTGCACGTGTACACGACAGCGACGCCTCTCTGGCGATCACCCATGACTCCGGCAAGTCACTAACACCTCATATACTCGAAATCAACCATCAAATTGAAGGCATCGGACCAAAATGTAGCCATTCGCTCGAAAAACTGCAGCCGACCCGTCCAACTAAAACGCCTCGTCCTCCTTGCACAGTTCACCGGAAAATTCGTGGTTCGGGCTATCGTACGTTGACACTTCATACTATCTCTTCCCACGAGCAGGTGTAGCTCGATCGCGTATTGGAGCCGAACACGACACAATACAGAACAGTGTTAAAACTTAAAGTGAAACCCTAAATTAAATTTTACCCTAAAATTTATGCAACAGAAAATTTTTCTGATAATTTTTATGAAAACATGGATGCTTAATCTTGCGTCATCCCAAATCTCAACTGTAATTATTTTATCAATCACCTGAAATTGGTAGAAATGTAATTTTATTTCAAATACAAACTACTCCCAAACTACTAAAGTAAAAATCATCGTATTGCCTTTAAAAATCATAACTTGATGTACTTATTCAGGTTATATAATCAAATCAATGGTTTGAAATACTTGAATTAACCGTAAAATCCTGTTTTTACTGTAAAATTTTAGTTATAGAGGCAAACCCTCCATGTTCAAGCTGAAAACCAATTTTAGCTCCTAGAAGATGTTTAAACAAAACTATTGGTCGAAGATTAAATATATATCAGAGATTTGAGAAGTGAAAATTTGAGTTGTTAACTTGATTGAACTCTGTACTTTTGAAAACAAACACAGAGATGATAGCAACTGTGTACAGAAAAAACCATAGTCACACAGTAACAGAACAAATGAAATTAGTATACACAAAAATTCTCATCTGTATATGGCCATAAGCATAAGTCATCTACGCAGTTTAATTAGGCTTGAATGTTTTCAAAATATGTTACTCACCTTTGAAATTTTGGATTCGCAGAGATATTCCTGTTTTGAAAAACTTTTTTTGATCCTCTTCAGTGAAATGTTTCCAAATTTTGAGTATAGGTGATGTTTGTTTTACTTTTAATTTCTAATCTTTGCTAATATGTTTTAAACGAATGAACTTGAGGTTGTGGATGTATAAATGTATGTAGAAGGTTGTGTACAGGCTTTGTACAACCCATGCTTTCCTCCTTCCTTCAAGGGTGGCTGAGGAGTAACGGGCATTAAATGAAAGCATGTTTACAGTAGTCTTTACTTTAAATTCTTGCCAGTACAAGTTTGGTTTGGCAGATCTTGTTTTATTGGCCGAAGTGTAAATGCATTTAATGCTCTTGCTTCCCATGCTTGTTTGATTTTCTTTTATATTTTCATTTTTCTTTATTCACTTCCTATGCAACTTGTTTGTTGACTTTGCTAAATAAAAGTGTTTTGTTTTTTTTTTTTTTTCTTTTACAATTTATATATTTTTTTCTTTTCATATTCTTTTGTTATCTTGTTGTTTGATCTTTTGTTAAATGTTGTTTTGTTTCATTTTCTTATTTATGTGACTATTTGTATAGGCCTGGTTTGTATATTTTCTTGCAAACTTGTTTTAGTTATTTTGCTAAATACAGGAAAAATTATTTTAGTTATTATTATTATTATTATTATTATTTTAAATTTAACCATCAATATTTCTTTTTATTTAATTCTATATAACTGTTTAATGTTAATACCAACAATTTTTATTTCTTTTGGAATTATCAAATTAATTTTTTAAAAGTTCAAAAAATTTAACGAATTTAATTTAACAAAATTCTGGGATGTTACATACCTCCTGTACGTCTTCGGAAGCTTATTCTTCTAAAGGAGAACCTAAAAATCCTCAACTCTCAAACTACTCAAAATCAATCGAGTAACCGAGAGTTCAAGGGGAAAACATAAACTCTGATTAAGACAAAAAGCCTGGTATGAATAATAACCTACCATCTTGAACCATTTGGATATCCACTGAGACCACGCTGCTTAACGGAACATTTTTTCCCCTCACTAGTTTCTTGCCCTAAAATTTATAATAACCATATACCATGCTCCTGCATCCACAATGGTTAAAAACATAGCAATTTAAAATATCATGATATGCAAATAAGCAAAATATCTTGGATTTCGCATCCCGATTCATTTGACTATTAGTCTCAGTTATAGTTTATAGGGACACTATTAAACCATTAGTTTTCATGGGCTAACCAATAACCTTTTCAAAGCTTATGAACTATTTATCCGATTTCATAATTTTCATGGGATCACCAAGAACCTACTGGCCTCTGCCAATAACTTTAATATTTCATGCGTTCTCTTCGAACCTATTGGTATCCCCAATAACTTCTCTTATATCGTAATTTTCATAGGTTGACTGTAAACCTATTGACTTTTGTCTACAATTTTATTCGAATATAGTTTTCATGGGATCCCAACAAACTTATTTATCTTTACCAATAACTCTCTCAAAAAAATAGTTTTCATGGGTTTAATGTAACATCCCCTATCTAGACTCCCAAAACTAAATGCTACAGACGCTGCAGTCATTTATAGTATTAGTTTCCTACGACTACATACGGCTATGTTAATGCTATCTATAATATAAGAAGCAATGGAATATGAAATAAAACACAGATTTCAAAAAAATATTTCACATTAAATTTCAAAAACGATGTTCCATATGCATAATACATAATTCCAAATACGTTGCCAGGCATAGATAACATATACTTATTAAAAATAAGCTAAAAGCGGTATATGAGGATAGCCCCTTGGATGATCAGAATCATATAGTCATAATTGACTTAATACAAACATAGTGGAATTAACAACAAAACAAAGAACTGCACTCCTAAATTGCTATTTGTGAGCCTCCTACTTGCCTATGGTGGCTTTTTTCGTCATCCTACCAAAACCTTAATCCCTCAGCCTACTGAAATAAATTTGGAGCACCCGAGATTTTTAGGGGAAAACATAAACTTCGAGTCAGACAAAAAGTCCAGTCTGAATAATACTACACATCCCCGAAGTACCCCACAGCCTTAGTATACCCAAAAATGGCACGCTAAAGGATGTGATGTGTTATAGGTATAGCTAAAACATTACAGAGACTAAGATTCACAAGACAAATAAGAAAAAATAGCGGAAACATTTAAATGGTAACTTATTATTCAAGATAAAACTTCATAAATAAGTTTGAAAAACATCACATGTATTAAATGCCAAATACACAAGTCTTATGAAAAATGCATCTAAGTCTCATAAATTCAGAGTACAATAAAAATAATCACCCCTCTCATAAGTACCTGTACATCAAAAGCCCAATGAAAAAAAATGAAAAGAAGAAGAATACACGAATAACTCCGGAAATGAATCTCCAAGAAATCTGAATCTACGGTCCTTTCCTTTGCTAGCCTAAGGGGGCAAAAGGGGAATTAGAGGAGTGGGTCAGAAAATAAGTCTGGCGAGTGAAAGTAATTACTAGCATTTCTAAGCAAGATAAAGATAATAGACTAAGCAATAGTTCTAGTATGTAAAGAAATACTGAAAAGATAAAACTGAGGTAAAATACTGTTTCTGATTCTGTTTGGCTATTTGTTTGGATTGTTTGCACTTGTCTGAAACTGTTGCGATTAGGTTGAAATCCTAATCCTATTTTGATTAGGCTGAAATCCTAATTCTACCCATTGATCAGCTTTCTACCTCTATTGTGCCACTATGAGCTAGTCCAATCCTGTTGGTCCCACAGCAAAAGAAACATGTTTAGCGCTTGGAATGCAATAGCGAATTATTTACCCTAATCAATGTCGCACGCTCGGTCGTCGTTGCTGCACGCTATTGTCGCCCCCTCTTGTGACCTCTTATTTACCCTAGTTAGCATAAGCGTGCCCAGCCTCATCTAATCCATTATGAGACCATCGGTCCTAGTCTGAAAGGGATGTTGCCTAGCCTCACTCTAAGTATTCTAAAATCATCAGTCTTAGTCTGAAAGGGAATGCTGCTTGTACTGGTCCTAACAAACAAATTCTAGTTTGCATCGCTTGCCTAATTCCCCAGATTTGAGCTTCTATTTATTGGTCGCTTATTTACGCTAATTAGCATAAGCGTGTCCCAGCCTCGTCTAACTATTATCAGACCATCAGTTCCTGACTTAAAGGGAATGGTGTTGGTACGGCCCTTCTTCTATGTTTGATTATTAACTTAGCGTAAGTTTTAAAATAAGCCTCTTTTGTTATTTCTACTATATTTTCTTATTAACAAAATCTAAGCTTTAAATAAGCCTTTTCTATTATCTCTGATCATAACCTATGTTATAATTGTTGCTCTTCTAATTTCACTTTTTAGTTATAACCACTAGTTATAAACATGCTTGCAAATGTCTCAAATTTTCCTATTTCAGTCCATCTTCTTCTTATTACAGTTCTTCTTATTTTACATCTAATTTTTGTAAATTTAGTGCTTATTTCAATTTAATCAATATTTGTGAATTCTTCTCTTTTTAATATTCTTATATTTTATTCGCGTAAAAAGGAATAAAAAGAAACTAACATTTACAGGCTAAATTCTAACGTAAAACAGATGTAAATAGATACAAATAATTGTAAATAACTGTATATAACTGAATAAAATATCTGAATAAAAATAGCTGAATAATATAGACTAAAAAGAACTTTAAAAACTAAATGTAAATAAATTATACAAAAACTGTCTCAAAATTGCAGAAAAACTACAACTATTGTCAACTATATTATTTTAAATTACTTAAAAATATAAAATAATTACAAAAAACTCACCTTTGGGCCTTAGCTCTAGTCCTTGGTCTTCCTTGATACACTTCTAGAGCATAGAATATTTTTAACAGAAATATTTCCTCCTTAGAAATTTTTTCTATTTAGGGTCCAGCCTCTGGCAATTAACCCAAATCGGAGAAAATCTGAATGAAAAAAATAGTTAGGCCTAAGGTTCTATTTATAGTGTGGTTTAGGAATCCTAGACCGTTGGATTTGAAGATTAAATCCGATGCAACTATGTCGATGGCTCACTAGGAACCGTCGGATGAAAGCACGAATGCACAAGACTTGAAGAAAATTGCAAAATACGTTATCCGGCACGCACTTAGACAAAATTGCATCCGAAGGAATATGCGGGCCGACCTTACATTAGGGGTCGACTCTAAGGCGGAATTTTAGCAAGCCGGTCTACATGGGTATGGCATGCGTCGACCCTATGTCTTGTTATTTTTTTGTTGATTTCTTCTTTCTCTCATATCTTTTCAATACTGACTTGGATTTCGACAAGTTATGTATGAAAACTTATCAGAAAATCGCCACAGACACAATGGTGCAAATCACGTAGCTCGATTCTTAAAATTTTGTTAACTTATTTTATTATTTAATTAATTCATTATTTAATATTATAGCCTAAATTTTGGGTTGTTACATTCTCCCCTGCTTAAAGGATTTCATCTCCGAAATCTCCAAGGACAGAAGAATGGAATAAATACTTTAATCCAAATTCTACAACCACATATTCAACCATTATCCATTACATCCATTGTCCTTAAGCTTTATTATGCAATTTATGTTATATGTAATAGTGTAGTGTCAATGTCCATAGTTAATGCAAAAGATTAGGCAGTCTACATACCATACCATATATCCAAATGAATGCAAATTCCCTAACGACAACTAATAGTTCTGTATGCGTGCTGCAACCATCATCCAAATGCAACAATCATATGATAATCATCCATTTATAGCAACCATGGAAATAAAATAAAAATGCAAATGCACACACATTCATATGCATATGTTTTAGTGACCTAGTTAGGCTGATCCTTAAGAGATAACAGCGCCTAACGTGTGTGTGTGTGTATGCACCCATTAGCATCCACTAGCAAATACTAGCAACCAATAGCGTCCATTATACATAACATGTTCTAGTAACATGTTTACATTTAGTCCTAAGATTCATATATTAAATCCTAAGATCCACCCTGCCAAAGGATACTAAAGGAGAGAACCTATTCAAAAATAAAGATGAAAATAGAAAATTCAAGACGTACCATCGAAAAGATGCGGATAAGAGGTACGCATTTTCTCCTCAGCCTCCCATGTAGAGTCCTCAATACTATCTCCACACTGCACCTTAACAAAAGGGACTTCCTTATTCATAAGCTTTTTGATATTACATCCAACGATCTTAGTAGGAATGTGACGAACCGATGCTTCTCTCTCCACTTCAACTTCTTCAAGTTGGCTAGGTTCACTACTTCTGCTAAATCATGTAAGCACTTTTTCAAGTGCGAAACATGAAAAACATTATGAACTCCTATGAGCCTCTATGGTAGCTTTATCTGATACACATCTTCCTTACCCTTTCCACAACTGGGAACGGTCCTATGAATCTGGGAGAAAGTTTCCCACTTGATCCAAACCTCACTATCTTTCTTAGCGGAGACACCTTAATGAAAACTAAATCTCCTATCTTAAACTCAATATCCCTTCCCCGCTTATCCTCATAGAATTTATGCCTATCTTGGGCCGTCATCATTCTCCTTCTAATTAGATCAAACTTTTTCGAAGTCTCTCTAACCATGTCGGGACCTAGTAGAAATCTCTCTATAGATTACAACCAACATGAAGGTGACTTGGACAGTCTTCCATAAAGAGCTTTAAAAGGTGCCATCCTAATGTTAGCCTAAAAACTATTATTATATGCGAACTCCACTAAATGAATATGCTCCTCTCAAGTTCCTCCAAAATCAAGAATGCACATCCTCAACGAATCTTCAAAAACTCTATTAATTCTCTCCGTTTGGCCATCCGTCTGAGGATGATAGGCCGTACTCAATCTAAGATGCATCCCTAAAGCCTCTTGCAAGCTTCTCCAAAACTCACTAGTAAAGATAGGGTCTTTATCGCTCATTATGCTAGAGGGAACTCCATGAAGTCGGACCATCTCACGAACATATAAGGATGCCAAATAAGATGTCGTCCTCTTACTCTAGACCAGAAAGAAGTGGGCGCTCTTAGTCAAACGATCTATAATCACACAAATACTGGTATTCCCCTTCCTAGATCAGGGTAAACCATCTATGAAGTCCATCGAAATACTATCCCTCTTCCATTTGGGTACATCCAATTGTTGAAGCAATCTGTCGGGTTTCTGTTGCTCCGCCTTAACTCTTTAGCTCACAAGACACTTAGCTACAAAATCTAACACATCCTTCTTTATGCCGCTCTAATAAAACACTCTCTTCATGTCCCTATATATCTTTTCACCAACCGCATGAATAGTCATTCGAGAATGCTTCTTCTAGAACTGCTCTCATCAAATCACAAGTGCAGGGGACACAAAGTCTTCCATCTCTCCTTATCCACCCTTTACTATCAATGGAATAGTGTTGGAGATGTCTAGAGACCTCTCCTTTCCTAATCCTATCCAAAATACGATAATCTCTAAATCCTCCTACTGCCTTGAGCCAATCTAATCTATGAGGGTAGTATTAACCTCAAGTGCTACTAGTAATCTCGGGGTAATGTCCATAGAGGGCTTAAAATCGAAGGTGGAAATGAACTCTAGACTTTTCTACTCCACGAACATTTGGACTAAGGGTTTCTCTCTTCCTGCTAGAAAGTCCATTCAATGCTGCTGCCTCAAGTTTAAATCCTTCTATGAGAATAATTACTTCAAAGATTTATGGTCAGTGAAAAGCTCGTACCTCTCTTTTAGCAAGTAATGTCTCCAAGACTTAAGCGCGAAAACAATAATATCTAACTCCAAATCATGGGTGGGGTAGTTCTTCTCATGAGTTCCATAACATACTTATCTCCATTCTTACATCAATAATGCTTTAAGATCCATCCTACATGCATCAATTTATGCTGTAAAAGGCTTAACTCCATCGGGTAAAACTAACACCGGTGCACTAGTAAGGGCCTCTATAGTATCGTGAAGGAATCCTCACGATCTACATCCCACATGAATGCCGTATTCTTCTTAGTGAGATAATTAAGCGGTGCTGAAATCTTATCAAAATCTCTGATAAACTTCCTATAATAGCCGGCCAAACCTTGGATGCTTCTAACTTCGGTAACGTTCTTGGAGGCCTTCCAATCCTGTACTGCTACTATCTTAGCAGGATCCATAGATAAACCCTCTCTTGAGACTACGTGCTCTAAGAAACCCACCTCCTCACGCCAAAAGTGACACTTCAAGAATTTTGCTTTCAACTGATGAACACCAAGTGTAGGAAGAACCACCTCAAGATGAATATCATGCTCTTCCAAACTCTTGGAAAACATTAGAATGTCGTCCATAAACACTACAACGAACTTATTTAGGACATCTCAAAAAACACGGCTCATCAAATCTACAAAATAGGCTGGGGCATTAGTCGATCCAAACGGCATAACCAACCACTCAAAGAATCCATCGGATGTCCTAAATGTTGTCTTATCGATGCTATCATCAACGACCCAAAGTTGATGAAATCCAATGCCTAAATCAAGCTGAGAAAACACTAAAGAGCCAACCAACTAATCGAAAAGATCGTCTATCCTAGAAAGTGGGTAACGGTTATTCTTTGTGAGCTTATTCAACTCTCTATAGTCTACATAAAGTCGAATGGAACCATCTGACTTTATAGCGAAGATGACTAGCGCTTCCTACTCAGATATGCTCCATCCGCTGAAGTCTTTCTCCATTAGCTCACCAGTCTGCCTACTTAACTCCTTCCTCTCTCTAGAAGCCATATGTCTCACAGGCAACGCCATTTGCTAGGCATTGTCATATAGATAAATCCTAAAGTTGATCTCTCTCTTAAGGAGTACTCCCTTAACCTCTTCAAAAACATCTGGGAAATCTCTAAAAATTGGAATGGAATCTTACTCTCTTAGTGATGAATCAAGGAAAGAAAGGAAGCTCAACATGACTGACCCTTGTGGGTCGTAAGAAATCTTGAGAGTCCTTCTACTACATGCCTCTAGTCTGACGACCCTTCTCTCGCATTCCAATATCGCTCCATAAGTGGATAACCAGTCCATCCACAAAATCATCCCGAATATCGTAGTACATAGGCATCACAGTTAAATTGTACGCCTTGTATAAAAAATTTCAAACACCTACAAATCATGGATAAATGTGCCGATCTTCCTATGAAGTTTGAAACAACTATAGAATCAACTACAAGAAAAATATCTTAGTGCAAATAATCAACAAAGGAAGTAGAAATGAAAGAATGTGACGCTTTAGAGTCAAAATGAGTCTGAAAAGGAAAATTCCAAATAGAGATCAAACCTTCTACAAAGAATTTCCTACCTTGATCCGGTCCACTAGTATGTGCTGCATCCAAAGCCTGTACTTTCACTATAGGTGTGCCTACTCTCTGCCCCATCCCCTGAGGACAAGCTCTACTTAAGTGCCCAGGCTGCCCATAATTGTAACATCTCCCCTTCATCGTGTCATTCTTACAGTCCTTTGTGAAATGCCTAACTAATCCACAATTTTGATATTTTTCACTCTTCTTGATCTCCTTTTGAGGTCCTCCTCCTTTATTCTTGTCCTTATCCCTCTTTTTCTTCCACCACTACTTCTTAGAGTTTCCAGACTTAGGAACCTCCTTAAGCTCTCCTTCCTTAATAGCATTTGACATGAGAGCTATTTCCACAAGTAACTTATATGTCACTCCCATGGGTACATGAGTTAATAACAAACCTTGAAGGGGCTGGTTCAAAACCGTAGCAAACTTGATGGCCTTCATATGCGGTGTATTAACAAGCTCCATTCCAAACCGTGATGGCTCATTAAACTGATTTATATACTCCTTTGCCGAAAGACTCCCTTGCTTCAGACTAATGAACTTCTCTAACTGCATGATTCCCTCGAATTGTGACAAGAACTTTCTCTCAAACATTTCCCAAAATCCTAACCAACCAATGTCTCTACATCCATCTCTATGATCTCCCACAAGTAAGAAGCTTCTCGCTTGAGCTGCCAAGATGCAAGCTGAATTTTCTATTGGTCCTCCAATCCAAATAGTCCAAATATTCGCTCTGTATTCCTCAAACAAGCTCGTGCCACTACAAAATTTCCATGCCTAAAAATGTCTAGCCTCCTTGATTAGCGAAGTCCTTGTATAGTTTAGAAAAATTGGCTGCTGCAGGTGGAATAGCGGGATCTTCAACCGTTGTTGCTGCATTGAGCGCTTGCCCTTGACCTTTGGTGCCATAGCTTAGAGGTACAATGGAACCAGGCAGGGACTTGGACAACCTCTTGAAGATTTGGGGCGTCCGCCATTCTATGAAAGAAAAGAGAATTTAGGCTCGAAAGAATCGAAAGAAGGTTGAATTGAACTTTGAGGGGACTTTTATAAAAGCTCTTATACTTAAAAACCATTTCTATAATAATAATTTCTTTCTGAAAACACTTTTAGTTTGAAGAACGGTTACTTTTGAAAAATACTTTATTTTTAAAACAGGTCTTTAGGAATCCTTAACATTAGGCTCTGATACCAAGTGAAACACCCATACCGCTTAGTATACCTAAAAAGGGAACACTAAAGGATATGTTGCGTTATAGGTATAGCTAAAACATTACAAAGACTAAGATTCACAAGATAAATAAGTGAAAATGGTGGAAACATTTAAATGGTAACTTATTATTCAAAGTAAAGCTTCATAAAAAAGTCTGGAAAACATCACATGTCTCAAATACCAAATACAGTTCTTATAAAAATGCATCTCAGTCTCATAAAATTAGAATGCAATAGAAATAATCATTCCTCTCATAAGTACTAGTACATCAAAAGCCCAATGAAAAGAAAACTAAAAAGAAGAAGAATACATGAAGAACTCTGGGAATGAATCTCCAACAAATCCAAATCTACTGTCCTTGCCTTTGTTGGCATAAGGGGGAAAAGGGAAATGTAGGAGTAGGTTTGACAATAAGTCTGGTGAGTGAAAGTAATTACTAGCATTTCTAAGCAAGAGACAAATAATAGACTAAGTAATAGTACTAGTATGGAAAGAAATACTGAAGAGATAAAAGTGAGGTAAAATACTGTTTCTGATTCAATTTGACTATTTTTTTTGGATTGTTTGCACTTGTCTTAAACTTTTGTGATTAGGCTGGAATCTTAATCCTATTTTATTTTGGCTAAAATCCTAATTCTACCTGTTTATCGGCCTTCTATTTCTATTGTGCCACTGTGAGCTAGTCCAATCTTATTGGTCCCATGGCAAAAGAAACCTGTTTAGCACTTGGAACGTAGTAGCGAATCATTTACCCTAATCAATGCCGCACGCTCGGTCATCGCCAGTACATGCTAACTGTCGCCCCCTCTTGTGACCTCTTATTTATCCTAATTAGTATAAGCATGCTGAGCCTCACCTTATCTTTTGTGAGACCATCAGTCCTAGTCTGAAAGGGATGCTGTACAGCCTCACCTAAGTGTTGTGAGACCATCAGTTCTAGTTTGAAAGGGAATGTCGTCGGTACTGGTCCTAACAAACAAATTCTAGTTTGCGCCTCTTGGCCAAATCCCAAGATTTAAGCTTCTATTTACTAGCCACTCATTTACCCTAGTTAGCATAAGCATGTCCCAGACCATTGTTTCCTGACCGAAAGGGAATGTTGTTCATACGGACCCTTCTTCTATATTTGCTTAATAACTTAGTGTAAGTTTTATAATAAGGCTTTTCTATTATTTTTTCTATATTTTCTTATTAACTTAATCTAAGTTTTGAAATAAGCCTTTTTTGTTACCTCTAATTATAACCCATGTTATAATTTTCACTCTTCTAACTTCTCTTTTTAGTTATAACCACTAGTTATAAACATGCTTGCAAATGTCTCAAATTTTCCTATTTCAGTCTTCTTATTACAGTTATTCTTATTTTACATCTAATTTTTGTAAATGCAGTGTTTATTTCTACTTAATCCATATTTGCGAATTCTTCTCTTTTTAGTGTTCTTATATTTTATTCACGTTAAAAGGAATAAAAAGAAACTAACATTTACAAGCTAAATTCTAACGTAAAACAGATATAAATAAATACAAATAACTTTAAATAATTGTAAATAACTAAATAAAATAACTGCATAAAAATAGATTAATAAAATAGGTTGAAAAGAACTTTAAAAACTAATTGTACATAACTTATATAAACACTGTCTTAAAATTGCAGAAAAACTACAACTATTAAGAACGCTATTATTTTAAATTGGTTAAAAATCTAGAATAATTACAAAACACTCAACTATTGTCCTTAGCTCTAGTCCTAGGTCTTCCTTGATCTCACTAATAACCTATCTGTATACAAATATATATTCCTTTCTATGTGTAATCATAATTTTCGTCTTACATGCGACCAAGCCCTACACACTAAATTTTTGGATAACAATTAGCTGGGGCCAATAGCTAATATATAGGGCGCTACCCTATACCGGTCCATTGGGTATTCTGGTATCCGAGTCATTTTTACTTAGTGTCTCCTCCCATAATTTTCATTTAAAACCTTTTTCAAAATGATTTAAAACCTTTAAATAAAACTCACACAAGGAAAATATTCAATCTCTTATGCTTCACTCAAAATACCCTTGCCATGTTACATATATGTATACTTTACTCAAACCTTAGTTGATGAGAAACATTTAAACACATGAAAATACCTCTTATGATTTCATTGAAAAAATCTCTTTCGAAACCATGTAAAACCCTTTATTTTAGCTAGGCTGAAAGGCCAAAGCTTCCCTTTCGAAACCATATACAAAAACCTTTTCCAAACCGTTAAAAACTTTCCTTTTGAAAGACTTAGAACCTTAGACATCATATCTTAAAATACTTCAAAACATTTCCTTTAGGAAATTTGGAAAAACCTTCCACTTCAGCCCTTTCGAAACCATCAGAACTTAACACCTTACGACTCCTTCGAAAACATTTGGGAACCCACCCCTTCGAAACCATTTTAAATACCTTCTGAAAGCATCCAATTTTAGAAACTTAAACCTTTTGGAAGCCCTGTGGATTCAATTAAAAACATGTGGAAAAACTTCTTTTGAAACTTTGGGTTTACTTCAAACAGAAAAAAAGGGTGATTAAAATATCTTAGTCGAAACCTTTCCCTAAATAAAGAACCGATGGTGTCGGAACCATCACTTCGAAACTATAAGAGAAGTGGCTAATTTTAAAAGTTATGTATAACTTCCAAAATCATTGACTTCGAAAGATAGAAGGGCGGTAGGTAGGGGTTTCGACCCCTTCGAAAGATTATTTTAAACAAAAGTATGCGATCAAGTAAAAACTTTCCCTTAAAATTATTTAACCCAGACGAAAGCAACTGAGTTGAAACCAATCTCTTTTGAAAGCAAAGCAGACGCTACCTTTGGTTTTTAAAACAAACATATTCTAACCACTTCAGAACCTAAGGTTTTGACCAAGTACCCCTTCAACTTTGTCCAATACGCTATGTCCCAAGTAGCTTGATACCATACGCGTTGGTTTCAAAACCAGTGGTGGCAAATTGTCTGGGTCAGAACCCCCTGTGCCTAAAGAGGTAGAACATGCTGAAATCATGTTAATTTTTGATTTTAACAAAAAATTGAAAACTTTTCAACTAACCTGCCTTTATTTATCAAATTTTCATTGGTTGCAAAATATTTTTCAGAAAAGTGCTGCCAATAATTTCAGGACTAAACAATGATTTTTTTTATAACATAATCCTTTCTCTTAATTAAATATATAAAATATTTAAGTCCCATACCTTATATAATTTTATATATTCACTAATATACCATTTCATACCCAAATAATTATTTATTTTTCCGTAAATAATTTATAACCTAATAAATTATTTTCTTCATTAGAAAATTAATAAAAAGTCCATCATAATTTAGAAAATTATGAAAATTAAAGCCCAACTCTAAAATATCATTTCTGATCTACATTTAAATTTTCAAGGCAATTGGATGTCGCTTAATAGGGTTTTAATATAAAGCATATCATAAAAACTTATATGAACACGCATAAATCATCAACATGCATATATAAACTTTCAATAATTTAAAACATGGCACAATCTTGTAAAATCATTTTGGATTCGCTTCAAAATTGAAAACTTATAAGAAAATGGAATGTAATAATCATTCACCTTAGCTTTGTGATTAAAGATGCGAAATTTGATGTTGAACAAATTGATTTACTTCTTCCTCATGAAATCCTAGCCTATCATCCCTTGAGATTAAAAATGATGGCCAGTCTCTCTTTTAAATTTTAATTTTTGCATATGACTTCAAGTGACGCACGACTAGGGTTTATGGTATTGGAATGTTCATTTTCCTATTTTACCCTTACTTATTTCCTAGCATTTTTATTCATGTTATCTCATTTTGATTTACTTGTTAACATGGCATGGCTATCCCTGATTACAATCAAATCTCAATATAGAAATCATCACATTATTTTATTTAATTTAGTTAATTAAATATCCTAAATAATGTCACTAAAATATGAGGTGATACATTTACGACGAACCAGTTTAAACTGATAACTTCTTGATCAGTCTTTGGGCATCCTATGTTCTGATCTACCAGACCTCCTAGATGCAATTCTACTCATTCTGGAGTTAACTTAATTTATATTCATTATTGGATCAACCTAGCTGGTTATTCTACCCTTACATCCCAAAATACAATTATGGGTCCATTGCGTAGTGAACATATTTAATAGAAGAACCATATACAATAACATAACTATACCAACATTTAGGGTTTAATGTCCTTGAAATCATTTTAACATAAATTATGGTTAATCCCTTCAACCCACTATTCTTACCACGGAAAGCTTCTTCAAAAACTCCAAAATTAAAAACCATCACAAAACTCTTTTATATTTCCATGGGGTTTCCTAAAGAAATTAGATTGGTTCATTTGTTTTGAAAACTAAGGCTTTTGAAATCATAAACCTCTTAGAACTGGGCTAGCCCACAGGAGAAGATATGGGTGAATTTTAAACTTTTTCCACTTTGGATCATTAAAAGGCCTATAAAGTCTAAATGCATTTAGATCTTATCTAAATTTTCTTTGAAATAAAATCAATATTTTATTCACTTTGGTAATTTGAGGAAATTTAAATAGACAAACGTATATGATATGATAAATTTATCAAATATGTTCATTTATATCAAGTGTAAGTACGGTGTATAAGTGTTGTATATACGTATAAATGAAACATGTAAAAATAACATAAGATGAAATTATTTGTTTCCCTCTATTAGTATATTCAACTAATAAAGGGAAGATATAATAGAATATGAAAGTATAGAACCATATAATTTTTTTCAGTATTTAACTATGACAATTAATACATTAAATGGCATTTATTGTTTATCAATCAAATCTACAGATGGATATGACAGATTGTGAAAAGAGAGAAACCTATTTTTTCTATCACCATTTAGTTTTGACAATCAATATTTAAATCACATTTATTAATTACCATCAAATCTACATGTGGATATAATAGAATATGAAAAGAGGAAAACCTTTCATTTCTTCCACCATTTAGTTGTAACAATTAATACATTAAATGACATGGATTACTTATCCACCAAATCTGCACATGCCTTCATTGTCTAAATTTTGCTAATGAAATATATGCATACATTCTTAATAATTATGGATGCATGCATTCATAATCACTATAGATACATACATACAAAGTGGAAACAAATTGGTTGTTTTAAATAATTTAAAATCCTAAATTAAAATTAATAAAAAAATCCAATTGAGAACATGTTTAACAGAAAAGTTATACTATTGCTCATAATTTTTGTACAAATTCGATTTAAACGAAACATTTTTATTACACATTATTGATAATTAAAATTTAATAATTTAGATATTAAGGCATATATTTGCAAACAATGTAGCATACAGTACATGTGTATATACATTTGTACAGAAGTTTTTTGGTTTTAAAGTTAAATGTTTTTGTTAACAAGAAATATTGTCAACATCCCAAAGTAGAATTCAAGGACGAGGTCAATTCCTTGCGATTTCTTTTAGATGAATTTGGGATAATGTAATGTATGTACTTACTTTAATATCCTTTCGAACAAGTTTTTGTGGTGAAAATTTGCTCAGGTCGACCTTTCAATCCACTCGAAATTGCTAATTCCTTTACTTTATGACCTTTTGACCTTATTGAAATAGTGTGGATTTCCCTTTGAAATCTATCCTTTCGATTCAGCTGAGATACCCTGGATAAGGTTTGACTTGGTAGGTTTCGACCTAGTTGAAGGTTTTAGTTGTTTTGTGGTTAGGATTTTATCTAAGAATCTTAGACCGAGGTTTCGGCTCCGACGAAAGCAAAGTTGATCAAGTGTTAAGACTTGGACCTGGAATGTAGAGTTAGGGTTTCAACCTTGCCAATAGTTGGATCTTTAGGTACCTTGTAGTTGGTTAGGGTTTCTTAGGTTTAATGAATGGAGGTTAAGTTTTGACCTCGTCGAAAGAAGAAGCCCTAAAAGAAGTTAGCCTTAGGTATTTAACTACAGTCACTTGAAGACGACATATTTCGATCAGTTTGGAAGGAACCTTTCGATATATTCGCACCTGTAACACAAGTTTAGATCTAATAAAAGCTTGAGAAACAGCAAAGTAATTAGAAATACTGAAGTGTAACAACCTAGATTTTTGGTAACATTATTTAGGATAATTGATTAGCAAATAAAAATCAAATAATATATCGATTAGGGGACTAAGATTTGATTCTAATAAAGGTTTAGACATGCCATTTAAACAATGAATTAAAAAAAGAGGTACAATAAAATATAAGAGGGGTAAAATAGTAAAGAGGCTATTCCTATATGCCTAAAACCTTAGCCGTGCATAAGAATACATGTTCATTTCATTTCGAAAATTTTAAAACAAGAGGTCGGCCGCCATTAACAAGGAAAAGGGGATGAAGAGTAAGAAAAGCTAATACAAATCAAATTCATCCAAATCTCAAGCTCCTTAATCTTTAAAACTAAGGTGAATAACGTTTACATCTCAAATATTTTGTTGTTTTAGTTTTAAGATGAATTACAAAATATTTTGCATTGATTTGCCATGTTTTTGAATGATGAGACGATTATATAAACTTGTTGATGAATTATGTATATTCATATTGATTTTATGATAGGTTTAAGGTGAAAACCTTATTAAATGACATCCAAATGCCTTGCAAATTTTTATGCAGATTAGAAATAATATTTTTGGAGATGGGTTTCAATTTTCAGGTTTTTTCGAATTTTCAAGGAACTAATATGAATTTTCTAGTAAATATAGTGGTATTTTGGGTTATAAATTATTTACAGGCAAATAATTAATTATTTTGTTCTGAAATTGTTGTATATTAGAAAACATATATAATATGATTTTCTAGAATTTTTCAAAATTTTTCCTAAGTGTTTTAATAGTCATATAAAATTATTTAAGGTATGAGACTTAAATGTTTTATATAATTAAAGGAGGAGAGGGGGCTTTTTGTAAAAAATTAAATTGTTAAACCTTGAAAATCAATAGCACTTTTGAAAAAAGAAACCCTGCAACTAATCAGATTTAGACAAACAAAGTAGGCCAGGTACAAAAGAAT
This sequence comes from Allium cepa, assembly GCA_030765085.1. Taxonomy (NCBI): domain Eukaryota; kingdom Viridiplantae; phylum Streptophyta; class Magnoliopsida; order Asparagales; family Amaryllidaceae; genus Allium; species Allium cepa. The sequence goes on along the minus strand of CM060938.1, from coordinate 703,125,006 downwards.
AGCTTAAAAGTACAAATAAATTGTTTTTTCACGAAGCTTTCTACACCCGGTTCTGCCTCCATTCCTTCACCAAATTCGAAACCAATGCACATGGTGTCAATCAATTGAATCGTAGTGAATTGGAAGAGGGCAAAACGTGTAGGGTCCAAAGGGTTCCGAAGGAGTTAAAGCATTGCTTTGGTTTTAAAGGAAAATACGCCTGCATGCGTTCGACTAAGATGCATTCGACATAGTTAGCTTTTGACTAGGTCAAATGTTTTAAAAGAATGGTTTCGATTGGGTTGTGTTTTTGTTTTAAATGTTTGCTTTCGACTGAGTCGAAACCTTTAACTGCCACTTCCTACCTTTTGATCCAGATGGTTTCGAAGGGGTTCCTTTTGTTTTCTAAGATACGGCCGCCTCTTTAATGCTTTTGAACGTTGGTTTTGACACCATTACTTCATTACTTAGGAAATGCTTTCGAAACAGATGCTTTATATTTAAATGCGTTAAGGACCCTTTTTATTTTATTTGAAGTACAACCCAAATGGTTTCGAAAGAGAACAGATTTCATGGTTTCGAAAGGTGTTTCCACAGGTTTTAAATTGAACCCACGTGCTTTCGAAGGGGTTGAGTTTTAATGTCTTCGAAAGGTTATAACGAATGGTTTTAAAAGGAGTGGTTCCCTAAGGTTTTTACCGAGTTGAAATGGAAGGTTTTTTCTATGTTTTAGAAAGGAAAGATTTAAAAGGTATAAAAAGAGGACGTCTAATGTTTTAAAGCTTTCGAAGGAAAGACTTTTATTCTTTTCGAAAGAGTTGCTTTCAATAGTTTTGAAAGGGGTACTTTCAAAGGTTTTAGAAGGTTTACTTTCAGAGGTTTCGAATGGGTTGTTAAAGGTTTTAAACAAAGGTTTTGAATACGATATTTAGGCAGAATAGCCTAAGTGTTTTCAAGTTATAAAGGACTTTAACTCATTTTAAAAGGATAGGTAATCACTAATGAATATCATCAACATTATTTTGTGTAAATGATATATATGACATGGAAAAATAGTTTAGAGTAAAGCTAAAGATATATTTTCCTTGTATAAATATGATTTAAAGGACAAAATTATTTGGAAAGGTTTTTGCAAGGAAAATTTCAAAAGGTAGTCTACCATAAGGGAATGACTCGGATTAGATGACCAGATAGGACTTGTGTAGAGTCGCGCTCTATGCACATTAGCTATTAGCCCCTGACTAATTTAGTCCAGAATTCTAGTGTATATGGCTTAGTCACCGGGAAGACTAAAATGCTTTTTATACGTAGAATGGAATATTTATGTACATGGGAAGGTTATTGGTAAGCCACAAAACCATTAGGATCATTTGACCCTTGAAGATGTAAGTTAAGGACAGACTATTCAGAAGTTTTGTCTGATAGCATTTTCGATCATTTGATATATATTTTGTAGTCCCGAGTCAACCAAGGGCTAGTTAGCCCAATTTAAGGATAGTTAGTCTAGATTGTGGACAATTAGTCCTGTTGAGGGCAATCAACCCAGATTTTTGACAATTGGCCCATTCATTATCGGTATATGTAGCATAATGGATCTTGCTATTATTTTTTTATTATAATCAGTTTGATTAACCGGTTTGGTTGTAGGAAAGGATTTGCAAAATATATGTTTTGGAAAGGATAGTACTGAGGGGAAACCCATTCCGCTAAGCAGCATGGTCTCACTCAATATCAGTAAACCAAGATGTACCAGAATTATTCACTCCAGGTTTTATGTTTGACTCGAAGATTCTGTTTCCCCTTAAATTCTTGGGTGCTCAAAATTTGATTTAAGTAGGCTGACGGTTGAGATTTTCAGGTTTTGTCTTTTAGCAAATAAAGAATCCGGAGATAAGCAGGTGGCTGATGGAAGCTAAGTAGGGATTACGTATTATTTTGTTTATTTTTTCCACTATGTGTATTATGTCTGTATTACTATATTTCTCTGGTCAACCAAGGGGGTATCGTCATATGTTTCTCTTGGCATATTATTGTAAATTATAATTGATCAAAACCAGGGATTCATTATAGTATTATGTAACTTGGATATGATTTTGTTTAAAATGTAATCACTAAAATGGTGTTTTAGAAAATCTGTGAATTTTTCCCTATTCAAGTGCTTCTGATATTATGAATACCGTTAGCATTGCTGCATTTTGTCTCCATGAGTTAATACTGTAGATGACTTCGGCATCTATAATGCTTAGCTTTTGGCCTCTACATACGGAATGTAACAACTTGGCATCAGACATAGTTTTATGAAAAACTATAAACTAAAAATGGTTTTGAAAACATACTCCAAAGGAATTAGAGAAAGATTGGGGTTTGGGATAACGCTATAATAACGTACTTGTATTTGCTATATATAAGCATACGCTTTATCTCTAGTCCTTTATCTTTGCTTAGGTTATTTTCTGTATCTTATGAGGTTTGAATAAAGATATGGAAGGTAGAAGAGGAAGATTTAACCCATGAGGGGAATATTTCAAACCTTTATATCGAACTCACAAGGGGAAAATCTTTAATCTCTTATGCTTTACTCAAAATCCCCTTGCCATGTTACATATATGTAAACTTTACTCAAACCTTAGCTGATGAGAAACATTTAAAAATATGGAAATACTTCTTACATTAAAACCCTTTTGAAACCTTTAAAATATTTCCTTTCAAAACCCTTAAAACCTTAGACAATCTTTGAAAACTTCAAAACATTGCCTTTAGAAACTTTGGGAAAATCTTCCACTTCAACCCTTTCGAAACAATCAGAACTTAACACCTTGTGACTCCTTTGAAACCATTTGGGAAACCAACACTTCGAAATCATTTTAAATACCTTTTGAAAGCATCGAAAGCGTCAAACTTTAAAAACTTCAAATTCGAAAGCTCGGTGGGTTCAATTTAAAACATATGAAAAATCTTCTTTTGAAACCTTTGGGTTTACTTCAAACAGAATAAAAAGGGTCAATTAAAACATCTTAGTCAAAACCTTCCTTTGAAAACCTTTTCCTAAGTAAAGATTTGATGGTATCGAAACCATCCATTTGAAAGTATGGGAGAAGTGGCTAACTTTAAAAGTTAAGTATACCTTTCAAAATCATTGACTTCGAAAGGTAGAAGGGCGGGCGCTAGGGATTTCGACCCCTTCGACGGCTATATTTAAAACAAAAGGTAGAATGTTCATTTTCCTATTTCACCTTACTTATTTCCTAACACTTTTATTCACTATCTCATTTTGATTTACATGTTAACATGGCACGGCTACTCTTGATTACAATCAAATCTCAATCTATTAATCATCACATTCTTTTATTTGATTTAGTTACTAAATATCCAAAATAATATTACTAAAGCAGGGAGTGTTTCATTTACCATGAACCTATCTAAACTGACAACTTCTTGATTTGACTTTGGGCATACTATATTCTGGTCTACCAGACCTCCTGGATGCAATTCTACTCATTCTAGAGTTAACTCAATTTATACTCACTATTGGGTCAACCTAGTTGGTTTTTCTACCCTTGCTCCCCAAAATACAGTTATAGGTCCATTATGTAGTGAATATATTTATGGAAGAAGCATGTATAATAACATAACAATACCAATATTTAGGGTTTAACGTCCTTGAAATCATTCACATAAAGTATGGTTAATCCCTTTGACCCTCTATTCTAACCAAGGAAATCTTCTTCAAAAACTCCAAAATTAAAAACCATTTCAAAGCTCTTTTATATTGCCATGGTGTTTCCTTAAGAAATAAGACTGGGTCCTTTGCTTTGAAAACTATGGCTTTTGAAATCTTAAACCTCTTAGAACTGGGTCAGCCCGTAGCAGAAGAAAATGGAGAATTTAAAAAAATTACCATTTTGGATCAATAAAAGGCCTATGAAGTCTAAATGCATTTAGATCTTATCTAAATTTTCTTTGAAATGAAATAATTATTTTATTCAATATGGTAGATTAAGGACATTTAAATTGACAAATGTTTATGATATGATGAATGTGTCAAATATATTCATTTATATAAAGTGTTAGTGCAGTGTATAAGTGGTGTGTATATATATATAAATGAAACATGTAAAAATAAATTAAGATAAGGAAATTATTTGTTTCCCTCTATTACTATATTTAACTAAAAGGGACACATTTAACTATGACAATAATACATTAAATGACATTTATTACTTATCAATCAAATCTACACATGGATATGACAGAATATGAAAAGTGGAAAACCTATGGTTTTTTTTGCCATTTAACCGTGACAACCAATACATTATATGCTATTTATTACTTATCAATCAAATCTACACATCAATGTGATTGAATGTAAAAAGAGGAAAACCTTTCATTTCTTTCACCATTTAGCTATAACAATTAATACATTAAGTGATAAGTATCACTTATCAGCCAAATTAGCATATGCCTTCGTTGTCTAAATTTGGCCAATGAAATATATGCATACATTCATAATAATTATGGATGCATATATTCATAATAATTATGGATACATACATACAAACAAAGTGGAAACAATTATTTAAATAATTTGAAATCCTAAATTAACATTAATAGAAAAAATTCCCATTGAAAAAATGTTTAACAAAAAAGTTACATTATTGCTCATAATCTTTGTACAAATTTGATTTTAAAAAAAACATTTATATTACATATTATTGATAATTAAAATTTAATAATTTAGATTTTAAAGCATATATTTGTAAACAAAACATTTTTATTACATATTATTGATAATTCCTTTACCTAATGACCTTTCAACCTTACTGAAATAGTGGTGAATTTCAAATCGAAAGCTCTCCTTTTGATCCAGCTGAGATACCCTGGTTAAGGTTTGCCTTCGTAGGTTTCGATCTAGTCAAAAACTTTAGTTGTTGTGTAGTTAGGTCTAAGAATCTTATACCGAGATTTCGAACCTGTTGAAGGCAAAGTTGATCAGATATTAAGACTTGGACCAAGGATCTAGAGTTGGGGTTTCGATCTTGTCGAAAACTGGATCTTTAGGCACCTTGTAGTTGGTTAGGGTTTCTTAGGTATAAATGAATGGATTTAAGTTTCGACCCTGTCAAAAGCAGAAGCCCAAAAGAGGCATGAAGAGATGGTTTGGTTAAGTGAGTACGATACAAGGATATTTTCGAGATGGAGATTATTCTTTTGATTTTAAATTATTAGTGATTTCTTAAGCTTCGAGATTATTCTTGGGATGGATTGGTTAAGTGAGTACGATACAAGGATATTTTTCAATGATAGAAAAATATCTCTTAGACTCCCAGTTTGTAGCGAAGGGATTGTTTGTACCGTAGAAGGCTCTGGTGATGAGATGTTTTGTTTGTTAGGTGTAATGGAATCGGAAGATGAGCTGAGTCGAGTTTTCATAGTTAGAGAATTCTCAATTTATTTTTGAGCCTGTAGTTGGGTTGCCGCCGAAACGATCCATTAAGTTTTAGATAGATTTAGTTCCCGAAGCAAAACCATAGAGTAGGCAACCAAGCAGTATGAACCCTTCAGAGATGAGTGAGTTGAAAGTGTAGTTGCTGGATTTGGAAAGAAAGAGTTTTATAAGGTCGAGTAGCTTACCTTAAGGTGCAGCAGTAGTGTTTGCTAAGAAACCGGATGTATCGTTGACGCTACGCATCGATTATCATAAGTTGAATGAGGGAACGATAAAGAATCGATATCCATTGCCTAGGATTGATGATTTGTTCGACCAGTTGAGTGGAAACAAGGTATTTTCCCAGTTGGATATAGCAATACAATTCCATCAGCTCAGGGTAGTAGTGGATAGTATTCCTTTGACGACATTTAGGATCAGATATGGATCGTACGAATGGTTAGTTATGCCATTCGAACTAACGAATGCGTCAGCTTTCTTTTTGGATTTGATGAATCGAATTTTCCGAGAACACTTAGACAGGTTTGTTTCAGTTTTCATAGATGATATCTTAATTTATCTAAGTATGAGAGAGAGAGCATGAAGTTCATCTTAGAGTGGTGCTTAAGATGTTGAGGTAGCATCAGCTGAAGGTGAAGTTTTCGAAATGTCACTTCTGGAAGAGGGAAGTGAGGTTTCTTGGTCATGTAGTCTCAGAGAAAGGGTTGTTAGTGATCTGACTAAGATTGAGGCAGTGAATAATTGGAAGTGACCTGAGGCAGTAACCGAGATAAAGAGTTTTCTTTGGTTGGTTGGTTATTACCGACGATTCATTAAAGATATTTCATGGATAGCAGCACCGATGACCAAGCAAACGAGGAAGGATATGAAGTTTGCATGGAATGATAAGTGCGAAGAAGCATTCTAGAGTTTGACACACTTATTAACCCATGCACCAGTGTTAGTTGTTCTAGAGGGGAATCAGGATTTCGTGGTTTATACCAATGCATGTGGAACATGATTAGGAGCTGTGCTGATGGAGAAGGGTAAAGTGGTTACCTGAGCTTCTAAACAACTTAGACCACATAAGGTCAGATATCTGACGCATGATTTAGATTTGCTGCAGTTATTTTTGCTTTGAAGAGGTGGAGACATTACCTTCTGGGAGAGTTGTTTTAGTTATATATAGATAATAAGCTGCTAGAGCATTTGTTCTTTCAGAAGGAGCTTAACATAAGACAATAGAGATGGTTAGAACTTATAGCTGCTTATGATTTTTGGATTGAGTACACACCAAGGAAAGGCAACAAGATTGCATATGCACTTAGCAAGAAATATCGTAACGAAGTGTTAGCAATTGTTGCCGAGGGGAAAGATTTGGAAGCATTAGCGGATTGCAGAGTGTAGAGGAGATCTGAGGCTTGGTCTAGCGAAGATACCGCATTGTTATCTTATTTAGAAATTTGACCAGCGTTGACCAGAAGGATTGCTTCTAAACAGATGAAGGATCTAGTATTAGCTGAATGGATTAGGAAGTTAAGAGAAGGAACAGAGAGCGAAGAACAGAAAGATTTTAGTCTTGACCAGAACGGGTAGTTGAGAAAGAAAGGAAGATTTTGTGTTCTGAGTGTAGGAAACAAAAGGAAAAAACTCTTGGAGTAATTCCATCATTTGATGTTCACCATTCACCCAGAAAGAACTATGATGTATTATGATATGAAGAGGAGTATCTTCGAGGAAGGTATGAAGCGGGATATTGGCTTATGTGTAAAGTAGCGCTTGAATTGCCAACAGGCAAAGGCCGAACACCAGAAGCCAAATGGATTGCTTCTACCATTAGATATTCCAACATGGATCTGTGCTTCTATTTCTATGGGCTTTATTGATGGGTTGCCATGGTTGAATAGAGGAAATGAAAGTATATGGGTAATTATGGACAAGGGTACCCATTTCATTCAAGTTAAGTCAACCAAGATGACAACTATTTTGGCGAAGTTGTTTATGAAGATGGTGGGTAGACCGCATAGAGTTCCTAGCATCATAGTTAGTAATAGAGATTCCTTGTTCGCTAGCGACATTTTGAAGAGTCTGCATGAAATTTTGGAAACCAAGCTCAAGATTAGAACCGTTTTACCATTCGTGGATAGATGGAAAAATGGAGAGAGTTAATAAGATCTTATAGGATTTTATAAGAGCTTATTTGCAAGATTTCGGGGGATCATAGGAAGATCATCTGCATTTAGTTGAGTTTTCATATAAAAACAGTTATCATATTAGTATTGGGATAGTACCGCTTGAAGCTTTATATGAAAGGCCATGCAAAACTCCCATTTGTTGGCCGGAGACCGAGGAGAGGTTGATTCTTGGTCCAAATCAGTTTAGAGAAGCTGTAGAAAAGATTGAGGTCATTAGGGCTAGAATGAAGGAGGCTTGGTCTAGGCGGAAGAGCTATGCAGACAAGAGACAGAAAGATTTAGAGGTCTCAGTTAGAGATCAGGTTTTTGTCAAGGTATCACCAATGAATGATGTGATTAGATGTGGGAAATCGGAAAAGTTATCATCGAGATTCATTGGGCCTTCTCATATTGTTGAGAGGATCGGGAAGCTCACATATAGAGTTGAGTTACCGAGCAGTTTGGCAGGTATCCACGATGTTTTTCATATTTCACATATCAGAAAGTGAGTTAGAGACCCGACTGTAAAAGCACTAATAGTGGTAGATGATTTAGTGGTAGAACCGGACTTGATCGCAGTGAGGAAGCTAGTTTGTGTTATTGCGAGAGATGAGAAGAGGCTTAGAACCAAGATGGTCAGATTAGTCAAAGTCAGTGTAATGATGATGACATGGACTATATTTAGGAGGTCGAGAGAAGGATTAGAGATACTAATCCTGACATATTTGATGGTATGTTCTACCTTATTGTTTGATTTATTATGTACCTTATCGTAATTTCAATGACCGAATTTTTTAAGGTGGGGAGTCTGTAACACCCCAGATTTTTGGTAACATTATTTTGGATATATAATTAGAAAAATTAAACAAAATAATGTACTGATTATGGGATTGTGATTTGATTCTAATTAAGGTGTAGCCATGACATTTAAATAATGAGTTAAGGAAGAGATATTATTAAAAAAATATAAAAGGGGTAAAATAGGAAAGGGGCTATTCCTATATCCTCCAAACCTTGGCCATGTATTAGAATACTCGTTAATTTAATTTTGAAAATTTGAAAACAAGAGGCGGGTCACCATTAAGAAGGAAAACGGGAAGAAGAATAAGAAAAGCCAAAGGAAAAGCTCACACATATCAAATTTATCCAAATCTCAAGCTCCTTAATCTCTAAAGCTAAGGCAAATAATATTTACATCTCAAATATTTTATGGCTTCGGTTTTAAGATGAATTTCAATGTATTTTGCATTAATTTGCCATGTTTTTGCATGTTAAGCATGATTATATATACTTGTCGATAATTTATGTACATTTATATTGATTTTATGATAGGTTATAAGGTGAAAACCATATTAAATGACATCCAACTGCGTTGTTAATTTTTATGTAAACTAGAAATAATATTTCGGAAATGAATTTCAGTTTTCGGATTTTTTTTTTTGAATTTTTGTGGAATTAATATGAATTTGTTGTAAAGACAATGGTATTTTGGTTTATAAATTATTTACGGGCAAATAATTAATTGTTTGGGTCTGAAATTTTTATATGTTAGAAAACACATATAACGTGATTTTTTGGAACTTTTCTAAATTTTTCCTAAGTGTTTTAATGGTTGTACAAAACTATTTAAGGTATGGGAATTAAATGTTTTATATAATTAAAGGAGGAGAAGAGCTTTTTGTAAAATGTTTAAATTGTTAAATCTGGATAGTCGGCAGCACTTTTGAAAAGAGAAACCTTGCAACCAATCAGAATTAGGCAAACAAGGCAACTTAGGTACAAAAGAATAGTTTAAAAGTATAAATATATAGCTTTTTCACTGTTTTGAAGATTTCGGTACCAGGTTCCGCCTTCATTCCTTCGCTTTCGACACAGTCGAAAATAATGCACATAGTAGCAGGCAACTGGTATGTACTGAATTGGAAGAGGGCGAAAGGTATAGGGTCGAAACCAAGGAGTTTCGAAGGAATTGAAGCATTTCTTTGGTTTTAAACGAAAATTCACCGGCTTACTTTCGACTAAGATGATTTTGACTTAGTTAGCTTACGACTAGGTCAATTGGTTTAAAAGAATGATTTTGATTGGGTTGCGCTTTTGTTTTAAATGTTTGCTTTCGACTGAGACGAAACCTTTATCTGCTGCTTGCTACCTTTCGATCCAGATCATTTCAAAGGGGTTCTTTTTGTTTTTTAAAATATGGCCGCCTCTTCAATGCTTTCGAAGGTATGGCTTCGAATCATCAGTTCATTACTTAGGAATGGTTTCGAAATAGGTGCTTTCAACTTAAATGCTTTAAGGACCCTTTTCCTTTTATTTGGAGTAAAACCCAAACGGTTTCGAAAGAGATGAGATTTCATGGTTTCGAAAGTTTTTTCCACAGGTTTTAAATTAAACCCAAGTGCTTTCAAAGGGGTTGAGTTTTGATGCTTTCAAAATGCTTTAGTGAATGGTTTCGAAAGGGGTGGTTCCTCGCGGTTTTGATATGTTGAATATGCAATTATATGATTTTTTCTGATGATAACAAATATATATATATATATAAATGTATTTGTTAATTTACTATTTTATTTTTTGTACATTAAATAAATATTTACTGAATAAAATAAATAACACAGAATTTGAATTCAAACAGAAATTTTATTCAACCAAATATTTATCACAATTTTTGAATAGTACAAATTTCAAGCTCTAACTATATACAATTTCAATTACAATACAAATTTGATTAAATTACAATTCACATTTACATTGCACCTCACTACGTATCACTCATTCACTCAACTCGTAGTGATCTTCAACTTCATTCCAATGTGAATCCAGCATCTGAGCAATCTGCAAAAATATACATTGACGTAGTAAAATTAAAAATAAAATATTTTTGCAGTATAAAATAAAATGTGGATTTTGAAAATAATATTTGCCTCAGTTATTTGGGTTATTCGTCATCATTTAATTTTGAATTCATCATACACGAACAACTTGTGACATACACGGTGTATCACTGTATATGCCACAAGGCCGTGCACACCGATATACACACTTGATAAAATTACAGGGACGGGTGAGAACAGGTCAAACCCAAAACGCCGGGTTCAACTCAAGTGCAATAAAAATAATGTTACAATATCAGCACTAGGTCAAACCCGAGCTCCAAGCCGGATTCAACACAGGTGCAGCTCGAATATACAAGTTTAATAAATCTGGATAGAACAAGCTCAAGTGCAACAGTGAATCGCAGTTGAATTCAACTCAACAAAAACTCCAAAGTAGACATGAAGTATACAAGAAAAACTCAAACCAGAGGGATTAATATGGCAACACAGCAACGATGAAATGGCTATAGACAAAATAAATGAAACTGCACCAAAGGAATGGCAACATGCATGCTACAGGTCTGTAACAAATGAAACTCAAAGGCACGGTGCACATCAAACCAGAAATGTGCTCAAAGCAAATCCAGACCACATGAAGGAACAAACACATGAATGTACTGGCAAGAAATAAGCAAGCATACGCACCAACATTTCAAACACGAAACTTCAACTAAATCAACATCATCAAGGATGAATACATATGCAAATGCCACTGTGGTTTTGACAAACTAAGACAAGCTTATATATTAAAGTGCAGATGACCAGTGAACAACAAAGGGCCAAAATAAAATGCTACATGAAGTCAATGCAAATACAACATGTGGTGATATACAGTGACATATGATCAGAAGCAATGCAAGTGAGACAAGGCTACGAGTTCAAAAGCAATACAATATGAATCATATCAGTGAACATATATGAGCACTGAAACAAAGGAGCAAACCGAAACAATGACATATGACAGCAGTGTGAAAATGAAGACCATAAGTGGTGCACACATCAAATACAAATGCAACACAAAAGCATACATGACAACCAGGCTACAACCGTGAGACTAGACCAACAATGCGACTCAAGTACACATGTGCAAACACACAAAAATAATCAGTGAATGATATTGCCATGATCACGTCGAGTATGCTACAAATATGAACACACACATATATTTAGTGCATTGAAACTAAACAGTGAAACTAAACCACAACGAAGTCATATCTAGTGCCGAAGTCAACATGAAATCAAATGCCAGAAATTCGAAACCGTGCCAAGGAATCATCGCCATAGCAAAGTCAGAGCTGTGGTTGTCAAGGAATGATACAGCTCAAAATCGACGCCGTGAACAACTGACCGGAGTCAAAATGAACAAAGACAGAGATGCCAGAAATTCACAACCGTAACGACCAAAGATCGAACAGTTCGGAACCAAAGCCGTGGCAATCAAGGAATCGAGCGAAGTCAAAATCAATACCGTGTCAATCAAGTAAACTAAATTACTCGATATGAACAAGTCAGAAATCATCATCAGCATCAAAAAAAATCGAATGGCCGAGATAAATGAATTGACAAATTCAAATAAATGTATACGAACAAAAATTAAGGGTTTCGAACCCTATATAAAAAGCGAATCATCACCGGCTACAAATGCAATCGAGTTCAAGCATTCAACTAGGAGAGCAAAAAGGCATAAATTACATACCAGAGTCAAAGCCAAACTCGATCAAATCGAGGAGCCGTATTCGAATTGAAGAAGGAGTCGATTATCGAAGTAAGACAGAGAAATAGCAATTATAATCGACCATCTACCAATCGGCTTCATCGATTTTTCTCAGAATCCCTAATTTCAGAAGCTAAAGGAACGAACGAAAGAAGGAACGGCCGACATTGATAAAAAAGGATAAAGGGGCCGCATTTTTTCTTTAGAGAAAATATCTTTGTGCCGGTTAAAATAACAAAGGATTTTTGTTTTATAAAATTAGGGTTTTTTTTAAGTGTTTTTAAATTATCGTCTTTTGTATTTTCTTTTGAAAATTATGTAATTACTAGTCATGTGACTAGGGGACAGACTACGTGGCGTAGTTTGAGAACTCGCAACTTAGTGGCTGAGTTGTGGCAGGGTTTTGAGCGTAGAGTTAGGTTAGTAAGTAAAGGGTGTCACGAGTTTACGTGTGTAAGCGTGTGACTACTTAATTTCTTGTAGAAACCTTTGGGGCAGCACGTAGGCAGTGTTTTGCCGAAGCTGGGTAAATTCTGTGTTGTTCTATTTCTGCATTTATTATTCTGCTATTATCCGTGCTGCTATTATTTATCTATGTTGAAACGATTTTATAAGCTTCCGCAATAATTTTTATAATTATCAGTATCACCCTATTCACCCCTCCCCCCTCTATGGTGAAATCGATCCTACAAGTGGTATCAGAGCTAGGAACAGAAGTCAACTTTTTTTTTTTTTTTAAAAATTCGTTTTTCAAAAACAAACCAATTTTTGTTTTAAAAAAATTTTGAATTTTTAAAATGGCTTCTTTTAATACTGCTTTTGTTGAGGGTCAATCCGTAGTTAGACCACCAATGTTCAATGGTGAATACGCTTACTGGAAAGATAGAATGAAAATTTTTCTGAAAACCATTGACGTTTGGAATATTGTTGAGACCGGTTATAGAGCACCAACTATAATTGTAGATAATCAGGAAATAGATAAACCAAAGGATCAATGGACAGAATTAGAAAATAAATTACAAAATGCTAATGCTAAAGCTATGAATTCTATTATCTATTCATTGGATCAATTTGAATTTAATCGTGTCTCACATTGTCTAATTGCGTAGGAAATATGGCACATACTAGAAGTGATTCACGAAGGAACATCTCAAGTCAAAGAGTCTCGCCTTGCCATGCTAAGCAGCGAATACGAGAACTTTAAAATGGCGAAGGAAGAAAATATCAAAGAGATGTATGGGCGACTTTCCAATTCGTATGCAAATCAAAAGCTTTCGGAAAATTATACACATAGTTGGAGATAGTCCGAAATATCCTCAGAATCCTTCCATGAAGTTTTGAAGCCAAAGTGACTGCCATTCAAGAATCAAAATATTTAAAACAGATGAAAGTTGAAGAACTCATCGGAATTCTCACCACTTATGAGCTAAAAATGAAATTCAAGGAAGAGCGTGAAGGAGGTGACACTCGAAAGAAATCAATAGCACTTAAAGGAACAACAGAAAGTGATGGTTATGATGATGATGATGGAGCAGCAGAATTAGAGCTGACAACAAAGAAATTCAAAAGGTGGAATTGCAAATACGAAAATCTAGCTCAAAATCAAAAATTGAAAAGCAAAATAGCCAAAGCACTAGAATACTCAGAAGAACAGAAGATCATCCGTCATAAGCGCAACCAACCCAGACACATCAAGCCCAATTGTCCTCAAAATCAACGCGACTTTGAAAAGAAATCAAAAAGGAGAAGTTTTGCAGCCATGTGGAACACAAGTGATGAAGATAATCAAGTACAAGCAGGGAGAGTGAGAAAGCAGATATGTGCCTTCAAGGAAATATAACTGATAGCGATGATGACGAGCCAAACGAGGTATCAAAACTCACTCACTCAGTATTACTTATACATTTCCACGAAGTAAATGGCTGTTTTGAATGACTTAGGGAGAAGTATGCCAAATCTGAATCACAAAAAGACACTTTGATAGAATTAAATAAACAACTTGACTAATTAGTTAAAACCTATCAAGTAGGATCCCTAAGTGTGATAAGTGTCCAACATTTGAAGAAGAAATTAAAAACTCAGAAATTAATATAAAATCACTTGAAAATGAAATTTGATTTTGAAAGAGAGTGAAAATACTAGGAGAGGAAATTCTATTAAAAAGTGCACACAATTATTGAACGAAAATGAATCTCTCAAAACACAAGTCCAACAATTGTCAACGACTTTAGATAAATTTTCAAAAAGTGAAAAATCATTGAATATGCTATCAGGAAAGAAAACTGTTAATACAGTTAGACAAGGACTTGGATATAATCAATCTGAAAATGTTAAAAGCAAAATTAATCAAGTTAATTCTGTGTGCATAATTTGTAGAAAATATGGACACAATCACAATAATTGTTGGTATAGACCCAAACACGTGAAAACTATACCAATTTGGGTTCCAAAAGGCACAAATATAAAATCTTTGAAAGTTAAACAAATCTGGGTGCCGAAAGGAACATATATAAATATTTTTAGGTCTCCACAAAATTATTTTTCAAAATATTCTGCCACTAACAATCATGGACCTATATAAACAAATAGGTCACAAAAATATTTTACCGTGTAGGAGTGGTGGCAGGCTAAGGAACAACAACAGTGTTATCTGGATTCTGGCTGTTCCAAAAACACAATGGGCGACAAAGAAAAGTTCCTTAGCCTAGTATAAAGGTGACAGAATCATAATGGACAACAACGAAAAATATCGTAAAGGTAAAATAGGTAATGATATATTTATTTGAACGATATATTAAATATGATAATCTGCACCGTAATCTGAGTTAAATCAGCCAATAATGTGATGATGAAATAATGGTGATTTTGATTCTGACTTATTCAACATTGTTGGCCAATTATATTCTTATGCCAAGAACACTATAAAAATCTATAGAGTCTTTGAATTACTTCATATGTATTAGTTTGGATTAATAATAGTGTTTTATTGGATGATAATATATTTGGTTATCCTACGGCTTACTCTATATTCACGGTTTTTGATTATTTACACAACTTCAATTCAAATTCAAGGGAATGTAATTTAAAAAGCTATTAAAATTGATTTTGAAAATTTTTTTGTTGCACACTTCTTGATCTGATCTATCAAATTCAATTAATGACAATTTTGAGTGAAAGAGAAATTCAGATGCAGATTACACTGGTAATTTAGTTAATAGAAAAATTACTAGTTGAACGTGATTCTTGTTGTGACATATAGTAACTGCATCGTTTTTCAAAGAAAATATCTACATATTTCTCATTTCAAATAATTTTCTAATAGTAGAAACTTTTCTCATATAACCCCTTCTAGAAAATCATTTTTGACCAAGTTTTCAGATCGGTCATTTTGAAAAATTGATTTTATAATTATTTTTGAATTTGATTTTAAATGACTATTTTGACAAATCTGACTTCCTAATAATTATCGAAAAGATAAATAGTGATTGAAAAAGTGACAGGTGTTGATATTTATCATATATTATGACTTGAGGCGGTATAATTAGTAAATTTCTTACAAATTTAAACAAGAATTATAAAACTTTTTGTTGGTAAAAATTCCATGACCATCTCTATTCCTATCATATTTCTAACGACCATCACTCATCAAAATTCAATATAGTTTGTCAATATGTGGAACTTTAAACAGGAATCATTTGTTTTTCATTTTATATTTTTTAATAAAAAATAATAATAATAATAAAAATAAATAAAAAATAATCCAAAGTATTCACTCTCATTTAAAAGTCCTCACGGTTATGTATGTATTGAACACATATCAACTTTTTTAAATAAACAAATTGATTTTAATCCCATTTAAAAGTCCTCATGGTTATGCGTGGTTAGAAGATACTTGGATTCATTTTTTTTAAATAAAATTGGAATACTACTAATCTCATTTAAAAGTCCTAACGGTTATGCATGGTTGGTAGATATTCAAATTTATAATATAAATATACCACAAATAGACACAACTGTATGGTTTTATATGATGACATCATTCCCATCATTCTAAAAGTGGAATATGCGCTAACAAAGTATTTATGATTTTTGTTTGATTTCTTTATTGAAATTTAATATTTATCAATTGAGTTTTAATGTTGGATTAATATCTATCACTTTATCTCCATTTTTCTAACACTATTACTCTTTTGCTGATAACAAAAGGGGGAGAGAAAAGTTAAGATTTTGTTAAATAAAATCAAGCAAAGGTCAAATATTTTCTATTTGTGTCTAGGCTCATTTGCATACTTTTAATTGTATGCATATATGATGTGGGAGCTTTGTGTAGAGAGGAAGCATTTAAATAGAGGGAGAAATTAGAGTATATGAATTATCGAATACATTTAACATATTCAAAATCTTAGATATATGTTTGTTATCATCAAAATGGGGAGATTGTTGAATATGCAATTATAGATTTTTGTTTAATGATAATAAACATACATATATATATATATTCATTTAAATGTATTTGTTAATGTTCTATTTCATTTTTCATAGATTAAATAAATATTTGCTGAATAAAATAAATAACACAGAATTTGAATTCAAACAGAAGTTTTATTCAACCAAATATTTATTACAATTTTTGAATAGTACAAATTTCAAGCTCTCACTATATACAATTTCAATCACAATACAAATTTGATTCAATTACAATTCACATTTACATTGCACCTCACTACATATCACCCATTCACTCAACTCTTACTGATCTTCAACTTCATTCTAATGTGAAACCAACGTCCGAGCAACCTGCAAAAATATACATTGATGCAGTAAAATTGAAAATAAAAAATTTTTGCAGTATAAAATAAAATGTGGATTTTGAAAATAATATTTGCCTCAGTTATTTGGGTTGTTCGTCATCATTTAATTTTGAATTCATCATACACGAACAGCTTGTGACATACACAGTGTATCACTGTATATGCCACAAGGCCGTGCACACCGATATATACACTTGATAAAATTACAGGGATATGTGAGCACAGGTCAAACCCAAAACGCCGGGTTCAACTCAAGTTCAGTAAAAATAATGTTACAATATCAGCACAAGGTCAAACTTGAGCTCCAAGCTAGATTCAACACAGGTGCAGTTCGAATATACAAGTTGAATAAATCTTGATAGAACAAGTTCAAGTGCAACAGTGAATCACACATGAATTCAACTCAACTAAAACTCCCAAGTACACATGAAGTATACAAGCAAAACTCAAACAAGAGGGATTAATATGGCAACACAGCAACCATGAAATGGCTGTAGACAAAATACATGAAACTGAAACAAAGGAATGGCAACATGCATGCTACAGGTCTGAAACAAATATAACTCAAAGGCACGGTGCACATCAAACCAGAAATGTGTTCAAAGCAAATCCAGGCCACATGAAGGAAAAAACACATAAATGTACTGGCAAGAAATAAGAAAGCATATGCACCAGCATTTCAAACACAAACCAAAACATCATCTAAATCAACATCATCAGGGATGAATACATATGCAATGCCACTGTGGCTTCGACAAACCAAGACAAGCTTATATATCAAAGTGCAGACGACCAGTGAACAGCAAAGGGCCAAATCAAATGTTACATGAAGTCAATGCAAATACAACATGCAGAGGTATACAGTGACATATGATCAGAAGCAATGCAAGTGAGACAAGGCTACAAGTTCAAAAGCAATACAATATGAATCATATCAGTGAACATATATAGGCACTGAAACAAAGGAGCAAACTGAAACAATGACATGTGACAGCAGTGCGAAAACGAAGACCATAAGTGGTGCACACATCAAATACAAATGCAATACTAAAGCATACATGACAACCAGGCTAGAGCCGTGAGACCAGACCAACAATGTGACTCAAGTACACATGTGCAGACACACAAGAATAATCAATGAATGATATTGCCAAGATCAGGTAAAGTATGCTGCAAATATGAACATGCACATATATGTAATGCATTGAAACTAAACAGTGAAATTAAACCACAAGGAAGTCATATCTAGTGCCGAAGTCAAAATTAAATCAAATGCCAGAAATTTGAAACCGTGCCAAGGAATCATCATCACAGCAAAGTCAGAGTTATGGTTGTCAAGGAATAAGACAGCTCAAAATCGACGCCGTGAACAACTGACCGGAGTCAAAATGAACGAAGACAAAGATGCTAGAAATTCACAACCGTAACAACTGAAGATCGAACAGTTCAGAATCGAAGCCGTGGCAATCAAGGAATTTATCGAAGTCAAAATCAAAACCGTGTCAATCAAGTAAACCAAATTACTCGATATGAACAAGTCAGAAATCATCATCAGCATCAAAACAAAATCGAATGGCCGAGATAAATAAATTGACAAATTCAAATAAATGTATATGAATGAAAATCAAGGGTTTCGAACCCTATATAAAAACCAATGATCATCGGCTACAAATGCCATCGAGTTCAAGCATTCAACTAGGAGAGCAAAAAGGCATAAATTACATACCAGAGTCAAAGCCAAACTTGATCAAATCAAGGAGCCGTATTCGAATTGAAGAAGGAGTCGATTGCCGAAGCAAGACAGAGAAATAGCAATTGTAATCGACCATCTACCCATCGGCTTCATCGATTTTCTCACAAGCCCTAATTTCAGAAGCTAAAGGAACGAACGAAAGAAGGAATGGCCGACATTGATAAAAAAGGATAAAGGGGCAGTGTTTTTTCTTTAGAGAAAATATCTTTGGGCCGGTTAAACTAATAAAGGATTTTTGTTTTATAAAATTAGGGTTTTTTTTAAGTGTTTTTAAATTATCGTCTTTTGTATTTACTTTTGAAAATTGTGTAATTACTAGTCGTGTGACTAGGGGACAGATTACATGGCGTAGTTTGAGAATTCGCAACTCAGTGGCTGAGTTATGGCAGGGTTTTGAGCATAGAGTTAGGTTAGTCAGTAGCGGGTGTCGTGAGTTTACATGTGTAAGCGTGTGGCTACTTAATTTCTAGTAGAAACCTTGGGGGCATCACGTAGGCAGGGTTTAACCGAAGCTGGGTAAATTCTGTGTCGTTCTATTTCTGCATTTATTATTCTGCTATTATATGTGCTGCTATTATTTTTCTGTGCTGAAAAGATTTTATAAGCTTCCGTAATAATTTTTATAATTATCAGTATCACCCTATTCACCCCACCCCTATCTAGGGTGAAATCCATCCTACACGATAGAGTTGAAAAGGATGGCTTTTCCTATGTTTTCGAAAGGCAAAGTTTAAAAGGTTTTTAAGGTGGATATCTAATGTTTTAAAGCTTCTGAAGGAAAGAATTTTATTGGTTTCGAAAGAGTTTTTTTCAACGTTTTCGAAAGGGCTACTTTCAAAGGTTTCGAAAGGGTTACTTTCAGGGGTTTAGAATAGGTTGTTTAAAGTTTTTAAACAAAGGTTTCGAATATGATAAATATGGAGAATAGCCTAAGTGTTTTCAAGTTATAAAGGACTTTAACTTATCTAAAAAGGATAGGTAATCCTTAATGAATATCATCAACATTATATATATATATATATATAAAATATGGCTACATAGCTTAGAGTAAAGCTAAGGGTACATTTTCCTTGTATAAGTATGATTTAAAGGACCGAACCATTTGGAACGGTTTTTTCAAGGAAAATTTTAAAGGGTGGTTAACCCTAAGAGAATGACTCGGATTAGAAGATAGATAGGACTTGTATAGGGTCGCGCCCTATGCTTATTAGCTATTAGACACTACTAATTCAGTCCAGAATTTCAACGTGTAGGGCTTAGGCACCGGAAAGACTAAAATGTTGGTTACACACAGAATGAAATGCTTATGTATAAAGGTAGGTTATTTTTATGCCACAAAACCATTAGGATTAGTTGATCCTTGAAGATGTAAGTAAACGACAGTCTGTCCAGAAGTTTTATGTAATAGTTGTTTAGACTATTTATTATGGTATCTTATAAGCCTGAGTTAGCCAAGGGGCAGTTAGCCTAGTTTGTGGATAGTTAGTCCAGATTTTGGATAGTTAGTCCAGTTGAGGGCAATCATCCCAGATTTGGGACAGTTAGTCCATTTATTACCAGTATATATAGCATAACAGATCTTGCTATTATTTTGTTATTATAATCAGTTTCATTAACCAGTTTGATTGAAAGAAAGGATTTGAAAAATATATGTTTTTAAAAGGATATTAGTGAGGGGAAACTCGTTCTGCTAAGTGGCGTGGTCTCATTCAATATCAGTAAACTGAGATGTTGCAAAATTATTTACCCCAGGCTTATGTCCGACACGAAGATTTTGTTTCCCCCCAAACTCTCAGGTGCTCAAAAATTGATTTTAGTAGGTTGAGGATTGAGGTTTTCATGTTTTTTCTTTTAGAAAATAAAGCATCCGGAGACAAGTAGGTGGCTGAGGGATAGCTAAATAGTAATTACAGATCATTCTGTTTATTTCTACGATGTGTGTACTATGTTAGAATGACTATATATCTCAGATCAACCAAGGGGGCATCGTCATATGTCCCTCTTGGTGTAGTATTCTAAATTATAATTGTTCAAAACTTGGAAAACATTATAGGATAATGTAACGTGGATATGATTTTGTTTAAAATGTAATCACTAAAATGCTGTTTTTGAAAATCTGTGACTTTGTTCATATTCAAGTACTTCTGATATTATGGATACCTTTAGCATTGTGGTATTTTGTCAGCAGGAGTAAATACTATAAATGACTGCAACATATATAACACTTAGCTTTTGGCCTCTAGATACGGGATGTTACATGAAGACTTTTCTATCATAGCTCAAAGTAGTCTATATTACTTAATATCACCAAACCAATTTAGAAATTAGGGTTTTATAGCTATTTGGATTAAGAAAATACGGCTCATAATGACTAAATTCGGATCCCCTAAACCAGACCCCTTGGATCTTATTTATAGATGTGGGTTAGCACCTTTCGACCCTAACGCTTTCAACTTGGTGGAAAGGTAGCTGTCGTGTTGACACTAGTATGCTTAGGCCTTTGTCCAAAGGAGCGGTTGCGCTTTCCTTCTCTATGTTAATTTGTAAGAGCTTTCGACTCTGTTGATAGGATTTATCTAGTGGTTTTGAAGATGTTGAGTTGCTGATGGTTTCGATGTTATTGTCTGCTTCCGAACTCAAGCTTGTGACTTGATGCAGAATCTCACTGGACAACAATGGCTTTGAATGGCCCGAAAGGTTTGGTTTAGCTTTCGAAAGGGTTATTCAGGCCAATACATGCTTTCAAGTTGTTTGAGTGAAGGCGAAACCTTTAGTTTCGAAAGGTTTGGCACGTACTTGAAGAGTTGTCCTTCATTATCTTCGAAAGGTGTTGCTTTATTTCATTCAAAAGGTCTTCAATCATGTGAAATCACATGCCTCAAGGGGTTATCATTGAAGGTAGAATGGTGCTTTCGACTCCCTCACCCCTTAAAAAGGTGAAGAATATTCTAGCCTTTGGCTATAGCATCCCTTCGAATCTTTGAAAGGTTTGGTTGGAGTCTTTTCCTCTTGTTCTTCTTTATCTTTAGCTCAAGCAGGTTTCGACCAAGTCGAAAGGAGTTTTTTGGTAGTAACATTTGCCCCCCTTGAAGGGTGCACTTGACTTTCCAAGTCAATTGTGTCGAAATCTAGAACCTTCCCACCTCTTGGTCTTCCAATGTAAATCTGGGCCGTCTATTTAAATCTGATCTAACAGATTGTAGTTCTTGGTAACTTTTCTAATAAATTATGATTTTTCCTTCTTCTTCACTTACTTGCATTAAGATTTCTAGTGGAAGTAAAAGAATTATAAAATCCTCAAATTTTCTTTTCTTTAATCTAAGAAGAAACCAGATTCGTAATTTAAAATCATTTTACTCCTCTAATCCCTCTTTCTTTTATTTTTTTTGTATTTCATAGTGGATTTTAATTTCTTAAATCAAATAATCGGGATTTCAATTCAAAATTTTACACAATCGAAATTTTGAATCTTGTTTCAACTTTCTGGAAATTTTTTAAGCTTTAAACTGTTAAATTACTCGAGGACATTCTACGATTTAATTTTCATCAATCAATCATTTTTACTTCTTTTTTATTTTCGTGTTAAACTTTATTTCAGTTTTTTTCACGAATACTTTCAACTATTCAAAGAATTCGAATTCTTGTTTTAGTGATTTCGAAGCCTAAAAGTGTTATTCACGTTTAAATCTGTTAGTTTAATGAGTTTAATTCATTTATTTACTATTTTTGTATTTGAAATTGGGTTTGGGAAAGAAAGGGTTCCCTGTTTTCTTCGCTTGGAAGTTTGGAATTATATGGATTAGAAAATTGCACCACAAATTTACTTTTCTAACCCTTGGAAAGGGTTTAAAGCGGCAACTTTCATTTTTCTTTCTTAACCTCTTTCGATGGGGTCGAAAGGTGTTGTGTGCTAATTTGACTGACTTTGTCGAAAAGCTATATACTGAAGTAGCATGTATTTAGCTTTCTCGAAAGAAAAACATTTCGACCTAGTCGAAACCTTTTGTGTTGATTGAAATTCTTTCTTTTTAGTATATTCTCAAAACCATAATTTCCTTTCGAACCTATCGAAACCTCCTATAACTTATGAATCGAAACCTTTTTACAATCACCTTTCTCCAGCATTATCAAAACGTTCTAAGTTCATATGATTTTAACTTAGGACCTTTCAACCCAATGAGTATATAAGCCATAGGATCGATTTCACTTTAGAGAGGGGTGAATAGGGTGATATTATCAATTATAAAAATTTAATGTGGAAATGTATAAAATGATTGCAGCATTGATAATAATAGAATAATAAAAGTAGAAATAAAACAACACAGATTTACCCAGCTTCAGCAAAACCCTGCCTACATGCTGCCCCCAAGGTTTCTACTAGAAATTAAGTAGTCAGATGCTTACACACATAAACTCTCGACACCCGCTATCGACTAACCTAACTCTACGCTTAAAATCCTGCTCCAACTCGGCCAATGAGTTGCGAATTCTCGAACTACAACACCGTAGTTCGTCCCCTAGTCATTCGACTAGAATTTACAGAAGTTTAAAAGAAAAATACAAATTTAAAACAACTAAAAAATAAAACCCTAGTTTAAAAAAACGGCCCAAAAATAATTAAAGATGCCGGCCCAAAAATAAATAAAGTGATAAAAAAGTATCCCCCTTTCTTCGTTTATTATCGACTGGTTCCTTTTGCTTTCGTTCTGTACTTCGTTCCTCTTTCAAACTTTTAGGGTTGCTGAAATTTGTTGAAGTCGCCAACTTAAGTTGTTGATTGAATGATGAACTATCTACAGTTTGCTTCATCTCAATTTGTCAATTTGATTCGCACATGGCAATGTCAACAAGTCGAGTTCGAATTGAATTGGTATGTGATTTTGCTTTATTTCTTTCATTGATATGCTTGAACTCGATTTTTTTTAGTGCCGATTTATTTATAGGGCTAAATTCCCTAAATTATCATTTGAGTAAATCGTTTGAATTTTCCTGCTAATTTTAGCTCGACCGTTCAATTTTGATTGACCGATGGTGATGATATTCACATGTTCAATTCGTATATTTTCCTGATGTCTATGCTTGATTATCATGGCTTTGATTTGGACTTTTTCGACTCTTCCTTGGTCACCATGGCTCTGACTTTGGTATTTAAAATTGTGATAATCTGGAAGTTTTGATTTTTGTTATTTGACATTTATACTTGACTTTGGTTTGAAACTGCTCGAGTCATGTGTACTTGATTTGTGCACTTGTGTAAGCTTTGAGTCACTGAACATTTAACTTGCATTCAGCTGCATATGTAATTTTGAAAATTTTCATGTGATTTGCCATCGTCTTGTATTTGCATGCTTGAAGTCTTGATTGATTTTTTCACTAGACTTTATTGTTGAGGCTGCACTTGTACCATTTTGTTTTCACTTGAAATTAACCTATTTTCATTTGAACTATATTGGTTTGTAGCCTCACTTGCATACTGTTGTGATGATGTTCATGAAGTTGAGTTAATTCATTCATTGCCTTATATATGAAAAGTTGATCCACTTGGTTGAACATGTGATGTTGCTTTTGAACTCATATACGTGTATACATATATATGTGTGCATATATATATATATATATATATATATATATATATATATATATATATATATATGTTTATGTGGTTTTTGTTTCGGTTCCTTACTTGTGCATGTCACTTTTCGTACTGGCTCATTGTGATTTTGGATTTTGTCTTGGTACATTTGAGTTCATTTGAGTCTCTATTTCACTGGTGGTTGTTTTGCATTGAGTTGTATTAATGTTACTTCGAGCCAGTTTATTGTTGTCACTGGACTTGTGAGTCTGACCATTTGAGCCATTGACTATGTAGTCTGCACTTGTATTGTCGAGTTTTATTCAATTGAGCTGTGTTGTTGTTTATGTATTTGAGCCTGGGCATGTGTGTTTGTTACTGCAGCCATCTCAGTTTTGTATGGTTCGAGCCAGTGCATATGAACTTGAATTGCTTTCTATTTTTACCAGGTCTGGTTCCATATTAAATCTTTTTATCCATAGCATATATATGTCAGTGTTGCTCCTTTGTGCTTTGTCCACCACTTTTTGCCTGACCCATTTCCTTGTTCACTGGTTGTTAGATGAGAAAAAAATGTTTGAATCTTTACTTTATTGCACATGTATATACATGTTGTTTGGATTTTCTTGTACTGTTTTTAGACTTTGATTTTCATAACCATTTCCTTATATCTGAACCATTTGTACTTGAATGCTGGTCATCTTGTACATTCATCTGGACTGTTGTTCGCAGTTTGAAGTTTAGTGTACACTTTCATTTGGATTTTTTTTGTATTGCACCTGAGTTGAATCCTGCTTATAGCTTGGGTTTGACCTTATGCTCATGTCATGACTTTATTTATATTACATTTGAGTTGAACCTAGCTTTTGAATTGGTTTGACCTTGTTCTCACCTGTCCCTACAGTTTTGTTAAGTGTATATCGGTGTGCATGGCCTTGTGGCATGTACAGTGATACACTGTGCATGTCACAAGGTGTTCGCATAAGATGAATTAAAAATCAAATGATGGCGAACAACCCAAATAACTGAGGCAAATAATATTTTCAAAAATACACATGATATTTTACACTACACAAATATTTCTTTTTCAATTTTACCGCGCCAGTGTTTATTTTGCAGATAACTTAGATGTTGGATTCAATTTGGAATAGAGTTGAAGTTAAATATGAGTGAACGAGCGATATGAATTGAGGTGCAAATGTAAATGATAATTGTATAGTGAAAATTTTTATTGGAATTTAAAATTGCGTATATATAGTGAGATCTTAAATTTGTACTATTCAAAATTGTAATAAAATATTTGTTTGAATAAATAATCTATTTGAATTTCAAATTCTGTGTTATTTATTTTATTCAGCAAATATTAATTCAATTTTGTGAAAATATAATAGTACATTAACAAATACATTTAGATGAATATATATATGTTTATTATCATCAAACAAAATCATATACTAGCATATTCAACATAGGGTTTCAATGACATTCATATATCCCCTTGAAAAACCAAATCATAGGTTTCGACAGTGTCAAAGGGTCTTATTATCTTGTTTATGGAATACTAGTTGTATATACTTTGCTCAAGTTTTTAAGTTAGCTTTAACTATTTTCTTTTAACAACCTGGTTCTTTATTGAGCATTCAACATTGTTGAAGGGTGTTGATAGGATACATACTCCAACCCTTCCTTTCGACCTTGTCGAAAGCTCAATGGGTGTTCATATGTAAGCAGTTGACATTGTCGAAAGGTTTCTGTTAAAGGTTAACTTATCATGCCCTTACGACTCAGTTGAAAGCTCTATATTTTTTATTATTAACTTCAACTCTCTCCCAAGAATTCGAAGTTCCATAATTGGTTTTATATCTTAGTCGCTACAATAGGTTTTCTTGATAGAATGTTAAGTTCGTAATAAACTGAAAATTTTAACTGAAACGCTTTCACTTGGTAGAATTTTGAGCTATCCAAAGAAAATCAAAACCACTTCCAAGCATTCTCTCGTATCTACACAAGATGAAGTAGATGCCATCCTTAGTGACTAAGAATTTACTGGAGTGGAAGCCATTCCAGCAAGGGAGACAGATATCGTCAACAACCTGCCCGAAGGGGTCTTTGCTGATACTACCATCCACATATGGCACAGAGGATTTCTCCCTTTCCAAAATTCTTGTCCAAGTTTCTTTCTTATCTCGGGATTACTCTAATCCAGATGTTCCCGAACGGGTACACCTACCTTGTGTCTCTGGAGTTAATGGCACTGGAATCTGGACTCCCTTCTTTAAACAATGAAGTTTTGAACCACTTGGTCTGACCAGTCAAACTCACCAATCTCAATAGCCAAATATTCAGAGAAAACCCCCAGAAGAAGCTAATATCAAAGGGGGTTAACAAGTTTAGAGACCGGCAGAACCAGTTCTTCTTCGTTAAGTGTTTCCCAAATATCAATGGGATTTTTTCTTCCCCTCGTAAGTCTTGATTTTCGTTGTTTTCCTTCTATTTGAAGGTTTTTCGTGTTCAATATTTTCTTTTGTTAGGTGCCTCTATTAAAGAGATAAACGAGGAGGACAAGAGAACAGTAGACTCTTTGACTGCGGCCTCAAGCCAGATTAGGAGTAGATTAATGCTGTTGACTCAAAAAAATTTACAAAACACTCTCTTCTACCTGTAGGCCAAAGGATCCTCGGCTATCCTCCATTTTTCCAACATACCTCCCAAAGAATACGCTTCCTTCCTCTAGAAGATCCATCAAATTTCCCTCCCATGTCACCCATCTATGCTAACCGCTCTGGTATGTGATAGACATTGCATTTGTTATGAACTATTGTGTTGTTTTTTTTGAATTATTCTACTGATTTATAATCCGCTTGAATTCTTTTTAGTTGCTCCTCAAGTTAAAAAGCCTATTAGTGATCTAGCTCCTCCTACTACTACTTCTCGTGTCAAGAAACCATGAGGTTTACTGTTTAGCATCTGAAATGGGTGCATCGGTGCTACCATCTTTTAAGCATTAAGAAGCCTATCGGTGTTTAGCATCTTTTAAGCATCAAAAAGCCACTCCTCTACTAAGAAGAGTGCACCTACGCTACGATGCTCTCCTATAAGAGAACCAAGAGTTAATCACCTTATTCTGCATGTTGATTGAAGAGAGGGACATTTTAATCAATTTTTTATATAAGGCCTATTGTACATATCCAATTATTGACTTTTCATACTTGGGCTATTTAACAGAGGTCCACTTACGAGCTTTCATAAGAAATACTTGGTCGAATTCAGATCTGACCTGCATCTTGGAACTTGTTGAAACTTTCCCCAATTCAGATCCATTCTTCAAGATCTCCGTCCTGAAAAACTTAAGTACTATAAAGATAAATTTGTTTCTGAATTATTTACTAAGTCTATCTTATATGAACCGGATGAATAATTGTAAACATGTAATAATATATTGATTTGAAAATATTTGATTTAGTCTTTCTTTTATGCTAAGCTTTATTTCATTATGTTATCATAGAGTGATTGTCCATCAAGAAAAATTTTCTAGAGACCATTTAAGTCAATAATTAAATTGAGAAGATTTTATCCTAGAAAAGAATCAACTTTAAAGTCTTTCAAATTAACAAGATACTATTTTCTTAGAGACATGCAAAAATTTGACATGGAACATTCACGACACCACTCTGATTTCCACGGTGATGAAAAATAGATGCTACTTAATCAGGACATTCCATACTAAGTTAATTTATGGCTATGATAGTCCTCTAGCTGGAGAGTGGGGCTATAACAAATGTACCCCAGTGATTACTCCGGAGGGTCTAAATATTCCATTTGATTCTACAATCATTCTTTCTTCCGATTCATTTGATAAAATTAAAGATGTTGTATCCCACCTTTAGATTTGAAACAATTGTCTTATTGTATCTTTTAGTTTTGTTGTCATTTGAATTGTAACCTTTTATTGTAATAATAAAGAGATTTTTCATTCTGATTTTGACCTTATTTTGTTTCTTTTTCTATCTAAAAAGGTGTTACAATTATCAGCAGCACCTCTGTCACTTGATTCAGTGTCGTGCTTTGCTAATCTTAGAAATAAGCTGTTGATAGAATTTGAAAGGAGTAAACTCCTTGATGACACTTTACTCGCACGCTTTCATGGCAATATTGAAGCTTCAAAATGGCATAAAAGATATCTACTTTAGAATATTGTTAGCAAACTTAAGGATCAAGTTGCCAGCTTGGAGGCTAATGTCAAAAGCAAAGATGAAATGATCTCTACATTGAAGTGATAAGTAAAGTCGAATCCTTCGATTAACTTTGACCATAAAATGTCGAAACTCTTTTAAAAAGTAAGTGATTTGGAGATAACATAAGGGATAGCCAAGCTCAATGCAAATTGCTTAAATATTCTATGGTGGACAGTATTTAGAGTATCGATTATTGGCTCCCCACACTACTCCTTCCATTACTAGACCTACAAGGTCTACTTCCCTTGCCGCTTAGAAATTCCCCCCAATGACTAATCCTCCTATTGGCTTAGACAAGAGGATAGTGGGTGAATGGTGTAGGAATGTCAAGTTTGAAGTGGCAAAAGTATTTTGATGAACAACAAAGGGTTAAATATTCGCAACATATAAATAAGTATTCCGTTTGAATCTAAGTGCTTGAGCACGGCAACTACTTCCTCTAGAAGCATGTCGCGGAATTAAAAACAGAAAATAAAACCCTTAGAAGCGCCAACAGAGCTTTCAACCATGTTATGAAGACTAACATGATGCAATCGATGATGAAGATAGGATAAGAAAGAAAGAAAAAAAACTCAAGGAAGTACTCTACATTGCAATTCATCACATAGTTGATCCCTGTGATTACTAAAAAACTAAGCAAAGCTACCCGAGATTTGTGATAGACTTGTATTCGTAGAATGTATATACTTGTTTTGTATATTTGTAAATAGTTTCATAAATCAGGTAAATCATATATAAACACTGTAAAAATCACCAGGTTTGTGATTCTTTTCTATAATGTCATTTCTGAAACGCTTGTTTGATAGCTCATACTATTATTTTTGTATCTGCTGAATCTCTAATTCTACTTTGCTACTTCGATTTCCCTGATAATTATGAAGTAAACAATATTTCCAATTGTTAGCTCGATACTGACATATAAGTCTATGTATACTACTTGTGCAGATTAGTAAATCATCATGTTAATCAGACGCAAAGTAGTGTATATCAAATGTCTAAATCGCATCCTTAATCGTGATGAGAAATAATTAAGAATTTAACTTTAACCATTTTTCTAGAATGTCTGAACTCTGTTGATAGAAAATCCTACCCTGAAGCGAAGGTATATATGTGAGAGAGTCATTCTCTAAAGAGCTTAATATGGAAGAGTTCGAAAATCATTATCCGAATATTTTCAGTGGAAAGCCAATAACCCGTTCTTAGGTATTAATAAAATTTTAAGATTTCAAAATGAAAAACCCAGATTCGGGAATTACTGGAAACTTTTAATAATGATCTTCTTGATAATACTCTTTAACCTAGATGTGGGCATTTGTGACATAAATCCATAATAGAAATCCACAACAGAAATTCCAAGCTCGGATTAGGGCATTAATAAGTAATTGTCTCGCAACCCAGATTCAGGCATGATAAAGATAACTATTGATTGATAAAGACCTGAGACCCAGATTTAGATATTAGTAAATGAAGTTCAGAAACGAGTGTCCCGTAACCTAGATTTGGGTATAATAGAGATTATAAGTGATGATAATGATCCGAAATCTAGATCTGGGTAATAATAGATGAAATCCTAAGATGAGAAACCCGAAGCCTAGATTTGGGTATTTAATTAATGGAGCTTAGCTTTACTCCTTAGATTTTTCCTTCTTTGACATGTAAGAACCCTTTAGGTCTTGTATGTAATTGTAATTTGAACAATTGCCTCTTGGGCATAGACATCCTAGTCCATTGTTTGATGAGCCCTTCTTGGGCTTGGACATCTCAGTCCATTGTTTGATGAGCCTCTTCTTAGGCTTGGACATCTCAGTCCATTATTTGATGAACCTCTTCTTGGGATTGGACATCTTAGTCCATTGTTGTTCGGTGCTCTTGGTTAGCTCATCTTAAACGTTGGAACCAAGGACTTACCCGACCTCCCTTCAGGAGGCGCCTTGACTTGGCCAGAGATGCGGTTGAGGGCTTGTCCGGTGCTTTAACCTAACCATAGCATGGCGTGGATAAGGCTTACTCCGACCTCCCTCAAGAAGGCGCCCTGCCCTGGCCATAGCCTGGCGCAGACAAGGTCTTTGGTTCTTTAGCGTGGTCATAATATTGCACGGATAAAGGCTTACTCCGTCCTCCCTCGAGGAGGTGCCTTGACTTGACCAGATGCATGGCTATGGGCTTGTTCGGCGCTTTAACCGCGCCACATCATGGCGAGGTTAAAGGCTTACTCTGCCCTCCCTTCGGAGGTACTCTGCCCTGGCCAACTATGCGCGGGCAGAGGCTTTCTACCATCTTAGGTAGTATCCAGATACAAGGAGTATTTCACTCCCAACCATGTAGATATTTCTTAGAAAAGTAACTCTTTTTTTATTTTTCTCATGTTCTCTTTACAAATTTTTTATTTTTTCCTTGAACAGATGAAATTGATTGTCATCCCCTCTAAGGATTTACAATCATTGATCTCATGTCTATCCATCATATGCTATTGATAATAGGATCCCCGTAGATTCCATTCATGCCTTGGCTTACTTTTTATGATGGCCAATTGTTAAGCTCATCCTTGGTTACCAAGTATACATTTTCTATGGATGTAACCAACTTGCATCTTTAGGAAGTATAGACTTGAAACTTGATTCTTGGGGATGGATTTTATATTTCTTATTTTTGGTTCTGAAGCTTCCCCTTTGATAACTAGTTTTCTCTTCAAACTCTTTGGTGTTCCAATGTAGGTATTGTTCCCCTTATAACTTGACTCCATTTGTTTGCAAAATCATTGTAATCTACCATCATTACTTCTTCAAAGATTGCTCCTTTAGCATTGTATTGGAATGTTTTCCTCATTTGTCTAAACAAGTTGTCACTATTATTTTTCTTTCCTTGGGAAAAGATAAGGGCAGGACCAATATAAAAAGGATTTATGCTCGACTTTTCTGGATCATATGATTCCTCTCTTTTCTCTTTTATAGTCCATGGTGCTTTCAATCTTTAAATTTGATCTTTATGTAGTTTGGAATCCTTGATGGTCCATGGGGAGAATCCTATCAAATATGGTTTGGAAGAACCTTGCTAGAATCTTTTAATTCTTATATCCATGATTATTCCAATGTAGACAAGCTTGAAATTGAAATAAAGTTGGTTAGAGACAATTAGTTTTGGATGTTAAACCAAATTGGAGGTTGAAGCCCTCCTTCTAACACCGCAATATTAACAAGAAATCTTATCAACACTCCAAAGAAAAATTCAAGGACAAGGTCAATTCCTTGTGGTTTCTTTTAGACGAATTGAGGAGAATGGAATGTATGTATTTACTTTAGTATCCTTTCGAATAGGTTGCGCTCGTCAAAATTTTTTCAGATCGACCTTTTGATCCAGTCGAAATAGCTAACTCCTTTACTTAACGACTTTCGACCTTACTGAAATAGTGTGGATTCCAATCGAAAGATCTCCTTTCGATCCAGCTGAGATACCCTGGTTAAGGTTTGCCTTGGTAGGTTTCGACCTAGTTGAAGACTTTAGTTGTTGTGTGGTTAGGACTTTATCTAAGAATCTGAGACTGAGGTTTCAACTCTTTCAAAAGTGAGGTTGACCCGATATTAGACTTGGATGAGGAATCTGGAGTTGGGGTTTGGACCTTGTCGAAAACTGAATCTTCAGGCACCTTTAATTTGATTTGGGTTTCTTAGGCTTAAATAACGAAGGTTAAGCTTTGACCTTGTCGAAACAGAAGCCTAAAAGAAGTTAGCCTTAAGTATTTAATTATAGTCACCTGAATATGACAGGCTTTGATCGGGTTAGAAAGAACTTTTTGATACAGTCGACACTTGTAACACAAGGTTAGATCTGATTAAAGCTTGAGAAATAGTAAAATAATTAGAAATACTAAAGAATTCCCTATCTTAGCTCAAAGAAGACTTTGTTTCAAAGGATACTTTGTTACTTAATATCCCAAAATTAATTTAGAAATTAGGGTTTTACATCTCTTTAGATTAAGAAAATACGAGCTTAGAATGATTAAATTCGAATCCCCTAAACCTGACCCCTTGGGTCTTATTTATACATGTGGGTTAACATCTTTCGACCCCAATGCTTTCGACTTGGTCGAAAGATGGCTGCCACGTTGACACTAGTATGCTTCTGCCTTTATCGAATGGAGCGGTTTCCTTCTCTATGTTGCTTTGTAAGAGCTTTTAACTCTGTCGATAGGCTTTATCCAGTGGTTTCGAAGATGTAGAATTGCTGATGGTTTAAATGCAGTTGGTTCCTTTCGAACTCTTGCCTGTGACTTGATGTGGAACCACACTGGACAATAATGGCTTCGACCGGTTCGAAAGTCTTGGTTTAGCTTTCAAAAGGTTTGTTCGGGCCAATACTTTTTAGTGGTTTGAGTAAAGGAGAAACCTTTGGTTTTGAAAGGTTTGGCGCGTACTTGAAGAGTTGTCCTTCATTGTCTTCGAAAGATGTTGCTTTAACTCATTCGAAAGATCTTCAAACATGTGGAATCATCTGCCTCGAAAATGATCACTGAAGGTTGAAGGGTGCTTTCGACTCATTCACCTTTTCAAATGGTAAAAGAATCTAATAGTCTTTGGTTATAGCATCCTTTCAACTCTTTCAAAAGGTTTGGCTGGAGTCTTTTCCTCTTCTTCTTCTTTATCTTTTGCTCAAACAAGTTTCGACTAAGTCGAAAGGATTTTTTGGTAGTAACATTTTTCATTAAGTTTTTAATTTAGAAATGAAATAATACATTAAACTTAACACAAAACATTAAATATAGGAAACAACATAATTAGAATTTGCACTAAAGTTAATTCATTAATATTACATCAAGGTATCCACTTTTTTTAGCAAGAATTGTAACTATTGTACTAAAATTTAACATACGTAATTGAAATCAGATTCAAGGAATGGTAAAAAAGTTAGCATATATATATATAATCCATTATCATTTGAATAAGTAAAGATTATCTCATAGTTTACGTAAATCTCATTCAAAGTCAATTTTAATTTTCGTAACTACCTACAATAAAAATAAAAGAAATTTCAACAAGGTAGGCATGCGTAAATTTGTGATGAGAAATTATAGATCCAAACAATAAAGAGAATGATGACAATTTATTAAAATTAATATGAAATTCAAGACATGTCGATTTATCATAAACATACATTAAAAGGAAATGATAAACAAACATAGATCAAAATAATAATACAATATACATGCAAATATCAAATTATACACACATATAATTACATTATCATAAAGCATGTAGAAATTCCTTAAATGATAGAAGAATAACTAGATTTGATTGAACACTCTATAGATCCGATAAACCTTGCCCTTCGTCACACCTTAATTTGTGGCTTCTCCTCGGATTTTGAAATCACCATCCCACCTTGCAAGAGAAGAATGAACCAACCTTTTTAATTTAGTTTGATGTTGATTTGAATTTGTTTTGATGTTTTTTTCTTTTGGATGAAGTTTCATCGTAGATGAATGATAGAGAAGTATATAAAAAAGAGAACAAAACTGAAAATCATGTTCAGTTCTCTGTACTTTCAAAAATGAGGAGGTTTTGTTTTTAATAGAAACCATTTCTTATTCTCCTATTAGAACTTCCTCCTTATTTCCTCTTTTTATAATTCAATTAACCTCATTAATAGATTCTCTCCTCATCCAAGCACATTTCAAATATGCAACTTTTCTAATTAAAAGAAAAAAAAATTATGAAATTATTTTATTATTTAAATCATGCTTAATTTTTTTTACTGAAATTGCATATCGATATATGCAAATATAACTTTTATATATGCATTAAAATAATTACCAACAACAATCAAAACATCAAATAAATTAACAATAATTAATATTTCATAAATATTAATTAATTTAAACATTTTGCAACATTTAGCAAACTAATTAAATTATGCGGTTTTTGTAGAAATCACAAATGCGGTTGTGCGACTCAGAGGTGTGAATTCAATCGGCAGTTAATATTGAATAATTCAAATATAAATGTTCATACGTCACTTGGCAGGTGGTATGATAGTTCGGCTGAATTCATCGCTTACAGTTCATTTCGGTAAAATCAGATTTTACTTTTTATAAGCGGTACCTGATGGTAACAATTATTTACATCAATTCTCTTCGTCAAAACTATATCATATTGGAACTTACAGAATTTGCTAATAGTCAAAATTCTAATATCGTCCACATTCAACTTTATAGTTGATGTGCACGTAAATGTGCATATTTTTAATCCTATATTTAATCTAATTAAATTAAATAAATGATCATATTGGTTATTTTAACATGTTTAAACCAAAATTCAAATTATTTTCAAATCATCACATATTCAACTTCATACAGGGGTAAAATGGTCGTTTTTGTACATATATTAATTTGAGAAAATTTACTTAGAAATTTCGACACCATTTTGTAGGAATTTGAATTCAAATTACAAGTGGCTTCATGAAAATATGCATGCACAAGAGTTAGAGAACAAACGAAAATGAAAATAATTCAATCTCATAATCATGGAGGACCCCACCTATCCAAATACCTTGATCTACCATTAGGAGCTAATGCACATGCTAAAAGACCATTAAAGTTACATGGACGCTTAATGGATGATTATTTCATGCTAATGATAACTTAGTAGTCACATTTTTAGAGGGGTTGTTTAGGTATTCCTCAAAATTATGAATTAGGCTTTCAAACTTCTATAAATACCATTTAAGTTATAGGTGACTTCATCTCTTCCTCTTAGTCTCTTTAGTTTAGTTTAGGCTCAAAAAAATACAAGTTCCCTTTCTCTTTTTATGGCTACTTAGCCATTTTCTTTTATGTAATTTTTTTTATGCAATTTTAATATATGTTATTTTCTTTGTTTTTTATTTCATGTTAGTAATGTAGATCTTTACTTTATTCAAGTAGCTTAGTTTTTTACTTACTTTGCTCTCTTTGTCATTAGCGTGCATTTTCCTTTTCTTTTTATTTCATGTTGAATGCTATATTTTTTTGATATGATAACAAATATGAGAGGCTAAACCTCTTCAATTTAGGGGTAATGAAGCTCTCTAATCATGCAGCTTCAACATAATTTGATAATTTTTGATCTCTTTTGTGCTTAAATGAAATGTTTAAAGTGGTTAAATTTTGTTGTTTTAGATTTAAACTTGATAGCATATATAGTTGACACCAAATAGTCTATGCTTAAACAGCACAAACAAAAATACATAATTTGATAATTTTTGATCTCTTTTGTGCTTAAATGAAATGTGTGAACTGGTTAAATTTTGTTTTTTAGATTTAAATTTGATAACATATATGGTTGACACCAAATAGGCTATATTTAAACAATCACAAACAAAAATTACTTCTTCATCTACATATTGTAATGACCCGTAAATTTTCGATAATTAAAATAGCTAATTTAATAAGTTTTCGTGATTTAATGTTAGAAAAAAATTGTAATTCGTTTGAAATAATAATAACTGGAATGAATTGCAACAATAACTATCCAAGTAATGAAAAATAAAAGCTACTTAGTGAATGCCTTTGCAATCAATAGTTGAATAGGATAATAAATGTTGAATTCATTGGGTATAATAGAGTAATTGATTGATAAGTAAAATCTATTTAAAATCAAATATTGAATATTGAACAGGCAAATTGTTTAAATTAAACATTTAAAACTTATTGAATAATTGAATAACTGTAAAATGAAAATAGTGTTCTAAATTGTGAATTGGTTTTAAAGGTTAAATCTTATAAGTTCAATTTCAATATTTCAAAGGATAATGAATTATTGGATAAGCGAAATTGTTTAAATTTAATATTTGGAATTTATTGAATAATTTAATAATGGGAATTGAATAACCGTATAATGGAAATAGTTGTTCTACAATTTTAATTCGTTTCAAAAGTTAAATTTTTATAAGTTTGTTTTGAATATCTCAAAAGATAGTGATTTAAGAATAATCAAACTTGTTAAATTTAATATTACGAATGTTTGAATAATTAAATTTCGAATTTGATATGAATAATTTGATATTGAAATTTTATTATATGAAAATAGAGTGAATATTAGAAATTTAATTTAATATGATGCAAATTGGTTTCCAAAGTGAATGTAAGTTATATTTGGATTTTAATAGAGTAAATAAGATTTTAAAATTGAAATTTATGAGATAAATTGAATAACGGGTTTAATATGATTAAAAATGATTTGTAAAATTTTATTTTATCATATTGGAGTTATAGTGATGTTATAGAAGTTTTAAAACTGAATTTAAAATTTATTTGTGAAAAATGAATATTTTAATATTTAATTAGCGACTGAAAAATAGCCAATTTTCGAACAGTCTCAAAATTGGACGAAACTAGTTCCATTGGATCCGTAATAGTTAGTCATTATCGGATTTCAATTTTCGTGGCAATCGGAGTTGTCGTTTGACCGTGGCAGCTCGAAACGCGTCGAAATTGTTTTAATATTAATATGGCGAGTTAAAATAGTCATTTTTCAAATGGTCTCGGATTTCGATGAAACAAGTTTCATCGGATCCGTAATGTGATATTATTGTAAGATTTCAAATTTCGTGTCAATTGGATTTATCGTTTGTCCGGTGCAAGCTAAAACGCTTGGAAAATCGTTTAATCGGTTTAATTTTAAATTGATCGTTTAATTCCATATCTCGCACAGACGATCAAATTAGCTTTCGAAATCTGTTCCATTGTGTCCGGAACATGGGATAAACCCTAGGAACGCCAGTTACCGCACGAAATTCGGAGTTTGGAAAAGCCGGATAAATAATATTCATCGTTTCCTATAAATAGCCTTAATTCACAAAATAAAAAATAAAAGAAAAAAGAAAACCTAGGGTTACAACGCAGCCGCTCTTCCTACTGTTAATGGCCGATATTCAATCCTATTCTCCCTCAAATTTCTCCAAATCCATCGATTATTTCAAAAAGTTTTCAACTGTAAACTTGTAGAGAGCATCGAGTTCTTGATATCCAACGGCTGTGATTTGATTTAGAGCGACGGAGTGGGAGTTAGGTGGCCGCGTACGTGCGTGGTTCGTGCTCGATTCAGGAGGAAGGGGGGAGGCTGAGCTTGATGCTCCTCTGGCCAATGGTAGGCATGGTGATGGGTGGCGCAGTCGAGGTTGTTGATCGCCTTCAAAGCCAGCGATGTGGGTGCGGCCTTGAACCCTAATTTCGAATAATGGGTTCATGTTGCGTGCGTATTACTGGGAGATGGAAATTGCGTGAGGATGAGGGAAGGGGGGTCATGGCCCTAATGTGTTCAAAGATGATCCAATGGCCTAGGTTGAAATTTATAAAAGTAATGTTGTAAATTATTAAATTAAAATTCGTGTAAACTTATAAATTTCATAACTTCTTCATACGAGGTCGAAAACGCACGAGACTTTTTGCGTTGGAATCGTATTGACGAGCACTACGCAATGGAACTGAATTGGAATCGTTTGGAGCTAGAGAAAATTTTGAGTTAAATCGAACGTCGTTCGATTTGATTTAAAATCGTAAAAATCAAGGTGAGTGTTTTATAACGCTCACACCGTACTAAATATCTTTATGCTAGTTAAATTTGATATTATGAAGTGTTATGATTTTATTTGTCATTGTTTGATAAAAATTTAATTGTCATATAGTTTGTCATTTGAATTAACCGTTGAGAAAAATTAAATTGACAGTTAAATTGAAATTAAATTTGAATGGCGATTAAATTACCTGACATTGATAACTATGAAACTGCCATGAATTGTATTGTTTATTGGATGATGTATTTTGATGGATGCTATTGGTTGATAATTGAATGTTTGGATGTTTATTTGCTTATATAGATCCTGTTATTCATACATATGATACTGTGATTTAATTTGAGTAATATATACCCATCCCTGACATTTAATTGAAATGAATAATTACTTGGCCATAGGATAGAAAATTATATACGGACACCGAATTGGCTAAATTAATAATTTTTAAAATCGTCGATTTGAAATTTATTTAAATGTTTGATTTAAAGGCTATAAATAGAAATCAATTTATAAGAATCGAATTTATTGAAAAATTGAGTTTTGGAATATTAAAATAAATCTTGGTTAAAAGAAATTGTTAAGTAATGTGATTCAAGACTTTGAAATTTAAAGTTGGGATTTGATTGAATTTCGAAAATTGATTTGTTTAAAGATTTAACCCTAATTCGAGCTTTGAATATTACTAAGTAATAGTGATATGAAAATGATATTTTGAAATCGAGCTTGAAATTGAATCATATTTGTAATTGGATTTAAACTTGAATATTATTGGAAATTTTGTTAAGTATTATAAACAGGGAATTAGGCTGAAGGAAAAACCTGAGAACACTTTTAGTCTGAAGGACAGAAGTTTTAAAATTTAGCCTGAATGACAAAAAATGATATATTCATATAGCATTGCACATCCATAATGCTATATTCATATAGCATTACACAGCTGCTTGTTTGTGTATGCAGAAACTTATAAAATTGTGTTGTATATAGCATTATAGATTAGTAATGCTATATGAATATAGCATTATGGATGTGTAATGCTATATGAATATATCATTTTTTGTCCTTCAGGCTAAATTTTAAAACTTCTGTCCTTCAGACTAAAAGTGTTCTTAGGTTTTTCCTCCAGCCTAATTCCCTCTATTATAAATTGATATTTGGAAAAATCAAGCTCCAAATCGATATAAATTGAAATTGAATTAATCGAAAGTGAATATAAAATTGAATAAATTTGAAGTCAAAGTTGACGTTGAATTGAATTGAAATCGAAATTGAAATCGGTAGAATGAAAAGTGAAATCGTTTGGAATTGGGAAGTTAAAATTGAAATGGATTGGTTTTGAAGCTATTTTATTTTGTTTCCAAATTACTCAGTTATATAAACTATTTTTGAATACTTAAACTATTGTAATCTATTTTAAATCTACTTAACCCAATGTAAATTACTTTAAACTAATTTATCTATTTCAAATCCATTTTAAGATTTTAAGTATATTTAACTATTTTAATTATTTAAAACTACTTAAAACTATTTTCTAAAATTCTAAGCTGGTCAATAAAGTGGAATGTTTATATTTAAAATCTTGAATTTAAAATACGAATTGAGTTAAATGAAGTTGCAACCTAAATTGAAATTCGAAATGATTTTGAAATCGAAATGAGACATTGATGCGAAAATTGATTTTTGAAACGGAATCTGGCATTTCATAGATACGGTGATATTTGAAATGGATTTGATTTTTGAAACGAATATGATATTTGGATATCAATTGTGAATCGATTTAAAATGTAAAAGAGCCAACGGTGTAATAATACGTAGTTATTAAAGAGTCCGGGATCGGATATGGACATACTCTCTGTCGATACCGAAAACCACTTTAATAACTATTATACGCGGAGTGTTGATCCAGAATGAAGTGGATGGTTTGGTGAACGCGTTGACTGAAGAAAGAGAACGATATTGGATGACCCCTGACATGACTAAAACAGGAGCCGCGCCGGGCCATTGAGGTTCGCCACCTCTAGCGGACACACTTCTTCGATACCATATCTATTACATTTGTGATGCGATTTGGGTGCACCCCTTGATTTCGGAGTGTTGTTTCGCGGTGTTGGGGTGGCTGCTGGCTATGCCCAACATCAGTCCGGATCACGCAACTACTAGTATCCTAGTTGGTATCGCCTCATGTACTTTGTCATACTGATTATCCTATTCGCGACCACTACGTTTTGATTTGTACCTTGAGTATATGGATTGCCCTCTGGTGACTTCCGGTTTTGGGGAAACTACGGTCTTGTATATGCTTTTGGGAATATAAAATGTGTTAAGGGGGATTATGGTAACGCCCTAACGCTATTTTGATACTTTATATTACTGATAGGCATTATCTACTTAGTGTATATTACTACATAGTAGATAGTTTCACGGATCCTTAAGAGATGGAATATCCCGTAACGTCTCTTGAGTTATTGCACGCACGTTGACACTGGACAGGAGATGTCAAACCCCGTAAACATCTTTGACGCCGTTACACTCATATTTATTTACGATTGATTTAACTTTCATAAGGATATTTTAGTCCTGACTCGAGTGTTTTGTCTTTTCATTACGCTCGGGTCAGTCCTGAGTTTCAGATTCTTGAAGATCTATTCTAGAGGATGAAGACGAAGATTTGGTATACTATTACTATTATCACCCTTGCATCATGCTATCTGCTGCATTATTTTAATTGTTCTGTTGTATATGTATAACTCTGATAAATGGTGTATAAATAATTGTCTAAGTATAGTAAACAGCTTCATGAACTGTTTATTTGACTATTATAT
The DNA here is from genome assembly GCA_030765085.1 of Allium cepa. Taxonomy (NCBI): domain Eukaryota; kingdom Viridiplantae; phylum Streptophyta; class Magnoliopsida; order Asparagales; family Amaryllidaceae; genus Allium; species Allium cepa. The sequence goes on along the minus strand of CM060938.1, from coordinate 703,084,105 downwards.
TTTATCGTTCCGCTGCGAGATTCTGTGTTGTTTCATTTCCTTTATTTCTTTTCTTTTCTTTTCTTATTTACCCCAATAACCATCTGCCCTTTTGAATGGTTTAGAATCGGCATGTGTATTTGATCGTCGGTTTAAACTGTTCGAAAAGGCGGGTCGTTACAGTTGGTATCAGAGCTTTGGTTTAGCGATAACCTTAGCTCTGTGGGATCTGACTCTTTATAAATAGGGTAGTTATACCCTATGATGAGTCGCTGAGTGAATATATATATGAGAGAGCGTATTTGTTAGTGATATAAAATGTTTTATATTGTGTCGGTTGATTTGTTGAGTGGCCTATGGATTCTGGTCAATACGAGTAATTAACGTCATTGACAGGGATCTCTAAACACTTAAACAGAACAACTCGACATAGTATTGTTTTGAAATTGGGTAAATGAAATAATTTTGCCCTAATTATATTTTGTATATAAAGAATTTATTTCAAAATTTATTGTGACCAATCTAGCTTATTTGGTTGTTGGAAATGAAATATTGGCTATTAACATAAATTGGATATTGTAATTTAATAAATAAGATGAATTACAAGATGAACAATAATAAAACAACTTGTAGAATGTTTTAAGGAAAAAAAATCCTATAATATATTTTATAAAGGTGGCTTATAAATTTAAAATAGATTTAAATTAAGAAATATTGAATTTAAGACCCGGGATTTTGAAATGGTTTTCAAAGCTTTGAAGAAATATATATTAATATTAGTTGGAAATTGTTTATGGAAATATTTTGAAAGGATTTTAAGGGAAAGAATGAATTCAATACTCCTCTCTTATGTCGCTGGAAAATAATTTTGGTGATGACTGCGCAGCTCATCGACGTTTATTTTCGAGTCTCAAAGTGGGGGAGACTTCTAAGAAGCTTTGCTTTTCTTCGAAATTATTTTGGGCAAATGGGTTTTGGTTTAAACTCCAAAGGTATGATTTGATATATTTAAAAGGATATAAGTATATATGTTTATTTCAAATGATTTGAAAAGAACCGGGCATTTAAATTTCTAAGGTTAATTAATAATTTTCAAATTATTTGAATGAAATGTGAATAACCAAAATTTATAAAATAAGAGGATTAAGATATTGAGCTATTGTTTGGGAACTTTAAAGTTGAAAGGTAAAGAGGATTTAAACTAATTAAGTTTGTGAACATTCTAATTAAGTAAAATGAAATTCTATAAATTTGTATAATACCAAAATTGCACTCTGAAAACATATAACAAGACTTACCAAATGTTAAAAGTTAAAATGATGTATTGGATATGTAATGAGATGTTGTACAAATAAACAGAACCTGAAAGTAATTGAAGTATACAAGTAAGGAAAACTCAAAATGAATTAAAATGTATAAAAATAAAAATTTTGGTTGTGAAAAACTGTTATATACTAAAATATAGCATGAAATGATGAAAGGATAAATGGAACAAGTAAGTGAACTTAAGAAATGAATTGTATTATATCTTTGTAAATTGGTTATAGAAAATAAATATAAATTGCAAAGGGATTGTAAGATAATTGAATTTGTAACCTTTGAGATATCTGTAAACTAAGAGAAGTCATATATGAGAAGTTAGACTTTTATGGAATGACTATAAACTAAAGTGTTGATTAATAAAATGTTCCACAAATGAATTCGTTATTAACTGAAATTATGAAAATGAAATAAATGTAAACAAAGAAATTTCTTATAGCTAAGAATCAATTGGAAAATGAAATTGAATTTAATTAAATTACATAGAATGTTTAAAATGAACTTGAGTAAGTAAATTCTATGATATGATGTTTAAGAAAAGATAATGTTAAAGAACATGCTATGTAAAGAAATGAATATACTAATTGAATAATAGATTGTGAATAATTAATTGAAAAAAAAGAAGTCAATAAAATAATTTAGTATAGATAAATTGGATAGAAATCCATTGGAAGGTAATGCGTGAGATAGTACGTATATTATTTTATTTGCATAACGATTTGATCCAAATTCGAGCACAAAATTTCGAGATCATTTATATCGATCCAAGTTAGGATTTTTCACTCGATTTTTGACGGCGAGCCCTGGATATGGATTTTTAATTTGATTCTGGAATTCTCTATCATGGTATATGGCTATGCAAGGAGAGTAACAGTTTCCAATCAAGGAACCAAATCCGAGTCTGCACTAGAGAGTCGTGTGAACGATACTAGTTTGGAAGTGAAATTGTGTGATCGAATAAGCGATTAGAGTGATATTGCTCATGGATGATATATGTACGGCTTACGGACTTAATTAAAGTTAATATTGGAAATTTAAGATGCCAAATAAAAAAAATGATTCTTTTAAAATTTTATAACAGGATATACATATATATAAAAGAGATAAACCAAATGGAATGTAAAATTAATAACTTGGTTATGTTGGGTATGATTTGATTGTTATATGATTGTTGGTTGATTGTATATAATTCGTTAATTGAAAATTTAAAGCTATAAATCATTGAAATCAAATTGGAAGTTAAATGAATTTTAAATAGAAATTAATTGGATTCAAATTTGAAGTGAACTAATGTAAATATAAATTAGTGAATGTTAACTAATTGAATTGAGAATGAATGTTAGTAAAATCCAACGTTAATGAATCAACTGTGATCAAAAATTGAAACCCAAGTCAATAAATATTAATGAGAAGTGAATTTATGTTGATTGGTTTTAAATTTGTTGGATGATAGTTGGATGATAGTTGATTGATGGTTGCATTTGTTGTTGTTGCATTTGCTATGTTGGCACATGTAGTTATTATGTTGCTATATTGTGTATATTGATATTATTTTCATATATGCATATTTCTCATGGTTTGTTGAGTGTTTAGTAGGTGCGGATTTCGCTTGCTTCGCATTTGGAGCTCGCTTTCGCGCTATATTATTCGTTTATGCTCGCTAATAAAAAAAAATATAAGGTACATGTTTATTTTATCATTGGATTTGGTGATTTTTGATGAGCCACTTGGCTTTTGGATTTTCTTTTGTTGGTTTGGGGCCCGTAGAGGCGTTTTGTGGTTGTACCGATCGAGCCGCGCAAAGGAGACTCTGCCGAAATTTTCCGTAAAATCCGGGTGTTCGGAAAATTTCCAAGTTTTAAAATTTTTTATAACTTGTTTTGATAACTAACTTTTAAAATTAGAAAGCCATTTGGAATGACTTAGTAAAAGTGTAGTACTGACTTTGTAAATGGAATTTCATTGTTATAAGCTGGTAACATTAAATAAAATATATCAAATGTCGAATTTTTTTACTTAGTTTCTTTTCCCTCTTTTTCCTTTTCGGGGACGAAAAGTTTTGAGTGGGGGAGAGTGTAACGACCCGTAAATTTTCGATAATTAAAATAGCTAATTTAATAAGTTTTCGTGATTTAATGTTAGAAAAAAATTGTAATTCTTTTGAAATAATAATAACTGGAATGAATTGCAACAATAACTATCCAAGTAATGAAAAATAAAAGCTACTTAGTGAATGCCTTTGCAATCAATAGTTGAATAGGATAATAAATGTTGAATTCATTGGGTATAATAGAGTAATTGATTGATAAGTAAAATCTATTTAAAATCAAATATTGAATATTGAACAGGCAAATTGTTTAAATTAAACATTTAAAACTTATTGAATAATTGAATAATTGAATAACTGTAAAATGAAAATAGTGTTCTAAATTGTGAATTGGTTTTAAAGGTTGAATCTTATAAGTTCAATTTCAATATTTCAAAGGATAATGAATTATTGGATAAGCGAAATTGTTTAAATTTAATATTTGGAATTTATTGAATAATTTAATAATGGGAATTGAATAACCGTATAATGGAAATAGTTGTTCTATAATTTTAATTCGTTTCAAAAGTTAAATTTTTATAAGTTCGTTTTGAATATCTCAAAAGATAGTGATTTAAGAATAATCAAACTTGTTAAATTTAATATTACGAATGTTTGAATAATTAAATTTCGAATTTGATATGAATAATTTGATATTGAAATTTAATATATGAAAATAGAGTGAATATTTGAAATTTAATTTAATATGATCCAAATTGGTTTCCAAAGTGAATGTAAGTTATATTTGGATTTTAATAGAGTTAATAAGATTTTAAAATTGGAATTTATGAGATAAATTGAATAACGGGTTTAATATGATTAAAAATGATTTTTAAAATTTTATTTTATCATATTGGAGTTATAGTGATGTTATAGAAGTTTTAAAACTGAATTTAAAATTTATTTGTGAAAATTGAATATTTTAATATTTAATTAGCGACTGAAAAATAGCCAATTTTCGAACAGTCTCAGAATTGGACGAAACAAGTTCCATTGGATCCGTAATAGTTAGTTATTATCGGATTTCGATTTTCGTGGCAATCGGAGTTGTCATTTGACCGTGGCAGCTCGAAACGCGTCGAAATTGTTTTAATATTAATATGGCGAGTTAAAATAGTCATTTTTCAAATGGTCTCGGATTTCGATGAAACAAGTTTCATCGGATCCGTAATGTGATATTATTGTAAGATTTCAAATTTCGTGTCAATTGGATTTATCGTTTGTCCGGTGCAAGCTAAAACGCTTGGAAAATCGTTTAATCGGTTTAATTTTAAATCGATCGTTTAATTCCATATCTCGCACAGACGATCAAATTAGCTTCCGAAACCTGTTCCATTGTGTCCGGAACACGGGATAAACCCTAGGAACGCCAGTTATCGCACGAAATTCGGAGTTTGGAAAAGCCGGATAAATAATATTCATCGTTTCCTATAAATAGCCTTAATTCACAAAATAAAAAAAGAACAGAAAAAAGAAAACCTAGGGTTACAACGCAGCCGCTCTCCTACTGTTAATGGCCGATATTCAATCCTATTCTCCCTCAAATTTCTCCAAATCCATCGATTATTTCAAAAAGTTTTCAACTGTAAACTTGTAGAGAGCACTGAGTTCTTGATATCCAACGGCTATGATTTGATTTAGAGCGACGGAGTGGGAGTTAGGTGGCCGCGTACGTGCGTGGTTCGTGCTCGATTCAGGAGGAAGGGGGGAGGCCGAGCTTGATGCTCATCTAACCGATGGTAGGCGTGGTAATGGGTGGCGCAGTGGAGGTTGTTGATCGCCTTCAAAGCCAGCGATGTGGGTGCGGCCTTGAACCCTAATTTCGAATAATGGGTTCATGTTGCGTGCGTATTACTGGGAGATGGAAATTGCGTGAGGATGAGGGAAGGGGGGTCACAGCCCTGATGTGTTCAAAGATGATCCAATGGCCTAGGTTGAAATTTATAAAAGTAATGTTGTAAATTATTAAATTAAAATTCATGTAAACTTATAAATTTCATAACTTCTTCATACGAGGTCGAAAACGCACGAGACTTTTTGCGTTGGAATCATATTGACGAGCACTATGCAATGGAACTGGATTGGAATCGTTTGGAGCTAGAGAAAATTTTGAGTTAAATCGAACGTCGTTCGATTTGATTTAAAATCGTAAAAATCAAGGTGAGTGTTTTATAACGCTCACACCGTACTAAATATCTTTATGCTAGTTAAATTTGATATTATGAAGTGTTATGATTTTATTTGTCGTTGTTTGATAAAAATTTAATTGTCATATAGTTTGTCATTTGAATTAACCGTTGAGAAAAATTAAATTGACAGTTAAATTGAAATTAAATTTGAATGGCGATTAAATTACCTGACATTGATAACTATGAAACTGCCATGAATTGTATTGTTTATTGGATGATGTATTTTGATGGATGCTATTGGTTGATAATTGAATGTTTGGATGTTTATTTGCTTATATAGACGCTGTTATGCATACATATGATACTGTGATTTAATTTGAGTAATATATACCCATCCCTGACATTTAATTGAAATGAATAATTACTTGGCCATAGGATGGAAAATTATATACGGACACCGAATTGGCTAAATTAATAATTTTTAAAATCGTCGATTTGAAATTTATTTAAATGTTTGATTTAAAGGTTATAAATAGAAATCAATTTATAAGAATCGAATTTATTGAAAAATTGAGTTTTGGAATATTAAAATAAATCTTGGTTAAAAGAAATTGTTAAGTAATGTGATTCGAGACTTTGAAATTTAAAGTTGGGATTTGATTGAATTTCGAAAATTGATTTGTTTAAAGATTTAACCCTAATTCGAGCTTTGAATATTACTAAGTAATAGTGATATGAAAATGATATTTTGAAATCGAGCTTGAAATTGAATCATATTTGTAATTGGATTTAAACTTGAATATTATTGGAAATTTTGTTAAGTACTATAAATTGATATTTGGAAAAATCAAGCTCTAAATCGATATAAATTAAAATTGAATTAATCGAAAGTGAATATAAAATTGAATAAATTTGAAGTCAAAGTTGACGTTGAATTGAATTGAAATCGAAATTGAAATCGGTAGAATGAAAAGTGAAATCGTTTTGAATTGGGAAGTTAAAATTGAAATGGATTGGTTTTGAAGCTATTTTATTTTGTTTTCCAAATTACTCAATTATATAAACTATTTTTGAATACTTAAACTATTGTAATCTATTTTAAATCTACTTAACCCAATGTAAATTACTTTAAACTAATTTATCTATTTCAAATCCATTTTAAGATTTTAAGTATTTTTAACTATTTTAATTATTTAAAACTACTTTTAAACTACTTAAAACTATTTTCTAAAATTCTAAGCTGGTCAATAAAGTGGAATGTTTATATTTAAAATCTTGAATTTAAAATACGAATTGAGTTAAATGAAGTTGCAACCTAAATTGAAATTCGAAACGATTTTGAAATCGAAATGAGACATTGATGCGAAAATTGATTTTTGAAACGGAATCTGACATTTGATAGATACAGTGATATTTGAAATGGATTTGATTTTTGAAACGAATATGATATTTGGATATCAATTGTGAATCGATTTAAAATGTAAAAGAGCCAACGGTGTAATAATACGTAGTTATTAAAGAGTCCGGGATCGGATATGGACATACTCTCTGTCGATACCGAAAACCACTTTAATAACTATTATACGCGGAGTGTTGATCCAGAATGAAGTGGATGGTTTGGTGTACGCGTTGACTGAAGAAAGAGAACGATATTGGATGACCCCTGACATGACTAAAACAGGAGCCGCGCCGGGCCATTGAGGTTCGCCACCTCTAGCGGACACACTTCTTCGATACCATATCTATTACATTTGTGATGCGATTTGGGTGCACCCCTTGATTTCGGAGTGTTGTTTCGCGGTGTTGGGGTGGCTGCTGGCTATGCCCAACATCAGTCCGGATCACGCAACTACTAGTATCCTAGTTGGTATCGCCTCATGTACCTTGTCATACTGATTATCATATTCGCGACCACTACGTTTTGATTTGTACCTTGAGTATATGGATTGCCCTCTGGTGACTTCCGGTTTTGGGGAAACTACGGTCTTGTATATGCTTTTGGGAATATAAAATGTGTTAAGGGGGATTATGGTAACGCCTTAACGCTATTTTGATACTTTATATTACTGATAGGCATTATCTATTTAGCGTATATTACTACATAGTAGATAGTTTCACGGATCCTTAAGAGATGGAAAATCCCGTAACGTCTCTTGAGTTATTGCACGCACGTTGACACTGGACAGGAGATGTCAAACCCCGTAAACCTCTTTGACGCCTTTACACTCATATTTATTTACGATTGATTTAACTTTCATAAGGATATTTTAGTCCTGACTCGAGTGTTTTGTCTTTTCATTACGCTCGGGTCAGTCCTGAGTTTCAGATTCTTGAAGATCTATTCTGGAGGATGAAGACGAAGATTTGGTATACTATTACTATTATCACCCTTGCATCATGCTATCTGCTGCATTATTTTAATTGTTCTGTTGTATATGTATAACTCTGATAAATGGTGTATAAATAATTGTCTAAGTATAGTAAACAGCTTCATGAACTGTTTATTTAACTATTATATTTTATCGTTCCGCTGCGAGATTCTGTGTTGTTTCATTTCCTTTATTTCTTTTCTTTTCTTTTCTTATTTACCCCAATAACCATCTGCCCTTTTGAATGGTTTAGAATCGGCATGTGTATTTGATCGTCGGTTTAAACTGTTCAAAAAGACGGGTCGTTACACATATGATTACGGTAATGAAGTGAATGTTAAAATCAAAATTTGATGGTCTATATTTCTAATCAATAGTAAATAGGTCATGCTTAAAATATGTTTTACTCTCAACTTTATTGTCATTTTTCATGAGAATTAGCAAGTGTTTTACGGGGTGTGTTATAATTTGATGGCATGTATTGAGCTAATTAATAGCACAAATAGGTCATACTTATAATAAATACATCAATTAAACTCACTGTTGACTAAAAAAGGAGAACATAATTTCAAGTTATATTGATTTATGTGAACAAGAGAGTGGAGTTATCAACTAAATTGCTTTCAAACCATCATATTTTTATCCATTAGCTTTTGTTAGTTTTTACATTTTTTAGCTTAATACACTCTTCAATTTGATTGAATAGATATGTACAATCTAACAATTTTCTACGAATCAACCTTTATTCGCCACGTACTAAAATTGTACGGCGTGCATCTACGGTTAATTTAAATTTAAACTTGATCAGCTATTTTCTAATTCGATGGATATTTAGCTGGTTCGAACAAGTTTTTGACGTCACTGCCGGGGAGTTGATTTTATTTTAATTTCTACTTTTCGAATTATTTATTTTTTGATTTATTGTGTGTTTGTCTTGTGTGTTGAGTTGCATTTAAAAAAAAATAAAAAAAATTGTTTGTGTTATTTGTGTTAGCATTTTGTTTGTGTGCATCCCTTGTTTTGTAGTTCCATTTTCATTTGCATTTATATATTTTTTTAAATAGACACAATTTCATTTGAAAAAGGAAAAAGAAATTTTATTCCATTTCTTCTTCAATTACTCTTGCATTTGCATTTGCATTTTGCATCTACATTTTTCTTTTTTCTTTTTATTACATCTCCAAATTTAAAAAAACAACAAAAGTTTACACATTGCACTGCGCATCCTCTGCATTTACATTTGCTCTATGCACTGCCGCTTGAAGCCTCTGCCCACATTTCAACATTTGCATTCAACAAACTGCTACAATCATCTCAACATACCACCTCTATCACCATCTCCTGCCACATCCATCCTCACATTTCATTCCCACTACTGCATCATAGTTCAACTTTCATCACAACTAGTCAACTTCCTCACAAGCTTCCCTCTTCTATCAACTTGCCACATCCTCTAACCACAAGTGCCTTCATCCCATTCCACTGCAACACAAACATCAAGACTGCAGCATAACTGCCATGATCATATCACTTCAACCTCCCAGTACACTCGATTGCATACAACAACTTCCTTCAAAACTGCTATCACATATCACTGCACATACATCAACCCACACTACAACAACCATAACATAGACAACCATCTCTATCAACACTTTTAACAGCAACCCCTCATTCAACAATAGTCAGCAACATATCCACTTCACTTCACTGCACAGCTCCATTTTCCCATTAATGTCTGCCATATCTAGTTACCACACAACTCATCCGACCCAAGTCTCCCGCAACCACTACCTAAATCACTGCAACATCTCCCGCAACTTCATCCCGGTCAATTGCCACATAACAAAACATCTCCACAACTACAAATTTTTTTTTCCAAAACTGTCACAAATATATCACAGCAGCTAACAACACTACAACCATACGACTTCACTACAAAATTCAACTGCTTGCGACCATCTACCAGAGCACTTCTTCACTGCCACTTCCACTGTCATCAAGTCAGCTACAACAAAATTAAACCTACCTTCTCAACAAAATCTGCCTACCATACATCATTGCCACTTCCTCTACAAAGCCCCTTCATCACTCAGCATAACGGATACCGCTTTAAACACTTGACAAACATCACATTTTCATCTCTGCATTCCCAAATTCACCGAACTCCAATAACCATTAGGTCCACTACAACCTCGCAGCCTGACTTGCAGTCACATGTTGGAATAATTCCGCATTATGGGGCCACATATTTTAATATTTGAATGTATGGGCTATCTTGGGATTAAGTTTAATTACGTGATCTATTTGGAATAAATACAACAAGACTTAAGGGGTATATTCGTCATGTAAATTTATAATGTGTGGATACCAGAGTGACAATTTTAGTTTGTTGAAGGGCCGAACTGAAAAATGTCACACACTATATATATGAGTTTATGGTCTCCAAATTACACAAGTCTTATCATATTCTCTCCACCCTCTTCTAAAGAGAATTTTCAGATCTAAGCTTGTGTCAATTTGGAAGATCTAAAACCTAGTTGATCTTCTTTTTGCAAACACCAATGGATTCAGGTACGACTTCTGCTGAACTATTTAATTTCATATATTTGTTTCTCGATAGAATCAATATAGGTTGTATGTATTCAGATCTAGAATTTATTTATTTATTACAACAAGTGGTATCGGAGCCACCCATCATTGATTTTATTGAGAAATTCTTTGGTTTTAAGAACATATGAAATTAGGGTTCTTGGATTTATAATTTTCGGTTGATTCACCTGATCCGCTTATTTCGTTCTGATTTGTGAATGCTTCTATTATGGTGATTCAAAACATGTTAATAAACAGTATTATACATGGATCCATAGATTTAATGAAATATTGGATTCTGTTGATTTGACCAAAAGTTTCCTGAAATGATAGCAATTTGGTTTTAATTGAACCGTATCATTGGATTTATGATCTAAGAATTCATCTACATCTTTTATAATAATTATACCATGACATGTTTGTGGTTTTGTTTTCTCCTGCAAAAGCATAAATTATTATTTTATTTGGTTGTTTTTTTTTCTTAGAATAAAATAGCAACAGGCATTGTTGAAATATTGGCCAAGCTTTTACTATTCATTACTTTTGTACACTATGAATCAGCACATTAATTGATGCTGTCAGATTTGACATATTTTTTTTGTAATTTATTGTTTCTACTTAATATGTTTCACCTTCTATTTTGAATGGTAGCGGTTAAATAAAGTACGCAATAATCTGATACTAATTATTATTACAAGTATTATTCATTTATGTATTATTACAGTTTCCTTGATGTCAAATTTGACATTGATATTTATGGAAAAATTATAAATGAAGGAGTTAAAACAAATTCATATACTATTTGGCGTCTTTTGCAAATTGATTGTGAATATCCTACATTACAAGTGAACTAATTGAAATAATATGTCACCAAAGTGACCTCTCTTATTTTAGTTGCTCATGAAAAATGTTTGATATTTGTGTGTATTTATTTATGCAAATATTAGTCGGCCCAAAGGAAGGTTAATATCTGGCCAAATTAGATACACATATGTGATGATAAATATGTAACAATTATAAAGTTTTACAAGAAAATAATTAATCGGCCCAAAGGAAGATTATTATTTGACTTGAATTTATTGTTAATATTTGATGATTACAACAAGAATACCACTTACAGTTAATATTACTGTCCAAAGACTTGATATTAATGTTGTGCTAGGTATCTTGAGCAAAGACTTACCAATTATTTTAAATTTACTACAGTTGTTTTATAATGTAAGCATATTTGATTAATTTAAAATTACTGCTAATTTGACTACGGTATCTGCCAATCTGAACAACATTCCTATTCTGATTGGAACAAACTTTAAGGATTGGAAAGAGAACATATTGCTTGTTCTTGGCTGCATGGATCTTGACCTTGCACTTAGGATAGATGAACCCGCCCCTCTTACGGATGAAAGTTCTTCTGACATTATAAAAAACTTTGAGAGGTGGGACCGTTCAAACCGCATGAGTCTAATGATCATAAAGCGTGGCATTCCGGAGGCATTTAGGGGTGCGGTATCTGAAAAGATAACCAATGCTAAAGATTTCCTTGCTGAGATTGAAAAATGTTTTGCTAAAAAACGATAAGGCGGAAACAAGCAAGCTTTTTCAACGCTTGATTTCCATGAAGTATCAAAGCAAAGAAACGTAAGGCGCTTAAGCTTGAGCTTTCAGATGATTTGTTCGTGCATTTGGTATTAATCTCTCTTCCTTCACAATACAACCAGTTCAAGGTCAGTTATAACTGTCAAAAGGAGAAATGGACTCTTAATGAGCTCATTTCGTATTGTGTACAAGAAGAAGAGAGATTGAAGCATGATAAGGCTGAAAGTGCTCATTTAGCATACACCTCTAAGGGAAAAGACAAAAAAGAGAAAGAAGGATAAAGAAACTGCTAAGGGTCCGACTGAAAAGAAACAACAAAAGGAGACTGATGGTTGTTACTTTTGCAAAAAGGCTGGACATTTGAAGAAAGATTGTGCCAAATACCACGCATGGCGTGTTAAGAAAGGTACATCTTTTTCTTTGGTCTGTTCTGAAGTAAATTTAGCTACAGTACATGGAAACACTTGGTGGTTAGATTCTGGTGCTTCTACTCACATAAGTGTTTCTATGCAGGGTTGCCTAAGCTACCGAAATCCAACTGATGCTGAAAGTTACATCTATGTGGGTGATGGAAAATCGATAGAAGTGGAGGCTATTGGGCATTTTAAGTTGTTATTAAGAACTCAGTTTTATTTGGATTTATTTGATACTTTTGTTATACCGTTATTTAGATAGAATTTGGTTTCTGTTTCTAAGTTGGACAAATTTGGTTATTCTTGTTCATTTGGTAATGGTACTTTTAGTTTATCAATGAATTCAACTCTTATTGGAACTGGTTCTCTTAATGTTTATGATAACTTATATATGCTTGATGGTAATACCTCTTATAATGAAGCCTTGCATGTGAGTCACGTGGTACTAAAAGAAAAGCTAACATGGAAACTTCAGCCACATTGTGGCACAAGCGCTTAGGTCATATATCTAAAAATAGAATTCAAAGGCTCGTGTCAGATGGCATTTTAGAATCTGTTGATTTTTCAGACCTTGATGTCTGTGTAGAGTGTATCAAGGGAAAACAGATCAAACATAAGAAAATAGGTGCCAATAGAGCAACTGACGTCGTAGAATTAATACATACAGACATTTATGGGCCATTCCCTGAGGCATCATGGAATGGTCAACAATATTTTATAACATTCATAGACGACTACTCAAGATATAGCTACCTATATCATATTCATGATAAATCAGAATCCTTAGACATGTTCAAGAAATTTAAGGTAGAAGTTGAGAACCAACTCAACAAAAGGATTAAAACTGTCAGATCTGACCGTGGCGGTGAATATTATGGTAAATTTGACGGATCAGGTGAACAATGTCTAGGACCATTTGCCAAATTTTTAGAGGAATGTGGAATAGTCCCACAATACACTATGCCAGGTTCACCTAGCATGAATGGTGTTGCTGAGAGACGAAACCAGACTCTTAAAGACATGGTAAGGAGTATGATCAGTCATTCTACCTTATCAAAATCACTCCGGGGAGAGGCATTAAAGACAGCAGTTTATATCCTTAATAGAATACCCACTAAAGCAGCTACTAAAACACCTTATGAGCTCTGGACAGGCAAACAGCTTACTCTAAAGCATTTTCACATTTGGGGATGTCCAGCTGAGACAAGGCCATATAGGCCAAATGAAAGAAAATTGGACTCCAAAACAGTGAACAGCTACTTTATTGGTTATTCTGAGCGATCTAGGGGATATAAATTTTATGATCCCATACTGCGGAAAATATTTTAGACGGAAAATGCAACATTTTTTAAGGAGGAATCATGGTCTATGATTCCTACTACAGTTACTTCTTCGGACAATGTGCAGATTATTGTTCCTGTCATTGGTCAAGAAGTGAATCCAGAACCTCAACAAAACAATGTTGAAGAAAATCCTCTTCAAGTTGAAATTATTGTTCCACAAGAACAAATTAAACAACCTCAAAATGAATTACCATTAAGAAGATCCACTAGGGAAAGAAGAAATTCTATTCCGGATGATCATGTTGTATTTCTTCAAAAGTTAGAGGATAATAATGGATTGATGGAAGATGATCCTATCAACTTTCACCAAGCCATGCAAGATATTAATTCTCAAAAGTGTATTGAAGCTATGAATGAAGAGTATAAATCAATCCAAGACAATAAAGTTTGGGATCTTGTCCCTTTACCTGAAGGTAAGAAGCCCATTGGTTGTAAATGGATATTTAAAACCAAGAGGGATGCAAAAGGTAAAGTGGAAAGATATAAGGCTTGTCTTGTAGCAAAAGGTTTTACTCAAAAGGAAGGCATTGATTTCAAAGAGACTTTCTCTCCGGTTTCATCGAAAGACTCTTTTAGAATAATTTTGTCACTTGTCGCACATTTTGACCTTGAGTTGCATCAAATGGATGTTAAGACTGCATTTCTCAATGGAGACATTGAGGAAACAATTTATATGGTGCAACCGGAAAACTTTGTGGTCGAAGATCCAAAGAATATGGTTTGCAAACTAAAGAAATCCATTTATGGACTCAAACAAGCTTCTCGTAAATGGTAGCACAAATTTCATAATGTAATTACCTCTTTTGGTTTTGAGGCAAACACCATTGATAACTGTGTGTATCACAAGTTTAATGGGAGTAAATTTATATTTTTAATTTTATATGTTGATGATATATTACTTTCCAGCAATGATTTAAATATGTTGCACGAAACTAAGAGATTTCTTTCAAACAATTTTGAAATGAAAGATCTTAGTGATGCCTCTTTTGTATTAGGGATCCAAAAACATCATGATCGTTCACGAGGCATTCTTGGATTGTCACAAAAGAACTATATAGAAAAGGTGCTTAAGAGATTTGGCATGCAAGATTGTAAACCAGGTGATACCCCTGTTGCTAAAGGAGATAAGTTTTGTCTCAAATAGTGCCCTAATAACATCCTTGAAGTTAATGAAATACAGAAGATCCCTTATGCATCTGCTATAGGGAGTCTAATGTATGCTCAAGTATGTACACGTCCGGATATTGCGTGCATTGTAGGAGTGTTAGGCAGGTATCTTAGTAACCCTGGAATGGATCATTGGAAAGCAGCAAAAAGGGTCATGAGGTATCTTCAAAGAACAAAGGACTATATGCTTACATATAGAAGATCAGATTAGTTGAAAATCATTGGGTATTCTGATTCTGACTTTGTTGGATGTCCGGATAGCAAAAAATCCACTTTAGGATGCATATTTATGTTAAGTGGTGGGGCTATATCATGGAAGAGCATTAAGCAAACGCTTATAGCTTCTTCCACTATGGAAGCAGAGTTTGTGGCTTGCTATGAGGCATCTAATCATGGAAAATAGCTGCGAAATTTTGTCATTGGGCTGCGCACTATAGATAATATTGAAAGACCACTAAAGTTTTTTTGTGACAATAGATCAGCAGTATTATATTCTAATAACAATAGAAGCTCAAGTAACTCAAATTACATTGACATCAAGTTTCTAGTTGTGAAGGAAAGAGTGCAAAATGGGTTAATATCCATAGAGCATATTGGGAAAAATTCCATGTTAGCGGATCCACTTACAAAAGCATTACCACCCAAGGTCTTTCATAAGCATGTTGCTAAAATGGGTGTATCTTTTATGTAAGAATATTTTGGTTTAGGGGGAGTTTGTACTAAGTCATTTCTTTTGTGACATTGCTCTATATTTTGATTATGGATATGCTTTAGTTTTTCTGATCAGAAATAAAGTTTTAATTGCACTCAAATTATTTATATATGTTTAGATTTTGATCTCATTAAAGTAAAGTAGAACCAGTTGGAAATAGACATGTAAAGATCACATTTCATGTAATTTCCATGCTACACATACATGATTGGTTTATGTCATTTGATTATATTAATATAAGTGACCATTGATGGGTTTAGTTACACTAACGATAATGAAAACCGCTTTGATCCTATGTTAACACAATCAATGGACGAGATTTTATGGATATACAATATTGTCAAGATAGCTATTTGAGAGCTCATAAAGTTAAATACATTCTATAAGGTTGCATATGTGGCCTAGGGGGAGATTGTTGGAATAATTCAGCATTATGGGGCCACATATTTTAATATTTGAATGTATGGGCTATCTTGGGATTAAGTTTAATTATGTGATCTATTTGGAATAAATACAACAAGTCTTAAGGGGTATATTCGTCATGTAAATTTATAATGTGTGGATACCAGAGTGACAATTTTAGTTTGTTGAAGGGCCGAACTGAAAAATGTCACACACTATATATATGGGGTTATGGTCCCCAAATTACACAAGTCTTATCATATTCTCTCCACCCTCTTCTAAAGAGAATTTTCAGATCTAAGCTTGTGTCAATTTGGAAGATCTAAAACCTAGTTGATGTTCTTTTTGCAAACATCCATGGATTCAGGTACGACTTCTGCTGAACTATTTAATTTCATATATTTGTTTCTCGATAGAATCAATATCGGTTGTATGTATTCAGATCTAGAATTTATTTATTTATTACAACATCACATACAATCTGCAACAACAAATAACAAGACAACCCGAACTTTGGCATATTCGTCAATGCGACATTTCAACCTCTACTACAATTCCTGCTTCAGCATCACGCGACCAATCGCTAACCACACAACCCATTGCCCAGCCTCAACCAAGCCACTACAGATTAAACCAAACCATCAATGTGTTTCCACAATACTTGGTGCACCTCCACCCCACCAAACACCTTACTGCTACAATCAGTGTTGTTCCACTGTCCTACCCCGACCATCAATCCACAGCACGGCATCACTCCAACACAAATCCAAACCCCCAATAATCGAAAAAAAAGCCTCACCGTTTGTTCAATCTCTCCTCCGACCATCATCACCTGTGGCTGCCTCGAATCACTGCCGCTGCCTGCTTCAATTGCCGAAACCCGCAACCCCAAATCCAATTTGAAACCAATAGACAAATCGACCAACTCGCGACCAATCACTGAATAACCGAGCCTCCAACTTCAAATCATGACCCACACCTTCAATCCAACCAGCTACCAAATAGAATTGATCAAATCCCAAAACGACGTCGAACACATGCAAATTCTTTCTCCTTTGATTTTGCAATTTACATTTAAGAAAAAGCTTTTGTGATTGCCTCATCTGATTTCATTTGGTTCTTTATTTGGTTTGGTTTAAGAAGAGAGTTGAGGTGTGGGCCTTGAAATGGGCCGGTTGGATTTTCATTGGTTTTTCCCCGCTTACTTCATTTGTTTAGTTTCTATTTCCTTTTTTTTAAACTCCATCTTTAAAAAAAATCAATTTGTTTGTTTTCATTTGTTTTGTTTACACTTGCTTGTTTGCGTTGTTATTTTTTATTCTTCCTTTTGTTTAAAAAAAGCAAAAAACTTTGCAAATAGTTACAAAAAAATATTTACTTTCGCTTTTGTTTGGATATGTAACAACCCAGAATTTTTGACAGCATATTTTAATAAATATTTAATCTAATTTAAATTAAATACAAGCTCCTTAAGTTATAAACTGATGAGATCTTAATTACTTACCAGTTATATATGTGACTGTAAAGAAATTTTGGATTTGAAAATTTAAAATGGAATCTTTTAAAATTGTTTATAACAAAATCTCTCTTATTCAATAAAATCAAAAACTCTATATTTTTATTCTTTGATAATATACGTACGAATATAATTGTAGTTTTAAATGATAATGCTTAAAAATAAACAATCATATGAATACTAAACATGGAAATCTCAAATATAAAGTATAAAACAATATAAATGGTTATAAACATAAACATACAAAACAAGTATAAAACATAATTATAAATTATAAGATGTAACTAAAGATATAAATATACAAATATAAATTATAACTTGAAATATAAAAATGCAAGTATATGTTATGAATCAAAGTTTGATAATTAAACCACAAATAGGATAAATTTAGAAATCATAACCATAATAATCATACATGAACAATATAAATAAAATAGAATTAATATACTAACAATGACTATGTTAAGTTTACTCAATATACATAGGGTAAGTTAGCCTAAAACATTAACCTATGAAACCCATTTATACAATACATAATTTTTAATAAAGATTATATCAAGTTGCTGTAGAAACAAATGTGCAAAGGAGTCAAGTATACAAATTAAATATAAAATATCTTTGTACAAACATAAACAAATATAAGAAATCAATACATAAGCTTATAGGGATCAAGCATAACCTGTAACATACATATGTACAAAAAAATGTTCAAAATGTCATTGTCCAGTAAAAAAAATTAAACATATATGCTGCTGTAAGTTTATGTGTATAAGAAAACAAAGATTTTCACTTCAATAAAATAAAACAAATCTGTGTCTTGTACAAAAATAAACAAGAATCTGAAGCCATTAATTACATGTTATCGTAAATGAAAGCATAAGCATTAAATTAGCGCAACATCTTGTTCAAGCAAGTACTACAGCAAAATCCCTGTCATAATTTCCTTCTGCAGTGTATTATACTTAGCCAATTAAAAAAACCATGGCAATACAAATAAAAAATGTCTAGATACAACCTATACTGTTCAGTTACTTCTATATATATCCATCATATTTTTATGTTCGTTAATAAAAACTTAACAAAAAACTAAAAGCAAACCTGAGAAACAAAGAAGGAAGGAAAATAAACATTGTTGCTTTGCAAACTTAAATAGAATTCAAAACAGAAAAAACTAAAGAAAAGCTTCAGGAAAATTTCTTCTGCAGTTTCTTCAACATATCACCTTCTGTTCAAAGTTTACGTGGTGAGTAAACAAACTTTTAATTAAAATTTTAAGTTCATGTGTGTGTAGTATATGTTGATGATAATATGATGACCTATATATCTGGTTTCAATTCTGTGTTCATCTGGAAACTGAAAACTACCCTCTGTTAAATCATGTTTTTTTGTGAGTAAACTTACTATTTTCAATTTAAACTTGTATATTTAACTTACAAAAGATATGTGCTTTGATGTCTGCTTTAAACAAGTTGTCATGAGTACTTCATGTTGCTCTGGTAGTTTATGTAGCCGTTCTTCAGAATTTTGAGTATCTGAACAAAGTAAGGCAGAGAAAATTGTAAATACTTCTTCATATAAATGTTTAAAAATTCGGTATAGATGCAAATTTAAGTTGTTTATCTTAAGTCAAAGGCCTACAACCTTGTTTGAAGTTTAACAGTATTTTATAAATACTGTTTATTCAAGTTACAGGTAAAAGAAATTAAAGGTCAAAATTCGAAAGTTCTAATTTGTGAATTCAATAACATAATTTGTTTTCATACTCAAAGTTAGGATTTTTAACATAAAAATTATGATTTTTAAGCAAAGATAATCGGAGCGGTTTTAAAAGGAAGCCGAAATGGATTTTTGTCAATTTTGAATGATTGGGTTAATTTTAATTGTTGTAATTTGATATGAAGCAAGCTTGTAGACAATTTAACACAAGAAAAATACCAAAATCGAATGCATAAATTTTGAGGGCGAGTTAAACATAGGGTTTTGTTCTTATGTTTCCTGTGTTCTGTAAATTGTCATTTGCGACACCCAAAGTTGATCGAGTGCGATGTGCGTTAAGGTGGAGGTTGAGGAGGGTCTGGACATGGTGTAGACGAAGTGGTTTCGCCTCCGGTGGTCATGGATGGTGGGGCGGAGCATTTTTCTCAGTGTCGTTCGAACTTTGGTTCGAACATCAGGCCATATTTCGATTTGATTATCTTCGAAGGAAATTGAGTTTTAATTTATGTAATCGAGACGATTTATGGTTTGCTGGCGGTAGCGCAAGTCGCCGGAGGCGAAGCGAACCACCATGCATGTGCACGGTGGCGTGGGGATGTCTGTTGATATGTTGGGATTGATGTGTGCTCGTAATCGAGATATTTGGATGTTTGCTTCGGGATTGACACCGGGTCGCATGCGTGAGATTTGCACTGCAGTTTCGTTTTTAACTTAAGCTAAAAAAAGAAATGAGAGGAAGAAAAGAAACAGGAGAAAGAAGAAGAGGGTAGAGTAGAGAGAGAGCTTGGGAGAAACAAGGGAGGACGCAGGTTTGTCACGAGGAAACATGGGGTTTGCCTCGGGTCTTTGGTCTTGCCTGATTACTTTATGTATTTTGTATAATTAAGTTAATAAAGTGATTAGTTAATATTTGATTTAAAGGTTTAATAAGAAAGTCTGCAAAGATAGTTAATTAATATAAGGAAATTATGAATGTAAATTAATTTAGACATGAAATTAAATTAATAACTTTTAATTAAATTTGTAATTAGGAATTAATCTTGGGTTTTATCAGTTTAACTTAAGAAAGTTTAAATTAATTACTTAAGGTTAATTAATAAATAAATGGTAATCAACTTAAGTGATTAATTAAGGATTATATAGTTAATAAAATTGATAATAAATGATTAATTAAATAATTTATGATAATTAAATAAGTAATTAAATCTTATTAACTAATAATTAAGTTATTAATTAATGATTAAGAATCAATCAATTATACCGGTAATTAAGTAATAATTAATAAATAAAGTTAACTAATTAAATAATTAATTAAAGATTAGATGATAAATAAAGTGATAATTAATGATTAACTAAGTAATTAATTGATCATTAATAAGTAAATTAATCCGTAATTAATTAAGCAAAATAAAGTAGTTTATTCTTAAGCAATTAATTAAGTAAACCAAACTATGTTGGAATGAATTGGTAATTCTGTTTGATTTACTCTGATATTTGTTGATGATATTTCTGTGATATGTTGTGATATATTCTGGATATATCTATGATAACTGTATATGATTTGTCTGTGGTATATGTTATGTAAATTCTAATATTAAATTGAACTGTTAAGTTAAATAGACAACTTGGCCCTTAAAATGGCGTTTGGATTCTGATGAGACCGGGTTCGGAAGAATCAATTTTGATTCTCCGAAAACCACATCGATCCAAATTAAACGATAGGTCGTGACTTATCAAATGGTGATCGAGATGGTGTTTCGAAATGCAAGGGTTATCGTCGTTAACTCTGAGGGTGATTCCAAAATAAGTGTAACGAGATAATGCCTTCGGTTTCGTTCGAACCCGGAACGAACTTGTATGGACTGAATGCTTTCAGCACATCGTCAGGCGGACGATGAGCATTCTAAGAATAATGTTAAATAAAGGTAATCGCAGCCTCAAGCCTCATCAACCGAGAATGGCTGAAACAGGGGAGATGCAACAAGGTTAGGTGGGTCATGCCCAAGCAGGACGAGGTATACCCCTATCTAGATGTCCCTTTATATTTCGGCTGTGTGAGCAGTTGTTGGCCACAACTGCGGGGTTATCTTGTTCGGGACTGTTCAGTAAGGAATGGTTCCGGCCTTGTGTTGTAGACGGTCGGGAGTGATCCTCGGTACGGTGATCTAGGCCCCGTACTGTGACGGGCGGTACCCCAGTAGCCCTGCCATTGTTGGAAACCCATTTTCCCTACGAGACCCTACGGTTTTGATTTGTATTACCCACTTTCGTGGCTAGT
Organism: Allium cepa; assembly: GCA_030765085.1. Taxonomy (NCBI): domain Eukaryota; kingdom Viridiplantae; phylum Streptophyta; class Magnoliopsida; order Asparagales; family Amaryllidaceae; genus Allium; species Allium cepa. The sequence goes on along the minus strand of CM060938.1, from coordinate 703,062,487 downwards.
AGATGGAATTTAATAGATGTAACAATTTCGGCTGTTTTCTATTTACTCGAAAACCCTAGACACTATTATAATATCACTGATTTTCCTATAAAATGTTTTGGTTAGCGTAAGGTAAAAACTTACCGTATTTATTTGTGGGAAGTCTTACATGATACCTTTATTTCAAATTATTTTCAAAGTTAAGCAATTTTAACCCATTTACTCACACTAGACCCATGTTTGACCCGGAGTTTATATTTTGATTTTTTCATAAACTCTTGGGTATTCAAATTTTTATGGGTAGCCAAGTGATAGGTATTGGAAGTGTTGATATTCTGGAGAAGCTTTTGAGAAGAAACCAGACGTATGTATCTATATATATGTAGTTCCGTGTGTAGTTGATCGATGCTGTATTTTGGATGTATGTATGGACATATATGTATATGACAGTCCTGTTATATGATATTGTATAACTCTGATGTATGTATAACTATGTAATAGTTATGTGATGTATTATATTTTGTTCCTTTCCGATGTGAGATTCTAATGTTGTTATTCTTTCTTTCTATTCTTTTCTATTTCTATCCCTTTCTTTCTTATTGATGATACGTCTTTCTGGGGTTAGGAAGGTGAGTCATCACAGTTGGTATCAGAGCATTAGTTCGAGCGAGTACCTAGGCTCTTGTGTTATATTTATCTTGAGAGTGCGTATTTGTATTTTCATATAATTATATATTTCTATCTAAATTTGTTGAGTTACCTGTTCAGGTGACCGACATGAGTTCCGAAAGAAGAGGTAGAGTTAGGGCCAGTACTTCAACAGATGATGGACGGAGTCAAAATGCTAGTGAGGCTGTCAATCCAGTACCACCTCAAGTTAGTTTTGCAGCTTTATGCAAAGATTTCAAAAATCTCGGAGGCCAACCATTCAAAGGTTCAGAGTCAATAATTGAAGTTCAAGCCTGGCTACGCTCTTGTGAGCGCATTTTCAAGAGCATGCAATTGTCTGATGAGCGTAAGAGGCAAATGGCATCGTGGAAATTGCAAGGTGGTGCAGCAGCATGGTGGGATTCAACAATTGCAAATATTTCTGAGGATGACATTTCATGGGACAGATTTAAGGAGTTGTTTGAAGAGGAGTTTATGCCAACGGCAGGGAGAACCCAATTGTATCAGGATTTTCTGTATTTGAAGCAGGGTAATATGTCTATTTCGGAGTATGAAACAAGATTCAACGAACTCTCTTGTTATGGACCTGGACTCATCGATACTCCTCTTAAAAAGAATGAGAAATTTGTGCAAGGATTAAGGCCTGAATTCCATTTAAAATTGACGGTGCTTTTGAAGGGATCTTTTGTTGATTTGATTGATATGGCATTGAGATATGAAAGTTTGATGGGTAAGAAATCTGTGGCTCCAGTTGCAGCTTCAGGTGGGAATTTCACTAATTCGAATAAGAGAAAGTTCGATCCCAAATGGAGAAAGCCGAATAAGAAGAAACCTGGTAATAACAACAGATCTCGCAAATGCTACATTTGTCAACAGGAAGGACATTTGGCAAATAAATGTCCTAGAAAAGGATTCCAGCAACAACAGCAACCGCATCAGAGTGGCCCAGGATCAGCTGTGGTACAGAGATCATTGTGCTTTAATTGTCATCAGCCAGGGCACATGATCAAGAATTGTCCACTTCTGCAGAGGGCACCTTCGAATAAAGTTTTCGCTTTGGAAGCCGGACCGTCTTCTTCTTCGAAGGGCAAAGGAGTTTTAAAAGGTACTTTACTTTTAGATGGAAAATATATTAAAGTTTTGTTTGATTCGGGTGCTTCCTTGAGATTTATTTCTCTGGACTCTGTTGAAAAGTTCTCTCTTACCCCTAGTTCTGTTGACAGTCCTATCTTGGTATCTAATCCTATAGGAGGGGTAACCAAATTAGACACTATCTGTAAGGACTTGATGATCTCTTATCTATCCCATAGTTTTTCTTGTGACCCATATGTGTTGAATTTTAAGGGATTTGATCTTATTTTGGGAATGGATTGGCTGGATAAAGTATAAAGCCGTTTTAAATTGTGATGAAAGAACGGTTTCGTTGGAAACTGATCTGGGTAGAATTGCCAAAGTGTCGTGTGATAATTCTGGAATTCACTTGAGCAGTCTTTTGCATGGAATTGAGACTTCTGAAGAGAAGATTGAAGACATCGATGTGGTACAAGATTTTTCCGATGTATTTGAAGAAGTTAAGTGTCTGCCACCACATCGAGAAATAGAACTCCGTATTGATTTGATTCCAGGAGAAGTGCCGGTGATTCAGCCCAGTAAGAGAATGGCTCCTAGGGAAAGAGAAGAGTTGATTAAGCAGACTCAAGATCTTTTAGAAAAGGGGTTGACAAGACCCAGTTTTTCTTGTTGGGGCTCTGCGGCAGTGTTTGTAACCAAATCGGATGGATCATTGAGGTTCTATGTGGATTATAGAGAATTGAACAAAGCGACTATCCGTAATAAATATCCTCTTCCTCGCATCGATGATCTTTTTGACCAGTTGCATGGTGCTTCTATCTTTTCTCAATTGGATCTAGCTTCAGGTTTCCATCAGTTGAGGGTAGCTGAAGACAGTATTCCCTTGACTGCATTTAGGGGAATGAATTGTTTCTATGAGTGGTTGGTTATGCCTTTCGGGTTAACCAACGCTCCTGCCTACTTCGTTGACCTCATGAACCGAGTCTTTAGGGATGTGTTGAATAAGTTTGTGCTGGTATTCATTGATGATATCTTGGTCTACTCCAAATCCGAAGAAGAGCACAGGGAGCATTTGGGGATTGTATTGGAGACTCTGAGAAAGCATGTGCTGAAGGCGAAGTTCTCGAAGTGCCATTTCTGGAAATCGAAAGTTAAATTTTTAGGGCACATTGTTTCTGGTGGAGGTATTTCTGTAGACCCAGCGAAACTTGAAACTATTATGGAATGGAAATAGCCGGAGACACCGACGGAAGTTCGCAATTTTTGGGATTGGCTGGCTATTACAGGAAATTTATCAGGGATTATTCCAAGATTTCTTCACATCTGACTATGCTGACTAGAAAAGGAGCTAAATTCAAATGGACACCCCAGTGTGAAGAAGCTTTCCAGGAATTGAAGACGAGGCTAACTAGTGCACCAGTGCTTGCTATTCTGGATGGGAAGAGAAAATTCGAGGTTTACACTGATGCTTGTATGGTGGGTTTGGGAGCATTTCTGATGCAGAACGGAAGGGTGATTGCGTATGCTAGTCGGCAATTGAAGCCACACGAGAAGAACTACGCTACGCACGATCTTGAACTGCTAGCCATTGTTTTTGCTTTGAAAATTTGGAGACATTATCTTTTGGGAGATAAATTCGAATTGTTCATGGATCATAAACCATTGAAATATCTATTCTCTCAAAAAGATCTTAATCTGAGACAGCAGCGGTGGGTAGAATTTTTTGCATCCTATGATTTGGATATTCTATACACTTAGGGAAAAGCGAATGTCGTAGCTGATGCTCTCAGCAGGAACGCAGTTCTATCTCTTCTGGAAGTGGTTCCATCTCTTATTTAAAGGATCTCAAGCAAGCAAGAATCTGATAAGATGTTGAGGAGGATCATTAAAAGAGTCAGGAAGGGTTAGTGTTCTAGTTTTGAAATTGATGGCCAAGGAATATTAAGGATTAACGGGAGAATCTGTGTTCCGAATGATAGGGATCTAAGGCAGGAAGTGTTGTTTGAAAGTTACCGCTCCAAATTGAATATTCATCCGGGAATTTCAAAGATGTACAAGGGCATGAGGAGAGTTTTCTGTTGGCCGAATATGAAGAAGGATGTTGCTAGATTTGTGAACAGTTGTTCCATCTGCCAACAAGTTAAAGGTGATCAACAGAAATCTACCGGATTATTGCAGCCTTTGGAAATTCCGAATTGGAAATGGGAGATGATCTCGCTGGATTTTATCGACGAATTGCCCAGAACTAGGAAAGGAAATGATGGTATATGGGTTATTGTAGATCGTTTAACTAAGAGTGCCCATTTTATACCAGTTAAGGCAACTCGTACTGCGGTTTCTCTGGCAGAAATTTTCTTGAAGGAGATAGTTAGATTGCATGGTGTTCCAGTCAGTATAGTAAGTGACCGTGATCCTATTTTCACTACAAATTCTGGGAAGCTCAGCAATCAGCAATGGGAACAAATTTGAGATTGAGTACAGCCTATCATCCTCAAACGGATGGACAGACGGAGCTTAATCGTATTCTTGAGGATATGCTGCGGGTTTGTGTTTTAGATTTTGGAGGATCATGGGAAGACCATCTTCATTTAGTGGAATTCTCTTATAATAACAGTTATCATGCAATTATTAAGATAGCTCCCTATGAAGCTTTATACGGAAGACCGTGTAGATCCCCATCTTGTTGGATTGAATCGAAGGATCGTCTTGTGCTCGGACCCGATCTTATTCGAGAAGATTCTGCGAAGGTTGAGCTTATCAAGAAAAGGATGAAAGCTGCTCAAGATCGTCAGAAGAAATATGCTGATAGAAGACGAAGACTATTGGAATTTGAGATCGGCGACTTGGTTTTTGTTAAAGTTTCCGCAATTAAAGGTGCTATAAGATTCGGAAAGACGGGAAAACTTGCTCCGAGATACATTGGACCATTCCGAGTGTTGGAAAGAATTGGAGCTGTAGCATACAAGATTGAATTGCCAAAGCGGATGTCTGGGATTCATAATGTGTTTCATGTATCGCATTTGAGGAAATTTGTTCATGATCCATCATTGGTTGTAGAACCTGTAGTTCAAGAAGATTTGGAAGTTGAACCCAATTTAACTGTGGTCAGAAATCCAGTTCGGATTATGGATCGAGACGAGAAGCAACTCAGGAACAAAGTGGTGAAACTCATCAAGGTGCAGTGGAGTGAGGATCCCAGAGATTGTACCTGGGAAACTCTCGATAGCTTTAGGAAAACTTATCTGGATTTATGTTCGGATAACTAGTGATGTTTGTTAGAATAGACTGTTTGATTGTTGTTATTGTATGGTTGATATGTATGTTTGGATCGTTAATATAAGAGCTTTTGAATAAACTGTTGTTTTAAATTTCGGGGATGAAATTCTTTAAAGGGGGGAGGAATGTAACAACCCGGAATTTTTGACAGCATATTTTAATAAATATTTAATCTAATTTAAATTAAATACAAGCTCCTCAAGTTATAAACTGATGAGATCTTAATTTTTTACCAGTTATATATGTGACTGTAAAGAAATTTTGGATTTGAAAATTTAAAATGGAATCTTTTAAAATTGTTTATAACAAAATCTCTCTAATTTAATAAAATCAAAGACTCTATAATTTTATTCTTTGATAATATACGTATGAATATAATTGTAGTTTTAAATGATAATGCTTAAAAATAAACAATCATATGAATACTAAACATGGAAATCTAAAATATAAAGTATAAAACAATATAAATGGTCATAAACATAAACATACAAAACAAGTATAAAACATAATTATAAATTATAAGATGTAACTAAAGATATAAATATACAAATATAAATTATAACTTGAAATATAAAAATGCAAGTATATGTTATGAATCAATGTTTGATAATTAAACCACAAATAGGATAAATTTAGAAATCATAACCATAATAATCATACATGAACAATATAAATAAAATAAAATTAATATACTAATAATGACTATGTTAAGTTTACTCAATATACATAGGGTAAGTTAGCCTAAAACATTAACCTGTGAAACCCATTTATACAATACATAATTTTTAATAAAGATTATATCAAGTTGGTGTAGAAACAAATGTGCAAAGAGTCAAGTATACAAATTAAATATAAAATATCTTTGTACAAACATAAACAAATATAATAAATCAATACATAAGCTTATAGGGATCAAGCATAACCTGTAACACACATATGTGCAACAAAATGTTCAAAATGTCTTTGTCCAGTAAAATAAAATAAACATATATGCTGCTGTAAGTTTATGTGCATAAGAAAACAAAGATTTTCACTTCAATAAAATTAAACAAATATGTGTATTGTACAAAAATAAACAAGAATCTGAAGCCATTAATTACATGTTATCATAAATGAAAGCATAAGCATTAAATTAGCACAACATCTTGTTCAAGCAAGTACTACAGCCGAAATCCCTGTGATAATTTCCTTCTACAGTGTATTATACTTAGCCAATTAAAAAAAAACATGGCAATACAAATAAAAACTGTCTAGATACAACCTATACTGTTCAGTTACTTCTATATATATATCCATCATATTTTTATGTTTGTTAATAAAAACTTAACAAAAAACTAAAAGCAAACCTGAGAAACAAAGAAGGAAGGAAAATAAACATTGTTGCTTTGCAAACTTAAATAGAATTCAAAATAGAAAAAACTAAAGAAAAGCTTCAGGAAAATTTCTTCTGCAGTTTCTTCAACATATCACCTTCTATTCAAAGTTTACCTGGTGAGTAAACAAACTTTTAATTAAGTTTTAAGTTCATGTGTGTTTAGTATATGTTGATGATAATATGATGACCTATATATCTGGTTTAAATTCTGTGTTCATCTGGAAACTGAAAACTACCCTCTGTTAAATCATGTTTTTTTGTGAGTAAACTTACTATTTTCAATTTAAACTTGTATATTTAACTTACAAAAGATATGTGCTTTGATGTCTGCTTTAAACAAGTAGTCCTGAGTACTTCCTGTTGCTCTGGTAGTTTATGTAGCTGTTCTTCAGAATTTCGAGTATCTGAACAAAGTAAGGCAGAGAAAATTGTAAATACTTCTTCATATAAATGTTTAAAAATTCGGTATTATTGCAAATTTAAGTTGTTTATCTCAAATCAAAGGCCTGCAACCTTGTTTGAAGTTTAACAGTATTTTATAAATACTGTTTATTCAAGTTACAGGTAAAAGGAATTAAAGGTCAAAATTCGAAAGTTCTAATTTGTGAATTTGATAACATAATTTGATTTCATACTCAAAGTTAGGATTTTTAACATAAAAATTATCATTTTTAAGCAAAGATAATCAAAGCGGTTTTAAAAGGAAGCCGGAATGGATTTTTGTCAATTTTGAATGATTGGGTTGATTTTAATTGTTGTAATTTGATATGAAGCAAGCGTGTAGACAATTTAACATAAGAAAAATACCACAAAAATTCGAATGCATAAATTTTGAGGGCGAGTTAAACATAGGGTTTTGTTCTTATGTTTCCTATGTTCTGTAAATTGCCATTTGCGACACCCTAAGTTGATCGAGTGCGACGTGCGTCATGGTGGAGGTTGAGCAGGGTCTGGACGTGGTGTAGGCGAAGTGGTTTCGCCTCCGGTGGTCATGCATGGTGGGGCGGAGCATTTTCCTCAGTGTCGTTAGAACTTTGGTTCGAGCATCAGGCCATATTTCGATTTGATCACCTTCGAAGGAAATTGAGTTTTAATTTTTGTAATCGAGATTATTTATGGTTTGCTGGCGGTAGCGCAAGTCGCCGGAGGCGAGGCAAACCACCGTGCACGTGCACGGTGGCGTGGGGATGTCTGTTGATATGTTGGGATTGACGTGTGCTCGTAGTCGAGATATTTCGATGTTCGCTTCGGGATTGACACTGGGTCGCATGCTTGAGATTTGCACTGCAGTTTCGTTTTTAACTTAAGCTAAAAAAAAGGAAATGAGAGGAAGAAACGAAACAGGAGAAGGAAGAAGAGGGTAGAGTAGAGAGAGAGAGAGAGCTCGGGAGAAACAGGGGAGGATGCGGGTTTGTCACGAGGAAACATGGGGTTTGCCTCGGGTCTTTGGTCTTGCCTGATTACTTTATGTATTTTGTATAACTAAGTTAATAAAGTAATTAGTTAATATTTGATTTAAAGGTTTAATAAGAAAGTCTATAAAGATAGTTAGTTAATATATGGTAATTATGGATGTTAATTAATTTGGACACGAAATTAAATTAATAACTTTTAATTAAATCTGTAATTAGGAATTAATCCTGGGTTTTATCAGTTTAACTTAAGAAAGTTTAAATTAATTACTTAAGGTTAATTAACAAATAAATGGTAATCAACTTAAGTGATTAATTAAGGATTATATAGTTAGTAAAATTGATAATGAATGATTAATTAAATAATTTGTGATAATTAAATAACTAATTAAATCTTATTAACTAATTATTAAGTTATTAATTAATGATTAAGAATCAATCAATTATACCGGTAATTAAGTAATAATTAATAAATAAAGTTAACTAATTAAATAATTAACTAAAGATTAGATGATAAATAAAGTGATAATTAATGATTAACTAAGTAAATAATTGATCATTAATAAGTAAATTAATCAGTAATTAATTAAGCAAAATAAAGTAGTTTATTCTTAAGCAATTAATTAAGTAAGTAAACCAAACTGTGTTGGAATGAATTGGTAATTCTGTTTGATTTACTTTGATAATTGTTGATGATATTTCTGTGTTGTGATATATTCTGGATATATCTATGATAACTGTATATGATTTTTCTATGGTATCTGTTATGTAAATTCTAATAATAAATTGAACTGTTAAGTTAAATAGACAACTTGGCCCTTAAAATGTCGTTTGGATTCCGATGAGACCGGGATCGGAAGATTCAATTTTGATTCTCCGAAAACCACATCGATCCAAATTAAATGCTAGGTCGTGACTTATCAAATGGTGATCGAGATGGTGTTTCAGAATGCAAGGGTTATCGTCGTTAACTCTGAGGGTGATTCCAAAATGAGTGTAACGAGATAATGCCTTCGGTTTCGTTCGAACCCAGAACGAACTTGTATGGACTGAATGCTTTCAGCACATCGTCAGACGGACGATAAGCATTCTAAGAATAATGTTAAATAAAGGTAATCATAGCCTCAAGCCTCATCAACCGGGAATGGCTAAAACAGAGGAGATGCAGCAAGGTTAGGTGGGTCATGCCCAAGCAGGACGAGGTATACCCCTGTCTAGATGTCCCTTTATATTTCGGCTGTGAGAGCAGTTGTTGGCCACAACTGCGGAGTTATCTTGTTCAGTATTTTTTAGTAAGGAATGGTTCCGGCCTTGTGTCGTAGGGGGTCGGGAGTGATCCTCGGTACGGTGATCTAGGCCCTGTACTGTGACGGGCGGTACCCCGGTAGCCCTGCCATTGTTGGAAACCCATTTTCCCTACGAGACCCTACGGTTTTGATTTGTATTACCCACTTTCGTGGCTAGTAGCTGGAATTTAATAGATGTAACAATTTCAGCTATTTTCTATTTACTCGAAAACCCTAGTCACTATTATAATATCACTGAATTTCCTATAAAATGTTTTGGTTAGTGTAAGGTAAAAACTTACTGTATTTATTTATGGGAAGTCTTGCGTGATACCTTAATTTCAAATGATTTTCAAAGTTAAGCAATTTTAACTCGTTTACTCACACCAGACTCATGTCTGACCCGGAGTTATATTTTACTTTTTTCATAAACTCTTGGGTACTCAAATTTTTATGAGTAGCCAAGTGATAGGTATTGGATGTGTTGATTTTCTAGAGAAGCTTTTGGGAAGAAACCAGACGTATGTATCTATATATATGTAGTTCCGCTGTGTAGTTGGTGGATGTTGTATTTTGGATGTATGTATGGACATATATGTATATGACAGTCCTGTTATATGATATTGTATAACTTTGAATTATGTATAACTATGTAATAGTTATGTGATGTATTATATTTTGTTCCATTCCGCTGTGAGATTCTGATGTTGTTATTCTTTCTTTCTATTCTTTTATATTTCTATCCCTTTCTTTCTTATTGATGATACGTCTTTCTGGGGTTAGGAAGGCGGGTCGTCACAGGATAAACGATAAAAAATTACCCTGCTTTTTTTTCATTCGATCTTAATACAAACAAAATTGTATATATCTTGTTTTTATTTTCAGGTTACAAAAGTAAAAATTTAAAGGAAAACCGCTTGCAAAAAATAATTGCGTTACTTTGCTTGCCAAAAAAATCGCTGTAAATAAATAATAATAAATTGTTAATGATTCTGTACGCTATGGTATCATGATTTCATCTCTAGTTTTATTTTAAGTGCATTATTGGTTGCTTGCTTTTGAATTTATATATAAAGAAATTTAAAAAAAAGTTGAAAACAAAAATAAATTTCAACGTAGTTGCATTGTAAATACACGTTTAGTTTTTGCTCTGCCTTTCATCCGTGAATTTTGATTAAAAATAACGGTTAGAAATGAATAATGCTTAATTATATATTGACAATTTGTCCACTTTCGACAATTTAATTTCATGATGTCTAGGCTATGGCAGAGTAATAACCAGTTATAAATATTACGGCGATTCATAAATATTATAGTGGTTGTTTCTCTTAAGGTAGTTAAACCTTTGGCTGCATTGCTACGGTGATTCGTGGTGCACCGATAAATCCTGGTCGTTACCTGGTTGAGAATAATCGTGTTGAATTAAGACAAAGTGTGGTTAAACCATTTTTGGTTAGGAGCTACTTAGGATAGATAATTTGTAATTAAACCCTTCCATTCATTTAGTAGCATTAGTTAATGCACGTTTAAAAAAAATTCAAAAGCCAAAAATAAAGAATTATAAATATTTCTTAACTTAGTTTTTAAATCCTTTCTTTTGAAATTTTTCAATCAAAATCCAAAAAAAAATTGAGTTAGTTTTTATTCAGAAATTAAAAAAATCCATATATATATAATCTTTTCAAAAACAAAAAAAAAATCCAAAAAACAAATAAGAAAATCAAATTTTCCTTTCGAAAAATAAATTCCTTTCGGTAAATCGTTTTCCTTTAACAATAAATCAAAAAAAATTTGAAAATTTGTCGGAATTTTCTTACTCTACATAATTTTACAATAGTTGTGAAAATCAATATAATCCATATAATTTCACTTTAAATTATTATCGATATTTTAACAAAACTATTGCACAAAAAATTTGGATTTTGAACCACAAAAGTTTCGAAATAATGAGCAATATTCAAATCTTGAAAAAAGCATGGAAACAATTTCGTCTTTACTTGAACTATCTACAAAAATGATCAAATGATAAATGATTTGTGTATTCATATTTGTGCAATAACTCAAGCCAAAATTTTCAAAATATTCAAGATTTGAATTCACTTCCACATTCAAATGAATTCATTATAGTCCACCAATTCAATTTATAACTTCAAAATGAATTTCAAAATTGAAAATAAAATGGAATTACTTTTCAAATAATTTTGGCAATGGAAATAATCTCGACTATGATAGTGAAATTTTTGTTGTCGGTAATTTTAAATCAAAAATTCTCAAATTAATAGTTATGAATTCGATTTTTTTGAGCAAATGAATGAGATTTACAATAATCACTTGGATTTGTTGTTTGAAACATATATGAAACAACGTGAAAAACAAAATCGAATCCCAACGTGTGATGAGTCAAATGATAATCCATCTTTTACCAAGATTTACGAATTTCAAATAACAACTTTTGAAATTGAAAATGACAACCTTAATGAAGTTGTTGAAAAAAGGGTGATTGAATTGGATTTTAATTCTTTTGAGGGTGAGAAACATGATATAAAATTCGATCTTTTTTTTTATTTCTAAAATTTGAATATAAATTTGGATTTTGAAATTGATACATACAATTAAGTTGTTGATAATCCAATAAAGGAAGACAAATTTTGTGAACATAAATTTTTTGGGCTTTTCGAAGACGAGTTGTCGAATTCTGAGGGGGAAGAGTTAAATGACCATTTCAATTTTGAAGAATTTGTCAACGATGAGCTTGAATTTCAATTTAGTGAAACTAAACTTAAACTTCAATCAGTCATTATATCTACCCAAAAATCTTCAAAAATAAAACAGCTAGTATGATTTTTAATAAAACGACGTTCGTTTTTCCAAATCGACATTCAACTTTGAAATCTTTTACCGTTTGGTTTTCCAAGCTTCAGCCGTTTTTCGCATAATTGACGAAACAAATGAATTGGTCTTTGAATGAATGTTTCGTTTACTCTTTAACTGTATACTTTCTTATGTCCCGTAAATAATAACTATTTCATTTTCATGTAAATATTGATCATATTTTTATTTAATTTTTCTCCTTCCACTTGGTTGACTATGGGGACACGGTCAAAATCAAGTATGGGGGAAGTCTCATCTTCATTTTTAATTTTTCTTGGTTTATTTCCACATTTCTTTTCCAAGATTAAAAAAATCTTGGAAACAATTTTTTTTAGCATTTTGATATATTTTTAAAGTAACACTATAGGATAAATATATGGTTTTGGTTATTTAAGTTAAAATTTTTGAAAAGTTATTTGTCTCAGAAAAATAAAAATAAATTTTGATTACAACTTTGGAAAAACTTTGATAATCAACCAAGGATTTATTTCACATTTACACTGCATTATCAACCGAAATAACGAGTTAAACTATAGTTTATTTTCTATGATAATTTGATTTTAGCTAGAAATTTTGACGAGTAAAATGACTAAAATTTCTTAATAATAACCAAAACCTATGTTTAACTTATTCGTATCAATTTGAAATTAAATCCTTCATTTGTAAATATTTTCAAAAACATGCTTCCATATCATTGTAAATAAATCTTGTGTTTAGGAATTTTTCATTTTGTAAATATTTTCTATAACGACCTGTATTTTTCGATAATTACAAACATTAAATTAAATAAGATTTTGAAATTTAATACTGTGAGAAATAAAAATTTATGATTTATTAATGAGAAATATTAGAATGTAATTCAATAATATTGATTTAATGTTAATTGACAACTATTTTAATTCAATTACAATCAATTTGAAATTATTGGAAGGTTAATTTGGCTATAATTGTAAATAAGGAATAAATTCAATGTTGTATTAAAGATGAAATTGTATGTTATTTTATTTAATTTGTTTTAGTATAGAATGTGAAATCAATTATTTGCGCATAAATTTATAATCCATGTTTGTAGACAATAATTGAATAAAAGTGAATTATTAATGAATAACAACTGATTTATTATCATCTTGATCTTTAATCCGTTTAAAATTAATTATAAATCATTGTGAATTAGTGTAATTTAAATATTATAATTAATATGAGTTAAGATGATAACTGTAGAATAAGAACGTAATAATATGTAAACCAATGTTAATTATACTCATAAGACAATAGTTGATTGAATAATAACAGTGAAAATCAAAATAAAAGAATTTGATTGAATTTAAATTATAATTAATTGGGTTTTTATTAGAGTTGTAATTGAAGGTTGTAATTACTACAATATTTAAATATTGGATTTAACATGGAAATTTATTTTAATAGATTTATAAATTCCTATGTAATCAAGAATTATAAATTTGTTAACTTTTAAATTTGAGTTTTAAGGTGACTGAATAAATTTAATAATAATTTATTTAATTAACATGAAAATTAGCCATTTTGACCATTGTTTTGGATTTTGACGAAACCAATTTCATCGGATCCGTAATAGTGAATTATTATAGGATTTCAAGCTTCGTGGCGATTAGACTTATCGTTTGATCGTGCGAGCTCGAAACGCATAGAAATCAATTTAATGAATTCAATTTAATGAATTCAATTAAAATAATTTGATTTTAAAAGCTAACTTCTACGTACAATGGATTTAGGGTTTGAAACTAATTCCATTGACTTTAAAAATATTGAAAACATATATTTTGATATATGGGATGACCTATTTCCATTTTGGGAACGAAACGGGCTTTTTGGGTCGTGTTATCATTCGAAACCAATTTGATATATCCATTCTCTGTTATCTACCTTTTTCTATATAATTAGATTTATTTTTCTGAAACCCTAGCAGTATTTTCTGGTATTTTTGTACATACTTCTTATTCCTATCTCCATTTCCGATGGTAGAAACCCTAATTCTCAATTCCAAAACCCTAGTTTCAATTTCAAATCAAAATCCAAAAATTTAAAACTCTTCAAACTATATGATATAATATATCGTTGGAAAGATCTCAATGAACGAACGCAATCAATTGCTATAATTCATTTTTCAATTTGATGCATCGTTTGACCAGAAAACGATGAAGAAGCCTCGGCCATCCATATTAGGTTTTCGATTTCAACGACGGATCTTCGACTATAGGACGATCGAATGTTGCCGCGTCGCAGTGGGAGTCGAGATGAGTGCATCCATAGGGTTAGCGTGCGAGATCGCTAGAATTTGGTGTTAAATGGAGAGGCAGAGGCTGAGATGTCAGGGAGGCGATCGCGTGGGGGCCCTAAGGGGTAGCCTTGGACGCTGAGTTCATCGGCGTGGTCTGATCTATGGTGTGACATTCGTGGCCGCGGCGCGTGGGTCGTGATGGTGGCGGCTATAGGTTGGAATTGGTTTTCATGCTCATTACGTGGCGTGAAAGTTTCTTGAGATAGGTAATTACAGAATTGCCCTTGATTTATATTTAATTTAAATTTTAAAATTTTCAATCTTCCAATCTTGATAATTTTTACATACGAGCTCGGATTTGAACTTGGTTTCTTGCATTGCGATCGTATCGAAATTTCGGACGACATATAATTACTTTAGTTGAATTCTGAGACTTTTTGAATTTTTGGTTTTATTTGGATTTTAAATCGACTAGAAATCAAAGATGATTGTTTTAACCCACTCACGAATACTAAACCATCTTATATTAGCTAAATTAAATTTATAATATGATTAGAAATGTAATGATTGCTATTTGGTATTTTAAATTGTCATTTAAATTTAATTTTAATTTATATTGAATTTAATTGCCATTTATATTTATATTGAAATTAAATTGTTAATTTAATCCCTGATAATGATAATCGTTTAATTATTGTGATTTATTGGCTGATTTGGATGCTGGTTATGATGGATATTTATTTATTGACATTTTGGATGATTGGATGTTTATTTATTCCAGTTATCACTATGGATTCAAATGATACATACCCAAATGATCTATAGATTAGGGAAAATCGTTATGGGTTGAAATGATAAACCCAAACGATTTTGTTGATTTGGAAATTATTTATTCAGGATACGGGTTGAAATGTATATATCTGGAAAATTTAACTATTTTGGGGTTAAAATGATACATACCCTATCACTTGACCATAGGGTAGAAAATTATATAAGGACACCGTTGGTAGGTTTTAAATTATTTTCGAAATAGTGAAGTATATTTGATTTTAAAAATTTAATATAATGATTTTTTATTTAAAATTTTATTTTTGGGAAATAATTTATTTTATATGTTTTAAAGTTTCAAATTTTAAGTTAATATAAGATTTTAAAATGTAATTTTAAGATTTTGAATTATAAATTTATTTAGTTTTAAAATATATTTTGAATAATTCAAAATTTAATTTAATAAAATATTTAATATAGTTTTAAAAGATTTATTTTAAATTTAAATTAACATAATAAAAATAATTTTTTGAGAAAGATGTGTGATCCTCTGGAAATAGAGGAGAGCACACACATGTGTGTGTGTGTGTATATACATATGTGTGTGTGTGTGTGTATGTATATATATATAACACCAAGCAAGGCGCTGCCAACAAGCCTGATAGGTAACTAATCTAAATACAAGTATCAAAGGACAAAAAACTCAGGTATTCCTATAATGAGCTCCGGTAAGGCCACCGTCCATTACTCCCCAACATCAAGCTCCGGCATAGCCAACGTAAGATATTAAGGTGCTATGAATACCTGAAAAACTAAAGTATCAACAAGTCAATGAAATGGGAAGCCGACACGATCAGGTAAGGAAGCTCCCTACTACTGTATCTAGATGAATGAAAATGTGACTAAACTAAGGAGAAAATGCTAATGGTCCTTAAAGGAAAGCTCCGCTCTAAAGAATCAGCATAAATGGAAGAAGCGCCTTGTTGAAGGGTGAATCGTCCTGAAAATATGCTGCCATAATGGAGCTGAAAATGTACTGAGAAGAGTCCCTCACTTCAATTTGCAATCCTATAATCAGCAATCATGTGTACCTGCAAAAAGAAACTAACACCCGATCTTGCCCAGACCTGTATCTGAAGAATGACTAAGTAAATAGTTAGAATGACACACACACGTGTGTGTGTATATATAAATGAAATTTTTATACATATATATGTATAAATGAGATGGTAACGAAGATATAAAAGTAAGGCTAACAAAATGAGATAAAGTTTAGAGAGAATAAAAACTAAAAAAAACAAATAAAAGAACTAAAAAGGAAAAGCTAATAGAATCCAAATCTAAAGAACTAAAAGATCTATAAACTAATGCAGACAATGGCTGAAACGGTAATTGAAACAATTAAAATTATCCATATGAATCTTTGATCAAAAGTAAATTATGATACTCGGTAAAATCATCACATAAGTTTGAAAAGATATTAATACTACAATTATTAATGTTAAAAGTATTATTATTATGTTCAAATAGATTAATATTATTACTAACCTTGTTAAAATAATCTTTAAATAGGTTATTATTAGCTAATTTATATTTGGGATTAGAGATCCAATTAAAACAAAATGAAGAAATTATAAAATTCAATTTATTAAAGTGACTATTATTATTGTTGAAAATTCTCTATTTTCTTTCAAATCAAATATAACAACAAGTTATAATGAATAAAGTATCAAGTAAGAATCCGTTATCCTTTTTGAACTAAAATCTAAAAGTATTCCAATAGAATTGACAATTTGAAATTTAGTTATTATATTAAAGTTAAAAATTTTAAGGGTATTTTTTAGAATGAAATAAGTATCCAACAATCATAGTATACATGTTTATATCTTCAAAATGCAGATTAGAAAAATAAGATTTATTATCGTTTAATATATTTTTCTCTTTAAAAATTCTACTATGTTAATTTTTCCATGCATAATTAACCACATGTGAATTTTACATTTAGGAGGAGCACTAGCTTTCCAAACAAATTTAAAAGATTTATTAGTTACACTTGAAAAGTTAATATATCTATAAAAAGAATTAGAAGTATATTTATTACTTTTATCCCATTCCCAACTAATATTATCATTAGTATTATCAATATTGTAAAGAATTAATCTAGTATAAAGCAAAGAAAGCTGCCTAAGGGTTGAACCAACTAAAATTCTGTTAAAACTAATATTCCAAGGAGGGTCATTTTCGAAACAAAAAACTTCCATAATTAGAGCATACTTAAAATTACAGATTTCATAAAGCTCTATAAACTCAATCCTAAGAGGTAAAACGAAAATCCAATGATCATGCCGGAAAGAAGTACAATTACCAGAATGAACTATTGTATTAATACAAAAGTTAAAAATCTCATGACATTTTAAAATGGATTTCCAAAAACTGGATAGTTTACGAATGCCTAAATGAGTAATTTGGTATGAATTGTTACTATAATATAGTAATATTTAGAAATGATCTCTTTCCAAGTAGCATTAACATTTATATCCTTAAACTTCCATAACCATTTACCTGGTAAGGATAAGTTCATATTGCACAAGTCAATGACTCCTAAACCTCCATCCTTTTTAGATTTACAAATAGTTTCCCAACATACTAAACACTTAAAACAGCTGTTAGAGTTTTTCCCACTCCATAAGAAATACCTGCTAATTTTGTCTATTTTATCAATCACCCAATCTAGAAAGAGATATATAGTCATCTAATAGATTGGGAGAGCTGATAAAACAGAGTTAATTAGAAATAATCTACCCGCTTTAGATAAAAATCTCCCATTCCAATTATAAATTCTATTTTTGATTTTATCTATGATTATAAACCAGTAATCATGACTGAGTTTTGTAGGTCTAATCAAAAAACCAAGATAGTCAAATGGAAAGTTCATAGTTTACAATTAAGCGTATTAGGGACTAAATTTTCAACATTTTCAAAATCGTTCGAAACTAAAATAGAACTTTTATCAAAGTTTATTTTTAAACCTGATAGAAGTTGAAAACTATATAGAATAAACTTAAGAGTAATAAGTATGTGTCTAGGTAAATGTGAAGTAAAAAGAAAGGTATCATCAACAAATTGAAGGACATATACACCGTTACTCAATATGTCATTACCTACATGCCCCAAGCATCCATCATCAGCCGCTGTTTTTAATTATCTTAACGAAAACATCTACAACTAAGTTAAACAATAGAGGAGAAAAAGGGTCCCCTTGCCATAAACCTCACTTTGATTGAATTTTATTACCTAAAATACCATTAACCATAATACTAATTTTTTTAGTTCTAAGCAAATTCATAATCCAACTAGTCCATCTATGACTAAAACCTCTAGCATGGAAAATATCTACAAGAAAATGTCAATCTATCGAATCAAAAGCTTTTGCGAAGTCCAATTTTAAAATCGCACAGGTTATATTATTCTTGCAACAGTGATTAATCTATTCCTGAACAACTGCTACACCATCAGTGATATTTCTCCCTTTGATAAAAGAAAATTGTGAACCGTCAATTAAATCATTCATTCTTAAACTAAGTCTATTTGCTAAAACTTTTGAAATAATTTTAACGGAACAATTAATCAAAGAAATAGGTCTAAAATCTTTTTAATTATTAGCACCTACTTTGTTGTGCAATAAAATAACATTTGCAAAATTAAACCTTCCAAGTTGCAAATTTCCATTATAGAAATCATTAAACATATTAATTAAATCTAATTTTAAAGCGTCCAAAATGTTTTATAAAAGAAAATTAGGAACCCATCCGATCCCAGGGATCTATCCCTTGTCAAGTCATTGATTTCTTTCCTGATTTCCACTTTAGAGAAAGGATTATCTAGTTCAGAAAGATCAACATTAGAATCAGACGGATAAAGATCATTCCATCTAGCATTAATTCTATGATTGTTTTTATTACCAATAATATCTGTATAATAGTCTGTAAAAGCCTTCTTAAGGTCTCTTTGGTTAATTAACTCTACATTATTTACAATAACGGAATTGATCATATTACAACATTTTCTACCGTTAGCCATATTGTGAAAAAAATTAGAATTATTGTTCCCTTCATTAATCCACTAGACTCTATATCTCTGTTTCCACGTAACCTCCTCCTTTTCTAAAATAGAATTAAGTTCCCCTTTTAGATTACCTAGAACATTACTCTCGCCTAAATTTAGTTGTCTAGTTTCTTTTAACTGAATATCATTTAAATTTAATTTATATAATAAATATAGCTTTAATTTTATATAATAAATATAGTTTTAATTTGTATAAGAAATATAGTTTTAATTTAATATAATTTAAATTTAGTTTATATAATAAATATAGTTTTGATTTAATATAATAAATATAGTTTTAATTTAATATAATAAATATGGATTTTTATAACAACTTTAATAAATAAAAATTGTAAGAGGTCTGCAAAGAATTTATAAAAGATATTTATAAAAGATTTTATAAAGGATTTTATAGAAGATTTTTATAAAGGGTTTCTATAATAGCCTTATAAAGGAATTTATAAAGATTTTTATAAAAGATTTATGATGGGTTTGAGAAAGAGTAAGAGTTGTAAATTATTTGGAATTTTAGAAACAGCTTATAAATGGTTTTAAAGCATATAAATAAATTTATAAATGGTTTAAGTGAGATTTGTAAATTGTTTTCAAAATTGATTGAAAGAAATCTTCCTTGGCATTTATGAATATATTTATACTTTTGGAATAATGTACGGATATCTTGATATGAAGGTGTAAATAGTTTTCTGGATTATTATTAAAAAAGTTTTACAAAATGACCACGGTGTGAAAAATGTAAGCATTTGGTTGCTAAAAAGACTAGGGTCAGATATTGTCATACTCTCTACCAATTCCAAAACCACTTTAACAGTTGTGCACGTAGTGAAGAATCCAAAATGAAGTAGGATGGTTTGGCGAACACTACTGTATGCGGTATGAATGCCGTCCCGACCCCCTCGGGTCAGCTTGATGTGACTAAAACAGGAGCCCACACCGGGCCAAGCTGGGTCGCTCCCCCTATCGGGCACATTTCTTCAATACCACATCTATTACTTTATGATTTGATTGGTGGGCACCCCTCGATTTGATTATGAGTGCGTGTTCTGAGGTGGAAGGTAGTAGTTACTATGCGTGACTAGCAGTATATATGGGAAAAAGGGTAGTATCCTACCCTGGGCATTGCCTCGTGTGCCTTGTCATATGGCTTATCAAGCCTGCTATGAGTTTTGTTTGTGTCGTACCTATGGAGTGCTCACTAATAGCCCATCAGTTTGGTGGATTTTACTGTACTGTATAGACTACGACATTTATAAAAATGTGTTAAAGGGGATATGGGTAATGCCTTAATCCTATTTTAATATTTACTTTATTGTAGGCATATCATAATAACGTATTGTATTACATATGTAGATAGTTTAACGGATCTTTAGGAGATGGAATCTCGAACATCTCTTAAGTTATTGCACGCATGTTAGACACTTTATGGGAGTTGTAACATCCTGTAAACATCTCATAATCCGTTACATTCATATTTACTTATTTTAATTTATTCGAGTGTTTTGTCTTTTCATTATGCTTGGGTTAGCCTAAGCATTTCAGTGTAGAAGACCTTATTTCTAGAAGATGAAGACAGAGTTTAGTATTCTATTATTAGTGTTATTCCACTACATCATGTTGTTCCGCTACGTTATTTATTTATTTATTTCCGCTGTATGTATAGCTTTGATTTATATTTTAAAAGTGTAATCAAATGTTAATTGTAAAACAGCTTCATGAATTGTTTATTTGATTAGTATATTTTGTCACTCCGCTGTGAGATTCTGTGTTTTGTTTTTCCTTAGTTTCTCTTATTTTCTTATTACCCCATTAACAATTCCCCCTTATGAATGGTTTGATGTTATAGTTTATTGTCGATTTAAACCATCTCGAAAAGTGGGTGTTACATTTTCACTTCGCATACAGATTTTGTGGTGAGTACCCGTTGAAAACCCTCACGAGATAACACTCGTCCTACTAGGGACACCAAGAGATTTAACGGCTTGTTGCACACGCTCAACGCAATTGTGTTTCCTATGAAAACGGAATTATCTTAGTTTTTAGTTTATTTGAGGACAAATAAAAAGATAAGTGTAAGGATATTTGATGTGCACGTAAATGTGCATATTTTTACTTCCATTTTAATCTAATTAACTTAAATAAATGAACATATTGGGTATTCTAACATGTTTAAACCAAAATTCAAATTATTTTCAAATCATCACATATTCATCTTCATATATGGGTAAAATGGTCATTTTTGTACATATATTAATTTGAGAAAATTTACATGGAAATTTCTATGCTATTTTGTAGGAATTTGAATTTAAATTACAAATGGCTTCATGAAGATATGCTTGCATAAGAGTTAGAGAACTAATGAAGATGGAAATAATTCAAACTCATGATCATGGAAGACCCCACCTACCCAATTACCTTGATATACCATTAGGAGCTAATGCCCAAGCTAAAAGGCCATTAAAGTTACATGCACACTTAATGGATGATTATTTCATATTAATGATAACTTGGCGACCACACTTCCTAAAGAGGTAGTTAGGTATTCTGAAAAAATATGGATTACAGTTTCAAACTTGTATAAATACCTCTTATGTTTCATATAACTTCCACTCTTCCTCTTAGCCTCTTCAGTTTAGTTTAGGCTCAAAATAAAATACATTCTTTCTCTCTTTCTTTTTATGGCTACTTAGCCATTTTCTTTTATGTAATTTTTTTATGCAATTTTAATATGTGCTCTTTCCTTTGTTGTTTATTTCATGTTAGTAGTGTAGATCTTTACTTTATGCAAGTAGCTTGGTTTTATTTACTTTGCTCTTTTTTTATTAGCTTGCATTTTCCTTTTTTTTGTTTCATGTTGAATGCTATATTTACTGATATGATAACAAATATGAGGCTAAACCCCTTCAATTTAGGTGTACTGAAGCCCTCTAATCATGTAGCTTCAACATAATTTGATAATTTTTTTATCTCTTTTATGCTTAAATGAAATGTTTGAAGTAGTTAATTTTTTTTTAGATTTGAATTTTATATCCTATGATGTTGAAACCAAGTAGGCTACGCTTAAACAGTCAAAAACAAAAATTACCTCTTCATCTACATATGATTATGGTAATGAAGTGAATGTTGAAATCAAAATTTGGTGATCTATATTTCTAATCAATAGTTAATAGGCCTTGCTTTAAACATGTTTTACTTTCAACTTTATTATCATTTTTCACGAGAGTTAGCAAGTGTTTCAACGGGTGTATTATAATTTGATGGCTTATGTTGGGCTAATTAATAGCACAAATATGCCATACTTATGATAAACACATCAATTAAATCCACCATTAACCAAAAAAGAGAGATCACAATTTCATGTTATATTGATTGTGTGATCAAGAGAGTGGAATTATCTATAAATTTCCTTCAAACTCTTATATTTTTATCCATTAAGTTTTGTTAGTTTTTACGATTTTTTAGCTTAACACGCTCTTCAAATTCTTGGTTTTATTTTATTGAATTGACAATTAAAATCTAACAATTCCCGTCGGATTGACCCGTACTTGCCACGCACTAAAATTGTACGTCGTGTACTTGCGGTTAATTTTAATTTTAATTCGATCAGCTATTTTTCAATTCGATGGATATTTAGCCGGTTCGAACAATAGTCCAAACACAAAGTCCTTGGTTCAATAATAATAATTATTATTAACCAAAATGTTCTTCCTAAAGACTTTGACTTTGAGTTGACTTGAGAGGACCATGAAACTAACCCATGTATAACTAAGGAGATGAATCCTCTCTTGAATAGTGCTTCCCTTCCAATACTTCCACTCGACCCAACTTTAGTCACACGATGGAACAATGTTAACCATAAAATGTAAATGAAGATAAAGAAGGCACTTTAGAAACCTTCCACATGGGTAAAGAGTACCAGAAGAACTCACCTTCCGACGACACCGAATGTGTTTTATGGCACAAGTGAAGTAGAAGCACATGGTAGTTTCAAGGTAAGGCTTTTGCAAGCATGAAGGAATGAACTACTAAAGCGCAAAAAAACAACTAGAAATTAAACTGCTAAGCACCTCCTGGGAAAAATAGAAAAAATGGTCACAGAGCCACCCAACATAACATAAAGCCAAGGAAAAAGAAGGTCACCCCAAACCTTTATGAAAGAATTGAGGAAATGCGGATAACAGTTTGCAACAGTTTTAAACCTTTCAGATTAGACGGAGGGTTTCACCTCTCATCATTCAAAGAGTCATTACCTTCCAAAAGGGGTAGAGAAGTCAGTACAAGGACATATGACTCAATAACAACCCTTTGGAAAGAAAAATAAGCTTTTCGGACTGGTTAAAACGCATATTAGGTACCTTTCGACAATACCAAAAGTTTCGAGTAAAGGTAGCATCCACAACACAACATAAGACAGTCTTACGACAACATTCAGGAAGAGCGCAGCTTTTAGCGGTAATAAAGTAAGGGAGCAACCTTTCGACCAGTTTGAAGGGTTTACAATACCTTGTAAGAAACCAACCCTATGAGAAAGGTGAGGAGTTCGTGCATTCATTGGGAAATACTAACCCTTTGATGGCATTCAGCGGTTCATGATGACGTACAATGAACCAACCTTCCGTCGAGACCGAAAGGTTTACAACGGCATCTAAGAAGCAATTTTCCATAAAGATCGAAAGCTTTACAATGGCATATGCAAAGCAGCCTTCTGTGCCCGACAAAGGCATAAGGCCGAAAGGAGGGCTGCCTGCATCTATAAAGGGGTCCTATTTCGAGATCCTTTTTTTCTTCCCATTCTCCTACACATCAACTACTATTGCTTCCGCTCACAACTCTGTAACCCTAGTTTAGAAATCAGATTGGGGGTTAACCTCTTAAATTTTGTCTCTAGTTCCATTATTAAGAAATAAAAAGAATTGTGGCTTGTGATCGACTCAGAATTTGGGGATAATCATGATTTGGCATTAATTTAATATTAACGGCTAATCATTTATGATGTATTTCTTATATTCTTTGTTTATTTCGAGTATATGCCATGAAACTGTTGATAGACATTTTCATAAGTTTCCTTCTCCTTTACTTAGCATCCACCACAAATGGGGGAATGCGAATTGTGAATTAATTCCAGATAAGAGTCTAATGACATATCAAATCAGCTCTTATTATTATCTAAATACGTTTGGGTGATACATTCTTTTCTAAAGGTTTTTCACAAAATGAATATCAACTAAGGAAACGAAAAGCATCAAGAGAGCGGCAAATTGAGTAACATCTCTTTTCGTTGACGCCGAAGGGTTCATAACCTTTCGGAAGAAGTCAAAAGAGATGTTGTTCAATAATTAATTACTTTCAGTTTTTGAGGGAGAAAGAATACAATGAAG
Source organism: Allium cepa (assembly GCA_030765085.1). NCBI lineage: Eukaryota > Viridiplantae > Streptophyta > Magnoliopsida > Asparagales > Amaryllidaceae > Allium > Allium cepa. The sequence goes on along the minus strand of CM060938.1, from coordinate 703,038,026 downwards.
TGATAAAGTTGGATGTCGAGTAATAAGCATAATCAGGTCAAAAAATTTAAGTGACCTCTTAAATCCTCTGGCCAGAGTGGAAGGTTGAGTAATTCCTTAACTCTAGTTAAGCCAAAAGCTTTGGATGGAACTTTAACCCTTCAACCTGGTTAAAGGTTAAAAAAATTCTTCCTTGATTTCTTCAAAGGATAAATAGTCTCCTAAAGCCTTCTGACATTGATCATCTCAAACAATAGCCAAATTAAGACCTTGGTACCTTTCGGCATAGTCATTTCGTTCAAAAATGTGAATTCACTAGACCGAAAGGTTGAGCCCATATTAAACAATTTTGTGTTGAGCATCGAGGATGTTAACAGGAAATCTTGTTAACAAACGCCATGCCGTGATTCGACTATAATCAAAGCGGGACTTTCATATTGAAAATCCATAGTATTCTCAAGTTGAGAGAACCGTGTAAATCAGTCACATCGATATTTTCTATTTTACCTTGTTTATATTAACCAACATAAAATTATCGAGTGATTCGTTCCATTGTTATCCAATAACTATCAGTATGTATCCCCTAGGTGCCCCGGCCATCATGAGTAATACACTACCCACCATTTAAAGAGTGTTACATACTCTAGTCTCAACGGATACATTGATATCCACTCTCAATGCATCTTGACTAGGAACATTTAAAACGGATACAACACTTTGTAACTACCATTACAAAATATACAATTTATTGATTTTCTATTAAATGTACTTTTAATTAAATTTATTAATTAATATAACCACATTATATCAAGTATATAATAGAAAGAAACGCCTTTATTATGAATAAGATTGTTCGACGAGTTAAATATATGTAACAAATTACATAATTGCCTATAGGGCATACCCCCAACTCTATTAATCTCCCACTTGCATTTGGGGTCAATTATGGAATCCTATTCCAACTTCTCCAATTGGTTTCTCAAAGCTAGTTGGGTCAATCCCTTTGTGAACGGGTACGCTATTATGTTTCAATTATCTACTCTGTCAATCAACACTCTCAAACGGCAATAAACTACTTTATCACAACATTGTTATCATATAACAATATTATGAGATCCTCAACATTTTGAATTGAGTCAGTTATAAATTTGTGAACTTATAATTTTATTTACATTATTTTTATTGTTGCAATACTCAAGGTGTTGTACTGTGACGACCCGACTTTCTCACCACAGAAAATCACATCATCTTGAAGAAAGAAAGGGATAGAAAGAGAAAAGAAAGAAGAAAAAGAAGAAACAACACTAGAATCTCAACAGCGGAACGAATAAATTATATTAATAACATAAGTATTTACATAATATACAACATCAATCAGAGATACACACCATATACATCACATACTAGACAGTTATAAACACCTGTCTAGTATTTACAACTCAATACAACTCGAAGAACACACAACGGAACTATATATCTAAAACGCAGAAGCCTCCTGGTCCATTGCTCCTCCAATATTCGTCAAAGCCAACCTGAATCCCTTAGCTACTCGTAAAATTTGAGTACCCAAGAGTTCGAGAAAACAAAGATAAACTTCGGGTCAGACATGGGTCTGGTGTGAGTAACAGGTTAAGGTTGCTTAACTTTAAAAACCTTTTGGAAAGATAGGTATCACGTAAGACTTCCCATACATAAACATGGAAAAGTTTTTACCTTACGCTAACCAAAACATTTGATAGGAAATCTAGTGATATTATAATAGTGTCTAGGGTTTTCAAGTAAAATACAGAAAATAGCTGGAATGCTTACATCTCACGTTCCAACATAGTTGGGCACAGCTAATATGTACGGCACTTATTGGATTTTGGATTCCATCAATGGCAGGGCTACTGGGGTACCGCCCGTCACAGTAGGTGGCCTAGATCACCGTACCGAGGAGTACGCCTGCTCCCCTGTAACACAAGCCCGGAACCATTCCTTACTGAACAGTCCCGAACAAGGCAAACCCGCAGTTGTTTACAACCAACTGCCCACACAGCCGAATATATAAAGGGATTTCTAGGCAGGGGAAAATCTCGTCCTACTTAGGCATGACCCACTTAACCTTGTTGCACCTCCCTTGTTTTAACCATTCCCGGTTGATGAGGCTTGAGGCTACGATTGCCTTTAGAGAACACATCTCTTAGAATGCTAATCGTCCACCTGACGATGTTTTGAAAGCATTCAATCTATACAAGTTTGTTCCGGGTTCGAACGAAGCCGAAGGCATTATCTCGTTACTCTCAATTTGGAATCACCCTCGGAGTTAACAACAATAACCCTTGCACTCAGAATCTTCATCTTCACTTGAGATTCACGACCTATCGTTAATTTGGATCGATGTGGTTTTCGGATATCCAAATATGGAAAACCGATCCCGGTCTCATCGAAATCCAAAACGTGTCTTTTAGGTTCAAGTTGTTTTAAAGTTTAAAACAATTCAATTCATTATCTATATACACACAGATAGATAATTCTCAACATAAAAATAGATAATTAACATTATCATCACAACATATAATCCATATTATCATCCCAAACAGATAATTCATATTATCAATTCAAATGCATCCATGGCATCCAAATCATACAACATCACTTATCTCATAACTGAGATCTCAACCATTCAGGGTAATCAGTATCAATCAACATTCATAAGCAATGACTTATTAATCACCATTTTATAATTAATTTAAAATGAATTAAATTAATTACTTCTTCCTTAATTAATTTAAAATAAATAAATTAATTACTCATCCGTATAAATTTTGCATACATATCCATTAATTAATTACAAATCAATCAATTGATTACTCTCAACAAATTACCCTAATTTATCATCTTGATTAATTATCCTTTAATTACATTCAAGTAATTACTCTTTAATTAATTTCAAAAATTAATTATTCCAAACCAAATTCAGTAATTAACCTGTAATTACCTCATTAATTAATTAATTATAATTAATTACATTAATCCTTAATTAATTCCTTCATTGATTAATTGTTCTTATTAATCAATACGTAATTACATCATTTATTACATAAATTAATGATCCCTAATTATTAATAATTACCCTATTAAACTAATTATCAATTATCCCTATTGATTAATCACTCTTGATTAATCACATTAAGTAATTAATCATTATTAAATTAATTACATCTTTTATTATCTCCAAATAACTCAAATATCAAAACCTAAATTAATTACACTATGTAATTAATTATTAATTACTTCCTTAAGTAATTATTCTGTATACTAATTACATATTAATTACACAAGGCAATTAAATTCCAAAATTCCCCATTACCCAATTATTCTTTAATTAAATTACATCCCGTAATTTATCTTCCTAATTACTCCACTAAGTAATTATTCACTTTTAATTACATTGGTAATTACTTCTCAAATCAACCAGTGATTACTATAAATTAATTAAACTTAATTAATTAACTTAATTAATCAAAATAAACTTAATTAATTACAATCAGTAATTAATTTTCTTAATTACTTTCATTAAGTAATTATATTTAAACAATTCAAATGATTGTCTTTAAATTAATTAATACAATTAATCATTAAAATTAATTACATTAATTAATTATTAAATAATACTATGTTAATGACCTTCATTAACCAATAAAAAATCTTTAATTACTTCTCTAAAGTAATTAACTGAATTAATCAATATTAATTACAATTTAATTTATCTATAAAACCCATTTATTAATCTTTAATTATTTAATTAATCAAATGATAAATAAAATCTTAATTAATTTTAATTACTTGATTAATAAATTCAAATCATTAATTAAATCAAATCTTATTTAATTAACTGAGTTCTTAATAAAATTAAACTAATCTTAATTAACTTACTAATCCTTCAATTAAATAAAATCCTTAATTATTTAATTAATTAACCCCAAATTATTAATTAATTAAATTAATTAATTACAAAACTTAATTACCTTAATCAATTAATGAATTATAAACCATTAAGTTCTAATTAACTTACCATAAACATAAATCACATTAATGATTAAGTCATCATTAGAAAAGTATTTTAAAAACAACTTGCTTTTAAATTTCATCTAAATTCCATTTTAAATTAAGATCTAAAATGAATCAAAATTTTAACTTAAACAAGGTTTAAGTATTCAAAACCTTTTAAATTTCATTCATTTTAAATAATTACTTATCTCCTAAGGTAAGTTTAAAAATAATTTTAACCCATATTCAATTTAAATACATTTAAATTATACTTTAAATATTCCAAGTGATTTTGAAAACATTTAAATTCAAATTTATTTAATTTCAAACTAGAATTCAAAATCATGCTTTGAATTCATATTAAAAAACTTAAATTTAAAATCCTGTTTTAAAATCTCATTTTAGATTTATAAAACACATGTTATAAAATACTATAATATTCAAACTTAATTATAACGTTAGAATTTATAAACTTATTTTCCCTGGAAAACTTTAAGATTCAAATTCCAATTTGAATTCAGGAATTCAATCTGGGTTTTAACTTAAATTTAAAATCTAGTTTTAAATCTCATTCTTCAGATTTCAAAAACACTTTGTAAAATGTTGTACAGTTTTTAGTTATTAAAAATTCATTTTTTTACAAATTTATTTGAAATCTGGAATTCAAATACATTTGAATTCATAATTTAAACTTGTTTCAAGTTTAGTTCAAACCTTGCTTTTTTTTCTTTCTAAATTTAGTTTAAAATAAAAAAACCTGAAACTGTCAGGTTTTTCCCTGGAAAAAAACCTGCAACCAAAACTCGAGCCAGTATCAAGCTTGCTTCGAGTCTTACTTCCCTCAACTTCGGGTAAACTCTCCAATGCCACGAGCATCCCCCGAGAACACTCCACCCAAAAATTTCCAGAAACAAAACAACCTTCACAAGCCAAAGAAATGCACGGTGCTCGTGCACCATGACGTTGATCACCTCCGGCCCCTCACCCTGGCCTCAACCCATTGACAACCACCCATGCTCCAACCTACGACCACCAGAACATCATCACTCACGTGGAATCAAAAAAAAAGTCCTAGACCAAAACCTGAAACACAGGACAACTCAAAACCCAAACCCTGTCAACCGCAATATCCCACTCCCCCGACCATCGTTAGAGTCGAAACTCCGGCCACAACCTTGTCATGGACCCAGTTACGTTTCCCCAAAGTGGCTTCACACTCGTTCATACAGAGAGAGAGAACGATCTTATTTACTAATATGTTCAAAAACTAGGGTTACAGAACCAAAACCCTCACCGTTGCTAATCCAAAATTTTATTCACCAATTTGATAATCTTTCAGAAGTGCCTGATAACTCTACTGCATATAGAAGAAACTTCAAACCCTCAGATGTTCAAGATCATTAAAATTTTCTAAAATCATCTTTTTAGTTCATCACAGCACTACTTCCCTAATCCCAAACTAAATATTATGATTTCTGATTTAAAAATCTTGTTTCCATATGGTTTTCAGATCATAATCTTAAATTAATGAATTAAAGAATTCAAGTTTTTAAACAAATTCATGTTTCCTAATTCCTTTGGTTTTCCAGAGAAAGTTGTATTTGTTTAACTTAATTAAAATTTTAAACTTAAATTTATGATCACACGAACAATTTTGTTTGTAACTCATTTTCACAGTAATGGTTAAGTCGAAAGACTACTAAAATCCGAATTTAAAAACTTTAAGTCAAGAACAACAGCAACACTGATACTAAACAGTGTATACATACTTATACAAGTTCATAGTAATTGCCAAAAAACTCATATACATACAAACAAATTGCTTCAATATTATCATGAGTCTATGGTTTAAGATTTAGGAAGATGATGATGTTATTCACAAGAAAAAAATTTCAGAGACAAATTAGGCAACCAATCATTTACTTAATTCATTTTAAACAAAATGTTACTCACCAGCAAAACAGAGCCTCAATGACTTTTGAATCCTGTCTTTGATTTAATGTAGTAGTGTTATGCTAATGGAACTGAAGTGCTACTGCTCCCTATCCCTATCTACTTGCATGCAGGCCCTTTTTATTTGCTAAGCTGATGATTAACTTCCAAAGGAACAAAAAATGCAGGTTGATCTACAGGCCTGATTTTTCAGAGATGAAATGCAGGTTTGTTTGCAATTGTAATTTGAGGAGTGAAATTTTGGATTTGCTTATGAGGGAATTTTGAATTTTAGATCTTTCTTCTTTGTTTCATTTATCTTTGGTTTTGAAAAGAGAACGAGGGGAAAAACGAAAATGGTTATAAGGTTGAAATTTATTTTAATTCAAAATAAAGAAAAAGATAAAATAAAACAATGACACTTTTCATGTTTCTTTATTCCTAAATAAACACATGTTGATTTAGACTGTTTAATAGTTAACACTTGTCGTTTATTTAATTTAGTTATATTTTTAAATGTAAATGAAGAATTTTACTTAAATTTATTTATACTTATGTAAATTTCTTATTTAAAGAAAATGTAAATGAAATAAATTATAAATTAAAACTTATTCAAATATTTCTAAGAATCTATTAATTTGAATTTCAAATAAAATTCCAAATTCATATTAAACTTTTGAAATCCAAATTAATATCAATTTATTCAATTTAAAATGATAATTTTATTTTCTTATTTTAATTCTTTTTATATTTATGGAAAAATGATACATTTATTAATATGGCTTGAAAATAATCAATTTAACAAATTTTAAGTGATTTATTAAGAGATTATAAATCACTTTTATTAATAAATAAATTTAAACCATATGCTATTTGTATTTTAAACTTATATAAAATATTTCCAAATCATATTAATCAATTAATATTTAATAAGAAATAAAACAAACTTTTATTTAAATTTAAAACAAAAATTAAGCTAAGATATAACTTTAAACAATTTAACATTTATTTTAAATATTTACAAACCATATAGTTATTAATTTAAATAACTTTGAGAAATTTAAAATCAATTCAAAACATAATTTCCTAATTACTAAATATATTACTAAAATTTTAAAAACAAAACTTTATTTATTTATTAAATTCTAAAACAAAGATTATCTATAATATATATACAAATATATATATATACATTAAAATTAAAAACATTTGTTTAGCTTTTAAAAGATAAAATCTCAAATTAAATATTTATTCAATTAGATTATTAAACCAATTCATATTTTATTAATCAATATTTTCAAATCAATTTAAATTTATATAAAGATTATTAAATTGATATTGTCAAAAATTCCGGGATATCACATTCCTTCCCCCTTAAAAGAATTTCGTCCCCGAAATTTAAAAAAAAAGTAATTTAATAATCTATCCAAGATTTTTAATTTCAAAACACAAGCATATATCAAACATATGCTAACAAACATAGCAATCAATTCATCCATTGAAATAAAATTAACTATCCAGACCAAATTCTAGATAGAGTTTCCTCGAGTTCCCAAGTAAACACCGGGATACTCGCTCTATAGAACCCAAACAATCAACCTTACTAATCTACAGAACTCTTACTAATCCAGATCTACAACTGAACAAGACATCAGACTATAGACAAGTCTGACTCAACAACCAAATCTCCCAGAACAGCTGATTCCAAAACCAGAAATAGATCATAAATGTACTCCCTCCGAGATACGTGAAACACATTGAATTCCAGTTGTCCAAACCTGCAATTCAATCCAGAAAACCCAACACTTATCCAAAATAGAACACAGAAGAAATCCAAAACATCTTGGAGCTAGCGTACCCAACCTTACCAAAATTTATAGCTCCTAAAAACTGAGAAACTTATCTAAAATCGGATCCCCGACTTCAGATCCACAAAACCCTTAGGATGATCTTGAGCTGCCTACCTCCTACCTGATCAGCTCAATCCTTGCTGATGTCTCCAGAAACAAACTGGACCAAACTTCATCCACCAGAATGATCTTCCACGATCAACCAAGATCAAGAACAAACCCCACTCACAACCATCAGAAGTATACAAACTTCTCCTATCCGGAAAAGAAAAGCAGATGCACTCTCAAACTGCTTCCGCTGCACAACTCTGATTTGGAGTAGAAAAGAAGGCCGATGAAGAACACAGGCACTACTGGACAACGTAACCAAGAGAAAAATTCAGAAGTTCCTCAAATCCTGAGCTGCTTCAACAAACTCCATCTCAAGGAACCAACCTTCAACTAGTTGAACCGCCGGTACTACACCTGGAATCCTGGTCGATAAGAAAACTGAATCTCTAGATGCGGACAACTTCTGACTTCCAGAAAAATATCTAACAATTCAAGAGAATACTTATCATCGCAAGTCACTTTTGCAATCAATCCAAACTAAAATCCAAAGAAAACTGTTCTCTCTTTACCAATTAGAACAGCTTATGCTGGTCTTGCCAATCCATCGAAGAAATGGATTCACCCTACTGCTTCTGAACTCCTCCTTCAGAAACTACTAAGTCAGAAAACTCTGCCGACACACAGAACACACCGAGCTGCACTGCTGACAACAATGCCAAAGAATTCCCAATCCAAAGTTCTTCGAGAAACCCGAACTTCAAACCAAACAGAAACACCCTGCTGAACTCAGCCACAACACCGAAGCAGACCTACTTCCATAAACTTGTACCAAAGAAATATCTTCGGAAATATCCATAGTCACTGATCTTATCACGCAGCTACTATTTCCTAAGGTATCAATATACCATCACTCGCTTCTGCTCAGCCAACAGATCCAAACTGTACTTATCCAACTTCAAAGATGAACTCCGAACCTTAACTGGTTACCTTCAGAGATCAATGAAGTCCTTGCACCATTGCAAAGCTCACTCGAGACGGTATTAGGTCTATAGTCTCGACAGATACACTTCCAACCTCAAACATTCCAAATCCAACCAACGGTAGTCGTGTTACACACACCACTACCCCAGTCTACCTTTATAAATCATATTGGAAAACTCGAACAGGTAACCCAACAGATAGGTAACTCAACCTAATGCTCTGATACCAAATGTGACGACCCGACTTTCTCGCCATAGAAAATCGCATCATCTTGAAGAAAGAAAGGGATAGAAAGAGAAAAGAAAGATGAGAAAGAAGAAACAACACTAGAATCTCAATAGCGGAACGAATAAATTATATTAATAACATAAGTATTTACATAATATACAACATCAATCAGAGATACACAACATATACATCACATAGTAGACAGTTATAAACACCTGTCTAGTATTTACAACTCAATACAACTTAGAGAACACACAACGGAACTATATATCTACAACGCAGAAGCCTCCTGCTCCGTTGCTCCTTCAATATTCGTCAAAGCCAACCTGAATCCCTTGGCTACTCGTAAAATTTGAGTACCCAAGAGTTTAAGAAAACAAAGATAGACTTCGGGTCAGACATGGGTCTGGTGTGAGTAACATGTTTAGGTTGCTTAACTTTAAAAACCTTTTGGAAAAAAGGTATCACGTAAGACTTCCCACACATAAACATGGAAAAGTTTTTACCTTACGTTAACCAAAACATTTGACAGGAAATCTGATGATATTATAAAAATATCTAGAGTTTTCAAGTAAAATACATAAATAGCTGGAATGCTTACATCTCACATTCCAACATAGTTGGGCACAACTAATACGTACGGCACTTATTGGATTTTGGATTCCATCAATGGCAGGGCTACTGGGGTACCGCCCGTCACAGTACGTGGCCTATATCACCGTACCGAGGAGTATGCCCGCTCCCCTGCAACACAAGGCCGGAACCGTTCCTTACTGAACAGTCCCGAACAAGACAACCCCGCAGTTGTTTGCAACCAACTGCCCACACAGCCGAATATATAAAGGGACTTCTAGACAGGGGAAAATCTCGTCCTACTTGGGCATGACCCACTTAACCTTGCTGCACCTCCCATGTTTTAGCCATTCCCGGTTGATGAGGATTGAGGCTACGATTGCCTTTAGAGAACACATCTCTTAGAATGCTCATCGTCCACCTGACGATGTTCTGAAAGCATTCAATCTATACAAGTTTGTTCCGGGTTCGAACGAAGCCGAAGGCATTATCTCGTTACACTCATTTTGGAATCACCCTCGGAGTTAACAACAATAACCCTTGCGCTCAGAATCTTCATCTTCACTTGAGATTCACGACCTATCGTTAATTTGGATCGATGTGGTTTTCGGATATCCAAATATGGAAACCTGATCCCGGTCTCATCGAAATCCAAAACGTGTCTTTTAGGTCCAAGTTGTTTTAAAGTTTAAAACAATTCAATTCATTATCTATATACACACAGATAGATAATTCTCAACATAAAAATAGATAATTAACATTATCATCACAACATATAATCCATATTATCATCCCAAACAGATAATTCATATTATCAATTCAAGTGCATCCATGGCATCCAAATCATACAACATCACTTATCTCATAACTGAGATCTCAACCATTCAGGGTAATCAGTATCAATCAACATTCATAAGCAATGACTTATTAAACACCATTTTATAATTAATTTAAAATGAATTAAATTAATTACTTCTTCCTTAATTAATTTAAAATAAATTAAATTAATTACTCATCCGTATAAATTTTGCTTACATATCCATTAATTAATTACAAATCAATCAATTGATTACTCTCAACAAATTACCCTAATTTATCATCTTGATTAATTATCCTTTAATTACATTCAAGTAATTAGCCTTTAATTAATTTCATAAATTAATTATTCCAAACCAAATTAAGTAATTAACCTGTAATTACCTCATTAATTAATTAATTATAATTAATTACATTAATCCTTAATTAATTACATTAATTAATTCCTTCATTGATTAATTGTTCTAATTAATCAATCCTTAATTACATCATTTATTATATAAATTAACGATCCCTAATTATTAATAATTACCCTACTAAATTAATTATCAATTATCCCTATTGATTAACCACTCTTGATTAATCACATTAAGTAATTAATCATTATTAAATTAATTACATCTTTTATTATCTCCAAATAACTCAAATACCAAAACCTAAATTAATTACACTATGTAATTAATTATTAATTACTTCCTTAAGTAATTATTCTGTATACTAATTACATATTAATTACACAAGGTAATTAAATTCCAAAATTCCTCATTACCCAATTATTCTTTAATTAAATTACATCCCGTAATTTATCTTCCTAATTACTCCACTAAGTAATTAGTCACTTTTAATTACATTGGTAATTACTTCTCAAATCAACCAGTGATTAATATAAATTAATTAAACTTAATTAATTAACTTAATTAATCGAAATAAACTTATTTAATTGCAATCAGTAATTAGTTTTCTTAATTATTTTCATTAAGCAATTATATCTAAACAATTCAAATGATTATCTTTAAATTAATTAATACAATTAATCATTAAAATAAATTATATTAATTAATTATTAAATAATACTATGTTAATGACCTTCGTTAACCAATAACAAATCTTTAATTACTTCTCTAAAGTAATTAACTGAATTAATCAATATTAATTATAATTTAATTTATCTATAAAACCCATTTATTAATCTCTAATTATTTAATTAATCAAATGATAAACGAAAACTTAATTAATTTTAATTACTTGATTAATAAATTCAAATCATTAATTAAATTAAATCTTATTTAATTAATTGAGTTCTTAATTAAAATTAAACCAATCTTAATTAACTTACTAATCCTTCAATTAAATAAAATCCTTAATTATTTAATTAATTAACCCCAAATTATTAATTAATTAAATTAATTAATTACAAAACTTAATTACCTTAATCAATTAATGAATTATAAATCATTAAGTTCTAATTAACTTATCATAAACATAAATCACATTAATGATTAAGTCATCATTAGCAGAGTATTTTAAAAACAACTTGCTTTTAAATTTCATTTAAATTCCATTTTAAATTTAGATTTAAAATGAATCAAAATTTTAACTTAAACAACGTTTAAGTATTCAAAACCTTTTAAATTTCATTCATTTTAAATAATTACTTATCTCCTAAGGTAAGTTTAAAAATAATTTTAACCCATATTCAATTTAAATAAATTTAAATTATACTTTAAATATTCCAAGTGATTTTGAAAACATTTAAATTCAAAACATATTTAATTTCAAACTAGAATTCAAAATCATGATTTGAATTCATATTAAAAAAACTTAAATTTAAAATCCTGTTTTAAAATCTCATTTTAGATTTATAAAACACATGTTATAAAATACTATAATATTCAAACTTAATTATAACATTAGAATTTATAAACTTATTTTCCCTTGAAAACTTTAAGATTCAAATTCCAATTTGAATTCAGGAATTCAATCTGGATTTTAACTTAAATTTAAAATCTAGTTTTAAATCTTATTTTTCAAATTTCAAAAACACTTTGTAAAATACTGTACAGTTTTTAGTTATTAAACATTCATTTTATCACAAATTTATTTGAAATCTGGAATTCAAATACATTTGAATTCATAATTTAAACTTGTTTTAAATTTAGTTCAAACCTTGCTTTGCTTTCTTTTTAAATTTAGTTTAAAATCAAAAACCTGAAACTGTCATGTTTTTCCCTGAAACAAAACCTGCAGCCAAAACTCGAGCCAGTATCAAGCTTGCTTCGAGTCTTACTTCCCTCAACTTCGGGTAAACTCTCCAGTGCCACGAGCATCCCCCGAGAACACTCCACCCAAAAATTTCCAGAAACAAAACAACCTTCACAAGCCAAAGAAATGCACGGTGCATGTGCACCATGACGTTGATCACCTCCGGCCCCTCACCCTGGCCTCAACCCATCGACAACCACCCATGCTCCAACCTACGACCACCAGAACATCATCACTCACCTGGAATTAAAAAAATAGTCCCAAACCAAAACTTGGAACACAGGGAAACTCAAAACCCAAAACCTGTCAACAGCAACATCCCACTCCCCCGACCATCATTAGAGTCGAAACTCCGGCCACAACCTTGTCATGGACCCAGCTACGTTTCCCCAAAGTGGCTTCACACTCGGTCAAACAGAGAGAGAGAACGATCATATTTTCTAACATGTTCAAAAACTAGGGTTACAGAACCAAAACCCTCACCGCTGCTAATCCAAAAATTTATTCACCAATTTGATAATTTTTCAGAAGTGCCTGATAACTCTATTGCATATAGAAGAAACTTCAAACCTTCAGATGTTCAAGATCATTAAAATTTTCTAAAATCATCTTTTTAGTTCATCACAGCATTACTTCCCTAATCCCAAACTAAATATTATGATTTCTGATTTGAAAATCTTGTTTCCATATAGGTTATCAGATCATAATCTTAAATTAATGAATTAAAGAATTCAAGTTTTTAAACAAATTCATGTTTCCTGATTCCTTTGGGTTTCCAAAGAAAGTTGTATTTGTTTAAATTAATTAAAATTTTAAACTTAAATTTATGATCACACAAACAATTTTGCTTGTAACTCATTTTCACAATAATGGTTAAGTCAAGAGACTACTAAAATCCGAATTTAAAAACTTAAGTCAAGAACAACAGTAACACTGATACTAAACAATGTATACATAATTATATAAGTTCATAGTAATTTCCAGAAAACTCATATACATACAAACAAATTGCTTCAATATTATCAGGCATCTACGGTTTAAGATTTAGGAAGATGATGATGTTATTCACAAGCAAAAAATTTCAGAGACAAATCAGGCAACCAATCATTTACTTAATTCATTTTAAACAAAATTTTACTCACCAGCAAAACAGAGCCTCAATGACTTTTGAATCCTGTCTTTGATTTAATACTGTAGTGTTATGCTAATGGAACCGAAGTGCTACTGCTCCCTATCCCTCTCTATATGCATGCAGGCCCTTTTTATTTGCTAAGCTGATGATTAACTTCCAGAGGAACAAAAAATGCAAGTTGATCTACAGGCCTGATTTTTCAGAGATGAAATGCAGGTTTGTTTGCAATTGTAATTTGAGGAGTGAAATTTTGGATTTGCTTATGAGGGAATTTTGAATTTCAGATCTTTCTTCTTTGTTTCATTTATCTTTGGTTTTGAAAAGAGAATGAGGGGAAAAATGAAAATGGTTATAAGGTTGAAATTTATTTTAATTCAAAATAAAGAAAAAGATAAAATAAAACAATGACACTTGTCATGTTTCTTTATTCCTAAATAAACACATGTTGATTTAGATTGTTTAATAGTTAACACTTGTCTTTTATTTAATTTAGTTATATTTTTATATGTAAATGAAGAATTTTACCTAAATTTATTTATACTTATGTAAATTTCTTATTTAAAGAAAATGTAAATGAAATAAATTATAAATTAAAACTTATTCAAATATTTCTAAGAATCTATTACTTTGAATTTCAAATAAAATTCCAAATTCATATTAAACTTTTGAAATCCAAATTAATATCTATTTATTCAATTTAAAGTGATAATTTTATTTTCTTATTTTAATTCTTTTTATATTTATGGAAAAATGATACATTTATTAATATGGCTTGAAAATAACCAATTTAACAAATTTTAAATGATTTATTACGAGATTATAAATCACTTTTATTAATAAATAAATTTAAACAATATGCTATTTGTATTTTAAACTTATATAAAATATTTCCAAATCATATTAATCAAATAATATTTAATAAGAAATAAAACAAACTTTTATTTAAATTTAAAACAAAAATTAAGCTAAGATATAACTTCAAACAATTTAACATTTATTTTAAATATTTACAAACCATATAGTTATTAATTTAAATAACTTTGAGAAATTTAAAATCAATTCAAAACATAATTTCCTAATTACTAAATATATTACTAGAATTTTAAAAACGAAACTTTATTTATTTATTAAATTCTAAAACAAAGATTATCTATAATATATATATATATACAAATATATATATACATTAAAATTAAAAACATTTGTTTAGCTTTTAAAAGATAAAATCTCAAATTAAATATATATTCAATCATATTATTAAACCAATTCATATTTTATTAATCAATATTATCAAATCAATTTAAATTTATATAAAGATTATTAAATTGATATTGTCAAAAATTCCGGGATATCACATGTACAGATCCTTTTTTCTTTAAATAAGACACAATCTTTTATTTGGAACATTTTCAACTTAATGATTCTTAACTTGAATTTATTATTGACATACTACATCCAATATGACTTATGAAGTTTGAGTTCGAACACCCCTTCATAAGGAGTTTTTGTTTCTGTAAACATATCTCTAGTATTTCATAAATACACGAGAACACTTCAAACAACCATTTAGTGATATCAATTTGGATTTGATATTTTCTTCATGTATCAAATACATAAACAAACAATAATATTGTATACAACATAACATGTATGATAATTCATTTTTCTAAAGCAAAGGAATCAATCTTACATGTTCAATATTAAACATTTTGATAAGGTGTCCTTGCATATCATTTGGGACATTCTTGATATCTTTTGTACTTACTATAAAAGAAATCATTTATTAATCCAATGTTGAGTATTAAAACCACTAAGGTTGATTTTAACACAAGTACATCATTAAAGTCAACAATGTTTTAATTACTTATAGATAGAAATATCAATGTATCTTTTAACATTCTTTTGTATGAACACATGCTTTCTCCGCACCTTTTTTGAAAACCAAACTATTTGATATTTCTATCAAAATACTTATTCAATCTTCATACTTATAAAATGATATTTTCGTATCATTTTTTGGATCATATCCAAAGACTCACAAACTCAATATCGCTCCCACTGACTTTGAGACATTTTTGGTTAATATGTGTAAACAGCTTACTTTAAATCATTATTTAGAATTTTTTGTTTCGATACATATGTACTAAAACTCTAGGACTTATCAAGCGATAATTTTGTTAGTAAATCCTAATTGACTTGAGAATGTTGAATATCAAATCTATTATGCTAATTTCAAAAACTGTAATTAGCGATATTATTCTTATCAACATTGCTTATTTAACTCCAACTGCATTAGTCTTACTCATAAAGACATATTCTTGGTCGATGGATCATATCCCTTTAGTTACGACCACCAAAATCTATATTTTGGTAGCGTACTTGGAACTCTTTTGGATTTGCTCATCATACCATATAGAGTCAACACTCTCGATGGTTTAAGTAAACAATCTAGGATTATATATTTTCGACGTTAATAGGAAACTCATAATTTCTCTTAAATGTGCGGGAATACTTATTACACATTCTAATGCTATGTGTTCGTTTAGGTTAGATAATTCCATTTCATCTTATATAATCAGATCCAATTCCATTTTACTATTATTAATTCCTCAAAGAAATTTCTTCATAATGAAGTTGGTATATCTTGAAACAACAATCGTTTCTCAGTGCAATAGAATAGGTATTCATAAACGTTTTATGAATTTCTTTATTTACAAAAATCATTTGGTTTTAGTTTACAAAAATTATGTTCTAAACATAAATATATTATCCAATGACAGTATTTTCAAAATCCTTTTGGGATGATTCATACAAGATCCCTCATGAACAATTATTATGTGCAATCTTTCAAATTGCATAACCTGCCCACTCCTTGGCATATGCTATGTTGTAGTTTCTTATAAACTCTTATCTTGTAAAAAAATTTAAAATGTTAATCAGATAAAATAATATTAACCTTGTGTACTACCCTTAAGTACATTACTTCATAGAAAGAAACTAACTCAACTTCACTCACAATTAATCGCACATTGTCCAAAAAATTCAATTACTCCATATCTATTCATCATTACGCATCACATGGTGAAATACTTTTGAGATTGAATCTTTCTCCATTTAAGGTACGTTTGGAACATTTTCCAATATACTCACTCATTCTCTCAAATCAAATCATTTCTATCACATATTTTTTTTTTAAACTTCTATTTCATATTCCATAATTTTAACATTGACATACTGCACATGTATCAAATACACATGTCCATGTTGACGATAACTCATCGGTGAATATGATGAAGTATGAGGAACCGTTTTTGTAGTTGTAGAATTACGATTGCATACATCTATATGTACCAATCCGAAGAGTTCATCAACTCTTATGATACTCCCACTAAATAGGTGCAAAACCATTTATTGTTTAAGATATAATTAACAAGTATCATACGATTCAAAATCAGGCAATAAAACTATTTCTAGCTACGGCTTAATCTATATTTCCAAATCAACTGTAGATAATATTATATACTGTCCTATTTTCCAATGCATCACTTTTTATAAAAGAATTGCCACGTTATAGTTTTATTTCACAAAGAATAAACACAATATTTATATTGAAATATAGCTATAGCTATGTCTATTTTATTTTATTTTTTCAGTCGACACCAAAAAATAATCATTATTTCATAAATAATGTATTGTAAGCTTTTTGAAAACAATTTCCGTACTATGATGCAATTAGTAAGTGTTATATGGAATGCTCTCACTATTTCCACCATTGCTATAATAGCGTATTAAATTCTAAGGTCCATCATTCACTTAATACAATTTTTTTATTTCATACACTGCAACTATTTGCAGTGGAGATTTCATTGATCAAATATCTTGAGCTCAAAGAAATAAATCTCATAATAAAAATTTCTATATGAAAATACATTTTGTAATAGAAATCATATTTCTTATTCTAATATAAAGTATCAATTATAATTATATATCTCGTTTCTAATGTTTCTCTATGAAATAGAAGTGACCATTCATTCTTGTCATCCCAACTGTACCTTAAATTACATCTATTCTTCTACATTCGTTTTCCTTTCAAATGGTTAAACTATTCAAAAGAAAGATTTACTACAATATCATAACAAACTCTTTACAAAAGTGCAGTCAATTATCCTTAACATTTAAGCACATTAAATATATTGCACTTTACATAAACCAATCAAAATGACATTTCAACGATTGAATTCTTTGATCTTGTTATCCCGTCTTTTGGCAAGGCCGTGGCACTAAGAAATAACTGGGAACAAGGATGGCTCCTCCTAATGATCGATTGTACACAAGTTCATTATGGATGCTGGTGAATTTTATCCGAGTTTGGATCGAGCTACAATTGATACGACATGACAAGCAAAGCTTTGAAAGCCAACGTCCTAAATTTCAAGTCAATCGGAGTTCGTATGCTCAAGATATTGATTGATTAAAATCAAGGCAGACAGCTACAATTCATATCCATCAAAGTGAATAGTGGTTCGTATCCACGACAGAAGCACCACATTTGTATCCATGGAGGAAGGCGTCATTCGTATCCACCTC
The DNA here is from genome assembly GCA_030765085.1 of Allium cepa. Classification (NCBI taxonomy): domain Eukaryota; kingdom Viridiplantae; phylum Streptophyta; class Magnoliopsida; order Asparagales; family Amaryllidaceae; genus Allium; species Allium cepa. Next base: position 703,019,603 of record CM060938.1, on the reverse strand, counting down.
GCTTCTCCATTTTGTATTCATTACATGTACTCTGCTTCATATTCATCAATTAAGGCCACTACGCATCAATCTCATCTATATAGTTCGTATCAGTCAATCACGGTCGATACAAATGGGTCATCCAATAAGCGATACGCGATAACATCTCCTACCGATGTGAAATGGGGTTGAGGGAAACGATGCGAATGGGACAACATAGAATGATATGAATAAGGTTGCCTCTCGTTGATGCGAAGAGCAAGGGAATACCTCGATACAAAGTATATGGATTCATATCGATATAGAGCAATTATAGTCCCTCGATACGAACAAGGCATATTCAAGAGAAAGACTGGGTCATTCGGCATGAAAAGTGGATCTATCCAAGAAAATAGCGCCACATCATCTAACAGTCACGTGCACAACATCGATACGAAAGGAAACGATACGAACGTATCGATACGAAGCTTGACTGCACATTGAAGATCCAAACTTGCATCGATCATATCTCACAACAAGTCCAAATTCCACCAAATTTTGATAGGAGCTTGCGTACAACCTCAACAATGTTTGTGATCGATCTCAATCCAAAAGAAGTAATTTGGAATTGATAAGAATTTGGAGCGTATCGATCATGGATCGAGTCCAAATGTCCGGGGACCGATCACGTAGGCCCACCCACGTGAGAGAAGGAGTCTTCTGAGATTGAAGCGAGAAATTTGCAGCCTATACCTATAAGTAGCAGTCCAAGGCTTTCAGAAAAGGGATTTTTGGACGTTGGAACACTGATACTCTGCCGTAATCATTGTTGTACCTAGATTATACTATTGTAAACATCTATAACCAGTGACTAATATCAATAAACATCAAAATCCTATAATGGACGTAGGCTACAACACTGAACCACTCTAAATCTCAGAATTTTCATACTTCTGCTTGTCTTTTTTAGTATGTTTGTTAAATCTACCTTATTTTCTATTTATATTCTTCACTTTAACCTCTTCAAACATGCTCGAAGAGTGTTGTGCCTAATTTTGACACTAACACTTTAGTGCTTTCATCGAGAAAACCTAGCTTTCCTCCTATTCTTTGGATCTCCTACCGATATTGGATTGCAAGAATCTAAGGAGAAGATCCAGATCTCATACTAGAATTCTTCCATCCTATTCAGATTTGTATCAAGTATAGGAGAGGGTTTCACCCTTCATCATGGTCACTACAAGGACTGCCTCAACCGATGCGGATCAGGAAGGAAGAGATAGACAGAATCATACGTAGCTACCGGTCAGAACTCAGTGGGACCTTCAGATCCATAAGGCCCTATCTCCAGGGAGGAGTTTTGGTTGTTGATGGAAGAATTGACTCAAAGTTGCCAGCTGCTTACCCAGCAGATCAATGCCAACACGGAGTTAACCAACTGATTGAATCAGGGAAGACGAAGGAGATCCAAGAGGGATCAAGCTTCCTACTCATCCATTGAGAGCACAACTTCCTTTGGTTACCATCACAGATCCACACGTCCACGATTGGATGGAAGCTATGCGCAAGCTCTTGGGCATCAGCACACTCTGAATCTTGGACAAGTAGGACTTGGTCCATCTGCTTGTCACCAGGCAGGCCTCTCCTCCCGAGGAGGGACAATTCCTTATCACATCATTGATAACCATGTTGCTGCCGTCGCTATCGACTTAGAAGATGACATTCGAGACTGAACAGATCCGAGCCATCATCAATGAAATCGTACTCCTGAACCCTATATGCCCGAAGACCTAGAGCCAAGGAGGAGAGGAGTGGACCGTCGACCGTGCCGGGCCATCATCGCATTGTGGAACCCGAACACTCCTAAGCCTAGCATGCCCAGAATGTCCAGATTGTTGAATATGCGCTTATATGATTTTTGTTTGATGATAATAAACATATATACATTCGTTTAAATGTATTTGTTAATATACTATTTTATTTTTTCACAGAATGAATAAATATTTGCTGAATAAAATAAATAACACAGAATTTGAATTCAAACGAATATTTTATTCAAACAAATATTTATTACAATTTTGATAGTACAAATTCAAGCTTTCACTATACATATACAATTTTGATTACAAATTCATCACAATTTCATATTTACATTTAACCTCACTACACATCACTCATTTACTCAATTCGTATTTTATCTTCAACTTCATTCCAGTTTGAATCCAACATCTGAGCAATCTGCAAAAATATTCACTAACGCAGTAAAATTGAAAATAAAATATTTTTGCGATATAAAATAAAATATGATTTTTGAAAATAATATTTGCCTCAGTTATTCGGGTTGTTCGTCATGATTTATATTTGAATTCATCACACACGAACAATGCGACATGCACAGTGTATCACTGTACATGCCACAAGGCCATGCACACCGATATACACTTGATAATGCTACAGGGACAGGTGAGCACAAGGTCAAACCCAAATAAAAAGACGGGTTCAACTCAGGTGCAATATAAATAAAATCTCGACACGGGCACAAGGTCAAACCCGAGCATTTAAGCTGGATTCAACTAAATGTACAAATTATAATACAACAATGCATAGAATAACAGTGCACAAGGGCAGATCAATGTTAACCAAATCAGTGATGAAGTCACATTCTCAAAACCACGACCATGCTACTGTACAAAACTGCAAATACCCATGTCCAGAGCTCAATGCATTTAAACTCAGTGACAATGCAAATGAATCAAAGCATGGTTCAAACCAGAGGCAAATGAACAGTGCTCCGAACATCTCACAAATATGGAACCAGACCAAAATGGCACTATCAAAATATGCCACAATAAAGACAGTAAAATGTACAAAGCAAAGAAGGCTGCAGTAAAGCATGTACATGAGTGGACAGGACTACAACAAACAATTGAAAACAAGTATAAATAAGCAACTTTGAGCTACAAACCAACATGCATGCAAGTACACAGTGGAAAAGCCACAAATGCACATACACCAGAAACATGGGAACACAGCAAAGACCACAAGCCAATTAATGAATCGACATTGCTTGAAGACTACAGCAAAAACAAAGTCAAACCAGATAAAAATGAAGCCACCGCAAATAGATGTCATGAAGAACAAACAAGACCAGGCAATAGTGAAGTGACTCAAGTAAAATGCAAACCCAAACCATCAAGCCAACACTGCAAGTCCCAACCAATGAATGGACATACATATATGGAACAAAACTGCAGAATGCAAATGAACTCGACCAAGTACACAAGTGCTAGCCAGAAGAAGATGCATCAGTAGAGTCATGGCAAATTCGAGCTAATATAAATATACAGAGACACCATACAACATACACAATATGAAGACCACCAGTGCACAGACTCAAGGCAACAAGAATGGCCAGAAATTGTGCAACATGGTCAGAAGCAAGGCAACAGAGACTCAAGCAACAACATGGACTACAACAAACATCAGCAGGTACAAGATGCCAAACTCAAATGAATATCAATGCAAATCAGCAGGTACAAATGCACAAGTATGATCAATGGTACACATGCAGGCTTGATTAACAGTGTTTCAGTAATGCACAAAGACAGAGCTACATCCCTAGGCCGAAGTAAACACTCAGTGTCAAGGCCGAAGTGACAGTGAAATCACCATTTCAATGTTGAACAAGTCAAAGTAAAAATGCCAGAAAACAAAATACCGTGGTCATCACGATAATCAAAATCAACACCGTGTCAACCAAGTAACACGAGTATATACGAATTGAAGAAGTCAGTGACATCTCAATCATCAATACAAAATCAAGATGCCAGAGAAATCAGTTGACAAATTCAAATAGAGAATATACGATGCAAATCTAGGGTTACAAACCCTATATAAATTGATATCATCATCGGCAATTTTTTGCATCGAGTTCAAGCAAGCCAAATCCAGAAAAGCAAAAAGAATAAAGTACTTACTGAAATTGTAATCAAACTCGATCAATTCAAGAGCCGTGAGCAAAACAGTGAGGCAAACGATCGACGAAAGCAAGCAACGAGAAAACATATATTCGATCGAACAAAAGTCGGCTCTTCGAAAACCCTAAATCTGGAAAAGGAACGAAGCCCTAAATTTGCAAGAGGAACGACCACCATTATACAAGCAAAGGAACGAAGAAACTAAAAGGAACGGGTTAAAATATAAAAGGGGGCCGGCCTTTATTTTAAGGGTTTTAAATTTTTAAATAGTGTTATTTTGTTTTAAATTGTTTTTTAATTGTATTTTATTTTTAAACCGTTTAAATTTCTAGTCGTGTGACTAGGGGACAAGCTACGTGGCGTAGCTTGAGAATTCGTAACTCAGTGGCTGAGTTGTGGCAGGGTTTTGAGCGTAGAGTTAGATTTAGTCAATAGCGGGTGTCGCGAGTTTACGTGTGTAAGCGAGGGACTATCTAATTTCTAGTAGAAACCTTAGGGGCAGCACGTAGGCAGGGTTTTTCCGAAGCTGGGTAAATTCTGTGTCGTTCTATTTCTGCATTTATTATTCTGCTATTATCTGTGCTGCTATTGTTCTGTGATCTGTGTTAAAATTATTTTATAAGCTTCCGCGATTAATTTTTATAATTTATACCATCACCCTATTCACCCCCCCTCCCCTTTAGGGTGAAATCGATCCTACAAGTGGTATCAGAGCTAGGAATAGAAGTCATCATTTGTTTTTAAAAATACGTTTTTTCAAAAAATCAGTTTTTGTTTTAAAAATTTGAATTTTTAAAATGACTTCTTTTAATACTGCTTTTGCTGAGGGTCAATCCATAGCTAGACCGCCTATGTTCAATGGTGAATATGCTTATTGGAAAACCAGGATGGAAATCTTTCTGAAAACCATTGACGCTTGGAATATTGTTGAGACGGGTTATAGAACACCGACTATAACTATAGATAATCAGGAAGTAGATAAACCAAAGGAACAATGGACAGAACTAGAAAATAAATTACAAAATACTAATGCTAAAGCTATGAATTCTATTATATGTTCATTGGATCAATTTGAATTTAATCGTGTCTCACATTGTCTAACTGCGAAGGAAATATGGCACACACTACAAGTGACTCACGCAGGAACATCTCAATTCAAAGAATCTCGCCTTGCCATGCTAAGCAGCGAATACGAGAATTTCACAATGGCAAAGGAAGAAAATGTCAAAGAGATGCATGGACGACTTTCCAATATCGTTTACAAATCAAAAGCTCTTGGAAAACCATACACAGAGTTGGAGATAGTCCGAAAAATCCTCAGAGTCCTTCCACGAAAATTTGAAGCGAAAGTGACTGCCATTCAAGAATCGAAAGATTTAAAACAAATGAAAGTTGAAGAACTCATCGGAAATCTCACCACTTATGAGCTAGAAATGAAATTCAAGGAAGAGCGTGAAGGAAGTGATACTCGAAAGAAATCAATAGCTCTCAAAGGAACAACTGAAAGAGATGACGATGACGATGATAAAGCAGCAGCAGAATTGGAGCTATTAATAAAGAAATTCAAAACGTGGAATTACAAATATGGAAATTCAGCTCGAATTCAAAAAGCGAAAAGCAGAATAGCCAAATAACTAGACTACTCAAAAGAACAAAAGATTATTTGTTATAATTGCAACAAACCCGGTCATATCATGCTCGATTGTCCACAAATTAAAATCAGCCATGGAAAGAAACAGAAAAAGAAAAGTTTTGCAGCCACTTGGGATAAAATAGACGAGGATGATCAAAGCACTAGCAGTGAAAGCGAAAAAAGCAGAATTGTGTCTTCGAGGTGATACAACTGACAATGACGATGACGAGCCAAGTGAGGTATCAAAACTTACCCATTCTGAGCTGCTTATATATTTTCATGAAGTACATGGCTGTTATGAACGACTTAGGGAAAAATACGCCAAACTTGAATCTCAAAAGGATACTTTGATAGAATGCAATGAACAACTTGATCAATTAGTTAAGAACTATCAACGTAGAATCCCTAAGTGTGATAAATGTCCAACATTCGAAGAGGAAATTACAAAATCAGAAATCAATATAAAATCACTTGAAAATGAAATTCTGATTTTAAAGGAGAATGAAAATACTAGGGGAGAGAATTCTATTAAAAAGTGCACACAATTGTTAAACGAAAATGAATCTCTCAAATCACAAGTCCAACAACTGTCTACTACATTGGATAAATTTTTCAAAAGTGAAAAATCGTTGAATATGCTATTAGGAAAGCAAACGATTAATTCGGTTAGACAAGGACTTGGATATAATAGTTCGAAAATTGTTGAATGCAATATTAATCAAGTTAATTCTATGTGCACAATTTGTAGAAAATATGGACACAATCATAATAATTGTTGGTATAGACCCAAACATGTGAAAACTATACTGATTTGGGCTCCAAAAGGCACAAATATAAAATCTCTCAAAGTTAAACAAATTTGGGTGCCAAAGGGAACAATTATAAATAGTTTTGGGTCTTTACAAAATTGTTTTTCAAAATTTTCTGCCACTAACAACCATGGACCTATAAAAACAAATAGGTCACATAAATCTTTCATCGTGCAGGTGTGGTGGCAGGCTAAGGAACAATAACAGTGTTCTCTGGATTTTGGCTATTCCAGAAACACAACGGGCGACAAAGCAAAGTTCCTTAGCCTAGTATAAAGGTGACAGAATCACAATGGACAACCATGAAAAATATCGTAAAGGTAAAACAGGTAAAGGTATATTAATTTGAGAGATATATTAAATGTGATAATCTGCACCATATTCTGAATTAAATCAGCCAATATTGAGATGATGAAAAGATGATGATTTTGACTCTAACTTATTCAATATAGTTGGCCAATTATATTCTTATGCCAAAAACACTATAATAATCTCTAGATTCTTTGAATTACTTCGTATATATCATTTTGGATTAAAAATAGTGTTTTGTTGGATAATAATACAATTGGTTATAATTCGGCTAACTCTATATTCACGGTTTTTGATTATTTACATGGCTTCATTTCAAAAGAATGTCATTTAAATTGCTGTAAAAATTGAGTTTCAAATTTTTGGTGCACACTTCATGGTTTGGTCAATCAAATTCAATTGATGATAACTTTGAGTGAAAGAGAAATTCAGATGTAGATTACACTGGTAATCTTGTTGATAGAAAAATTACTAGTTGAACGTGATTTTTGAGACATTTAGTAACTGCATCGTTTTTCAAAGAAAATATCTGCATATTCTTCATTTCAAATAATTTTCAAATAGCAGGAAATTTTCTTTTAAAATCCCCTGGAGAAAATTATTTTTGACCATATTTTCAGATTAGTCATTTTTGAAAAATTAATTTCATAATTATTTTTGAATTTGATTTTAAATGACTATTTTGACTAATCTGACTCCCTAATGTTTATCGAAAAGAAAAATAGTGATTGAAAAAGTGATGAGTGTTAATATTGATCATATATTATGACTAGAGACGGTATGATTACTAAATTTATTTAGAAATTTAAACAAGAGTTATAAAACTTTTTGTTGGTAAAAAAAATTCCATGACCATCTCTATATCTATCATATTTCTAACGACCATCACTCATCAAAATTCTATATAGTTTGTCAATATGTGGTACTTTAAACAGGAATCGTTCGTTTTTCATTTTCACATTTTTTAAAAAAAATTAATAATAATAATAAATAAATACCAAATTATTCACTCTCATTTAAAAGTCCTCACGGTTATGCATGGGTGAATTACTTGGAATTTGTTATGTGCTTCCATGCTCATTTAAAAGTCCTCGCGGTTATGCATGTATGGAACGCAAATCAAAAGTTGATTTTTGAAATAAACAAGTTGATTCTAATCCCATTTAAAAGTCCTCATGGTTATGCGTGGTTAGAAGATACTTAAATTCATTTTTTTTAAAAATAAAATTGGAATACTACTAATCTCATTTAAAAGTCCTAACGGTTATGCATGGTTAGTAGATATTCAAATTCCTGATATAAATATACCACAAATAGACACAACTGTATGGTTTTATATGATGACATAATTCCCATCATTCTAAAAGTGGAATGTGCGCCTAACAAAATATTTATGATTTTTGTTTGATTTTTTATTGAAATTTAAAATTTATATTCAATTGAGTTTTTAATGTTGAATTAATATCGATCACTTTATCTCTATTTTCTCTAACACTATTATTCTTTTGCTGATAACAAAAGGGGGAGAGAAAAGTTAAGATTTTGTCAAATAAAATCAAGCAAAGGTCAAATAATTTTCCATTTGCATCTAGGCTCATTTGCATATTTTTATTTGTATGCATATATGTAGGGGGAGTATTGTGTAGAGAGGAAGTATTAAATAGGGGGAGCAATTAGAGCATATCAATGATCAAATACATTTAACATACTCAAAATCTTAAATATACGTTTGTTATCATCAAAAGGGGGAGATTGTTGAATATGCGCTTATATGATTTTTGTTTGATGATAATAAACATATATACATTCGTTTAAATGTATTTGTTGATATACTATTTTATTTTTTCACAGATTAAATAAATATTTGCTGAATAAAATAAATAACACGGAATTTGAATTCAAACGAATATTTTATTCAAACAAATATTTATTACAATTTTGATAGTACAAATTCAAGCTTTCACTATACATATACAATTTTGATTACAAATTCATCACAATTTCATATTTACATTTAACCTCACTACACATCACTCATTTACTCAATTCGTATTTTATCTTCAACTCCATTCCAGTTTGAATCCAGCATCTGAACAATCGGCAAAAATATTTACTAACGCCGTAAAATTGAAAATAAAATATTTTTACGATATAAAATAAAATATGATTTTTGAAAATAATATTTGCCTCAGTTATTTGTGTTGTTCATCATGATTTATATTTGAATTCATCACACACGAACAATATGACATGCATAGTGTATCACTGTACATACCATAAGGCCATGCACACCGATATACACTTGATAATGCTACAGGGACAGGTGAGCACAAGGTCAAACCCAAATAAAAAGACGGGTTCAACTCAAGTGCAATATAAATAAAATCTCGACACGAGCACAAGGTCAAACCCGAGCGTTTAAGCTGGATTCAACTCAATGTACAAATTATAATACAACAATGCATAGAACAACAGTGCACAAGGGCAGATCAATGTTAACCAAATCAGTGATGAAGTCGCATTCTCAAAACCACGACCATGCTACTGTACAAAACTGCAAATACCCATGTCCAGAGCTCAATGCGTTTAAACTCAGTGACAATGCAAATGAATCAAAGCATGGTTCAAACCAGAGGCAAATGAACAGTGCTTCGAACATCTCACAAATATGGAACCATACCAAAATGGCACTATCAAAATATGCCACAATAAAGACAGTAAAATGTACAAGGAAAAGAAGGCTGCAGTAAAGCATGTACATGAGTGGACAGGACTGCAACAGCCAATTGAAAACAAGTATACATAAGCAACTTTGAGCTACAAACCAACATGCATGCAAGTACACAGTGGAAAAGCCACAAATGCACATACACCAGAAACATGGGAACACAGCAAAGACCACAAGCCAATTAATGAATCGGCATTGCTTGAAGACTACAGCAAAAACAAAGTCAACCCAGATAAAAATGAAGCCACCGCAAACAGATGTCATCAAGAACAAACAAGACCAGGAAATAGTGAAGTGACTCGAGTAAAATGCAAACCCAAACCATCAAGCCAACACTGCAAGTCCCAACCAATGAATGGACATACATATATGGAACAAAACTGCAGAATGCAAATGAACTCGACCAAGTACACAAGTGCTAGCCAGAAGAAGATGCATCAGTAGAGTCATGGCAAATTCGAGCTAATATAAATATACAGAGACACCATACAACATACACAATATGAAGACCACCAGTGCACAGACTCAAGGCAACAAGAATGGCCAGAAATTGTGCGACATGGTCAGAAGCAAGGCAACAGAGACTCAAGCAACAACACGGACTGCAACAAACATCAGCAGGTACAAGATGCCCAACTCAAATGAATATCAATGCAAATCAGCAGGTACAAATGCACAAGTATGATCAATGGTACACATGCAGGCTTGATTAACAATGTTTCAGTAATGCACAAAGACAGAGCTAAATCACTAGGCTGAAGTAAACACTCAGTGTCAAGGCCGAAGTGATAGTGAAATCACCATGTCAATGTTGAACAAGTCAAAGTAAAAATGCCAGAAAACAAAATACCGTGGTCATCACGATAATCAAAATCAACATCGTGTCAACCAAGTAACACGAGTATATACGAATTGAAGAAGTCAGTGACATCTCAATCATCAATACAAAATCAAGCGGCCAAAGAAATCAGTTGACAAATTCAAATAGAGAATATACGACGCAAATCTAGGGTTACAAACCCTATATAAATTGATATCATCATCGGCAATTTTTTGCATCGAGTTCAAGCAAGCCAAATCCAGAAAAGCAAAAAGAATAAAGTACTTACCGAAATTGTAATCGAACTCGATCAATTCAAGAGCCGTGAGCAAAACAGTGAGGCAAACGATCGACGAAAGCAAACAACGAGAAAAAATATATTCGATCGAACAAAAGTCGGCTCTTCGAAAACCCTAAATCTGGAAAAGAAACGAAGCCCTAAATTTGCAAGAGGAACGGCCACCATTATACAAGCAAAGGAACGAAGAAACTAAAAGGAACGGGTTAAAATATAAAAGGGGGCCGGCCTTTATTTTAAGGGTTTTAAATTTTTATATAGGGTTATTTTGTTTTAAATTGTTTTTTAATTGTATTTTATTTTTAAACCGTTTAAATTTCTAGTCGTGTGACTAGGGGACAAGCTACGTGGCGTAGCTTGAGAATTCGCAACTCAGTGGCTGGGTTGTGGCAGGGTTTTGAGCGTAGAGTTAGATTTAGTCGATAGCGGGTGTCGCGAGTTTACGTGTGTAAGCGAGGGACTATCTAATTTCTAGTAGAAACCTTGGGGGCAGCACGTAGGCAGGGTTTTGCCGAAGCTGGGTAAATTCTGTGTCGTTCTATTTCTGCATTTATTATTCTGCTATTATCTGTGCTGCTATTGTTCTGTGGTCTGTGTTAAAATTATTTTATAAGCTTCCTCGATTAATTTTTATAATTTATAACATCACCCTATTCCCCCCCTCTAGGGTGAAATCGATCCTACAATGTCCAAATGCTAGGCATCCGACCGTCATTCGTCAAATGATTTGTGAAATTCAGGGCCTCTCCAATGACGATTGGGAATCTCCCGGAGTCATACACCCTTTACTGATGACATCCTTTATGTCGAACCGCGTCGTCGATTAAGAATGCCAACTATACCTCTTTATGAAGGGAGTTTAGGCCCTCACCAGCACATTTTGAAGTATGAATGGCTTATGAATGCTGCATGAGCTGACGATGCGGTCAAATGTAGAAATTTTCCAATCTCTCTAGGGGGCATCGCGACGATGTAGTTTACTCGCTTGCCACCCCTGTCCGTTTCATACTTTGATCAATTAGCAACGAAATTCGTCAAACAGTTTTGTATGCACGTTACACGACCTAAGGATGTGAACACCTTATGTAATGACCTGAAATTTTTGGCGTATATTTTAATAAATATTTAATCTAATTTAAATTAAAATACAGGCTTTTCATTTTATAAACTGATAAGATTTTTGGATATTTATCGGTTATATATGTTTTGTAAAGGGACTTTTGATTTAAAAATTTAAAATATAATGTTTCAAAATTTGCTAAAAATAAAATCTGTCTTATTCAATAAAAATTAAAGATTTTGTATTATTAACATCTGATAATGCATATATGAATATAATTGTAGTCTTTAAATAATAATGTTTAACTAATAAACAACCTTATCAATATTAAACACAAATATAAAAAAATAAGTATAAAATATAAATATAAACATAAGATATAAAAAGAAATATAAAATATAAATACAAATGCAATGTTATAAATCAACTAATTGAAAATTAAATTACAAATAGAATAAAACTAATATGCTAACAATAACTATAATAATTTTACCCAAACATATAAGATAAGTTTAGCATAAACATTGACCTGTAAATATAATTGTACAATACAAAGTCTTTAACAAAGATAATAACAAATGCTTGCTGTGTAATCATGTACGCAAGAAGAAGACAAATCTATTTACATATTCAAATTATCTTTGTTCTCAAATGCAAAGGAGATAAGTTATTCACAACATGTAAATACAAAATGTCTTTATACATATAAAAATATCTTTGTACCAAAATGTAAATAGCAGCTAACATTAGTTAGATGTAAACTAGTTTGAAGACGTATGCATTGAATTAGCACAACTCTTTGTCAAGAAATCTTACAGCCGAAATATCAAGTATCATTTCAATTTACAGTAAAATTAATAAAAAATAAACCTGAACCATATAAGTTGAAGCTTATACCAAAAGACACCATTTTGTCTAAAGATGTGCTATATATACACCTCATAATATGCTTGTTCGTTTACAAAACTTAAGAGGCAAAACTGAAAGAAAAAAGAAAAGAAAACCAAACATTTGTATTTACAAACTTAGCTTCATTCATCATCAAGGTAGAGAAGTTTTACAGTGATTCAAACTGTAGCTTTTCTAAAAACACTTGCTTTCTTTTCCAACCATCTTTAAGGTGAGTAAAATAATTATTTCAAGATCTAAGTGGAATGAAATCTGTGTGTATGATCCATGATTAACATTTTGTTTTGCTAGAGTATTTGCATTCCAGTTTTTGCTCTGTGTACATCATATGATTGTAAATTTGTTCTTCTTTGTTTCTGGTTTCAAGGTGAAAATAAATTAGGAAATCCAATATATCCTCATTCAATTAGTATTAGGCTTATGATTTTAAACAAAACTAGTTATTGAAACATAAGTTAAGAACTCAAAATTTGTTTAATACATGCTGGTGTAATATCACGGCCAGAGCTTTAGTTTTACAGAGCAAATTTGCAAATACATGTTGAATTCGAATGTTTTAAATGGAAACTTCAATTATATAACTTGAATTCTTATTCGAAGATAGGATTTTTAAGATTTAAATGATGATTTTTAAGTGAGTATTCAAGGTGCAGTTCGAATATGAATCAAAAGAGTATTTTCATCAATTTCTGTTGATTTAACAAGTATTAGGTGTTGAAATTTATATTGAAGCTAGCTTAGTGATTTTTGAATTCAGGAAAAATGCTATAAAAAAATCCTATTGTGTAAGTTGTTTGGACGAATCGAATGTAGGGTTTGGGTTCAAATTTTTCTATGGCCTGTAAGTTCCTCAATTTCGTCACTGTACGTCGACCGAGCTGCACACGAATTTGGGTGGAGGTCGAGGAGGCTATAGTCATGGCGTGGACGAAGCGGCGTCTCCACCAGTGGTCAGAGTTAGTAGGTTGAGGCGATTGTTTGGGCGTACTTGAGTGGCTAGGTCGAAGAAATAGGGTAATTTTGATTTCGATCATTTCGTGACGAACTGGGTTTTGATTTCGAATATAGGGTCGATTCATGGTTTGTTAGAGGCGATGTGGGTTTCCGGAGGGTCGCCGAACCACCGTGCACGTGCATGGTGGCGATTGGGGTCTGATTTTGGTGTCGAGGATTATCGCGAGTTGTTGCATGAGACTTTTGGGGTTTGCTTCGAGCTCGACCGTGGTACGTGCGTGAGCATGTTATAATACTGCAGTTTCAAATTTTAACTTAACTTATATAAAAAAAGAGAAGAAGAAGAAGAGAGTATAAGTAGAGAAGAAGTAAGAGTAGAGGAGAATGTACGCGGGAAAGAACAGTGAATGTCCCGAGCTTTACTCGAGTAAACAGCATGTTTACTTCGGGTCCAAATATTCTAGGAGTTAACTTAAATAAACCTTAAGTTAAAATGTTAAACAAGTTTAATATTAATAAAGTTATTTATGTTGACAAGTGTAGAGCTAAGTTTTGTTTTAAATTTTATTAAGAAGGTTTGCAAATGTAAGAAAATAAGTAAATTAAAGTGTAAGTTAATATAAATATAATTAATTTATACTTGTAATTGAATAAATAACTTTAAATAAATTTGTAATTAGAAATTGATCTTGTTTTTAAATCAATTTAAACTTAAGAACTTTAATTAACTACTTAAAGTTAATTAATTAATAATAGTTAACTAATTAAATGATTAATCAATTGGAAATTAATGATTAATTAAGTAATTAATGGGTAATTAATGGATAATTAACTTTTATAAATTAATGATTAAGATTATTAATTAAGGATTAAGAAATAATTAAATGAGTAATGTAGTAATCAATAAACTTAATAAGTTGATTAATTAGTGATAAATTAAGCCGGGTAAAATGATAAATCAAGTTAAAGTAAATAAAACTATATTGATATGAACTGATGATTCTTGTTTGATTGATTATGATATCTATTTGATGATATTTTGTGATATCTTGTGATATAATTTGTGATGACTGTGTCTGATTTATCTGTGATAACTGTTATGTGAATTCTAAGTATTGAATTAAACTATTTAAACTAAGTAGACAACTTGGCCCTTAAATGGCATTTGGATTTCGACGAGACCGGGATCGGGTTTGCTATATTACAGCATGATAAGGGGTTCTCGCTTTATGTTAGGTGGAGAACAGGAGACTCTTACCCCTACATGTCCCCGGGGGTAGTATAAGGCCTTTTGGGGTTGGTTGTGAGTCGAGAGGCTGGCTGTAAAAGCAAACCCAAGGTGTCACTGTGAGCCATGGTGGGGCTGGGATGGTTGAAAAGCCTACCGGTCGAGTGAGATACCAAATGTGACGGTCCTGACTCGACCTTCGAAAATCGGCACCGAATACGACACTCATATTCCAATGCCGCAGATCCAAACGTCGAATCTGGTTCGCCGGAGCTTATAATGGCATTAAGTACAACACAGCGGAAGAAAGAAATGAATGATATCATATACATTACAAATGATACAATATCCAGAATATGATATACAACAATGATATTAATATAATACAAGAATATCAGAGACAAATAATACTGTTACAGAGAAAACAACAGAAGTGATAACTCCAAATGATCTTTAAAAGAGAATGGGTCCAACAACTCCAACATCAAGCTCGGACCACCATCACGTGTCACCTAGATAAGAAAGTCATGTCCTGATCCAAAGACTGGACTAACTCTAGATAATATACTAAACCTGACTACCTGAAAAACCCAACTCTAGACTGCCCGTGTGGAAAAATTATGAGCACCCAGAGTTTAGGAAGGGAACAATAACTCCGAGTCAGTCATGGGACTGGTATGAGTAACAAAAATAGTTGGTCTTCTAAACCAGACAACAAAAGAATTTAAAATAAATCCGCAATGTTTTTTTTAAATGAAACTACCATAAGGCCTCCAACCGTACACACAATGCAAACACAGAATTGGAGGAGATTCCTCCTTATGATAGTCAAACATGCTTGATACGAGAAAATTTCATTGATATTATTATTAGTGCATAGTGTAGAAAACATTTCAAAAGTATAATATTAATCTTAGCCAACATAGACATTTCGTACTATTCCTAATATAGCTACCATCTCAACAGTGGGGCGCCATAAGTAAATGGCAGGTTCTACAAATAAACCGTACAGGGCGCGTATTGTTTTGATTGGATTTCCAACAAATGGTCGGGCTAAGGAACTTCCCACTGTCCATGGGTACGCCCCTGGCGGGACGTCTCGAGAACCTAACCGGATCTCTGCCAACACAAGGCCGGGTTACCTCTGTAAGTAGTTAACTACTTCTCGAGCATGCCACCCCCGGTCCATAGGGACCTTTATCCGAGGCGCTTCTAAACCACAAAGCAAAAACCACACAGATATGAGATTGAAGCTCACCACATAGGTAAATATCTGGGCTACATACCATGATACCACCCTTTACCAGAAGGGAATGACACACCCTAAAGGGCATGACCCTCATAACCTTGCCGCATCATTCCTATTTCGACCATTTCCAAGTTGTAAGATCCTGATGCAGTCTCGTCCACAAAGCTATGCTTCATACAGAAGCCATGCTCCGATCATAAATGATCAACAAATGATCATCAACACACTACAACACTCAGCATGTCACACTACCAAATTGGGAATATAGTGCTGATAACCTTCAACTACATAACCTCTGAGGTCGTACGTCTCAGAGAAGGGTGTTAAGAAAAGAGAATAAATTCTCCGCCACCAACAGACATGTATTTGAAAGAAATCTGCTTTATATCTCGAAGTGTAGTGTCAGACATACAACCATACAAGTCTGTCCCGGGTTCGCACAGAACCGAAGGCACTTCGTAAGAAGCCCTTGCAATCCGGGTATTCACAATCTCGATCGGACTTCCCATCACTTAGGGAATCTCTATACCGTAGCTACTCGGTGCATAGACAATCGATAGGTTATCCTATCGTTCTCACAAATACCCGGTCTTCACCGCCGGTCTTCGAATACAATCCATAACGTCGTATCATTATTTGGAATGGGTTATATGACACAAGGTCCTCTTCCGGCTAAACCGATTATTGAGCGCAATATTTAAAATATATGGATATGGAATTTCAGTTAAGTCACAACTTCAAAGAAAACCAAAATCTTCTTCAAATGGTTAAACAAATTTACCGTTTAAAATCTTTAAACAAAAAGATTTATTTCATGAAGTTCACCCAGTTTCACAAAGATCCATTTACGGGTTTCAAAATAATTCCCATTTCAACTAGGAATAACTCATCCAATCGTTAAGTTAAGATTTAACTTATAGCTTTCAAACCATTTCCAAACTTGGAAATCATTTTCCGACTTGAAATCCTTTTAACACAATTTGGAAGTTCATTTCTTATATGAAAGCTTTTACTATTTGAAAACAAATAGTTTTCGTTTCAGAAAAATCCACTTTTTATTTGCACGAGTTAAAGCCTTTGAATTTAAATTCAAATTCCCAAATTAATACCTTTAAAATGGTTTATCCCATATAAACTTGTATAACATCTTTAATCCCTAGATTCAAATCATAGAATTCAGTTTCAAAATTTGAATTTGAATTTAATTCAAATTATTTAAATTTCAAAACATTATCAAGTTATTCAAAAATAAATTTTATCTTGAAATTCCTTTTCAAAAGCTTTTCACATTTAACCCGATTCCATTTCCAAACGGTTTGAATTCAAATGGTCTATTTAAAAATCATTTCAAAAATCTGTGTCTTAATCGATATCCTCGTGAAATCCATATCCATGTGTGTATAGTGTAGTCCAAGGGTTTAACACAATAGTGCAACAACATCATCATCAGAGATCAAATCACAGAAATATAGTCGATAAGCGGTATAACTATAACGCTTATTGTTCATTCACAGAGTCATAGATAATAAAAAAATGCATCACCAATAAATGAATAAATTACAGACAGCTCAATCCACAAATCGAAATATCACAGATCAGATAGTACAATCAATTCAAGGCATCTCATACAATATAATCATTCATAAGTAAGGTCAAGCATTAAATAATCGTTCATAAGCAGGATTAATTAATTGTTTAATCCTAATTAATTCAATTTATTTCCAATTAAATTAATTAATTATTAATTAATTATCCAATCCTGATTTATTAATTACAAATCATTTGATAGAAATTAATTAATCAATCACCTTAATTAATTAAATTATTCTTAATTAATCATATTAATTAAATTAACCTATAAACCAATGACATAATTAATTAACTCCTTAATTAATTATTTTACGAAATTAAACCTTTAATTACTTACCATAAAGTAATTACACTTACACAATTTCATAATTGATTATCATTAATTAATTAATGTAATTAATTGTTAAAATTGATCACATTAATTAAATATTTAAATAATCTTAGTTAATGACCTTCATTAACTAATAACATTTCTTTAATTACTTTCTTAAGAAATTATCTTAGATTAAAACATTATTAATCATTTCTAATTATAAATTAATCTAATTTATTAATTTAGAAATTAAATAAATCATTCTTTAATTACCTTATTAATTAATTCACTTAAAACCTTAATTATCCATAATATAATTCATTTCCTTTACTTATGATTTAATTAACATTTAAGTGTATATTTAAAACATTACACCTTTAAATTTAAATTTAAATTCCATCGTGAATTTAAGATTCAAAATGATTAACCATTTAAACATTAATCAAATTTAAATTCAATTTATAATCCTTTAAAATAAATGTAAAGAACATTTATCACTTATATAAAAATTTATCTAAGAAAAAGGTTTAAACTAGATTGCTTAATTTTTTTTTAAAAAAAGAATCAAGCTTTAAAATATATGAATCATTTAATTTTAAAATTTTAAGTTAAAGAAAATTTGTTAACTTATCCGTTCAATTATTAAAGAAAAGCCTTTATAACAGGATTTTATAAAAATCAAATTTAAACATTTGTTTGAAAACCAATTTCATTCTTTAAAAATCTACTTTAAGTTTAAATCTTATTTAAACATTTAAATATTTAAACTTTATTTTTATTTCAAATTAGGATTCAAAAGTGAATTTGAATCCATATTTCAAACTGGATTTAAAAACCTGATTTAAATCTTGTTTAAATTTTAAATTTCATTTTAAAAATCTGAAAACAGTTATAGGTTTTCAAAACTGTAATAAACATATGACCCGAGGCACCTTCACAATGCTTCGAGTCTAAACTCCCCTAGCTTCAAGTCTCACTCGAAGTTTACTCGAGAAAACTCGAGCCTCACTCCAGAACTTAACCCAAAAGTTCACCAGATACAAAAGTGCACGGTGCACTTGCACCGTGACTCCCCATCAACTCCGGCCATCACCCATACCTTCCTCACATCAGCGATCAACCCCAGACCAAACATCGACCAACAGAACTACCAAAGAAACTCGAAATCGAGATTTAGCTCCAAACCCAAACCTGGAACCAATATTGCAACCAGATCCAAAAATCTATCAATGGCTCGAACTCACCTCTCTGATCACTAGAGAACCATCACCACCGACCATGGCTTATCCTACACTCCAGCTTCCATCCCCCAGAGTTTTGTCAAACTCGATCATCCCTAGACTTCGTGACGATCAAATTCCCAAACCAGCCAAAACTAGGTTAACAGACTTCATCCACCTCCCATCGCCGCCGCCAAGCCCTGATCATCCACCTGGCATTTTTGCCACATTCTCTGATCACTCCACTACCACCAGCAAGAACCTCAAATGTTCCGATCAACTCGATCACCAGAGTTTGACTATAACCCATTTTCTGTTCAAACAAAGACTGCAGCCTCAATTCCAAACTAAAAAAATATGATTTTAATTTTAAAATCATTTTTTGTTTAAGTTTTCAATTTATAATACTGAATTTATAAATCATTATGTTTGAGTTTGTAATGTCCCGCAAATCCGTACCCTTTGAATCAACACTATACTACCTAAATCAACTCAAGTTGTACAGAAATACGAACCATTTGGGTTAAAGAAGAAGAGGTAGAAGAAGAGAATAGAAAACAACAACAGAATCAAACCATCGCAGTGGAGTAAAATATAATAGATAATAAATAATCTTTACTCAAAATCAAATATATTTGTTTACATATATTACATCATCAGAGTACATCAATCACAGCTCACATCAATAACATACAACTGGATACACAGCTACACAACACAGCGGAATATATATATAAAACAAGTATGAATGTACGTATCGTCATCTTGCCCATCTCCTGAGCTCCACAGCATCATATCCTGTATCCTATAATACTCGGTCTGACCCGAGCATTACAGTTAAATAACACCCGAGTCAGTCTGGAATACCAGCGTGAGAAAATCACACCCAATTGATTATTAAAGTTTCAAAAATCCTTTCAAACAAAAGCATCTCATAAGACCACGCCACAAATAAACATGTCGGGTTTTTACCTTACGATAGCTAAATTTTTTTTTATAGAAATCCTCTGATATTGTAATAGGGTCTATATACAAATACTTATAAAATAGCCGACATTGTTACATTATTAAATTCCAGCTACTAGCCACAGAGTGGGTAATACAAACAAAACTCGTACAAGGCTCGTAGGGAGAATGGATTTCCAACCAATGCCTAGGCACTGGGGTACCACCTGTCACGATACGGGGCCTAGATCACCGTACCGAGGAGTACGCCCGCTCCCCTGCAACAAAAGGCCGGAACCATCCCTTACTGGATAGTCCCAAGTGAGATCACCCCGCAGTTGGGATCAGCAACCGCCCACTAAGCCGAAATAAAAAGGGACATCTAGACTGGAATGACCTCACCCTACTTGGGTGCTACCCACCTAGCCTTGCTGCATAACCCCTGATTTTCAGTCATTCCCATTTGATGAGGCTTGAGGCTAAGCGTTACCTTTTTAGAACAATATCCCTTAGAATGCCCGTCGTCCACCTGACGATGTTTCGCAAGCATTCATCCATACAAGTCCGTTCCGGGTTCGAACGGAACTGAAGGAACTATTCCTACTACATCCATTTTGGAAATATCCTCAGGATTAGTAGCGACTAGCCCTTACACTTCACTGCTCCATCTTCGAATCCAAAATCGTTTACACGAAACGTACAAACCGGATCGAAGTGGTTTTCGAGAAATAAATCTCGATCCCGGTCTCTTCGAAACGATCAACGTGTTTGTCCAATATTGATAGTCGGTTATTTAACTATCAATTAATAATCACAAACAACCATCTAACAATAAATAATTTCCTAAATTATTTATTAATCCCAAAAATATCTTCACAAGGTATACTTTACTTTCAAATCCTGTTTGAAAACAGTTTCAACATATTCCTTTCTCGGAATAATTTCTCAATATTTATTTCCACTGAAACGCCAAGTATAAAATACTTTTAGCTCTAAAATAAATTAAAAGAACTTAGATATAAAATATACTTCATAGCCTAAAAATTTCAAATCTACATTAATAGTTTATTAAAATATATACTTTAGAAATATTTAATAAATAAGGCTACTTTTATAAAATATAAAACTAGATTTTTCTCTAAAATAAATACCAAGTCATTTAATAATTACTACGATAATATTTTGAAAAATATTTATTTTACATTTTAAACTTTTAAAAACAATAATTTTCTAAGATATGCTTTTTAAAACATCATTAAAACCTTTAACTATTTTTTTAAAATTGCTTGAAAATCGTACTTGGCTATCCAGGGAAACACTTCTCTTCACATCAAAAAATAAATCACCATTTATTTTTAAACGAATTTCCATTCCTTAATAAATTTCCACTTTGAATTCATATTTAAAATATCCACCAATATTTTATTTTACTTGATAACCCAGTTTAAAACTTCCAAAATCTCGTTTCCCTTTTAGATTTCAAATCCCCAAAACACTTTAATCAATTTACAATTTATTCCCAATTTACTTTGCTTTGAATAAATTTCCTCTCTGGCTTTACTTATTTCAAATTTCATTAACATTTAGATTTTATTTCCTCATTTTGAGTAAAAACCCCTTTAACTGAAGATACCAATTTCAGATTCCCAAAATTTCTCCTTTATCTCTTAATTAAATTTAATCCTTAAATAACCGAAAGTATAATTCTAGAGATTTGAGAATTTATTTTACTGAGATATTCAATCCAACCATACCATTCAATACTTCAATTATTCATAAAATCATCACAGAATATCAAATATTCAGACTACAGAATATTAAATAATTTAATAATTTCGAGGGGTCCAGTTGGATCCCTCCAACCTGTTTTCCCTGCACCCAAAGATGTTAGCATAATAATATGTCAATTTCAGAATATAACATACTATAGCACATCCATCAATTCCAACCATTCAAACAATTATTTAAATTGAATCATTTAAATTTAAATTTAAATTAACTGAGTGAGATTAACTCACCTTCGCATTTGTTTTGCAGTCCATCCCTGAACAGCTTGTTTTCTTTTCAGATTTCAAACCTTGAATAAATATTATGTGATTTTATTAATATTTGAATTAATTATTAATTAACAAATTTAACTTACTAATAATTTAATTTGTTTCAGCTTTAACTTTATAAACATATATTTCAACCCATATATATATATATATATATATATTTATTAAGTTTAAAATTTAAGAATAAACAGCCTATATGCTTTACTATTTACCTACCTATTTATTTCATTTAAACTAAGACAGAAATTTTATAACTTACTATAACAATCAAAACAATAACTCCTCCTTACTGTAAAACCTCCCATCTTCTTCTTTTGTTTTCTATAATTTCATATACCTAAGTTATTAAATTTAAACTAAAACATGGAGAATAAAAGCAACTACATATATACCCTACTGTTTCATCTATATGAGCAGATTTTTTTTTTATTTGATTATGTAAAAACAGAAATCTCACCATCGCGAGAGCTTGCCTCCCTGCCGAAGTCGACTGCACCGATGCAGTGCCACCTTAGGTAACACGTGTAGCCGTGCCTCGACTCACCATTCCTCCCTCGTGCTCCGACACTCAACAACTCCGCCTACCCCCTATCCACGTGACACCTCCTGCCATCAATTTTCCTTCAACTTCAATCGCGACTCAATCCCGAGTTTCCCCTTCCCAGTTGTCGCGCTTAGAAGCTTATCAAACGCAACCCTAATCAACCGCAAGTCCCACCTAGCCTCGACAAAGACGAACGCGACCTCCCCTTTCGTGATGACGCATCGCGCCTTATCCTGCTTCCCAGTCTTCCCGATTGCGATCGAGATTGGATGTGTTTTTTTTTTGTTCTGCCATTTTTCACCGAGGGTTTTGGGGTTCAAAAGAAAGAAAAAGGGTTCGGCCCTATTGAGTTGCTCTTTTTTTAAACGCGACTTAAAGCTTCTCCTTGAAGCTTCTTCTTTTATTTATTTATTATTATATTTTTTTATATATAATTTTTTTTTTAGTTCGAGCATTTTGATAGTTGATTGAACGGCTTAGAATCGGAAAAGTATGTGATTAAATGACAGGAATATGGCGTATACCAGAAGCTTGATTAACTAAATTAAATTTCATCAAATTATTACCAATTAAATTTTCAACGTGTTTATATATCTTACACTCACACAACAACTTCAAAAGCTACGAAAATTAAAATCCGATAATAATTAAATATTACGGACCCACTGGAACTAGTTTCGTTGAATTCCGAAACTGTGTCTCGGAAGACTATTTTTAAATTCAATTTAAACGATATAAATTTTAAAACTGAACAACCCACTGTTTATTTCAATTTTACAACTTTTATTATCCTCAGTAATACGAATATAAATTTTATAAGCCTTCAAATTATGTTTAATAGGCTTAAAATTTTGGATTCAACATTTCATCCAATTTTAAATTATTTAAATTCAATAATTAAATTATCAAATGAATTGTGATATTCGTAATTCAAGTTGAAACTATTATCTTGAATATTTAAAATCAATTAAATATTCCTGTTTTAAATGCTCGAAAATTCCGAGTCGTCACATTCCTCCCCCCTTAAAAGAATTTCATCCCCGAAATTACTAATTAGGAAGAATGATCCATTACCATTTACTTTTCTCCGTGACCAAACGGTTTCTAACAATTCAACAACTTACCAACTATCTTTTTATAAAAGACCCATTATTATTCTTATTAACTTTCCAAATCTTTCCCTAGTTTGCAAACAATCCTATTTTCCCAACCATTTAAGTTTTAATCTTAAAACCAAAATTTGAATTATCGAAATTTTTCCAAAATTTTCTAACTCTCTAAATTCTCGAAAAATTTCGCCAGCATCTCCTTTGCGCTGCTGACTCGGCACAATTATAAAATGACTCTACGGCCTCCCAAATCCAAAAAGAAAACAAAAAGCCAAGTGGCTCGATCCAAATCCCAATCAAATTTCACACCAAATTTAAATACATAACTTTTTGTCGGGCATTTCAAATTTATCTTCTTGAAACCAAAAACCAATTCTCTTTTCCCTTTTATAATACCTGCGTATCTGCTTAGCACTAATATCCAATCACAACATTCCAAAAACATTTTATCGACTTCCTTACCAAATGTCAATATTCATTCAAATATCAACTTAGAATACATTTGCAATATTCAATTTCCAATTAAGAATTGACCA
The DNA here is from genome assembly GCA_030765085.1 of Allium cepa. NCBI lineage: Eukaryota > Viridiplantae > Streptophyta > Magnoliopsida > Asparagales > Amaryllidaceae > Allium > Allium cepa. The sequence goes on along the minus strand of CM060938.1, from coordinate 702,995,357 downwards.
CCCTTACTTAAGTTAACATAAGCATTTTATATGTTTCTTTATTTATTTTCATCTTACCACTTTAATTTGTATCCATTCATATTCAAATTGATTTATCTCCATTCCATATGAATTCAATTTATTCTTCAACTTTGAATATCTTAAATTTTATTTTTCATTTATGCTAATTCATATCATTATTTAAATTAGTTTCATTCACTAACTTTTCTTTTCAACTTCCAATTTTAAACTGTTTTGTCGTTAACAAAATTTTCCCAAAAATTTTCAAAAATTTTCTAACTCCCAAAATTTTCGGAAAATTTTGGCAGAGTCTCGTTTGTACGGAGGAGCTTTTGCAATTTGACAAAAGATATAAATATATATACATCGACCCACACGGTCGGAAAAACCAAAAACAGTTCATATTTCCTATTTTTATTGCGTAGGCGTACCTTATTTAGCATTTTTAAGCAAGCGACTTATTATTTTTAGCAACTAGCGCAACCAAATCCAGCCTCATGGCTTCCAGGTACCTGTACTTACTCAATTTAAACATGTAAGTGCCATATAAATGAAGTTTAACAACATCTCACTTATGTGCAATAGTTAAACATATGAATTCTAAAAGAAATTCACACCAAACGTTTCTCCATAAGCAACTCATATAATTTCATACTAATTCCACTATTCCAATTAATTTACAAACCATTTCATTCAATTTGAATGGTTTTCAATATATTCGTATACTAATTCATCAATTTGAATGGTTTAAAACACAATAGCTTACATTTAATTCATTTAAGCAAACTGAACTCATATTTAATTCAATTGCTTCCAAAATCAATTTATTTTACTTCTATCAACCCGTAGAATTTTAATTACTCATATTTACATCAAATGACAACTTATTCTATGCAATCTGACGAGATCTATGTGAATAAATAAGTACTTATGTTTATAACCAATTTAAATTGATTTCAACTCAATTTATACTTAATTCTATTCCATTTTCAATTTATTCACAACCCATATACTCTCATTTTCATTGCATATCAAATTTGAATACGTTCACTTACATTTCATTTTATTAACCAACTAGTTCATTCAAAACCATTTACAACCTAGGTTCATCTTAATTGCCAATTAACTTTCCTTTTTATTTTAATCCATTCACAATCATTTATTTAGATCGACACATTCCATTTAAATTTCATTTACAATCCATTTATTTACATTTCATTTCATATATATTTTTTTTCCAAACCATTTTATTTAGCTCAAAGACAATCTAAGCTATTTCATTCAATAACTATTTCAATTTTATTCATGATCTATTCAATAGTGTTTCATTCCTTATCCGCATTCATTTAAATCCATTCTATTAACTTAAAAACATTCCATTTCCTTATTGTCTCTAATTATTTCAATTCCGTAACAATTTAAATGTTTTACAATTATTTATTTAAGAATTTTCTTTCCATTAAATATTATCGGCAACTCATCGAATTTTTATTTCGATTAAAAATTTATTTTCACTTGATTTAAAACCAATCCAATATTATTAAACTTTGTTTGAGTTGAATTCAATTCAACTCTCCTTCATTCATTTAGCTTAAGTCAATTTTCTTCAATTTATTCAAATTTTACACTTAAGCTCATTCTCATTTTGCAAACAAAGTTCTCTTTTCAATTTAACTTGATTCTATTTTAATCCAATCCCATTTCAAACTACAAATTTATGCGATCAATTATTATACATTTTAAATTTCTAGATTCAGCTCATCCAATTTATTACATGGCCATTTTCCAATTTATCTTCACTTATTTGGATTTTATTTGCAATTCATTCCATTACTATTTTAATCCATTTACATCTTTATTCGATACATTTCAATTATACTTAATTTGTTAACACCTCAAATTAAATTCTAATTAATAACTCAAGTTCTAAACCCACTATCCATTTTCAATTTACCACCCAATTTCATGAACTCACAATTCAGTTACATTTACTTTACTGACCATTCAAGTCGAATTCAATTTATAACTTGAGTTCTATTTCCAAACTCATTATTAGCTTACAATTCAGCTTCTATTTAGCTACATTGAACTCCATTTGCACATTTCATTAACTAATTTATTATCAATTAGTTCTTCCCTCATTTATAATCCAACACTTGAATTTCAATTCCAAATATCACTCCATTTAATCTTTCTTAGTTCAATTTAGTTTATAATTCAAGTTTTGATTTTTATTTTATTCTCCAATTCATCAATAATATTTATTTTGTTTTTCTATCCCATTTCAATTTATAAATCGTAACTTATTATTTTTACACATTTCCATTCATTATAGGCTTGAATATATTCTTCTTTTCTTTTAACTCAAGCCTTATGCTTATTTATAACTCAAGCATATTTTTATTCCATGCTTTATAATTCTTGTATACGTATTTCTTATTTATTTATTTCAATTCCAATCCTTATTCAATTTATTTTCCATTTGTTCATGTAAGAATTTAATTCCATTCATTAATTCAAGTGAATTCTTATCCCAATTCAATTCTATCTTAACTCAATTTTATCTAGTTCAATTCGATTGCAACTAAATTCGAATACAACTGGATATTATTTTCAGCTTATTCAATTAATTTCAATCCAGTTAAAAATTTTATTCTCCAATCCAAGCTAATTTCATTTTTAACTTTTCACCCTTTTAAATTTAAATTCTCAACATCCAAAGCTTATATTTCCTTCCTGATTTAGAAATCATCTCAATTTATAAGCTTACCACCTATCTCTTCAGGATTTTTAAACACCCTGCTTGGTTTCAAATTGTTTTGAAATCTCCAACATTTCAAATCATATTTCTCAAAAATTAAACCAATCCTGGTTTTATTCTCAACAAATTTCCTCTGAGATTTTCAAAATCAACTAACTTTTCTGAACAAATCAATTTGGCAGCAATTCATCACTTAGAAACTCGAAAATGAACATCGGTGATGCTGCAGTCATCACCGAAGTTACTTTCCAGTGACTGAAGTGAATTTAATGCTATCTCCCTTCCAAAATCCATTTTTAAACAAATTTCCTTTCAAAAATAACCCAAAACAACAATAATACTATTTACCTCCAAACACTTCCAAAATCTCCGGGGTTTTAGAAAAATTTAAATTCTATTTTAATTCAAATTTTAACTAAAATGCATTTGTATAGTTTATGCTTATACAAATTCCCAATTAATTATATTTCAATATATAAATTACATTTATAATTCATATTTATAAATTTCATCTCATAATTGAATTTATCTTCTCAATCTTTGATTATATTTACAATTTCTAGTTAAATTTTTCGCTTAACAATGATAATACTTTAATATCATCATTTTTAACATCCAAGCATCCATACATTAGCTAAATAGTTTTCTAAAACTTTTATTTATACCAAAATATACTTTGGGTAAAATTATTTTATTCACCCACATTTAAAACAATACCGTGTCAATTTTTCTATTCAAGTGTTTAGAAACCCCTTCGATACAGTTGCGCAGACTGTGTCGACGAAGGTTCATATGCCACTCAATAAACCAATCAACACAATATTAAAACAATTTTTATTCACTAACAAATGCGCGCTCATATCTATTAATACGCTCAAACTCATTATAGAGTACTAGAGACTCTATTTTATGAGTAATCCCCACCAAAGCCAAGGTTATCACCAACCCAAGCTCTGATACCAACTGTAATGTCCCGCGAATCCGTACCCCTTGAATCAACACTATACTACCTAAATCAACTCAAGTTGTATAGAAATACAAACCATTTGGGTTAAAGAAGAAGAGGTAGAAGAAGAGAATAGAAATAAAATATATCTGTTTACATATATTACATCATCAGAGTACATCAATCACAGCTCACATCAATAATATAAAACTGGATACACAGCTACACAACACAGCGGAATATATATAAAACAAGTACGAATGTACGTATCGTCATCTTGCCCGTCTCCTGAGCTCCACAGCATCGTATCCTGTATCATATAATACTCGGTCTGACCCGAGCATTACAGTTAAATAACACCCGAGTCAGTCTGGAATACCAGCGTGAGAAAATCACACCCAATTGATTATTAAAGTTTCAAAAATCCTTTGAAACAAAAGCATCTCGTAAGACCACGCCACAAATAAACATGTCGGGTTTTTACCTTACGATAGCTAAAACAATTTTTATAGAAATCCTCTGATATTATAATAGGGTCTATATACAAATACTTATAAAATAGCCGAAATTGTTGCATTATTAAATTCCATCTACTAGCCACAGAGTGGGTAATACAAACAAAACTCGTACAAGGCTCGTAGGGAGAATGGATTTCCGACCAATGACTAGGCACTGGTGTACCACCTGTCACAGTACGGGGCCTAGATCAACGTACCGAGGAGTACGCCCGCTCCCCTGCAACACAAGGCCGGAACCATCCCTTGCTGGACAGTCCCGAGTGAGATCACCCCGTGGTTGGGATCAGCAACCGCCCACTAAGCCGAAATAAAAAGGGACATCTAGACTGGAATGACCTCACCCTGCTTGGGTGCTACCCATCTAGCCTTGCTGCATAACCCCTGATTTTCAGTCATTCCCATTTGATGAGGCTTGAGGCTAAGCGTTACCTTTTTAGAACAATATCCCTTAGAATGCCCATCATCCACCTGACGATGTTTCACAAGCATTCATCCATACAAGTTCGTTCCGGATTCGAGCGGAACCGAAGGCACTATTCCTACTACATCCGTTTTGGAAATATCCTCAGGATTAGTAGCGACTAGCCCTTGCACTTCACTGCTCCATCTTCGAATCCAAAATTGTTTACACGAAACGTACAAACCGGATCGAAGTGGTTTTCGAGAAATAAATCTCGAACCTGGTCTCTTCGAAACGATCGACGTGTTTGTCCAATATTGATAGTCGGTTATTTAACTATCAATTAATAATCACAAACTACCATCCAACAATAAATAATTTCTCAAATCATTTATTAATCCCAAAAATATCTTCACAAGGTATACTTCACTTTCAAATCCTGTTTGAAAACAGTTTCAACATATTCCTTTCTCGGAATAATTTCCCAATATTTATTTCCACTTAAACGCCAAGTATAAAATACTTTTAGCTCTAAAATAAATTAAAAGCACTTAGATATAAAATATACTTCATAGCCTAAAAATTTCAAATCTACATTAATACTTTATTAAAATATATACTTTATAAATATTTAATAAATAAGGCTACTTTTATAAAATATAAAACTAGATTTTTCTTTAAAATAAATACCAAGTAATTTAATAATTACTACGATAATATTTTTTAAAATATTTATTTTACATTTTAAACATTTAAAAACAATAATTTTCTAAGATTTGCTTTTTAAAACATCATTAAAACCTTCAACTATTTTTTTAAAATTGCTTGAAAATCGTACTTGGCTATCCAGGGAAACACTTCGCTTCACATCAAAAAATAAATCACCATTTATTTTTAAACGAATTTCCATTCCTTAATAAATTTCCACTTTGAATTCATATTTAAAATATCCACCAATATTTTATTTTACTTGATAACCCAGTTTAAAACTTCCAAAATCTCATTTCCCTTTTAGATTTCAAATCCCCAAAACACTTTAATCAATTTACAATTTATTCCCAATTTACTTTGCTTAGAATAAATTTCCTTTCTGGCTTTACTTATTTCAAATTTCATTAACATTTAGATTTTATTTCCTCATTTTGAGTAAAAACCCCTTTAACTGAAGATACCAATTTCAGATTCCCAAAATTTCTCCTTTTCTCTTAAATAAATTTAATCCTTAAATAATCGAAAGTATAATTCTAGAGATGTGAGAATTTATTTTACTGAGATATTCAATCCAACCATACCATTCAATACTTCAATTATTTATAAAATCATCACAGCATATCAAATATTCAGACCATAGAATATTAAATAATCTAAATAATTTCGAGGGGTCCAGTTGGATCCCTCCAACCTGTTTTCCCTGCACCCAAAGATGTTAGCATAATAATATGTCAATTTCAGAATATAACATACTATAGCACATCCATCAATTCCAAACATTCAAACAATTATTTAAATTGAATCATTTAATTTGAAATTTAAATTAACTTAGTGAGATTAACTCACCTTCGCATTTGTTTTGCAATCCATCCCTGAACAGCTTGTTTTCTTTTCAGATTTCAAACCTTGAATAAATATTATGTGATTTTATTAATATTTGAATTAATTATTAATTAGCAAATTTAACTTACTAATAATTTAATTTGTTTCAGCTTTAACTTTATAAACATATATTTCAACCCGTATATATATATTTATTAAGTTTAAAATTTAAGAATAAACAGCCTATATGCTTTGCTGTTTACCTACCTATTTATTTCATTTAAACTAAGACAGAAATTTTATAACTTACTATAAACATCAAAACAATAACTCCTCCTTACTGTAAAACCTCCCATCTTCTTCTTTTGTTTTCTATAATTTCGTATACCTAAGTTATTAAATTTAAACTAAAACATGGAGAATAAAAGCAACTACATATATACCCTACTGTTTCATCTATATGAGCAGATTTTTTTTATTTGATTAAGTAAAAACAGAAATCTCACCGTCGCGAGAGCTTGCCTCCCTACCGAAGTCGACTGCACCGATGCAGTGCCACCCTAGGTCGCGCGCGTAGCCGCGCCTCGACTCACCATTCCTCCCTCGTGCTCCGACACTCAACAGCGCCGCCTACCCCCTATCCACGTGACACCTCCTGCCATCGATTTTCCTTCAACTTCAATCGCGACTCAATCCCGAGTTTCCCCTTCCCGATTGTCGCACTTGGAAGCTTAGCAAACGCAACCCTAATCAACCGCAAGTCCCACCTAGCCTCGACAAAGACGAACGCGACCTCCCCTTTCGTGACGACGCGTCGCGCCTTATCCTGCTTCCCAGTCTTCTCGTTTGCGATCGAGAATGGATGTGTTTTTTTTATTTGTTCTGCCATTTTCACCGAGGGATTTGGTGTTCAAAAGAAAGAAAAAGGGTTCGGCCCTATTGAGTTGCGTTTTTTTTTTAAACGCGACTTAAAGCTTCTCCTTGAAGCTTCTTCTTTTATTTATTCATTATATATATATATATATTTATTTAGTTCGAGCATTTTGATAGTTGATTGAATGGCTTGGAATCGGAAAAGTATGTGATTAAATGACAGGAAGATGGCGTATACCAAAAGCTTGATTAACTAAATTAAATTTCATCAAATTATTACCAATTAAATTTTCAACGTGTTTATATATCTTACACTCACACAACAACTCCAAAAGCTACGAAAATTAAAATCCGATAATAATTAAATATTACGGACCTACTGGAACTAGTTTCGTTGAATTCCGAAACTTCGTCTCGGAAGACTATTTTTAAATTCAATTTAAACGATATAAATTTTAAAACTGAACAACCCGTTGTTTATTTCAATTTTACAACTTCTATTATCCTCAGTAATACGAATATAAATTGTATAAGCCTTCAAATTATGTTTAATAGGCTTAAAATTCTGGATTCAACATTTCATCCAATTTTAAATCATTTAAATTCAATAATTAAATTATGAAATGAATTGTGATATTCGTAATTCAAGTTGAAATTATTATCTTGAATATTTAAAATCAATTAAATATTCCCATTTTAAATGCTCGAAAATTCCGGGTCGTCACAGAGTTTTTACCTTTATTTGACACGCTCTGATGTTTTAAATTTACAGAGACAACACCAAATTGTTTTTACTTAAATCAGTTTTTACACTAAAAACTATGGTATAACTAACATATTTGTTTCAAGACTTAAGCCTTAACAAAACTGGGATCAAGAGCAAGTAGATTTTGGATATAAATTTAGCTTGGAATTTGAATCAGAGAAACAGAATCCAAATACATCATGCATACCAGTGTATTTATATGTTTATACACAAAGCTATCTTAAAAATACATTCACAAAAATACTTTTCAGAGATGAACAAGCAACATAAATATATACTTAAGCCATTTAAATTTTTATGTTACTCACAGTTTTCAGGGAAGAGAACAGAGCTTTATTTATGATGAATAGACTTTAATGAACTGGAAATTCGAAATTGAAAATTTAAGTAAACTAGAAAATTTAAATTGAGTTAAATTGGTTAATAAAATATAGGGCTAAATTTGAATTGTACCAGTAAAATGATATCGATCAAAACCAAATTTGAAATTCTATTGTAATTTCTTGGGCAGATCGAAGTCCGAAGAGGGACAAATAGGTATATACTTTGGGGTATTCCGACTTAAGTTGGAATCCATATCTTGTGTTTGGGAAATTGTAGAAGATTGAATCTATCTATCTATTCTCTGGGGTCTAATATATCCTACGAATGGTTAGTTATCCCTTCGAACTAACTAGTGCCCTGCATATTCGTAGATCTGGTGACCCGAGTATCCTATGTAGTATTAAATGAGTTTGTTCTCATATCTATTGGTGATATTCTGATTTGGTAAGCCAAATACAGAATAGATATCCAGTTTGACCTAGAAAACTGCTTCTCTATCTTTGTGTATCTATCTTTGTGGTTTCGTGCCTGCAAATTTCGGGGACGAAATTTCTTTAAAGGGGGAATCTGTAACAATCTCGAATTTTTACTAAGTTTAAATCAATAATTAATTTAATTTTTGAATAAAAATTGTAAAATTAATAGGTAAATTGAATTGAGTTTTTCTGAATTCAAATAAAATATATGTTTTATAAATTAATTGAGAAATGTATTTGAACTGAATTTGAATTAGGATTTATAAATCATGCAAAGATGTTTGAACTTAAAATTATGAAATGGATTTTTAAAGGTTGTGTAAATATAATGAATAAATGCAAAATGTAAAATAAATAAAATATAAATATATATATATAGAAAGAAATAAGACCACAGGTATTAAAGTTAAAAATAAATATTTAAGCCAGAAATTGAAACATATATATATATATATATATATATATATATATGATAACTTATAAAATATAAAGTAACACACAACTAAATTTAAACAATATATTAAAATAGACATTTGTTTATACTATAAAGTAAAGTAAGACGAAAGAAGATACAAATATCTTGAGCTTGCATAAGAAGACACTAATGTATATATGCAAATATGAACAAACAAAAGAAAAAAATATCTAAGTATCTATGTACAAACAAATAAAAGAATAAGTAAAAGCTTATAAAACAAGACAAAGTAATTAATGTAATATCTCATCAGCCACCAAGTAGGAAAATCTGCATAGTCAATAAATAAAAGAAGAAGAAAATCTATCAGTCGAAATCTTGCTTGACCAAATGAAACAAAGAAATATCTTTGGTCAGGTATTGTACAAAACAAATTATATCCCCTGTACACTTCTTTGCTATGTAACAACTTCTTTTATATATCAAGCTTTTCATTCCAGTTTGGTTCACTCAAAGCAAATCTGAAGCAAATATCATTTTCATTTCAAACAACATTCAATTAAAATATCAAAACAAATAACTCAACTAAACTCAGAGATCAACAAGAGGATTAAAGGACAAAAAGGTTTCAGCTTGCATTTTTACAACCTGTTCAACATGAAGCAGGCTCTGTTCTTCTTCTGGAAATCTGTGAGTAAATTTTTTTTTTAAAAATGATTAAGTATCTTTATGACTGGTTGCTTGAATTAAGTGTGAAGATAATCAAGTATTTGTGTTTATATGTTATTGAAATGTTGTGAATGTGTGATATATGATGAAAGTATGTTTGGTTAAACTGTAAAGACATCTCTGTTTAAATATTTCCTAGCTCAAGATTGATTTCAAACTGCTTTATCTCTTGATGTAGACTTTGTTAAGATTTAAGTTACAAATGAAATATGATTATTATATCATAAAGGTTAGTTTAAAAACATAGTTTAGTTAAATAAACTTGTATTGTCTCTGCAATTTAAAACCTACCGAGTAACTCCAATTTAGCCAAAAACCAAATTGTGTTGATTTCTGAATTCAGGAATAGGAATCAAATACCTAGTCCAAATTAGGATTTTTAAAACTAAAATTATATTTTTTAGTTAAGGTTTGTAGTCGCGTTTCTGTGTTGACCAGTTTTGGGAATTTTGAGGATCTCTGGTGATCTACTTGAATCTGGTGGTCGGGATTCTTCCTGTAGGTGAAGGAGTGACTGGAGTGTTTGGCAAAAATGGGTGGTGGATGGTCAGTGACCAGTGGAGGTTGTGGTTGTGAGTTTTTATTCCAAAACCTAGTTTGTCTGTGCTGTGTATTTTGGGTCTGTTTGTTTTCCATGGAGCATTGACTTGAACATGCTTTTGAGAATCGCTTGGGGAGAGGTTGACGAAGCCGTGGCCGGAGGTGCTCGCAATCTGGTGGTCGGAGTTTCGAGGAACTAGCTTTGATAGGTTTTGGGTTTGGGGTTCTGTCTGAGTTCCAGGTTTTGATTTAGCTACTCGAATTTGATTCGAGCTAATGTGATGATTTCTGGGTGTTGTGATCATTTCTGATGATGATCGGCGATGTGAAGCTAGTGTAGGAGGTGGCCGGAGATGGCCAGAGTCACGGTGCATGTGCACCGTGCATTTGGAAGTTCTGATGAACTTTGGTTTGTGTAGAAGTATTGAACTCGGGTTTTACTCGAGTTATTCTAGTACTTTACTCGAAGAAGAGGAGAGTTTGACTCGAAGTGAAAATGATAGGGCTCGGGTAGGACTTGTAACAGGTTTTAAAAACCTGTTCCTGTTTTGAGATTTAAAACTTAATCTTTTAATTATAAAACAAAGTTTAAATTAAGTTTCAAAACAAAAGTTTGGCGGTGAGTTCAAGTTTTGTTGGAACTTAGTTTGGAAATAAATACGTCTTTGAATTTAAATTGTTTCAATAATTAAAAAGTGATTAAGTACTTAAGTGAAATAAAAAGAATTTGTATTTAAAATGGGTAATTAAGTTTTATAAATTAATAATTAAGGTTATTAATTAATAATTAATGAAGTAAATAAAAGAGTAGTTAATTACTAATTGAGATTAATCAAGAGTGATTAATATTTATGGTTAAATTAATGATTAATTACTTAATGTAATTTATTTAGATTGAGACAAATTAAAACGTGATTAGAAATCATTAATGTATATAATTAATGATATAATTTAAGGTTGATTAATTTAGATTTATTTTCAATAATAAGTGATTTATGAGGAAATTAATTAATATAAGTAATAAAGGATCAATGTAATCAATTCTAGTTAATTGATTTGTGAAATTAATCAATTGGTTTGAAATAAATTAAAGCTATGATTTATACCCATCTGATTTAAATTAATCAGATAGTTAATTGAGTTCACTTATGGATGTTTTGAATCCTATTGATTGTCGAACTGTTTGATATTCTGATATGTTGTGCTTTGTGCTATGTGTTGTTTCAGTGTGATATGCGATGAATGTAATTTATTTATTTATAATGCATTCAAATTTTCTATCTGTGAGTCTGTGTATATAGATAAGCATTATTAGAATATACCGATTATCGATGTTGTTGTGATTGCAATCTGTGATGACTGAATGATGTTGCACTATTGTGTAAAACCCCTGGACTACACCGTACACACACAAATATGGATTGCATGAGGAAATCGGCTAAGTCACATATCTTCAACATTTGTAAAGATTAAATTCTTGAATCCAAAATAGTTTTGGAATTGGAATTGAAAGCTTTTGAAAATGAGTTTTCAAAAATAAAAGTTATCTTGAATAACTTAATAAAGCTTTGGAATTTAAATGATTTGATTTAAAATTTGAATTCAGTATTTGAGATTGAATTTAATAATTTGGAAATTTTGGTCTAAAAAGACTATACAAGTTAAAAAGATGTTTATATGGGTTTTTAACCATTTAAAAAGTATGGTTTGTGAAATTTGAATTTAAATCCAAGTTTTATACTTGAATGGTTTTAACTGATGTAATTGTAATCAGTTTTTCCCAGAACGAAACCTATTTGTGTTCAAATAATAATAGCTTTCATTTAAAGAAAGGATTTCCAAATTGTGTTGAAAATTTTCAAGTTTTAAATGGAATAGAAATGTTTTGAAAGCTATGAAATGAGTCTTTGATTCAAAAGACTGAATGAGTTAATCCAACTTGAAATGGAATTGTTTTGAAAGGCTTTGAATGAATCTTTGAAAATGAGTTTTGAAAGCTATAAGTTAAATTTTGATTTAAAGGTTTAACGAGTTAATCCAATTGAAATGGAAACTGTTTTGAAATCAATGAATGGATCTTTGTGAACTGGGTGAACTTTGTGAAATAAATCTTTTTGTTTAAAGATTTGAAATAGTAATTTGTTTAAACCATTTGAAAGAAAGTTTCGAACTATTAAGTTGTGACTTAACTGAAATCCCATATCCATATGTTTTTAAATATTGCGCTCATTATTCGGTTTAGCCGGGAGAGGACCTTGTGTCATATAACCCATTCTTAATAACGATACGTCGATGTGGATAGCATTTGAAGACCGATGGTGAAGATCGGGTATTTATGAGAACGATAGGATAACCTATCGATTGTCTCTGCACCGAGTCGCACCGGTATAGAGATTCCCTAAGTGATGGGAAGTCCGATCGGGATTGTGGATACCCGGATTGCAAGGGCTTCTTTGGAAGTTCCTTCGGTTCTGTTCGAACCCGGAACAAACTTGTATGGTTGTATGTCTGACATTACACTTTGAGATATAAAGCAGATTTCTTTCAAATACATATCTGTTGGTGGCGGAGAATTTATTATCTTAGCTTAACACCCTTCTCTGAGACGTACGAACTCAGAGGTTATGTGGTTGAAGGTTATCAGTGATATATTCCCAATTTGGTAGTGTGGCATGCTGAGTGCTGCTGTGTGTTGATGATTATTTTTTGATCATTTGTGATCAAAGAATGGCTTTCGTATAAAGCATAGCTTTGTGGACGAGACTGCATCAGGACCTAACACCCCGGAAATGGTCGAAACAGGAAAGATGCGGCAAGGTTATGAGGGTCGCGCCCTTTAGGGTGTGTCATTCCCTTTTGGTAAAGGGTGGTATCATGGTATAGAGCCCAGATATTTACCTATGTGGTGGGCTTCAATCTCATTTCTGTGTGGTTGTTGCTTTGTGGTTTAGAGTCGCCTCGAATAAAGGTCCCAAAGGACCGGGGGCTGGCATGCTCGAGTAGTAGTTACCTAGTTACAGAGGTAACCCGGTCTTGTGTTGGCAGAGATTCGGTTAGGTTCTCGGGACGTCCCGCCAGAGGCGTACACATGGACAGTGGGAAGTTCCTTAGCCCGACCATTTGTTGGAAATCCAAATAAAACAATACACGCCATGTATAGTTTTAGTTGTATAACCTGCCATTTACTTATGGTGGTCACCACTGTTTAGATGGTAGCTATAGTAAGCATAGTTCTGAATGTCTATGCTGGCTAAGATTTATATTATACTTTCAAAACGTTTTCTGCACCATGCACTAATAATAATAATATTGAAAAGAAATTTTCTCATATCAAGCATGTTTGATTATCATAAGGAGAAATCTCCTCCAATTCTGTGTTTGCATTGTGTGTGTGGCGGGAGGCCTTATGGTAGTTTCATTTTCTAAAAAGCAATGCGGATTTTTTTTAAATTCTCTTGTTGTCTGTTTTTAAAGACCATCTGTTTTCGTTACTCACACTAGTCCCATGACTGACTCAGAGTTTATTGTTCCCTACCTAAACTCTGGGTGCCCATAATTTTTCCACACGGGCAGTCTAGAGTTGGGTTTTTCAGATAGACAGGTTTAGTAGATTATCTAGAGTTGGTCAGTCTTTGGATCAGGACGGGACTTGCTTATCTAGGTGACACGTCGAGCTATTTCTGGATTGGTGCTTTAGAGATGGTGATTATCCGCTGATGGTGTTATCTATTTTCTTTCCGCTGTATCTTGTATCTCTGATAGTATTGATATCTGTTGTATCATTCTATTGTATCATATTATATCAGATATTGTATCTGTCATTGTATCAATGTTATGATATATATTGATATTCATTTCTTTCATATTTTCAAAAGGTTTTCAAAGTTAAACAACTTTAACCTGTTTACTCATACCAGACCCATGTCTGACCCGGAGTTTATATTTTGTTTTTTTCATAAACTCTTAGGTACTCAAATTTTTATGAGTAGCCAAGTGATAGATTTTCGGAGTATTGAGTTTCTGGAGGAGCTTTAGAGAAGAATTCCAGACGCATGTATTTATAGTTCCGCTGTGTAGTTAGTGTATGTTGTATTTTGAATGTATGTATTGACAGATATGTATATGACTGTCATTTGTATGATATTGTATAACTCTGATGTATGTATAACTATGTAGTAATTATGTGATGTATTATATTTTTTTCCATTCCGCTGTGAGATTTTGATGTTGTTATTCTTTCTTTCTATTTTTTCTATTTCTATCCCTTTCTTTCTTAATGATGATACATCTTTCTAGGGTTAGAAAGGCGGGTCGTTACAGTTGGTATCAGAGCGCTAGGTTGAGCGAGTACCTAGGCTCTTGAGTAATATTTATCTTGAGAGTGCGTATTTGTATTTTCATATAATTATATATCTATCTAAATTTGTTGAGTTACCTGTCCAGGTTTCCAACATTATTTCTGGAAGGAGAGGCAGAGGTAGGGGCAGTACCTCGGCTGATAATGGGCAAAGTCAAAATGCTAGTGAGGCTGTAAATCCAGTACCTCCTCAAGTTAGTTTTGCTGCTTTAGGCAAAGACTTCATCAACCTTGGAGGACAACGATTTAAAGGTTTAGAATCTATAATTGAATTTCAAGCTTGGCTACGCTCTTGTGAGCGCATTTTTAAGAGTATGAAATTGTCGAATGAACGGAAAAGAGAAATGGCATCGTGGCAATTGCAGGGAGACGCAGCAGCCTGGTGGGATGCAACGGTAGCAAACATTTCAGAGGAAGACATTTCTTAGGACAGATTTAAGGAGTTATTTGAGGAGAAGTTTAAGCCAACGGCAGGAAAAACTCAATTGTATCAAGATTTTCTGAATTTGAAGCAGGGTAGCATGTCTATTTCGGAGTATGAGACCAAATTCAATGAACTTTCTTGCTATGGACCAGGACTCATTGATACTCCCCTCAAAATGAACGAAATGTTTGTGCAAGGATTAAGGCCGGAATTTCATGAAAAGATGACGGTGCTTTTGAAAGGATCTTTTGTCGATTTAATTGATATGGCATTGAGATATGAGAATTTGATGAGTAAGAAGTCAATGGCACCAGTTGCAGCTTCAGGAGGGAATTTCGCTAATCTGATTAAGAGGAAATTCAATCCCAATTGGAGGAGACCGAGCAAGAAAAAAACCTGTAAGTAACAATGGACCTCGCAAATGCTACATTTGTCAACAGGAAGGTCACTTGGCGAATAAGTGTCCCAGAAAAGGATTCCAGCAGCAGTAGCAGCAACTGCATCAGAGTGGTCCAGGATCAGCAATGGTTCAGAGATAGTTGTATTTCAATTGTCACCAACCAGGTCATATGATCAAGGATTTCCCGTTACTTCACAAAGCACAGCAAAATAAAGTATTTGCTTTGGAAGGTGCACCATCTACTTCATCGAAAGGCAAGGGAGTATTGGAAGGTACTTTACTTTTAGATAGCAAGTATATTAAAGTTTTGTTTGATTCGGGTGCCTCTTTGAGTTTTATTTCTCTGGAATCTATAGAAAAGTTCTTTCTTACCCCTAGCACTGTAGATTGTCCTATTTTGGTATCTAATCCTATAGGAGGGGTGACCAAATTAGATACAATCTGTAAGGACTTAAAGATTTCTTATCTATCCCATAGTTTTTCTTGTGACCCGTATGTGTTGAATTTTAAGGGATTTGACCTTATTTTGGGAATGGATTGGCTTGATAAGTATAGAGCAGTCCTAAATTGTGATGAGAGAACAGTTTCGCTGGAAACTGGTTTGGGCAGAATTGCCAGAGTGTCATATGATAATTCTGGAATTCACTTGAGTAGTCTTTTGCATGGAATTGGGACTTCTGAAGAGAAGATAGAAGATATCGATGTGGTACAAGATTTTGCTGATGTATTTGAGGAAGTTAAGAGTCTGCCACCACATCGAGAGATAGAGTTTTGTATTGGTTTGTTTCCGGGAGCAGTGTCAGTGATTCAGCCCAGTAGGAGAATGCCTCCTAGAGGGAGAGAGGAGTTAATTAAGAAGACTCAAGATCTTTTGGAGAAGGGGTTGATTAGGCCTAGTTTTTCTTGTTGGGGCTCTACTGCAGTGTTTGAAACCAAATCGGATGGATCGCTAAAGTTCTGCGTGGATTATAGAGAATTGAACAAAGTGATTATCCGTGATAAATATCCTCTTCCTCGCATCGATGATCTCTTTGACCAGTTGAATGGAGCTTTTATCTTTTCTCAACTGGATCTAGCTTTAGGTTTCCATCGGTTGAGGGTAACTGAGGACAGTATTCCCTTGACTGCATTTAGGGGACCAGATTGTTTCTATGAGTGGTTGGTTATGCCTTTCGGGTTAACCAACACTCTTGCCTACTTCGTTCACCTGATGAACCGAGTCTTTCGAGATGTGTTGAATAAGTTGGTGCTGGTATTCATTGATGATACCTTGGTCTACTCCAAATCTGAAGAAGAGCATAGGTAGCATTTGAGCATTCTATTGGAAACTCTGAGGAAGCATGTGTTGAAGGCAAAGTTCTCGAAGTGCCATTTCTGGAAATCGGAAGTCAAATTTTTAGGGCACGTTGTTTCTGGTAAAGGCATCTCCGTAGACCCAGCGAAAGTTGAAACTATTCTGGAGTGGAAGCAGCTGGAGACACCGACTGAAGTCCGCAGTTTTTTGGGATTAGCTGGCTACTACAGGAAGTTCATCAAGGATTATTCCAAGATTTCTTCACATCTGACCAAGCTGACAAGGAAGGGAGCTAAATTCAAGTGAACACCCCAGTGTGAAGAAGCTTTTCAGGAGTTGAAAACGAGGCTAACTAGTGCACTAGTGCTTGCTATTCCGGATGGGAAGAGCAAATTTGATATTTATACTAATGCTTGTATAGTCGGTCTGGGAGCAGTTCTGATGCAGATGGAAGGGTAATTGCATATGCGAGTCGACAATTGAAGCCACATGAGAAGAACTACCTACGCACGATCTTGAACTATTAGCCATTGTTTTGGCTTCGAAGATTTGGAGACATTATTTCTTGAGAGAGTTTTCTGGTGGCCGAATATGAAGAAGGATGTTGCTAGGTTCATGAATGGTTGTGCCATCTGCCAACAAGTTAAAAGGGATCAATAGAAGTCAGTCGGATTATTGCAGCCTTTGGAAATTCCAGATTGAAAGTGGGAGATGATTTCAATGGATTTCATCGACTGTTTGTCTAGAACCAAGAAAGGAAACGATGGAATATGGGATATTGTGGATCGTTTAACTAAGAGCAACCATTTTATACCCGTTAAGGCAACTCGTACTGCAGCTTCTCTGGCATAAATTTTCTTGAAAGAGATAATCAGATTGCATGGTGTTGCTGTCAGTATAGTAAGTGACCGTGATCCTATTTTCACTTGCAAATTCTAGGAGGCTCTGCAATCAGCAATGGGAACAAATTTGAGATTGAGTACAGCCTATCATCCTCAGACAGACAGAGAGGATTAATCGAATTCTTGAAGACATGCTGTGAGCTTGTGTTTTGGAATTTGGAGGATCGTGGGAAGACCATCTTCATTTAGTGGAATTCTCTTATAATAATAGTTACCAAGCGAGCATTAAGATGGCTCCTTATGAAGCTTTATATGGAAGACCGTGTAGATCCCCATCCTATTGGATAGAATCGAAAGATCGTCTTGTGCTCGGACCTGATCTAATTCGAGAAGCTTCTGCGAAAGTTGAGCTTATCAAGAAAAGGATGAAACCTGCTCAGGATCTTCAGAAGAAATATGCGGATAAAAGACGAAGACCATTGGAATTCGAGATCGGAGATCTTGTGTTTATCAAAGTTTCTCCAATCAAAGGTGCTATTAGATTCAGAAAGACGGGAAATTTGCTCCGAGATTTATCGGACCATTCCGAGTGTTGAAAAGAATGGGAGCTGTAGCTTACAGGATTGACTTGCCAGAATGGATGTCTGGAATTTATAATGTATTCCATGTATCCCATTTAAGGAAATTTTTTCATGACCCATCACTGGTTGTAGAACCGGTAGTTCAGGAAGATTTGGAAGTAGAACCCAACTGGACTATAGTCAGAAATCCAGTTCAGATTGTGGATCAAGACGAGAAGAAACTCAGAAGCAAAGTGGTGGCTCGTCAAGGTGCAGTGGAGCGAGGATCCCAGAGATTGTACCTGGGAAACTCTAGATAGTTTTAGGTATGCATATCCGGATTTATGTCCAGATAACTAGTGATGTTTGTTAGGGTAGACTATTTGATTGTTTGTTATTGTATAAATGATATGTATGTTTGGATTGTTAATATAAAAGCTTTTGAATTAATTGTTGTTTTAAATTTCGGGGACGAAATTCTTCTAAAGGGGGAGGAATGTAACGACCCGGAATTTTTGACATATATTTTAATAAATATTTAATCTAATTTAAATTAAAATACAAGCTTTTCATTTTATAAACTGATAAGATTTTTGGATATTTATCGGTTATATACGTTTTGTGAAGGGAATTTTGATTTAAAATTTTAAAATAGAATGTTTCAAAAATTTCTAAAAATAAAATCTATCTTATTCAATAAAAATTAAAGATTCTGTATTATTAATATCTGATAATGCATATATGAATATAATTGTTGTCTTTAAATAATAATGTTTAACTAATAAACCACCTTATCAATATTAAACATAAATATAAAAACATAAGTATAAAATATAAATATAAACATAAATATAAAAAGAAATATTAAATATATAAATACAAATGCAATGTTATAAATCAAATAATTGAAAATTAAATTACAAATAGAATAAAACTAATATGCTAACAATAACTATAATAATTTTATCCAAACATATAAGATAGGTTTAGCATAAACATTGACCTGTAAATATATTTGTACAATACAAAATCTTTAACAAAGATAATAACAAATGTTTTCTGTGTAATCATGTATGCAAGAAGAAGACAAATCTATTTACATATTCAAATTATCTTTGTTCTCAAATGCAAAGGAGATAAGTTATTCACAACATGTAAATACGAAATGTCTTTATACATATAAAAATATCTTTGTACCAAAATGTAAATAGCAGCTAACATTAATTAGATGCAAACTAGTTTGAAGACATACGCATTAAATTAACGCAACTCTTTGTCAAGAAATATTACAGCCGAAATAGCGAGTATCATTTCAATTTACAGTAAAATTAATAAAAACCAAACCTGAACAATACAAGTTGAAGCTTATACCAGAAGACACCATTTTGTCTAAAGATGTTCTATATATACACCTCATAATATGCTTGTTCGTTTACAAAACTTAAGAGGCAAAACTGAAAAGAAAAAAAAGAAAAGAAAACCGAACATCTGTATTTACAAACTTAGCGTCATTCATCATCAAGGTGGAGAAGTTTTACAGTGATTCAAACTGTAGCTTTTCTAAAAACACTTGCTTTCTGTTCCAACCATCTTTAAGGTGAGTAAACTAATTATTTCAGGATCTAAGTGGAATGAAATATGTGTGTATGATCCATGATTAACATTTTGTTTTGCTAGAGTATTTGCTTTCCAGTTTTTGCTCTGTGTACATCATATGATTGTAAATTTGTTCTTCATTGTTTTTGGTTTCAGGGTGAAAATAAATTAGAAAATCCAATATATCCTCATTCATTCAGTATTAGGCTTATGATTTTAAACAAAACTAATTGTTGAAACATAAATTAAAAACTCCAAATTTGTTTAAAACATGCTGGTGTAATATCACAGCTAGAACTTTAGTTATACAAAGCAAATTTGCAAATACATGTTGAATTCGAATGTTTTAAATGGCTACTTCAATTATATAACTTGAATTCTTATTCGAAGATAGGATTTTTAAGATTTAAATGATGATTTTTAAGTGAGTATTCAAGGTGCAGTTCGAAAATGAATCAAAAGTGTATTTTCATCCATTTCTATTGATTTAACAAGTAGTAGATGTTAAACTTTATATTGAAGCAAGCTTAGTGATTTTTGAATTCAGGAAAAATGCTAAAAAAAGAATTCTATTGTGTAATTCGTTTTCACGAATCGAATGTAGGGTTTGGGTTCAAATTTTTCTATGGCCTGTAAGTTCCTCGATTTCGTCGCCGTACGTCGACCGAGCTGCACACGATTTTGGGTGAAGGTCAAGGAGGGTATGGTCATGGCTTGAACGAAGCTGCATCACCATCAGTGGTCAGAGTTAGTAGGTTGAGGCGATTGTTTGGGCGTACTCGAGTGACTGGTTTGAACAAAGAGGGTAATTTTGATTTCGATCATTTCGTGACGAACTGGGTTTTGATTTCGAATATAGGTTCGATTCGTGGTTTGTTGGAGGCGATGTGGGTTGCCGGAGGGTCGCCGAACCATCGTGCACGTGCACGGTGGCGATTGGGGTCTGATTTTGGTGTCGAGGATTATCGTGAGTTGTTGCACGAGATTTTTAGGGTTTGCTTCGAGCTCGATGCTGGTACGTGCGTGAGCATGTTATAATACTGCGGTTTTAAGTTTTAACTTAACTTATATAAAAAAAAAGAGAAGACGAAGAGAGGATCAGTAGAGAAGAAAAAGAGTAGAGGAGAATGTACGCGGGAAAGAACAGTGAATGTCTCGAGCTTTACTCGAGTAAACAACACGTTTACTTCGGGTCCAAATATTCTAGGGGTTAACTTAAATAAACCTTAAGTTAAATTGTTAAACAAGTTTAACATTAATAAAGTTATTTATGTTGACAAGTGTTGAGCTAAGTTTTGTTTTAAAATTTATTAAGAAGGTTTGCAAATGTAAGAAATAAGTAAATTAAAGTGTAAGTTAATATAAATGTAATTAATTTATACTTGTAATTGAATAAATAACTTTAAATAAATTTGTAATTAGAAATTGATATTGTGTTTAAATCAATTTAAACTTAAGAACTTTAATTAACTACTTAAAGCTAATTAATTAATAATAGTAAACTAACTAAATGATTAATCAATTGGAAATTAATGATTAATTAAGTAATTAATTGGTAATTAATGGGTAATTAACTTTTATAAATTAATGATTAAGATTATTAATTAAGGATTAAGAAATAATTAATTAAATGAGTAATGCAGTAATTAATAAATTTAATAAGTTGATTAATTAGTGATAAATCAAGCTGGGTAAAATGATAAATTAAGTTAAAGTAAATAAAACTATATTGATATGAACTGATGATTCTTGATTGATTGATTATGATATCTGTTTGATGATATTCTGTGATATCTTGTGGTATAATCTTTGATGACTGTGTATGATTTATCTGTGATAACTGTTATGTGAATTCTAAGTATTGAATTAAACCGTTTAAACTAAGTAGACAACTTGGCCCTTAAAATGGCGTTTGGATTTCGATGAGACCGGGATCGGGTATCAATTCGACATTCCAAAAACCACATCGATCCAAATTAAACAATAGGTTGTGACATCTCAAGTGAAGATCGAGATGGTGTTTTCAGAATGCAAGGGTTATCGTTGTTAACTCTGAGGGTGATTCCAAAAATGAGTGTAACGAGATAATGCCTTCGGTTTCGTTCGAACCCAGAACGAACTTGTATGGACTGAATGCTTTCAGCACATCGTCAGGCGGGCGATGAGCATTCTAAGAGATATGTTTTGTAAAGGTAATCGCAGTCTCAAGCCTCATCAACCGGGAATGGCTAAAACAGGGGAGATGCAGCAAGGTTAGGTGGGTCATGCCCAAGCAGTACGAGGTATACCCATGTCTAGATGTCCCTTTATTTCGGCTGTGTGGGAAGTTGTTGCCCACAACTACGGGGTTATCTTGTTCAAGACTGTTCAGTAAGGAATGATTCCGGCCTTATGTTGTAGGGGGTTGGAAGTGATCCTCGGTACGGTGATCTAGGCCCCATACTGTGACAGGCGGTACCCCAATAGCCCTGCCATTGTTGGAAACCCATTTTCCCTACGAGACCCTACGGTTTTGATTTGTATTACCCACTTTTGTGGCTAGTAGATGAAATTTAATAGATGTAACAATTTCGGCTATTTTCTATTTACTTGAAAACCCAAGACACTATTATAATATCACTGGATTTCCTATAAAATGTTTTGGTTGGTGTAAGGTAAACACTTACCCGTGTTTATGTGTGGAAAGTAATACGTGATACCTTTATTTTCAAATGGTTTTCAAAGTTAAACAACTTTAACCTATTTACTCATACCAGACCCTGTCTGACCCGGAGTTTGTATTTTGTTTTTTTCATCAACTCTTGGGTACTCAAATTTTTATGAGTAGCCAAGTAATAGGTTTTCGGAGTATTGAGTTTCTGGAGGAGCTTTGGAGAAGAAGTCCAGACGCATGTATCTATCTATAGTTCCGCTAGGTAGTTAGTGTATGCTGTACTTTGGATGTATGTATTGACAGATATGTATATGACTGTCATGTGTATGATATTGTATAACTCTGATGTATGTATAATTATGTAGTAATTATGCGATGTATTATATTTTGTTCCATTCCGCTGTGAGATTATGATGTTGTTATTCTTTCTTTCTATTTTTTTCTATTTCTATCCCTTTCTTTCTTAATGATGATACGCCTTTCTGGGGTTAGAAAGGCGAGTCGTCAAACCTTATCTAGCATCACTCATGCTCCTGGAGAGACGCTTATACATTATCTGAAAAGGTTCCATGCCGCTTGCATAGAGATTAGTAATCCTAATGATAATTCCATATTGATGGCATTGACTAAAGGAATCAATCTTGATTCCATATTTGGCAACTAGTTGGCTGGGAAACCCCCTGCGTCATTAGACCATTTCTGTTCCAAGGTAACCCAGTTATTGAGCAGGGAAGATGTGAAACAGTCTAGGAAGAAGGATGATGCAGGGCCCAATGTGGAAGGAATCCAGAGCAATGTCGCTGTGAAACAAACTGGTGAGAGTTTCGGAAAGGTGCAGTTAATATATTGAATAATAAAAATTAGCAGAAAGGCGTTGGAAGTTAGGGTAAGAAGTGAGATCAATATCGCGGACCACGACGTAGAGCTCCCATGTTTGACACCTGTACTCTTTTGAATACATCCCTAGAGAATGTGTACTTGCAAATCTGTAATACCGGCCAATAAAAGAAGCCTGCTCCGAAGCAGTTGTGCGAAAAGTATATTAAATCTGGAAAATTCTGTAGATTTCTTGATTACTATGGTCACAATACCAATGAATGTGGCCATTTAAAAGATATCATTGAGAATTTAATCCGAGATAGGAAGTTGGAACAATTTGTTTGGGCGTCGCAGGCTAGAGGTGCGGGCCTATCTAACCAGAATCAAGTATCGAATCAGACTAGACTGGAGGAACCCATGTATATTGGCGGGAGCTTAGTGATTAACATAGTTAGTAGTGGTCGTCATCCAACAGATCGAAGCCGGAGGGAAATGGATTCATATGCTAGTTCGCTTAAGCATGCAGACTTTGAGTGTTGTAGTAATCTTGATAATAGGGCTCTGGCTAAACAACAGAAGACGATGAAAGATGACATTGTTTTTCAAGACAGAGATGTTGATAGAGCCGAAGCCCCCACCATTGATCCACTAGTCATATTAGCACAGATTGGTCCTGCTTCGATGAAGCGGATCTTAGCGGACAATGGAAGCTCCGTAAATATTATTTTCAAGCGAGCATATGATCAAATGAAAATAGAAGCGAAGGACTTGAAGTCGTGTCAATCCCATATATAAGGTTTCAATGGAAGTGCGACTATATCCACTGGAATGGTAGAATTACCAATGGAGTTGGGAGTTGAAGAGCACTGAAGAGTCCGGATGTTGCAGTTCATTGTGTTGGATATTAATTCACCGTATAATGCTTTCTTGGGCCGACCGGCCCTAGCTGAATTCAGTGTAGCTATTGCCCATTGGTGTTTAACTTTCAAATTCGCCACTGATAATGGGCTAGGAGTTATTCATGGAGATCATGCTGCTGGACGCGCCTGTTATGTTGCTGAGATGTAGGAGGCGTAGTGGAGAGAGAAGGGTAAGGACGCAGAGGAATCTCTCTACGTCTGTTTTACCGACAATTGACGGCTAACGCTTGGGCCTAGGCCCAAATGCCACAACCAATTACTAAAAGATCATGATATAAGAGATGATGATAATGAAGAGGAAGTCAAAGATAGTCAGGCTTTCTTGGTAGAGTTTATGATCGATGTTCCGATCGATGATGATGATGACTCCAGAATGATAAAGATCAGGACTCAGCTAAGCCAACAGATGAAAGAGGAATTGGTCGAATTTCTCCAAGAAAACATCGACGTGATTGCCTGGACACACTCAGACATATGTTGGATCTCGTCGGATATCACTAGCCATACATTGAATATTGGCCCGCGACATGTCTAGGTCAAGCATAAAAGGCGCGGTACGGATCTCGAGAGATCTGCCGCCCAGAAGGAAGAGGCGGATAAACTCAAGATGAACTGATTTATCCGAGACGCATTATATCCAGAATGGGTATCCAACCAGTGCTTGTTAGGAAACCAAAAAGGAAATGGAGAACTTGTGTGGACTACTCGGATTTAAATAAAGCATACCCTAAAGATAGTTTCCCACTTCCTAGAATTGATCTTCTTATAGATTCAACGGCCCAACACAAACTCTTGTCCTTTATGGATATGTATTCCAACTACAATCAGATGCCGCACCTCCTTGATCAAGAGCATAGCATCTTTGTCATCGATCTCGGACTCTATTGTTACAAAGTGATGTCATTCAGACTTAAGAACGCTGTTGTGGCCTATCAAAGACTTATCAATCGAATGTTTGCTAGCCAGATTGGGAAAACTACAGAGGTGTACATAGACGATATGCTTGTGAAGTCGTGACTATCCATCGATCATGTCGAAGACCTAGAAATAATGTTCAACCTCCTCTGAGAATACCGAATGAAGCTCAACTCGTTGAAGTGCCGCTTCAGAGTCGCATCCGAAAAATTTCTTGGATTCATTATCAATTCTTGAGGAATTGAGGCCAATCCCAAGAAGATCTAGGTGATTCGGAATCTCGAGACTCCGAAAACAATAAAGCAAGTATAGAGCCTCAATGAGAAGGTAGAAACGTTGAGCAGATTCATCTCCAAATCCATTGAAAAGTGCATTCCCTTCTTCGATCTGATTGGGAAAGGAAAGCAGAACTTTGAATGGACCAATAAGTGCGATGGCACATTTCGAGCACTGATTCAGCACCTAGCTATGTCGCCTATTCTGTCAAAACCGATTGATCATGAGAGACTATACATCTATTTGGCAATGTCAGAGAATGCAATCAGTGCTACATTAATTCGGGAGGAGGATCGGGTACAACAGCAAGTCTATTACATTAGCAAACAATTGACCGGAGCAGAGAGAAACTATCCGAAGTTGGAAAAGCTAGCATATTGTCTCGTCATTGCCTCGAGAAAGCTCCATCCCTACTTTCAGGCTAATCCTATCATAGTCTACATCGACCAGCGGTTACGACAGGTCCTTACGTAGCCTAAGACGTTTGGTAGGTTGCTAAGATGAAACATCGAGTTGAGTAAGTTTGATATTGCTTACACACCAAGGCGGGCTATTTAAGGACAAGTTCTGGCAGATTTCATTGCTAAATTCACTATCCCAGAGGACTTGCCCAAGACCAGTGAATCTCTTAGATACATAATGAAACTCTACACCGATGGTGCATCGAACTACTACTGCTCAGGTGCTGGAGTTGTACTTGAAACCCTAGAAGACCGATCCATATGTTATGCTTTGAAGTCTAATTTCCTTGCAATCAATAACAAAGCCAAATATTAGCTTTACTTGCCAGACTTAGACTAGCCAGAGACCTGAGAATTATCGCTGTGGAGATTTACTGCGATTCGCAATTAGTTGTATGTCAAGTTCGGGGAGAATACCAAGCTAGAGATCGGAGGTTGGCTGCTTATTTTGCTTGGGTCCAAAAAGTATGAAATCAGTTCGATTATTATGCCATCTATTGCATACCCCGAGATCATAACCAGAAGGCGATTCTCTGGCAAAACTAGCTAGCACCGGTGAAGCATAATGTAACATCCCTCCTTTTTGTATGTTTTAAATCAACGATAAACCACACATGTCAGACTCAAACCATACAAAAGAGCTGGTTGTTATTCGAATGAATAAGAAAAGCAGAGAAAGAAATAAAACTAAATAGAATCTAATAGCGGAACGACAAATACAATAATCAAATAACAGTTCATGATTCTGCTTTACAAAACATTTGATTATACTTATACAACACATATCAGAGTTGCATAGGCTAGAGAATAATAAATAACAATGCAGCGGATCGGTATGAATGTAGTGGAATGATATAATAAATAATATTAATAATACAATCTTCGTCTTCGTCCTCCAGAAATAAGACCTTCGAATCCTGAAATGCTCAGACTAACCCGAGCTAATTGAAAAAGCAAAACACTCGAGTCAGAACTAAAAGATCTTATGTAAGTTAAATCAATGGTAAATAATATGAGTGGAACGGCGTCAGAGATGTTTACGGGATTTGACATCTCCTATCTAGTATCAAACATTAGTGTAGTAACTTAAGAGATGATCGGGATTCACATCTCCTAAGGATCCGTTAAACTATCTACTATGTAGCAATATATGCTATTATAATAATGTCTAAAAGTAAAATAAATTTACTTTAAAATAGCATTAAGGGGTTATCCATATAGCATTTAACACGTAATAGTGCCAATAGTCTATATAGTACCGTAATACCTCTTGATCTGGAGGCTACCATAGGTTACTCCATAGGTACGACACAAATCAAACTCGTGCAAGGCGCGCTAGGGTAGGTGACACGGCACAACTAGGCAATGCCAAGGTAGATATACCAATTACGTACACGGGCTGGTGGTAACGCGTAGCAGCTACTACCGCCCACGCGCCATACCCCCAAATCAAAAATCAAAAGTGGCCCCCAAATAAACCTCAAAGTCAAAATATAATATCAAAGGAGTGTGTCCGATAAGAGGGGCTACCTCCTTGGCCCGAGATCACTTCTATTTTAGCCACCTTATGCCAACCCATGGAAGTCGGGTCCACGTATGTACCTCAAGGGAACGCCGCCGCCATCCTACTTCATTCTGGAATCTCAACTGCGTACACAGTTGTTAAAGCGGTTTTCAGAGTTGGCAGAGAGTATGAAAACTTTTGATCCCGGTCACTTTAACAACCAAATGTAATTATAACACCGTGGTCATTTCAAAATAATTATACATCAAAACCAGAATATAATATCCATTTCAAAACCATATAAATACGATATCCTTTCCGTTTCAAAAACCAAATCAATATGATATCATTTTTATAGAAACCAAATCAATATAATATCGTTTTCATTTCAAATATATCCTTTTCCAAAAATCATAGCACTTTCAAAGTTATAACGCTTCGAAATCAAAACACTTGAAATATAACACTTTAAAATCATAATACTTTGAAACTCACAACTTTGCAACATAACTTCCACCACTTAAATGGTTTAAAAATTTAAAATACTTTATATAATACAATAGCTTCTTCAATTTCACAAATCAATTCCAAAACAACTCAAATTTCTACATTTTATATTTAATCAAATTCCAAATCATAAATTTCAATTTGATTCAGTTTCCAAATAAACTATTCCAAATTTTATCGTTTTCAAAATAGATTTGATCTATAAATTAAGCTATTTCAAACTCAGTATATTTCAAACATTAAGTATTCAACAATTTCAAAAGTAAGTTTGGTAATTACGATTCAACAATTTAATTTTCTATTATTTAGTTTCGAAATATTTTACTTAATAAATCAATTATCATTCAAATAAAACTCAGATTTCAAATAACTAAATATTTCCTACAATTTATTTATACTTGAAATATTCATTTAATTCACCTTAAACCAAAATCAAGTTATAAAATCATACCTTCTAAAATTTCAAATTTTATAAATTTCACATCAATTTATTTGAGTTTAATTCTTAAATAAATTCAATTTCATATAAATCTCAAATTTATCTTCCAACCTTAATTTATTTAAGTCATTGTAAACTCTATATTGAAATAAAATTTAAATACTTAACCATATTATCTTCAGTAAAATCAAACTTTTTATTACGCCTATTCTATATTAAAACAAATTATACATAGCTTAAAATCATGGATAAAATAACATTTATATAATATCTAAAATCAATATTTATCTAAAACCATATATTGCTTTACAAAACCATAGAAATCATTTCAAAATATTTTTATATATAGACCATGGTGTCGGTACAAAATTTTCTATCCTATGGTCAAGTGATACGGATATTTAACATTTCAATCCGTAATTTAAAACACAAATACGGTTATATATCATTTCAAACCGCAATCCCGAATGAAATAGAAATCCATAACAACTTGCAGTTTATAACAATATAAAATACTACATCCATTCATCCAATATCATTCATCAAACATTTATCACAATCATCATCCAATTCAATCAATAACATCCATATAGAACAGATAATAAATAGCAGGTATTTGTTGGTAGTTTATATTCAATAATAAATTAAATAACTATTTTACCCAAATAAATTTAGATAAACTGAGATAATGATTCAAAATATGCCAAAGGGTGATAAATAAATTTCTAATCACATCATAAATCAATTTAACAAACATAAGAAATTTTAGAAGTTGTGAGTGGGTTAAAACACTCACCTTTTGAATTTAAATTGAATTTAAATCTAATTTAAACTCAAAATTTGAACAGTCTCATAATTTGTCCAAACCAGCATATAAATGTTCGAAATTTCGATACGATCCTAACAAAAGAAAAAGCGCGTAAATCGGCCATCATACGTGAAAGTTACGATTAAATCAACAGATTGAAATCAAAATTAAAATAAAACGAAACAAAACAAAAGAAGGAAACATACACGTTGACTTCCACCTCAACACACAGTCTTCCTCCTCGCCAAAGAAAACACGCACCCCCAGGTTAAGCCACCATGAATCCCTACCGTATACTGGCTAAACGCCCCTACCACCGCCGCTTGCTAGGCCGCGATCGTCGCCCAAGGTCATCTCTATGTCGCCGACCCCCCTTAGTCCATGAGATCGCCCAATGAACCATCGACCGCCACTAATATGTGAAACCCTAGGCGAATTTTTCCATGCTGTCAGACCATCAAAACCCCCAGCAAACTGCACCGATGAAGTCCCCTTGGTCCACTCTACAATACCCACAAATCGATTCGACGATCGGACAAGCTTGATCGAGGTGCAATGAAAAGCCGAAGATTTCTCTCCAATTTCTGGCCAGACAGAGATTCAAACAGCAAAACGAATTACTGATCTGAGATGCGCTCGTCGAGAGCTTCATCCTACTTCATTCTGGAATTTCCACTGCGTACACAGTTGTTAAAGTAGTTTTCGGAGTTGGCAGAGAGTATGATAACTTTCGATCCCGGTCTCTTTAACAACCAAATGTTATTATAACACCGCGGTCTTTTAAAAATAATTATACTTCAAAACCAGAATATAATATCCATTTCAAAACCATATAAATATGATATCCTTTCCGTTTCAAAAACCAAATCAATATGATATCATTTTTATAAAAACCCAAATCAATATAATATCATTTTTATTTCAAATATATCCTTTTTCCAAAATCATAGCACTTTCAAAGATATAACACTTCGAAATCAAAACACTTGAAATATAACACTTTCAAATCATAATACTTTGAAACTCACAACTTTGCAACATAACTTCCACCACTTAAATGGTTTAAAAAATTAAAATACTTTATATAATACAATAGCTTCTTCAATTTCACAAATCAATTCCAAAACAACTCAAATTTCTACATTTTATATTTAATCAAATTCCAAATCATAAATTTCAATTTGATTCAGTTTTCAAATAAATTATTCCAAATTTTATCGTTTTCAAAATAGATTTGATCCATAAATTAAGCTATTTCAAACTCTGTATATTTCAAATTTCAATTATTCAACAATTTCAAAACTAAGTTTGGTAATTACGATTCAACAATTTAATTTTCTATTATTTAGTTTCGAAATATTTTACTTAATAAATCCATTATCATTTAAATAAAACTCAGATTTTAAATAACTAAATATTTCCTTCAGTTTATTTATACTTGAAATATTCATTTAATCCACCTTAAACCAAAATCAAGTTATAAAATCATACCTTCTAAAATTTCAAATTTTATAAAATTTGACATCAAACTTATTTGAGTTTAATTCTTAAATAAATTCAATTTCAAATAAATCTCAAAATTATCTTCCAACTTTAATTTATTTAAGTCATTATAAATTCTATATTGAAATAAAATTTAAATACTTAACCATATTATCTTCAGTAAAAATCAAACTTATTGTTAAGCATATTCTATATTAAAATAAATTATAAATAGCTTAAAATCAAGGATAAAATAATATTTATATAATATCTAGAATCAATATTTATCTAAAACCATATATTTCTTTACAAAACCGTAGAAATCATTTCAAAATATTTTTATATATAGACCACGATGTCTGTATAAAAGTTTCTATCATATGGTCAAGTGATACGGATATTTATCATTTCAATCTATAATTTAAAACATAAATACGGTTATATATCATTTCAAACCACAATGCCGAATGAAATAAAAATCCATAGCAACTTGCAGTTTATAACAATATAAAATACAACATCCATTCATCCAACATCAATCATCAAACATTTGTCACAATCATCATCCGATTCAACCAATAACATCCATATAGAACATATAATAAATAACTGGTATTTACTGGCAGTTTATATTCAATAATAAATTAAATAACTATTTTATCCAAATAAATTTAGATAAACTGAGATGATGATTCAAAATATGCCAAAGGGTCATAAATAAATTTCTAATCACATCATAAATCAATTTAACAAACATAAGAAATTTTAGAAGTTGTGAGTGGGTTAAAACACTCACCTTTTGAATTTAAATTAAATTTAAATCCAATTTAAACCCAAAATTTGAATAGTCGTAGAATTCGTCCAAACCAACGTATAAATTTTTGGAATTATGATACGATCCTAACAAAAGAAACCGCGCATAAATCGGGCATAGTATGTTAAAGTTACGGTTAAATCAGCAGATTGAAATCAAAATTAAAATAAAACGTAATAAAATAAAAGAAGGAAACGTACACGTTGACTTCCACCTCAGCACACAGTCTTCCTCCTCATGAAAGAAAACACGCACCCCAGGTTAAGCCGCTACGAATCCCTACCATACACTGGCTAAACGCCCCTTCCACCGCCGCTAGCGAGGCCGCGACCGTCGCCTAAGGTCTTCCCTATGTCGCCGACCCCCCTTAGTCCACGAGATCACCCAATGAACCACCGGCGCCACTAATATGTGAGACCCTAGGAAAATTTTTTCGTGCGATCAGACCGTCGAAACACCCAGAAAACTGGACTGATGAAGTCCCCTTGGTCCATTCTACAATACCCACAAATCGATTCGACGATCGGACAAGCTTGATCGAGGCACGATGAACGGCCGAAGATTGCTCTCCAATTTCTAGCCAGATAGAGATTCAAACAGGAAAACGAATTACAGATCTGAGATGCTCTCGTTAAGAGCTTCAGACTGATATATCATTTCTTGTTATTTGAGGAGTTTGAATTTTTGTTGTTGGATTTTGAATTGGAATTGAATTGTAGAATATAGGATTTTAAGCCATTGAGGAAGAGGAGCAATAGAAGTTTCTGTACGTACAAAAATGAGAAATAGAAAGGCTGCTAGGGTTTATAATGACGTATATAGGCAGAAAACAATAAAAACAAATGGGCTTGATTGGTTTGGAAAATTGAACGACAACGACCCGAAAAGCCCATTTTGACTCCGGAACGAAAATGGGTCAACCCATATATCAAAATAGATGTTTTAAAATATTATAAAATCAATGGAATAGGTTTCAAGTCCAAATTCCATCGTATGAAGAAGTTATGCTAAAATCAGGTTATTTCAAATTAATTTCAATTGATGTCAATTTAATTTATTTCTGGGCGTTTCAAGCCCGTACGATCAAACGACAAGTCTGATGGTTACGATCTTCAAATCCTACAATAATTCACTGTTACGGATCCGATGAAACTGGTTTCATCGAAATCCGAGTTAGTGGCCAAATTGGCTATTTTCACATTAATTAAATAAATATTAAATTAAATAAATCACATTTCCATTCAATTATCGTTATTACCAATTTCTACAACTTTGGATTATTTAGTAATTTTAAATCCTTTAAAAAAAATTCTCTTATTACCTTATTATTGGGCATTTCACTATTCACGGTATTTAATTTCAGTTTCAATTACTTCAGTAATTATAAGTTTACATTCCCAATTAATCCATATATTTGATTTCCAGATCTTCTTATTGAATCAATTTTCATTTTATAGGTAAAATTATCATTAGTTCATTTTTATTCCATTAACATTCTCAAACTCCATCTTAAATTCAATCAACGTAATATATAGATATTTAATTTCATTTAATTGCAATAAATCCAATTATTATAGTTCAAATCCCAATAATTTGATAAATCTTTATTTCCATTCTTTCAATTCAACAAATATTCTTATTATGAATAACATTAACATTATTTCCAAATATTACCTTAATTAACATTAACGTAATATTTTATTTAGATTTATTGCAATTGATTCCAATTCAATTTAATGGATTAAAAATATATCAGTAACATATAATAATTGTTGCCACTAACTCTTAATCATACTTTTATAAGTTATCATTTCCAAACAATATTATAATTACTTACAGAACATTGATTTCATTCAATTACTATTTGTTATTATTAATTCATTAATTAATTCAATATCTACGTTCATTTTCTTGTATTAAATTTATTACCACGTATACAATTACCTTATTTCAACTAATTGGAATTCCATTCAAGTTGTAAATAATTAACTACAAATAACATTGTTGCATTTCAATTTAGTTATTATTTCATTAAATAAATTACAAAATTTTTATATCTTATAATATTTATTCACAATTTCTTATTAAATTATCATCTTAATTGTCGAAAATGGGTCATTACACACAACAAATGAGACTTGTCCCTGTTGAGATACTTACCTCTCCAAGTATCGATCAGATGGAGACAGACTGGGTTCATGAAGCCACACCTGAGAAAGAGTCATGGATGACCCCTTTCAGAAACTATCTTGAGTACAGAACTTTGCCCGAGCGTAGAAGTGAGAAAAGACAAGTTCTTCGAAAAGCTTTATAATTCACTATCCGAAATGGAGTCATGTATAGAGAGGATACTCTATTTCTTTAGTCCGGTGTGTCGCCCACTATGAAATCATACGAGTATTACATAATGTGCACGAGGGAGAATGTGGCGGTCACACTAGGGGCAAGCCCTGGATAAAAATATATTCTGATATGGGTATTATTGGCCGACTGTAAATCGGGACGAATTAGACTATGCCAAGAAGTGTGATAGATGTTAGAAACATGCTCGGATACCAAGTGCCCCGCCTACTGAAATCACTCAAATGGTCAGTCCATTGCCATTTGCTATATGGAGAATCGATAAAATTGGATCTTTACCTCTAGCTAAAGGTATTGCAAAGTGCGCCATCGTTGTAGTTGACTACTTTACCAATGGGCGAAAGTTGAGCCTCTTGCTACTATCACGACGAAGAAAGTAATCAACTTTGTTGTCTGCAACATCATCTGTCGTTTAGCATCCCACATACCATTATCATGATAATGGAGCTCAATTCGACGGTATCATGTTCAAGAACTTCTATTAACGTTTCCATATTTAGAAATTATTCTCAACAGCTGCTCACCCTCAGGCGAATGGATAGATCGAAGTTCTTAACAAAGTTATCAAATCCATTTTGAAAAAGTGACTGGAAAAGGCAGGAGGCAAATGGGTCGATGAGCTACCCATGGCCTTATGGGCATATCGAACAACCCATAAGTCCATGACCGGCCACACTCCATTTTTACTTTCTTATGGCTCAAAAGCCATCATTTCGGTCAAATGGGAAATACCTTCTCATTGTGTGACTTACTGTATCCAAAGACAAATGCTATATTACTTGTCGAATAATTGGACTTATTAGATGAGAAGTGATGTGCACGTAAATGTGCATATTTTTACCACCATGTTTAATCTATTTAAATTAAATAAATGATCATATTGGGTATTTTAACATGTTTTAACCAAAATCCATATTAGTTCCAAATTGTCACATATCCATCTTCATATAGGGGCAAAACGGTCATTTGTGTGCATATATTTCTTTGAGAAAAATTAATTTAGAAATTTCCATACTATTTTGTAGGAATTTGATTTCAATTACAAGTTGTTTCATAAAGAAGATATGCATGTACAAAAAGAACACAAAGGAATGAAGATGGAAATAATTCAAAGTGAAGATCATGGAGGACCCCACCTACCCACCACCTTAATGTACAAATTAGAGGCTAATGCACATGCTTGTGGAATTAATGGCTTCATGTACACTTAAATGGGGATTATGACATGCTAATGATTACTTGGTGGCCACACTACCTCAAGGGAATTTTGAGCATTCCCCAAAAATATGAATTAGAGTTTCATACATATATAAATACCCATATGTTTCATGTAATCTCCTCATCTTCCTTAGTCTCTCTTAGTTTAGTTTTAGGAATAAAATAAAACCAAGCTCTCTTCTTTCTTTTCATGGCTACTTAGCCATTTCTCTTTATGTAATTTTTTTATGCAACTTCAATACATGTTCTTTTCCTTTTCATGCTTATTCACTTTCATGTTGTAGTGTGGATTTATTTTTCATGCAAGTAGAATAGTTTTTCTTTATCTTGCTTTCTTTTTCTTTTTCTCTCATGTTTCAAGCTACATTTGTTGTTTTAATGACAAATATGAGAGGCTAAACCCCTTAAATTTAGGGGGTAATGAAGCTCTCTAATCATGTAGCTTTAACATTTTGACAATTATAGCTCTCCTTTTGTGCTTAGTGACAATCATGAAGAGGTTTAAATTATTGTTTTTGTTTTTAATTTGATAGCCTATATTGTTGACACCAAATAGGCTATGCTTAAATAATCACTAACACAAATGCCTCTTCATCAAAATATGATTATGGCATAAGAAAGTGATTTGAAATTCAAATTTGATGGTCTATATTTCTAATTAATAGTTAACAAGCCATACTTAAAATAGATTTCATTTCAACTTTGTTGTCTTTTTCGTGAGAGTTAGTGAAACGACCCTGACTCGACCTTCGAAAATAGGCAACGAACACGACACTCATATTCGAATGCCGCAGATCCAAAAGTTGAATCTGGTTCGCTAGAGCTTATAACATATTAAGTACAAAACAGTGGAAGAAATGAATAATACATTTGATGTACAACATTTGATACAATATTCAGATACAATGATGATATAATGAATATCAATATACATCGGAGATATGATATAAGACAATAGCAGCAGAAAGGCCATCCGATTTTACATGTGTCTCTTAAAATTGGAAAACAAATTTCTACTAGTATAAAATTATATAGTTTTCAAATCCAAATTTTATTTTTTGGCAAGGCCAGCAGGTTTTATAGTGGACCGTCCACTTTTTATTATGAACGTAATAAACATTTTAAGTACAGGAGAAAGACAAAAGCACCTTAACTACTAAAATAGGTAAATAAAGCACAGGAATGTGACCGACATGCCACAGTTACTATAAATAACACCAAGACTAGGACTCCTTCGAAGAGGAAGAATCTCCATCTTCCGTATACACCTGGGAAGAGTCCAAAGGGACATTCCCAAAAAAAGCAGCAAAGGGGCGGAAAAGGCTGGCATGACAACGATCATAAGCCACAGCATCAGAAGAGTAAATAAAAGAACGATCCCAAGAAGAATCAGCTAGCATGACAGAATTCGATGTCGTAAATAGACCGTCCATATCTAGAACTAAGAAATCACCAGATGGAATGTAATGAAGGCATCTAAGATCCAGTTGATCATCGGAAATAAATCTAAAATAGGAATTATCAAAGGGGTTAAATCTCATATCAGATTAGAGATAAAACCAACACCTCTCAGACTCTACCCAAACAACATGCAATCGCGGCGGAACTGGATCAGGAGCAGCTAAAGGAATTGCTGAAACATCACAAGGGACCACAGAAGCAGTAGGAGAGGCAGGCCTGGCAATAGGACAAGGAGGCGGACCCGAGACAGATAATGGAACTGCTGGAGGAGAGACAGTGGCAGAAACCTTAGGAACCCAATTCCGGAGCGGGGGGCGAGGTAGAGGGATCTTAGGAGTAACCGGGGAGACTATAGAGTGCAAGTAGGCATTAGCCAGGTGGACAAAGGAGTGACAGGAGGTACAAATATTTGGAACCCAACCATAGCTAACGCGGACTTGCGCAACATTCCCAAGAGCTAGCTGAATAGGAATAGAGGAAGGTAGAGGCTTAGATGGGGAAATCTCGATCAGTGCCTTAGCATACACCAATTTATCGCGAGCAACAATATTAGAGTCAGAACATCTCAATTTTCCTACATTACATGCTAGCCAATTCAAACCAAGCAAAGGTTGAAGAGCAGAAGGAATTTGCAAAAAATAAACCCAAACGGGGATAGAAAGAACTTGCTCACGAGCATTAGCCACAGTTGGAGACCAAGGAGTAATAATAAAAGGTTTCCCATTAAAAAAAGAAGGGCTCGGCCTCAAGAACAAGGCGACGCTCCTTGACGGAGGAAAACTTAAGGAAATACATGGAGTCAACCAGCTTAATACGTAATTCACCACGAAGCT
This sequence comes from Allium cepa, assembly GCA_030765085.1. NCBI lineage: Eukaryota > Viridiplantae > Streptophyta > Magnoliopsida > Asparagales > Amaryllidaceae > Allium > Allium cepa. The sequence continues at coordinate 702,958,132 of CM060938.1, read as the reverse complement.
TTCAAGCCCTACGACAAATAGAATTCGCATCATGCAGGCGATGATTTGGATCCAAAAAGAAACCAACTAAATATTCTGACCAATAGTCCAAACTGGCTTGCATGACAATAGGAGGCGGAATCATCACTCCATTCTCCTCAATAATTTCAAAATCAATCGGCTTGTAATCTCCCGCATTACGGGAAAGAGAAGTGAAAAGAGAGGACCACGATTTGGAGCAGGCCAGGGCAGGAGCAGCAGTATAAAGATTATAAAGAGAAGGAACGGGATACTCCACAACTAAAGGTTTATCAACAGGGGCAGAACAGATTGAAACACCAGATTACTTAAAAATGGAATTAGGAACACAATTCTCTGAGGCATTAACATAAGCATCAGATGTGCATCGATTAATGCTAGCAATATCAGCAGAAGCTATAAACTTATCACTCAAAACACACCAACTTCTGCATTGACATCTCCAGAGACATCATTCACCACGTTCGATTCAATTACATCATTCACAGAACCAGTAATCCCCAAATCACAATTCGTATTTTTATCTAAACTCGCCACAACTCCACAAGGACCGAGAGAAGAGGGCGGCATACTGTTCACCATCGTATCCAAATCAGAAAAACCAGAAAGACTGACCTCATGTGGCAGAGAGTTCAAAACCACAAAGTTCGAAACCACTGGATTAAAGCTAGAGCAACCTATATCAGCATGGGAAGAATGCCTTAAAGCTGGAAGAGGAGGAAAATCAGATTCGGTAAGATGGAGAGGCATGAGATGGGGGGCGCAGACGGCCGATCAATAAAGATACGACCAGATCTAGTGGAGGAAGGAGAAGGGGAAGGAGCAGGGAGGGAAAGAGGAAGAGTAATAGGCATGGGAAGGGGAGAAGCGAGGGGAGGAGAGGCGCAGGAAGGCTAAAGGAAGGGCAAACGCGTCGCTCTATGGGACGAAGGGCATGAAAAAATCGCTCAGGATGTCGCTATTGATTTGGAAAGAGGGAAATATAAAAAAGAAAAAATCCAAATTTTATTTATTTATAAGATATTAAATATAGAATTTCAAATCCACAATTAAATTTAAAAATCGATGTCCAAATAAACAAATACCCTATTTAATCTTGGAAAAATTAATTTAATTTACAATTTAAATTCACAAATTTATATCAATTACCAATTAATTTTACTTAAAAATTGGGATCGTTACAGATTCCCCCTTAAGAAAATTTCATCCTCGAAATTTTCAAGGGAGACAACAAAGAACAGATGAAAGATAGAGAAATATCTTTCCAAATCAAACTGGATATCAATTCTGTATTTGGTTTACCAAATCAGAGTATCAACAATAAATACAAGAACGAATCTATTTAACACTTCACAAGATACTCGGATCACCTAATCTACGAATATGCAGGGCACTGGTTAGTTCGAAGGGATAACTAATCGTTCGTAGAATATACCAGATCCCAGAGAATAGATAGATAGATAGATATATTCAATCTTCTACAATTTCTCAAACACTAGATATAGATTCCAACTTAGGTCGGAACACCCTAAAGTTTACACCAACTTGTCCCTCTTCGGACTTCAGTCTGCACAAGAAATTACAATAGAATTTCAAATTTGGTTTCAAACAAAATCGTTTTATCGATTCAATTCACATTTAGCTTCATATTCGTTAACCAATTTATTCCAAATAAATTTTCAAATTCATTAGAGTTTAAAACGAAAACTGATAAGAAACCGATAAAGAAACGAAGTAAGGATTTTCTACAACGATTCGTAGGGCCACCATCACACCGAAACTTCTTTCTGGAGATGTCACGAAGCCATCAAAGAATTTTGAAATCGAATCAAAGGAGATCGATAGAGAAAGATATTTCTGTTGTTGCAGGGCATTGACCACTTGTACTGGTACTTCCCTGTCCCCAATCTCGTTCTCTTCTTGCACTCATACTCACTATCAGTGGATAGTAAGAGAATTTACTGAGGCGTTCGAACGGATATCTTAGGGATATACTCATTCTAAGGGTATACTTCACCCTATCTCTAATGAGTTACTTAATGTGTTATAATCCTTAGCTAAAGTTTCAACCTTAAGCTCTGATACCAAATGAAACGGCCCTGACTCGAACTTCGAAAATCGGCATCGAATACGACACTCGTATTCGAATGCCGCAGATCCAAACGTCGAATCTGGTTCGCCGTAGCTTATAACACAATAAGTATAATACAGCGGAAGAAATGATTAATACATTTGATATACAACATTTGATACAATATTCAGATACAATAATGATACAATGAATATCAATATACATCAGAGATATGATACAAGACAATAGCAGCGGAAAGAAAAGATAACACCAGCAGCGGAACAATATATCCAATATGGTCTTCAAGGGGGAAAGAGAGATAGTATCCAGAACTGTAACTCCATCTCTAGAGCACTAATCCAGAAGTAGCTCGAACTCCCAATAACGATGCACAAAGCTAAGCAAGGTCAGTCGTCCAAAGACTGAAGAAGATTCCCAAGGACCGAAAGCTACCAAACTAAAGACTTCGAAAGCTATCAAATCTACACCTATTATTCGATTATCTGAAAAACCCAACTCTAGACTGCCCGTGTGGGAAAATTGTGGGCACCCAGAGTTTAGGAAGGGAATAATAAACTCCAGGTCAGTCGTGGGACTGGTATGAGCAAACAAAACAGTTTATCTTTTAAAACAAACAACAAAAGAATTTAAAATAAATCTGCAATGCTTTTTGGAACATGAAACTACCATAAGGCCTCCCTCCACACACACAATGCAAACGCAGAATTGGAGGAGATTTCTCCTTATGATAGTCAAATATGCTTGATACGAGAAAATTTCTTTGATATTATTACTAGTGCATAGTGTAGAAAAACTTTCAAAAGTATAATATTAATCCTAGCCAGCATTCAACCATTATTGTATGCCTACTATAGCTACCATGTTCAATAGCAGGTTACCGCCACATTCCATGGCAGGTCATACAACTAAAACCGTACAGGGCTCGTATTGTTTTGTTTGGATTTCCAAAAATGGTCAGGCTAAGGAACTTCCTACTACCACCTAGCTACGCCTCTGGAGGGACGTCCCGAGAACCTACTCGGCTCTCTGCCAGCACAAGGCTGGGTTACCTCTGTAACTAGGTAACTACTATCGAGCATGCCATCCCCCGGTCCTTTGGGACCTTTATCTGAGGCGCCTCTCAACCACAAAGAGATCATAAAGTAATATATTTGCAGTAACCACATGAGTTAAGTATCTAGGCTTCATACCATGATACCACCCTTTTCCAGAAGGGAATGACACACCCTAAAGGGAGCGACCCTCATAACCTTGCCGCATCTTTCATGTTTCGAAAATTTCCGGGATGTGAAGTCTTGATGCAGTCTCGTCCCCAAAGCTACGCTTTATACAAAAGCCATGCTTTGATCAACAAATGAGACATAGCAGCACTCAGCATGCCACACTACCAAATTGGGAGTATATCACTGGTAATTATCAACTACATAACCTCTGAGCTTGTACGTCTCAGAGAAGGGTGTTAAGCTAAGAGAATAAATTCTCCGCCACCAAACAGAAATGTATTTGATAGAGATCAGTTTTATATCTCAAAGTGTAGTGTCAAACATACAACCATATAAGTTTGTTCCGGGTTCGAACAGAACCGAAGGCACTTCGTCCAATAAAGGAAGAAGCCCTTGCAATCCGAGCATCCAAAATTCCGATCGAACTCCCCATCACATATGGAGAACTCTATACCGGAGCAACTCAGTGCAGAGTCAATCGACAGGTTATCCTATCGTTCTCGAAGACATCAGGTCTTCACCACCGGTCTTCAAATGCTATCGTCGTATCACTATTCGGAATGGGTTATATGACACAAGGTCCTCTCCCGGCTAAACTGAATAGTGAGCGCAATATTTAAAAACATATGGATATGGGATTTAAGTTAAGTCATAACTTTTAAAAACCTAAAACCTTTCTTCAAACGATTTAAACAAATTACCATTTCAAATCTTTAAACAAAAAGATTCATTTCACAAAGTTCACCCAGTTTCACAAAGATTCATTCACAGATTTTCGAAACGATTTCCATTTCAATTAGGATTAACTCATCCAACCTTTAAATCAAGGAGTTAACCTATAGCTTTCAAACCGTTTCCAAAGATCTATTCATAACTTGGAAGACCATTTTCATTTTAGACTTGAAATCCTTTTAGAACAAATTGGAAGTTCATTTCTTATGTGAAAGCTTTTATTATTTGAAAACAAATAGTTTTCGTTTCAGAAAAATCCAATTATATTTGCACGAGTTAAAGCCCTTGAATTAAATTTAAATTCAAATTCCCAAATCAATACCCAGAAAATGGTTTAACCCATATATAACTTGTATAACATCTCTAATCCCTAGTTTCTAAACATAGAATTCAATTTCAAGTTTTGAATTTAAATTAAAATTAAAATTCAATACTAAATCAAGTTATTCAAAAATAATATTTACCTTTGAAATTCTTTTTCAAAACCTTTTTATTTTAAACCCAATTCATTTCCAAAACCATTTGAATTCAAGATTCAATTTTAAAACAATTTCAAAAATCTATGACTCAACCAATTTCCACGTGCAATCCATATTTGTGTGTGTATAAATGTGGTCCAAGGGTTTTACACAATAGAAGTGCAACACCATCAATCAGTACATATTAAATACAGCAATAATATTTGATAAGCGGTATAAATTATAACACTTATCTTCATTCACAGATATATGTGACAGATAATAAATTACATTAAACACAGCTCAAATCAAAACAGAGCATCACATATCAGGGATGTCAAATAATTCAATCATCCAATAGAATCCAAACATTCATAAGTAAGATCAGTTAATTGTCTAATTAATTCAAATCAGATTAATTACTTATGAATTACTAATCCTGGTTAATTAACATTAATAAATTAAAAATCATTTTGATTAAGTATTCTTTAATCATTTATTAATTAACCAATAATAATAAATTAATTAACCATTAATAATAAATTAATTAACCTTTAATTATAATTCATCAACTTTTAATTATTAAATAATTAACCTTTAATTATTTAACTCACCTTTAATTAATTATCCTTAATTAATTACATAAATTAATTAATCCTAAATTAATTACATTAACTACTTATCCCATAATTAATTATCATTTATTTATTTTATCTTAATTAATTACAAACCAATTTAATTAATTGCCCTTTTATAATAAATTAATTAACCTTTTAATTATTAATTAATTATCCTTAATTAATAAATCAGTTAACCTTTAATTTCTAAATTTATCAACCCATAATTATTAATAATTAACCATTAATTATTAAATTATTCTTAAAATAATTACCTTGATTTAATTAATCACCTTAATCAATTATCCTTAAATTAATTATTATTTAATCACTCGATTAATCAACCTCTAATCATAAATTAATTATCCTTAATTATTTTTATTAAGTAATTATCATTAAGTGATTAAATACCCTTAATTTATTATCCTTAACTTATTACACTCAGTAATTAGCTTTTAAATCAATTACACAGAGCAATTAACTTTAATTTAATTACACAAAGTAATTGTCTTTTAAATCAATTACATTAATAAATTAACCATCAATTAATCACATTAACAAATTATTCTTTAAGTGATTAAGTAAGTAACCTTAAATTAATTACCTTAATTACTTAATCAATTAATTATTCCTTTAATTATCCACCTTAATTAATTAAAGATAAACCATTTTATCTTAATTCATTACCTAATTTCATCATCTAAATCAAATGCTCGAAATCATTTTATACAAAAATATTGATTAATTAAAGTTCAATACACTTACCATAATCACCTTCTTATTTAAATATTATTAAATTCCTTTTGAAAATACTTAGAAATTTATTCATTTTCATCATATCATTTCAAAATCAATTTATTTTTCAAAACAATTTAAAACATTCAGCCTTAATATTTAACCCTTGAAACTTGTTTAAAAATCTTATTTAATAATTCTAATTTGGAAACTTATTTGATTTATTATACTTTAAAAATGTTGAAAAAAAAATTGGTTGAAAACTTTGTACATTTTCTATTACCTTCAAAACTGAACAAAATTTACATTATAACTTTTAAACTTCTTGTATTTTAAACAAACCCGATCTAATCACACAAAATTCCCGAGCTATTACTGGATTTCCTCGAAACCAACTTTGGGTTGAACCCACCCCTTCTCGCCTTCGAGTCGCTCATGCCATTTACTCGAGACCGTCACGAGTTTCCCGTCTTCTTCTCCAACTTCACAATCACCCGAACTCGAAGATACTTGGTGAACGTGTACACTTGGTCGGAGCGCCTCCGATCAAGTCGCCGAGCCTTGTCTACATCGTCACGAACAACTAAAACTCAGGCACGAACTCGAAATCGAATTCGAGTATCCCCACATCCACCTGAAATAAAGCCCATCGCCTAAAACCACGTCGTACTGCCGACCAAGATCACTAGAAGCCACATGAACTTGACCCGAGCTATACCACATGACAATGCATAAATCCCCCACTAACCGATCACCTCTGGCACTCCGATGGCTACGTGACAGTTCGAAATTTAACGCTAACCAAAACCTGGGTTAAACCCTATCCCGACCAAATACCAACGCCACGACCACCTACCACAACCTTCTCCATTTTTCCCCACCTCGCTGATCGACAAGTAAGCCTTGGAAACAAACACGACGTCCCCGATTTAGCCGATCGTCGGAAAAAGATAAAAAATGCAATTCCGTTCAACTACGAACTGCAACCAAAATACTAAACTAAAACTCACAATTTTTGTTTCAAAAATCATATTTTTCTTAGAGGATTCAGGATATGTACTTGAATTTACAAATTGTTGAGTTTGAATTTTCACTTGTTCTTCCAATTCCACTCTTATTTATAATTTCCAAAACATTTACTCACTATTTTCCCTTGATTTTATTTTTAGAAATGATTTTATTCACACACAAACGCCTTTCTTTTAGAGATCCATGATTAAAATTGCTTGTAGGTGGAAGGAATTAAAATTCTAATCAGGTTTTAGACCTGTAACCTCTAAATAGACATGCATAACATTCTTCCCCCACATATACAGGCATGCAAGTATATTCCCACATTTATTCAGGCACATTCAGATCATGTTTCAAAGATCATTCAGATATATCAGGTTTGATAATTTAAAAAAAAAAAGGAGTTTGCTCACCTGTATATTTGCAAACAGAAAAGCAGAAAGGGAGTCTGGAGCTTGAATTTTAAAAAAACAACTGGAAACTTGAAATTTGCCTTGAACTTTGATTTTGTTTAGCTTGCCTGAAGCTTTAAACTCAAGTTGAAGATTTGCTTTAAAACTTTTTTGATTCCACTTTGCTTTGAATTTGTCCTAGGCTCATGAAATGTTTTTTTTTCTGAAGCCAGAATCTTGCCTGATTTGTATTTTGTTCAGTTGAATCCCTGCCTATCTTGATTCCAGATTTTGATCTAGTTAATATTTGAGATGAATTGAACTTTTCTTTGTTGTGAATTCATACTGAGATGCATTGCATTTTACTCTCAGGTTTCCTTCTCTTTTTTTCTTTCTTTCTTTTGATTTGTTATTTTGTTTCTGAATTTCAGGTTGAAGATGTTTGATAAATTTTATGGTTTTGAGGAAGAATTGATTTTCAGATTTGAGAAGTTAAATGGCCTGATATATTTTTTGATATCTATGCTTTTATTTTTTTTATTTTTACAAAACCATCTTGACACTTGTTTGATTGCATGCCAAAATTCTTACACTTGTAAATTTACTTATGTGCATGATCTACACTTTTCCTAATTTGTATTTTTATGTTAAAACCCTTTATAAAATTTTATTTTAAAATTTTGTTTCAAACCCTCTTGTTATCATATTTACAAATTTATACTTTTGTATATATTAAGGATCATGTTTTATGTTCTCAAATTTATACTTTCATACATTTACAAACTATTTTCAAATGTAAATGTTCAAATCTTTATAACCAATATTATTTTAAGCTTAGTTCATTATACTTTTTTAATTAAAACTATTATAACCTTTAAGTAAATAATTATCTATATATGTATTATTTTAAACTTTTGTTTCTTGTTTTATATACATTTTGTTTATTATTTATACTTATAACAATTTAAAGAAAGAAATGATTTTAAACTAATTATGCTTTTAATAAATAAACACATATATAATGGCATTTAGTTTTAACAATTGTTTTGAAAATCATTTATATCTAATTCAAAATATAACTTTCAAAATAAATATTACATATGTCTCTTAAATTATAAAACAAATTTCTACTAGTATAAAATTATATAGTTTTCAAATCCATATTTTATTTATTTTAAGATATTAAATATAGAATTTCAAATCCACAATTAAATTTAAAAATCGATGTCCAAATAAACAAATATCCTATTTAATCTTTGGAAAATTAATTTAATTTACAATTTACATTCACAAATTTATATCAATTACCAAATTTAATTTTACTCAAAAATCGGGATCGTTGTAGTTAGCAAGTGGTTTAAAGGTTGTGTTATAGTTTGATGGCTTATGTTGAGCTAATTAACAGCACAAATGAGCCATACTTATGATAAACACGTCATTTAAACTCATTTATGACAAAAAAAGAGAGATCATGATTTCATATGTGTTGAATTACATGATCTAAAGAGTGGATTTATTCGCTAAATTGTCGTTTAACACTTAATTTGCATCTCTTTTATTTTAGTTAGTTAGCTAATTTTCTAATTCTCTAGCTTAACTTTCACTCGATTTTGGTATAATTTGATTGAATATAATTTTTAAAATCATCAATCCCCTGCGGATTGACCCGTATTCGCCACGTACTACAAGTGTACGCCGTGCGCTTGCGGTTATTTTAATTTTGAAATTTTTCAACGGTTTTCTAATTCTATAGAATATCCGTCGATTAACAAGTTTTTGGTGCCGTTGCCGGGGAGTTGTTTTGATTTTAAATCTTTATTCTTCGGATTATTTTTCTTCGTTTGATTTTTTTGTGCTTTTTATTTTGTGTGTGTTTGCATTTTCCTTGTAAAAAAATATTGTTTGTGTATTTTTGTGTGTGTATGTTATTCTAGTTTTCTATTAGCATTGCAATTGCATATTTTAAAGAAAGGTTTCATTTTCATTTATAATTTCTGTTTTAATTACATTTGCATTCATTTACAGTTTTTACATTCACTGGTTTATGCCTATACAACACTATCTATTTACGTTATGTTCCTCCCACAACAAGCATCATTTCTCTACCTCCATCAAACTGCCCAACTGTGCTATCTGATTTCAGTGCCACACATTTCCTCTACACATAAATCACTACAGCTTAATTCTACCTCTCCCCTCTACCCATTGCCTTCCTACTGCTGTAATTTCCACAGTGCAACATCTTCACCACCAACAAAAAGCAGCCCCAAACCACATCTGCAAGCTTTACACACAACCCTTTCTGTCACCCCCGCTTCATTCACAACAGTAAGACGCTAATCCTCTTCCTACCCAAATAATCAAACTTCTGCCATCAACCCAACCTCTTACAACCACACCATTACATACCCATACAAACTCTTCCAATTCACCAAGACCACTCCTTCCCATTTACATAACTCAACTTCAACGAAAACAGCCAATCACCTGACACTGGCCTTCCACGACCTCCTTCAAACTCCACTGCCGCACTAACTTCATCACATAGCATACATCACCACACCATCCAACAATCCAACTATTCCACCATTGCTTTCAACTGCACCCCTCCACTGTCACGACTGACTGCACTACAATTCCATATCACCATCAACTCAACAAGCCACTGCCCTTCATCCGTCAATCCACCTAAGTCTCCGTCAACTATCATCTCTATCATCTAACAAACTTCAATACCGACCATCGCCTGTACCTCTCACCACGCCTCCAATCCAAATACAAACTTCTCACCATTTAAACTGTCTCATCTCAACTCCTTACCACAACAAACAGCAACCTCAAAACATCAACCTCCACTGCCTCCTTCAACTAACCGTCCTTCCTCTCATTACTGCTGCCATACTCTACACATCATTTCAACAACTCCCTCCAAACTTCTGCATTTCAGAATACGAACATAGCAATCCATGATAACATATTCAACCATCACCATACTCCCCAATCACCAATTTGAAACCATCAGATGCGACTCTCACCCACCACCTCAATCTAGACCGCAAGCCCCACAGCAACATACACCTGAACGCCACTGCAAATCCGATACCAAAATCGCGACTCAACTCCTCTTAACACCCTGTCTCCACAACAACTAGTCTTCGACAACCAGAAACGACTTCAATCATATGAAACCTCGAACAAATTGTCGACTTCAAACAGCAACTAACTCACCTTCTAACTCGACTTCGAACCCCCAAACACCTCGATCCTCAAATAATCCCAAGATCGAAACTGCCGCCTTCACCAAATCAATCGCGAACCTCAACAAAATCGCTGATTTCCAAACCCATCCCTACTTCCAATCGGAAAACACTTGAGACTGCAATTTTGTTATTTCGAATTAGGAGAAGGATTCATGAGATTTGATTTCAAAGTTTCGAAATGGTTTCAGAGTTGCGAACTGATTTGTATTGAAATGGCGATGCGGTGAAACTGATATTTGTGTGGGCCGGTTTGATATCTATTTTGTTTGTGTTGAAAATATTAGGCCGGGCGGAATAATAGGGACTTGCTCTCAATTTTTAATTTTGACCCTTTCTTTATTTTTCTGTTCTTTTCTTCATTTGTTTTAAGTTTTTTTTCTTAAATTATTTCTTGTCCATTTTTGTTCCTTTGTTTTCTTTTGTTAAAACATCCTCTTGTTTTATTTTATTGTTAAAACATTCCAACCAAAAAAAGTAAAGGAGTTTGAATTTGTTTTGCTTTAATTTATTTTAACTTCCATGCTTATATATTAAAAAAAAGTGTATATATCTTGTTTTTTTAGGTTGCAGGAGATAAAATAATTGCTTGAAGCTGCTTGCTCCGTTGTTTAGCTTGCTTAAAAAAAATACTGCCGCTTTAAAAATAAATTGCTAATAATTCCGCACGCTCTGGTATCGTGCTTTCATCTCTTTTTTTTGAATCGTATTGTTGGTTCCTTGCATTTGCATTTATATATAAAAAAATTCAAAATCCAAAAACAAAATCAAACTTCGTTCGTAGTTGCATTGTTAATACACATTTAATTTCTGCATTGCATTTCATCTTAGAATTTGTTAATAATAACGGTTAGACATCGATAACACTTAATTGTATATTGACAATTTGTCTTCTTTGAACAATTTAATTTCTTGGTGTCTAGGCTACGGTAGAGCAATAATCAGTTATAAATATTACGGTGATTCGTAAATATTGTACTGAATTGCTTCTCTGATGGTACTTAAGCCTTCCGATGCATTGCTACGGTGATTCATGGTGCACCGATAAATCCTGTCCGTTACCTCGCTAAGAACTATCTTGTTTATCTTAGTCAAAGTGTGATTATACAATTTTGGTTTAACTTAGGATAAATCATTTGTAATTAACCTTGCATTCATTTAGTTGCATTAATTCATGCATATTTAAAAAAACAAAAAAAAATTCAAAAATCCGAAACAAAAAAAAAATTGTAAATATCCCTTTTGTTTTACTTTGAAATTTTTAAATCCTTTTCCTTTGAAATTTCAAAAACCCAAAAATAATCTAAAAAACAAAAATCCAAAAAAAAATATATAACATTTTTTTAAAAAAGCCAAAAAAAATTGACAAACCAAAAAACAAAAATCAATTTCCTTTTGAAAAATAAATTTTATTTGTAAATATTTTTCCTTTATAAAAAAACCAAAATAAAAAAAACTCTTGAAAATGTCCGAGTTTCCTTTTCCTTACTCACCTGAATTTTACAATAATTGTGAAAATCATGATAATCAATACTATTTTACTCCAAATTCATATGGATATTTTAACGACAACTATTCTTTAAACAATTCGATTTTTGAACAACAAAATTTTCAAAATGATGACCAACCCTTGAATCTCTAAAATAGCATTTCATCTCTACATGAAATCTCTACACAACAAAATCAAATGATAAATTATTTGTGTAATTCGTATTTTTGCAATAACTCGAGTCAAAATTCAAGGATTTCAAAATTTGAATTAAATTCAAAATTCAAACGATATCGATGATAAACCATGCCAATTCAATTTTGAACTCCAAAATGAATTTCAAAATCAAAACGAAAATGCGATCCACTTTTCAAATAATTTGGCAATGGGAATAATCTCGATTATGATGCGATTGATAATTTTTGTTCTCAATAAATCCAAATCGAAAATTCTCAAGTTAGTATTTACAAATTGGATTTTGTTGAACAATTGAACGAAATTTACGATGATCGCATGGATTCGTTGTTTGAAACTTTTATGAAACAACGTGAAGAAAAAAAACCAAATTCCAACGTGTGACGATTCAAACGATAATCCATCTTTTACCAAAATTGACCATTTTCAAATTATAAATTTCGAAATTGAAAATGACAATCTTAACGAAGTTATTGAAAAGACGATAATTGAGTTGGATTTCAATTCTTTTGAGGGTGTGGAACCAAATTTAAAATTCGATCTTCCTTTTCTCGATTTTGAAAATTTGAACACAACAACTTTCGATTTTGAACTTGAGATATGCAATAAAGTTATTGATAATCCAAATAAGGAAGACGAATTCAACGAACACGATTTCTTTGGACTTTTTGAGAATGAGTTGTTAAATTCTCAAGGGGAAGATTTCAATCACCATTTCAATTTGGAATATAAAGATTTGTAAAATTTTGTTGATGATGAATTTGAATTTCAATTTGGTGATAATAAACTTAAATTTCAATCAACTATTCTATCTACCCCAAAAATCATCGAAAATAAAACAACTCGTACGATTTTCAATAAAATGACTTTCCTTTTTCCAAATCCACATTCAACTTCGAAATCTTTTATGATTTGGTTTTTCGTGCTTAAGCTGTGTCTCACACATTTGGCGAGACAAATGAATTGGTCTTTAGAAGACCGTTTCATTTACTTTTTGACTGTATACTTTCTCACCTCTTGTAAATAATAATCTTTCATGTAAATATAGAATTTTTATTTTATCTTTCTACTTCCACTTGGGTAAATGGTGGGGACACAGTCAAAATCAAGTGTGAGGGGAGACTCATCTTCATTTTTTTAATGGTTTATTTTTGCTTTAAAATTTCAAAAAAAAAAATCCCAAAAACATATTTTCTTTTTATTTATTTTCAAAAGAAACACTATAAGATAAATATATGGTTTTGGTTTATTAAATTGAAATTTTTTGTCTTAACAGAAACAAAATTAAGTTTGATTACAAATAATGATGGTTTAACTAGTTTATAGGTAGATTCATACATGTTAATTATGAAGTACATCCTAATTGAAAATCTTTGTTTTAAAAAGTGATTGATTTAAAGTAAAGGATATAATATATTTTTTGCCTTCTAAGTTAAATGGTGTTAAGATGATTTTGCAAAACTCTCTCTCTCTTTAAAAAAAAAACATCCAAGTATTCACTCTCATTTAAAAGTCCTCACGGTTATGCATGGGTGAATTACTTGGAGTCTTTGACTATGTGCTTTCATACTCATTTAAAAGTCCTCACGGTTATGCATGTATGGAACACATGTAAAAAAACAGACTTAATAATAACAACCTACGGTCGATAGGTGTATGCACAAAAGTTTGTGCACTCTCCATGCTCTGTACTCCCCTCGCATAAGCCCGAAAAGTGCATGAGTGGTATATCTGGCCTCAGTTTACCTGAGCTAAGTGTGTAATTTTTTTTGCAAATAATGAGATAGAAAGCAATTAAAATCCTAGCACTATTTTTACTTATTTGAATTAATTTGTTATTGAAAAGAAATGAAAACACCACTTTGATAAACTACGATAATCAACTAAGGATCCATTTCATAGTTACACTGTGTTATTAATCAAAACAACGAGTTAAACTATAGTCTATTTGTTATGATAACATGATTTCTGTTGGAAATTTTGACGAGTAAATGACATAAGTTTTCAAGATAATATCCAAAACCTATATTTAACTTATTCTTGTCAATTTAAAAATAAACCATTCATTTGTAAATATTTTCAAAAATTCTCATTCATCTCTTTGTAAATAAAATTTGCATTTTGTAAATATTTTCATCCTGCATTTGGATTTTGTGGGTAGTATCCGCTGAAAATCCTCACGAGACAACGCTCGTCCTACTGGGGACACCCAGAGGTTTAACGGCTTGTTGCATACGCTCAATGCAATCGTGCTCCCTACGAAAACGGATTTATCTTAGTTTTAGTTTATTTGAGGACGAATAAAAAGATAAGTATGGAGTTTTATTGATGTGCATGTAAATGTGCATATTTTTACCACTGTATTTAATCTATTTAAATTAAATAAATGATCATATTCGGTATTTTAACATACTTTAACCAAAATCCATATTAATTCCAAATTATCACATATTCATCATCATATAGGGGCAAAATGGTCATTTGTGTGCATATATTTCTTTGAGAAAAATTAATTTAGAAGTTTCTATACTATTTTGTAGGAATTTGATTTTAGTTACAAGTTGTTTCATGAAGAAGATATGCATGTACAAAAAGAACACAAAGAAATGAAGATGGAAATAATTCAAAGTGAAGATCATGGAGGACCTCACATACCCACCACCTTAATGTACAAATTAGTGGCTAATGCACATGTTTATGGAATTAATGGCTTCATGTACACTTAAATGGGGATTATGACATGCTAATGCTTACTTGGTGGCCACACTACCTCAAGGGCATTTTGAGCATTCCCCAAAAATATGAATTAGGGTTTCATACATGTATAAATACCCATATGTTTCATGTAGTCTCCTGATCTTCCTCAGTCTATCTTAGTTTAGTTTTAAGCTTAAAATAAAACCAAGCTCTCTTCTTTCTTTTCATGGCTACTTGGCCATTTCTCTTTATGTAATTTTTTTTTATGCAACTTCAATACATGCTCTTTTCCTTTTCATGCTCAATTACTTTCATGTTATAGTGTAGATTTATTTTTCATACAAGTAGAATAATTTTTCTTTATCTTGCTTTCTTTTTCTCTCATGTTGCAAGCTACATTTGTTGTTTTAATGACAAATATGAGAGGCTAAACACCTTCAGTTTAGGGGGTAATGAAGCTCTCTAATCATGTGGCTTCAACATTTTGATAATTATAGCTCTCTTTTTGTGCTTAATGACAATCATGAAGTGGTTTAATTTGTTGTTTTTGATTTGAATTTGATAGCCTATATTATTGACACCAAAGAGGCTATGCTTAAACAATCACTAACACAACCTCTTCATCAAAATATGATTATAGCATACGAAAGTGATTTGAAATCCAAATTTGATGGTCTATATTTCTAATTAGTAGTTAATAGGCGATACTTAAAATAGATTTCATTTTCAACTTTGTTGTCATTTTCATGAGAGTTAGCAAGTGGTCTAAAGGTTGTGTTATAGTTTGATGGCTTATGTTGAGCTAATTAACAGCACAAATGAGCCATACTTTTGATAAAGACATCATTTAAAATCATTTATAACCAAAAAAGAGAGATCATGATTTCATATGTGTTGAACTACATGATCTAAAGAGTGGATTTATTCTCTAATTTGTCGTTTAACTCTTAATTTGCATCTCTTTTATTTTAGTTAGTTAGCTAATTTTCTAATTCTCTAACTTAAATTTCACTCGACTTTGGTATAATTTGATTGAATATAATTTTTAAAATCATCAATTCCCTACGGATCGACCCGTGTTTGCCATGTACTACAAGTGTACGTCGTGCGCCTGCGGTTATTTTAATTTTAAAATTTTTCGACGGTTTTCTAATTCCATAGAATTTCCGTCGATTTACAATTTTTTGGCGCCGTTGCCGGGGAGTTGTTTTGATTTTAAATCTTTATTCTTCGGATTATTTTTCTTTGTTTGATGTTTGTGTGCTTTTTATTTTGCGTGTGTTTGCATTTTCCTTGTCAAAAAAAATATTGTTTGTGTATTTTTGTGTGTATATGTTGTTCTAGTTTTCTATTAGCATTGCATTTGCATATTTTAAAAAAAGGTTTCATTTCATTTATAATTTCTATTTTAATTACATTTGCATTCATTTACAGCTTTTACATTCACTGGTTCCTGCCTATACAACACCATCTATTTCTGTTCTGTTCCTCCCACAGCAAGCATCATTTCTCTGCCTCCATCAAACTGCTCAATTGTGCTATCTGATTTTAGTGCCATACGTTTCCTCTACACATAAATCACTTCACCTCAATTCTACCTCTCCCCTCTACCCATTGCCTTGCTACTGTTGTAATCTCCATAATACAATATCTCCACCACCAACAAACAGCAGCCCTGAACCACATCAGCAAGCTTCACACACAACTCTTTCTGTCACCCCCTGCTTCATTCACAACAGTAACACGCCAATCCTCTTCCTACCCAAATAATCAAAATTCTTCCATCAACCCAACCTCTTACAACCACACCATTACATACCCATACAAACTCTTCCAATTCACCAAGACCACTCCTTCTTCCCATTTACATAACTCAACTTCAACGAAAACAGCCAATCACCTGACACTGCTCTTCCACGACCTCTCTCAAACTCCTCTGCCGCACTGTCTTCATCACACAGCATACATCATCACACCATCCAACAATCCAACTATTTCACCATTGCTTTCAACTACACCCCTCCACTGTCATGACTGACTGCACTGCAGTTCCATATCACCATGAACTCAACAAGCCACTGCCCTTCATCAGTCAATCCACCTAAGTCTCCTTCAACTATCATCTCTATCATCCAACAAACTTCAATAATGACCATTGCCTGAACCTCTCACCACGCCTCCAATCCATATACAAACTTCTCACCATTTCAATTGCCTTGTCTCAACTCCTCACCACAACAAACAGCTGCCTCAAAACATCAACCTCCACTGCCTCCTTCTACTAACCGTCCTTCCTCTCATTACTGCTGCCAAAATCTACACATCATTTCAACAACTCCCTTCAAACTTCTGCATTTCAACATACAAACATAGCAATCCATAATCAACAGATTCAATCATCACCATACTCCCCAATCATCACTTTGAAACCATCAGAAGCGACTCTCACCCACCACCTCAATCTAGACCGCAAGCCCCACAACAACATACAGCTGAACGCCACTGCAAATCAGATACCAAAATCGCGACTCAACTCCTCTTGACACCCGGTCTTCTCAACAACCAGTCTTCGACAACCAGAAACGACTTCAATCGTCTGAAATCTCGAACAAATTGTCGACTTCAAATAGCAACTAACTCGCCTTCTAACTCGACTTCGAACCCCCAGACACCTCGACCCTCAAATAATCCCCAGATCGAACCTGTCACCTTCACCAAATCAATTGCGAACCTCAACAAAATCGCCGATTTCCAAAACCATCCCGACTTCCAATCGACAAACACTAGAGACTGCAATTTTGTTATTTCGAATTAGCAGAAGGATTCGTGAGATTTGATTTCAGAGTTTCGAAATGGTTTCAGAGTTGCAAACTGATTTGTATTGAAATGGCGATGCAAACTGATATTTGTGTGGGCCGGTTTGATATCTGTTTTGTTTGTGTTGAAAATATTGAGTCGGGCCGAATAATAGGGACTTGCTCTCAATTTTTAATTTTGACCCTTTCTTTATTTTTTTTGTTCTTTTCTTCATTTGTTTTAAGTTTTTTTTCTTAAATTATTTCTCATCTATTTTTCTTCCTTTGTTTTCTTTTGTTAAAACAACCTCTTGTTTTATTTTATTGTTAAAACATTCCAAACAAAAAAAGGAGTTTTAATTTGTTTTGCTTTAATTCATTTTAACTTCCATGATTATATATTAAAAAGATATCTTGTTTTTTTAGGTTGTAGGAGATTAAAAAATTGCTTGAAGTTGCTTTCTCCATTGCTTAGCTTGCTTAAAAAATATTCCTACTTTAATAACAAATTGCTAATAATTATGGACGCTCTGGTATCGTGCTTTCATCTCTTTTTTTTGAATCGTATTATTGGTTGTTTGCATTTGCATTTATATATATATATATATAAAAAAAATTCAAAATCCAAAAATAAAAACAAACTTTGTTCGTAGTTGCATTGCTAATACACATTTAATTTCTACTTTGCATTTCATCTTAGAATTTGTTAATAATAACGGTTAGACATCGGTAACACTTAATTGTATATTGACAATTTGTCTTCTTTGAATAATTTAATTTCTTGGTGTCTAGGCTACGGCAGAGCAATAAACAGTTATAAGTATTACGGTGATTCCTAAATATTATACTGAATTGTTTCTCTGAAGTTACTTAAACCTTTGGCTGCATTGCTACGGTGGTTCGTGGTGCACCGATAAATCCTATCCGTTACCTGGTTGAGAACTATCTTGATTACTTAGTCAAAGTGCGATTATACAATTTTGGGTTAACTTAGGATAAATCATTTGTATTTAACCGTGCATTCATTTAGTTGCATTAGTTCATGCATATTTTAAAAAAACAAAAAAATTTCAAAAATCCAAAACTAAAAAAATTGTAAATATTCCTTTTATTTTACTTTGAAATTTTTAAATCCTTTTCCTTTGAAATTTCATAAACCCAAAAATAATTTAGAAAAACAAAAATCAAAAAAAAAATATAAAGCCTTTTTTAAAAAAAGCCAAAAAAAATTGAGAAACCAAAAAACAAAACAAAAATCAATTTCCTTTTTGAAAAATAAATTTTATTTGTAAACATTTTTCCTTTATAAAAAACCAAAATAAAAAAAACTCTTGAAAATGTCCGAGTTTCCTTTTCCTTACTCACCTGAATTTTACAATTGTGAGAATCATGATAATCCATACTATTTCACTCCAATTCGTATGGATATTTTAATGACAACTATTCTTTAAACAATTCGATTTTTGAACAACAAAATTTTCAGAATGATGACCAACCTTCGAATCTCGAAAATAGCATTTCATCTCTACTTGAAATCTCTACACAACAAAATCATATGATAAATGATTTGTGTAATTCGTATTTCTGCAATAACTCGAGTCAAAATTTTCAAGGATTTGAAAATTTGAATTAAATTCAAAATTCAAACGATTTCGATGATAACCCATATCAATTCAATTTTGAACTCCAAAATGAAATTCAAAATCAAAATGAAAATGCGATCCACTTTTCAAATAATTTTGGCAATGGGAATAATCTCGATTATGATGCGATTGATAATTTTTGTTCTCAGCAAATCCTAATCGATAATTCTCAAGTTAATATTTACAAATTGGATTCTGTTGAACAAACAAACGAAATTTACGATGATCACATGGATTCGTTGTTTGAAACTTTTATGAAACAACATGAAAAACAAAACCAAATTCCAATGTGTGACGAGTCAAACGATAATCCATCTTTCACCAAAATTGATGATTTTCAAATAACAACTTTCAAAATTGAAATTGACAATCTTAACGAAGTTAATGAAAAGACGGTAATTTAGTTGGATTTCAATTCTTTTGAGGATGTGGAACCAAATTTAAAATTCGATCTTCCTTTTCTCGATTTTGAAAATTTGAACACAACAACTTTCAATTTTGAACTTGAGATCCGCAATAAAGTTATTGATAATCCAAATAAGGAAGATGAATTCAATGAACACGATTTCTTTGGACTTTTGAGAATGAGTTGTCAAATTCTCAAGGGGAAGATTTCAATCACCATTTCAATTTGGAATATAATAATTTGGGGAATTTTGTTGATGGTGAATTTTAATTTCAATTTGGTGATAATAAACTTGAATTTCAATCAACTATTCTATCTATCCAAAAATCATCGAAAATAAAACAACTCGTACGATTTTCAATAAAACGACTTTCGTTTTTCCAAATCCACACTCGACTTTGAAATCTTTTACGATTTGGTTTTTCGTGCTTAACCTGTGTCTCACACGTTCGACGAGACAAATGAATTGGTCTTTAGAAGACCGTTTCATTTACTTTTTGACTGCATACTTTCTCATCTCTTGTAAATAATAATCCCTCATGTAAATATAGAATTTTTATTTTATTTTTCTCTTTCTACTTAGGTTAACTGTGGGGACATAGTCAAAATCAAGTGTGGGGGAGACTCATCTTTATTTTTTTTATGGTTTATTTTTGCTTTAAAATTTCAAAAAAAAATCCTAAAACCAAATTTTCTTTTGATTTATTTTTAAAAGAAACAATATAAGATAAATATATGGTTTAGGTTTATTAAATTGAAATTTTTTTGTCTTAACAAATATAAAAATTAAGTTTGATTGCAAATAATAATGGTTTAACTAGTATATAGGAAGATTCATACATTTTAATTATGAAGTACATCCTAATTGAAAATCTTGGTTTTAAAAAGTGGATGATTTAAAGTAAAAGTAAAGGATATAACATTGTTTTTGCCTTCTAAGTTAAATGGTGGTAAGATGATTTTGCAGAACTCTCTCTCTTTTAAAAAAATAAAAATAAAAAATAATAACATCCAAGTATTCACTCTCATTTAAAAGTCCTCACGGTTATGCATGGGTGAATTACTTGCAATCTTTGACTATGTGCTTTCATACTCATTGAAAGGTCCTCACGGTTATGCATGTATGGAACACATGTAAAAAACCCGACCTAATAATAACCACCTATGGTTGATAGGTGTATGCACGAAAGTATGTGCACTTTCCATGCTCTATACTCCGCTCACATAAGCCCGAAGGCAGTGCATGTGTGGTATATCTGGCCTCAGTTTACCTAAGCTAGGTGTGTAATTTTTCTTGCAAATAATGAGAGAGCAAGAAATTGAAATCCTAGAACTATTTTTACTTATTTGATTTGATTTGTTATTGAAAAGAAATGAAAACACTACTTTGATAAACTTTGATAATCAACTAAGGATCCATTTCATAGTTACGTTGTGTTATTAACCAAACAACGAGTTAAACTATAGTCTATTTGTTATGATAACTTGATTTTAGTTGGAAATTTTGACGAGTAAATGACATAAGTTCTCAAGATAATAGCCAAAACCTATATTTAACTTATTCATGTCAATTTAAAAATGAACCCTTCATTTGTATATATTTTCAAAAACTCTCATTCATCCCTTTTTAAATAAATTTTTCATTTTGTAAATATTTTCATCCCGCATTTGGATTTTGTGGGTAGTATCCGTTGAAAACCCTCACAGGACAACACTCGTCCTACTGGGGACACTCAGAGTCGTGCTCCCTATGAAAACGGATCTATCTTAGTTTTTGTTTATTCGAGGACGAATAAAAAGATATGTATGAGGGTATTTGAAGTGCACGTAAATGTCCATATTTTTACCACCATATTTAATCTATTTAAATTAAATAAATGATCATATTGGGTATTTTAACGTGTTTTAGCCAAAATCCATATTAATTTCAAATTGTCACATATCTATCTTCATATAGGAGCAAAACGGTCATTTGTGTGCATATATTTCTTTGAGAAAAATTAATTTAGAAATTTCCATACTATTTTGTAGGAATTTGATTTCAATTACAAGTTGTTTCATGAAAAAGATATGCATGTACAAAATGAACACAAAGGAATGAAGATGGAAATAATTCAAAGTGAAGATCATGGAGGACCCCACCTACCCACCACCTTAATGTACAAATTAGAGGCTAATGCACATGCTTATGGAATCAATGGCTTCATGTACACTTAAATGGGGATTATGACATGCTAATGCTTACTTGGTGGCTACACTACCTCAAGGGCATTTTGGGCATTCCCTAAAAATATGAATTAGGGTTTTATACATGTATAAATACCCATATGTTTCATGTAATCTCCTCATCTTCCTTAGTCTCTCTTAGTTTAATTTTAGGCTTAAAATAAAACCAAGCTCTCTTCTTTCTTTTCATGGCTACTTAGTCATTTCTCTTTATGTAAATTTTTTATGCAACTTCAATACATGTTCTTTTCCTTTTCATGCTTATTTACTTTCATGTTGTAGTGTAGATTTATTTTTAATGCAAGTAGAATATTTTTTCTTTATCTTGCTTTCTTTTTCTTTTTCTCTCATATTGCAAGCTACATTTGTAGTTTTAATGACAAATATGAGAGGCTAAACCCTTTCAATTTAGAGCGTAATGAAGCTCTCTAATCATGTAGCTTCAACATTTTGATAATTGTAGCTCTCTTTTTGTGCTTAATGACAATCATGAAGTGGTTTAATTTTTTTGTTTTTGTTTTGAATTTGATAGCCTATATTGTTTACACCAAATAGTCTATGCTTAAACAATCACTAACACAAATGCCTCTTCATCATAATATGATTATGGCATAAGAAAGTGATTTGAAATTCAAATTTGGTGGTCTATATTTCTAATTAATAGTTAATAGGCCATACTTAAAATAGATTTCTTTTTGAACTTTGTTGTCATTTTCATGAGAGTTAGCATGTGGTTTAAAGGTTGTGTTATAGTTTGATAGCTTATGTTGAGCTAACTAATAGCGCAAATGAGCCATACTTTTGATAAATATCATTTAAACTCATTTATGACCAAAAAAGGGAGACCATGATTTCATATGTGTTGAACTACATGATCTAAAGAGTGGATTTATTCTCTAAATTGTCGTTTAACTCTTAATTTTCAACTCTTTCATTTTAGTTAGTTATCTAATTTTCTAATTCTCTAGCTTAACTTTCACTCAACTTTGGTATAATTTGATTGAATATAATTTTTAAAGTCATTAACTCACTGCGGATCGATCTGTATTCGCCACATACTACAAATGTACGACGTGCGCTTGCGGTTATTTTAGTTTTAGAATTTTTTGATGGTTTTCTAATTCCATAGAATTTCCGTCGATTAATAAGAAGCATGAAGAGGCTGATTTGAGGGCAGCCGCACATCGAAGTCGAGTCGCCCGATTGTACAATGCAAGGTCCAACCTAGAACATTTGAACTTGGCGATCTTGTGCTTAAGAGAATTTATTTGGTCCCTTTGCATATGAGCCAACATGGAAAGGGCCGTATGTTATCGAACAGAGACTTGGACATTGCACATTTAAATTATCGACCGTCGATGGTCTCACTTTGCCGATAGCTTGGTACAGCAAAAGTCTTCGTCTCTACTACACATAACAGGCTTTGTTTATTCATTTAGTTTGCTTTTCATTTGCAATTTGTTTATGCATTTCAAAATTTGAACTCATAATAAGGAAACTGACTTTTCCATACTTTCTTATTTCAGCAATAAAATGCAATCTCTTCGAGCCAAGGTAGTGATATTTTGAAATATGTCATGCGACCATCACAATGCATAGAGAGCTAAGTTCCATCCCATGGTGGGACTTATTCAAGTAGGGAGTGACTATGATATGACCAGTCACTCGTTAAGTGAAATCTGAGCTCGACGGCAAGTTGTCACACTAAAGCCAAAAATGATTTATACACAGCAATCCTCTAACTAACTCTGGCTCCCAGAGCGCGAGTTGTAGTATAAACATAAAATCCAAAGACATGGGCACGAGGAGGTAGGATCCGTCCACCCACGACTTCACCCATGTGTAATCTAAAGTCGATGAGGATAGATCCATCCATCTTCGACTTTGCTTGTTTATTCAGGATGGATGTGATTCGACCATCCATGATCCTAACTAGTTTATCGTTTCTAGAGTACGAATGAGATCTCAAAATTCAAAACATACATGATCAGCCGTCTGTTAACTATTTTTAAGTTCCCAGAGCACAAACTAGAGTATAAACATTAATTAGGTGTGACTGATCACCCACAACTAACTATAAGTCCCTAGAGCGTTTACTAAAGTATAAACATAAATTTGGGTGTGATTGACAACCCACAAATCAACCTAAGTCCCTAGAGTGTGAATGCAATTATGATTATTAAAATGGGTTTGAATGACTGCCCAAAAACTACTTAAGTCCCCAGAGCTTGGACGTAACTTTAAAAATTAAGCGGGCATGATGGACTGTCTGCTTGGGAGTTCAATCACCAGAGTGTAAAGGTGATTATCAATATACGAACGAGTGTGATTCGACCACTTGAACTCACCTCACAACAACTTAGTTCTGACTAAGTGAAATTTAAAAAAAGTGTCGAAGGTGAAAAGCGATCATTGTCCGACCACATCAACTTATCCTTAGGACTGGGACATGACTCGAGAACCAGCTGTCGATTGAGAAAGTACAACATTAGGACTCGACTTAACGTTTTATTATGGCTTGGAACCATGAGCTTGAGACTTAACGGCTAAACACGAGTCCTATCCAAAGATTAAAGTTTCACAAGTGTATTGAATAAAAATTCAAGTACTGAAGCACTTAGGCAAATAAAATCAGAGTTGTGCCAAAAACCGCGAGGAGATTTAATTTCATCTATTCTTTAGGAGCAAAAGTAATTACAAAAAAGAAGCTTATTTCAAAAATTCCTATAAGCAGGGGCCGAAAACGCATCTATAGACGTCCCGCAGAAAGCAAAATAAAGTCCTATTCTACCTATCTACCAAAAAAAGGACAAAAGAGACATGCCTACTCCCTATGTTTCTTCTTCTTCTTTCCCTTCAGCGTCGATCCACTAGACCTACCGCTATGGTGCCATTTCGAACTTTTGCCTTTACACGGCTTGTCCCTAACCGAGGGAAGAATTGTAATCTCCTCCTCCAAACTCACGAAAATTGGAACACTTTCGGAATGCATATTCGGAGGGAAAAGGGAGCTTTCTACATGAGGAGACACATGGGGTACCCTATTGACGATGATTGTACCACTCAGAGAGACCGTGCGTAAAGGAGCCAGGCCAGGACCACCATACCACCACCAATACTACCGCCTAACATGGTACTTTTCATCCCGGCACTGATCTCTGCCATTATCATGTCATCATGAGCCGCTTGAGTGTCCAATAGGATGTTGGTAGTTGGGGATGAAGAGCTAGCTGTGAACACGCCTTCGCCCGTGACAAAAGGAAAATCTATATGTGGATCGCTCTAATGGCCGAGGAGTTCTTCCATTATCTGTTCGTTGAAGATGAAAGTGCTCACATGAACATCCTCGGTCAGTGCGGTAGCTATAGTCATCATTGCCTTCGTCACAATAGCCTCCTGCTCTTGATGCTTCACTTGGGTTGCAGGGCGCACGACCGGTACAGTTCCATCACAAAATGAAGATAAGAGAAAATATTGGCAACTTCTTCTGATTATACTGCAAACTTAGAAGAAGTGTTCATAATACCTTCCTTACGTTGGATCACGGGTGGAGTCGGGACTCCTTTGGAGATGTGCTTGCGAGCCAGAGATAATAGCAGTTGATTGGGATTGTAAGTAGGCACAGTGGAGGATCGATTGCAGGGGTAGATTCGGGCTGGATTGTCATAGGAATTTCAAAACTCATATCATGATGCTCAACACCAGAATACTCTCCAACCTCGGACACTGAATGGAGGGTCTCTCATTTTCAAATGTGATAGCAGCATTGGGGAGAACTCTTCTCTCATCCTCAGTTAGCACCCGGTTCTCCGATTCGAACTCATTAATGGATTCAGTATGATGCTCTGCATTCTCATCAGCCAAAAAAGGGTGCCAGGCATTATTTAGCTGAGTCGTTTAATCTTTGAGCCAGCTTAAGTCATGATATTTCAGGACGTTGACATTATAGGTGATTAAAAGATATTCCATGATGCCTTTGAGCCTGGCCTCTACTGCCCTGACTTCGGCTTCAATCCTGAAACTTTAACGATGCCGCATCCCGTTCACCTTTGAGCTCCATAGTTTGCTCACATGCTTCCTGGGCGGCCTTGTTTGCCTTATCCTTTTCTTTAACGACTTCATCGTGTTTCTCCTTAAGCTCCTTAATCTCTTTGAGCAAAGTATCCCTCTCAGCCATAACAGTGGCATTCCTATGGCCTATATTGTCTATCAGTTTTAATTTCTCCTGCCTTATCTGCTCCATTTCCTTGTTGGCCTCGTCAATTTTCTTCAGAGCCTCTGTTTCAGAATTCCTTAAAGTTTCATTTTCACTAGTAAGCACTGCGACTATTCAATCTTTCTT
Source organism: Allium cepa (assembly GCA_030765085.1). Lineage (NCBI taxonomy): Eukaryota > Viridiplantae > Streptophyta > Magnoliopsida > Asparagales > Amaryllidaceae > Allium > Allium cepa. Next base: position 702,931,804 of record CM060938.1, on the reverse strand, counting down.
AGTGATAGTTCCTTGTAGCTCTTCAATTTCTTTGCCCGCTCAAATGCCACAGTCGAGGCCTTCTCTACGGTTTTCTTCCACTTGCGATATTGGCCAAAGGCAAGATAAATATGGTCGTGCACAATTTTCTCTATCGTGTCTGGAAGCACCCTCAAACTTAGAGGGAAGTGGAATCCGTTGAAACAGATGTTAGGAAACTCTCTTTTCAATTGGGCAATTCGAGCTGCTCCCTCCCTTGATCTCTGCAGCCATTGAAGTGGTAGCGATAGAAGTGTCTACCTCGATTGCATGGCGATGATCGCCAGGCCATGGAATTTGTGGAGGCATTGGCTGGCGTGAGGATCCAATAGTTTGTGTTCCAAAACTGGAGGGTGGCAATGAAACCCTAGGTGGAGGAGAGCATGATCGAGAGCAACGCCTATCTCGCCTCTCTCTTTCTCTTTCTCTATTCCTTTCCCTAGCTCTTTCACTGTCATAGTGATCACTGTCCGAGTGAGAATGACGGCGATCATGGTCATAATCATGCCTGTGGGACTCCCTGTATGAGCTAGAAGATTGGAATGCGGTGCAGAGGTTGCCAAGCATAAGTGGTTGCTTTGACATTGAATCTGTAGAGTGAAAAGAGAAACAAAATTAGTTATCATTGAAAATTTAACAGCTCACAGATTTCAGTTGTGTGATGCCGCGAAGTATATGCATGCATATGTTAACCCCCTAACCAACCAAATGTTGTAGCTGTTCTTGGAGGTGTTGGCTCTCCTAAATCTAAGCACTTTGAAGCCATTCCAACCTAATGTCTTATTGAAGAGATACAACGTCTGGAATTAGAAGATCTCCAAGCCCTTCGAAAGGGCTCTCCATGTGCGAGGAGGGAGCCTCTAAAATTACCATACCCGCTGTCGGTAAAGACATGACAACGGACTTGCATCTTGGGGCCATGTGGGCAGTGGCTTTGCCCTTCCTTATTCTCTTAGAATGTCGATGGCTTTGTGAAGGCCCAAGTGCGGGCTCATCTCCAGCAAGCATATTTTTATCGTCACCTCATTCGGCCATCATGATTTCAGGAACTCTCCTCCTAACTTGTCTCGCCGAAACCGCCCTAAGAGACCCTTCGACCCCAATACTTTGATTTCCACCAATCAACCCGACGGCCCTCGAATTCTCGTCCATTAGACTTCATCAATTTCTTTATCCACGATGGGCACTCTATGAAGAACCCTTACGATCTCTCTAAACTGGTCGCCTTCGAGTCTTGGAATCGAAGCTGTGAAAGAAAGAAATATTAGATTCGACATTAAATAAGATTATCCAGTCAATCGGAATAAAAGTTGAAGCACTTACGCCTGACAAGCCGCCGTTTGCCGATACCTGGTGGGCATCGGACATAGAACAATTAAGTCTTGAAATAACTTAACTTAGTCCACGCTCCGATCACAACCTGACATTTCCTAACTGCCTCTAAGAAAGTTAAAGATGGATGATCCCCTCGGCTCTTTATATCGAACAGGTATCGGACATCCTCTGGAGTCGACGGTCAAAAAATATACTCCATGAAAATATTAAATAAGCTATTCAGTGAAGCATATCCGTTCGAGTGCATCTGTGACAGAGCAATCCTTAAGTAGGATAATACTTCCCAAATATATTGATTAAATGGAGGGAGTGTCCTAGTTGTGCATGAGAATCTATTAAAAGCAATATACCTTTCTAGGGGAGAGTGGGGTTAGTCTTCTGCCCCTGGTAGTAGGACGTCATCCCTCGACAATCCTTGTCTTGTGCAAATCATACTTATAATTTCCTCGGAGATACTAGATAAAACAGAGTCTTGTGGATTCCTGATGAAGGCTGCTCCTGGTAGCTCATCCGGTGCTGGACTTATAACTTCGACTGCGATAGCCGGCATCTCTATTACGGGAAGAGGCAGACTCTGAGCTTTCTGTTGTTGCGAACTTTCGGTTTCCATAACTAATCAACTCTGCAAAAATAATCATTAGATGACAATAAACATGTGTTCCCCCTAGTGTGAAGTGCATGAATGTGTTGTGCAGTGCAGCGTTGTATATTATCGATAAAGTGCAACGAGATTTAAAGAGTGTTTGAACGACGAGACTTCAGAATTCAACCGTAGTGACCGTCATCGCTGACCGTCACAACCATGCTATCTAGACTTTGGAGACCGATCCAAGTTTAAATTCATCATATTTCGTGAAAGTTATAGTTCCATCAACGAGCTTTGAAAGGTAGTTAAATATGCAGTGAAATAGTTAAGTCCAATTATGCAAGGCAGAAGTTCATTGGAGTCGGATGCTCGATTGTTCAAAAAATTCGTATCCATCAAAGTGCGAGTTTGGATCGATCGCCAGAAGTGTGTTTCATAGTGATCAAGGGCATCAATGTATCATATCAACCTCCTGAAAGACAATTCGTATCGATTAGGTACACTCGACTTCGTATCGATTGTATATCGCCTTCGTATTGATCAATTGATCCAAGCCTTTGTACCGATCATCTTGAATCGATACGAAACCCTATCATCAATTAATGCGAGGATCTCTATCCCATCATTATGACATCCCATTGCCTAGACTGATACGAATACTCTCAATCCAAATCGATACAACCCGACCTCCATCCATCATTGACACGAACGTTGCCTTCGTGTCCCTCAACCCTTCTTCTCCAAAGTAATGCAAGAGCCATCACCAACCACCTTCGACCTTGCTTTGGCTTATCTACGGCCATCAATTCATTGGAATCGACGACGAGAACAAATGGGATGGAAAGGGTTTTAAGTCTCATTGTTTACACGTAGGAATTGTTTAATGGATTACCTAATATTAGTGGTTGATTTGAATATTTGAAAGTTTGAGTCAGTTTAAAAGCAAACAGTTTTCCCTTCTATTCAGAGCAATACGAAGGCTGGAAAGGAAAGGCAAACAAGTAAAAAAAATTCTAAGTACCAGGATATTTATACTAGGGAAAAGGCTGTTCGTCTCCTAGTGGACCTGGCCGATTGAAGCAGTCAACGGCATAAATGATACGAGTGCCAGATTGTATCCAATGTTTAATCGAGGCGATTTTAACAACATCGATGTGAAGCAATTCGAATCTATACAACAAGCGACACGAAGCAACAAAGACAAAGTTCACGTGAACTGTTCGTACCCATAAAGATGGATCTATATGAAACGCCATGTTTTGTAGCCATCAACCAAAAGCCCACTGAAATTTGTATCCATCGATACGAAGTATTTTGATAACCAACCAATTCGTGTCGATCGCCATGGATACGAAAAAAATATTTCAATTTTCCACATCAATCCGTGAGAGGATCGATATGAAGAGATACACTGAAACAACTATCAACCGATGTTACAAATCGAATTTCATGTTGATTCAGCAGAGGATCGATACAGAATTCGAGACAAGAAAGCCCAACGACGGCTCATGAATGTGCAAACGTTAATGAGAGTCAGGTTAACAAACATTATGTTAACAAACATTATGTCTATGATGAATTAACATTCGATTTAATTAACATTCGATTTTCAAAATTCACAGGAATTGAACGCTCACCTAGTGACAATTGCAACGACGAACAATAGATTTCTAGCATTCAAAGATCAATTATAACAATACAAATTACAATCTTTGATAGTCAACAATTCAGTCTTTATATTGCTATGAAACAATCAAAGATCACGTCTTTTGGCGAAAAGACGACTGCTCATCAAATCAGATAGAACTTTTCAGACAAAAGGTTGCAGCTTTTTCAAAGAACGTCATGTACGCATAAGACATACTTTGGGGGGAAAATGTTATCTTGTCTTTTGGTAAGGCCGTGACACCAAGAAATTAACTGGGAACCAAGGACGGTTCGTCCCGAAGATCGGTTACACAGGTTCATTATGGATGCTGGTAAATTTTATCCGAGTTTGGATCGAGCTACAATCGATATGACATGACAAGCAAAACTATGAAAGCCAATGTCCCACATTTTAAGTCAATCGGAGTTCGTATGCTCAAGATATTGATCGATCAAAATCATGGAAGATAGTTACAATTCGTATCCATCAAAGTGAATAGTGGTTCATATCCATGACAGAAGCACCACGCTCGTATCCATGGAGGAAGGCCTCATTCGTACCCACCTCGCTTCTCTATTTCATATCCATTACATGTACTCTGCTTCGTATCCATCAATTAAAGCCACTACGTATAGATCTCATCTGTATAGTTCGTATCGGTTAACCAATGGTCGACACGAATGGGTTAACCAATAAGCGATACAAGATAACATCTCTAACCGATACGAAATGGGGTTGAGGGAAACGATACGAGACAACTTAGAACGATACGAATAAGATTGCCTCATGTCGATGCGAAGAGTGAAGGAGCGCCTCGATATGAAGTATATGGATTCGTATCGATACAGAGCAGTTACAAACTTACAGTCCCTCGATACGAACAAGGCACATTTAAGAGAAAGACTCGGTCATTCGGCATGAAAAGTGGATCTATCCAAGAATATAGCGCCTTGTCATCTAGCAGTCACGTGTACAACATCGATACGAAAGGAAGCGATACAAAAGTATCGATACGAAGCTTGGCTGCATATTGAAGATGCAAACTTGCATCGAACATATCTCACAATCAACATGTCCAATGTCAGCAATTTTTCACAGGAGCTTGCGTACAATCTCAAGAATGTCCATGATCGATCTCAACCCAAAAGGAGCAATTATGGATCAGTACGAATTTTGTGAGTATCGATCAAGGATCGAGTCCAAATGTCCAGGGATCAATCATGTAGGCCCACCTGCATGAGAGAAGGAGTCTTCCGAGATTGGAGCAAGATATTTGCAGCCTACACTTATGCAGCACAAGGCCTTCAGAAAAGGGCTTTGGACGTTTGATCGCTGACACTCTACCAAAATCATTGTTGTGCCTTGATTGTACTGTTGTAAACATTTGTAACCAGTGAGTAATATCAATAAATAACAAACTTTCTATAATGGATATAGGCTATGATGCCGAACCACTCTAAATCTCTGTGTTTTCATACTTCTATTTGACTGCTTTTGGAGTGTTTGTTAGATTTACCTCATTTTCCATTTATATTTTTCACTTTAATCACTTCAAACACGCCTGAAGAGTGTTATGCGCAAATTTGACACAAACAGATCTATCATATAGTTTTTGGTCTTTTGTTAACACCATATGATCCCTTTTGTAATCAACTAAGTTGAATGCATGATCTCAAAAATACTGTTTATAGGCTTATTTCTAATGAATTATATTAATTGAAGTATCATACATTATGAACTATCATTGTTCAGCATATAACACTTATAAATGATAGTATATGGATCAAATATCTATAGTTTTGTATTGCTTTTAAGGTTTGAAACTCATAGAGTGCAATACACGTTCTCAACAAAATAAGCACGTATGTGACCATTTTACGAATGTATTAAGTAGTTGTAAATATTAGATACTTGCATGCATATAGAAAACATTAACATGAAATAGGCATTTAATAGTGGGTATTATATTACCATTTGTCAACTTTCAATTCAGTTCTTTTGTACATGTTAATTGATAAACAATTTAACAATCATATCAAATGCAAAAATTTATCACTATAGATAATTAAAACATTATTTAGCTTTTGTTATTGCAATATTAGAAAGGTTAAATGTTACCGTTTCATTTTTCTAATAAGGCTCTCACTAGTCCTTTTTGTTTCTCCAAACCCTAAGATGAAACATAGAAGTCTTTCGACTTCACTAATGGGTGTTAGAACTCGTCTGTCTTTGTATTTTGACCTTGAGTTTGCTCAACAAATCATAGCCTCACAAATGATGGATAAGCCATATCGGTTGTATCACATACAACTCCTAACCTATTTTTCTTTTTCCTAATCTCATTTCGACCTTGAGTTTGCTCAACAAATCGAAAGAGATTATTCACTCATACCTACCACATCCCGACGGTATTAGCATATGTACCTTGAGCTTGCTTAACAAATACATATGGTTATCTTACCTCATCTATTTAGTATATTAATAATACTATACATAACATCCCTATCTTGAGTTTGCTCAACAATTAAGGAGTATGTAAGTAATTTATTAATATATATATATGGTAGAGGATGACGTTGTATTGAAGATTCATAATCTTCAGTATATAATACTGAATGATATCGAGTTATGGAATAATGTATTTCGTATGTAATGCCCCCGTGATTCAAGTATCAAATACATAACAAACCACAGTATACATACATTTACGTATGTATTTATTCCTTAAGTTTATTTGGGTTTCGTTAATTTTCCACCTTTAGTTTATACACTCATATTATATGAGTTTCATTATTATAAAACTTTTATATTTTAATTAACTTATACAATAATCTTATGTATAACATTTTACTAATTAAATCTTGTTTAACTAATTAATTCTTTAATTTTAAATTAGTATTCCAACACAACTTTTATGTTGGACATATCTACTACGACCGTACTAGTAAGACACATATATCTTATATATATGCATATTTTTAGTTAATTAATTAACCTTTAATATCTTTATTGATTAATTTTTTTATTAAATTGTATTAATTTCGAAAATTTAACTTATATACATACATGTATGCTTATGTTATCTTCAACACTTTAAAACAATCTAACATATATAGTAGCATACATAATACATGCATATAAATACTAATTAAGTAACTCATTAATTAGTTTATATTATTAATCTTATTAATAATTTTAAATTTCGAAATTAATATTTACATAGTTTCAAACATTTTGAACTTTTTGATACATTTTCAAACATTTTGAAAATTTATGTTATATTATAACCATTTATAATAAACATGACAAGATTTTAAATTTAACTAGTTTTGAAAATTAGCCCAAGGCCCAGTAAATCAGTCCTTTTCTGTTACAGGTAAACTTTGGGCTTACTCCACCCTTCGGGACAGGTGGTAACCAGGTAGGATAGGGTACTTGATTACCCAATTCTAGTTTTAGACATTACCTTTCTAGACACCATACTTAGTGGTCAAGCTTAGTTAGTCCGAACATGACTAATTTAGACCGCATAGGCTTTTAGGCTCCGATACCATTATTAGAACCGGGTTAGCTCCAATAGAAGAAATAGGGGAATTTTAAAATTTTATCATTTTGGATCATTAACGGGCCTATGAAGTCTAAATGCATTTAGATTTTTATCTACATTTTCTTTTAAATAAAATCAATACTTTATTCAATATGGTAATTGAAGGAACTTTATATATACAAATGTGTGTGATATCGTTCATTTATGTCAAGTGTAAGTGCGGTGCATAAGTGATGTATATATGTATAAATGAAACATGTAAAAATAATTAAGAGAAGGAAATTATTTATTTCCCTCTATTACTATATTTAATTAATAAAGGAAGATACAGCTGAATATGAAAGGAGAGAAACATATCATTTCGTTCAACATTTAATGATGACAATTAATACATTAAATGACATTTATTATTTATCAATCAAATCTACGCATGGATATGATAGAATATGAAAAGAGGAAAACCTATCGTTTTTTCATCATCATTTAAATGTGACAGTCAATACATTAAATGACCTTTATTATTATCAATCAAATCTACATATGAATATGATAGAATATGAAAAGAGAAAAACCTTTCATTTCTTTCACCATTTAGCTATAAAAATTAATACATTAAATGACACTGATTACTTATCAACAAATCTACACATTCCTTCGTCGTCTAAATTTTTTTAATGAAATATATGAATACATTCATAATAATTATGGATGCTTACATTCATAATAATTATGGATGTTTACTTTCATACAAAGTGAAAACCTATTGGGTTTTTCAAATAATTTGAAATCCTAAGTTAACAATAATAGCAAAAATTCTAATTAAGAAAATGTTTAATAAAAAAAGTTACATTATTTCTCATAATCTTTGTACAAATTTGATTTAAACATTTATATTACATATATCTGATAACTAAAATTTAGTAATTTGGTATTGAAAGCCTATATTTGCAAATAATATAGCATATGGTATATGTGCATATACATTTGTACAAATGGTTCGTTGTTTTAAAGTTAAAAGTTTCAATTAAATTTATAAATTTAGGAATGAAACAATATATCAAACTTTACAGAAAACGTTAAATATAGAAAACAAAAAATAATTAAAATTTGCACTAAAGTCCATTTATTAATATTAAATCAAGGTAACTGCTTTTGTTTTATCAAGGATTGTAACAATTGTATAAAAATTTAACATAAAAATTTAACATAAGTAATTAAAATCAGATTCCACGAATGACAAACAACATAACACACACACACAAACACACACACATACACACACACACACACACACACACACACATATATGTATATGTGTGTGTGTGATAAGAATTACTTATCCAAACGACACGGAGAATGATCACAATTTATTAGAGGAAATATAAGATTCAAAAGCTTCCTCCTCTATTTAAATTTCAATTAGTCTCATTCATTAATTTCCTCCTCTTACCATTGTATGCTGATCCAAGCACATTCCAAATATGAAAATTTTCCAAATAAAAGAAAACAACTTTGTGTAATTATTTTATTATTTAAAACATGTTTAAAATTTTATCGATATCACATATCGATATAAGAAAATATAAATATTATATATTCCTTAAAATAATTACCAACAACATTCAAATTACAAAATATAACAATAATTAATAATTCATGAATATAATTTAATTTAAACAGTTTGCAACATTTTTTTTTTTTTGGCAAAGCCGACGGGGGTAAATGGCCCCGACCATATATTGCTGCACCATCGGAATAAAACACATACAACAAACAAAGAAAACAAGGGGGGACAAGGTGTAACAGGCACAAGGAAACAAACACAAAAAAAGAAAAAGGAAACAAGAAAAGGAGGACACCCCTGCAATCACATGAAGGAAGCATAAATCCCTGGGTCAATTGAGTAAGAGAGGAGACTCAAGGCAATCCTTATCTCATGAAATATCCACTGCTTAAAATTAACGTCCGGTTTAGCATTAACTGCATCAAACAACCTCGTGTTCCTCTCTCTCCAAACCGAGCTGATAAAGGACTTCAAAACTGTATTGAAGGTTCTTTTAGTTTCAGAATTAACTCCCGTTTTCACATATATCTTCTCCCACTCATCTTTATTATCAAGGGATATATCAAAATTGTGCAGCCTTGCTTTGACGTTATTCCAAATCTGCTTGATAACCGAGCATTCAAGAAACAGGTGCTCAATTGTTTCTGGTTGTTCATAACAAAAGGAGCAGTATATATAAACATTCATACCCATGCTTGCTAGCTTAGATTTGGTCATCAGAGCACGGTTATGTACTTTCCAAAGAAGGAGGTTTTCCCTCATCCTACTGTCATTGCTCCACGTTCTCTTCCACCACACCCATATACGGCAAGATCTGTTCTTCGTTATAAATTCGTAAACATTTCCTATCTTAAATTTAGCTCTCTTGTCACCCCAAACGAGACTACCAGAGTTAGAGGACAGAGAGGAAAAGGTGCGTATTCTGGCCCAAATATCTTGAATCCTCGGGTTGGAACTAGAATTACGTGAAGATAAAATCGTATGCAGAATATCTCTAACCTTTGAAGCCATGTGAATCCCAGACTGCTGTATCTCACCGTACGTAAGTTGACGACGTAAAATATACCCCTTGTCTAACCATGGGTCATCCCAAAATCTAACACTGTATGTAGGGTTAGTGTTCATTTGTATGTGTGGAAGAAACAACTCCTTTATCTTGAATATACTTTGCCAAGTCCAGCTTAAATTTTGAGGCTTAGACATGCTCCACATACTCCTCCCCCTAATCACGTTCTTATGAGACCACATAGCCCATAGACTTTCTGTACTGTTGTAGAATGTGTCAATGTGTTTCGCAAAAGCAGATGTGTTCCAGTTTTTTAAACTAAGTATACCAAGCCCCCCCCTTATTCATAGGCCTTTCTATTCTTCCAAAATTAATTGGAGCAATGTATTTACCTGTAGTTGTGCCCTTCCATAGGAATCTCATGCATGCACGTCTTATCATATTTATCAACTTGAATGGGAGAATGAATGTCCGAGCCCAGTATACTTGCATCCAAAATATAACAGACTTAATAAGAGTGAGACGACCTGCTTGACTTAGAGACCTGGTGGTCTAACAGTTAAGTTTCGCAGTTATCCTTTCTAATAGCGGCAGACATTGGTTAGTTGATATCCTCGAAGTAGACAGGGGTAGACCCAAGTAAGTAACAGTGTTATTATTTAGGGTCAAGCCAGTGATTTGAGAAATGTGAGTACACTGTTCAGGACTTACTCCAGCTATTATGATATCAGATTTAGCCAAATTAACCTTTAGACCCGTCATATTGTAGAATTGGTCAAGAGTGTTCATAATGTTCGTAACTGTGATTATATCAAGAGAACAAAACACCACTAAATCATCCGCAAACATTAGGGCAGAGATCTGAGGGTCATTGCATGCCAGATGAAGCTTGAAACCACCCTGGTATATAAGTCTATCCAGCAGCCTCGTAAGTAGTTCCATGACCAGAATGAAAATATAAGCAGAAAGGGGGTCACCCTGCCTGATCCCTTGCGTACTAACAAAGAATCCTTCATTCATACCATTTATATTAACTGAGAAAGTCGGAGAGGAGATACACTCATATATCCAAGCTATAATGTGTGGAGGGAAGTTCATGTAACCCATGATTCGAACAATGCTATTCCATTGTAGCATATCAAAAGCTTTCATTATGTCGAGCTTCATCATCGCTTTTGGAGAAGCATTTTTGCGTTTGTAGCCCTTAATGAGTTCATGGGAGAGGAGGACGTGGTCCAGAATGCTCCTACCAGGTAAGAATGTAGCCTGATTTTTGGATACAATATGAGGAAGAATATGTTTAAGTCTGGTAGCAATGATCTTAGAGATGCATTTGTATATAGTATTACAACAGGAGATAGGACGGTATTCATTAACTCTGTGAGCATTCTTAACTTTAGGAATTAGGGCTATATTAGTATAATTATAAGACCTGAATATTTTACATTTCTTGAAGAAAAGGAGTATTGCATTGGTTACATCAGCAGAGACAATCGTCCAACAAGAGGTGTAGAATAGAGCATTCATCCCATCAGGGCCTCCACAAGAACTAGTGTTAAGAGAAAACATAGCCTGTTTAATCTCATCAGGGGTGACTTCCATGCAAAGGGAGCTGTAGTCTTCAATTTTAATTTTAGGCAAGATGTTTTCAGGGATCTGTTCTATGTTTGGAGAGAAGTTGTTAATATTGTTGTAAAGGTCAGAGAAATGATTAACAAAGGCTTCCCTAACTTCAACAGGAGAAGAGTGGAGATCTCCATTCATATCGTAGATAGAAACAATGTTTTCTCTTCTTTGATTATTCTTGAGGCTAGCATGGAAGTATGCACTATTCATATCTCCGTATTCCTTCCATTTTATTCTGGACTTCTGCCTAATCATTTCATTTTCCCTAGCTAAGGCTTCATACTATTTCAGAGACAAAGTACTTTCAGATTCAGAGAGATAATCATTATCAACAGAGTCCATCATAGCAGTTTGGACCTCAGTGAGCTTATCCTTTAATAGAGTGCTCATTTCATCACCTTTGCCGTATTTGATGAACGCCCATTGCTTCAGAACTTTCTTCAACTCTTTCAATTTTTCCTGCAAGACAAACATATGATTACCATTTTTAGATTTATTCCATGCAGTAGACACAGTAGTTTTAAAGTCTGGTTCAGAAACCCAAGAATTAAAAATTTTAAAGTTTGTTTTCCTCCTCATGTCCGCTTCACGAAGGTGAATTATCTGGGGGGAGTGATCAGAAAGAAGAGGAGGAAGGAGATGGTTGAATAGAAGAGGCCATTTGGAGAGGGCACAACGGTTAGAGAAGGCATGATCAATTCTAGAGAAAGTTTTGCATCCATGTCTCCATTTATTGTTCCAAGATAATTGCATACCCACAGACTTAACCGAAACAAGATCCGCATCAACAAGGGTGTCTGCAAGAGGTTTGATTTCAGATAAGGAGAGAGGATTACCACCAACTCTATCAGAGAGAGAGTAACTACAGTCGAAAGAAGAGAAGATCTAGAAGCATTCGAGTTAAGAGCATAAACAAAGGAAACATAGAAAGAAGATTTGTCAGAAAGGATAGAGGCATGACAATGGATTAGCTGAGAAGTTGAGAGAATGGGAGATAGTTGAACTTGATTGGGGTCATATAGAACCAAAATCCTACCATACGGTGATTCATTCAAGTTGTGGATATAGCTCCAGTTAGGGCTAATATATGCAGCTGCTTTGGTATACAAGGTAAGGTTTAGTTTTGTTTCAAGAATAGCTAGAATTGATAGGTGATGATCTTTGATAAGCTGTTTACATTGGTCTTGCTTGATGACATGGTGTCCACCACGAATGTTCCATGCTCCCATGCAAAACATCATTGGGAAACACGTGCATTGAGAAGTTCTGTCTTCATTCTCCTTGTTACTGCCTGGTTAGAGGACAAGTAGTTGGGGATTGCAGCTGAAAGAGGAGAGTCTTCATTGATGTTTACATCTTCTAAGAAAGCGTAGATAGTCTAGGGAGTAGATTGGTGAGATGCTAGCTGTGATAATGAGGAAGGGGGTTTGTATGCTGATGGGGGCTTTATTTTGGAGTAAATGTGATGGGGAGATAGGGTTGGGGAAGTGTCATTTTGAAGAGTTGATAGGTTGGCTGATTGAGAGTCAATCTGATACGTGATGCATGCAGTATCTTCTTTGTGCATTTTTCCTTTCATTTTAACAGATTCACTATGCTTTGTGTTCTTGCTACTGTTCTTTCTGTATTTCTCCTTACTAGAGTTTGATACAACTCCCTTTGCACTAACACTATTGTGACCTTCTTCTTTACTTCCAACATCATCAGAACCCGGATCTTGTTCTTCATTCACTAATTGTTCCACCATATTTATCACTTGTTTAAAGTTGCTTCTACTGTCTTTTTTTTGTATAATTAGGTTATCAGCTACCTTTTGTTTCTGTGCCTCAATACAAACACCAGCTGTTTGTCCAAGAGTATCATCTTTGTTATTTTCTTCTACTTGTTCACTCAAGTCTTCCTCATCTTCCAGATTAAACAAGGCCGCAAATTTATTAGAGGTTATGAGCTCCCCTACTGTATCATGTTCGTGATTATGCCCCTCTATTTCTATTGGTTTTCCCTTGCTCACAGAAACTATTGGAGAACGAATACCTGGTGAGTTACCTTCATTTATCCTTTCAATACCGACATCTTTTTTACCACATTGGTCATTATCATGACTTTCACTTTTATCCTCCTCATCATTCTTATTCTCCTCAATGCTTCCTGAGTTTTGTGCCTTTTTATTTTCCTTATCAACCATCTCTGTCTTCTTTTTGCTCACACGTTGCCATGTTCTGTTGTTTTGCTTCTGAAGTGGTCTAACTTTCCTTTTAATACGTACTAATACAGCATTATCAACCCTGTTATCTTTATTTGCATTATTTTTGTTTTCCTCTTTGTTCACAGATTGACATATTTCCTTCTTGTCACAACAAATAGTTTTGTGGCCAAAGTTCTTGCACAAAACACACACGTCAGGCCTCCACTGATACTGTACATATATTTTTTGGTATCCTCCTTCCACTAACTTAACCATAAATTCTTCAGGAAGCTCCTTATCAGGTTTAATTTCCACTAAAAATTTGGCATAACTTAGCCTTTCCTGCTTTTCTGTCATCTCGTCCATACATAACATTTTCCCCAAGTGACTACTAAGCCAGTTAATCCGAAGAGGCGACCAAGCATATATTGGAAGGTTATACATTTGTACCCAAACTGGAACCGCAGAGATTGAGCCAGTGACATTACTAATAGATGCATCATAGGGTTCGACTATGAACATCTTGTTATTCATAATTATTGGATCACTTTGTAGAATCTTTGCCCTGTCTTCTGAGCACGTGAAATTAAATAAGAAAATAACATCATCAGACTTAACTGAAACTGAGCCTTTTAACTTCCAAATATTTTTCAATTTCATTATAACTGCCGTATAAGAAAAAGGTTTATCTAAAAAGAAACCGACCAGAGTTTCCTTCCAGACTACTTCACCAGCTTCAAGAACTTCCTTCGGAGGAACTAAAACATCATGTTCATACTCTGGATTCAGGTCAACGGGGATGTACTTCCTAGCATTCTTTGGTTTGTGCTTGAACAACGAAGTCCATTTCCGTTCACCCAAGGGGGGAGCAGTCAGAGCGCCAGATAAGGGAATATGAGATGAAATAGAAGGAAGAGAAGTGGAGGGGTCTGGCGGTACAAGAGGAGGAATGTCTGGGGGAGCTGGAAATATCAGATGGTTGGAGATAGAAGGGACTGTTTTAGAAAGGATTGAGGAGGATGGATTGGAAGAGTCAGCAGCTTGATCGGGGACGAAGGAAGAGGGAGGTACAAAAGTTTTGTCAGAGGAGAGATGGGCAAGAACAGCTGAGGGGACGTGAGAAGTATGGGATGGTACTCCATGGGCAGACATGAGGAGGTTTGTTGCACTTGATTTTTTTTGGTTTGCAACATTTTACAAACTAATTAAACTGTGTGTTTTTCTGGAAAATCACAAATGAGGCCGTGCGACTCAGAGGTGTGATTTCAGTCAAGGATTAATATTGAACAATTCAAATATTAATGTTCATATGTCACTTAGATGGTGGTATGACAGTTTGGCCGAATTCATCGCTTGCAGGTCTTTTAGGTAAAATTAAATATTACATATTATAAGCGGTACCTGATAGCGATAATTATTTTCACCAATTCTCTTCGCCAAAACTATATCATATTAGAATTAAGGGAATTTGGTAATGATGTGCAAGTAAATGTGCATACAATTACATCTACATTTTATCTATTTTTTATTTAAATAAATGTCATCACTGCAAGGAAAACAGCAATTTTCGGCAGCTGAAAACCGTCGTCGGCCGTCGGAAGTCGTCGGTGGCCGTCGGAAAAAGCCGTCGGAAAATAAGGCGTCGGGGAGCAGTGTTTCCGACGGCTTCCGATAGAGGGCGCTAGATCTTTTTTCGACGGTTTTCGACGACCTTCGACGGTTTCCGACGGATTCCAACAATTGTCTGAAACCGTCGAAAACCGTTGGAAAAAATGACCTACAGGCTATCGGAAGACGTCGGAAAATGACTACCTGGAAGCTGTCGGAAGCCGTCGGAAAATGACTACCTGGAAGCTGTCGGAAGCCGTTGGAAATTTGGTGTATTTTTTTATTCTCGCTGCAATATAGCCTTCCATCCACATTTCTCATCCATACACTATTACACCAGTACACCAGTATACAATATTCCAACCAAATATCAAAACCCAAGCTACATAAAATTCATCAAACACACAAATACGTCAAATTACATCAAAATAAAATACATAATATACATAACCATTACAACATTCACAATAACCCCAACAACAAGTGTTTTACCATGTCATACATACACAATATAACACAAAATCATCAACATCCACATCATCATACAACCACACAACCAAGTGTATCAAACATAATCATACAAAAATCAACAACTACCTCCACCGTCTACCAAATCATACAAACCTAAAAAACCATACCTGAAAAAGAAAGCAAGAAATCAATCAAACTCCTCCAAATCCAGAGCCAGTCGAGGAAGGGAAGCGGCCACCAAACTGCTGCATGTACTCTAGCAACTGTGTGGTCTGCACGGCCTGTTGGCAGTTCTGCTCCTCCAGTTGGGACATTCTAGCCCGCAAATCTTCTATATCTGCTAGATCGCTCTGAGCTCTATTACGGCGACCCCGTCTCTGACTGCTGGCCTGCAATAAATATTTGATTCAGCTGTGTGATCTCTGTAAGTGTATGTGCATATCTCTGTAAGCTAGTAAATAACATAACGTTCATATCTTCTGCCTTCTTGTGCTTTACTGGTGTGATCAAGTCATTTGGTTGGTTTGAATTCAAATTCAATGTGAAGGATTTTTCAAGGTTTAAATATTTTTAAATAATGGAAAAATGAATAAAATTCAAGTTTATTGTTTTGAAAGGTAAAAATAGCAGATTCGAAGTATTTTAAGATAAAATTATATATTCCAACATAGAATTATGACTTAAATATAAAAATAGCAGTAAAATAAATTATTTACCACTTGATTGCCAAATCTGTATCGTCTGTAATGCTCTGCTGGATCCATAACGGACTCAAAAATAGCGTCATGCTCATTAGTCGTCAGCTAATCTCGACCCATATCAGCAAGGAGTCTCTGGCGCTGCTCCACAAACTTTTCCTGCATTAACAAATTGATAACATCATATCTTATTTCATTATAGTTTAACAAGCAGAACAATTACTAATACTGCTTAAAATGAAATGTGCTTACATGGCTCTTACTGGATTTATCGTCCTGCTATGTATACGAAACAGTCCCGTCCGGATTTACATGCTCGACAGCATGCGTACTAGTGAACACGTCCATATAGATCACGAGACCATGCGCCTCAGCTTTCTAAAGTTGATTTTTACATACAATTGTTATACATTTAAAATTATATAGCATAAACTATTTACAATTATCATTCAGTAAATTTACCAACTCCTACCGATACTACTGAAATGACTTCGACCCTCCGTGATGAGTGACGGGATTTTTATTTCTGTTTGTAGAGTTTCTATCCGACTCTGCCTGTACATTCAAAATTTGATACATTATTTTTCGATCACGTCAAATTTATAATTCAAAAAAATTAGTATACTTGCATTTGCCTCGTCCGTTTCCCAGTATCTCAACCAAGCTTGCCACACGCTCTCCCCCATCCACCGTGGTTTCTTACCAGATTTCTTAATTTCAGCGAGTCCCTGTAGTTCTTGCGCATCTTCTTCATCTAGTATCCTCGTGCCAGCAGCATTCGTCTGTCTAGATGTCTATCTCAGCCTGTGTTTCACGATAAAAAGTAAAAAAAAAGATTACACTGTAAATGATAAATAATAGAAAAATGATAAAAACGAATTAAAAATGGAAAACAGAAAAATATACATACTAGGACATCCTTCCATATACACTCAATGATGTGAAGAGAGATGTTATCCCACTTCGGCCAGCAAGCACTCATCCTACTGCGATAAGAAGCTCTAGAGACATCCAGCACAACGTTCGAGGGAAGTGGGTCGAACCCTCTATTTTTAAATATGATACAGATAAGTACGTACGTATATCATAAAAAATAAGATGTTGAATAAAATTTAATTCTTACCCCTCTACTCTAGGGACTAACGAAACTACTGGACGATGTGACTCTTGCGATGGGTCATTGCCATCGCCTCCTGATGATCGGAAAGAGCTCCTACCTCTATATGACATTATAATAAACCTATGACATATATACACATCATTATATAAGAGAATAATAACATGATAATGAAATATATTCCATATGTAAATGACATCAATGGTATAAATTGCTTAACTAATGACTGAAATGGAAATAGAAATGGAAGTGTGTTATACCTGATTCATAATGGGTGTACTGTTCCGACGATAAGCAGATTTCATTGCATTTTTAATAAAAATTGCTAAATAAATGACAAATGGAAATGACATAAAACATGTAAACAATGGTAAACAGATTTGGTTTCATAGTCACATCAATTTCATAATACATCAAGAATTCAACATAGTTACATCAATTGCAAAAAAATCAGATTTAGATTTATATCAGTCATCATCGTCTTCTGATTCAGATTCGGTCTCGTTTTCTACAATATTTTCCTCTGCACTGTCAAACGCTTCTATCAAAACATTTGATTCATCGATCAAAGGACCAAAATCTGTATGATCGTCTGTAATTATTATTTCGTTATTTTGCTCAAGATCTACCTGATAAGCTTGTTCGTTCGGAATATTCTTTCCATCGAATATGAATCTGGCCTTTGTTTTAAAAACTGTAGACCAATCTGCTTTATCTCTTTTTAAAGATGGATAAGGAGCGTAATATACTTGCAATGCTTGTTTGGCTAGTACAAAAGGATCATACTTGTGATAGTGTGATGTATGCTTTATTTTGATAAGATTATAGTCCTTGTGCACTTTAATTCCAGAACCTGGAACATTGCTAAACCAATTGCTTCTCAATAGAAACACCTCCTCCGCGAGTCGTGAGAAATATGTAAGTTGTAAAATTTGTGTTAGAACGCCATAAAAATCATTTAAATGATTTTTTGGATCGTCAATACCTTTAACAAATGCATCAGTATTATTTGTTAATTTTTCTGCACCGTATTCTTTGGTGTTAAATTTATATCCATTGATGAAATATATTGGATATGTCTTGATCACTCTTTTTGGTCCCATCGTAAGATGTTTAAACCATTCGTCAACAACACAATTTCTCGGCTCATAAACGTAATTTGAAAACCAACTGAAAAATTCTTTACTGAGATCTCCATTCGGATGTTCATGTTCATATACACTGTTTATATAAACAAAATATTACATTATGTTATACATGCGCATGCATTATATAAAAGAATAAAACACAAATTATTATTTCAGATTACCTAACAAATGGTGCAACCTCGGTACAATTTAGAAGAATATAAGTGTGTGCTACATGAAGATCTCTATCGTCTAGCCATATTTCTACACATTTTCCAAAAGGCCAACCATGTTGTCTAAAAATAGATAACATTGCTTGAGAGGACTCTTGTTCATCGCCTTCGTCATTACGAGGAACACATTCAAATGATATATTCACATGGTCACTGAAATAGTGAGAGAAAAAGATCGAAGCTTCTTCTTCGATGTAAGATTTACATATTGAACCTTCAGCTCGTGCTTTTTGCCTCACTTTTTTCTTCAGATGATGCAAATATATATGCAAAATTAATTTATATTAACTTCATCTTTCAAATGCAATTAAAATACATGATAACATATTGCATACCTCTCAAATGGATACATCCATCCATATCGAACAGGACCTCGAAGTCGTGCTTGAAATGGGAGATGAATAGGTAAATGTTCCATTACATTAAAAAAATTGGCGGAAATATTTTCTCTAATTTGCAAAGCAATATAGGAATATCCATTTCAAGTTTACGTAAACGTTGCACTTTTAAAGTAGTCAAACAAAGCTCTTTGTAAAACATACTAAGCTCCGTTACTACCTTTCAAACTTTTAACGGCAGTAGTTCTTTGAACATAACGGGAAATAAATTTTCCATCATTATGTGACAGTCGTGACTTTTCATTCCGCTCAATCTACCATTTTTAAAGTCAACACATCTACGAAGATTTGATGATATCCCATCAGGAAATATTAACCCTTCCACCCATTTTAACACAACTTTAACTTGATTATTATCTAATTCGTAACATGCTTTGGGTTTTTTACTGTCATTTGCTTTCATATGAAGCTCAGGACGTTTGCATAATTCTTCTATATCACGTCTTGATTTCAAATCATCCTTCGTCTTCCCTTTCACATTCAAAATTGTGTTAAAAACATTATCAAATAAAATTTTCTCATTGTGCATCACATTTATATTATGACGAAACAGAAGATGTTTCCAATACGGCAACTCCCAAAAAATAGTTTATTTGCACCAGTTATGAACAACTGATTTGCCTTCAATTTTTGTTTGCTCTCCAATTTCATATATTTTTGGATAGTCCCTAAAAACTTCATATATATATATATATATATATATATATATATATATATATATATTCGCTTGACCATATCGTCAGTGGTTGTCTAGTTTCTACTCTATTAGCTAAAAAGTTTTTCTTGTCTCCTCTGAAGGGATAATTTATATGGAGAAAACATTGATGACAGTCAAACCATGAAATTTTCTTACCATGAGGTAAAGAAAACGCTCGTGTTTCATCCATGCAATATGGACATGCTAGACGACCGGCAGTACTCCATCCTGAAATCATTGCATAGGCAGGAAAATCAGTTATAGTCCACAACAAAGAAGCAAACATACGAAAAATTTTCTTCTTGGACACATCGTATCTTTCTACTCCTTCGTTCCACAGTATTTTTAACTCCTCAATCAACGGTTGTAAATATACATCGACTCCTTGTGTCGGATCATCAGGGCCAGGAACGACAACAGTAAGAAACATATATTGCGTTTTCATACACATCCATGGAGGTAAATTATATGGTGTGACGATAATGGGCCAGGATAAATATTTTGAACCAAATTGAGAAAATGGAAAAAAAACGTCCGTACATAATCCTAGTCTAACATTTCGACTCTCCGATGCAAAATTTAGATACGTTTTATCGAAATGCTTCCATGCTTCTCCATCGGCCGGATGTGTCAACGTACCCTCTTCCTCCGTTCTCACACTATACCATCCCATATTAGATGTAGTTACAGAAGATGCATATAATCTTTGAAGTCTTAGAGTTATGGGTAAGTAATGCATACGCTTGTACGGAACTTCCTTCCCCTTCTTTTTTCTTGGTTTGTATCTCCCTTGGTTACAAATTTTACAATTTCTAAAGTTTGCATCTTCTTTCCAAAACAACATGCAGCCTTTTAAACAAGTATCTATTTTCTGATAAAGTAAACCAAAAGTCAACATAAGTTTTTTAACTTCATAGTGATTTTCACACATTAGATTATCGGCGGCATATGTCTTTTTACAGCTTGTACAACAGCCGTAAACCCGCTTCAGTGATGTTGTATTTCGACTTCATTGCAATGTATTCTGCGATTACTGACAGCTGAGTGCCGCTTTTACAACCATCCCAAATAGGTTTCTTAGAAGCATCTAGTAAATCATAAAAAGAAATTGCTTCAATATTTGGTTCTTCAACATTTCCATCATCTTCGTCAACTTCAACTATAGGAAACATTGATCGTGCTGCATCTTCGACCATATTTCCTATACGGCTTGTCATAACTATTTCGTTAACGACACTTTCAGAATCTACAGGAGTATTTGCTATAACTTCTCCATGCCAATCCCAAACATAATACTCAGGTACGAAACCGTTTTGGTACAAATAAACTTTCATAATATCTGGTAAAAAATACTTCAAATGTCTACACCTACTACCCGGACAACGAATTTCTGTATCGTTTCCGTTATTGCTTAAAGCGAATTCAACAAATACATTTATACCATTATAAAAATCTTCTTTTATTGAGCCCCTCTGTTAACCCGTCTTTTGTCAAAGCCATAAGTAGGCGGATTCAACCTAACTAACTTCACAACTATCGAGGTTGGAGTATGATGGATTTGGTTTCGAAGGACAAAGTTTACTTGGATATGCCATTTGGTCAAGAAATGGAGGGAATGCACGACACAAGTACTTCGTTCGGTCTACACTCCTCGATACCTTGCACCTCGATACGTCGCTCCTCGATACCTCGTTACCTCGCACCTCGATACCTTGTTACCTCGATACCTCGCACCTCGATACCTCGATACCTCGCATCTCGATACCTCGATACCCCGATACCTCGCACCTCGCACCTCGATACCTCGCACCTCGATACCTCGATACATCGCACCTCGATACCTTGATACCTCGCACCCCGATACCTCGCATCTTGATACCCCGCACCTCGATACCCCGTACCTCGATACCCCGCACCTCGATACCTCGATACCCCGCACCTCGATACCTTGCACCTCGATACCTCGCACCTCGATACCTCGCACCTCGATACCCGCACCTCGCTCGACATCGTACCTCGCTCGGCATTGGTGGCTCGGCATGGGTCGCTCGGCGAAGATGGCTCGGTGGTAAGTCGTTCGGCATAAGACGAATGTGGCTCGGTGGAAATTCTTAATGGGCCTTTACCGTTCAGAAAGCCCAGCAACTCAAATTTCGCCTATAAATACAGCTTGTAGGGGTTCAAAAAGGGGGGTCTTCTTCTTCTCTTCTGCTCCCTGACTTTTTATTTCCTCAGACTATGGCCAGTCTTCCATTTTATAATTGTAATTGATTCGAACATTAATAAAAAGGAAACTTCTAGAGTGGAAGTAGGCCGAAGTTAGCCGAACCACTATAAAACTTGTTGTTCTTTACTGCTTTCATTTTAATTTTAACTGTTCTTCATATTATTACTCTCTACACACAATTTATCTGTTATCAGTGACTGTTAATTGGTACTTTCATTTACATTTGGGTGTTAGTGACCAATTTTGGCTCTAACAATTTGGTGCTTTCACTGAGAAGGCAAGCACTCAGGGATTTTGGAGCTAGAAACTTGGACTCTAGAAAGCAATGGCTAGGCCATCAACAAGAAAGCAAGTGACAGAAAGGAGCAATCAGGAGGGGAGTCAAGAGGCTTCCTCTGGAGCTGGAGCAGGTCAAGCATCCATCTACATCACCAGAGACGAGATGCAAGCAATGTTGAAATGAAAAGAGGAGATGATGCAGGCTCTTCTCATACAATTTGCACAGGCAGCAAATGCAGGAGCTCAGGTCCGTGGAGCTGGATCAGAAGCGCTCAACCAACAAGTAGAGGAAATAGCTCAACGGGGGGCAGCAACCAATCAGCAGACGACTATCAATCCGGATGGATCTAGAGTCGAGGGCATACCACCAGGGAATGCTGAACCAATCCATGTAGGGATACCAGATAAAGCTGTCCAACCCGACACCAATAAGAGTGCAAGAGTAAGAGATGAGGAGTATGTGTCAGTATTCCCTCATCAACTCGGGGGGCAGACCAGAGGCAGAGGACAAGGATTACAGCTTGGTGACAACGACATACTAACGGTGATGGTTAGACAAGCTATGAGAGGTGGATTGGTAAACAAAGACTTGGAGGATGTGAATAGAAGTCCCTTTACTCCTACTATCAGGCGAGCAAGGAACCCACCAGATTTTAAGCTACCATCAGTGGAGATGTATAATGGGAGGATGGATCCTACGGTTCATCTTACAAAGTATATGAGGCATATGGAAGTTCTAGGGGAATCAGAGCACTCATGGCCCGATGCTTCCCATTGTATCTGACAGACATAGCAGCACTATGGTTTAGACAATTGGAGAGTGGTTCCATTGGAACGTTTATTGAGTTGACTGAGAAGTTTATGAGGCAGTTTAGAGTTCACATTTCGAGACCTAATAATGTGATGAGTTTGGCAGCGCTAAAGCAGAGGACCGTGGAATCTTTGAGGAGCTTTCTAACGCGATTCAATGCGGCGGCAGCATCGGTGGATTGACCAGATCCATCCATGGTCTTAATGGCAGCTGTATCTGGCATAGCTAATGGAACAGAGTTCAAAAATTCACTGACAAGAGATCCACCTATGGGTCTAGGGGAGTTTTATCATGAGGCCGAAGGATTTTTACGATTGTAGGATGCAAATGCTGAGAGAGAGGAAGGAGATGATGTTTATGCAGTCAAGGGTGAAAATTCTCCTAAAAAAGATTCAAGAACTGATAAAGGGAAACGGAAGGCCAGGGATAACGACGATGGACCAACGTGACCATGAAAGGAACTAAGATTCACCTCTTATTCAGAGCTGAACGAGACATTGGAATGAATTTACCAAGGCACTAGGGGGCAGATTCCCTATCGGAGGCCAATGAGAAGGGATCCGACCAGCAATGAAAAAAGGTCAGACGAGTATTGTTTATTCCACGAACTGAACGGTCATAGCACGAATGACTGCAGGCACTTGAAGGATGAGGTTGAGTGACATATCCGAAATGGTTTGCTATTACAATATGTGAGAAGGGCAACAACGACGGTGGAACGAGAGCGACCACCACCTACACCAACTGGGAACGGCTCGGGATCGGGGCGTCAGCTTGTCATCAGTTGATTGAAATAATGACGAATAAGTGGCAAACTCCACACCAATGCGATTAAGTCATTTACTCGTGTACAGGACGGCGAATGACCCTCAGGCATGCTCTGATACGACTATAAATCGCATCAATGTAGGTGTTTGCACTTGGACGTCCCTGTTTTGCTTTTATTTTTCATTTCTCATGTTTGGACTTGATTTAGTTTGACATTTCCGTTGAAAGACTTATTTTGAATGAAAATCTGCTGTTTGTGATTCCATGACGGCTAAGCCACTTACACATGTACGAGGTTGCGAATGGTCCTTAGGCATGCTCTGAGATGGCGATAAACCGCCACGACAAACAGTTCAAAAACTCACTCGAACGTGAAATCTGACATTAATAATACTTAGTCCCCCCCCGGGCACACACAACTCGCCTCGAACGGCATCCGACCACGAACGGTCACAATTCACCTCGAACGGCATCCGACCACGAACGGTTACAATTCGCCTCGAACGGCACCAGATCGCGAACGATCACAACTCGCCTCGAACGGAACCCGACCGTGAATGGTCACAACTCGCCTCGAATGGCACCAGATCGCGAACGATCATAACTCGCCTCAAACGGCACCCGACCGCGAACGGTCACAATTCGCCGCGAACGGCACTCGGCCTCGAACGGTCACATACCACCCTGAATGACATACGATCCCGAACGATCATCATTCGTGGTCAGATAAGGCTATTAATTTCTTTACAGGTCATTAACAAGATATGAACATCTAGCTTATTGTGCTACAAAACACACCTTCCATTAGCAAGGCATGTTTTGGGGGGCAAAGTGTTAACCCGCCTTTTGTTAAAGCCATAAGTAGGTGGATTCAACCTAACTAAGTTCGCGACTATCGAGGTTGGAGTATGATGGATTTGGTTTCGAAGGATGAAGTTTACTTGGATATGTCATTTGGTCAAGAAATGGAGGGAATGCACGGCACAAGTACTTCATTCGGTCTACACTCCTCGATACCTCGATACCTTGCACCTCGATACCTCGCACCTCGATATCTTGATACCTCGATACCTCGCACCTCGCTCGGCATCATACCTCGCTCGGCATTGGCGGCTCG
This sequence comes from Allium cepa, assembly GCA_030765085.1. NCBI lineage: Eukaryota > Viridiplantae > Streptophyta > Magnoliopsida > Asparagales > Amaryllidaceae > Allium > Allium cepa. Next base: position 702,906,738 of record CM060938.1, on the reverse strand, counting down.
GCATGGGTCGCTCGACGAAGATGGCTCGGTGGAAAGTCGTTCGGCATAAGACTCGATACCTCGATACTTTGATACCTCGCACCTCGATACCTCGATACCTCGCACCTCGCTCGGCATCATACCTCGCTCGGCATTGGCGGCTCGGCATGGGTTGCTCGGCGAAGATGGCTCAGTGAAAAGTCGTTCGGCATAAGACGAATGTGGCTCGGTGGAAATTCTTAATGGGCCTTTACCGTTCGGAAAGCCCAGCAACTCAAAATTCGCCTATAAATACAGCTTGTAGGGATTCAGAAAAGGGGGTCTTCTTCTTCTCTTCTGCTCTCTGACTTTTTATTTCCTAAGACTAAGGCCAGTCTACCACTTTGTAACTGTAATTGATTCGAACATCAATAAAAAGGAAACTTCTAGAGTGGATGTAGGCCGAAGGCCGAACCACTACAAAACTTGTTGTTCTTTACTGTTTTCATTTTAATTTTAACTGTTCTTCATATTATTACTCTCTGCACACACTTTATCTGTTATCAGCGACTGTTAGTTGGTGCTTTCATTTACATTTGGGTGTTAGTGACCAATTTTGACGCTAACACCCTTGGTCCTTCTTTTTGGTACATCCATCTCCTCAGATCAATAAAATAATCAATCATTTTTCCTATTTGACAAAATGAGAAGTTCAAAATTTAATATTTATTTTCAAGAATACAAATTCGAAAAAGATTATTTTCATGGTAGTATAATATTTGAATTTAAAGAACTACTTCATACATTTAAAAATATTTTCAAATAGGGCACATTTTATTTTTTAACGTATCGATATAAAAAATTGTACAAATTTTTTTTCAATGGTCAGGCATCCTACTTTTCATTACAAACACAGTAAGCATTTACATTTCGTATATTACTTCATCTCAAACGATTTAACAAAATTTCGGCAGCATTCCTCTTTTGTTCTCTGCATTGTACACAATGTATATATGCAGGAAACATAAAAGAAAAGTTAGGCCGAAATTTTATGAATCGTTTGAGACGAAGTAGTATACCAAATGTAAATGCTTACTGTGTTCATAACTTGTCCAATACAGGGACAAATCCAACACACATTGTACCAGATAATATAAATGGTCGTTTTTCAAAAAAAACGACTATCTATACAATGATCATGTACAATACTCGTCGGATGGGGCCAAAAAGTCTCTAAGGAACATTTGTCAATTACATGTGTGCATTTTATGAAAAAATACAATTGTACTAACTGTTCACATTTACAAAAATATACTTTAATTTAACACATTTATTCGACGTATTACATCAACTTAAGGCTCATTCGACATTTTTTTTATTGCTTAAGTCAATACATGCACAATATAATATTTCTAGCTCGTACATTCATTTTATCTTATTCCAACTAACACAATACAATGATAGCAACGCTACACACATATACAATCGTCGAATCAAGGCATACACAATGATTTACATATGCACGAACAAGCACAAATTATACATGTTTTCGCAATTTCACGATAAAAGATGAAATAGGAATACCATGAAATGCTAGAAACTATTATAACGTTATTGGATATAATTTCAATCAACAATTAGCCCTAATTTATCAACTTATGCAAATCTAGAATTAGGGTAAAAACTGATTTTGACAAAAATAAGAGATAATACGTGAGCTAGAGAGCAATAGACGTTGATTACGCAGCCGGAGAGGATCCGAAAGCTCGAAATTGTTGATTTGAAGCTTGGGGAAGAGATTTGGGGATTTTGGGTTTAAAATTTTCGTATGCAGAATGAGGAAGAAGAAGGCTCGGCTGAGCCCTGTAAATCGTGAATTTTCGACGGCTTCCGACGGCTGTCGACGGCCCGTCGAAAGCCCTCGGAAATTGGCCGTCAGAAGCCGTCGCTTGATGCTGTCGGAATAATTGTTTTTTCTAGTAGTGCATATTTGGGCATTTTAACATGTATAAAACAAAAATTCAATTATTTTCAAATTATCATATATTCATCTTCATTTAGGGGTAAAATAGTCATTTTTGTGCGTGTGTCAATTTGAGAATTTTTGCTTGGACATTTTGTTATGATTTTTATAGGAATTTGGATGCATATGGAAGAAGCCTTTATGAAGACACGTGCATGCATTACTGAATACAAATGAATAAAGAGGGAAATAATTCAAGCTCATAATCACGAAGGACCCCACCCACTTACCTAAATCTACAATTAGAAGTTAATGAAAAACTAAGTGGAGGTTAAAGCTTCATGCACATTTAATGATGGATTAATTAGTGCCTAATGGTTATTTGGTGCCCACGCTTCCTAAAGGGCATTTTGGGAAGCACCCTAAAAGTTGAATTAGGGTTTTATGCATGTATAAATAGCCCTCTTATGTACATGTAAATGATCTTCTACTACTTTTCATTTTACTTAGGAAATTAAGCAAGCAAATTGTAAGCTCAGTGTTACATGAAATAAAAATGGCTTTCTAGCCTCTTTCTCTTTTCTTTTCTATATGCTTTTATTTATTTTTATGCTCATTTTTATTCTTATGCTCTCTTTCATTTCATGTTTATAGTTTAGATTTACATTTACACGCTAGTTTAGTTCATTTTCTTCTAGTAGTTAATCTTCTTTTTCTTTGTTTATTCTCTACTTTATTTTCTTTTCAGTGTTGAAATCTCTATGTGTTGAAATGATAACACAAATAATAAGCTAAATCCCTATAATTTAGTGGTAATAGAACTTTCTTTTATCATGTAGATTCAACATAAATTTTCTATGTATGATCTCTTTTGTGCTTCATGAGAAAATAAATGTTTATGTTTGTTTGTGTTTTAAGTTAAATTTGATAGCCTACTTTGTTCATAACAAATAGGCTATGCTTATCTCTTTAATCACAAATTGCATCTTCATCTAAATTTGATCATGGCAATGAAGTGAAGTTTTAATCTAAATTTTATGATATATGTTACTAATTGATAGTAAATAAATCATGCTTAAGCTAGATTTTGGTTTCTTTTTCTATGCCATGTTTCATGAGATTTGAAAAGGTACGACTAGAGTTGTATTATAGCTTGATGGTTTGATTTGCGTTAATTAATAACTCAAATAGGCCATGCTTATGATAAATACATCACTAATCCTACTTAGATTAAAAAGAGATCATCATTTGATTGTATGTTGATCTATGCGGAAAATATAAGAAAGTGAATTTGCCTCTAAATTGAATTTTAATCACATAGTTTTTAATCTCAACATTTTCTTAGCTTCTAAAACAATCTCCACTTTTGATTTAATTTAATTGATTAGAAAATTTTAAAAATCTTAAAAATTACCTGCAGTTTGACCCATACTTGCCACGTACTAAAATTGTACGTCGTGTGCTTGCGGTTAAATTTTAGTTTGAAATTTATCGGCGATTTTCCAATCCGATAGAAAATTCGTCGTTATACAATTTTTAGGCGGAGGTGCCGGGGAATTTATTTTGATTTTAATTTTCTATTCTTCGAATTATGTTCTTTTGATTTTATTGTGTGTTTGTTTTGTATGTTAGTTTGCATTTATATAAAAACTGTGTTGTGTGTTTTTGTGATTTTTGTTTGCATTTGTTTGTGTGCTTGTTGTTGTTCTATTTGCATTTCTATTTATAAAAAAAACATACACGATTTAAAAAAAAAGAATATTTTATTTCCACTTCATTTATAATTTGCATTTCATTTTACAATTTACATTGCAATTACAATTCACAAAAAAAGCATTGCATTGCAATTATTTGCTCTCTCCTCTGGCTCTCTATTCACTACTCTGCTCTACATTTGATTTGCAAATAAATTTCACTGTCTTACCATTTGCTACTGCCAAGACCCCATAACAACATCAAACTTCTTCCAGTTCTTCAAACTTCATAACCACTTCATACATTCACAACCCTGTCAACCACACAAACCATTACATCACCGTTGCCTTCATTTCACTGTGCCTCCATTACCAATACCATTGCCATTGCCGCACATCATCACTGCCATTTCACAACTCTGTGCAACACCACTGTGCACTTCCATTCATACAAAAACTTCCATAACTCCTCCTTCCAACAAGCCACTGACTTAAATCCACTGACCAAAACTTCATCATCATTCGACAACCACCCTTACCTCTGCAACCATACCACACCAGAACAAAAACCTACTGCCTTCAAAATTCATCCTCGACCATCACTCATAGTAGCCACCACTGTCTTCCAGTCACCGCGAAACAGTTCATAAACCACTCCTGCAATCCCTCTAACAAGCTAACCCAAGCAGCACTTCCACTTCTCACTGCCTTATATATCCATACTCCTCTGCCTGTCCAACCATGAGGCAGTCGCCACTGTGCCATTCAACCAAAACTACCTTGCCAATTTTTCCCACTGCACAACAGTCTCCTACACCCACTACCTCCTGCTTTACTGCTGTGCGCTGCCATTTGCACTATCACATCATCAACTGTTCATTTCACAAACAACATCTCCACCACCAAAAAATAACTGCACACAACCACACCACAAACAACTACATACATCCTTACAAACAAGTCTTCCTTCCACATAAAACACTCCAATACATAATTCATACCAAAACCACCCCCACATCCCTTATCGTCACCATACCAACCATTGTCGAACGCACCTACATAACTGACATCAACTACAGACTCGCCTCTCTGTCCATCCCCTTGCAATAGTACCTACCTTAACGATCTTAACCAAAACACCATCACAAGACTGTGCATTCTCTGGTATTACTGCACTGGCAACCAAGCTGCTGCATTTACCCCTCACCGCAAACTTCACTTCACCAGCTCCAAGCTTCACGCTTGTTCCAGACCACAAAAACATAAACAACCCTTGATAACAACATCAGCCCTCAGCTTGATCATCGCAGCAATTCACCTCTACTAGCCCATCAACATTCAATCGTCACAGCCTCATCATACCACTGCTTTGATTCTACCATTACTGCCTGTTTCACTTCATATTGCCAGCCCAAACTTCACCAACAATCGCCACTTCTATCACTACAACTGAACTACAATCCATAAACACGACCCAATAGCCTCAACAAATTCCAGCAACCATCGTCGAACTCCTAGCTTCAATAAATTTCCACGAAACAGCAACCATCGCCGAACTACGAAAACCAAATCACCAAACCTTTAATCGCCTTGCTTGAATCGAATCACGAAACGCCCACAAATACGCCGCAATTCTATTTAGGTTTGGAATTAAACGATAGAGGCAAATTTCGTTTGGAATTTGCGTTTTTATTAATTGAAGAACACTTGCTGTTAAATTGGATGCCTTTTTTTTTATTTCATGAATTTGAATCGAAGAAGTAAATTTTGCGAGTCTCTTGTTTAACTGGGCTGGGTGATAAGTATTGTGGCCTGAGTGAAGTTTTTTTCCTTTTTGCTTTGTTATAATTTGTTTTGTTTAAATTGTTTTTAGTTTTGTTTTGTCTTATTCCTTAAAAATAAATTCTCTTTTTCTACTTTGTTTTAGTTTCTTTTGTTTATTTTGTTTAAAAAAAAGTGTTTTCTTTTGTTTTAGTTTAGTTTTGTTTTATCCTTAAAAAAATTGTTTAGTTTTAGTATGTTTTAGTCGCTTCTTTGATATAAAATAAATTGTATATATATCTTTGTTTTATCGTTCGGGTTGCAAAAGCAGAAAGAGAAGGATTGCGCTGCTAAGCTTGTCCTAAAAAATTTGTTTTGCTTGCTTAAAAATATTGCCGCTTTAAAAAAGAATTGCAAAATAATCTGCACACTTTGGTATTGTACTTTTATCTCTAGTTTTATTTTGAATTTCATTGTTGGTTGTTTGCAATTGCATTTATATAAAAGAAATTTAAAATCCAAAAACAAAAGCAAACTTCATTTTAGTTACATTGTAAATTCACGTTTAATCTTATCTTGTTTTATTTTCTAAGGGCAATATCCTAATTCACGTAAGGTGAGAGATTTCATCACCCTTTCCTTAGCGTACAAATCGTATTTCATCGTAGAGTTTGACTAATAATAAATGTTAGACATTCGACTTAAGGGGGTCGCGAGCTCATTTAGGGCTTAATTGTACCTTCACAATTGTTTTCTTTGAACGATTTTATTTCTTGGTGTTTATGCTATGGTAGTTTAATAACCATTTATAAATATTATGGTGATTTGTACACATTATAGTGGTTGTTCCTCAGAAGGTACTTAAACCTTCGGTTGCATTTCTACGGTGATTCGTGGTGCACCTAAAACTCCCGTCTGTTACCTGGCTGAAAAATATTTTTATTGATTTAAGACAAAGTGTGATCATACAATATCGAATTAGGAGCTACTAAGGACAAAAATTTGTACTTAAGTCCTTTGCATTCATGTAGTTGCATTAGTTCATGTATATTTAAAAAAATCAAAAATTCAGAATCCAAAAAAATATATAAATTTTACTTGAATTAGTTTTTAATCCCAAAATTATCCTTTTCCTTTCCTTTGAAAATTTTCAATCAAAAACAAAAATCCAAAAAAAAATATAAAATCTTTCCAGAAAGAAAAAAAATTAAAATTAAAAATAAAAAAAATCAAATTCCCATTTTGTAGGAACAAAAAAAAATCCTTTTGATAAATATTTGAAAATATGAAAATTTTAAAAAAAATTACAAAAACATATAAAAATTCTAAAAGCCAGAAAAATCAATCAAATTCCCATTTTGTAGGAACAAAAAAAAAATCCTTTTGATAAATATTTGAAAATATGAAAATTTTAAAAAAAATTACAAAAACATATAAAAATTCTAAAAGCCAGAAAAATCAAACTTTTCTTTTGAAAAATAAATTTCACTTATTAAATAGTTTCCTTTCCTTGAAAAAAAATCAAAAACAAAAACAATTTTTCACTTCATTTTCCAAATATTGTTTCATTCTCTAAACTCGTTTCTAACTTCTTTCTCTTCTCGATTTTCACGTGAGTACTTGGACTCGTGACACAACAACAAATCGTTAGACTCGCGACTCAACAACTAATCGTTCAACTCGAACAGACGATCCTTCCGAAATAGCGAATGAGAACGCCACGTGAATTCTTATGGAAAGAATCTTTCTCGATAGAGTTTCTATTCCTTTTTGCATCATGGTACCCGCCCCTACGGGTAACCATTTCGAAATTCATTCGAACCATATGGCCATGCTTCCAAAATTTAGCAATTTTGAGCGCGATGATCCCTACATTTTCTTGACTAAATTCGAATAAGTTTGCACAACCATAAAACTCCAACAACTTTCCGACGACGAAATCAAACTTCGATTAATCCCATTTGCTCTTACGAATTATGCTGAAAAATTGTTGTACAGCTTACCGTCGAACTCGATTAAAACTTGGGAAGAATTCGTAAAACTTTCTTAAAAAAGTTCTACCACTTAGAAAAAACAAGTAGAATCCAAAGCGAAATTCAATTCAAGGGAGAACTATTCAAAAAATATTTTGAAATATTCAAAGAGCTTTTGAAAAAATGTCGACACCATAAGTTCAAAAAATGGACGATTTGCCAAATCTTATACGATGGACTTGAAAATAACTCATGGATCATGCTCGAATCAATGTGCCAAGGCAACTTTCTTTCCTAACATCACGACGATGCTTGACAATTACTTGAAAACCTCGTTGAAAAGTCATCCCAATAGAAGGGTTCAAACGAAAAATCAATTTACTCATGATCGAGTGCACACTCGATAGGATCTTCTTTTTCTTTGGAAGCTAAGATCGATGCAATGATTAAAAAATTTGATAACGTTTTCTCATCGAATCAAATGAACCAAGCTTCCCAACCGATGTGTTATAAACGCAACGATCCTAATCATATGGCCGATCAGTGTCCCAATTCTATCGAACAAATCAATGCTTTCAATAAAGCCAAAAATGAATCGTTTCCCCTTACGTACAATCCTGGTTGGAGAAATCATCCGAATTTTTCTTGAAACCAAAACAATCCCAACACGAATACGGTTCTTCCCAATTTTCATGCATTGCCAAACAATGCTTCAAATCCACCCTTTCAACCCAATCATTTTCAACCAAACTTTGTGATATCGTCTCATAATCAATCGCAATAATCAAATTTTAAACTAAATTCTGCTAATTCTCCCCAAGATGATGAACGTTTAAGTTCACTTGAGAAAACTCTTGAAACGTTGGCTAAAGCAACTACTCAAAGCCTTCAATCAAACAACAATTTACAAAATTTATTGACCTCATATATGCAAAACACAATTCAATCAATTGCAAAACTTGAAATGCAAATTAGTCAATTAGCCACGTCTGTAAGTGAACGCGAACGAGGAACGTTCCCAAGCCAGCCTATTTCAAATCCCATAAATCAAAACGCAAATTCAAATCAAGCCCATGTTGTTTAAGGTAGTGATGTCAACCAATTGAATGTTATCACAAATCTACGTTTCGGTAAACAAATCGATAATCAAGTTGTTAATCCAAATGATTTATCGAAAACCTCTCTCGACACTTCAAAAACAACAAACGAATCAGAACAAAATGTGGAGTCGTTGAATCAAATGCCAATCAAATTTCTTCTTCTTCTACTTGAGTAGACCTGCCTATCGAGTATCGTGTTCCATTTCCACATCATCTCCGACCCAAGAAACACTCGGACCAAATCGAAAAGATGTTGGAAAATTTTAAACAAGTGAAAGTAAACATCCCGCTTCTTGACATCGTTTAACAAGTCCCCACTTACATGAAATTTATTAAGGTCTTGTGCACCCAAAAGCGGCACACTCGTGCCCAAAAAAGTCTTCTTACCCGCCAGTTTGAGCAAAGTCTTGTCCCAATCGATGCCCGTCAAATACAAAGATCCTGGTTGTCTTACTATTTCGTGTACAATGGGAGACAAGACGATTAACAAATGTTTGATAGACTTAGGTGCAAGTATTAATTTAATTCCATACTCCATGTATGAAAAATTAGGCTTAGGTGAGCTCAAACCCGCAAAAGTTACACTTCAATTCGCTGATCGTTCATTAAGAAGCCCGTGGGAGAAATCGAGGACGTGCTCATTCGAGTAGGCAATTCATATTCCCCGTTGATTTTATCGTTCTCAAAACACAACCCGTGACAAATCCCGCAAGTCAAATTCCATTGATTTTAGGCCAACCATTATTAACCACCTCAAATGCCTTAATCAGTTATTGCAACGGTTCGATGAAAATCTCTTTTGGAAACAAGACTTTGGATCTGAACATTTTCAATCTTGAAAGCCAACCGAATGAACCTCGCGACCAAACGTTGGAAGTTAGTGCCATTCATGAAAACTTCAAAAATGAGAAGATTGACCTTAACGATGAACACGAGGCCGAGTATGAAAATTATTTCACAAAATTCCCAATGAAATTGAATACACTCTTCCTTTTGAATCGCTTTCAGTTGAGTTCGAATCTCAACCAATTTTTTAATCGAGAAACTCCAAAAGTTGGACCTCAAGCCACTTCCTAATCACCTTAAGTATGCATACTTAGGTGACAACGAAACGTTGCTCATGATAATTTTCGCAACTCTCTCTCTCAATCAAGAAACTTCTTTACTTTCAATCATGTCAAAAAACGAGGAAGCAATTGGATGGTCGATCTCCGACATAAAGGGAATTAGTCCCGCTCTTGTTCAACATCGCATTCATTTGATCGACGATGCAAAGCCTGTTCATGACATGCAACGAAGGCTAAACCCAAAAATGAAAGATGCAGTGCATGATGAAATTCTTAAACTTCTTAACAACAGAATCATTTACCCATTCTCTGATAGTTCATGGGTTAGCCCAGTTCACGTAGTACTGAAAAAGTCTAGGCTAACTGTTGCCAAGAATGATTCAAACGAACTTATTCCAACACGTACTCGAATGGGTTGGCGTGTTTGCATTGACTATCGAAAACTAAATGCCGCAACACGTAAAGATCACTTCCCTCTTCCTTTCATTGACCAAATGCTCGAACGTTTACCAGCCATGAATTCTACTGCTTCCTTGATGGTTATTCCGACTATAATCAAATTCCAATTGCTCTCGAAGATCAAGAGAAAATGACTTTCACTTGTCCATTCGGTACCTTTGCTTATCGACGTATGCCATTCAGACTTTGTAATGCTCCTGCTACTTTCCAGCGATGCATGGTTGGCATTTTTCCAACATGATTGAATGCTTTCTAGAAGTTTTTATGGATGACTTCTCTATCTTTGGTGATTCTTTTTCCCAATGTTTACATCATCTCGAGTTGGTTTTAAATCGATGTAAAGAAAAACATTTGATTTTAAATTGGAAAAAATGCCAATTTATGGTCAAACAAGGCATAGTCCTTGGACATATCATCTCAAATAAAGGCATTGAGGTAGATAAAGCGAAAGTTGATGTAACTGCAAACCTACCCATTCCCAAATATGTTAAGGACATTCGATCATTTCTAGGACACACTGGCTTTTACCGATGCTTTGTGAAAGACTTTAGCAAAATCACTCGTCCTTTGACAACTCTTCTTGAAAAAGACGTTTTTTTCGATTTCAACGCTGATTGTATCTCTTCTTTCGAACGTCTCAAAAAAGAACTCATTTCGGCTTCAATCATTTGCGCACCCAATTGGGATCTCCCATTTGAAATTAAGTGTGATGTTTCGAACTTTGCAGTTGGTGCTTTCTTAGGGCAACGCATCAACAAGATCCTTCACGTTATTTAATACACTAGCATGACTCTGAACGAGGCTCAACTTAACTACACAACCACTGAAAAAGAGCTTCTAGCTGTATTTTTTGTTCTCAAAAAATTCCAATAATATTTGTTTGGATCACACATTACTGTGTGCTCGGACCATTCTGCACTTCGATATCTCTTAGCTAAATGGATGCTAAATCTCGCTTAATTCGTTGGATCCTTTTATTACAAGAGTTTGATATTACAACCAAGGACAAAAAAAAGATCCAATAATGTCATAGCCGATCACTTATCTCATCTTTCGAACGCACCATCTTCTTTTCCAATCAATGAAAATTTCCCCGATGAACGACTTATTTCAATTTCTATCGATCCATGGTACACTGATATAGTGAACTACTTAGTTACTAAAGAAACTCTGTCATCTTGGTCCAAACAGGACAAATACAAATTCATGTCCCAAGTCAAATATTTCTTTGGGACGATCCACACTTGTTCAAATATTGCCTCAACCAAATCATCTGACGTTGCATTACGGATAATAAGATCAAGAGTGTTCTTTCATTTTGCCACGATCAAGCGTGCGGTAGACATTTCGATCCTAAAAAAATTGCAAAAAATGTGCTTCAGTGTGGTTCCCATTGGCCTTCTCTTTTCAAAGACTCGGTTGGATTTTGTAAAACTTGCGATCGATGCCAAATGATTGGACGAATTTCTTGATGAAATATGATGTCTTTAAACCCCATTCTTACGATTGGAATCTTTGATATTTTGGGTATCGACTTTATGGGACCTTTTCCCAATTCTTTTGGAAACTTGTATATCCTTCTCGCTGTCGATTACGTCTCAAAATGGGTCGAAGCCATTCCTTGCAAAACCAACGACCAAAAAATTGTTGTGAAATTTCTTAAACAAAACATCTTTTCGAAGTTCGGCATACCTTGCACAATAATCAGTGATAACAGAACCCATTTTTGCAATAGATCTTTTGAAACATTAATGAAGAAATACTCGATAACCCATAAGTTATCCACACCATATCATCCTCAAACTTTTGGGCAAATTGAAGTTTCAAATCGTCAAATAAAACAAATCTTGAAGAAAAATGTCAATAAAAATCAAAAGGATTGGTCTCAGAAATTGACCGATGCGCTTTGAGCTTATCGTACTACTTTTAAAGCTAACCTTGGGATGTCCCCATTTTGTTTAGTTTACGGTAAAGCTTTCCATTTACCCATTGAAATCGAACACAAAGCATTATGGGTAATAAAGAATTTAAACTTTGATCTTGAGAAAGCTGGCGAAAATCGAAAACTACAACTCAACGAACTAGAAAAACTTAGGAACGACGCGTATGAAAATGAGAAATTTTACAAAGAAAGAACAAAAGATTTTCATGACAAGTCAATCCGAAGAAAAACGTTTTCGCCTAACCAAAAAGTTATTTTATATGATTCTAGACTTCATTTATTCCCTGGGAGACTTAAATCGAGATGGACCGGACCATTTGTGGTACGAACTGTTTTTTCACATGGTGCCGTAAAAATAGAAAAACCCAGGGATGGATCGATTTTCAAAGTTAACGGTCATCGTTTGAAACCTTTCTTGGAATTGCCAAGTAAACAAGAGGAGGAGCTCATGATTCTTCAAAAGCCAAGCTATGTCTAGTAAGAATATTAACCCTCTTTTGTAATGTACATATTTTTTTCCGTTACACTCATTATATCATGTATTTACTATGGGGACACAGTAAAAAACTAAGTGTAGGGGGGAGTCTCATTTTTATTTTTTTTAAGTTTCATGGGATTTTTGAATTTTCATTTCCTTTTATCTATAAAAAAAATCTCAAAACTTCTAAATCTCAAAAAAAAATTCTCTTTAGCATATTGATTTATTTTTGAAGAAACATTATATGATAAGTATAAGTTTTGGTTAATAAATTGAAATTTTTGAAAATTTATTTGTCTTAACAAAAATAAAAATGAAGTTTGATTATAAACAATGGTTTAACTAGTACGTAGGAAGATTCATATGTGCTAGTTATGAAATATATTCTACATGAAAATCTTTGCTTAAAAAAGTGGTAAATTTAAAGTAAAGGATATAACATTTTTATCTTCTAAGTTAAATGGTGCTAAGATGATTTTGCAGAACTCTCTCTTTTGAAAATAATAATAATATAAAAAAACTCAAAAATATATATAAGAATTTTTTTTGTATATATGTATATATTTTTAACACCTAGAGTCATGTGTTTACACTCATGTGTTCTCTCGCCATGCTCTGTACCATTCTCACATAATCTCGAAAGGTAGTGCACGATCGGTATATTTGGTCACAGTTTATCTGAATTAGGTGTGTATATAAATTTTTTTAATAACACCTACAGTCGATAAGTGTTCACACTTGTGTGTTCACTCGCCACGCACTATATTCCCCTCACATCAGTCCGCAAGGCAATGCATGGGTAATATATCTGGTCTTGGTTTATCTGAGTTAGGCATATGTAAATATTATTGATACCAATAAATTTTCAAATAAGTGAGAGTAAGCAATTGAATTCCAAGCACCATTTTGACTTGTTTGATTTGACTTGTTATTGGAAAGAAATGAAATACTACTTTGATAAACTTTGATAATCAACCAAGGATCTATTTAATAGTTACACTGTATTATCGACCGAAACAACGAGTTAAATATAGCCCATTTGTTTCGATAACTTCGTTTATTGGAAATTTTGACGAGTAAATGACTTAAATTTTCAAGATAATGACCAAAATCTATATTTAACTTATTTTTGTTGATTTAAAAGTAAGCCCTTCATTTGTATATATTTTCAAAAATGTGCATTCATCTCTTTTGTAAATATATCTTGCATTTTGTAAATATTTTCATCTTGCATTTGGATTTTGTAGGAAGTATCCGCTGAAAACCCCTACGAGACAACAATCATCCTACTGGGGACACCTAGAGGTTTAACAGCTTGTTGCATATGCTCAATGCAATCATGCACTCTACGAAAACAGATTTATCATAGTTTTTCTTTATCGAGGACGAATAAAAAGATTAGTGTGGGGGCATTTGATGTACACCTAAATGTGCATTTATTTACATCCATCTTTCATCTATTTTATTTAAATAAATGTCATATTTTGGCATTTTAACATGTTTAAAACCAAAATTCAATTATTTTCAAATCATCATATATTCATCGTCATTCAGGAGCAAACTGGTCATTTTTGTGCATGTGTCAATTTGAGAATTTTTTACTTGGACATTTTGTTATGATTTTTATAGGAATTTGAATGCATATGGAAGAGGCTTTTATGAAGATACATACATGCACAAATGAATACAAAATAATGAAGCGGGAAATAATTCAAGCTCATGACCATGGAGGACCCCACCCACTTACCTAAATCTACAATTAGAAGCTAATGGATAACTATGTGGAGGTTAAAGCTTCATGCATATTTAATGATGGATTAATTAGTAGCTAATGGTTATTTTGTGACCACACTTCCTAAAGGGCATTTTGGAAAGCGACCTAAAAATTGAATTAAGGTATTATGCATGTACAAATAGCCTTCTTATGTACATGTAAAGGATCTTCACTACTTTTCATTTTACATAGAAAATTAAGCAAGAAAATTGTAAGCTCAATGTTACATGAAATAAAAATGGCTTCCTAGCCTCTTTCCCTTTTCTTTTCTATATGCTTTTATTTACTTTTATGCTCATTTTCATTCTTAGGCTCTCTTTCATTCATGTTCATAGTTTAGATTTACATTTATGCACTAGTTTAGTTCATTTCCTTCTAGTAGTTAATCTTCTTTTTCTTTGTTTGTTCTCTACTTTATTTTATTTTCAACGTTGAAATCTCTATGTGTTGAAATGATAACACAAATGAGAAGCTAAATCTCTACAATTTAGGGGTAATGAAGCTTTCTTTTATCGTGTAGATTCAACATCAATTTTCTATGTGCGATCTCTTTTGTGCTTCATAAGAAAATAGATGTTTATGTTTTTTTTTGTGTTTTATGTTAAATTTGATAGGCTATTTTTTTCATAACAAATAGGCTATGCTTACCTCATTAATTACAATTTGCCTCTTCATCTAAATATGATCATGACAATGAAGTAAAGTTTTAATCAAAATTTGATGATCTATGTTACTAATTGATAGTAAATAGATCATGTTTAAACTAGATTTTGGTTTCATTTTCTATGCCATATTTCATGTGATTTGAAAACGTATGAATAGAGTTGTATTATAGTTTGATGGTTTTATTTGTGTTAATTAATAACTCAAATAGGCCATGCTTAAGATAAATACATCACTAATCCTACTTGGATTAAAAAGAGATCATCATTTGAATTTATGTTGATTTATGTGAAAAATATAAGAAAGTGGATATGCCTCTAAATTGAATTTTAATCACATAATTTTTAATATCAACATTTGCTTAGCTTTCAAAACAATCTCCACTTTTGGTTTAATTTGATTGATTAGAAAATTTTAAAAATCTTAAAAATTCCCTACGGATCGACCCGTATTAGCCATGTACTAAAATTATACACCGTGTGCTTGCGTTAAATTTTGATTTGAAATTTATCGGTGATTTTCTAATCCGATAGAAAATTCGTCGTCAAACAGGTAATGGTCAAAATTCCAATATCATCCACAATCAGCTTTATAGTCTAACCACAAAGTCATTGTTTCAATAATAACAATTATTATTAACCAAAATGCTCTAGGAAGATCCTTTGACTTTGAGTTGTCTTGAGGTAACCATGATACTAACCCCATATAACAGAGGAGGCGAATCCACTCTTAAATAGTGCTTCACTTCCAATACTTCCACCTGGTCCAACTGTAGTCACTAGATGGAATGCCATGCCACGATTTGACTATAATCAAAGCACAACTTTCATATTAAATGTCCATAGTGTTATCAAGTCGAGAGACTGTGTAGATTAGTCACAATGATTTTTGTTTGACCTTAGTTATATTAACCAGCAAAAAACTATCGAGTGAGTCATTTCGTAGTTATCCAACAATTATCAGTACGTAATCCCTTGTATCCCCAGCAGTCATGAGCAATACAATGCCCAACATTAGGAGAGCATTATATACTCTAGTCTCAAAAGATACATCGATGTCCGATCTCGATGCATCTTGACTAGGAACATTTAAAATGGTATTTTTTTTATTGTGATAAATTACTCATGGCTACAACACTTCGTAACTATTATCACAAAATATGCCATTTATGGATTTTCAATTAGTTATATTTCTATTTAAATTAATAAATTAATATAACCATATTATATCAATTATAAAATAGAAAGAAACACCTTTATTATGAACAAGATCGTTAAACGAGTTAGATATATGTAACAAATTGCGTAATTACCCCTAGGGCATACCCCTAACTCTATCTAAGCCTTTACTTTCGAAACCATTAGAATATATCTTTCGAAAGCATTCAAAACTTCTTTTCAACACACGTAAACATATGCCTTTAGAAACACCTCAAAAATCTCTTTCGAAAGCATCAAAACCCTCCTTTCGTAAAAATCAAAACATTCCTTCTGACCATATTTAAGCATATCCTTTCAGCTTATAGAAGCATAGCTTCGAAACCATTTGAAAGTACCTCTTTTGAAAGCATTAGATCTAATCTTAAATATAAATTTTTGGGTCAAAGTGAACATAAGTTAAAGTATCCCTTTCGAAATCAATATCCTTTAAGTAAAGAGTTTGTGGAAAACAGATGGTTTCGAAACCATCCTCTCAAAAGCTTTAATCTCTTAGTAAAATAGTTGAAAGGATAGCTTCGAAACACGTTTCGAAGCCATTGCCTACGAAACCTATAGTTTAATGGCTACTAGAGCCCTTTCGAAATTATTGGGAAGCAGTTTATATTTATAAAACAAAAGCTTGCCTTTCGAACTCATTAAAAACTTTCAACCTATTCGAAAGGTATGAAGATAGCAGCAGGGTTTTGAAAAGACAGTGCGGATCGTGCTATATGGAATTATATTATACTAATGCGGAAATAAACTAAGTTACTACAGCAAAGTGAATAAGTAAAATAAAACAAGCACACCAAGAATTTTTATACTGGTTCGAACTTCCCGTTCTACGTCCAGTCACAAAGTCCTTCTGGAATTTCAACTACAACAACCCTCACTTAACCCGGAGGAATAGGTTTATACTACCTGAGCAACCGAATGGGACTTCACATGCCTAAACAACCGAATAGGACTTCAACTGCCTTAGTAACCGAACAGGACTTCTTTACAAATAACAAAAGTATCTGACTATAGTGTTTTCTTAAATAACACTGATAAGTCAATTAAGTACAATCTTCCTATAATCGTCTCCTTTATGATATATATTGTGATGTGCTTTGAGAATTGTGGAAGATAAAGTGATTAATGATCAAAATATGTGATAAATTTGAGTGCAATTTGAAAGCTTGAGAATATATGAGAATTCCAGAATGCAAAAAGTAAATTCGGTGAATTGTTTGTTGAATTCTATAATCTATTTATAGCATATAAAGAGTTGCATCTATAAATGAAAAGTTATATTGAAAAGAATAGATGCAACTATTGATTTTAAAAATGTTTCTCTTGGTGAAGAGAAGTGTCTTTTCAAGAAAATAGCAGTTGGAAATATTCAGACGTCTGAATTAAAATTTTCATACTTCTGAATTAGATTGAAACGCAAACAGCAAGCTTTCAGGCAAATTTTGACTATATTCAGACGTCTGAAAATTATCATTCAGACCTCTGAATATTGTGAAACAATATTCAGGTTTCAGCATTCAAACGTGTGAATGAATGGTTTCATATGTTTGAGTGTAGACTTTTGTGCATGTATGTGCATGTGTTTGCATATATATATATATATATATATATATATATATATATCATTTCAGGAGAGATTTTAACAAATTTCTAGGTAAAGTACAGACTCTAGACACACAATACGTAGCTTTAAACATCTGTAAGGGAATCTGCAATAAATCTCCTGCAAAGGTGGTTAGTATACACATGATATTTTATATAGGTTGTCATAATCAAAATCAAGATTCCAACGTTCTCCTCCTTTTTGATGATGACAACAATATAATCAATAATAAATATTTGAAGTATTGTTGCTCCCCCTGTCAATATGCACAATTTTATATTTCTCCCCCTTTGTCATCGACAAAAAGAAAGAGCATAGATAACAGTAGATAGTTCATTTCATTAAAGCAATTAGAGTAGTTAATACATGAAGAGATAATAACTCAATAATTCTCATACAACTAGTCAAGAAAAGTTAAAACATACGCAAATCAAATATAAGATTAAAAAAAATAGAAAAAAAAAATTAAAATTGGCTTGAAAGAGATGGATTATTGTGATTAGAACTCAAGCTTGAGGAAGACCACTGAAATGGGGAAGGGTTGTAAGCTTGAGTAGATGAAGAACCGAAACAAGAAATTCGATCCCATATCTTGTTAAGAAAGCCTTTGATAGACTTGAGTTTCTTATCCGTCTTCTTCTCAAGTGCCTTTATGTCCCGATGAATTTTTGATTGATTTCGGGAGAGAGTGATGATGGCCTGCCTTGAAGAAGTTTCCGGGCCAATTTCTTGAATTGTGTCATCATCCTCCTCTTCTTCTTCATGTTGAGTATGAGAAGAAGAAGCAATACTAGTGTCGCGAGGTTAAGGAATACCTTGTTGAACATTTTGCGACCATTGATGGAAGGAAATAATTTGTTAAGGAGGAGGCCGCTATTGAAGACCCATCAATCCTAAATTTTTAGCGCCTAACTCGCTAATAGTTGTAAAATCGGAGTCGAGCATTGTTACTCCGACATTTAGGAGGATGCGCATAATATAAGCACCATGATGAATGGTTCTATATTTTCTCTGGATTGTGATGTCTTGAAATTCATCCAAAATAATTTTTCCCCAATTCACTTGTTGATTAGAGTAGATAGAATACAGGGCTTGGAAGTTTTCTTTACACACTTTTTCATAACTCCCCGTCCTTGGTTGTAAAGAGCGAATAAGTGCATGGTGAGTGAGCCTAGTTTGTGGCCTTAAGAAGGTAGATTTTAAATTGCCCAAATTTAAAAGTTGATGGGATAAAAAACTGATGTGAAACTTCGTCTCGATGATCCATATCAACTTCAAATTCATTAATATCAATTCCTTGATAAGGCCAATTTAAAATATGACCTAGTCTAGTCTTTGTAAAGGTAAGAAGATTCTTACGCCACAAACTATCGATCAAACACAATCTTGTTGGTTTTGGGGATTATGATGATCCAAATTTAAGTTTGCAAGAAAAAGTTTAATCATAAGATGATTAATCTTAACATTGTTAGGAGTATGCCCAATAAAGCTATCAAAGTGGAATTGTTCCACTAACTCTCTAACACAACATGCTGTGAAATCCGGGAATTTCATGAATGCTCCTTTGAAGATGTTGGAATTCTTCATAGAATTAAACCGAGAAACAACAACATAATTCCATAGCCATTGCCAGATTTGGTCTTCAAATGGTTCGGAAGTTGATTCTCTAGTTCCTTTTGATCTTGGTGCCATTGTAGAGTTAGAGGAAAGGTAAAAGCTTTGAGAGAGATTAAAATGGGGGTTATGGTTCTCAAATAATTAGGAAAGAAGTGAAAAATGCAATATATAGTGGGTGAGAAGGCAGGGGCATAATTGGAAAGAACATAAAGAAGAAAGGTTAAAAAATAGGCTCAGAAAAATTCAGCCGTCTAAATCATTTGATTCAGACGTCTGAATTGGGTTGAGATACAACCCGCAAGGAAATAGTTCAAAATTGGCCTTATTCAGACGTCTGAATCTAGGGAAAAATTGTTCTACTATGAATATTCAAACGTCTGTTTTATTCAAAACAGCCCTCTGAATTTTGCTCAGAGGCATATATTAGCTTTTTGAGAATAGAAAGCAATATATATTATCAAATAATTTTAGATAATACAAGTTTAGAAAAAAAAAACAGAATGAAATGACAAATTAACGATAGTATATAAATAACAAGAAATAATTAAAGAGATTTTGAAGAAGAAGATGGAGTATGATATGGCTCTTCTTCAATTTTAGTGTTCTCTAAAAATGGTCGAAGTGGAGACTATTTTTTGCCACGTTCTCGAGAATTTGGTGATGTCAGTGGACGTTATGGTGATGGTTCCCAAGGATTGCGACGATTTGAAGAATGAACTGTAGATGGTTGATGAACTGTGTCTTTTGATGAAGAACCACAGAAATTTAACGGGACTTGTTCCAAAAGCTAAGCCGTTCGGCATTAACTTTTTGTTCATAGCATAATTCACGTTTTAATTCTAATGTTTCTTTCTGATAGTGATGAATATCATCTATTTTCTCTTTTGTGGATGGTGATCCAAAAAGGAGAGACCGTCTTGTTCTTTTAGTTTGTGGAGTATATCCAGTATGAGTTGAGGGTGGAACAATCAGAACCGGTTCATAGATTGGTGTAGGAGTTGGTAGAGTTTCCGATCCCGAGGAAGGAGAAGTATAAGAAATCTTAGACGATTCGGAGTTGTATTGAGATGACATGTTGAAACAGACATTTGAAATTTAAAAAAAATTTGAATGAATTGTGGTGCAAAGAAAAATTTGCTGAGATTATATAGTTAGAAGCTAGATAAAAATAGAGAAATATTGTATGGTTAGGACAATAATGGCTATAGGAAAAAGAGGAGAGAATGAAAGGTAAATAAGAATTTAACAACAAACTTATGTTTCAGAAAAAGATAAAGAGTGAAGTGGTAGAGCAAAAGACTGCCAAGTATGAGATCTTGAGTTCGAGTGCTGGAAAACACCCCAATTTTTTTTTAAAAAATTTATGAATATAAAAACCATATATTTAAAAAATATGTGAACATATAAATCTCTAAAAGAGATAATTCCAAATTCTTGTCTTGAATGGATGAAAGTATTTTCATTTAATGGTTTTGTATAGATATCTGCCAATTGTTTGTCAGAGCACACAAATTCTAGATTTATTAAATCTTTTTCAATATTATCACGAAGAAAATGATGACGAATGTCAATATGTTTTGTTCATGAGTGATTAACAAGATTTATAGATAAATTTATAGCACTACAATTATCACAGTAAATAGTTGATTTAGATAAACTAAAACCAAAGTTTTGTAGTGTTTGTTGCATATAGATAACTTGGGCACATGCCAAAACTGCAGAAATATACTCTACTTCACATGTTGATAATGAAACGCAGTTTTGTTTCTTACTAAACTAGGATACAGGAGACCGTCCAATGAAGTGACACGTCCCACTTGTACTTTCTCTATCTGTCCGGCGTCCTCCAAAATCAGTGTCACTATAGGATACTAATTCAAAAGGACATTCCTTTAGATATAGTAGTCCAAAGTCCTTGGTTTTATTAAGATACCGTAGTATGCATTTCACTGCTCGCAAATGTGATTCTTTGGGATCTGCTTGAAATCGTGCACATAAACAAACATTCATCATTATGTCAGGTCTACTAGCTGTTAAATATATTAATGATCCAATCATACTTCGATATAATTTTTGTTCAATACTTTTGCCACTTTCACCTTTATCAAGATGTATAGTTGTACTCATAGGAGTTGGTTTAGTAAAAGTATTTTTCATACCACAACGTTTAATTAGATTGTTACAATATATTTCTTGATTTATAAAAATACCATTTTCTAATTGTTTTATTTGTAAGCCAAGAAAATAATTTAATTCACCCATATGTGACATTTTAAATTCTTTGGTCATTATTTTAGAAAATTCTTGACATAGTTTTTCATTTATAGATCCAAAAATAATATCATCAACATATTTTTGAACAATTAAAATATCTTGTTTGTTTCTCTTAATAAACAGAGTCTGATCAACCTTCCCAATTTTAAAACCAGAATCGATTAAATATCTTTTAAGATGATCGTACCAAGCACGGGGTGCTTGTTTCAGACTGTATAAGGCCTTTTTAAGTTTATAGACATGGCCAGGAAATTGTTCATGTACGAATAAAGGAGGTTGTTCAACATAAACTTTTTCTTTTATAAAACTATTTAAAAAGGCACTTTTAACATCCATTTGATATAATTTAAAGTTATGAAAACATGCATAGGCTAGTTAGATTCGTATTGCTTCTAGTCTAGCGACTGGAGCAAACATTTCTTCATAGTCAATCCCTTCTTCTTGATTATATCCTTGTGCAACTAATCTAGCTTTATTTCTAGTCATATTTCCTTGTTCATCTGCTTTATTTTTGAAGACCCACTTTGTACTAATAATTGATTGATCGCTAGGCCTTGGAACTAAATCCCAAACGTCATTTCTTTCGAATTGGTTTAGCTCTTCTTACATATCGATTAACCAATTTTCATCGGTGGATGCTTCTTTAATATTTTTAGGTTCAATATCAGAAAGGAAAGCTACATGACCCATTTGATTTAATTGACTTATTATTCTAACTGATGAATTAAGTTCTCCAACAACATTAACAGAAGGATGTTCCCTTAATAATCTAGGTGCAGATCTTAATTTGTTGTAACTGTTTTCATTATTTTCAAAATTTGAAATTTCTGTATTTGTGATATTATCAGAGAATTCTTCATTATCTCTTATACTTGGTATTTGATTAAAATTTTCATCGAAGGATACATAAAATGTTTCTTCGATGATATTGGTTCTTTTATTATAAACTCGATAAGCTTTGCTTCGATTTGAATATCCTACAAAGATTCCTTCATCGGATTTTGAACCGAGTTTACCAAGCCGATCTTTTGTGTTTAAAGTAAAACATTTTGAACCGAAAACTTTAAAATAACAAATATTTGATTTTCGACCATTAAAAAGTTCATAAGGAGTATTCTTAGTTAGTAGTCGAATAGAAACACGATTCAAAACATAACAAGCTGTTACAACTGCTTCGGCCCAGAAATGTTTTGGTAACGTACTTCCATTTAACAAGGTTCTTGCATATTCTTGTAAGGTTCTATTTTTATACAACTCCATTTTGTTGTGGAGTTCTAGGAAACAAAAAATTATGGAATATTCCCTTCTTCTTACAAAAATGTTCAAAGGCTTCGTTTTCGAATTCACCTCCATGATCACTCCTTATATTTTTTATTTTTAATCCTTTAAAATTTTGAATTCTTTTGACAAAAGTTTTGAAATTATCAAAAGTATCACTTTTATTTTTCATAAAATAGTCCAATTATATGTAGAAAAATCATCAACAATTACAAACACATATCTACTGTGATTAATGGATTGTACTTGTGTTGGTCCAAATAAATCCATATGTAGTAATTCAAGTGGTTGTAAAGTTAAATAACCTTTTTAGATTTAAAAGATGACTTAGTTAATTTTCCTAACTAACATGCATCACAAATATGATCAATTTAAAATTCATTTTTGGTAGACCTTCTACTAAATCATTTTTAGAAAGCTTGTTTATAGATTTGAAGTTAATGTGACAAAATCGTTTGTGCCATAATCAAAGATCATTTTCTTTGGCTATTAAACACATATCTGAATTATGATTTATTTTCATATTCAAAACGTAGATATTTTTGTCTTTATTTCCTTCAAAGACAAGATTTTGATTTTGATCAAAAATACTACATTTGTTTTCAGAAAAAGTGATTTTGAATCCTTTGTCACACAATTGGCTGATACTAAGTAAATTATGTTTTAAATTTTTGACTAGTAAAACATTTGAAATAAGAGGTAAATTTGAAATATCGTTGTTACTCACATCGCCTTTGTCGATGATATAGCCTTTGGAGTTGTCTCCAAATGTGACGGAGCCTCCATCTGAGTAATTAATGTTTGATAGCATTTCTTTGTCTCCTGTCATATGTTTTGAGCAACACTGTCGAATATCCATTTTCCTCTTTTCTTGAGGGGACCGACAAAGAATATGAGATAACATTGGTACCCCCCTTTTAAATAAGGTCCTAAGAGTTAATTCTTAGGAAACCAAACCCAAGAGGGTTCAGTATCCCATTTGAAAATGCAATCTTTATTTTTATGAACAGTTTCTAGAAAGGTGTTAATATATTTCTTCCTAATTAAACTGTTGTTTGTTTTAGGAACCGAAACTCTTATGTTTTCGTGTAAGTATTCCTTTTTGATTGTTTTTTAGTAGGATTAATATTTCTCCTAATTTTCATTTTAGGTGGAGCTTTTGTTTTCTTGTCATACCCTAATCCTTTCCTACTTGAAACAGATTGAGATCTATTAATAATTTTTGATAGAGTTTCTCTTCCTTTATTAAAGTTTGAAACATTTTTGATGATGCTATCTAACTTAGTTTTGAGACTAGTATTATCTAATTCTATTAATTTTACTTTTGTCTTTAATTCGTGATTTTCAGAAACAAGAGCGTCATTCTTCTCTTTTTGAGTTTCAATTTCTTGACTCAAAAGAGTGAGTTGAGAATTAATATTAGAGTATGATTCTTGTAATTTTTCAAGTTCTTCCTTAGTATTTTCTTCTCATCTTTAAGCATATCTCTTTCGAATTCTGCTTTGTTTTGATGTTCACGAGACTCCTTTTAATATCTTTTGAGTTTTTGAGAGTGTCAGTAGCTCTGAATTTATTTCTATCATATCATCAAAGGTAAAATTACTAACCTCGTTTTCGGTGGCCATGATGCAAACATTTGCTTGCTCGTTTTTACTGTCACTGCTGCTATCTGATGAAGAGGTATTTGAATCATCCCATGTAACAGAAAATGCTCTCTTTTTCTTATCTTTTCTACCATTGTTGAAATATTTCTTTAGTTCTGGACATTCTTTCTGCATATGACCTTTCTTATGACAATTAAAACGTTCTAAAATTGAAGATGATGGTTTGCTTGGAAAGTTCCTTTTTTCATTGTTTCTGTTGTTTTTTCAGAATTTCAAGAAATTTTTGAAATTTTTGGCAATAAATGCTAGATCTTCCTCATTTGAGTCTTCATCCTTTTCTTCTTCGGCATGGAAAGCTATGTCCTTTTTGTCTTGTACTTGTACTCGTTTTTCCTGCAAATTCACTTCATAGGACATTAGATTTCCTATTAACTCTTCGGGTTTCATGGTAGAGAGGTCATTAGCTTCTTCAATAGCTAAGGCTTTTCTATCCCATTCATCTGTTAAAGTGTTTAGGATTTTTGATACAATATCAAAGTCAGTGTACTTTTCCCCTAATCCTAATAGTGAATGATAGATATTTTGAAATCTGGAATACATATCATTGATGGATTCGTCTTGTGTCATTCTAAACTTTTGAAACTAATTTTTGAGCATGGATATTTTCCTTTGTTTGACTTTGTTAGTTCCTTCATGAGTGATTTTAAGCGTTCTCCATATTTCATAAGCAGTTTGACCATGCTAATACGATTAAATTCATTTCTATCTAGTGCAAAAAATAACATGTTCATAGCTTTAGCATTGGCAGTAGCATCTAATTTTTGTGTGTTTGTCCATGTGGAGTATTCTCCAGTAGGAAGAGTGTATTCATTTTGTGTGATATTCCATTATTCAAAGCTATTTGATTACACATAGATTCTCATACGATTAGCCCAATAATTATAGTTCAAACCATTGAAAAATGGAGGTCGTGCAGTGGATTGACCTTCTATAAAACTGGTGTTAGTGCTTATAGAACTAGTGCTAGTGTTATTATCCATATTAGCAAAGGATCAAATAACTATGTTACGGTTAGATGAAAACCTTGCTCTGATACCAAATGAAAAGACAGTGCGGATCGTGCTATATGGAATTATATTATACTAGTATGGAAATAAACTAAGTTACTATAGCAAAATGAATAAGTAAAAATAAAACAAGCACACCAGGAATTTTTACACTGGTTCGAACTTCTCGTTCTACGTCCAGTCCCAGATCCTTCTGGAATTTCAACTACAACAACCCTCACTTAACCCGAAGGAATAGGTTTACACTGTGTGAGAAACCGAACATGACTTCACCCGCCTAAGCAACCGAATAGGACTTCAACTGCCTGAGCAACCGAACGGGACTTCTTTACAAATAACAAAAGTATCCGACTGTAGTGTGTTCATAAATAATGCTGATAAGTCAATTAAGACAATCTTCCTATAATCTTATCCTTTATGATATATAGTGCGATGTGCTTTGAGAATTGTGGAAGATAACGTGATTAATGATCAAAGTATGTAAGCAATTTGAGTGCAATTTGAAAGCTTGAGAATAGATGAGAATTCAAGAATGCTAAAAGTAAATTCGATGAATTGTTTGTTGAATTCTGTAATCTATTTATAGTACATTAAGAGTTTCATCTATAAATGAAAAGTTATATTAAAAAGAATAGATGCAACTATTGATTTTAAAAATGTTTCTCTTGGTGAAGAGAAGTGTCTTTTCAAGAAAATAGCAGTTAGAAATATTCAGATGTCTGAATTAAAAATTTCAGACTTCTGAATTAGATTGAAACGCAAACAGCAAGCTTTTAGGCAAATTTTGACTATATTCAGACGTCTGAAAATTATCATTCATACGTCTGAATATTGTGAAACAATATTCAGGTTTCAGCATTCAGACGTCTGAATGAATGGTTTCAGACGTTTGGGTGTAGACTTTTGTGCATGTATGTGCATGTGTACGCATGTGTATGCATATGTATATATATATATCATTTCAGGAGATATTTTAAAAAATTTCTAAGTAAAATACATAATCTAGACATATAATACTCAGCTTTAAACATCCACAATGGAATCTGCAATAAATCTCCTACAAAGATGGTTAGTATACACATGATATTTTATATAGGTTGTCATAATCAAAATCAAGATTTTAACAGGTTTCAACTTGGTTCAAAAGTACCCTTTTGAAAGCTTCTCTTTAAGGCATAATATACGGCAACTCTTTCAAAATCTATCCTTTAAAACAAAAAGGCAGCGATCCCTTCGAAAGCTATACAAAATGGCCTCAACCCCTTCAAGGCATGCTTTCGACTCTATACCTTCCGCCTTTCACTAATCCACTATGTACCAAGCATTGATACCAAGTGTATTGCTTTCGACTTGGTTGGGGCGGGAGTATGGGATGGAAGGGATGCTACTAGAAGTGGCGAAATAATAAATCCTTACAAAACTGTTTTGCTGCCTTTTTAAGTAAATGTTTTTCAACTAACTTGCCTATTTGTAAAAATATAATTGGATGCCCTAAACTTTACCAAAATCATTTCTAAAAGACTACCGAATTTATCCGAAATTAATTAAAAATAATTTATAAAGAAGCCTTTTCCTTTAACAAAACAATTAAGAAATTTAAATCCTCAAACTTAAACAATTTAATTTACAAAGTAAATTACATAGGAAAAATTCCTAAAAATCATAAAAATTCATATTAATATGCTGTACAAGATAAACAAATCTTAGACACAAAATCCTTTATATAATAGCCGAAATAAATTATAAACCCAATTACTTATTTCTTTCTTCAAAATTCATAGTAAATTATCCATAGCTTGGATAATTATGAAAATTTGAACCCGTCTCCAAAATAATAATTTACATAACATATTAATGTCTCATGGCAAACGAAACCTAATAAATATTATTTTAGCCTTAAAATCGAATAAAACATTTATCAAACATACTTATTTCATTCAAACATATCATGTAATGCAAGCATATCATCATTAAGTCATCATGAAGTTCTTAAACTTAAACCCAAAATCAAATGCTCTTTAAAAATGAAAATGAGATAGTTTAATTCTCCATTGCTTTGGATAAGAAAGTGGAGATTTGATCTTGTTTAATTCTCCTTGCATCCAAGCATATCATCATTAAAATCATCATAAAGATTTAAAACTTAAACTAGAAATCAAATGCTCTATAAAAACGAAAATAGGATAGTTTTGATTATTATTCACATTGCTTTGGATAAGAAAGTTTATATTTGATCTTGTTTAATTCTCCTTGCTTAATTCCATAGCTTTTAATTGCTTTTTCTCCTCTTTTCCCCTAAGTTATGGCCGTCTTGAGCTCTTTGGTTTATATTTTAGAATTACGAACTTATGAAATGAAAATAGGAATAAGGGTTTAGAGGTTAAGGGTTATGGTGGAAGGCCATGCCTTATTCTCTTATTAGTTATCTTATAAAACCATTTCCATAAACTCATTCTTTTATATTTTTGTTTAGTTAGGCATGGCCTTTAGTAAATTTTCAAATCTCAATCCCCTTACCACTTTAATCTTTACGTTATTTTATTTAATTTATCAAATTAATCTCCTGAATAATTTTGTTTAAAATCAGGGGTGTTACGGGCCCCCCTCCTTAAGGAATTTCATCCTCGAAATTGAATAAGACCAACTACTAAATATAGCAATCGTTTTTAATATCCTCTAACTACAGTACTAGCCTACCTAACTAGCGAAAGCCTATATAATGTAAATACAGAACATACCCTTTGAGGATATCAGGATAAGCATCTCTAAACTTGTCTTCTGTCTCCCTAGTATAGTCCTTCACATTGTCGCTGCACTGAACTTTCACCAACTTCACTATCTTGTTCCGTAACCTCTTCTCATCTCTCGCTACAACCCGAAATGGTTGTTAAACAAAGTCAAATTCGCTTCGATTATCAAGTCTTCCAATTCAGTCACAGAAATAGTAGTCTATGGATCATGCAAATACTTACGAAGATGAGATACATGAAACACATTATGGATACCGTCCATACTTCTCGGCAACTATACTCTATATGAAACTTTCTAATCCTTTCTATAATTAGGAATGGACCAACATATCTCGGTGCCAGTTTCCTTGACTTTTTGAATCGTACCACACCCTTCATCCGTGATAATTTAGTGAAGATTCTATCTCCAACTAAAAATTCTAGATCTTTCAGCCTCTTATCTGCGTAACTCTTATGTCTAAACTGAGCTTCTTTCATCCTTTCTTGTATAAATCAATCTTTTCTATCGCCTCTCTAACTAGATCTGGATCCAAGATTAATCTTTCCCCTGTCTTCAACTAACATGTTGGTGATTTGCGTGGCCTTCCATACAAAGCTTCAAAAGGCGTCATTCTTATACTAGTTTGATAACTTTTATTATAGGAAAACTCAACCAAGTGTAGGTGATCATTCCAAGATCCACCGAAGTACAACACACAAGCTCTTAATAAATCCTCGAGTACCTTTTTGACTATCTCTATCTGCCCATTCGTCTGAAGGTGATACCCAGTACTCATTTTTAGCTTGGTAACCAAAGTCTCCTGTAGACTCTTCCAAAATTCACTAGTAGAAAAAACATCTCTATCACTGACAATACTGCTAGGAATTTTGTGCACTCTAACTATGCTCTTAATAAACAACTTTGCTAAAACAGGTGCCATCTTGGTTGATTTAACTTGAATGAAATGTGCACTCTTGGTTAACCCATCCACTATGACCCATATACTTTCATTTACTCTATTCGACCTTGGCAACTCGTCTATAAAATCCACGGATATCGAATCTCATTTCCAAACTGGTGTCTTCAAAGGTTGAAGTAATCCACTGGGCTTTTGATGTTCGGCATTCGCTTGTTGACACTTCACACACTGCCTAACCTATAAGCCAACATCCTTCTTCATACCTTCCTTGTAGAGCTCCTCTTCATATCTTGATAATAATTGTTCCTTCAGGATGAATCATAAATTTGGATCGATGACATTCCCTAAGAACTTCTTTGCTTAAGTCCTCAACATTCGGAGCACACAAACATCCCTGGTCAAGATTAAAATCCTTTAGATCATCGATGTCCAACCCAACCTCAATCCTTTTAATTCTCTCAGCTAATAATGGATACTCTTTCTACTTAGAAACAATCCTTTCAATCAACACTGGTTAAACTTCCAAACAGGTCAACATGGTGGTGCTCTAACTAGAGCTAGCACTCGATCTTAACTGCACAATACAAGTAGTGAAAGCTTCTAAATCTTTCCATTCTTCCAACATAGATAACATCACATTCAGATTTTTTTGCTAAGAGCATCCGCTACCATATTTCCTTTTCCAAGTGAATACTCTATACCAAATCATAAGCTGCTAAAAACTCCAGCCACCTCTGCTATCTCATATTCAACTTCTTCTAAGAGAATAAATATGTTAAAGACTTAAGATCTATGTATAACTCAAATCTCTCCCCTAAAAGATAATGTCTCTATATCTTCAATGCGAGGATCACTATAGCCAACTCCAAGTCATGAGTATGATATCTCACCTCATGCGGTCTAAGCCATCGTAAAGCGTAGGCAATGTCATTACCTTTCTGCTTCAACACATCCTGTAATCTAGTTCCACATGCATCGGTATACACCACTAATCCTTGGTTTCCATCTTGAACCACTAACATAGGTGCGTTGGTCAACAAATGCTTTAACTTAAGGAATGCTTCCTCATATTTGTTAGACCAAGTAAACTTCACATCCTTCTTGGTTAACTTAGTCAAAGGCGCTGCTATACATGAGAAATCTTTAATGAATCTCCGGTAATAGCCGGCAAGCCTAAGAAAACTATTAATCTCAGTCGCCATCTTTGGTCTTTTCCAATTATTCACATCTTTGGTCTTATCTGGATCGACTAACATACCCTACTTTGAAACCACATGACCAAGAAACTTAACCTCTTTCCTCTAGAAATGAACTCGGAAAACTTCGCTTTCAGTTGATGCTGCCTTAGCGTCTCAAGCACTACTCTAAGATGATCTTCAACTCTCTTTCATCCTTAGAGTGCACTAAAATATAGTCTATAAATACCAAGTACTCTTGAAAAACTTGATTCATCAAATCCATGATAAAAGCCAGTGCATTTGTTAAACCGAATGGCGTTACTAACCACTTGTACGAACCAATCTATTCGAAAATGTTATCAACGGAATACTGTCCTCTGCCGCTCTTAGCTAATGGAAACCTGTTGCCAAATCCAATTGGGAAGATACTTTGGCTCCATTAAATTGATCAAGTAGATTGTCGATTCTCGGCAAATGATACTTATTTTTGATCGTCTTTTAGTTCAACTTACGATAGTCGATACACATCCTTAACGACCCATCTGGTTTCTTCACGAACACCGCGACCACATCCCAAGGTGAACTGCTTGGTCTAATAAAATTCTTTCCTTCTAAACCTACTAGCTACACCCTCAATTCCCTCATCTCAGTAGGTGTCATCCTGCTAGGTAGTCTACTTATAGGTTCAACTCCTGGCATAAGATCTATCTGAAACTCAATAGCTTGTCTCGATGGTAATCCTATAGTGGTTCAAAAACATAAAAAAATTCTCTTACTACTAAACCTGACTTAACTCTTCTTCTACTTCCGTAGCACTCCACAAAGCACAAGCACTCTAGTCAGGATCTTCTACTAAGAATACAATTCGTTTATGACTATTCGGGTGTCTCAGCGATTTTCCCTATCCTGGCAAAATATCCGAGCCTTGTATTTACCCAACCATTCCATACCCAAAATGATTCCGAAATCGACGAAATCAAAAAAATACAAATTGCATGCAAACTTATGACCTAATAAATCAATTTTTATCTGGTCACATCTCTTTCACAGAGTTGCATACCCTCTTATCGAATTCACAACCCTTAAGGAGTTAACAAGGTATATAGGTTCTAAAAATAACCTATCAACCAAGCAATGAGATACAAATAAATGTGATGCATCGGTATTAAATAGTACCCTAACTGGTGTACTTTGAATCAAAAGCGTACCTACCATCATAGTCTTTCCTTTCTCAATAGCAATTGGCCTGGCAGACGATGATCCAATAGCAAATACTTTTCCCTTGTCTGCCTTGACTAGTTCTGGATACTGATTCTTGTAATGCCTAACCTGGTCGCAGTTAAAGCACTTCACACCCTCTTGTCTGTGGCCTTTTTCCCCTTGCCAGTTCGGCATTCATGAGCATAATGACCCTTCTTATCACACGTAAAGAACAACAAATTAGCCTTTTCCTTATTGGCAGCTTCTCCCTTCTAGGTTCCCTTTTTCTTGAAGAACTTCCTCTTCTTGCCAATAAAACTCTGGTTTTTAACCTGTTTCTCCTTCCCATAAGTGGAAAGCATCCATTCATGCCGGATTTCCATTTCCATAACAACATTACATGGACCACGAAGATGTGGCAGGGTCTCCCTAGCAATCTTGGGTCTCAATACCTGAATAAACTTCTAATTCCTCTTGATGATGGTGTCAATGGTAGCATGTCCATATTTGGATAACTCATCAAATTTTGTTCCATACTCAATCACCAAAATCTCGCCTTGAATCAAGTCCGTGAACTTCCACAACAATGCTGACTTGCAACTTCAGTCAAAAACCTCTCTTCGAATTTCATTTGAAATTTCACGCAAGCTAACTCTTCCTCCGGAACTTTGGTTGTGACACTATTCCACCAACGAAGCGCTGCTCCCTACAACTGTCTGGATGCAAGCATCCTTTTCTACTCATCGTTTAATACCAAGTCAGCGAAGACCCTTTTACAATGTAAAAGCCAATTCTCAACTTTTATAGCATCCTCCATCCCCAAAAAATGGCTTTCCACCAAGACAAGTATAATTCCTGCTCAGCTTGGCATTGTTGTTGTAACAGCTTGTTTTTCTGTACCCTTTGAATCGACAATAAACCACACATGTCCAACTGAAATTACACGAATAAGTGGATCAATAAGAGTAGAAAGACAATAAAGACAGAACAGAATTTGACACAAATGGAATAACATATATTATTTCAATAATAATCTTTACAGTGGAAAATTTTAAAATACAATATTAGAGCCTAACCTAAATTCAGCTTGGACAGTTATAAACACTTGTTCTTACAATTGTCGACAAACATCAAACTAAAACTAAGAAACTACAACGGATAATAGAATACATCCACACGATGATGAAGATCTCCAGCTATCCTATGTAAACTCCAACCATCTTCTAATAAACCTGAAACTACTTAGATCTGACCCGAGTATTAAAAATACATGGATCAAGCTTGATAAACCAGCGTGAGATACTCCAAATTTTAAATGTATAAATCATGACGATGATATCAAAACCTTTGAAAGAAGGGCATCCCATAAGACCATGCCCACACATAAACACGGACAAGTTTTTACCTTATGATAACAAAAACACTTTTATACCAAAATTCACTCGATATAATTTTTAATGACATTCCTTTGAAAACACTTTTCAAATAAACTTATTCAAATAAGGTATCAATACCCGGACTAAGTCTAAGGTAATATATCCATACTGGGTCAACAGAATATACTGAACGTAATATATCATACCAAAAGGGGTAGATGAAATGTTTGCAAGTCATTACAGCTATTTTGGGAATACAATCAAAACCGTAAATCTCGTATTGGGATTGGATTTCCAACATGATAGGTAAACTAGTGGAATGATCAATCTATATCCACGGCTTACTTCCAAGACTCATACATCGTTATACTACAACACAAATTGCTAAAAGTGGAGACAATCTATGAATAACATCCAAGGAGTCGGACTTCGTGCATCCCTGCCATAAGGGCCATACGTATCTAGTACCTAGGGCTCATAACATCTGATAACCCAAATCACTACTATCCGAAGTGCGAGTATACATCTGACCACATAAAATCCCATCATAACCAGGGTATGAGGCTCACGAGGCTACGATCAATTTCTTCAAAGTTACGCTTTAAATACAAAATCACGCTTTGATCATAACAGGTTCCACTTTGAATGCCACACTGCCGTTACTATGTTCACTATTTGACTCCCACAAGCATACAACCTCTGAGCTCGTATGTCTTAGGGAAGGGTATCAAGCTAAGAGAAGTAACTTTCTACACTACCAAGCAGATGTACATTTGTAAAAGTCAAATGTTGTGTCTCAAAAGTGCAATGTTAGACATTCGTCCATACAAGTTCGTTCTGAAATTGAACAAAACCGAAGGCACTTTCCTCGGCCATTACTAGGCGAGAAGCCCTTGCAATCCGAAAGAATCTCCACAACGAGGAGACCACTGCTATAAATAACTCTATAATAGGAGCGACCTAAAGCATGTCAACAAGCAGTCCTCACGCTATGAAAATCCACGGTCTTCAATAATCATCATCTTCAACATGTCTTCACTTTCGAACGTATACATTGGTTCGAAGTGGTTTTTGGATATACATTACCCAAATCCGACTCTGGTTCCTTCGAAGCCAATCATCGCTTCAATAGATTAAGTTCATATATGGATATCAATCATCAATCAAATTTTTCATCTTTTATTAAATAAAATATCTTTCTTGGATATATTCTTTTCAATTTATTCCATTTTATTTTCAATGTATATGGAATCATTAAACCTCATTTATTAAATCATTTGATTTATTAATCCTTTCTTAAATCCTGAAATAATTCCAAATCATTTTCTCTTTTACTTAGGAAAACTTTTCCAAATCATTCTTTTAATCTTAATCAAAGATTTCTTATATTCAAGTTATAACTTTTAACTTAGGAAAAATATTCCCAAATAATTCATTATATATTAATCAAAGATTTTCATCTTAACTTCAAATCATATTCACTTCAAATCATATTCACTTCAAATCATATTCTTGCAAATCGAAGATTTTCATAATAGAGCACTACTGCCACCTTAGATATGGTAAATTTCACCTCTAGGGACTAATGGCAAGTAATCATGCATCATGAAGATCTTTTTCATCAATCGCATTGTATTTAATATATTTTATTTTGAAAATTTGTTTGAAGGGTTTACGGATAGGAATCACCCAAATCCGATCCCAGTTCTTCAGATAGGAATCACCCAAATCCGATCCCGGTTCCTTCATGCTAATCATCGATAAAAAGATATTAATTTCATATGGTGTTTCGAAAATTAGTTTAAAGTGATTTTCAGATAGGAATCACCTAAATCCGTTCTCGGTTCCTTAGTACCAATCACGGAATAAAAGATGTTAAGTGGTCAATTAACATTTAAAGAATTTGTTTCTTTTCTTTTATTTTAGAAAAACTAAAATATGATCTTTTAAAGAATCCGGGCTTTCCTTTCTATTTATTCCACCCCTTGCCTAAAAAGAGAAAACATAGGCCAGGTAAGTTCAAGGCACTTGTAGCTCCATTACTAACCTTAGTTACACACATTGTTTTATCTTCTCAGAACTCACGGGCGGGACAAATATACTAGTCGTTCCCACATACTCAGTTATTAGCTTTATTTTGGAATTGATTATAAGATTCCAAATTTTATTTTAAATCTTAATTATCATTTTTTAAAATCATTCATAATTTATTCTAGGAAAAATTGTTACGTCTAAAATCAAATTCAAAAGGTTATAGAATTCGCAGCATTAAAGTGCTGCGGAAAGTTCTATATAAGCTTATTTGATTTAAACAACTTTATAATATTTGAAATTTCATATTTTCCATTCCAAATCTCTTTTAAACCATTTTAGTAGATTTATCAAATTATTTCATATTTTAATCAATTAAAAATAACATTTTATAATGAAATGTCATTTTGGATTCCGAACTGCAAAACCGTGTTGTTTTTAGAAAATTGTTTCGGACATATTTCAAAATCTACTTGATGAAATCTTGATTTTCTTTCTTCGTTTGAAAACTATTATCATTGTGAACCAAAGAATTTTTATTTCGAATAAATATGACTTATAAATCATTCTCTACATTAATTTGAAATTATGGCTCGAAATTTACGAACAAGCGCTACGTGACGGGCTCTATTTTGACCAATTTTGTGAATTGCTTCGGAATTTGTTCGAAACACTTCAAATTTGTTTTAAAACATATTTAAACTATTTAAACTCATTTAAAACAATATTTTCATTATTTCAAACTCATTTTTATTTTATTTCATATTATAATATTATATTATTGTAATATCATTTTCAATCTTTTTAGATATTTTAAAATCATTAAGAGGCTAAATAATTTCCATACACACATTTATGTGGATTTAATTCACATTTAATTGACTATGCTTACCAACCATTTCTCTTATCATTTATCAAACCAAGTTATCATCCATATCACAAACATATAATCAACCATAATATCAACCAAGTTATCATTCAATATCAACCGATATTCAACATATTAATTTCTAATTTAACATGTGTATTATCAACTTAAGTATTATTAAAATAAAACTAAGATTTGAGTATTCATGATTAATTACACTCCACCAATCTTTTTTGTAGACTTTCCTTTTGATTCTGTCAGCACCTCCTTCTCTTTTTCTTTCTCTGGAGCTTCACGACTTGCTTTCCTCCTTCCAAATGGTTCGGCCGCCTCCTATTCCACCTCTTCTTCTACCATTTCTTCACTTATTAGATGATAAACCATGTTTTAATGGTATTCTAAGGTCTTTGACAAAGTTTGGTGGCGTCTTGACTTTGTTTGATATAGTTTTGAAAAAGTTAGTAAGGAAGTGGAAGAAAAGAAGTCATTAAAGCTCTAAAGAAGAAGAGAACAGAGCTTAGAAATGGAAGAAGAAGAAGAAGAATGGAAAGTGTGAGAATGGAAGAGGTATGCATGACTATTTATAGGAAAAAGTTTAGAATAAAATATTATTATGTAAAATGATCAAAATACCCTTTACTTACATTTTAAGCAACCTTATTTTGTTAACACTTAACATCACATTTCAAATCATTAATTTATGTCATTTTAACTTAAGTATTAAGTAAAGAATATAATAATTATGTTTGGTTTGATTTGATTTTTACGTTTTGCTTTGAAGTGACATGTTTGTCTTTTTGTGCTTACTTTTTCTTAATTATATTCTAGAATTTTCTAAGTATGTTTAGTAAAAGTAAATTTGATTAGTGAATTAATTAATATTTATACTGTTTGAATATATGTTACTATATAAGAAAATAAAAGTGCGACGACACTGCGACAACTTTTAATCGACAAAACGTTGATTTTCGACAAAATGACAGACACATTTTGACGTTTTAGTTAACTATTTATTTATATAAATCAAATTTAAAACTAAATTTTATATTTCTATTTAAAAATATAAACACTTATAAATAAATTAAAATAATTTATTTAACTATTGAAACTTACTTTTCTGAAATCAGAATTTTGTCACTTTTGTCGATATAGGCAAATGTTACTATTTTTGTGTATACTTCTCTTTCCAAATCCTATCCAATATTTTTTGGATCATATGACCTTACTTATTTTATATTTAAACTCATTTTAAATAGTATATTTTAAAGTAGTCAAATTCTAGATCGTTACATTCTCCCATACTTAAAAGAATTTCGTCCTCGAAATTACCCAAAACAAAATTTAGCCCAAAACATTTATCTTCAAACTTAATTCCATATAATATAAACAGATCATCCGTATGAAATATCTTATTTAATCTCCTATTTGAATACAAAACTTTATTTTTGAATAAGTATCGATCCCCCGATCCACTAGTGCGAACTTTAATCAGGCTCTTTGCTAAGAAACATTGCTTTCCTTGCATAGCTCTCAACTATGGTAGAAAAATAAAGTACTTAACCACAATCCCTCATCAATGTTCATCGTCGAGTGATGAATCCTTTTTCGGACCAGTATAAACACCTCAAAGTTCCAAACTCGAATCTTAGATCAAAATTTGTGTGATGAAACGTTCTACATATAATATGTGTATTTATTAACCCTTAAAAAATTTCATAAAAACTTTGTCTTAAGTTTAAACATTATAAAGGTGCTTCTTTATATCATCCCTTTAATTATTTATTTCCAAATATTTTTATTAAAGGAAAATATTCTAAAGAAACTATTTTTCCACTCAAAGGATAATTTATCCTTATAACAAAAGTTTTCCCACAATCTTCTAACTCGGTATATTTCCTTTAACACTAATGTTATTTATGAATCATTTCGTAAAACTATTACTTAAGTTTATTTCATCTTATAACTTATCTAAATCAATCACTTTTAAAGTCTTAAGTCAAAATTCTTGATTAATGCTGGAATTAGTTAATAAAACATTTTCTAGGTTATAATTAACTTTTTGAGGAGTCGTTTTTTTACTTAATATTTCATGAAGTAAATCTAAATTTGTATGATATACCTTTACATCCTAAGAGTATATACAAATCTCAAATTTCAAATTGATTTTACTTAAAATCCTTCTGTCTAACATAATTAGATTTTATTGTAATTTATTGTTATCTCAAATTCATAAGTTATAAAACTTATTTCTTATTTAATACTATTATTAATTTTCTAGCTTTGAAAAACAAATTTTAGAACCACCTGTATTTTAATCCTCAAACTCTAACTCCTAAATTTTTATTTCCTTTATAAATCAGATTTATAATTATTCTTATCTTATTTCATTTACTCAAAGTATTTCACAATCTGTTACCAAAAGTTTTCATAAATTCCTTAGCTCTGAGTTAGGTATGATTCGGAAATTTTTGACCGTCCAAAATCGTCGAGAATTTTGTTTTATCTTATCTATTAGCGAACCCAATTTAAGTTTGCTTTAAACACTCTTAAGAAGATTACTAATCAATTTATCAATTAGTGATTCACATTATCTCTATTTAACTTAAGAAAATTATATAGATTGAGTAACTCCAAAACAATCCAAGGAACTACTTATCATATATCCTCTTAACAAGAAGAGTAGTATTTAAGAGAAGTGCTTACCATCCGAGCACATCACTTGCCCATTTTTAGTTTATTTTCGAGCCAATCGAACTATAAAATACCTCTTTTTATTTGAAATAATACCATTTTCAAAATCCTTTAGAGATTACTTTATAAAATCTATTTTATAAATTCATTTTATCTTATATTAGTTAACTTTATTAAATTTCCGCAATTCTTTTACTCGAATTTAAATTCTTATTCCTTTTTTATTTATCTTTTTACATAATCATTTAAATACATTTTTATCTTATGTGTTCATTCCTTAAAAAATCTTATTATCAAACACCTTATAATCAAATCGTGAAACTTAATTCACAAGGTATTTGTACTCAAACTTTTAAATTAAATAATTGATCAATTTATGATAGTAACTTAACATTACCATTTCTTAATTTATTATTTTGGAATAAGTATTAAAGATCTTAATTACCTTATCAAATTTCTTACTTATCGATTATCTTTATGAAACATCTTATAGTCAAACTGTGAAATTCTAATCACAAGATATTCAAATTTAAATTTCACTAATCTTGACTATAAAACTTTTCAAATTATATATTTTATATTCAGATATAATCCTAGTTAAAATTATTTCATTTACCAATTTTTTTCAAAATCAGTGTGTCGGTTTGCCTTGTTTAAATGTTTAGGAACCCTCATCGACAATGGTGATCAGGCCCATCAATCAGATTCTATAAATCACTCAATAGATAAATCAACACAAAATAATTTATTAATCACTAACAAATACGCATTCATATATAATACACTCATACTCATTCTAAGGTGTTAGTAGACCTATCTCTAATGAGTTACTCATCCTAGGGTATTACTAACCCTATCTCTGATGAGTCTTTACCCCAACAAAGGCAAGGTTCTCGCTTAACCTTTAGCTCTAATACCAAATGTAAAGGCCCATTTTTCCATACCCTTTGAATCGACAGTAAACCATACATGTCCAACTCAAATTACATGAATAAGCGGATCATTAAGGGTAGAATGAAAATAAAGACAGAACATAATCTCACACGAATGGAATAACATATATTATTTTAATACTAATCTTTACAACGGAAAATGTTGATACGCGAAGATTTTGATCAATGACAATGTGCTTCAAAAGGAAGAGATATGTGCAAAGCTAAAGAAAAATCGATGAAGACTAAACAAACATATGTATGATTTCTTATAGGTCTTAGTCTAGATTTATTGTTAAAATCTATCCTCAAGAGGCTTGCACGAACACTAGAAAACATTTTATAAACTTCATTTTTATTTAAGCTTTCACTATGCATATTTTATAAGTTCAGTCGACTGAACAGGAATATCCAGTCGACCGAAACTGGTACAAATATATAAACATGCACAGTTTCAATCGACTGAATTTCCTGCACAGTCGACTGAATTTTTTCCTGAAAATTTTACTTCATATTTTCAGTTGACTGAATTCTCTGTTCAGTCGACTGAATTTGAACCTGCGAGTTTTTTATGAATGGACACCTTCTTCCTCCCAAGAGTTGCAACCATTCTCCAATGGAAATGGAAGCATCTCTTGTTTGCAACCTTTGACAACAAATGCACCTCTTCTACAAGTATATATATATGATTCTAACATCATTTAATTCACTGAATTCTCTTGCTTTAATCTTACTATTTTCTTGATCATATTCTCTAAATATTCTCAAAGCCATCACCAATCTATTGCTTGAATCACTATTTTGTTTATAACATTCTTTTGATTCATAGCAATTTATATTTCCTAAATCTTCAGAAACACATTGCATACTCTCGAGCATAAGATTATAGGAATATTGTACTACATTAGACTCATTAGTGTTGACAAGAACACAACAAGTCGAATATTGTATTTTAGTAATTCAGTTGAAGTCCTCTTCGGTAGTTGAGGCAAGAAATCCCGTTCGGTTGTTCGGGTAAGTTGTAAACCTATTCCTCCGGGTGAAGTGAGAGTGTTAGGTAGTGAAATTCCTAAGTGAAGCTTAGGGACTGGACGTAGGACTAGAGGTCCGAACCAGTATAAAATCCTGGTGTCTCCTTGCATTTACCTACTTTATCTACCTAGACTATTCCGTTATTCCATATTACGCGATCCTACCGCATAGCCCCTTCTATCAATTGGTATCAAAGCAAGGCCATCCTATAACCATAACACCGTTATTAGACATATTGATAATATGGAAAATAACGCAATTACAAGCACAACATCTGCCTATAGTTCTATATTTGCGGAAGGACAATCTACGCAAAGACCCCCTATTCAATGGACTAAACTACAACTATTGGGCTACAAGGATGAGGATTTATATGCAAGCAACAAGTTTCGAAGCCTGGAATGCTACTCAAACAGAGTTTGTTGTACCCACGACCGACTATCCTACATGGACACAAACTCAGAAGAATGAAGCTAGTGCAAATGCCAAAGCTATGAATATGCTATTTTGCATCCTGGATAGAAATGAATTCAACCGTGTTAGCATATGTACTACTGCATATCAGATATGGGAAACACTTAAAGTCATACATGAAGGCACAACAAGGTTAAACAAACAAAGATATCCATGCTGAAGAATCAATTCCAAAACTTTAGAATACGACAAAATGAATCCATCAATGACATGTACTCAAGATTTCAAGACATTCATCATGCTCTAATCGGACTAGGAGAAAGACACACGGATTTTGACATTGTGTCTAAAGTTCTAAATTCACTCACTGATGAATGGGAGAGAAAAGTACTAGCAATCGAGAAAGCAAATGATCTATCTAATGAAACCAGAAGAATTGATTGGAAATCTTATGTCGTATGAAGTAAATATGCAAGCTAAGAAAGATCAAGCTCAAGAAAGAAAGAATGTTGCTTTTCATGCAGAAAAGGAAGAATCAGAGTCTGAAGATGAGGATCTAGCATTTATAGCCAAAAATTTCAAGAAATTCTTAAAGTATAGAAAAGGAAACAAAAACGGATTCAAAAAGAATTTCTTGAACAAACCTTCATCCTCAAATATAGAATGCTTCAATTGTCACAAGAAAGCACACATGCAAAAAGATTGTCAAGAACAAATGAAGGAAAATCAGAAAAGCTTCAACAACAAAAACAAGAAGGATAAATTCAAAAAGAAGGCATTTCTGTAACATGGGACGATTCAGATTCATCTTCATCCGAAAATGATAGCGATAGCGACAATGAACAGGCAAATGTATGCTTCATGGCTCAAGATTCTGAGGTAAGTATTTTAACTCTCGATGATTTAATTAAAGTAAACTGAACTTTTAAGCACAATAAAAATTCTTAAAAAGAAAATTAAGGAAATTCGTGAAAAAAAAAAAAAGCTGAGTTTGAGAGAGATATGTTAAATGATGAAAAGAAAATTCTTGAAGAAGAACTTGAAAAAGTTCAAGAATCTTATTCAAATTCGGAAACTCAATTATCACTTTTAAGTCAAGAAATTGAAACTCAAAGGAAAAAGAATGATGTACTCGTTTCTGAAAATCACGAGTTAAAAATTAAGATTCAACATGTTGAATTAGAAAATAATAGTCTACTAGCTAAATTAGACGACATCACTAAAAATGTTTCTAATTTTAACAAAGGAAGAGAAAATTTATCTAAGATATTAGAAAATTCTCAAACATCTTCAAACAAACAAGGTTTAGTTTAAAAAAAAGTGTCAAAAATTCCTAATAAGAAAAATATAAAACTTAACAGGAATGTTGATTCCAAATAACAAATATTGCTAAAGAAACCTATTAAAACAAAAGTAGAAAACAAGGTAGTTAAAATTTGTGTACCAAAGACTAACAATGTATTAATAAGAAATAAATATATTAAAACATTTATGGATAATGTTCATCATAATGAAAACTATATTTATAAAAAGGATACTAAACCAAATTGGGTTTGGTTTCCTAAACTCTAACTTTTTAGGACCCTATTAAAAGGTGGGTACCAATAATTTCATATTTATTTTCAGGTCCCACTCAAAAAGAAGAAATGGATATTAGAAAGTGGTTGTTCAAAACACATGACCGGAAA
The DNA here is from genome assembly GCA_030765085.1 of Allium cepa. Lineage (NCBI taxonomy): Eukaryota > Viridiplantae > Streptophyta > Magnoliopsida > Asparagales > Amaryllidaceae > Allium > Allium cepa. Next base: position 702,864,190 of record CM060938.1, on the reverse strand, counting down.
CAAAGATATGCTTACAAACATCACATACTTTGATGGTGGCTCGGTTACCTTCGGAGACAATTCAAAAGGCTATATCATTGGCAAAGGAGATGTGAACAATTACGGTACATCAAATTTACCTTTTATAACAAATGTTTCATTAGTTGAAAATTTAAAACATAATCTACTTAGCATAAGTCAACTATGTGACAAAGGTTTTAAAATAACTTTCTCGGATAATAAATGTAGTATTTTTTATCAAAACCAAAATCTTGTTTTTGAAGGAAATAGAGATAGAAATATATATGTTCTAAATATGAATATTAATCATAATACAAATATGTGTTTACTAGCCAAAGATAATGATCCTTGGTTATGGCACAAAAGATTTTGTCATATAAATTTTAAAACTATTAGAAAACTTTCTAAAAATGAATTAGTAAGAGGTTTACCCAAAATAAACTTTAAAATAAATAATCTTTATGATGATTGTCAAAAAGGAAAATTAACAAAATCATCTTTCAAATCTAAGAAAAATATTTCGACTTTACAACCATTAGAATTACTACATATGGATTTATCTGGACCAACACAAGTTCAATCCATTAATCATAATTGATACGTATTTGTAATAGTTGATGATTTTTCAAGATATACATGGACTATTTATATGAAAAATACAAGTGAAACTTTTGAGCATTTTAAAACATTTGTCAAAAGAATTCAAAACACTAAAGATTTGAAAATAAAAAATATTCGAAGCGATCATGGAGGCGAATTCGAAAATGAAGATTTTGGAACTTTTTGTAAAAAGAAAGAAATAAGTCATAACTTTTCCTTTCCTAGAACTCCTCAACAAAATGGAGTTGTAGAAAGAAAGAATAGAACATTACAAGAATGCGCAAGAACATTATTAAATGGATGTTCTCTACCAAAACATTTTTGGGCAGAAGCCGTTGCTACTGCATGTTATGTATTAAATAGAATATCAATTAGACCATTAACTAAAAATACTTCTTATGAACTATTTAATAATAAAAAGCCAAATATATCTTATTTTAAAATATTTGGATCAAAATGTTTCATTTTAAATACAAAAGATCAACTAGGAAAATTCGATCCAAAAGCTGACGAAGGAATTTTCGTAGGATACTCAGAACGAAGTAAAGCATATCGTGTATTTAATAAACGAACAAACATAATTGAAGAAACTTTGCATATATCTTTTGATGAAAATTTTAATAAAAATTGTAATATAAAAGATGATGAAGAATCTACTATTTATATAGGAAAACAAAAACCAAATCGCTTATATGAAGACACGTGTCCTCTTTCACTTAGGGTATTTTCGGAAGCATAACATTATCACTCGGTAACTGATGTGCTTTCTCCTAAATCCACTGCTTTGAATTCCACTCGGCACGATGTGATTTTTCCTACAACCGTTACTTACAGTTCCAAAACCATATTCGTCTTCCTCCTCCTCCCTTCTGTATCCACGCTCTACAAAACCTACTCCTTCTTTCTTTCTTTTCCTGCCGACTAATCTTACCCCAAAAATAATCAACATTACAGATGTTATACTGATGGTGAAATCGCATAGTCGAATTAGGGATCAACATTACACATGTTATATATTGCTGGTGAAATCGCGAAGTCGAATTGGGGATTTACTACAATGAGGTTAATTATTTGTTGATTTTTATTGCTCGACTTACATAGTTCTATATTTTCGAACACATAGTTGGTAGGATTTACAATAACACTTTATCCAATTATTTGTTACTCTAAAATTGTGCTGCATCCCTTTTATATATATCAAATAAAAGGCTTTCGTGTAATTAATTTGTTAACCTAACAATCTTGATCTAAACAAACAGCTATTTCAATTTAGATTCAATTTTGAGCAACGCAATGAAAATTAAATATGGATGTTAACATTAGATTGCAGTTTTGATTCAGTTTTTCTACACAATGGCAGTTGCTATCAATTATATGTTCTACCTCAACTCAATTGCAGTTATCACATTCAATTTCGATTATTTATGTTTTGTGATCTGCAACTTCCACCTTCATCTTCATAAGCATTCATCTTCTCATTGAATAGGTAATCAGATTTTAATCCTTCAGTTAAATGTATATGTTAGTTTGGGCTTTGTTTTGCAAATTTACTGTTTATTACGAAAGAGTAATATGCAGTTGCTTAGTTCAGATTATTTGTGGAGAATAATAACTTCCTTAATCCTTCAATCTGTTGAAAATTAACTTATTTTCTGATTTCTGTGTATAAAATTTTGTCTGCTTTTCATCTTAATTCAGTTGTCTTAATTCAGTTTTGGCAATGTACTTGCTGTTATATTCGTTGCTTTTTTTGGTCGCAATTACTAACCTTTTGTTACCAAAATACATTAACAAAGATTAATAATGATAAAATTTGTCCTTTTTTAGGCTGTAGATTCTTTACTTTTATTAGCAGTTAGAACATGGGATTTCCCTCACCTACAAATAAGAGTCTTTTCCTCATTTCTGAGTTACAAACTTACAATCTTACTGTTTATGCCTTTTCTTCAAAGAATATTACAGACAAAATGATACATAATTTGCATATACCCTATAAGACAATTATGTCTACCTATGAATTTAAAATTTGTAAGTTTCAGCTATGAATAACAATGATGATGTAAGTATTATGTTTATATACTGTGTGATCATATTCAACTTCATTCTCATTCAAGAGTAAAGATGCAAATTTTCATTTAGTTAACATACCTGTATCAATATGGAGCTGCATTCATAAAAAATAATGCAAGGAATACACATACAATACATGCGCTACAAACAAAAGCTAGAATTATGCGTTAAGTTACATACAAATGTAATTTATTTGTTAGAATTAATGATGCATAACTGAAATCTAATTGTGAATGGGTGTTACTAATTCTTTTAAGTGAAATAAAATAAATGAATGTCGTATGATACTAAAAGTCTGATTTTAATTACGAATTTTACTATGTATCAAATAATAAATGAATATTATTCACCAATAAAGAGTTACTAATGTCATGGCACAAAAGGTCTAAAAAATGATTCTGGATTTCAATTCTTTATAGTTAGGGACATGTGCATATTAGTCCAAAGCTATGCCATGACAACAATGGTTGTGTTGTATGCCTTAATTCTGTTGGTGTGCATGGTTAATCTGATATTATTTATTCAAATGGACACATAGCTATATTATATGATTAATGGTGAATACAGTTTGATTAATATGATGAACTATGTTATATTAAGCGCTAAGTAAGGAAAGGCGATAGAAGTACCGCTTCACTTAATGTCACTTAAGCGCTGCTTAAGCATCGTCTAAGTGCCGCTTAATTTTTTAGCATTAATTATTCGTATTAATTTAAATTTATGTAAAGAGATCATAGTAAGTGCATTATCTGTGTATTCATAAACTGTTCACAAAGAAGTAAATTTTAACTTATAAAGTCATCGGTTGCAAAAGCTAGATTCGACTTTTGCTATTTATTAAAAGAAAACATACTCGAATTTAGTATAAACCGTGCATATTTTTGAAATCACAATCACAGGTGCACCTTATTGTGTTTTATTTTGTAACCTTTCCCAAATCGATCGAACTAAGCTAAATTCACACTAAATGTATCACACATGTTTAGGGAGATGCTATCATGCTGAGCAGGCATTATTTGTTAACCGTATTGAAAAAAAAATTAATTCATCTCTAACTGATTACCGGTTTGTGAATTCTGATATTGAGCATTTGAATTTTATTTATTTTACATGTTTCGTTGGTAGATATAATTCGATTATCTGCTGCACCTACTATTTCCCACATGACAATATTTTCTCAATCTCACAATTGGGGATAAATATGAAACTTTACATATTATAACAATTTATGACTACCTTGCATTTTCAACAGTAGTTAGGAAATGGTTGGTCCACTTTTCCAAGTCCGAAGAGTCTAATTTCAAGAAGTGGCAAAGGTTTATTCTACAATAGCACAACTTCTAGATAATGTCACGAAAGCTAACTGTTGGGCTGATCGCTATTTATCTATGTGATTATTATATTAGTATTTCCTAATTACTCCACTTTTAAATGTTCATCTTTCTTTCTTTTTTCCGTTAAACCCTACTGTTGTATACATGCTCCACTCTATATGTAAAATTTACCTAATCATTCCAAAGTAACTATGAATTTTAATATTTCAAAGCTTTTAAATTAAACAATTTTTACCATTATAATTAGCTAATAGCAGAAGCTTTACAGATATATGTAATTACCGCAACCATCATGAGGCTTTGAAATCCTTCCCCATGGAGCTATCTTTCATGCACGTTATGTAAGTCTATGGTTCACCTGGATGGAACAAATTATTTTTGCTCAAGATGCCATAAAATGGCTGAAAACCCCATGAACTGGTAATCTCTGAAACTTAATTGTTTTATCACTATCTCCACTAACCTCTAATCGTAAAAATGAATATAATAGGTTTCATTTATATATCGATGTATTGGATTCTGACATGGCAACCGCTATCACAGCATTTAAGCTGAAGGGCTATTAGGCCAGAAGGTTGACGATATGCTTAGCATCTACAAATCGGTAAAATTATAACTCATTATTTTTTTCCACCTCAGGCCTACCGATTTAACTTTGAACATAAACAACTTTTTGATCCACTGAAATTTTCTAAGGTGGTAACATGTTCTTCTTTACCGATCTCCTATTGAATACAACTTACAGTGGTGTATAATGTTAAATCCATTCATGTACCTTTCCTAACTATGTTACAGATTATTCAGCTACCTACAATTTTTTTTAAATACATTTGCTTATTACTCTATTAACTTTTTTTTATACCAATGCATACCTCCCTGCTCCTTGGGTCAGACTAACGTTGTTTCCCCTTCCTTATTTATTACTACGATACAATTCTGTTCTTTAGGCACAATATCACAGTCTCATCAACAATAGCCATTGAATCCTAATCTCTGTTTCTTTTGGATTGATAGTGAATTCCTCTATGCTTGAAATCCAAAATGTGTATCAGAATTTTTTTAAGCTTACCCAGTAATGCATTAATAGATATTATCACTAAACACTCATAATATATACATTATGTTGCCTGAGATATTACATTGAAATGATGTGGGTGGTGGATTAAAAAACAGTTAAACATTGGTATGTTTTTTCCCTTAGTCTGACATTGGGTGGTGTCAAATTGGTTAAAGCCTGTGTTTCACATTTTAGCAGTCTAATTAACTTTTCGCATCATAGGATATGGCAGCATGCTGCAAGGGTTTTCTGGCATCTTTGATACTGCCTTATTGGTGATTCTATCATTTTTTCCTCCAGAACTCGGTTACTTTGCACACCTGTAATTATGTAACCATTAACCATGTCATTATCATTGTCAGTTTCTGTTGGTCAATAAAAATAGGCATCAGTACAAATAGTTACTTAATGGTTTACAATTTAAGAATGATTGTTATTTGATATTTGATTTGCACTGCATGCACTGTACATTACAATATATAACCATGGCGCTATGTAAACTATATTCCTAATTTTGGTTGAAATATCTATGTCCGCATACATTCTCTCATTTTACTTCATCTCCTGAAAGAACCTCCTTCCTTCACATATTAGCCGAGATGGGTTGTAAATATTATTTTCCAAGTAAATAATAACCATGGTTTTCATTGTTTCGTACTTAAAAAATGATGTACCTTATATATATATCTATCAAGGCATATAGCCAGTCTATTATGTGGTTGAATATTGCTGTGAGTTTCATAATATTAATCAAAACGTTGAGGCTCCAAAACTGCTTTTGATTTGTAAATATTATTTCCCAGATAAATAACAACCATACTGTTACAACACGGTTTACGTTGTTTTGCCCTCGGTGAATGAGACATATTAGTCTTGCTGGGTTGTACGTTTAAAAAGCAATACTGCATGCCATAGTTCAAGCGCAGTAATAATAGTATGCGTGGACCCTGTAGATGGTAGAAACCCGACCGACCCACTAAATCACACAAATTATAACTTTACATCTATGTGCATTATGACGGATTCCCTAAGTTTTATACGTCTTCTGTACCATCCCTCTTCAATTTGTACTGGCACATTTAATTTGCTTTTTGTACTCTACTCACTGTTATCCACCTATGCTATGCACTGTCCACAATTAGATTTAGCATGTTCTATTGCACATTCGACTTCCATCCACGTTATTAGTTCACATGTATTTGCACTGCCACGCAATCTTTGAACTCTGTTGATAGTAACATCAATAATGGCACGCCGTACACAACGTACCTTAAAAAATGTACAATGCTGTAGGAAAATGGGTCCATAAAATCGATAAGATTTTCCACCATTTCTCAGGGACTGAAGCAATATTTGAATTCAGACCGAGTAACTATGAAATGAATAATCCCGACGCTTATCTCACTACCAGAAAAATAAAAAATATATAGCCGCGACTGAGACGGATTGTTCTCAAATTTGGATATATATTAACTTATAATTTACATACTTACTTGAGAGAAATGATGTATTTCTTATTTATTTAACTAGAAATTCGCTGTAACTTTAGTTTATAGTGCAGTCCTTAAAAAGTTATTTTTGAGATCGTCATTCAGTAACGAAAATCGACTAAACATTTTTTTGATGATCTATAAGAATAAAATATGCGTGCGCACACACATAAATACTTACACATACATATCTGCTTCTGCCGTTTTTCTATCCCGGTTTATTTTCCAACCAGCAAAACATCGCTGGGTATGCAGTTATTTCTTTCAGAAACAGGAACAAATTATGCCACTTTGTTTAAGTATCTGAATATACTAAGGTTAAATATTTCTATTTCTGGCTATATTTTGTTTTGCAGAATCCTACTTTAGGCTATTATACACAATACCAACCCTCAGATTTGTGTAAATGTGTGGAAGCTCTGCATCATCAAATATGTTACAACACTGGAAGCAATCTACCTGCAATAAGAGAGAAATACATCCAACATAAGGTAAAAACCTGTACATCCTGATCGACTTTTATTTTATATTGTTATGCACTTTGTTTAATATGAGTTCATGCTGATGACTTAAAGCACATCTTTGTGGCCAAGAAGTTTTGTCCTCCTTCAATACCTTCAGAGTATTTCAAGAATCCGAGTAAGTAGACTTTTTGTTGTTTAAAGGATTCATCCGAGGTTACAAGAATTAGTTAAATCAGATCCCATCATCCAGCTCTTAGCCTCTAACACTACCACCTACAACTTTGCAATGGATTTCTAAGTGGGTTCTCTTTTTCCCCCCTTTTCTTTTTCTTTTTTTATAGTAGCTGCACTGCATAATTTTGTACAAGCTGCCAACTATTACATCAAGCCCTCCAGTGTTCTGGTTTGCAATATTTTTTACAACTTTGTCACAACAATCAAATCTATTTCAAGATACTAAGACACCAATTTATAGCTTTGGAAATTCCCAAGGGCACAAATCTATTTCAGGATAATCAGATAATCAAATCAAAAGGAGTTGAGTTTGTTTCCATAATACACTACTGCTACTGTATTTCAAAGCTTTATGAACTGTATAACATAATTACCCTTTTTTTTCAAATCTCAAACAACCGTTGTTTTTCCTTTAGTTGATATCTAAAATATATTGAGATTCAACAAAAAAGACAATCAGTGCATTGTCAATATCTTTAATTGTAGCATTTAAAGTTTCAATAACATTATCCTTTCTGATATTTGATAACGTTAATTGAGATGTTTTAGGAACAGTGTTGAAAGAAGAAATTTTAATCTTCTCATAATGGTTAGCCACAGAATGAAATAATTTTATACTTTTTCCTTTATTTGTTGATAATTCAACATGATGATCAAGAATTGACAGCTTTGTTTTAAATGAAATAGCGCACAATCGAATGCTGCATCTGTTTAGCTTTGTTTTGGAGCACGACTTTCCTGATGTATTTGGATGTTTGTTTTATTGCCTAGATGTATTTGGATGTTAGTTTTATTTCACATGCTATAGCATAACTTTCAGATGATGAAGATAATTGTCACCCCTCTATTGTTTCTATACATGCAAAGTTACAATGTTGTGTAGTTCTTGACCTATTTTCATGTTTGATAGGTAGTTTTTGACCTATTTTATTCTTTTGGTTTTTATTAATAATTGGTTGAATGGTTTGGGTTAGGTTTACCCGATAAACTAACGGGTTAGGTTGGGTTGACCCGTTTAATAAATGAGTTTAATGGGTTGGGTCATTTTTTCTTTTAAATGGGTTGGGTTAATTTCAAACCAACCCGTTTACAACCCACCCAACCCAATCCATTTGACACACAGAGTGCAACTAGGACATAGTGATGCTCAGGTTTAGGATTTGGAGCTAACTAGATATGACTGCTCTTGGTGGGTAAAATGGTGTGCCATAAAATGGGGATTGGCACCAACATAATTGAAATAACCATTGTCATATATAGATTGGGCTGCATTTTGTTTCTTTTATCCCATTGCCATAGTATTCATATGTAATATAAATACTGATTGTTGTACCTGATATATTAATGTACTGAGAATTATTTCAATCGGCAATAAACTCAATTTTCATTTTTTTCTTCTATTCAGTCATCAAAATCAAAAAGGCAGCACTGCATTGCAAATTCTGACGTGGTATCTTTACAGCATTTCGATTGGCATTTGAGATCAGAATCATCATCGGATTGGACTTGGATTTTTAAAAAAAATTATGCTGATTATCCTAAACATTGGGCAAATGCAAAAGTTTTGCCTTGAGAGTGTTAAAATGCCGTAAAAAATGTATGTACTATGGCTAAATCTACTACTTTAATGCTAAGCACTTTGGAGGATTTTACTGTACTATTTTTGCATACGTTTGTTTTGTAAAGTGAGTGCAAACATTGTCAGTTTTTGCCTGAACAAAGATAATCAAGTGCGCAGAAATATACATGTTTTGTTTTTTGACAGGGGATGAAGGTACAATCGTTTTATTTTTGATACTCGTGATTTTAAATGGGTACAAATTTAAAGTTCCAACTCTATTTCATTATTAACCTCAAAGAAAAGAGGGATGGATTCATTGATAACTGAATTTTAAGTCAACAAGTAGTAATAAAGTAACCTTAATCAGATATTCCTTTTGTGACAACGATGTATTGAAATATTCTATCTATAGCTGCTTTCAATCTCATCTATGTGAATTCATCGTTAAAAAGTAACCATTATACTATGTTGTTAACGTACCGTGCTTTAAACTACTTATGTTGCATAAATATAACCAAACCACAAATTATATTTTTAAAACTAATATGTCTCATTTTATTTTCAGTGATGGCTGTCAAGTAGCATACATGTTTTCCTTTCGATAAAGCCAAAGAAGAAACAATTCTAATATTATTTTATGACTGAAATTTTGCCAAAGATTTATACAATTGTGTATGAATTTATAACATTTTACAATCATATTATACCCTACCTTGACAGTAATAACCATTTTACAATCATATTCAGATATGCACTGCTTTAAGTATGACCATTTACAGATAAACAGAAAGGTTATTTTCAACCAGCTTTATTTTCAACCAGCTTATGACCTAAATTAAAGAATTTCCAGTAACATCAACTGTTTTTCTACCGCTCATGAAACTAAAATAGTGGTTCTGTTTTAGTACAGTAACTGGAATATATGTAGGCTCGGTACATTTCAGTGTCCCATCCTTCAACTTTTTGATACCTCTAAGTTAAATATTTCATATTACACGATATGCATTTGGATCCCACATTTGTGCAACATAAGATAAAAAAAGTTCTACAAGCAAAGGAAGCTGCATTTTATTCTGCAATACAAAAGCGATGAAGCAGATAAAAGTTGTTTGGATAACAAGTTGAATTAAAGAATCCCATCCACCATGCATACGAAAAAAATCCACAACTAAATAGAAACAAGAGCAATAATCTCCAAAGACCCAACTGACTCATAAATATTATACTTCATACATTAGCATACCTTAACTAATTTAATTTACATAAACCAGAAACATTACCATTTTTCTACTTCAGCTCGAATGTTTATAGGATTCTAATATGATGTTTAACTAAATATATGAACTTCAAAAATTATAAAAATTACTGATGTCCAATAGAATTAGCAAACATATTGTTACCTAACTAAAAACTTAGTACAACAACATTATCTTCTGGTGTAACATAAGACACAAATAAAAAAATACAACAGGAGTATCAAATTCCAAACAGTATATCACATAAAATATAGACCTGCAAGCGATAACAAATAACTCAAAAACTACGTCATCTATTCTTATTTATCTACCCGTGTGCGTAGCATGGGCCACGCACTAGTTGATAAATATAGAAGAAACAAACCTTGAAAATAATAATAATGAACTATGATCTCCTCCTAGAATATTACGTGATCATCCAATTCAAAATATAATAGGAGAAACAAATTCTCAAGTTAGGACAAGAAATCAACTATATCAAATGGGTCATGTAGCTTTCATTTCATCAATAGAACCTAAAAATCCTAAAGAAGCATCAACAGATGATTATTTGATTATCGCAATGCAAGAAGAATTAAATCAATTTGAATGTAACTATGTTTGGGAATTAGTTCTCCGTCCTAATAATCAATCAGTAATAGGAACGAAATGGATTTACAAAAATAAAGTCGACGAACAAGGTAATATAACAAGGAATAAAGCAAGACTAGCAGCACAAGGGTATAATCAAGAAGAAGGTATTGATTTTGAAGAAACCTTTGCTCCAATTGCAAGACTTGAAGCAATACGTATACTATTAGCCTTTGCATGTTTTCACAATTTTAAACTTTATCAAATGGATGTTAAAAGTGCATTTTTAAATGGTTTTATTAAAGAAAATGTATATGTAGAACAACCTCCTTTATTTATACATGAAAAATATCCGGATCATGTATTTAAATTAAAGAAAGCACTATATGGTCTTAAACAAGCACCTCGTGCTTGGTATGAAAGACTTAAAAGTTATTTATTAAATTCGGGATTTAAAATTGGAAAAGTAGATCAAACGCTTTTTATTAAAAATACTACCAAAGATATTTTAATAATTCAAATATACGTAGACGATATTATTTTTGGTTCAACAAATGAAAATTTATGTAAAGAATTTTCAAATATAATGACTAATGAGTTCGAAATGTTTCATATGGGAGGATTATCATATTTTCTTGGACTTCAAATCAAACAATTAACAAATGGAATTTTTATAAACCAACAAAAATATTGTGCTAATTTAATTAAACGATTCGGCATGGAAAACACTTCTGCTAAATCTACTCCTATGAGTACCACTACACATCTCGATCGAGATGAAAATGGCAAAAATGTAGATCAAAAATTGTTTAGAAGTATGATAGGTTCCTTACTTCACTTAACCGCTAGTAGACCTGACATAATGATGAGTGTTTGTTTATGTGCACGTTTTCAATCTAATCCTAAAGAATCTCACTTAAGAACAGTGAAACGAATCATGCAATATCTTAACAACACTAAAGATTTCGGTCTTTTCTATCCAAAGGAGTGTTCATTTGAGTTAGTGTCATTCAGTGATGCTGATTTTGGTGGATCTCGAACAGATAGAAAAAGTACAAGTGGTACTTGCCATTTCATTGGAAAATCATTTGTATCTTGGTTTAGTAAGAAACAAAATTGTGCCTCGCTTTCCACCTGCGAAGCAGAGTATATATCAGCTGCTTCAGCTTGCACTCAAGTTATATACATGCAACAAACACTTAAAGATTTTAATATAAATTTAACAAATTCTACAATATACTGTGATAATACAAGTACAATAAACTTATCTAAAAATCCGGTTAATCACTCTCGTACAAAACATATATATATTCGTCACCATTTTCTACGTGACAATATCGAAAAAGGAATAATTAATTTAGAACATATATCTACCGAAAATCAAATTGCCGATATATTTACTAAACCTCTATTAGAAAACTCCTTCATAAAATTACGACGAGAGTTAGGAATAATGTCTTAAAGATATCATATAGAGAAAGTTAGAAAAATCTATACAATTCAGTCGACTAACACTATATGACCAGTCGACTGAATAAAGAAAAAATTGAGATTTTCAATTAATTTTTTGAATATGTTACATGATATATTAATATAAAATAGTAGTCATTTGTAAACCATATATTTTTAACTGAATTATGGTAACCATTAAATCATTAAGTGGACGAAAAACTTTAAAGAATTATAACCACTATATATTTAGAAAATCCCTCCTATAAATATATCTTAAAAATAATTCTTTTTCACAACTCATTCTCACGAATAAAAGCTTGAAAAATTCATTATAAAAATGTCGTCCAACAACTCTTCTTCCCTGATCAATATCACCTCTTCAGTCGATAACACTCCAACGTCTCCAAAACTTCCCACTCCAACATCGACACATGAGCCAGTTTACAAATGGAACAATTACCATACTGGCTACACAAAGAATCCAAGAAAGCGAAACGCGGACTCTTTATTTCTCTAGAATCAAAAAGAAAGATTGATGAAATTCATCACCTTCAACAACAACAAATAGATCTTTAACGAGAATTATACTTCGAACAAAAAGTTACGTCTAGACGATTAAGCTTCCTAGAGCAAATCGGTTTACGCTTTTGTGGATCAAAAAAGAACGAAGTGGCTGAACCCCTACCTCGCCCCGTTAGTTCACTTGATCCGTCTTCATATTACCGTACACCAGTCGATCCTGTGAATCCTTGGATGTCTCCTAAGACTCCTCAATATAGTCCAAATTCATGGGATATAAATTATATGAAGAATGAAGGCAAAAAGACTCCGAGTCCATCCACTAAGAAATAGTTAGTTTTGAAATCTATTTATGGTATTACATTTATATAATTGTAATTATTTCCTTGAATAAAGAGTTTACCTTCAAAATTGACAAAGAACAACAAAATACATGGGTCACTCGACTGAAACCCTCTATTCAGTCGACTGAACTCAAGGCAGAAAGCAATTTTTTTTACAATTCAGTCGACTGAATCCTCTGCACAGTCGACTGAAATACTAATAGAAATTTTCTGATAAAAATTCAGTCGACTAAAAACCCTATTCAGTCGACTGAATTCAGCCCAGAAAGGTAGATCACAGGCTTGACAAAATCAAAGGGTTCTTCAACAAGCTATGGGATGCAATCTCGTGCTCAAGCACCACTACTGCTTCGACATCTTGCGGCAAACGTCTAGCACCTACGTTTACATAGACGTCATCCGAAGAGCAAACAAGTAGCAGCGCAAGAGGAGCTAGTTGTGGCTAAGGAGGAAGAGCATACAGACCACCAACAGGAGGACCCGTCATACGTGAACCAACAGGAGGAAGAGAAGGTTCATATGACTGAGATAAAGATGAGTAATTTTAGTATGGTTTGATGTTTATTTATAACTTTCTTATGGCTTGTATAAATAGCCATTTTGTGCTTGTTCGTCACAACATTTTTAACTTTTTTAAGTCATTGTTATGCAAATCTTCTATTCTCTATGCTTCAATGATTGTTTTGATAAAATATTTCTACTGTTAGTTCTTCCTTTTTGTCGATGACAAAGGGGGAGAAAATCTATGGTACTAACGTTGTTTTGTAGGAAAGATATTGCATACATTCAGGGGGAGAAAATAACTAAATACATCTCTAGAATAAATCAGTATTGTCATCAATCAAAAAGGGGGAGAATGTTGATACGCGAAGATTTTGATCAATGACAGTGTGCTTCAAAAGGAAGAGATATGTGCAAAGCTAAAGAAAAATCGATGAAGACCAAACAAACATAAGTATGATTTCTTATAGGTCTTAGTCTAGATTCATTGTTAAAGTATATCCTCAAGAGGCTTGCACGAACACTAGAAAACATTTTATAAACTTCATTTTTATTTAAGCTTTCACTGTGCATATTTTATAAGTTCAGTCGACTGAACAGGAATAGCTAGTCGACTGAAACTGGTACAAATAAATAAACATGCGCAGTTTCGGTCGACTGAATTTCCTGCACAGTCGACTGAATTTGTTCCTGAAAATTTTACTTCATATTTTCAGTTGACTGAATTCTCTGTTCAGTCGACTGAATTTGAACCTGCGAGTTTTTTATGAATGGACACCTTCTTCCTCCCAAGAGTTGCAACCATTCTCCAATGGAAATGGAAGCATCTCTTGTTTGCAACCTTTGACAACAAATGCACCTCTTCTACAAGTATATGTACATGATTCTAACATCATTTAATTCACTGAATTCTCTTGCTTTAATCTTACTATTTTCTTGATCATATTCTCTAAATATTCTCAAAGTCATCACCAATCTATTGCTTGAATCACTGTTTTGTTTATAACATTCTTTTGATTCATAGAAATTCATATTTCCTAAATCTTCACAAACACATAGCATACTCTCGAGGATAAGATTATAGGAATATTGTACTAGATTAGACTCATTAGTGTTGACAAGAACACAACAAGTCGAATATTGTATTTTAGTAATTGAGTTGAAGTCCTCTTCGGTAGTTGAGGCAAGAAATCCCGTTTGGTTGCTCGGGTAAGTTGTAAACCTATTCCTCTGGGTGAACTGAGGGTGTTAGTTAGTGAAATTCCTAAGTGAAGCTTAGGGACTGGACGTAGGACTAGAGGTCCGAACCAGTATAAAATCCTGGTGTCTCCTTGCATTTACCTACTTTATCTACCTAGACTATTCCGTTATTCCATATTACACGATCCTACCGCATAGCCCCTTCTATCAGAAAATTTTAAAATACAATATCAGAGACTAACTCAAATTCAGATTGCACAATTATAAACACCTATCCTTACAATTGCTGAAAAACATTAAAGTAAAACTAATAAACCATAGCGGATAATAGAATACGTCCATATGATGACGAAGATCTCTGGCTCTCCTCTGGAAACTCCAACCGTCTTCAACTAAACCTGAAACTACTCGGATCTGACCCGAGTATTAAAAATACCTGGATCAGGCTTGATAAGCCAGCTTGAGATACTCAAAATTTTAACTACGTAGATCATGACGATGATATCAAAACCTTTGAAAATATAGGTATCTCATAAGACCACGCCCACACATAAACACAGACAGGTTTTTGCCTTATGATAACCAAAATACTTTTATACCAAAATTCACTTACATTTCTTTGAAAACACTTTTCAAATAAACTTACTCAAATAAGGTATCAATACCGGGACTAAGTCTAAGGTAATATGTCCAAACTGGGTCAACGGAATATACCAAACAGAATATATGATACCAAAAGGGGTAGCTGAAATGTTTGCAAGTCATTCCAGCTATTTTTGGAATACAATCGAAACCGTAAATCTCGTATTGGGATTGGATTTCCAACATGATAGGTAACTAGTAGAAAGATCAATCTGCATCCACGGCTTATGTACTAGACTCGGACGCTGTTATACAGTAACACAAATAGCTAAAAGTGGATACAATCTATGAATAACAACCAAGGACTCGGATTTCACGCATTCCTGCCATGAGGCTTGATATATCTGGTACCTAGGGCTCAGAACATATGATTACCCAAATCACTACTGTCTGAAATGCGAGCATACATCTGACCACATAGAATGCCACTATAACCGAGGTGTGAGGCTTGCGAGGCTATGATCACTTTTTGTAAAACCACGCTTTACATACAAAACCTTGCTTTGACCATAACAGGTTCCACTTTGAATGTCACACTGCCATTTCTTTGACCACTATTTGACTCCCACAAGCATACAACTTCTAAGCTTGTATGTTACGGAGAAGGGTGTTAAGCAAAGAAAGGTTGCCTTCTCCACTACCAAGCAGATGTACATTTGTAAAAGTCAAACTTTGTGTCTCGGAAATGCAATGTCAGACATTCGTCCATACAAGTTCGTTCTGGGACTGAACGAAACCGAAGGCACTTTCCTCGACCATTACTAGGCGAGAACCCCTTGCAATCCGAAAGAATTTCCACAACGAGGAGACCATAGCTATAAATAACTCAATAATGGAAGCGACCCAGAGCATGTCAACAAGCAGTCCTCATGCTATGAAGATCCACGGTTTTCAATAATCATCATCTTCAACATGTCTTCACTTTAGAACATATACATTGGTTTGAAGTGGTTTCGGATACACATTACCCTAAGACGACTCTGATTCCTTCGAAGTCAATCATCGCTTTAAAAGATGTTAAGTTCATATGTGCATATCAATGATCAATCAATTACTTCATCTTTTATTTAAATCAAATATCTTTATTAGATATATTCTTTTCAATTTATTCCATTTTCTTTTCAAACGTATATGGAATCATTAAGCCTCATTTATTAAATCATTTGATTTATAAACCCTGCTTAAACTATGGAATAATTCCAAATCATTTTCTCTTTTACTTAGGAAAACTTTTCCAAATCATTCTTTTAATCTTAATCAAAGATTTCTTATATTCAAGTTATAACTTTTAACTTAGGAAAAATATTCCCAAAATCATTCATTAAATCTTAATCAAAGATTTCCTTCTTAACTTCAAATCATATTCTTGCAAACCGAAGATTCTCATAACAAAGCACTACTTCCACCTTAGATATGGTAAATTTCACCCCTAGGGACTAATGGCAAATAATCCTACATTATGAAGATCTTTTTCATCAATGGTCATTGTATTCAATATATTTTATTTCAACAATTAGTTTGAAGGGTTTTTGGGATAGGAATCACCGGAATCTGATCCCAGTTCTTTGGATAGGAATCACCCAAATCCGATCCCGGTTCCTTCTTGCCAATCATCGAATAAAAGATGTTAAGTGGTTAATTAACATTCAAAGAATTTGTTTCTTTTCTTTTATTTTGGAAAAACTTAAATATGATCTTTTCGAGCATTCGGGTTTCCTTTCGATATATTCCACCTCTTACCAAAAAAAAGGGAAAATAGGCTAGGTATGTTCAAAGCACTGGTTTCTCCATCCCTAACTTTAGTTATTTTATCTTCTTAGATCTCACAAGCGGGACAAATGTACTAGTCGTTTTCGCATACTCGGTTACTAGCTTTATTTTGGAATTGATTATAAGATTCCAAATTATCTTTTAAACTCTTAGTTTTCCTTTCTCAAAAACATTCATAATTTATTCTAAAAAAAATCATTACGTTTAAACTCATATTCAAAAGCTCATAGAATTCGCAGCATTAAAGTACTGCGGAAAATGCTATATAAGCTTATTTGATTTAAACAACTTTTTAACATTTGAAAATTCATATTTTCCTTTAAAAATCTCTTTTAAGCCATTTTAATAGATTTATCAAATTTATTTCACATTTTTAATCATTTAAAATATCATTTTATAAAGAAATACCTTTTTGGATTCTGAACTGCAAAACCGCGATGTTTTTAGAAAATTGTTTTGGACATATTTCATAATCTACTTGACGAAATCTTGATTTTCTTTCTTCTTTGAAAACTATTATCATTTTGAACCAAAGAATTTTTATTTAGAAGAAATCCGGCTTATAAATCATTCTCTGCGTCAGTTTGAAGTTACAGATCGAAATTTACAAACTACCACTACACGACGAACTCTATTTTGACCAATTTTGTGAATTGTTTTGAAACTTGTTCGAAACACTTCAAAAATGTTTTAAACCATATTAAACTATGTTAACTCGTTTAAAATTCTTCTTTGCAAACTCATTTTCATTTCATTTCATATTATAATATTATATTATTGTAATATCATTTTCAATCTTTTTAGATATTTTGAAATTATTAAGAGGCTAAATAATTTCCATACACACATTTATTTAAATTTAATTCACATTTAATTAACTATGCTTACTAAACATTTCTCTTATCATTTATCAAACCAAGTTATCATCCATATCACAAACATATAATCAACCATAATATCAACCAAGTTATCATCCAATATCAACCAATATTCAGCATATTAATTCCTAATTTAGCATGCCTATTATCAACTTAAGTTTTATTAAGATAAAACTAAGATTTGAGTACTCACGATTAGTTCCACTCCACCAATCTTTTTCATAGACTTTCCTTTTGATTCCGGCAGCACCTCATTCTCTTTTTCTTGCTTCGAAGCTTCATGACTTGCTTTCCTCCTTCCAAGTGGTTCGTCCACCTCCTATTCCATCCCTTCTTCCATCATTTCTTCACTTCTTAGATGTTAAACCATGTTTTAATGGTATTCTAAGGACTTTGGCAAAGTTTGATGACGTTCTGATTTTGTTTGATATAGTTTTGAAAAAGTTAGTAAGGAAATGGAAGAGAAGAAGCCATTGAAGCTCTAAGGAAGAAGAAGAAGAGAGCTTCGAAAAGGAAGGAAAAGAAGAGTGGAAAGTGTGAGAATGGAAGAGGAATGCATGGTATTTATAGGAAATTTTTTAGAATAATATATTATTATATAAAATGAAGCAACCTTATTTTTTTAACACTTAACATCACATTTAAAATCATTAATTTACTTCATTTTCACTTAAATATTAAGTAAATAATATAATAATTATGTTTGCTTTGATTTGATTTTTACCTTTTGCTTTGAAATGACATGTTTGTCTTTTTGTGCTTACTTTTTCTTAATTATATTCTAGAATTTTCTAATATGTTTAGTAAAAGTAAAATTGATTAGTGAATTAATTAATACTTATAATATTTGAATATGTGTTCCTACATAAGGAAATAAAGGTGCGACTACGTTGCTACAACTTTTAATCGACAAAACGTTGATTTTCGACAAAATGTTTTACGGTCACATTTTGACGTTTTAGTTAAACTATTTATTTATGTAAACCAAATTTAAAAATAAATTTGTATATTGCTATTTAAAAATATAAACACTTATAAATAAATTAAAATAATATAGTTAACCATTGAAACTTACTTTGCTGAAATTAGCATTTTGTCATTTTTGTCGATATAGGAAAGTATTACTATTTTTGTGTATACTCTCTTTCCAAATCCTATCTAATATTGTTTGAATCATATAACCTTACTTATTTATATTTAAAATCACTTTAAATAGTATATTTTAAAGGGGTCAAATTCTACGTCGTTACAGCTGTTGTCAGCTAGGGCCATAGGATTAGCTCCTCCAGATTCCCAACATTACCCCTTGCTACTCCTACGGCAGCTCCTGCTTGTACCAAATTGACGATGAACTGATACATAATCCCCATATCTACAGGCTGGTATCCAGCACCTACGTTAGCATCTGCATTTTGATTAGCATTTTCCTGTCGACCCTAATTTCTCCTGTTGGGTTGAACCATTCCATTTGTTGTGGTTCCTCCTCCACTGACATTTCCTCTTCCGTTTCCTGCCTACGTATCTTCCTTTCTCACAAATCTGCATATAAGCCCTAGTAAGAAATAGAAGAATGGCCTTAAAAAGAGGGTAATACATACTTATATATATACACACACAAAGATATATATATATATATATATATATCAAATACAAGTACGTTACTATAGTGTTAACCCCATACCCCGATCTTATTTTTCGATTCATTAGATTATGTTTCGAAAAATATTTTTTATTTTGAAATTCCTTTTGAGTTTTCATAATCCAATTCCTTGACACTAACTTGTAACATTACCCACTTGGAGGTTCAAAACTAATGGCTACGAATCCTACAGTCATACAGAGTTATTAATTCTCGATGCCCAAATACGGTAATGTTAGAAACACTGATATAATAAAAACATATGGATATGAAAAAAATTGAAACCATTAAACAAATTTCTCATTCCATTTCAATCATATTTCAAATCCATTACATAACCCCAAATTCAAGGACCACGTTTAGAGAAAATATAGTTATTGCAAACTAAGCCAAGAGTGACATATAAAGATGCCCCCTTGGATGATCAGAGTCTAAATATAAGCAATTAAATAACTTTTCCTTTACATCAAAACACAGCGGAATCAAATAGACAAGAACTCTTATTAGCTAGATTGCCTCATGTACGTCTTCGAAAGCTTATTCGTCTAAAAGAACTTGAAAATCCTCAACTCTCAAGTACTAAAAATCAATTTAGTACCCAAGAGTTTAAGAGGAAAACATACATTTCGATTCAGATAAAAAGCTTGGTATAAATAATAACCTACCATCTCGAACCATTTAGTTATCTAGTGAGACCATGCCGCTTAGAGGAATGGGTTTTCCCCTCACTAGTATCTTGCCTAAAAATTTATAATAACCATATATCATAGCAATTTGAAATATCGTGATGTTATGCAAACAAGCAAAATATCCAAGATTTTCCATCCCCATTCATTTGACTATTTGTCTTAGTTATAGTTTCTAGGGTCACTATTAGCCAATTATTTTTCATGGGCTGACTAATAAACTATTCAAAGCTTATAGACTATTTTTCCTGTTTCGTTATTTTCATGGGATCAATAAGAACCTACTAGCACCTGCCAATAATTTCAGTATTTCGTGGGTTCTCTCTGAACCTATTAGTATCCCTAACAACTTCTCTTATATCATAGTTTTCATGGGTTGACGATCAACCTATTGACTTCTATCAATAACTTTATCCAAATATAGTTTTCATGGGATCACCACAGACCTATTGGTCTCTATCAGTAACTCTCTCCAAACATAGTTTTCATGGGCTTACTATGAACCTATCTAAACTGACAACTTCTTGATCAATCTTTGGGAATCCTATTTTCTAGTCCACCTTACCTCCCGGATGCAATTCTATTCATTCAGGAGTTAACTTATTTTATATTGACTAATGGGTCAACCTAGCTGGTTACTCTGCCCTTACTACCCAAAATACAGCTATGGGTCCATTATGTAGTGAATATATCATAAAAGAAGTATATACAATAACATAACAATACCAACATTTATGGTTTAATGTCCTTGAAACCATTTTCACATATAGTATGGCTAATTGCTTTAACCCACTATTCTTATCAAGAAAAGCTTCTTCAAAACATCCAAAATTAAAAACCACTTCAAAGCACTTTTGTTACTTCAAATATTCACCTTTCGACTGAGTTGAGACCTCTTTAAGCAAAGAACATGAGAAAAGAGAAGCTAAGCCTTTCGAAGGAGTCGAAGAGATGCTTTAGTCAAAGTCTAGAAGCTTCAGGACCTTTCAAAGGTGTCAGAAGGTTTTTCCAATCAATACCAAAAGGTTCTTACCTTTCGACGGGGTTAAAAGAGTCGAAAGCACCCTTCCGTCTTCGATAACAAACTTTCGACTAGGTGAATCCATATCTGTGAAGGCCTTTTGAATGAGTGAAAATCAGCGCTTTTTGAAGACAATGAAAAGCAATCCTTTGCATATGAGCCAAACCTTTTGAAACAAAAGGTTTTGCCTTTGTCTAAACCATGCAAAATCCAGCATTGTCCTGCACAACCCCTTCGAAAGCTATAATAAGCCCTTCGAACTATTTAAAGCCAATGTGACCCAGGAGAGTTCCACATTAAGTTGTAAACAAGAGTTCAGAAGCAATCAACAGTGTCGAAACAAGCCATAACTCAATAACATCGAAGCCATCGAGCAAGGGCTATCGATAGAGTCAGAAGCACTTACAAGGCAACTCAAAGAAGAGGAGTGCAACTATACCTTTCAACAAAGGCAGCAACAAACTTGAGTCTTTCGGTAGCCACCATTCGACCCAATCAAAAGCATCAAGGTCGACAGGTGCTGACCCACATCTTTAAATAAGACCCAAGGGGTCATATTTTGGGGAGTCAATCCCTTCCACTCTAAACTTGAATTTATTTAATCAAAAGTGTTGTAAACCCTAATTACTAAATTGAATAGGGAATTTGGAGAAATAAAATCTTCTTGAGCTTGTTAAAGGGAAGTCTTAAATTTTTAGATTACATTTCTGTTTAGAGGCATTTGTTGGGTTAAACTTTGTTTTCCATGTTTTGTCTACATCGAAAAGTTCACGTCGACGCAGTCAAAGCCTCCTATACCGAAATAAATTTAGTTTATATACTTCAAACAACCTCTCCCTGAGCCACCGCTTTCGACAAGGTCGAAACCAAGTCACAACTTGCTTAAACCTTCAACTAATACAAGAAATCAAGAGGCTTGTCTTTCGACAAGGTCGTAGCCTAATTTCAACAATTCCTAACTTGAGATACCCGATCCAAACGATGGATAATTGAGTTTATAGCTTTTGATGGAGTCGAAAACCCTATCTTAGATTCCTGAATCAAATTTTAGCACCTAAACCACCTTGTTATCTACAGAGTCGGAACCTCTATCTCAGATTCTTGGATAAATCTCAGCCAACCAATAACCAAAGCTTCTAATAGGGTCAAATCCAACAAAGAGAAACCATATCCAGGATATTCCATCTATTTCAAACAAGAATACTTTCGAAAGAGAATCCACACTAACTCAACAAGGTCAAAAGGTCATTAAGCATTGAATCCAACCTTTCGACCAAGTCACAAGGTTAATCTTGATAACTTTTGTCTACGAAAACCTATTTGAAAGGAAATTAAAGAAGGATACATTCCTTCCTTTCTACATAATTTTCCTAAAGAATAATCTTTATTCCTTAGCATAATCTTGGGGTGTGGACAAGATTTCTTGTTAAAATTTTGGTGCTAGAAGGAGGGCTCGAACCTTCGACCTTGTGGTTATACCCCTAACGCTACTATTCTCTAGCCCTACTTGAAATGATCTAAACTTCATCTACTTTGGTTTAATCATGGCCGAAAGAATTAAGATATTTAAGCAAGGTTCATTTGAACCACACCTGAGAAGATTCTCCCCGACAGTCAACAGGATTCCATCCAAGATGAAGAGCAAAGGTTATGACTAGAAGCTCTCAAAATTAAAGCGGAATAATACAATCCTGAAAATTGTAGCATAAACTCCATTCATGTTAGCCCCACCCCTATCTTTGCATTAGGAAAGAAAACAAATGGAAGTGATAATTTATTCAATCAAATGAGAAGAACCATCCAACAGTATTCTAAAGGCACTATCTTTTAGAAAGAGATAATGGATGATTACAATGCCTTTGCACATAAATGGAAACCAACTACTGCAAGAACACTACCAATTTAAGAAATTCAAAGGGTGGAAAAAAGAAAAGCAATTGAAGAACATGAAAACATAAGGCCAAGAAATAAAAAGTCAGAAACCCATCTACAAGAATCAAGCTTCGAATCTAGACTTCCAAAGTAATGCAACTTAATAATATCCATAGAGAATGTCTGCTTACTAACTAAGGATAAACTTTACTATTGGCCATCACAAAAGAAAAAACCAAAACATGAAAGGAATCTGGGAGGATCCTATTGCTACAACCATATGATGAATGGTCATGAAACCAATCATTGTAGAGCTCTAGAGGGGATGATTATAAATTTCTTCCGACAAGGAAAGATTCACAAATTTTATAAAGAATTTGAGACAAAGTCATTAAAGAGCTACTTTTCATAAAAAAGAAAATTACATGGTTGGGAGTGAAACGCTCCTTATATTTGGACACTACCTAAGATGGTAGTCTACCTAAGATGGTAGAAAAGCCTCTGTCCTCACTGAGCTGGCCAGGGTAGACCCCCTCGGAGGGAGGGCGGTTTGGTCTTTAGCCGCACCATAAGATGGCCATATTAAAGCACCGGACAAGCTCTTGGTCGCACCACTGGTTGGGTCAAGGCACCTCCTGGAAGGAGGATAGAGTACGCCTTAGCCGAGCCATAAGATGGCTAGGTTAAAGCAACGAACAAGCCCTTATCTGCAACATTCTATGGCCAGGGTAATGCACCTCCTTAAGGCAGGACGGAGTAAGCCTTTATCCACGCCATAAGATGGACAAGGTAAAGCACCGAACATGCCCCTGTCTGATCCGTACAAGGGCCAGGGCAGGGAACCTCCTGGAGGGAGGTCTGGTAAGTCCTTGGTTCTAGCCTCTAAGATGAGTTAATTAAGAGCACCAGACAACAACAGACTAATATGTCTTGGCCTAACAAGAGGCCCATCAAACAATGGACTAAAATGTCCAAACCTAAGAAGAGGCCCATTCTATAATGGACTGAGACATCCAAGCCTAAGAGGAGGAACATTCAGTAATAGACTATGATATCTAAGCCGAAAAGGAGGCTCACCAAATCATGAACTAAGATGTTAAAGCTCAAGAAAAGGCATCTTCGATTATAGACTAAGACATCCAAGCACAAGAGGCATTTAATCAAATTACTTCAAAATAAGACCAGAAGGGTTCACACATCAAAGGAGTAGAACAAAGCTCTACTTATTAATGCACGAATCAGGGTTTTAGGTCTCTCATATCATAATTTCATCAATTAATACCCGAGTCGGGGTTTTTGGACTTCCATTTCCAAACATCATCGATTAATATCTGAATCTGCGTTTTAGGTCTCTAATATCAAAATTTCATCAATTAATACCCGAATATGGGACTCAGGACATTCATTTCAGGACTTCATTTACTAATGCTCGGATATGGATTTTTGGTCTTTATCGATCACTAGCTATCTTTGTATACCTGAAACCGGGTACCGAGACAATTACTTATTTGAGAACTAATCTAGGTGTAAAACTTTGATAATGGATTTCTACACAAATGCAGTAATCTGGGCCAAAAAATACTCTTAAAAAGATCATTATTATAAGTTTCCATTTATACCCTAATCTGGGTCTCGGATTACTAAGTTTTCAAATTTGATTAAATCCTGAGAATAGGTCACCGGGATTCTATTACAAATATTCAGACAATGATTTCTAAATTTAACTCCATATTAACTACCTCTTGAAAAATTACTATCTAATATTTATACCCTTGTGATAAGGCGGGATTTCCTATCAACAAATTTCAGATAATCCAACTAAATAGTTGAAATTAAATTCTCGAGCATTTCTCATCACGGTTGAGATGGAATTTAAATGTTTAATATAGAGTACTTATCATGCAATTAATAAGATGATTTATTAATTTAAGCAAATGATATTTATAGACTGGTATGTTAATTTCAAGCTAATAATTAGAAATATTGTTTGCTTCATACTTTTCAGGGAAATCAACACAGCAAAGAGAAATAAAAGATGTGGTAAATACGGAGATAATGAATGAGTTATCAAAAAGCATTTAAGAAGTCACACTATAGAAAAGGATTACAAACCAGGAGATATTTACCAAATTTATATGATTTACATAAGACAAGGAAAAACTTACAAAACTATGAAGTTATTTACATGTACTAAAACAAGTCTACACATTTCAAAGGTACAGATATATCATATATCTTGGGCGGCTTTACTATTAAGTGACGAATTGAAATGCAGAGAACTTCCTTGAGTTTCTTTTCCTTCTTCCTGAATTTATCCGCGGCATCGATTGCATCAATATTTGTTTTCAGAGCATGATTGTAACACCCCAAATTTTTGGTAACATTATTTAAAATATTTAGTTATCTAAATAAAATAAAATAATGTGCTGATTAGGGATTGAGATTTAAGGTGTAGCCGTGCCATTTAACAATGAATTAAAATAAGAGTTAAATTGAAATAGAGGATGGGTAAATAGGAAAGAGGCCATTCCTAAATCCTCTAAACCTTGGCCGTGTATTAGACTACATGTTTATTTCATTTTGAAAAATTTTAAATAAGAGGCTGGCCACCATTAACAAGGAAAAGAGTAAGAAAAGCTAAAGAAAAAGCTAACTCAAATCAAATTCATCCGAATCTCAAGCTCCTTAATCTTTAAAACTAAGATGAATAATGTTTGCATCTCATTTTTTTATTATGTTTTTGGTTTTAAGATGAATTGCAAATATTTTGCAATGATTTGCCATGTTTTTGAATGATGGAATGTATATATATACTTGTTGATGAATTATGGTTTTTCATATTGAATTTATGATATGTTTTAAGGTAAACCCAATTAAATGACATCCAAATGCCTTGCGAATTTTTATAGTGATCACAAATACTATTTTGGAGATGGGTTTCAATTTCCATATTTTTCTGAGTTTTCGTAGAAATAATATGAATTTTCTAGTAAAGAAAATGGTATTTTAGGTTATAATTTATGGGTAAATAATTAATTGTTTAGGTCAGAAATTTTTATAAGCTAGAAAACATATATAATGTAATTTTCTGAAATTTTTCTAAATTTTTC
The DNA here is from genome assembly GCA_030765085.1 of Allium cepa. Taxonomy (NCBI): domain Eukaryota; kingdom Viridiplantae; phylum Streptophyta; class Magnoliopsida; order Asparagales; family Amaryllidaceae; genus Allium; species Allium cepa. The sequence continues at coordinate 702,837,920 of CM060938.1, read as the reverse complement.
CTAAGTGTTTTATGGGATATATAAAAATATTATAAGGTATGTGACTTAAATGTTTTATATAATTAAAGAAAGAGACGGTGATTTTTGAAAAATGTTTAATTGTTAAATCTGGAAAGCCGATAGGACTTTTGAAAAAAAACCTTGCAACCAATCAGATTTAGACAAACAAGGTTGGTTAGTTACAAAAGAATAGTTTAAAAGTACAAATAAATAGGTTTTTCACTGTTTCGTCTCTTTCGGCACCAGGTTCTGCCTCCATACTATCGCATTCGACACTATTGAAACTAATGCACATGGTATCAGGTAACTGGTATGTAATGAATTGGAAGAGGTTGAAAGGCATAGGGTCGCCACCGTGGGGTTTTGAAGGGCTTGAAGCATTGTTTTGGTTTTAAAGAAAAATGCACTGGCTGGCTCTCGACTAAGATACTTTCGATGTAGTTGGCTTTCGACTAGGTCAAATGGTTTAAAAGAATGGTTTCAACTAGGTTACTCCTTTGTTTTCAAATGTCTACTTTTGACTGAGTCAAAACCTTTAGCTGTCTATTCCTACCTTTCGATCTAGATGGTGTCGAAGGGGTTCCATTTGTTTCCTAAAATAAGACCACCTCTCTAATGCTTCTAAAGGGATGGTTTTGACATCATCACTTCATTACTTAGGAAATGGTTTTGAAACAGAAGCTTTCGACTTAACGTTTTAAGACCCTTTTTCTATGTTTGAAGTAAAACACAACTAGTTTCGAAAGAGATAGTTTTAAATTGTTTCGAAGCAGATGGTTTCGACTTTAATAGGGTTCTGATCCTTTTACTCTACTTGAAGACAGCATCCAAATGGTTTCGACCGAGACATTTTCAAAACATTTTGAAGGAGTAAATTTTTGAATGGTTTTGAAAGGTTTCCACATGTTTTTAATTGAACCCAAACTGCTTTTGAAAGGATTAAGTTTCAACTATTTGGAAAAGTTTTCAGGAATGGTTTCGAAAGGGGTGTTTCCCTAGGGTTTCGAAAGGATTGAAAGGAAGGGTTTTTCCTATGAGTTCTAAAGGAAATACTTAAAGGTTTTATAAAGGGATGTCTAATGTTTTAAAGCATTCAAAGGAACAACTTTTAATGGTTTCGAAAGGGCCACTTTCAATGGTTACGAAGGGGTTACCTTCAAAGGTTGCGAAAAGGTTGTTTAATGGTTTTAAACAAAGGTTTAGAATGTATTGAATGGACAACATAGCCTAATTATTTTCAATTTAAAATGGTTTTTAACTTTTTATGTAAGGATAGTCAATCCTTATTAAAATTCATCAACATTATTTTGAGTGAAGTGTATATATCGTGGCAAATGGCTTGGAGTAAAGCTAAAGATATATTTTCCTCGTATGTTTGTGGTTTGAAGGACTAAATCATTTTAAAAAGGTTTCCAAGAAAAATTTAAATGGTAGTTAACCCTAAGAAAATGATTCGGATAGTCAGTCCATTTTGATTCGGACAGTTAGTATAGTTTGCAGACAATCAGCTTAGATTTCGAACGGTTAATCCAGTTTGCGGGAAATCAGCCCAGTTGTATGGAAAGATATTCCATTTGTAGTATAACAGACCTTGCTATTATAATGTAGGCAGATAGTTCATATATTGCTTATATTATGGATAGGTGGTCCATTTATTATTATAAAGGATATTGCTATTTGATACAATCATTTTGATTAATCATTTTGATTAACCAGTTTGATTGGAGGAAAGGATTTGCAAAATATATGTTTTAAAGAGGATATAAGTGAGGGGAAACCCATTCCACTAAGCTGTGTGGCCTCACTTAATATGAGTAAACCAAGATGTTATAGAATTGTTCACACCAAGCTTTATGTCTTACTCAAAGTTTTTTTCCCTTAAACTCTCGGGTATTCAAAATTGATTTGAGTAGGCTGAGGGGTAGGGTTTTCGGGTTTTTGTCTTTTGGCATATAAAGCTTCCAAAAACGAGTAGGTGGTTGACGAATTGCTAATTTGAAATTGCTGTTTCATTTTATTTTGATTCCGCTATGTATATTAAGTCAAATATGACTATATTACTTTGATCATCCAAAGGGGAACCATCATATGTCCCTCTTGACATAATTTTGTAATGATTATAATTAATCTTATTTGGGAAACGATATGGGATTATGTAATTTGAATATAAATTTCTTTGAAATGTAATGAGTAAAATGTTATTTTTGGAAATCTATGATTATTCGTATTCAAGTGCTTTTGATATTATGGATACCATTATCATTACCATATTTTATCACCAGAAATTAATACTATAGATGATTGCAGCATCTATTAAGCTTAGCTTTTGGCCTCGAGATACGGCATGTTACAACTTGGTATCAAAGCATAGGTTTATGAAAAACTTTAACCAAAATGATTTCTAAAACATAATCCTAAAGAACTAGAGTAAGGTTGGGGTATGGGATAACGCTATAGTAACGTACTTGTATTTACTATATATAAGTATACGCGTTATCTCTAGTCTTTTATCTTTGTTAGGTCATTTTTTAATCTCATGAGGTTTGATTACATATTTGGAAGGAAGAGGAGGAAGAGTTAACCGAGGAGAGGAAGGCACCGATGGGAATGGCAAGCCTAATGTGAGAAGAAGTCAAAGTCAGGCATAAGCAAAGAATGTGGGTGCAGAAGTCCCGCAAGTTAGAATGGAAGCAATGTATCAGTTCTTCCTAAATATGGTGCATGCAGGTGTTGCTGCTGGAGTAGTGGGAGGAGGAGTTCCAATTGTCAATGACTATGCCTAGTTGAGTGAGGACCACATTAAGCTTGGAGGGAAGCCGTTTGTTAGAACGGAGGATGCTATAGAAGTGGAAAATTGGTTGTTGCACTACGAAAGGATTTTTGCAGATTAGGGCTTAATGATGAGCAGAAGAGGAGGTTGGCATCCAAACAGCTTCAGGGAGCCATATTGTTCTAGAAGAATAGCGTGATTGTGGCAGTGGATGAGGAGACTATGACTTGGGAAGAATTCAAGGGAAGGTTCCAGGAGAGGTTTATGTATGCAAATGGCAAAGTCGGCTCTGATCGAAAAGTTTGTTGAATTAGAACATAGAGATGTGTCTATTATGGAGCATGCTAGGAGGTTCGAAGAGTTAGCCAGATATGGGTATGCTTCAATGGATACATTGATAAAGAGGAATAAGAAGTACATCAGGAGGTTGAAGCCAGATTTAGCCAGGGCTATATTACCTCATATTAAGGATCCTTCTGATTTCGTAGTGGAGATGGCCTTAAGGCATGACGAATTGCTTGATTCTGTAGAGAAGAGTAAGGCTAAAGAAGTCCAAGTTGGGCAGAATTAGAAGAGAAAGTTCTTTCCTATGAAAAGTGCCAAGAAGGGTAAAGTAGCTACGAAGGGGAAGTCTGAGATTGCCTATTTCAAGTGCGACAAGAAGAGGCACTTTGCCATGAGTGTCGTGTTGGGAAGGCAAAGGAAGTGGCTTGGTGGAAGGATGTCAGGTGTTATAACTGTGACCAAATAGGCCACTATAAAATCCAGTGCAAGGAGCCCGGTAAGGATGGAAAGTGCAAAGTGTATGCATTGGAGCCTACTATTTCGAAGCCAACAGCTCAGGAGAAAGGAAATGCAGTTTTAAGAGGTAAGCTTCAAATTCATGGTATGTTTGTTAGCATTCTATTTTATACTGGTGCATTGCACTCTTTTACATTTAGATGTTTGATAGATAAGCTTAACCTTGAACCCACATATTTAGTTACTTCCTTGTGGGTTTTGAATCCAACTGAAGGGTATGCAACTCTAGGGTTGACATGTGACCAGTTAGAGTTTGTCTTGTTAGGTCACACTATTGTTTGTAGTTTGCATGTTCTTGATTATGTGGGGTTCGGAATCATTCTTGGTATGGATTAGTTAAGTGAGTACGATGTCAGGATATTTTGCTAGGATAGGAAAATATTACTTAGACACCCAGATTGTAACGACAGGATTTTTTATACTGTAGAAGGTTCTTGTGGTGAGATGTATGCCTTATTCGGTGCAATGGAGTCGGAAGATGAGTTGAGTCGAGTTTTCTTAGTTAGAGAATTCGCATATGTTTTTGAGCATGTGTTGCTGACGAAATGAGCCATTGAGCTTTGGATGGATTTGGTTCCGAGAGAAGAACCAGTGAGTAGACCGCCAAGCAGGATGACCCCTTCAGAGATAAGGGAGTTGAAGGTGTACTTGGTGGATTTATAAGGCAAGAATTTTATCAGGCCGAGTAGTTCACCTTGGGAAGTAGCTGTAATGCTTGCTAAGATCCAGACGGACCATTAAGGTTATGAATCGATTATCGTGAGTTGAATGAGAGGATGATAAAGAAACGTTATCCATTGCCAGGATTGACATTTGTTCAACCAGTTGAGTGGAGCCAAGATATTTTCGCAGTTGTATTTAGTGATAGGTTTCCATCAGCTCAGAGTAGGAGGGGATAGTATGCCTTTGATGGCATTTAGGACCAGGTATGGGTCATACGAATGGTTAGTCATGCCATTCAGACTGACTAATGCACTAGCTTTCTTTGTGGATTTGATGAACCGGGTTTTCCTAGAGCACTTGGATAGGTTCGTATTGGTTTTCATAGAGTATATCTTAATATACTCTAAGGATGAAAGAGAGCATGAAGTTCATCTAAGACTGGTGCTTGAGATGCTGAGTCAGTATCATCTAAAAGAAAAATTTTCGAAGTGTCACTTCTGGAAGAAAGAAGTGAAGTTTCTTAGTCAAGTAGTCTCAAAGGAAGGGTTATCAGTAGATCCGACTAAGATTGAGGCAATAAATAGTTGGAAGAGACCCGAGACAGTAACTGAAAAAAAAGAGTTTCCTTGGGTTGGCTGGTTATTATCAGTGACTCGTTAAGGATTTTTCGTGGATAGCGGCACCGATGACTAAGCTAATAAGAAAGGATGTGAAGTTTGTATGGACGAACAAGTATGAGGAAGAATTCTAGAATCTGAAACACTTATTAACCAATGCACCTATATTGGTTGTTCCAAAAAGGAATTGAGATTTGGTGGTTTACACAGATGCGTATGGAACAGGACAAGGAGCTGTGCTGATGCAGATAGGTAAAGTGATCGCCTACGCTTCTGGACAGCTTAGACAGCATGAGGTCAGGTATCCGACATATGATTTGGAATTGGCTGTAGTGATTTTTGCATTGAAGTTGTAGAGAAATTACCTTCTAAGAGAAAGGTTCGCTTTAGTATTTTGTTTCTCTTAGAAGGAGTTGAACATGAGACAACAGAGGTGATTAGAGTTTATCGCTGCTTATGATTTTGCAATTGAGTACACACTAGGGAAAGGAAACAAGGTTGCAGATGCTCTTAGCAGTTAACATCATAATGCGCTATTGGCTATAATTGCCGAGTGGAAGGATTTAGAAGCATTAGTAGATTGCAGAGCCAGTGGAGATCCGAGGCTGGGTCAAGTGGAGATAAAGTTGTATTATCTTGTTTGGAAGTTCGACCAGTGATGATCGGAAGGATTGATTCTAAAAAAATATAAGATTCAGTCTTAGCCGATTGGATCAGGAAGCTAAGAGAAGAAACCGAGAGCGATGACTTGAAAGATTTCAGTCTTGACTAGAATGGGTGGTTGAGAAAGAAAGGAAGATTATATGTTCCGAGTGTATGAGACATAAGGAAAGAAGTCTTGGAAGAATACCATCGTTCGAAGTTCACCATTCATCCAGTAGGTACTAAGATGTATCGAGATATGAAGAGGAGTTTCTTCTGGATGAAGCAAGATATTGGTTTGTGTGTTAATCAGTGCTTAAATTGCCAGTTGGCAAAGGCCGAACATTAGAAGCTAAGTGTATTGCTTCAGCCATTAGATATTCTGGTATGGAAGTGGGATTCTATATCAATGGATTTTATTACCGATTGCCAAGGTCGAACAGGGAAAATGAAAGTATATGAGTCATTGTGGACAGATTGACCAAGAGTGCCCATTTCATTCCAGTTAAGCCGACTAGAACGACACCTTTTTTGGCAAGGTTATTCCTGAACAATGTGGTTAGACTGCATGGGATACCTAGTAGCATAGTTAGTGCTAGGGATCATTTATTCACTAGTGAGTTCTCGAAGAATTTGTAGAAAGTTTCAAGAACCAAGCTTAAGATGAGCACCACTTACCATCTGTAGACAGATGGGCAAACGAAAAGAGTTAGCAAAATGTTGAAGTATTTTTTAAGAGCTTGTGTTCTAGATTTCAAAGGATCATATAGGAAGACCATATACGTTTAGTCGAGTTTTCATATAACAATAGTTATCAGATTAGTATTGGGATGGCACCGTTGAAGCTTTGTATGGAAGGCCATGCAAATCTCCTATATGTTGGTTAGTGACCGGGGATAGGTTGGTCCTTGGTCTAGACTTGGTTAGGGATGCTGCAGAAAAGATTGAGCTCATTCGGGCTAGAATGAAGGAAGCTCAGTCTAGGCAGAAAAGTTAAGCAGATAAGAGACGGAAAGATTTAGAGTTTTCAATTGGAGATCAAGTTTTTGTCAAAGTGACACCGACAAAGGGTGTGATTAGGTTTGGAAATTGAGGAAGTTCGCACCGAGGTTCGTTGGACCTTTTCCAATTATTAAGAGGATCGAGAAACTCGCTTATAGATTTAGTTACATAGTAGTTTAGTAGGAGTCCATGATGTTTTACAAGTTTCTCATCTCAGAAAGTGTGTTAAAGACCCGAAGACTACTATTTGCACCGACTGTGCTAGACGATTTAGTGGTAGAACTGCATTTGACCATAATAAGGAAGCCTATTCATATAGCTACGGGATATGAGAAGAGGCTTAGAAGTAAGACGGTCAGATTAGTCAAAGTCCAGCGAAGCGACGATGACAGGGACTATACTTGCGAGACTGAGAGCAGGATTAGAGATAATTATCATGACTTATTTGATGGTATGTTTTGCCTTCTTGTTTGATTTGTTGTGTACCTTATCATAATTACGAGGACGAAATTCTTTAAGGAGAGGAGTCTATAACACCCTAGATTTTTGGTAACATTATATAGAATATTTAATTAGCTAAATAAAATAAAATAATGTGTCTATTAGGGGATTGAGATTCGATTTTAATTACGGTATAGCCATGCCATTTAACAATGAAATAAATTAAGAGTTAAATTGAGATATAAGAGGGATAAAATAGGAAAGAGGTCATTCCTATATCCTCCAAACCTTGGTCGTGTATTAGATTACACATTCGTTTCATTTAGAAAGTTCCAAAATGTAATGCCCCTGATTTTTAGTTAATATTATTTGGGACATTTGACTAGATATATTAAATATAATAATGTGAATAATTAGGGAGAAGAGACTAATAAATTCAATGGTTGTGTCTAAATGAATGAACTAAAATAAGACTTAACTAAATTAAGAGGGAAGAATTTCCTAAGGGAAAAAATTGAAAATGGGGCTACATTTCTTAGTATAAATCTCTTCATAACTCCTCACCAACTTTCGGTATGCCATTAAAAGATCTAGGAAGAGCAATAGATTGATGAAAATGCTATGGAATTAAAGCTGGTAAATTATCTCATTCCCCAATTAACTAATCAATGTGAATAATCATGTTTATCATCTCATTTTCTATGTTTGGATCAGTTATGGGTTATACCCGATTCATATTTGTGATCTTGGTTAGGATATAACCATTTAAACCTTTGTTTGGATAAGACGTAGGTGTTTTAAATGTTAATGGGCTTTAACACATTTTATCCAGTTTTGGTTAAATTCCTAGTTGTTTTGAACGTCATATGCTTTGAAATTTTAATAAGTTGAAGTATATGATTTATCATATTTATGGTGATTTTTGAGATTTTTTCCTTAGTGGTTTACTAAGGTAATTAAATTATTTAAGCCTAAGGGCTAAACTGCAAATTTGCTTCCGAATTGGTCAAATTCGAAAGGAAAACTGCGTAGAAATTGATTTGGGAAGAAGAATAATGTTTTAATAGAAAACTTGACTTTTGTATACTTCTTACTATTCAAAAGCATAGGTGGAAGCCCCTTCACCAATCATAATTAGACAAGCAAAATAAAGATAACTTCAGCAGGCCCAGATGTTCCCTCTGGCTCCAAAAGCCGCTTTTATCCCTTAATCTAAGTCGAAGGGTAGACATGGTGACGAAGGGAAGAGGGGAGAAGGGTTAGGGTGCTGCTTCCTTTTCTTGTAAATGGAAATAAAACTCGCTTCCAACTAAGACGAAGGGGGATTCTTCGATCCTATAAATTTTTATAAAAAGATTAAGTTTTATATACTCAAGGAGAGGCCACAAAGGGGATCTTCAAAAGCCAAAACCTTCAAGTGTAAATGTTTTAAATACTTTCCACAAAGATTTTTATACCCTTCGATAAAGCTGAAGGGAAAGGGGAAGGAAACCCAACCTTCCCATTGTTTTTAAAGTAAAGGTTTTAATATCTTTCGAAAAAATCGAAGGGTAAACATTCCGACAAGGTCGGAAGTATACTTTCAAAGAGTTGGTTCCTACACCTAAACTTCATAATCTTTGAAAAGTTTCGAAAGGTTTTATTTCGAAGGGTTTGATTTCGTAAGGTGTTGATTTCGAAAGGTTTGATTTTGAAAGGTTTTGATTTCGAAAGGTTTGATTTCGAAAGGTTTTGATTTCGAAAGGTTTGATTTCGAAAGGTTTTTATTTCGGAAGGTTTTGAGTTTCATTGCTTTCAAAAGGTTTATAAATGAATTTTTAAGGAGGGTATCTTAGGATTTTGACAAGGTTGAAAGGTAGAACCTTTCGACTTGGTCGAAAAAAAAACCTTCCGACAAGGTCGAAAGATGGGACCTTTCGACAAGGGTGAAAGGTATGATATTGTGATGCTTTCAAAATAAAGGTTTTCGAAGGGGCTAACTTCAAATGGTTATTTGTTTTCAAATGAGACTTCATTCAAAAAGTTATAAAGGGCTGTTTCTAGCCAGTTTTTTAGTAAAGTTTTGCTAATTCGAAGGGACTACTTCGAAGGGTTATAGCATAAAATGCTTATCTTTGTTTGAATATGTAAGGAGGGTCCTTATGTAAATTGAATGTTATAAAACCTTGGGGACACCAAAGTGGGATTAATGTTTTTGATACATAGTTTGGGGTTATAAATAGAAATACGCTTTCGAAAATATACATTAGAGCTATCAATGTGTTTTTATTTTAACCTAAATGGTGCTACCAATGTGAATAGTTTAAAAGGTGGTATACATGGGGAAAATAAGTACTCATGGGGATCATAAATTTTTATAAATAATCATAGGGATCATGATGTTTAAATAGGCCAAGTGATGTGTTCTTGATTAACCTAGGAAAACCATGGAATGTGCGATGGATATCCCACATCAAATTTCTAAAGTAAAGAATGTTTTGCCAAAGGTAGTTAGCCTCGGGATTTGGCACCCAATGGTTCATAGTCATCCGAGGAAAACTATGGAGTGTGCGGTAGATATCCCATTCCATCTTTTATGAAACAATGTACGGTGTATAATCTGCATTTATTTTAAATGGATTTGGGACAGATGGTCCTATTTAATTATGACGGATATTCATTTTAAACTTTTTTAGAGGGAAACTCTAATAAATTAATTTTAGATGGGATATCTAAGAAATAGGTGGATGGGATATCCAATACATATGATTTATGGCTTTATTTTATATTATGTTATGACTAATCATTTTGGGTGTAGGGGCATAGTAAATGATTTAGATGTTTTATTTTGGTTACTAATGAGGGGAAAACCCGTTTTGCTAAGCGGCATGGTGTAACTAGATATCTATTCATGATAAGAGGTGATAGGGAAGTGTTCATGCCAGACTTATTGTCTGACTCGAAGTTTGTGTTTCTCCACAAATTCTCGAGTACATAAAATTTGTTTGAGTAGACTAAGAGTGGGAGACTTTTAGGTTTTTGGACAAATAAGCTTCCAAAGACATGCAAAAGGCAGTATTAGCTATATAGGAGCTATTTTGTGTATTCCGCTGTGATGTACTATGAACCTTAAAGTTCGTATTATTAGTTTTCTGATCATCATAAGGGGACATCTTCATATGTCACAATTATCGTATTTTGTACATGTATATGTGACCTGAACATGATTAACATCTGGGATTATGTTAGTAAATCTTAATATTATTCATAAGAAATGAGAAATTCTATTTTGTTGAAGTTTAAATTTTTTCATACTCTTGTGTTCTTGTGTATCAATATTAACTATGCCGCATTCGGTCGCCAAGAAATAACAACTACGGATGAATGCAGATCAGTAGCTGTTAGTTTTGGACATCAAAACTCGAGATGTTACAAGTTGGTATCAGAGCATGGTTTATGTACTTAAAAGGAATTTAAACCTTAAAAGATTTTTAAGGCACAATCTAATGAATCTAAGATATGGTTGGCTTGGGTAAACGTTATAGTAACGTACGTATACTTTGCTATAAATACCAAAGTATGTATACCCTACTCACTTAGACCGTTCTTATGTATCTTACCAAGATTGGATTTCAGGTAGTAGGGATGTAAGATATGGAGGCAGGAAACGGAAGAGTGAATCAAGGTGGGAGACGCACCACAACAAATGGAAATGTTCGACCCAATACTAGGAGAAACTAGGGTCGACACAAAAATGCAAACCCAGATGCAAATGCTAATGTTGATGCTGAGAATCCACCGATTGATATAGGGATAACGTATTAGTTCTTTGTGAATATGATGCAAGCTGGAGAGGTTGCGAGAGTGGCTGTAGGGAATGCGGGGTATTGTCGGAGGTTTAGAAAGGGTTTTTCGCATTTTACAGTGCTAATGACTAAGTTGACATGAAAGGATGTAAAGTTTGTACTGACCGATAAGTGTAAGGAAGCATTTCAGAGCTTGAAGCACTTATTGAATCATGCACTTGTGTTGGATAGTTAAAGAGGGGAATTAAGATTTAGTTGTTTATACTGAGCGTGTGGAACAGGATTGGGGGGCTATACTACTGCAGAGGGGTAAAGTGATTGCCTATGCTTCTAGACAGCTTAGACCACATGAAGTTAGCTATCCAACACATGACTTGGAGATAGCTGCAGTAATATTCGCCTTAAAGGTGTGGAGGCATTACCTTTTGGGAGAGAGGTTTGGGCTTTATACCGATCATAAATCATTGAAGTACTTGTTCTTTCAAAAGGAGTTGAACATGAGGCAGAAAAGATGATTAGAGTTTTTAGCTGCTTATGAATTTGGAATAGAGTACACTCCTGGAAAAGGAAATAAGGTTGCAGATGCGCTCAGTAGGAAGCATCAGAATGCAGTATTGGCTATGATAGCTAAATAGAAAGACTTAGAATCATTGTTGGCTTGTAGAATACTATATAGATCCGAAGCTGAGCCTGGTGGAGAGTGTTTGCGCCAAAATTGGTCACAAACACCCAAAGTCGTGAAAGCACCCGTTTACGTGTTCAATTCGATAATATTCAACACAGAACTCAGCAACAATCAATATATAATTCAGCTCTAAGTAACAAATCACAGTAATTCACAAACAACAGCCACAAACACAGGGTTTATAGTGGTTCGGCGTTCGTGCCTACGTCCACTTTGAAGGGTTTCTCTTTATTGCTTTGCTCGATTCAATCGATTACAATGGATTACAGCTGACAACTGCTCTGAAATCTGAATACAACAACTATCCTGATAGTTAAACTTGAATCCGGCAGAGTCTTGGCATTCAATGGCGGAAAGATCCCCTTTTCTGAAGGCTTCAGGGTGCTATTTATAGGCGTTGGAGGCCCAGATCTTGCTGAAACTTCGTGAGACTCCTTCTGGCACGTGAGTGGGCCCACGCGACCGACCCCACCAAGTTTCGTCTCGATCTGACATCGGTTCGAAGTGGTTTCGAACCCATCAAGAAATGGTCCAATCGAGCTGAAACTTGGCAGGAACAATCTTTACCTCATATGGAAGCTACTGTGAAAATTTGGTTGCATTTGGATTTGTGGTTTAGGAGATATGATCGGTTCGAAATGGAGATTTCTTGGTTAGCTGTGTGTTTCGAACCGATCATTTCGAAACCAGGGGCTCGAACCCATGTACGCACGTGTTTCTGCAGTGACGTGGCGCGCACTCCACGCGTCGATCCAGATTTATCTCCGAGTTGACCGCTTCGAATCCATGGATTTCGCTGACTTCGTATCGATGACCGTTGTGTGCTTGAATCAACCAACTACATGGCTTTCGTGTGTCTAGTTCGAACCGAGGGGAGGGAGCTTCCTTCGTATCGATACTGGATACGAAATGAAGCTCCGCGATGGATTCGAAGGTTCATCGGTTCGAACTAAGCACCGGCGTGGACGTTTCGACGCTCATCGATACGAAGATGCAACCTAATAATGGACTGATGGATTCGAACGCAATCAATTCGAAGTTAACTGTGGCCGATGGGTTCGAACATAGCAGGGGGTGATGTGTTCGAAGCAATGGGTGGGTTCGAAATGGATGGTTTCAAAGCCACGGGTTCGAAGTAGATGGGTTCGAACATCGCCTGGGTTCGAAGGAAGGCTTTAGGACGGTTTCGAACCGGATGGGTTCAAAGCGGAGGGTTTCGAGGCTGGGTACTAGCTGATGGGTTCGAACACCATGGGTTCGAAGGCAAGGGCACGGATGGTTTCGAATAGGATGGGTTCGAACTTCATGGTTTCGAACCAGAGAACGAATACTTCTCTTCACACTGAACCCATCATATCTTGAGCATACGAACTCGGATTGACTTGAAACTTGAAATGATGGCTCCTACAACCTTTCTTGTCGTGTCCTATCAATCGTGGCCTGATCCGGACTCGGGCAAAATTCATCGATATCCATAGCTAAGTGATGTATAACCAATCTCTAAGACGGACTGTTTCCCGTTTTCGACCAATCTTTTGATATCACGGCTTTGCCAAAAAGCGGGATAACAGAGAGTCTACTAGGTTGTCTTGTCTAGAAGTTCGATCGGTAATGATTGAGAAGATAGCTTCTAAAAAGGAGGAGGATCTAGTTTTGGCTCAATGGATCAGAAAGTTAAAGGAAGGAATGAAGAGTGATAACTTAAAAGATTTCCGTCTTAACCAAACGTGGTGGATTATGTGTACCAAATGTGGGGAACATAAGGAAAGAGATTTTGGGGGAATGCCGTCGTTCAAAGTTAACTATCCATCCAGGAGGAATGGAGATGTATCAAGATATGAAGAGAAGCATCTTTTGGGAAGGCGTGAAAAGGGATGTTGGCTTATGGCTGAAACAATGTTTGAACCGTGAATAGGTAAAAGCCGAACATCAGAAGCCAGTAGGTTACTATGGCCATTGGACATTCCAGTATGGAATTGGGACTTAATCTCTATGGATTTTAGTGATGGGTTATTGAGATCTAATAGAGGGAATGAAAGTATGTGGGTCATAGTAGACAGATTAACTAAGAGCGCCCATTTCATTCCAGTTAAGGCAAATAGGACGGCATATGTTAGCTAAGTTATTTATGAAGGATGTGGTTAGACTTCATGGAATTCCTAGTAGTATTGTTAGTGATAGAGATTCTTTGTTTACTAGTTATTTATGGAAGAGACTTCAGGAAGCTTTGGAAGCCAAGCTAAAGATGAGCACCTCCTACCATCTATAGACAAATGGGCAAATGGAAAGAGTTAAAAAGATCTTGGAGGACTTGTGGCGAGCTTGTGTATTAGACTTCGGGGGATCATGGGAAGACCACTTACATCTAGTCGAGTTTCGTATAATAATATATATCAGGCTAGTATAGAAATGGCACTGTTTGAGGCTTTATATGGAAGACCACACAAATACCCTACATGTTGGTTAGAGACCGGGGATAGATTGATTCTTGGTCCTGATTTGGTAAAATAAGCAGTTAGAAAAGATTGAGCTGATAAGGATAAGAATGAAGGAAGCTCAGTCCAGGCAGAAAAGCTATATAGATAAATGACGAAAAAGATTTAGAGTTCTCGATTGGAGATCATGTTTTTGTCAAAGTATCACCGATGAGAGGTGCTATCAGGTTCGAGAAGATGGGGAAGTTAGCACCGAGGTTTGTTGGACCATTTCCTATTTTAGAAAGGATTGGGAAAATCGCATTTAGATTAGAGTTACCGAGTAATTTGGCGGGAATCCATAATGTTTTCATGTATCTCATATGAGGAAATATGTTAGGGATCTAGACACTACTCAAGCACCGACCGTGTTAGAGGATTTAATAGCGAAACCAGACATGACTATAGTTAGGAAGCCTATTTGGATGGTCACGAGAGATGGGAAGAAATTGAGAAACAAGACAGTCAAATTAGTAAAAGTCCAATTGAGTGACGACACTAGAGACTGTACTTGGGAGTCTGGAAGCAGGATTAGAGATGCTTATCCTGATTGTTTTAATGGTATGTCTTACCTTTGATTGTTTGATGTGAATTTAGAGGACGAAATTCTTTATGAAAGGGAGATTGTAACACCCTACATTTTTAGTAACGTTATTTAGAATATTTAATTAGCTAAATAAAATAAAATAGTATAAGATGATTAATAGATTGAGATTTGGTTTAACCAAGGGTAGTCGTGCCTACATGTATAACGAACTAAGAAAACAACATGAATAAAAGTGTTGGGAAACAAGCAAGCGCAAAATAGGAAAATGATAGAACCTATGACCTAAACTCTTAGGAAATAAAACGCACATTCAATTTCATTTTCTCAAGAAAGGATACTTTAAGAGTCGGTTGTCATTATCATTCTCAAGGGAAGATAAAGCTAGGATTTTCAAGAGGAAGAAGTAAATCAACCTTTTCAACATTAAATCTCACATCTTTAATCACAAAGCTAAAGTGAATGATAACCACATCCCATTTTTCTTATATTTTTTGGTTTTTAGGTTAATACGAAATGATTTTGCATGATAATACTATGTTTTGGATGATTAAATGTTTATATATATACACACACACACACTTGTTGGTGATTTATGCATGTCCATATTCCTTTTTATGGTATGTTTGATGTGTAAACGACATTCAAATGCCTTGCGATTTTAGATATAGATCAGAAATGTTATTTTCAAGTTGAGATTCAATTTTCATATTTTTTGAATTATGGTGGATTTTATATTAATTTTCTAGTGAAGAAAATGAATTATTGGGTTATAAATTATTTACGGCAAAAATAAATAATTATTTGGGTCCGAAATTTTTATGTGTTAGAAAACATATTAAAATAGATTTTTTGGGATTTTTACATATTTTTCCTAATTTTTTGATGAATATATAAAATTATTTAAGGTATGTGACTTAAATGTTTTATATATTTAATTAAGGAGATTTTGAAAAAAATAAAATCGTTGTTATTTCTATAATTATTGGCGGCACTTTCCTGAAAAGTATTTAGCAACCAATGAAAATTTGACAAAAAAGGCAGGTTGGTTGAAAAGTTTTCTCTTTTAAATTAGACATAAAATAACATGATTTTAGCATGTTCCGCCACTTTCGGCACTGGGGTTCCGACCCAGACCATTCAACACCAATGATTTCGAAACCAAAGCGCATTGTATCAAGCTAATTTTTACGTAGAGTTTTTGACAAAGGTGAGAGGGTACTTGGTCGAAACCTTAGGTTTCGAAGGGGATAGAGTATATTTGTTTTAAAACTAAGGTAGCGCCTGTTTTGCTTTCAAAAGAGTTTTGCTTCAACTCAGTTTCTTTCAACTTGGTCAAATATTTTCAAAGAAATGGTTTGGACTAGGGTGCATTCATTTGTTTTAAGTAAAGCTTTCAAAGGTGTAACGATAGGGATTTTCGACTCACGAAGATCGACATTAGTACGTCCACTGTATCAACTGCCGAGAAATCGAAGGCCTGAAAATCGTACCGTTAGGGTTAAAGAAGAGGTAGAAGATAGAAGAAGAAAGAAAGAAAAAGCAACAGAATAATATCAGAATCGCACAACCGCAGCAGAACAACATATAATAGATAAATGAATATCTTTAAAACAAAGAACTATATCAGTTATTACATTACATTACATTATCAGAGTTTACAACAACAAACAGCGGAAAAGAAATACTATATACTAGTTGATACGCCATGCCATCCAGCTTGCTCCTGATCTCCACAGCAACTCCTTAATTCCAGAATGACCTGATAACCTGACTTTAGACTGCCCGTGTGGAAAATGATGGGAACCTAGAGTTTAGGAAGGGAACAACAAACTCCAAGTCAGTCATGGGACTGGTGTGAGAACTTAAAACAATTATATCTTTTAAAATAAACAAAGAAATATTTTAAAATAGATCTGCAATGCTTTTAGAAAATGAAACTACCATACGGCCTCCTGCCACACACACAATGCAAACGCAGAATTGGAGGAAATTTCTGCTTATGATAGTCAAAGATGCTTACTACGCAGAATCATTTGATTATTATTATTATTAGTGCAAAGTGCAGGAAAACATTTCGACAGTACAATATTAATCTTAGCCAGCATAAGTACCATTATAGTATGCCTACTATAGCTACCATATTAGATGACAGGTTCTACAACTAAAACCGTACAAGGCTCATATTGTTTCTTTGGATTTCCAACAAATGGTCAGGCCAAGGAACTTCCCATTGCCACATGGGTACGCCTCTGGAAAGACGCCCCGAGAAACTAACGGATCTCTGCCAACACAAGGCCGGGTTACCCCTAGCTGGGTAACTACTAACACGAGTATGCCATCCCCTGGTCGTAACCGACCTAAATCCCGGGATTCACCAACAACCACAAAGAAATAAATTTGCAGCAACCACATAGGTTAAGTATCAGGGCTCCATACCATAATACCACCTCTATCCAGAAGGAAATGTACATACCCCATAGGGGCGCGATCCCCAAATAACCTTGCTGCATTCTTCCTGTTTTGACCATTTCCGGTGTGTGAGGTCCGACAAAGTCTCGTCCACAAAGCTACGCTTTTCACAAAAGCCATGCTTTGATCAACAAATGATCAGCAGCACTCAGCATGCCACGTTACCGAATTGGGAATATATCACTAGTAACCATCAACTACATAGCCTCTGAGCTCGTACGTCTCAGAGAAGCGTGTTAAGCTAAAAGAATAAATTCTTTGCCACCAACAGAACTATATTTGATAGAAAGCAGCTTTACATCTCAAATTGTAACGTCAGACACACATCCATACAAGTCCGTTTCGGGATCGAATGGAACCGAAGGCACTTCCAAAAGAAACCCTTGCAATCCGGATGTTCACTAATCACGTACGGACTTCCCATTACAAAAGGGTGATAAAATCTCTATATCAGAGATCAGCCGACGTAGAGTCATTCGACGGCAATCCTTCCGTTTTTGAAAATATCTGGTCTTTAACACCGGTCTTCAAATGCTATGCATTACGACATATCGCTATTCGGAATGGGATTTATGACTCAAAGGTCCTCTCCCGGCTAAATCGAATAACGAGCGCTTATTTTAAAATAAGTGTAGCATTCAAATTCAAGCTATTCACAACAAATACCCATTTAAAGGTAAATATTGATAGTCGGTTATTTAACTATCAATGGATATGCACAATCATCACCAAATTCCAAATAAGTTCCCAAATTATTTATTTTCCAAAAATATCTTTACAAGATATATAATTTTCCACACTTCAAAAATAAATCAATGTTTATTTTTTAAAACAATTTTCCCTTCCCTTTGTAAATTCCATGGTGAATTCACATTTCCAAAATATCTATTACTCTCAAATCGATTTCAAATATTCACTTTCAATTTATCTTTAAAAGATAAAATCTCCAAACATTTCACTTCATATTGGAAAACATTTCCACATTTATTTAATAATAAATAATTCACAAACTTATTTATTTTCAATACTTAGAAAATATTCAATATACTTAAAATACGATTAAGTATATATTTTATTCTTTAAGGAAAACGTTCTCTTTAAACACATTTATTTGGGTCAAAACGAATGTTGCGTAAAACATCGTTACGAAAACCCAAAATCACTAGTATAGGGATTCGAAATTAAGATAGATATATAAATCCCAATACTATATAAAACATTTCCTTTCGAAAATCATTTAGTATAACAACAGTGTTATAGTCCATCTTTTCCTTGTTTCTCGAAAACGTCTATTTCAACAATGAATGTTGAAATCTGTGGTTTCGATCCTTAACACATTTTAAACATCTTTAAATCGTTTTAATTCTATTTAAAAGATCACTTCCTAAAACATTTCTTTAATATATTACTCACTGCCCAAAATCGTGAATATAAATCGTTAACCAAAATCAACATTTCTACACATTTAATTAAAGGATTGTCCACTGTCCAAAATCGTGGATATATCTCCTTTAATAAGCTTTCATGTTTACTTATCAAATTCAATTGGTTTTGGATTTATAAAACAACGTTTATAAATTCACATTTATATATATTTTATAAAAAATTCAACTTATAAAATCCCTTAATTAACAAATTCTATTTATATCTCATTTAAATGTCAAAATCCAATTTTATAAGTTAATTACTTGTAAATCTTTTATTTTACAAAATCTGTTCATTTTATAACTTCACAATTTATAAATCTATAAATTTTCATTCACTTATGAAACCATTTATACTTCATTTTAACACTTAAAAAAACTCATTTTAAAATTCCAATATTTTAATTTATAAATATCAATTTTATGAATATTTTGTTTAAATCATTTATAATAATTCAAAAATCCCAATTTAAAACATTTTATAAATTAATCAACTACTTATTTTAAAAATCACATTTCGGTTATATTTCACAAAAATATAATTTTGTATAACATAAAAATTAAAACGTTTATTTATTTAAAATGAATCAATACCAAAATTCAATAAAGTGTATACTTTCAAAAATCTCTTGAAAATCCTTTTAAATTCGAAATCGTTACTTTAACATTTTTAAAACTCCAAAAATATGTCCAATGCTGCAATAGCACTAAATATAACAATCACGGCATCCAAACATCATATATCAATATGATAACAGAACATATCTCAAGTATCTGTAAATAAATCAATACTGTTGAGGAATCCAGTTGGATCCCTCCAATATATTTCCCTGCATTCACAGATGTTAGCACAATACCAATCCCGTTTCAAAACGGAATATCGCGGTACGTGGGTTTATATAAATATTATCCGCTATTATGCCGCGCAATAGGGTCTCATCCGCTATATAATGCGGGAAAATCAACTCCAAGTACATATATAATACCAATTCCACTTCGAGATGGAATTATCACGGTATATGTGTTAAATAAATAACCTCCGCTTAATATGCGGCGTATAGGGTCTATTTCAATACAATAGATAACAATTTTTTATTCAAGCATAAAATCAAGCAATTTTAAATCTAACTATTTTAAAATTTAAATCGAAACAGATTCGATTGAGTGAGAAGTTCTCACCTTGCTTTCAATAATAGTCGTAGTGTTTTATTTCGAATAAAATTAAACGCGCGTTTAATTTTACCCAAAATTTTCGTAGCTCCAATCAATCCTAATCCAGCTCCATCGCGCAGTGTTCGTCCATAAGAACCCAATGCAATTCGTTTCATGAATTTCCGACCTCGTATGAACAAGTTATACATTTTTAAAGTTTAAACGAATTTAAATATAATTTAATATACAATTTTTCTTTTCTATTTTATAACCTTCAACATCTTAGCCATTCGTTTCTATACCCTAGAATCAGAGCCGTCTCCTCCTTCTTCTCCCAAAACTCGGTAAACATGTACGAAGAAAACCCATTGTCGCCCTTCTATGTCCAATTTTCGCGACCACCACCATCACTTTTGCATCGATCAACTAGCGCCACATCGAAGCACGCATTCCGCCGCACCAACACCCTCAGATCAGTGCAACTCGGTCACCCCCAGGTCTCGAAAAACGTGCGCGACCGTGGTGCATTCTGGCTCGATATGCCTTTGATTCGTTGCTCCAAATTCAATCATCTCGGTATAGATTCGTAGCTCTCATCGTCCCTTTAATTTGTTAGTTGAAGGTTCTTGCTAATTGTCTATGGATTTGGATATTTTGAGGGAAGAAAATTGAGTGATTTTGGCCATTAAACGAATAAGTGGCAGCTGAAGAACCCTAGCTCGGTTTTGTTTGCAAATGTGAAAATCTAGGTCCTTATATAGAAAATATTTGCGCATTATTCACCCGAAATTTTTCCGAACTCCAAACGAAGCGTACCGCCTGGCATTTATAATGTTTTACCCCTATTCCAAACACAATAGAACATATATTGGGAGCCAATTCGATCATATTTGGAAGATAGGTTTTCGAATCGACTATTTAAATTTAAAAATTCACTCAATCCGATTTCAGTGCGTTTTAGCTTTTCCCGGACAAACCGTAAGTCCGATTGACCCGAAATTTGAAACCATACAATAATATGACATTACGAATCCGATGAAACTTGTTTCGTCGAAATCCGAGATTGTTTGAAAAATAACTATTTTTACTCGTTAATTAAATATTAAAATATTCAATTTCTGCAAATTAACTTTTAATTAAATTTTAAAAGTTCTATAACATCATTCTAACTCCAATATGATTTAATATAACATTACAAATCAATTTTAATCACAATAAACCCAATTTCCAATTATTTCTGTATTTTCGAATATTAAATTATCGATTTAATTATACAATTAAATCCTCATATTCAAAATTTAATTCACTCAGCTTATAAAATTCATTCGTGAATCATCAAAATTAATTAAATATACGAATTTCAAATGACAGAAATTCTGGGTCGTTACAAACTTCTCCCCTTAAAAGAATCTCGTCCTCGAAATTACCAAGTAAGAAAAAGTCTTGAAATCCATTAACTTTTTTTTCAAAAACAAACCGTCCCAACTTGATTTCAGATTCATTTTCATTCCTTAACTTTTCCAAAATCCGATGGTTTCATTTTTTACAATAACTTTACTAAGTTTTCAAATCATACTTAGTTATCTTTTCAATACCAACTATATCGTTTAACTTTTCACTCCAAAATCAAAGTTATAGTTTTCAAAAAATTTCAATTTTCTCAAAAATATTCTAACGCCTTAAATTTTCAGAAAATTTCGCCAGCGTCTCCTTTGCGCGGCTCGATCCGAAAAAAAGGGCAATATATATATCACAAATATACATCTCATCAAAGTAATGAGGCATCCCATAGGGAAAAAAGTGTAAAAGTACGATATGTGATCCGAGATATGTACCTTATATATTATTAGCGAGCATATACGGCTAATATAGCATGAAAGCGAGCTCCAAAAGTGAAGCAAGCGCAGTCCGCACCTACTAAACACTCAATAAACAATGAGAAACATGTTTATATGAAAATAATGTCAATATACAACATATACCAACAACTATATGTGCCAATATAGAAAATGCAATCAAAAGCAATAAATTCAACCATCAACCAACAATCATCCAACTACATACAATATCTATCCAATCAATCAATAACAAAATCAATATAAATTCACTTCTCATTATATTCAATGAATTGGTTTTTCATTTAATCACATTTGATTCATTAACATTGGACTTTACTAACATTCATTTTCAATTGGTTTACATTCACTAATTCATATTCAAGTTAGTTCACTTCCACATTCAAATCAAATTACATAGCTTTCAATTTTATCAATTCAACTTCATTAACACTTAATAAATTATATACAATCAACTAACAATCATATAACAACCAAATCATAACCAACATAACCAAATTATTAAATTCACATTCAATTTGGTTTAACACTTTTATTTTCCAATTGGTTTAATATCTAATTGACTTTCATTCAATTATTCAATTTTTTCAACTTCATTAGCTTCTAATGAATTAACACTTACATTCATTATTCTATATCAATTCATTTACATTCGATTGATTAACATTCAGTCCATTTATTAATTCAATTGCTAATTCATTTAACAAATAAGGTTGAATTTCATTTATATAACTCAAGTCCACATTCATCACTTCACTTTATCATTTTACTTCGATACCAAAATCAACTTCGTTCAACATTACTTAAGTTATATTCCATTTCAAACATGATTTATTTAACTTAACTTAAATTTGCACTTATAAATCCTATTCAGATTCCAATTCTACTTAACTTTTACCAAAGTCAAATTTCATCACTTATTCAAATTCATATCTCGTTTTGCTTAACAAAATTGTTTAACCATTTTATCATTTGGCTTCACTTACATTTTCACATTTAATAAGTCATACAACTTATATATTTAAACTTCCTTTAGTTAAATTTTCAAATTTGTTTATCACAACCAAACTTAAAATTTCAATTTACTATGGTAGCAAATCCATCACAAAGAAACTCGAAAACGATACTGATGATGCTGTAGTCATCACCCTTATTATTTCCCAGTAACAATAGTGAATTCAGTGCTTAATATTCTTTCAAAATTTTCCTTCTATTCATAAATCGCAATTATAAGTCTTTTTCTTATATAATTTCACTACTTACATATATAAGATTATTTCACAATTGTAAATCACATTAGTTATAATTCCATACTTAATAATTCATTTGCTTATACAATTAATCTTTTCCAATATGTTTTATTTAACTTACATATATTCTTACATTTTCAACAACCAAACAATCAATTTATATACACTTCAATAATTTTTGAAAAATTATTCCTTTATATATAAAATATAATCAAGGTAAAATTATTTCATTTACCCAATTTAAAATGATACTATGTCGGTTTATCTTCTTTAAGAGTTTAGAAACCCCTATCGAAACAGTTAACTAGACTGCACCGACCAGAATCTATAAACAATCAACTGATAAGTCAACACAATATATAACAATTTCATATTCACTAACAAATACACGCTCATATCTATTATTACACTCACACTCATTCTAGAGTACTACTGACTCTATCTCTAATGAGTAACACCCAACAGAGCCAAGGTTGTCGCTTAAACCAAATGCTCTGATACCAGATGTAACGATAGGGATTTTCGACTCACGAAGATCGACATTAATACGTCCACTGTATCAACTGCCGAGAAATCGAAGGCCGGAAAACCATACTGTTAGGGTTAAAGAAGAGGTAGAAGATAGAAGAAGAAAGAAAGAAAAGGCAATAGAATAATATCAGAATCTCACAATCGCAGCGGAACAACATATAATAGATAAATGAATATATTTAAAACAAAGAACTATATCAGCTATTACATTACATCACATTACATTACATCATCAGAGTTTACAACAACAAACAGCGGAAAATAAATACTATATACTTGTTGATACGCCATGCCATCCAGTTTGCTCTTGATCTCCACAGCAACTCCTGAATTCCAGAATGACCTGATAACCTGACTCTAGACTGCCCGTGTGGAAAACGATGGGCACCCAGAGTTTAGGAAGGGAACAATAAACTCCAAGTCAGTCATAGGACTGGGGTGAGAACTTAAAACAGTTATATCTTTTAAAATAAACAAAGAAATATTTTAAAATAGATCCGTAATGCTTTTAGAAAATGTAACTACCATAAGGCCTCCTGCCACACACACAATGCAAACGCAGAATTGGAGGAGATTTCTTCTTATGATAGTCAAAGATGCTTACTACGCAGAATCATTTGATTATTATTATTATTAATGCAAAGTGCAGGAAACCATTTCGAAAGTACAATATTAATCTTAGCCAGCATAGGTACCATTATAGTATGCCTACTATAGCTACCATATTAGATGGCAGGTTCTACAACTAAAACCGTACAAGGCTCGTATTGTTTCTTTGGATTTCCAACAAATGGTCAGGCCAAGGAACTTCCCATTGCCACATGGGTACGCCTCTGGAAAGACGCCCCGAGAACCTAACGGATCTCTACCAACACAAGACCGGGTTACCCCTAGCTGGGTAACTACTGACACGAGTATGCCATCCCCCGGTCGTAACCAACCTAAATCCCGGGATTCACCAACAACCACAAAGAAATAAATTTGCAGCAACCACATAGGTTAAGTATCAGGGCTTCATACCATAATACCACCTCTATCCAGAAGGAAATGTACATACCCCATGGGGGTGCGATCCCCAAATAACCTTGCTGCATTCTTCCTGTTTTGACCATTTCCGGTGTGTGAGGTCCGACGAAGTCTCGTCCACAAAGCTACGCTTTTCACAAAAGCCACGCTTTGATCAACAAATGATCAGCAGCACTCAGCATGCCATGTTACCAAATTGGGAATATATCACTAGTAACCATCAACAACATAACCTCTGAGCTCGTACGTCTCAGAGAAGGGTGTTAAGATAAAAGAATAAATTCTCCGCCACCAACATAAATATATTTGATAGAAACAAGCTTTACATCTCAAATTGTAACGTCAGACACACATCCACACAAGTCCGTTCCGGGATCGAATGGAACCGAAGGCACTTCCAAAAGAAGCCCTTGCAATCCGGATGTTTACTAATCACGTCCGGACTTCCCATTACAAAGGGTGATAAAATCTCTATATCAGAGGTCAGCCGACGTAGAGTCATTCGACGGCAATCCTTCCGTTTTTGAAAATATCTGGTCTTTAACACCGGTCTTCAAATGCTATGCATTACGACATATCGCTATTCGGAATGGGATTTATGACTCAAAGGTCCTCTCCCGGCTAAACCGAATAACGAGCGCTTATTTTAAAATAAGTGTAGCATTCAAATTCAAGCTATTCACAACAAATACCCATTTAAAGGTAAATATTGATAGTCGGTTATTTAACTATCAATGGATATGCACAATCATCACCAAATTCCAAATAAGTTCCCAAATTATTTATTTTCCAAAAATATCTTTACAAGATATATAATTTTCCACACTTCAAAAATAAATCAATGTTTATTTTTTAAAACAATTTTCCCTTTCCTTTGTAAATTCCATGGTGAATTCACATTTCCAAAATATCTATTACTATACGATTCTCAAATCGATTTCAAATATTCACTTTCAATTTATCTTTAAAAGATAAAACCTCCAAACATTTCACTTCATATTGGAAAACATTTCCACACTTATTTAATAATAAGTAATTCACAAACTTATTTATTTTCAATACTTAGAAAATATTCAATATACTTAAAATACGATTAAGTATATATGTTATTCTTTAAGGAAAACGTTCTCTTTAAACACATTTATTTGGGTCAAAACGAATGTTGCGTAAAACATCGTTACGACAACCCAAA
Source organism: Allium cepa (assembly GCA_030765085.1). Taxonomy (NCBI): domain Eukaryota; kingdom Viridiplantae; phylum Streptophyta; class Magnoliopsida; order Asparagales; family Amaryllidaceae; genus Allium; species Allium cepa. The sequence continues at coordinate 702,812,593 of CM060938.1, read as the reverse complement.
ATCACTAGTATAGGGATTCGAAACTAAGATAGATATATAAATTCCAATACAATATAAAACATTTCCTTTCGAAAATCATTTACTATAACAACATGTTATAGTCCATCTTTTCCTTGTTTCTCGAAAACGTCTATTTCAACAATGAATATTGAAATCTATGGTTCCGATCCTTAACACATTTTAAACATCTTTAAATCGTTTTAATTCTATTTAAAAGATCGCTTCCTAAAACATTTCTTTAATATATTACTCACTGCCCAAAATCGTGAATATAAATTATTAACCAAAATCAACATTTCTACACATTTAATTTAAAGGATAATCCACTGTCCAAAATCGTGGATATATCTCCTTTAGTAAGCTTTCATATTTACTTATCAAATTCAATTGGTTTTGGATTTATAAAACAACGTTTATAAATTCACATTTATATATATTTTATAAAAACTTCAACTTATAAAATTCCTTAATTAACAAATTCTATTTATATGTCATTTAAATGTCAAAATCCAATTTCATAAGTTAATTACTTATAAATCTTTTATTTTAGAAAATCTATTCATTTTATAACTTCACAATTTATAAATCTATAAATTTCCATTCACTTATGAAATCCATTTATACTTCATTTTAACACTTAAAAAAACTCGTTTTAAAATTCCAATATTTTAATTTATAAATATCAATTTTATAAATCTTTTATTTAAATCGTTTATAATAATTCAAAAATCCCAATTTAAAACATTTTACAAATTAATCTACTACTTATTTCAAAAATCACATTTCGGTTATATTTCACAAAAATCATAAGTTTGTATAACATAAAAATTAAAACGTTTATTTATTTAAAATGAATCAATACCAAAATTCAATAAAATGTATACTTTCAAAAATCACATGAAAATCCTTTTAAATTCGAAATCGTTACTTTAACATTTTTAAAACTCCAAAAATATGTCCAATGCTGCAACAGCACTAAATATAACAATCACAGCATCCAAGCATCATATATCAATATGATAACAGAATATATCTCAAATATCTGTAAATAAATCAATACTGTTGAGGAATCCAGTTGGATCCCTCCAACCTGTTTCCATGCATCCACAGATGTTAGCACAATACCAATCCCATTTCAAGACGGAATATCGCGGTACATGGGTTTATATAAATATTATCCGCTATTATGCGGCGCAATAGGGTCTCGTCTGCTATATAATGCGGAAAAATCAACTCCAAGTGCATATATAATACCACTTCCACTTCGAGATGGAATTATCGCGGTATATGTGTTTAATAAATAACCTCCGCTTAATATGCGACGTATAAGGTCTATTTCAATACAATAGATAACAATTTATCATTCAAGCATAAAATCAAGCAATTTTAAATCTAACTATTTTAAAATTTAAATCGAAACAGATTCGATTGAGTGAGAAGTTCTCACCTTGATTTCAATAGCAGTCGTAGTGTTTTATTTCGAAAAAAATTTATACGCGCGTTTAATTTTACCTAAAATTTTCGCTAGCTCCAATCAATCCAAATCCAGCTTCATCGCGTAGTGTTCATCCATACGAACCCAATGCAATTCGTTTCGTGAATTTCCGACCTCATATGAACAAGTTATATATTTTTAAAGTTTAAACGAATTTAAATATAATTTAATATACAATTTTTCTTTTCTATTTTATAACCTTTAACATCTGGGCCGTTCGTTTCTATACCCTAGAATCAGAGCCGTCCCCTCCTTCTTCTCCCCCAACTCAGTAAACATGTACGAAGAAAACCCATCGCCGCCCTTCTATGTCCAATTTTCGCGACCACCACCATCACTTTGGCATCGATCAACTAGCGCCACATCGAAGCACGCACTCTGCTGCACCAACACCCTCAGACCGGTGCAACTCGGCCACCCTCAGGTCTCGAAAAATGTGCACGACCGTGGTGCATTCTAGCTCGATATGCCTTTGATTCGTTGCTCCAAATTCGATCATCTCTGTATAGATTCGAAGCTCTCATCGTCCCCTTTAATTTGTTAGTTGAAGGTTCTTGCTAATTGTCTATGGATTTGGAGATTTAGAGGGAAGAAAACGAGTGATTTCGGCCATTAAACGAATAAGTGGCGGCTGAAGAACCCTAGCTCGGTTTTGTTTGCAAATGTGAAAATCAAGGTCCTTATATAGAAAATATTCGCGCACTATTCACCCGAAATTTTTCCGAACTCCAAACAAAGCGTGCCGCCTGGCGTTTATAATATTTTACCCCTATTCTGAACGCAATGGAATATATATCAGGAGCCAATTCGATCATATTTGAAAGATAGATTTTCGAATCGACTATTTAAATTCAAAAATTCACTCAATCCGATTTCAGTGCGTTTTAGCTTGCCTCAGACCCCGATTGACCCAAAATTTGAAACCATACAATAATATGACATTACGGATCCGATGAAACTAGTTTCGTTGAAGTCCGAGACTGTTTGAAAATTGACTATTTTTACTCGTCAATTAAATATTAAAATATTCAATTTCTGCAAATTAACTTTTAATTAAATTTTAAAAGTTCTATAACATCATTCTAACTCCAATATGATTTAATACAACTTTACAAATCAATTTTAATCACATTAAACCCAATTTCCAATTGTTTCTGTATTTTCAAATATTAAATTATTGATTTAATTATCCAATTAAATCCTCATATTCAAATTTAATTCACTCAGCTTATAAAATTCATTCATGAATCATCAAAATTAATTAAATATATGAATTTCAAATGACAGAAATTTTGGGTAGTTACAAAAGGGGTCGAAACCTCTAGCCTCGGCCTCTCTACCTTTCAAAAGTCAGTGGTTTCGAAAGGTATTCTTTGTTTTTAAATTAACCACTTCTCCAATACTTTCAGAAAGGGTGTTATGACACCATCACTTCCTAACGTAGTAATAGCTTTCGAAAGGGTAGGCTTTCGACCATGTTGCTTGTGACCCTTAGTGATTTTCTTCAAAAGAAAAACCCAATGGTTTCGAAAGAGAATTGTTTCGACTCAAATGGTTTCGAAAGGTGTTTTCCACTTGCATTGATTTGAATCCCAAATGCTTTCGAAGGGTTTGAAGTTTTAATACCTTCGAAAGGTTTTAAAGAAGGTTTCAAAGGGTGCTTAACCAATGGTTTCGAAAGGTCTAAAGGAAAGGTTTTTCAATAATTTTGAATGATTTAAAGGAAATGTTTTACCAATGGTTTCGAAGGGAAATGCTTACTAATTTTAAAGAGGGATGTCCACGATTTCCAGCTTTCGAAGAAAAAAGAATTTCAATGGTTTAGAAAGATTTATATGAATGGTTTTGAAAGTGGTATTTCCAATAAGATCGAAATGGGTACTTTCAAATGTTTAAAGGTTTCCTTCAACAAAGATTTGAGTAGAGTGTGTGTGTGTGTGTGTGTGTGTGTGTGTGTGTAACATGGCGAAATGATTTTGAGTAAAGCATAGAGTATAAATGTTTTCCTTGTCTAATTTTGGTTTAAAAGGTTTTAAATCAATTTTTGGTGAAAAGGTTTTCAAAGAAAATTATGGGAAGGTATCCCTAAAATATTAGAATACCAGATGTGACTGGCATAGGGTCGTGCCCTATACATTAGCTATTGGCCCCAGCTAATTTAGCCCGAAATTCTAGCGTGTAGAGTTTTGTCAGAAGTAAGACCAAATTTATGATTACATACAGAAGGAAATATATGATTCTATATTGTTAGGTTATTGGTGAGTCCGTAAAACCATTAGGATCACGTGGCCCTGGGGAATGTTAAGTTAGGGACAGACTGTCCAAAAAAGAAGTATTTAACAGATAGTTAAGGACATACTGTCTAAAAGAAGTATGTCTAATAGATGCTAGATAAATTTTGTTGCTTTGTCTCGTAGGCCCGAGTCAGCCAAAAGTTAATGGTAATCCAAAAAAAACTATAATGTTCGGACAGATAGTCCATTTGTTACTTGATATGTATGTTTACATAATACAGTTTTAACTAGTTTTGGTTGTGGGAAAAAATGGTTTGCAAAAGATATGTTTTAAAAAGGATGTTAGTGAGGGAAAACCCGTTCCGCTAAGCAGCATCGTCTCACTTAACATTAATAACCGGGATGTATAATATTATTCACACCAGGCTTTATGTCTGACTCGAAGTTTATGTTCTCCATTTAAACTCTCGGGTGCTTAAAATTAATTTGAGTAGACTGAGGGTTGAGGTTCTTTCTGGTTTTTGTTGGATGACAAATAAAGGTACTTGAGGCAAGCAGGAGGCTAACGAATAACTATTTAAGAGTTACAGTTTTTTGTTTTCTGTTTATTTCCACTGTGTATGTATTAAATCAATTATGACTATATGACTCTGATCATCCAAGGGGGCATCTTCATTTGTCGCTCTTGACGTATTTTCTAATAAGTATATTTTATCATTGATTGGGAAACGTTTTGGGATTATGTATTATGAATATAGAACAAGTGTTTAGAAATGTAATGAAAAATTATATTTTGGAAATCTATGATCCGTTTCATATTCAAGTGCTTCTGATATTATAGATTCCCTTAACATAGTTGTATTTAGTCACCGAAAGTTAATACTATACATGACTGCAGCATCTGTAGCGCTTAGCTTTAGACCTCTAGATAGAGAATGTTACAAGGAGGCATATTGGGAAAGTTCTGAGTGAGCACAACAAAAATGTTTGTTCAAAAAATGGGAAGATATTTTCAAGGGATTTTATAGAACTGTAGATACTGAACGTATTCTAGAGTTGTTATTTATGTAAAATTTAGTGTTTAGTAGAGAGCAAATCGAAAATTGCAAAATATAGTGCAGGAAATAAAAAACATGCAGAATTTATAATGGTTCGGCTAAAGATTACCTATATCCACTGTAAAATATTATTCATTTTCTTACGGATCTTGATTATAATGCATGAATACAAAATACAATGATGTATTAATCAAGAAAAATAAAAAATATATCTCCTTGAGCTCGATTCGGCGGTATTGATTCAGTAGATTTTGGCTCCCAAAACTTGTCTGCAATTACTATTCATCCATGTGGTATTTAAAGGTATAAGTGTGAAATAATCGATTTGGCACTTCGTAGAACACAAATACGATGTTTGACTTATTCTCTTCAGTATTGATTGATCCAGCAACTATTTTGTTCGACATTTGTTTGGTTTGCTAAATGCAACCGATTCAATTTTTCTATTTGAAAATGAAATCAGCCGACTTATTTTTGTCCCATAGTAGCCAAAGATTACTGGATCGTTTTTCCTGCTTGATAGTTAATGACTACCAAACTGTTTCAAGTTGCTTGCTACAGGATCTTCCCTTACCGAATTGTTTGATTCGCCTATCAAAACTTGATTTTCTCTTATGATTTTCTTTGGGTTGATTTTTGATCCTCTTGTTTCTTATCTTTGCCACTGTGATCAAATGGAAGCACTCTTATTACGACCTTTTTGGCTATTTTTGTTCTCCTTGACTTCTTTTTGTGTCTGTCGTGTTGTAGGTGAAAATGCCTACTAAAACCATTCAGTCCAATCCAGGAAATCCTAGATAGAATCGAATTGGATTTTAGGTCAGGCAGATCAATATCGTCAAAAATTTATCATTCAACTATAGATTGGTTTGGACTGAATATTGCCTAAATCCATTGATCTTACTTGTTGTGCAACCCTAAGTAGAATATAGTTTGATGCACTATTCTACTGAGTGATGGATAGATTTACCTTCCTATGAACAAAATAGTTTTTTTTAAACCAACAAACCGAGAAGTAATAAAAATTCTATCTTTAACATGTGCTTTTTAAAATCTCTGTAGCACTATTAATTTATTTCTATATACAAATATCTCAAAATCAATTTTCTTCTAGTTGTTTTGATATTTAAATAAGAGGAAGCATTCAAATCCCTAGCAATATAATTTTTTCAAAATTTCACAATTGTCTTTCTTGATCAATATATTTGGATTTAGTTTTTTTTTTTTTCAAATGGGGTGTTTCAACATCGCAAATTCTTAAAATCATCCCAAAACTTTCAAATCCTTCAAACCACAAGCTAAAATGATTTAAAACTGGAATATGCTAAAACAACAGGTTTCATGATTTTTTGTCTAGATCGGTGTAAAAATCAAGGGATGTTGATTGTTGAAATAGTTAGACCGTTTTCTAGATCGTTGGAATATATTTTAAATGCTTTTGCTATTTCAACGACAGCATCGATCTACACATAAAATAATGGAGTCGGTTGTTCTAGCATATTCCGTTAAAAAAAGAAGTATAGCGTTAAGGGCACCAGACTTGATGTTAGCGGCTAACGCGTTCAGCCACGATTGATGATTAATCGTTGACCACCCTTTGTTTGACTGGTGGTTATGTAGCGACCGCCGTTGATTGTTTTTTTTTTTACAGCCGTTGATTGCACATAGCCCGCAGCACAAACCCGCACGAAAAAAAGATATTTTAACCATTATTGTGTACTGTGCTTTTCACAGGATTAAAAGTCTTCGTGGAAAATCAAATTTTTACAAAAGATAACCAAATTCCAAATATGTCAAATTATATGATGGGGATTTGGATCGAGAAAATCCATGACGAAACCTTGTTGCTGCTTTTTCTATCGCAAATATGTGAAAAAGACTTCCGAAGGAGGATACGCGAACATCACACAGCAATAAGATGTCTTCCTCACATGATAGCGCGTATGACTGTGCTGGTGTTTCCATAACGGTATGAATCGATTGATCAAAACTGTGAAAAAAAATTAAATTTGTGCTGATGGAAACTGTTGGGCGAATTCTCACCCAGAGGATCTCAAGACCAAAGAGCGTCAGTCTCACTCATGTTCACATCCTGCACTTCATTCAGCAAGGCCACAGTTCACTCGGCATTCGCAAATAGAGCATGGCAACCTCCATTCGGCAAAACCCCTCCTATGTGTCATTCGGCAATAGCTCATTCGGCTATACCTCATTCGGCATCTCCATATACCCATGTCCATTCGGCACAAGGGCATCCGGACGAGCTCCGCCGAACCACACATCCCCAACTACCGAATGAGACCATGCCGAACCATGCTCCTCTCACGAACTCCGCCGAACCACGCTTTAGCCGGACCACCCACACACCACTCTACTCCATGCCGGTCCAAACCAACACCGGACCAACCACTACTCTCCACAGCCAATGCCGCTCCTCTCCCCTCCGAACCAAGCTCCATGCACAGCCGAATGAAGCTCGCCGAACCAGAATGCCACCAGGCCAGATCGCTCCAGCCCAGGCCCGCTAGCAGCTATATACTTCCAAGACCCCTGCCCCCTACCTCACTCTATAAATAGAGGGGCAGGGGTACAACAATGGTAGACAAGTTTGAGAGCTCAAGCAAGGAAGGAACTTTCAAACTACTTTCATACACTTGTATACAAAGCATTGTACTTGTAATCTGGAAGAAGAAAGATAATAACATATAAAGTGGACGTAGGCACATTCTGGCCGAACCACTATAAATCTGCGTGTCTTTTACATTTCAGCCCTTACTTTTCTCATATTTACATACTCATCTAAAATCATTGAAAATCACACATACTCAACTAAAATAATACGACTTGGAGGTGTTTGTCCATTTTTTGTGCAAACATTTTTGGTGCTTTCACTGAGAGCTGAACTCAAACTTCATCTTCTCCCACTCAACCTTTTTCCTAACGACATCACTCGTTGCTTAGAAATCATGCCTTCCAAACAGAGAAGGGATGTTAACAAAGGAAAGAACATCGCAACTAGCAGCCTTCCAGATCCAGCAATCACAGATCAGCCCACTTCAACAGCAGTACCAGATGAAAATCAGGAAAATCCAACTGGTCCCGCAACGGAACAACCAATCACTAGGGCAGATCTGGACAGGGTTGTGGCTGAAGTAACTAACCGCTTCACATCCCAACAAGAAACTTTGGTGGACCAACTCATGACACGCTTAAGGGACGCTGAAGAGTCCAACCGCAACACTGAATCATGGGGTGAATCCCAATCCGGAGGATCCCGGAGGCAACAAGGGTCTTCACTCTTCGAACAAGCTATCAACAGGAAAAACGATGATAGGGGCCGCGCCCGGACTCAGCCCGAATTCCGACTCGAGGAAGCCCTTGGAACCGAACCTAGCGGGGGAGGCACCAGGCGAGGGTCGGATGTAGCTGAGCCAGTCATGCCACCTAATCATAGAAACCCCGCTGAACGGAGCCGAGCTAGAACCCAGCCCGAAGTTGACCCCATGGATGTGCTCGAAACAGAACCCCACAGGGGAAGATCAAGGCAGGGGGCAACTGTAGCTGGTCCTAGCGTGCATCCAAGCAGCCAAAGACAACCACTGGATAATGCTAGAGGTGATAGACTGTACCATCCCTACAGGGCATCTGGACGAGATAGATCCCGCAGGGAAGAACCGAGCTCATTTTTGTCCGCTCCAAGTTCTGACGAACGAATGGCACGATTATTCAGAGAATGTGTCCAACGGGAGCAAAGGGACCGGGGAATAGGCGCTAGGGTCACCAGTCCCTTTACCCGAAATATCGAAACTGCCATCACTCCCCGAGAATGGAAAATGCCAACCATGGAACCTTACAAAGGAACTTCCGACCCCATCATACACCTGCAGAGATACACCCAGCATATGCTCATGAGTGGAGCAACAGAAGGAGTATTATGTAAATGCTTTCCGCTATTCCTAGCAGATCTAGCTACCTCCTGGTTCTGCCATCTACCCCGAGGATCCATCAGCTCATGGGAGATGTTGAAAGAAAGGTTTATTAGCCAGTTCCTCATCCATGTGGAACAACCCAAGGATGCTTATTCTCTATCCAATATCAAACAGAAATCCGGAGAGACGCTGCAACAATATCTAACACGGTTCAACGCCACAGCAGCAACAGTTCAAGATGCCAATGAGAAACTTATCCTAACGGCCCTTTGTAGTGGCGTGCATCCGGATACCAAGTTTGCTAGGAGGTTAACAAAAGATAAACCAGCTACGTTACCTGACTTCTTCCATGAAGCTGGGAAGTATATGAGGCTTGAAAACGCTACCGCTAAAAGACAGTCAGGACAACAGGCTAAGACTACCCATGGCGACACTCCCGCTGCAACAAAGGACGTTTGAAGAAATGACTCTAGAGATAACGCTGGGGGCAAGAAGGGAGGAAAGCGTTTATATCAACCAGGACAGAGATTTGACTCTTGCCCCCCTCCCTTGCTTTAAACTTTGTCCTGGATGGCTAGAAGGATGTTTTTAATCATTTCACCAAATGGGTGGAAGCGGACCCTTTAAAATAAAATATCTTTGGCATAAATTATCAACTTCTTACATAAATTATCAACTTCTTGATCAAAAAATATTCTATGCAGGTACGGAGTCCCATTCAAGATCATATCAAACAACGGACTCCAGTTTGACAACAAAGAGTTTACCAACCGATGCCAAGAGCACATAATTCACAAAAGCTTCTCATCTGTAGCTTATCCTCAGGCAAACGGACAAGTCAAAGCTGTCAACAGAATTCTCAAAACCCTAACCAAGAAGAAGCTTGAAAAGTCAAAAGGCGCTTGGGTGGACGAACTTCCTACGGCACCCTGGGCCTGCCGCACCTCTCATAGAACATCAACGGGGCATACTCCTTTCTCTTTGGCATACAGATTGGAGGCCATGCCCCCAGTTGAAACTGTAGCGCCATCTCACCATGGGACCCACTGCAACCCAGAAGAAAACGAAGAACTCCTCCTCATGTCTTTGGATCTGATTGAGGAGAGGAGAAACGATGCAACACTTAAAAGCAGAAGCCCACAAGCAAAAAGTGGCAGCACAATGCAACTCCAAAATCAAGCATCGCAGCTTACAAGAGGGAGATCTTATCCTCATGCGGATCCTCCCGCAACACCGAATCATGGACCGAGTCCCAATCTGGAGGATCTGTGAGACAACAATGACCTTTCTTCTTCGAAGAGGTTAATAAAGAAATGGTCATGGTAGGAGCCGAGCCCGGACTCAGCCCGAATTCCGACCTGAGGAAACACTTGGAACCAAACCCAACGGGGGAGGTGCCAGGCAGGGGTCGGATATAGCTGAGCCTGTCATGCTACCTAACCATGAAAGCACCAGTAGACGGACCATATGAAATTCATCAAGATCTTCACAACAACGGAGCTTATATTTTGTCAACAGTGGACGGAGTGGTGTTCCAGAGGGCTTGGAACATCCGACACCTCCGTCGATACTTTGCTTAACACGTACCGCCCATATGAAGCGTATTAACACGGTGGACGTAGGCATTATCGTGCCGAACCACTTTAAAAATCTTATCTCTTGTTACCTTGTGCCTTCATATCTTGGCTGCTTGTTAAGCTTTATCCCTTTCTGTTGAACAAAATCCTATGGCATCTCCACTCAAGATGCACCGCGGCCTCATCTGGACTAGGCCTAACAGGTACGCTACGATTCTATGCACTCGCCAATGAGACACTTTTGCTCCAGCATCCCTCTGCTGCGGGTTAACTCATTGTGCGCCTGCCCTCAAAGCCAACTGTAATGAGCCGATTATAAGTCATCATAAAGGCCGACTATAGCCGATGGCAGCTCATTACGGCGTTCGGCTCGCCGGTAACTGTGAACCTACTTTAAGCCCCAACATAAGGTGTGGCCAGCCAGGGGTAGTTCACGGCCAACGGCACCCACGCTAGCCGGCCACGGTAAATCGAATAATACCCACGATTACGGACCATAATGGTTCGGGTAGTTACCGTGCGCGATCTCGGCTCCGATGTGTCTTAAGTGCGGCTGTGGTAAAAAAGAAAACTCCCCGCGGAGGCGTAAGATGGGTGACAAATGTCTCCAAGACCCACAGCTAGGGAAAGTGACTACAAAACCCGTTTGCCACGAACTTAAGCACATCGACGGCCTTCCGTGACTGGAAGTTTTACTTTTACTATATTTCCATTTCATTTAAATATTTTTCTCCTATCCTGTATAACAAACTCTAAAGTACAGGAAACCAAATAGGAAGCATTCACTCATGAGGCTCTAAGCCTGCATGCTGGGTAGCAGGGCGCTCTGCTATACCCGTGAACAGTTACACAAGACACTCAAAGCTACCGCCTGCGAATAAAACATAAAGGGCGGTACTCTCTTCTCTTGTACATAAATGCGTAACTATAACTTATTCATACACTGACATTGCAAAACGTGAAATTATATTTCAAGCAAAAACTTAGCATCAAACACAACTAGAATCACAGGCATATACATAGCTATACTTCTCCAACAACGTATCTAGATAATCACAGCACAACAAGATAGTGATAACGTATTAACATAAAGAGATCAACACGTATTATAGAACTACACAAAGGCTGTCTGATGTCACAACATAACTACATGAAATTATTCGTCACAAATAATATTATTACAACACTTGAATTTTTTAGACTGACATAAACAGTGAAAAAAAAAAAGAAACAAAAGGATGGCGGATGCATCCACACTCCGTCACCAACTCCCCCAGCCTACTTAGCCGCAGGATCAGGGCCCCCAGCATGTGGATCTGAAGTCCCACCTGTCCGAATCAGAAGAGGAATTCATTAAATGAACGATCAAGTTATGAAAACACGGAAGGAAAAGAAAGGGAAAAGAATAACTCACCAGCACCCGCCGCTTGATCCTCATCATCCAGCTGTACACCCGCTTCCTCTGCAGCAAGCAGCCGCATCCCCTCCTTCACCGCCGCTTGCTCCTCCTTGGAGAACTGAGCGGTAACCGCACTCAAGTTGAAAGCCTCTCCGCCTTTCTTACCCGCATTAACCCTGGCCTCCTCCAAAGCTTGAAGATATACCTTGGCCATGACCCGAGGATAGTCGTCCATCCAAGACAAGCCACCCTCCTTCCAAGTTTGGAAGTACATGTCCTGCAGCATCTCATCCATCATCCCCTCGTTCTCCTCAAACTCCCTCACCCGGGCTTCAGAAGCTTGCAGCTTGGCAACGGCGGCATCCCTCTCTGATTGGTACCTTAAGCAGTCAGCCTGGAACTTCCTCCTCATTTCCTCCTCCTTCAACTTGAGGGACCTCCTCATCTCCTCCATCTCCTCCTTCAACTCGGCCTGGGCCATCTCCGCAGCCTCGAGCCTCCCGGACAACTCCTCTACCCGCTCGAGATCCGCATTTCGAACCTCATCCACCGTTGTAATAGCCATGTTAATCCGCTCCCTGCAGGTGACCTCCATTTTCCGTAACTCCGCCCTACTTGCCTTCTCCATGGTCTCTTTCAGACGCTGGGAAGCTTCCTCATGCTGGGAGATCTGGATGGCTTGGTCGGCAAGCTGCTTGGCCTGATCGGCAACCTTTAGCCTTAACCGAATGTTAGCACTCCCAATCTCCTCCCCGGCCTTGACCAATCGAGCATGATGCTCCATTAACTTCTTAGTCTCTTCGGCCACCCGATCAATATTAGCCTTGGCCTCGTCCCCCATAGTAACTACTCGGGTAGTAAGCAGATCAAGATCTAGGGACTTGGCCTCATCCAGCACTCTTACCATGGGGTTGCGGGGAAGAAGGTGCTCGCCCGTGGCCTCATCAAATGAAATGTCTTGAGAGCTTGGGTCTAAATCGGGATGACCGGAAAAGGGGTCACGAGGCACGGGGTGAGGCATATCGGGACGCCTTATGCGAAGGATAGTAGGACTCTTGGAAGGAGGAGGAGGGGGGCCGGGCTCCATGCCCTCCTCCGTAGTATCAAGAGGAGGCTGAGTAGGAGGAGGCTGAATAGGAAGCTGCGAAGCAGAAGAAGACTCAAATAGGGAACGGCTCCGCTTCCTTTTCTGAATACTCTCTTCAATGACCCCGAGAAGAGGACGATACCTAACCACGTCCCCAGTACGACCAGTGGGAGGCTTCGCAGAAGCCCTTCTCGACTTGAAGTGTTCGAGGCGGTGTCGAATATCTGAAGTTTTAACCACCTGGCCTGCCCCTGGGATAACGAACGAGTGTTACGAACATACAATAATCCGCAGTTCATGAAAATGTGCTAAGTTAAAAAGAAAGAAAAGTGAGAAGACACATCTATTATACAAACCCGGCGGAGGAGTGGGATACTGCAATAAGTCCTGGATCTCATTCCAGGACGGAAGTGAACCGTAAAAAATTTCTAAGTCCCTATCGAAAATGGAATCGGCAGAAGACAAAAGTTCACCTTGCATCGCCGGGGTCACCCTAGCTGAGGAACCCTTAGAGGATGGGTCAGTGCTAACCACAGCTTTGCCGGTTTCCTCCGCCTTCTCCGTTTCCTTCTCTGTTTCCGACTCCCCCTCTGACTCCCCGAAGGCCCGACGGAGAGCCTCATCCAGTTCGAGGTCCTGCTCAGAGGTTAGAGCAGCAACACCGCTACCACCCTGACCATCGCCATCTCCTCCACCCTCCGACCCTTCTCCAACTTCACCTCCTTCCTCCTCTTCTACACCTTCCTCCTCCGGGACATCCGGGCAAGTACTTGGAGAAGGGCCATCGGACTCCTTGAGCTTCTTGCCTCCTACGACTGGACGTTGTGCAAAGGGCTTCCTCTTGCCACCCTTCGCTGTCACCCCACCTTTAGGCTGGGCAGCCTTCTCTTCTGCCGTGTCCCTCTGTTTGACTACGGACTGATGTGGGAGGATCAAATTATACGACAAGAGCCTGGCATTCCTAATCAGATAAGCAGCCGATCTGTCTCTCCCGGAAATAGCTTCAATTTCTGCTGCCATCCGAACCAAGCGATCATCTTCCACAACCGCAAAACCACCTGTCGCTAGCAAGAAATAAAAGCGCATAAGAGAGTGAATTACAGCCAAGACAGGAATTATGAGTAGAGTTTTTACTTACATCCGGAGGTAAATCGGCGAATAGAGACGGAGTCATCCCTGACAAAGAACCATTCCTTCTTGAACATGCTATACTTCGAGTATAAATCCAAAACAGGCTTGAAGGAAACGGCTGACTCCAAGCTAATATATGGGGACCCCTTCCTGTACCCCCTCAGATTGTACAGATATCGTATTTCCCGGTTGGAGGGGGCGCGCCCATATCTCTTCTGGAAGATAGCATATAAGCATACCAGAATGGCATAAGAGTTGGGCTGAAGCTGGAATGGAGCCACCTTCAGATAAGTGACGAAGCTTAGTATCCAGGCGTTGATTGGAGGAATAGCCCCGCACATGCAATGGTACCGGCTATAAGCGAAGTACCCCTCAGGGGGATCATATGGCATGACCCCTTCCCCCGGTAACAACATAAGAGCCCTGTCTATCCCAAAGGAACGGGATATAACGTCAAGTTGCTCCTCCTTTAAGGAGCTTGGGAAGCAGTCAGGGGGAGAGTTCAAAAGTTCCTGTGGACCACATCCGTCCACTAGAGACTTCGGAATAGGTCGGTGTTGCCCGGATCCTGATTGGACTGGGGGCGAGGAAGAAGAAGGCTCTCCTGTGCCTCTAGACTTCTTTCTGTCTGATCGTGTTTCCGCTTTGCGAGACATTTTCTGCAGCACAAGAAAAACCTAATATTAGAACAAGGAAAATAGAAAAGTAAACAAACAAGTGCGTGCAAGTGTGGAATTTCATTCGCAAGCTGAAGTCTTCCAGATCACAAGTTCATTCGGTTTCCATGTTCATTCGGCTTCCAAGTTCATTCGGTTTCCAAGTTCATTCGGTTTCCAAGTTCATTCGGTTTCAACCCCATTCGGTTTTCATCTCATTCGGCTCCAAGGCAGTAGTCCCATTCGGTGAAGCAAGGACATACGTGTGTATTCGGTAATAAGTATATACCTGGTTCGGTATAAGGTTGGTTCGGCAAACACTTGATTCGGCAATGGAGTGATTCGGCTCTACTCGTTCGGTAAAGAAAAACAAGGGGGGTACGGCCTCTATATATAGGCAAACTCACAACCACCGAACCAGATGTCTCGCCCAACCGGACCAATGATACCGGACCACCAGAAGCCGGATGAGAATAGCCGGACCAACTATGTACCGAATGAAACCTTCCATACCCAACCAACCTCCAAACGAATAAGAATATATGCCTACTCGAAACCGAATGAAACTGTCTCTACCAACAGAAGCCAGAAACAGGGGGCATGTAGGGCGCCTCACTCAGATAAGTCCCGAACCCCAGATCTTACTAATAAAATAAAGAATATGATAGCGATGAATAAGTCGTAAAATCCTCACCGACGTGGATTAAATCGTTCACACGTGTACGCGACCTCGAATGGTCCATAGGCACGCTCTGAATGGTTATTAACCCTACCATCGTGGGAATTTACACTTTGACACGCATTTTTAAGCCTATCGGTCATATGGATATTTGATAATTATGAAATGGCTAAGCTACTTACACATGTACGGGGTTGCGAACGATCCCTAGGCATGCTCTGAGCTGGCAATAAACCATCTTCACAAACATAAACCGGGCATCGACGATGCCAAGCCCCTTCGGGGCTCACTCTCTCGTCCTGAACGGCACAGTTCACTTCATCTCGAATATTTCGATCATGAACGGTCGTTATTTGAAATCATACTGAAACTGTAAATTCCTTTGCAGGACATCAACATGATATGAACATCCAACCCATGGCATTACAAAAACAAGCCTCCCTACAACAAGGAAACAAAGCGCGACACATGCAAGCACGTGCCCCACTTTGGGGGGCAAATGTTGGGCGAATTCTCACCCAGAGGATCTCAAGACCAAAGAGCGTCAGTCTCACTCATGTTCACATCCTGCACTTCATTCAGCAAGGCCACAGTTCACTCGGCATTCGCAAATAGAGCATGGCAACCTCCATTCGGCAAAACCCCTCCTATGTGTCATTCGGCAATAGCTCATTCGGCTATACCTCATTCGGCATCTCCATATACCCATGTCCATTCGGCACAAGGGCATCCGGACGAGCTCCGCCGAACCACACATCCCCAACTACCGAATGAGACCATGCCGAACCATGCTCCTCTCACGAACTCCGCCGAACCACGCTTTAGCCGGACCACCCACACACCACTCTACTCCATGCCGGTCCAAACCAACACCGGACCAACCACTACTCTCCACAGCCAATGCCGCTCCTCTCCCCTCCGAACCAAGCTCCATGCACAGCCGAATGAAGCTCGCCGAACCAGAATGCCACCAGGCCAGATCGCTCCAGCCCAGGCCCGCTAGCAGCTATATACTTCCAAGACCCCTGCCCCCTACCTCACTCTATAAATAGAGGGGCAGGGGTACAACAATGGTAGACAAGTTTGAGAGCTCAAGCAAGGAAGGAACTTTCAAACTACTTTCATACACTTGTATACAAAGCATTGTACTTGTAATCTGGAAGAAGAAAGATAATAACATATAAAGTGGACGTAGGCACATTCTGGCCGAACCACTATAAATCTGCGTGTCTTTTACATTTCAGCCCTTACTTTTCTCATATTTACATACTCATCTAAAATCATTGAAAATCACACATACTCAACTAAAATAATACGACTTGGAGGTGTTTGTCCATTTTTTGTGCAAACAGAAACCACAAGGAACTGTAAAAAAATTTGGATATTTTCTTCGGATTTTAAAACGGTAAAAATATAATTAGATCGAGTTGTCTGTCATGCTTCTGTTCGAAGAAGTCGCGGTCCTTTCAATATTGTATTTTAAGTAAACTCTATTCTGATTTTCTTCCCACCATTGCTCTGCTTCTCGACCACTGAATTTCCTCCGGCTGAAAAAATAAATAAATAAAATCAATCACAAGCTGACAGTTGATACAAAAGCTACATGATAATGGCTGCAAAGAGCTAAAGCATTCAGGTACAAATTTGCAACTCGTAGTGTAAGTTTCAAAAACTTACCTAAATCTTACGCGCTTTAGAGCCTTTTTACCACTTGGCAATGCGATGAGTGTAATATAAACGCCAGGTTCGTCCTTTTCAACTACTTCGTCTCTTGATGCTCTTGAACCCCTTTGCCTTATATCTTCTATATTTGTATTATGTTGATTCTGAATTGTTTCTTTCTCGAGTGTAATAGGATTTGCAAGTAGTTTTGTATCTGATATATGATTTTGAAATTCAATAGAACGAGGAGTTGGTAAATGAATATCGGTATCATGAGGCCTTCCTATGTCAGTTTGATTTACGTCTGACAGTTTTTCTGTTTGTTTCTGATCTCCTAATTTTCTTAACAAGGCATTCTTCTGCAATAGAAATATACAGGATATGAGATATATAACTTTGCAAGGTTATATCATCATAGCATATGAGATGTTATGCTGTTAAGGCAACCTTCTTTTACCTGATTTGTTAGAATATTAATAACATCTTTTGCAGCTTTGCATTTGGCAGCTTCATTTCTCGCAACTGCCCATGTATCCTCGATTTTGCTTTTATAATGACACAGTTTCAAGCTATTCTCCTTGCATTGTTCTGTGAGGTGTACTGCCTATAGCATCAAGAGAAGATATCAATGTATCAGTGATCATAGTCTGCATAGTTTCACTCTATGCATGACATGAAGATGATGATGGTGGGAATTTTTTTTACCTCAATGCGTAATCTATTCAACTCTTCTGAGAGCATCTTATCAGTTTCACACAAGTCTTGTTGTAGGCTCATTTGACTTCTTTGTGAATAGACACGAGATGTGTGGGGAAAATCTTCATCATGCATAGGTACATAGAGATTTGAGTTCTCCCTATCTAATCCACAAAATTGGTAAGGGCATGAAACATGACCCCATCTTCGATGTTTATATGTAAAGGACTGAAAAGAATCTTGCATGCATGATTCCTTCCTTTGAACAAAATCACCATTTTCTTCCATTGAACTTTCAGGTGTTCTTAATGACAATGGTGTTCTTGGACTAAGAAGTTGCTCGTTAACTTTATTTTCGATGTGCTTGCTTAGTAGACCAAAGCACGTATCACAAACTCGATTCATCTTTTCTTTATCCAGAGCCAAAGAAGCATTCGCCGCTTTTCTACTACTACATGAATGACAAAACACAAGCCCACAGTTATAGCAGTTATGTTTCTTCCTAGTAAATCCGAAAAGAATTTGGCATCTGCTACAAACTAACTGATCCTTGCTAGAAACAGATTTGTGTGAACAAATCACAGCAGTAAAACTCGATCCACATGCTACACTAAGCACAATCCTCCCTTCTAAAGCATCTACTAACGTCGGGTAACTTCTATCTCTACTGTCTCCTAAGCCTAACCTGCCATTTTCACCTTTTCCCCAAGTATAAACTTTTCCCTTCACGGTTAAAACTGCCACATGAAATGAACCTGATGATATCTCCTTAACAAACTCGCTTTTCAAGCAACCTTGTACAATTCCAATAGACCCTTCCTTAGCATCAGGATTACCTAACTGCCCATGCACTGCACTCCCTAATGTATATACAATACCCGTAACAGTGAGTGCAACAGTTAGAACTCTACCACATGAAACTCGAATAAAATCAGAGTCAACTAACGAAGCCACACATGTAGGGAGAAGCCTCCTTTCGTTATCGGAATGACCTAACTGCCCTTTATCTCCATCTCCCCATGTAAATAACTTGCCACTATGAGCACTTCTCTTGCTAGCAAGAACATCTACTACAGCTACAGTATGCCATGGCCCGCAAGCCACAGACTTCACCCTTAATCCTTTTAAAGACTCAACCTCTTTAGGACATGGAATACTTTGTAGGTCACCATGTCCTAGTGCTCCAAATGTTCCGTCTCCATAAGTAAACAGCTGCTCAGTCGATGAAATCAAAGCAGTGTGCCACTCTCCGCAGGCAACAGTAACTACATGAATGTCTAATAATGCACCAAGTATTCTTTTGGGAAACCAATTTGCATGGCCCCAGGAGTACAGTTCTCCATCATTGGTAACTGCACTCGTGTGGTTTGATCCACATGAAACTCTTTCTACAGTGATATTTTTAAGTGATTCGATGATCTGTGGAGAAGGTACATCGATACCAATCTTGTGGCCTAATCTGCCACCTTTGTCTTCACCCCAACTATATATTTCGCCTTGTTTGGTAGTAATGACTACATGATTCTCTCCACATGATATGCTAAAAATATCAAGCATTTTTGTCGACTGCAGTAGTTTTGGAACTAAAGCATCAGAGCTTGAATCGAGGTTGTCAGTGCCTAAATATTTTCCTATCCCTTCGCCCCACATGAATACATCTTTTAGAGCTTCGCTTGAAGAATTGTGATCTGATGAGCTAATTTTAGAAGTATGCTTTGTCAGAATATCACGGTCTTTTGTATTCCTTAAGGTCTCTGATTGTGCATGAGGTAACTGAAATTGCATATTCGATGAAGTTCTTTGGGTAGAAGAGGATATACTTTTGGAACTTGGCAGGTTATCTGAAAAGAATCTATCTAACAATGACTGTTGAGGACTTCCACACACACTTTTTGCCTACACAATAAGTGCAAAATGTATTTTTCAATGAATGTACTTGTAATATCATTTTTCTAGCTGATTAATGGAAGCACAGGTGTATTTTACTTGCCTGAGAGAACTTTGGTGAATTTCCGTAAAGTCCAAGCCGGTGTTGTCTTTGTGTGTATGTAGTTGAACTGTTAGCACAGCTGCGGGTTCCTCTGTTGATTTTTAGATTGCCCAAAGGTAGAGAATGAATTGAAAGGGATAATAATGCTGTCAATCCAAGAAACCAAGAATCTGCTTGCTGCTGATCTTTGCATATCTGAGGAACATATTTAAGGTACGAGTTTATAATAAGAGCAAGTACTGCAAGCTTTTTTTCTTTTCTTTTCTTTTCTTTTTACCAAAAAAAAGCAATTTTGTGCATGTTTTGGATGATTATGTTTCATGCTTTGTATTAGAGAGTAAAATACAAATAGATGAGAAAAGACAGTACTAGGTCCAGTGATCTTTCACCATTCTGGTAAATAATTGAAAAGGATTGAGACTTCTTCTCAGGCTGAAGATGGCGAATAAAATTCACCTGCATATAGTGACACCTTGTACAACTAAATAATATGAAAACTACCATGATTATAGATTAACAAAGACATAAAGTTTAGAGCACATACAGTCTTCTGTCCGAGGACTATCTTTAATACATACTTCAGTTTTAGTTGTTTTTCATTTTCTCCAGAGAACCAAATTAGAGTCGTCTCATCCTGAAAGAAAATAACATTATGATGGCTGCGTTGTGCATTAAATTCTTAGCATCGTAGTTTAAGAAGAGAGAAGAGGGACATGAGGAAAGCAGAAAGAATGATGATTGCAGAAGTTGGACCATACATGAAATTACCTTTACTTGTATCCCAATTTTTGTATAGCAAAGGAACGAAGACTGAATTTTTTTTTTGGGTTAATTTATAGTTATTTCGTACTACATAATCTTCGCAAAAAGCTGCTATGGTGACTTGAAAGTAAAATATGAGATGCAAAATCAAAGGATCTTATTAAGTAGTAACAAGAAATAAGATGCAGGATTAACAAGTTGCCTCATTTAACTTAAAATAGGTTTTGCTCTTTCAATCTTTTTGGCGAATTATAATATCCTATCCATACTACACTTGCACACAACACAAACAGAATGTTTATGTTTTTTGTTAAATTTAAATTATGAATGAATTTTTTAAAGACCATTAGTTTTATTATTCCTCTGCTAAACTTGCATAATAACATATAATCATTAATCAGAAATATTCAAATATTTTCTTTACTTTTTCCGTTCTTACACTTAAATTATGCATTGCAGAGTTACAAGTACTTTAAAAAAAAAACATCAATTTGCGGAAATAAATATCAGGAATACTTACTGTGGATAGTCTAAAAGGGCAAAATTTAGGCTTTCCCCTTCTTCCACATTTGAGAAGATGTGCACCCTTTTTCAAAGCAACAATGGCCTGCATCATTTTAACAAAACCATTCTATCCTCTTTCTTCAAAAAATAAAATAAAAATAGGAAAACCAAAAGATCAACAGCCAAAAATAGTATAATAGATGCGTGTATACTTCACTGCAGATCACCGAATGCTAGTGTTAGAGGGAACGCCTTTCATATTGCGAAGTGTAAATTCAGCTGAATTCACTTATATGATCTTTGAATGATTAACTAGTATAATATTATATCAACTTATAGAAGTTAAAATCAAATAGGTATGAGATTTTAGATTGGAAAGCCATATGCACGTGTCAAACACGAAGGGTCAAAACAAGAAGAGGAAAAAAATGTGATGCAAGATGAATAAAACATACTTGTTCAATTTCTCTGTCTAATGGAGCTCTCTTTGTACATTTTTCAGACATATCTTCTTAGTATTCTTCCAAGTTCAAGGCATATGACACTGAAGTGAAAGAAAGATGAGATAAGCAAAAGGAAAAGCAAAATAAAGAAGCAAGTTATGGAGGTTAAGAATTCAAATACCCTTTTATAAAAGTAAAGAAAACAAACACTCAAAGAAACCAGAGTCAAGAAGAGGAAAGAGCAGAGAATGGTGACAAAAATAGAAACTTGCATAAAAAATGCTAATTCCTCAGTTTCTGCAGGCATGCATTCGCTTCTTATTCTGCTTATATTCTCTCTTCTGATAATTTCGAAGGAGTATTAGATAATTATTTGAATAGATGTGAAGAGTAGCACGTGTATTTCTATTCCAACATAAATTGTCGCGTCTTAGTTCAACTTTCTCCCTGATTAAATTGGTTTTCTCACCTAATTTTAATGTTAATGATGTCTTCTTATACTAGTTACCATCCACTATTTATTCCTTAACGCGTAAATAAGACTACGTCTCATTTTATCTTTTTGGATATATATGTTAAAGATAAAGTTACATGTTTTCCCCTTTGAGATCTGTGCTCAGTCACCTCTATAAAGCCAACAACAATACATCATCATAAGTGAAAGCTATATATATATATATATATATATATATATATATATATATATATATATATATAAGTATTGATGAAGTAAATAGTTGATAGCATATGATGTATGATTTACTAAAGGGACACAAAGAGCATAGCACAAGAGTAGCCTAGGTACTAACAATGCTTAGTATATGTATCCACATTTTACATAGATTAATAAAATTTTTATACTATAACTAATTTCATAATTCCTCCACAATGGGTACACAAGAATTAATTAATATTAGATTGTATGATTGAGTGAATGAACAGGAAGCAGAACCAAACGTTATGGGAACAAACCAAAAGAGTCCAGGGTAGTGATCTGGATGTGAAGAGGCTAATGTTCCAGAATATTTGCACTCATATATAGACATGACATGATAAGGTAAACTGGAGGCTAACACTATGCCAACCTATGTACTTCCCCCTTTTTTCCCTGTACAATATTCTCTTTTTTTCTTTTTCTTTGACATGTTTTGTTCCATAATTTTCTCCATGCTCTCATGTTCATGTTCCAAGTGTCAAGTTCTGAGCTCAAACAATGTCATGTTACAATTTGTGCGGTCAATGCATTGCTATTTTCCGATTAGATAAGCCAAATCGAGCACTTAGGCTTTACAAATGTGATTAACAGATCAAATTTATTTGTTTGAAATAAGCAACAATTAAATAAGTAATCAATGTTCAACAAGAACAATAAATAAATTACAGGTTCGCAGGTGTGGCGTAACATCCCGTATCTGGAGGTCAAAAGCTAAGTTCTACAGATGCTGCAGTCATTCATAGTATTAACGTCTGGTGACAAAATACGGTAATGCTAATGGTATGCTTAATATTATAAGCATTTGAATGTGCACAAATTCACAGATTTCCAAAAACAGCATCTTACCGATTACATTTCGAAACTAGTTCATATCCAAATTACATAATCACATATCGTTTCTCAAGTAAAGATCAAATATAATCATTATAAAATACGCCATGAGTGGCATATGACGATGTCCCCTTGGTTGATCAGAGTCAATATAGTCATATCTGACTTAATATACACAGCGGAAACAAAACAAAACAAAACCGTAACTCCTAATTAGCTATCCGTTAGCCACATACTCATCTTCGAAGCTTTATTCGCCAAAAATTTTTAAAACCTGTAAACTTAACCCTCAACCAACTCAAATCAATTTTGAACACCCGAGAGTTGAAAGGAAAACAAAAACTTCGAGTCAAACATAAAACCTGAAGTGAATAATACTATTACATCTCGGTTTACTGATATTAAGTGAGACCACGCCCTTAGCAGAAGAGGTATTCCCTCACTAATATCCTCTTTAAAACATATATTTTGCAAATCCTTTCTTGCTTCCAAAGTGGTTAATCAAACTGATATAATAATAGCTAAGTCCGTTAAGCTATAATCAGGTAACTAATGGACTATCTGTCCACAAGTAGTAAATGAACCATCTGTCCGAAAACTGAACTAACTGTCCACAAACTAGACTAACTGTGCATATCAAAATGGACTATCTGTCCGAATCATTTTCTTAGGTTAACCATCCTTCGTCTTTTTCCTTAAAAACATTTTCAAAATGATTTAACCTTTTAAATCATATTTATAGAAGGAAAATATATTTTTAGCTTTACTTTAAACTGTTTTGCCATGTTATATATATACTTTACTCAAATAGCGTTGATGAATTTTAATGAGGATTGACTATCCTCCCAGAACAACTTAAAACACTTTTTAACTTGAAATACTTGGGATATATTGCTTATTTAATACATTTGAAAACTTTGTTTAAAACCTTTAAACAACCCTCTCGAAACACTTGAAGGTAACCTTTTCAAACCATTGAAAGTGACTCTTTCAAAACCATTAAAAGCCTTTCCTTCAAAAGCTTCAAAACATTATACATCTCTATTTAAAACCTTTAAATATTGCCTTTCAAAAACATAGAAAAAAACCTTTTCTTTTAACCCTTTCAAAACCCTAGGGGACCACTCCTTCGAAACCATTCACTAAAAGCCTTTCGAAAGCATTAAAATTCTAAACCTTTCGAAAGCCTTTGGGTTCAATTTAAAACATATGGAAATCTTTCAAAACCATTCAAAAATTAACCCTTCAAAACATTTGAAAATCATTTCAGTCGAAACCATTTGGATTATACCATAGAGCAAAAGGACAGAAACTCATTAAAGTCAAAAGCATTTGTTTCGAAACCATTTAAAACTGTCTCTTTCGAAACCATTTGAGTTTTACTTCAATCATAGAGAAACGGTCTTTAAAATATTTAAGTCGAAAGCAACTGTTTCGAAACCATTTTCTAAGTAAAAAAGTGATAGTGTCGAAACCATCCCTTCGAAAGCATTGAAGAAGTTGCCAAATTTTTAGAAAATAAAGTACCCTTTTGAAACCATCTGGGTCGAAAGGTAAAAAATCGACAGCAAAAGGTTTCGACTTAGTCGAAAGCAATCTTATAAAACAAAAGCGCAACCCAATCAAAACTATTTCTTTAAATCCATTTGACCTAGTCGAAAGCTAACCAAGTCGAAAGCTACTCAGTCGTAAGCCATTTAGACAAAAGCAAGCAGGCGCATTTTTAATCTGTCTAGGGCCTCCCTTCCTGCTGCTTATCGTTCTGGCTTTCTTGTTGAAAAAGTACTGCTAGTATTAATCAGAAACAACTAAAATTCGATCATCTGTTCTCGGTCTCAAGTCTCTAAACTAGAAAACCGCGCGTAGTAACTAGGAGTTGTAGGATCTAGATTAACCCTTGAGAGGGGGGGGGTTAAATAGGGTTATAGCAAATTTTCTCGATTTAAACACAGAAATAAACTGCAGAAATAAATATGCTGAAAAGTAAATCACACACAAAATTTACCCAGCTTCGGCAACCCCTGCCTACTGCTGCATTCCCAGATTTTTATTAGAATTAAACAGTATCACGCTTACAAACACTCTACTAGACTCGCAGACCCTTTTGCTCCCGCTCACAAACACTCTACTAGACTCGCAAACATTTGCTCCCGCTCACAAACACTCTACTAGACTCGCACACCCTGCTCCCGCCTATAGAGTTTCGTTTACTCGCAAACTCTGCTCCCGCCTACAATAGAACTTTGATTACTCGCAAACTCTGCTCCCGCCTATAGAGCTTTGATTACTCGCAAATATTGCTCCCGCCTATAGAGCTCTGCAAACTCGCACACCCTGCTCACTGAACTAATTCTAACTAGACAATCTGACACTACCTAAACCCTAGGTGGTGATTTACAAAGTTTTGATTCGTAAAACAAAAAAAAAAACAATTAAACGACAATAAATAACCCTAATTAAAAATATACTAAAGCCTTTTTAAAATACGGCCGGCCCTATTCTCTTATGTTTAACCCGTTCCTTTTTGCTTGGTACGTTCCTTTGCTTCTTTGTGAAAATGGCCGCTCTGTTCCTCTTGCAAATTTAGGGCTTCGTCCCTGATCCAAATTAGGGTTTGAAGCTGCCGACTTTATGTTTGATTAATAATGCGCGAGTAGCTTTGACCTTCTCTCGTTGCTCTCTTCGGCTGCTTCGTTGTTCGATCGAGTTTGACTCCTTGCTTCGGTATGTAATTTTATCTTTTTGCTTTTCTGGGTTGATGCTTGAACTCGATCGTGATTCGAGTTGGATGATTTGTTCTTTGTTATGCTCGAACTCGAATACATTTGCCGATGATGATCCTAGGGTTTATATAGGACTCCAATTCCTATTTTTGCGTTCGTATAAAATCATTTGAATTTGTCATATTATTCATCACGGCCACTTGATTTTGTGTCGATGATTGAGATGTTTTCTGACTTTTTCATAATCATATAAACTTGGGTTACTTGACATTCACGGTCTTGAATTTCGGCATTGAATTGTATTGGCGATGTTGATTTTGGTTCCGTGAATTTCTCTGTTGACTTGGCTTGATACTCACGGCTTTGATTTCTGGCATTTTTACATTGTTGACTTGTTCAACATTGAATTGGCGATTTTGTTATGACTTCGGCCTTTGAATTCGTTCAACTTGACATTGGTTTGTGATGTGAATTTCTGGATGTTGATTATTGTTTGCTGCCTGTCGAACTTGCTTGCTTTGTCTTGAACACTGCACTTGTACATATTCACTATCACTTGCATTTTTATCACTGCACTGTTTATTTGCATATAAAGTTGGATTTGTTTCATTTGAAATTCTGTTGCATACATTACTTTTCCATTGTTTTAGCCTTGTTTACTGATCGAGTTTATTTTCATTTGAACTACTCACTTGTTTTAATGCCTGATGAATATTACCTGACCATTGTTGCTGCATTGCTTACTGTCACTACTGTGTCCTATACTTGGCGAGTCTTCGAGCATTGTTGTGAGTAGTTTGAATCACTGTCATTTGTTTCTTCGCTTGTGCATATTGTATTCGATACTGTTGCATTGTTCCATGTACACTATGAGTTCTTGCAGTTGATTTGGTTGTTCCCTGTACTTGTGCACTGTTGTGTCTGGTTCGTTGAGTTCTTGGTTGTCACAGCTCTATATAGTTTGGAACTGTGTCATGGTGATGCATTCTTGAGTCTTGGATATTGAACAGTATCATATTGGTTTGGTTGTTTAATGAAGAGGTTGAACTTGCATACTTCATGTGGCCTTCATGTTTGGTCTGACCTTTGCACATATGACTCTCTTCATGTTGCAGCTGATTTTTTTTATTTTGATGTTGCCACTGTCTTCTTTGTACTCCAGCATGTAGTTGGTAGTTTGCATTCTCTTATGGTTTCACACATGTGAGTTGATCATGTTGCATTGAGTATACGTGTTCATTGTGATGACTGTGATGACATTCATGATGCAGTGACATGTTTTCCATTGGTGCAATCTTGGAGTCTAAGCTTTGCATTCTTTTTTTTTGTAACCTTGTGTTGAATCCAGTTTTAAAAACTCGGGTTTGACCTTGTGCTCGAGAGTTGTGACTTTTATGTTATTGCACGTGAGTTGAACCCGGTTTTTCATTTGGGTTTGACCTGTGCTCACCTGTCCCTGTAAATCAATCAAGTGTATATACCGGCGTGCACGGCCTTGTGGCATATATAGTAATAATACACTGTGTATGTCACAAATTGTTCGTGTATGATGAATTCAAATTTAAATTATGACGAACAACCCAAATAACTGAGGCAAAAATTATTTTCAAAAACCATATTTTATTTTATATTGCAAAAATATTTCTTTTTCAATTTTACTGCGTTAGTGAATATTTTTGCAGATTTCTCAGATGTTAGATTCAAACTGGAATGCAGTTGAAGATAAGTACGAGTGTGAGTGATATGTAGTGAGGTGAACTGTAAATATGAAATGTGATGTAATTGTAATCAAAGTTGTATAGTTATAGTGAGAGCTTGAAATTGTACTATTCAAAAGTGTAATAAATATTTATTTGAATAAAATATCTGTTTGAATTCAAATTCTGTGTAATATATTTTATTCAACAAATATTTATTTAATCTGTGAAAAATAGAATAGTATATTAACAAATACATTTAAATGAATGTATATATGTTTATTATCATCAAACAAAAATCATATAAGCGCATATTCAACAATCTCCCCCTTTTTATGATAACAAACATATATTTAAGCTTTTGTACATGTGTTAAATGTATTTGATCAATGATATACTTTAATTGCTCCCCCTATTTAAATGCTTCCTCTCTACATGATACTCCCCCTACATATATGCATACAAATAGAAATATATAATTGAGCCTATATGCAAAGTGAAAATTATTTGACCCTTGCTTGATTCTATTTGACAAAATCTTAACTTTTCTCTCCCCCTTTTGTTATCAGCAAAAGAATAACAGTATTATAAAAATAGGGATGAAGTGACAAACATGAATCAAACATTTAACTCAATTGCATATAAATATCAAATTTCAATAAAACTCAAACAAAAATCATAAATACCCTAGTCAGACGCATATTCCACTTTCAGAAATGATGGGGATAAAATCATCAAAAAATCATACAGTTCTGTCTATTTGTGGTATATTTATTTCAGGAAATTTGAATATCTACTAACCATGCATAACCGTTAGGACTTTTAAATGAGATTAGTAGTATTCCAATTTAAATTTAAAAATGAAATCAAGTATCTTCTAACCACGCATGACCGTGAGGACTTTTAAATGGGATTAGAATCAACTTGTCTATTAAATCAATTAATTTTGATATGCGTTCCATACATGCATAACCGTGAGGACTATTAAATGAGCATGGAAGCACATAATCTAAAATCCAAGTAATTCACCCATGCATAACCGTGAGGACTTTTAAATGAGAGTGAATACTTTGGATATTTATTTTTATTGAAGAATATAATAAATTGAAGCACAAATAATTTCCTTCACAAATTTAAAGATATTGAAGAACGAATGATTTCCTTTGTAAACTACCACAAATTTACGTACCATATATGATTTTGATGAGTGATGGTCGATAGAAAGATGATAGAAATAGAAATGGTCATGGAATTTTTACCCAACAAAAAGTTTTTATAACTCTTGTTATGAAATTCTAAAGAAATTTTCTAATTATACTTTCTCGAGTTATAATATATGATAAATATCAACACTCATCACTTTTTCAATCACTATTCATCTTTTCGATAATCAAAGGGAGTCAGATTAGTCAAAATTGTCATTTAAAATCAAATTCAAAAATTATAAAATCAATTTTTCAAAAATGACTAATCTGTAAATATGGTCAAACATGATTTTCTCGAGGGGGTTATATGAGGAAAAAAATTCTGCCATTTGAAAAATTATTTCAAGTGAAAAATATGCAGATATTTTTTTTGAAAAACGATGCAGCAAATGAATGTTTCAAGAATTAATCACGTTCCACTATTAATTTTTCTATCAACTATATTACCAGTGTAATCTGCATCTGAATTTAAATTTCACTCAATATTCACTCGTTGGATGTCAAAGACCAGATTGTGAAATTTCAACAAACTATCTCAAAATGAAATTTGAAATGAAGCCATGTTATCACTCAAACAAATATCATAGTGTTAAACTTAGAAACCATAGGATGAACAACTATCAGCAGTCATTAAAACTTCATTATTATTTCAAAACAATTTCTTGAAGTGTCAACAATTTCATAAAGTTTCAAAAATTTCAAAAAATTTCTTAAAATCCTTTTTAACAACTTTCACATGAAAATTGAAATCGTGCAAATTTACAAGCAGTGACCAAAATGTCAAAACAAATATATCTACGTGTAGCATGAGTAACCATCATTTGACCGAACAAATTTATATGGATTAGTTCAAAGTTGAAAATCTGTTTGGTCATCATTTAAGCACAAATCAAAGTAAGAACAAGTAAAAAGAAATCATATCAATTAAGAATAAGTCAGAACTAAAAATCATCTCTTTTCAACATCACAATCTTTGGCTGATTTCATTCAGAATACGGTGCAGATTATCACATTTAATATATCGTTCAAAACAATTTTACCTGTTTTACCTTTACGATAATTTTTCGTTGTTGTCCATTGTGATTCTGTCACCTTTATACTAGGCTAAGGAACTTTGCTTTGTTGCCCATTGTGTTTCTGGAACAGCCAAAATCCAGAGAACACTATTGTTGTTCCTTAGCCTGCCACCATACCTACACGATGAAAGATGTTTGTGACCTATTTATAGGTCCATGGTTGTTAGTGGCTGAATATTTCGAAAAATATGTTTGTGGAGACCCAAAACTATTTATATATGTTCCTTTTGGCACCCAAATTTGTTTGACTTTCAAAGATTCTATATTTGTGCCTTTTGGAACCCAAATTGGTATAGTTTTCACGTGTTTGGGTCTATACCAACAATTATTTTGATTGTGTCCAAATTTTCTACAAATTGTGCACATTGAATTGACTTGATTAATCTCGCTTTCAATATTTTTAGATTTATTATATCCAAGTCCTTGTCTAACCATATTAACAGTTTGTTTTCCTAATAGCATATTCAATGATTTTTCACTTTTTGAGAATTTATCTAAAGTCATTGACAATTGTTGGACTTGTATTTTGAGAGATTCATTTTCATTTATCAATTGTGTTCACTTTTCAATAGCATTCTCTCTCCTATTATTTTCATTCTCTTTTAAAATCAGAATTTCATTTTCAAGTGATTTTATATTGATTTCTGATTTTTCAATTTCCTTTTCGAATGTTGGACACTTATCACACTTAGGGATCTTACTTTGATAGGTTTTAACTAATTTGTCGAGTTGCTCATTTAATTCTAATAAAGTATCTTTTTGTGATTCAAATTTGGCATACTTCTCCCTAAGTCGTTTAAAACAGCCATTCACTTCATGGAAATAAGTAAGTAATTCAGAGTGAGTGAGTTTTGATACCTCGCTTGGCTCGTCATCGTTGCTATCGGTTATATTCCCATGAAGGCACATATCTGCTTTCTCACTTTTACTGCTATCGCTTTTATTCCACGTGGCTGTAAATTTCCTTTTTAAATTCTTCATTAGTAATGCCAGCTCGGCTGGTCCATCATCATCATCCTCATCACAACTGCTATTTACCAATCCGGTTAAGCACATTTCTTTAACTGAGTTGGTTGTGGAGGACATCTCATTGCTGTTGACTTTTGCACCATATATTGCATCGAGAGTATTCCAGATTTTCTGTGCATTTTCACTAAGAGAAACAAAATTAAAATTATCACGATTAATATGAGAATATAATATATGCATAGTAAGAGCATTAATCGAGATACTTTCCTTATTGGTTTTATGACACCCATTTTCAATAATATCCCAACATTTAATATTAACGGATTTTAAATAAAATTCCATTTTCAATTTCCAGTTCAAAAAATCTGTTCCATCGAAAATAGAAGGAATAATATTGAAATGACCCGCAACAAAAATATTATCTGGTGGATTCATGACTCTAGAGTTAAAGAAAAAATACCGGGCTCTGATACCACTTGTAGGATCTAGATTAACCCTAGAGGGGGGGGGGTGAATAGGGTTATAGCAAATTTTCTCGATTTAAACATAGAAATAAACTACAGAAATAAATATGCTGAAAAGTAAATCACACACAAAATTTACCCAGCTTCGGCAACCTCTGCCTAATGCTGCATTCACAGATTTCTATTAGAATTAAACAATATCACGCTTACAAACACTCTACTAGACTCGCAGACCCTTTTGCTCCCGCTCATAAACACTCTACTAGACTCGCAAACATTTGCTCCCGCTCACAAACACTCTACTAGACTCGCACACCCTGCTCCCGCCTATAGAGTTTCGTTTACTCGCAAACTCTGCTCCCGCCTACAATAGAACTTTGATTACTCGCAAACTCTGCTCCCGCCTATAGAGCTTTGATTACTCGCAAATATTGCTCCCGCCTATAGAGCTCTGCAAACTCGCACACCCTGCTCACTGAACTAATTCTAACTAGACAATCTGACACTACCTAAACCCTAGGTGGTGATTTACAAAGTTTTGATTCGTAAAACAAAAAAAAACAATTAAACAACAATAAATAACCCTAATTAAAAATATACTAAAGCCTTTTTAAAATAATGGCCGGCCCTATTCTCTTATGTTTAACCCGTTCCTTTTTGCTTGGTACGTTCCTTTGCTTCTTTGTGAAAATGTCCGCTCTGTTCCTCTTGCAAATTTAGGGCTTCGTCCCTGATCCAAATTAGGGTTTGAAGCTGCCGACTTTATGTTTGATTAATAATGCGCGAGTAGCTTTGACCTTCTCTCGTTGCTCTCTTCGGCTGCTTCGTTGTTCGATCGAGTTTGACTCCTTGCTTCGGTATGTAATTTTATCTTTTTGCTTTTCTGGGTCGATGCTTGAACTCGATCGTGATTCGAGTTGGATGATTTGTTCTTTGTTATGCTCGAACTCGAATACATTTGCCGATGATGATCCTAGGGTTTATATAGGACTCGAATTCCTATTTTTGCGTTCGTATAAAATCATTTGAATTTGTCATATTATTCATCACGGCCACTTGATTTTGTGTCGATGATTGAGATGTTTTCTGACTTTTTCATAATCATATAAACTTGGGTTACTTGACATTCACGGTCTTGAATTTCGGCATTGAATTGTATTGGCGATGTTGATTTTGGTTCCGTGAATTTCTCTATTGACTTGGCTTGATACTCACGGCTTTGATTTCTGGCATTTTTACATTGTTGACTTGTTCAACATTGAATTGGCGATTTTATTATGACTTCGGCCTTTGAATTCGTTCAACTTGACATTGGTTTGTGATGTGAATTTCTGGATGTTGATTATTGTTTGCTGCCTGTCGAACTTGCTTGCTTTGTCTTGAACACTGCACTTGTACATATTCACTATCACTTGCATTTTTATCACTGCACTGTTTATTCGCATATAAAGTTGGATTTGTTTCATTTGAAATTCTGTTGCATACATTACTTTTCCATTGTTGTAGCCTTGGTTACTGATCGAGTTTATTTTCATTTGAACTACTCATTTGTTTTAATGCCTGATGCATATTACCTGACCATTGTTGCTGCATTGCTTACTGTCACTACTGTGTCCTATACTTGGCGAGTCTTCGAGCATTGTTGTGAGTAGTTTGAATCACTGTCATTTGTTTCTTCGCTTGTGCATATTGTATTCGATACTGTTTCATTATTCCATGTACACTATGAGTTCTTGCAGTTGATTTGGTTGTTCCCTGTAATTGTGCACTGTTGTGTCTGGTTCGTTGAGTTCTTGGTTGTCATAGCTCTATATAGTTTGGAACTGTGTCATGATGATGCATTCTTGAGTCTTGGATATTGAACAGTATCATGTTGGTTTTGTTGTTTAATGAAGAGGTTGAACTTGCATACTTCATGTAGCCTTCATGTTTGGTCTGACCTTTGCACGTATGACTCTCTTCATGTTGCAGCTGATTTTTTTTATTTTGAT
Organism: Allium cepa; assembly: GCA_030765085.1. Taxonomy (NCBI): domain Eukaryota; kingdom Viridiplantae; phylum Streptophyta; class Magnoliopsida; order Asparagales; family Amaryllidaceae; genus Allium; species Allium cepa. Next base: position 702,779,620 of record CM060938.1, on the reverse strand, counting down.
GTTGCCACTGTCTTCTTTGTACTCCAGCATGTAGTTAGTAGTTTGCATTCTCTTATGGTTTCACACATGTGAGTTGATCATGTTGCATTGAGTATACGTGTTCATTGTGATGACTGTGATGATATTCATGATACAGTGACATGTTTTCCATTGGTGCAATCTTGGAGTCTAAGCTTTGCATTCTTTTTTTTTGTAGCCTTGTGTTGAATCCAGTTTTAAAAACTCGGGTTTGACCTTGTGCTCGAGAGTTGTGACTTTTATGTTATTGCACGTGAGTTGAACCCGGTTTTTCATTTGGGTTTGACCTGTGCTCACCTGTCCCTGTAAATCAATCAAGTGTATATACCGGCATGCACGACCTTGTGGCATATACAGTAATAATACACTGTGTATGTCACAAATTGTTCGTGTATGATGAATTCAAATTTAAATTATGACGAACAACCCAAATAACTGAGGCAAAAATTATTTTCAAAAGCCATATTTTATTTTATATTGCAAAAATATTTCTTTTTCAATTTTACTGCGTTAGTGAATATTTTTGCAGATTTCTCAGATGCTGGATTCAAACTGGAATGCAGTTGAAGATAAGTACGAGTGTGATTGATATGTAGCGAGGTGAACTGTAAATATGAAATGTGATGTAATTGTAATCAAAGTTGTATAGTTATAGTGAGAGCTTGAAATTGTACTATTCAAAAGTGTAATAAATATTTATTTGAATAAAATATCTGTTTGAACTCAAATTCTGTGTAATATATTTTATTCAACAAATATTTATTTAAACTGTGAAAAATAGAATAGTATATTAACAAATACATTTAAATGAATGTATATATGTTTATTATCATCAAACAAAAATCATATAAGCGCATATTCAACAGGAGTCCTATTACACACCAACTTTCATTCACCAAAACCAGGTTCATCTCGTGTAGTGATTGTGGACTCGTACAAGGATATGGAGTGGGTTGGTGCATCAGACTCGTAAAGGGGCTATAGTAATAGGAGATTTCTCTCTCGAACAATTTAGTGTTATTTATACAAGATCGTGAGACGAATTGATTCGTAAGATATTTGAAGCAATAGAAAGGAATTAATATCCTGGCCTATTGCTTCGACTGCCCCAGACACATTGCACTTCCGCTCGGGTTGAGGCTTCCACTCAGCCCTAGTGCGCCTTGTGAGCACGTTTGGATCCGCGAAGACAATCGCTCGAATGCTCTCCTTACTCAACCTAGCAACGAACCGGAGGGAACTGTAGCATGAGGAATGTCAACGTCTCGTCGCACTATTCTCGGTATTTAGTTCCAGCTACACTTGTTTTTTCGATGAGCAAATTGCAAGCTCTATGAAAAGAATAGAAAGAATCTTTCTTCTGTTGACTCGGTTGATTGCAGCTCCTACCGCTCGCCAAGCGGGCGGAGCGCTCGTTATCCTTACTATTCTTGCTGTTGGAGATGGTCTAACATTCTTGCCAATACATTATCCTTATTCTGCTCTAGATTATAGTCTCTAATGAAGAATATAGCTCCATGAGCAACCTGAGCATTGATTCCCTATAACGAATAGGCTAAAAGGGAATCTACATTGAAATCCAATTTGAATGTCTAAAGTTGGTTGGAACAAGCTGCTTTGGCATCGTCCGGGCAGATGGAATGAAGAAGAAATCAAGAAGCCGGCGACTCTATCTTGGGTCTTACTGATTCGAAACAGACCTAGAAAGTGCTTGCGATGATGTACGGGATACATGATCCTCGTGGTTATACAATGGCGGTCGAGCTAATTGTTCTACACTAATTAAAAGCAAAGTGGTACTTCGATCCCTTCGGAACCATGGTTTCAACCTCATGCCTTTTGCCTTCTAGCCAATTCGCTACATACCAATATATTAATACCATGCGCATTGGTTTCGATGGTGTTGAAGGCGGGGGGACTTTGTCGAAAGCCAACCAAGGCGGAAGCAGGTGCAGAAAGCAACAAAACAGTAAAAAGCATGTAGCAAATAGTTCTTTTCACCTAACCCGCTTTACGTGTCAAATTTTGATTGGTTGCCTCTTTTTTTACCCCTAAAACGTGCTGCAATTTTCAGAAATAACTATTTGAGTTATTTGTAAAAGCCTCTTATCCTTTTATAAATATATAAAACATTTAAGTCCCATATCCATTAAAACACTTAGGAAAATTCTACAAAAATTCTAAAAAATCACTTTTTATATGTTTTCTAACATATATAAATTTTAGACCCAAAATATTAATTATTTAACCGTAAATAAGTTATAACCCAAAATAACATTTTCTTCACTAGAAAATTCATATAAATTCCACATAATTTCAGAAAATTATGCAAATTGAAAAAAATCTCCAAAATAATATTTTCGGTCTATATAAAGATTCGTAAGGCAATTGGATGTCATTTAATTGGGTTTTCATATCAGTATATGTTATAACGTCTATTTGAACAACCATGAATCATCAACAAGTATATATAAGCATTCCATCATTCAAAAACAAGAAAAATAATTGAAAATAGGTTTAGATTTCATCCTAAAACCGAGAACAAAAGAAATATAAGATTTAAACATTCTTGGCCTTAACTTTAAAGATTAAAGAGATTGACATGTGAATGGATTTGATTTGAATTACCTTCGCCCTTACTGTTATCCCATTTTTTGGACAAAACTGGAATATCAATGTTGTGTGCATTTCCACCATGACCGGAACAAGAAGAAGCAGCCAACAAGCAGCGAAATCTCATTCGGCATTCAAGACTCCCTTGGTTCATCCGGCATCCCAATACAAGAGCTCGTTCGGCACTCCCAAATATAGAAGTTCATTCGGCATTCAACTCACTGCCGAACCAGAATCCCACCGAATCAACTCACTCCTAAGTAATGCCGGTCCAAGCATTGCCGCCATCTCCAAGCAATGCCGGACCATCCCTTCTCCACATAGCCGAATCAACCTCCTGCCGAACCACCATACTCCTATCACCGAACCAAAACTCCACCGAGCCAAACTAGTTCGCTTCACCCACCGGACCATCCACTACCGGTCCAATGCCACCGAGCCAAGATTACCACCGGACCAAGCTCCACACAGCCACAGCCGAACCAAGGAATGCCGAACCAAAGTTGCCAGTCCAGATTGCATCAGCCCAGGCCCACCAGCAGCTATAAACATCCAAGACCCCTGCCCACAGCCTCACTCTATAAATAAAGGGGCAGGGGTACAACAATGGGAGACAAGTTTGAGAGCTCAAGCCTGGAAGGAACTTTCAAACAACTTTAGATACTTGTAATCAAAGCTTTGTACTTGTAATCTGAAGAAAAAAGGAGAATAACATATAAAGTGGACGTAGGCACGTTCTGGCCGAACCACTATAAATCTGTGTGTCTTTTACAGTTTAGTCCCTGCTTTTTATATATTTGCATAAATCACCCAAATCACTGAAAACAACATAAAATCGAGTAGTTCATACGACTTTGGGTGTTTGTGGCCATTTTTGGCGCAAACATTTTGGTGCTTTCACTGAGAAGGAACCAGCTCCCGCTACATCGGATAGAAGTTGAATTTGAAAATCTAAGAGTTCAGATCTAAGAGTTATGACGAGACAAACAAGTAGAAGGCAAAGGCCAGAGAGAAGCGAACACCAAGGAAGTCAAGAGGCTTCCTTAGGAGGGAATCAAGCGTCGATCTTCATCACTAGGGATGAGATGGAGGCCATGATGAGAAGACAAGAAGAGATGATTCGGAACCTACTTCAACAAATTGGGCAAATTGGAGCACAAATCAAAGGAGCAACCGGAGTTCAGAACGGAGCAGGACCATCTGCCGCAGCACCAGAGCTAGGGGGCACCCACGCAGAGCATGTTGATCCGACCCCGGGAAGAGAGATGGGGGCATCCGGGCCACCTGGTAGCAATAGAGGAATGAACGTTCAGCCAGGGAGGCATACACATGAAAACTCCCGCGGACTCGGGGGGCAGGTCGAAGGCAGTGAACGAGAACTACAGCTTGGAGACAATGACAGATTAGCAGAGATGGTTAGAAGAGTTATGAGAGGCGGTTTAGTAAACAGAGACTTGGAAGATGTAAACAGGAGTCCCTTTTCTTCTGCGATTAGGATGGCTAGGAACCCACCAGAATTCAAGCTACCATCAGTAGAGATGTACGATGGGAGGACAGACCCTGCGGTCCATCTTACTAAGTATATGAGGCACATGGAAGTGCTGGGGCATCACAGGAGATCATGGCCCGGTGCTTTCTACTGTATTTGACGGACATTGCAACGTTATGGTTTAGGCAACTGGAGAGCGGCTCCATAGGAACGTGGGCAGATTTAACTGAGAGATTCATGAGGCAATTCAGGGTTCATATTGCGAGACCCAAGAATGTGATGACTTTGGCAACCTTGAAGCAGAAAACTGGAGAGACTTTGAGGAGCTTTCTAACGCGATTTAATGCGGTGGCAGCATCAGTGGATCGACCAGATCCATCTAGCGGCTGTATCTGGAATAGCTGATAGTACAGAGTTCAAGAATTCATTAACCAAGGACCCGCCCATGAATCTGGGAGAGTTCTATCATGAGGCTGAAAAGTTTCTGCATTTGGAAGATGCTAGTGCAGAAAGAGAGGAAGAAGATGACGTTTACGCAATCAAGAGCGGAAACCCACCTGGAAAGGGTGTGGAGACTAGCAAAGGAAAAAAGAAAGGCTTAGGATAATGATGACAGGACAAAGTGGCTACGAAGAGAGCCACGATTCACCACCTATTCAGAGCTGAATGAGAGTTTGGAACGGATTTATCAGGATACCAAGGAGAAGGTTCCGTATCGTAGACCAATGCGAAGGGATCCAACCTCCGACGAAAGAAAATCAGATAAGTTTTGTGTATTTCATGAATTGAATGGTCATAACACTAATGATTGTAGGCATTTGAAGGACGAGGTGGAAGGGCATATCAGGATCGGTATGCTCCTTCAGTATGTGAGGAGGCGAACTTCAGCAGTGGAGCCAGAGCGACCACCGTCTACATCGGCTAGAGGTGACCCTGGATCGGGGCACCATTTGATTATCCATTGATTGCTTGATTAAAATAACGATGAACAAGTTGTAAACCTCTCGCTAACACGGTTAAATCATTTACACATGTGAGCGATCGCGCACGATCCATAGGCATGCTCTGAATGACTACCAGCCGCATTATAGTAAGAGTTTACGCTTTGACATCTTCATTCTGCCTTTTGCTTTGATTTTGATTTGAACATTTAAATTCTCCCTGATTGGACATTTCTGCTGTAAGGTTCATTTGATTATTGCTTTAACATTTACAATTTTATGGAAAAATTTACTTGTAGGCCCGTTGGACCGCGAACGGTCCACGAGCACCTCTTGTATGGCAGCGAACTGCCGAAGTCTTTGATTCGAAAACTCCCCCAAACAATAACTCCGACACTGATAATATTAAGCCCCCCCCGGGCACACACAATCTGCCTCGATCGGCACCCGACCTCTAACGGTCACAACTCGCCTCGAACGGCACCCGACTACGAACAGTCACAATTCGCCTCGAACGGCACCCGACTTCGAACAGTCACAACTCGCCTCGAACGGCACCCGACTACGAACAGTCACAAACTCGCCTCGAACGGCACCCGACCTCAAACGGTCATAATTCGCCTTGAACGGCACCCGACTTCGAACAGTCACAAAATCGCCTCGAACGGCACAACTCATCTCGCCACAAATGGCTCGATCGCGAAAGGTCGCCATTTGAGGTCCACCCCCTGACCGCCAACAGTCGCACCTTACCACGAATGGCTCGATCTCGAACGATCGTCATCCGAAATAAGGCGCTTGACCGCGAACGGTCCCATTTCATCTCTTGCCGCGAACGGCACCAGCCGTGAACGGTCACATTTCAGGTGGCTTGATCGCGAACGGTCGCCATTTGAGGTCCGCCCTCTGATCGGGCTCGGTCGCACTTTACCTCGAATGGCTTGATCCCGAACGGTCTTCATTTGAAGTAAAGCGCTTGACCATGAATGGTCACATTCCACCGCAAATGACTCGATCTCGAACGATCGTCGCATGGATTTAGACCCTTGACCGCGAACGGTCGCACTTCACCTCAAATGACTCGATCGCGAACGATCATCATTTGAAGTTAGGCGCTTGACCATGAACGGCCGCGCTTCATCCCAAATAGCTATCCCGAACGGTCGTCGTTTGGGGCCATATAAAATGTCAAGCTCTTTACAGGTTGTCAACAGGATATGAACATCCAGCTCATGGCGTTACAAAACACGCCTTCCTACCGCAAGAACATCAACAGGATGCGAACATCCAGCTCATGGCATTACAAAACACGCCTTCCTATTGCAAGACATGTTTTGGGGGGCAAAGTGTTATCCCATTTTTTGGACAAAACTGGAATATCAATATTGTGTGCGTTTCCACCACGACCGGAACAAGAAGAAGCAGCCAACAAGCAGCGAAATCTCATTCGGCATTCAAGACTCCCTTGGTTCATCCGGCATCCCAATACAAGAGCTCGTTCGGCACTCCCAAATATAGAAGTTCATTCGGCATTCAACTCACTGCCGAACCAGAATCCCACCGAATCAACTCACTCCCAAGTAATGCCGGTCCAAGCATTGCCGCCATCTCCAAGCAATGCCGGACCATCCCTTCTCCACATAGCCGAATCAACCTCCTGCCGAACCACCATACTCCTATCACCGAACCAAAACTCCATCGAGCCAAACTAGTTCGCTTCACCCACCGGACCATCCACTACCGGTCCAATGCCACCGAGCCAAGATTACCACCGGACCAAGCTCCACACAGCCACTGCCGAACCAAGGAATGCCGAACCAAAGTTGCCAGTCCAGATTGCATCAGCCCAGGCCCACCAGCAGCTATAAACATCCAAGACCCCTGCCCCCAGCCTCACTCTATAAATAGAGGGGCAGGGGTACAACAATGGGAGACAAGTTTGAGAGCTCAAGCCTGAAAGGAACTTTCAAACAACTTTAGATACTTGTAATCAAAGCTTTGTACTTGTAATCTTAAGAAAAAAGGAGAATAACATATAAAGTGGACGTAGGCACGTTCTGGCCGAACCACTATAAATCTGTGTGTCTTTTACAGTTTAGTCCCTGCTTTTTATATATTTGCATAAATCACCCAAATCACTGAAAACAACATAAAATCGACTAGTTCATACGACTTTGGGTGTTTGTGGCCATTTTTGGCGCAAACACTTACCTTTTCTTAATCTTCTTCCTCTTTATCTTGTTAATGGTGGTCGGCCTTAAGGTTTTAAAAATTTGAGAAAATGAAATGAATGTGTAGTATAATACACATCCAAAAAATTTAGGATATATGAATGGTCTCTTTCTTATTGTACCCGTCCTCTATTACATTTTAACTCTTATTTTAATTCATTGGTTAAATGGCATGGCTATCCGTTAGTAAAATCAAATCTTAATCCCCTAATCAACACATTATTTTATTTAATTTAACTAATTAAATATTCTAAATAATGTTAGCAATACATGGGGTGTAACAAACTCCTCTCCTTAAAGAATTTTGTCTTCTAAATTACGATAAGGTACACAACACATCAATCAAAGAGGCAAAGCATACCATCAAATAAATCAGGATAAGTATCTCTAACGCCGCTCTCAATCTCTCAAGTACAGCTGTCATCGTCGCTCTACTGTACTTTGAATAATCTGACCATCTTGGTTCTAAATCTCTTCTCATCTCTCGCAACAATACGAATCGGCTTTCTCACTATAGTCAAGTCCGATTCTACCACTAAGTCATCTACACAGTCCGTGCAATAGTAGTCTCCGGGTTTCTAACACACTTTCTGAGATGAGAAGCATGAAAAACATCGTGGACTCCTACCAAATTGCTTGGTAACTCGACTCTATATGTGAGTTTCCCGATCCTCTCAATAATACGAAAATGTCCAACGAATCTCGGCGCCAACTTCCATGATCTTCCAAATCCGATCACACCCTTTATCGGTGACACCTTAACGAAAACCTGACCTCCAATTGAGAACTCTAAATCTTTATGTCTTTTATCTGCATAACTCTTCTACCTAAACTTAGCCTCCTTCATTCTGGCTCGAATGACCTCAATGTTTTCTATTGCTTCTTTGATCAAATCTGGACCAAGGACTAACCTATCCCGGTCTCTAATCAACATACGGGAGATTTGCTTGGCCTTCCATACAAAGCTTCAAACGGTGCCATCCCAATATTAGTTTAATAACTGTTGTTATACGAAAACTCGACTAAATGCAGATGATCTTCCCATGATTTCCCGAAATCTAGAACACAAGCTCTTAACAAATCCTCTAAAATTTTGTTAACTCTCTTTATTTGCCCATTCGTCTGTGGATGGTAAGCGGTAATCATCTTGGTCTTGGTTCCCAAGACTCTTCCAGAACTCGCTAGTGAATAAGGAATCTCTATCACTAACTATTCTAGGAGTTCCATGCAGTTTAACCACATTCTTCATAAACAAATGCAACACCCCATAATTTTATAACATTATTTAGAATGTTTAATTAAGAAAATGAAATAAAATAATGTAGAGATTAATAAGTTGAGTATAGATAGGCTAAAGGTAGCCATGCCATGTTAGTGTATAAACTAAAATGAAATAAAATGAGCTAATGTGTTAGGATATAAGAAGGGCAATATGGGATATAGGAGAATGGCTTATACCCTAAACCCTTAGGAAATAGATCTCACGTTCATTTTCATTTTAACAAATCAAAACATCTAAGGTCGGCTATCATTATTGTTCTCAAGAGAAGATTAAATCTAGGATTCAAGTAAGGGAAAACAATCAACATAATCAACATTTAATCTCACATCTTATAATCTCAAAGCTAAGGTGAATAATTACTACATCACATTTTCATATGGTTTTCGTTTTTTTATTAGATCCAAAATGTTTTTGCAAGTATATACCATGTTTTGATGGTTAAAATTATATATATGCTTGTAGATGAATTACATATGTTCATGTTAGTTTTTATGATATGTTTGATATGAAAACCCCATTAGATGACGTCCAAATGCCTTGAAAATTTAAATATGGGACAGAAACGATATTTTAGAGGTGAGTTTCAATTTTCATAATTTTCTAAGTTAATGTGGATTTTATATAAATTTTCTAGTGAAGAAAATAATTTATTAGGTTATAAATTATTTACGCTAAAATAATAATTATTTGGGTTTAAAATTTTTTATATGTTGGAAGACATATTGAAAATGATTTTTTGGTATTTTTTTAGATTTTTCTAAGTTATTTGATGAACATATAAAATTATTTAAGGTATGCACATAAATGTTTTATATATTTAATTAAGGAGAAGGAACATTTTACAAAATAAAATGATTATTTAATTCTAAAAAAATAGTGGCAGCACTTTTCTGAAAAGTATTTGTTAACCAATGAGAATTTGACAAATAAAGGCAGATTAGTTGAAAATTATCCTTTTTAAGTTAAAAACAAAGAAATCATATTTTTGGCATGTTTCAGCCAAGTCTGGTGTTAAACCTTCCGATCCAGACCTTCCGACAAGGTCGAAAGGTTCTAAAGCTTTTGACAAAGTCAAACCAATGCATATGGTATCAAGTTACTTGGTACATAAATTGGATAGAGTCGAAGAATTCATAGTCGAAGGGTTGGTTTACCGAAGGGGTTGAAGTATATTTGTTTTATAAGCCAAAGAATCACCTGCTTTGCTTTCGAATAAGAGCTTTCGACTTGGTTGCTTTTGACTAGGTCGAATGTTTAAAATAAAGGTTTTAAACCTTTTAACACGGTCGAAAGGTTACTGCTATTTTATCACTATTTTGTTTTGAAACCTTTTGACATAGTCGAAAGGTTACTGTCGCTTTTGTTTTGAACCTTTCGACAAAGACGAAAGGTTTACTTATTTTAAAACTAGCCGCTTCTCCATGCTTTCGAAAGGAAGCTTTCGACTTAGGTGATTTACCCTTGTTTTATAAACTAAAGAATAACCTAAGCTTTTAAAGGAGTTTTTTTTAAAGGTAGTGGTCTGTTGTTTTAAATAAAATGTTTTAAAGCTTTTGAAGCAGTCCTTCCAACAAGGTCGAAAGGTTGCTTCCAATGAAATCGAAAGGTGAAGGTTTTCCACTTGTTTTAAATTGAACCAGTAAGTCTTCGAAAGGTTTGCTTTGAATGATTTCGAAAGGTTTAAGTTCACTGACTTTGAAAGGTTGCTTCCAATGAAGTCGAAAGGTTTTAAAAGAAGGTTTTTCACTTGTTTTAAACTGAACCTAGTAAGTCTTCGAAAGGTTGGCTTTGAATGATTTCGAAAGGTTTAAGTTCAATGACTTCGAAATGTTTTGCTTTGAATGATTTCGAAAGGTTTAAGTTCAATGATTTCGAAAGGTTTTAGTTGAATGATTTCCAAAGGTTTAATGAATGGTTTCGAAAGGTTTTAGGCCGTTGGTTTCGAATGGTTTGATGAATGATTTTGATAGGTTTTTATTCAATAGTTTCGAAAGGTGGAGATGGAAGGTTTTTCAAGGTTTTTCTAAGGCAATGTTTTAAAAAGATTTTTAAAGAAGGATATCCAAAGTTTCATTTCTTTCAAAAAGTTTACTTTTCAATGGTTTCGAAAGGTTTGACGAATGGTTTCGGAAGGTAAGGTTTTGGCATATTGGCCCAGGTAATTAAAAGGTTTTTACTTGGTTTCGGAAAGAGGTACTTTCAAAGATTTAGAAAGAGGTACTTTCAAAGATTTAGAAAGAGGTTCTTTCAAGTGTCTAAATGTTTCCATCAATAAGATTTGAGTAAAGAAGATATATATATATATATATATATATATATATATATATATATATATATAGCATGGTGATAGATTTTGAGTAAAGCATATAGTATATACTTTTCCTAGTTTAAATGTGATTTAAAGGTTTTAAATCATTTTGAAAATGCGTTCAAGGAAAATTATGGGAGGTGATCCTTAAGTGAAAATGACTCTGATATTAGAATACCAGATGTGACTAGTATGGGGTCGCGCCCTATACATTAGCTATTAGCCCCAGCTAATTGTTGTCCAAAATTCCAGTTTGTAGGGCTTTGTCACAGGCAGACTAAAATTATGATTACACACCAAAAAGAATATATGATTGTATACTGATAGGTTATTGGTGAGCCCAAAAAACTATTAGGATCAGGAAGATCTGGGAGATGATTAAGTTAGGGACAGACTGTCCAGAAGAGTAGTATTAAACAAATAGTTAAGGATAGACCGTCCAGGAGTGAAGTATTTAACAGATAGTTAAGGATAGATAATCCAAAAGAAGAATAGCTAACAGGTGTTAGATTAATTTTAATTATATTGTCTGGTAGGCCCGAGTCAGCCAAAGGTTAAAAGTTATCCAAACAAAACTTATGTGTTTGAACAGAGAGTTCATTATTACCTGATGTTTATGTATGTTTACATAATGATGCTTTACAGTGTTTGATCAGTTTTGATTGTAGGAAAAAGTTTTGCGAAGATATGTTTTTAAAGGATATTAATGAGGGGAAACACGTTCCGCTAAGCGGCGTGGTCTCACTTAACATGTATATCCCGGGATGTGTAGTATTATTCATGACAGGCTTTATGTCCGACTGGACGTTTATGTTTTCCCCATAAATTGTCGGATGCTCAAAATTAATTTGAGTAGGCTGAGGGGTTAAGGTCTTCTAAGGTTTTAGTAGGATGACGAATGAGGCTACATGAGGCATGCAGGAGGCAAACAGATAGCTATTTAGGAGTTGTAGTTTTATGTTTTGTTGAATTTCCGCTGTGTTTGTATTAACTCTGTCATGACTCTGATCATCCAAGGGGGTATCTTCATATACTTCTCTTGACATATTTGTAATAATATATTTTATCTGTTCCTAGGAATGTATTAGGATTATGTAGGTAGAATATGGAACACCTGTTTTAAATGTAATGAAGTAAAAGTTGTTTGAAATATTTGTTTTGTTTCATATTCAAGTTCTTCTGATAGTATAGATACCATTAACATAGCCGTATTTAGTCACCCGAAGCTAATACTATAGATGACTGCAGCATCTATAGCGCTTAGTTTTGGGCCCCTACATAGGGGATGTTACAGCTTGATATCAGAGCATGGTTTATGAAATAATTTAACTAAAAAATGGTTTTGAAAATATAATCCTTAGTAATTAAAGTTAAGATCGAGGTATGGGATAACACTATAGCGACATACTTGTATTTGCTATATATATTAGTATACGCTATATCCTTAGACTCTTATCTTAGTTAGGCTATTCATTTGTATCTCACGAGGTTTGAATATAGAATGGAAGGAAGAAGAGGCAGAGATAATCTTGGAGGATATAGAACCACCACTAATGGAAATGCCAGACCAAATGTTAGAAGAGTTCCAGGTCAGGCTCAAGCTGAAAATATTGGTGTTGGGGTTCCCCAAGTGGACATGGAAGCCACGTATCAGTTTTTTGTGAACATGATGCAAGATAGAATTGCAGCTGGAGTTGTCATAGGAAATGCTACTGGAGGTGGAGTTCAAGGAGCTCCGATGATCAACCAGTACGCTAACTTGAGAAGAGATTACACAAGGCTTGGAGGGAAGCCATTCATTGGAACTGAAGATGCGATCGAGGTGGAAAACAAGCTGCTACATTGTAAGATGATTTTTGCTAACTTAGGATTGAATGATGAGCAGAAGAGTATATTAGCTTTGTGACAGCTTCAAGGAGCTACTCTATTTTGGTGGAATACTGTTGTAGCTTGTGTTGTGAGGAAACCATGACTTGGGCGGAGTATAGGAGAAGGTTTCAGGAAAGGCTTATGTCGGTGATGGTGCAATCGGCAACGGTGAGGAAGTTTGCATAACTAGAACAAGAGGAGACGTCTGTTCTTGAGTATGCAACAAAATTTGAAGAGTTGGCTCGGTACAAGTATGCTTTGGTTGATACGGTGATCAGGAGGAATAAAAAGTTTATAAGAGTCTTAAGGCTGGAATTGATCAGTGCTATTTTGATGTACTTAAGGGATCTAAGTGATATAGTGGTAGAAATGGTGCTAAGGTAGAAAGAGGCGTTAGCTTGTTTGAGGAAGAAAATGAAGGAGGTCCAGGTGGGACAAGACTAGAAAAAAAGGGTTTTCAATAAGAAAAATACTCGGAAGAGAGGAATACAGAAGAAGGGAAAAGCTAAGGTCGTTTGTTATAACTGTGATAAGAAAGGACACTATACTAATGAGTGTCGTACTGGAAAAAGAACAGAGAAGGGAAAGAAGTAATTGAAAAGAAGAACATCCGATGCTTTAACTGTGATCAGATCGGACATTATAAGAATCAATGTAAGGAGCTTGCGAAAGGAGGAAGGGAGCAAGTTTATGCATTGGAGCCCGAAACTTCAAGGCCAGTTGTGCAGGAGAAAGGAAAGGCTATGCTTGGAGGCTCGCTGTAGATTCACGGTATGGCTGTTAGTGTTTTACTTGATATTGGAGCATCTCATTCTTTTATTTCTCGATGTTTTGTAGATAAGCTTAACCTAGAGTCCTCATACTTAGTTACTTCCTTAAATGTTACAAATCCGATAGGAGGGTACGCAACACTGGGGATGAGGTGTGACCATTTAGAGTTTGATTTGCTAGGTCATACTTTTGATTATTGTTCACATGTGTTTGATTTCGTGGGATTCAGTATTATCCTTGGAATGGATTGGTTAAGTAAATATGATGCTAGGATATGTTGCCATGATAGAAAAATATCACTTAGTCACCCGGATTATAGTGATCGGATAGTTTATACCATAGAGAATCCTAGTTGCGAAGTAAATGCTTTACTAGGTGTCATTGAGTTGGAGGATGAGTTGCATCGAGCCTTTGTTATTAGAGAGTTTGCTGATGTGTTTGAGCCGATAGATTGATTACCACTGAAACGAGACATTGAGTTTCAGATTGATTTGGTGCCTGGAGTAGAACTGGTTACTAGGCCACCAAGCGGGACGACACCTACGGAGATAGAGATTTGAAGGTGCAGTTGGTGGATTTGGAAGGCAAGAATTTTATTCGACCAAGTAGTTTGCCATGGGGAGCTGTCGCGGTGTTTGCTGAGAAGCCGGATGGATTGTTAATGCTATGTATCTATTATTGTAAATTGAATGAGAAGACGACAAAGAACCGATATCCATTGCCGAGAATTGAGTATTTGTTCAATCAGTTAAGTGGAGCCAAGGTATTCTCTTAGTTGGATTTAGCGATGGGATTTCATCAGATTAGAGTACAAAAGATTTAACAGATAGTTAAGGACAGACCATCCAGAGATGAATTATTTAATAGATAGTAAAGGATAGGTAATCCAAAAGAAGAATAACTAATAGGTGTAATATTAATTTTGATTATATTGTCTGGTAGGTCCAAGTCAGCAAAAGGTTAAAAGTTATTCAAACAAAACTTTTGTGTTTGAATAGATAGTTCTTTATTACCTGATCTTTATGTATGTTGACATAATGATGCTTTACAGTGTTCAATCAGTTTTGATTGTAGGAAAATGTTTTGCAAAGATATGTTTTAAAAGGATGTTAGTGAGGGGAAACATGTTCCGCTAAGCGGTTTGGTCTCACTTAACACATATAACTCGGGATATATAGTATTATTCATACCAGCCTTTATGTTTGACTCGAAGTTTATGTTTTTCCCTTAAACTCTCGGGTGTTCAAAATTAATTTAAGTAGGCTTCGGGTTTAAGGTCTTTTCAGGTTTTAGTACGATGACGAATAAGGCTGCCGGTGGCATGTAGGAGGCAAACGGATAACTATCTAGGAGTTGCAGTTCTATGTTTTGTTGAATTTCCACCGTGTTTGTATTAAGTCTATTATGACTCTATGACTCTGATAATCCAAAGGGGTACCTTCATATATCACTCTTGGCGTAATTTTAATAAGTATATTTTATATATGCCTAGTAATGTATTGGGATTATGTAAGTTGAATATGGAACAACTGTTTTAAAGGTAACGACGTAAAAGTTGTTTGAAATCTGTGTTTTGTTTCATATTCAAGTGCTTCTGATATTATAGATACCATTAGCATAGCCGTATTTAGTCGTCGGAAGCTAATACTATATGTAACTGAAGCATATGTAGCACTTAGTTTTGGGCCTCTAGATAGGGGATGTTACAACAACTTTTCTAAAACAGGTGCCGTTCTGGTTGACTTAACTAGAATGAAATGGGCACTTTTGGTCAATCTGTCCACTATGACCCATGTACTATCATTTCCCTTATTCGACCTTGACAACCCATCAATAAAATCCATAGAAAAGAATCCATTTCCATACCGGAATATCTAATGCTGAAGCAATCCACTCAGATTCTGTTGTTCGGCTTTGCCAGTTGGAAATTCAAGCACTGCTATACCCATAAACTAATATCCTGCTTCATTCCTTCCTAGAATAAACTCCTAATATCCTGATACATCTTAGTACCTCCTAGAATAGAGAACTTTGAACGATGGCATTCTTTCAAGACTTCTTTCCTTATGTTCCCTCACTCGGAGCACATAATTTTCCTTTCTTTCTCAACCTCTCAACTGGTCAAGACTGAAATCTTTCAAGTCATCACTCTTGGTTCCATCTCTTAACTTACTGATCCATTCAACTAAAGCCGGATCTTCTTCCTGTTTAGAAGCAATTTTTTCAATCATCATCGGTCGAACTTCCAAACAAGATAACACTATGATTTCTCCGCTTAACCCAGCCTCAGATCTCCATTGCACTTTGCAATTTGTTAATGCTTCCAAATCATTCCACTCAGCAATCAATGCCAACACTGCATTTTGATGTTTCCTGTTAAGTGCTTCTGCAACCTTGTTGCCTTTCCCCGGTGTGTACTCAATCCCAAAATCATAAGCATTGATAAATTCTAACCACCCATGTTGTCTCATGTTGAGCTCCTTCTTGGGGAACAAATATTTTAGCGACTTATGATCTATATATAACTCAAACCTCTCTCCTAAAAGGTAGTGTCCCCATACATTTAACGCGAAAATCACTACAGCCAATTCCAAATCATGCGTTGGATATCTGACCTCATGCGGTCCAAGCCATCTAGAAGCATAAGCAATCACTTTACCCTTCTGCATCAGCACCTCTCCTAAGCCCGTTCCACACGCATTTGTTGGAAACGCTAAATCCTGATCCCTTCCTGAACAATCAACACATGTGCATAGGTCAATAAGTGTTTCAAACTCTGGAATGCTTCCTCACACTTATTGGTCCACACAAACATTAGATCATTTCTCGTTAGCTTGGTCATCGGTACTACTATTCGTGAAAAATCCTTAATGAATCTCTGATAATAACCAGCCAACCTTTGGAAACTCTTTGTCTCCATCACTGTCTTGGGCCTCTTCCAACTATTCACCGCCTTAGTTTAGTTGGATCTACTGACAACCCTTTCTCTGAGACTACATAACGCAGAAACTTCACTTCCTTCTTCCAAAACTGACACTTCGAAAACTTCGCGTTCAGCTGATGCCGCCTCAACGTCTCAAGCACCACTTTAAGATGATGCTCTCTTTCATCCTTAGAGTATGTCATAATATCATTTATGAAAACCAATACGAACCTATTCACGTGCTCTTGGAAAACTTGGTTCATTGAATCCAAGGTGCATTAGTTAGTCTGAACAGCATAACTAGCCATTCGTATGACCCATATCTGGTCCTAAACACCGTCAAAGGTATACTATCCTTTGTCTGAGCTGATGGAAACATATCACCAAATCCAATAGCGAGAATACCTTGGCTCCACTCAACTGATCGAACATATTGTCAATTCTCGGCAATGGATATCGATTCTTTATCTTTCTCTCATTCAACTTACGATAATCGATACATAGCCTCAATGATACGTCCGGCTTCTTAGCAAACACTACGGCTACTCCTCGAGGTGAACTGCTCGGTCTGATAAAGCTCTTGCCTTCAAATTCCACCTACTGCACTTCAACTCCCTCATCTCTGTAAGGGGCATACTGTTTGGTGGCCTACTCACTTGTTTTGCTCCTGGAACCAAATCTATCTGAAACTCAATAGCTCATTTCGGTGGCACGCCAACTACATGCTCGAAAACATTCATGAATTCTCTAATCACGAAAACTTGATTCAGCTCATCTTCTAACTCCATAACACCTAACGAAGCATTCACCTCATTGTTAGAACCTTCTATGGTATAAACTATCTGATCCTTACAATCAGGATGTCTAAGTGATATTTTCCTATCCTGGCAAAATATCCTGGCATCGTACTCACTTAATCAATCCATCCAAAGAATAATATCAAACCCCACAAATTCAAACACATGCAAGCTGCAAACAAAAGCATGAACTAACAAGTCAAACTCTTACTGGTCACATCACAACCCTAGATTTGCATACCCTCCTCGCAACCCATAAAGAAGTAACTAAATGTATGGGTTCTAGGTTAATCTCATCTATCAAACATCTAGATATAAAATAAGACGATGCACCAGTATCAAATAGAACGCTAACATACAACCCATGAATCTAAAGCATACCTCCCAAAACTACCGTTCCCTTCTCCTGGGTCGTTGGATTTGAAGTAGCAGGCTCCAATGCATATACTTTACCCTTTCCATCCTTATCGGGCTCCTTGTACTGGTTCTTATAATGGCTAATCTGGTCACAATTAAAGCACCTGACATCCTTCTTCCTAGCTACCTCCTTTTCCTTTCCAACACGACACTCATTAGCAAAATGCCCCTTCTTGTCTCACTTGAAGCAAACAATCTCAGACTTCCCTTTCTTAGCTGCTCCACCTTTTTGAGCATTCTTCTTAGGAAAGAACTTCCTCTTCTAATTCTACGCAACCTAGACCTCCTTAGCCTTATTCTTCTCTAGAGAATATAGAATCTCTTCATGCCTTAAGGCCATCTTTACTAAAAAATTAGAAGGATCTCTAATATGAGCTAATGCAGCCCTTGCTAACTCAGGCTTCAACCCCCTGATAAACTTCTCCTTCCTCTTCATTACTGTATCCATTGAAGCATAACCACATATGGCTAACTCCTCAAACCTCCTTCCAAAACGGACATCTCTCCCTGCTCTAACTCAGCAAACTTTATGATCAAAGCTGACTGTGCCATCGTGGACATGAACCTCTCCTGGAACCTTGCCTTGAAATCTGCCCATGTTAAGGTTTCCCCATCCACACCAGCTGTCACATTGTTCTACCGAAACAAAGCTGCTCCCTGGAGCTACCTCAAAGCAAGCCTCCTTCTCTTCTCATCATTGAGCCCTAAATCTTCAAAGATTCTCTTACAATGCAGCAACCAATTTTCTACCTCTATAGCATCATCTGTCCCCAAAATGGGCTTCCCTCCAAGCTTGGCGTAATCTCCGCTCAACTTAGTATAATGGTCAATTATCGAAACTTTTGGACTCCTGCCCCTGCAGCATCTCCTCCTACCACTCCAGCATCAATTTCAGCTTGCATCATATTCACAAAAAACTGATACATAGCTTCCATGTCCATTTGTGGGACTCCAGCCCCTACATTCTCTGCTTATGCATGTCCTTGGGTCCTCCTCGCATTAGACCTAACACTCCTATCGGTGCCCCCCTCTCCTGGGTTAACTCTTCCCCTTCTACCTTCCATATCTGTATTCAAACCAAATGAGATACAGAAAAATAACCTAACAAAGATAGGAGACAAGAGATAAAGCGTATATTTATATATAGCAAATACAAGTAGGTTACTATAGCATTATCCCATGCCCTAGTCTTACTCTAATTCCTTAGGATTATGTTTTAAAGAACCATTTTTAGTTTAAAGTTTTTCGTAAACCTATGCTTTGAGACTAAGTTGTAACATTCCGTACGTAGAGGCCAAAAGCTAAGTACTACAGATGCTGCAGTCATCTATAGTATTAACTTCTAGTGACAAAATATGGTAATGCTTATAGTATCTATAATGTCAGAAGAATTTGAATATGAACAAATTCACAGATTTCCAAAAACAACATTTTACTGACTACATTCCAAAACAAATTCATATCCAAATTACATAATCCCATATTGTTTTCCCGGTAAAGATCAAATATAATCATTACAAAATACGCCAAGAGCGACATATGATGATGCCCCCTTGGTTGACCAGAGTCAATATAGTCATATCCACAGCAGAAACAAAACAAAACTATAACTCCTAATTAGCTATCCGTCAACCACCTTCTCCTCTCCGGAAGCTTTATTTGCCAAAATTTATAAAACCTATAAACCTTAACCCTCAGCCTACTCAAACCAATTTTCATCCGAGAGTTTAAGTGGAAATAAAAACGTTAAATCATAGATAAAGCCTGGTGTGAATAATACTGTTACATCTTGGTTTACTGATATTAACTGAGACCACGCCGCTTAGCTGAACGGGTTTCCCCTAACTAATATCCTCTTTAAAACATATATTTTGCAAATCCTTTCCTACAACCAAACTGGTTAACCAAACTGATATAATAATGATAATAATAGCTAAGTTCATTATGCTATAATTAGGTAACTAATGGAAATCTGTCCACAAGAAGTAAATGGACTATTTGTCCGAAAACTGGGCTAATTGCCTGCAAACTGGACTAATTGTCCGCAAACTGGACTAACTGTCCAATAAGAATGGACTATCTGTCCGAATCATTTTCTTAGGGTTAACTACCCTTCATATTTTTCGTTGAAAACCTTTTCAAAATGATTTATTCTTTTAAATTATACTTATACAAGGAAAATATATTCTTAGCTTTACTCTAAGCCATTTTGCCATGTTATATATACTTTACTCAAAATAATGTTGATGAACTTTAATAAGGATTGGCTATCCTTCCAAAAAAAGTTAAAACCCTTTTTAACTTGAAAAACTTAGGCTATATTGCCTATTTAATACATACGAAACCTTTGTTTAAAACATTTAAACAGCCTTTTCGAAACCCTTGAAGATAACCTTTTCAAAACCATTGAAAGTGGCCCTTTCAAAACCATTAAAATCCTTTTTTTGGGAAGCTTCAAAACATTAGAAAACCCTCTTTAACACCTTTAAATATTGCCTTTCAAAAACATAGAAGTAACATTTCCTTTTAACCCTTTTGAAACCCTACGGAGCCACCTCTCCGAACCATTCGCTAAACCCTTTTGAAAGCATTAAAATACCAAACCTTTCGAAAGCCTTTGGGTTCAATTTAAAATATATGGAAACGTTTTGAAACCATTCAAAATTTTGCCCCTTCGAAACCTTTGAAAATTGTCTCGGTCGAAATGATTTGGATTATGCCTTCAAGTATAGCAAAATGACAGAAACCCATTAAAGTCGAAAGCATTTCTTTTGAAACCATTTAAATTTGTATCTTTCGAAACCATTTGAGTTTTACTTCAATCATAGAGAAAGGGACTTTGAAACATTTAAGTCGAAAGAATCTATTTCGAAACTATTTCCAAAGTAAAGAAATGATAGTGTCGAAACCATTTCTTTGAAAGCATTGGAGAAGTGATCAAATTTTTAGAGAACAAAATACCCCTTCGAAACCATCTGGGTCGAAAGGTAAAAAGGTGACAGCAAAAGGTTTTGACTTAGTCGAAAGCAATCTTTTAAAACAAAAGTGCAACCCAATTGAAACCATTTCTTTAAATCCATTTGACCTAGTCAAAATCTAACCAAGTCGAAAGCTACTCAGTCGAAAGCCATTTATTCGAAAGCAAGCAGGCGCATTTTTAAATTAAAAGCAATGTGGTGCTCTGATCCCTTCGGAACCCATGGTTTCGACTTCATGCCATTTGCTTTCTATCTAATTCGCTACGTACTAATATATTGATACCATGCACATTGGTTTCGATGGTGTTGATGGTGTGGGGACTTGGTCGAAAGCTAACCAAGGTGAAAGCAGGCGCCGAAAGCAACCAAACAATAAAAAGCATGTAGCTAATAGTTCTTTTCACCTAACGTGCTTTTCATATCAAATTTTGATTGGTTGCCTTTTTTTCTACAACTAAAAAGTGCTGTAATTTTTAGAAATAACTATTGGAATTATGTAACAACCCGTAATTTCGCTACTTTAGAAATGAGAGATTTCATTCGTTTTAAAATTAAAAGGAATTTAAAAATTTTAAAATATGTTATATATAGTAAATAATTGTCTATTCTTATAGTTAATAATTAAAAGTATAAATTTGGATTTTAGAACAAATCAACAAAAGTTAAGTTATGTTAAAATAAATAAAGGCTTAAATAAATAAGTATAAATATTTATTTAAAAATTTAAATCTTATTTAAAACATCAAGTAAAGATAATAAAAGTATATTAAAATATTTAAAAGTATGTTAATAATCGTTTTATAAAAATAACCTAATTTTATCGCATTTTGTCAGTTTTACGTACATTGTAAAATTTGAGATTTTGATATTAATTAAGTATGATTTTAAAATATAAAGAGACATATTTTAATTTATTTAAAGAAGTAAATAGTTAATTTTGAAGTTTGGTTTACTTCAATATATAGCTTAACAAAAATATCAAATTTTAACTGTAAATTTGTCGACAAAACCACCATTTTCAACCAAAACAAGTTGTCATCAAGTTGTTGTAACTTGATTCATTTTCTAACATATAAATACAAGTTAAAAAACTTTTTAAACACTTTACGTTTAGCACTAAAAGACAAAAGGAGTTTACTTTTAAAAAGTTTAAATAAATAAATAAAGTATAAAAGTATGATTTGACAAATTTAAATTTAATTAAAGACTTTATAAACAACATCATTATCTTACTTCTTATCTCATCAATGAGATGTTATGCTTATACATTGAAAAGAAGCAAAAATTTATGATTTAACAATTACAAACCGTAAGAAAGTGACA
The DNA here is from genome assembly GCA_030765085.1 of Allium cepa. NCBI lineage: Eukaryota > Viridiplantae > Streptophyta > Magnoliopsida > Asparagales > Amaryllidaceae > Allium > Allium cepa. Next base: position 702,757,660 of record CM060938.1, on the reverse strand, counting down.
CCTCTTCGCCTCTTAACACACTCTTCCATAACCATCATTCCATACATTAAATGCAACTCAAATCAAAGCTAATCAAAGTTCAAAAGTAAACAAGGCTATTTGTGTCATTTACCACCAAAATCTCCACTTATAAATACATCTTCAAATCCCTTCCTTTTCACTTTACTTTCGTTTCACAAAATTTCCAAAATCCTTCTCTACTTCCTCCACTTCTCTTCTACTTTCAAGCTATCACCTCCACATCACTAAAACTTAGCCACACCATCACCTAAACCACCCTAACTCTCGGCCAAAACACTCTACTCCCTTCCTATAACACACGCCCTTCCCTAGACCACCAACCCTAGATCCACCTCCACCCTACAAGGCCACACCCCCTCCTTACCACCAAGGCCGAGCACCTACAAGCCAACCCGAGCCCAAAATTCCGCCTACCCACCTCCCACACCCACCTACACACCTCTACCCCACAAAACTCGAGCCCAAAGCACCTACACCCTCCAAAACCTCATGTACAAATAAAACTGAAAAAGAGAAAAAGAAGAAAAGGAAAGGAAAGGAAAAAGAAAAGGAGAGGAAACGACAACCGCGAGATGTTTGAGAAACAAAAGCACGCTTATTCATAAAAAAGATTGACCGAGTGGATATGAGGGTGAGAAATCCTCATCGCTTTTGAAATTATATTTTCGTTGTGTTAAAACAATCACATTTATACGCTTATGACATATAAATGTTTATACTAAATTGATTGTTAATATGGATGTTTGACAATTTGTTAGATAATTGAATTGTGATAATATATCTTGTTATGGTATTAATAGTGCACGTTGGATTTGAAATCATATGTTATGTGATTGGTTGAATGGATGTTATGTTAGTGATGAATATGGACATTGGTTATGTTCATTTTGATTTATCCCTTTGTTAAGAAAGACCAAATTTTAGTGATATGAGATATTTTGAAAAAGTAAGTCTCTTTTCAATTAAAATTAAAGTAAAAATAAAAGAGAATTTGAAATTTGAAGTGAAACGGGTCTGAAAGGGATAGTTAAATTGAAATTGAGATGAATGGTGAAATTGAAATCGATTTTGAAAAATTGAAGTTGAGATTAAGGTCGATTTGAAGTTTAAATTGAAATTTGATTTGAAATCTAGGTTTTAAATGTTTTAATTTGAAGTTAGAATTGAAATTGAACTAAAATTGGAATTTAAAATTTAAATCGTGGGAATATAATAATACTATAATATGGTAATAGTGAAAATACCTTTTGAATATTTTAAAAAGTGAAGTGAAAATATTGATTTAAAATGATTTATAATGATTTTATAAGTAATAGAATTCAATTTGAATAGATTATTTCAAATACTGAAAAATAAGTTAAAACCATGTGCGTCGCACAATAGTAGTTCGTGATTTCGCGCCAAAAAGTTTAAATAAACGTGTAGAGTGGAATATAGCTCGGAATTCTTCGAGATAAGAAAATTTCGGACTATTATATCCATATCTTCTAAAAAAGAAAGAAAATCAAAGTTTCGTTGAGTGAATTTTTAATTTAAGTCAAAATCAATTTTCTAGAAAAATCGAGTTAGGGCAGTTAAGTGATCATAACAGGAAATCCGTTTAAATGAATGTTTTTAATATTGAAAAAATATGAAATAAATTTGATAAATCTATTTAAATGGTTTAAAAGAGATTTGGATTGGAAAATATGAATTATCCAATGTTTAAAAGTTGTTTAAATCAAATAAGATTATATAACACTTTCCGTAGAACATTTTGCTGCGAATTGTATAACCTTTTGAATCTGAGTTTAAATGAAACTATTTTTTTCCAGTATCTATTGTGAATGTTATTAAAAGGAAAATAAGAATTTGAAAGATAATTTGGAATCTTTATTATCAATTTTAAAATAAAGTCGATAACTGAGTATGCGGAAACGACTAGTACATCTGTCCCGCTTGTGAGATATAGCAAGATAGAACAAGGTGTTTAACTAAGGTTAGGGATGGAGCAAATAGTACCCTGAACTTATATGGCCTATGTTTTCTTTTCTTAGGAGAGGGATGAAACAGATTGAAAGGAAAGCCCGGATGCTCTTAAATAAAAAGATCGTATTAAGTTTTCAAAATAAAAGAAGATTGGTATTATCCAAAATTTAAGCAATCTCCAAAATGAATGATTTCTATGATCCTATTTACTCCAAAATGTTTGCTGAGATTTATTTTAGGGTTTATCATAAACGATGTCTTAAATAACATTTTTTTGACCCGCCTAAAAGTAAAGAAATTTGGATCGAGAGTTAAGTAAGGAAATTTGAGATATTTTCCAAAGTAAAAGAATGAATTACTTAGAATTATTCTACATCAAAAGAAAGGGATTTCTAAATCATCCGAAAGAATTAAAGTGAAATGAGACTTAATAAATCCTGTATACTCATATTTGCTTTTTATCGATAATTGGATTTCGAAGGAACCGGGGTCGGTTTTGGGTGATTGTTATCCGAAAATCACTTTGAAACAATGTATATATTTGAATGTGAAGACATGTTGAAGATGATGATTATTGAAGACCATGGATCTTCATAGGGTGAGGACTGCTTGTTGACTTGCTCTGGGTCGCACCCATTATAAAGTTATATATAGTAGTGGTATCCTCTTTGTGGAGATTTTTCAGATTGCAAGGACTCCTCGCTACTAGTGGTAGTAGGAGAGTGCCTTCGGTTTGTCCTGTTCCTGGACAACTTGTATGGACGTTTGCCTGACATTGCATTTCTAAAGATTACGTACATTGGTTTTTGCAAACATACATCTCTAGTGGTGGAGAAGGAAACTTCTCTTAGCTTAACACCCTCTTTGAGACGTACGAGCTCAAGGGTTGTATTTTTGTGGAAGGCAATTAGTAGTTAACGGAAATGGCAATGTGGCATTTAGAGATATGGTATGTGTTATGTGAAGAGGTAATCGTTGCCTCAAGCCTCATTAAACCGGAAATGACCAAAACAGGATTAGATGCGGCAAGGCTAAGTGGGTAATTCCCGAATAGGGTATGGTCATCCCTTTTTGGATATATTTCTTCCCGCTATGACGTTCGAGATGTAAATTAATGTGGTTTGTATGCTCGGATGTCCGGTTTAAAGGTCGGTGACGACCGAGGGATGACATATTCGGTACTATCTAATTACAGAGGTAGGCCAGTCTAGTGTTGGCAGAGGATCCTTTATGATGGTCCTCGGGACATCCATCTAGAGGGTACCCATTTGGAAGGTAGATCCTTCACCTGGTCATTTGTATGGAAATCCATCCTCCAATAAGAACCTACGGTTTTGTTTGTATAACCTAGTATGCTGGATTTTAATAATGGTAACAATTTCGGCTAAGATGTATAAGTTTATTTGCAAATGTTTTCAAAGAATGTCATTAGAAATAACATCGAAGGTTTTGATATAAAAGTGTTTTAGTTATCATAAGGTAAAAACTCATCTGTGTTTATGTGTGGGCGTGGTCTTATGAGATACACATTCATTTCAAAGAATTTTATTCAAAGGCTGATATATGACACTGTCATTGATAATTGAGTTTTCCTCACGTTGTTTTATCAAGCCTGATCTGGGTATTTTCAATACTCAGTCATATCCGATTAGTTTTAGGTTTAGTCCAAGATGGTTGGAGTTTCCAAAGGAGAGCTGGAGATATTCATCTACGTATAGACATATTTTATTATCCACTGTACTTGGTTTGTTTTAGTTGATGTTTGTCAGCAATTGTAAGGACAAATGTTTATAACTGTCCAAGCTGAATTTAGGTTAGACTCTGATATATATATTTAAAAGTTTTCCGCTGTAAAGATATTTGTTCAATATTATATGTTATTCCATTCATATGAGATTTTGTTCAGTCTATTTTTCTTTATTACCCTTGATCATACCTACTTCCATGCAACTTGGGTCGGACATAAGTGTTTTATTTATCGGCTCAAAGGGTACGGAATTGTGGGTTGTCACAAATTATTTGTAAAAATCCGCTTGTCCTTTTATAAATATATAAAACATTTAAGACCCATACCTTAAATAATTTTAATAACCCATTAAAAAACTTAGGAAAATTCTACGAAAATTCCAGAAAATCACTTTTTATATGTTTTCAAAAATATATAAATTTCAGACCCAAACTATTAATTATTTAACCATAAATAATTTGTAACCCAAATTAACATTTTCTTCACTAGAAAATTCATATAAATTCCATATAATTTCAAAAAATTATGAATTTTGAAACCCATCTCCAACATAATATTTTTGTTCTATATAAAAATTCGCAAGGTATTTGGATATCATTTAATAGAGTTTTCATATCAAAACATGTCATAAAATCTATATGAACAACCATAAATCATCCACAAGTATATACAATCATTCCATCATTCAAAGACTTGGTAAATCATTGCAAATAGGTTCGGATTTCATCCTAAAACTGTAAACGAAAGAAATATGAGATGTAAACATTATTCACCTTAGCTTTAGAGATTAAGGAGATTGAGATGTGAATGGATTTGGTTTGAATTAGCTTCTTCCTAGGCTTTTCTTAATCTTCTTCCTCTTTTTTTTGTTAATAGTTGCCGGCCTTAAGGTTTTAATAATTTGATATAATGAAATGAACGTGTAGTATAATACACGGCCAAAATTTTGAGGATATATGAATGGTCTCTTTCCTATTGTACCCCTACTCTATTTCATGTTAACTCTTATTTTAATTCATTGGTTAAGTGGCATGACTATCCCTTAATATAAAAAATCTTAATCCCCTAATCAGCACATTATTTTATTTAATTTAACTAATTAAATATCCTAAATAATGTTACCAAATATATTAAGTGTTACATGTGGCGCAATAGAATATGGATGTCTAGGCCTTGTAATGGACACAGATTCGAGTCCTGCCTTGTACACACTTATCGCAAAAAATAGAATTCGGGAGTTTTAGGTGCCATGCATTGAAGTAAATAGACACAACTTAATTCTCTTTAGAAGTTTACATCGAATTCTGATGAGTATGCTAAAAAAACAATAAATAAATTACACATGATATATAGGAGGTATAATCGAATTAATTTTCATACTAAAATCCAATGAGTTTTTCATCAGTTTCACTTAACTGAGAGAATATAAATAAATAATTAACCTACAAGAGCATAATATGAATGGAGAAAATATTAATTTTGTACAACAAACAGGAAAACAAAGAATTCACTTCTCATATCAAATCACCATGAATTTTGTTTGACTTCTACAGTTTAGATTATAGCGAATTAGATGAAGGCTAAGATATAGAAACAAACATGTGATAATTGCAAGATTACATTTATATATTTCCTAATATTTTGACTATTATGTTGTAATATAAGAGCAAGTTAGTCGTTTATTATTTTTTACTTTAAGGTTTACAAATATCTCTTAATGATTATAGTTAACTAGTTGTACTTCTTGCTATTTAATAAAAAAACCACCCTCCGTTTATTTTCCATTTATCTCTTATTCTTATTCCAATTCAACTTTGTGTATGACATTTGTAACGACTCGTAGTTAATCGCTCAAAATTTTGAAAATTTAAATACTCGAATGGTGAATTATATAACCCTAACGATTTAAAACATTATTTTCAAGTATTTTTACATTTAGATAAAGGAATACTCGATAACGTCACCAAAAATCGTTAAAATTTGTCAAAAAAAGTTCGTACATGTTTTAAAATAAATGTGTAGTTGATAAGGATGGTAGCTGTTGGACCAAAGGGTGGAATCAAATAAATGTGTAGTTGGTAAGAACGGTTGCTATTGGACCAAAAGGCGGTGGAATCAAATAAATATGATTGGTAAGGATGGTTTCCATTCGACAATGTGCAATGGAATTTAGTTTAGGTCACAATGGCTTAGAAAATGACTAAAGTACCCTCCTCTTGATAACTTATAAATAATCTAAACCATGTAGAAAGAGAAAAATAGTTACAAGTTAATTTATTTTCACAAATTTTCTTTTCTCTTTAAATCACTCTCTATTAATTCAAGTTAGCTCAAACCACTTCCAAAATTTCGCAAAACAACCCTTATTTACATACAACTACCCTATAACCAAAGAAACAACGCCCTTTTACAAAATATCTAAGAAAAGAGCCAAAAATTAGGCTAGAAGGGAAAGGACGAGAATAACTGGGAAGGAGGTGATTTTTGCTCTGCTCTTGGACTTGGTTGCAAGGTTCTAAGGGGCTTAGGGGGCTTGGTCTACGGCTTGACTAGAGGTTAAATGGGCTTAAGAGGCTTTGTCTAAGTACTAAATTATTATTTATATGTAAGTTATTATGGTAGTATGGACTTTAACTAATGAATGTGCTAACTTTGGATTATCATACTTTTAAAAAGTTTATGAAAACTCTATATCCTGTAAATTCAATTCTACCACCTTCTTAAACTTGTTTTATAGCCTATACCTTGTGGTTGCATGTTTTTTAAAGTATGTAAAATTAAATCTGATAGTTTAAAGTTAGAAAGCGAATGAGTCGTTAGAGTAAACTTTTAAATACTTGTATTTGAAATAATTCTACAGTGATGATATATTATTATATTTTAGGAAATTGCTATATGCATGTATTCTTGACTTTGAATAGTTTAGTTCGGAGCAAAGAATGTGTTTATGAAATATTTAATGTTATAAAGAAAAATTAGCAAAAGGTGGAATAATATAAAGCTTATTTATGTACTTTTATAGAACACTGTAATAGCATTTTTTGCATATCTTATTCTTTTTATGGTTAAATCTAAGTATATTGTCTTTGCAAGATAGTTTAACGGTATGCGGGCATAATATTTTAGTGTATTTTAAAATGAATGTTACTATATGCACATACCAAATTAATAACCTTCACCCACTTATTCTCCTACTCAACCAGTTACCGCTCTCACCGACCCGCACCTACACTACAATAATTGTGATTAAACTTAGTAGTGCAAAACTTCTTCTCTTCCCAAAATTTATCATTAACTTAAATGTTTGTATGATTTAATTTCTGGTTTACAACAACAGATTGAAATAGGAACAAAAATAGTTCACACAGTTTTATGTTTATTGGCGACTTAGTGTGTTTTCAACAACAAAAACTTAGAACTTCAAATTAACGAGGAGACATATTATACCACACTTTTAGCTACATGATTAGAATTAAAAATGAAAGTGTTAGTTAGACACTTTATGACTAAATCAAACTAAATATAAGAATTCATATGTTAAAATTCAAAGAAATATAGTTTAAAATTGATCATATATTTTTATATTGGATTAAAAAGTTCCATAAGGCATGTTTGAATCTAAGTAAAATTACTATCTCTGCAATGACCGGGGTTTTTCGACTATCAGAAATCGGCACTAATACATCCATATTATTACATGCCGAGAAATTGAATGCCGAAAAACCTGATTGTTAGGGAAAAAGAAAGAAGGGAGAAGATAAAAGGAAAACTAAACAATATAGAATCTCACATCGGAACGAATAATGTATAATATACAACAAATCTTTATACAAAAACAAACTGTAATGCATGTATATACAGACATCAATCAGAGCATACTAACCAACTTTAGCCTGGACAATTATAACAACTTGTCCTCACAATTGTTGATAAATACAACAATGGGTATAGTGGAAAAACAACCATATACGTGAATACATCTCTGGGCCTCTAACTCGTCTCATGAAAGTCTTAATCATCCAAAATAAACTGCATATACTCGGTTTGACCTGAGTGTTATAATAAAATAACAACCGAGTTAATCTGAAAAACAGCGTGAGAAAACACACCAAACTGGATTTAAAGTTATACGAAAATCTTTGAAATCAAAAGTATCTTGTAAGACAACACCGCACATAAACACGGATGGTTTTTTACCTTACGGTAACCAAATCATTTCCTATAGAAAATCCATTTATATTATAATAATCTCTAGGGGTCAAAGTAAAATATGAATATAGCTAAAATGCTTGCATCTCTTGTTTCAGCATAGTTGGACACAACTAAGTCCGCGCTTATTGGAGAATGGATTCCATACAATGACTGGGCTACCGGGGTAATGCCCGTCATGGTGCATCTCTAGAAAAATAACACCGAGGTCGAACTTATCGATTCCTGCTAACACAAGACCACCCTTTACTGGATAGTACTGAATAAGATCACATGTTGGTCCAAATCGACAACTGTACCCAAGCATACATAAGTTAATAGTAGGGACTCTAGATAGGGATGGCCTTATCCTCATGGGAGAGATCCACCTAGCCTTGCTGCATCTCCAATGTTTTAGTCATTCCCAGTTGATGAGACTTGAGGCCACGTTCTACCTTTATATAGCACTTTCCACTTGGAATGCCAATACTACCTTACAGGCAACAATGCAATACTATCATTCATTTATACAAGTTCATTCTAGGACTGAACGAAACATTTGAGATTTCCGTCTCCAATTCCATCATTTTCAAGATGTCTTCACTTCGAAATGCATTCATTAGATAGAAATGGTTTCCAGGTAACATACCCGATCCCGGTCTCTTCGAAACAACATTCGATAATTCCTGGTAAAATCAACCTCATTCTTTAGGACATAAATAGTCAAAGATAAGATCAGAGATCGCATCCAAACCGTTAGCGGACGGATTTCCTTATCACTGTCCTAGGATAATGAAATGAGATTTATACCCACAGTACAACATCATCGGAGATAACTGTACCATATAACTCACGTATTTCTCCTAGACACTTCCAAAGTTATGTTTGGGTACAATTTTGATAATCGGTTATTTAACTATTGAATAACAAACATTCAATCAGGGATTTATTTCATAGGGAACCCAACATTGGCTATGCATATAAACAATCACTAGCCTTCTTTTATAAATCTTCATACATAAAACCATTTGTAAATTGCTTGTAAAAGAATACTTTTACAAAGATATATTTACCGATTCATATATTTTGAATACTTAGAAAATATCCATATACTTATCATAACGGTATATGTATATTTACAAACCGAGAAAGATTCCTATTTTATTCGATTCAAAAATCATTCATAAACTCCTTATAATTCTCAAAATCATTTATAAACCATTTTATAAAACTTCTGGAACCATTTATGTAACTTCTTTTCAAACATTTCAATCACTTATAAACCCTCTTTGTACATTTCTAAAACTCAGTTGTGAATTATTTAGAAATCTCTAAACCATTTATAAGCTCCTTTATAAAATCCTAGTCCTTCAATCCTATTCATGGGTCTCAAAAACATAAATAAACAATTAAAAACATTTTACTTCAAAACACCATTATATAATAATAATTGTTAACAATAAACATTAAATGAAAATTAATCACTTTAAACATCTTAATAATAACTAATAATTACAAAATATTGTTAAATAAACAATAATAATTAATCTTTACCATTTTTATAAATAATAATAAACTATTTTCAAAATCTTATTAAAAATCCCTATTATTAATTTCAAACCATAATCATTCTTGAAATAGTTAACCTTTCAAATTATTAATATTTTGATAACTTCTTTAAAACAATATTAACTATAAATAAACAAATTTAAAACAATTCTAATATAACAACCGTAAAAGAATATTACTATAATTAGATATTTTTAAAACAATATTAATTTAATTAAATAACATTAAAATAATATTAGTATAATTAAATAACTTAAAAATAATATTCACATAACTAAATAACTTAAAAACAATATTACTATAGTTAAATAACTTAAAAACAATAATAATGTAAATAAGTAACTTAAAAACAATATTTATATAATTAAATAACTTTAAAACAATATTAATATAATTAAATAACTTAAAAACAATATTATATAATTAAATAACTTAAAAACAATATTATAATTATTAAATAACTCAAAAACAATATTAATAAATAACTTTAAATAATATAATAAAATAAATAATCCTTAAAACAAAATATTTTCAAAACTCAATTTTGGATTTAATTTTTTTTTCTTGTCTCCAAAATCAATTCCAACTTAAAAGGCAATTTATAGTATTTTTAAAATACGAATTTAAGGCCAATAGCCACACAACACCTAACCAATACCGTTACCAATTTTCTGTCACTACTAAGTTTTATTTTCAATTATGTAACGCTGTTATAACCACAGTGTCCACAATCGGGTTCATTTATCAATAACCCATATAAAAGAAATATTATTGAAACAATTCAATAATAGCGAGGAAGCCCATTGGATCCCTCCAACCTGTTTCCCCTTGAATCACAAAAGTTATATAATCAAAAAAATATAAATTAACCGCTTTGAGGCGGGATTCGTATACAAAGGGTCATCCGCTCTTACATGGGAATGTAATAGGGTTTCATCCACTCCAATAGGTGGGAATATATCCAATCCAATTAATAAATATAATAACTCATCTAAATAATCATTCAATAATTTCTATCAACTATATATCATACTAGTTAACCAAAAAGGTGAGTTTAACTCACCGAAATTTTCTGTTGTCGCCGAGGTGTTTCGGTTTGGAACTAAAATCAATCGACTTGGATTTTAGCCTAATTTTCAACAGTCTCCAAATTTGTCCAAACCAGTTCCATTGCGAGGCTATCATCGATACAAGCGCAACACAAAATATCTCGTCTTGATCGAACATCGTATGAAGGAGCTATCAATTTTATACGTTACTGATACATTTTTAAATTAAAATAAAATAACCAACTACAAACTTCAACTAAATTACAACAATATGCTTATATCTTCTTCTTCCCCATCGTTATACCTTTTACACGCACCGAGCATGTACGCCTAAACTCCCATCTTCTCTCGCCTCCTGGCTCACTCAACGCTTAACAAAACAAGGGTCTGCCACCACCGACAAACTCTGCTATGCAAGGGCTTCGCGTTCCCGCCTCAAACTTCACGTCCGCACCCTTCCTTCAAAACCCGACATAGTAGCAACCCCCACCATTGCCCATGTCGCAATTTGACCCGAGGCTCTTCGGACCCTGCTTCGACCATAAGAGCTACTCTACCTCCCGAGTTTGAATCTACCCATCACTTCACCTAAATTGGCCTACATCTCCACTAATTATCAAGCCCTAATCGGCTATGGATACACGGATATCCCCAAACAAGACGAACACCAAGAATTTAGGCATATGATCGAAGCTCTTGATCACCCAATTATAACAAATGTAATTTCGTGAATTTTAGTTAAGAACTTGCTTTGATTTTTATTTTAAAAGGGAGCTCTTTCAATTTGTTTACTGGAGATGGTTTTTAAGAGGATGGTGGGATGACTGAATGACATGAGGGTATGGCTACGAGAATATGGGAGGTATGGTGAATATAAAATAGAATATATTATTTTAATTCAAAATATCAAGCTTTCAAATGTCCAAAAACTACAAACTCCTATCGAGGCATGCCTGACGTTCTATGTGTTATACCCATATTCTGAGCACAATGGAACTAGTTCTGAGTCCTAATTCGATCATATGCAGAAGATAGCTTTTCAAGCCTGGTTATTATATTAATTTCTGAAATTAATTTTTATGCGTTTCGATCTCGCACGACCAAACGATACGTCTGATCGCCACGAAAATCGACGGCATACAATAATTCACTATTACGGATCAAATGAAACTGATTTCGAACTCCGAGATAGTGCCCTAGAAGTCTTTTTTTATATGTTAATTAAAACGAGTTATTTTCAAAATTGAGTAAATCACTTTTAAATCCAATTTAAAACTTTTATTATCTTCATTCTTATTTAATAGAATTTAAATAGGCTTTGAAATTATTTTTATCCAACTTAAAACTCAAGATTCAATTATTAGGATAATTTCAATTATTAAATTCAACAGTTAAATTATCCAATAAATTGCTATTTTTGAAATTCAAGTTATTTGATTTACGAAATTGACTTTTTAATATTTAACAATTAAATATTCCAATTTCAAATGACCAAAATTCTGCATTGTTACACTCTTTCCCCCTAAAAAGAATTTCGTCGCCGAAATTGCCAAGCTAAAAAAAATGCCCAACCATTACTTTTTTTGAAACCAATTAGTTGAACTAGTTCGCCAAACTATTTTAAGCCTTTAACCCTTCCCAAAAATCAAATCATTGAACTTTATTATTACTTTTATTAATTCATAGATTCATACTAATGTCATCTTATTCAACCATTTCAAGTCATAACCCAAAATCTAATTTTTGTTATCAAAAATTTCTGCAAAAAATTCTCAAAAATTTTCTAATGTCTTAAATTTACGGTAAATTTCGCCGGTGTCTCCATTGCGCGGCTACGTTGAAAAACCACAACTCGCTACTATGGCCCAAACCAACAAAAGAAAACAAAGGCCAAGTAGCTCAACCATAAAATTATTGAACCAAACAACAATATAAATGTGCATCTTTTAGTCAGGCAACCAAATTTTTACTTATGAAATCAACGGCATCAAACTAGCTCTTGCTTCTATATACCTGCATCTTATTTACTAATGATATCCAATCATATAATTCATAATCACATTATTTTGCATTTTCAATTTCCAACATTTACTTTACTAAAGCCCGTACGATGTGTTTGTGTGTGTGTATGTGTGTATATATCATCCGTATGCAAATCTCAAATTCGATCGCTCGCTCGACCACACGTCTCACTTCCGATCTAGTACTGTTCACACGACCCTCTGGTGCGGACTCAGATCTGGTTTCATGATTGAAAACTGTCATTCTTCTTACATAGCAATATACTATGATCGCGAATTAACCAAAAATCTTTATCCTGTATTCGCCGTCGAGAACCGAGTGAATTTTTTTAACTCGGATCAATGTAAATCATCTTGAAATCATGTACTCGAATATGGATCAAACCGTTATGTAAATAAACAAGTTACGTATTTATTTCAATTGATTTCAGCTATAACAAATTCCATTCTATTCACATTCATTTTATTTACATTCAATTTTTCACAATCATTATTCACATTGCTTTATTCACATTTATTATTTACTTAGTATATTTCTTTCGATACTAATATCCTTTAAGAACTATTCCATCAAATTTTATGTTTAACAACATGTCACTCTATATTAAATTCATTTATGGATCAATTCATCAAATTATGCTCACGTTTATAAACTTTTCATTCAACTCTTCTCACGTTTATTACCACTTCACAACTTAAGTCTATATCCATCACTTTTCACTTCCATTTAACTCAATTCATTTTCCAATTTCAATATTCAATTCTAAACATTTTCTGCTCACTAACTTATTTAATTAGTCCGTCTCCTTGATTCATTTCAAATCACAATCAATTCCATTTCCAAAAATCATTTCATTTAACTCAACTTAGGCGAAATTTCTTTTAAAATTTCATTTTATTTAACTTAAGTTAAATTTATTTCCATAGTTCAATTTCAAGTTTACTTTTCTTACATTCATGCTCAACCATTTTAAACATTGTATTAGCTTATTAATTCTCAAAATTTATAAGTTACCAATTTATTTTCTCATATTTTCATGAATTTCTCAATGAAAATTTTCAAAATTTAAACATCCTGTTCCTATTTATTTCAAATCATTTTTGAAATATTATATATATACAAAATCCCCTTGGTATATCAAAGCATTCTTTTTGAATTTCAAGCCAAAACTAGTTTTACCAAAATAAAATCCCCATGGTAGCAGATCCTCTCTTGGAAACCCGAAAATGAACGTCGATGATGCTGTAGTCATCATCGAAATTATGTTCCAACGGCCGAAATGAGTTCAGTGCTTTCTATTTTTTTAAATCCTTTTAAAAATATTTCCATTCAAAAATATCTTTCAAACAATGCTATTATTATTTTCCAAAACTTTGAATAATCATTTCGAAAACAACGAGATATAAATTTTCAAATTCCTAATATTTAAACTCTTTTTACTTACAAACTACATTTATAATATACTTTTGAAATTTCATTTATTATCAATTTATAAATCATAATTATAAATCATATACATATAATACTGCTTTGGTTATATAAAATCATTTCTTAATTTTTAATCTTTGTTTGCCTTATAATAATGACAGCTTTTATTCGATTACAAAAAATAAACAAAAAATGGTAATAATCAGACACTATCATTTTCAAACAACCAAGCACACCATATATACCATAATTTCTTAAAAGTTATTTCTTTATATATAAAAATAATCAGGGTATATTTCATTTACCCAATTTCAAAACAGTACCATGTCGGATTGCTCAGTTCAAGTGTTTAGAGATCCTTATCAATAATGTTAGTTACTCGCATTGACCAGAATCCATATGCAACTCAACTAACCAATCTACACAATATAAAACAATTTTTCATATCACTAACGAATACGTAGTCATATATATATACACACACAAAAACACATTCTAGAGTGTTATTGACCCTAACTGTAATGAGTTACCACACCAAAGCCAAGGTTCTTGCTTAACCTTCATCTCTGATACCAAATGTAATGACTGGGTTTTCTCGACCATTGAAAATCGACACTAATAAATCCTCAGTATTACATGCCAAGAAATTAAATGTCGGAAAACCCGATTGTTAGGTAAAAAGATAGAAAGGAGAAGATAAGAATAAAACTATGCAACACAGAATCTCACAACGGAATGAATAATTTATAATATACAACAAATCTTTACACAAAAACAAAATATAATGTATGTATATACAGACATCAATCAGAGTATACTAACTTATTTCAGCCTGGAAAGTTATAACAACATGTCCTCACAATTGCTGATAAATACAACAGTGAATACATCGGAAAAACAACCATATACCTGAATACATCTCTGGGCCTCCAACTCGTCTCCTGAAGCCCCAAAGCATCAAAACTAACATGTAATATGCTCGGTCTGACCCGAGCATTATAATAAAATAACACCCAAGTCAGTCCGGAAAACCAGCGTGAGAAACACACCTAACTGGATTTAAAGTTATACGAAAAATCTTTGAAATCAAAAGTATCTCGTAAGACCATGCTGCACATAAACATGGACGGGTTTTTACCTTACGATAACCAAAACATTTCCCATAGAAAATCCTTTTGTATTATAATAATGTCTAAGGGTCAAAGTAAAACATGAATATAGTTTAAATGCTTGCATCTCATGTTTTAGCAAAGTTGGGTACAACTAAGTCCGTACGGCGCTTATTGGAGAATGGATTACATACAATGACTGGGCTACTGGGGTACCGCTTGGCACGATGCGTCTTCGAATAGATAATGCTAGGTCGAATCTATCGACCCCTGCTAACGCAAGAAGGCCTACCCTTTAATAGATAGCACCAAATAAGATCACCCCTTGGCTCAAATTGACAATTGTACCGTAGCATACATAAGTTAATAGTAGGGACTCTAGAAAGGGATAACTTACCCTCATGGGAGCGACCCACCTTGCTACATCTCCCATGTTTTAGTCACTCCCGGTTGGTGAGGTTTGAGACCACGTTTTACGTTTATATAGAGCTTTCCACTTGGAATGCCAATTTGCCTTCCAAGCAGCAATGCAATACCAGCATTCGTCCATATAAGTTCATTCTAGGACTGAACGTAACACTTGGGAGCCCCATCTCCACTTCCATCATCTTCAAAATGTCTTTACTTCGAAACGCATTCGTTGGATCGAAGTGGATTTTACGTAACAAACCCGACACGGTCTCTTCGGAACAATATTCGATAATCCCGGTAAACTCAACCCAGTTCTTTAGGAAATAAATAGTCAAAGATAAGATCGGAGATCACCTCCTAAACATTCGTGAATATATTTCCTTATCATTGTTCTAGGAGAACGAAATGAGATTTATACATACAGTACAACATCATTGAAGATGATTTTTCCATATGATATGTTTCTCCTAGATATCTCCAAAGTTATGTTTGGATCCAATTTTGATAGTCGGTTATTTAACTATCGAATAATAAACATTTAATATTTCATATGGAAAACCAACATCGGCTAAGCATATAAAAAATCACTAGCCTCCATTGATAAATCTTCATACATAAAACCATTTGTAAATTACTTGTATAAGAATACTTTTACAAAGAAATATTCACCGATTCATATATTTTCAATGCTTAGAAAATATCTATATACTTATCTCAACGGTATAAGTATATTCACAAGCTGAGAAAGATTCCCTTTTATCGACTCAAAAATCATTCATAAACTCCTTATAATTCTCTAAATCGTTTATAAACCATTTTATAAAACTTCTGGAACCATTTATAAAACTTCTTTTACATATTTCAGTTACTTATAAATCCTCTTTGTACATTTCTAAAACTTACATTTGTAAATCCTTTATAAATCTTTAAACCATTTATAAGCTCCTTTATAAAATCCAAGCCTTTCAACTCTACTCATGGGTCTCTAAGTTATTTATAAATAATTAAAAATCTTTTACTTCAAAACACCATTATATAATAATTATTATTGATGATAAACATTATAAATAAACGAAAATTATTCACTTTAAACATCTTAATAATAATTAATAATTCCAAAATATTGTTAAACAATAATAATTAATCTTTGCCATTTTTTATAAATGATAATAAATTATTTTCAAAACCCTATTGAAAATCTGTATTATTAATTTCAATCATAATCATTCTTCAAATAATCTAATTATTAATGTTTTGATAACTTGTTTAAAATAATATTAACTATAAATAAATAAATTCAAAACAAATTATAATATAATAACCTTAAAATAATATTACTATAATTAAATACTTTTTAAATAATAGTAATTTAATTAAATAACTTTCAAATAATATTAACGTAACTAAATAACTTAAAAACAATATTAACATAACTAAATAACTTAAAAACAATATTAATATAATTAAATAACTTAAAAACAATATTATTATAATTAAATAACATAAAAAATATTAATATAATTAAATAACTTAGAAACAATATTATTATAATTAAATAACTTAAAAACAATATTATTATAATTAAATAACTTAGAAATAATAATATTATTACTAAATAACTCAAAAATAATATTAATGAATAACGTTAAAATAGTATAATTAAATAAATAATCCTTAAAACAAAATATTTTCGAAACCCAATTTTGGATTTAAAAATCATTTCTTGTCTCCAAAATCAATTCCAACTTAAACGGCAATATATAGTATTTTTAAAGTACTAATTTGTGGCCAATAGCCACTCGACACCTAACCAATACCGATGTTGATTTTCTATCACTACTAAGTTTTATTTTCAAACATATAACGATGTTATAACCACAGTGTCCACAGTCTGGTTCATTTATCAATAATCCATACAAAAGAAATATTATTGAAACAATTCAATAATAGCGAGGAATCCCGTTGGATACCTCCAACCCATTTCCCCTTGCATCACAAACGTTATATAATCAAAAATATATAAATTAACCGTTTCAATGTGGAATTCGTATACAAAGGGTCATCCACTCTTACACAGGAATGGAGTTGGGTCTCATCCACTCTAATAGGCGGGAATATATCCAATCCAATTAATAAATATAATAATACATCTAAACAATCATTCAACCAATTCCATCAACTATATATCATACTAGTTAACCAAAAAGGTGAGTTTAAGAAAATTTCCTGTTGTTCCCGAGGCGTTCCGGTTTGGAACTAAAATCAAACGACATCGGATTTTAG
This sequence comes from Allium cepa, assembly GCA_030765085.1. Taxonomy (NCBI): domain Eukaryota; kingdom Viridiplantae; phylum Streptophyta; class Magnoliopsida; order Asparagales; family Amaryllidaceae; genus Allium; species Allium cepa. The sequence continues at coordinate 702,739,865 of CM060938.1, read as the reverse complement.
CCTAATTTTCAACAGTCTCCAAATTCATACTAACTAGTTCCATTGCGAAGCTTTCTTCGATACGAGCACAATGTAAAAAGTTATCACAATCGGACCTTGTACGAAGGAGTTATCAATTTTATAAGTTATCGATACATTTTTTAATTAAAATGAAGTAACTAATTACAAACTTCAACTAAATTAAAACTATTCCCTTATATCTTCTTCCTCCCCATCGTCATAACCTATACACGCACCAAGCATGTACACCTAAACTCCTATCTTCTCACTCCTCTTGGCTTACTCAACGCTCAACGAAATAAGGGTCCGCCACCACCGACAAACTCCGCAACACAATAGCTTCGCGTTTCCGCCTCAAACTCCACGTCTGCACCCTTCCTCCAAAACCCGACGTAGGGGTAGCCCCCATCCTTGCCCATGTCACGATTTGACCCTCCTCAGACCCCCAAACTTCGGCCAAAAGAGCTATTCCTCCTCCAGAGTTTGAATCTACCCATCACTTCGCCTAAATGGGCCAATATCTCTACCAATTATCAAGCCCTAATCCAAGGATACAGGCCATCCCCAAACAAGAGGAACACCAAGAATTTAGGCAAGGGATCGAAGCTATTAATCACCCGATTCTAACAAATGTAATTTCATGAATTTTAATTAAGAATTTGCTATGATTTTTATTTTAGGGAGGGAGCTCTTTCAATTTGTTTACTGAAGATAGTTTTATAAGGGGATGGAGGGATGGTATGCACGACATGGGGGTATGGCTACGAAAACGTGGGAGGTTTGGTGAATATAAAGTAGAATACATTGTTTTAATTTAAATATCAAGTTTCAAGTGTCCAAAAATTTCAAACTCCTATCGAGACGTGTCTCCTGCCGTTTTATATGTTATACCCCTATTCCGAACACAATGGAACTAGTTCTGAGTCCTAATTCGATCATATACAGAAGATAGTTTTTTGGTCCCTTTATTATATTAATTTCTGAAATTAATTTCTATGCGTTTCGATCTCGCACGGCCAAACGATATTTTCGATCACCCCAAAAATCGTCGGCATACATTATCACATATTATGGATCCAATGAAACTGGTTTCTTCAAAATCCGAGACAGAGCCCGGAAGGCTATTTTTATATGTTAATTAAAACGAGTTATTTTCGAAATCGAATAAATTACTTTTAAATCTAATTTAAAACTTTTATTATCTTCATTTATATTTAATAGAATTTAAATAAGCTTTGAATTTATTTTTATCTAACTTAAAACTCAAGATTCAATTATTTAGATAATTTCAATTATTAAATTCAATAATTAAATTAACTAATAAATCACTATTTTTGAAATTCAAGTTATTTAATTTATAAAAATAACTTTTTAATATTTAAAATCAATTAAATATTCCAATTTCAAATGACCAAAATTCTAGGTTATTACAATCTCGGGAAATTTCTTCTGTTTGTGTAAGAGATATGGTTGTAATTAACAAACTGATAGCAGCTAAACAATTCATGTAAAGTATATCAAATGACATCACCAGTATATATTATCAACATTTATGTTGACAATATAACTAAAACTATTGTACAGTAATGATATTTTTGACTTGGTATGTTAAATTTTAACTTCAAAATAAGAAGAAACTTAAAATAGATATGATTGCAATTTCATGATAATTAGTTAAAAAAAAGGAGGCTTTTGGGCACCACCTTGTTGTGTTGTGAAACTGGTGTCATGATCAATCTTTTTTTGCTTATTCTTTCTGCATCACTCATCCTAAAATGGATATGTGGAAAATGTGCCCACTACGCCTATACAATAATACAGAATGATAATATAAGTTTCTTGCTTTGTCATAAAAATTTAGATGCACATATGTTTGATCATAATTTACTATGTGTGATTCATCAACCTATAAAGCCGAAAAAAGGCAAATATTCTAGACGGTTTTATAAACAACCACAACTAGTATAATATAGGGTTATGCATGACCAAATAATTATTTCTTTATTGAGTTTTGCGTAACTGACTGAAGTGGGTTTTTGCAATATTTTTTCTATATTAATTTTAATAGCTTTCTAAGCTACGTTACTGATAGTTTAGATGTGTGTAGATAGTAATATCCATTAAAAATAATTTTAACATAAAAACTATTGGAAAGCAAATGATTAATTTTTAAAAGAAAAAGGGATTTATAATATCGTATGTTTAATAGCAATTGCTTTAATATCCATATGTATAAAATTAATTTTATTATCTTTGAAACAAATTTGTATATACGTTACACCAAGACAATGCTTATATTTTTCAATGTATAAAAGCAATATTAATATCGAAAAAACAGTAGAAAGTTACGGGTAGTGCTTTTATATAGCTTTGGTGCAACCATAAAGTTCTATGCATAACTAGATATCAATATCTGATTCATTTATCAATATGCTATGAAGATATAAGTAGATTAATTTTATTAATAGATCTGAATACTACACCAAACTGGATTGATCAATGTTAAACCAAAAATTTAATGCGTAACAAATAGTCAAACCTACCTATTCTCTAAAATGAAAAAATATATAGGAAAACAGCAAAAAAGAAAAATTAGTTCGCGATGCGGATTGGTAATAGCATTATTGGATAACAAATAGCACCATCAGCTTGAAAGAGGGGGCTATGCGGTAGGATCGTGTAATATGGAATAACGGAATAGTCTAGGTAGATAAAGTAGGTAAATGCAAGGAGACACCAGGATTTTATATTGGCTCGGACCTCTAGTCCTACGTCCAGTCCCTAAGCTTCACTTAGGAATTTCACTAACACCCTCACTTCACCCAGAGGAATAGGTTTACAACTTACCCGAACAACCGAACGGGTCTTCTTGCCTCAACTACCGAAGAGGGCTTCAACTCAATTACTAAAATACAATATTCGACTTGTTGTGTTCTTGTCAACACTAATGAGTCTCATGTAGTACAATATTCCTATAATCTTATCCTTGAGAGTATGCAATGTGTTTGTGAAGATTTAGGAAATGTGAATTGCTATGAATCAAAAGAATTCAATGATGTACCGTAATTGTTCACATCTCCTTTGCCAATGATATAGCATTTTGAATTGTCTCCGAAGGTAACCGATCCACCTCAAAGTATGTGATGTTTGTAAGCATATCTTTGTCTCCGGTCATGTGTTTTGAAAAACCACTGTCTAATATCCATTTCTTCTTTTTGAGTGGTACCTGAAAATAGATATGAAATTATTGGTACCCACCTTTTAATCGGGTCCTAAAAAGTTAGAGTTTAGGAAACCAAACCCAATTTGGTTTAGTATCCTTTTTATAAATATAGTTTTCATTATGATGAACACTATCCATAAATATTTTAATATATTTATTTCTTATTAATACATTGTTAGTCTTTGGTACCCAAATTTTAACTACCTTGTTTTCTACTTTTGTTTTAATAGGTTTCTTTAGCAATATTTGTTGTTTTGAATCCATATTCCTCTTAAAATTTGTATTTTTCTTTTTAGGAATTTTTGACTCCGTTTTATATCCTAATCCATGTTTACTTGAAGAGGATTGAGAATTTTCTAAAATCTTAGATAAATTTTCTCTTCCTTTGTTAAAGTTAGAAACATTTTTAGTGATGTTATCTAATCTAGCTTGAAGACTATTATTTTCTAACTCAACTTGTCTAATCTTAGTTTTTAACTCATGATTTTCAGAAACAATTATATCATTCTTTGTCTTTTGAGTTTCAATTTCTTGACTTAAAAGTGATAATTGAGTTTCTGAATTTGAATGAGATTCTTGAACTTTTTCAAGTTCTTCTTCCAGAATTTTCTTTTAATCTTTTAACATATCCCTTTCAAATTCATCTTTGTTTTGATTTTCACGAGTTTCTTTGAGTTTCTTTTTAAGAGTTTTTATTGTGCTTAAAAGTTTAGTGTTTACTTCAATTAAATCGTCGAAAGTTAAATTACTTACCTCGGATTCTTGAGCCATGAAGCATACATTTTCCTGCTCATTGTCGCTATCACTATCATTTTCGGATGAAGATGAATCTGAATCGTCCCATGTTATAGAAAATGCCTTCTTTTTGAATTTATCCTTCATGTTTTGGTTGTTGAAGCTTTTCTGATTCTCCTTCATTTGTTCTTGACAATCTTTTTGCATGTGTCCTTTCTTGTGACAATTGAAGCATTCTATATTTGAGAATGAAGGTTTGTTCAAGAAATTCTTTTTGAATCCGGTTTTGTTTCCTTTTCTATACTTCAAGAATTTCTTGAAATTTTTGGCTATAAATGCTAGATCCTCATCTTCAGAATCCGATTCTTCCTTTTCCGCATGAAAAGCAACATTCTTTCTTTCTTGAGCTTGATCTTTCTTAGCTTGCATATTTACTTCATACGACATAAGATTTCCAATCAATTCTTCTGGTTTCATTGTAGATAGATCATTTGCTTCCTCGATTGCTAGTACTTTTCTCTCCCATTCATCAGTGAGTGAATTTAAAACTTTAGACACAATGTCAAAATCCGTGTATCTTTCTCCTAGTCCGATTAGAGCATGATGAATGTCTTGAAATCTTGAGTACATGTCATTGTTGGATTCATTTTGTCGCATTCTAAAGTTTTGGTATTGATTCTTCAGCATGGATATCTTTGTTTGTTTAACCTTGTTTGTGCCTTTATGTATGACTTTAAGTGTTTCCCATATCTGATATGCAGTAGTACATATGCTAACACGGTTGAATTCATTTCTATCCAGGCGCAAAATAGCATATTCATAGCTTTGGCATTTGCACTAGCTTCATTCTTCTGAGTTTGTGTCCATGTAGGATAACCCGTTGTGGGTATAATAAACTCTGCTTGAGTAGCATTCCAAGCTTCGAAACTTGTTGCTTGCATATAAATCCCCATCCTTGTAGTCCAATAGTTGTAGTTTAGTCCATTGAATAGGGGGTCTTTGGGTAGATTGTCCTTCCGCAAATGTAGAACTATAGGCAGATGTTGTGCTTGTACTTGCGTTATTTTCCATATTATCAGTATGTCTAATAATGGTGTTATGGTTATAGGACGGCCTTGCGTTGATACCAATTGAAAGAGGGGGCTATGCGGTAGGATCGTGTAATATGGAATAATGGAATAGTCTAGGTAGATAAAGTAGGTAAATGCAAGGAGACACCAGGATTTTATACTGGTTCGGACCTCTAGTCCTACCTCCAGTCCCTAAGCTTCACTTAGGAATTTCACTAACTAACACCCTTATTTCACCCGGAGGAATAGGTTTATAACTTACCCGAACAACCGAATGGGATTTCTTGCCTCAACTACTGAAGAGGACTTCAACTCAATTACTAAAATACAATATTCGACTTGTTGTGTTCTTGTCAACACTAATGAGTCTAATATAGTACAATATTCCTATAATCTTATCCTTGAGAGTATGCAATGTGTTTGTGAAGATTTAGGAAATGTGAATTGCTATGAATCAAAAGAATGTTATAAACAAAAACAGTGATTCAAGCAATAGATTGGTGATTGCTTTGAGAATATCTAGAGAATATGAACAAGAGAATAGTAAGATTAAAGCAAGAGAATTCGGTGAATTAAATGATGTTAGAATCATGTATATATACTTGTAGAAGAGGTGCATTTGTTGTCAAAGGTTGCAAATGCTTCCATTTCCATTGATGAATGGTTGCAACTCTTGGGAGGAAGAAGGTGTCTTTTCAGAGAAAATTTGCAGGTTCAAATTCAGTCGACTGAGCAGGGAATTTAGTCAACTGAAAATATGAAGTAAAATTTTCGGAAGCAAATGCAGTCGACTGTGCAAGAAATTCAGTCGACTAAAACTGTGCATGTTTATATATTTTTTCCAGTTTTAGTCGACTGGCAGTTCCTGTTCAGTCGACTGAACTTATAAAATATGCATAGTGAAAACTTAAATAAAAATGAAGTTTATAAAATATTTTCTAGTGTTCGTGCAAGCCTCTTGAGGATAGATTTTAACAATAAATCTAGACTAAGACCTATATAAAAAACATACTTATGTTTGTTTGGTCTTTATCGATCGTCCTTTAACGTTGCATATATTTCTTCCTTGTTTGTTGAAGCACATTGTCATTGATCAAAATCTTCGCGTATCAACACAGCTATCACCAGGTATAACACGGTTATTATCATTAGAAAAATGTTGCTTCAGTAACCCTCTAGAGTATATAATGCAGTTCATATGATGACCATCCTTCACCTCTGGTACCCTATATACCTAAATAACGTGCTATGAAGGTACCCAATCGATGTAGGAGACGATAGCCAAGTGTGTAAAGTAATAGAAATCCAACCATACAACTAGTAGAACATCTCACAACACATAGAAAAAATATAATATAATAACGTAGTTATAGAACATGCGAGATAGTGATATAATCAAATGAACCATAAATAAGAACATCAGAGCACAACAAAAACTGAAATAATAAAGTTTATATATCACAAATCTCCAAAATAAACTCCAAATTGTCTCTGATGCAGTACAAGTACTCTTATAGCTCCATAGTACTACATAGTGGAATATAAGCGATAGTAAGCTTCAAGTATAGATATATGAAAGCATAGTCTCCTACTCGTACTCTGTACAGCTCCATGCACTATCTAGACTTGTTATCCCTAACCTAATCATTTAAGAGCTTTTGAGATAATAAGAAGTGCAGTATAAAACCTCGGGTCAGACAACAGTCTGGTGTAAGCGATACATCATCTTAAAATACTATCAAAATCATATATAGTAAATAGGGGCATATAATATGAGAACCATACTTGATCTATCCCTACATCCAAAGAGTTAGCACATAGTAATTGATATATACCAATCTATTATCATTGTCATATAAGTGTACTATAGTCGAAGTACGATGTCTAGTGTTTGGATATACAGTCGAAAATTCCTATGTCATGAATATCCTAGAGTGATAAACAACCATGGAAAAAATAGGATCAATTAAACAATCCATATCACCACTCTTGTTCGTTGGGTACATGATAACTCGTATAGCATAATCGCGGACCAGGAACTCAATCGAAATACCGACTTCATTCGTGCTCAAATCTATGCCACTCCAAAAGGCTAGGAACAAGGCCCACAATCGCAAACCTAGGGTAATCTACCATTGCAAAACCCAGACACAGTCAAAAATCCAATGGGAGCTACCTACATACCCCATCTTTGCGAGCTTACTATAACACTCCAAGTTATCAACGATCTATTTGCACGCATCTCCATAACGGAACTCGATTGTTATTCCATCCCGGCTATTTCTACATTGGAACACGGTTGCAAATTCTACTCACAAGCCACCTACAATGAACTTGCCCTTGTTGATCACCACCACGACTCCTATCGTTAAGTTTTCTTCTTAGAAATTCCTTTAGACACCCATCGCAAGTGGTAGAGTCATCGTACCAAGGTTCCAAAGTCATTTTCATTGTTATTTGCGTTGTCTTGTCGAAGCATTACGCCTTCGCTTCACTAGTTTTCACACGAAATTCAAGGCCATCCTGAGATGTTTGGGGTTGCTTACTCCACTCCACACCACCCCTAAGAACCTCAGAACATGCCACGAAGAAATCTCCAAAGTTTCGCTACGCCATGATGAAATCCCTAACTTTCATTTTCTATTTAGCTATATCTAAGCCAAGCCCAAAGCAACCCCTACCGTTGCTCTAAGAAGCATAGAAAAAAATAGAAATCTTGGTTGGATCTGGCCCACAATGGTACCGAGCGTTGCCCCAAGCAGCATAAGGGAACCGAGCAGAAAATCATGCTCTAGTTTGGCCCGAAGTAGACACCTTTTGAATGCTAAGTCGTCTACAAGAACCGAATTAATTTTCCTGCCCGGGTCTGGCCACAAGAAAACACCCCTAGACACCAAGTCGTCCCTAAGGACTGAGCTGATTTTCTTGCCCGGGTTTAACCCCAAGCAAATTCCTCAAGCACCAAGTTATCTCCAAGCACATAACCGATTTATTCTAAACTCCCATTTTATTACAATTTCATCGCTACACTCTATTCTTCGATCCATTTGTCTTCCATATGCATCGATACAACTCCTAACATCCTTAAGCCTGTCTCTTCATGTTAGGTTTCATGATTCCTACCTCTAGTTTACTCGAATGAGCATTTTCAACAATGTAAGCATACAAATAAACACCATACATGCACAAAAACAACATTCAGACATGCAAATCACACAATCATCATCCAAGGTGTCTACAACATATCCGAATATATATCAAGGTAAACACATATCCAAATAACATGTCTAGAACACTAACAATCCATTTATTCATGTTTTTACCATACGTAGGATTTTAAAACAGCAATAAAACGTAATTTTAACTTTATAAGTGGATGCAAAGCATGTTAAAATTATTAGAACCTCCAACTTATGTTTCAACGATAACAACTATATAATCAAATATATATATAGACTTTATCAAAATTGTAGGCATATACTATAAGTAGACACCGTGATTGAAGATATTATCGAAGGTATTAAGACTCAAAGAGAAACAAAAATTCATTGACCATACTAAAGGCGATTCTATTGCAAAAGAGTCCTATATAAAATATTGTTATGGTCTCTTTGAGTATATATGCATACAAAATTTTATATACATCAAAACAAGTAAAAAAACTTCTTTTTCACCTCACAGACGTCTGGGGTATACTCATAGATGTCTGTGACAAGCTTCGGGTTAAAAAATAAAATAGTCACAGACTTCTGTCAATATACCACAGACTTCTGTCAAGGAAAAAACTGTCATATTTGAAAAGACACTTCTTTTTTAAACCAATGGAAATCATCTTTCATGAAGAATTGCAGCCATTAGAACAATTTTTTTTCCAAAGAGCAATAACTCTTTATCTACACCTCTCTAATTCTATATATAGCATCTTGATTAAGAACTAACCTAACTTGCTTTTGATCTGTTTTACACTCTCTTAATTTCTAAGCATTCTCTTGCATATATACTTTTTACATACTCTCAATCCATTATAACCATTTGGTTGAATTAACTTACCACAACTCAAAACAATCATATTCATATAAATCATATTCATATACTCAAAAGAGATTATAGGAAGGCTTGCGCTGTAATTCAAAAACCGTGTTATTGGAACAAAAAATTGTCAAAGACACTTTTGTATTAAGCTTATTCCTTCGGGCGAAGTGATGGTAGTTTGTTTAAAGGAAATATCCAAGAGGAGCTTTGGGACTGGAATTAGGACGGAGGTCCAAACCAGTTTAAAAATTCTAGCTTGCCTGCTTTTTATATTTTACTATTTGTTATCTACTATTGCATTAATATGTATACTTACATATTATACACAAGTTAGATAGTATATGATCCACTAGATTTTCAAAAACCTATATATACATATATAGTAAGGTGAGAGATGATAAATCACTCGTCAAAACTTCCAAGTTCAAGTTTTGCATGAACATCGAGGCAAATTCATAACTTAATAGTCAATCCCCAAGTTTTCTTCCCCAAAAATGTAGATTTGAAGGTCTTTAATGAATCTTCTTGCTAACCTACCCTTAATATATGTTTTAGACTTGATTTGGATGAGAAAAGAAAAGGTTTTATGTGGAGAATGAGTTAATAGAGGCGTAGATCTATTTGGAAGATGGTAGAAATGATTTGGGGATGTTTATTTCAACCAATATATGTATAAAACCTTAAATAGGTTAACTGGATTACCTCCAAATTCACCAATTAACTACTAAGATGCTCAAAAAACTATATATATTGAAACAGTCATATCTACTAAACAAAATGTCAAAATCAATCAATGATAAGAAAACCATTATATCTTTTGAATGGAAATGGTCTCGGATGCTAATTCGGTTCTATCAAAAGTTATGGCCTCTATAAGTTTTCAGGGGTAAAATACAACGACTAAGCCAGTATTCCCCAACAAGTTGGGGTCGGCTAAAGATGGAACCCAAAACAAAATGAAAAGGTCAATTTAAAAGTCATAACAATAATAAAATAAAGTCAAATAAGTAATTAATAATAATAACTAAGTAATATATATATGTGTGTGTGTGTGTGTGTGTGTGTATAAAGGAAAAAATGGTAATAATAATACTAATAGTAATAATGCTACTAATAGTAATATTGATCAAAGGCCAAACACTATGTCTTAGGCTCTAGTTCCCTAGTCCTTTAATCTGAAACTTATAAAACTCACAGTTCATGGTTCTGGTATGTGAATCGCAAAATCCCACACGCTCCTGTCTGTCATTAGCTCTTCAGATATATTCCAATCCTTCAAGTCCCTTTTTACTACTTCCTCTCATGTCAACTTTGGTCGACCTCTACCTCTTTTTGACCATTCGAAGCGGTCTATAATTCCAATGCACACAGGTGCCTCGGGCGGTCTTCGTTGGAGATGTCCAAACCATCTTAAGCGACGCTAAATTGCCTTCTCCTTAATTGGAGCTACTCCAAGTTTATCACGTATATCATCATTTATAATTCGATCTTTATTTATATGACCGCAGCCCTATCGCAGCATACGCACCTCTGTTACGCTTATCTTATGAATGTGTTGGATTTTAGTAGGCCAATTTTCTGCACCATACAACATCATAGGCCCGATTGCCGTTCTTTAGAACTTTTCTTTAAGCTTCTATGGGACTTTCCTATCACAGAGAATGCCAGACGCTTGTCGCCATTTCACCCATCCCATTTGAATTCTAAAACTAACATCTTTATCAATCTCACCATCATACCGCAACATTGGTCCTAAATAACTAAAGGATTCCTTCTTAGGAACTATTTTTATGGCCAAAGTGACATCTCCATCCTGTAACCTAACACCATTGAACTTGCACTTCATACACTCTGTTTTAGTTCTGTTTAGCTTAAATCTCTTTGATTCTAAAGTCTATCTCCACAACTCCAGTCGTCTATATACCCCAATCCTACTTCCATCAATTAGCACAATATCATAAGCAAATAACATACACCAAGGAATCCCACCCTATATACCCTTCGTAACCTCATCCATCACTAGGTAAAAAATGTAGGGGCTCAAAGCTGACCCTTGTGTAATCCTATGTTAATGGGAAAGTCACTGGGTTCGCCACTGCATGCTCTGACACTAGTCACAACATCATCATACATATCCTTGAAAAGGGTAATATAGAAAATGTCATTAACATCCATTTCTCAAAATTATTGGATCATATGACCTGATATGAATTTAAAATAATATTTTATGATCAACTTGTATAATTAGACGGATCGATATAGTTTAAGAAGACAAAATTCAAATATCAGTAGGCTCAAACATCTTACACTCTTAAAACATGCTCTCCTCATTAAGGTTGAGGCACCATGATCAAAATGTACCAAAGTCCATAGATCCAAAGCTCAATGTTTACAAAAGTTTATACATTAGTACGCAGTCTTGTTCATGATTCATATTCCAATCATACATTAGCACAACATATTTTAACTTGAATAGTTCAACAAAATGTAAAATATATTGTAAGATTAACGAATTAAAATATGTCGATAAGGTCGGAATTATGACACTTATTGAGATATAAAATTGTGAATCTCACCAACTATATCAGGTAGACTTCAAGCAGCTGATTACCCTTTGGTGGCAAAATCCTTCGATTGTAGAACCCTATTATGATTGTTAACATTGCAAGTAGTCTATTATTTATTTCTACGCATTTAGTATGCAGAACCCTATTTTCCACTTTCTTAGATGAAGTAATATTAGCCGTTCAAAACTCTTCGATCGATATGATCATAAAACCCTATTCAAGTACATGCGCATTATGTACTTGAATGAACGTTATCTTCAAAAGTATAGAAAAAACTTTTATTTACTAGCCTAACTATCACAAAAGAAATAGGAAGAGCCATAAGGGTTCATCATCTTCAAGTTTTGGAGAGAAAATTTCATCCTCGTCAGATGAGAACAGAAGAGAAGGTAAACAAAATTTGAAAGGAAAGACTACAAGAACATCAAGAATGCAGAGTGGAGGAAGTGGATCCATTATGTCTACGACCAACATGGTTGGTACCGACCATGTTAAAGGAGCTATTGATGCGCTACCACTTGACGGTGTTAACTTATTTGATAGTGAGACAATCTGCATGACGTGGATAATCATCGGCCTGAATGTTAGCGCACAAACCGATGGTGCTTAGATGAATGCCACAGAACCAACTAAGGCATCATAAAAGATCTGCATGGGTAGCGATTCCAGAGATAATAAGGCTATACATTATGCGATGAACTGAGAGCATTTGTAGAATCAAACACTGGGACGTTTCTTGATGGTCACCATCCATCTGGCCAGACCAAAGAAGAGTTTATAAAGATATGATTAAGAGATTACTGAATGAAAACCAATATAGCAATGTTGACGAATGGGGTTCAGCACCTAGAAGAACTCGATTCATAGATGATATACTATAGGAGTGTTATCCAAGGATGTTTTTTATGCCAACGATAACATTATATAATGAGACCATGGATCCTAGATATCACATGTTGAAATATGAGTGGCATATGGATGGTGGTTGTGCAACTAATGTAGTGAGGTGTAGGTGTTTCCCCATATTCTTAGTTAGGGTAGCTATGATGTGGTTTTCTTGACTTGAATTGAGGTCCATCTTCGCTTAATCAACTAGCAAAAAAGTTTATGGAGCAGTTCGAGCTCGACATAGTTTGGTCCAAGGACGCAATGTTCTTGTTAAGGATCTGTAATGACATGAGTTTTTGTACAATGTAAATTGTTAAATCAAACAATGATTTTCAAACGGAAAAAATATAATGAATAATTAGAAATGAAATTTAGAATTTAAAATGCGAGTAACAAGTTAGCTTACAATTTTTTTTATTAGTTATGAAATATGGAAATCTATTCGATTGCAAATTTAATTCAAAACTTGTCAACGTTTTAATGAAAATTATTATTTTCAAAATGTAAATATTTTTACATAAAAGGTTCTAGAAAAGTTTCTAAGTAAGATGTCAAAGTTCATTTCGTAAAATTTTGATTTTTCTAGCTCCGTTTAGGTCGATTTGTAGTTTATTTAAATGTTTAGCGGTAAAGTATTTAGCGATAATGGAATTTTGATGCGAATGTTAAAATTTAAAACTCAGCGTGCTTTTATGTTTGTATCCACACATTAAGAAAATCGGTATATTTACATTTGTGTTTGGACATCCGTTGTGTACTTTAGAGTTATTTGAACAATAACTATAGGCACACTATAATTTGAAATAGTGTCCACACACATATATATTGTGTACGTTTTGAAAGTGAGAACCGGTCTTACCTCAACGTCTATTATATTTTCAAATACCTATTCTTCATATGTAAAGAGAAAGATTAAATTTAAGATTGTATGAGTATGCTACCGTTTAGCTATATATATCAAAAATTCTCAAATCTATTTCACCTTCTACTATTCACAAAACTAAACCCTATAACAAATTAGCAGCCACCTCCATTATATTTTTTTCAAATCTTATCAACTTCCACTCGCCCACTCCTCCATCATTGCAAGCCTCCTATCAGCCTTCCATCCGCCTTCCTCCCACTACCTGCTTTCCTTTCATCGCTTCTCCGCCCGCCGCCTCCATTCGTCCCCTCTCCTCCCAGTCCATAGCCGCCTTTATATCATAAAAAAGCAATTTTTAGTTTTAGCAACCCTTATCAATAACCTCCTCAAATCACCTCGCCTTGCCTACAAACTACCAAACTGCACCTCCTATGTCTTGACCGACCCATTCACTTGCAACACCTACACAGTACGACTTTACACCTAGCCACTGCCTCAGCCTCCTACCCATTACCCTAACACTTTCCATCTTTGTTTCATGTACTAACCACCTTCCCCTCTCATGTGTGCATCACCATCTGCTTCTACCTATACCGTCTTGCCAGATCTTTCCCTACCATAGCCTTTCCTTTGCCAGAATGAAACGCCCCAAAGTGATACTCTTCCACAATCCAAAAACCATGTTTTCCTTCCTTGCCATGCTGCTCCACTACCTTCCAATCACCGTTGTTTGTTGCCTTGTGTCCTTGTTGTGGTTCGAGTCTGAGTGTGTGTTACATCAAAGTTTGAAGCATCTGTGTGTGTAAACTTCTATAGGCATATATAGCTGTTCATGTCGAGAGGATTTCAAATTTGCATACGAAAGTGAGTGTTTACACTAACGAAATAATAAAATCTATTGCAAGTTAAACCAACATCATTACTTGAAAAATTATATTCTACTTTTAAATAAATATTGAAGATTGAATACCATTGCTTGTTGTACACCCTGTTTGCGCCAAAATTGGTCACAAACACCTAATTGCCGATGAAAGCACCAATGCACAATTACAGATCTCAGATAACAAGTATGTAGAGAATTAAAAAAATGAAGAATACTCAGAAAATTTAGATGAAAGCAGTAAGGAACACAAATTTTATAGTGGTTCGGCAATCCGGCCTACGTCCACTTTGAAGTTGATGACTTTATTATTATTCACTCGCTGATTACAACTGATTACAGCAAATTATAGTGATAATATTCGAGTACAACAGCAGCCTTGAAGTATGAAAATGGTTCCGGCAGAGTCTGGACATCGAAGAGCCAAGAAGATCCCCTTTTCTATAGGCCCTAGGGCTCTATTTATAGGCGTAGGAGGCAAATATCTTGCTCAGATCTTGGAAGACTTTTTCTCGCAGGTGGGTGGGCCTATGCGATCGATCCTAGGCGATTTCGACACGATCCATAATCAATACGAACGAATTTCGTATCGATCAAGATTTGCTCCAATCGTGTCAGAATTTGGCAGGAACATTCTTTAGGTTGTACGTAACCTTCTATGAAAATTTCATAGTATTTGGACTTATAGATTGCAAGTTATGATCGATGCAAAATTACGTTCTCTTTAGTTTGGCCAGTTCGAATTGGTACGTTCGCATCGAATGCTTCGAATCGATACCGAGCACATGCTCGCGAGTGAATGTGGCACTTGATCTTAGGATCGATCCGAAGTTCGTGTCGAATTGACCGAGTCTCCTCTATGCACGTGCCTTGTTTGAATCGATCAGTAGTATGTCGTTCGTATCGATCTGTAGCATGTAGTTCGTATCGATTTATAGCATGTATTTCGTATCGATCTGTAGCATGTAGTTCGTAACGACTTGTATGGGTCTGTTCGACTCGAATCACCGTGGCATTGTTCGTATCAATTGAAGTCATTCTGCTTGTGTTGGTGGACCTGGCCCTGTTCGTATCGATCAGAGTTAACTTTAGCGGATCGATACGAAGTTGGGCCAGTAGCATGGATACGAACAAGTGATAACACGATGGTTACGAGCTACCGATAACGCAATGGATACGAACAATAGGTAACACGATGGATTTGAACAGATGGATGGCACGATGGATTCGAACAGATGGATGGCGCGATGGATTCGAACAGAATGATTCGAACTATGGCTTTTTGATGGATATGAATAGTCAAGGCTTGATGGATACGAGCAGGGTAATTTCTAAAATTGCATCGATCATATCTTGGGCATATGATATCTAATTTTCTTGAAATTTGGAATGTTGGCTTCCACCGCTTTGATTGTTGTGTTATATCAATTCTAGCTTGATCTGGACTCGGGAAAAATTCATCAATATCCATAGTGAACCAGTGTATAACTGAACTTTGGGATGGATTGTCTTTATTTTTCAGTTTATCTTTTGGTATCACTGCTTTGCTAAAATGTGGGATAACAATTGCCCCCCAAAACATGCCTTGCGATAGGAAGGTATGTTTTGTAGTTCAATAAGCTGGATGTTTGCATCCTATTGACGACCTAAAAAGAAATTTATAGACTTATCTGGCCACGAATGGTGTTCGTTCTGGATCGTATGTCATTCAAGGTAGTATGTGACCGTTCAAGGTCGGATGCCGTTCGAGGCGAGTTGTGATCATTTGCGATCGGATGCCGCTCGAGGCGAGTTGTTGTCGTTCGCGGTCGGGTGCCGTCTGAGGCGAGTTGTGATCGTTCGCGATCGAGTGCCGTTCGAGGCGAATTATGACCATTTGAGAACGGGTGTCGTTCGTGCAAATTGTGTGTGCCCGGGGGGACTTAATATCATTAATGTCAGATTTCACGTTCGAGTGAGTTTTTGAACTTGTTTGTTATGGCGGTTTATCGCCATCTCAAAGCATGCCTAATGACCGCTCGCGACCCCATGCATGTATAAGTGGCTTAGCCGTTATGGAATCAGAAATAGAAGATTTACATTAAAAATGAGTCTTTCAACAGAAATGTCCAATAAAATCAAGTCCAAACATAAGAAATGGAAAACAAAAGCAAAACAGGGACGTAAAAGTACAAACACCTACATTGATGCGATTTATAGTCGTATCAGATCATGCCTCATGATAAAATTCTCCTAGATCCATAGGGGGATCCCTTGTCAATGAATTCTTGAATTTTATGCCATCATCTATGCCAGATATAGCTGCCATCAAAACCATGGATGGATCTGGTCGATCCACCGATGCTGTCGCTGCGTTGAATCGCATCAGAAAGCTCCTCAAAGATTCTTCAGCTCTTTGCTTTAGTGCTACCAAACTCATCACATTCTTGGGTCTCAAAATGTGAACCCTGAATTGCCTCATAAACTTCTCGATCAAATTGATCCATGTTCCAATAGAGCCATTCTCCAGTTGTCTAAACTATAGCGCCGCAATGTCTATCAAATATAATGGGAAGCACCGGGCCATTACCTCCTCCGATGCTCCCAACACCTCCATATGCCTCATGTATCCGTCCTCCCATCATGCGTCTCCAATTTTGGTAACTTGAATTCTTGTGGATTCCTAGCTTGCCTGATCGTAGGAGCAAAGGGACTCTTATTCACATCTTCCAGATCTCTATTCACTAGTCTGCCTCTCATGGCTCGTCTGACCATCTCTGCCAATCTATCACCATCGTCAGGCTGTACCCCTTGTCTGTTGCTTCTAATTTTCCCCCCAAGTTCATGAGGGATTCTTGAAATTTGACCTCCTGAACGAGCATTCATTTCTCTGTCAATGCCGTGTTGCGCAGCTCCACCTGGTATTCTGCCAGGGATTGGGTCAACATGTTCTGGGTAAGTGCCCCTAGTTCTGGGTTGTGCCAGATGGTTCCGCTCCATTCTGAATTCTAGTTGCTCCGTGCCCCCAATCCCTATCTCCAGCATCTCATGTGGCTGCGTTAGCTTGATTCTGCACTCCGGTTTGTCCAGTTCCTCGAAGTAAATTTTGCATCATCTCTTCCGGTCTTTTCAGAAGCTCTTCATGCATAGCTCTCATCGTCATCTCCATCTCATGTCTAGTGATGAAGACCGAGGCTTGGTTCGCTCCTGAGGAAGCCTCTTGACTCCCTTCATGCTGATTTCTCTCTGCTCTTTGTCTTCTACTTGATTGTCTTGTCATAGCTCTTTTAGATCTAAATCCTTATGCCTTCAAATTTAATATCCATGTGGTAGAATCTTAGTTCAATTCTCAGTGAAAGCACCAAAATGTTTGCGCCAAAATTGGTCACAAACACCCAATTGCCGATGAAAGAACCAATGCATAATCACAGATCTCAGATAATAAGTATGTAGAGAATTAAAAAAATGAAGAATATTCAGAAAATTTAGATGAAAGCAGTAAGGAACACAGAGTTTATAGTGGTTCGGCAATCCGGCCTACGTCCACTTTAAATTTGATGACTTTATTGTTATTCACTCGCTGATTACAACTGATTATAGCGAATTACAGTGATAAAATTCGAGTACAACAGCAGCCTTTAAGTATGAAAATGCTTCCGGCAGAGTCTGGACGTCGAAGAGCCAAGAAGGTCCCCTTTTCTGTAGGCCTTGGGGCTCTATTTATAGGCATAGGAGGCAAATATCTCGCTCAGATCTTGGAAGACTTCTTTTGGCATGTGGGTGGGTCCATACGATTAATTCGAGGCGATTTTGACTCGATCCATGATTGATACGAACGAATTTCATATCGATCAAGATTTTCTCCAATCGAGTCGGAATATGGCAGGAACATTCTTTAGGTTGTACGTAACCTCTAGTGAAAATTTCATAGCATTCGGTCTTGTGGATTGCAAGTTATGATCGATGCAAAATTGCGTTCTCTTTAGGCTGGCCAGTTCGAATCGATACATTCGCATCGACTGCTTCGAATCGATACCGAGCACGTGCTAGTGAGTTGACATGGCACTTGATCTTAGGATCGATCCGAAGTTCATGCCGAATTGACCGAGTCTCCTTTATGCATGTGCCTTGTTCGAATTGATCAGTAGTATGTCGTTCGTATCAATCTACATCATGTAGTTCATATCGATCTGTAGCATGTAGTTCGTATCGATCTGTAGCATGTATTTTGTATCAATCTGTGTGGGTCTATTCGACTCGAATCACCGTGGCATTGTTCGTATCGGTTGAAGCCCTTTTTTGTGTTAGTGGACCTGGTCTTATTCGTATCGATCAGAGTTAACCTCAGTGGATCGATATGAAGTTGGGCAAGTAGCATGGATACAAACAAGTGATAACACGATGGTTACGAGCTACCGTAACGTGATGGATACGAACAAGAGGTAACACGATGGATTCGAACAGATGGATGGCACGATGGATTCGAACAGATGGATGGCATGATGGATTCGAACAAAACTATTTGAACTATGGCTTTTTGATGAATACGAATTGTCAAGGATTGATGGATACGAACAAGGTGATTGCTGAAATTGCATCAATCATATCTTGAGCATACAAACTCCGATTATCTTGAAATTTGGAACATTGGCTTCCGCCCCTTTGATTGTCGTGTCGTATCAATTCTAACTTGATCTGGACTTAGGGAAAAATTCATCGATATCTGTACTGAACCAGTGTATAACCGATCTTTGGGACGGTCTGTCTTTAGTTTCCAGTTAATCTTTTGGTATCACAGCTTTGCTGAAAGGTGGGATAACACACTCGATATGTGATAATTAATGATTGTTGTGATGTATGTTTAATTAAGCTTATTTAAATTATCATTGCATCTATAGGCCTATACGTTGTTAATAATAGTTAATATTGTGATTATGTATCTGTTATTCATTTATTGAGATATATCCCCATTACCACTTTGTTATATTGTTTAAGTTATTTAAATTATAATATGGATCATTGAGCATTGCTTGTGGTGATAAAAACCCCTTGGACATCTTATACTATTATGTGGAAAATATTAAGATGTATAAATTTACTGTTTTGGCCAAAAAGCGATTTTTGACAAATTAACTACAGTTTGTCTTTGTTTGAAATTTTTTCATAAATTTAATTTTTTGTTTCTGGAAAAATTATATGTTGATAAGAATAAAATTCAGGAAATTTTAATTAAATCATTTCTTCAAATAGTCATTTTGAAATTCGTTTATAAAATTTTGAATTCAAATTGAGAAAATATATATACTTTAAAAAGTCTATAAAATTTTTTTGACAATTTTCCTTTAACTTCATTATAGTAAAATAAAAATATTTTGTGAAGAAACTTATATTGAATTCGACCATCTAATAATTTTTTTGTTTTATGCATTAAAATGAAATTATTGGAATTTTGAAGGAAATTATTTAAACTAACTTGGAACTTTTTTTGTAGCTTTAGTGAATTATTTGAATAATAATTAGTAAAAGGACATATATTTATTTAAATCATTTAATAATAATAATTTAATCAGTGGAATTAGCCATTTGTAAATTAGGAAAATTATTAAATCGATTTGGAAAAATTTGGAATTTTTTTGGGAATTCTAAAAGATTGTTTTATGAAATTAAGTTTAGAATTTTTTTATAAATTTATAAATATTTATGATTTAGTTAGTGCGAAACCTGATGTGTTTTGAATATGAAAAATAATAAAAATTTCTAAAACTTTTTCTGTGAAATCCTAATTTAAAATTATGAACTTTTTATGTTGAACACTTTTGGTAATTCTATATGGATTTTACTGTAAAAATTTCAATTTATAAAACAGCATACTTTTGTAAAATGAACGATTGGTTATTAAAAAGATTGGGGCTAGATATTGACATACTCTCTACCAATACTAGAACCACATTAATAATTGTGTATATGGTGGATGTTACGCAGAATGTAGAGGTTGAAGTGGCAAATATTTGCTGGATGAAGTAAGAGAATGATAATAGATGACCTCGACACTTGTGTCAATTTGAAATGTGTAAAACAAGAGTCATACCTGACCATTGATGTTAGCTACCTCTAGCGGACATATTACTATCTTGACTTTGAAACTTGATTGTCGCACCTTGATCTTGGATTGATGGACGTGGTCGGCCGTTAGGATTTATGACCAATCGGGAAACGCAAAATGATAGTATCATATCTTGGGCATTGCCTTACATGCATTGTCATATGATTATCCCTGTTGGACACCACTACCATTTTGTTTCAGTATTGTTCTATCATGGCGCCTCCCTGGCTACCAACATTACTGGTTGTGTAACAAGGCCAACTGTAGAACAGTGCTAAAAAATATGTTAAAGTGATTACTGTAAACCCTTAATGCTATTTTAATATTTACATTACTCATAGACATTACATATGTATCGTATCTACTACATATAGATAATTTAACGGATTCTTAGGAGATGGAAAATTTTGTAACATCTCTTAAGTTTTTTTTAAACATTGTACATCTGATTTCGAGTTAACTTACATACGAATTTTAGTTCCGACTCAACTATATGTTTTTCCGTTATGCTTGGGTCAGCCTGAGTATTATAGTGTTGAGAAGTGGTTTTCTGGAGATAAGACCGAGTAAGAGACTCAACTTTTATCTAGCTTTAATTTCCTTATTTCAGTTTGAACATATAGTAGTGTAGTCCTATTTATTTCCATTTTGTATTTTAAATTCTAGACTCACTGTAAACTTTATTAGTAGCTTTATGAACTACTTATGTATTATTTCTCTTGCAAGATTGTGTATAAATTGTCATTTTAAATGGTTTGTGTTGTTCAAAATGGTGGGTCATCACAATTGGTATCATAATCAGATTAAGCGAAAATCCAGGCTTATGGGGCAAACTCATTAGAGATAGGATAAGCAATAACCCATAATGAGTGTAATCTTTCTCAATAAAGTGTACTTTTATAAAAGTAAAATGTTTTAAAATTCCTTCTATTTTTAGAATTTCTATCAAAATGGGCCCTTCTTCGTTTGTAGATTTCACGATGATTAGGTTCTCTCTTAAGTTTTATTTCTAATCTATGTTCTAAATCCATCCTTTCCCTTACAGGATGAGTAACAAAAGCAATACCAAAGAAAGAGGAAGTGGCCTTATAGAAGGAGCTGTGGCACCAATTGTTCCTAAGGTGAGATTCAGTATTCTCAGCAAGCAATATACGCTGCTTGGAGGTACAAAGTTTACTGGAGCAGAGGGCATAATCGAAGCACAGTAGTGGTTGAAAAGCTTGGAAAGGATTTTCACTGGATTAGGGATTACTAATGTGCAGAAGCGTTAATTGAATCAACTTAGCAGTTGCAGAAGGTTACCCAGGCTTGGTGGGAATCTGTTATGGCCCATACCCTTGAAGAGAATATCAGTTGGGCTTAATTCAGGTGTAATTTTATACGAATTCATTATTCAATAAGATTATCTCTTTGAAATCTAGCTTAACCTTTTATACTACAAAATTACATGGAAGCTTCTATAGCTTAGTGGATGCCAAAAGCCGAAAAGACTCAGTTGTATCAGAACATTTTGGATCTTAAGCAAGGGGACATGATAGTTTTGGAGTATGGAAGGAAATTCAATGAGCTATCCACGTATGGACCCAGTCTGTCTGTCAACTCTCTAAAGAAGAACAAGATGTTCATAGTAGGCATGTGTTAGGAATTTCAAGACCGTCTTACAGCGCATGTACGTGAAACATTCATAACTCTTATGGATATGGCTATTAGATATGAAAACCAGAACTTGAAGAGGACACCAGCTGAAAAAACCCCAACTGCTCAAGCAATAGGTAGCAACCCGGGAGGAAGTCGAATTTTAGCCAGTGAAAGAAGAATTGGGAAAGCAAGATTGGAGTTGGAAATTCTTAAAAGTAGCCCATCAATCTTTCGAAATCACATACTTTAAGTGTGAACAAAAAGGACATTATGCTAATAGTTTCCTAGCAACAGTAAAAGTGGCTATACCTCCAATTCAGATGACCAGAAGAGACCTCTACCTCATTTGCTAGCAACCCCGCCACTTGAAGAAAGATTGTCCCACTCTGAAGAAGGGCACATCATTCGGCAACTTTGTAGTTACAACTTCTACTCCTACGATAGAGGAGACCAACCCAGTGCTTCAAGATACCCTTACATTACATCTTATGACTATTTGTGCTTAATTTGATATTGGAGCATCCCATAGCTTTATATAAATAGACTTATGTGAAAAACTTGATCATGTTTTAAAACCCAAACCTGCGTATAAATCCTCATATGTACCAAATCCCATCGGTGGTCGCGCAAACCTAGGAATGATTTGTAAAGGATTCAGACTTGTTAGAGGCAGACACCAATTCACAGGAGACTTTTATACTTTGGGCTTCAAAGTGTTCAATATATAATTATATATGGATTGGACAGTAATGTTTGATGCTAATATTTCTAGCAAATCTGGAATAGTCTCTTAGATGATGACAATGGAAACCCATTGGTAACAGAGTGTAAAATGCCTCTAAATCTTGCTAAGAGTTTTTTCTCACTTGATTCCCATCCAAGGGATTTTAGCACTATTTCGGTTGTTCAAAATTTCCCTGATGTCTTTGGTGAGATGACTTGTTTACCACCCGACGCGAAATACAATTCCGAATTGATCTTATCCCCAGAGCTAGACCTATAGTACTCCCTCTGAGAAGAATGCCACCCAAGGAGAAGGCAGAATTAAAGGCTCTAGTTGATGGTTTATTGTCTAAAGGTTTGATTAGAAGTAGTCATTCAATATAGGGAGCTACAGTCGTATTCGTTACTAAATCCGATGGTTCTGTAAGGATGTGTCTAGACTGTAGGAAGTTGAACAAGCTTACCCACAAGAACAGATAGCTAATGCCTAATATTAATGACATGTTTGACCAACTATACGAAGCACAAATATCTCCACAACTTGACCAAGCAATAGGTTTCCATCATCTTAGAATTGCGAAGGATAGCATTCACAAAACAGCTTTTCGTACCAAAGTTTGTTTTTTCAAATGGTTTGTTATGCCATTCGGTTTAACTAATGCCCCAGCCTACTTTGTAGACCTTATGAATAGAGTATTTTGAGTATTTATGAACAAATTTATTCTTATTTTTACCGATGATATATTAGTCTTTTCTAAGACCAAGGAAGAACACAGAGTGTATCATAAATTCATGCTTGAAACTTTAAGAAACCATCAATATTGAAAGCTAATTTCATTAAATTCTATTTCCAGCAAGAAGAAGATAGATTTCTTAGGCATGTGGTCTCTAGGAATGGGGTTTCAGTTGATCCACCTAAGATTGCCGTGATCAATGAAGTTCTTATATAATTTCGTTTTCCTAAAATTTTGAATCATCTTATCTCTTTGAATTCGAAATTTGTATCACTTTGAATTTCCAAGACTGGGAAATTTCCAAGACACCAGTGGATGTTCAAAGTTTTTTAGGCTTAGCTGGTTATTACTGGAGATTTATTGAGCATTTCTCTCAAATTTCCTCACCTCTTATAGCTTTGATTAAGAAGGATGTTAAATTTGCTTGGACTAGCAAATGCCAGAAAGAGCTTGATGAATTAAAACAAAAGTTAATCACTACTTATATTCTCGCTATTCTAAATGGAAGTGAAGGTTTGACTGTATATATGATCGCTTGCAGAAACGGGCTAGGTTCTATTTTAATGTAACATAGAAAAGTCATTGTGTATGCTAGTAGACAGTTGAAGGTTCATGAAATAAACTACGCAACACACGATCTAGAGTTTCTTGTGGTAGTGTTTGCTTTAAAATTATGGAGAACCGTGAGGAAAAAATACAAACTCTTTACTAACGACAAATCATTGAAGTACATTTTTGCAAAGAAGGATCTGAATCAAAGGCAAGTTAGATGGCTTGAATTCCTAACTGCTTATGACCTCGACATCAATTACACTCCCAAAAAAGTAAATGTAGTAGCTGAAGCTTTGAGTAGAAACAAAGCGGTGTTATACCCACTTATTGCTTCACCGACTCTTATGGATCACAGTGTTACCAAACAGGATGAAAATAAAATGCTATGGAATATCAAGCAAAATGTCCTAAACGGGGAGGATGATACAAAACCGGGTGAGGTGCCTAGATTGATAGATATGGAATGATGAGAAATTAAAATAGAATTTACATTCCAAATGTAGATGGTATGAGACAAGAAGTACTAAGAGAGAATAAAAAAAGACTTTCTATTCATCCTGGATTTATAAAAATATACAAGAATACAAAGAAGGTGTATTAGTGGAGGGGAATGAAATGAGATATCTCTATTCACGTAAGTGGATGTGCTATTTGTCAGTAGATAAAGGCTGATCATTAGAAGATAATAGGATTATTACAGCCTCTTGAGATTCCAAATTGAAAAATGAATCAAATCTCTATGGATTTTATTAGGGCTCCACAAAGGTTGGGTCGGGTCGAGTTGGACCAAATAAATCACTTGACCTATATAGGTATGGGTTAAAGATTTCAATCCATACCCGATCCCATATAAGGTTAGGTATGGATTGGTTGAAGTATGGGTTAAGTTAGGATAAGTAGGACTGGGTTGGGGTATATAAACCTAATAATAAAATTGAAGATTTGAAAAAAGGATCTAAATAAAATATTAAAATATTCAACTTAAAATAGTATATTTTAGCTACATAATGCTTTAAAAGAACCAATTAACCACAAAACTACTTTACTAGACCATAATAAAGTACATCACACAAAATCTATTCACTACATTCTTAGTGAAGAATTTCATTCCAAAATACATTAAAATGCACTTAGAATATTCCTTAAAATTTCACCATCAACCTTATGGGTTTTGACAACTCCAATATTACTTGAATTGACATCGATATGATTATAAGTATATTTGTTCTAGAATACTTATACTTTGTTCTAGATTTTGACTACTCTAATTTTACTTAGTTGGACATTGAATAAATTTCTTTAACTAGGGTTGGTTTGGGTTAAAATAGGGTCGGGTTGAACAAGGTATCACACGTGAGTCGTATATAGTATGTGTTGTAGATTGTAACCCATATCCGAGCCGAATTAGTATGGGTTGGATCTGGTTTACATGGGTTGGATCGCGTTGGTGGGTTGGCTTGGGTCGAGTATGTATTGTGTACACCCCTAGATTTTATCGATTGACTGCCAAGGTTGAGAAAAGGTAATGAGAGAATCTGGGTGATCGTTGATAAACTAACAAAATCTACTCACTTCATCCCTGTAAAGACAACTCGAACCTCTTAGAGTTTGGCTGAGATTTATATGAGGGAAATTGTTCGACTCCATGGAGTTCCGACAAGCATAGTATGTGATAGAGACCCCATTTTCAGTTGTAACTTTTGGAAACCTTTTAAGGACACATTGGGTACTCAATTGAATCTGAGCACATCTTATCATCCTCAAATGGATGGGCAAACTAAATGAGTAAATCAGATTCTAGAAGACCTCCTTCGTGCTTGTATTCTGCATTTTGGGCGATCTTAGGAAGACCATCTCCATTTTGTTTATTTATCTGTAATAATAGTTATCGGGTATAATAAAATTTAAATAAACTTAATATGTTATATAAAGTAATTAATTAATCTATGAAAATTTAGGCGAGTATTAACATGGCACCATTCGAAGCTCTTTACGGATGACCTTGTTGTTGAATATGTAAGTATATGATTTTTGTTTGATGATAATAAACATATATATATTCATTTAAATGTATTTGTTATTGTACTATTTTATTTTTCACATAATTAATAAATATTTGTTGAATAAAATAAATAACATAGAATTTAAATTCAAAAAGATATTTTATTCAAATAAATATTTATTATAATTTTGTATAGGACAAATTTGAGCTCTCACTATATATATACACACACACAATTTTCAATTACAACAAAAATTTAACTACATCACAATTTTCACATACATTTGCACCTCACTACATGGCACTCGTATTTGAACTTCAACTCTATTCCAGATTGAATCTAACATCTGAGCAATCTGCAAAATAAACACCGTAGCAGTAAAATTGAAAAAAAGAAACTTTTTTTCAGTGTAAAATAAAATGTATTTTGAAAATATTATTTTTCTCAGTTATTTGGGTTGTTCGTCATCATATTTATTTTGAATTCATTATATACGAACAACTTGTGACGTACATAGTGTATCACTGTATATGCCACAAGGCCGTGCACACCGATATACACTTGATAAAATTACAGGGACGGGTGAGCACAAGGTCAAACCCAAATCAATAGCCGGGTTCAACTCAAGTGAAATAAATATCAAGTCATGATATCAGTAGTAGATCAAAACCGAGCTTTAAGCTGGATTCAACACTGGTGTAAGTTCAATAAAATGGTTAAGAATCCAAAACCAACATAAAACTAACCTCGACAAAAATTCAGTGAGTGCACAAGAAGGCAATGACCTGGTCACTGCATCCTAGACCAATATCACACTTATATATATGTTATACACTGACACATGGAACACATGAACGTGTATGTATGCAACCCAAATCAATGAAGGTTCAGACATGAAGCATGGTCAAATTTCCAACCATAACCAGAACCAGACTGCAAATATCATAGTGAAGAATGAATGCAATAATGCTTAAATCAACATAAACGCAGCAGTATGAAAATGCACACGTCAAAGAGAAGGGATGGCACCAAAAATGGATAACCAGAGTGCCGGTGAAAGAAAAATCCCAAACTAATAGAGGCAAAGCAAAATCACAAGCAATACATATATACATGAGTAAGTAACATATATATTATGCAGTGATATATGAGATACAATGGAAGCAGTTAAATAGTACATCAGCCTCAAAAATGAATATACAGTTAATAGTGAAGTGAAACAAGA
Source organism: Allium cepa (assembly GCA_030765085.1). Classification (NCBI taxonomy): domain Eukaryota; kingdom Viridiplantae; phylum Streptophyta; class Magnoliopsida; order Asparagales; family Amaryllidaceae; genus Allium; species Allium cepa. The sequence continues at coordinate 702,712,648 of CM060938.1, read as the reverse complement.
CCGGACAACATGAAGTACAGGGATGCAGTAAACATGTACTTAAGCATCAGGTCGAGTATGCTACAGATATGAACACACACACACATATATATATATGCAGTGCAAACTCGGCTAACAACTTCAGGTAGACCAGAGAACAATAACCATGAAGTCGAACAAAGCTTCATCAAGTGTACGTGGTGAACAGAACATTAACGAGTGAAACCAGAGACAATAGCATCAGGTTGAAAATACTACAGAGCATAACAAGTCAAGTAGTAGTTTCTAACAAACATAGAGAAGCCAAAGTCATAACATAAAGATCGGAACCAAAAGCCAAGATCATATGCCAGAAATTCAAAGCCATGATGACCAAGGAATCAAACAGTGCAAAACAAAAATCGTGATAACCAAGCAATCGGAAAATATATGTATTGAAAAGGTCAAGATCAATCTCAAGCATTCAAGCAAAATCAATGACCGAGATAAATAAAATGACAAATTCAAATGAACGAAATTATAGGAATTCGATTCCTATTTAAACTGTAACATAATCGGCATATGAAATCATTCGAGTTCAAGCAAAATAAAGACCAATAAATCATTAAAATCAAATCAAATTCGAGTATTATCAAATATCGAAAAACGGAAAAACTGCATACTAATTTAACAGACGAACTCGACGTAATTGAAGCAGTTGTGTGTATAATCGAAGAGACGATCAATCGACGAAGCTAGCAATGGAAGATTATATAGTCGATTGATCAGTTGAAGCGGCGCTACAATTTCCAGAGCCATAACTTATCGAAGAAAAAAGAATGAGCAAAGAACACATCCATTTTTTCAACAAGGCCGAAGAAATAAAAGAAAAAGGAGCCAGCAATTTTATTCTCTTTTATAAGTTCATTTTGTGCCGGATATTATAGATTGTGATTGGGCTTTAGTTTATAAATTAGGGTTTTATTGTTTTAATTTTGTATTTTTTTCTTTTAAAAGTTGTAAATTCTAGTCGTGTTACTTGGGGACGAACTATGGTGATGTAGTTCAAGAATTTGCAACTCAGTGGCTGAGTTGTGGCAAGGTTTTGAGCGTAGAGTTAGGTTAGTCGATAGCGGGTGTCGCGAGTTTACGTTTCGAAGCGTCTGACTACTTAATTTCTAGTAGAAGCCTTGGGGGTAGCACGTAGGCAGGGTTTTCCCAAAGCTAGGTAAATTCTATGTTGTTCTATTTCAGCATTTTTATGTTCTTCTATTATCTATGCTGCTATTACTCTGTTGTAATCAGTGTTGCGATTATATATATACTTCCGTAATAATTTTTTATCATTAATAATATCACCCTATTCACCCCCCTCTTGGGTGAAATCAATCCTACAAGTGGTATCAAAGCTAAGAACAAAAGCCATTTTTGTTTTAAAATTTTGATTTGTCAAAAACCATTTTTTGTTTTAGAATTTGAATTTGTAAAAATGGCTTCTTTTAATAATGCCTTTACTCAAGGTCGGTCCAATATTATTCCACCTGTTTTTGATGGAACATAGTTTTTGAATTGGAAATTAAAATGGAATTTTATTTAAAATATGTTAATATTAAATGTTGGGATATTATTGAAAACGGGTGTGATATAATAGATGAGTAAAATACTTCGATTAATGCTCTTGCTATGCATATAATATATTCTCAAATTAATCATAATCTCTTTAAATTTATCTCTCATTGTGATAGTACACAGGAAGTCTGGAATACTTTTGATGCAATATATGGTGCAAAAGTCAACTGCAATGAGAAATTCTCCACAATCGTCTCAGTCAAAGAAACATGCTTAACAGGATTGGTAAAAGGTAGTAGTGATGATGATGTTGATAATGGAGCAGCTGAGCTGGCGCTATTAACGAAGAGATTCAAAATATGGAACCGCAAATACGGAAATCCAGCTCTAAATCAAAAATTGAAAAGCAGAATAGCCAAAGCATAGACAACTCAGTGGAATAGGAGATCTTATGCCACAAGTGCAATAAACCCGGTCATGTAAAGCCCAATTGTCCCCTAAATCGACTCGGCCAAGAAAAGAAGTGAAAAGGAAGAAGTTTTGTTGCCACGTGGAATAAAAGTGAAGATAATAATAAAAGCACTAGCAGTGAAAGTGAGAAAGTAGATCTGTGCCTTCGAGGTGATATAACTGATAGCGATGATGAAGAGCCAAGCGAGATATCAAAACTCACTCACTCAAAATTACTTATATATTTCGACGAAGTAAATGGCTGTTTCGAACGACTTAGGGAGAAATACACTAAAATTGAATTATAAAGAGATATTTTGATTGATTTAAATAAACAGCTTGATCAATTAGTTAAAAACTATCAAAGTATCCCTAAGTGTGATAAGTGTCCATCACTCGAAGAAGAGATTAAAAAATAAGAAATTAAAATTAAATCACTTGAAAATGAAATTCTGATTTTGAAAGAGACTGAAAATACTAGAAGAGGAAATTCTATTAAAAAGTGCATTCAATTATTGAACGAAAATGAATCTCTCAAAACACAAGTCCAACAATTTTCTACAACTTTAAGAAAATTTTCCAAAAGTGAAAAATCATTGAATATGCTATTAGGGAAACAAACTGTTAATAGTATTAGACAAGGACTTGTGTATAATCAATGTAAATGTGCTAGAATGTAATTAAACAATTCAATTCCATGTGTACAATTTGTAGAAAATTTGGACACAATCAAAATAATTGTTGGTATAGACCCAAACACGTGAAAACTATTCCAATTTTGGTTCTGAAAGGCACAAATATAAAATCTCTTAAAGTTAAACAAATCTGGGTGCTTAAAGGAACATATATAAATAGTTTTGGGTCTCCATAAACTCATTTTTCAAAATCTATTGCCACTATCAACTATGGACCTATAAAAACAAACAGGTCACAAAAATATTCTCTCGTGTAGGTTTGGTGGCAGGCTAAGGAACAACAACAATATTATCTGGATTCTGGCTGTTCCAGATACACAATGGGCGACTAATCAAAGTTTCTTAGCCTAGTACAAAGGTAGCAAAATCATAATGGGCAACATCCAAAAATTATCGTAAAGGTAAAATAGGTAAAGGTACATCTATCTTGAACGATGTATTAAATGTGATAATCTGCACCATAATTCGAATTTAAATCAGCCAGTTATATGACAAAAAAATAAATGCTGATTATGATTTTGACTTATTTTTATTTGACATATTCTTATTTGACATGTTCTTATTTTTTCTTCTGATTTGTGCAAAATGATTGACCAATCATCATTTTATTCTTGTACTAGTTCATATTCATTTGTTTAAATACATTTGTTATTTTATGGCTGACTCTATATTCACGGTTTTGTTTATTGGCGCGGCTTCAATTAAAATCCAAAAGAATTTCATTTAAAAGTTGTAAAAAGGGATTTTAAGGAATTTGTTGCAACTACATAGTCTGGACGTCTATCATATCCAACAAATGATAATTTTGAGTCAAAGGAAATTCAGATGCATCACAATGGTAATCTAGTTGATAGAAAAATTACTAGTGGAACGTGATTTATGTTGAGTAATTCATTAGCTGCATCGCATTTTCAAAGAAAAAATATGCATATTTTTCATTTCAAATAATTTTCAAATTAGAAGACATTTGTAACGACCCGGAAATTTTGATCCCGAAAATTCCAGATAGTTAGAGAAAAGAAGAAAAGAGATAGAAGAAGAACAGAAAGAAACACACAATCTCACATTCGCAGCGGATAAAATAAAATATAATATCAATAATAATAATTATAGCAAAGAAAACTGTATCTATCAATTTTACATCGATATATCAGAGTTATAGCAATTTTATACAACATTAGACAGATACAATTTAACATGTCTCAGATATATATAATAACATAGTGAAACTCTCCATACGTTACTGCCATCCAGCTTGCCTCCTGAGCTCCAGAACGTCCTTACCTGAAAATCTGTAATACTCGGTCTGACCCGAGCATTACATCAAGGTAACACCCGGGTCAAGCTGGAAACCAGCGTGAGTAAACCCATCTAATATGAAATACACCAAAACAATAACCAATTTTTAACCCGGGGTAACTCGTAACAATTTTACAAATCCACAGGTTTGGTATAGGAAAAACTTATTATACTCATCAATTTCTAAGTGTTAGAACTTAGATTTTATGATCCAAATCACTTAAATCATTCCATATTAATCCTCTATTTATTATCCATTTTAATTAATCATCCATGATTAATTATTTCCAGTTACATAAAGTAATTATCCTTTAATTTATTTACACAAAATAATTATTCTCAACCATGTACGGCAATTAATCGTTAATTACTTTCATTAATTATATCAATTAATTACATCAATTAATGATCCTAAATTAATTACCTTCATTAAATTACTTATATTAATTAAATCAAACCCTTAATTAATAAAATTAATTAATACTTTAGTTATTCTGAGTAATCACCACTTAATTACTACCCTCAAGTAATTATCCTTTAATTAATATCTATCAAGAATTTCCCTTAATTAATTACATCCAGTGATTATTCATTAATTACTTCACTAAGTAATTAAACTCTATTAATTACATTAAGTAATTATATTTAATCACATCATCAAGTAATCCTCTTTAATTAGTTAATCTTAATTAATTTAAAATAATCTCATTAACTTAATTATTTACACCAAGAAATTTATTCCTCAAATTACTTCATTAAGTAATTATTCTTACTTAATTTATAAGTGATCATCTTTAATTAACTACTAATTTATTACTTGGTTAGTTATTAACTCATCATCTAAAATCACTCTTTAAACACATAGGAATTCACCTATTATAATAATTACTTTGTAAACAACAATTTTTAAAGCACTTCAAAGACTTTGAAACTCATTTAAAATTTTGTTAATACTTTAATTCAGAACTTGGTTGTATTTTCTTCGAAACTTATTTATTTCCATGAACCTTTAAAATAACTTGATTTAGTCACTTCTATAACCTATATTACTTAATGTTCCTAATCTGATCACGCAAATAGGAATACTTCAATACAGGAGATAACTAAATTAACCACAAACCAAAACACGAGTCAGCCTGCAAAATTTCGAGCAATCCTCCACTAACCTTCCTTCGAGTCAGTGCGCAAATACCCTGAAATCAGCCCGTGTAATCAACGTCTTCACCAACCTCCAATTCTCTGATTTCGTACCCAATTTTGTGCACGCCGTGCATATGTACTGAACATTGGCGGTGCTCTAGCCACCACGACCACCATTGGCAAGTCGTCTTCGACTTCTTCAAATCATCTGACCACCCATAATCCTCCTTTGAGCACAACATCAAATTCGAACACAATCAATCCCAAGAAATGAAGCTGTACAGAACCCATTACCCACAAATGTCCCTCGTCTCGACGTCTACCATCACCTGACGCCTCAAGATTCCATCCACTGCTTCACCATGAAACCTTACACTCAATTCCCTACGACCGATCGCAGCTTGAACTCCATTGACGTCACACAAAGTTCGTGAAACCAGTAATACCATCAGCTTCCAAAACCCTATAATGACGATGCCCCGCCACCACCGAAGTTTAAAAATCCTATAACCATTTTTGCCAGCAACTCCTATCCCCCGGCTAGCTTGGCCATGAACACAAGATTCTTATCTCTACCGATCATCAGAAATTGATGAAAAACCCAAAATTGGTCCTCTGGCGATTTCTCTCAAATTAAAAACTTTAAAATCCCGATTTTATTTTCAAAAATCATAAATTTGGATAACAAATCCAACTATGTACCTGAAACAATGAATTATTATAATCGAGATTTTGGGTATAAGTACATTTTGACTGTATTCTTACTTATGTTAAGACTACCGTTAAAACTTATCTGAAAATATTTTTAAATCAAACACCTTGAAATTTCCAAACAAGTTTTGTTTAAAATATAAGTTTTTAAAAAAATCAGATGAAGGGCAATTAATTTTGAATTTCATTTGCACCCTGGAAAAAGAGAACAGCGGCAAAAAAAAAAATACTGAAGCTCATATATGCACCCTAACATCTATATACATAAACTCATATGATCTGATAAAATATTCATGTAATCACTTCAAGATACACTGTATGCAACCAAACTGAAAATGAATTAAGCTTGCTTACTCTCATTTAAAAAAAAACAGAACTTGGAAAAAAAATACAGTTTAGCAGAGACATATATGTTTATAAATAAACAAATGTTTCACTTAATACTTATTAACATGTAAGTTTATATATGCAAACCTATATTCATACTTTACTCAAAGACCAAGCATCAAATCAAACATTAAAGGGTGAAGTTTACTCACCTGCTTAAGATAGAGAGCCAAATCTGGCATTTGAAACTTGAATTGTTGAATTTTGTAGCTTGCTTGATAAACTATGTTTCAGATTTTCATTGCTTTGAATTTGCTGATAATCTTCACTTGTTATACAGTTTTGAAAATTTTGAACTGGTGGTATTTGGTTTTAATTTTTATTTTGATGATTTTTTTTTTCAAAATCTGATTTTCAATTTTTAGGAAAGAAGGAAGAAAATGTTTTAAACCCAAAAGAATTTTTTTCTAGTTTTCTCTTATCTATTTACAAATGTTTTAACAATGCCACTTGTAAACTTAAGTTCTTGAAATGATTACAAGTGTCTTTTTACATGCTCAAATATCCTTACACATGTTTTTATTTCAAATATTATAATAATTTCTTACTTTTACAAATGTTTCTAAATTCATTAACGACTTATTTATTAAGTTTTAAATGTTTGTTCTCATTTTAGCTTTAATGTTTACATAAATAAATTATCTTTATTAAGTGCATTCTTTAATGCTTATTTGTATATATATTTATTATTATTATTATTTTATTATTTCCAAAGCTAAAATCTCAAGAAAGAAAATTTAGAAAGGAAAAAGAATATTAAGTTAAATCTTATTTTAAAATTTCAAACTAATATATACAATTATACACGTTATTATTTGTTTTTAAAAGAATAATTTGTCAAATCCAAATGATTATATCAAAATTTGATCAAATAAATATTTATCCAAATATAGATATTTACTATTAGAATCATTTTTTTAATTTATAATTCAGTATTTGTTTCAATTAACCCAATTATTATATCAATTATAGATGTCCAGAAATTCGGATTATCACATTCCTTCACCCTTTAAATCTTTTCGTCCTCGAAAAGGAACGAAGTCAGAATTTATTAAAATGCTTAAAATCAGATTAATTATTCTTTGACTATTTTTAAAACACTTTCGAAAATCTATGTACTATTATAAATTAGTTTTATATAAAAAAAATACTTTTTATAACTCGATGTTTCAACCAGTCCATCCTTGTTCTCACAGAAATTCGGTCATACGTTGATTAGGCGTACTACTGAAATTCTATAAGTACTTAGCGGACTCATTTTCAACATCCAGTGAAAATACATGGAAAATAATTTTATTGAAAATATAGAAAACAGTTTTTGAAAATAGAGGATATATCTTTGGTGAGAATGCTCTGGAAATCATCACCCGCATCCATGGTCACAGTTACATCCAGGGTTACGTTGCCGTCGCAGCAAAAGTCCATGTAACTGCAGGCTCTCAGCGGCCTATCGATTACGTCATGGATCCCACACAACAGATCACAGTTACACCCAGGGTTATGTTGCCGTCGCAGCAAAAGTCCATGTAACTGCAGGCTCTCAGCGGTCTCTGATTTTCGCTGTCAAAATGAAACATCTCCACTCGTATATAGGTCGCAGTCTGCCGATATAAAATCAAACGCAGACTGTTGGCTCTCAACGGCACACACGACTTTCGCTATGTTACCATAGGTCGCAGTCTACCGATATAAAATCAAACGCAGACTGTTGGCTCTCAGCGGCACACGCGACTTTCGCTACGGTATACACTACTCATAATCCCCAGGAACTAGTTTTGTACGGACTCCTCACAGGATCAACTTTAGAAACCCTCCTAGGGTTCAAGGCAGCACCACCCGGTGGTACTCCTGAGAAGTTCATTTCAAGGGAGCCCCTTTTTCCCCAGAGCTATCATCAAAACATTTTATACTATACACATATAGTATTTTCAAATCATACACCTAGTATGATCTCATACAAAGCTCCTTTACACAAAATCGATTATTCCAAAATCGATAATTCTCAAACTAGGCTTTCCAAATTCAATATTGATTTTACCCAAAAATCAAAAGCCTTTCCAAATCCATAGGTTCCCAAAACCTTTTTCCAAAATCCTCATAAGATACTTTATATATATACAGATATATATATAAATTTTTTTTTTTGAAATTTTGGATCATTTCAAACTTGTATATAACTCATTTTATACTTCAAAATACTTTCGAAAATCCTTTTCTACTGGCAATAAATTCAACAAGGGGAGTTTCATTTTATAACACAAAGATATTTAACTTTGTTTACATAAAATCAAATATCCAAATTTGATTACTCCTTTCAATATCATTTTCATTCAAATCCGTACGATGTACACATATCATTCGTACGCTATACCAATCTGATCGCTCACTCGATCACACAATTTCACTTCCGAACTAGTATCGTCCACCCGACTTCCTAGTGCGGACACAGATCTGGTTTCTTGATTAGAAACCGTCATTCTCCTTGCATAGTCATAACTATGATAGAGAATATCCAGAACCAATCAACAATCCATATCCAGGTTCGCCGTCGAAAATCGAGTGAAAAATCGCACTAGGATCGATATAACTATCTCGAAATTTTGTGCTCGAATCTGGATCAAATCAGTATGCGAATAGAATAACATACGTACACCCTACGTATTTATCTTAATTGGTTATTAGCCAAATCAATTCCATTTCTGTTCACATTCACTTTGATTTTCATTCACTTACTCTCAATTGCTTCAATCCATTTGGATTATCACCTCTATTCTTATCTCGATTGGGTATTTAACCAATAATAGTTTAAACTCCGACCAGTTTAATTAGAAAATAGCTTGAAAATTTTAAAAATAGATAAGTAGTTGGAAAATAATTAATAGTTGGTAAAATAGGTGTAAAATAGTTTAGTAATTGTAAAATAATTGGAAAATAGTTAAATAGTCATAGAAATTTTAAATAATTGCAAAATAGCTATAAAATAGTAATTAGTAGTTGAAGATAGTAATCAGTTTATAGAATAGTTAGAAAATTGTTAAACAGTTTCAAAAATAATTGTAAAACAAGTATAAGATAGTTTGGCTTTTAAAAGAAAGGTTGTTTATATAATGAATAGCTTGGAAAATAGGTTTATATTAAAACAATTTATATTAAAAATAGTCCAGAGTCAAACTGCTCACTTCCCAATCTCCATTCTCATCAATTCAATTTAAATTCCATTTTCATTTAAATTGACCCAATTCCAAATTAATAACTACAATTTCCATTGAAATTGATTCAACCCCAATTTAATTTGAATTAATTCTCAATTCCTTTTTAAATTTAAATCAAATTCCATTAATTACAATCCCAAGTTATTCCAAATTTAACTTTATTCAACCTTGATCTCAAATTCAACTAATTCAAATAAATTTCAATTAGACTAGCTCAAATTTCAATTCATTTCAACTCCAGTTTGAATTAATCCCAATTTCAAACTCCATCTCCAAATCAAGTTGAATTATTCTTGATTTCCTTTCAAATTCAATTCAAATTCCATTTGAATCTTATACTCATACATCTTCAATTATCATTTCAATTAATTCAAATCAAATTCAATTTGAACTAATTCAAAATTTCAAATTTAAACCATCTCGAATTATATAAATTCGAGTTAATACTTCAAATGTTGATTTAATTCCTTTAAATCAATTTTCCTTTAAATTTTTTTAATCAATTTAATTCACAGTTCAGACCTAACATATTATACCACAAATCAAATTAACCTTTAAATAATTTTAATTTACAATTTCAATTATTCAAATTTTTAGTTCAAGGTAATTCCATACCCTTAATTTCAAATTAAAGTTTAACTTCCCTTTTATCTCAACAATGGATTACCATACTCCATTTCTCATTCATTTGAACAATTCCAATTCACAATTTAAATTTTTTTAACAACAATAGGTTGATATCATCTAATTTATTTTAAAACATCCATCCATTTCAAATTTTCTGATCTCAAACCCAATTTGAGATCACTCAAACTCCCTGATTCAAATCAACCATTTAACTTTCCAAGTTAAATCCCAATTTCATCTTGAAATTTCCAAATCAGATTGTTCATTCAAACTTATTTTAACTTCCTCCGAGTTAAATTCAATCAATCCCGTTTAACCTTACTCAAATTTGAATTCTCCATTTCAAATTTTCAAAATACTTTCCCACTTATAAGTTCAAAAACTTATCACTTTGGGTATCATCTCTTATTCCAAATTTAAAACTCACCATTTAGAGTTTATTTCAAACCACCTTTGATATTATGTATATCCTCATATATACATATTAATTTCTTTTACATACCAAGTTATACTTAAAATTTTAAACCACCTTTGGTTTTTAATTCAAAACAAATTTCCTTTCAATTTTCAAACAACTCTTGTTTTAAATAGGACCATTTCATTCAATTGCATTAAATAATATTATTTATTATTTCTTTAAATTAATTCCGTCATTAATTAATTCCAATTAATCACATTCGGTAATTAACTTATTTCTTAATTACCTTCATTAAGTGCTTGTCCCTTAAATTACTTACCTCGAGTTACTTCATTAAGTAACTTCTTCTTAATTTATCATTTCCAATTATTATCCATTAATTAATCTTATTAAATAAAGTTTAATTAATTACATAAATTAATTGATTATCCTTATCCTAAAACCTTTCCCAAATTCAAGATTTAATTTCAGTTTGGTTGTATTTCTATTACTTCTTAATTTAATTCAATAATTTAACAACCAATTCCTTTACTACTTGTTAGAAAGATATATTGCTTTATATATAAAAATATAATCTTATATAAAACCATTTAAAATCTTTATATAAGAAAATAACAAATACGCTCTCTCTCTCACACACACACACACACACACACACACACTCAACTCTTTCTAGGGTACCACTTACCCTATCCTTCATGGGTAATCCCACCAGAGCCAAGGTTCTTGCTTAACCTTCAGCTCTGATAATAAATGTAACGACCCGGAAATTTCGATCCCGAAAATTCCAGATAGTTAGAGAAAAGAAGAAAAGAGATAGAAGAAGAACAGAAAGAAACACACAATCTCACATTCGCAGCGGATAAAATAAAATAAAATATCAATAATAATAATTATACCAAAGAAAATTGTATCTATCAATTTTACATCGATATATCAGAGTTACAGCAATTTTATACAACATTAGACAGATACAATTTAACATGTCTCAGATATATATAATAACATAGTGAAACTCTCCATACGTTACTGCCATCCAGCTTGCCTCCTGAGCTCCAGAACGTCCTTACCTGAAAATCTGTAATACTCGGTCTGACCCGAGCATTACATCAAGGTAACACCCGGGTCAGGCTGGAAACCAGCGTGAGTAAACCCATCTAATATGAAATACACCAAAACAATAACCAATTTTTAACCCGAGGTAACTCATAACAATTTTACAAATCCACAGGTTTGGTATAGGCAAAACTTATTATACTCATCAATTTCTAAGTGTCAGAACCTAGATTTTATGATCCAAATCACTTAAATCATTCCATATCAATTTATCGATTTCACGAATTAGTTTATAAAGAATCGAAGTGGGTTCGGGTATTTACTCATACCCGACTCCGGTCTCTTCGAATCCAATGTCATCTTAACCTAAATTATCCAATTAAATACAATTCAATTTTAATTACACAATAACATCTTAACACATCAATTCATAATTGATAGATAATTACATTATCATCATTCATCCAACATATCATATCACAAAGCAATTCATATCAGGAATATCAATCAATCATTCATAAGCAAGATTAATTAGTCACACAATCCTAATTAAATCAAATTAATTTCCTTAATCACTTTTAATCTTGCTTTCTTAGAAATAATTAATTACAACCATTAATTAATCCTACATTTATTATCCGTTTCAATTAATCATCCATGATTAATTATTTTCAGTTACATAAAGTAATTATCCTTTAATTTATTTACACAAATTAATTATTCTCAACCATGTACGGCAATTAATCGTTAATTACTTTCATTAATTATATCAATTAATTACATCAATTAATGATCCTAAATTAAATACCTTCATTAAATCACTTATATTAATTAAATCAAACCCTTAATTAATAAAATTAATTAATACTTTAATTATTCTGAGTAATCACCACTTAATTACTACCCTCAAGTAATTATCCTTTAATTAATATCTATCAAGAATTTCCCTTAATTAATTACATCCAGTAATTATTCATTAATTACTTCACTAAGTAATTAAACTCTATTAATTACATTAAGTAATTATATTTAATCACATCATCAAGTAATCCTCTTTAATTAATTAATCTTAATTAATTTAAAATAATCTCATTAACTTAATTATTTACACCAAGAAATTTATCCCTCAAATTACTTCATTAAGTAATTATTCTTACTTAATTTATAAGTGATCATCTTTAATTAATTACTAATTTATTACTTGGTTAGTTATTAACTCATCATCTAAAATCACTCTTTAAACACATAGGAATTCACCTATTATAATAATTACTTTGAAAACAACAATTTTTAAAGCACTTCAAAGACTTTGAAACTCATTTAAAATTTTGCTAATACTTTAATTCAGAACTTGGTTGTATTTTCTTTGAAACTTATTTATTTCCATGAACCTTTAAAATAACTTGATTTAATCACTTCTATAACCTATATTACTTAATGTTCCTAATCTGATCACTCAAATAGGAATACTTCAATACAGGTGATAATTAAATTAACCACAAACCAAAACACGAGTCAGCCTGCAAAATTTCGAGCAATCCTCCACTAACCTTCCTTCGAGTCAGTGCGCAAATACCCTGAAATCAACCCGTGTAATCAACGTCTTCCCCAACCTCCAATTCCCTGATTTCGTACCCAATTTTGTGCACGCTGTGCACATGTACTGAACATTGGCGGTGCTCTATCCACCACGACCACCATTGGCAAGTCGTCTTCGACTTCTTCAAATCATCTGACCACCCATAATCCTCCTTTGAGCACAACATCAAATTCGAACACAATCAATCCCAAGAAATGAAGCTATATAGAACCCATTACCGACAAATGTCCCTCGCCTCGACGTCTACCATCACCTGACGCCTCAAGATTCCATCCACCGCTTCACCATGAAACCTTACACTCAATTCCCTACGACCGATCGCAGCTTGAACTCCATCGACGTCACACAAACTTCGTGAAACCAGATAATACCATCAGCTTCCAAAACCCTATAATGACGATGCCCCGCCACCATCGAAGTTTAAAAATCCTATAACCATTTTTGCCAGCAACTCCTATCCCCAGGCTAGCTTCGGCCATGAACACAAGATTCTTATCTCTACCGATCATCAGAAATTGATGAAAAACCCAAAATTGGTCCTCTAGCGATTTCTCTCAAATTAAAAACTTTAAAATCCCGATTTTATTTTCAAAAATCATAAATTTGGATAACAAATCCAACTATGTACCTGAAACAATGAATTATTAGAATCGAGATTTTGGGTATAAGTACATTTTGACTGTATTCTTACTTATGTTAAGACTGCCCTTAAAACTTATCTGAAAATATTTTTAAATCAAACACCTTGAAATTTCCAAACAAGTTTTGTTTAAAATATAAGTTTTTTAAAAAATCAGATAAAGGGCAATTAATTTTGAATTTCATTTGCACCCTGGAAATAGAGAACAGAGACAAAAAAATAATAATAATAACACTGAAGCTCATTTATGCACCCCAACATCTATATACATAAACTCATATGATATGATAAAACATTCATGTAATCACTTCAAGATACACTGTATGCAACCAAACTGAAAATGAATTAAGCTTGCTTTCTCTCATTTAAAAAAAATTTAACAGAACTTGGAAAAAAATACAGTTTAGCGGAGACATATATGTTTATAAATAAACAAATGTTTCACTTAATACTTATTAACATGTGAGTTTATACATGCAAACTTATATTCATACTTTACTCAAAGACCAAGCATCAAATCAAACATTAAAGGGTGAAGTTTACTCACCTGCTTAAGATAGAGAGCCAGAAACTGGTATTTGAAACTTGAATTGTTGAATTTTGTAGCTTGCTTGATAAACTATGTTTTAGATTTTCATTGCTCTGAATTTGCCGATGATCTTCACTTGTTATACAGTTTTGAAAATTTTGAACTGGTGGTATTTGGTTTTAATTTTTATTTTGATGATTTTTTTTTTCAAAATCTGATTTTCAATTTTTAGGAAAGAAGGAAGAAAATGTTTTAAACCCAAAAGAATTTTCTTCTAGTTTTCTCTTATCTATTTACAAATGTTTTAACAATGCCACTTGTAAACTTAAGTTCTTGAAATGATTACAAGTGTCTTTTTACATGGTCAAATATCCTTACACATGTTTTTATTTCAAATATTATAATAAATTTCTTACTTTTACAAATGTTTCTAAATTCATTAATGACTTATTTATTAAGTTTTAAATGTTTGTTCTCATTTTAGCTTTAATGTTTACATAAATAAATTATCTTTATTAAGTACATTCTTTAATGCTTATTTGTGTGTGTGTGTGTGTATATATATATATATATATATATATATATATTATTTTTTTATTATTTCCAAAGCTAAAATCTCAAGAAAGAAAATTTAAAAAGGAAAAAGAATATTAAGTTAGATCTTATTTTAAAATTTCAAACTAATATATACAACTATACACATTATCATTTGTTTTTAAAAGAATAATTTGTCAAATCCAAATGATTATATCAAAATATGATCAAATAAATATTTATCCAAATATAGATATTTACTACTAGATTCATTTGTTTAATTTATAATTCAGTATTTGTTTCAATTAACCCAATTATTATATCAATTATAGATGTCCATAAATTCGGGTTATCACAACATTTTTCTTATAAAAACCCCTTTTAGAAAATATTTTTTGTTGACCTTGTTTCAGATTAGTCATCTTAGAATATTTGATTTTATAGTTATTTTTGGATTTGATCTTAAATGACTATATTAAAAAATCCGACTCCCTACTAATTATCGAAAAGATAAACAGTGATTGAAAAAGTGATGAGTGTTGATATTAATCATATACTATAACCTGAAACGGTATATTTAGTAAATTTCTTTAGAAATTTAAACAAGAATTATAAAAACTTTTTGTTGGTAAAAATTCCATGTCCATTTCTAATTCTATCATATTTCTATCGACTATCACTCATCATAATCTAATATAGTAGGTCAATATGTGATATTTTAAATGGAAAATTATTCGTTCTTCATTTTATTATATTTTTTAGAAATATAAAACATCCAAAGTATTCACTCTCATTTAAAAGTCCTCACGGTTATGCATGGGTGAATTACTTGGAATTTTTGATTATGTGCTTTCATGCTCATTTAAAAGTCCTCATGGTTATGCATGTATGGAGCACATATCAAAATTAATTGATTAAATAGACAAGTTGATTCTAATCCTATTTAAAAGTCCTCACAGTTATGCGTGGTTAGAAGATATTTGGATTCATTCTTAAAAGTTTTGGAATACCAATCACATTTAAAAGTCCTAACGGTTATGCATGGTTAGTAGATATTCAAATTCTCGGTATAAATATACTACAAATAGACACAACCATATGGTTTTGTATACCGACATCATCCCCATCATTCTAAAGTGGAATATGCGTTAAAAAAAGTACTTATGATTTTTGTTTGATTTTTTATTGAAATTTAATATTCATACTCGATTGAGTTTTAATGTTGTATTAATGTCTATCACTTAATCTCTATTTTTCTAATACTATTGCTCTTTTGCTGATAACAAAAGAGGGAGAGATAAGTTAAGATTTTGACAAATAAAGGTCAAATATTATATTTTGTATTTTCTATTTGCATCTAAGTTCATTTACATATTTTTATTTATTTTCATGCATATATGAAGAGAGAGTTTTTGTTGTAGAGAGGGAGCATTCCAATAAGGGGAGAAAATTGAATGACCAAATACATCTAATAAATTCAAAATCTTAAGTATATGTTTGCTATCATCAAAAGGGAGAGATTGTTGAATATGTAAGTATATGATTTTTATTTGATGATAATAAACATATATATATATATATATTCATTTAAATGTATTTATTATTGTACTATTTTATTTTTCAAATAATTAATAAATATTTTTTGAATAAAATGAATAACACGGAATTTAAATTCAAACAGATATTGTATTCAAACAAATATTTATTACAATTTTGAATAGTACAAAATTGAGCTCTCACTATATATATATATAGACACACACACACACAATTTTCACTTACAACACAAATTTGACTACATCGCATTTTTCACATACATTTGCGCCTTACTACATTTCACTCGTTCACTCGTATTTGAACTTCAACTCTATTCCAGATTGAATTTAGCATCTAAGCAATATGCAAAATAAACACTAAAGCAGTAAAATTGAAAAAAGAAATATTTTTTGCAGTGTAAAATAAAATGTATTTTGAAAATATTATCTGCCTCAGTTATTTGGGTTGTTCGTCATCATATTTATTTTGAACTCATCATACACGAACAACTTGTGACATACACAGTGTATCACTGTACATGCCACAAGGCCGTGCACATCGATATATATTTGATAAAATTGCAGGGACAGATGAGCACAAGGTCAAACCCAAATCAAAAGCCGAGTTCAACTCAAGTGAAATAAATATTAAGTCACGATATCAACACAAGGTCAAACCGGGCTTTAAGCTGGATTAAACACAGGTGCAAGTTCAATAAAATGGTCAAGAATCCAAAACTGACAAAAAACAAACATCGACAGAAATTCAGTGAGTGCATAAGAAAACAATGAACTTCTCACTACAACCCAGACCAATATCACATTTATGTATATGTTATACACTGACTCATGCAACATATGAACATGTATGTATGCAACCTAAATAAATGAAGGTTCAGACATGAAGCATGGTCAGATTTCCAACCATAACCCGAACTAGACAGCAAATATCAAAGTGAAGAACGAATGCAAAAATCTTTAAATCAACATCAACGTAGTAGTATGAAAATGCACATGTCAACAGAGAAGGGATGACACCAAAAATGGATAACCAGAGTGCCAGTGAAACAAAAATCCCTAACTAATGGAGGTAAAGCAAAATCACAAGCAATACATATATACATGAGTAAATAACATATATATATGTAGTGATATATGAGACAAAATGGAAGCAGTTAAATGGCGCAACAGCCTCAAAAATGAATATACAGTGAACAATGAAGTGAAACAAGACTGGACAACATGAAGTACTGGGATGCAGTAAATATGTACTCAAGCATCAGGTCGGATATGCTACAAATATGAACACAAATATATATGCAGTGCAAACTCGGCTAATAGGTTCAGGTAGACCAGAGAACAACAATAATAAAGTTGAACAAAGCTTCATCAAGTATACGTGGTGAACAGAACATAAACATGTGAAACCAAAGAAAATAACATCAGGTTGAAAATACTACAGAGCATAATAAAGTCAAATAGCAGTTTTGAACAAAGACAGAGAAGCCTAAGTCATAGCATAGAGATCAGAACAAAAAGTCAAGATCAAATGCCAGAAATTCAAAGCCGTAATGACCAAGGAATCAAACAGTGCAAAACAAAAATCGTGATAACCAAGCAATCTGAAAATATACGTATTGAAAAGGTAAGGATCAATCTCAAGCATTCAAGCAAAATCAATGGCCGAGATAAATTAAATGACAATTTCAAATGAACGAAATTATAGGAATTCGATCCCTTTTACCGTAAAATCATTGGCATATGAAATCATTCGAGTTCAAGCAAAACAGAGACCAATAAATCATTAAATTCGGATCAAAGTTGAGTATTATAAAATATCGAAAAAGGGAAAAACTACATACCAATTTAACATATGAACTCGACTTAATAGAAGAAGCCTATGTATAATTGAAGAGACGATCAATCGACGAAGCAAGCAATGGAAGATTATATACTCGATTGATCAATTAAAGCGGTGCCTCAATTTCTAGAGCCTTAATTTATTGAAGAAAAACGAACGAGCAAAGAAGGCATCCATTTTTTCAACAAGGTCGAAAAATAAAAGAAAAGGGAGCCGACAACTTTTTTATCTGCGACAAATTCATTTTGGGCTGGATATTATAGATATTATTTGGGCTTTGGTTTATAAATTAGGGTTTTATTCCTATTTCTATTGTTTTAATTTTTTCTTTTAAACATTGTAAATTCTAGTCGTGTGACTAGAGGACGTACTACGGTGGTGTGGTTCGAGAATTCGCAACTCAGTGGCTGAGTTGTGGCAGGATTTTGAGTGTAGAGTTAGGTTAGTCGATAGCGGGTGTCGTGAGTTTACGTGTGTAAGCGTCTGACTGCTTAATTTCTAATTGAAACCTTGGGGGCAGTACGCAGGCAGGGTTTTGCCGAAGTTGGGTATATTCTACGTTGTTACTATTTCTACATTTTTATATTTTTCTATTATTTGTGCTGCTATTATTCTACTATAATCAGTGCTATGATTATTTATATACTTCCGTAATAAATTTTTATAATTAATAGTCTCACCCTATTCACCCCCCCTCTAGGGTGAAATCGATCCAGAACTTGTAAATTTCCATTTTGTTGGATTAAGAAAGGGGATCGACTTATTCTTGGGCCTGGCATGATTCTTGAAGCTTCCAAGAAAGTAAGAGAGATTAGAAGGAAAATGAAGACTACTAAGGATAGACAGAAGAAGTATGTCGATAGAAGGAGGAGAGACTTGGAGTTTGTATTGAGGGATCAATTATTTCTCAAAATTTCACCTTTGAGGAATGTGATTCAATTTGGGAGAAAAGAAAAGCTAGCATAAGGTTTTTAGGTCCTTTTCATATCACAGAGAGGATTGGTACTTTAGCTTTACCAAAGAAACTCTCAGGCGTGATAATGTGTTCTATGTCTCAGATCTCCGCAAATACTTACACGATCCATCAACTATAGTCTAACCCGTGCAGTTAGAAGAATTAGATGTGAGCCAAATCTTACTTTAGAGAGAAGACCACTTCATATTGCAGACCAAAGTACAAAGAAAATGGGAAGGAAATTAGTCAATCTCATTAAGGTCCAGTGGAGTAGTGATGATCGAGATTGTACTTAGGAGAAGTAAGAAAATATTCATGCTTCCAATCGCGAATTGCCGTAGTTTTCAGGTATGCTGCTTATGCCTTGAATCTCTTCTATCTTTTCCGCTTGTTGCTTCTATTCTTTTGCCTTGTTTTTATTCCGGATGAGAAGTTTTGAGTGGAAGAGATTGTAATGACTCGGGGTTTTTTACAATGTAAATTATTAAATCAAAAAATGATTTTGAAACGGAAAAAATATAATGAATAATTATAAATGAAATTTAAAATTTAAATTGCATCTAATAAGTTAACTTACAAAGAAATCTATCGGTTGTGAAATACAAGAATATATTATATTGCAAACTTAATCCAAAACCGGTCAACGTTTTAATGAAAATTATTGTTTTTCAAAATGTAAATATTTTTACATAAAAAGGTTCTAGAAAATTGTGATGTCCCGGAATTTTGGGCAATACTTATTTAATAATTTCCATTTATAATTTATT
The DNA here is from genome assembly GCA_030765085.1 of Allium cepa. Taxonomy (NCBI): domain Eukaryota; kingdom Viridiplantae; phylum Streptophyta; class Magnoliopsida; order Asparagales; family Amaryllidaceae; genus Allium; species Allium cepa. The sequence goes on along the minus strand of CM060938.1, from coordinate 702,692,705 downwards.
TTAAAATATGTTATACTGATCTAATAATCTAATTTAACCAAATATTATATATTCAAAACTAATAATTAATCTAATTTAACAAATGTTATCTTTTCAAAAACTCAATAATAATGATAATTTGAAATGTTTATTCTTTTCAAAGGATAATAATATATATCTAATTAATAATAATTAATCTTTTTAAGTTAATAAAAATATTCTATTTGAAATGTATATATGTATACATTATAAAAAGGAAATTGGTTTTAATTTAAATTTAATAAAAATATTTTCAAATTATAATATATATGTTTATATATTGTGATTTGGAGTTCTTTTTTAAAATTCAAATAATTTCTGAAGTTAATATTTAAAATGTTCTACTTATAATAAATATATTTGAATATATATATTGTAAATAGAAAATAATGGATTAGACTTAAACAGAAAATATGTTTTCAAATTTATAATGTACATATGTTTTTATAGTGATTTGGAAGGTTTTTGATTTGATTTAATAAAATGCTTTTCAAAAGCTGTTTAAAATTAATTTTTTATTTATAAAACACTTAAAGGAAAATTTATTTTTATTAAAAGAATAATAGCTTGAAAATAGTACATCATTATAAAATTTTAAATTGTTTTCCTTTAAATTGGTTTTTGAAAATAAATTTAGCTTTTATATATAATATCAATGTTAGATAAAACAACTTTATGTTTAAACTTTTAAAATAAAATTTAAATAAATGTTCATTTTATTTCTTTGAAACTTATCCTTAGAAATGGAGTTTTAAATAACTATAAATTAAACACAAAGTTATAAATGCATTTTATAGTTATATATATATAACATGAGTATTAGACTAATATGGTAATTAAGGTTAAATTCATTTTTTTTAAAAAGTAATTAATGTAATAATCACCTCTTGAAAAAACTTGGCAACATAACAAATTTATGAAACACACTTGTATACAAATTAATAAAGGTTTGGACATGTGTAAATAAATGGTTTATTCATGAAACAAGTGGCAAATCTATCTTTTAAAAGAAAGTTTTGTTTTTTTTAATTAAAGTTAAAAAAGTAAAAGATCTGTTTGTTTATTTTATTCAACTAAGATCTTCTTTAATTGTCTTCAACCAAAATAAAAAAGAAAAGGAATTAAATGCAAGATTCAAACTGAAATCAAATCTGTAACCAGAGGGAAAAAAAAATCTGAAGCTTTACAACTCAGATCCAATTTGCAACCTGAAAACATGATTTCAAGCTCAATTGAAAATCAGCATGCAAATTCAACTATTAGCAAGATCTCAGCAAAAAAATTCAATGTTTCAACAGAAGTTAAAATGCAAAGCAAATTTAAAGTCCAAAAATCAAAATGCAGTGTTCTCTGCTTTTAAACTCTGGTGAGTGAACTTATTTTAAAAACAGTTTTAAAATTCTTATTTGTTTGTTCTGAGAAATGATTAATATGGAAAACATAGTATCAATGTTTACATGCTTGATTTGAAGATTGAATGCATGTTTATTTAGCTGTTGAATATCTATAGATATGAAAGTTTTTAAAACTTCTGTTCTTATGCATGTTTCAGTTTCATAAAAAAATTGCTATATTCTAAATTAATCATTGATAATCATTAATCATTGAAAGAAATCTGATTGTAATGAGGTAGATTTGTGTTTAAAAATAAATCTTAAAATTTATATTAAACAATAAAATGTAAATTTTGGATTTACAGTGGAAAAATCAAAATTGGGTAAAAATCAAATTCAATAATTTAAACTTCTGTTCATATGATCTGAATTGTTGTTCAAATTCATGAATTTTAAGATGAAGGTTGTAATTTATAATTTAGTATTTAGAGGGGAATTTAGAATTACTTGGAATATGGTTATTGGTCGATTGCCGTTGATTGGAGTTGAGTTGGAGGTCGAGCTTCGGCATGGAGGTGGTCATGGTGACTGGTGATGTAGGAAAAATGGTGAAAGATTTTTATGGCGACATTGGTGGCCGTGAAGGGGGTTACTAGGGTTTAGTGTTTGTTTTTTTTTCGGGTCGGAATTGTGTGAAATTCGTCGTCGTTGATGGTTTTTGGCGAATCGCATGAGGGGGAAAGTTTGGTGTGGTTCGTGGCGCGTGTGTGGGCGTCGTGGGAGGCACTCCGGCGTTGGTTATCGCCGTTGACGGCGAACTTTTGGTTCGAGTTTCTTACTGGTTGAGGAGGCTGCTGCTCATATTTTGGTGCAGAGATGCTTTCTTCGATTTTGGGGGACGTGGGGGTTGTCGAGGTTGTTGTGGACTTGTGGGGAACGCCGGCGATGGTCGCCGTCGACCGATCCTAGTGTGCACGTGCACGTACTCGGATTTGTGCAGCTGGAACTTTTTGGTTAGGAAGAAGATTGGCCATGGGTTCGTTGTTTGCTCGAGTGCAGTTTCGGGTTAGTATCACATGTGACTCAAAGTTTTGTAGGAGGAGTGTCGCGTGTGTTCTGGTTTTCGAGTAAGCTTGGTTACAGGATTTATATCCTGTTCAATTTTTAACTGCAAATTGGAATTTCTGAAATTAAAAACAAACTAAGTTTTTAAATAAAGTTTTTAAACAGGTTTAAATTTGTTGAAATGTTCAAATTTAAAACTTATGTTTTTGCAAATTTAAGTTAATCTTGTTTTTAACAATAGTTGTTTTTAAGTTTAGTATTAACCAGATTTTTGTACTTTATAAAAATAAAGTTTCAAATTTGAAAGAAAATTGTTTTTTTAAACAAAGTGTTTTAATTAGTTGTATAAAGAATGAATGTTTGACTTTAAAAGAAATTTTAATTTTAAAGTTTGGATTTTTATAATTTAAACTTTTGTTTAAAAATAGTTTGTTTCATTTTTGCTTTGTTAATGATATAATAATGTTTTCAAATAAAATTGTGTTTGAAGTGATTTAAAATGTGATTAAAGTAGGGTATTTAACTTAGATAAATTTAAGGAAAAATGATAAATTAAAAGATGATGTTTTGGTGTAAACTAAATACAAGTTTTTGGATTTTAAATTTAATTTTTAAAATGATTGATAAAGGTTAATGAAAAGTATGGTTTATCTTAATCAAGTTTAATTATAAGGTGATTAAAGTAAATTACTTAATTAACTTAAATTTGTTAATGTAAGTAATTAAATTAAGGTAAACTAGTTAATGTAATTAATTAAGTGTAATTAATTACTTAATTAAAAGTTAATTAATCAAGGTTAATTAATTAAGAAATAATTAGTTAATAAGTAATTAAGAAGTTAATTACTAAATGATTAAGAAGAATTATTTAAACATAATTACTTAATGAAGTAATTAAAGTAATTGATTACTCAGAGTAATTAATTAAGTTATTATGGTTAATTTTAGTTAATTAATTAAGTTTAATTAATTAAAAGAATTACTTAATGATGGGATTAAGTATAATTACTTAATGTAGTTAAAGAGGTGTAATTACTTAGTGAAGTAAATAATGAATAATTACTGAATGTAATTAATTGAGGAAATTACTTGATGAATAGTAATGAAAGAGGTATAATTACTTAAGAAAAGTAATTAAGGGATAATTACTCAGTGTAATTAAAAGATTGATTAATGTAATTAATCAAGGTGTTGGTTTAATTGGTAATGTAATTAAGGAAGTAAATTACTGATTGTGATTAATCAGGTTTGATTAATAATTGTAATTAAGTTTATAATTAATAATTAAATGTAATTTTGAGAATGATTGATTAATAAAGTAATTGGAGCGTCATTAATTTATGTAATTAATGAATAATTAATTGTTTGATTAATTAATAAATGTGATTAATTATAATATAATTAATCAATGAAGTGAGAAAGAAGTAATAATTAATTAATGCAATTAATTTAGGATTTATATAATTAATTATTGTTAATTAATTAATTAAAATTAATCAAGATTAATTAAAGATTAAAGATAAATTAATTTGTGTAATTAATTTAAAGGCCAATTACATAAGATAATTAAAGAATAATTAATCTAGGTGATTAATTAAGAATATGATTAAAGAATAATCAATTAGTAATTGAAGATTAATTAATTGAATTATGAAGATGATTAAAGAGTGATTAATTAATTAATTAATTGTAATTAATTAATGATTGTTTAAGCAGGATTAGTTGTTTAATTCTCAAGTAATTAATTTAATTTAAGATGATTAAATTAATTATAAAGGAATTAATGATGCTTGTTTGTATATGATTGTTATGGAATATCTGGATTGGTTGATATCTATTGGATGATATGTTGTGATATTCTGTGGTATGATATTTGATATATCAATGATAAATGTGTGATATTTATCCGTGAATAATGCTGTGTGAATTCAATGTTTAAATTGAATTAATTTGTTAAACTTAAATCACTTGGACATTAAGATGGCGTTTGGATTCGATGAGACCGGGATCGGGATTCCAAATTTGGAATTTCGAAAACCACATCGATCCAAATTAAACGTTAGGTCGTGAATCCAGGGGGAGTGCAAGTGAAGACTCGAGGTGTAAGAACTATTCGTCAGTATAACTCTAGGGGTGATTCCGAGATGAGTTTGACGAAATAGTACTTACAGGTTCGAGATGGTGATTCAGAGTGCAAAGGCTATTGTCGTTAACTCTGAGGGTGATTCCAAAACGAGTGTAATGAGATAGTGCCTTCGGTTTCGTTCGAACCCGGAACGAACTAGTATGGATTGAATGCTTTCAGAACATCGTCAGGTGGACGATGAGCATTCTAAGATAGATATGTCCTATAAAGGTAATCGCAGCCTCAAGCCTCATCAACCGGGAATGGCTAAAACAGGGGAGGTGCAGCAAGGCTAAGTGGGTCGTGCCCAAGTAGGACAAGATTTACCCCTGTCTAGAGATCCCTTTTTATTTCGGCTGTGTGGGCGGTTAATCGTGACAACTGCCGGGGTGGTCTTGTTTGGGACTGTCCAGTAAGGGATGGTTCCGGTCTTGTGTTGCAAGGGAGCGGGCGTACTCCTCATTACGGTGACCTAAGCCACATACTGTGATGGGCGTTACCCCAGTAGCCCTGTCATTGTACGAAATCCAAAATCCAATAAGTGCATGTACGGTTTTGATTGTGCCCAACTATGTTGGAACGTGAGATGTAAGCATTCCAGCTATTTCTGTATTTTATTTTGAAAACCCTAGACCCTATTATAATATCATTGGATTTCCTATCAAATGTTTTGGTTAGCGTAAGGGAAAAACTTACCCATGTTTATTTGTGGGGAGTCTTATGTGATACCTTTGTTTTCAAAAGATTTTCTAAAGTTAAGCACCCTTTAACCGTTTACTCACACTAGACCCTTGTCTGACCCGAGTGTTTATTTTCTGTTTTATTAAACTCTTGGGTACTCATATTATATATGAGTAGTCGAGGGATTCAGGTTTGCTTTGACGAGTTCTGAAGGAGATATGGAGCAGGTGGCCTCAGCGTATAGATATATATATATATATATATATATATATATATATATATATATATAGTGATTTCGCTATGTTTGAGTTGTATCTGTTTCCTGTTATGTACTTGAATTGTAACATCTAGACAGGTGTTTATAACTGTCTTGTGTAGTTTGAGCTGTATAACTCTGATATATGTGATACTATGTAATATTTTATTTGATTAATATAATTTATTCGTTCCGCTGTGAGATTCTGATGTTGTTTGGTTCTTTCTTTTCTATCTTTTCTCTTTTCTATCCCTTTCTTTCTTCTTAATGATGTGTCTTTCTGTGTTATGAAAGGCGGGTCGTTACATTGTGGTATCAGAGCGCTGGGTTAAGCGAATACCTAGGCTCTAGACTGGTGTCTTTCTTGAGAGAGCGTATTTGTAATTTTGACTATATATATATATATATATATATATATATATATATATATATATATGTTTATTCCTACCTATGTTCTTGGGTTACCTATTCGGGTTTGCCAACATAAGTTCTAGAAGTAGGAGAGATAGTGGTGTATAGCATGACTATCAATGGAAGAAGTCCGAGTATTTGAAGTTGGAAGAGTATCTGTCAGGACAGTTTTGGGCATCTTGAGTAGCTGTAGAAAATTTAAACAAGTTATGAGTCGGTTAAGTGATTTGAAAAGTAATACAGCAATAAACTACAAGTATCACGTTTAAACTTACCAGAGTAATCGGGGTAGATTGATGACATCGGAGAGAAATTTTGCCGACCTCTCAAGGAAAGGAAGCGCTTACTCCGAAATGCATGTTCGATAAGAGGAGGTTGGCCAAGTATCCTCTGACCAGATGGCAAGGGAGAATGTTTTTCATAAATTCGTGGGATTTAACAAAGTTAGCATGTTCCCAATCTTACTCGAAGCGGCAATCAACGACTCCACTGTTTTCCTATCTTCTTCATTTAGTCCTTTCGCAGAAGCGCCTAGCAAAGCAGCAAAGATTAGCGAAGGAAAATAATTAAATGATAAAACAAAGTCTAAGATCAACTTACGGGGAGAAGGGGAAACCCCACTAATATTGGGAAAACACTTGACAAAGAAAAATCGTATTTTCCAGTCCCTGAATTTGTTTACCCCCTTAGGTATTAGCTTCTTTGGGGAGTTGGCTCTGAAGATCTGGTTGTTCAAGTTACTAAGCTTAACCAACCGAATGAGATAATTCAGCACTTCTGCATTAAGAGAAGGAAACCCGGACTTCAAGGACATGAGCTCGAAGGATAGAAGATATGTGTATGCATTGGATGATTGTTGAATGGGAGCAACTCCAAGGTAGGTTATAAACTTAGACAAGAAGTCTGGGGAGGGAAGAATACTCCGTTCCAAATATGAATTGCCGTGTAGGCAAAAAACCCTTCAGGAGGGCTATGAATGGTGTCGTTTTCAGGAGGGAGGATGGCTTCCACCCCAGTAACTCCAAAGTCATTGAGGATCGCATCCAACTCATCTTGGGTGGATATTAAGGAATGTTTGGAGATAGCTTCAATTTTCTTGGGTGAACTAATGTTCCTGCCAAGTGAAATCATTCCAGTTAGAAATTATAGTGTGTTATGAAATTAACATTCTTCCAAAGATATTAAAAACCAATTATAACATTAGAATGTCAAACAAAAACATGAAATTACATATTCTTGAAAGAATGTTAATGTTTAAAAAAATGAAATGAAAAAATTAGGAGATTTATTGAGGTTTCGACAGAGTCGAAAGGGAAAAATAGGAGTTGACTTCCAACAAACACCCTTCAACAATGTCGAAAGCCCAAGTATGAAATTTACTGAGCTATTAACAGAGTCGTTGAGGAGGTCGGCAATATACGTCCAACAAAAACTTTTCAACAATGTCGAAGGCTCGATAGAAGTTTTGTTATTGAAAAAAGTAGTCGAGACTTACATAACAAATATTAATAAAATATACGCTATAAACATTCAATAAACAATTTGATAGAACCATTCGACAGTGCTGAAAGCCATAAGCTTTATTTTTCCAAGGGAATATGAATGCTGCCAAAACCCTACATGTCAATTAAATCGAAAGGTTCCGAGTTTGAGTCATATTGATAAAAAATAAAAAGGACTTAGGACATTTCGACGATATTAGAAACAGATAATGATCGAACCACAATTAGTTATAAAAGGTTTCGACAGAGTCGAAAACAAAGCATCTTTTTTAAAGCGTACTAACAACTAAATGTTAATTAATACAATAGATTTGAATTAAGTCAAAATGCTTAATTTGATTCGCAACTTACACAAAATATGTTTTCTTCAACCCAATTTATAAAATATATGCATCTCTAACTTAAACAAATTGAAAATAGGTACGTACTAAAGGTTGTGAAACCTATAAGACAAAGTCTAAGCTTTCGAAAGAGTGTATTAGGTAATTAATTTGTAGGACACATTAGCCAACTTCTTCGAAAGGTACTAGAACATATTAAAGTACGAAACTGCTTTCGAAAAGGTCCACTTCATACTAACTAAACTATACAACCTTTCGACAATGTCAATTTAATAAAGTGCCAGGTTACCTTTCGACCCTGCCGATAGAGGCTAAGAAAGCAAAAAAAAAGTTGCCGCCTTAATCCCATTTGAAGGGGTAAAAAGTAAAATTGTAGCACCAATTTTGATTCATATGGCTCAAAACTTTTCTGCGAAGTAAACAAAAATTTTCTTCGTCCTCTAATCCGATTTCAGCCCAAAAATAAAAAAAAATCAATAACCAAATGGATTCTAGCAGCAAATTTACCATTCATAATTGCAAAATCTCTGAGATGAAAATTTGAATCCTTTAAAAAAAAATAACAACAGTAAAATTCGAATCATATAAGTTTAAATTAAAGTTAGCAGAAAAAGAAACCAAATTAAGGTATGAAATTAAATTATAGAACGCTTTCAAGAAAATAAAAACCTAAACAATTTCTAATGAATCAAAATAGTGGTTCAAATCCAAACTGTAAAGGTTTTAGAAATCGAAATTCGCCGTGAAATGAAAAAAAATCGAAAAACAAGATAATAGAAACTTACTTTAGATCTGAATATTTGTTTGATAGAGATGAAGATTATTTGGGAGTGTAAGAACTTTAATGTCTGCTCGAAGTTTGTTTTGATTAAAGATGAGTGAAAGAGGAGAGGAAGAAAATGTGGTTTATAAGTAAACAAAAAAGGCAAACCGCTCGATCAAATTTAAATGAATGGTCAAGATTTTCTCTGGAATATGAAAAGGCGGGAAACATAAAGGGTTTCAAAATGATTAACTTGGAAAGTCAAGGGCATCCCTTCGCAGTGGTGGGGGGAGGGTTTAGGCAGGAGCAAATGTTACTACTAAATTCCCTTTCGACCTTGTTGAAACTTAAATGAGTAGATGAAAAAGAAGAATAAGAGATAATAGCTCCAGCAAGACGTTTTGAAGAAGTTGAAGGGATGGTACAGCCAGAGGCCAAAAAGTATTACAACCTTTTGAAGGGTCGAAAGGGTCAAAAGCACTCGTGCGCTTCAGTAATTCCCTTTCGAAGCAGGTGCTTCTGTATGCATAAAGGCCTTTCGAATGAGTTAAAGAAACACCTTTCGAAGACAATGGAAAACAATCTTTCATAGGCGCTCCAAACCTTTTGAAACAAAAAGTTTCGCCTTTATTCAAACTATTCTGGTAGATGCCTTGGCCAGGACAACCATTTCAAAAGCAGAATCAAGCCTTTCGAACCGGTCGCAGCCTTTGATATCCAGAGAAGGTTCCCCACCAATTCACAAGCATACATTCGGTAGCTACCGCGTCGGAACCATTAACACTTCAACAACTTTGAAACCACAGGAAACTACCTATCGACAGAGTCGAAAGCTCGTACCTTTGCTTCTTATGGTAACAAAGCAACACGAAGAGAAAAGGCGCAACCACCCTTTTCGACGAAGGCGGAAGTGTTCAAGCCCATTAGAAAGCATTGCAGAGGGATGCACAAGTGTCAAAGGAGTCGGAAGGAATCTGAAACCACCTTTCGACCAGGTCGAAAGCACTGGGTCGAAAGGTGCTAACCCACATTTATAAATAGGACCAATGAGTCTGGTTTAGGAGATCCGAATTGATTCACTCTATATTTGTCTTATCTTAACTTTGCAAATTTGTAAACCTTAATTTGAATCTCGAGAAAATTGATCGGCATACTCATCATTGAATTAATAAAGGGAAGAATTCAATATTTTTTATCATATAACTATTTGACGGCTTTTATTGGATTTAACCGAATTTTGTAGGCATTGGCCTCATCAAAAGGTTCCTTCCGAGTGGGATTAAACGCCTGCTTTTCCTAGTAATCCAAGTCCTTAGTTCCAAATCACCACTTACCTACACTCAACTTTTAGTGGATCGAAACCTTAAACCTAACCTGTTTTCCCTTAGGTTTTGAATGGATAATCAAACGACTTCAGTAAGCTTAAAAGACTTGAAAGAACAGAATAAAAGTATTTCAACTAGGTCGACGGGTCAATAATGGAAAGTTTTACAATAAATTCAAAATGGATAATTAAAGGAAGTATTCACATCCTTACTCCCTCTACTTAACCAAAAGAGACCTAAAAGAACTAATTCTTTTCTTAAACTCTGCTTTGGGGTGTTGACTAGTTTTCTTATTAATACTGACCCAAGAGCCAAAGAATGAAGATGATAAAAAGGAAGAGAAGACCCAAATAAAGGGATCAACCAATGTTGATCCATATGTATTAGTATCGAACCATTTTGGTTCTTCAGTATGCATGCTTCTGCAATGTTGAAGAGAAGTGTGGGGTTGAAGAAGAACAAAAGGAAAATGACAAATAAATGGATCGGTGTCGATCTATATCGATTGGTAAACTTTCGTGTTCCGACGGATTCTCTTTCCTGAAACTTTGCATCTGAAGGCATGAATTTGTTCAAACCGACTACTGTTATTTTGATGGTCGATTTTACCTATAAATATCAAGCCCATTGCAACAACGAAAGAACCTTTTTGATTGCTTACTGATTTTCGTATAGATAATCCATCCAATTCATATCTGAATAGTTTGAATGATAATATTGTTGTAACTCTATTTTAATCACAAGAATAATTAGTATTAAAGTTGCTAGTGGATGTAGGCAAATTGAGGCCAAACAACTTTCAAAATCGTGTCTTTCCTCTTTTTAATTTCGTTTATACTAGAATATTCTCGTTTTTACCTGAATTGGGGTGTTGTACTTTTTATTTATGGAACAACCGTTTTCCATGAAAGCGTCTGACGTAGGGTCCTTGAAAAGGTTTTCATGCTTCTTTTATGTCTTCCACCTCCCTTTTTGGCACATCAACGTATTCTTGTTGTATAATTTCAACCTTCATTGGCATGACATGGAAAAATGTCGACCAATAATTCAAAAGTGTAAAGTCATTAGAAATGGCTTTTTCCTATGCAGGACCGACTCCACAACTTGGGTTGCCCAAGGCAACTTGTGCATAAAGAGCAAAAATAGCATAAAACAAAAAAGTTTCTTGCCCTAAGAATTGAACTCCTAATCACATGGAAGATAGGCAAGTATACAACCAACTAAACTAAAGAACCTTGATACAAATTATATATCATAATTGATTTATTAATATCTTATCATTCATCATTGTCGTATTTTTCTTGGTTGTTGCTCCATCAAGACGGGTTGCCTTAAGCGGCTGTCTAGTCACTCTAGCATAAGAAGGATCGTCGTGAATATTTATCTTTCCTTTCACCAATAATAATATTTATCTTTCATTTATATATCAATATTTAGTCAGATGTGATAGCCTTACGACATGGGAATAACCTAAGAAGGTCATGAGCACAAATCTTTGCAAACGCATTAAAAACATTGGCCATATTATAATCGTCACGTGCACGAAATCCGCATTGTGGGTTAGGTTTAGCTTTCTAGAGTCCACAACCAAAAGGTCGTTAGTACTTTAGTCTAATCCACCGTTGATTAAATCACATCAAGAACTTATCATCGAAGAAAAAATAGTATCGAGGGACTACATGAAAATGTGCTCAGTTGGATTCCAAATTTTGAAAAATAGGTTCAAAGAAAATTTCGACATGGGCAATCCTAGTACCATTCATGCAGTTATCTAAAAAAGATGGTAGTGATCCATCATTCAATTAAAAATCTAAAGATTTCAAGCAAAACTATAACCATAATCAATATTATTATGATTCTAATGTTTAAAATTCCAAAGCATAACGTCATTATTCATAGTCAAATACACATTAAGCAACGAGGAATAAAATGAACACATAATAACCGCAAGCTTTGCAACCGCAAGACTATAAAAAACGAGATTACTTGCTTACTTTCAATCATATCTAACCCAACCTGCATAATTAATTATTGTACGTTACACGTTTTTAGGCTTAATCAGGAAGTATGTTGATGATATTAATGATATGCATACACATACAAACAAAAAGTAGTCAAAAAGATGATATTAATAGTATAAACATGGATGTTTGTAAATTGTTATTACCATTATTAGTTCTATTACCATATATGTATTCATGGCATCACTGGACATCTACATAACCATCGCCCCATGCTAAAGTAAGATGGTGGTCGCCATAAAATGCCATCATTAGCCATGCATAATAAATTCACGTTAATTCAGTATTCAAGAGATGGTCCATAAAGGGTATTATTAGCGATGTGAAAACTAATAGATAAGGCATATAAGACAAGGACCAGACCTTAACTTATGCCTTACCTTAGGGAGGAACGAACTAATAGCAATGTTTCACATGTATATAGTACAAGAGTTATTGCTAAAACAAAATAGTACTATTACTGAAGATAAACATTTGAAATCTTCAAGTAGCTGGTGGAGTGACTCTACTGGTAAACAACAATCAATCATCTAACTTAGGAGCTTAAATAATTAGATTAATCAACTATTTTCCCTATTCTAGGTACCAACATTAACGCAATGCCATAAATCATTGTATTGTGAGGTACGAATAAAATACTAAACCTGGAAAAAGACAGCGTTGTTGTCAATGACAGGTGGATAACTATTGTTTGCTGGTAAAAACTTAAAGCTTCCCAGCACCCTCATTTGACTGATTTTGTGCATACTTAATAATGCTGGGATAACATTGATAATGTTGCCTAAAATATCCGACCTTCGTTGCATATTTTTTCTTATGTATATTTCATTTTTTAGCCGCAACAGCATATTTCTCTACTATTACTTCTATGACCACTCCATTCTCAAAATGTCCATATAAATTATGCTAGTCAAATTTTTTGTCTTCCAACACTTAACTGGCGATGAAGTAATTATCGTGCTAATTACCTTAACGATTTTGAATCAGCGAGTGATTATGTCGTTGGCCGCTTATACAATTAGGTAGCACTTTAACTATTTGTTAAAATGTCAAATTCAACTAGTATATTTAATTTTAGTACAGATAATGTAAGATTTGGTAAAGAAAACTCAGCAAGAAAACAATAAAATGCAGAAAATAGAAAAGAACACAAAAAAAATTGTGGTTTAGATGTTAAGGAATTCTAATATACGAAGGAAATTACTCTTTCTTCTTTTTATATTCTTTGGCATAGATTTCAATGACAGAGAGAACAATAAAACAACAAAAGTTTCGAAAAATGAAAAAGGCCAAAAAGTCCTGATGCAGCGCAATGTACCAACTCAATGGATTTGGGTCATTCAAGGGCCTTAGGTCGCTCACGACCTAGTGAAGGTCGCCCGCGAGTTAACAGATTAAGCGTTAAGGCATTCAAGCAACCAAGCGAGTTAAGCATTTCAGCGCTCATGTCTTTAGGTCGCTCCGACCTACTTCCAACGAGCTACGACCTACAGAAATAAACGACCTAGTGAGTTGGTTCGCTGATGCCACTATCTTCTTGAGCCGTTGATATCTTATGCCGCTGTCCACTTTAGGTCGTCCAGAGCTTAAGTCGCTCAAACCTTAGGTCGCATAGAGCCTACGTCGCGTGTGTTGTAACTATCTTTGTTGAGCCGTGCATGTGTTAGCTCGGGGGTCTGTTAGGTCGTATATTTGTTAACTCGTGTAATGTGTTGTAGTTGTATTTTCCTTAAGTCGTAACTCATGTTGTATATATGTTGAGTCGCATTGTTGTAAGGTCGTTTGTACTGTTTGTTGCTTAGGTCGTAACTCGTAGGTCGTGAGTACCTGATTAGGTCGGCCGTATATGTTGAGTTGCAAGTGTTGTGGTGTAACCCTATAAATAGGGATGTCGGGTCATTGTAAAAGGGAGTTGATTTGAATAAAACTTTGTTTGAGTGCTTTGTGCCTCTTTGAAATTGGAAGTTGAACGTTGTCTCCTTTCTCCATTTTCGGTTATTCGAGTGCGCTCGAATCAACGGATTTGAAGCCGATTCACGGAATCTCGTGTGCGAGATCAACGTAGAAGAGTCGTAGATCTTTTAACACGGTATCGTGCGCGATCAACGTGTTGAAGATAGCTAGAATTCGGTATCTCTCGAGATCAACGAATTTGGGCATTCGGTATTTTCAAACCATCGATTTATCTTGTTTTATCTAATCGTTTTTTCGATTAGTTTGACACGAAATCTTCATTTCGTTGTCATTCGTTAATATCCGCTGCGTCAGTTTGGTATCAGAGCTAGACTTAGCCAATAATAGCTAAGCCAAGCTTATTGGGAGTAAAGAGGAAGTTTTGGAGTTAAAGCCGAGCTAAGTAGAGAAGGAACCGAGCTTGTTAGAAAGATCATGCTTCCGAGACGTGCTAACCGATTTCAAAATATTGGAGATGTGTATCGAAGAGAAGAAGCTGAGGCAATGGAGCAACGTATCAACGAGAAGTTCAATGAAGGTGTTGAGAAGTTAGAGAAGTTGATGATCGACATGAATCAAAGTCGTAGGAGAAGGTCACCAGTATCGAACCATGGAGGAAACAGAGTTTTGCCATCGGTTACGGAAGCGAGGAGGGCGTCGCCGCAGTCGTATCGAGATAGAAGAGAATCATCGGTCTCAACGATGTGAGATCAACATGGGTATAGAAATGAAGAGAGAATGACTCCATGTGAGTTTGAGAATGAACCATATCGTGATGATGAGAGACATGGTAGAAGGGACGTGCGTGATCGTAGAGATGTTGATGGTCGAGATCGATATCGAAGTACATTTGATTATAATGAGGATGGTGATAGATGTAGAGTTCATCATCGAGACCGAGACCAAGTGCGAAACCCATATTGGGATGTAGGAGATGATCGTCGATGAGAGTCGGGGATGAAGATGAAAATTCCATAATTCAAGAGTGGTATGATAGCGGAAGAATTTTTGGATTGGTTATCTAATGTTGAAGAAATTTTTGACTTCAAGGAAGTTCCTAAGCATCGTAGAGTTAAGTTGGTTGCTACTCGTTTGAGAGGAAGAGTTATGGCATGGTGGCAACAAACTAAATTAACACGGGAAAGGATGGGAAAGTCAAAGATTGTCTCATGGGAGAAGATGAAGAAGTTGATGAAGGCTACTTTTTTGCCCTATAATTATCAGTCTCTTATGTATCAGCTCTTACAGAATTTGAGACAAGGGACAAAGTTGGTTAATGATTATGTAGATGAGTTTTATCAACTGATTTCCAGGAATGATATCATGGAGACAGTGGAACAATTGACAGCTAGATTTGTTGGAGGGTTGAGAATGCAAATTTAGGATATGGTGAATATGTTTGATACAAGATCCGTTGCTGAAGCACACCAGAAGACTCTAGCTTGGGAGAGGCAAGGTAGAAGAGGAGGTGGTGTGTTTACAAATTCCAACAATCAAGTGAAAGGGTCTAGTAGCAATACTAATGTTTCAAAGGCTGTTAGTAAACCGGTTGTCAATGAAGTTGCTAAGATCAAGGTCAACAACAATTTCAAGTGTTATAATTATATGGAGTTTGGTCACAAGAGCAATGAATGTACGAAGCCTAAAAAGCGAGTGATGGTTGTTGAGGTTGAGGATGAGGATGCAGAAATATAGTGTTCAAATTCACCACAAGTTGAGGAGGAAGAAGAATTATTGGCAGGAGACGAAGGATATTCTCTAATAATGAGGAGATCTTGCTTGACGCCAAAGCAGGAAGAGGAGACTAGTTGGTTGAGGAGTAATATTTTCCAATCAACGTGCACTATCTTGGGAAGCGTTTGCAAGTTTTTCATCGATGCGGGAAGCTGTGATAACATCATTTCTACAGAAGCTGTGAAGAAGTTGGCGTTAAAGACAGAGAAGCACCCCAAACTCTACAAGTTAGCTTGGTTGAGGAAAGGTGGGGAAGTGAAGTATAGTCGAAGAGTTAGTGTAACTTTTTCCATCGGAAAGAAGTATAAAGATGAAATCTGGTGTGATGTTGTGGATATGGATGTATGTCATTCGTTGTAGGGGAGACTGTGGCAATACGATAGAACCATGCAACATGATGGGAGGACTAACTGCTATAGTTTCATTTTCGAGGGTACCAAAATCACTTTAGTTCCTAAAAGGAAACAACAGAAGGAAAGCAAGTTGGAGGAGATTGAAGAACTAAAGACTTTGTTATCTTTGAAGGAATTTGTCAAGGAAGTGGAGGATGAGCCTGAAGTATTTTTGTTGATTGGACGTGAAAGTAGTGAAGCGGTTGAAATTCCTGAAGAAGTTAAGCCAGTGTTGAAGGAATTACATGAAGAAGGTCATGTGGGTAGAGATCGTACTTTGCAGTTGATCTCAATCATATTTTTGGCCTTCCATGAGAAAAGAAGTTGAGAGATTTGTGGAGAGATGTCACATATGTCAAGTTTCCAAAGGGACAGCTACGAATGCAGGATTGTATATGCCATTACCCATGCCTACTAGACTATATATGTTGTGGTGGATAGGTTTTCAAAAATGGCACATTTCATAGCTTGTAAAAAGACCGCTGATGCAGTCCGTGTTGCTCAATTATTCTTTAAAGAATTTTATCGACTACATGGGCTACTTGAAACCATTGTTTCTGACCGGGAACTCATTTTCTAAGTTATTTTTGGTTGAGTCTGTGGAAGATGGTTGGGACAATGCTGAATTTTAGTAGCGCATATCATCCGCAAACAGATGGGGAAACGGAAGTGGTGAATAGATCATTGGGAAACTTGTTGAGATGTCTTATGAAAGATAATTTGAAGAGCTGGGATATGAAGTTATGTCAGGCGGAATTTGCATATAATCACGCTGTCAATCGAAATACTGGATTCAATCCATTTCAAGTAGTATATTCAGCAATGCCGAAGGGACCGTTAGATTTGTCGACAGTGCCACATCAGAAAGGGATTGTTAAATGAGCTTGTGATTTCGTGAATGAGTTGCAGGAGTGTCACAGGATTGTTCATGAACGGTTGCTTAAGAAAATGAGAAGTATAAGCAACTGACAGATAAGAAGCGAAAGAGTGTGGACTTTAAAGAGGGTGATTTTGTTTACGCAGTATTGACAAAAGATCGTTTTCCAGTTGGAACCTACAATAAATTGAAAGCTTGAAAGATTGGTCCAGTAGAAATGTTGAAGAAGATCAATGATAATGCTTATCAGTTAAGATTGCCAGATCATATTCACACTGCAGACGTTTTCAACGTTAAATACTTGATTCTGTATCATGGGGATGAGCTTGTTGAGGAAGAGGAAGGTGTAAATTCGAGGTCGAATTCTTGTCAACCGGGGGAGGATGATGCAGCGCAATCTACCAACTCAATGGATTTGGGTCATTCAAGGGCCTTAGGTCGCTCACGACCTAGTAAAGGTCGCCTGCGAGTTAACAGATTAAGCGTTAAGGCATTCAAGCAACCAAGCGAGTTAAGTATTTCAGCGCTCATGTCTTTTGGTTGCTTCGACCTACTTCCAACGAGCTACGACCTATAGGAATAAACGACCTAGTGAATTAGTTCGCTGATGCCACTATCTTCTTGAGCCGTTGGTATCTTATGCCGCTGTCCACTTTAGGTCGTCCAGAGCTTAAGTCGCTCAAACCTCAGGTCGCAAGATCTTTAGGTCGCATAGAGCCTAGGTCGCATGTGTTGTAACTGTCTTTGTTGAGCCGTGCATGTGTTAGCTCGGGGGTCTGTTAGGTCGTATATTTGTTAACTCGTGTAATGTGTTGTAGTTGTATTTTCCTTAAGTCGTAACTCATGTTGTATATATGTTGAGTCGCATTGTTGTAAGGTCGTTTGTGTTGATTGTTGCTTAGGTCGTAACTCGTAGGTCGCGAGTGCCTAGTTAGGTCGGCCGTGTATGTTGAGTTGCAAGTGTTGTGTTGTAACCCTATAAATAGGGATGTCGGGTCATTGTAAAAAAGGAGTTGATTTGAATAAAACTTTGTTTGAGTGCTTTGTGCCTCTTTGAAATTGGAAGTTGAGCGTTGTCTCCTTTTTCCATTTTCGGTTATTCGAATGCGCTCGAATCAACGGATTTGAAGTCGATTCACGGAATCTCGTGCGCGAGATCAACGTAGAAGAGTCGTAGATCTTTTAACACGGTAGCGTGCGCGATCAACGTGTTGGAGATAGCTAGAATTCGGTATCTCTCGAGATCAACGAATTTGGGCATTCGGTATTTTTAAACCATCGATTTATCTTGTTTCATCTTATCGTTTCTTCGATTAGTTTGACACGAAATCTTCATTTCGTTGTCATTCGTTAATATCCGCTGCGTCAAGCCCTCTTCTTTCTATAGTGTTTTTTCTATTTATAGTAATAAGGCGCACATGGATCGCCACAATCTATCCCTTGTCGTTATGTTTCAGCCCCTGAATCACCAAATAGCTGACATGTTTTTGATGGGAAGTTTGAGGTAAAAGTGGGAACTCCTGAATCGTGGCAAGAACATTTGAAATAATGTCGAAAGACTTCAAATTTGATTTGGTTTTGCATATGAGTCTTTAGAAGGATAGTAAGAGTCACTATAAGGGGAAAAACGATTTCCGACGGCCGAAAACCGTCGGCGGCCGTCGGAAAATACTGCATCGGGGAGCAGTATTTCTGATGGCTTCCGACGGAGGCTGCTGTGCATGATTCCGACGGAATCCGACGGCTTCCGAAGGATCCCGACAAATGTCGGAATCCGTCGACAATAATGTGTTACAGGCCGCCGGTTGCCGTCGGAAATTTTGACCTGTAAGCCGTCGGAAGCCGTTGGAAATCTGCTGTTTTTTTTTAAAATTCGCTGCAAATATTGCCTTCCAACCACATTTCTCTTCCAAACACTATGATATCAGTACTGCACAATCCAATATATAATAATCCAACCAAATATCAAAACCCAAACTACAAAATATTCAATAAACATACAAATAAATAAAATTACATCAAAATAAAATACATAATATACATAACCATTCCAACATTAACAATAATCCTAATAATAAGTATTCTACCATGTTATTAATACATAAATTCATCAACATACTCATCAATATCCTCATACAACCACAAAACAAAGTGTATCAAACATAATTATACATAAATCAACAATTACCTACGTCGTCTACCAAATCATTCTAAACTAAAACAAAACACACCTGAACGAACGAACAAGCAAGCAAGCAATGAACCAATCTCCTCCAGATCCAGATCCAGCCGAGGAAGGGAAGCGGCCACCAAACTGCTGCATGTACTCTAACAACTGTGTGGTCTGCGTGGTCTGTTAGCGGTTCTGCTCCTCCAGCTGGGGCACTCTAGTTCGCAATTCTTCTATATCTGCTAGATCGCTCCGAGCTCTATTCCACCGTCCCCTACTCTGACTACTGGCCTGCAATAATTGAAAAATGAATAAAATCCAAGTTTATTGTTTTGAAAAGGTCAAAATATCATATTTGAAATATTTTAAGAAAAAGTAAATTATTTACCGCTAGATTGCCAAATCCGTATCGTCGACCATGCTCTGTTGGATACATAACGGACTCAAAAATAGCGTCCTTTTCATTAGTCGTCTTTTCTCTAATTTGCAAAGCAATATAGGAATGTCCACTTCAAGTTTACGTAAACATTGCATTTTCAAAGTAGTTGAACAAAGCTCTTTGTAAAACATACTAAGCTCTGTTACTACCTTCCAAACTTTTAACGGCAGTAGTTCTTTGAACATTACGGGAAATAAATTTTTCATAATTATGTGACAGTCATTACTTTTCATTCCGCTCAATCTACCATTTTTAAAGTCAACACATCTACGAAGATTTGATGATATCCCATCAGAAAATCTTAACCCTTCCACCCATTTTAACACAGCTTTAACTTGATTATTATCTAATTCGTAACATGCTTTGGGTTTTTTTACTGTCATTTGGTTTCATATGAAGCTCGGGACGTTTGCATAATTCTTCTATGTCACGTCTTGATTTCAAATCATCCTTCGTCTTCCCTTTCACATTCAAAATTGTGTTAAAAACATTATCAAATACATTTT
This sequence comes from Allium cepa, assembly GCA_030765085.1. Classification (NCBI taxonomy): domain Eukaryota; kingdom Viridiplantae; phylum Streptophyta; class Magnoliopsida; order Asparagales; family Amaryllidaceae; genus Allium; species Allium cepa. The sequence goes on along the minus strand of CM060938.1, from coordinate 702,672,792 downwards.
TCTCATTGTGCATCACATCTATGTTATGGCGAAGCAGAAGATGTTTCCAATATGGCAACTCCCAAAAAATAGTTTGTTTGCACCAGTTATGACCAACTGATTTGCCTTCAATTTCTGTTTGCTCGCCAGTTTCATATATCTTTGGATAGTCCTTAACAAGTTCATATATGTTTTCGCTTGACCATATCGTCGATGGTTGTCTGGTTTATACTCTATTAGCTAAAAAGTTTTTCTTGTCTCCTCTGAAGTGATGATTTACATGGAGAAAATATCGATGACACTCAAACTATGAAATTTTCTTACCATGAGGTAAAGAAAACGCTCGTGTTTCATCCATGCAATATGGACATGCTAGACGACCTGCAGTACTCCATCCCGAAAGCATTGCATAGGTAGGAAAATCACTTATAGTCCACAACAAAGAAGCAAACATACGAAAAATTTTCTTCTTGGACACATCGTATGTTTCTACTCCTTCGTTCCACAGTATTTTTAACTCTTCAATCAACGGTTGTAATTATACATCGATTCCTTGTGTCGGATCATCGGGGCCAGGAACGATAACAGTAAGAAACATATATTGCGTTTTCATACACATCTATGGAGGTAAATTATACGGTGTGACGATAATGGGCCAAGATGAATATTTAGAACCAAATTGAGAAAATGGAGAAAACCGTCCGTACATAATACTAATCTAACATTTCGACTCTCCGTTGCAAAATTTGGATACGTTTTATCGAAATGCTTCCATGCTTCTCCATCGGCCGGATGTGTCAACGTACCCTCTTCCTTCGTTCTCACCCTATGTTATCCCATATTAGATGCAGTTACAGAAGATGCATATAATCTTTGAAGTCTTGGAGTTATGGGTAAGTAACGCATACGCTTGTACGGAACTTTCTTCCCCTTCTTTTTTCTTGGTTTGTATCTCTCCTAGTTACAAACATTACAATTTCTAAGGTTTGCGTCTTCTTTTCAAAACAACATGCAGCCTTTTAAACATGTATCTATTTTCTGATAAGGTAAACCAAAAGCCGACATAAGTTTTTTAACTTTGTAGTGATTTTCACACATTAGATTATCGGGCGGCATGTGTCTTTTTGCAGCTTGTACAACAGCCGTAAACCCAGATTCAGTGATGTTCTATTTTGACTTCATCGCAATGTATTCTGTGATTACTGACAGCTGAGTGCCGCTTTTACAACCATCTCAAATAGGTTTCTTAGCAGCATCTAGTAAATCATAAAAAAAATTGCTTTAATATTTGGTTCTTCAACATTTTCATCATCGTCGTCAACTTCAACCATATGAAACATTGATCGTGTTGCATCTTCGACCATATTTTCTATACGGGTCGTTGAAACTATTTCGTTAACGACACTTTCAGACTCTACAAAAGTATTTGCTACAACTTCTCCATGCCGATCCCAGACATAATACTCGGGTGCGAAACTGTGTTGACACAAATGAACTTTCACAATATCTGGTAACAAATACTTCAAATGTCTACACCTACTACACGAACAATAAATTTCTGGATCGTTTTCGTTATTATTTAAAGCGAATTCAACAAACACGTTTGTACCATTATAAAAATCTTCTTTTATTGAGCCCCTCAGTCCTTTTCTTTGATACAACCATCTCCTCCGATCAACAAAATAATCAATCATTTTTCCTATTTGACAAAATGCGAAGTTCAAAATTTAATATTTATTTTGAAGAATACAAATTCGAAAAAGATTATTTTCATGGTCGTATAATATTTGAATTTAAAGAACAACTTCACAAATTTAAAAATATTTTCAAGTAGGGCACATTTTTTTTTAACGTATCATTATAAAAATTTATATAAATTTTTTCATTGGTCAGGCATCCTACTTCCCATTACAAACACAGTAAGCATTTACATTTCGTATATTACTTCGCTTCAAACGATTCAACAAAATTTCGGCAGCATTTCCCTTTTGTTCCCTGCATTGTACACAAATGCGTGTAGGTAGGAAACAAAAAAGAAAAGTTATGCCGAAATTTTATGAACCGTTTGAGTCGAAGTAGTATACAAAATGTAAATGCTTGCTGTGTTTATAACTTGTCCAATACATAGACAAATCCGAAAAACATTGTACCAAATGAATATAAATGGTCGTTTTTCGAAAATAACGAATATTTATACAATGACCATGTACAACACTCGTCGGACGGGGCCAAAAACTCTCTTAGGGACATTTGTCAGTTACATGCGCGCATTTTACGAAAAATACAGTTTTACTCACTGTTCACATTTACAAAAATATATATTAATTTAACACATTTATTCGATGTATTACATCAAATTAAGGCTGGTTTAACATTTTTGTCATTTTTAAATACACACAATTATAATTTAGAGTAATGCATTTTTTTGTTTCATAAGTAAATACGTGCACAATATAATACTCCTAGTTCATTCATTTATTTTATCTTATTCCAACTAACATATATAATCGTAGAATCAAGGCATACAACAATTTACATATACATGAACAACCACAAATTATACATATTTTTCATAATTTCACGATAAAAGATGAAATAGGTATACCATGTGATGCTACAAACCGTTATTACGTTATTGAAAACAATTGCAATCACTAATTCGTCCTAATTTATCAATTTATGCAAATCTAGAATTAGGCTAAAAACTGAATTTGTCATAAAAATAAGAGATTATACCTGAGATTAAGGGTAATAGAGTTTGATTAGGCAGCCGTGGAGGATCCGGAAGCTAGAAATCTCAGATTGGAAGCTTGGAAAAGGGATTTGGGGGTTTTTGGGTTCAATTTTCATACGAAATGAGGAGGAAGAAGAGCTCTCGGCTGAACTTATAATCGCAGGTTTCCGATGGCTTCCGACGGCCGCCGACGGCCCGTCGAAAGCCGTCGTAAATTAGCCATTGGAAGCCGTCGGTTCTAGCTGTCGGTATTAAGGCCTTTTCTAGTAGCGAGTTACTTATTGGTTTTGGGGTACTACCGACATGTTAGGAGCGAGACTGCACCAGTTGATATGCGATACTTTTATGATGCTGTGGTGCCTGCCTAATATTTAGGTGCAATCTTCCTGAACTACTTTGGTCTTTGGGGTGGGTGATTTTCTTAGTCTGGGAGTTAGTTTAGTATACGTGTGAACGTGATCTGAATTGACTGCAATCTGAGAAGATTGTAATCTGATTACCCTTTTTGTATGAGCTATTAACAATGGTGATTTATATCTTTGCTATCTACCAGTAAGAGTGGACGTGCATTGGAACATTGTTTGAATGGTCCTGAGTGTAGCCATTTGGGATGCTTCTGACCTGTGTCATACTGCTTGGATATCCCTCAGTACGTACCGTATAGATCCACTTTTGAAGGTGTTAAGAAATTATAAGTTTCAGGAATTTTGATTGTACGGTCTGATCATCCATCTGTTTTGGTTTGTAGACAGATTTTTAATCGATAGTGTTGTACTTCGACATATCCAAAATAGCTTCCGACATCGCCACGCGGTATCTATGCGTTGCCTTGGCCCTATATATTGTGGACTGTTTCTTGCCCGCTGTAACTATGTTCGATTTTGGATTTAGTAACATAGCCTAATATTGAAATTAAGAGATGGGTGCAAATCTGATATCTTTGTGGCTTAACTTATGAGCATATTATTTGATTCATCGTGACTTCCTGTTTTTTGGTTGCAGTTCTTTTGGTTGGATCAAGTGCCGTGACCACAGGCTGGTTTTTTATGTAGTATTAGTTGAATCGTTTCAATTTCATCTCTTATCATCTTAATTTTTTACTGCGAGGGAAGCTCTCTCGATTCTGTACATTATTTAATTCCCCTTTAACATAATTTGTAAAATTCGAGTGAATCACTTTCCCCCAAGTCTGCAGCGATCGAAGATTTAAATTTGTCCTTACTTATTCCTGGTTTGCGCATTCTAAAAGTTGTTTTTTGAATGTTGCCTTTCATGTAAGCTTTGTTGTGTGCTCAGCACGGTCTGCCTTACCGTTTGGTGGCAGGTCATTGTTGTTCATATGCAATGTGGTCAGTACAACTATCGAACAATGTCGGTGACCCGTCAAAAATTGTTTATTTAGTTTAGCGTTATCGTTCTCATTTCTGAGATCGTCGTTGTCGTTCATATGTTGTGTTGGCAGTACTGCTATTGAACAATGGCAGCGTGCTATGAAAAGTTGCTTACTTTTTAGTTTGGCATCGCCGTTCTCATTTCTTCGATTGTCTTTATCATTCATATGCTGTGTTTTTAGTACAACTATTGAACGATGGCGGGGCGCCATGAAAAGTTGCTTACTTTTTACTTAGCATCGCCGTTCTTATTTCTGAGATTGTCGTTATCGTTCATATGTTGTATCGTCAATATGACTACTGAATGACAGCGATAAGCTATGAAAAGTCATTTGTTCGTGCGCTTGGCACGGTCTTCTCCGCTATTTGGGGAAGACTGATTTTTGACTGTGAAGTTAAGTCGTATATTTACAGCCTTTTAAATCATGCACATGGTTTTTTGTACTAGTTCCGGTGCTAGGATCCGTACGTCCACTGTGCTATGCTAACAACATTAACATAGAGAGGTTTTTATGCTAGTTCAGGCTGTCCAATATCGCTACAACTAGTCTAGTATCCCTACGTCCAGCATGATTATTTAGCTATATCAACGAATATTAACACAGAGAGATGTTTATGTTTGAAAAGTTTAATATCCATATGTCCAGTTCATTGTATCATTACTTTTTTTATCATAATTACAATATATGAGCAATGTATATTATACAAAGTAAGGTCTGAGGTGCTCTGGGTTTCAAGTTCCCGAAACAAGACTGCCATCTGGTCTTGATAGTCGATAGGCCCCATTTGCTAAAACTTCTGCTATGACTAACGGACCTTCCTAATATGGACCCAGAGCTCCACCTGCTGGATCCTTTGTGTTGGAATTACACTTCGCAGTACCAAGTCCCCTTTGCAAAAACATCTTTCTTTATGTCTAGAATTATAATTTCTTGCCATTCTTTGCCGATATATAGCACATACTACTGTTGCCTCATCCTTTCTTTCCTGAATGAGATCCAAGGTAGTTTCCTTCAATTTCTTGTTATTTTTTGCTGTATATGATTTTCTTCTGTGAGATAGGACCTCTACTTCGATAGAAAGTATGACATTATATTCGTAGGTTGGTGAAAAAGGAATATGGCCTTTAGAGAATCGGTCGAAGTTCGATAGGCCAATAGTACTAAAGATAGCTCTTTTGCCCACTTTCCTTTAGCTTTCTGCAGCCTTTTCTTAAGTAGCTTCTTGATGGTTTTATTTGCAGCCTCTACCTGCCTATTTTCTTATGGGTGAGCGACTAAAGAGAAACCTTTTATTATGTTGTTCTTATCATAAAGCCATATAAACTCTTTACTATCAAAACTAGATGCCATTATCAGAAATAATCTTATGCGGAATCATATATCTAGTGATAGGGGTATGCCCTAAGGGCATTATGTAATTTGTTACATATATCTAACTCCTTGACTAATCTTGTTCGAAATAAAATGTATTTTCTTCCTATTATATACTTGGTATAATGTGATTATATTAATTACATAACTTAATTAAAAGTATATTTAATAGAAAAATCTATAAACGGTATATTTTGTGATAGTAGTTTCAAAGTGACGTAACCGTGAGTAATTAATCACAATGAAACAAATATACAATTTTAAATGTTCCTAGTCAAGATGCATCGAGATGGGATATTGATGTATCCGTTGAGATTGGAGTACGTAACGCTCTTCAAATATTTGACAGTGTATTACTCATGACTTCTAAAGGAACCTAGGGGTTACGTACTAATAGTTTTTGGATAACTATGGAACGACTCACTGGATAGTTTTCTGTTGGTTAATATAACTAAGGTCAAATAGAAAATATCGATGTGACTGATTTACACAGTTCTCTCGACTTGAGAATATTATGGATCTTCAATATGAAAGCTCCGCTTTGATTATAGCCAAATCATGGCATGACGTCCATCGACTTGCTATAGTTGGGTCGAGCGGAAGTATTGGAAGTGACACACTATTCAAGAGAAGATTCATCTCCTTATTTATATGCGGTTAGTATCACAGTCAAACCAAGTCAAATCAAAGTCAAAGTTTTTGGCCAGATCATTTCGGTTAATAATTGTTTATTGAACCAATGATTTTGTATTTGGACTATAAAGTTAAATGTGGATGAGGTTGGAATTTTGACCATTACCAAATTCCAAAAGTCCAAAGTGATGTAGTTTTGATGAAGAGAATTGGTGTAAAAAAATGTCACAACCGGGTAACACTTATTAAACTAAAATTGGATTTTATCGAAAATAATTAAGCAATAAATTTGGCCATAATGTCACACCCCTTGCTAAGTGACGTGTGAGCGTTAACATTAAAATAGTTCGATGTTAGTCACTGATCAAATTTACACCCAAGAGTTACCCAGCCGAAATGATGAATTCCCTTAATACCGAATAACTTAATTAGTTTATAATTATTATAAATTAATTAAATTAATTAATATTTATGAAATATTAATTTTGAATTTTGAATATGATTTGAGAAATAAATAATGTTACATATATTTATAACAGTTATAAATATATCGAGTGATATATGATATCGACAAGCGATTAAATTAGATTTAATTGCATAGTATTTTAGCTTTGGCTTAAATGAGTTTAAAGCCCATCATTAGGGCTATAAATTTTGGTTTTGACAAGTTATTGGAGGCGGCTAAAACTTAGGATTAGACCTAGAGATGAATGGCTAAGATTAAAAGAGAATAGATAATGAAACTAGACAGGGAGTCAAGAAATTAAATACAGTTTTTACTAAGCCCATGAAAACTAATAGGTGAATAGTGACCTTAGAAACTATAAATACGACATGGAGTCAATAAACCAGAGATGAGAAATCCAGAATGTTTAATGTGTATGCATAGCATCATAATATTTTGAAATGACTATGTTTTAACCATTGTGGATGCAAGAGTACAGCATATGGTTTTATAAAAAGTTTTAGGATACTAGTAAAGGGAAAACCCGTTCCGCTAAGTGGCATGGTCTCACTAGATATCTAAATGGTTTTGGATGTTAGATTATTATTCATACCGGGCTTTCTCTCTGACACGAAGTTTATGTTTTTCCCTTAAACTCTCTGGTACTCAATTGATTTGAGCAGTCTGAGAGTTGAGGTTCTTTGGTACCTCATTAAACGAATAAAGCACTTGAAGGCGTGCAAGAGGCATAATAGATATTTAGAGTTTTCTTTTCACTTTGATTCCGATGTGTTGTTTTGTAAAGGAAAAGCTGTTTAATGCCATATTATATACTTTGGTCAACCAAGGGGGCATTTTTATATGTCGCTCTTGGCGTATTTGTAATAATTATATATTTCTGAACGTGGATTGCGTATGGGATTATGTTAAGAATGTTGAAATGGTTTTTGAAATGGAATGAGAATGTCATTTTGAAATTTAATTTTTTTTCATATCCATCATGTGTTTCTGTTTAGCAATGAATCTAACACCGCCGCATTTAGTCATCAAGGATTAATAATTATGGATGACTGCAACATCCGTAACTGTTAGTTTTGAGCCTTTAAGTTGGGAATGTTACAATTTTTGTGTACGACCTATAATCAAGACCTAATCTCTCATTTTATAGGCAATTTTTGAAAATAGAAAATGTGGTATAACACAAAGCCTATAGCTAACCATAAATGGGAAAGTTGGAGTGGCTTGGGACGAAGCCCATGATTGACAATAAATTCCCTTAAGTATAAACCTGACTGAAAGGGCCTACTTCTAAAGATCAAATAATATATCTAAGAATACCGAAATGAAATCTAAAGGCTACCAGTAAGCCAATAAGTGCTACCTTGGTATAAACTTGGTAGAAAGGGCATACGTTTAAAAGCATACAAGAAATCCGTGACCAAAGGCCTGTTAGAAAGCCAATAAGAGCAAAAGGAATGTGAATGTCAAAATCAGGTAACAAAGATAAAGTCCATGCCAGAATAGTAATACAACAGTATATGACAAAGCTTCCGAAAGGTTTGCCATTTAACTTCGTTTCAACTATGACATTCCTACTTGCATACTACTTATATATATTGAGTTTCGAGAGTAATGGTTGCATTACCCAAAATAAAGATGCATATGTGTGCATTTGCTAAACATAGTAAATTGATAGATTGATAGTCCTGAAATAAAAATAAACAGAGTATTGAAACCGTTTCTTAATAATTCTTCAAGCATTCCATTTTGAATCATTTTTTTCTATCGTCAAAGCAAGTTTCGACATTAATCTATTTTTTGTCTGTTCATTTGATTATAAAGAAAATAATTTTCACTTATTGGATTTTCTCCTTTCGGAGGAGGGTAGTTTGGATAGGGGAGCTTGCCTTGGGTTTTTTGGAAGATATTTGTTAGATTATCGTTACGAAGAGTGAAAGTGTTCTCCTTTTTATAGTTTCTTCCGGCATTCTTCATTTAAGGTTTCGAGAACATTCTTCATTTAAGGTTTCGAGAAGAGATTTTTTTGCATTTTCATACAGTTGGGCTTGATCTTCATATGTCATTAATTTAACACTCAAAACTTTTATTTATTCGTTCATTGCTTTGATCATTTTTCTATGTTGAGCAGAGTCTTATAGCGATTCTTTTGGATATCCTGAAAGTTGTCTGATTTGAAAAGCTTGAAGTTCATAGATACGGTCATAGCTTCATTATTGGTTCCTTCAAAAATGACGGTCGCCAATTGTTTATTGTCATCTTCTTCTATAAGCTGAATTTATGGTTGATGGCAGTTTTGAACTGAGATCTTCATTATAAGTTTCTTTGTTGAAGTTATCAATAGTTAGTTGATTAGGTTGATTTTCGAAACGGAATCGGATTTGTAGGCATAGCGTCAAAATGTTGGTTTGATTTTTCATTACGACGAACACTGAAGAATTGAAGGCTTTCCTCCAATTAAGTGAAAACGTCTTAAGGGACTTCAATATGCTGGTTATCGAAGGCTTGGGGATGTTTTTGAAATTAGAAATGGGTTTTACGAATTAATTTTGGGAGTAAGATTTATCGATCAAGTAGAAAACTAAAGCACTGTGTCGTAAGTAAGAGTGTCAATGAGATTTATAGCGATTTGGGACAAAGCCTTGCGTTAACTTTGTTCTTTCCTTTCTTAGAGATTTATACCGAAGCTGGGAGGATTTTACAATGCTGACTTGGCATATGCCGTTAATGATTTTTTGCAAAAATCTCTAATATAGGGAAATATGATTTTTGTTACTTAGTATTTGAATTATTCTAAAAGGGGTTCCTTTTTGCATTGGGGCATGTGTCCATTTGAAGTCATTTGGAGATAATGCAGATCAATGACGTGACTTACATCGTTGAACAAAGATGTTTGATTGTAAACACTTGGCAATGATCCAATTTACTTTGAGTATAGCATGCAGATTGGCGATGTTTACTTTGTGGACTTCTTCCCTTGACTATATCTTGAATGTACATGTGGATGATTGAGATTGCATAGTATTATAGTATTGTTGCATGTTCTTTAGGTTGGTCCTATCACTTAAAGTTTTAGTTTTTTGGAATATTGCACTCTTCAAATTTCGTTACCCACCCGACAGTCTATACTCATAGACAACTAAAACAAAGCGTTACGTTACATTGATCATTCGGTTTGCACATCTAGGTTTAGACAATTGAAAAAGTAAACTACGTCTTTAACACATTAATCCCTTCGGTATCTAACACTAAGGGTTTATACCTTCGAGTCTAGGTTTCGCAACCTTCTTATAATCATCTTGGGCTTTGGGTTAGTTGGTTGATCACACCTTTCAGTTGTGTATCCTTTTGTTTTGGAAATGAGCTGCCTACAAACTCTTCGGCCTCACGTATTTGTGCCTAAAAGTCCTTGACCAAAGTATGATATAACAGCCTCTATACGAATGCTCCAATTACCATATTATTTTTTATTAAGTAAGGGAACTTTCGATAACTCAATTCACTTGACATTCTCCCTAGATATAAACCGAGCTCAGATACGCTATTGTGATTTTTTTATGCAGAATAATTTGATTTTAGAAGAAAATAATTAAGATTGACGAGAGATTAGAGAAAAACCAATTTTTTTCTCAAAAGGAGAAAATGAGATTTTATTTCTATCATTTAATATTGATTAAATGCTTGTACTATTTTTCCTTGCATACAAAATGAGCGACTCTACCTTATTTATATTAATTCACACCTTAAATACGTGATGAATATTCACTTGATTAGATGGTTTAAAACCATTGTCTAGAACATAGCTATATTCTTCATATATATATCTCCTAACCTCTTTCATATAAATATTTTAAATCAATAATTCTAAAAGCCTCACTTTTAGTACAATATTTCACTTAAAAATTAAATCAATGGATCACCTATTGTATTGGATTTAAAATCATTACAACCTCTCATTATCAACCTAAATTCGCACACATGTCCTCAATTTTGGGCTCCCTAGCATATCATTGTTTTTAAATTTATTATTTCCTAAATTATCTATACAAATATTCTAGGTATATTCTATATTGAGAATTGTGGATTAACAAAACCCAAAAACACTTTAAGTTCAAAAAAATAAAAAATAAAAGAAGAAGAAGAGGAAATATCATGAAATTTTGCAGCAAAATTATTCCATATCATGCACATCTGGATTATTTGCAGGCAAACTTATAAAAGCTGAGCATTCTCTGAATGCTCAAAGTGTAGAATAAAAAAGCCTGAATTATAATGAAACCAGGTATTAATGATGACTGTATGTAATATAGAATGAAGGAGTTGTACGCTTTTTGTTGCTACTTTATCAACATCTTTATGGAAAAGCATGTACTCTTTATGAGTTCAAAGTTGCATCTTTATGTGATGGAAACCCTGAAAAGAGATTTTGATCCACACGCGTAGGTTTCGCAACATCAAATTTCTATGTTAATGTTTCATAATATGCACTAGTTCATCTTCAAAAAAATTATATTTAATATTTCATAATATGTCATGGAATTCTCCATATTTTCAAAAATGGAGAATGGATCATCATTATTAACAAAATGAAAAACAATAATTAAAGGAAAAAAAATTAAATGTAGCTATTTTTTTTTCGGAAATAGGGAACTATCAAATAAAATATTGGGTATGCTCTAAGACCTATGGGCCTGTATAATTTTTTATAAAAAAAGGTACGCAAGCTAATATAAAAAAGAAAGTAAGGCAGTGCTATGAATGTAGGATGTATAGTGAGAATCTCTTGGAAATTGATTACATGTGGAACTAAGCTATAGGGAAAGCTTGCCTACATTATTTATACACAAGAAAATGTAGGATTTTTCGGTATGTCATGTGTGGGAACTGCAGGGTAATTAGGGTATATTAGTTAATGTAAATCACAAAGAAAAGGTACTGATCAGATCTCATACTATCAATTAACTTGCATGTACTTCCTTACCGTCATACTTTATAATGAAATGTATATTAGGGACTGACATGACATCATGGTAAAAGTCTCTTTCTGAAAGGTAAAAAGTTGATTTCTAGAGATGACCTCTTTCTAATATAAATTTGCATATCAGAAATTCTTAATCAATGGGTTTGGTCAGTTAATAATAAAATGTGGTATGCAAATGGAATTATTAATATTATCTTTGTATAGATTATTAGGTGAACTAACCTCACCATGACTCCTTACGGCTATTGCCAAGACTTGTGCTACACGCAATTAATTTCATTTGGGTTTGCCAAGGGTGAGAAATATGCAATATGATCTCATGCTGATTTGGTCGTTCCGATTAAAAAATGGTTTGAAATACCTGACTGTTGCTCTGCAATCAAATAGGAGATAAATATGGAAGGTGCAGTGTGCCATGCTAAACAAGCAATTGCATGTCATTTCTGGTTATTAAGCATAGATATAGGCAGCAGCTACTTTCTCTGCCGTACTTGTGCTAAAACTTGACTTTTTTCCTGGGTAATTTGTTCTAAAGTAACCAAATAAATCGATACGAAAATTTGTTTGCTTGTATTAATTTAAATATCAAAATGCTTAAACCCGAAGGGAAGGTTCGATAAAGCCATCAGACTCTTCTCTAAAATTAAATGAAGTTATAAAAGCAAAATAAAACAGTTGCTTGAACAGTTGGGACACATCAATAAAGCAAATACTTTTTACAGTGCAACTATTGTTGTTTCCATTGTAATATAGAAGTTGTTTCTGAGTACAATATGCACATTGAGTAAAACATGTATGTCACTTCTATTAGTAACACCCAGAAGCGGGGACGGAGCTAGGATTTGAGCATGACCAGATACAAAAATCACTTTATGATATGAACACAATAATCATTTTGAAAACTAACCCTAACGGGATTATGATTATTGTTAACCCGCCTTTTGGCAAAGCCGTAGACATGCAGATTTAACTAAATCGATTGCTCGGTTATCGAGGCTAGAATACAACGTGTTTGGTTCAACTGGATGGATAGATGATTAATCACAGATGATAAATACGATTACGAAGCCGGGGTTCAGCATAACATGGGTCGGTCATGAGCGTTCAGTCATTGAAGTTCGGCCATGTGGGTCGGTCGTTCGAGGTCGGTGCAATTTGATTGGATCGACAATAGGTGGTTCGGTCTGGTTGAGAGGTGATTTGGTTGAAGTGGCTCGGGTTCGACATGGAATTACCCTCGGGTCAACATCTTGGATCGGATCGGCATGGAAGGGACAAGGCTGGGTTGGCTATGATAAGAGAACGTCTTTGGTTCGTCATTCTATTCTGGGGTTGGTATACATATGCGGTTCGGCATAATGTAGTGGTTCAACATCTCTGTATGGGTCGATATTAGATGGTAGTGTGGTTGGAGTAGGATAGCTCCTATGGAAGGTCATGGATGGGTTGGCCTTGGTGGGTCGTCACGAGTTGTTCGGTAAAGGGAGACAGGCCAAAATGGGTCGGTATATATGGATTGGTATATGTGGCTCAGTACATATGGGTGAGTATATATGGGTCAGTATGTATGGATCAGCCATATGTGGATCGATCAAGATAGTTAGATTGAGGTGGTTCGGCAATGTTGGGTCAGATTTAGTGCGTCGGTCGCCTAAGGTTGGCCAAGGAAGATAAGACAAAGTGGCTCGGTATGGATGTGTTCGGCCTCAAGGGAATTGGAACGTGTGGGTCGGGCCTAAGCGGTTTGGCAACAGTGGTTCGGTTGGCATCAGGGTCAGCATATGTGGGTCGGTGGTTATGGATCATCTTGCTTGGGCCGGTCACTTTGTTTGAACACTTGTGGGCCGAGCTACCTTGGTTACAGGCCTTCATAAGGGAACCGACCTATCTTCGTCTATAAATATAGTATGTGGGGCTCCAGGAAAGGGAATTTTGATTCTGTTTTCCTCCTTCCCCATTAAGGCTACTCTGCCAGTATGGCTTTGCAAACTCTAGATTGTAACTGTAATTAATTCTCATATCAGTTGAAAGGAAATTTCTACAGTGGACGTAGGCCGGAGTTACCCGAACCACTATAAATCCCGTGTTGTTACTGCTTTCTTTTTAATTTTACTATTCTCATATTTGTACTCTCTATGTACATTCTCTTTGTGATCTATGACTGTGATTTGGTGCTTTCATCTGGATTTGGTGTTAGCGACCAATTTTGGCACTAACATTTTGGTGCTTTGATTGAAAAAGCTAACACTCAGGATCCCTGAAGCTTGGATTTTGGATTTGAAAGCTTAGAAACTCGGATTCTAGGAGCCATGGTTGGGCAACTAATGAGGAGACAGAGGGAAAAGATAAGATGTAAACAATAGGATGCTAAAGAAGGAGTAGGAAATCTAGGATCAGAACCAGGATAGGAAGTGGGCAGAATGCTGGATGAAGCTATGGATTTTAGCATGGATCAGAAGTTGGATGCACTTTGGAAGAGGATGATCTGGGATTCCCCAGTGAACTCAAGGGCAGGATGGAAGTGAGAGTCGGAGACCATTTATGGACGCTCGTCCAAAAGGGCAAGTTTCAGGTTTCCTCGCGAACTTGGTGGCAGGATGGGAATGATGATCGGAAACAACCTATGGATGATGGAATGGCTGGAAGTTGGAACCCATGACTTGGAACGATAATTAGCAGGCTTGGGCATGGATTGGAACGGCTAGGGGAAAGCCCCCAATAAAGGAAAATGGATCGACACTAATCATTCTCATGGATGGGCACTTACCTTCCCATGGAAATAGGGGCATGAATCTTATTGGCTTTTCTAGGAATTGGACAGCGATGATGGAATAGGAGCAACTGTCACCCACCACAAACTGAAGCGAGCCCGGCTTAATGGCATAGGTCATCAACTAATCGAGATGGTATGGAATAAGTAGTAAATTTTGGGAAGACGGCTAAGTTACTTAATCATGTACGGGGATGGGGATAGCCCCTTGGAATGCTTTGGGATGATGATAAATCATGATACTCTAGTTTGTGAAATCTGCTTTTTCTTTCTGATTTAGACACTTGCTTTCTTCGGTTGGTTTCAGAGTTTGGTTTGAACTCTTGGTTTTTTTGGTTTTCTGGTTTGGATTTTGGTTTGGATGTTTCGTTTTTGATTTGGATTTTGATTAATACTTTTGATATGAAATTTTTGGTTTTCTGGTTTGAATATAGATTTCAGATTGGATTTTGATTGACTTTTTATCTTTTTCTGGCTAAAAGGTCATCAGGTATGGATTATGCTTGGCAAGATTCTAGAGAGACCAAGATTCAGCTTAGGACTTAGGCCCCATATTATCTATCGGTTACTATCTCAGGTCGTCGAGTATGGACTATGCTCTGTAATGGTCCGGAGCGACTGGGATTCGGCATAGGACTTAAGCCATGGCATTACTCAGCGTTCAGGGACGCTGAACCAGGAACACCATGGTATTACTTGACACAGGTCGTCAGGTGCAGGTTGTATTTGGAAAGAACCCGCAGAGGTTACAGATTTGGATTTGGACAACTAAGGATTTGGACATTGGCTATGAACAACTAAGGATTTGGATATGGACTTGGAGCGGTCCCGGTTTTGGATATTGACCCGAAGAGGTTGTGGATTTGGTCATTCGTTATTGGATATGAATGGATTAGAGCTTGGCTATCAGATTCAGATTTCGGCTTAGGATTTGGACCCGAAGGGTCCTCGATTTGAATTAAAGGACCCGGAGAGGTCTCGGACTCGGATAAAATGATTCGGAGAGATTGAGGATTTGGTTAATGGATTTGGGATGGATTCGAAATTGAATAACGACTCGGAACAGTCGTGGGTTTGGAAAAGGATACGGCACTGGCACTTGGATAAAACAGACTGGATTATGGATCGGATGGTATGGTTATGGATGACATATGGGCTTTGGACGACGGATCAAGAGCTATTCAAAACACGCCTTACTATAGCAAGGCATGTTTTGGAGGGAAAATTTTAACCAGCCTTTTGGCAAGGTCATAGACAGACAGATTTAAATAAATCGATTGCTCGGTTATCGAGGTTGGAATATGACGGGTTTGGTTCAACTGGATGGATAGACGCTCAATCACGGATGTTAAATATAATTACGAATCCGGGGTTCGACATAACATGGGTCGGTCATGAGCGTTCGGTCATTGGAGTTCGGCCATGTGGGTCGATCGTTCGGGGTCGGTGCAATTTGATTGGATTCGCAATAGGTGGTCCGGTCTGGTTGGAAGGTGAATTAGTTGAAGTAGCTCGGGTTCGGCATGGAATTATTCTCGGGTCAGCATCTTAGATCGGATTGGCATGGAAGGGACTGGGCGGGTTGGCTATGATGAGAGAACATCTTTGGTTTGGCATTCTATTCTGAGGTCAGTATACATATGCGGTTCGGCATAATGTAGTGGTTCGGCATGTCTGCGTGGGTCGATATTAGATGGTAGTGTTGTTGGAGTAGGATAGCTCCTATAGAAGGTCATGTATGGGTTGGCCTTGGTGGATCGTCACAAGTTGTTCGGTCAAGGTAGACAGACCAAAGTGGGTCGGTATATGTGGATCGGTATACGTGGATCAGTACATATGGGTCGGTCTGTATGGGTCGGTATGTATGGATTGTCCATGTATGGATCGTCCAAGATAGTTAGGTTGTGGTGGTTCGACAATGTTGGGTCAGACTTAGTGGGTAGGTCAGGGAAGATGAGACGAAGTGGCTCGGTATGGATGGGTTCGGCCTCAACAGAATTGGAACGTGTGAGTCGGCCCTAAGCGGTTCAGCCGTAGTGGTTCGGTCGGCATCAGGGTCGGCATATGGGGTCGGTGGTTGTGGATCGACTTGCCTAGGTCGGTCAGTTTGAATTAACACTTGCGGGCCGACCTACCTTGGTTATGGGCCTACACAAAGGAACCAGCCTATCTTCATCAATAAATACAGCATGTGGGGCTTCAGGAAAGGGGACCTTGATTCTATTTTCCTCCTTCTTCCCCATTATGGCTACTCTGCCATTATGGTTTTAAAAACCCTGGATTGTAACTATAATTGATTCTCATATCAATAGAAATGAAAATTCTGAAGTGGGCGTAGGCCGTAGTTAGCTGAACCACTTTAAATCCTATGTTATTATTGCTTTCTTTTTTAATTTTTACTATTCTTCATATTTATACTCTCTACGTACATTCTATCTATGATATGTGGGTGTGATTTGGTGCTTTCATCTGGATTTGGGTGTTAGTGACCAATTTTGGCGCTAACAATTTTGATTCACTAGACAATAATGAAATTCAAGTGCTTGAAAAACAATCAAGAGATCAAACTTTTTATGAAAGGTAATTTATTTCAAAGTTTCCTTAGTACTTCATAGTCTTTCATTTTGGATCGGTTTGTGATTATACAAGCCAAGGGAAAGAGTACGAAAAGTACAGAAAAGAAGAATATGGCAAATAGAATAACATATATAGGTAGATTAAATAACTTAATGCATAGTGTTGTTTATTTTGCAAAATACTGACCCGAGCTATAGCCTAGATAGTCTTGGCCTTGCATCCATCCCTGCAACAAGTACATTAGAATAGTCATTTCTTTTGGAAAAGTAATTTCTTTTAGGAAAGAAATATGCTAGAATGAAGAGCTATTTCATTTTTAAAAACATTTAAAGAGTAATATCCGTTGAAACAAAAAAATGCATATTTAAAATGTTGTTATGTTTATAAATGTATGTAGTCTAAAAATAATCAGTGTTCGTTTTCTTATGCTCGTATACGAGTGAATTAAAGTGACAATAAAAGAAAAATTTTGTCCACTCTTCCCATCTCATTAATTTTTCAAAAGTAATTCTCCTCTTTCTAATAATGTGATGTCAAAGTCATTTGTTATTTGAGATCAAAGATCAAAGAAATATGTCTAATTGAACGCCATTTTAAGTTACAACACTCACTATGGATAATTATTATTGGGGAAAAATCCCTCAAGATCACCTTAGGAACCAAAAACCCAACATTGCGGAAAAACAAATAAGATAGGATTGATGGTGAGGCAAAACAAAAAATAGATAGGCATCAGCTAAAAGCAATTGCAGATCAAGCAATAAAAGAAAATAACACACCGGATTTATAGTGTTTCCATTATTGTGAGGTAATGTACCTCCACTTTGGGAGAGGATATTTTGTTACTTTCTAAAAGGAGAAAATTTTGCAAGATTGATAATGGAGAAGAAGAATAAGAAGTACAACTAAAAGAAATAATTCTAACTCATGCTAATTTCTGCCTTAGTATAGAGATTATTGCTTGGAGTTGAATTAAATGATTTATGGTCATAAACCAATACCTCATTAATTCTTCTATTCACACAAGAAATGTTCATCCATTTGATTTCTAGTTTTCCATAATTTGCATGTACCTGATAAGATTCCTTCTTTAATCAACTAATTAGGGAATTAATTGATTTACTCAATCTTCCAAAATAATTCTTCTCATGTAGGTGATTTATTACTCTCTTTAATGCTATAAAAGAGGCAATATATGTTTAAGTAATTATCTCAAATATCTTACAAATCCTCTGTAATTGGAAATATTGTATCCCCAAAATTAACAATATCTTCCAAATAATTTAGAATTGAAAATATTGTTTCACTGAAATCAACAATATTTTCCAAATCTTTCGAAATTGGAAATATGGTATCACTAAATCTTACAATCCCCACCTTGATATTATATTTCCCCACAAGCCTATCACCTCCACCTACATCCTCTTACTCCAAGTAGGATATATCAATCTCCGCAATGAAAACAAACGTCTCCATAACCATCTTAACTCTCCCCCCACTCCGTGCTACTATGTGGCACCTAGCATTTTGACAAACTACTCTAGTTCAAGCAACCTTCGAACTCTACAGTCTATAAAGACTTTCGTTTATCCGCTACTTTCTCCTTTGATTCTGATGGCCAACTTTAGACAATCCCTTCTTCTGCTTATCAAGAACATCCTCTTGGTAGAACCTCACCTTGTTGAAGCTTTCCCCTTTGATCACGTTTTGTCTATGAAAAAACTCAAAGTCCCTTCTCGTATGCCTAGCTTTGACATCTTCTCCACAAGAACTGTAGGCTCCAACCCTAGAGCCTCCAAGTATAGTGCTTCCCTTCATGAGATACAAATTCTGGAACATATCTCCCTTTATCTATACAAGTGCACCCTTAGAAATCCTTAGACTATCCTTCTCCATAGTCACCTTGCATCCTTTCGATGACAATTGTCCAAGAGATATCATCGACTTCCGAAGACCTGCAACATAATAGATAACTGTTAAGGTGTGTATCACCCTTTCAAACATGCGAATCTACACAGTACCTACGCTCATGACTCTACAGCCAACATCATTTCCCATAAGAATCTCCTTTCCCCATTTTCTTTCAAAACAACTGAAATAGTTCTTATTAGGCATCATATGGAAAGACGCTCCTGTATCGAGCACCTAATGGTCTAATACATCTAATACTCCCGCCGTTAACAAGTCATTTGATATAACTTTCTTCAGCGCAATCAATGAACTTCCATCTTCAGTCTTCCTCTTTAAGTTGGACAATCTCTCTTCCAATCGTCTGGTTTCTTACAAATGTAGCATTTTCCATCTTTGGATTTATCTTTCCAATTATTACCAGGCTTTATAGATTAGGAACGCCTCCTAGAATTCCAATTCTTCTCCTCCTTTTTCCCTTTCTCAGCAAATAGGCCTTGACTACTACTTCCTCCTCTACATTTACCCATCTCCTTCATTTGATCTATTAAGTCCTCAAATAGAAGACCCAACTTCACATCTTCAACGGTAAAAGTATCTCTCGCAAAGATAAGGCTGTTAGCGAAAACTGTGTAACGCTCCAGAAGGGAACACAAGAGCATCATAGCCATATGCTCTTCATCTACCTTCAAATCCACAATCATCAACTTCGTCACAAGATTGTCATAGAAACCAAGATGCTCTTTTGTAGAAATACAATCTCTCATCCTTATGGTGAAATGTCTTCAACAAAATCATACGATTGTTAATGATTTCATCAGATAGAGATTTTCCAACTTGGTCCAAATGCCCAAAGCAGTAGTTTCACCGCTAATCCCAAAAATAACATTTCCTCCCATAGCCAATTGCAAAGTAGTAAACGCCCATTTCTCCATCTCCTTCCTTTCCACGACTGAATTTTTAACTGTCAACTCCTCAGGAGAAAACACCACAGGATGAACTTCGTTTCTCATCAAAACAACTTTCATCCTCCATTGCCACTTCTCAAAGTCTTTATCACCATTCTACTTCTCTATTACTAATCAAGATCCTGATGTAAATATAGGTCCCTCTAACATAAGGTCTTGGTACAGCCATTGGAGTCTCGTTATCTCCTGCCATGTTGCCTAACAACCTTTCTCAATCAACCTTGTCGCTTCGATAACAGACTATTAGGGAAAAATCCATCAAGGTCGCCATAAGAACAATAAACCTAACCTTGCGAAAAAACAAATAGGACATGATTGATAGTGAGGTAAAACAGACAATAGATTGTCACCAGCTAAAAGTAATCACAGATCAAGCAATAAAAGAAAATAACACACGGGATTTATAGTGGCTCCACTACCGCAAGATAGTGTACATTCACTTGGAAAGAGGAGATTTTATTAATTTCTAAGAGGAGAAAATTGTACATGATTGATAATGGAGAAGAAGAACAAGAAGTACAACCGAGAGAGATAATTCAAAGTCATGCTAGTATCTGCCTTTATACAGAGGTTATTACTTTGGATTAAAGTAATTGATTTATGGTCGTAAATAAATATCTCATTATTCTCATATTCATACAGGAATCATTTTTCAATTAGATTTTCTAGTTTCCCCTAATTTACATACGTCTGATAAGATTCCTTCTTTAATCGGCTAATTAGGGAATTAATTGACTACCTCAATCTCCCAAAATAATTCTTCTTCTCACGTGGGTGATTTATTACTCTCTTTAATGCTATAAAAGAGGAAATACATACTTGAGTAATTATCTCAAATACCTTTCAAATCTACTGCAATTGGAAATACTGTATCACTGAAATTAATAATATCTTTCAAATATTCTACAATTGAAAATATTGTATCATCAAAATCAACAATATCTTTCAAATCTTCTGCAATTGGAAATATTGCATCACCAAGTCTTACAATTGTAATACTTGGTGTTATTACCCTAGGTATTGATTTTGATGACAACAAACATATAAATATTACTACTAACGTATATTTGAGTTTTGCAGTCATATCAAATATATTATGGAGACATTTACAGAGATAAACGAGAATATAGTGGAAGCAAATGAATTATAGAAGAATGTTGATCAGAGCAATTGAAGAACAAAACCCAATAGAGAAGAATGCTGAAGCATAAAGATGTTTGAAGTGATGAGGAGTTGGTTGAACCATAGAATATCTTGTTAAAGATCTCATGGCAATTATACTTGAAGATCATCAACCATTGACCTCAACCGAATCACAAAATCCACAAATATAAGGTAATTTGAAATGCTGAAAATTTGCAACACTTATTAGTGTTGCTGTTCATTTTGCAACACACCCATGTCGACATGGGGTACTTGGGCATGTCGACATACTAGCAGTTTTCATAATTTCAAATTTTAAATGAAGAGACATTTCCCTCCAACTCTTCACCAAAAGACATGTCTCTTCAACCACTATATAAAGGCCTCTGAAAATGAATTTTAACATCAAGAAATCATATTTTCTCTTACTCCTTCTTCTCCAAACATTTGCAAAAGAAATCCATTGCATACTCTTCAAATCTTCTTGCAAATCGATACTATTTCACTCCAATTCTTCACTGATTTGCAAGCCACACAGTATCAGAGAGTTGTACTTTAATTCACATTATTCTCTCTCTGATTTCATCCTATTCCTCAAAGAATTCAAAGATATATTGCCATTGGAGGTCTATAGGATCGTTGTATCGATTCTGCTAGAATCTATATTGAAGATACAACCACTTGCCATAGTTTGTTGTTGGTGATAAAGAGAAGGTGTTCTTGTAGCCTGTAAAATAAAGAGGGTGTGTCTTGTAGCCCGTGAAACCAAGATTGTAAAGGTGTTCTTCCCACCCGTGGAAAGCAAGCGGTTATAGTGGAATTCTACACGATAGAGTGCATGACTGGATATAGGATTGGTTAATCCGAACCAGTATAAAAATCCAAGTGTTATTTACATTACTTCATTTTATTTTATTACTTACTTATTCTCTGATTACTTCTTTATGTTTGCAATTTGAGTAAATACAGTTTTATATTCATAAGTAAGTAGTTACTACACAATTCACCACTTTTAGTGTCTGAATAGCCTTAAGGTCCAACATTGTGTTTTAGCCACCCTAGTTTTCTACATTTATTATCAGAGCATTGGTTTTCAAAAATTCATAATTTGGTTTTTGAAAAGTATAAATGGCTAATGACACTAGTAGCACATTTTTTAACACTTTTGTAGAAGGGAAATCTACCACTAGACCCCTCTATTTAATGGCAATAGTTATGCATATTGGTCTTGTAGGATGAAACGTTATTTGCAGTCTAATGGTTTGGATATTTGGAACATTACCCAAATAGAGTATATAGAGCCTCAAACTGAATATTCAAAATGGACACTAGACCAAAAGACTCAAGCACTTAATAACTCTAAGGCCATGAACATTTTATTTTGCTCCTTAAATAGAAATGAATTTAATCGAGTGTCTATTTGTAATTCTGCATATGAAATTTGAAAAACGCTGCAAGTCACACATGAAGGTACCAATAAAGTAAAACAAACAAAGATATCTATGTTATTTAACCGGTTTCAACTCTTTCAAATGAAACCAAATGAGTCTATTTCTAATATCTATTCTAAATTTCAAGATATAGTACATGCTTTAATATCACTAGAAAAGAAAATTACTGAAGAAGACCAAGTCAGAAAGACCTTGAATTCACTTCCTAGTGAATGGGATCAGAAGACTCTGACAATTGAAGAAGCCAATGATATTAGTATTATGAAAATAGAAGATTTAATTGGTAACCTAATGTCTTATGAAGTAAAGTTGCAGATTAGAAAAGAGAATCAGGCAAATGAAAAGAAACCACCAGCACTCAATGCTATGATCAACAAAGATGAACCAGATGATGATGCTATTGATGATGATATCGAGTTTATGACCAAGAAGTTCATGAAATTCTTGAAGTATTGGATAACAAACAAACTTCGAAAAACTAACAACAATAATTCTAGAAATAGAAATGTTGTTAAGTGTTTCGAATGTGATAAACCAGGTCATTTGAAAAGAGACTGTCCCAAACTGATGAAATCAAAGTCAAACACTTTCAATAAGGAGAGGAAACAAGCATTCAATGCAAAATGGGATGATTCAGATACATCATCAAGTGATAGTGATTTGGAAATAGAAAACGCCAACATGTGCTTCATGGCAAAGGATGACTAGGTATGGAATTTTAATAAAGAAATTACTAATGTTTTGAATGATATGAATCAAGGATATAAAATACTTAAAAAAGAGTACAACAATAGTTTGGCAGAGATAGATAGATTAAAAATATCTAATGAAAGGTTAACTGAAGAAAAACAATATCTAAAAGATGAAATTGAAAGACTTAATAGGTATAATGATGAAAAGGATTTGATACTTGGAAGTTTTGAAAAAGTAAAAAGTGAAAATGAATCCATAAAATCAGAAAATCTTTCAATGAAGTCACAGATCACTGATCTGAATGACAAAATAACATCTCTAGACAATGTTATTCTTAACCGTAATAAGGATTTTGACAAAATGAAAACTGATGTTGATAAATATAACAAAGGGAAAGATAATCTAAAAATATATATTATCTACATCTAAACATATTAGGAATAAACATGGACTTGGATACACCCCGAAGGCTAAATTAAAGAAAAATAGTATTAATACTAAGTTTGTTAAGGCTACCATGTTCAAAACAAAACCTAGGAAATTGAAGTTAAAACCTCCAAATAGATTCATTAATTTATGGGTTCCAAAATGGGTGGATGATATTGAAAAAGAAAAATATATTGATAATTTTATTAACAAGGTTCATTCATCTAATGATTATATTTTAAAAGAACATTCAAACTCTTCAAGGGTTTGGCGTCACAAAACTTAACCCCATGGACCCAGAATAAAAATGATACCAATGTGCATATTTTATAATTTTTCAAGTACCAAATAATGTATATCAGATAGCAGATGCTCAAAGCATATGACAAGAAATCTATTATACATTGGATAAATACGAATAGGATTTCTTATTGGCATCTTCAAAGTCGGTAGCTCTAAAACTTATTTTATTACTTGATAAGTTTATTTCATGTTTTGTATTGATTTGGTTTCCCCTCAAGTGTTTTGTTTATAAGCATTTATCTCTATATACAAACTCTACATATTGTCTAGCAGTGATTTAAGCGACTCTTTTTCGCCCTTTTTGTTGATGACAAAGGGGGAGAAAAGGTATAAATGTACTAGGAAAAATGATAGGGGGAGTGCATAGTGTTAGGGGGAGTCAAATATATAAATATTATATTTTATCTCTCAAATATTTATATGGTTGTCATCATCAAAAAGGGGGAGATTGTTATTACCCTAGGTATTGATTTTAATGACAACAACCATATAAATATTACTACTAACGTATCTTCGAGTTATGCAGTCATATCAGATATATTATGGAGACATTTACAGAGATAAACGAGAATATAGTGGAAGCAAATGAATTATAGAAGAAGGTTGATCAGAGTAGTTGAAGAACAAAACCCAATAGAGAAGAATGCTGAAGCATAAAGGTGTTTGAAGTGATGAGGAGTTGGTTGAACCATAGAATATCTTGTTAAAGATCTCATAGCAATTATACTTGAAGATCATCAACCATTGACCTCAACCGAATCACAAAAATCCAAAAAATATAAGGTAATTTGAAATGCTAAAAATTTGCAACACTTATTACTGTTGCTATTCATTTTGCAACACACCTATGTCGACATGGGGTACTTGGGCATGTCGACATACTAGCAGTTTTCAGAATTTCAAATTTTAAATGAAGAGACATTTCCCTCCACCTCTTCACCAAAAGACACGTCTCTTCAACCACTATATAAAGGCCTCTGAAAACGAATTTTAACATCAAGAAATCATATTTTCTCTTACTTCTTCTTCTCCAAACATTTGCAAAAGAAATCCATTGCATATTCTTCAAATCTTCTTGCAAATCGATACTATTTCACTCCAATTCTTCACTGATTTGCCAGCCACACAATATCGGAGAGTTGTACTTTAATTCACATCATTCTTTCTCTGATTTTATTCAATTCCTCAAAGAATTCAAAGATGTATTGCCATTGGAGACCTATAGGATCATTGTACCGAATCTGTATTGAAGATACAACCACTTGCCATAGTTTGTTGTCGGTGATAAAGAGAAGGTGTTCTTGTAGCTAGTAAAATTAAGAGGGTGTTTCTTATAGCCCGTGAAACCAAAATTGTAAAGGTGTTCTTGCCACCCGTGGAAAGCAAGCGGTTATAGTGGAATTCTGCACGATAGAGTGCAGGACTGGATGTAGGATTGGTTAATCTGAACCAATATATAAATCCGATTGTTATTTACAATACTGCATTTTATTTTATTACTTACTTATTCTCTGATTACTTCTTTCTATTTGCAATTTGAGTAAATACAGTTTTATATTCATAAGTAGTTAATACACAATTCACCACTTCTAGTGTCTGAATAGCCTTAAGATCCAACATCGTGTTTTAGCCACCCCAGTTTTATACACTTGGTGCATGAGAATGAAGGTTTTTCTTTGGTCAGATAAAGTATGGGATCGTGTAGAGAAAATGTTGAAGGAGAAATTGTAATCACTAAGAAGAAAAACTAAAAACAATCGCACTCATCCTTCAAAGTTTGGATGATAAAATGATCAAGAAGATTGGCAATACAACCTCCTTAAAACAAATTTGGGAAATTCCTCAGTCCTCTATCAAAGGAGTTGACAAAATGAAGAAGGTGCATCTTCAAACTTTGAGAATTAGTTTGAATCTCTGCATATAAAATCTTTTGAATCTCTTTGAAATTATACAAAATATTGAGAAGTAATAAAAGATGATCCGGTTGTTGGAAAAAAATTAGATCACTGTATCTAAAATTATTGTCATTGAAGAATCGAAGGTTTTAGATACCGTGGCTGTGGATGAACTTGTTGGATCATTATAAGCGCGTGAAAAGGGATTGTAGAAATTAACTCAAGAATTGGTAGAACAAACACTGATAGTGAAATTATCTTTGAACGAAAAAGAAACAATTCATAGTACATTTCATAGAGCCCGAGGACATGGAGGAGGTCGTGGCAGGGGTAAAATGGAAAACGAGGTTATGAAAGAGGAGAATAAGGCAAAAAAAAGTCTTTTAATAATAGTGAATTAAGTCATAACTTCAATCAAGGAAGATGTCGTGGACGAGGTAGAAGGGATATATACCAAACATGTCAGACAAAAAAATAATAAATCAAATATTCAATTTTTTTTGTTGACTAAAAGTTCATCCATTCTTCAAATTAGACTAATGTGTTTTTATTAGAAAATGTTACTCACTAATACTAGGCTTAAAACATAAAATGTGGAGGAAAATGAACAAAAAATGTAAATGGCACAAGATGTAGAGTGGTCCGACAGAGATTTGCCTACTTCCACAATGAAAATCTCTTACTACATTTATCTTTTAAATTCCAAAGAAATATACATGGATAATAGAAAATTTAGTCCTTAAGCTGCAATAGTACTAAATTTAATAATTTAAGAGGAATTTATTGCTGTAGATGAATTCTAAGCTTATAGATTAGCTAAAATCCAACCCCTTTGATGTTGTATGGCAAGGAGTATTTATGGTAGCAGATGTAGATGTATGAACGGCTCTAATTGCACTAAAAATAGGTGGGAAACGATTCTGTCCATAGATCTAAGGGCATAGTGATAGAGGAGAGCTTATAAGGTGGCGTGATCACATGACTTAGGTGCATACTAGTTGACATTTCATACGAGATACGTGCTTTGCATTTAATGTGCACTTATGTGACGACATGCTACAAGAGTATGTTTTCTTTTGGCATACATGCTACAGTACCGAATATTTAGCCGACTGTATTATTTTCCGATTACTTTTGCTTATCTAGGTAGCTAGAAAAATGAGAAAATTCCCATGTATAGTAGCGGTCGGTTGCTTGTTGCCAAAACTTGTTGAGAACAATGCTTAAAATGATAAGGCTGGAGCATGTAGGATGGGCCGATACACAGTGATGGGAATGGCTACTTAGACCAATCGTAGGCGGGTTAAGAGAGCCGGTCCATAGACGGGTTTCTATGTGTTTGGCCAATTCATATGAGGTGGCCATGTCCAATTACATTGGGCCAGGCTAGACACAAGGATCCAGGCCGAACTTTCTGTAACCTGCTTATTGGATTTGCTCAGATGAAACTAGGTTAAATGCATGCCAGTTGAAACTAGGCCGAACTGAGTGTAAGCTGACCTGGACTTGGGTCAGTCCTTGATGTGACGGCCGACTTAATCATACTTGCGAGAAATTTAAGCAACATTTTATCTCCTAATATCATCTTGTGAACATGATTGGGCTCATCAAATCATAAAGATCATGTTGACAGACTATTCTTTTCTGCATTTAATACATGCCATACATGGCAATAAACCATTGGCCGACACAGTTCACTTTTTTAGATGTGCTAGGGGTGCTAATGTTTCCAACTCATGTGAACTGATAATGCTATTGATTACACCTAGACTGTCGCGCTTTGATGGCTTTTTGAATCCAATGGTTGTTATGGAAGGGGTAGGTATATTCATACCCCTCATCTACTTCATTTTCATTATTTACCAAAGCAAAGGGCTCTTTTTGCATCTAAAAACTCTCTCAAAACTTCAAAATTTCAAAGCTTCTTCTTCTTGCAATAATAAGCCTTTTCCTCCTCCTTCTTTATTGCTTTGAATACTTAGTAGATGCTTTGACAACGAAAAAACATAATTTGTTGTATTGTTGTTTTTTTTGCGCTTTTTGAAGCGTTGCCATTGAGTTTTGATTCTATATCATTACTTGGCCTAAATCCATGATTTTCAGGTCATCTTTTAGACGTCGATCGACCATTTTAAAACTTCCACATTTTGCAATCATTTATAACGGTGAATGATAGTGCTTTTAAAACACTGTATTATCTCCAAACCACCTATTTCAATATTCTGTAAATGCTATATTTTCTGTTTAAGACTTTAAATTGCTTTGAAATGACTTTAATATTTAGTATTTCTCTTCAATCCTTTTAGTAGTCTTTTCTAGATTATATTAGAATATTTTAAAAGTGATTTGAAATTTATTATATATTTTATATATTAATTATGAATTAAAGTATGAGTTCTATTTTAAATAAAAGAAAGCATGTCATTTTGAAGTTATTAAATAAATTATAAATTAAGTATTTTCTAAGTAACATTTTAAATAAATGTTTTGAACCATATTATAAGTATTTTTAAGCATATATAGTTTTTAGAAAATTAGTTAATTATTTTATTAAAGTATTAAAAATCTAATGTAATATAAATATCTTTTAAATTATTTTTAGAATTTTAGTAAATATCTTAGCTTTATAAATAATTTAGTATACATATAATATATATCGTTTTAAAAAGGATTTTAGTAAATATATAAGTTTGAAAAGTTAAGTTAAGCATTTTATAAAAGAATAACATGCAGTTTTGGATTATAATGCTTCTGTTTTAATAAATGGTTTTGTAAAGTTAATTAAAAAAATATTACCCTATTTAATAAGTGTAAATATATTTAGGCCTTTAAATGTTTTTAAAAATAATGACAAGTATGAATTAACTTTGGGTTTATTACGACTATGTGTTAATAACATTTGTCTTTAACCCATTTTTATTATATTTAGTAATATAATTAGATCTTTAAAAGAATGTTTTAAAGATAATTATAAGTGGAATGGTTTTGGGTTTGTAGTAATAATGTTTTAATGACATTTGTTTTAATACCTCTTTATAAATACTTATTTAAGATTTATGAATATTCTTATACTTCTTGGAATCTAAATATGGATACATCCTAAGTAATGAAAAGAGTAAAAATGAATAGCAAAACAGTAGTTTACATGCACTTATCTTTTGTAAAGGTATTTTAACCGTATATACAAGTATTTACAAAGAGGTTTTAACTAATAAAAGTACTAATTAAAAAAAGGATTAGAAGTTACTCATGTGACTTAATCGTGCTTTATGTGGCTTAATTGTACTTTGTGTGACTTAATTGTGCTTTGTATGTTTACTTCTTTATGGAAAGTATTTAGTCGTGTACTTAGCACTAAAAGCCGACAAAGTAGATTTATTCTATCTATGAGAGTTAAGATTAATGTTCGAGTTGGTTTTAGGAGCAATAGTGCTCTAACCTATTAGCTTCACTCTTGACCGAGGGATAGTATAAATTGAGAAAATAAAAACGTGATAAGTACAGGAGACTTTGTTTTCGTATGCGATCAACTATTTTGTATTTGATAATCGACTAGTCGACTATCAAAATCGACCAATTAACTTTAGAAGTATATATAAGCATCACGTATTGATTTAGTTTGAGTTCCTCTAGAGAGGACTCATTAGCATGAATCATCACTTACTTTATGAATGTGTATATACAAGATCCCCCTTAGAGGACTCGTTTATATCTTTCATTTACTTCTTAAAGTACTTCTTAAAGAACCGAAATTGAGTTAAGAAGAAATTCATCGATTTGGTTTTGATGAGACCGAGATGGGACAAGTGTTTTACTTAATGAAAACCACTTCAAAACTGATATACGAGTTCTATGGTTTGAACGCAGCTATGAAGTGAAATGTTAGAGAGTTGAACCGTCTATCCTTAGGTTAAGTCCGAAGGAGAGGTCAACATTATCATTTCAGACTAATGCTATAGAGTTGAACTGTGTATCCTAAGGTTAAGTCCAAGGATATGTCACCATTAGCATTCGTAAGAAAACTTATGCTGGAATCCTCGTGGAGATTCGTGGATAGATAAAGATGCTAGAATCTAGATAGAGATTCAAGATCTATTCAAGGGATGAAGACTCATGTATTGAGATGTTAAACGCAACTTCACCATCTGAAATGACAGAAACCATAATAGGACACACAACCTGGGGTTTAGCTAACTCGCGACAGGGTAAATCAACTACATTCTATAGATGCTTATTAAAGTTGCATGCGCGAATTAATGATACTTGGTTCCACGTGTTAGGGCATGTGCTAGTTGAGTTTACCTTAATTGTATATTTTATCTAGAGAAATGCACGCTTGAAGGTACTTTCTAATACTTTTCTGGAGGCTGATGATGGATGCTTATGATCTAGGAATGTCATCAATAGAAAATCTATATGTGAACGTTCCTTAGCGGTTTTAGCTCTACTTCTAATATTGTTGTGTTGTGAGATGCAAGTAGCACATCTAGTTTTTGATTTATATTCTACACCCTAGATATTATCTATTATATCACCTTATGTACTTATTAGATGAGTGGTTCTTTTGAGAGGATAACCGTTATCGTGATCCGAGCAATTTCAAAAGTAATGTTATACGTTAATTTCATATTTTCTGAGTTTCTCACACCATATTTATGATCGACTCGTAGTTTTATATTTTATTTATTTCCATGAGTGCTCTTTCGAATAGTCTGGGAAAGGTAGGTTCTCATTGATATCTTTTGGGTCTCGAGGAGACGAGCTAGATGCCTTAACCTACCATATTATTCATTTTTTTTCTACATTATTTCTATTTATATATCAGCATTTATGAGGACATGCTGTTATAACTGTCCAGGCTGATGATAATACTTAAGAGTTAAATCTGAAATGCTATGTATCTTATAGTGGCATTTTGTACTATCTTTAGACATTATAGTTCTGCTGTGAGATTCTAATGTCGAGTTCTCTTCTTTCTTATCTCTTTCCTTTTTCTTTTTATTTACCATAACAATTTTTCTTTTCAAAACTCGAGTGTTTGACACACGAATACCATAGATGTATTAGTGTCGACATTTGAGGATCGAATAGGTGGGTCATTGTGGATATGTTGAGACAGGTTCTAGGACATGAGCTTGTGAAGTGAAGATAGTATGTGCTCTACTATGGAGATGGGAATAGGTAGGATGAAGATGGTTTTAAAGGATGATGATGGAACGATTCGAACTAGGATGGGTTTGAAGACGCGTGCGAAGGGATCATTGATGCCCGAAGTGTTCCAACATGCTTGTAAAGGAAGGGGACTTGAGGACGCTTATCAGGCATTAGTGTTGTACCTCAATCTAACTCTGTAGCATCCTTTTTTGGCTGAGTTGCGGACTAGGTTGTTCTTTAAGATGATTTGTGGCTTAACCTCAAGGTGCAAAGTTATCTATCAACCGCTCCATCCATAGGATAAAACAGCCATTGAAATTTGGTCAATTTGCTGATTGCACCACAACAAATTGCTCTGAATATAGCACTTTCTAATTTATTTGCTTGTAAAGTTTATTAAAGAGAGAAAAATGTAGAGGATAAAGAAGAAGAAAGAAAAATTGTTAGTTATTCACATTTTCTCTTCTTCCATCTATCGTTTAAATAGGCAGAATGGAAATTGTATGTGTTACTGAAGTGAGGGAATGTTAATGGATTTGAATTTATTGTCATTTAAAACAAATTTTTAATACCATTAACTTTTGCAATGGCTCAATAATAACCGCTCATGAATATATATTACTGTAATATAATTGCAACGACTCAATTATAATAATGACCCATAAATATATAACCGTTATACATTTGCGACGACTCAGTTATAATAATGGATATATATCGTTATACATTTGCAACAGCACAATTGTAATGAAAGCTCATTAATATATAACCACTAACCTATTTTTATTTTTTCAATCAATTCACTTAAAGTTAGAACAATCTCCAACTTGAATTATTAAAAAAATCCAAGCAATTTTTGAAAATATAGTATTATGCTTAAACAAAAGGTGTCATTCGGTTTGAACCTTTGCACAGTGAGTAAGATTCTGTTTACTAGAGTGATTCGTAGTCTTGAACTCTATTCCTAACATCAAACCACATCAACCTTTGTATAGTGCTATCAACTAAGCCCGTGCATTTATGACCATGCACGTCTATCCCCGTTTAGTGAATGCTGTAGGAATCTTGCTCGAAATTCCATACGAAATGGCCACATTTCCACATCCACACAGGTAAGTCTATCAACAATACTCCTGAAGATAGACATGCCACTCCATTTGGAATATAGATCTAATTAAGAGTTTCAATTAACTCATCCTCTAATCACTTTAGGAATACATGCTTCTAAGTATATACAAATAGCATGTTCAGCTCATATCATTTTGCAACTTGTTATTATCCATTGAATCTAGTCCTTGGGATCTCCAGTCATTAAATCAGGTTACCATTGTTTGTGACTAAATAATCTAAGGGTAATAGCTCCACTCGTTAGGCATAGAAAGGATTTTCTCTCTGTCCGCTGCTTTTGTCGAAGGATCCGCCAAATTCTCATCAATGCGTACATGATCCAGTCTTACAGATTATGAAGAGATATACTCTCTTATAATAGTGTGCTTACGATGAATTTGTCATCTCTTACTATTGTAATAATGGTTCACAACTTTTGCAATAGCTACGTACTATCAAAATGGATCAACACATCTGGTATCGGTTTTTGCTATAATGGGATCTCAACTAGCAGATTTCTTACGTAATCCGATTTTTCACTAACTTTAGCTAGTGCTATCATTTCTGACTCCATAGTATATTTAGTGAAGATAATTTTTTCCTTAGACTTTCAAGAAATAGCTCCTCCTGCAATACTGAAAATATATCCACCAGTAGCTTTGGAATCGTTTGATAAAGTATTTCAATCTGCATCACTGTATCCTTCAAGGACAATGGGAAGCTTCTGATAATGTAATACAATATCCACAGTTC
Source organism: Allium cepa (assembly GCA_030765085.1). NCBI lineage: Eukaryota > Viridiplantae > Streptophyta > Magnoliopsida > Asparagales > Amaryllidaceae > Allium > Allium cepa. The sequence continues at coordinate 702,640,090 of CM060938.1, read as the reverse complement.
TTTTAAGGCATCTCATGAACCTTTCAATAGCATGCTGATTCTCTATGCTAGGTCTATTAGTAAACCTGCACGATATTCCCATGACTTATGCAATGTCGGGTCCAGTACATTTAGTGGCATACCGAAGACTACCAGTGATGCTCGCATATTCAGACTGTCTTACACTTTCACTATTATTCTTAAATAATTTTACACTTGGATCATATAGTGTAGTAGCAGGTTTACATTAAAATTAATTATATTTTTCTAACATCTTCTCAACATAATAAGATTGATCCAAAGAAATTCCCTTTTCAGACATAGTCGTCTTAATACCTAGAATCACACTTGCTTCACCAAGATTTTCATATAAAAATTGGCACATAATATGGACTTAACATGATTTAAAGCATGAATATTTGAACCAAATATAAGTAAAATCATCAACATATAAGAATATGATAGTGCAAATATTATGCTCAGATTTATAATAAATACACTTGTCACTTTCATTTAGTTTAAAACCATGTGAAATAATTAGATTGTTAAATTTTTCATGCTATTGGTTTCGTGCATGTTTAAGACTATATAGAGATTTATCTAGTTTACAAACTTTACGCTCTTGATTAGGTATAGCAAAACCTTCGTGTTAGTCCATATAAATCTCCTCGTCTAATTCACGATTCATAAAAGCAGCTCTTACATCCATTTGGTGAATTAGTAGATCATATAGTGAAGAAAAAGAAATTAATACTCGAATTGATGTTCTTCTTGTAAGAGGTGAAGAAGTATCAAAGAAGTCAATGTTTTCTTTTTGTCTAAATCCTTTTGCTCCAAGACGAGCCTTATATTTAGCAATTGTACCATCAGATTTTAACTTCTTTTTAAGTACCCATTTACAACCAATAGTTTTACAACCTGGAGATAAATCAAATAAATGCCATGTTTTATTGGATTGAAAAGATTCCATTTCATCATTTAAAGCTTCTTGCCAGAGATTTGAATCCAAAGAAGATAGAGCTACTTTTAGATTAGCAGTGCCCTCTTCTAGTGCATAAGCATAATATTCTAGACAAAAATCTTTATCAATCCTAGCTCTTTTACTTCTTCTAAGTTCATATTCACTTTACGTATTATGTTCATTGTCACGACCCGATTTTCCACTCCCAGAAAATCGCGTCATGAAATAAGAAAGAAAGGGATAGAAGAAGAAAGAAAGAAGAGAAAGAAGAAACAACACAAGAATCTCAACAGCGGAACGAATAAATTATATTAATAACCAAAGTATTACATAGTATACATCTAATATCAGAGTACACAGACAAGACAGTTATAAACACCTATCTAATTATTACAACTCAATTACAATACATAACAACTCAGAGATACCAACACAGCGGAAAACAATATAACTATACGCAGAAGCCTCCTGCTCCATATGCTCCTCCACAATTCGTCAAAGCTAATCCTGAATCCTAACCTGAATTCCCTTGGCTACTCATAAAAATTTGAGTACCCAAGAGTTATAGAAAAACAGAAATAACTCCGGGTCAGACATGGGTCTGGTGTGAGTAACAGGTTAAAGTTGCTTAACTTTGAAAAGCCTTTGAAAAGAAAAGGTATCACGTAAGACTTCCCACACATAAACATGGAAAAGTTTTTACCTTACGCTAACCAAAACATTTGATAGGAAATCCGATGATATTATAATAGTGTCTAGGGTTTTCAAATAAATAAGAAATAGCCGAAATTGTTACATTCATTAAATTCCAGCTACTAGCCACAAAAGTGGGTAATACAATCAAAACCGTTGGCACTTATTGGATTTTGGATTCCATCGATGGCAGGGCTACTGGGGTACCGCCCGTCACAGTACGTGGCCTAGATCACCGTACCGAGGATTACTCCCTTCATCCCCTGCAACACAAAGCCGGACCCGTTCCTTACTGAACAGTTCCAAACAAGACTACCCCGCAGTTGTGATCAGCAACCGCACCACTAAGCCGAAAATAAAGGGACCTCTAGACAGGGATCAATCTTGCTCTCCAGTGGGGGCTACCCACGAAGCTTTGCTGCACCTCCCCTGTTTTAGCCATTCCCGGTTGATGAGGCTTGAGGCTACGATTACCTTTATAGGACATATCACTTAGAATGCTCATCGTCCACCTGACGATGTTCTGAAAGCATTCAATCCATACAAGTTCGTTCCGGGTTCGAACGAAACCGAAGGCATTATCTCGTTACACTCGTATTGGAATCACCCTCAGAGTTAACGACAATAACCCTTGCACTCTGAATCTCCATCTCGAATCTATAAGTGCTATTCCGTCAAACTCATTACGGAATCACCCACAGAGTTATACTGACGTATAGCCCTTACACCTCGAGTCTTCACTCGCACCATTTGGATTCACGACCTAACGTTATTTGAAATCGATGTGGTTTTCGGACCCCAAATATGGAAACCCGATCCCGGTCTCATCGAAATCCAAAGCGTGTCTTTTAAGGTCCAAGTTGTTTTAAGTTTAAAACAATTCAATTCATTATCTAAATATACATAGATAGATAATTCACAACACAATAGATAATTCAACATTATCATTATCAACAGATAATTCATATCATAATCAGATAATCCATATTATCATCCAAAAGCAACCAATGCATCCATATCACATACACTACTCATCTTATACAGAGATTACAAACCATACCAAGCAACCAATACCAATCATCAAACATAAGCAACTATCTAATGATCACACCATCCATAATTAATTTAAAATGAATTAAATTAATTACCTAATCTCTAATTAATTAAAATAAATTAAATTAATTACTTCATCATCAAATCCTGCTTATCTTAATGATCAATTGATTATAAATCAATTTATAAATCATCATCTCAATATTCATTTCAATTAACCATTATTGATTAACTATCTCTAATTACAATAAGTAATTAGCATTTAATATTAATTATACCTTAATTAATCAATTCCTAATTACATCATTAATTAATTAATTAATGATTTCTAATTACATTAATCAATCTCTAAATATAAATTAATTACATAGTAATTAATCTACAATTTAAAACCATATATATTAATCACCCATGATTAATAATCATTCAATAATTAACTACTTTAATTACTCATTCCATAATTAATTACCTTTAATTAATTATCTTCATTAATCACTTGATAAATTTTCAAAGTAATTTAAATTTAAATTACTTCTATAATAAATATCCTTAATTACATTCAGTAAATTTTTATTACTTCCCTAAGTAATTACAATCTTATTAATTACATAAGTAATTATCAATTAATCCACAATTGTTTAAATTAATTAAACTTAATTAATCTAAACTAATCACATTAATTAAATTAATTACACTAAGTAATTAATTCATTAATTACTTCATTAAGTAATTAAGCAATTGATTATTATTAATTAATTAATCTAATTAATTATCAAAAATTAATCATATTAATTAATTGTTAAATAACCTTAAGTTAATGACCTTCATTAAGATTTCTTAATTACATAATTAAGAATTAACTTCAATTAATCATTATTAATTATCAATTAATTAGTATTTAATTACAATTTAATTAATCTCTAATTATTAATTAAGTGTTAATTAAAATCTTAATTATCTTTAATCACTTGATTAAATAAATCTTAATCATTAATTAAAACTTAATTAACCATCCTTAATTATAGATTAATTAACATTAATTAATTAATCTCAAATCTTAATTAATTAACTTAAAAATTATTAATTACTTAGTTAATCATCCACATTATTAATTAATTAAATAATTAATATTACATTTAAATTAATTAAATAATTTAAATGAAACCAATTTCTTAAGTTCAAAATTTAGAAACCTTCTTCCTTTATACAAAGTATTTTAAACACTTTCTTTCAAATACAAATTCAAATTTAAAAATTTCTTTTTAAATTTCAAACTGAAACATAATTTAAATTTCATTTCAGATTCAAAATTAAAAATCAAAACTTTACTTACATTCCATCTTCATTTCAAATGCAAATCATTATTTAAAAACAAATTTAAATTTAAACCTTTATATTTCTTTTTAAAAAAAACTGAAGTTTGAATTTAAATTCCAGATTTAAATTAAATCAAACTCAGATTCATTTTCACATTTCACTTCCAGATTTAACTTGTTTAAATATTCATTTGCATTTTGAAATTTTACTTTATAATTTAAAACATAAAAACAGAAACAGTTTACTGTTTTGGTTTTAAACATATAGCATTCAAAAATGTTTAAATTTCAAGAATTAAACTATTGATTTCAAATTTAAACTTCAGGTTTAAAACTTCCAGTTGGATCTTTGTTTTACAAACTTGAAAATTCACCTTTAAATCTAGAAACAGAAACAGTTTCTGTTTTTAAGTTTTAAACCAAGCTTGAATTTAAAACATTTCAAAATTTAATTCAAAGGTCTAAAGTTTAAAACCAATTGAGTTTAAATTAAATCCTAGATTCAAACTTCTTTCCAGATTTTAGTTGACAATTTATCTTTACTTCAAAACTTAACAAACCTGGAAACATGATTCTGCTCAAAACTAAAACCCTGAAGCATTTTAACAGACCCGAGCCATCCTCCAAATTACTTCGGGTAAAATGCTTCTCTGCTTCGAGTCATTTCACAAATAACTCGAGACCATCTCGGGTTTTAAAACCCTGCAACCCAAGACAACACAAGCATGCACATCACCAATAGGCACAGCACCTCTGTGCATCCAACCACCAACTCCGGCATCACTGGCCATCATCTCAGGCCAACCTCCATCGACCATAAACCCTTCATCCCTCTTCAGCCCTCAAAACCCCATAAGACAACTTGAATTTTGAATTCAAGTTTTTAAACAAAACCTGAAACAGAGCCCCCTCCCCTTTCCAGTGCCTCACCTGTCAACGCTTCAACCCATCTCCTCCGACCACCGTCACACTTCCAACTCCGGCAATAACTCCATCTACACAACTTCTATCAATAACCAAAAGATCTTTGAACTCGATCAAATTTTGAAATCACAGCACCAATTTTCTTAAACCCAGTGTTCATACTGAAATCCCCAAATCACCATCTCAAAATTAAATTGCAAAACTACTTAATAATTTTCCTATCATACTTGATGGCTACACCATCAATAGAACCAAATTCAACCAATTTAAAGGTATGTATTAACTGTACTTAACAATTTTATATATAACAGTCAATTTGAAACTGTATCATGATTCCATCATTATAAATTGTAATATAAATTTTAAAAATCATAATTTTAGTAGTTGTTTTGAAATGAATCTCTGAAACTTTGATTCATGATACTTTAAATTTTCCATTTTTACAGAATTAAGCTATGTTGTTCATATTGCAGTCAACTTCCAAACAATACTGCTAAAGAAACTTTAAAAAAAATTCATTTTATCATGAAATGTACCAATTTCATTCAATGATAAATCACAATAGCAAACAGGTCAAGAGAAATGAATTATTTTTGAGTTTTAATTGCACAGCCAGAATCTAGAAAATCAAACATGCATCACACCATATATGCTCAGGCAATTTAAAAAGCATATGTAAAATTAAACTCATGAAATAAACAATTATGCAATCCTACTTATTTATTTTAAGTTAAGTGTTACTCACCTGATATAAATGCAGAGCTCAAAATTTAGCATGCAGAGCACAGATTCATGTATGCAGTAGCTTGAATGAAGATGCAATTTCCAGTTGAAATGCAGGTTGCTTATTTAAATTGAGGCCTCTGTTTAAATGCTTTCTAATCCCTTGTTTTATGCATGCTTCCAGATGAAATGTAGGCTTCCTTACTTGATTAAATTTGCTTATTCCAGATTTTAGCATGCAGGTAGTTTGAATGTTGCAGATGCAATTTGAAATTGCAGGTTCCAGATTGTATTTGCAAGCATGAATGCAGAGCTTCTTGCCTCTTTTTTTTTTTCCAGATGAATGCATGTTTAAAATTTGTAATGCATGCAGGCTCTTGTTTTAGAGGATGCAGATTTTTCTTGACAAAAATTTGAAATGCAGGCCTCAACTTGAAATTCCAGATGCAATCTTGAATTTGTTGCATGCAGATTGAGTTTTGGAGGATGTAGACATGCAATTTGAAGAGTTTGAATGCAATGCAATGTTTACTTGATTGAAAAATGTAATTGTTTGCATTATGATGAAGAGGGTTTCAGATTTCTAGAATTCTCTTTTAGAATGAAAAATGAGAAAAGCTAAAAAAAAATGAATATATGCAAGTTTTAAATAATAATGTTTGATTTAAATTAAAATTAAAGAAAAACAAAATATGACACATGTTAAAAGAATGGACACATGTTAATTTACTTACATAAATTTTTAACACATGTTCATTTAGGATTTTATTATGCTTACACATGTATCTTAAATGGTTTTGTTATTTAATTATGTGTTAAAGAAAATTAACTTAATAAATGCATGTTCATATTTAAAATTGTATTTCAAATTTACAAATTAAATTGACAAATCAAAATTATCAATCAACATTTTAAAAAGAATGACACAAACATTTTAAAACCTTATTTTAATATTCAAACTTGAATTAAAATGAATTTTAAACCAATTAAAACATTTATCTTACATGTTTTAAAATCATAGAGTATTTTATAAAATATTTTTTTTTGAAAAGCTTAATATTAAAAATAAATCACAAAATCCTATTTTTAAAACATTAAAATATGCTATACTAATTTAAATAAAAACCAACTTGTCTATTTAAAAATATATACAAAAACATATACATTATTAAATAGAAAACAATTTATTAGTTTATTAAAAACAATTCACAAATTAAATATTTAAATGAAGAAGATTATTAAATCAAATCAAATTTATTATCAAAAATTTATCAATTCAATTTAAATTTAAACTTAGATTATTAAATTTAAATTGTCCAAAATTCCGGGATATTACATTCATTATTTCTAATTATTGGATTATTAGTGGTAAAAGTGCCCCTATTATTCCTAAGTTTAAACGAAAATATATTTTCAAAGAAATCATCATAATTTCACTAGATAATAACTCGAGCTTTCAAATAAAAAAAAATCTATATGATTTACTATTAAGGGAATAACCATCAAAATATATTCATATGCTCAACTTTCTAATTTAATTCTTTTAGGGTTAGGAATACGAACATGCATGAAGCAATCCTAAGTTTTAAAATAAGATAAGTTGGATGATTTTGAAAACCCCAAAAGTTGAAATTTTGCTATTAGATTTAGGAATTCTATTTAAGACATAACAAACGATTAATAAAATTTTCCTCCACTAGTGAGATGCTACACCCGAATTTAATAAAACGGTTACTACTAATTCGTGAAGAGTCATATATTTTTCCTGCAGCTTTACCGTTCATTTCAGGCGAATATGGTTCAGTTTTTTGGTGAATTTTTCCATTTTTATAAAATTCAACGAATAAGTTAGATTCATACTATTCCTTTATCACTTCGAAATCTTTTAATTTTCTTGTTAGATTTATTTTCAATTCCAGTGGCAGATAATTTAAACATATCTAACATATCACTTTTATTTTTCATGAGATAAACATATGTAAAATCATAGCAATCATCAATAAAAGCACCAAAGTAGCGTTTGCCATCCCTAATTAGAGTGCCATCAAGTTCACATATATTAGAGTGTATTAAATCTAAATGTTCTGAATCTCTAAACACTGATTTATGTGGGCTTAGTAATTTTAGCTTAGCTAAAATATTCACATTTTTCTGAATCACTTATGGATACTTTAGGGATTAGGCTTAAGTCATTCATGTTATGAATTAGTCATTTATTAACATGACAAAGTCTAGCGTGCCAAATATTAAAATTATACAGTACATAAATAAAACCATTAACTTCAACATTCAACTTAAACATCCCATGTACATTATATTCTTTACCACAAAAACACCATTTTTAGCGATAGTGTACAAGTCATATCCAATAGTTTGAGTAAAACCAGCTTTATTTACTAAGAAATCAAATACTAAATTTTTCGCCGTCTTTCAGTAATAAATTCTTTCCAGGGGTAAACTTTAACTCCACTGTCCCAATTCTAGCAACAATAGTGGTGCGAGAATCTCTCAACATCACTTTCATGTCATCTGCAGTATTATATGTTTTAAACATTTCACGATCATAGCAGAAATGGCAAGAAGCACCAGTGCTACCCACCACCCTTCTGATCCACTGAACAGGTTGATCTTAATAAGCATAGCCACAAGGACTTCTTTAGTCAGGTTAGCCTACGTTGCAGTATATGGCCTATCTCGAAACTTTCGTGCCATATGGCTTGATTTGCTATAGTTGTAACATAAGAAAAACTGTACGGTACTATTCTTTAGGAGATTATACTGCTAATTCTTATGATGCTGATTATTTTGGTTTTGATTTAGTTTGCGATTTGATTTTTAAAAATTTTCGCACTTAGTTTTAGACTCTTGTTTGTGGATTTCTTAGTGTTATTGGTAGATACAACAAGCACTTCTTCTTTCTGGCATTCTTTTCAATACGAAGACGAGTAATCAAACTCTCTAAGGAAAACTCCATACTTATGCTTGATATTATTTTCAAAATCTTCTCAACTAGGGGGTAACTTATCAATTAGTACAACAATCTGAAACTGTTCATGTAAAGCCAAACCTTCGGAGATGATCTAATGCGCAATTTTTCGAAGCTCGTGCGACTACACCTCCATAAATCTGTTATCCGTCATCTGAGCCTTCAAATAGCGACTAACAGTATATTTTTTCACTCCAGCTTCCTCGGTATCATATTTCTTTTGCAGCGCATCCCAGATCTTCTATAACACCTCTAAATTAGTAATATTATTCATGAGATTTAATTAGAATAAATTAAATAGAATAATTTAGATAAGGAGATTGAGGTTGATTAACAAAAAAATATAGTCGCCATGCTTATTAAACTTAATGAACTTATAAATGATTAAGTACTTAAATATAAGGGCATAAGAGTAATTTCCACTCATATTTCCCACTCTTATACTATTCCCCTAACCAAACAAGTTCATTATTAATCTTAAACAAAAACTACAAATGTAAGAAGCAACTAGGCTGGCCATAGGAAGATAAAGGAGAAGAAAATTTAATAAAAGCTTAGGATTCAAGCTACAAGAAAATCAATCTCAAATAATCTCTAATCTCCTTATCCCAAGCAAGGTGAATAATAATTTCTACATCTCTATTTTGATTTTTACATCATACGGTTTTGGATTTAATGATAAATTTGGTTTTATGATATGTAGAATAATGATGTGCTTGATTTTGATTTATGTATGTTTAAACAAGTTCGTTTAATAAGGGATATACATGGTTTTAGGGTAAAACCGAGAGGAAATGATTTTAACTGTCATGGGTAAATTATATGTTGTAGAAAACATGAATTTGGAGTTGAGTTTCAATTTTTATAATTTTCTACGCCGTGGAGAATTTATTATGAATTTTCGAAGAAAAATAAGGTTATTTGGGTTTATAAATTATTTTGGAGAATATATTAAGAATTTGGGCCTAATTTTTTAATATGTCAAATAATATAATTAAAGTGAATTTCTGGAATTTTTAAGGATTTTTACTAAGAGATTTAGTGTGAAAATTAAATTGTTTTGAAAGAAGGAGCTAACCAATTCAATTGTTTTATAAGAGGAAGGGCGTATTTGCTAAATGTTAAATTGGTTTAGATCTGAGAGTATTGCGAAAAATATTATCGAAAATGTTGATCCTTTCGTAACAGACCTCTCGAACAAATTTGTTCCGCCTTCTTTGGTGAACCTTTCATAACAGACCTCTCGAATAAGACCTTCCGAATTCAATGACCAAAAATGTTGAAAGCAATGCACATGATATCATTCAGGTGGTATGTAGTGAATTGATCTAAGTCGTAAGGTATGGTGTCGAAGGGCTGCTGTCGAAGGGTTGCTTCCAAAGTAGATAGACCCTTAGTTTATTTTTATTTGAAAAGAGAATCACTTGCTTGTCTTCTAAAGACCTTTCGAAATAAATAAAAAGTATTGGTTTTGAAAAGGTTGTATTCAAAGACCTTTCGACAAGGTCGAAACATATGGTTTTTATAGGTTGTTTTAAAAGACCTTCCGTCTTAATCAAAAGGTCAGGTTTTGAAAGGATTTAGGAGATCTTTCGACATAGTCAAAAGAGTTGGTTTCGAAAGGTTGCTTCGAAGGAATTTTTGAATAAAACTGCCGCCTTTGTTTTATTCAACCTTCCGAAGGGGTCGAAAGTAGGAGCTTTCGACTTAGTCGGAAGGTTTACTGGTTTTATAAATGCAAGCAGCTTCCCAACTTTCTGAACGCGTCGAAAGCAGGAGCTCTCAACACTGTCGTAAGGTTTAAATGTTTTCCCCAACGTTTTATAAAGTGATGGATGGTTTTGAAAGCTTTCACCTATGACCCAAAGTAATATCTTTAAGTGTAATCCCAATGCTTCCGAAAGGATGTACATTCAATGGTTTCAAAGAGTAGCTTTCTTTGGTTTCGAAAGGTTTCAAAAGAAGTGTTTTAAAGGATTAAAAGGCCGGTGCCTATTGTTACTTAATATTAGTTTTATGCTTTCGAAGGGGGGTCGAAAGCAAAGCTTTCAAAGGGGTCGAAATTAGAAAGCAAAGGTTTCTGCATTATCGAAAGGTTTTAAGAGCCAAACTCAAATTTTTGGGGGAAAACCCCATGGCATAAATAAAGGAGTTTTGTAATGACTATAAGTATGTAATTTTGAAGAAGTATTTCCTTGATAAAATATAAGTTAATGGAGTTAACAATTTTTTATATGAATTGTCTTTCAAGGACCTTAAACCCACAGGAGTAATATTTTTAATTTTTATGTTGCTTCTTCAAATATGAATATATTCACTATATAATGGACCCATAACTTTATTTTCGGTATAACGAGTAGAAATATGAACTAGGTTAACCCAGTAGTGAATGTAAACTGATTAAACTCCCGAATGAATAAAATTGCATCCAGGAGGTCAAGAAGACCAGAATATAGGATGCTAAAATATAAAGGAAGGATATTGGCAGGGGCTAGTAGGTTCATAGTAAACCCTTAAAAACCATATGATATTGGAAGGGGCCAATAGGTTCATAGTAAACCCATGAAAACTTTATGATATTGGCATGGGCCAACCGGTTCATAATTAGCCCATGAATACTAGGTGTAAAGGAAGATGTCAGATAGACTGGTTCATAGTAAGCCCAGGAAAACAGTGATTGAATACTAGTAGGGGCCAGTAGGTTTGAAGTTAGCCCATGAAAACTATATCCAGATGCAATATTGACAAATGTCAATAGGTTACTAGTCAATCCATGAAAACTAGGATAAGAAAGAAGTTATGGAATAACCAATAGGTTCATAGAGAACCCATGAAATGATTAAGTTAATTGGCAGGGGTGAGCAGGTTCTTAGTAGTAATATGAAAACTATGAAACTGGATAGGGAGTCCACAAACACTGAACGGGTTATTAGTAAACCCATCAAAACTAATAGGTTAATAGTGACCCTAAAATTATAATTATGATAGGGCATCGGAGTAAACTGGGGATGGGTAATCCTAATTTTTTTAGGTATGCATATCATCATAATATTTTGAAAATGTATGTTTTAACTATTATGGATGCAGGAGCGTAGAATATGGTTTTATAAAGGTTTTTGGATACTATTGAGGGGAAAACCTATTCTGCTAAGCGGCGCGGTCTCACTAGATATCTAAAAGGATCGAGATGTTAGATTATTATTCATACCAGGCTTTATGTTTGACTCGAAGTTTTTGTTTTCCCCTTAAACTCTCGAGTACTCGATTAATTTTGAGTAGTTTTATATTCATGGTTCTCAGGTTTTCTTCTCTTACGAATAAAGCTTCCAGAGGCATGCAAGAGGCAGATAGTTATTAAGATTTTTTTCTTTTTGCTGTGTATTCTATTATAAAGGAAGATATATTAGCCTTACTATATACTCTGGTCAACCAAGGGACGTCTTCATATGTCGCTCTTGGCGTAGTTGTAATAATTATATTTTGATGAACGTGGGTAACGTAGTTTGGGATTATGTAATGAACATGCAAGGATTTTCTGGAAATATGTTTTTAAATTGTTAATTTTTTTCCATATCTCTGTGAATTGTGTATCAACGTATCTAGCCCTGTCGTATTTGGTCATTGAAGATTATAACTATGGATGACTGCGGCATCCATAGCCATTAGTTTTGGGCCTCCTATTAGGGGAATGCTACAAGTTAGTATCAGAGCATATGTTTATGAAATTTTAAAAGAAAAGATAAACCTAAAAGCATTTTCAAATATAATCCAATGAATTTGGAAATATGATTGGGGTTTTGGGTTAATGCTGTAGTAACTTATTTGTAATTGTTATATAGGTTTATATCTAAGTATGTATTCCCCTCTCTCCTAGGCCGTTTTTCTCTAACTTACTTAGGCCCATATGCAGATATACAAGAAAGTAGATATAGAGGTAGGAAATGGACGAGGAAACTTGGGTGGAGGAAGCATCATTACCAATGGAAATGCTCGACCTAATACTTGGACAAACCCAGGTCAACAGGCCAATGCTAATCAAAATGCTGAGGCCAATATAGGTACTGGAAATCAGCCAATAGATGCGGGGATGGTGTATCAGTTGTTGGCTAATCTTTTGCAAGCAGGGGCTGCTGGGAATGTTGGTAGAGATAATCCTATAGTTCCATCTGGTTATAACTATGCTAAGTTGAGTAGAGACTATGTTAGACTGGGAGGAAAGCCGTTTGTTGGAACGGAAGATGTTGTGGAAGTTGAAAACTTGAAAACTAGCCGTTGAATTGTGAAAGGATCTTTACAGATTTAGGCTTGAATGATGGAGAGAAGAGAAAGCTAGCCTCTAGACAATTGCAAGGTTTAGGCTGCATTAGTGGAACAGTGTAACGGTCAGAGAGCCTGAGCAAGAGTTGACATGGATTAATTTCAGAAGGAGATTTGAGCATAGATTCTTATTTAATTTCTCCAAGTCGGCAATGATGAGGAAGTTTATGGATCTTTTCTAAGGACGGACGTCTGTGATCTAATATGCTGCTAAGTTTGATGAGCTACCTCGATATGGATAACTATTGTTGACACGGTTGTTAGGAGGAATGAGAGATTCGTTAGGGGTTTGAGGCCAGAGGTAAGAAGGATGATTATGACTCATATCAGAGAACCTTATCATGTGATGGTGGAGATGACTATCTGATCTGAGGAGATGCTTGCCGTTTCAACTCGAGAAAAGCCAGTTGAGTCCCAGGGTTCTCAAGGAAGGAAAAGGAAGTTCTTTAAGAAGAAGGAAACTAGAAAGGGGATGCCGCTAAGAAGGAAAAGGCCGAGTTGGCGTGTTACAAGTGTGATATGAAAGGCCACTATGTTAACGAGTGTAGAACTGGTAAAGGGCGGAGAAGAAGAATGTCAACCGCTTCAATTGTGACCAAGTTTGGGCATTATAAGAACCAACGTCCGGAGCCAATCAAGGCGGACTGAGGGAAGGTGCTTGCAATTGGACCACCGTCTACTTTTAGACCGACTACAACAAAGAAAGGAAAAACTGTGATGGAAGGTACACTTTTGATTCAAAATACACCAGTTAGTGTACTTTTTGAAACCGGTGCATCACACTCATTTATATCACAGTATTTAGTATAGGTTATGTATAGAACCCACATATTTTGTTGCTTCCTTAATGGTTGCAAATCCAACAGGAGGGTATGCAACTATTGGGATGAGATGTGACCAGATAGAACTGGATTTGTTAGGCATAAGTCTGCATGCAGCTTGTATGTTTTTGATTTTGTAGATTTCAGGATCATCTTAGGTATGGATTGGTTGGGTAAGTATGAGGCTAGGATATTTTGCGAGGATCGAAAAATATCATTGACGCAAGCAGATAGTCATAACTGAATCGTTTTCTTAGTGGAGAATTCTAGTAAAAGTGTTTCTGCTTTGGTGAGTGCCATGGAAGCTGGATAATAGCTTAGTCAAGTTCGCGTGGCTAGAGAGTTTGCAGATGTCTTTGAGCCGATTACTGGATTACCATTGAAATGAGCTGTTGAGTATTAGATAGACCATCTACCGAGAGATGAACCCATCAGTAGACCACATAGCAGGATGACACCGACAGAGATGAAGGAATTGAAGGTGCATTTAGTGGATCTTGAGGGAAGGAATTTTATTACATCAAGAAGTTGGCCTTGGTGAGCGGCCGCAGTGTTTGTAAAGAAACCAGATGGATCATTAGATATGTTGATCGACTAGCATAAGTTAAATGAAAGGACAATCAAGAATAGGTACCCTCTGCCAAAGATAGATGATCTGTTTGATCAGTTGACTAGAGCCAGAGTATTTACTAATTGGATTTGGCAACGGGGTTCCTTCATTTGAGAGTAGCGAAGGATAGCTTCCCTTTGATGGCATTTCGAACTAGGTATGGTTCATATGAGTGGTTGGTGATGCCATTCGGATTGATGAATGGGCCAGCTTTCTTCGTTGATTTGATGAACCAAGTTTTCAAAAAGCACTTGGATAGGTTTGGTTTGGCATTCATAAATGACATTTTGGTGTACTCTAAAGATGAAAGAGAGCATGAGGTTCATCTTAAAGTGGTGTTTGAGATGCTGAGGCAGAATCAGCCGAAGGTAAAGTTTTTCAAGTGTCACTTCTGGAAAAGAGAATTCAAGTTTCTTGACCACGTGGTTTCAGAGGAAGGATTGTCAGTGGATCCATTTAAGTTCGAGGAAGTCAATAATTGGAATAGACCAGAGACGGTAATCGAGATCAGGAGTTTTCTTGGACATGCTAGCTATCAGCGAAAATTCATCAAGGATTTGTCACGGATAGCAACGCCTTTGACAAAGTTGACAAGGAAGGAAGTGAAGTTTGTTTAGTCCAAAAAATGTGAGGAAGCATTCCTTAAGCTAAAGCATTTGTTAACCAATGCGTTAGTGTTATACTTCCAGATAGTAACCAATTGTTGGTAGTATAAACTGATGCATGTGGCACTGGATTAGGAGCAGTATTGATGCAGAAGGGAAAAGTTACTACTTATGCATCTAGGAAGCTTAGACTGCATGAAGTTAGATAACCTACTCATGACTTAGAGTTGGCTGCAGTGACCTTTTGCCTTGAAGATCTGAAGGCATTATCTATTCGAAGAGAGATTTGATTTATATACCGATCATAAGTCATTAAAGTATCTATTCTCTCAAAAGGAATTGAAAATGAGATAACAGAGATGGCTGGAGTTTTTGGCCACTTATGATTTCTGTATAGTGTATACTCCTAGGAAAGGAAATAAGGTAGCAGATGACTTTAGTAGAAAACATCAGAATGTGGTGTTAGCGACGTTGGCAGAATGGAAGGATTTAGAAGCTTTAATCAGTTGTGGCGTGCAGTCGAGATCTATTGCTAGTTCTATTCAGGGTATTGCCATGTCGACATGCTTAGAAGTTCGACCAGTGCTGATCGAGAGGATAACTTTTAAGCGGAGAGAAGATCCAGCTTTGGCCGAGAAGATTAGAAGGCTTGAGGAAGGATCGGTGATTGATGACCTAAAGGATTTCATTCTTGAGCAAAGAGGATGTTTGAACAAAAGGTACGATTATATGTTCCAGATGTAGAGAACTTAAGGAGGGAAGTTCTAGAGGAATGTCATTGATCAAAGTTTACGATTCATCCTGGAGGGACCAAGATGTATCAAGATATAAAAGGAGCTTCTATTGGAACAGCATAAAGAGGGATGTTGGCTTGTGGTTAAGGTAGTGTTTTAACTGTTAACAAGTGAATGCCAAACATCAAAAGCCTAGCGGATTACTTCAACCTTTAGATATTCTAATTTGAAAATGGGATTCGATGTCGATGGATTTTATAGATGGGTTGCCAAGGTCAAGTAAAGGAAATGAAAGTATATGGGTTATAGCGGACAGGTTGACCAAGAGTGCCCGTTTCATTCTGGTAAAGTCAACCAAGATGGCACCTATTTTGGCTAATTGTTCATGAAGAACATAGTTAGACTCCATGGGATTCCTAGTAGCATAGTCAGCGATAGAGATTCATTATTCACTAGTGAATTTTTGGGGAGTCTATAAGAGGTATTAGGCACCAAGCTCAAGATGAGTACAACTTATCACCAACAGACGGATGGGCTGGCAAAGAGAGTCAACAAGGTACTTGAGGATTTTTTGAGAGCTTGTGTGTTAGACTTTGGTGGAACTTGGGAAGATCACCTACACCTGAATTAGTTTTCCTATAAAAATAGTTATCGGACTAGTATAGAAATAGCACCTTTTGATGCTTTGTGTGGAAGACCATGCAAATCGCCAGTGTGTTGGTTAGAAATTGGAGACAGATTGGTCTTAGATTCAAAATTGGTTAGAGAGGCGTCAGAAAAGATTGAGTTAATCCAAGGGCGAATGAAGGAAGCTCAATTCAGGCAGAAAAGTTACGTAGATAAAAGGCGTAAAGACTTAGAGTTCTCAGTGGGAGACAGAGTTTTCATTAAAGTATCACTGATGAAGGGTGTGGTACGATTTGGAAAGTCGGTAAAGTTAGCCCTGAGGTATGTTGGTCCATTTTAGATTAAAGAAAGGATTGGAAAGCTCGCATACAGAGTAGAATTTCTGAGCAGTTTGGCAGGTGTCCATAATGTTCCATGTGTCTGATCTTCGTATGTATGTGCATGATCCAGGGTCTACTATTCCCCAGACAGAGTTGGAGGACTTAGTAGTGGAGTCTGATTTGACTTTTTGTTAGATAGACAGTTCGGGTTGTAGCAAGAGATGAGAAGAGATTGAGGACCAAGGAAGTCAATTTAGTGAAAGTTCAATGGAGAAACAACGAGAAAGACTATACTTGGGAGACAAAGGATAGGATTCGAGAGGCTTATCTTGATCTGCTTTAATGGTATGTATATATCAGATTTATATAGATTGGTTGCTAGTTAGATAGGCTAGTGTGGATGTTAGGAGGTGTTTCAGATGATTACTATGGTTCCTAGTTAGTCCTTACTGAATTTCAAGGACAATTTTTTTTAAAGATTGAAGCCTATAACACCCCTAATTTTAGTGACATTATTCATGAGACTTAATTAGAATAAATAAAATAAAATAATGGAGATAAGGAGATTGAGGTTGATTAATAAAAAATATAATGGTCGTGCTTATTAAATTTAATGAACTTAGTAATGGTCAAGTACTTAAATATAAGGGCATAAGAATAATTTCCGCCCATATTTCCCACTCTTATACTATTGCCCTAACCATACAAGTTCATTATTGTTCTCAAACAAAAATTATAGACGTAAGAAGCAACAAGACTGGCCATAGGAAGACTAAAGAGAAGAAGAAAATTTAAGAAAAGCTTAGGATTCAAGCTTGAGGAAAATCAATCTCAATAAATCCCTAATCTTCTTATCCCAAGAAAGGAAAGTAATAATTTCTACATCCCTATATTTATTTTTACATTATATAGTTTCAGATTTAATGACAAATCTGGTTTTATGATATGTAGAACGATGATATGGTTCATTTTGATTTATACACGTTCAAATAAGGTTGTTTAATAAGGGATATACACGGTTTTAGGGCAAAACAGAGAGGAAATGATTTTAAATGCCATGGGAAAAATATGTGTCGCATAAAACATGATTTTGGAGTTGGCTTTCAATTTTTATAATTTTCTAAGCCGTGGAGAATTTATTTTGAATTTTCAAATGAAAATTAGGTTATTTGGGTTTGTAAATTATTTTGGAGAATATATTAAGAATTTGGGTCTAAAATTTTAATATGTTAGATAACATAATTAAAGTGAATTTTTGAAATTTTTGGAAATTTTTACTAAGTGATTTAGTATGGAAATTAAACTGTTTTGAAAGGAGGACCTAAATGATTTAATTGTTTTATAGGAGGAAGGGCGTATTTGTTAAATGTTAAATTGGTTTATATTTGAGAAAATTATGGCAAATATTATCCAAAATATTTAGAAAGTTATGAAAGCTAATTAAAGTTTACAAATAGGCAAGTTAGTTGCAAAAAGTTTACTTATTTTGGAAAATTCAGCTTTTACGCAGAAAAAGCTGGTTCCGCCTTCTTTGGTGAGCCTTTCGTATCAGACCTCTCGAACATGACCTTTCAACTTCAATGGCCAAAAAGGTTGAAAGCAATGCACATGATATCATTCAGGTGGTATGTAGTGAATTGATCTAAGTCTTAAGGTATGGTGTCGAAGGGTTGCTTTTGAAGGGTTGCTTCCGAAGGAGATGAATCCTTAGTTTATTTTTATTTGAAAAGAGAAATCACTTGCTTGTCTTCTAAAGACCTTTCGACACAGTCGAAAGGTTTGGTTTTCAAAAGGTTGTTTTAAAAGTCCTTTCGATAAGGTCAAAAGCTATGGTTTTTATAAGTTTTTTATAAGACCTTCCGTCTTAATCGAAATGTTAGGTTTTGAAAGGATTTAAGAGACCTTTCGACATAGTCGAAAGGTTTGGTTTCGAAAGGTTTTTCAAAAGGATTTTTGAAAAGAACTGCCGCCTTAATTTTATTCAACCTTCCGAAGGGATCGAAAGCAGGTGCTTTCAACTTAGTCGAAAGGTTTACTGGTTTTATAAATGCAAACTGCTTCCCAACCTTCCAAAAGGGTCGAAAGTAGGAGCTCTCGACACAATCGAAAGTTTTAAATGTTTTCCTAAATGTTTTATAAAGTAGAAGGTGGTTTTGAAAGCTTTCACCTATGACCCAAAGTAATATCTTTAAGTGTAAACCCAATGCTTTCGAAAGAATGAATCTTCAATGGTTTCTAAGGGTAGATTTCATTGGTTTTGAAAGGTTACGAAATAAGTGTTTTAAAGGATTAAAAAGGCTGGTGCCTACTGTTTTTAAATATAAGTTTATGCTTTCGGAGGGGGTTGAAAGCAAAGCTATCGAAGGGATCGAAAGCAACGGGTTTCGACGTTGTCGAAAGGTTTTAAAACCCAAACTCAAATACTTGAAGGAAAAACCCATGGCATAAATAAAGGAGTTTTGTAATGACTATAAATATATAATTTTGAAGAAGTATTGTCTTGATAAAATATAAGTTAATTGAGTTAACTATGTTTTATATGAATTGTATTTCAAGGTCCACATGAGTGGTACTGCTGATTGTTATGTTGCTTCTTCAAATACGAATATATTCACTATATAATGGACCCATAACTGTATTTTGGGGATAAAAGGGTATAAGAACCAGCTAGATTAAAAAAGTAATGAATGTAAATTGATTAAACTCTTGAATGAATAGAATTGCATCCATAAGATCAGGAAGACCAGAATATATGATGCTAAAATATAAAGGTAGGATATTGGCAGGGGCCAATAGTTCATAGTAAATCCATGAAAACCATATGATATTGGCAAGGGCCAATAGGTTCACAGTAAACCTATAAAAACTGTATGATATTGGTAGGTGTCAATGGATTCATAGTTAGCCCATGAAAACTAGGTGTAAAGGAAGATGTCAAATAGACGGATTCATAGTAAGCTTAAGAAAACTATGATTGAATACTGATAGGGGACGGTAGGTTTGAACTTAGCCCATGAAAATTATATCCGGATGCAATATTGACGGATGTCAATATGTTCCTAGTCAACCCATGAAAAATAGGATAAGAAAGAAGTTATTGTAATAACCAATAGGTTCAGAGAGAACCCATGAAATGATTAAGTTAATTGGTAGGGGCAAATAGGTTCTTAGTGATCCAATGAAAACTATGAAACTGGACAGAGAGTCCATAGACATTTAACATGTTATAAGTAAACCCATGAAAACTGGTAGTTTAATAGTGATCCTAAAAATATGATTATGATAGGGTGTCAGATTAAACCGGGGATGGGTAATCCTAATTGTTTTAAGTATGTATATCATCATAATAATTTAAAATGTATGTTTTAACTATTGTGGATGCAGGAGCACAGAATATGGTTTTATAAAGGTTTTAGGATACTAGTGATGGAAAACCCCATTCTGTTAAGCGGCGTGCTCTCACTAGATATTTAAAAAGATTGAGATGTTAGATTACTATTCATATAAGGCTTTATGTCTAACTCGAAATTTTTGTTATCCCCTTAAACTCTCGGCTACTCAATTACTTTTGAGTAGTTTGAGATTTAAGATTCTCAGGTTTTCTTCTCTAACGAATAAAGTTTCTGAAGGCGTGCAAGAGGCAGATAGTTATTAAGAGTTTTACTTTCCCTTGTGTATTTTATTGTAAAGGAAGATTTATTAGTCTTACTGTATACTCTGATCAACCAAGGGGAATCTTCATATGTCGCTCAGCGTATTTGTAATGATTATATTTTGCTGAGTGTGGGTAACGTAATTTGGGATTATGTAATGAACATGCAAAGCTTTTTAGAAGCATGTTTTGAATTGTTAAATTTTTTTTCCAGATTTTCGTGATCTGTGTATCAATATATCAAGTACCGCCATATTTTATCGTCGAAGATTAATAACTATGGATGACTGCAGTATCCGTAGCCTTTAGTTTTGGACCTCCAAGTAGGGGTGTTACACCTCCTTTGTCGACTTATCCGAGTTGTAGTAATCGTACAGATTTCACTCAAGCCATTAAGAATATAATTTTGTAGAGGTAGTCTTGTTCAATTCAGTCCTTCAAAGCCTTTTCCGGATCGTCTGTTGCTTCTCCAAGCAGCTTGGTTTTTCGGTCATCAGCACATGTGCCACCTTTTGCGTAGTCAGAAAAAAATCCACCTTTTGCCACCATCGTTTGAAATGCAGGACTTCGAATATGAATAGCGGAGCAAATAAAGTCGGAACTTCAAACACCGACATCGGGGCAGTAGAGTTGTCAGTGGTCGAAGCCATGACCGTCTTAAAATTGTTGTACCTCAATCTAAATCTGTAGTCTTTTTTGGACTAATTCATTGACTAGCTCGCTCTCTATAAGACAATTTGTGGCTTAGCCGCAGAGTGTAAAACTATCTATCAACCGCTCCATCCCAAGCATAAAACAACCTTTGAAATTTGATCAACTTGCTGTTTGCATTATAGAAAATTGTTTTGAATATAGCACTTTCTAATTCAATTGCTTGTAAAGTTTCTTAAAGAGAAAAAATGCAGAAGACAAAGAAGAAGAAAGAAAGACTGTCTGTTATTCATATTTTCTCTTCTTCCCGTCTATCGTTTAAATAAGCAAAATGAAAATTGCATGCGTTACTGTAGTCAGAGAATGTTAATGGATTTAAATTTAATGTCATTCAAAATGAATTTTTAATACCATTAACTTTTGCAACGGCTCAATAATAATTCATCATGAATATATATTACCGTAATACATTTGTAATAACTCAATTATAATAATGACTTATAAATATATATTATCATCATACATTTGCAAGGCTCAATTATAATAAAGGCTCATAAATGTATAACCATTAACCTGCTTTTATTTATTTTTAATTAATTTACTTAAAGTTCCAACAATTGGGACGTGTATCCACGGATCTAGGGCATGTTCCATATACTTGGACTGCTATGACATGCAGTTTAGTTTTCCTGGCCTACTTAGTGGCATGGATTTCGAGCATCGAGGAACTAAGTCTTTTCCATTAATATTTGACATTGGACGGTTATACGAGTTATCATATATCCAAAATATTTTAATGATAGTGAGGATTGTTTGAGGATTGTTTGATGAATGCTTTATTTGCTTCGATTGTTTTTCCCACATAGCCTAATACCCTAAGGATGTCACCTGATATAGGTATTTAGACGGGATACTTGGACATCCGATACTGTACTTAGTGCGTAGTACGTTTTGATGATGATAGTAGAGTATGATATTATAAATATTATGTGCTAACTCTTTGGATGCATGGTAGGTATAGTTCTTATACGTTTTTGTTCCTTAATATATCGACATGTATAATATTTTGAGATTCATTTATCATTCACACTAGATTATTGTCTTTCTCGAGATTTTATTCTTTGCTTCTTATTATCTCGTGTACTCTTAAATGAGTAGACTTGATAACATGTCTAGGTGAGACGCGGTAGCTATGTAGAAGACGGGAAGAGTGGACCGTTCTCATATTATATATGTATATTCTATTGCTTATTCCATTGTGCAACACTGTAAACGTAGGTTGTATTTGGTTTACAATAATGAGATGGTTTATTTGAGTTTATTTCCACTTTGTATAAACTTTATGCATTATAACTTTGTGGATCCATACTCTGGTATTCAGTTCACTTAGTTATTACTGTCCCTCATGTCTTATATTTGTGATGTATATTATATTTTATCTATGTGTTGTGAGAGATACATGACAGGTTCCGTGATGTTTTTATTTCTTTTCAACCGTTGGCAATCGTCCTACATCGACCGGGCATGACAACAACGCGTTATGTAGTTATATTGGATGTCGGTGGCGTAGAACGGTCATCATGTATGTTTTACAGAGGCCGCATCTTTCACTTGGGCTATTAAAATTGGTTTAAGGGGGTGTTGTATATTAAAACAATTTAACTAATGGATTCTTTGAAGGGTCATGTGTATTTATGAAAGTTCACTCCTACTAGTAACAATTATATTTGAAGAGTCATTTTCTTTAGAAAGGAAATATGTTACCGTGAAGAGTTATTCCTTTTAAATAATATTTAAGAGTCATATCCACTAAAACGAAAAAAATATCCATTTAAAGAGTTGTGTCTATTTGCATGGATGCGTAGTCTACTAGAAATATGTGGTCATTTTTCTGTGTTTGTATGCAAGTTGAAATGAATCGCAACAAGAGAAAATGCGTAGTCTACTAGAAATATGTGGTCATTTTTGTGTGTTTGTATGAAAGTTGAAATGAATCGCAACAAAAGAAAATTTTCATATAAATATGGGTTCAATTGAAGTATCAAACGTATTGAATTTTTGTGTATAAATATATAATAAGGAAAAAAATAAAAAGGAAAAAGAAATCAGCATATACTATAGTGCTAGATTATTGGCTACCAAGTGTTACAGTAGAGTTCAACATGCTAATTAAACTCCAGGTAGCACAGTAGATCTGTGCATTATAAATCTTGCATGGAAAAGTTTGTTCCCAAGCTATGAGATTCTAAAGACTGCAGTATCTCTAGAACTCACAGGTCATGTATATCATCTCAAGCATGGCATGCGAAAACATAATGATTATCGATCGACAAGAGACGTGTGTTTTGTAGAAAGGATTTTACGTCACAGTATGAAGCAAGCAGGCAAACATAATCATCATGAGATTTACGCATGAGGGAATGATATCAGAACAAGCAAATGCTAGAAATAACAGTATTATGGTGTTGGCCCTGTTAGGTAGAGCATATTTTAAGCATACAGAAAGAATCCTAAAAAGCAAGAAGAATTTTTTTGTCATACCAAAACACGAATAGAACCTTCTTACCTCATTAAATGAGACTGAATTTGACGCTTGTGCATGTCTCTTTAATCATGCTGCGAATTAGCTTTCATGAATACATGTATAATCTATTGAAATAATTCACAGTTTTGACAAACGGAACAGTTTATATGTACTTGAAACAAACAAAAAGCGTCTAATTGTGTGCTGACTGTAAAGTTATCAAAATTGCATGTGAAAAATATCTAATGCTTACAGTATTTAATTGCTGATAGATGCACTTCTATTAGCAGATTTTAAGGGATGTAATATGTTGACAATTCTAAAGAGATGAATGAAATATGCTTTAGTCCCACATTGGCAAAATAAAAGATTAAATTGTGTATATATGTAAGATCCTCATTCCCTATATTGTCCATTGGGGTTAGGTAATTTTATGCGAGAGGGATAACCCAAATTTGATGAACACACGCGCACCGCCCGCCTGTCCCGTACTGAACCGGACTTGAGTTTGGGTCTACTATGAAATCTTATTTTTGCTACAGAAAACACCGCAATTTTCGATGGGTTTTTATTTGGCTACATGGGCGTGACCCGTTTGAATTTGAATTGAATACAGGTGCGACCCGTTGGAAGAATGAATGGATGCCGTTTTTCAGAACGGATATTTTTTGAACGGACGCGACCGTGACCGTTCGGCAGCTATAAATTAGTGACGGATCCCGATCAAATCGTTCGCTAATTTACAGTTCTTCTTCTTCCCTGCTTTCTTCGGCCAATTCGTTTCTGTTGTCATCGTCATCTCAGACTGACATACTCCTTACAGTCCCGCGCTGTTTCGTCGGTTGTACCCTGTGAGACTTCAAATAAAGTCTTAAGGCGATTGTCACGGCAAGCCTCCGACGAACGTTGGTATTCTTATTGCTTTCGATTGCTGATACGCAGATCTGTTACAGAATACCATTGTTGCATTGCAGCGATTTTTTATCTGTTGCACTTTCTGATTTTGTAACACTTTGTTGTGTTGCTGTTTGTTGTTGTAACGTATAATATTGTTACATTGCTTTCTGTAGCGACGCAGACAAACTGTTGCATTCTGTTTTGAACCACTTTACTCTACATCTTAAGACTTTACTGTTTTTGTTAAAACAGAGATGGCAGCAGAACAAATGTCGATCAAGACAGCGAATTTAAACAAACCAGTCCCATTCAAGGGAGACGGAGACGATTTTTTGACATGACAGAGTCAGATGCTCTTTTATCTCACAACCTTTGGTCTGCAGAACTATCTCAGAACTATCTTGATGAAGATGAACCAGTGCCGCCTACGCCAGGCAATACCAATTCAACAAATGACATTTTTGCAATTGATGCATGGAGGCACTCGGATTTCTTGGGCAGGAATTACAACCTAAACTGTTTGGATAAGGTTTTGTACAAGGTGTATCAGCCACTGAAAACTGCAAAAGCTCTCTGGAATGCGCTTAATGCAAAGTACAAAATGCAAAACGTGAGTCTGAAGAAGTTCATAGTTGACAAGTTCATGGACTACAAGATGGTAGATTCAAAATCTGTAATTACGCAATTGCATGAACTTCATATTATTATCCATGAATTGCAAGCAGAAGGCCACGAAGTTGGTGAATCTTTCTTGGTTGAAGAAATCACTGGAAAGCTACCACCATCTTGGAAGGACTACCGCAATTATTTGAAGCACAAGAAGAAGGAGATATCCTTACAAGACCTCATCGCCAGATTGAAGATCGAGGCAGATAATCGCGGAGTCGCTAAACCAAAAAACGAAGAGGCTTGTTGCAGAAGGGGCAAAGAAAAAAGGCAACCCCAATAAAAACAAAAGGAAAAGGAAGGCGCCAGAAGCCAAACAAAATGATCAGAAGCCGTCCAAGAAGTTCAATGGGCAGTGTTGGGTTTGTGGCAAGAGTGGACATCAAACAAAGGATTGCAGGAACAAGAAACAGAATAATTCGGAAGCAAATGTGGTGGAAAACATGGACATCGATGGGTCTAACTTTTCTGGAGTTGTGTCGGAATGCAATCTAGCTCAGAATCCTTCTCAGTGGTGGTTTGACACAGGTGCTACATGACACGTGTGTTCTGAAAAGTCCATGTTCTCCACTTACAACAAACTCGATCATGAAGAAAAGTTGTACATGGGCAACTCTGCAGTGTCAATGATTGAGGGAAGTGGGAAAGTAATTCTCAAGTTCACATCTGGTAAGACTATTACGTTGAATGATGTGCTCCATGTTCCATACATTCGCAAGAACTTGATCTCTGGACCTGTACTCTCGAAGAAAGGCTTCCGAATGGTCTTTGAATCAGATAAAGTTGTTCTGTCTAAGGCTGGAATCTATATAGGGAGAGGATACTTGTGTGATGGCCTATTTAAGGCTAATGTAGCCTTAATTGGCAATAATTATGTATATTGTAATTTTGAAATGAATAAAAAGGAAGTTTCTTATGTTGTCGATTATGATGCTATATTATGGCATGAAAAATTAGGACATATAAACTTTCGAAAGATGAAAAAACTTGCAAATCTGAATTTAATTCCAAAATTTCAAGAAGATAAAAAATACAAATGTGAGACATGTGTAGAAGCAAAAATGGTTAAGAAACCATTTCATACTGTCGATAGAAGTACTAAACCATTACAAATGATTCATACCGACTTATGTGATTTCAAAAGCTTACCTATAAGAGGTGGAAAAAAGTATTTTATCACATTTATTGATGATTATACACGATATTTCTACGTATATCTTTTAAAAAGTAAAGATGAAGCAATTACATCGTTTATAAAATATAAGGCTGAAGTAGAAAATCAGCTAAATAAAAAGATAAAGATATTGAGATCTGATCGAGGTGGAGAATATGAGTCGCCGTTTGAACAATTCTGTGCAGAAAATGGAATAATTCATCAAACAACAACATCATATTCGCCACAACAAAATGGTATAGCCGAGAGAAAGAATAGAAAATTAAAAGATATGATTAATGCCATGCTCTTAACCTCTGGTCTACCAACAAACTTGTGGGGGGAAGCTTTAAATATGTCTAATCACACATTAAATAAGGTTCCTCATAGTAAAATGAGAAAAATTCCATATAAATTATGGAAAGGACATCTACCAAGCTTCAAATACCTCAAAGTGTGGGGGTGTTAGCAAAAGTTCATATCCCGCCTCCAAAGAAGGTCAAACTTGGACTGAAAACTATAGATTGTTACTATTTAGGACAAGCCCAAAATAGTAGTGCATATAGATTTTTAGTATTCAATTCTGATATACCTGATATTCATGTAAATACAATCATGGAATCAAGAGATGCCTCATTCTTTGAAGAAGTGTTTCCACACAAAAAGAATGAAGGGAATAATGTCCCTAAAAGGACACGAGAAGAATCAAATAGCCCACATGAAGATGAAACTCATTGTGAAAGTGATGAAGTAGAACCAAGAAGAAGTGTAAGGACTAGGACTTCTAAATCATTTGGTTCGGATTTTTTCACATATGTGTTAGAACACGAATCTCAAACGTACAAGGAAGCAATGTCATCTTCTGACTCTTTATGTTGGAAAGCAATACAAAGTGAGATCGATTCAATCCTAAGTAATAAAAATTGGGAAATTGTTGATATTCCACCTGAAATAAAACCTATTGGCTGCAAATGGATTTTCAAGAAGAAAATGAAACCAGATAGCTCTATTGATAAATATAAAGCTAGATTAGTAGCCAAAGGATATCGTCAAAAAGAAGGTATAGACTTTTTTGACACATATTCACCAGTTACGCGAATAACCTCAACAAGAATGCTAATAGCAATTGCATCCATCTACAATCTAGAAATTCATGAAATGGATGTAAAGACAGCATTCTTAAATGGAGATATCGATGAGGAAATCTACATGGAGCAACCCGAAGAATTTGTATCCAAAGGAAATGAAAACAAAGTCTGTAAATTGGTAAAATCACTATACGGACTCAAACAAGCTCTAAAACAATGGCACGCAAAATTTGACAGTGTCATTATGAGAAATGGTTTTCGTATAAATGAGTGTGACAAATGTGTTTATTGTAAACAAGTTGGACAATCATACGTGTTTGTTTGTTTATATGTGGACGATATGTTAATCTTTGGTCATAACATTAAAGTTATAGAGACCACAAAGAAATTGCTTATCAACAATTTTGATATGAAAGATTTAGGAGTTGCTGACATTATTTTGGGAATCAAAATAATAAGAACGCCTAATGGAATACAATTATCTCAGTCAGATTATGTAAACAAAATAATTGAGAAATTCCAACATTATGGAATTAAAGGAGTAAGAACACCTTTTAATCCATCGGAAGTACTGCATAAAAACTCTAGTGAAAGTGTAATGCAACTGGAATATTCCCGTGTAATAGGATGTCTAATGTATCTCATGAATTGCATGAGACCGGATATGGCTTATGCAGTAAGTCGACTAAGCAGGTATACAAGTAATCCAGGGAAGGAACACTGGAAAGCACTAATGAGAGTGCTGGGATACTTGAAGAATACCACAAATTATTCCTTGCATTACGGAAAATTTCTAGCTGTCCTAGAAGGATACAGTGATGCAAACTGGATGCATTATCAAAGGAATCAAAATCCACAAGTGGTTATGTCTTCACTCTTGCAGGAGCAGCAGTGTCATGGAAATCAACGAAGTAGAATGGCTTCGTCATTTCTTAGAAGATATTCCTTTATGGCCTAAACCTATAACGGCCATATGTATTCACTGCGACAATCAAGCAGCGTTAAGTAGAGCGAAAAACTTTGTGTATAATGGCAAATCACGACACATTCATCGACGCCATAACACAGTTAGGCAGTTACTCTCTAATGGAACTATCTTCATTGATTATGTAAGAACAAATGATAACCTAGCGGATCCATTTACAAAAGGGTTATCAAGAGAGAAAATAGACTGCGCATCGAGGGGAATGGGTTTAAAAGCCTAAACCAACAAGAGCTTTCTTATACGGAAACCAATCCTAGCGACTGGAGATCCCACGGACTAGGATCAATAGGCAAACCAGTTCTGAATAACTCAAGACGTAATACATTTTTCTGGACATAGTCCATTCCATTCCTATGGTGAAAAACATAAATGCATCCCTACAGAAGTATTAAAAGGTTAAAGCTATGCTTTTAATGATGACCATATCTTGTAAAATAACAAGTGGAGTATATGTAAGATACTCCTTATGGTTGCGATCACCTATGTTATTGTGAGCTGGGTTGGCTCTATGAGAATATTAAAGGCTTAAATTCTCTATATACACTCGCAGAACCAAATTTGTTCAGGACCGAAATGAATACAACCAAGAGATTGGATGAGGAGGGAAACAATGCTTTGTTAACCTTATTATCTGGTTATACAATAACGGCAAACGGTTCAAGGTGAAATAATTCATCGATTAGCCAAGTATATCCGATAAGTGTTAACAAGGGAAAGTTCAAAGTGAAACATCTACTTATCCTTCAAAACGCATTATTCCATACGTAGTTTGAAATATTCCACTTTGTGTGGGGGAAAAGTATATTGTCATTCATGTAGGGGATTGTTGACAATTCTAAAGAGATGAATGAAATATGCTTTAGTCCCACATTGGCAAAATAAAAGATTAAATTGTGTATATATGTAGGATCCTCATTCCCTATATTGGCCCTTAGGGTCAAGTAATTTTGTGCGAGAGGGAGGACCCAAATCTGATGGACACATGCGCGCGCGCGCCGCCCGCCCATCCCATACCGAACCGGGCCGGGCTCGGGCTTGGGTTTGGGTCTACTATGAAATCTTATTTTTGCTACAGAAAACACTGCAATTTTCGGTGGGTTTTTATTTGGCTACACTGGCGCGGCCCGTTTGAAGTTGAATTGAATACGGGTGCTACCCGTTTGGAGAGTGAAGGGATGCCGTTTTTCAGAATGGATATATTTTGAACGGACGCGACCGTGACCGTTCGACAGCTATAAATTAGTGACGGATCATGATCAAATCATTCGCTAATTTACAGTTCTTCTTCTTCCCTGCTTTCTTCGGCCAATTCGTTTCTGTTGCCATCGTCATCTCAGACTGACATACTTCTTACAGTCTCGTGCAGTTTCGTCGGTTGTACCCTGAGAGACTTCAAATAAAGTCTTAAGGCGATTGCCACGGCAAGCCTCCGATGAACGTTGGTATTCTTATTGCTTTCGATTGCTGATACGCAGATCTGTTACAGAATACCATTGTTGCATTGCAGCGATTTTTTATCTATTGCACTTTCTGATTTTGTAACACTTTGTTGTGTTTCTATTTGTTGTTGTAACGTATAATATTGTTACACTGAGTTCTGTAGCGACGCAGACAAACTGTTGCGTTTTGTTTTGAACCACTTTACTCTACATAATATAACCAAAGGCAAAATAAGTTATTATCAGAATATGCAGAGCAATAATGGACGTTGTTTTCAAAATATGGACAATGAGCATTACTGATGATGACAGGCACTTTGGACTAGAATTATTTTCTACAAATCATATATGTTCAATGCATTCGAAGAAATGATTTGTATAAATATTTAATCACATTTTTATGTTAAAATCATGTTTAGTTAGTTTGAATTTTTTTTTAAGTTGTAAAGCTTAACTTTTTGTTAGTTTGAATTTTTATTTATATTATTAGCTAACAAGGAAATTTTTTGTAAAAGAAGTTTAACTGTTAGATAAAGATTCATTTTTAAATGATATTAAATTGGATAACATTTGTAGATATTTTGAATTTGAAAAGAAAATTTAATTGTTAGATTATTTTTAAGTGACATTAAGATTTGTCCGTAGAGAAATGTTTTTCCATAGTTTACGGTGATAGAGAAAAAAATGTGACGCTAAGGTATTGCAATATTGCCGATAAAATATATTACCTAAAATATAAACTCTAGCGCTAATGCATATTTAGTGTTAAAATATAAAATATATAGTACTATTAAAGTATAAACTTGTGCACACGCATACATCTATATACGCTACTCGTGTATAGGGAAAGGTAGACAAAAAATTGAATAAACTTTTAACTGAACAATAAATTATTTAATAACATATCAGTGCACATAGGTAAGATAGTTATGCTACTCGTCTGGCATAGGTAGTGTTACCAACAATTTTCACTTCAACTTTGTCGATACCAAAGCCTTTTGAAGTAGTCGAAGGGATGCTACACCAAAAGTTAGAGGTGCTACAAGCTTTAGAAGGGGTCGAAAGGGGACAAAGTCCCCTTTCGCTTCAATTGCTTCCTTTCGAAATGAATGCTTTCCGCATGCACTGAGATGCTTCGAATAAGTTGACGAACACCTTTCGAAGGCAACAAATTATAGGCTCGCACATGGGGCACAATCTTTCGAAACATAGGTTTCGCCCCCATTCACATTCCACAGAAGGATTTTTCTAGAGCAACCCCTTCAAAGGCATAAATAAGCCTTTCGAACCGTTCAAAACCATTCACAACAACGAATGAAGAGCTTATTAAAGTTCAATATTGTAATCTCCTACACCAGATGATGAGGTTTCGCGTCAATCAGCAAGTATACCTTCGAAAGCTATCTTCCGCATTAAAACCTTATGCACCTCAACTCCTTCGAAGCACCGAAGATCTACCTATTGGCAGAGTCGAAAGCTCATATCTTTTCTTATTTGCAACAACACATTGTAGAGAAGTGCACCTAACTCGTTCGATGAAGTCGAAAGCACTCAAGTCCATTTAAAAGTAATGCAGAAGGATGCTTCAATGTCAACAATAAGGAAAGGTCTCCAAGGCCACCTTTTGACCAAGTTGAAAGGACTGATTCGAATGGTGCCAATACGCACCTATAAATAAGACCATAGGGGTTTGGTTTAGAGGATCCGATTTTGTTCACTTCATTCTTGTACTTTCTTGAATTTGAAAACCCTAATTCTCAAATTAGAATGGGAATTTTGCTACTTTGTGTCACTTAAGCTAATAGCAATAAAGGAAAATATTGTAACTGCAAGTATATAGTATTTTTAGGATATGTTGACCGAGTTAATATTTCTGTATGATTATGATTAGGTTTTGCTTGTGTCCATATGATCGAAAGGCAATTTTTTAAGGAAGACGAAACGTAATAGTTCAACCAATATCCTTAGATCATTAGACCTTAATCTAGAGTCACCTTAGCCATTTCGAAAGGGGGATTTCGATAGGGTCCTAAACCAAATCAACCAGTTCGAAAGGTATTTTTGAAGAGAGATACAGGCGTTTCGACCATGTCGAAAGGTATTGAAAAGGAGTTTTTAGCTATCTTTATCGGTTTGAAAGGTATCGACTGCCTTCATCTGCTCGAAAGGAGGTTTCAAAAGAATCAATTATACTCTAAACTCAACTTTAGGGTGTTGATAAGTTTTCTTGTTAACATTTTTGGTGCTATAAGGAGGGCCTGAACCTCCGATTTTGTTGAACTTCTAACTTTATTTTTCTCTAACCAAATTCTATTCCAAGTTTACCGACTTTAGATATTACATCACCATGTTTAGCAAGATCAAAAGGTCCAAACAAGGATCCTCAGAGCCACATCTAATTGGATTCTTCCCAAGAATAACTAATGATTCTAGACTACATGAAGAGCAAATATTGAGATTGGAAGCTTTTAGGATCATGAAGAAGAAGAGAGCTGAATCTTATGGCCTAAAAAATGGAGTTTAAACCCTTTTCACATTGGCCTCATGCCCATCTTTGCCGTAGGGGGAAAAAGGACAAAAGTGGCAATTTATTCGACCAAATGAAGAAAAAAAATTCAAGTCTATACCAAAGGCACAATCTTTGAGGATGGAATGATGGTTAATTACAACGCCTTTACATAAAAATGGCATCAAGCAACAAGTGGGACATTGCCTACATGGGAGCTCCAAAAGGTTTTGAAAATGAAATTGGTCGTTGAGGGTGAAGCTTCAGAACCAAGTAATAAAAGATATATAAACCATCCTCAAAAGGCTATTTTCAACTCGAGACTTCGTAAGGAATGCAACCTGACTACGTCAATTGAGATTGTTTATTTCTAACCAAGGAAGAACCCAACTATTGGCCAACATAGTGGAAAAGAACTAAATATGAAACGAATTGGGGAGGATCCTATTGCGACCATGACATGATTAATGGGCGTCAGACAAATCAATGTAGGGCACTTGAAGTAATGGTGACTAGCTTCTTCATATAAGGAAAAATTGATGTTTTTGTAAAGAGACCATAGTTGAATTCAATAAGGCACCACTTTTACAAGAAAAATATACATCGTTGGGAGTAGAATTCTACTTGCAATTGGAAATTACATCAAACGGTCAAAGCCTTTATCCGCACCGAGTTGGCCAGGTCAAAGCGCCTCTTGATGCGAGGTTAGAGTAAGCCTTTGTCCGCGCCATGCTATGGTCGGGTTAAAACATCGACAAGCCCTTAATCGCACCACGCTATGACCAATCCAAAGCGCCTCTTGGAGGGAGGTTATAGTAAGCATTTATCAATGCAATGTTATGACCAGGTTAAAGCATCGACAATCCTTTGACTGCTCCATGCTATGGTTAGGTCAAGGCACCCCCAGGTGGGAGGATGGAGTAAACCCTTAGCCTATTCACGTTATGAACTGGCCAAGGCACGGAACAAACCTTCGATCCTGTCTATAAGGGCAGGTCGGAGCGCCTCCTAGAGGGAGGTTACGTAAGTCCTTCGGTCCTGCTTATGAATAGCTAACTATGCGCAACAGAAAACAATAGACTAAGATGTCCAAGCCTGAGAAGCGGCGTATCAAACAATGGACTAAGACAGCTGAGCCTGAGAAGTAGCATGTCAAACAACGACAACATACAAGGCTTAGATGTCTGCATATGTCAAATGAATCAAAACCTAAAGAACGGTATAGAACAGAAGGCTTAAATAAGAATCTACATCCTCCGACTTATTCCCAAAAAGAGAATTTCGGGACTTCACTTATTAACATCCAGATCTAGGTTCTACGTCTTTTACTATTAATCACTGGTCTTCATCATACCTGGATCTAGGTTTCAGGGCTATTAGTATTAGTTTTTGACTTCACTCGTTGATGCCCGGATCTGAGCTCTAGACTTCTATTATGTAGATCATTATTATGGATTTTTGGTTATCATCCACTAATACTCGAATCTGGACTTCAGGTCTTTTAAATTTCAAATTTCATTCATTAATGCCCGAATCTGGGTTCTAGAGCAACTAAAATTGGGATTTCTATGAATTCCAAGTTTTCAACCAAATTCGAGATCTATCCTACCAACGCTCGAATAAGGGTCACTGAACTTCTACTACAAACTTTCAGATAATGTTTTTTGGACTGAATTAAATGATTATTATTGGCTTTCTATTAGTAATTTCCAGATGAAGAATTCTTGAAATTCTAAAATTAAATTCGGAATTGGATTTTTGGTTCTCTACGATTAGATTTTTGGTATTATGAAAATATAGTTGAAGTTAAATTCCTCTCTCTCTCTTGTCATTACCAAAATGGGTTTCAAGACATTCAACTGTATCCAATTATGGAATTACTTCTCACTTATTATCATATGTTTACATAATGATCTTTTAACCTTCACTAATAATATGGATAAATTATTGTATATATTTAAAGTTATAAAGAATACTGTTTACTTTGTACTTTTTAGGGAAATGAGATCAATAAGGATGACAGATTGGCAAACAAATGTAAAAACCATAGTCCAAGTTATCAGCAAGTAGATTTAGAAATAATGTTGCAAGAAAGAATAATAGACCAGGTG
The DNA here is from genome assembly GCA_030765085.1 of Allium cepa. Classification (NCBI taxonomy): domain Eukaryota; kingdom Viridiplantae; phylum Streptophyta; class Magnoliopsida; order Asparagales; family Amaryllidaceae; genus Allium; species Allium cepa. The sequence continues at coordinate 702,605,749 of CM060938.1, read as the reverse complement.
ATATTAACATAATTTACATAATTTATAAAATAATGTAAAAATATACGGCACAAGTATACATTTCACAAATCTTGAATAACCTTTTTTAGATTTTGGGCGATTAAAGGATCAATGATGTGACGGATTGTGTTACACTAAAAATCAACCTTTCGAAAAAGACGAAAGGTCTTTCAACAAAAGCGAAGAAAAAGGAGCACAAACCAAACTTTTTGAAGGAGTCGAAGGGATGTAGTCGTCGAAATTCTTCAGCATTAAACCTTTCGAAGGAGTCGAAAGTGTCTATCTCTTGCATTCAAGGGGTTCTTACCTTTCGAAGAAGGGGGAGAAGTCAAAATAAGTGCAAGCAATTCTATAATGACCTTTTCGAAAGCATAACAAGTCTTTCAAACCGGTTAGAACACATCCAAAATACCTTTCGACAACGTCGAAAGGTTTATGAAGAAAGCAACATTCAAGAGTCAGCAAAGAATGAAGAGAACCCTTCCATCAAGGTCGAAGGGTTCAAAACAACCAAGAAAAGAGAAACCTTCTGATAAGGCCGAAAGGTTAATGAAAACATAAAGAAAAAAACCTTTAGACAAAGTCTAAAGATATATAATAACGAATGAAAGGCAAACCTTTCGACAAAGTTGAAAGGTTCACAACCTTCTGGCTTGGTCGAAAGAAGGATGTCGAAAGGAAGGCCCTCGACATCTATAAATAAGATCCAAGAGGTCCTGTTTTGGGGGATCAAATTCTCTCATTCTAGTCTTGTAACTTCTTAATCAAAATACTGTAACCCTAATCGAGTGCAATTTGGGAAAAATTAATAAAAGAAAGCTTTTCTAAAAATGAAGGAAAGCCATCGAATTTGTTAATTACTCTACTATTTACTTAAACAGTTTTTGGATAAACTCATATTTTCTGGTTCAACCCCATCAGAAGGTTTTTGTCGACAAGGTCGACAACACTTCTGTTATGAGTAATCACTGCAACCATTCAAAGCCTTCAGTTTTGCAATCTAAACCTTTCGACTAGATTGACAATTCTTCATACCTTAATAATACGTGTACCTTCCAAAGCTACAAATCAAGTGGTCTAATCTTTCGACAAGGATCGAATATGCCTCATTTATGTGACCTCCCTTTCGACAAGGTCGAAAGCTTCTACATAACTTTCAAGAAGTGTGATGTTTTACCTTAACCCATATCATCCTAACTTTTCGACAGGACATGAACTAACCTTTAAAGGATCCTACACCAACTCTATAAATCCGTAAGGATTCATAACAAAGCACCTTTCGATGACGTCGAAAGTTCTGATTCGAAAGTTATCAACCAACAAGGCTAAATTTGAAGGCAATCCATAGAGTATCATACCCACCATCCAAAGAAAGGATTTTCATCTTTGTTAGCACAACTTTGGGGTGTTGACCATAAATTTGGTTAACATTTTGGCGCTAGAAGGAGGGCCCAAACGTCCGATCTTATGGTCAAACCCCTAACACTACTATTCACTAACCCCCCTTGGATTAACTCTGTACTAAGTTTACCTACTTTAGTTTGATCATGGCCAGAAGATTTAAAAGATCTGAACAAGGGTCTTCTGAACCACATTTATCAAAATTTTCCCAATTCTACATCAAAAATTCTAATCAAGATGAAGAACAAAGGATAAGACTTGGAGACTTAAGAATTATAAATAAGAAGAAAGCAGAATCTTACGATTTGGAGAAATGGAGTCTAAACCCCTTCCATGTTGGCCCTACACCAATCCTTGCACTTGGAAAAAAAGTGGAAGTGATGATATCTTTAATCAAATGAGAGGAACAATCCCACATTATTCCAAAGGCACAATCTTTGAGAAAGAGATAAAAATGATAACAATGCCTTTGCACACGTCGCAACCAACTGCAACAAGAGCACTTCTAACCTAAGAGATTCAAAGGGTAGCAAAAAGAAAAATAATCGAGCAGCATGAAAAGGAAAGGCTGAAAGATAAAGCAAAAGAATCATGCTCAAGAGTCGAGTTTCAAGTCTAGACTTCCAAAAGAATGCAACTTAACAACATCAATGGAAAATGTTTATTTTCTTATGAAAGATAAACTTAACTATTGGCCATCATAAAAGAAAAATCCAAAACATAAAAGGAGGATGGAAGGGTCTTTCTATCACTTACATACGATGAATGGTAATAAAACCAATCACTGCAAAGCCTTGGAGGGGATGATCAGACAAGGAAAGATCAGCGAATTTGTAAAAAGAACTTGAGAAAGGATTAATGAAGACCAACTTTCTTAAAAGAAAAAGTCTACATGGTTGGGAGTAAAATTCTTCTTAAACTTGGACTACCTAAAAAGGTAGGCTACCAATAATGGTAGAAAACCCTTGGTCACACCAAGATGGCCAGGTCAAGGCATCTATTGGAGGAAGGGGAAAAAACTTCAACCGTGCCAAAGTCATAAATGGTCAGTTTAAAGCAGCATAAGCCCTTATCCACATCACGTTATGTCCAGGTCAAGGCGCCTCCTGGAGGGAGGATGGGTAATCGCTTGGTCCCGCCATGCTATGGCCTGGCCAAGGTACCGAACATGCCCTTAGCCGCATCATGCTATGGCCAGGTTAAGGTGCCTCCTAGAGGGAGGTCAGTTAAGTCCTCGGGCCTTGCTTGAGAATAAGCTAGCCGAGCGCACCGAATACCTGGATGAAATGTCCGACGTACTAAGAAATGTCCCTACCCAAAATGGGCACCACCAGAAATCAGCATCGCCTAAATTGGCAATTTCTTAAATAAGCACAAGAATTGGACAAAAGAGTCCCTGCTAGAAATAGGTCAAAACAAATGAATAAAGAAACTCAGGCGCGAGGAAGGAAAAGCATGCAAAATATCATTAAAGCCTAAAGATGGTGCATTCGACAAGAGAATCAGAAAGAAGTCACAAACGTCTTCATACGAACATCTGTCAGATTGGTATTCTGGTCTTTTATTACTTATTATCAAAAATGGTATTATGGTCTTCTACTACTTATTGCCAGATTGGTTTTCTGGTCTTCTATCACTTACTGCCAGATTGGTTTTTTGATCTTCTAATACTTATTGCCAGATTGATTCTCTGGTTCCCTATTACTTATTTCCAGATTGGTTTTCTGGTCTTCTAATACTTATGGCCAAAAACGGTTTTCTGGTCTTCTATTATTAGTACTAGATTACCAGATATGGTTTTCTAATCTCTTATTATTCATTACCCGAAAGGGTATTCCGTCCTTTAGTAATCTTATATATGAATTTCAAAATCTAAATGCCCGAATCTAGAGTTTGAGTCGTTATCGATCGTTAACATATTATACCTAAATCTGGGTATCAAGACCACTATTTATTTAAAACCTAATCTGGGTACAAGGTCTTTGGATTTCTGTTCATATCAAATGAGTGAATCTGGGCCAAAGAAGATTACCAAAAAGAACACTATTAAGACACTTCGAATGGGAAATTTGGGCTTCTAACTATGTCATAGTAATGGGCAAAATAGTTACTACTTCAAAAATCTCAAAGATTCACTCCTGAATCAGGTTCTTTACTAAATGAAAGTTATGTTCAAATAGTCATGATCTTATGACAAGGCAGAATCTACTCGCAACAAGTTTTATGCACTATAAATAGATGAAGGGAGTGAAATCCTTGATCATTTCTCATCGTGGTTAAACATGAGATCTTAACATTTTGAATAAATTACTTTTCATGCATTTAGCAAAATAATTTGTTAATCTAAGAAAAAGGATGTACATAGAAAAACCTGTCAAATTAAAACCTAACAATTAAAAGCATTGTTTGCTACATGTTCCGTAGGAAAGTTGGAATGGCAAGGGATAACAAAAGACTCAGTAAGCATTAGCGTCTTTGAATGAGCAATTCAAAGGCATATTAAAAGTTACACTACAAAGGATCACACATCAGGTGATATTTACAAAATTCCATAATTTACTTGAGTTGTGTAGTCATTTACGAATAATGAAATTATGTGCTAGACATATTTACATAGCCCAAATACATAAACAAATCTTGAGATGCTCTATTCAGGGTCTCCGCAACTGAAGGATCGACGACATAATTATGCATGGAGAACTTCCTTAAGCTTCTTCTCCTTCTCCCTAATTGTGATTTCATCATTGATTTCCTCAATGTTAGTTTTTAGGGCTCGGTTAAAGGCCCTATTTGTTGCCTTAAGGTTTTATTTTTCCTCTCCAACTCCACGATATGCTTTTTGAGCAAGTAGTTATCGTATTCCAATTTCTGATTCTTGGCAGCATAATCATTAATAGTGTGGGAATACTTGATTTGTTGTTGATCATTAAAATATTGAGTGAGCTCAAATATTACCCTCACACGCCATTTCCCCACCACATTGTCGTTTAATCTTGGGGGAGGATTGAGCATGACGGGAAGTTTATGAGCTGTGAGATGTTTTGATCTAGTAGGCTTCACATCTTATGAGTTTGCTTGTGGAACCGAATGTTTAATCTTTGAAGTCCTGTCACCAAAAATGAATTCTAGAAAGAGATATTGTGCTTGAATATCTTTCAATTTAATTCTAAGTCACTTATACGCTGGATGAGATCAGACATTTATTCATTGATGTCAGTTGCAGGATTTGATTTTATTTGTCGTCCGAGCATAGTAATCACTTCATCTATCTTCTTAATTTTAGCTTCAAGATGGTCGATGTAACCTTTATGATTTCTAGCAATGGTCTTTTGGGTAAAGTATCTTTTATGCCATTTTATGACCCCAACGTTACCAACAAAACATTCTAATAATACTTTATCTTGAACCATGATGGCTTCACTCTCTGTCAATAATCTTTCCCTTATGGTATCAACATGGAATATCAAGTTTTGGGTAAGAGAGGTTGTAGACGACTGTGGCTCCTATATAAACAAAAGAAATGAAATTAGAATTGAGATAAAAGATATCTTTATTACTATAGTAATGGATTACAACTCAAATAGAAGAAAAGTTAGGAGATACAACAATCATTTCATCACATCTAAAGTTGAGAGACTACATTCCTAACTTTTCCTAAAGTATTAACTAAAGGCATGATTGTCGATTCAAAGGCTATAATGACTCCTTCAGGGGTAATAACCAGTGGACATTTGCTGTAGTCCCATTTTACGACCGGAGGGCTATCGCAACCACAAATCAGCTTTGATTGAAATGTCCTGATTTCTTTTAAAATAGTTTCCTTATCTTCGCCTAGGAATTCAAAGCGGAGGCGAGGGAATTCCAAGTATAATTTTTGCAAGTCCCAAAGAAAGCAATATCTCACTAACTTCGAAGTCTTTAGGAGTGGTTCATTTTTAGAGTAAAACCTTCTCAGGTTAACATATTGACTTAGGTGGTCCCTTGGGACGGCACGACCCAAGGAACTGATATTCTGAAATAGCATGGTAAACAGAAGCTAAGCATAGAGAGCATTACACAAACATGAATTCATAAATCAACTGCTTGTTACATATTTGCAATCACTCATCCGGTTCATATAAGACAGACTTAGAGAAAGACTCAGAAACAAATTTGTTCTTAGAATAGTTAAGCTTTTCGAGGAAGATCTTGAATAATTGATCTGACTCGAGGTAAATTCCAGCATTCCCCACAACGCTGGTCAGATCTGAATTCATCTAAGTATCTTTTATGAAAATGTATAAGAAGACCCCCATTGAATTCACCAAGTATGAAAAATATATAATTGAGTGTCTAAAATATGCTTTATACAAGAAGTTAAGTAAAATGTCTCTTTCTTCAACCGCCATCTAGAATGGAGTTATTAACTCTCTATTTTCCTTCAAGATAGCATCATATCGGAGACACGCTCTCTTCAGTAAAGGAATCACTCTCTAAAATTTAAAAGGTGCTAATGCAGAGGTACTCCCGTTAAGACTGTGATATTTCTCAAATAAGGCATGTGTGATCCTTTTTTAATTTGTTTAACTCCCTATGTAACTTGTTAATTCCCGCTTGTTTTCTTTCCAGTTTTGTGCTATAGGGAAAGATTGACTTCTTCTTTAACTAAGAAAAAAGATTTATCACTAATAACTATCTTTCTAGTGTAAAAAATTCAAACAGAGAAGCCCATACCCATGAAACTGGAATGGGGACTTGGGGAGCTTGTTCTTTCTCTTGAGGATCCTCTGGATGAATGAGAGCAATTTCCTCCTCTATAAGGCAGTTAGTCCAGGGGATGTTGGAGGCAAATCATTACGAGGGGATGTCTCCTTTTCAAAAGATTTTGTTGGACTATTGTCATCCTTTTCTATCGCACCGGAGGGACCCCACTCCACCAAGGCCATGATCTCTAGAGGGATTCTTATCATTATCGTTATCATCATCGCTATCCCAATTAATCTTAGCATAATCATCATCTTTTTCCTTAGGATCCTCATTTTTGTTATCCTCATCTTCATAATTGGATTTGATGTCAAAGGAGGGGATATCAAAAGAAAGAGCTTCCTTGAAATCAACCGTCCTCTCTTAACCTTCGAGCTCAGAACCTTGCCGAACTCGCTCGATTTTGTCCATAATTTTTTTGGCTATAATTGGATCAAGTGAAGGAAAACCAAAATCAGAACATTTATCACGATTGTCAGCATAGGCGAGCATGAGGGCATCTTTATAGTGACCCAACATCATACGCCCCAAGGTGGAATTAGCAAACTCAGTAACATGCTTTTGAAAATCATAAAGGGTTCGAACGACTAGCTTAAGGGAAGCTTTGGTCCTCATGAATTGCTCTTTCAGCAGAGTAATTTTAGTGACCAAGCGAGTTTTCTCCTTCAAATCCTTCAAAGCCAATTCCCTTAGAAATTTTACATCGGAGGTGAGACTATGAGCTTGCCTCTCCGCTTCTAGATTGCCCTTGACCCTAGCGAGGGAAGCCTTGATTCGCTTTCATTTAGAGGATGTGGCATCTTGAGCTGCCATCAATAAAGCTAGTTAACTTTTTAATTCAACATTCTCCTCTTGTAGCATGGGGGATTCAGAAGAGAGTCTAGAGACATGCTCATTAAGAGAAATCCAGTTCTTGGAAATTTGCAACAAGAAAAGAAACATAGATTAGCAATTAAAAAGAACCAGTGATGATAAGATTAATTGGATAAGAAATTACCAAGAGCTTTTGCTCCACGAGTGAGCGGTGGTTTTCTGCCAAGTTCAGGCTAAATGATGGTAGAGAAGAAGTGAAGGATTTTGAATGAAGAATGAGCTCGACGAGTTCGTCGAATTTAGTTGGCAGAATAGCGGAAAATGATGACTCCAGAAGGGTATGAGACTTAGAAGGAGTCTCAAAAAGAGAAAGTTGCACCTATGCCAATGAAGATGGAGAGTCTGAAACAGTAATATGCAAAAGAAGAGTGGTGTAGGTGGAGTTAGCTCCACCATGTCTTTTGGAGCTTCAGCTGTTGGACTCTTTGAAGCTCTCTTAAGAAATATGCGCTCTACTTCCTCCTCCACATCAATTATTTTTGCCACTTTAGCTGGAGGAGCATCCTCGGGAAGCACTATCATCTTTCTTTTTGAAAATCTCTTGGAACTAGAAAAGCCTTCAAGACTAATGAAACATCCAAAAATGATGAGGGAGGAGCAGCGTCACTTGAAGACACAACGACCTTGGAGGGAGCTAAAGCAAATTCAGATAGATATAAAATCAGTCAAAGCCATTCAAGAATTATATAGACAAAAAGAGGAGAATAATAAGCTAATAGTATACCTGAAATGTCAGAACAAATGGGCGACATTGAAGTAAAATGTTCATTATCGCCTGAGGAGAAGAAGCGATTTCCTCGAGAATTGCGCATAATGGCGGGTGGAGTGCCAAGAATCCTTTTTCTAGTTGGGAGAAAAGATTGTTTCCCTAGATTCGAAAGAGTTGGGAGCGTTAACATACTCCTAAGTTGTTCTAGAGCAGCAGTTAAAGAATCGATGATTCGTTGGTCTGCGTCTCTAAGTGTCTTAAGAGGTTCACCTGAAAAAGATCAGAGATTAGTTCGTAGAAAACATGGAGAAAAATGAAGATGACATTGAAATAGACTTACAAGGGAAGGAAAAGGCCCCACGGACATCCGCAAAGCACTTGACAAAGAAGAAATGGTTCTCCCAGTCCTTAAAATTATTGATTCATCTAATATTAGCTTCTTATATACATTAACTCTAAAGATTTGCTACTTAACCTTGCTACTTTGGTCAAGGAGGTTAAAACTTTAGGTTTGAGTGAAGGAAAGTCAGATTCCAGCGTCAGAATCTCAAGGGATAAAAGATGGGTATCTGCATTGGGGAAAGTTGTATTGGAGCAACTCCAATATGAGACAAGAAGGAGAGCAAGAATTCAAGAAATGAGAGAAAGCCACAATGCCTTATGTGGATGGCAGTGTATGCAAAATACCCTTCTAGGGGTTTGTCTATGGTATCAGTGGATTTAGCAGGGATAGCTTCAATACCAGTGATGCAAAGTCCTTTGGTATGGCATGTACTTTGCTTTAAGACTCAATGGAAGAGTGCTAGGAAGTGGCTTCAATCTTTGGAGAGCTCATGGTCCTGTCAGGTGAAAATGTTTTAATTAAAAACCCTTTATTAATTGTGAATTTAAAATGCAATAAAAACGTCAAAAGTAAGTTAGTTTGCTTAGATAGCTTAAGCATGAAAACAGTCACAAAGCTTTAAAAAATGATGCAAAATTTTGAACCAAAAACTTAATGGTTTCAACTCTTGACAAAGTCGAAATGTTTGCAGTTTAAGCTTTCGACGTCGTCGAAAGGTTTATAGTAAAAGCTTTCGACGATGTCTAAAGGTTAACATTGCAGGCTTTGGACAATATGGGAAAGAATAATGACCTCAACTTTAACTACAATACTTCAACAATATTTGAAATCAAACAAAAATGTAGATCCCTTAAGCTATCGACAAGGTCGAAAGGAAAAGGTGAAATATTAACCCATTCACTACCTTCCGATAATGCCAAAGGCTCTATGGAAATCTTGACCTATTCCAAGTGTAACATAATTATAAGTGGCAAGACTTTCGACGTGGAAAAAAATTAAAAAACTAAAAGTTCCTAAGTTAGAAAATATGGATATTGTTAACGTTGTCAGAAAGTCTGGTCATAGTTATCAAAATGTGTCATATCCATTAAATTCAAAACGTTCCAAGTTTGAGTCATATATGCTTAAATATTTCGATAAAGATTTGGAAAATCAACTCTAAGGTTGGAGAATTCCAACCTTATTGGAAGCGAGTAGTCAAAAGATTAAAACTCTTCAACCTTGTCAAAAGCTCGTTGTGGAAAGGCTACACCATCAAGTAAACTAACCTTTCGACAACAATGAAAAGTTGGCATCCAAATACCTTCCAACCCTATCGAATGGAAAAAGGGCAAATTTGATGTTTCCACCTCAATCTCCTTCGAAGGAATAGGAAAGTCATTTTGCATTGCCAAATTGCCCACCAGTGGGTCCCAGATTATCATACCGGGTTTAACCAAACCCGAACCCCATAATAAATGCAATTTCAGCTTTTCTTGAGAAATAAGTAAAACAAACTCATTAACAAAACTGCTTTCATCTTGAATCGATCTATTCAATTCCGAAGAGAAATAATTTTTTTTATTAGGTCAAGAACTAGGAATTAAAAGCTGGAAGCTAAATTTAGAGACTTTGAGTGTAGAATTGAACCTGATAAGGGTATATTCCTCTATCAAGCATCACCAACATAAAATCTAAAACCGCAGATGAATTTTGTACAAAATATAATTTAAAAATAATAATTTCCAGAAAAAATAATTAAATTGAAATTAACATTCAATTTCGGATTTAGAGACTAGAGATTTGATTAGGAACCGATAACAGCGGAGATTAGACTAATATTATTAATCGAATTCAAGAAATTACCGTGTTGTTGCAAATAAGATTCAGTAAATTTTGGGAATTCATTTACTTGTATGCGGTGATTTTAATTTCAGTTAAAAGAGGAAGAAAGAAAAGAGGCATGCTATATAAGTAAAGTCGCCCAAATTCTCAACCGTTGGATTATATTTGAGTGAACATACCAGATCAACGCGGGAAGTCCTGGAGGCAGAATATTTTCATAGCTTTTGACAAAGATGACTTGGAAAGTCAAGAGCATCCCTTAGAATGAACGGGGCAAATGTTACACTAAAAATCAACCTTTCTATTAAGACGAAAGATCTTTCAACAAAAGCAAAGGAAAAGGAGCACAGCCCACACCTTTTGAAGGAGTCGAAGGGTTGCAGTCATCGGAATTCTTTAGCATCAAACCTTTCGAAGGAGTCGAAAGGGTCCATCTCTAGCATTCAAGGATTACTTACCTTTTAAAGATGGCGGAAAAGTCGAAGCAGGTGCAAGCAATTCTATAATGACCTTTTCAAAAGCATAGCAAGCATATCGAACCGGTTGGAATAGATTCAAAATACCTTTCGAAAATGTCGAAAGGTTTATGAAGAACGCGACATTCAAGAGTCAACGAAGAATAAAGAACAATCTTCCATCAAGGTCGAAGGGTTCAAAACAACCAAGAAAAGAGCAACCTTCCGACAAGGCCAAAAGGTTCATGAAAACATAAAGAAAAACAAACCTTTCAACAAAGTCAAAAGGTTTATAATAATGGATGAAAGGCAAACCTTTCGACAAAGTCGAAAGGTTCGCAACATCATAAAAACGAGAGACCTTCCACCCGCTCGAGAGCATGGAGTTGAAAAGAAGGTTGCCGACATTTATAGATATGACCCAAGGGTCCTGTTTTGGGGGGCCGAATTCACTCATTCTAATCTTATAACTTCTTAGTCAAAATATTATAACCCTATTTGAGTGTAATTTGGGGAAAATTAATAAAAGAAAGCTTTTTTGAAAATGAAAGGAAGTCCTCGACTTTGTTAATTACTTTACTATTTGGTTAAACTTTTGTTGGATAAACTCACATTTTCAGGTTCAACCCCATCGAAAGGTTCTTGTCAACAAGGTCGACAACATTTCTACTATAAGTAAGCACTGCAACCCTTCGAGGCCTTCAGTTTTGCAATATAAACCTTTCGACCGGGTTTGCAATTATTCATACCTCAACAACACCTGTACCTTCCGAAGCTACAAATTAAATGGTCTAACCTTTCGACAAGGATCAAATCTACTTCATTTAATTGACCTACCTTTCGGCAAGGTCAAAAGCTTCTACATACCTTTCAAGGAGTGTGATGTTTTATCTAAACCCATAAAAAGCTTTCATTCTTACCTTTCGACAGGACAAGAACTAACCTTTAAAGGATCCACACCAACTCAATAAAGCCAGAAGGATTCATAACCAAGCACCTAAACCTTTCGACGACGTCGTAAGGTCTGATTCGAAAGCTATCAACCAGTAAGACTAAATTTGAAGGAAATTCCATAAAGTATCATATCCATCATCCATAGATAGGATTTTCATCTATCTTAGCACAACTTTGGGGTGTTAACCATAAATTTGGTTAACATATTGCTATACGAAGAGTTTCTTTATGGATATTTTCCTTTTTCCTTATTTTTTCCTCGTCATCAGTAGATTCGATATGAGTATTTAGAGTGTGAATAAAAGCTTTGTTGGCACCTTCGAGGGTTTTATTTTCCCTTTCTAAGTCAGCAATACACTTCTGAAGAAGATACTTTTGTATTCAACTTTTTGTTTTCTAGCTGCATACTCATTTATACGCTGCGAACCTCACTTTTGTTGATTATCAAAATATTTCATCATTTCGAATTTGATTTTCCTGCACCATTCTCATACTACCTTCTCATCTAAGCCAGGAGGTGGGTTGGTTGTAGTAAGAATTTTTTTAATTGCAAGAGATGAAGACCTAGTTGGTTTTATTACATGCAAAATTATGGTAGAAGCTGGTAAATCAATATTTGGGATGTTATTCCCATAAGGTATTCTGATGATTTGCATTAAACATGACTGCCTTTTAATATAATATCCAAATTGCTTATTTGCTGAAGAAGCTCGGACATCTTATAGTCGAAAAAAATTGAAGGATTTGATTTAACTTGGCACTTCAATATAGAAATTGTTCCGTCCTTATTCTTGATGTCCGCTTCAAGATTGGCAATTTGATCATTAAGGTTTCTAACAATTGTCTTTTGAAGAAAATATCTCCTATGCTATTCCGGTACATGCACATTGCCTTGAAAATGAGTAGACAAAAGATCCTTAAGTAAACGCCTCTTTCAACGTCAACCATCAATCTATATCTGATGCTGATAAAGCGAGATAAGGAATCCGATAAGAGTGGCATGAAAGCTAACTGTAAGTTCTGTATAAACAAGAAAATAAAGTCAATATACAAATAACCAATCTCTTTTATAACAACAATATTTCCACTCAAGAAGAAATAAAAAAACATGCAATTCCATAATCAAAAACTTATTTTATTACACTTAAAGTTGAAAAACATCATTTTTGAATTTTTTTCAAGGATTTAGCTAAAAGAGTAATTGTTAAATCAAAAAGGGCACTAAAACCTTCCGGACTAATAACTGGAGGAAATTTTCTATAGTCCCATTCCTTAGTATGGGGGCTATTGCAACCACATATTAATTTGGTATGATATGGTCGAATTACTTTGAGAAGCTTTTATTTTTTCTTCATTAAGAAAATCGAAACTTAGGCGGGGATGTTCCATATAAAGTCTCTAACTCTAAGAAAGCATTATCTGGCTAATTTTGAAGATTTCAAAAGAGAATCCTTTTCTAAATAATCTCTTCTTAATTTGACACATTTGTTTAAATAATCTCTAGAAGCAGGGTTTCCTGAGACATGTTTATTCTATGATAACATAATAACACATAACTAAGTACAAAAGGAAACTAATGTAGAAAATTCATATTACATAATTACAAATGTTCATCTAGTTCATACAAAACTGATTTTTTGAATAACTTAGAAATTAATATATTCATAAAATATTTTAGTTTTTCATGAGGCAACTCATAAGGAATTGATTTGACATGCAGAAAATTTCAGCAAGCCCTGGATGTAGATCAAACCCAAATTCATCTAAATATCTCCTATGTAAATGTCTAAGTAGACCCTTGCTAAAATGCCCAAGTAAGAAAAATCGATGGTCGAGTGTCTGCAATAGGCTTTATATAAGAAGTCTATTAGGATATCTCTTTCTTCAACCAACATCCAAAAGAGTGTAATTCATTCCGGATTCTCTTCCAAAACCTGTCATAACAAAGGCGTGCCCTCTTTCGCCGGGGGCCATCTTCCTGTCTTTGAAAGACACTAACACTACAGCTCTTTTACTAAGCCTATGATACTTGTCACAAAGTGTGTTATATTCTTTTAGTTGCTTATCTAACTCTATATACAAGATTTTTTTTCTTCTTTCAAGCTTTATTTTATAAAGTGAATAGATTTCTTCTTTATCTAAATAAAACGATGTGAACTATTACTATCTTGGAAGTGAATGCCATTTGGACATAGAATCTCGTACCTAAGAAATAGGAACTGAAGTTTGCAACACTTGTTTTTTCTCCCTTTGTTCTTCGGCATCAACATCGGTAGCTTCTTCTTAATGATAAGAAGGATTAGGGAATTCAGTTGGGTTTGTTTTAGGATCACCAGGATCAGGATTAACTTTTTCTAAGGCCCAAGGGATAACATCACCATCTTTTTCAGGAGCATCAGCATGATCACCTCCGTTGCCACCTGAACGCCGACCTCTATCTCTATCATCATCATTATCCTCATCATTGCCGACTTCTTCTGCTACGACTTTGTGATCATCACCTTTTTCATCAAAATCAAAGTCTACTCTGATATAAGGGACTTCGAAAGATAAGATTTTGGATGCATCAATCTCTTCACTCTCAGGGACTTCAAATCCCTTCTTTATTTCTTTGACCTTGTCCATAAAAATTTTGACTGGAACAGGATCAAGTGAAGGGAAGCTCAAGTTTGAGCACTTTTAAAAAAATTCGATGTAAGCGAGCATAAGGGCATCCTCGTAAGAGTTCGCAATGATGTTGTTAAGCGAAGTACTCTGAAATTTTAACATCCTTTGCATGACTTTAAAAATAATACCAACGGCCAAAGTTAAGGATTTTTTTTCTTCTACAGCTTCTTCCTGAAAGAGGATTATATGACCACCCATCAAGCTTTCTCATCTTCTGATTCTTTCAAAACCATTTTTAAAGCTAGTTTTCATTGGCTAAGAGCTGTTTTGCTTCCCTCTCTTCAGAAATAATAGATTACGCTTGAACAAGAGAGTATCCAATCTTTCTTGTTCCTTCGTAGCATTATTTTGTCAGTGGAAAGGGATATAATCCGACTGTTCAGGGTTTCGATTTCTTCTTGATGCCTGATGTTTCAGTAGAAGATATTGAAGCATTTTCTGGAAGAGAGAACTAGCTTTTAGAAATCTGAAAGGAAAAGTATGACATATGTCAACGTTCATTGGGAAACAGTAATAAGAAAGTTAAATAATACTGCCAGAAGTTGTTGCTCAATCAAAGATCGACAATGGCCAATCGAGTTAGGAACAAAAGAAGATGAATGAATGGAAGTAAATAAGGAAGAACTCAAGATTGACTGTACCATCATCTCAAAGTCATTAGGTGAGATTGGTGATCGAGGTCTTGAGAGGTTCAACTCCTAAGAAGGTGTTGAAGTTCCCAAAGCTCCTTGCATTTGCTCGATAACATTAGAAGAGTTAGATACGATAATGTGAGACATAAGATCATCTTTGAGAGATTTATTTTGGATCGATCAATAGAAGCTTCAAGAATAGGTATCTCTAAAGTTTTGCCCATGTCAACAGTTTCACCACTTTTGGTGGTGGAGAATATTGGACATTAACAAACATAGCTTTCTTAAGAGATGGGCCCGCTGCAGCCATCTCACCCAATTTTCTTTTAGCGATCATCTTCGACCTAGCGATGGCCTGAATCAAGGATAATGTACTAGATGTAGAAGTTGGGAGAACTGGCTCACTTACAATCAATTCGACTGGAGGCGCAATTACCGTAAATTTAAGAAGTATAAGTTAGTAAAGTTATCTAAGGAGTGACACAACAATAAATTACAAGTACTATGCTTAAGCTTACCATAATGATGTAGGAAAATTGAAGACATAAGAGAAAAGTTCTTAGGATCACCCAAAGGCAAGAAATGTTTGCTTCGGGAAATATGTTGGACAAGAGGAGGTTATCCAAGTACCCTCTGACTAGTAGGGAGAAGAGAATCTTTTCGAAGATTGGATGGTGGTAGTAGTCTAAACCAATTTCCGATTCTGCTTGAAGCAGAATCAACGGCTTTACAGTTCTTTTATCCTCATCTTTGACATCTTTAGTAGTAGAACCTAATAAAGAAGTGAAGAATAGCAAAAGAAAGTAATTGAATAAAAGTATAGATTATGATCAACTTATAAGGAGAGGAAAAGACTCCATTGATGTTCAGAAAACATTTGACGAAGAAAAACTGTATCTTCATATCACTAAATTTATTTACCCCCTCTTAAATTTGTTAATCTGGTTGTTTAGATAACTGTGTTTGACTAGGCGTGCTAGTGTACCAAATAACAGAAAACTTCAGCATTAAGTGAAGGAATGCCTGATTCCAGAGCCATAAGTTCCAAAGAGATAAGGTATGTATAAACAATAGGCGATAACTGGATGGGTGCAATGCTCAGATGAGTCAGTAACTTAGACAAGAATTCTGGGAAGGGAAGGAAGCCACCATGCCAAATATGAATGGCAGTATAAGCAAAGTATCCTTTTGGAGGATTTTGAATGGTATTGCTATTGCTAGGAGGAATGGCATCAACTTCATCCTGAGAAGATATTAGAGAATGTTTGGAGACGGCTTCAACCTTCTTTGGAGAAGATTCTTCCTATGGAGCTATAACTTTTTAAGGTTTCTTGGATGCCATTTTCATGCCAATGATTCTATCTGGTGAAATCATTTCATCAAAAGTTATACTTTGTTTTATAATTAACACCTTTCAAAGGTGTTGAAAACCTATTGCAACTATTCAAATATAAACCAAGTATATAACTCAATATCTTTGAATGGACGTTAAAGTCAATCTGGGTCATAAAAATTATTGGGCTTCCAATGATGTCGAAGGGTTAGATGGAATGGAAACACTTATAAGCACAGTTCAACAATGTCGAAAGCTCAGGTAAAATTTAACAACTAAAAAGGAATAAATAACCGTACATTATTAGTTTGAATATATATACATTAACAATAATTCACAATTAAACCCAATAAACCCTTCGATAACTTTGAAACTAACAAATTTTGTTTTGCTAAAAGAATACGAATATTACTGAAACATCACATTCTCATTAAATCAAAAGATTTGAATCGAAATAAGTTTGATACAAATAAAAAGTGCTTTGGAACGTCTCAACAACATTTATAAAAATGATAGCTATATCCTTGATAACTACAATGGGTTTCGAGTATATCAAAAGGGGGCTAACGTTTCAAAAGCATGCGTACAACTAAACTTGTTTTGATTTCGAAGGTTTCAATCAAGCCGAAAGGCTTGATAAGAATTACGACATTAACAAAATATATTATTATTAGTCCAATTTATGATAAGAAGTGTAATTTCTAACTCTCAACACCTTCTAATATAAATTTGGGGATGAAATCAATGGCAGGTTAAATCCTCTTTTATATACATTAGCTTTTGAATCCATTAAAGCAAAAGTTAGGATTTCGAAAGTATGTATTATGTGACCATTAAATGAAACATATTGAGACAACTTCTTCGAAAGGTATTAGACAGTGTCAAAACATACTTCTATTTTTGAAGAAGTCCATTTCTTATCGATTGCATCAACTCTTTCGAAGGGGTTCACTCAATGGTAAACAAGGGGCCTACATTCGACCCATTTGAAAGAGGTCGAAATAGTAAAATAAAATTAACCATCTCAACCACTTTTGGAAAGGATGAAATAAAGGTTGAAAAGTCAAATTACAATTGCAAGTGTTAATTCACACAATTTATCCTTCTCTTTGAAGCCATTGGAAGGGTGTTTTCTCCGTAATTCAGTTTTGAACTAATACTTAAAGAAGTTAAATCGATTCGAGTGTGAATTTATTGTCAACAACAGCAAAAATCCCTAAATTTTAAATTCAAACCATAACTGATAAAGAAAGAGCTTGATTTGTATGTAGCAATGGCAAATAGCACCTAAACCTGATGAATTTGAATTCTAATTCAAAAGTAACACCATAAATCGAACAAAATAAACATATAAGTGAATCCAAGGATAATTCCACAAGAATAAAAGCTTGAATCATTTTTATGAACTTAGAACATAAAATATGTTCAATCATAAAAAATTTGAAATCAAAATCAAGCATGTTAAATTAGTTTTAAGGATAAAACAACAAGCAGGTACCTTTAATTCGAACTTGTGTTAAATGAAAATAGGAATTGCAAAAGAAGTTGAAATTTTTGATTCTTTATGTAAGCTTTTAATGGTAGGTAAATGAAAAGGAAAGGAAGAAAGCGCAATTTATAAAAGTAGAAGATGTAAAGAAAGCCATCCGATCATATTTAAAAGAATAGTCAAGATCTACCTAGTAATATAAAAGGCGGGAAATTTTATGGGTTTTGCAGTGGTTGACTTGGAAAGTCATGTGCATCCCTTCGCGGGGGCCAAGTGTCAATTTTCACATCAATAGCAAGAAGAATGAAAGAGAAGGATTTACAAGAGATGACAGCTTCAACAAGCCTTTCGAAGGAGTTGAAGTGATGCTATAGAAAAAGTTAGAGGTGCTACAAGCCTTCGAAGGGGGTTGAAAGGGGAAAAAAGAACCATTTTGCTTCAATTGCTTCCTTTCTAAACGGATGCTTCCGCATGCATAGAGACACTTCGAATAATTTAAGGAACACCTTTCGAAGGCAACAAATTACATGCTCACATATGTGCACCAAACCTTTTGAAACAGAGGGTTTCGCCCTCATTCACATTCCACAAAAGGATGTTTTTCTAGAGCAACCACTTCAAAAACATAAATAAGTCTTTCGAACTGGTTGAAACCATTCACAATAATGAAAGAAAAGCAAAGCTTACTAAAGTTCAATATTTCAATCTCCCACACCAGAGGATGGGGTTCTGCATCAATCAACAAGTGTGCTCTCAAAAGCTACCTTCCGCATTAAAACCTTCTGCGCGACAACTCCTTCGAAGCCCCAAAGGCCTTCCTATTGATAGAGTCAAAAGCTCATATCTTTTCTTATTTGCAACAACACAACAACACAAAGTGGAGAAGTGCATCTACTCCATTCAATGAAGTGGAAAGCACTGAAGTCCATTTAAAAGCAATGCAGTAGGATACTTTATTGTTAACAGGAGCGGAAGGTCTCTAAATTTGCCTTCAACCAAATCGAAAGGACTGGTTCGAAAGATGCCAACCCACACTTTTAAATAAGACCATAGGGGTCTAGTTTAGGGGATCCGGTTTCATTCACTTCATTCTTATACTTTCTTGAATTTGCAAACCATAATTCTCAAATTAGATTGGGGATTTGGCTAATTTGTATTACTTAAGCTACTAGCAATAAAAGAAAATATTGTCACAGCACGTATATAGCATTTTTGGATATGTTGATCGAGTTAATGTTTCTTTATGATTTGTTTTTATATGATTGAAAAGCAGTTTTCTAAGGAAAACGAAATCTAATAGTTCAACCAATATCCTTAGATTATTAGACCTTAATCTAGAGTTACCTTACCATTTCGAAAGAGTGTTTCGATAAGGTCCTAAACCAAATTAACCAGTTTGAAAGGTATTTCTCGAAGAGGGGTACAGGTGTTTTGACCGTGTTGGAAGGTATTGAAAAGGAGTTTTTAACTATCTTTATCTATTCGAAAGGTATCAACCGCTTTCATCTGTTCGGAAGAGGTTTCGAAAGAATCACTTATACTTCAAACTCAATTTTAGGGTGTTGATAAGTTTTCTTGTGAACAGATAGAGAAAAGGTTGAATATTATAAGTGCATTCCTAACCGGTACAACCTCCAAACGTCAATTCTAATCCTCACGACACCTACAAAACTCCAACGTAGAAAAATTATTTTTTCCAACATGCAAAAATCGAACCACCTTAACCAGCTAAGGAAATATATGTAGAACATGCGATTTAACCGATTTTATATGCAACATATGGGGTTTTGGTGGCACCATAGCCGACAAAAAAAAGCCGGCTAAGGCTATAGCCCTGGGTTGTCATGACAACCCTGCCAAGTAGGGCTGTCAACGGGTACCCAAAAAATCCGGTATCCATCCGAATCTGTATCCGAAAATATGAAAAATATTTGTTATCCGAAAAGCGGGTATGGATATCTGATATCCGAAAAGCTTTCCGGATGCGGATATAGTTGTTGTGATATTCGTATCCGAAAAATATCCGTCCGATTAACTGATGCATATATATTTAATTAAAATTATATCTCTGCTAATAATACAAATACTTCAATATAGTGAAGCTTTTTTGAACTTCCTAATCGACCCTTACATATACTTACAAAAGAATTAAATAAAAAAAAGGAAGGGGCATATGTGCCATTTCTCTTGCACACGTTCTGATCACCGCTACATTCAACCGCTTCCCCCACTCTTTTGAGCACGAAATCCATCTTCTTTTTCAAACATCCATTATGTACTGTAAGTCTCAGAAATAAGCTTCTCTAAAATCGGGCAAGTTGAAGGAATAAAGGCCGAATCTTTAACTTCAGGTATTCAAAGCTCAACCACGTTAATCGCAGACGTTGCAACCACCGATGACATTCAACCAACAATCGCTTAGATGAAAACGAAGCTTGCAGAGACTGATTTACTTTGTGATTTTGAAAAGCTTGGAAAGAGAATTGCAGAGCTTTCATGGTGTGGCTGTTATCACCGATTCTATAGCCTCTCTGCACTACCAATCTCAAGCCACCAATATTGCCATTCACAAATACCCCATGCCCACGAGCCAGCTCATGATGATGCCCTTCAGTAACTTAAATATGAAAAGCCACCAACTTCTCAAATGAATGGCATTAATTCTTTGTTTTCTTATCTCATTTACTAACTTTAACTTTTTGCACTCTGCAGGAAAAAAAGAATTCGTACGTGAGATAAGGATCCAGCAACCGCTTTGGCAAAGAAGCCATAGACATGGATTAGTTCATACAGATATTTGAGCTTTGAATAGTTTTGAATATTGTAAGTTTTTTCGTGCATTTTCTATTTTTATATGTTTTCTGTTGATTATCACTTACCATGTTCATTGTACATGCCTCAAGTTAAGAAATAATAATGTTTGATTTATGTGGACTAACTGTTTGATGAAATGACTAAGAAGTCTAAATATTCATTGTAACAATGAACGAGGATGACTGCATGGTCTGCTATTTATCTATTTAGGTAACAAATTCTTATCCTTAAATTAGTGTACATGCAATATTTTTTGTTCTTTAGTTTTATTAAAGTCATGATATGATTTGTTACCATACGTTTGTATGGCATGAACATTGAATTTGCATGTTTATTTAGTATTATGTTGCTATATCAATTGGTAAAGTTGTTATATTTGATAATGGATGACTTCATTTCGTCCTTTATCTATTTTATGTTATCAGGATGTTTTCTTGATATGGATGTGCTGATTGATGCTCAAGGTGACATGCTTGATAGCATCGAAAATCAGGTAACAAATAAATTGATATATTTTTATCATCTATCATGCAGAGGTTAGTGTAAACTCCTTTTCTTTTTCTTTTTAACCTTCAAATTTTGTTGTATAGGGTACAAGTGTAGTCGACCATGTTCAATGTAGAAATGTTGCTCTTAATTGTTGCTGTCATTGTCCTCTCTATGCGTCCCTGGAAGAACTGATGCTTTGTGATGCATGAGGATAAAAGGTTTTCTATGTATCATGTATAGTTTTTGCAAAAGAACAGTACATCAACTCATTCTTATCACCATTGTGCTTTTTGAAATATACATTGATCAATTCTTTGGTACTATCATTCTTTGTAAACATTGAAAAGCTTTCGAGTACTGCTGAAGTATCGGAGTATTACCTATATTTAAGATGAAATATACAACAATATAATCTATTTCTTATTATCGTGCTACTTAAAATTGAATCTACCATTCATATGTTTAACAATTTAAACTATTAGTTTCTCTGTAGGGTAGATGGGAGTTAATTAGTATGCATATTCTGTGAATCAATTTGTGTAGAATTGTATCTGTTTGACAATCTTTTACACTAGCGTAGTAATTGAAGATAGCAAGAAAACCGAATTGTTAATCCATATTCATGTGTATGTTAGTCCATTTTTTGATTTACTGATAAACCTTATATACGCATCTATGAATCAAATGTTACTTACTGTTGTGCTGATGCATTTAATGGTATGTCAACCAGTCATTTTTCCATCTTTATTTATTTTTCACTTGCAGACATGATACTTTTCTCATTTTAGTTTTTTATTGCTTTACACTTAAATCTTTCAGTAATAGTTTTCCATCAATCATATAACATATCTCCAACTTCACTTATGTTATTCGTGTTTTTTAATCACAGGCCACATTATACTGTTTTCCAAATTAAAATATTATTCTTTCTTCAAATTTAACAACATGCTGATTGAATATTATTTAAATTTTCCTTCTTTTCCTACATCGAGATTTTGAATACATTTTCTAAATAAAAGTCCTTGATTGCTGCTTAACATAAATATACTACGTGTTTTCTCTACGATGAGAGCATGAAATATGCATTGAAATATTTAATATTTTTTTCCATAATTAACAACATGCTCATTGAACAATGTTCCTTTTAAATCGTTCCTATACAAGGTTGTTGACCGTTGGTAGAAAGATTGTTGCATGCTTTTAAAAGTTAGTGCTAAATCTATGTGTACAGCGCCACAGTGACAGGCTAAGCATGCAAGTAGAATGGTCTGTATATTTGGTGCAACTTGATATAGTTTAGATCGGATGAAGTACGCACTAATATGATCACTAATTCTGAGATGGCTTAGGTGAGAAGACTGTACTGAACATGAGAGTTCAAGCAGGATATGAATAGCGAAGCGAAGTTTGGTTAGAGCAGTTTTGCTGCGGCAGAGTGCAACAGTGACCTGACTAGATTTAACATGGCTTTTCTACGTTTTCTCTTGACATTTCTTCTACCACTACAGATAATTTTAATCTACATGTACAGAAATTAATCATGTTGTTTTCCTACGCACCTAATGACAAAGATCTCAATATTGTAACAAATTATGGGGGGCTCAACAATTTCTATGCACACTTCTAATGGACATCTCATCCATTTCTATTTTTTTACAAGGGATGAATGGTAGCGTATGGTGGTTGCTTTGGATGGAGACCCAAACAAACAAGCATCTCATATCAGCACCCGAAATGCCAATGATTAATTAAACAAAAAGATGCATTGAAGAAAACTGCATTCATATTATTATCATTCTGACACTGATTCTTCTTACTTCAGTGCTACAACCATGATATAAAAAATTTCACTTTATGAAAAGCAAAGATTTTTTGACGTTGTTCACCATAGTTTCTTTTTTTTTCGTTGCACTGTGATTGTTCAATATTATGTCACCGTTTTCATGTATATTTTTAAGAACTGAAACAGCCTAACTGTATTCCAAATACAACATCAATGCACTATGCAGTGTACATTTTGGCTATTCATATATCAAGTTGCTTGGAAACGCTCTCCGTAATTGAAATGATTCTTTTTTTACACCGTGTTTAATATCTGTATGTACACAATAATTGCATATTTCCCAATACACAATAACTAATCAATATACGACTATAATTATTTATACTAATATTGGTTATAATCATCAATAATATAATCACATGGTTTGCTTTTGTAACTTTGTTCGCTAATGCACTATTATGTTTTTTCCTACATAAGCACTATAAATTTTTTCATTCTTTTCTCAGAATTATGATTTTCT
Organism: Allium cepa; assembly: GCA_030765085.1. Taxonomy (NCBI): domain Eukaryota; kingdom Viridiplantae; phylum Streptophyta; class Magnoliopsida; order Asparagales; family Amaryllidaceae; genus Allium; species Allium cepa. The sequence continues at coordinate 702,582,720 of CM060938.1, read as the reverse complement.
TTCCATTTTTCTGTTTCGCGTTCTTCAACTAATTAGCTTCCGAATTTCATATGTTTGCCCGCAACAGTCCTTTGCTGCTCGCACATATCATCAACTTCATCGGTCATATTGCCTCACACATATACGCGTCATCCGTATACAACACAACATCTGCTGTCTATGTGAATATATACGTGTAATTTACTTTGGACATTTTATGAATTCACTTTAATGCAGACGTACAAATGCACTTGCTTTCTCTACCATAAGTACTGTTACCATTTACCTACCACCATATTCAATGCTACAGCTTTGTATTACACACTGCAACCAAAAATTTTCCACAAACCTGCTGTACGTCCCAATGGATAAGTTTTAATACGCTCTTGATTACGTTCTGTCACAACATGATTATCAACTTTGAAATTGAATAAGGTATTTTACAAACTTCAAATAGACACCGCTAAACCTCTATTCATTGAACTCTCTTTCTTACAAGTATATACGGATTAAATAACGACCGGTATCACGCCGGAGAAAGTTACCGGCTAATTTAACTACGCCAGAGAAAGTTACCGGCTAATTTAAGGTAGTTTCCTTTCTTCATTCCCCCAATCAATTTCCGATAAGAAAAATGACAAAATATGCATACTGGACAACAAAATGAATTCGCACGGTAATATTTTCCCTCCACATTATACATTTCACACAGGTCTCTTCGCACCCTACCAATTTTACAACAACTTGTTTTACTCACGTCCATCGGATGTGCCTTCGTACTTGTTTAATTAATATATGATTTTTAAACTATTTTCTAACCATTGGATGTTACTACGATATGGTTTTTTTTGCTCATTTTTAGCGAAAACAGACAGTTTTAGTGTTTAATTTTCGAATATTTTTGGATATACATACGGATATTGGTATAAAACAATGTTTTATCATCACATTTTTTTATTCCTTGGTTTTTTATGAACATTAGTACAGAAACTGTTTTATGTTGATCCAAACCTTTTCGTTTATACTTTTAAATTTATTAATTATGGACGGAGCGGATAAATATCTAATATTCGTCCGTATCCGAAAATTAAACGGATACGGATATTCGATATCCAAAAATCAAGCGGATATAGATATTCGATATCCAAAAATGATTTCGGATATGACACTATCCATATCCGAAAGTATCCGTTGACTGTCCTACTGCTAAGGCAACCTACAATGAAACCACTGATCAACTCTCAATCCAACCGTGGTTGGGAATGCTCTAAGTATCAACTTTTGCTCATGTGCAGGGCAAGAAAACAAATACACTTAGGTATGAAATGTATTTATTTAGCAAAGGAGGGAAGAAATATATTGATTTTAAAATTCTAATATTTACACTAAAAAGGTGTTACATATTGTTAAAATATTAATTAAGAATCGAGTTGACAGAAACATAAGGATTATTCATTAAAGAGTGTAGATATTTCGCTTCCAACACATATATAACTTTTCTACCTTATCCTTGTAAGCTTTTTGCATTTTGTTAACACTTAACATATCATCCCCATACTTGAAATAATATGATTACATATTTTAAGAACTTATTAACACTTAATATATAAAAAACTGCACTTTGCTTATCAATTTGAAATGAGTATGGATGGAATATCCTCCTTTTCCATTACGAATCACCATGCCACCACCTGTTTCACAGCAAACCATTGCATTACCTTTCTTACTGTATGTCATTTACTTTCATTTTTTATTTTAGTTAATTTTATATTCTGTATATACTTAAAATTAGAAGATACAGATGGCACATATACCCGAAAGCGCTAGAATGAGAACCAAAGATAAAACATAAATAATGCTGATATTTTTTTCCCCTCCAAAAATCCAGTTGAAGTCAAATTATTTATGTTTGAGCTACCCACATCCAATATGAGAGACATTCAAATAGCATTTATGCATGCTATGTCACTGTTTCCTAACTCTATTATTTGTAAGTTAAGATGCATGAAGGAGCTAATTAAAATATATGTATTCATAGATTGAGATATTTCCTTCTATATATGTATGACTTGAATATTGGAAAGATTGAAAGAAATTTGTTTGTTTCTTGCATTCCTTTTTAACTGGAAAAATGTGAATATGCAACCGATTATAGCCTTACATAAATAATATAAAATACACAAGCTTTTGGTTGTTTGATTATGATCGTTAATTAGCTAAAAATTTAAAAGCTTATTCTCTAAACCTTTGGTTTTCCTACTACATACTCTATATTATAGTTAGAAAACTATTATATGAAAAATAATATAGTTTCCCATGGGATATGTTGTTTAAATAGTGGGTCAATATTTATTGAAACTTTCGTAAAGCATCTGCTTCAATTTTTAAAATACACAGCCTTCTCTTTCAAGAAACAGACTTAAAAACATTCAATTTCAACTAGACTACAAATATTCACAGTTATCGACACAAATATTAATAGCCCGATAAAGGACAATGTTTACAGTTTGCACTGTATGTATTTACAGTTTTGCATGAAAAATCAAAAGGAAAAAGTTTAAATTTGATTATATTAGATTTGATTTTTAGTAATAAAACTTATCAAAAATAATTTCAGTGGGTAATTTAAAACATGTTTTGAGAATAATTTTTCATTTATTAAGTTTGCAAAATAAGGGGTGAGTACTAATTTCCAGAAATTTTTATATCATTAAAATTAATCAATAATGAATGTAAGGGAAAATAATGGAATAAGAACATAGTGTTATGTCGTTACCATCTAATATGATCATCATCAAACCGTGTAGATTATACCCTTACCCCAGCACCATATTTGCTTGATTAACCTCCTTCAACACATACACATATCAATATGTGCAGGAGGGGGCCAACGTAAGGCTCCAATGGCTTGATTTTTGCCCTAGTTCACAAATTAAATTTTATACCAACCTCTTTCACACCAAATGCAACCTAATTAATTTTAATCATCTCGCGATCCAAAAATTAAACCTAAATAAAATGAAATCAGCAAATTGAAGATACTCTCATTTTTTTTCTCTTATGTGGGCCAACCATATATAATGGAACACATGTTGTCAAACTTTAGCCTTAGACGATCTAATTTGTAGTTTAAATAACAACAATCAATTTAGTGAATAGTAATCACCAACCTATTAGCGTACTCAACTAGTAGCAAAAGAATAATCAATCATTAAACAACAACCGATCGGTTTATCCAAAAACTTCATTACAATCAAAGCCTGATGAACTACTTTCATTTATATTTTATATAAACTTAAGGATGAAGGCCTTAAAACTCAAGGATTGAGGTCTTACTTGGAGACAAATTTCTATGATGTGATTTCGATATGAATAAATAACGATGATCTTGGTTTTCATATATTTCCTTACTTGATTGAATATTCATGCATAATCTTTTCTTTTTCATATTGCAAAACCCATTTTTTAAAGAAAACATTGCAAAATCAATTAGTTAATTGAATAAATTAATTCTCCTGTCTTTTTTCCCTTCTTTCCTTATATAACTTAATTAATTGATTGAAGGAAATCAATTCATTAATTTCTTTTTATATTTATCTAAAATGATATTTGAATTGTATTAATTTACCACTACATTTTAATTCAAATATGATAGTCTCTCTTCGACATCACATCTCAATAATTTGTTGGGTCTACGCTATGTAGTGCCAGCTCAAGATGAACTAGTTTAGGCATTGCTTCCCAAATGGAGATTTCAATTCCTTCCTAAGAATAAGAAAGATAGTATGTACATCAGCAAGCAAAATGCGCATGAGAAAACGATAGAATTTTCAATACATCCGATGCAGGTGATGAATTTGTAGATATTGAACTTTGAAAGACTAATGGGGATCTAACAACGAGCTTCACTTTCTCAACTCCATTTTAAGTGATGACATACTTGATATTATCTACGCTGGTCTAATTCTCATGAGTTTTGTTAGAATTTCCTAAGTTTACACTAATAGACCCACCAATATGCTTCACATTACTTGAAGCACGACATAAAGAATCATCACTGAAAATATGCTCATCAATAAGACTAATGTAAATTCTATTTAGCTTCAACAATTTGCTGTGTTGCCCTCCTAATTTTAAAAAAAATTAGGACTTGACTTCTTATCATACTTCTACTTCAAATTCGAGCTAAAATCACATATATTTGGATTGAATTGATGACCATAATGATGATAATACAAATCTACATGAATCAAAACCACTATGTTGACAAGATTTCTTGTGAACATCCCCAATTCTTTGTATAAGGTTGTTTTGCATTGGCTCAAATATATGGCTGAGAGAATTTACGCCTTTTGAATAGAATGACTGAGTCGGAAGGTTTTAAGATCTTAGTTATAACCTTGGCATGGGATGGAGAATATCGAAAGGTTTTAAGAAATTGTTTACCCCATCTACGAAATTAAGTGGAAATCTCACTTGCTTTCAATCATATCAAAAGGTTGAGGTTCCGTTCAAACCTTACGGTTTGGCTTGAATAATTGAATTATTAAACCTTTCACTTTGGCCGAAGGATTTAAGAAATCATCTAAACCTTTCAACCACGTTATTGTGATTACATAGCTTTCGACCTTGTCACTTCAATGTGTACCATCTTCCTTAGAAACTGGAAGCAATCAATTAGTAGTTCGCATCCCCTTTCGATCTTTTCGGAAGTTAGTAAACCTTTCGATGTTTGCTAAAAGGAGATGTTACTCTGTTTTACATCCTTCTCATGCTTTCGGCCTCCTAAGCTGATGTTCACCTCATGAAGACCCTTCGAAAAGAATGCAACATCCAAACATATTCAAACAAAAATAAGAACTAATATGCCATGGAACCATTTTATGGACTGATTTAAAAGTCGTATTCCCTTTTTCTAAGAAATTGGTATAAGACTTATGAAAAGATTTTTAATGACAGTTCCATGGAACATACTCAAAATGAACAAAGAAGATAAGAAATAAATCATACATGATCCGCCGTTAATTTTGAATTAACGCCTAATCATGATCATCTCCAAATTCCGAGTCGGTCACAAGCCACAATTCTCTTTATTTCTACATAATAAAGTTTGATACAAAATTCAAGAAAGCAATCCCTAATTAGAATTCTAAATTAGGGTTGCAAAGTAGTGAGTGGAAGCAATATCAGTTGAGTGAAAGTAGAATGAAAAGAAAATCGCCCCCGAAACTGGTCCTTTTGGGTCCGATTTATATATGTAGGCGGCCTTCCCTTTGGCCCCATGCCTTCGATTGGGACGAAAGGTTGCCTCTTATATGTAGTTGTAAACCTTTCGACCTTGTCAAAAGGTTTGTTCATCGTACATCATCCCAGACCTTTGAATATTATCGAAGGGTTTGTATTTCCTAATGTATTCATGAACCCTTCGCCTTTCCCGAAGGGTTGGTCTTTTATAAGGTATTGTGAACCCTTCAACCTTATTGGGAGGTTGCTTCCTTACTCGATTGCTACACTTTTCTTGAATGTTATCTTTACCTTAAACCTTACGATATTGTTGAAAGGTACTAAGTATGTGTTCCAACCGGTCCAAAAGGCTTATTTTCTTTCGAAAGGGTTACTATAGAGTTACATGTCCTTGCCTTGACTTCTCTATCCTTTTTGAAAGGTAACGACTCTTTGAATGATGAGAGATGAAACCCTCCATCCGCTCTGAAAGGCTTAGAACTACTACAAAAAGCTAATTGCCTTCTTTCGTCTCTTTCAAAAAGGTCTAGAGTGATTTTCCTTTCTTTTAGTCTTTGTTTTATGTTGAATGGCTTTGTAGTCATTTTCCTATTTTGTCCAGGAGGTGCTTAGCGGTTTTGTATTTAGCTGCTTCGTTGAGCTTTAGTATTTTTTTTCCGTCATGCATGCGGAAGCTCCATTCTGAAGTTATCATGTGCTTCTTCTTTACTAGTGTTGTACAATCCTTTCAATGTCGCCTGAAGGTGATTTATCCTAGTGCTCTTTACCTATACGGATGGTTTCTAAAATGCCTTCTTTATCTTTATTTATATTTTATGGTTAATAGTAAACATAGAATTTAACTTCTTTACGAATATTCTTACGTTTGAAATTGCTTAGGTCATAAAAGATCGGGTGAGCGATTGATAGTATATTAACGTAGTGATAATGTGTGATTTGACGGAGTGGTTTTTGGAATGGTAAATTTTTTTACCGAACATTTTTCTACTAGGTAAAGGTATTTTGGGAATTTTTTATATTATAATGAGTAAACTCGGCAATAATAGGGATATAGTGGTATTCCTTATTTTATGGAGGGCTACTTAGAAAGTTTATGTGTTTAAATAGAATTAGCATAAGACCAATTGGATCAAAAGGTCCTACTTACAACTGAGTTCTACCTTAAGTCTGAACCTATCTTCACATCAACTGTGATATCATTATAGATTCCACATAATCTTCGAACATGAAAATATGATTACCTTAAATGTATTTAGCAATTTTTTTTTACCATTATAACGTCATTACAAGATTAATGCTTAACTTTCAATAAAGACCTCTCATCAAATATCAAATGTCGGCTAGTCACAATCCTATTAGTTACTAAACACCATGACTTATACTTCTTCTTTGCTTCCCTATACCCTAAAAAATTTGCTTATTTACAACACAACCAAACACTCAAAGGAATAAATGTTCATATGATTATTTTTTCACTTCTCCTCCAGGATCTCCATATTAATGGGAATGGAAGGTGGGCAATTGATGAAAAATGATGTCATAGATATCGCTGCGGCCTGAGATTCCACTACCAAACCAGTAGTAAATCTCAAGCTCATAGCTCTATCCTGCATTGTCTGACTCATACTCTCTTCTACCCCATAACAACGTTACTCTATAGAAATAGAAAAAAAATCTAACTACAAGCTTGGACCAACTAAAATTAGTGAATTCTTATAACTCAAATCCACTACGATTTCCACCAGGAACTTTCAAACCCTTCTACCACTGCTTCTCTATCATGATCTTCCACTTACAAAATCAAGAAAATATTTCGCCCATGGTCTTCAAAAATAAACCAACAAATTATGCAGAAAATCAATGAATAATAGGATGAAGTAATTGGCTCTGCCTTAAGATGAAACTGGGTTGGGTTCCATACGTAAGAATGAACAAACTATAAAACTTTGAAGCTCTAGGTCTTCCAACATCAAATGTGACATGCTTATTCCCGAACAATCTTCACAAGTGCTAGGCTTCGACTGATAATCACCATCAACCAAACTCCCATTTTATAAAACATCAAGACACATAACAGACCTACTTGAAGGTTCATACTGAGTAAAATTTATAACATTAAAATTAATAGAAATGTGACTCTCCCAAGAATTTCTCTTCCTAAAGCACATAAATATCATCAATTCACATGACTTTCATCACTACTAAGGAACCTTTCGCCCCTCCCAATATCTCTCTATCAACTAATATCTTGATACCAAGTATAATCTAAGCTCCTACAAATATCAAACTCTAACGCAACATCAGAACATGGCTAACCTCAAGGATTGTCCTAATAACAGAACCAAAAATCCTAAACATCACACAAAATCCACAACATGCCAAGATGTCTCATTCCCCACATGAAATACTCTACGATCAATCTCCTTACAACTGATATAATAGCTACCATCTGCATCACGTGTTAAGAAGCTCCAGATCAATCTCCCAACATGCACTCCCTAATGGTAAAATACAATAGAAAACACTGATGTATTGCTATCACTATTATCTGCATATGAACTGAATACTGCCAAAATAGAAGCTTTCCCTTCCTCTCTTCTTCCCAGGTGCTAGCCACTCCAGTATGAAATGCCATTTCTCCTTACAATAATAATAAGCAATCCTCCTATGACATATGAAGTTGGACCAATGCATATCTCTCTACCTCCAAGATGATTTTGGCTCTTGTCATTTTTTCTAGATAAGTTGCTGTTGAAGAATATTACCGACAGTCTACACCCACCGCGTACCAAAATATCATTTTTAACAAGTTTGTTGGTGTTGCAATTATACTACTCCTATAAGAACTAGCCATTGATAACTAATTTAAAACAAGACAGCGGGCTTTGATACCGAACCGTTGTTAAAATCTAGGCTTACACCGGCATACTCAAAGATATAGTTGATTACTTTGCAACAGTAATTCAGTGAATAATAATCACTAAATAATAATAAAATGGAAACTAGTGGAAACAAATATTTAATATGGTTAGTTGAATTGCCTTTGTCTACGGATCCAACAATTATTCTTTATTTTGTTAAAGGAATAGAGTATAGAAGAGAGGTTGAAAAATTATATGTAGAAAAATGTAGAGTCTAACATATAATTACAAGTCAAACATTCCCCATGGACTTGATTATATCCAAAACTTCCAATTTCCATGAGCTGATTTCAGTGTAAATAAATATCAGTGATCTTGGTATTCATAATGTTCCATACCGATTGAGTATCCATGCATAATCTTTTCCTTCTTCATATTGCTAAAGCAATGAATTAAGTTTCTTTCCATTCTTCTTTCCACATAATAAAAAAATAATTTACTAAAGGAAATCAACAAATTAGTTTAATTTTTTTTTTATGTATTTACTGAATATTTGATTCACAAAAATGTAAGAGCATGTGAAAATTTGCTTAAAATCATACAGAATAAAAATGTTACGAAAATATGATCAAATTGGCTCACTATCGAGTCTGACCATCTCCCACCAAATTACTACCTAATTTAAAAACAAATCAAACACTAAAAAAACCAATAATAATAAATAGTAATAGAATAGCACATTATGGTAAAAGAAATAGCATGAGAGATTTACACATAATATCTATTTCATTTACCTACAATTCCTATTTTCTTTTCTTTTTCTCATTATAATCTTCTCTCTTTTCTTCTTATAACTCCCTCTGATTTTTGATTAAGCAAGATACTAGTACATAAAGTTTCTATTTAATAATATGATTACTATTTGTAAAATTATGTAAAGACTTTGAAATAATTAGCACAAACTTTTTCAATCCCCATTGTGTGGCATATTTAAGCTAATGCAAACCTGAACTTGTGAATTGTAGTGCTATCATCATGAATGATAATAACTTGGAGGAAGCAATATAAATTTATTCATTTTCCCTTTGATTTTTTACTTGGAAAATTGAATTGGATTCCTTAGATTATTTACTTAGGAAGTTAAAATGTTTTTAACTAGAGTTTTTCCTTTTACGATTACGTATTAGATGCTTTTAGAAAATTGACAATTCCAACTGATATAGATCTAATATTTTTGATCTTATTGATGTTTTTTTGATCTGAATGTTGCTTACCCTTATCTCCAAATTGCTTGCAAGCATGTAATTTTATGTTGGACGCTTTTATGGCCTTTCTTGTTGCTTTAGAAAGTTTAAGTGGTAGTTATGTTTATACACCAAAATTTATTATTCGTATGCTATTATTTGTTTAGAAAAAAGTAAATATCAAAGCACACTTATATAACGAAATATAATATGTAACGTATGTTTTACCTTCCATCATTTGGAACCTTAAAACCTTTATATAACACCAAAAATAGAAAATAAAATTCCTATTATCTGATCATGAAAACTTAAGAAGAAGAGTATGATTTAGGGTTAGAATCAAAAGAATATTATGACTTTGGAGTTGAAATGGAGGAGCAGAATCTTGAGAAGAGGTGAACATTTCACATTTTTTTCCTCTTTTCTATTGTTGGGGGTAAAAAGTTAAATTCACTCACCTTACGTATTATATGAAAAATAATGGTATAATGCAGTAGCTTTAGCAGGATGTTTAGGAACCATATAGCACCATCCCTAGGTTTGTATAATGACCTCATAGTTGCTCCCTTATGATTATGTTTATGTGCTTAATTAAACTCAAATTTAAAAATCCTTTTAAGAATATTTATGAATGTAGTCATGGAGAAAAAGTGATGGTAGAGATTTGAACTTACAACATATAATGTAAGTATGAGGGTATTATAGATTGTTATATGTTTTTTGTTTTGGTTATAGTAACATTTGAAAATTGCAAATGTTTACAAGTAAAGTAAAATCTGTGGAATGGGTATGGAGTACCCCAAAATTGCACGGTCTTGTGATTATTGTATTATGCTCCAATGTGATTGATTCTTGTACAAATTTAATAATCTTCTTGGGTTGTGAATGCTATGGAGATTATAAGGAGTCCAAATAGAAGAAATTTATTTCAAGAAAAGAGCAACATGTACTAAGAAATGTAAATGTCATTTTAAACTCAAAGGTGTTAAATTTCCAAACGTTGATGAGTGAAGTTCAGAGGTGGAAAATAGTGTTCATTATTATGTAGAGTTACAAAATAAAGAGGGTCATATATATAAAAGCAAGGCAAAACCAAAATAAATTTTGCATGCTTCAAAAATAAATTAACTTTAAATTTGCATCGGCCTAAAATTCAATATTTGGTAAAGAATACAAATTTTGTAGGTTTCATCAAATGAAAAAATAGGTTTAACAAAATAGCATATCATATAAATCAAATACAAATGCTGTTAGCACCAAAATTGGTCACTTACACCCAAATGCTATTGAAAGCACCAATTGCAATTACAGTTCACAGATTGTAAATATGAAGAGGAAATAAATATGAAGAACAATCAAAATTAAAAAGAAAGCAGTAATAAGATAAGATTTATAGTGGTTCGGCTAACTCCAGCCTATGTCCACCCTAGAAGTTTCATTTTTATTGATATTAGAATCAATTACAGTTACAATCCGGAGTTTTTAAAACAATAGTGTCAGAGTAGCCTTAGTAGAGAAGATGAAGGGAAGCAGAATGACGAAAATCCATTTTCTTAAGCCCCGCCCGCTGTATTTATACGCAAAATCTAGGTTACTGGGCTTCCTAAGTGAACTAGGCTCACCAAGGCCATAGTTGAACCCAAATCCATTATCACTGCCGACCCTAAGTTGTTAATATGCCAACTCGAAGTTGCTTCGAAGATGACCCGAAGAAAACCCATCTCTGACTTGAAGCAGAACAATGAATGACCCGAAGCAGCCATCGCCTCCTCCAATGCCGACCCCTGTTGACTTTACCATAGCCGACCCGAGCTCTCTCTAAGGCCGACTTGAGCTTCATCCAACACTGACCCGAGTCCTTTTCCATGTCTATCCCATAACTTTGCCGACCACAGAATAGAATGCCGATCCCTTTAACTAGTTGCCGATCCGTAGTCCTTCCATTATCGACCCGAAGCATGCCGATCCCATGCCCAATCTCCTATGCCGATCCCTAAACCTATTGCCGACCTAAAGTTACACATGTGCCAACCCATGTCAAGCTTCCAAAAGTTGATCCCATAGTTCATACCGTCCTGGCTCCAATGCCGACCCGAAGAAACCTGAATGTTGACCCCGAGTACATGACTCACCGACCTAAAGCAAGTGGAAGCGTGTCGATCCTATGAAGCCAAAACATGCAAATCCCTTAGTTTCGACTGACCCGGAGCTTTTATCATGCTGACGTGAAGTAACATTGATCCCTCTGAAATATGCCAATCCGATTGAACCTAATGTAGAGCCCAATTTGGCCCGAGGTAAACACCAAGAAAACTCTAAGAAAATCAAAGTGTGACTTAAAGTACTCGAAGAAATCCGAAGTGACTCGACTTTTGTCGAAACTCGTATTTCTCATATCCCGCGATTTATGTTTGTGATAACCCAAATTTTTGGACATCCGTAATTAATTATCAAGCTGGGATAATTAATAGAATATTGACAAATGAATCTGATGATAAATATTTATACTTGGATAGATATTTATTTAGAAATCTTCTAGTATAATTATTTTAAAATTTGAAAAACCATTATTTTCAAACAAGTGTAATGTGTGTTTGTTTAAAAATGTACATGAGTCAATTTAAATTGAATTTGAACTTGAGGTTTGGAATTCAAAGGGTAATTATATTAGTGTATAATGAAAATTTTAAAATCATCCCTTTTAAGTTATATATGTATAAATACTAGAAAGGTATAAATATAAATTGATCAAAATATTGAGTATTAAAAATCCAATCTATTTCTTAAGATTCATTTTTGAAACTTCAAATCCAAAATCTCTATCTACAATTCATCAATGTAAACTAAGATGTATAAAATATACCCCTTTTTGAATTTGTATATGCTTAAGTATAAACCAAACTAAAGGTATAATACAAAATCATACTATAAACATTTAATTACATGTATAACCATTAAATACAAAAGCTTTCTAATTCATTAAAAATTTGTTAGAAAATGAATAAATACAAATGTTTAATTTTTGAAGCTCATTGATAACATGTGTAATAAGAATTTAAAGATATCTTGACAAATGTAATTAGTTTTAACAAGTGGCATAATTTGTTTCCATTTTCCTTTAATTTTAATAAATATTAGTTTACACCATATAAGCAACATCTTCTTGCTTCTATTTTCTTTGTCTTTTTTATCTTTTCATTTCTATCTCAAGAAAACAAAAACCTGTATATCTCAAATCAGGGAAAAATAGTTAAACCCTACAAAAACCTTAACAAAGATAAAAGCCTGTAAATATTTTTCATCAAAATACAAACCTTTTTCAATCAAAACAATGCAAGAAATTCTAAAGCAAATAAAAGTTCAGGCAAGTGAATCAAGCAACCTTTAGAGAGCAGTTTCAGGCATTATGTTTTCAAACCAAGAAGACTGTTCCTCTGCATTTTCAATTTGTGAGTAAACTCTACTTGTTTTAAATCTAAATCTGGATGAACCTATTTGCATGCGTGGTAATTTAGTTTCTAATGATAACTTGTGTTTGAATATCAATGTGTGTATATGAGCAAAAATTTGTGCCTGCATACTTGTTTCTGGATGTTGTATTTTGTTGCTCTGTTGTTGATAACAGACCCTCCTTCATTCAAGATAATGTGTATCTCACTGTAAGATCAATAATTTGACTTCGATTTCTGAAAAGAACTGTTAAAAACATTGAATTCTTGTTTATAAAAAAAAACTTTAAGTGGTTATATTGGTAAACAATCATTAAAAAAATATATTTAGATTATAGTAAAATTTAGATTTTGCTAAAAATCAAATAGGATAATTCAAAAATCTGATTTTGTAACCAGATTCAAAACAAAAACATTTCAAAGAAATATTTAACCGGTAATCTCAATCCTAGAAGCTAAGCATGATAGTTCAAACCCAAGACCGGAGTAACCAAGGCAGGAACTAATATCAAACAAGTTTTCAGATCTTATAAAAGTAGTGTTCTCTGTAAGGTGAGTAAATTTCATTTTTTAAAATTAAAACCTATGATTTAAACCTGTTGCTTATGATGAATTGTGTAAAAATATAGCTGCTTGTGTTATGGGTATGAATGCATGAATACATTTTTATGATGTGCTGGAATATCAGATGAATGCCCGTAAATTTGGATGGAATAGAGACATGTTATATGTGTGATTATTGAATGCCTGTGTGATTTTAAAAAAAATAATAAAAAAATAAAATAAAAATATAGGCTCTGTTGGTAACTATAGGTTTGAATTTCTTGATAAATTCAGTATCTCATTTTTGAATTCAAATTAATTTGTGATCTGTGAAAGAAAGTTGTTTGTAACCATATAATCTTTCACCTAGAAACAATTACAGGGATTTAGAATCAACCTTTGGTTTGGAAATTTAAGATTTACAGTGAAATCCTAATTTTGGTCAAAATTTACTCGTATTTTTCAGGTTTAAATATATATTTGAGTTCGAAATACCAAACCATGAATTTTAGTAATCATATCATGAATTTTAGTTTAGTTTGTGGCTTGCAAATTGGGGTTGAACGGTTCTTGGGTTTCGAGTAAATTCCGGCGACTGGTGAAGCTTTGGAGGTCGGGGCTTTGGTAGGAGCTTGATTGGTGAACGTCGAGTTAGGGAAAAATAGGGTTGTATTTTATATTGGGCTATGGTGGCCGGAGTAAGGTGAAATAGGGTTTTGCTGCTTGGTTTTGTCGTCGTCGTTCTGAGGAGTTTCTCGATGCCTAGAGGCGATCGGAATCTATCGCTTGATGAGCCGTGGGTGCTGGAGGGTGTGATGAAGAAACGGAGGGAATGGTGAGGATTCTCGGGTGCTTAATCGCCGGTGATGGTCGAATTCTTCGGTGGGGTTGTTTCAGGTTGATGGGTGTTAGTGACGTTTTCGAATTTACAGCAAATTGATGCGATGGGTCAGTCTCATGGAGTTGTCGTGTTTGTTATCGACTCGTCTAAGGGTAGGGCGAAGATCATCGGCGACCGGTGGCAATGTGCATGTGGATGTGCACGTTTCATGCATCTGGAAAGAGAGTTTGGGGGTAATGTTTTTCTCGGGTTTAACACGAAGAAGTTGGGTTTTTGCTCGAAGTAGGAGAGGAGGGTTGTGTCTAGGGGTGTCAATGGGTCGGGTCGGGTCGGGTTTGGGTCGGGTCAAGTCGGGTTCGGGTTGATTTTAAATGGGTCGGGTCAACCCGTTTATTAAACGGGTCATAAAAACTCAACCCGAACCTGACCCGTTTATAAACGGGTTGACCCGACCCGACCCGTGTAACCCGTTTATAAACGGGTCGGGTCGGGTCGTAAATGGGTCGGGTCAACCCGTATAAGGTGTAAACGGGTCGTAACGGGTCGGGTCAACCCGTATAAGGTGTAAACGGGTCATAAACGGGTCGTCAATGGGTCGGAACGGGTCGTAAACGGGTCAGGTCAACCCGTATAACCCGTATAAGTATAAACGGGTTGTTAACGGGTCAATTTCGGGTTAGCGGGTCAACCCGAAACCCACCCGTTTATAAACGGGTCAAATTCGGGTTGACCCGAAAATGACCCGCCAACTTATCGAGTCGGGTTAACCTGCTAATTTCCGTGCGGGTTTCGGGTCGTGTAGGAAATTGACAGCCCTAGTTGTGTCCCATGTTTGGATCGGGTTTGAAGGGTTTTGGGCTTGGGTTCTAATGATGGTCCAATTTCTGTTGTACAGGAAAAGTTTTGGATATGTGAAATGTTTCTAGGTTAAAGCAAAATAAACTAAGTTTCTAAATAAATTATTTGAAAAAGTTTTCAAGTTTAATTTTTAAAATCAAATGTTTTAATTTGTCTTAATTAAATAATTATATCAGAATTGATTTTGTAATTAATTCCAAATTTCAAATAATGTTTAATGTTACAAATGAAGTTTAAGTTTGATATAGAATTCGTTTTAATTAACTAAGGTTGAGATGAGTTAAGAGTAATTAATAAAATTATTTACTTATTGTAATCAAAAATAATTATTTAATGGGGTAATTAGTGGATAGTTAATGAATGTAGTTAAGAGATGAATCATTAACTAGAGTTTGGGTGATGATTGATTGATAAATTAATCAAGGTGATTAATCTTAATTAATTAGCATAATTAGTTAAAGATAATCATTTAATTATAAATTAATTAAGTAGGATTACTTAGAGAAGTAATAAACAGATAATTACTTGATGTGATTAATTAAATGGGGATTACTTAATAAAGTAATTAGAGTATAATTACTAAATGGATGTAATTAAAGGGTTAATTACTCATTGTAATTAATTGTATTTAATCTGATTAGTTTAAGCTAATTAATTTAGTTTAATTAATTGAAGGTAATCACTTGTTGATTTGATAAATAAACTATTTAGGTAAGTAATTAATGGATAATTACTGGATGTAATTAATTGAATAAGTGATTTATTAATGAGGGAAATTTGGATTAAATTACCTTGTATAATAAATAAAAGGATTAATTAGTGATAATTAATTAAGGAGTAATTAATTTATTTGATGAAGTAATTAAGGGGAGTTAATTCTATTGTTATTAATCAAGAGTGATTAATAATTATGGTTAGAGATTAATTAATAAAGTAATTAAAGGATAATTACTGTATTGGGTTAAGGATATTTAATATGTGAAATCAAATTGAGGGTTAATTACTTAAATGCAATTAAAGGATAAATAGAATGATATTGTAAGCCTTTGATTAATTGTTATTCCTAATATGTGGGTTTTGATGCCATGTTATAAGATATGCTTGATTTAATTTGAGAAGTTATGGTTATATATGGATAATGAATTACTGTGGCATCCTGTATTAAAAGTGAAATTGTATTTCACTTGAATAATTCAAGTTAAGTTGATAATGGTTTCAAAGAGACCGGAGTCGGGTATTAGAAATACCCGAAACCACTTCGATCCTTTATTAAATGATGGGTGAAATCAATAAGCTGTAATGGAAAGATTTAAGGGGGTTGGACCATTTATTCTAAGTTGTGGTGCTTAGAAATGGATATGTGGAATAGGTGATGACTATATCGACTTGAGGAGTTGTAAATTGATGTAAGTTACCCCGGGTTTATATAAGTTGTATGCATTGGTATTTCTTGTTTGATGGCTTTACTCACGCTGGTTTCCAACCTGACCCGGGTGTTACTTTGATGTAATGCTCGGGTCAGACCGAGTATTACAGATTTTCAGGTAAGGACGTTATGGAGCTCAGGAGGCGAGCTGGATGGCTGGAATGTATGAAGTATTTTATCATTGTGATATATTATTGTATAGTTAGGACATGATGTCTTAAACTATCCAGTGTTGTGTATTGATTGTAACTCTGATGTATAAAAATGTAGATGTACTGATCAGTTTTCCTTTGTAAAACTATTATCTATGTGATATTATATTTTATTCGCTGCGAATGTGAGATTCTGAGTTTGAGTTTCCTGTTTCTTCTTCTTCCTCTTTCTTCTTTTCACTAACTATCCGGAAATTTCGGGATCGAAATTTCCGGGTCGTTACATTTGGTATCAGAGCAGAAGGTTAAGCGAGAACCTTGGCTCTGGTGGGATTACTCATTAAGGATAGGGTAAGTGGTCCCTAGAATGAGTTGAGTATATATATATATATATATGAGAGAGCGTACTTGTTATTTTCTTATATAAAGGTTTTTAAATGATTTCAAAAGTAAATGAATCTTATATAAGAAATAGATTATCTATTATATTAAGGAAATTGGTTGTAGTATTAGTTAAACTAAAAGTAATAGTAAGAATTAAGAAGTAATATAATATAACCAAATTGAAATTAAATAAGCATAAGTTTGAAATGGATTCAAACTTAAATTAAAATCATAAAGTTAAGGAAGAATTTCATAACAAGATGAATCAGAACTGGTTTCAAACCAGGAAATTGAATGGTTATTGTGTTTAATAATGGGATGATTGTTTTAAACAATAAAATGTTTTAAGGAAATAACCATTTGATGAGAATAACTTGTAAATTGGAAAGGATGGAAATAGAAGTGGATTTAAAGTTGTGAAATTCTGAATTCTAAATTTAAACATTTGAAATTGTTTTCGAAATGTAAAGGAAATAATATTATTCAAACTATTTTGAATGTAATCTTATTTTAGAATAAGAAGTTGTTCGTAAACTTTGGAAGTATTTGTTTGAATTAAAACCAAGGGTGGTTTAAATTTTAAATTTTTTGGCTTGGAGGGCCAAGGAATAAATATGTATATATGAGAGATATACATAATATTAAAAATGGTTTGAAATAAACTCTAAATATTGAGTTTTAAATATGGAATGGGACATGATACCCAAAGCGATAAGTTCTTGAACTTAATAAGTGGGAAGATTATTTATGAGAAGTTCAAAATTTGAAGTGGAAGTTCATACTAGGTAAGGTTGACTGGATTAAGTGAATTGAGTTTAACTTGGAAAAAAAAAGTCAAATATGTTGGGATGATCAACCTGATTTGAAAATTTCCAGATGAAATTAAGTTTTAACTTGGAAAGTTAAATGATAGATTATATTTGAGAGTTTAAGTGATCTCAAATTGGGTTTGAGATCCGAAAATTGGAAATGGATGTTTTGAAATAATTGGATGATATCATCCTATTGTTATTAATAATCTTTAAAATGTGAATTGGATTTGTTTAAATGAATGAGAAATGGAGTATGGTAATCCATTGTTGGGATAAAAAGGTAAATTGAATTTTATTTGAAGTAATTAAAATTGTGATTGAGGATATATGAGTATAAGATATAAATGGAAAATTTGAATTGGATTAATTTGAAATAATTTGAAATTAGTCCAAATTTATTGGAATAATTTGGAATTATAATTAATGTTAAATGGTTTTAAATTCAAATGGAATTCGAATTAAATTTAGGAGGAAATGAAGAATGATTCAACTTGATTTGGAAATGGAATTTGAAATTGGAATTAATTCAAACTGGAGTTGAAATGGATTGGAATTGAAGTCGGTTCAATTGAATGGATATTAGTCCAAAGTGATTGGAATAACTTGGAATTATAATTAAAGTTGAATATGTTTAAAATCAAATGGAATTTGATTTGAATTGAAATGGAATTGAGAATTAATTCAACTTGAATTGGGAATAAATCAAGTCCAATGGAAATTGGAGATATTTAAAATTAGAGTTGGGTCAATTTAAATGGAAGAGGAAATTTAAATTGAATTGATTGAGAACGAAGACTGGGAAGTGAATAGTTTTGACTCAGGACTATTTTTAATATAAATTGTTTTAATATAAACCTATTTTTCCAAGCTATTCATTATATATACAACCTTTCTTTTTAAAGCCAAACTATCTTATACTTGTTTTACAATTATTTTTGAAACTGTTTAACAATTTTCTAATTACTCTATAAACTAATGACTATTTTCAACTATTAATTACTATTTTATAGCTATTTTGCAATTATTTAAAAATTTCTATGACTATTTAACTATTTTCCAATTATTTTACAATTACTAAACTATTTTACACCTATTTTACAAACTAGTAATTATTTTCTAACTACTTATCTATTTTTATATTTTCAAGCAATTTTCTAAATAAATTGGACAGAATCTAAACAGTTATTGGTTAAATACCCAATTGAGACAAGAATAGAAGTAATAATCCGAATGGATTTAAACAATTGTGAGTAAGTGAATGAAAATCAAAGTGAATGTGAATAGAAATGGAATTGATTTGGCTAACAACCAATAAAGATAAATACGTAGGGTATATGTATGTTATTCTATTCGCATAGTGATTTGATCCAGATTCGAACACATAATTTCGAGATAGTTATATCAATCCGAGTGGGATTTTTCACTCGGTTTTCAACGGCGAACCTGAATATGGATTGTTGATTGGTTCTGGATATTCTCTATCATAGTTATGACTATGCAAGGAGAATGACGGTTTCTGATCAAGAAACCAGATCTGTGTCCGTAATAGAAAGTCGGGTGGACAATACTAGTTCGAAAATGAAATTGTGTGATCGAGTGAGCGATCAGATTGGTATAGCATACGGATGATATGCGTACATTGTACAGATTTGAATGTAATCAATATTGAAAAGAGTAATCAAAAATGAATATTTGATTTTTGAGTAAACAAAGTTAAATATCTTTGTTTTATAAAGTGAAATTCCCCTTATTGAATCTTTTGCCAGAAGAAAAAAGGTTTTTGGAAATGTTTGAAGTATAAAAGGGTTTTATACAAGTTTAAAATGATTCAAAGATTTTTATCAAGAATTTTATATATATCTATATATAAAGGATCATATGAGGATTTTGGAAAAAGGTTTTGGGAACCTTTGGATTTGGAAAGGCTTTTGATTTTTGGGTAAAATCAATATTGAAATTTGGAAAGCCTAGTTTGAGAATTATCGATTTTGGGATAATCGATTTTGTATAAAGGAGCTTTGAATGAGATCATACTAGGTGTATGATTTAAAGATACTATATATGTATAGTATGAAATGTTTTGATGATGCCCTGGGAAAAAAAGCGCTCCGTTGGAATGGACTTCTCAGGAGTACCACCGGGTGGTGCTGCCTTGAGCCCCAGAGGGGGTTCTAAAGTTGATCTTGTGAGGAGTCCAGACAAACTAGTTCCTGAGGATTATTGGGTAGCGAAAGTCGAGGGCGCTGATGCCTACATGGGCATTTGGATTAGCTGTGACGACAGTGTAACTCGATGTCACTGCGATCTACTGTGGGGACCATAGCGAAAGTCGGGGGGAGGATGAGTGTCAACGGTCTACACTTGATTTTGCCGAGAAGGCAACGCAACATCGGTAGACTGCGATTTATGGTCAAGTGGAGTGGAGAAGTTTCATTCTTTTGGCAGCGAAATTCGAGGGCGCTGATGCCTACAGTTATATGAGTTTTTTTTTTACTGTGATAGCTACGTAACCCCAGTTGTAACTGCGATCTGTAGCGGGTTCCATGGTGTAATCGAGGGGGGCGGAGGCCTATAGTTATATGTGGATTTTGTCGGGATGGCAACGTAACAATCGGGTTAATTGCGACCATGGATGTAACGACCCGCCGTTCTAACCGCCCCCAGTCGGTAATTAAACCAATTTGAGACGTTCAAAATGACGGATTGTTATTCAGTTTATAGAGTTTAAACAGAATCAGCCACAGAATCACAGAGTAATCATAATATTTTACATAAATGAATTTTTATACATATATCAGAGTTTGTACAATGCATTAAATTTTTATACAGCGGAATATTTTTTTTAAGTACAAAAATTCTTCGAAAAGATAAAGTGAAGCAATTTCCCCAACTCTCTCTAACTTCGCGGCCTGAAAATCTTCAAGCTGTAAAATTACTCGGTCTGACCCGAGTATTACATTCAAAAGAACATAATACACAGGTCAGTCTAATTCAAACTCAGTTATTAGTGCATAAAGGCAGTAATAATCAATTGACAATTAGACGACAATCAAATATGAATTCACCTATCCGACCCTTTAACAAGAAATCGGATAACGGTAAATATAACACTTATCAGTGTTAAACAACAAATCAGTAGATTCAAATTATCAATGAGGATAGATGAAGGGATTATTGATGAAGATAATTTGGAAAACAATCAAAATCTGCCTAAACGGCAATTAACAACAAAATCATCAAAATGTGATTCAAAATATATTTAATTGTCGATATAAAGCAATTTTCATCAAAATGAAAATATCAATTTAAAACATTAGATTTGGTAGGGCTGCAGTACACACACGCGTATACGGCCTCGCCACATTTAAAATGTTAACTTCGTGTGGCTGCAGTTCACGCTTGCGTGCACTGCCTCGCCACTACATTATAAATTTTCACAACAGCACGGCGAATCAAAAGCAACTGATACTAACACAAAATCAAGTTTGAATTATACGACTCAAACTCGACTGGTCGGTGTCATCACAAAACATAAATGCACATGCAAGGCTACTGTATATATATACTACAGTAATATCCATGCAACAGTAACACCAAGAAATCCAACAAGGTCGGGCTGGGCAACAATAATGACCACTAAATTCACATCACCGCTCAAATGCACCTGAAGCCATTTTCAGTTACACAGCCCCAATGAAACCAACACCGTGCAACTAATTCGCAGAAATAAATAGTGACAACATATATGTATAATACAGCCGATCCAAATCGCTCAGAAACGAATACAAAATGACTAGAGTCGAACAAACATAGCAACAATATGCTAAAATATACAGACAAGAACGCCTGTGTTAAGAACAAAGTTCATAACCAAACTGCAATTGTCACAAAGGCACAAGGCCATTTACAGTGAAGTGGATCAAGCAAGTGCAACAGGAACAAAGGCCACAAGTTGGCAACAATTAATTTGCACACAACCTGAACCAACAGAGCACAAAGGCTCAATAACAAAGTGCACAAAACAATTCCAAGTGAAGTCAAATAAAAATCAAGGCATCAAGTATGCACAAATTAATGCAAGCTAGTAAAGTTTGCATATTGAAACCAAGTGTATGAAGGCTACATCAAGTATACAAGTATGCCTATATATATATATATACACATGGTTCAGTATACACATACATATCTACACTAAATAAAACAGGATCAACAAAGACCAAAGTACGGTCAAAGTGGAAACTTAAACTAACATACACATATGTTCATCCAAGAATGTATGTACACATGTGATGTTATACCACATAGATAACACAAAAAAAAAAGTTTCAACTTGTACGTCACAGTAACCAAGTAGCATGTGACAATATCAAGTGAATTCACCAAAAATTCAACAAGCAGTATGCAGTGACAATATAAATCAAACTGCAACATGTACATAAAGATGATCCGGTTACAACAGTTTTTTTTTTTGAAGACAATGTGGTCAAAGTAACATGGATTGACACCAGACCACACCATCAAGCAATGCCAAATGCATATAGTCATGCAACACAAAACAGTGCAGACTATTTCAATTTAATGAGATGGCCGAAGTCACAAAGACAAAATCAACCAAGTGCAGTTTCAAACGCAACAATACAGTGAGCAAAATCAAGTAACCATCGGTTACAATTTCATCAAAGTCAAGGTCGAAATCAAATTTAAGTAAACAATGCCGAAGTTCAGTGGGTAAACATCAAGCCGTGAAAAATCAATATACAGCAATCTCAATCCGAGGCCGAAGCCATTAGAATTCATCGACTACCAAAATCATACAAGGGTATGGTACAGTTCGAACCATAGCACAGTTCAAGAATATCACCAACGTTTAAGAAATAAAGTGACCGAAGTCAAATGCAAATCAAGCAGTAATTACAACAAAAATCAAAATCGTTTGCAGTTCGAATTATACTGCACCAAAGTTACAGAGATAACAGATAACCATTCAAAGCCATAGATAAAAATCAAAAATCACCAATTCAAACCAATAAACCAAGACGAGAAATCATTGCCGTGAAATTCAGTTAATTAAGCAACAAAACATGAATTTGAACAAGCTAACAATCACTAAAGGCTTGAATTGGATGTGAGTAAAGGATTCGCTCACCTGGTTTTCGAACTTGACCAATTAGAAGCAGCTGTAGGAGCAACTTAAAGAGACGAACGAGCGCGAGATTGAGCAGCCGCGAGCGAAGAGGAGAGTCGAGCAAGCCATAATTTGGATCGAAGGATGAAGAAGAAAGACGAGCCACCATTTTTTTTCTCGTTTGATTTTTTTTTCTGAAATGAAAAGGGTTTCGGCCGAATATAAAAAGAGAAAAGGGAGACGTGATTTTTAGCGTGGGTTAAGGCATAAACAATGGCGTGAATTTTGGCGTGGATTATGGTGATAAGGTAAGGCAACATACTCTTTATATTTTATGTTTATTTTTATATATATTATTTTTTTCTTATTTCTTTATTTTAAATCCAATTTGTTTTGTATAAATTATTTTCTTTTACTTTGTTTTGTAAATTCTGTTGTTTGAATTTTTTTAACAACGTGTATTTCTCTGTTTATTATATATTGATTCAAATTTTATTCTATTTTATTTAAGTTAAAGAAAAATGTTATTAATCTAACCATCCATTTATAAATTTAAATAAATAAAAATTCGTAAATCCAAACTATTTTTTCTAAGTCATTAGTTCGAATTAAAAATACAAATTCAATATTCAATTTCAACTCCAAAGTCAAATTTAAATTTTATTCAACTTTAAATAGATTAAATTCCAAAATTTAATCGCCAATTTATACTGAAAATTTGAAATTCAATTTAAACCATCATTCAAATATTTAACATTAATTAAATATTCTCATTTTTAAATTGTTCAAAATTCTGGGTTGTTACAATCTTCCCTCCTTAAAAGAATTTCGTCCCGAAATTATAAGTTAGGAAAACGATTGCTAAAATCTCACCGATATTTATACCCTACACAATTTTACTAAGTTCTAACTCATAAATAAATATAGGATTCATTCCATTTATTTTATCTCACTAGTTTTGTTCATCGATTTCAATAATCAAGACACAAAAGTCTTTTACCAAAATTTTCGACTTACAAAACTCAGATTTTTAAACTTGAAATTCTTTCATGCTAAATATTTGCATATTACATCTTTTCCAAAGCTGTGTGCTTTCAAGATATTTTTAAAAGATCTTCTTTCTTAATTCATTAAGTTAGAATTATGTAATTCTAGTTTCAGATTATTGATTTTCTATTCAAAGTTTGAAAATACTTGCTAACTCGAAGTTTAACAAGTCCATCGTCGTTCTTACAGACATTAGGCATACGCTGGCCAGGCGCAAGACTAAAAATCTCCAAGTACTAAATATACTTGCTTCAACTCCCAGTGAAAATACTTTTTTAAAAATTCTTTTAAAAAATGGATATGGAAAGCACGTTCCCCCATGGATCACAGTTTACCCGGCGGTTACGCTACTATCCCAGTAGAACCGCTTGTAACCGTAGATTTCACATCTCTCTTGAATTTCGCCATGGTTGTCGCCTTAGATCGCGGTCCACACGGCGGTTACGCTACTATCCCAGTAGAATCGCTCGTGGCCATAGGCATCTCGCCCCTCGAATTACGCTTCGGTTTCTAGATCGCAGTTTACACGGCAGTTGCGCCACTATCCCAGTGGAATCGCTTGTAACTATAGGCATCACGCCCCACGAATTACGCCAGCATCAATTCACCTAATCCCAAACACGATGATCCATCGTGGGGGATCCCAGTCAGTCCCAATGGACATTCCACTAATGGAAATTCTACGTAGCTACGATTTTCAATGGACACTCCACCGAGTTCCAATCACCTTCACAAATAATAAATGGAAGGTACATTTCCATATCCTCAGTTTTTAGAAAACATATGTCATATACATATAGTACTTCATTTCACATTTCGTACATATCATACCTATGTAAACTTGCATAGGACTTTTCATAATAATGACTTTCCAAACTGATGGTTTTCGATTTATTACATTCACATATATAAGTTACGAAAACTCAATTCACATTCATAACAAATAGAGGATTCCAAAATTTTCCATTTCACTTAAAACTTTCCTCTAAATTGATTTGAAAATTTAAGGTTATCTCAAACCTAATTCACATTCATAATCCAATTCATTATCGACTTCACATTCGATTTGGATTTCACGTTACATCGTCAATTCTCAACACATAATTGATGTCTATCGATATATAACCTCTAAGCTCGTACGTCTCAGAGAAGGGTGTTAAGTTAAAAGAATAAATTCTCCACCACCACAGATATATATTTAATAAAGATCAATTGCTATGTCATCAATTCACAATGCTAGACATACAATCCAAATCGACTATCCAAAATTCAAAACTCAACTTATATTGTTTTTGATGTCAAAGTTAAACTCAATTTAACTCAAAATTCAATCTTTTTTGGAAAATATTCAAGTTGAACTAATCGTTCAAATTTCCCAAAAATAATATCTTTAGAAGATATATATAATTTTCCACTTAGCCATTTGAAACCAATTTCAAATATTCATTTTTTCAATTTATCCTTAAAAGATAAAATTTCAAACCTTTCATTTCATATTGGAAAACATTTCCATACTTATTTAATAATAAGTAATTCACAAGTTCATTTATTTTCAACACGGAAAATATTCAATATACTTGAATCAAAATTAAGTATATATTCCATTCTTTTAAGGAAAGCGTTCTTTTAAACACATTTATTTGAGTCAAAACGAATGTTGCGTAAAACATCATTACGACAACTCAAAATCACTAGTATAGGGATTCGAATTTAAGATAGATATATAAATCCCAATACTATAAACAGTATTTCCTTCCGAAAACCATTTACTATAACAACAATGTTATAGTCCACCATTTCCTTATTTCTCGAAAACGTCTATTTCAACAATGAATGTTGAAATCTATGTATTCGATACTTAATGCATTTTAAAACATCTTTAAAACCATTAACTTTTCAATTTCAACTCAATTCATAGTTTGAATTCCTCATACTTTTCATAATATTAGTTTTAAACCAATTTCAAACTTTTCAATATTAAGTTTTTCACTTAATTTAATTTTCCGCACGTTTAAATTCTAATTCATCACTGAATTTATTAAACCTATAATGGATTATCATGTTGACAACTTCAAATTTGAAATCTAAAACTCATTTGAACTTTGCATTTGCTTCCTATTCCCAAAAATAATCAACTAGTTCTTTAGTAAGTCATTCATCGACTTAGTTCCATTAAATTTATATTTCCACATTAACCTCATTTCATAATATCACTTCCCTAAAACATATCTGTTTTAGTTAATAATATATTCACTGTCCAAAATCGTGAATATACTTATCTATTCAATTCAGTGTTTCTACACTTTTATTTAAAAGATTATCCACTGTCCAAAATCGTGGATAAAATTCCCAACCAACATTTACTATCACAATATTTAACTTAAAGGATAATTCGCTGTCCAAAATCATGAATATATCTCCTTTAATAAATAATTTCCATGTTTCATTTATCAAATTCAATTGGTTTCGAATTTATAAACAATCTTTACAAATTCCATTTCTATTTATAAACTTCGATTTATAAATCTTCTTTATTAATTCAATTCAATTTATATAACTCAATTATACATCAAAAGTCCATTTATAAGTTAAGTACTTATAATCCATTTATTTACTAAATCGTTCTTCAAAACATTTGAAATTAATTTTTCAAAAGAATTCAGAATCAAATTCCCAAGTTATAGTTTAATTATCCTCTTGGCTATAACTAAATTGAAATATCATTTTATTTCACAATTTATTATTTTTTAGATATTCACAATATTTGATTCAAACCAATTCATTAATTCACTTCACTTTATTTTTCATAAATCTCAACAATTTGATAATGGATTTTCGAATGAGAAACTATTGCAATCCTAAATTTAGAGAGGGGAATTTTCAAAATACCTTTTTTTCCAAAGAAAACAATTTATACTTCTTTAGATTTGAAAACATTTTTCTTTAAAGTTGTTCTAGTAACTATTCATATTAAACATCATAAACTGAGCTTTGTGTAAACCAAAGCTCTGATACCACTTTTGTAACGACCCGCCGTTCTGACCGCCCCCAGTCGGTAATTAAACCAACTTGAGACGTTCAAAATGACGGATTGTTATTCAGTTTATAGAGTTTAAACTGAATCAGCCACAGAATCACAGAGTAATCATAATATTTTACATAAATGAATTTTTATACATATATCAGAGTTTGTACAATGCATTAAATTTTTATATAGCGGAATATTTCTTTTAAGTACAAAAATTCTTCGAAAAGCTAAAGTGAAGCAATTTCCCCAACTCTCTCTAACTTCGCGGCCTGAAAATCTTCAAGCTGTAAAATTACTCGGTCTGACCCGAGTATTATATTCAAAAGAAAATAATACACAGGTCAGTCTAATTCAAACTCAGTTATTAGTGCATAAAGGCAGTAATAATCAATTGACAATTAGACGGCAATCAAATATGAATTCACCTATCCGACCCTTTAACAAGAAATCGGATAACGGTAAATATAACACTTATTAGTGTTAAACAACAAATCAGTAGATTCAAATTATCAATGAGGATAGATGAAGGGATTATTGATGAAGATAATTTGGAAAACAATCAAAATCTGCCTAAACGGCAATTAACAACAAAATCATCAAAATGTGATTCAAAATATATTTAATTGTCAATATAAAACAATTTTCATCAAAATGAAAATATCAATTTAAAACATTAGATTCGGTAGGGCTGCAGTACACACACGCGTATACGGCCTCGCCACATTTAAAATGTTAACTTCGTGTGGCTGCAGTTCACGCTTGCGTGCACTGCCTCGCCACTACATTATAAATTTTCACAACAGCACGGCGAATCAAAAGCAACTGATACTAACACAAAATCAAGTTTGAATTATACGACTCAAACTCGACTGGTCGGTGTCATCACAAAACATAAATGCACATGCAAGGCTACTGTATATATATACTACAGTAATATCCATGCAACAGTAACACCAAGAAATCCAACAAGGTCGGGCTGGGCAACAATAATGACCACTAAATTCACATCACTGCTCAAATGCACCTGAAGCCATTTTCAGTGACACAGCCCCAATGAAACCAACACCATGCAACTAATTCGCAGAAATAAATAGTGACAACATATATGTATAATACAGCCGATCCAAATCGCTCAGAAATGAATACAAAATGACTAGAGTCGAACTAACATAGCAACAATATGCTAAAATATACAGACAAGAATGCCTGTGTTAAGAACAAAGTTCATAACCAAACTGCAATTGTCACAAAGGCACAAGGCCATTTACAGTGAAGTGGATCAAGCAAGTGCAACAGGCACAAAGGCCACAAGTTGGCAACAATTAATTTGCACACAACCTGAACCAACAGAGCACAAAGGCTCAATAACAAAGTGCACAAAACAATTCCAAGTGAAGTCAAATAAAAATCAAGGCATCAAGTATGCACAAATTAATGCAAGCTAGTAAAGTTTGCATATTGAAACCAAGTGTATGAAGGCTACATCAAGTATACAAGTATGCCTATATATATATATACACACATGGTTCAGTATACACATACATATCTACACTAAATAAAACAGGATCAACAAAGACCAAAGTGCGGTCAAAGTGGAAACTTAAACTAACATACACATATGTTCATCCAAGAATGTATGTACACATGTGATGTTATACCACATAGATAACACAAAAAAAAGTTTCAACTTGTACGTCACAGTAACCAAGTAGCATGTGACAATATCAAGTGAATTCACCAAAAATTCAACAAGCAGTATGCAGTGACAATATAAATCAAACTGCAACATGTACATAAAGATGATCAGGTTACAACAGTTTTTTTTTTTTTGAAGACAATGTGGTCAAAGTAACATGGATTGACACCAGACCACACCATCAAGCAATGCCAAATGCATATAGTCATGCAACACAAAACAGTGCAGACTATTTCAATTTAATGAGATGGCCGAAGTCACAAAGACAAAATCAACCAAGTGCAGTTTCAAACGCAACAATACAGTGAGCAAAATCAAGTAACCATCGGTTACAATTTCATCAAAGTCAAGGTCGAAATCAAATTTAAGTAAACAATGCCGAAGTTCAGTGGGTAAACATCAAGCCGTGAAAAATCAATATACATCAATCTCAATCCGAGGCCGAAGCCATTAGAATTCATCGACTACCAAAATCATACAAGGGTATGGTACAGTTCGAACCATAGCACAGTTCAAGAATATCACCAATGTTTAAGAAATAAAGTGACTGAAGTCAAATGCAAATCAAGCAGTAATTACAACAAAAATCAAAATCATTTGCAGTTCGAATTATACTGCACCAAAGTTATAGAGATAACAGATAACCATTCAAAGCCATAGATAAAAATCAAAAATCACCAATTCAAACCAATAAACCAAGACGAGAAATTATTGCCGTGAAATTCAGTTAATTAAGCAACAAAACATGAATTTGATCAAGCTAACAATCACTAAAGGCTTGAATTGGATGTGAGTGAAGGATTCACTCACCTGGTTTTCGAACTTGACCAATTAGAAGCGGCTGTAGGAGCAACTTAAAGCGACGAACGAGCGCGAGATTGAGCAGCCGCGAGCGAAGAGGAGAGTCGAGCAAGCCATAATTTGGATCGAAGGATGAAGAAGAAAGACGAGCCACCATTTTTTTTTCTCGTTTGATTTTTTTTCTCTGAAATGAAAAGGGTTTCGGCCGAATATAAAAAGAGAAAAGGGAGACGTGATTTTTAGCGTGGGTTAAGGCATAAACAATGGTGTGAATTTTGGCGTGGATTATGGTGATAAGGTAAGGCAACATACTCTTTATATTTTATGTTTATTTTTATATATATTATTTTTTTCTTATTTCTTTATTTTAAATCCAATTTGTTTTGTATAAATTATTTTCTTTTACTTTGTTTTGTAAATTCTGTTGTTTGAATTTTTTTAACTATGTGTATTTCTCTATTTATTATATATTGATTCAAATTTTATTCTATTTTATTTAAGTTAAAGAAAAATGTTATTAATCTAACCATCCATTTATAAATTTAAATAAATAAAAATTCGTAAATCCAAACTATTTTTTCTAAGTCATTAGTTCGAATTAAAAATACAAATTCAATATTCAATTTCAACTCCAAGTCAAATTTAAATTTTATTCAACTTTAAATAGATTAAATTCCAAAATTTAATCGCCAATTTATACTGAAAATTTGAAATTCAATTTAAACCATCATTCAAATATTTAAAATTAATTAAATATTCTCATTTTTAAATTGTTCAAAATTCTGGGTTGTTACAATGGATGGGGGTGATGATTTCCAGAGCATTCTCACAGATATATCCTCTATTTTCAAAAAGTGTTTTCTATATTTTCAAAAAAAAAAAAAATTCAAAATATTTTCACTGAATATTGAAAACGGGTCTGCTAAGTACTTGTAGATTTTCAGTCTTACGCCTAATCAACATATGACCGAATTTCTGTGAGAACAAGGATGGACTGGTTGAGATATCAAGTTATAAAAAGTAATTTTATAATATCATTTTATAATATAAAAAGTATTTTTAATTCTGGCTTCGTTTCTTTTCGAGGACGAAAAGATTCTAAGGGGGAAGGAATGTGATAACCCAAATTTTTGGACATCCGTAATTAATTATCAAGCTGGGATAATTAATAGAATATTGACAAATGAATCTGATGATAAATATTTATACTTGGATAGATATTTATTTAGAAATCTTCTAGTATAATTAATTTAAAATTTGCAAAATCATTATTTTCAAACAAGTGTAATGTGTGTTTGTTTAAAAATGTACATGAGTCAGTTTAAATTGAATTTGAACTTGAGGTTTGGAATGCAAAGGGTAATTATATTAGTGTATAATTAAAATTTTAAAATCATCCCTTTTAAGTTATATATGTATAAATACTAGAAAGGTATAAATATAAATTGATTAAAATATTGAGTATTAAAAATCCAATCTGTTTCTAAAGATTCATTTTTGAAACTTCAAATCCAAAATCTCTATCTACAATTTATCGATGTAAACTAAGATGTATAAAATATACCCCTTTTTAAATTTGTATATGCTTAAGTATAAACCAAACTAAAGGTATAATACAAAATCATACTATAAACATTTAATTACATGTATAACCATTAAATACAAAAGCTTTCTAATTCATTTAAAAATTTGTTAGAAAATGAATAAATACAAATGTTTAATTTTTGAAGCTCATTGATAACATGTGTAATTAGAATTTAAAGATAACTTGACAAATGAAATTAGTTTTAACAAGTGGCATAATTTGTTTCCATTTTCCTTTAAATTTAATAAATATTAGTTTACACCATATAAGCAGCATCTTCTTGCTTCTATTTTCTTTTTTTTATCTTTTCATTTCTATCTCAAGAAAACAAAAACCTGTATATCTCAAATCAAGGAAAAATACCTAAACCCTGTAAACACCTTAACAAAGATCAAATCCTGTAAATATTTTTCATCAAAATACAAACATTTTTCAATCAAAACAATGCAAGAAATTCTGAAGAAAATAAAAGTTCAGTCAAGTGAATCAAGCAACCTTTACAGAGCAGTTGCAGGCATTATGTTTTCAAACCAAGACGACTGTCCCTCTGCATTTTCAATTTGTGAGTAAACTCTACTTGTTTTAAATCTAAATCTGGATGAATCTATTTGCATGCGTGGTAATTTAGTTTCTAATGATAACTTGTGTTTGAATATCAATGTGTGTATATGAGCAAAAATTTCTGCCTGCATACTTGTTTCTGGATGTTGTATTTTGTTGCTCTGTGTTGATAACAGACCCTCCTTCATTCAAGATAATGTGTATCTCACTGTAAGATCAATAATTTGACTTCGATTTCTGAAAAGAACTGTTAAAAACATTGAATTCTTGTTTATAAAAAAATACTTTAAGTGGTTATATTGGTAAACAATCAGTAAAAAATATATTTAGATTACAGTAAAATTTAGATTTTGCTAAAAATCAAATAGGATAATTCAAAATCTGATTTTGTAACCAGATTCAAAACAAAAACATTTCAAAGAAATATTTAACTGGTAATCTCAATCCTGGAAGCTTAGCATGATAGTTTAAACCCAAGACTGGAGTAACCAAGGCAGGAACTAAAATCAAACAAGTTTTCAGATCTTATAAAAGTACTGTTCTCTGTAAGGTGAGTAAATTTCATTTTTTAAAATCAAATTAAAACCTATGATTTAAACCTGTTGCTTATGATGAATTGTGTAAAAATATAGCTGCTTGTGTTATGGGTATGAATGCATGAATACATGTGTATGATGTGCTGGAATATCAGATGAATGCCTGTAAATTTGGATGGAATAGAGACATGTTATATGTGTGATTATTGAATGCCTGTGTGATTTTAAAAAAAAATTTTAAAAATTTAAAAAAAAATTATAGACTCTGTTGGTAACTATAGGTTTGAATTTCTTGATAAATTCAATATCTCAATTTTGAATTCAAATTAATTTGTGATTTGTGAAAGAAAGTTGTTTGTAACCATATAACCTTTCACCTAGAAACAATTACAGGGATTTAGAATCAACCTTTGGTTTGGAAATTTAAGATTTACAGTGAAATCCTAATTTTGGTCAAAATTTACTCAATGTAATTTTTAGGTTTAAGTATATATTTGAGTTCGAAATACCAAACCATGAATTTTAGTAATCATATCACGAATTTTAGTTTAGTTTGTGGCTTGCAAATTGGGGTTGATCGGTTCTTGGGTTTCGAGTAAATTCCGGTGACTGGTGATGCTTTGGAGGTCGGGGCTTTGGTAGGAGCTTGATTGGTGAACGTCGAGTTAGGGAAAAATAGGGTTGTATTTTATATTGGGCTATGGTGGCCGGAGTAAGGTGAAATAGGGTTTTGCTGCTTGGTTGTGTCGTCGTCGTTCTGAGGAGTTTCTCGATGCCTAGAGGCGATCAGAATCTATCGCTTGATGAGCCGTGGGTGTTGGAGGGTTTGATGAAGCAACGGAGGGAATGGTGAGGATTTTCGGGTGCTTAATCGCTGGTGATGGTCGAATTATTCGGTGGGGTTGTTTCAGGTTGATGGGTGTTAGGGACGTTTTCGAATTTACAGCAAATTGATGCGATGGGTCGGTCTCATGGAGTTGTCGTGTTTGTTATCGACTCTTCTGAGGTTAGGGCGAAGATCATCGGCGACCGGTGGCAATGTGCATGTGGATGTGCACGTTTCGTGCATCTGGAAAGAGAGTTTGGGGGTAATGTTTTTCTCGGGTTTAACACGAAGAAGTTGGGTTTTTGCTCGAAGTAGGAGAGGAGGGTTGTGTCCCGTGTTTGGATCGGGTTTGAAGGGTTTTGGGCTCGGGTTCTAATGATGGTCCAATTTCTGTTGTACAGGAAAGGTTTTGGATATGTGAAATGTTTCTAGGTTAAAGCAAAATAAACTAAGTTTCTAAATAAATTATTTTAACAAGTTTTCAAGTTTAATTTTTAAAATCAAATGTTTTAATTTGTCTTAATTAAATAATTATATCAGAATTGATTTTGTAATTAATTCCAAATTTCAAGTAATGTTTAATGTTACAAATGAAGTTTAAGTTTGATAAAGAATTCGTTTTAATTAACTAAGGTTGAGATGAGTTAAGAGTAATTAATTAAATTATTTACTTATTGTAATTAAAAATAATTATTTAATGGGGTAATTAGTGGATAGTTAATAAATGTAGTTAAGAGATGAATCATTAACTAGAGTTTGGGTGATGACCGATTGATAAATTAATTAAGGTGATTAATCTTAATTAATTAGCATAATTAGTTAAAGATAATCATTTAATTATAAATTAATTAAGTAGGATTACTTAGAGAAGTAATAAACAGATAATTACTTGATGTGATTAATTAAATGGGGATTACTTAATAAAGTAATTAGAGTATAATTACTAAATGGATGTAATTAAATGGTTAATTACTCATTGTAATTAATTGTATTTAATCTGATTAGTTTAAGCTAATTAGTTTAGTTTAATTAATTTAAGGTAATCACTTGTTGATTTGATAAATAAACTATTTAGGTAAGTAATTAATGGATAATTACTGGATGTAATTAATTGGACAAGTGATTTATTATGAGGGAAATTTGGATTAAATTACCTTGTATAATAAATCAAAGGATTAATTAGAGATAGTTAATTAAGGAGTAATTAATTTATTTGATGAAGTAATTAAGGGTAGTTAATTACTGTTGTTATTAATCAAGAGTGATTAATAATTATGGTTAGTGATTAAGTAATAAAGTAATTAAAGGATAATTACTGTATTGGGTTAAGGATATTTAATATCTGAAATCAAATTGAGGGTTAATTACTTAAATGTAATTAAAGGATAAATAGAATGATATTTTAAGCCTTTGATTAATTGTTATTCCAAATATGTGGGTTGTGATGCTATGTGATAAGATATGCTTGATTTAATTTGAGAAGTTATGGTTATATATTGATAATGAATTACTGTGGCATCCTGTATTAAAAGTGGAATTGTATTTCACTTGAATAATTTAAGTTAAGTTGATCATGGTTTCAAGGAGACCGGAGTCGGGTATTAGAAATACTCAAAACCACTTCGATCCTTTATAAAATGATGGGTGAAATCAATAAGCTGTAATGGAAAGATTTAAGGGGGTTGGACCATTTATTCTAAGTTGTGGTGCTTAGAAATGGATATCTGGAATAGGTGATGACTATATCGACTTGAGGAGTTGTAAATTGATGTAAGTTACCCCGGTTTTATATAAGTTGTATGCATTGGTATTTCTTGTTTGATGGGTTTACTCACGCTGGTTTCCAGCCTGACCCGGGTGTTAATTTGATGTAATGCTCGGGTCAGACCGAGTATTACAGATTTTCAGGTAAGGACGTTCTGGAGCTCAGGAGGCGAGCTGGATGGCTGGAACCTATGAAGTATTTTATCATTGTGATATATTATTGTATAGTTAGGACATGATGTCTTAAACTATCCAGTGTTGTGTATTGATTGTAACTCTGATGTATAAAAATGTAGATGCACTGATCAGTTTTCCTTTGTAAAACTATTATCTATGTGATATTATATTTTATTCGCTGCGAATGTGAGATTCTGAGTTTGAGTTTCCTGTTTCTTCTTCTTCCTCTTTCTTCTTTTCACTAACTATCCGGAAATTTCGGGATCGAAATTTCCGGGTCGGTACATTTGGTATCAGAGCAGAAGGTTAAGCGAGAACCTTGGCTCTGGTGGGATTACTCATTAAGGACAGGGTAAGTGGTACCCTAGAATGAGTTGAGTGTGTGTGTGTGTGTGTGTGTGTGTGTATATATATATATATATATATATATATATATATATATATGAGAGAGCATACTTGTTATTTTGTTATATAAAGGTTTTTAAATGATTTCAAAAGTAAATGAATCTTATATAAGAAATAGATTATCTATTACATTAAGGAAATTGGTTGTAGTATTAGTTAAATTAAAAGTAATAGTAAGTATTAAGAAGTAATATAATACAACCAAATTGAAATTAAATAAGCATAAGTTTGAAATGGATTCAAACTTAAATTAAAATCATAAAGTTAAGGAAGGATTTCATAACAAGATGAATCAGAACTGGTTTCGAACCAGGAAATTGAATGGTTATTGTGTTTAATAATGGGATGATTGTTTTAAATAATAAAATGTTTTAAGGAAATAACCATTTGATGAGAATAACTTGTAAATTAGAAAGGATGGAAATAGAAGTGGATTTAAAGTTGTGAAATTTTGAATTCTAAATTTAAACATTTGAAATTGTTTTCGAAATGTAAAGGAAATAATATTATTCAAACTATTTTGAATGTAATCTTATTTTAGAATAAGAAGTTGTTCGTAAACTTTAGAAGTATTTGTTTGAATTAAAACCAAGGGTGGTTTAAATTTTAAATTTTTTGGCTTGGAGGGCCAAGGAATAAATATGCATATATGAGAGATATACATAATATTAAAGATGGTTTGAAATAAACTCTAAATAATGAGTTTTAAATCTGGAATGGGATATGATACCCAAAGCGATAAGTTCTTGAACTTAATAAGTGGGAAGATTATTTATGAGAAGTTCAAAATTTGAAGTGGAAGTTCATACTAGGTAAGGTTGACTGGATTAAGTGAATTGAGTTTAACTTGAAAAAAAAAGTTAAATATGTTGGGATGATCAACCTGATTTGGAAATTTCCAGATGAAATTAAGTTTTAACTTGGAAAGTTAAATGATAGATTATATTTGAGAGTTTGAGTGATCTCAAATTGGGTTTGAGATCCGAAAATTGGAAATGGATGTTTTGAAATAATTGGATGATATCATCCTATTGTTATTAATAATCTTTAAAATGTGAATTGGATTTGTTTAAATGAATGAGAAATGGAGTATGGTAATCCATTTCTGGGATAAAAAGGTAAATTGAATTTGATTTGAAGTAATTGAAATTGTGATTGAGAATATATGAGTATATGATCCAAATGGAAAATCTGGATTGGATTAATTTGAAATAATTTGAAATTAGTCCAAATTTATTGGAATAATTTGGAATTATAATTAATGTTGCATGGTTTTGTATTCAAATGGAATTTGAATTAAATTTAGGAGGAAATCAAGAATAATTCAACTTGATTTGGAAATGGAATTTGAAATTGGAATTAATTCAAACTGGAGTTGAAATGGATTGGAATTGAAGTGGGTTCAATTGAATGGATATTAGTCCAAAGTGATTGGAATAACTTGGAATTGTAATTAAAGTTGAATATGTTTAAAATCAAATGGAATTTGATTTAAATTGAAATGGAATTGAGAATTAATTCAACTTGAATTGGGAATAAATCAAGTCCAATGGAAATTGGAGTTATTTAAAATTAGAGTTGGGTCAATTTAAATGGAAGAGGAAATTTAAATTTAATTGATTGAGAACGAAGACTGGGAAGTGAACAGTTTTGACTAGGGACTATTTTTAATATAAATTGTTTTAATATAAACCTATTTTTCCAAGCTATTCATTATATATACAACCTTTCTTATTAAACCAAACTATCTTGTACTTGTTTTACAATTATTTTTTGAAACCGTTTAACAATTTTCTAATTACTCTATAAACTAATGACTATTTTCAACTACTAATTACTATTTTATAGCTATTTTGCAATTATTTAAAAACTTCTATGACTATTTAACTATTTTCCAATTATTTTACAATTACTAAACTATTTTACACCTATTTTACAAAATAGTAATTATTTTCTAACTACTTATCTATTTTTAAATTTTCAAGCAATTTTCTAAATAAATTGGACAGAGTCTAAACAGTTATTGGTTAAATACCCAATCGAGACAAGAATAGAAGTAATAATCCAAATGGATTTAAACAATTGTGAGTAAGTGAATGAAAATCAAAGTGAATGTGAATTGAAATGGAATTGATTTGGCTAGCAACCAATAAAGATAAATACGTAGGGTATATGTATGTTATTCTATTCGCATAGTGATTTGGTCCAGATTCGAACACAGAATTTAGAGATAGTTATATCAATCCGAGTGGGATTTTTCACTCGATTTTCAACGGCGAACCTGGATATGGATTGTTGATTGGTTCTGGATATTCTCTATCATAGTTATGAATATGCAAGGAGAATGACGGTTTCTGATCAAGAAACCAGATCTGTGTCCGCAATAGATAGTCGGGTGGACAATAATAGTTCGAAAATGAAATTGTGTGATCGAGTGAGCGATCAGATTGGTATAGCGTACGGATGATATGTGTACATTGTACGGATTTGAATGTAATCAATATTGAAAAGAGTAATCAAATATGAATATTTGATTTTTGAGTAAACAAAGTTAAATATCTTTGTTTTATAAAGTGAAATTCCCCTTATTGAATCTTTTGCCAGAAGAAAAAAGGTTTTTGGAAATGTTTGAAGTATAAAAGGGTTTTATACAAGTTTAAAATGATTCAAAGATTTTTATCAAGAATTTTATATATATCTATATATAAAGGATCATATGAGGATTTTGGAAAAAGGTTTTGGGAACCTTTGGATTTGGAAAGGCTTTTGATTTTTGGGTAAAATCAATACTGAAATTTGGAAAGCCTAGTTTGAGAATTATCGATTTTAGGATAATCGATTTTGTATAAAGGAGCTTTGATTGAGATCATACTAGGTGTATGATTTAAAGATACTATATATGTATAGTATGAAATGTTTTGATGATGCTCTGGGAAAAAAGGCGCTCCCTTGGAATGGACTTCTCAGGAGTACCACCGGGTGGTGCTGCCTTGAGCCCCAGAGGGGGTTCTAAAGTTGATCCTGTGAGGAGTCCGGGCAAACTAGTTCCTGAGGATTATTGGGTAGCGAAAGTCGAGGGCTCTGATGCCTACAGGGGCATTTGGGTTATGCTGTGACGATAGTGTAACTCGATGTCACTGCGATCTACTGTGGGGACCATAGCGAAAGTCGGGTGGAGGATGAGTGTCAACGGTCTACACTTGATTTTGCCGGGAAGGCAACACAACATCGGTAGATTGCGATCTATGGTCAAGTGGAGAAGTTTCATTCTTTGGCAGCGAAATTCGAGGGTGCTGATGCCTACAGTTATATGGGCTTTTTTTTAATGTGATAGCTACGTAACCCCAGTTGTAACTGCGATCTGTAGCGGGTTCCATGGTGTAATCGAGGGGGTCGGAGGCCTACAGTTATCTGTTGATTTTGTCGGGATGGCAACGTAACCATCGAGTTAATTGCGACCATGGATGGGGGTGATGATTTCTAGAGCATTCTCACAAAAGATATATCCTCTATTTTCAAAAACTGTTTTCTATATTTTCAAAAAAAAAAATTCAAAATATTTTCACTGGATATTGAAAACGGGTCTGCTAAGTACTTGTAGATTTTCAGTCTTACGCCTGATCAACGTATGACCGAATTTCTGTGAGAACAAGGATGGACTGATTGAGATATCAAGTTATAAAAAGTAATTTTATAAAATCATTTTATAATATAAAAAGTATTTTTAATTCTGGCTTCGTTTCTTTTCGAGGACGAAAAGATTCTAAGGGGGAAGGAATGTGATAACCCAAATTTTTGGACATCCGTTATTAATTATCAAGCTGGGATAATTAATAGAATATTGACAAATGAATCTGATGATAAATATTTCTACTTGGATAGATATTTATTTAGAAATCTTCTAGTATAATTAATTTAAAATTTGCAAAATCATTATTTTCAAACAAGTGTAATGTGTGTTTGTTTAAAAATGTACATGAGTCAATTTAAAGTGAATTTGAACTTGAGGTTTGGAATTCAAAGGGTAATTATATTAGTGTATAATTAAAATTTTAAAATCATCCCATTTAAGTTATATATGTATAAATACTAGAAAGGTATAAATATAAATTGATTAAAATATTGAGTATTAAAAATCCAATCTATTTCTAAAGATTCATTTTTGAAACTTCAAATCCAAAATCTTTATCTACAATTTATCGATGTAAACTAAGATGTATAAAATATACCCCTTTTTAAATTTGTATATGCTTAAGTATAAACCAAACTAAAGGTATAATACAAAATCATAATATAAACATTTAATTACATGTATAACCATTAAATACAAAAGCTTTCTAATTCATTTAAAAATTTGTTAGAAAATGAATAAATACAAATGTTTAATTTTTGAAGCTCATTGATAACATGTGTAATAAGAATTTAAAGTTATCTTGACAAATGAAATTAGTTTTAACAAGTGGCATAATTTGTTTCCATTTTCCTTTAATTTTAAAAAATATTAGTTTACACCATATAAGCAACATCTTCTTGCTTCTATTCTTTTTTTTTATCTTTTCATTTCTATCTCAAGAAAACAAAAACCTGTATATCTCAAATCAGGGAAAAATAGGTAAACCCTGTAAACACCTTAACAAAGATCGAAGCCTATAAATATTTTTCATCAAAATACAAACATTTTTCAATCAAAACAATGCAAGAAATTCTGAAGCAAATAAAAGTTCAGGCAAGTGAATCAAGCAACCTTTAGAGAGCAGTTTCAGGCATTATGTTTTCAAACCAAGAAGACTGTTCCTCTGCATTTTCAATTTGTGAGTAAACTCTGCTTGTTTTAAATCTAAATCTGGATGAATCTATTTGCATGTGTGGTAATTTAGTTTCTAACGATAACTTGTGTTTGAATATCAATGTGTGTATATGAGCAAAAATTTCTGCCTGCATACTTGTTTCTGGATGTTGTATTTTGTTGCTCTGTTGTTGATAACAGACCCTCCTTCATTCAAGATAATGTGTATCTCACTGTAAGATCAATAATTTGACTTCGATTTTTGAAAAGAACCGTTAAAAACATTGAAGTTTTGTTTATAAAAAAATACTTTAAGTGGTTATATTGGTAAACAATCAGTAAAAAAATATATTTAGATTACAGTAAAATTTAGATTTTGCTAAAAATCAAATAGGATAATTCAAAAATCTGATTTTGTAACCAGATTCAAAACAAAAACATTTCAAAGAAATATTTAACTGGTAATCTCAATCCTGGAAGCTAAGCATGATAGTTCAAACCCAAGACTGGAGTAACCAAGGCAGGAACTAAAATCAAACAAGTTTTCAGATCTTATAAAAGTACTGTTCTCTGTACGGTGAGTTAATTTCATTTTTTAATATCAAATTAAAACCTATGATTTAAACCTGTTGCTTATGATGAATTGTGTAAAAATATAGCTGCTTGTGTTATGGGTATGAATGCATGAATACATGTGTATGATGTGATGGGATATCAGATGAATGCCTGTAAATTTGGATGGAATAGAGACATGTTATATGTGTGATTATTGAATGCCTGTGTGATTTTAAAAAAAATAATAAAAAAATAAAAATAAAAATATAGACTCTGTTGGTAACTACAGGTTTGAATTTCTTGATAAATTCAATATCTCAATTCTGAATTCAAATTAATTTGTGATTTGTGAAAGAAAGTTGTTTGTAACCATATAACCTTTCACCTAGAAACAATTACAGGGATTTAGAATTAACCTTTGGTTTGGAAATTTAAGATATACAGTGAAATCCTAATTTTGGTCAAAATTTACTCAATGTAATTTTCAGGTTTAAGTATATATTTGAGTTCGAAATACCAAACCATGAATTTTAGTAATCATATCACGAATTTTAGTTTAGTTTGTGGCTTGCAAATTGGGGTTGATCGGTTCTTGGGTTTCGAGTAAATTCTGGCGACTGGTGAAGATTTGAAGGCCGGGGCTTTGGTAGGAGCTTGATTGGTGAACGTCGAGTTAGGGAAAAATAGGGTTGTATTTTATATTGGGCTATGGTGGCCGGAGTAAGGTGAAATAGGGTTTTGCTGCTTGGTTGTGTCGTCGTCGTTTTGAGGAGTTTCTCGATGCCTAGAGGCGATCAAAATCTATCGCTTGATGAGCCGTGGGTGCTGGAGGGTGTGATGAAGCAATGAAGGGAATGGTGAGGATTCTCAGGTGCTTAATCGCCGGTGATGGTCGAATTCTTTGGTGGGGTTGTTGCAGGTTGATGGGTGTTAGGGACGTTTTCGATTTACAGCAAATTGATGCGATGGGTCGGTCTCGTAGAGTTGTCGTGTTTGTTATCGACTCGTCCGAGGTTAGGGCGAAGATCATCGGCGACCGGTGGCAATGTGCATG
Source organism: Allium cepa (assembly GCA_030765085.1). NCBI lineage: Eukaryota > Viridiplantae > Streptophyta > Magnoliopsida > Asparagales > Amaryllidaceae > Allium > Allium cepa. Next base: position 702,540,981 of record CM060938.1, on the reverse strand, counting down.
TGGATGTGCACGTTTCGTGCATCTAGAAAGAGAGTTTGGGGGTAATGTTTTTCTCGGGTTTAACACGAAGAAGTTGGGTTTTTGCTCGAAGTAGGAGAGGAGGGTTATGTCCCGTGTTTGGATCGGGTTTGAAGGGTTTTGGGCTCGGGTTCTAATGATGGTCCAATTTCTGTTGTACAGGAAAGGTTTTGGATATGTGAAATGTTTCTAGGTTAAAGCAAAATAAACTAAGTTTCTAAATAAATTATTTGAACAAGTTTTCAAGTTTGATTTTTAAAATCAAATGTTTTAATTTGTCTTAATTAAATAATTATATCAGAATTGATTTTGTAATTAATTCCAAATTTCAAGTAATGTTTAATGTTACAAATGAAGTTTAAGTTTGATATAGAATTCGTTTTAATTAACTAAGGTTGAGATGAATTAAGAGTAATTAATTAAATTATTTACTTATTGTAATTAAAAATAATTATTTAATGGGGTAATTAGTGGATAGTTAATGAATGTAGTTAAGAGATGAATCATTAACTAGAGTTTGGGTGATGACCGATTGATAAATTAATTAAGGTGGTTAATCTTAATTAATTAGCATAATTAGTTAAAGATAATCATTTAATTATAAATTAATTAAGTAGGATTACTTAGAGAAGTAATAAACAGATAATTACTTGATGTGATTAATTAAATGGGGATTATTTAATAAAGTAATTAGAGTATAATTACTAAATGGATGTAATTAAAGGGTTAATTACTCATTGTAATTAATTGTGTTTAATCTGATTAGTTTAAGCTAATTAATTTAGTTTAATTAATTGAAGGTAATCACTTGTTGATTTGATAAATAAACTATTTAGGTAAGTAATTAATGGATAATTACTGGATGTAATTAATTGAATAAGTGATTTATTAATGAGGGAAATTTGGATTAAATTACCTTGTATAATAAATCAAAGGATTAATTAGAGATAATTAATTAAGGAGTAATTAATTTATTTGATGAAGTAATTAAGGGTAGTTAGTTACTGTCGTTATTAATCAAGAGTGATTAATAATTATGGTTAGTGATTAATTAATAAAGTAATTAAAGGATAATTACTGTATTGGGTTAAGGATATTTAATATTTGAAATCAAATTGAGGGTTAATTACTTAAATGTAATTAAAGGATAAATAGAATGATATTGTAAGCCTTTGATTAATTGTTATTTCTAATATGTGGGTTGTGATGCTATGTGATAAGATATGCTTGATTTAATTTGAGAAGTTATGGTTATATATTGATAATGAATTACTGTGGCATCCTGTATTAAAAGTGGAATTGTATTTCACTTGAATAATTTAAGTTAAGTTGATAATGGTTTAAAAGAGACCGGAGTTGGGTATTAGAAATACCGGAAACCACTTCGATCCTTTATAAAATGATGAGTGAAATCAATAAGCTGTAATGGAAAGATTTAAGGGCGTTGGACCATTTATTCTAAGTTGTGGTGCTTAGAAATGGATATGTGGAATAGGTGATGACTATATCGACTTAAGGAGTTGTAAATTGATGTAAGTTACCCCGGGTTTATATAAGTTGTATGCATTGGTATTTCTTGTTTGATGGGTTTACTCACGTTGGTTTCCAGCCTGACCCGGGTGTTACTTTGATGTAATGCTCGGGTCAGACCGAGTATTACAGATTTTCAGGTAAGGACGTTCTGGAGCTCAGGAGGCGTGCTAGATGGCTGGAACGTATGAAGTATTTTATCATTGTGATATATTATTATATAGTTAGGACATGATGTCTTAAACTATCCAGTGTTATGTATTGATTGTAACTCTGATGTATAAAAATGTAGATGTACTGATCGGTTTTCCTTTGTAAAACTATTATCTATGTGATATTATATTTTATTCGCTGCGAATTTGAGATTCTGAGTTTGAGTGCCCTGTTTCTTCTTCTTCCTCTTTCTTATTTTCACTAACTATCTGGAAATTTCGGGATCGAAATTTTCGGGTCGTTACAATGTTCATCTACCATGCCAAACCCTGAATTCATAACCATGTTTATCATTCGTGATTCATCGTCTATCCATCAAGTCTAGACAAATCTATTGTACTTTAGCCTCGACATCAAAGCAATCGATTTATTTAAATCCGTCTATCTACGACCTTTCCAAAAGGCATGTTAACATTTGCCCCTCAAAATATGCTTTGTTGTTGGAAGGTGTGTTTGGATAATTTCAAATCCGATAGCCAAATCCGCGATTGTTCCGAGCCTTTATCCGATTTTGAATCCATTTCAAATCCATTGACAGAATCCATAACCTCTCAAGATCATTTATCCAAGTTCGGGACCTCTCCGAGCCCTATAATCTAAATCCGAGATCTTGCTGGGTTCTAATCCAAAGCCGGGACCTCGTCGGGTCCATATCCAAAATGGGGACCTCGCCTAGTCCATATCCATAATTGGGACCTCGCATTGTCCACAGCCAAAACCGGGACCTCGCCAGGTCCATAGCCAAATCCGCGGTTGTTCAAAGCCACTATCCAAATCCATTTTACACCTTAAAAGTCAGTAATCGAATCCTACGGTCTATCCCAATCGTTGAAGGCCTCTCTGGACTCTTGCTAAGCTCGATCCAAACTTATCGATTGAATAGGAAGATCCTGTCGTGCTCCGTCGAAGCAACCTATCCCTTGCACTCTGGTTTAATGTCCCTAAACATTAAATGATGCCCAAGTCCTCCTAGATCGATATTACCTCTCCGGGCTCTTACTGGATCCCATCCTACCACTCTTCGGCGAAGGGGAAATAACGTTGAGCAAGCCGATCCTGTCACTCTTCGGCGAAGCGGCGTCACTCGCTGCACTCTGGTTCGGTATCCCTGAACATTAAGCGACGCCATGGCCTAAGTCCTAGAATGATTATAGCCACTGCGGGCTCTTGCTGGATTCCATCCCGTCACTCTACGATGAAGGAAAAACACCGACAAGCGAGCTGATCATGTCACTTTCATGCGAAGCGGCGTCGCCTCCTGTACTCCGGTTCAGCGTCCTAGAACATAAAGCGATTAATTTCCAACCGATTTCCAATATCAATCCCTTAACTCTCCGGTTAGGGTGTCGTTCAAGGTTAAATGTTAGTGTTCGAGGTTGGGTGCCGTTCGAGGCAAATTATGACTATTCGAGGTCCGGTAACATTCGAGGCGAATTGTGACCGTTCGGGTCGGGTGCCGTTCGAGGTGAATTGTGATCGTTTGATGTCGGGATTCAGCATTATCAATGTCAAATTTCACATTCGAGTGAGTTTTTAAATTATTTGTCATGGCGGTTCATCTCCATCTTCGAGCATGCTTAAGGACCGTTCACGATCCGGTACAAGTGTAAGTGACTTAGCCGCTTTGGTGTAGGATTTATTGTTATTTAGCTCATTCAATCCCGATCTAAGGATAACTAACTATGCCATTAAGCCGGGCACACTCTAGCTTTTGGTGGGTGATGACTGCTTCTGTTCCATCACCGCTATCCAATTCCTTGAAAAGCGAATGAGATCTATTCCCCCAGTTCCATGGGTAGTTGTGCCAATCCTTGAGAGTGATGGGTATCGATTGAGTTCCCTTGGTCAGGGGTTTTCCCCCAGTCATTCCAATCCATATTCGAGCTATTTAATTTCCGTTCCAAGTCCTAGATTCCAAATTCCAGTTATTCCGTCATCCATAAGCAATCTACGATCTTTATTTCCATCCTGCCCCTTAGTCCATAAGGGGATTCTAGATTATCCTTTTACAAACGAGCCTTTGTATTCCAATTAGTTAGATCCATCTCCTTAGAAGGCTTCTTGTATCCATTCAACATCTTGCTTATTTCCTTTCCTTGGTCCAATGCTCCAGCTTGTCCAACCTACTGGAGTAAGTTTGGCATCATTTCCTTCTAGCTTTTCAACATCCTTTCCTACATAGCATCCATTATTGTTTCTATCTTGTCATTGCCCTTTGTCTCCTCGTTGAATGCCTAATCATAACTTCCAGAATCTGAATTCCTAAGCCTTTAAATCCAAAATTCAAGCTTCAGAATCCATGAGTGCTAACTTTCACAATGAAAGCACCAAAATGTTACCGCCAAAATTGGTCACTAACACTCAAAAGCCCATTGAAAGAACCAATTCACAGTGAAGAGGAAATAAATATGAAGAACAACCAAAACTAAAATGAAAGTAGTAATAAGACAGGATTTATAAGTGTTCGGCTAACTCCGGCCTACGTCCACTTCAGAAATTTCCATTTTATTGATATCGGTATCAATTACAGTTACAATCCAAAGTTTTTAGAATAATAATGGCACAGTAGCCTTAGTGGATAAGATGAAGGGAAATAGAATGATGAAAATTCCTTTTCTGAAGCCCAGCATGCTGTATTTATAGGCAAAATCCAGGTCACTGGGTATCCTAAGTGAATCTGGCCCACCTAGACCATAGTCAAACCCAAATCCGTCATTACTGCCGACCCCAAGTTGTTGATATGCTGACTTGAAGTTGCATCGAAGATGACCTAAAGAAAACCCATCTTTGACTCAAAGCAAAATAGTGGCTGACTCGAAGTAGCCTTCGCCTCCTCCAATGTCGAGCCCCTATTGGCTTAACCATAGCCGACCCGAGCCCTCTCTAAGGCCGACCCGAGCTTCATCCTACACCAACCCGTGTACTTTTCCATGCTGATCCGATAACTTTTCTGACCCAAGAATAGATTGCCGATCCCTTTAACCAGTTGCCGACCCGAAGTCCTTCCATTACCGACCTGAGGCATGCCGATCCCATGCCTAAGATCCTATGCCGATGCCTAAACCTATTGCTAACCTAAAGATACACGTGTGCCGACACAAGTCAAGCTTCCACCTGCAGATCCCATAGTTCATGCCGACCTGGGTTCAACACCGACCCTTAGAAACATGAATGTTGACCCCGAGTACATGACTCCCCAACTTGAAGCAAGTGGAAGTGTGTCGATCCCTTAAAAGAAAAAACATGTTGATCCTTTAATTCCTACCGACCTTGAGCTTTTATCATGCCGACCTGAAGTAACACATATGCCTATCCAATTAAACCTGAAGTAGAGCCCAATTTGACCCGAAGTAAACACCATGAAAACTCAAAACAAATCAAATTGTGACTCGAAGCAAAGTCCAAGCAATACGAAGTGACTCGACTTGTGTCGAAACTCGTATTTCACGTATCCCATGCTTTTTGTCCATCGACCATGTCGAATCCCAGCTTCATAAAAATGTTTATCATCTATGGTTAATCATCTATCCATCAAGTCTAGTCAAACCTGTTGTATTTCAGCCTCGACATCCGAGCAATCGATTTAGTTAAATCCGTCTGTCTACGGCCTTGCCAAAATGCGGGTTAACAAATGCTAAGTTTTCAGTTTTTGGTATTAGATAGGTTGTCGATCCTTATTATTTGGCCTCCACATGGTTGACATAGCTGAAGCTATGCCATCTTCTTCTACTCACCATCATTCTTTATGGCGATTGTTTTTATAGTGGATGCGAGTCATGAAGGTGATACATGTTGTATATCTTAGGATCTTCAATGAATGCTTTTGTTTAGGTTTGTTGGTGCTTCAAATTATGGTGCTTTCTCAAGTTTTTAGTTCCATTCTTGTGTTTTTAATTAGTCTTTGGTTTACTCTTTTGGCGGCTACACTGCTATATTCCTTTGGCAAACTTAAATAAGGGCTTGCACCACTTTTATGATATGATTGTTCTGGAAATTACTCTGTAGTTATCTTTCCTTGGTGATGTTGGGTCTTTATGACATAATATTGTATCATTATGTTATTAATATGTAAGTGAGTTATGACTATTGAGGCACTCATGCCTCAAACATGTTCTTAATTGAAGTATTAAAAGTGGACGGGTCATTTAAAAAACCAGTCTGCCTTGCAAAATATCAAATCCTTTTACCATTTCCAAAATAAAAAAATCAAATGAAATAACATCTTATTCATAGACAATAAAAAAACAACATCATAATTACATAGCCAAACGATGTATACAAATATGATATCGTCTCACTGTAAACATTATAACCATTAACTATGGAATACCATAAGTTATCACCACAAGTACACTAAAAAATCCAATAGGTTTCACAACATACACCACAAAAACACATGCATATTCCACTAAAACATCAAGTTTGATCACATAAGCTAGTCCATCCTCCTTACATACTAGCCACTTTCACTTCCAGTTGTATCAGTAGTAGTTCACTCCAATGAATTTGCATGTTTATATGCTTCAATGAACACGCCATGAACATTTTCCGAACTCTAAGTATAAAATGAATGATAATCAAATTTATAGTTTACATAAAATAAATAGTTAGTCATCTGTTGTTTGATAATAGTATGGGCTTTAAATAACATTATTCAAATGATCTTTAGGATTTTTCACTCATATGAGGATCTGATGCCTATACTAATCTAAATAGTCACTTGCACAACTTAAATGCAATGGCCATATGGGCGTCAATCAATATCAAACCGCAATTATATGTTTATGTCGGCTAGGGTTTTAGCCTTGCTTTGTTTTGGTTGTAGGGTTTCGGGTTTTTAACCCATTATGTTTGGGCTTGGCCCAACTTTTAACCTCTTTCAAACAAAAAAGTTTTGTAAGTTATATGGTGTATTGAAGTAAAAAAATGGTATATGTTATTCTATGAAAATTGTATGTGTATGCATAGTAGAGTATAATATTAGAACTAGCCAAGTTTAGATTTATACATTCATTATTAATACCTATTGGATCTTTATCAGTGATTATTTGATGCATGTCTTCTATGCCTTTTAACACTCTGTAATTTTATGAAACTAAATAAATAAACCAAAAAGGATAAATTGTGTCAACACACCGTTATGTCCAGTTAAGCAAAAAATATTACAAGTAACGTCGTCTACTAATCCAGATAATACAGCTGGTTAAGACGATCGAATGTGACTATATCTTTATACTAACACGGACATGTCTTATTTACTTCCCGAGGATCTGAACTGAAAATTAGACATATGTAGTATTGATATAAAATAATAAACACACCGATTAAAAATATTTAGAACAGTTTATAATATAGATAAATCAGAATTAGAGTCACAGATTGTAGCGGACTAATGTACAAAATATTTCGTAATAAGATGTCAGCCTACAAAATGTCAATACTCGATTCACTTTAATATAATCATATCTCCTACTCTATATCAGGTACAAAATGATTACTGAATAATATACATGATATAACTACTAAATGTCAATATACATAATGATGAAGTAAACTAAAACTATCAAAATAGTCTACTCCAAAGCTAAATCAAAACAAAGAGTCAATGAGTTCCTGTACTTGTATAGTCTCGACCTCGGTCGAGTATCAAAATAATAATTTTGTTAGACTATATCTAAATAAAAGGTAAGATAGTAATATCATAACTTTATGACTTAAAATAATAAGCCATATAAAATATGTCGAACAAACAATCATAATAAGGCATATTATTTAAATTCACTACTTTATAAATCCATAAATGACTTAACTCTAAAATAAGTCATCCCAAAATATGCCTAAAACACAAAAATCCATAAAAGGCATATCAAACCAATAAATACAGATTTCATAATTTTGACTTAACAACAACCAAATAAGTCATAAAAAAATTATGCCCAAAACAAATATTCAAATAAGGCATATCTAACAAATCACCATTTCATAAATGCATATCAAGTCTCAATATACTAATCTCAAAATATGGTGATAACTAATTTAAAATTTCTCATTGCCATAAAGGATACATAAAATCCATATTAAAAATATCGGAAGAAATAATCATCAATAGTGAAATAATAATGGTAGTTATCTATCGGTTTAATACAATGACACGTAATCTACCGTAAGAGACCCAATACATAGAAAGGAATCCTACCGGAAGAGACTGCAGATTAGAAACACAACTCAAAGAAATGAGCCGTAGTGTACCTAATCTGTCCTATGCAAATTTACCTACCGAAAGAGATAAACATAGTCTAACTGTACAAAACAAAATAGACCGATAGGTTGTAGTTTCTATAGAGTGCAATGCACATAAAAATCTGCCTTCCGAAAGGGAAAGCCACATTTACACCAAAACTGATCTTCCAAAAGAGGTCTACCTACCCAAATCTAAAAATGTATCAATTCTCAGATCGATGAAAAATGTGTAATCTTCTCTCCAGGATCCATCAATCTGAAATCCGAACACCCTAGGATAATACAACTCTAAATGTTAATCCCTACCACTCTAATAATCACTAGAATTTAACCAATTGTCCCATACTTGATAGTAAACTCAAGTATTTACTAAATTCTAGAACTGCACGAAACGTCTCATATCAATCCGACAATTCAATCATTTATTTAAATTCATTGTTTCATAGAAAAGCACGAAATCAATAGAAAGTTAAATCAAAGCTTATTCATTTATATTTAGAAGAAAGGAGTTAAAATATGTTAGTTTACAGTTAGAGTTTCTTTACTTAATTTTTGGATCAAAGCAATACTTGTCATAAATGATAACTTACTTTATTTTGCAAATCTATTTAAATATGTATGTATGTATGTATATAAATACAATTTTTCAAAGGCTTTCAAAATCTTTATAAAATCATTTAAACTACTTCTATAACTAAAATTACTTAAAACCAAATTTATTACTTTCAAAACCGCTTTACTAAATTAATACCATACCTTATCTTTCGCCTCTAAGGCATTTTCAAAATTATATGCTTATAAATAATAATTTCAAAAGGATTTTATAAATAAATATTACCTTCTTCAAAAAATTTAATTTGAAATTTTAAAATAAACAATAAGTTAAGAAGACAATATAATTTAACTGTATAATTTATAAACTACATTTCAATTAGGATCAAAATGGATAAATTCTCATTTTTAAAATTCATATAAAAACATTCAAATAACTCAAACAATAAATCCAATGGATATCCAACATCTTGAGCCAATATCGCTCTATAAAATATAATTCCATAATATGGAATTGTTTATCAATCCGAGTTGCTTTTCAAAAAATTCCGATTAAACAATAATGTATGTATTTTCAACCATCAACCCAACCTACAATGAACAATATAAATTTTAACATGTATTCTTATTTTAACCATTTAATTCATTTTTAACTATTGTTCCAAATCCAATATTTCAAATATTCTATTCAACCAATTCAAGTATCAACCAATTGAAATAACATCATTATATTTTATTTAGTTCTATCATTCAATCACTACCAAAAATTATGCAATTCATAATTTAAGAAAGGCATAAAAAGGGATATAATTAATTGATATAGGAGTGTGAGTTAAATAAATAACTCGTCTATTAGCCCCCAAATTTCCACTTGCCATGCTCAACATCCCAAATTGCCGTTAACTTAAATAGCAGTTCCAAACACATCTCACCATCTCACGAATAACTGCCCCAAAGTCGTTCCTACCTTAACATGCTCAAATGCGCATCACCTCCAATGTCGCCTCAATCGCGCTTGCATTGTGCCCCAACAGTTGATGTTGCACATATCCTAGCACTCCTCTGGTCGTCAATTGAAGCTCCATCACCCCCATGTCACACAAATGATGACCACACTCCCTCCTCGACCCGCCTCCCTTTACATCATGTTGTTGTCATTCGCCAACCAAGGGTACCTCTCCTAGGTCGATCGACATTCGATTAACCTTTTTTCATTTAGGACCATCGAATTGATTTTGATTTTCTATGGTTTAGGCCAAATAGGAGAGGGTATACGTGATTGAGTATATGGGATGCATGTTTGGGTCTAACTAAGTGAATGGGTATGGGTTTAAGCGGCTTAGGATTTTAGAACATTTAAGCCCAAAAGGAAATAAAAAGAAAGTATTTTATTTTTATACATGCAACCAAAATCCTATTTCAATCAATCATAGTCATTTAAATAATTGTAAACTTTATTTAAGTCACTAAAAATACCATTCCTTTTTAATTTGACTACGATTAATTATATTTTTTTTTTTCAAAAATAGTAATAATTATCAAAATAAATTTCAAATGTTTTTTCTTTCCATCAAATTTGTTTAATATTACTGCTTCGAAAACAGGGTTGTTACACCAAAAGTAATGACTAAAACCAAAGATAGGAGGCATGACCAGTAGGGTTACCATAGGGTGTAGTCAGCTCCACCTGGACATAATTACAATTGTTATGCGTGCTTGGGGAGATGCACTAGGTCTTATTGAGACTAGTTATGTTTTTCCTATGGTATATCACTAGGGATGTATGCTACTTTGGAAGGCTATCTCTAATTCTTGTGTAGGAGGATGTTCTCGAAGTAATAAGGGCACCTCCATGGAATGCTATACAATTAGCTAACGTGCCTTATCGGTTTTTAATAATACCTGGTATTGCTGTGATGTACACTCACGAGCATCACAGCTACTTGGTTATTATTTTCACCCTTAGGCATTATTATAACATCAATGAATTTATTATAGAAAAGGTTTTGGTTATCCTAATGTAAAAACCCGTCCGTGTTTATGTGCGGCTTGGTCTTATGAGATACATTTGATTTCAAAAATTTCTATAATTTTAATATATAGTTCGGCGTGTTTCTCTTGCTTGTTTTCCAGTCTGACTAGGGTGTTATTTTAATATAATACTCAGATTAGACCGAGCATATTACAGATTTAGAGCTTTGGAGTTTCAGGAATGAGCTGGAGAGCCCGAGACATATTCGCATATATTTTTATTTTTCCACTGTATTCATTGTTATATTAGTCAGAAATTATTAGGATAGGTTGCTATAACTGTATGGGCTGAAATAGGTTTGTATACTCTAATTAATGTATGTATATTACATTTCTTCTTTGTGTAAAGATTTATTATATTATAGATTATTCGTTTTGCTGTGAGATTCTGTGTTGTTTAGTTTTTCTGATATCTTCTTCCTTCTTTCTTTTTTCATGATAATCTGGTTTTCTGGCATTTGATTGCTTAACACGCAATACAATGGATGTGGTGTCAATTTTTGAGGTTCAAAATTCCTGACTGTTACATTTGGTACCAGAGCTAAAGGTTAAGCGAGAACCTTGGCTTTGATGGGGATTACTCATTAGAAATAGGGCTAATAGCACTCTAGAATGAGTTTGCGTGTGTGTGTGTATGAGCGTGTGTTTGTTAGTGATATAAAATTGTTTTCTATTGTGTTGGTTGATATATTGAGTGACTTATGGATTATGGTCAATACGAGTAATTAACATTATTGATAGGGATCTCTAAACACTTGAACAAAGAAATTCGACATAGTACTATTTTGAAATTGGGTAAATTAAATAATTTTACCTTGATTATATTTTATATTTAAAGGAATAATTTTTTAGAAATTATTATAGTATAAATGGTGTGTTTATGTGTTATTGAATTGTAATATTTGATAATTATCATTTGTTGGCATAAAAGTTATTGTTATTATTATAATAAAAACAAAGGCTAATAGTTGAGAAATGATTTTATATAATCAAAGTGAAATTACATAAATATATGATTTACTAATGTGATTTATAAATGAAAAGGTAATGAAATTTCATAAGTATATTATAAATATGATTTGTAAACAAAAAGGGTTTAAAAGTTGAGAATTTGAGAATTTAAATTCTGTTGATTTTGGAAAGTGTATTCAATGTTTTGAAAAAAAATGATGATATTATTTGGAAAATATTTTTGAATGGAAAATCTAAAAAGGATTTAAGGAAATAGAAAGTCTTGAACTCATATCGGTCATTGGATAATAATTTCGATGATGACTGCAGCATCATCGATATTCATTTTCAGGTTCCCAAGAGAGGAATTGCTAACATTAGAATTTTGACATTCACTTAGCTTTCGACAGGGTCGATAGGAAAGATGGAAATATACGTCCAAGTGGTACTTTTCAACAATGCAGGAAACTCAACAAGAACCAAGCTGTTAAAAGAAAATATTTAAAGCTAACTTAAAAATCCGAACAAAGTAGATACAACTAGTGCTCTAAAAACAATATAATAAGACCCTTCGACATGGATGGAACCTATAACTTGATTTTTTCTGAGGGGTATATGAATGTCGTCGAAACCTTATATCCTCATTGAGTCGAAATGTCCTATGTTAAAATCATGAGTATTTAGCGTTTCAACAATGTTGGAGAAAGATGATTTTAGGGGGTTTGGACTCAATAGATACAAAAGGTTTCTAAAGGGTCGAAGCAGAATTATGGTTTCGAAAGAAAAGGTGTTGCAATCGGCATAAAAGGTTTCGACTAAGTCGAAACGTTTTGCGTTCGAGAGATGTGACTGCTTTCTAGTTAACTACATAGCCTTTCGACAAGGTTGATCAAATTAAGCTACAATACCTTTTTGACCCCATCGAAAGGGGCTAAGGAAGTAAAACCAATTTTCCACCTTAATCCCTTTTGAAGGGGTAGAAAGGTCAATATGTGGCACCAATTTTTCATTCGTACTGCCATAAGCTTCTGGGCAAAGAAAACAAAAGCGCTTTTCTTCCCCAAACCCGATTGTAAATCCGCTAATTCAAAGATTAACTGATAAACAAATAAATCAAAACCATTAAATTAACAGATTAAAACATGGATTAACTAGTTAGGTTTTAAAATAGCTAAAACAAAAACACAAAGTTCTAGAAAAAGGTAGCAGTAGTTAGAGCATCTCCAACAGGTGCAGAATTCTCAAACATGCACCCAGAAGAGCTTCCAACAGAGGTTGAGAATACCCAACAGTGCAGAAAGGTGGGGCTTCGGCTCGAGAATTGCATATAGGGTGAGGCGCCTGTTAAACAGGCGTTTGGATGTCAGGAACCTGAGAGTTTAACAGGCGCCTGGCATCCAGATGCCTATTAAACACGCGCCCACTTATTTTCCCCTCAACGGCTACTTCCCAACGGTGATTTTCTCCCTTCAAATCAACTCCCCCCTCTTCTTTCATTCACAACAAATTTTCTTTCTCCATTACATTTTTTTTCTACCACTAATCTCAACTGAAAATGTACTTCGATTTCGACGTCGATGCTGCAAAGTCCAGTTTTGAAGACTACGACTTACAAGATGTTATGGTTCCGATTAGGGAGAAGTAATTAATGCAAGTTAGAGCACTGCGGAAGACTACGATCTTTGCTACATTTTCTGTGCCCTCTCGGTTGATCCTATTCGAGGGACAGATTAAAGCGGTGAATCTTTTTGGGGCAAAGTTACTAATTGCTACAATCGGAAGAACATCGATCAAAAAAGAACGCTATCTTCAGTCAAAGGTCATTATGGAAAATAAATCGCCAAACGCAAACGTTCGATTCTCAAATGTTCAAGCTAAAGCAAACGAATCCTAGTGGATTTGGAAATGAAACGCATTTGGTAAGCTTTAATATAATATCATTGTTCTACTTTTTATCATAGTTCTCTAACTATACTAATTATTTTTTTAACAGAGAATGGCCGCAAACAAGTTGTTCAAACAAATTTATGAACCTGATAGTAAACAAGCACCACATTTTTATCAATTCATGCATGTTTGTGACATATTGGTCGAGCATGTTAAATGAAAATCATTGCTTCAGAAAACCGTTCAACAAGTTCAATCAAACAGTGATCGGGGTAAGACGCCTAGAGTTGGAGAAAGCTCTAGTCCTAAGGAATCGCAACGAAGCTACGGTTTAGGATCAGAAGAAGACCCAACCCCAACCGAAGATCATTTTGTTAGGCCACTGAGAGCAAAAGAAGCCAAAAAGAAGCAGACTGCTGGAGCGGATCAAGTTGACATTAAAAAACTCATGCTTGAATCTGAAGATAGATTTAACCGGGCAATGGAGACTCGAGCAATTCGACACCAAGAAAGGTTATCAAGAATGGATCAACTTCTTGCTGGAAACCAGCAAAGAGATGAAGATGCAATAATGTTCATGGATACGTCACACATGCCTGCAGAACAACTGGAGTATACAGAGCAAAGAAGGAGAAATATTATGAGGCGTAGACTTGAAGAGGGTCATTAAATGAATTACTGTTTCTACAACCTTTGTATCTTTTAATTACCGTTATTTTTATTGTGTTCTGAATGCAAGCAATTATTAATATAAGTATTTTCATTGAAATTGCATTACATTGAAAAAAGATTATAACAACATTACGTTAGTTAAAAATAAACAGATTACAATAACAATAATAAGTAACATCAACAGAAACAACAGTAGGAAAAGTAATAACAGAAATATAGTTTCACTGATTTCCAAAAAACCACCAAAGATGATCTATGAGATCATTTTGCAATCTTCGATGTAGTTGAACACTACGGTAGAACATTTGGCTTTCTACATGAAACTCGAGTTCTAGTGCGCTGCCAATCATATCGTTGCGCCAAACAGGCGGTGGTGTTAGAGCACCCTCGTAAAAGTAATCTTCTTCCATGTCTCTTTCATCCTCTATAATCATATTATGTAAAATAATACAAGTGTATATTATTTTGATCATTTTAACTAGTGACCAAAGTCTGCATGGGTTACTGACTATGGCAAATCTAGACTGAAGAACCCCAAATGCTCTTTCAACGTCCTTCCTCTAGCCTTCTTGCATCGCTGCAAACTTTGATTGTTTATTGTTTTTTGGGTTAGGAATTGTCTTGACAATGGTACTCCATTTAGGATATATACCATCACCAAGATAATATCCATGATCGCACGTGTTACCTCCTAAAGTAAAGGTACAAGGATGATCTAATGCTTGCTAAATCATTGAACAACGTAGATCGTTCGACTACGGTAAGATCATTGTTTGAACCCGGCATTTCAAAAAATGCATGCCATATCCATAAGTCATACGATGCTACGGCTTCAAGAATAATAGAGGACCTACAAGACTTACCTTGATAAGCTCCAGCGTACGCCTTTAGACAAATTTTCCACTCCCAATGCATGCAGTCTATACTACCTAACATTCCAGGTCAGCCTCTACTACCATGCATATTTAATAACATAACTATATCCGCCTTGTTCGATCTTCGTAAGTATTGATCACCGTAAATGTCCACGATAGCTTGACAGAAATGCTCCAAACACTCTAATACCGTGCTTTCCGCCACTTTCAAATTTTCATCAAGCGCATCCGCCGGTCCTACATATGCAAGCATTCTGAGTGCAGCTGTCATTTTTTGAATTCCTGTTAATCCCATTGTACGAGATGCATTGGGTTTGAAGATAAAATATTTGTCATGCTGCTTGACGCACTGTAGGATTATAAGAAATAGAGGATGCCGCATGCAGAATCTTCTTCTAAAATCAGCATCTGTGTAAGTAGGATTTGGAACAAAGTAGTCTTCCATCAGTCTGTTGTTGTGCCACGAATGCCTACGATTTTTATACCGATGACCAACAACTGATCCACCGTGTCGCCTACTCGATTGACCAACCTGTAGTGTAGCCATACTTATTAGTTCCTTTTCATGACGAAAATGATCTTCCATCATTTCATCAAATTCCTCGTCGCTATCATCAAAAAATATATAATCTTCTGCCTCCATTTCTTATATTTGAAATTGTATGAAGTAAGAATGAGCAATAATACTTCTCAACATCTAACAGGCCTTTTATAGCTTAAGTCACTTGTTGTCATGGCTGCAGTTTCCCGTCACATCTAAACACTATGACTATTGATGCAGTGTCTCGTCCCATCATATACTATTAACTGTTGATGCAGTGTCTTATCTGCAATGTAACGTCTGGACTGTCTTGTCTCTCCATACACTATTGACTGTTGATGCAGTGTCTCGTCCCATCAGACACTATTAACTGTTGATGCAGTGTCTTGTCTGCAATGTAACGTCTGCACTATCTTGTCCCATCATATTGAAACACCCAAACATTAATAAAGTCAACGACAATAAATACACAAACAATAATACACTCCATAATATTACACTCCATAATAATAGACTCCACAATAATACAACCATAATAATAATACTATCCATAATAATACACTCCATAATAATAATTTGCATAATAGTACACTCTACAATAATACACTCCATAATAATACACTCCACAATAATACACTCCACAATAATAATACAATCCACTAAGAAACTAGCGGTTACGGTCAAATTGTAAGTTGTGCATGATATTTCGAAGAGGTCTTATTTCTCGGTCTAGCTCGTTGGCATATGTTATGGCCCTTGGGCATAGCTGTTCAACAACCCATTCTGCATAATTGCACCCTTCAGGCCAAACAGGACACAACTGGATTCGACGACCAATATCTTCGCCATCAGCTCTAACCACAACTTCAACCTTATAACCACAATGGCAAAATACTGTGCAAGACCAGCCTCTTGTTCAACCGAAGGTTGCAAATTTTGTACTTGTTCAACCTCCTATGATTGTTGATGAACCAACTGTTCGTGTACAGGTTGAACATCTTCTTGAAGTGTGAGTTGGTCAAGATTAGGGAATTCACGAGCAACGTCCTCGTAATGTTGGTCTTGGTAATTGATATTCCAATCTTCATCGGTGTGTTCGCTTTCCGTTGGAACATACCCGGCATTAGAGTCAATAGATGACCATGAAGGCATTGATACGACGATGAGAAGATTGAAGGAGCAGACAACTGAATTGTGTGTTTGAGAAGAAAAGCTCCTACATATATATTGAAGCATGTGAACGTTAAAAATTAATTATGTTTAAATATTAGCACTGTGTTTTGATTTGATAATGCATTAGAAAGTTAAAATTACTCATAAACAAGACAATAATAAATACGCATACACAGAAACAATAATACATTCAACAATAATACACTCAAATTATGGATATCCAAATCGTTCTAGCCAATTTTGACATATGATATAAGCCTCATGTCCAATGAACGTGCTGTGATATTTGAGAAAGTAACGTCCTTCAAATGTAGAACGGGTTGGTTTAAACAAATTTTCAAATATAACCTCATTGATAACCGTACTATACCAAGTACAGACGTTGTAGAAGTTCCCATAACTAGTCCTCAACTTCACCATCGTACATCTACTTCTACCATCAACATTGCTATTGTAAAGTTCAGCAAAAGTGTCCCAAAACTGAGTTTCCATTATCTCTTCATCATCGCACATTTGATCTGTTTGTATATAAAAATTTACTAACAGTGTCAATTCTGTAGCTGAAAATATTATGTTACACACTGATTGATTTAACCGAACTTTTAAATGTTGTGACATTAGAATATTGCACTTTATCTTAAATAAAGAGGCCGTGATCCGCATTCAAAAAATGAAACATAAGATTAACGTCCACGTGTCAAACATCCATAAAAATTTTGACAAACAAACACAACTGTGTTTGTTACTTCAACATTCTGACTTCATATACGCTTAATAATAAACAAGCGTAAATTAACATCAACACAATGCAATACTCAACACAAAATATAATCGACACAATGCCATCACATATAGACAATCAGACATAACAGTAGCATCATTATCAACATAATATGCAACCAACTAATGTAAGGTGTGAAAAATAATAACACAGTCTAAAACACCTAAATGCAGCACATCACTCTATGTGATTGGAACCGCTATCAATCTCCTCATCGTCTCCACTGTCGTCGTCACTGTCGTCGTTGACGTCATCAAAGTCATGAGGCTGAGGTCCGGCATTGCGCTGCTCCTGAAGCTGCTGAATCTGGGTCTGTAAATCCTGTACCTACGCATCATACTAAGTCTGCTGCTGCTGGATCGCAGTCTGGTAACCCTGATACATCATCTGTGTATAATCGAGCATCGTACGCTCAAATGCAGCAATCATCCATCTATCATAATCCATGTACTGAGAATACTGATATGTGCAAAAAAGAATTAAATATAGGTTTAGAATATAATGACAAATTATTTAAAGACTAGTTAAAATTCGTACAAACCTGATGAGGCTGATACAATCCGGCGGATGGTACACCCGTAATATCGTCATCTGTAGGATACTGCAAGGGGTACTCCACCATCTGACCATGTACATCATATCCTCTAAACGAATGTGGTGGTGGTTCGAAAGTAGGAGGCTGCGTGTACTGAGATGATGTAGGCTCAAAGGTGGCAGGTGGTAGTGGAACTCTACCGGAAGAGGTACGCGGACCAATATGATCGGAGTTCAAATCCCGAATATAATCAGGCAACGCGTAAGCACGTGGGGCTACTCGACCCCAATATGAATCAAAGTCTCCAAGAACTGTAAATGGCTCAACATCCAACCATCCCGCAACCCTCATCGCAAGAATATAAGCTGGTCCAACCCTAATATCACCATACATATCATCCCATAGTAGAGGATCTGATGGAATGCGAACAATACCATACAACTGTAGCCAACACCGCTCCCCTAAATACCATATGAATGGACATGTAGGAACCTGAAAGCAAATCCAGCATCATGACATGGAAAACTGAAAAGTGAGTAGATGATCAGGACCGGGCTCTAGGAACTGTAAGTACTGATCTCATGGACGAACGATAATGTTACCATGCTGCCTCATATCCATCTGCTGTCTAGCCTCCATCGACTCATTGTGCACCCCTTGTGCAACATAGGGCAAATGCATAGGAGGACCCCAACGACGCAATCTAGGAAAGTAAATATAAGTTGTGACATTCGCCTCTACAATA
This sequence comes from Allium cepa, assembly GCA_030765085.1. Classification (NCBI taxonomy): domain Eukaryota; kingdom Viridiplantae; phylum Streptophyta; class Magnoliopsida; order Asparagales; family Amaryllidaceae; genus Allium; species Allium cepa. Next base: position 702,522,237 of record CM060938.1, on the reverse strand, counting down.
AGTCGGGGGTGCATATTGGGAGTATACTCGTAGTACCAAAATAGAAGAATGTACCAAAATCCATACATCTGTCTAGATTGCTGAAGTGCATACGTATCTAATGCTAAGTACAAATAACCAATAATAGCAGTACCATAATCATATATATGTAGTCCATCCACATCTACTAATCCAACCAAAAAACTAAGCCTAATAGTGCCCTTATTGTTACTAAAAAATGTAGACCCAAAAAGGTATAATATGAAGGCACGAATAACCGGAGTGTGCATATACTCAACGGCCATGTACTCTACTATATACCGCTGCAAACAAGGGAGAATAACAGCTCCTCCTCTAACCTCCTCATCGGCCAAAGTCGGTAAATAAGCTGAATATGACTCGAACTCCTCAAATGAACTATCAAATGGAACAGGGAGACGGTCTGGTCGACCAACCTCTATGCCAGTGAGCATATAAAAATCTAGAGGAGTAAGTCCTAGCTCAAAATCAGGGAAATCAAATGTGTGCGTGGTAGGCCACCATCTCTCGGTGAGGGCCTCTACCAGACAACGATCTACATGTGCAAATCTAGGTAAAGCAAGAAATTCACCAAAAGGTGACGCATGTAGCCTATTCAAAATCGGCTCCGGTAACTGATCAAAATACTCAAATATACACCTATACCAACTACCTCGCATCGCTACATGACGAACCTAAATATATGATTATTTAATTTTAAAATAAACAAAGAATTATTATACATATATATATTTACATGGTTGTTCATCAAGCAATAAAGAAATAAACATATACCTGTGGCGTCGCTGTAGCTGCTGTAAGTCGATGCGAAATAGTAGGGGGCAAGTCGTGCAAAGATCGAAGATCGTCTGGAGTCACGGTAGCATCAGGACGGACATGAACATGTCCGATATTGGCATCGGTCATATATCGAACGGTGCGTCTACCCGTTTTGACCGGACGGGGCGGCATTTGTACGCAAAGTTGAATTTAAAAAATTAGCTGAAAAGAGGATGGAAGGGGTGAAAATGAAAGGATCGGGGGAAAAAGCGCCTTATATAGGCGCGTGAAGAAAGCTCCTGTTCAACAGGCCCCCGATTAATAAAAAAACTCGGGTTCCTGTTGAACAGGGGCCTGATGCCCAGGCGCTTGTTCAACAGGCTCCTGCCCTCATTTCTGTTGTAGAAATGAGGGCTCCAACATTTTGGAGTGTGGAAAATCGAATTTCCGCACTCTAAACTGTTGGAGATGCTCTTAAAAGCAAAAAATAACATAAAAGAAACTAATAAAAATCGAACTATGAAATTGAACTAACATCAACAAACTAGAATCAAAAGGATGCGAATCTCGATTGTGAGATTTATAAAAAATCTTTTTGAGATTCATCGTTAGAAGGACAAACATAGTTTTAACTTACTATTAGATCTGTTTGCTATTTCGATTCGAGGAAGAGGAAATGATATTTAATAATTTAAGATTCTTTTACTTGCGCTTGAAAATTTGATTGTAGGAGAATGAGGACGAAGAAGGAAGAAAGCGTGCTTTATAAGAAAAGTCAGAGGAGGCGGCAGGCCATTGATCAAATTTAATCGAATGATCCAGATTCGCGCATAAATGCCAAAAGGCGGGAGAACTCTTGGTTTCGACATAGTTGACTTGGAAAGTAAAGTGCATCCCTTCGTAGCAGGCAAATGTTACTACATAAAACTCCTTTTGACTTAGTCGAAATCTGTTTGAGTATAAAACAAGGTAGAATGAAAGGAGAAAACCCCAGATACACCTTTTAAATGAGTCAAAGGGATGCTACAACCAAAGTCTAAAAGCTTCAAAACCTTCTGAAGGTGCCGAAAGGATGCTACAATCAAGAATCCAAATGGTTCTTACCTTTCGAAGGAGTCAAAGGAGTCGGAAGCACCCTTCTACCTTCAGTAACTACCTTTCGACTAGGTGAATCTACATGCATGAAGACCTTTTGAATGAGTCAGAGCAACACCTTTCGAAGACAATGAACAACAGCTCTTTGTACATGCGCCGAACCTTTCGAAACCAAGGGTTTCGCTTTCATTCAAACAACTCAAAAGCAAGTATTGTCCTGAACAACCCCTTCAAAAGCTATAATAAGCCTTTCGAACCAGGCGAAGCCGTTGTAATCAAGGAGGGTTCCTCATAAAGTCATAAACAAGAGGTTAGAAACCACCACTAGTGTCAAAACTAAAGGCATCTCAACACCATCAAAACCACTAAACAAAGCCTATTGACAGAGTCGAAAACTCTTACAAGGAAATACAAAGAAGAGAAGCGAATTCTTGCCTTTCGATAAAGGCGGAAGCATACATGATTTATTCGAAAACCACCTTTCGACCAAGTCAAAAGCTATAGGGTCGAAAGGTGCTGATCCGCGTCTATAAATAAGATCCAAGGGGTCATATTTGTGGGATTCGAACCTTTCCATTCTAAACTTGTATTTCCTTATTTAAAAGAGCTATAAATCCTAATTTCCAAATTGATATGAGGATTCAGAGTAATAAAATCATCTTTAGCTCATGAAAGGGAAGTTGTCAATTTTACATATTACTTTACTATTCTCAAAGCTTTTATCAAGTTTAAAATTATGTTTTTGGTGTTGCCAATATTGAAAAGATCCTTCCGACACAGTCAAAACCTCGTATACTGAAATAACTTTAGACTAAATGCTTCAAGCCACTTAAACCTTCGGTAAACAAAAGAAACCTAAAGATCTTGCTTTCGAAGACGTCAAAACCCATCTCCAGGTTATTGTAATTTGGGATTACCAATCCAAATCCAAGATGGTTAAGCCCACAGCTTTCGACAAGGTTGAAACCTCCACCTCAAACCCTTGACTAAAGTCCTAACCACACAAGTATGGCCTTCGACTACGTCGAAACCCTTTAAGTCAACCTTCATCCAGAGATCCCAAAGGCCATCTCTTTGGATTCTGCTTCCACTTCAAAGGGAGATCTTTCGAAGGGAAAACCCATTTATCTCAACAAAGTTAAAAGGTTAATAAGGGAAGGAAATATCCATTTCAACTGAGTCAAAAGGTCAGCTTAAGCAAATTTTCACTGCAACAATTTGTTCCAAAAGGATGCCATGGTAAATAAACACATTCCATCCTTCTCAACTCTTCTAAAAGAAACCATAAGGAATTGGCCTTGTCCTAAAAACTCTATTTTAAGTTGCTGACAAGATTTCATGTTAACACGAGAGCCTTGGCTTTGACAGGGATCACTCATTAGAAATAGGTTCAGTAGTACCGTAGAATGAGTTTGAGTATGTGTGTACATATATGAGCATGTGTTTTTTAGTGATATAAAAATATTTTCTATTGTGTTGGCTGATCTATTGAGTAGCTTATGGGTTTTGGTCAATACGAGTAATTAACGTTATTGATAGGGATCTCTAAACATTTTGAACAGAGCAATTCGATATAGTATTGTTTGAAATTAGGTAAATGGAATAATTTTACCTTGATTATATTTTTTATATAAAGGAATAATTTTTCAAAAAATATTATAGTATATACGGTGTATTTAGTTGTTAATGATTGACAATATTTGATAATTATCAGTTGTTGTTATGAAAATTGCTGTTATTGTTATAATAGAAACAATGGCTAATAATTGAGAAATGATTTTATATTACCAAAGTGGGGTTATATAAATATATGATTTATAAATGTTATTTGGAAATGAAATTTCATAAGTATATTATAAATATGATTTGTAAAAAAAAAGGGTTTAAAAGTTAAGAATTTGAGAATTTAAATTCTTTTGATTTTGGAAATTGTTTTTCAAAGTTTTGAAAAAAATGATCATATTATTTGGAAAATATTTTTGAATGGAAATATTTAAAAAGGATTTAAGAAAATATAAAGTTCTAAACTTACTTCGATCGTTGGAAAATAATTTCGATAGCGACTATAGCATCATCGATGTTCATTTTCAGGTTTCCATGAGAGGAGTTGCTACCATTTGAATTTTTGGTAAAACTAGTTTTGATTTTAAAATTTCAAAGTATGATTTGGAATACAAAGTGATTATTTGTATTATTGTTTCAAAATAATTTGAAATAAGAATAGGATGTTTAAACTCTAAAATTTTCATTTAAGTGTTTTATGAAAATATAAGGAAATAGGTTTAATAACTTATAAATTTTTGGTATTAATAAGTTAAACAAAGTTTGAAATTATGGAATATAAATTTTTAAGGAAAGCACAATTTAAATGAAATTTAAACTTAAGTTATGTTTAGTTAAATGAATTTTAAAACAAATTTAGTCTAAGGTAGGTTAAATGAGCTGATTTTTGAAATGAAATTTACTATGATTTGAAAGGAATCAATGAAATTCAATAATAGGTTGAGTCAAATAGAATTGAATTTGATTTAAAATGGATATGGACTTAATTTGTGAAGTGAAAATAAACACGAGAAGAGTTGTATAATTTTTTTATAAACTTAAGTAAAACTTTATGAAATGATTCATAAATGAATTTAGTATAGAGTGGAATGTTGTTAAACATAAAACCCGATGGATTGGTTCTTAAGTGACATTAGTATTGGAAGAATATACTGGGTAATACATGAGTGTAACAATGCAATGTGAATAAGGATTATGGATAATTAAATGTGAATAAAATGAATGAGAATGAACTGAATTTGAATAAAAAGAATTTGGTATATCTAAGAAATAAATTGAAATAAATATGTAAGTTGTATGTATATTATTTCAATCGCATAACAATTTGATCCAAATTCGAGCACATGATTTCAAGATGATTTATATCGGTCCAAGTTGGGATTTTTCACACAATTCTCGACGACAAACACTAGATATATATTTTTATCCATTCTAAAATTCTTTATCATAGTATGTGGATGTGCAAGGAGAATGGCAGTTTCTAATCAAGGAACTGAACCCGAGTCCGATCTAGAGTAGTCGTGTGAACGATGCCAATTTGGGAATGAAATTGTTCGATCGAGCAATTAGATTTGATATTGTGAATGTATGATATACGTACATCGTACCGGCTAAAATAAATTAAATGTTGAAAATTGAAAATACAAGAAAATATGATTATGAGCTATATGATTTGATATCAATGGTAAATAAGATGCATGTATATAAAAGCAAGAGCTAGTTTGATGCCTTTGGTTTCATAAGTAAAATTTGGTTACCCGATAAAAAGGTACATGTTCATACTATTGTTTGAATTTAACGGTTTTATTATTGAGCCATTTGGCTTTTATTTTCATTGTTGAATTGGGCTCGTAGTGGCAATTTGTAGTTTTTCCGATAAGCCATCCAAGGGAGACGCTGGCGAAATTTTTCGTAAAGTTTAAGAGTTAGAAGATATTTGTGAAATTTAATTAAAATTTGATAACTAAAATTCGATGTTCATGTTATGAATTGGAATGATATTAGTTTGTAACTACGAATGAATTTAAAGACTTAAAAAGGTGATAACAAGGTTTCACCATATTGATTTTAGGAAGTTAAAGGCTTAAAATGATTTAAAAATCTATTTTAACTAAATAGATTTGATAATTAAAAATAGTTAATTTAATAAGGTTTGTGATTTAATGTTGGAAGAAATAAAATTTTGTGATTTAATAATAAGAATGTAAATGGAATATAATATAATATTATTAATTTAAGGTAACTGATAAGGGCTTTAAACGTAAATTCGAATTTATTAAAAGAATTAAAGAGTTATAATTGATATACGTTGTAAATAAATTATAGTATTGTGTGTATTAATGGATAATTGGATTTAAAGAGTAATAGACAATTTAAATGTTGATTAATTAATGAATATAATGTGCAAAATTAGTGCAATGTGTATTGTTATAACAATTGGTGGTAAATAATGAACTTACAAATGTTATTAAATGTAGGAATGGTGACAATTGTTATTTGTTACCAATTTAATTAATCAATTAAAAATAAATGTAAATAAATATTACATTGATGTGAGCTAAGACAATAAGTGCAAAGTGTGAATGTAATAGAATATATAGAAATGTTAGTTATATTCATAAGATAGTAACTGAGTAAATAAAAGAGTGAAATCAAGATAAATTAATTAATTGGGGTTTTAAAATTTAATTAATGTGCAAGATTGAAAAAAATTCAATGTAATTGAAATAAAGTAGTTAATACAAATAAAAAATGATAATTGTAGAATATTAATTTAATAAGATGTAACCAATGTAAATTTTATTCATAATATGATAACCGATTGAATAAAAGAATTGAAATCAATTTGATCAATTTATTGGAAATTAAACTATAATAAAAGGATTTATTGTAATTAAATTGCGTTAATGGGAATTAGTATGAAATTGTGAACTACTTATGTAGTAGTAGATAAACTAATGTTAATATCCTTAGGTTAATAATATATCGAATAACAAGATTGAAAAGTCAAACAAACGGATTTATTGGAAATTTAAATTATAATTACTGAATTTTTGAAATTGAAATCGAATATTGTAATTTATGCAATATTGAATTGATATAGACATTTGTTTTAGGTATTATAAATTACTAAGCAATCTAAAGTGACGGAAATTTGTAAATTTTAAAATTAAAAAAAAGTGATTAATTTATTTAATATTAATTTATTTAAATAATGTGAAAATCACCATTTTGGTCACTGTCTCGAATTTCAACGAATCCATTTTCATCGGATGTAACGATCTAGATTTTCTGTCATTTGAAATTCATATATTTAATTTATTTTAAATATTCACAAGTTAATTTTATATGCCGAATAAATTATATTTGAAATATAGTGATTGAATTGAATAACTAAAATTTTAATTTAATATTTTTAATTACAGAAATAATTTAAATTTGAATTTAATGTGAATGAAAATAATTTACAAAGTTGATATAAATTATATTTGAGTTAGAATGACGTTAATAAACTTTTAAAATTGAATTAAAAGTTAATTTATACAAATCGAATATTTTAATATTTAATTAACGTGTAAAAATTGTCATTTTTCAAACAGTCTTGGATTTCGACAAAACCAGTTTGGATCCGTAATGTTATATTATTGTAAGATTTAAAATTTTTTGTCAATTGGATTTACGGTTTGTCCGGGCAAGCTTAAACGCGTAGAAATTTGTTTAAGTGGATTTTAAATTTAAATAATTCGATTCGAAAACTATCTTACAAATACGATCGAATTGGCTCCCATTATATATTCCATTGCGTTTGGAATAGGGGTAAAACATTAGAAATGCCATGCGACACGCACCGTTTTGAGTTCAAATTTTTTTCGGGTTAATAGTGTCGTTTAAATTTTCAAAGGACCTAAATTTTTCACATTTGCAAAACATTAGGGTTTTAAACCCTAGCCGCCGTTTCTACATTCAATGGCCGAAAATTTCGATCCTTTCTCCCTTAATTTCCCTCAGTCCATCAACAATTAGAAAAAACTTCAATTACAAAATCAAATAGCATAATGAGATCTTCAAATCCATACGGCTATGATCGAATTTAATGCGATGAATCAACGACGATATGGGATTGAATGGCCATTGTTTGTGCGCATTTTTCTATGCAGAGGGGAGGCCGAGATCAGGTGGTTGGTGGCATGGGTGGAGCTGCCTTTCGGGCATGTGGCGTTGGTCTTAGATCGATCGGTAATTGATCGGAGGAGGTGCGAAAATTGATGATACATCGGTCGCTATGGGTTTGAGGCGTGCACAGTTTTCACGTGAAGAAGAAGAAAAGTCGATCGGCCCAAATCTCTCCAAAACAAATCGCACGGCCACGATTACAAGGGTTTTAAAAATAAAAATAATTTTGTAATTTATATATGTATATATAATAATTCGTACAAACTTTAAAATATCATAACTTCTTCATATGTGGTCCGTTTTTTATGAAACAAGTTGCGTCGGGTCCGTATTGACGAGCACTACATTTTAGAGCTGGTTTGGAGTTGATTGGAACTAGTATAAATTTTGGATAAAATTAAATAGCTATTTAATTTTATTCGAAATAAAACACTGCCACTACTATTGGAATCAATGTGAGTACAACTCACTCTTTCTGACTCATTAATATTTTTATATAAGCGAGAATAAATTTTATTTATAATGACTGATGATTGTTTGGATGATATATGATATATTATCTATATATTGATTGGTATTCTGATGTATTCGTGCCTATTGGAGCAGATGAGACCCTATACGTTCCCATGTATGAGCGGATGACCTTTTGTATACACGTCAGTCTCCAAGCGGACATTATACGTATATTCTAATATATATATTTGTTGCAGGTGTCAGGTTAGAGGGATCCAATTGGATTCATCAATAGTATTGGTTTTAATTACAGATTTGTGATATATGCTGTTATCATATGATGTTTTGGATGCCGTGGTTGATGTTTTTAGTATTGCCGCAGCATTGGGCCTATTTTTGATAATTTAAAAATATTAAAGTGATGATTTAAAATTGAAAAGGATTTTCAAGTGATTTTGAAAATAAATGTTATAATTTTTTGTTATTAAAATTATGACTTTGTGAAATATAATCAGAATGTGGTTTTTGAAAATATGAAGTTGATTAATTTGTAAAATGAGTTAAATGAAGATTTTTAAAGTTATAATAAATGGTAAATATATAAGGTTTACAAAATTGATATTTCATAAATCAAAATGGCGGAATTATAAAGGAGTTTTGTAATTGTTAGAATAAAGTTAAAAAAGGAATTTTATAAGTAAACAAGATCTATAGATTTATGAGTTTGTGAAGTTATAAAAAGGAATGATTTTGTAAATAAAGATATTTATAAATAATTAACTTGTAGTTTTGATTTTGGAATATAAATGAGGTATAAAAGGAATTTTGTGTATTGAAGTTCTTATAAAATATAAATGGAATTTATAAACATTGTTTTATAAATGCGAAATCAATTGATTTTGACATGTTAAATATGGAAGATTATTAAAGGAATTTCATTCACGATTTTGGACAGTGGATAATCTTTAAAAAATTTGTAGAATTAACGAATTTGGTAAAAGGAGATATATCCACGATTTTGGACAGTGGATTACCCCTTAATATATGTGTAAAAATATTGGATTTGGTAAATGAAGTATATTCACGATTTTGGACAGTGAATAATCTTTTAAAATAAATAAATGTTTCATAAGAGATATTTTAAATAGAGTTAAACTATTTGAAGATGTTTTAAAATGTGTTAATTATTGAACACATAGATTTCAACATTCATTGTTGAAATAGATGTTTCGAGAAAGAAGGAAATGATGGATATAACAATGTTGTTATAGTAAATGATTTTAGAAAGAAAATGTTTTGAATAGTTTATGGGTTTATATATCTATCTAATTTTCGAATACCTATACTAGTGATTTTGGGACGTCGTAATAATGTTTTATGCAACATTCATTTTGACCCGAATAAATGTGTTTAAAGAGAATGTTTTCCCTAAAGAATAAAATATATACTTAATCGTGATTTAAGTATACGTAATTTTCCAAGTTTTGAAAATAAAGAAATTTTGAATTATTATTAAATAAGTATATGGAAATCTTTACAATATAGAAGTTGAAATGGTTTTGAGATTATATCTTTTTAAAGATAATTTGAAGTGAATATTTGGCAAGAGATTTAATTAATAGAAGATTAATTAAAAGGGCCTAGTGATTGCATATGGTGCTAAATATTTGTTTTTTTGCTTTGATAGTTAAATAACTGACTACCAAATTTGGCCATTTTAGTTCCTCGACTTGATGTGGGAACTATTTAGTCATACACTTAGTACGTAGCCTTTTGTGTAGGCTTGATTATCGTTTGTGCTGAGGATGTTGATTCATGTAGTATGGAGTATTACTCCAATCTATCAAGCTTCGTTCTTGGCCGAAGGATAACAAGTTGAAATTTGAAGACATGATAAGTCTATGAGACTTAATTTCTATGTGAGGTTGAGAAACGCTTTTGCATTGTTGGTGTGAAGAGATGGGATCGGTTTATCCAAAACCCTCTTCGGACCAACGTATATGTGACAATTGTGCAGGTTGCTTGTGATGATATTGATATTCAGGATTTTAATAGTGGGGGACTGCTTGTTGACCATTTGGGGTTAATCCCAATATACTTTTAGTACTAATGGTCTCTTCGTTATGAAATATCAAATGCAAGGACTATTCGCTACTAATTCTAGGGATTTCCCGACAGGATGTGGTAGGAAAGTACCTTCGGTTTGTCCTGTTCTGAACAACTTGTATGGATGTTTGTCTGACGTTGCATTTCTAAAGATTATGCACATTGGTTTTTGCAAACATACATCAGTGGTGGCGGAGAAAGCAACTTCGCTTAGCTTAATACCCTCCTTGAGACGTATGAGCTTAAGGGTTGTATTTTTGTGGGAGGCAATTAGTAGTCAACGAGGCATTCAAAGTGATGTGATATATGAAAGGTAAAGGTTACCTTAAGCCTCATCAACCGAAAATGACCAAAATAGGGTTTGATGCAGCAATGCTAAGTGGGTCGCTCTCAAGTAGGGTATGGTCATCCTCTTCTTGATATATCTTTACACGCTGTGATGTTATGTATCTGATTATTGTGGTTTGCATGCTAGAGGGTCCTCGGTAAAGATCGGTAACGACCGGAGGACGACATATTCGGTACCATCTTGTTATAGAGATAGGTCGGTCTTGTGTTGGTAGAGGGAAGATGTTATGTGCCTCGGGACAACCATCTAGAGGTGTACCCATTTGGAAGGTAGTCCCTTGGTCATTTGTATGGAAATCTAAACTCCACGATGTACCTACCATTTTGATTATATTACCCATTTTGGGCTATATGCTAGAATTTAATATACGTAACAATTTCGGCTTTGATTAATATTATTTGTGCAATGGACACTATTATAATATAAGAGGATTCGATATAAGATGTTTTAGTTATCGTAAGGTAAAAGCATGTCTGTGTTTATGTATGGACTTGTCTTACGATGTACTTTTGTTTTGATAAAGGAAAAGTTTGGTAATTTAATAAATACAGCTGAGTGTGTTTCTTACGCTGGTACCAGACTAATCCGGGCGTTCTTCGCTTCCAATGCTCAGGTCAGATCGAGTATATTTACAGGTTTAGATTTGGTGCTATTGATGCTTCAGCAAGAGAGCTGGAGATCTTCATTTTCATATACACGTATCTATTTTTATTATTGATTATCCGTTATGTTTAGTTGTTTTATATTATTGGCAATTGTGAGGATAGGTTATCATAACTGTTCAGGCTGATAATTAGCAATTGATTGTCGGATTCTTATGAATATATATAGTTTCTGTTTTGTAAAGATCATTGATATGATTTTATATGTTTTCCTCTACGATGTGAGATTCTGTGTTGTTCTGTTTGGTTCTATCTTATCTCTTTATTCTCTGTTCATTTCTTTCTTTGGACTTTCCATCAGTCTGTGCTTTTTGGGTCGGACATAAGTGGAATATTGTCGTTTCAAAAGGTATCGAATTTATTTATTTATGTTCAACATGATAGGGGATTCTCACTTTGTGAACAGTGATGAAGCTTAGACTCTTACCCTACATGTCCTAGTGTGAAAGGGTTGGTTGGTAGTCAAGAGGCTTGCCGTAAAAGCGGATCTGAGGTACCATATGTAGTCACCTCCATGTTGAAAAGCAGGAGTGCCTCCATGTTGAAAAGCGGAAGGGTAGCGGGGTGGTTGAAAAGCCTATCGAGGCGGGTCTGAAAAACCCGTTCATTAAATTTGGTATCAGAGATTAGATTTTGTATATTCCTAAGCTTTGATGTGTACTCAGTATAGATAGGGACAGTAGCACCCCAGATTGAGTTTGAGTATATTATATATATGAGAACGTATTTGTTAGTGAATATAAAATGTTTTATATTGTGTTTACTTATCCGTTGAGTTGTTTGTGAATTCTAGTTTTATATGGGACGCCATATTATCGATGGGGATTTCTAAACACTTAAACGATGTAAATCGACATAGTGTCATTTTAAATTGGGTAAATGAAATAATTTTACCTCAATTATATTTTATATGTAAAGGATTAATTTTTTCAGAATTATTAAAGTATATATAAATTGATTGTTTGGTTATTGAAAATGTAAATATATGTAAGTTAATAAAAGTTGTTTGAATAATCTAAATAAAACAACAGTTGTAAAAGAATAAATTATATAAGAAAATGAATTATAAAGCATGGAATTATAATTAATATGATTTACAATTATGAAATAATCTTATATATAAGAAATGAAACAACATGAATATATTTTTAAATATGAGTTATAAATAAAAATGAATTTAAGCTAAAAATTTGAAATTTGAATCCTATTAATTTTGAAAGTTGTTTTTCAAAGTTAAAGAGGTTATATTATTACAAATCTAAGTAAGATAAATAAATTTGGAATGAATCTGTGATAACCCGAATTTTTGGGCATCTGTTAGTTGGAAATTAACAGGATTAAAATTGTTAAAATACTTATTTGTTAGTTGAACAAATGAAATTCTGATGTATATATATATCTGGATATATAAATGAATTTAAAATTTTAACAAAAGTTGAATTATAAATATTTGAAATTAATAAAGATTGTATATATATAGATAAGAAGATTTTAAGTAGAGAAATTTTTATTTTTAAAACAAATTTAAGATGTGTTTGCTTAAAAGTGTATATTTACATTTAAATTGAAAATTTAAAGGATAAATACTTTAAACTATTTTGGATTCAAAATAGTATTTGTCTTATATTATTTTCTTTAAAGGAAACCTTCTTTAAATTAATTAAGAAAGTGATTGTTAATTGATAAAATAAATATAAAAGCTTTATAAACATTTTAAATAAATATATCATGCATAATTACAAAAGTAAGTTTAATAAATAAAATTTGAACAAAGAAAAGTTTGATTATTAAACACACTTAAGATATTATTAGTATAAAACTAAAATTTAACTAAAATAAGATATATAAATATAAAGAAAAAAATGGTTTTGGAAATTAATTTGTTAATTACTTTGTTACTTACTAGTGTATTTGTATTAAGGAATGGATTTTAAAAACATTTATAAAATTTAGAAATTTATTTTAATATTGTAATAGAACATGTGTGAGGTTATTATACATGAGGAAGCCACTTGTAAATCACTCTACTACCTAATGTAACAAGTGGCATTTGTGTTATTTATTTTTGAAAACATTTTTTTTCAGAATATGTTAAGTAGAAAACTTAGCAATTTATTTTAGTTCAACACATTATCTTCTAAAGACAAAAACAAAAATCAGATTTAGGAGAAATTCAAAACCAGATTTAAAAGAAAGTTTCAAGCCAAGTTCAAAATCAAAATCTGCTAAAAATCTGCAGAACAAATTCTATTGCAAATCTGAATTCAAAAATCTATAAAACGAGGCCTATAATCAACATCCCTGCAAGGATCTCTGGATCTACAACAAGTGATTTCAACTTCAGGATTTAACTCCAACAACAGTAAATTCCACAGAGGATCCAATTCAAAACTGAAAGATCAAATTTAGCTGTCCCAGGATGAAACAACCCTCTCTGCTTCAATATTGGTGAGTAAATTCTTATAATCGATATACCTTGGATTGTTATTAGATGATTCTTGAAGTATGATATGAAGTAAGCTGTGCATGGTGATTTTATGAATATATATGTGTTAATATCTGCGTTTATGGTTGTTAAATAGGCAAAACATGCCTCTGTTCCAAATATTATAGATGTAGTCCAAATTCGAAAATTTAAATCATCAAACTGAATGATTTTTAGGCCTGGATCTCTGAACAAAGTATGTTCATTTTTAATATAGGCAAAGTTTAAAATATTGTTTATGAGAAACAAAATGTATATTCCTGGAAAATGAACTTTACAGGAAGAAAAACTTAAAGTTTTCAAAATTTGATTTCATCAATAAAATGTTTCAAGTTTATAACCTGAATTTACTTCAAGAACTAGGATTTTCAAAATAAAAATCATGATTTTTAGTAAAATTTTGAATGAGCATTTCTAAGATGCTCTGAAATCGGGTTTTTGGTTATTTCTAGTGGCCAGAAGTCTCGAGGTAGTCGGGGCTTCATCTGGAGGTAGGAGAAAGTTTGGTGATACAGGCAAAAATGCCAAATGTGTTTATAGTTACTCATTGCGACGTCCATGGGTCAAACTAGGGCTCGAAAGGGGATGTGGGCGATGCTGTTTTGCAAGTGATGTGCATCATCAATGGGTCACCGGAGATAATCTCGCGAGATGGATTAGGAGCAGAGTGGTGTAGTGAAGCTCTGGGCGAGGCAACGCGTTAATTTATGATCGTGGGTGAGACGCGGTAGAGCTTTCGGTGATCAGGATTTTGGTTCAGGTGCTGTTTGGCTCATTTTCGTTTGAAGATGATTTTCGGCAATCTGAAGGATCGTGTCGATTATGGGGTTGAGTTGCGACTTGTCGGTGGTGGTGGTACTGGTCGGCGGCGACTGGTTGGCGTATGCACGTGTACGTGTCATTCGAGAATGTCTGGTCGTTTCTTTGTTTTGAGAAGAAGGGTTAGCTGGGGGAAACTCGAAGTGAACTAGTTTAGGTCTTGAAGCAAGATTGGTTATTGCTGGTTCATATGTGTGTTTTGTGTTTGCCCAGGGTTTACTCGAGTTATCTGGTGATTTTCATGGAGCAGATACGGGTTTGTATTTTTATAACCTGGGTTTAATTTTTTTTTTATAACAGTGTAAACTTAAACCAGTTCAAGTTAAACTAAATTTCTGGAAACTATTCCTTTTAAACAATAATGGTTTATTTAAAGGATTGGTTAAGAAAAAAGAAAAAAAGTTTTGTAATTCATTTAGCTTAGTTTAAATTAAACTTACTTGATTATATAGTTAAGTACTAACTGAGAAGATGAAATGTTTGTCATCAATTAAAATTAAGAAATTATGTAAATTTACAAGTTAATAATTAATTAAATCCGAAGTTTATTAAATTCTGATGATGGGTAAGGAAGGGATTAAGATGGGTGAATTATCTAAAATTAATTAAGGTTTGGGTGATTAAGATTACTAAATAAATAAATCAAGCAATTAGAGAGAGAGACTAATTAATTAATGGTTAAAGATTATTTAATTATTAATTAAGGGTTATAAGTTAATTAATTTTAGATTAACTAATTTGTAGCTAGAGATTTATTTAATATAAGTAACCAGAGAATTAGTTACTTAAATGATAATCACTTAATATAAGTAATTAAAGGGATTAAATGCATTCTGTAATTAACTAATATGATTAGTTTAAGTTAATTAATTGGTTTAATTAATTTAAATAATCACTTGATGATGGAATTGAGTATAATTACTTAATGAGGTTTATTAAGTGTAGTACTTAGTGAAGTAATTTGTGATGGTAATTACAGGGTGTAATTAATTGAGGATTGATAGTAGTTTGAGTTAATTACCTGGTGTAATTAATATGATGAATAATTACTTAGTGGTGTAATTAATTGAAGAATTTACTAATAAAAGTTCTGGGAAGTTAATTAAGTAATGTAATTAATAACAGAATGAGATTAATCAAGAGTGATTAATAAATATAATTAATTAAAGATTAAGTATAATTACTTAAGGGAATTGATGAGGAGAAATTTCTTAGTGAAGTAATGAGTGGATAATTACTGGATGAAAAAAAAAATTAAAAAGGAAATTACTTAATGGGAAGTAATTAAAGGACAATTATTCGGTGGAAGAATTTCAGTGAATAATTGCTCAGAGTAATTAAAGGATTAATTGATTAATAAGGTAATCAAGGACCGATGAAATAATTAAATGATTTTACTTAATTAATGGTTAATTAAGTTGGATTAGATGATTAATTATGATATGAATTGATAATGCTTGCTCATGGATGATTGTTGTTAAATGCCTAAATTGAATGATATCTATTGGATGATATGCCGTGACATTCTATTAATATGGTATTGGTTATATCAATGATAAGTGGGTGATATTTATCTATGTTATTGCTATATAAAAGTGACGTCCAGTAGTAGAATTTAATCACTTGAATAACTTGGGTTAAGATGACATTGGACTCGAAGAGACCGGAGTCGGGTATTTGTAAATACCCGAAACCACTTCGATTCTTTATGAATTGATATGTGGAATCAATAAGCTATAATTGAATGATTTAAGTGAATTGGACCATTTAATCTAAGTTTTGGTACCTAGTAATTGATGTGTGGAATAAGTAATGTCTATAACAACTTGTGAAGTTGTAAATTGATATGAGTTGCTCCGGGTATTTTGATAGCAGTATGTTTTGTATTCCATGTTAGATAGGTTTACTCACGTTGGTTTCCAACCTGACCCGGGTGTTACTTTGATGCAATGCTCGGGTCAGACCGAGTATTACAGATTTTCAGGTAAGGATGTTCTGGAGATCAAGAGGCGAGCTGGATGGCAGGAACGTATGGAGTGATTTCCGTTGTGTATATTATTGCTGATTATCTGAGTCATGTTTTCAAATTGTCCCGTGTTATGTAATAGTTGTAACTCTGATGTATAAATGTATAAGTGTATTGATACAGTTCTTTTTTGTAAAACTGTTATTTATATGATACTATATTTTGATCCACTGCGAATGTGAGGTTTTTGTGACTTATTTCTGTTTCTTCTTCTTTCTCTTTCTTATTTTCCTAACTATATGGAATTTTCAAGATCGAAATTTTCGGGTCGTTACAGAATCTTATATAAGTCAAGTGAAATAGTGAAACTATATAAGTATAAAGATTTTATAAATGTGATTTGTAAATATAAAAGGATTATTTTTAAAAGAATATAAAGCACTAAATTCGCTACTGTTGCTAGGGTATAATAAGGATGATGACTGTAGCATCATCAGTATCATTTTTGAGTTTCTACGTCGTGATGGATTTGCTACCAATAGTAAATTGAAAATTGAAGTTTTGCTGTGATAAACTTATTTGAATTTAAAATCCAAGTGGAAATTGATAAATATAAGTGAAATGAGTTTTGGATTTATAACACGAAATAAAATTTTAGCTTTGGTAAAGTTGAAATAAATTTGAGTTAACATAATAAATATATGATTTGAAATTTAACTAAAGGAAAGTTAAATAAATTAAATCGAATTTAAACTAGATTAGATAAGTTTTTGTAATGGAAATTAAACTTAAGTGGTAAGTGATTATATAATATGAATTGGAAAGTTTGAATAAATAAGTTGTATAATTTATAAAATGAGAAAATATAAGTAAAATCTAAAAATTAAAATGGTTAAACAGTTTTGTTAAGCAATATGAAATTTGAATTTGAATAGTGATACGAAACATAACTTAAGTAATGTTGAATGAAGTTGAATTTGATAACAAAAGGAATTAATAAAGTGAAGTGATGAATATGAATTTGAGTTATATAATGAAATTCAACTTAAAATATAAAATGAATTAGCATTAAAAATGTTGTTTGTTATGAAGTTGTGAATTAATAATAATATTAGAAGTGTTGTATAAAAATGTGAATATAGTGAATACTAGAATTCAATCCGAATTGAATATTACACTAGTTGAAATTGAAAGTATTAAACCAAATTGAATGTAAATGAAGTAAATAAATAAATTTGGTTATGTTGATTATACATTGGTTGATTAGATGGTTGTTAGTTGACTGTATAGAAATTCATTAATGAAATTGAATTAACGAAAGTGAAAGCTAAATAATTGAATTCAATTGGAAGTAAATAAATCTAAATAGAATATAATTTGATTGAATTGGAAATGAACTAAATTGAATGTAAATTAGTGAATGTAAACTAATTGAATATGAATAAATGAATGTTAGTAAAATCCAATATTAACGAATCAAATGTGATTAAATTGAAAACCAATTTAATGAATATTAATGAGAAGTGAATTAATATTGATTTGGTTATGGATTAATTGCATAGATTATGGATTTGTTGGATGTTAATTGGATGATAGTTGTTAAATGGTTGGATTTGTTGTTTTGATTGCATTTTCTATATTGGCATATATAGTAGTTGTATTGGTATATGTTGTATATTGATATTACTTTCTATATACATGTTTCTCATTCTTATTGAGTGCATAGTAGGTGCGGATGGCGCTTGCTTCGTATTTGGAGCTAGCTTTCGTGCTATATTAGCTGTATGTGCTCGCTAATAATATATAAGGTACATATCCGGATTACATATCCTACTTTTACACTTCTTTCACTATAGGATGCCTCATCATCAAAGATGAGATGTATATTGGTGAGATATATATATATATATATATATATGTATGTATATGTATATGTTGTGATCCTACTACGATCGAACCGTGTAAAGACGAAGCTGGCGAATTTTTTTGAAAATTTAAGGAGTTAGGAAATTTTGGTAGTTTCAGAAATTTTTTGACAACTAAAATTTTGATTTCGAGTTAAAAGGTAAATGATATTAGTTGGTTTTGAAAAGATAACTATGAATGGATTTGAAAACTTGGAAAAGTTTTTGAAGGATGTTTAACATAATGATTTTGAGAAAAGTTAAAATGTTCAAATGAATTTGATATTTAATTTGAATGAATTGTTTTGAAAAGTTAATGAATTTTATGATATTTCCTTGGTAATTTCGAGGACGAAATTCTTTTAAGTAGGGAAGAATGTAATGATCCAGATTTTCAGCCATTTGAAATTCGTATATTTAATTTATTTTAAATATTCACAAGTTAATTTTATAAGCTGAATAAATTATATTTGAAATTTAGTGATTTAATTGAATAATTAAATTGTTAATTTAATATTCGAAATTGCAGAAATAATTGAAATTTGAATTTAATGTGAATGAAAATGATTTATAAAGTTGATATAAATTATCTTTGAGTTAGAATGAAGTTAATAAACTTTTAAAATTAAATTAAAATTTAATATATATAGAAATTTAATATTTTAATATTTAATTAATGTGAAAAAATGGTCATTTTTCAAGCAGTCTCGGATTTTGACAAAACCTCTTTCATTGGATTTGCAATGCAATACTATTGTAAGATTTTAAATTTCTTGTCAATTGGATTTACGGTTTGTCCGGGGAAAGCTAAAACGCGTAAAAATTTGTTTAAGTGAATTTTAAATTTAAATAATTCGATTCGAAATCCTATCTTCCAAATACGATCGAATTGGCTTCAGATATATATTCCACTGCGTTCGAAATAGGGGTAAAACATTATAAACGCCAGGCCGCACGCTTCGTTTCGAGCTCAAAAAGTTTTCGAGTAAATGACGTCGTTTAAATTTTCTATAAAACAACCTAACTTTTTCACATTTGCAAAACATTTCGGTTTTAAACCCTAGCTACCATTTCTACATTCAATGGTCGAAAATTTCGATTCTTTCTCCCTTACTCTCCCTCAATCCATCAGCAATTAGAAAAAACTTTCAACTACAAAATCAAAGAGCATAATGAGATCTTCAAATCTATACGGATATGATCGAATTTAATGCGATGAATAGACGACGGTATGGATTGAATGGATGTTGTTTGTGCGCGTTTTCTATGCACAGGGGAGGCCGAGCATCACGTGGTTGATGGCATGGGTGGAGCTGGCTTTGGGGCACATGGCGCTTGTCTTCGGTCGACCGGTAATTGATTGGAGGAGGTACGAAAATTGATGAAACATCGGCGGCTATGGGTTTGAGGCGTGCACAATTTTCATGTAAAGGAGAAGAAAAGTCAATCGGCCCAAATCTCTCCAAAACAATCGCACAGCCACGATTACAAGGGTTTTAAAAATAAAAATAAATTTGTAACTTATATATATAATAATTCATACAAACTTTAAAATATCATAACTTCTTCATACGAGGTCCGTTATTGATGAAACAAGTTAGTTGGATCCATATTGATGAGCACTACATTATAGAGCTGGTTTGGAGTTGATTGGAGCTAGTGTAAATTTTGGGTAAAATTAAACAGCTGTTTAATTTTATTCGAAATAAAACATTGCAACTGCTATTGGAATCAATGTGAGTACAACTCACTCTTTTTGACTCACAAATATTTTTATATAAGTAAGAATAAATTTTATTTATGATTATTGATGATTTTTGGATGATATATGATATATTATCTATATATTGATTGGTATTTGGATATATTCCTGCCTATTGGAGTAGATGAGACTCTATACATTCCCATGTATGAGCGGAAGACCTTTTATACGCACGCCTGCCTCGAAGCGGACATTGAACATGTGTTTCTAATATGTACATTTGTTGCAGGTGACAGGTTGGAGGGATCCAACTGGATTACTCACCAATATTGGATTTATTTACGGACATTGTGATATATGATGTTATCATATGATATATGATGTCGTGATTGATGTATTTAATTTTGTTGCAGCATTGGGCCTATTTTTAATAATTTAAAAATATTAAAGTGACGATTTCAAATTAAAAAGGATTTTCAAGTGATTTTGAAAATAAAAATCATAATTTTTATGTTATAAAAATTATGATTTTTGTGAAATACAATTAGAATGTGGTTTTTTGGAAATACGAAGTTGATTAATTGGTAAAATGAGTCAAAATGGCGATTTTTGAAGTTATAATAAATGGCATATATATTAGGTTTATAAAATTGATATTTTATAAATCAAAATGATGGAATTATAAAGGAGTTTTGTAATTGTTAAAATGAAGTTAAAAATGGAATTTTATAAGTAAATAAGATTTATAGATTTATGAATTTGTGAAGTTATAAAAAGGAATGATTTTGTAAATAAAGAGATTTATAAGTAATTAACTTGTAGTTTGGATTTTGGAATATAAATGAGGTATAAAAGGAATTTTGTGTATTGAAGTTCTTATAAATATATATGGAATTTATAAACATTGTTTTATAAATGCGAAATTAATTGATTTTGATAAGTTAAATATTGAAGTTTATTAAAAGAATTTCATTCACGATTTTGGACCGTGGATAATCCTTCAATAAATATGTAGAATTAATGAATTTGGTAAAAGGGGCTATATCCACGATTTTGGACATTGGATTACCCTTTAATAAATATGTAGAAATATTGGATTTGGTAAATGAAGTATATTCACAATTTTGGACAGTGAATAATCTTTTTAAATAAATAACTGTTTTGAAAGTGATATTTTAAATAGAGTTAAATGATTTGAAGGTGTTTTAAAATGTGTTAAGTATCGAACACATAGATTTCATTATTCATTGTTGAAATAGGCGTTTCGAGAAATAAGGAAATGAAGGACTATAACACAGTTGTTATAGTAAATGATTTTCGAAAGAAAATGTTTTCTATAGTATATGGGATTTATATATCTATCTAATTTTCGAATCCCTATACTAGTGATTTTTGTTTTTGGTAACGATGTTTTACGCAATATTCGTTTTAACCTGAATAAATGTGTTTAAAGAGAATGTTTTCCTTAAAGAATAAAATATATACTTAATCATGATTTAAGTATATGTAATTTTCCAAGTGTTGAAATAAAAAATTGTGAATTACTTATTATTAAATAAGCATATGGAAATGTTTCCAATATAGAAGTTGAAATGTTTTCAGATTATATCAAAGATAATTTGAAGTCAATTTTTGGCAAGATATTTAATTGATAAAATATTAATTAAAAGGGCGTAGTGATTGCATATGGTGCTAAATATTTGTTTATTTGCTTTGATAGTTAAATAATCGACTATCAAATTTGGCCATTTTAGTTCCTCGACTTGATGTAGGAACTATTTAGTCATACACTTGATACGTATCCTTTCGTTTAGGCTTGAGTATCGTTTATTTTGAGGATGTGTAGCATCCCACTATTTCGAACCACTTAAATCGATAATAAACCACACATGTCAGACTTTAACTGCTCGAAATAATAGATTATAAATAAAAATTGGCAAATTTAACATATATTGTAAATAAATCAATCATAGAATCGTTGACACAGAGTATTATAACAGAATGCAGCAGAATAGATTAATAAATAGTAGTTCATGAAGCTACTACAATGACAAAGTCTAAAACAAAATACAAATGAGGTCTCAAATACAAAGAAGTATACTGATACATAAGCAGGTAACAAAATTCGGACGCCAGATATGACTGAACAACAGAATAGCTGGAATCACAGAAAGTATACAAGGCACATATAGAATATCCTCGACAACTTCAAGTTCCAAGATAGAATCATGAAAGCTGAATATACTCAAGCGGACCCGAGCGTAAAGAAAAACACAAAACAATCGAGTCAGGATAAAAATTATTATACCAATAAATCCAAGTCAAGTGAAATATCAAATAAAATACAATTAACTTAAAGGATTTTTGGAATACCCATCCTCTAAGGATCCGTGGAACTACCTACTATGTAGAAATATACGCTATTAACAACCAAACGTCATTATAACACCGTGGTTGTTTCAAAATAATTTATACATCAAAATCAAATATCTTTTCCATTTCAAATATGTATATTTCCAAATTATAGCACTTTTAAAGTTACAACACTTTCGAAACCAAAATACTTTGAAATCATAATTCTTTGGAAAATCATAACTTTGAAATCATAACTTCCACCACTTAAACAGTTTAGATATTAATAATAGTATATATTATAAAATAGTTTATAAAATAAAATAATTTATATTAAAAATAGGTTTATATTAAAATAGCGTGTGTGTACGTATATATATATATATTAAATAATTTATAAAGAAAATTATTTATAATTTCCTCAAATTTCACAAATCGAATCGAATCAACTTGAATTCCAAATTCAAATTTAATTCAATCTAAATTCATCAATTTCAATTTAATTCTGTTTCTAAATAAATAATTTCAAAGTATATTGATTTCAAATACAGATTTGAACCACCAAATAAACCGTTTAAATTTTAACATATTTCAAAGCTTTAAATATTCAACATTTTCAAAGCTAAGTTTAACAGTTTCATATAGATCTTGATTTAACTTCATTATTATTTAGTCTTGAAATATTCACTTAATAAATTCAATATTATTTAAATAACCTTAAATTATATTTCACTAAATATTTCCTTCAATTTATTTAAAGGTGAAATATTCATTAAATTTCTTAAATCAAAATCGAGTTATAAAATCATATCTTTAGATTTCAAATTCAATAGTTTCAAATCGATTCAATTAAATAAAATTCTTGATTGAACATAGTTTGAAATAAATTTCAAACTTATCTTCCCAACCTTAACTTATAATATCATTATAAAAATCTATTTTTAAAATAAAATTTTAAATATGTACTTATACATATTATATATTAATTAAATCAAACTTTATTAAATTAAAGCTTATTATTAAATCTACTTTATATTAAAACTTATTTATGTATGAAATATTTTCAATATTAAATAAAACCATATATTTCTTTTCAAAACCATAGAGATCATTTTCAAAATATTTATATATAAACCGACGTTGTCTATATATAATTTTCTATCCTTTGGTCAAGTGATATGGATATTTATCATTTCAGTCCGCAATTTAAATATATACGGGTATATATCATTTCAACCCGCAATCCCAAATTCAATTCAATGAAAATTGCTTAGGTTTATCATTTCAACCCATAACGATTTTCTCCTATTCTACAGATTGTTCGGGTACGTATCATTTCAATCCATGGGGAATTCTAAACTAACCGGGAACTTGCAGAGTGATAACAGATATGATAATAATAAAATAGGCATATATCGTCAATATACATAACAGTTAATGGTGTCAGATGTCAATAGGTGAACAGATACAGATAATAGCATACATGTAACATTGTAAATAAAAAATAGCAGCATATTCCAACGAACGAGGCTGAAGCTTGAAATTGACGAAATCAAATCAAAAATATAGAAGCGGAAGATGCAATGGAGGGCAAGCCGTGGGTTTTTTCGGCTTAGTGACGAGGGGAGCTCACTACGACCGGAGAGAGGAAGAGAGGGAAGTACGGGGTTGGGCGCGTGCTGGTGGAGGATGAGGCAGTTGCGGCAGAATTGAGGAGAGGCGGAGGTGGCGCGTTGGAGCTGCTGTGGCCAGAGAGGAGGGGAACTCGGATCTTGGTTTCTCGGTCTGAGAAGGCACGGCCGTCACCGTAAAGGATAAGCGAGCTCGGCAGGTGGAAGGGAAATGGGAAGTCAAGGGAAAAGGATGTGGGTCGGTTGTGGGCTTTTTGAAGCCACTGGTGAATGGTGAAGGAAAATAGAAAAGGAGAGATAAGATCAATTTGAAAAATGGAAGATGACATGCTAAAAGGGAAAAATATAAGTTTGCATCTAATATATAATTTTTAATTTGAAGAGACAGAACCGAGAAAAGGGAAAAGAGAAATGAACGGGAGAGCGTTTCAATGTAGGAGAGAGCAACGGTCAAAAGCCTTGATTCGGCTAAATTTTTAAAGCAGTTAACTGTTTGCTTGGGTTGTACGGTTCAAAGTTTGAAACGCAAAAGAAAACAAAAGGTCACGGATCCGATACCGATACCGATACCGGTTTCGCGGATTCCATTGTGTACCGGACTTCAAAACATAGAATTGAATATACCAAAGAAATCAGCACGACGAGACGATCAAAGTGGTATACAAATATCAGTGATGGGATCATCTGATCAAAAGTCGAATCGGTATCGAAAATGCTGCAGAATTGCCAGAAATAAAATGGACGGAGCAATAGCAGTCAAAATTTGGCGAAAAAATATGACGTCTCACTCAAAAGATGATTTACAACTTTATTATATAAAAATATTCGGGTTTGAGAAATATTTTATTATCATCTAATATTAACTGATTAAATTGAAAAAAATTTACGCAATAAAATTAACTTCTGTATTGTCAAACGGAAATTTACCAGCTGCTGTGTTTAACTAGACGTATTTTAAATATCAAATTTTTATTTCAAAATTTTACTATTTAAAATTCCACAAAATTCCAGTTAATTACGTAATTAAAACTATTAAAATTTACGGGTCGTTACACTTTTCTCACTCAAAACTTTTCATCTTCAAAAAGGAAAGAAGACAGGAGAAAAAGGGTAAAGTAGAATATATAGGATAAATTCCGAAAGGAAAAGAAGATAGAAGAATAGATAATAATAAAAAAAATTGAAAGAACAGTGGTAGATCTAAAAAACAAAATATAGATGAATAAAGAAAGCTAAGTAAATAAGGTAGATTATTAGACACGAATAATTAATTTAAAACCAAGAGAATTTCGATTTCAAATATTAATACAAAATTTCTTTGTTGAAAATACTTTTATAATAAAATATTTTTATATCGAAATAAATTTTCCTTCCGAAAATACTTTTATAACTCGATGTTTCAACAAGCTTATCCTCATTTCACAGGATCTAGTAATACGTTGATTAGGCATACAACTAGGAATCAATAAGTACTTAGTACGTATCCTTCTGTTTAGGCTTGATTACCGTTTATGTTGAGGATGTGTAACATCCAACTATTTTGAACCATTTAAATCAACAATAAGCCACACGTGCCGGACTTGAATTGCTTGAAATAATAGATTATAAATAAAATTTGGTAAACTTAACATATACTGTAAATAAATCAATCAAAGAATCACTGGCACATAGTATTATAACAGAATGCAGCAAAATAGATTAATAGATTGTAGTTCATTAAGCTACTACAATAGTTTCAAATCGATTTATTTAAATAAAATTCTTAATTAAATACAATTTCAAATAAATTTCAAGTTTATCTTCCCAACCTTAACTTATAAAATCATTATGAAAATCTATTTTAAAATAAAATTTTAAATAAATACTTATATATATATATAATATATTAATGAAATCAAACTTTATTTAATTAAAGCTTATTAAATCTACTTTATATTAAAACTATTCATATATAAAATATTTTCAATATTAAATAGAACCATTTATATTTTCTTTCAAAACCATAGGGATCATTTTCAAAATATTTATGTATAGGCTGACCATGTCTGTATATAATTTTCTATCCTATGGTCAAGTGATATGGATATTTGTCATTTCAATCCGTAATTTAAATGTATACAGGTATATATCATTTCAACCCGCAATCCCAAATTCAATTCAATGAAAACCACTTAGGTTTATCATTTCAACCCATACGATTTTCTTATATTCTACAGATCGTTTGTGTATGTATCATTTCAACCCGTAGGGAATTCTAAACTAACAGGGAACTTGCAGAGTGATAATATGTATGATAATAATATAACATGCATATATCATCAATATACATAACAGATAATGCTGTCAGATGTCATAGGTGAATAGATACAGATAATAGCATAAATATACAATGTAAATAACTAACATCAGCATATTTCAATTTTCGTTTCAATTGAAATCAAATTTAGTAAATTTAAGAACGTTTATCATGAGTGATTGCACACCTCTCGAGGGTAGATATATTTTGACAAAGAATTGAGCTACGAATTCAGGAATGAATCTCGAAGCAAGGCGAGATTGAATCGAATCAACAAACGAAGCCGAAGCTTGAAATTGATGAAATCAAATCAAAATATAGAAGAGGAAGATGCAAAGGAGGGCAAGCCGTGGGTTTGTTTGGCTTGGTGACGAGGGGTGCTCACTACTGCTGGGGAGAGGAAGAAAGGGTAGTACTAGGTTGGGCGCGTGCTAGTGGAGGATGTGGCAGTGCAGCCGAACCGAGGAGAGGTGGAGGTGGCACATTGGAGCTGCTATGTCCAGAGAGAACGGGAAATCAGATCTTAGGTTCTCGGCCTGAGAAGGTGCAGCCATCACTGGAGAGGATGTGCGAGCTCGGCAGATGGAAGGGAAATGGGAAGTCGAGGGGAAAGGATGTGGGTGGGTGGTGGGGTTTGTTGATTGGTGAAAGGTGAAGGTAAATAAAATAGGAGAGAGATGAGCAATTTGACAAATGGAAGATGACAGGCTAAAAGGAAAAAAATATAAGTTTCCATCTAATGTATATTTTTTAATTTGAAGATACGGAACCGAGAAAAGGGAAAAGAGAAAAGAATAGGCGAGCGTTTCAATGTAGGAGAGAGCAACGGTCATAAGCGCTGATTCAGCTAAATTTTAAAGCAATTAATTGTTTGCTTGGACTGCACGATTCAAAGTTTGAAATGCAGAAGAAAACAGAAGGTCACGGATCCGGTACTGATACGGTTACTGGTTTCGTGGATTCCGCTATGTACCGGACTTCAAAACAAAGGATTGAATATACCACAGAAATCAGCATGATGAGACGATCAAAGCGGTATGCAGATATCAGTGATAGGATCATCTGATCAAAAGTTGATACCAGTACTGAAAATGCCGCTGAAATACCAGAAATAAAATGGACGGTGCAATAACAGTCAAGATTTGGCGAAATGAAATATGACGTCTCATTCAGAAGATGATTTACAAATTAATTATATAAAATATTCATGTTTGAGAAATATTTATTATCATCTAATACTAACTGATTAAACTGAAATAAACTTACATAATAAAACAAACTTCCATATTCTATGTTTAATTAGATGTATTTCAAATATCAAATTTTTATTTCAAAATTTTATTATTTAAAATTTCACGAAATTCCAGTTAATTACTTTATTAAAACTGTTAAAATTTACAGGTCTTTACAGGATGTTGATTCATGTAGTGCAGCGTATTACTCCAATCTATAGAGCTTCCTTCTTGGCTCGAAGGATATCAAGTTGAAAGTTGGAGACATGATAAGTCTATGAGACTTAGTTTCTGTGTAAGGTTAAGAAACTCTTTTACGTTGTTGGTGTAAAGTGACTGGGATCGGTTTATCCGAAAACCAATTCAGACCAACATATATGCGACGATTGAGCATGTTGCTTGTGACGATATTGATATTTAAGATTTCATAGTGAGGTACTGCTTGTTGATTGTTTTGGGTTAAAATCCCAATATACATATAGTAGCAGTGGTCTCTTCATTATGAAATATCCAATGCAAGGACTATTTGCTACTAATCCTAGGGATTTCCCGACAGGATGTGGTAGGAAAGTACCTTCGATTTGTCGTGTTCCTTTACAACTTGTATGGATGTTTGTCTGACATTGCATTTCTAAAGATTACGTACATTGGTTTTTAAAATGTATATCAGTGGTGTTAGAGAAGGAAACTTCTCTTAGCTTGACACCCTCCTTGAAACGTATGAGCTTTAGGGTTGGATTTTTGTGGAAGGCAATTAGTAATCAATGGAAATGGACGTGTGGCATTCGAAGTGATGTGATATGTGAAAGATAATCGTTACCTCAGGCCTCAGCAACTGGAAATGACCAAAACAAGGTTTGATGCGACAAGGCTAAGTGGGTGGCTCCCAAGTAAGGTATGATCATCCTCTTCTAGATATATCTTTAGACGCTACGACGTCTGTATCTGATTATTATGGTTTGTATGCTTGAGGTCCCTCGGTAATTGTCGGTAATAACCGGAGGATGACACATTCGGTACAATATCTAGTTATAGAGGTGAGCCGGTCCTATGTTGGTAGAGGGAAAATGTTCTATGCTCGGTACATCCATCTAGAGGTGTACCCATTCGAAAGGTAGTCCCTTCACCTATGGAAATCCAAACTCCACTACGTACTTGCCATTTCGATTGTATTACTCAATTTGGGCTATATGCTGGAATTTAATCAATGTAACAATTTCGGCTATGATTAATATTATTTGTGCAATAGACACTATTATAATATAAGAGGATTTGATACGAGATGTTTTAGTTATCGTAAGGTAAAAACATGTCTATGTTTATATGTGGACTTGTCTTACGGGATACTTTTGTTTTGATAAAGGAAAAGTTTGGTAATTTAATAAATTCAGTTGAGTGTGTTTCTCATGCTGGTACTAGACTGATCCAGGCAATCTTCATTTTCAGTGCCCGGTGTTAACTCCTATTATTGCCGCGACCTAAAAGCAAGCAACCTAACTGAAGACGCGACCTAGTGACCCAAGAGATGAAACGATTTAGCGGCCTAATTAGTGAAGCGACCTAGCGATCTGAAGAAGGTTACGACCTAGCGGAACCCAGCGACCTAAAAGTAGCTGCGACCTAAAGTGTTGCGACCTAAGATTGTCTCGACCTAAAGGCAGCAGCGACCCAAAAAGGCCGCGACCTAAAAGGACAAGCAACCTAAGGAAGGGCGCGACTTAACTGCAGAAGTAACCTGGCGATCTAAGGATTGTTGCGACCTAACAGAAAGCTACAACCTAAAGGAGGCCGCGACCTAAGAGTGAGTGCGACCTGAAGATGGACTCGACCTATGGAACTCTGCGACCTAACTATCCACCGACCTAAGAAGCTCCGCGACCTAAGGAAGGTCGCGACCTAAGGGACTCAGCGACTTAAGATTAACTATGGCTGCAGGAAAGTACTCGCGACTTAGGTTAGGTCGCTAACGACCTAAATACCAGAATATAGAAGACTATGCAATGCCACAGGGGGATAGGTCGCTCATGACCTAGTACTTGTGCAAATCAGCATGCGTGAGGAAGGAAGGGCCAATACTCTTCAGGTCGACTACAACCTTACTTAGGTCGGTCACGACCTACGACCTTACTTAGGTCGGTCACGACCTACGACCTTACTCTAAAAAATGCCTATAAATATGACCCTAACTCCAACTAGCAAAAGACCTTTTGGCTCATTCTCTTCAAGCGCCGTTACTCTGCTGCATTCCAAACTAATCCAACACTTAAAGCTCTCAAGACACGAAGAACGCTACAAAGAACTTCGAGAAAAGATCACACACATCCAACATGGATTTGAAGACTCTAATCTCCATTGAAGTTTAGGCTATTTGTTCTAAGTGACTTGTAATTCAAAGTGTATTGTACTTGGAAAGAATTGTATCAGCTTGTAACGAGATCATCAATAAAAATACTTAAAGTGGACGTAGGCTATACCCTTAAGCCGAACCACTATAAAATTGTTGTTGTTTACTGCTTTTCCGCTATTATCTGCTTGTAATCTGTTCCCGAGTTATCGGGTGGTGCTTTCACAACTGCAACTCATACACCGAGGTGTTAGCGTTCAAATTTTAACGTTAACATTTTTGGTGCTTTCATTGAGAGTTGAACTCAGGAGAGCTATCATCATTGCTTCACAGAGGTTTGTAGAGAGAATTTCCTTGAAAACCAGAAGTCTATCCGAGATTATGGCTCCTGGAAGGAAAAGTAGATCTGTCAGATCTGGGAATATTCAAGAGGGAACCTCCGCTTCCCCTATATCGAATCAAGCCACTCCAGCTGTCGGAGTTACAAAGGCAGAGCTGGATGCTGCAATCTTAGGGCTGAACCAACAGATAAATGCCCAAAATGCACAATTCGAGGCTCAGAATGCCCAGAATGCCCTAATTCTGAATAGGTTGAACGATTTGCTTGGGGCAAACCGTCAACCGGCAGATAATGAAAGGAATTTTGCTGGCAACATTCGTGATGCTGAAGAAAGAAATGCTCCTGAAAGGGCTGCTAGCCCCTTTGAATGAACGCTTCCAGAGGTTGGTGGATCTAGAACTCGACATGATGAGGAGTATCTTTCTGGAATGGTCCGACAAATTACGAAAGAGAGTATGCAGAGGGTTGAAGACGAGAAAGAATGGGGTTTTGCCCCAAGTAAAACTCCATTTACTGAGAAAATCTTAAAGGCGGAGTTTCCGAGGAAGTTTGTCCCTCCAACTATTCCAGCTTACAAAGGGACAAGTGATTCGAATGAATTCTTGTATAAATATGATTGGCACATGACAGGTGCCAGAGCCTCTGATGAGATAAAGTGCCGATATTTTCCTGTATATCTTGAAGGTGTGGCTCTACTGTGGTTCACTAAGCTGCCAATCCGATCTATTGATCAGTTTTCGGACTTGACCCGGAAATTCAAGGAGCAGTTCAGACTATATGCTTCAAAGGCCAAGGACATCATGTCGTTGTCGAGTTTTGAACAGAATCCGGGTGAATCTATCAGATCTTTCTTGAATCGCTTTAATATAGCGCTAGCTGAGGTGGACAATGCAGAACCGCGAATGATATTGACTTATCTGATGAAGGGAATCGACAAGTCTAGCGAGTTTGGGAAATGGCTAAACATGAAGGAGCCAAATTCCCTTGAAAAGTTCTATAAAAAAGCAGATGAATTCATACGCTTAGAAAGCCGTCCCGTACCGGTAAAGGCAGTGTTGGAAAAAGCCGAAGATAACACTGTTGTTCCACGCAAGAATGAATCTGTAGGGCAAAAAAGGGAAAATAACAATGGGAAGAAGCAGAGTAATCTGAAGAAGCCCCGATCCTTCAAGCCATCAGAATATACTCCTTTATCAGATACGCCGGAGCGTATCTACCTTGCCACTAAAGATTCTATTGACTTTCCTAAACCTCCTCCTCTAAGGACCGGGAAAAAGGCTATACAGAGTGGGAAGTTCTGCCGCTTCCATAATCAACCCGGTCACGAAACCGATGAATGCCGACAGTTGAAAAATCTGATTGAAGAGTTGCTAAGGGAAAACAAACTACAGCAATTTATGAAAAAGAACAGCAACAATCCTGCTTCATTTAGTCAGGGGAAACAGGCTCCTACTCATCAGCCTAGGACGATTGAAAAAGCTGCAGGGCATGAATCTGGAAGGCCCATTATCAATGTCATTACAGGAGGACCTCACCCAGCAGGCAGAAGCTGGGGTGAAATGGAAAGATATACCCGAGCTTTAAAGTATGTACCGACCGAGGAAGATGTGTTCGTTTTGGAAGGTGCTACGCCCTTGAAGCAACAAAGAACTCTTGATGATGATATTGTATTCAAAGCTAGGGATTCTGCAGGTATTGAAGCTCCTACCTTGGATCCCTTAGTCATCTCGGCTGGTATCGGGCCAGCTATTGTCAGAAGAGTTCTCATTGATTGTGGCACATCCTGCAATATCCTCTTCAAGAAGACATTCGACCAAATGAAGATCCCTATGGCTGATGTGCAAGCTTCATCGCATAAAATTGCTGGCTTCACTGGGGAGCCAAAACAGCCAGTAGGAACCATTGATTTGTTTGTGGAACTTGGAGAAGGAGAAAGAAAAATGGTCCGCAAGCAAACTTTTGTGATTCTCGACGAATTTTCTACTTACAATGCTTTCCTTGGTCATCCAACTCTGGCAGCGTTCAAAGCTGTTCTTGCCCCGTGGTGCCTCACCATTAAATTCCCTACAGACAATGGAGTAGGAGTTATAAAAGGGGATCAAAATGCTGGGCGAGAGTGTTATCTGACAGAGCTACGAGAAACCAGAAAAAGAGAAATGGGAAAGAATGCGGCAGCCCCAGTCCGCATCAGAGAACCAGCCTTGTAGCAATTACAGGGCGGACCCTGCACTGGCGAGCACAGCGGAGCAAGGAAAGAGATGGACCCTAGAAAAGTTAGTGCAGGGGGAAATAGAGTGGTACCAGTCGAAACGACAATACCAATACCTGTTGACCCAAAGGACCCAAACAAGGTGTTGAATGTGGGTTCACAACTTAATGTGGTAATTCAGAATATCTTAATATCTTTTTTAAAGGCAAATCTGGATGTTTTTGCTTGGACTCATGCCGATATGTGCGGAATATCCCCAGAAGTTGCAGTGCATGCTCTAAATATTGATCCAAAATTTACACCTGTGAAACAAAAGAGGAGAACTCAAGGTCCAGAAAGGTCAGCAGCGTTAAAAGAAGAAGTTGATCGACTCATGGAGAATAATTTTATTAAAGAATCTACCTATCCAGATTGGGTTTCAAATCCAGTGCTGGTTAAGAAAGCCAATGGAAAATGGAGAGTATGCATCGATTTTTCAGATCTAAACAAGGCCTGGCAGTCTTTGGGGCAGGCCTAGCAGAGGTACATGGAGGAGAATGTGGTGATCATTCAGGTGGCCAAACATTAGCAAAGAAAATTCTCCGATACGGATATTTTTGGCCAGAAATTAATCGATATGCAGCAGAGTATTCCCGAAAATGTTACAGATGTCAAAGATTCGCCAAAATTCCTAGAGCTCCTTCCACTGAACTCACACAGATGGTCAGTCCATGGCCGTTTGCAATATGGGGAATAGACCTTGTAGGACCGTTGCCAACTTCCAAATCTGGAATTAAATACGCCATTGTTGCTGTAGATTATTTTACTAAGTGGGCAGAAGCTGAACCACTGGCTACTATCACCTCAAAGAAGATGATAAGTTTTGTGACTAAAAACATCATTTGCAGATACGGTGTGCCTCAAAAAATAATTACAGACAACGGAACTCAGTTTGAAAGTGAAGAATTCCAAGATTTTTGCAAGCGATTCAAAATCCGGAAAAGCTTCTCAGCAGTGGCTCATCCGCAGGCAAACGGGCAAGTGGAAGCTGTGAACAAAATTATTAAGTCAACCATCAAGAAGCAACTTCAAAGAGCAAAAGGTGGTTGGGTCGATAAGCTACCACTGGCACTATGGGCATACAGAACCACTCACAAAACTGCGACTGGGCACACCCCGTTTTCATTGGCATACGGGTCAGAGGCAATGATTCCGGTAGAAATAGAGGTCCCTTCACACAGAAGAATCCATTTCAATCAAGCAGAAAACGAAAAGCTACAGCTTGAAGCGCTAGATCTCCTTGATGAAAAAAGAGATGAGGCTAATCTCAGAATTGCAGCTCATCAGCAAAAAATAGCCAGACATTTCAATTCCAAAGTTCGCCAACGCAGCTTTGAGATTGGAGACCTAGTCCTGAAGAGAATTATGACAGCGACAGGTGTGTTTGGGCCAAATTGGGAAGGACCATATGTCATAGGTCAGAAGCTTCTTGACGGCACATTCAAACTCACCACTGTTGAAGGAGATCAAATTCCAAGGGCATGGAACAACAACCATTTGCGTCCATACTATACTTGAAAATTTTGTTGAAATATTGTAAAAAGAATTATGAATGTATGATTCTTGTAATTGATGGCAATTGTAAAATTGATGCAAGTAAATAATGAAAGAATATAAAGTGGATGTAGGCCCAATTTCCTGGCCGAACCACTATAAATCTTGTGTTCCTTATTATTATTACATGTTTGCTTTATTTTCGATATAAAAAGTACATAGAATGTGTTGCTGAAATGTCGATTTAAATTTTTGCAGACAATGGAAGTGAAACTTGCACACAAAAAGACCAAGTGATTCTCGCCAAATTTCAAGTCACAAAAGCCCCGAATTCAAATCCTAGATAGGAAGTACTTCAATTGAACGGCCTATGATTTCGACAGAAACGGGTCTTTGCTAATAAATTGAGATCGTTTGAACAAACAAACATCCAATTAAGAAGCTAGTGCTCGTTCTCACGAAATTGCCTGACAATGAAGCACACTTCCTTGGATTAAACAAGTTACTTGTGAGAAAAGGGAATGAAAGCTAAAAAAAAAAAAAGGCAGAGGATCATTGAAAAGGCATAAGCAAGTGGACAGAGGAACAACCAAAGCCATCATCGGCAGCACAAGTCCTCTCTGGAGGCACAACTCTTCGGAGGATAAAGACCTCTAATGGGTCATACGCCACAAAAAAAGAAAGTTCTCTACTCAACAAAAAAAGATTGGAGGAGTCATGACCCTCCAACCATGAGAGAGTAACTTCCAGGCGATGAAAACCCTCTCTGAGGCACATTTCACCAGGAGTTGAAGTGTTACGACCGCTCTTCGGAATTTCACTTCACCAGAGTTGAAATGCAAACAAAATAAAAGACCTCTTCGGAGGCACATTTCACCAGGAGTTGAAGTGTTACGACCTCTCTTCGGAATTTCACTTCACCAGAGTTGAAATGCAAACAAAATAAAAGACCTCTTCGGAGGCACATTTCACCAGGAGTTGAAGTGTTACGACCGCTCTTCGGAATTTCACTTCACCAGAGTTGAAATGCAAACAAAATAAAGACCTCTTCGGAGGCACATTTCACCAGGAGTTGAAGTGTAACAACCGCTCTTCGGAATTTCACTTCACCAAAGTTGAAATGCAAAACAAAAGAAAGACCTTCCTGGAAGCCCACGTTTCACCGAGATTGAAATAAAACTTCCAAGTGTTGAAACGTGAAAAGGCTTTCTTCGAAGGCACAACTCTTTGGAGGTACACGTTTCACCAAGATTGAAATAAAATTTCCAAGTGTTGAAATGTGAAAAATCCCTCCTCAGAGGTACAACCCCCTCCCTCCGGAAGCATAATCAAGAAGAAAGACCTCTTCGGAAGCCCACGTTTCACCGAGATTGAAATAAAACTTCCAAGTGTTGAAACGTGAAAAGGCTTTCTTCAAAGGCACAACTCTTTGGAGGTACACGTTTCACCAAGATTGAAATAAAACTTCCAAGCGTTGAAACGTGAAAAAATCCCTCCTCAGAGGTACAAATTTCTATTTAAAAGAAAAATCCTCATCAAGAGCATACTTTAACTTTCGAAGGAAGAGTGATTTACCTATTCTAGAAAAAAAAGGGGGGAAAGAAAGTTAAAGTACATTCAGAGGTCCGCTTTACCACATAGAAGAATTCACTTGGCAAAATGTGTACATACACAAAAGGAAAAAGTGACTTCTTCGAAGGACAAAGCGTAAAAACTTATATGAAAGGAGTTGTACTCTATGAAAAATCTTTTCACGAATGAAATAGTCATTCTACAGAAAATAAGAGTGCAAGTCCCCTCGAAGTATAGAAAATTGCAGTAAGCTTATGATATGGGGGCAGCATGGTATAGTTGTATACGATATGATATAGCTACATCGGTAAAGTACGCTCAAACAACATACCATAAGCTCACTGCAATGTCATATAAATAAACTTGTGCAAAAATGAATAATAAATGCATTCTCAAATTCAAAAAGGAGTTTATACAAAGAAAGAGGAATCATTTTATTCAACATTACTTTATATACAAGTACAAGTTTCAACAAAAGAAAAGCGGGGGGCCGATACCCGCACAATTCTCGACCAATACATGCAAAAGATGAGAAGCTAAAAGCTGAAGTCTTCATTTCTTCTTGCCACCCTTGGACCCTTTGCCTGGCCGAATGATTAATTTTTCAGGTCTATCTATAGGCATAAGGGAAGAAGGAGAGGGAGGTGCAACCGGTGCGACTTCCGGTTCCTCTTCAGTAGTGATGATTTTCTTCCCCCTCCTCTTCGATGTTCCGTGCTTCTTTCTTCTCTTCGAAGAAGACTCACTCCCTGGAGTAACAAGAACGGACAAAACTACATCATCAGAGGGAGTCCGCTCCGGAGAGATCTCGCCTCCTTCAAGTCCCTCGTCCTTCTGCTCTTGCGAAGCGATAGGGTCATCCAAGCCATGAAGAGCCTCAATCTGTTCCTCTTGTGACCCGGGTTGTGAAGCAGAAGGAGGAGTCACCTGAAGAGACGGAGGAGGGATAAGCGGAGGAAGTGAAGTCTGCACAGCACTTGGCGTTTCAACTGCAGAAGAAAAGAAATTAAAAATATTAGTATCTCCCCGAAAGAAGGGAGATATGGGTTCGTCGAGATTCAAGAAGTAATCGAGAAGCTCATCAAACTTTTGAGGAGTAAGCAAGCGATCCACCTGAATCGGACCAATATCAAAATTACCTGAAGATGTTTGCTTCGTAAGTTCAATCTCATAAT
Source organism: Allium cepa (assembly GCA_030765085.1). Taxonomy (NCBI): domain Eukaryota; kingdom Viridiplantae; phylum Streptophyta; class Magnoliopsida; order Asparagales; family Amaryllidaceae; genus Allium; species Allium cepa. The sequence goes on along the minus strand of CM060938.1, from coordinate 702,485,499 downwards.
TCTGAGCCCCGATATCCTCCAAAGCCTCATCATCAGTAGGGGTGATTACCCCGGTTCTTATAGGAGGCGGCGAATGAGCACTAGAGCCTGTAATGTCCACTTCGGGAGAAACTAAAGGACGTTCAGAAGTGGTAGGCGGTATTTCTTTCTCAGAACGTTCCCCTTCCGCCATTCCGGCCCGTACCTTGGCGAGTTGCTCTTTTCCCTTGGCAAGAGCGGCTCGGGCATCATCATCGAGATAATGCTCTTCAAGAGCTGTCTCGGCGTAGCCAGCACCTTTGCCACCTAGCATATCAAGTGCTGCCTCCCAGACTTCAGCTAATGTAATTTCGTATTTAGGGCCTAGAAAGGCAAGGCTACCACGCCCCAAAATGCTATGCAGATAGAAATCAAATAATGTGGAGCTAATATCAGCTTTGGTTGCTTGATGGGCCTCTTCGGCCGCGAGTTTACCAGCAACAGCCTCGTCACGCTCCGTTTCGGCTATAGCAAGTCGAGCTTTTAGCATCTCTATCTCCAAGCTTTGAGAGCCGGCCTGTTCTCGCAGCTGTAAAGATTCAGCACGATATTCTTCTATGACCTTCTCTTGGTGTGTAAGCTTATCTTCGACTGCCCTTTGACTGGCATGCGCATCTCGTACTTGTTGCTGAAGCATGCTCTCCTTTTGAGAATGGAAAGTAGATGAAGTAGCTAATTCTTCCTTAAGCTTTTCTACTTCCGCTTCCAGCTTTTCATTATAGGAAGCAATACTTCTCATTTCGGCGTCATGCTGATCGAGAGTCTTCTGCCACTCAGCCTTATCGTTCTCCATTGCGAGCATGGCCTCGAGATTGGCTCGGTTAACCCTCTGAAGCTCGTCGAAAAGTTTTTGCCAGTTCGACATTCTTTCAATATCGGTCCTAACAGTATCAAGATTTCGCAGCATAGCCGGTTTGTCGAGAGGAACCAAGTCGAGATCAAATCGAACCCCTCTCAAGCACCACTGAGGAAATCGACTTTGAAGAGTGGGAGGACCTTGCCCGACTTGGTATGCGGGCCGGTTGATGATTGCTTGAATGTCGGAGTGAACGGGAGCAGGAGATTGAGCAGGAACATGTTCAGAAGCTGTCGGCATTGTTTCTTTGGTAAGTCTAGCCCGCTTGCTAGAAGAATCGTCTATGTGACCTTTACCTCTCTCATCGTGAGCTTTTCTCTTTTGAGTATCATCGTCTCTGTGGGAAGGGTCATGTCTTTCTTGTTCCCTTCGGTGACGTTCTTCATATGCTCGTCTCTCGTCGGCTTTCCTGATGGCCCTCTCTTCATCCGATTCTCTGTAAGAAGGGAGGTAACGCCTATAATCATACTGGCTACGCCTCCCGTAGCGCTGGAAATCATCATAGTACGAGCCGCTGCGCCCCATAGGAGAATCTGGAATAAAAATAATAAGCTTTAGAAATCTTTAAAGTACAAGAAGATAAGTGCGTAGAAGTGATGAGAAATCCAAAGTGTCGTGTAACGTGTAAACTACACGCATCGAGTTACAAACCACTCTGTGGAATAGAGGTAGTGATAACTTGAGTAGGAGGAGTTGACATTTGTTGTAAAGAAGATGTCGCCTCGATTACAGAAGAGATAGTTTTGGAGACATCATCTTTGAAAAGTTCTTGAGAAGTCACAATTAAATCGCTCAACCCCTCAAAAACATCATCGCCATCATGTTTTTTGGAACTTGCTTTCTTAACTCCTTCGCTAGTAGATTTTCCGGAAGATCGTGGGGGTTCTTCCTCTTCAGTAACTGGGGCAAGTACAGACTTGTCAGACGGCCCCACAACATCCTTCGGAATTGAACACTTTACCAGTGAAGTTTCTATAGAAGTTCTTCCCTGCATGTGCTCTTTAATAGAGACCGGGGCATCAGGAGTTTCCGTCGGAGAATCAGGAATTTCAGTCGGAACTTCATGAATTTGAGTGGAACGAGAAGGATGTAGAAGCTCAAACTGATGAAGAAGTTCTTCTGTCAATAGAAATTTTGCGCTTCTTTCTTCAGCAGCCACAGTGCTTAGCCTTTCAAAAATTGACTTATGGCTGGAATCTCTAGAAGGAGGAGGAAGTGCTGTAAAAATAAGGAATGGAATCAGCATCTAGCAATACGAACCAGGTAAAACTTAGAATAAAATTAAACAAAGAAGAGAAAAAAGATCTCACTTCCTACTCTCCAGTCTGCGTAAAATTCTGCGGGGCAACGAATGTAGAAGTATTGATTCAGGAAACCATGTGCACTCTCCGGCAAATCCAAAATAAGTTTGCGGTTCCTCGCACCTCTTACAAGTACAATTGAAGGGTGGTCCTTGTTCTTCGCAAAAGTGCACAAGTAACAGATTTCCTCAAAACTCGGAAGACGGTCAAGAGTCCTCCTGAACAGAACGCACAGTCCCATCAAAATAGCATAGCCATTGGGGTGCAGCTGGAAAGGAGAGATCGTCAGTTGAAGGAGGATTTGTCGAAGAAATTCATTAAAAGGAGGAATTGCTCCACTTAAGCACATTTGTCGATTAATGGCAACAAAACCGTAAGGTGGTCTATCAGCAAAGTCATTTGGTCTAGGGAGTAAAACTTCTGCCTCGGCAATGCCAAATTGAACGCATAATTGATTAAGCGCCCGCTGTTTCAAAAGGGTAGGAGTTCTTTCCGGAGGATTCTCTAGTGGAATAGCAATCGGGAAAACCCCTTCGGCGTGTTCTATCATCTCTTCTTGTTGAGACGTCATTCTACATAAGCGACTGGATGTTCAGATAAGAAGGTGCACGTTTCCTAAAAAGTGTGAAGTGTTGTGCAGAACTAAAAAAAAAAAAAAGGAGAAAGCAAACATAACTGAAATCAAACTAGTTGACAATTAGTTGACTATGAGATTTTAGGACTTGTTAATATAAAGCTCAAGTGTAGTGTTAATGCGAACGAATCAGCTTTAACTGGATATTTTAGTTTTGCTTTAACACTTCACTTGAATTCATTGGTTCACAGCATTTCGTTCACACAGTTCATTTAAGTTGATTACTCTTTATCGACTAATCTGTCATTCGATGTGGACAGTCAATGGCAGTATATTCGTCCCAGTTTTCTGCAAATGTTATGTTTAACAGGTTATTAGCATTAGAGATAACCTACAACAAAGTGCAACAGAATTCAAGTTCAAACAATTCAACCAAGTCTTCACATAATTTCACAAGTCTTAGGTCGTCCAGCGACCTAGCATAGGTCGGGCTTCATTAGGTCGCACTATGCAAGTTAAAAGGTTCAAGGCAGTACAAACTTTCCAAGTCCTAACTCGGCCGCGACCTAAAGCCTATGCCGCAAAGTATAGGTCGTTGATATATTAAGTCGCTATGCAGTCGTTCAAGAATGATAGGTCGCTAAATTGTTAAGTCGTTCTGTTCAAAGTGCATGTGCAAATTTGCCAAGTCCTAGGTCGTTCAAATCCCAACGCGATCTAAGAATTAAGTCGTGAATTTGAAAGTCCTCGAGCTTCCCTTAGGTCGTAAGTTATCTTAGAATACTCAGATCTACTAGGTCGCTGACTTCTTATCCACGCTAAAGCACATCAGACCCAGTAACCCGTTAACACTAATAGCGCAGAATCCCTCATTCTATTCGTGAAGATCATCGTCTTTTCATACCACCAAGTCATTCGAAAAACGACTCCATATATCTCTGATCTGTCATAGACCTAACTCACTGTTGTGCGTTCGAGAATCACAACAACAACAATAGCCAGTGACGAACGGGAATCGATCACAATGCAACTCAGAGTGAAGCACGACGTACAAAATCGATTTGGGGTTGAGAGGTTAGAATTCGTGGTTCGATGGTGATTATGGAATAAATAAGGATCGAAGATGCTTACGTGATTTGATAGCAAGAATGAATTGCTGAATGATTTGCTTGAGTTCGTCTTTAAAATCGCGGAATTCTGTTAATGGCAGAGCAAGAAATTGGAGCAGTTAGATAATGAAGAAGAAGCAACCTAGCAGTTTATATGGAGCTGAAAGAAGAAGGCGAGTAGACACGCGAGTTAGCATATGTTTTAGGTCGCTCACGACCTAGCAAAGATAAGTCGAAGCATGCGACCTATGACATAGGCCGATACTTCGAGGGGCAGATGTTAACTCCTATTATTGCCGCGACCTAAAAGCAAGCAACCTAACTGAAGACGCGACCTAGTGACCCAAGAGATGAAACGATTTAGCGGCCTAATTAGTGAAGCGACCTAGCGATCTGAAGAAGGTTACGACCTAGCGGAACCCAGCGACCTAAGAGTGGCTGCGACCTAAAGTGTTGCGACCTAAGATTGTCTCGACCTAAAGGCAGCAGCGACCCAAAAAGGCCGCGACCTAAAAGGACAAGCAACCTAAGGAAGGGCGCGACTTAACTGCAGAAGTAACCTGGCGATCTAAGGATTGTTGCGACCTAACAGAAAGCTACAACCTAAAGGAGGCCGCGACCTAAGAGTGAGTGCGACCTGAAGATGGACTCGACCTATGGAACTCTGCGACCTAACTATCCACCGACCTAAGAAGCTCCGCGACCTAAGGAAGGTCGCGACCTAAGGGACTCAGCGACTTAAGATTAACTATGGCTGCAGGAAAGTACTCGCGACTTAGGTTAGGTCGCTAACGACCTAAATACCAGAATATAGAAGACTATGCAATGCCACAGGGGGATAGGTCGCTCACGACCTAGTACTTGTGCAAATCAGCATGCGTGAGGAAGGAGGGGCCAATACTCTTCAGGTCGACTACAACCTTACTTAGGTCGGTCACGACCTACGACCTTACTTAGGTCGGTCACGACCTACGACCTTACTCTGAAAAATGCCTATAAATATGACCCTAACTCCAACTAGCAAAAGACCTTTTGGCTCATTCTCTTCAAGCGCCGTTACTCTGCTGCATTCCAAACCAATCCAACACTTAAAGCTCTCAAGACATGAAGAACGCTACAAAGAACTTCGAGAAAAGATCACACACATCCAACATGGATTTGAAGACTCTAATCTCCATTGAAGTTTAGGCTATTTGTTCTAAGTGACTTGTAATTCAAAGTGTATTGTACTTGGAAAGAATTGTATCAGCTTGTAACGAGATCATCAATAAAAATACTTAAAGTGGACGTAGGCTATACCCTTAAGCCGAACCACTATAAAATTGTTGTTGTTTACTGCTTTTCCACTATTATCTGCTTGTAATCTGTTCCCGAGTTATCGGGTGGTGCTTTCACAACTACAACTCATACACCGGGGTGTTAGCGTTCAAATTTTAACGTTAACACCCAGGTCAAACCGAGTATATATATACAAGTTCAGATTTGGTGCTATTGCTGCTTCAGTAGGAGAGCTGGAGATCTTCATTTTCCTATACATGTATCTGTTTTGATTATTTATTATCAGACGTGCTTAATTTTTTATATTATCGGCAATTGTAAGGACATGTTATTATAACTGTTCAGGCTGATAACTAGTGATTGATTGTTGGACTCTGAATGATGTATGTATATATACAATTTCCGAAAGAGACAGCGGATTAAGAATCTTAAGGCTAATTTAACACTAGAGGGGGATGAATAATGTTTAATGGATTCTAAGACTTATGTGGACTAAATTGAAATTATGACACAAACAAATGCAGAACTTAATCATAGAACAATCACAGAATCAAACGTAGATGTAGAAAGTAAATAAAAAGCAGTAAAGGGATAGAACACACCCGATTTTATGCTGGTTCAGATTTACCCTACATCCAGCCCTGTACCAAGGAAAACACCTCATATAGATTTTTATTATACCAATGTCGAGATTACAATCCTCAATTTCTAAAGGCCTTGAGGTACCCTCCTGTCTCATGAGTCTGGGGAAAACTCTCTTGACTTACGGGATACAAGATTACCCAATTGATTTCCAAACACAACCATACCTTATAGAGAGACTCGATAAACTTTTGATTACAAATTGATCCTATAAGTCTAAATAGCATTATGATATTCGAGAAAGGATAGAGAATCAAACAAGAATGAGATTCTAATTTGATTCACCTAAGAATTTCGGCACGATCTTAAAAATATGAAAATTTTAGAATATGGATTTGTGGAGAAGAAGAAGTGAAGAAAATAAGAAAATTTTAGTCAAAAAATTCCTTTGTGAAGGCTATTTGTAAAGCACCAACGGTCATAACCATTCGTGAAGAGATTTAAACGACTATATGCTTCTTTTGAAAATTAAAACGTTTGAATTCAACGGCCACCATGTGACGACCCAACTTCCAAACTCCAGGAAGACGCATCGCTAAGAAGAAAGAAAGGGATAGAAAAGAGAAAAGAAAGGAAAGAAAGAACAGACAATATCAGAATCTCACAGTGGAATCGAATAAATTATAATATAACACATAATACTTTACATAGTATCATATACATCAGATTTAAACAGCTAATACTACACAAACTAGACAGTTATAAACATCTATCTAGCAATTACATTCCAAGTACATCAGAGAGAACCAGATACAACTCAAACACAGCGGAACCACTAACTATATCTACACGCTGAAGCCTCCTGCTCCATTATCTCCTCCAAAACTCGTCAAAGCAATCCTGAAACAATTGACTACTCATACGTAATATGAGTACCTAAGAGTTTAATAAAACAGAAAATAAACACTCAGGTCAGACAGGGGTCTGGTGTGAGTAAACGGGGATAAAAGTTGCTTAACTTTAGAAAATCCTTTGAAAACAAAACGTATCACGTAAGACTTCCCACACATAAACATGGAAAAAAATTTACCTTACGCTAACCAAAACATTTGATAGGAAATCCAGTGATATTATAATAGTGTCTAGGGTTTTCAAGTAAATAAGAAATAGCCGAAATTGTTACATGATTAAATTCCAGCTACTAGCCACAAAAGTGGGTAATACAATCAAAACCGTAGGGTCTCGTAGGGAAAATGGGTTTCCATCAATGGCAGGGCTACTGGGGTACCGCCCGTCACAGTACGTGGCCTAGATCACCGTACCGAGGAATACTCCCACTCCCCTGCAACACAAAGCCGGACCCGTTCCTTACTGAACAGTTCCGAACAAGACTACCCCGTAGATTGGTCGTCACCAACTGCTACACAGCCGAATATGAAGGGACCTCTAGACAGGAGTAAATCTTGCTCTCCAGTGGGTGCGACCCACGAAGCTTTGCTGCACCTCCCCTGTTTTAGCCATTCCCGGTTGATGAGGCTTGAGGTTATGATTACCTTTATAGGACATATCAATCTTAGAATGCTCATCGTCCACCTGACGATGTTCTGGAAGCATTCAATCCATACAAGTTTGTTCCGGGTTCGAACGAAACCGAAGGCATTATCTCGTTACACTCGTATTGGAATCACCCTCAGAGTTAACGACGATAACCCTTGCACTCTAAATCACCATCTCGAATCTATAAGCACTATTCCGTCAACTCATTACGGAATCACCCACAGAGTTATACTGACGTATAACCCTTACACCTCGAGTCTTCACTTGCTCCACTTGGATTAACGACCTAACGTTTAATTGGAATCGATGTGGTTTTCGGATATCCAAATATGGAAACCCGATCCCGGTCTCATCGAAACCAAACGCCATCTTAATGTCCAAGTTGTACTTAAGGGTTTTAAACAATTAACTCATTTCATTATTATCTAATTCACATAGATAGATAAACTACATCTCACAATAGATAATCACATTCATATCATAAGCAGATAATCTGTATCATCCATAAACAGATAATCATCACAACTAAATAATCTATACTATCATATTTTAACTAAGCATCCATATCCTATAGATACTACTCATCACATTACTGAGATCACAACCATCCAATCAATAACATCCATAAGCAATGATTTATTAACCATCAATTATAATTAATTTAAAATGAATTAAATTAATTACAACCATCCCTAATTAATTTAAAATAAATTAAATTAATTAACATATTTAAATCTTGCTTAACATCCATTAATTAATTAACACAGTTAATTAATTATCCACTAAGTATTTAACTTGATTAAATATCTTTGATTAATCGTTCACCAATTACAATAAGTAATTAGTCATCAATTAATTTCCACAAATTAATTAACCTTATTTATAAGTAATTAACATTTAATTACTCATTTGTTAATTAATTATAGTTAATTATATTTATCCTTAATTAATTACAATTGATTAATCACTTAATTAATTATTACTTAATCAAACAATCCTTAATTACACCATTAATTATAATAATTAATGATCTCTAATATTCAAATAAATTATTTAATTAAAATTAATTTCATTTAATAATTAAAACTAATTATTAATCATCTTGATTAATATTCAATTTAGTAATTAACTATCTTTAATTACTTATTAACAAATTAATTAACCAATAATTAATCATTAATTAATTTCTTAATTAATTACAAAAGTAATTATCCAAATTACTAATTACATTTCAGTAATTATCATTTTTACTTTTCTAAGTCATCCTGGTCCACTAATTACATTAAGTAATTACTCTCTTATAAAATCATCACATGATTTATTTAAATTAATTAAACTAAATTAATTAACTTAATTAAATCACATATCAAAATAGTTAATTAAATCACATATCAAAATTAATTCCAATAAGTAATTAATTTCTTAATTACTTAAACAATTAATTATACATAACAAATTTCAATTAATTAGATTCAATTAATTAATCTAGTTAATTATCAAAATAATTACATTAATTAATTACTAAATTATCCTTAGATAATTAACACCATTTATTAATTTACATTTCATTAATTATATACTTAAGGAAATTTGAATTAGATTAATTATAAATAAATCATTTCCAATTAAAATTAACCTAGACCATTATTTAAAAGTCAAATAATTAAGTCAAATTCTTAATTATTTTAAATATTTTCAAAATATTTTAATTACTTATTAAATGACTCATTTAAATTTAAAATGTAATAAACAATACATTTCTAAATTTAAATTCAAATTCCATTTAAAAATTTGATATTTAAAATGTTTAACTATTAAACATTAATCCAAATTTAAATAATTATAAACCTTAAAAATAAAATGAATGTTAAAGAACATTCATTACCTAAATATAAAGAAAGGTTTTAAACCAAATTACTTAATTAAAATAAATCTAGCTTCTAAAACAAATTTGATCATTTTGCTTTTCAAAATAAAGTTAAACACACTTCATATCTTTTTATTAAATTCTTAAGAAAAGAATTCTTTCGAGCTTAAACCTTATTTGAAATCAAATTCATTATTTTAAATCTTCTTTTAAAACATTTGAATCTGTTCATAATTTAAAAATTTATAAAAACTGTTTTGAATCAAAATCTGGTTTATTAAAAGTAAACCTGAAAACTGTTTTATAACTTGATTTAAAAAAAATTTAAATCTTGTTTAAATTTTAACATTTTTAAAAACTTTGAATTCAAAACTTCATTTGAATTCATATTTAACTTACATTTAGAACCCTGTTATCAATCCTGTTTTTAAAATTCAAAATTTCATTTATATTTGGAAAAACTGCAACTGTCAGTTTTACAACCTGTAACAACATTAACCCGAGAAACCCCATAACTACTTCGAGTCTCCAACCCACTTGCTTTGAGAAAAAATAACAAATACCCTGGTAATACTTCGAGCAAATTCAAGAACAAAACCTCAAAATCCAAAGTTCATCAGAACTTGGTGCACAGTGCACATGCACCGATCATCCACCAGACTTCGATCAATTCTGATGACTTAAACAAGTCATCAATCACCAAAGCATCCCACCTCAATCACCACACTTCGAATTCTCCTCAAAAATCAAACTCCAGGCATTCACCCAAACCTGGAATTCGACACTGCAACATTGCCCGAAACCTGTCAATGCGTCGCATCCACTCCTCTGACCACCGGAGCACCAGCACCACCGGCCACCACTTCGTCCATGACCAAGCTATTATCTTCCAGAGTTCCAGCGATCTCGATCACTCCTAGGCCTCGTGAAAATTAAACAGTCCATCACTGCCCAAAATTAGGTTTAGAAAGCAAAACATGACCCCACCATCACCTCCGGTCATAGACCATCCACCAACCATTTTTACTCTAAGCTCCGACCACTCCCCTATCTCCAAAAATAACCCTGGCCCCTCCGACCATTGGGAACACCCGAGATTCACAAAAACCCCAAAACAAAGCAACCCACAAATGATCTTACAAACCATAACTAAAAATTGTAATTTCTGTTTTAAAATTCAGGATTTCTAAAGTGCATTCAAATCATAAACTTGTTTTAATAATTTAAGATGTTTGAGATTCTTGTTTATTGAAAACAATAGCTGTTATTATTGTTTCCAGAGGCAACATATTTTCAATTTTAACTTAATTTTAATTTATAAACATAATGTCTTACTAAACAAACATCTTTTTGTTTACACATTAATTTCCAACAGAGATCAAACCAAGTGGAAATGAATTTGCATTAAAATATTAGCTGCAGATACCTGGCATTACACACATATGTATTTATACATATACACACAGAACATCATCACACTACAATCAAACAAACATGCTTATTTCTATCAGTACACATGCAATAGAAAATTTAAATCCACTTTTAAAATTGTGAAGTCACTCACTAAACCAAATGGAGACAGAGAAATTTCAATCATAGCAGTTTTGATTTTTGAAAAAAAACAGTTTGCATACGAAGCTTAAGTTCTGGCAATTTTGTTTAGCTTTGATTTAAAGAAAAGAACTGTTTTTAAAATTAAAGGTTTACTCACATTTTAATGAAGAGGCAGAGAACAATATCTGATGCAAATTCATTTCCTGGAACCTGATTTTGAATTTCCTGGAACCTGATTTGCATTTGCTTGCTTGTAACGACTGGGATTTTTCGTTGACAAAAACCGACATCAATACGTCTACTGTATCAACTGCCGAGAAATCGAAAGCCGAAAAACCATACCGTTAGGGTTTTAGAAAAAGAAAAGGTAGAAGAAGATAGAAAAAGATAGAACAGAACAGAAGAAATGACAGAACAACATCAGAATCTCACAATTCGCAGCGGAACAACATATAATAATTAAATGAATAATCTTTGAACAAAGAACTATATCAGTTATTACATTACATCATATTACTTTACATTACATCATCAGAGTGTACAACAACAACATGCAGCGGAAAAGAAATATAATATACTAGTAATACGCCATGCCATTCAGCTTGCCTCCAGCAACTCCTGAATTCCGGAATATCCTGATAAACCTTAACTCTTGACTGCCCGTGTGGAAATTGGTGGGCACCCAGAGTTTAGGAAGGAAAACAATAAACTCCGAGTCAGTCATGTGACTGGTGTGAGAACTCAAAACAGTTTATTTATCTTTGAAAACAAAATAGAAGAATACATTTAAAGTCAATTCGCAATGCTTTTAAAAATGAGACTACCATAAGGCCTCCCGCACACACACACAATGCAAACGCAGAATCGGAGGAGATTTCTCCTTATGATAGTCAAAGATGCTTGATACGCATTAAAAAGAACATTTGATATTATTACTAGTGCATAGTGTAGGAAAAATTCATTTCGAAAATAGAATATAAATCTTAGCCAACATAGACATTTCGAACTATGTCTACTATAGCTACCATCCAAACAGTGGGGCGCCACCATAAGTGAATGATAGGTTCTACAACTAAAACAGTACAGGGTTTCGTATTGGGAATTGGATTTCCAACAAATGGTCAGGCCAAGGAACTTCTCATTGCCACATGAGAACGCCTCTGGAAGGACGTCCACGAGAACCAAACCGGATCTCTGCCAACACAAGGCCGAGTTACCCCTAACTGGGTAACTACTGACATGAATATGTCATCCCCCGATCGTAACCGATCTATCCGAGGATCCTCGATTTCCAACAACCACAAAATATGCAGCAATAACATAGGTTAAATATCTGGGCTCCATACCATGATATCACCTCTATCCAGAAGGAATGACATACACTAAAGGGCGCTACCCCTAATAACCTTGCTACATCCTTCCTGTTTTGACCATTTCCCGGGTGTGAGGTCCGACGAAGTCTCGTCCACAAAGCCACACTTTATACAAAAGCCGTGCTTTGGATCAACAAATGATCATAGAAATGATCACCAAGATAAATGATCAAATAAATGATCCTATCACAAATGATCAACACAATGATCATTTCACAACAACACTCAACATGCCACACTACCAAATTGGGAGTATATCACTAATAACCTTCAACTATATAACCTCTGAGCTCGTACGTCTCAGAGAAGGGTGTTAAGCTAAGAGAATAAATTCTCCGCCACCAACAGAAATATATTTGAAAGAAATCAGCTTTATATCTCAATTTGTAATGTCAGACATACAATCCATACAAGTCTGTTCTGGGATCGAACAGAACCGAAGGCACTTACAAAGAAGTCCTTGCAATCTGGATATTCACTAATCACGATCGGACTTCCCGTCACTAAGGGTGATAAAACCTCTATATCGGAGATCAGCCGATGTAGAGTAACTCGACGGTAATCCTTCCGTTTTCACAAATATCCGGTCTTCAACACCGGTCATCGAATGCAATCCATTACGACGTATCACATATTCAGAATGGGTTATACGACCCCAAGGTCCTTTCCCGGCTAACCCGAATAGTGGGCGCTTATTCAAAAATAATTGTGGCATTCAAATTCAAACAAATCTCAACAAATACCAATTTAAAGGTAAATATTGATAGTCGGATTATTTAACTATCAATAGGCGTGTTCAACATCATCAAATCCAAATAATTTTTCAAACTATTTATTTTCCAAAATATCTTTACAAGATATATATCTATTTCCCACACTTCAACATTTGAAAACTAATATTTCAAATCACTTTTCACCTTTACCACTTTTGAAAACAAATTTCAATCAACATGGTTCATTTAAACCAATTTAAATAAATCCTTAACGATTTACTTTATATTTACGTTCCAAATCCGTAAATTAATTCTCACACTTCAAAAATAAATCAACATTTATTTTTAAACAAATTCCCCTTTTCATTTATAAATTCCATAGTGAATTTACATTCCAAAATATTTATGAATATACGATTTCAATTATTCATTTTCAATTTATCTTCAAAAAGATAAATTCACAAAACATTTCATTTCACATTGGAAAAACATTCCCATACTTATTTATTCATAAGTAATTCACAAATCCATTCAATTTCAACACTTGGAAAATATTCAATATACTTAATTCGAAATTTAAGTATATATTTCATTCTTTAAGAAATCATTCACTTAACACATTTATTTGGGCTAAAACGAATGTTACGTAAAACATCGTTACGACGACCCAAAATCACTAGTATAGGGATTCAAAGTTTTAAATATATATATAAATCCCAATACTACACAAAACATTTCCTTTCGGAAACCATTTACTATAACAACAGTGTTATAATCCACCATTTCCTTCTATTTCTCGAAAACGTCTATTTCAACAATGAATGTTGAAATCTATGTATTCGATACTTAATGCATTTTAAAACGTCTTTAAAATCATTAACTTCATTTCATAATGTTCCTTCCCCAAAAACATATCCATTTCATTTAATAATATATTCACTGTCCAATATCGTGAATATAATTCGTTTCATATATTCCTATATCCAACTTATTAAATTCAATTGATTTCGGATTTATAAACAACGTTTATAAACTCCATTTATATTTTTATAAACTTCTATTTATAAAAATCCTTTTTATATCTCATTTTAAATGCCAAAATCCGATTTATAAGATAATTACTTATAAATCTTCTATTTTACCAAATCTATTCATTTTATATATTCATATTTCATAAATTTATAAATCTCTATTCACTTATGAAATCCATTTTTTATTTAACTTTATTACTTATAAAAACTCGTTTTATAATTCCAGTATTTTTAATTTATAAATATCAATTTTATAAATCTCTTATATAAACCGTTTATAATAATTCAAAATTCCCAATTAAACCATTTTATAAATTAATCACTATTTATTTCAAAAATCTTAATTTGGTTATATTTTATAAAAACCTAAATTTTTATAACATAAAAATTTATAACGTTTTAATTATTTAAAATGAATTAATTCAAAATTTTAATAAAACGTATACTTTTGAAAATCACTTTAAAATTGCTTTAAAAACCAAAAATCATTATTTTTAAAACTTCAGAAATGGATCCGATGATGCAACAACACCAAATAGTCAATCACGACATCCAAATATCATATATCGATATGATAATCAACAAATATCCAAATATCTGTAAATAAATCAATACAGTTGAGGAATCCAGTTGGATCCCTCCAACCTGTTTCCCTGCATCCAAAAACATTAGCACAATAGCAATTCCGCTCCAGTACGGAATTATCGCGGTATATGGGATTTATAAAATATTATCCGCTTAATAGACGGCGCAATAGGGTCTCATCCGCTATACAATGCGGGAAATCAACAACTGCAATATATACATATGCCAATATATATATATTGCTATTATATATAATACAAATTTCACTGTTTATGAAATATTTGCGGTATATGTTTTTAATAAATAACATCCGCTTACTAACGGCGCATAATGTCTATTTTAACAATCAATAGATATCAATCATCATTCAAACATGCATTCAAGAATTTTAAATCTAACTATTTAAAATAAAAATCGAAACTGATTCGATTGATTGAGAAGTTCTCACCTTGATTTCAATTTCGTTTTAGCGATTTATTTCGAATAAAATTAAACGCGCGTTTAATTTTACCCAAAATTCTCACTAACTCCAAACGACACCAATCCAATTCCATAGCGTAGTGCTCGTCAATACGATTCCAACGCAAAAAATCTCGTCCGAAAAGGACCTCGTACGAAAGAGATATCGCAGTTTAAAGTTTGTACAATTATAAATATAATTATTTACAACTTATTAAATTTATTTAAAACCCCACAACTCACATCCTGCCGTCCATCCCCACACACGAGATCACGGCCGCTACATGCACCTTCTTTCCCAGGTGAATTTTGCGTGCGTTCGAACCCAAATAGGCTGCCCTAGGGTTTAATTTTTCTCCTTCCACACCTCATTCCAAGATGATCAGCACCCTTCATCCCACTCGCCTCGCCAAGAGCTACCCACGCCTACCACCCCATAGCACTCGGCTGCTCCCAAACGTGGGAATTCGTGCTCGAAACGGTGATGCACGCGTCCCTCTAGCCTCCCCTCTGGTTGACGAAATGAAATCTTAACCGTACGGATTTGAAGTACTTCCGGAGCTCTAGAACTTTCGTGTTGATGATTTCGTGTGGAAGTTGATGGATTAGAAGAGATTGAGGGAGAAAGGAACGACATTTTCTGGCCGTCGAGTTGATGGTGGCGGCTGCGTTTCCTAGGGTTAGGGTTTTATTTTTTTATTTTTTTTAGAATTATGGGGGTATTTATAGGGAACCGAACGAACACTATTCATTTCGATTTTTCCGAACTCCGATTTACGTGTAGTGACTGGCATTTCTGGGGTTTACCCTGCGTTCCGAACACAATGGAACAGGTTTCGAAAGCTAATTCGGTCATCTATGCAAGTTATGGCAATAAACGTTCGATTTGAAATTAAACCGATTAAACGATTTTCTAGGCGTTTTAGCTTGCACCGGACAAACGGTAAATCCGATTGACTTGAAATTTGAAAACATACAATAATATCACATTACGGATCTGATGAAACTAGTTTCGTCGAAATCCGAGACTGTTTGAAAAATGGCTATTTTAACTCGCCAAATTATTATTAAAACAATTTCGATGCGTTTCGAGCTGCCACGATCAAACGACAACTCCAATTGCTACGAAAATTGAAATCCGATAATAACTGACTATTACAGATCCAATGGAACTAGTTTCGTCCAATTCTGAGATAGTTCAAAAATTGACTAATTTCACTAGTCGATTTAATATTAAAATATTCAATTTTCACAAATTAACTTTTAATTCGATTTTAAAAGTTCTAAAATATCATTCTAACCTTAATATGATAAAATAAAATTTTACAAATCATTCTCAATCATATTTAACCCAATTTTCAATTATTTCTGCATTTTAACATATTAAATTATCGGTTTAATTATCCAATTAAATCCAATTATTCGAAATAAAATTTATTCGACTTATAAATTTCAATTATTAATATTTAAATTCAATTAAATATTCAAATTTAAATTAATAAAAATTCTGGGTCGTTACAGACTTCCCCCCTTAAAAGAATTTCGTCCTTGAAATTAACAAGTAAGAAAAAGTTACAGAATTCATTAACTTTTCAAAATAAATTTAAACTTCTTACAATACTTTACTAAGTTTTCAAATCATACTTAGTTATCCTTTTCAAAAACAACTACTATTGTTTAACTTTCAATTCCAAATCAAAATTATAGTTTTCACAAAATTTTCCAATTTTCTCGAATTTTTTCTAACGCCTTAAATTTTCGGAAAAATTCGCCATAGTCTCCTTTGCGCGGCTCGATCCGAAAAAAAATGACAGTATATATATCACAAATATACATCTCATCAAGTGATGAGGCATCCCGCAGGGAAAAAAGTGTAAAAGTACAATATTTAATCCGAGATATGTACCTTATATTTTATTAGCGAGCATATACGGCTAATATAGCGCGAAAGCGAGCTCCAAATGCGAAGCAAACGCCATCCGCACCTACTAAACACTCAACAACAACATGAGAATCATGCATATATGAAAATAGTATCAATATACAACATATAACAAATGCAACTAAACAACAAATGCAAACATCAACCAACTATCATCCATAACCAAATCAATACTCATTCATATTCTCATTAATATTCAATGAACTGGTTTTCAATTTAAATCACACTTGATTTATTAACATTGGATTTACTAACATTCATTCATATTCAATTTTAATTAGTTTGCATTCACTAATTAAATCCAATTCACCTTCAATTCTATTCAAATTTATTTACTTCCAATTTGAATTCAATTTCATAGCTTTCAATTTTGCCAATTCAATTTCATTAACACTTAATGAATTATATACAATCAATCAACAATCAAATAACAACCAATGTTTATTCAATACAACCAAATTTATTCACTTTACATTCAATTTGGTTCAACACCTTTAATTCCAATTGGATCGTATTAAATTGACTTCCATTCAATTTATTCAACTAGCTTTTAATGAATTAACACTTATATATTCATTATTTCATATCAATTGTTTACATGTAATTGATTAACATTCAATCCATTTATCAATTCAATTGCTAATTCCTTTAACAATTTAAAGTTGAATTTCATTTATATAACTCAAGTTCACATTCTTAATAACTTCACTTCATTAATTCACTTATTAATTTACTTCGATACCAAAATTCAACTTCATTCAACATCACTTAAGTTATATTCCATTCCAACACCTTTTGTTTTAATTTAACTTAAGTTTTCACTTATTAATCCAAGTCAAATTCCAATCCTATTTAACTTTTTACCAAAGCTAAATTTATTAACTCCTATCATAAGTTCAAAACTTATTTCACTTATATTCATCATCTTATAAGTTATACAACTTATATTCAACAATTACTACTTGGATTTTATTGATTTACTTATACTTCCTTTAGTTTAACTTCATTCTTTTAGTTAAATTTATTCCATCGAAATTCAAATTGTATAAGTTATCAACTCATTTATTATTCTCATAATATTTTAAATAAGATTCCAGAGTCCTTTCAATCTTTCAAAACCATTTTTTTTGAAATCAATTCAAATTACCTTTTGAATTTCCAAAACCAAATCCAAACAATTTTTATTTAAAATAATTTGGCAGCAATCCCTCTTTTGGAAACTCGAAAATGAACACCGATGATGTTGCAATCATCATCGGAATTATTTTTCAGCGACCGAAAAGAGTTTAGAGCTTTCATTTCTCCAAAATAATTTTCCCAAAATATAAAATCTTTTAAAACACTTCTCTGGAATTTTATTTTCAGATTATAAATCACATTTACAAGTCTTTTACTTATATAATTTCACTTCTTATATATATAAGGTTATTTCACAATTGTAATCATAGTAATTATAGTTCCATACTTATAATTCATTTGCTTATACAATTATTCTTTCAAAAATTGTTGTTTTTATTCAACAACCAAACAATCATTTCATATACACTTTAATAATTCTGAAAAATTATTCATTTATATACAAAATATAATCAAGGTAAAATTATTTCATTTACCCTATTAAAACAATACTGTGTCGAATTGTTCTATTCAAGTGTTTAGAGATCCCTATCAACAACGTTTATTACTCGTGTTGACCAAAATCCATATACCACTCAACAAACCAATCATCACAATATAAAACAATTTATATTCACTAACAAATACGCGCTCGTATCTATTATTAGACTCAAACTCATTCTAGAGTACTACTGCCTCTATCTCTAATGAGTAATACCCAACAGAGCCATGGTTGTCGCTTAACCATAAGCTCTGATACCAAATGTAACGGCTGGGATTTTTCGTTGACGAAAACCGACATCAATATGTCTACTGTATCAACTGCCGAGAAATCGAAAGCCGAAAAACCGTACCGTTAGGGTTTTAGAAAAATAAAACGTAGAAGAAGATAGAAAAAGATAGAACAGAACAGAAGAAATAACAGAACAACATCAGAATCTCACAATTCGCAGCGGAACAACATATAATAATTAAATGAATAATCTTTGAACAAAGAACTATATCAGTTATTACATTACATCATCAGAGTGTACAACAACAACAACATGCAGCGGAAAAGAAATATAATATACTAGTAATACGCCATGCCATCCAACTTGCCTCCAACAACTTCTGAATTCCGGAATATCATGATAAACCTTAACTCTTGACTGCCCGTGTGGAAATTGGTGGGCACCCAGAGTTTAGGAAGGAAAACAATAAACTCCGAGTCAGTCATGTGACTGGTGTGAGAACTCAAAACAGTTTATTTATCTTTGAAAACAAAATAGAAGAATACTTTTAAAGTCAATTCGCAATGCTTTTAAAAATGAGACTAACATAAGGCCTCCCGCACACACACACAATGCAAACGCAGAATCGGAGGAGATTTCTCCTTATGATAGCCAAAGATGCTTGATACGCATTAAAAAGAACATTTGATATTATTACTAGTGCATAGTGTAGGAAAAATTCATTTCGAAAATAGAATATAAATCTTAGCCAACATAGACATTTCAAACTATGTCTACTATAGCTACCATCCAAACAGTGGGGCGCCACCACAAGTGAATGATAGGTTCTACAACTAAAACAGTACAGGGTTTCGTATTGGGAATTGGATTTCCAACAAATGGTCAGGCCAAGGAACTTCCCATTGCCACATGAGAACGCCTCTGGAAGGACGTCCACGAGAACCAAACCGGATCTCCGCCAACACAAGGCCGGGTTACCCCTAACTGGGTAACTACTGACATGAATATGTCATCCCCCGATCGTAACCGATCTATCCGAGGATCCTCGATTTCCAACAACCACAAAATATGCAGCAACAACATAGGTTAAATATCTGGGCTCCATACCATGATATCACCTCTATCCAGAAGGAATGACATACACTAAAGGGCGCTACCCCTAATAATCTTGCTACATCCTTCCTGTTTTGACCATTTCCCGGGTGTGAGGTCCGACGAAGTCTCGTCCACAAAGCCACACTTTATACAAAAGCCGTGCTTTGGGTCAACAAATGATCATAGAAATGATCACCAAGATAAATGATCAAATAAATGATCCTATCACAAATGATCAACACAATGATCATTTCACAGCAACACTCAACATGCCACACTACCAAATTGGGAGTATATCACTAATAACCTTCAACTATATAACCTCTGAGCTCGTACGTCTCAGAGAAGGGTGTTAAGCTAAGAGAATAAATTCACCGCCACCAACAGAAATATATTTGAAAGAAATCAGCTTTATATCTCAATTTGTAATGTCAGACATACAATCCATACAAGTCTGTTCCGGGATCGAACATAACCGAAGGCACTTACAAAGAAGTCCTTGCAATCCGGATATTCACTAGTCACGACCGGACTTCCCGTCACTAAGGGTGATAAAACCTCTATATCGGAGATCAGCCGATGTAGAGTAACTCGACGGTAATCCTTCCGTTTTCACAAATATCCGGTCTTCAACACCGGTCATCGAATGCAATCCATTACGACGTATCACATATTCAGAATGGGTTATACGACCCCAAGGTCGTTTCCCGGCTAACCCGAATAGTGAGCGCTTATTCAAAAATAAGTGTGGCATTCAAATTCAAACAAATCTCAACAAATACCTATTTAAAGGTAAATATTGATAGTCGGATTATTTAACTATCAATAGGCGTGTTCAACATCACCAAATCCAAATAATTTTTCAAATTATTTATTTTCCAAAATATCTTTACAAGATATATATCTATTTCCCACACTTCAACATTTGAAAACTAATTTTTCAAATCACTTTTCACCTTTACCACTTTTGAAAACAAATTTCAATCAACAAGGTTCATTTAAACCAATTTAAATAAATCCTTAACGATTTACTTTATATTTACGTTCCAAATCCGTAAACTAATTCCCACACTTCAAAAATAAATCAACATTTATTTTTAAACAAATTCCCCTTTTCATTTATAAATTCCATAGTGAATTTACATTCCAAAATATTTATGAATATACGATTTCAATTATTCATTTTCAATTTATCTTCAAAAAGATAAATTCTTAAAACATTTCATTTCACATTGGAAAAACATTCCCATACTTATTTATTCATAAGTAATTCACAAATCCATTCAATTTCAACACTTGGAAAATATTCAATATACTTAATTCGAAATTTAAGTATATATTTCATTCTTTAAGAAATCATTCACTTAACACATTTATTTGGGTTAAAACGAATGTTACGTAAAACATCGTTACGACGACCCAAAATCACTAGTATAGGGATTCAAAGTTTTAAATAGATATATAAATCCCGATACTATACAAAACATTTCCTTTGGGAAACCATTTACTATAACAACAGTGTTATAGTCCACCATTTCCTTCTATTTCTCGAAAGCGTCCATTTCAACAATGAATGTTGAAATCTATGTATTCGATACTTAATGCATTTTAAAACGTCTTTAAAATCATTTACTTCATTTCATAATGTTCCTTCCCCAAAAACATATCCATTTCATTTAATAATATATTCACTGTCCAATATCGTGAATATAATTCGTTTCATATATTCCTATATCCAACTTATTAAATTCAATTGATTTCGGATTTATAAACAACGTTTATAAACTCCATTTATATTTTTATAAACTTCTATTTATAAAAATCCTTTTTGTATCTCATTTTAAATGCCAAAATCCGATTTATAAGATAATTACTTATAAATCTTCTATTTTACCAAATCTATTCATTTTATATATTCATATTTCATAAATTTATAAATCTCTATTCACTTATGAAATCCATTTTTTATTTCACTTTATTACTTATAAAAACTCGTTTTATAATTCCAGTATTTTTAATTTATAAATATCAATTTTATAAATCTCTTATATAAACCATTTATAATAATTCAAAATTCCCAATTAAACCATTTTATAAATTAATCACTATTTATTTCAAAAATCTTAATTTGGGTATATTTTATAAAAACCTAAATTTTTATAACATAAAAATTTATAACGTTTTAATTATTTAAAATGAATTAATTCAAAATTTTAATAAAACATATACTTTTGAAAATCACTTTAAAATTGCTTTAAAAACCAAAAATCATTATTTTTAAAACTTCAGAAATGGATCCGATGATGCAACAGCACCAAATAGTCAATCACGACATCCAAATATCATATATCGATATGATAATCAACAAATATCTAAATATCTGTAAATAAATCAATACAGTTGAGGAATCCAGTTGGATCCCTCCAACATGTTTCCCTGCATCCAAAAATATTAGCACAATACCAATTCCGCTCTAGTACGGAATTATCGCGGTATATGGGATTTATAAAATATTATCCGCTTAATAGACGGCGCAATAGGGTCTCATCCGCTATACAATGCGGGAAATCAACAACTGCAATATATACATATGCCAATATATATATATTGCTATTATATATAATACCAATTTCACTGTTTATGAAATATTCGCGGTATATGTTTTTAATAAATAACATCCCCTTACTAACGGCGCATAATGTCTATTTTAACAATCAATAGATATCAATCATCATTCAAACATGCATTCAAGAATTTTAAATCTAACTATTTAAAATAAAAATCGAAACTGATTCGATTGAGTGAGAAGTTCTCACCTTGATTTCAATTTCGTTTTAGCGATTTATTTCGAATAAAATTAAACGCTCGTTTAATTTTACCCAAAATTCTCACTAACTCCAAACGACACCAATCCAATTCCATAGCGTAGTGCTCGTCAATACGATTCCAACGCAAAAAATCTCGTCCGAAAAGGACCTCGTACGAAAGAGATATCGCAGTTTAAAGTTTGTACAATTATAAATCTAATTATTTACAACTTATTAAATTTATTTAAAACCCCACAACTCACATCCTGCCGTCCATCCCCACACACGAGATCACGGCCGCTACACGCACCTTCTTCCCCAGGTGAATTTTGCGTGCGTTCGAACCCAAATAGGCTGCCCTAGGGTTTAATTTTTCTCCTTCCACACCTCATTCCAAGATGATCAGCACCCTTCATCCCACTCGCCTCGCCAAGAGCTACCCACGCCTACCACCCCATAGCACTCGGCTGCTTCCAAACGTGGGAATTCATGCTCGAAACGGTGATGCACGCGCCCCTCTAGCCTCCCCTCTGGTTGACGAAATGAAATCTTAACCGTACGGATTTGAAGTACTTCCCGAGCTCTAGAACTTTCGTGTTGATGATTTCGTGTGGAAGTTGATGGATTAGAAGAGATTAAGGGAGAAAGGAACGACATTTTCTGGCCGTCGAATTGATGGTGGCGGCTGCGTTTCCTAGGGTTAGGGTTTTATTTTATTTTTATTTTTTTTTAGAATTATGGGGGTATTTATAGGGAACCGAACGAACACTATTCATTTCGGTTTTTCCGAACTCCGATTTACGCGCAGTGACTGGCGTTTCTAGGGTTTACCCCGCGTTTCGGATACAATGGAATAGGTTTCGAAAGCTAATTCGGTCATCTGTGCAAGTTATGGCAATAAACGTTCGATTTGAAATTAAACCGATTAAACGATTTTCTAGGCGTTTTAGCTTGCACCGGACAAACGGTAAATCCGATTGACTTGAAATTTGAAACCATACAATAATATCACATTACGGATCCGATGAAACTAGTTTCGTCGAAATCCGAGACTGTTTGAAAAATGGCTATTTTAACTCGCCAAATTAATATTAAAACAATTTCGTTGCGTTTCGAGCTGCCACAATCAAATGATAACTCCAATTGCTACGAAAATTGAAATCCGATAATAACTAACTATTACGGATCCAATGGATGTAGTTTCGTTCAATTCTGAGACTGTTCAAAAATTGATTAATTTCACTAGTCGATTTAATATTAAAATATTCAATTTTCACAAATTAACTTTTAATTCGATTTTAAAAGTTCAAAAATATCATTCTAACTTCAATATGATAAAATAAAATTTTACAAATCATTCTCAATCATATTTAACCCAATTTTCAATTATTTCTGTATTTTAACATATTAAATTATCGGTTTAATTATCCAATTAAATCCAATTATTCGAAATAAAATTTATTCGACTTATAAATTTCACTTATTAATATTTAAATTCAATTAAATATTCAAATTTGAATTAATAAAAATTCTGGGTCGTTACATTGCTGTAGTTGGATTTTTAAAACTTCATCCTCATTTTCTCAGATTTGTAATTGAACTTCAATTGATGTTGAAAAATTGCAGATTTGAAGTTGATCTCATATAGATTACAGACTTTGAAGATAGAACAGATTGTTATATTGCAGATTTGGGTTTTTAGTTTGTTTATAGATTTCAGATGGTATTTGTTTGCAGAATTTTGAGTGGATAGGTTTTGCAGATTTGAAGTTGAACTTGAAATTTGATGTGGAAGTGGCAAATTGAATTGGAGTTGTATATTTGGGTTTTGAAATTTTTCTTTTCATAAATCTGATTTTCAGATTTCCTTTTGAAGAGAATGGTTTTTTAACAAAATGCATTGTTACATTTCTTATTCTAAAGAATAAATTTCAAAAATAAACAAACATTGCCACTTGTTGCATTATGATGTAGATTAATTACAAGTGTCTTCTATTTAGTTTAAAATTTAACACATGTACATTTTCAAAATAAAAAAAAGAAAATTCTAAATTTATACTTGTATTTAAATTATCTTAAACCATTACTAATTGTTTTTTTTAGCATGTTTTTAAATGTTTATTAACATTAGTCTTGAAATATTCACATGTTTATTTATAACTTCTTATAACATTTATTCTAATGTTTGTTTGATTATTTTTTAAAAATAATATTCTTTAAATTTCAAAAGAAAAGATTTGTTGAATTGAATTTATTCAAGAGTATTAAATCAAATATTATACTTAAACAAAAATGAATTTAAATCCTATTTCAAAAGGTAAGCAATTTTAAAATAAAACAAAATAAATACTCACTTACATTTCTATAAAAATATAAGATAGATATTTAAAACAAACTTTTGAAAAGTTTACAATACTAATTTAAATTAATTTAATCAATTTACAAATTATACATTTATATAGAATAATTTGAAAATATCCTTTATTTAATATAAATTAAAATTAAAACCAAATCCTCTATTTACAATGTATAACATTTATACATTATAAATATTTTATTTTTAAATCAGTGTAGAAAGATGAATTTATTACTTAAATATTTTTAACATTTGAAAAGAATATCATTTAACAAACTAAATAGTTATAAATTTTCAGAAGATAATTTCTGTTTGAATTAATTTATTAAATCAATATTTCACATTTTAAAATAATTATTAAAGAAATTATTAAGTAATTATTGCCTAAATTTCCGGGACATCACACACCATGTCTACATGGGGTATCCCATGATGTTGACATCCCTAGTTAAAAACAAATGTAAAGTTTGTTTTTGAAAATGAAGTTTAAACAAGAGTTTTTTTCAAAACAAAAACAAATAATATTTTAAAGCTAAAACATCTTTTTGAAAATCATTTGAAAAGACAATTTTAAGGCTAAAACATTTTGAAAAGCAGTTTTGAAAATCATTTTGAAAAACCATTTTGAAGTAGTTTTGCAAGCTTCTTCCTGCAAAATATCTCATCACTTCAGGACTTGAGAACTTATACAAAACTACGATGTTTGTGGGTTTGTAAGCCACTCATCGTAGGTTTGTAAGCTACTTGTCGTAGGTTTGTAAGCCATTAAGAAGGTAGAAATGGGTTCCATCCCAAATGAAATTTCGGAATGAAGGTTTCCAAGCTGTTATGAAGTTTTAATAAAAACTAGACACATATCTTGAAAATTTGATCTTGATACTCTAGAGTCTTCAATATCGAGTCTTAAGTCTTTATACCGATTAGTCTTCAATGAGTAATACCTGCATATATATACATATATATATATATATATATCTTACATATACATATCTATCTAGACAACAGTGTTAGTATATATTTTATAATAAAATAAGTCAAAAAGTTTGTTATCATCAAAACCAACATCTCAGTTCCTAACAATCTCTCACTTTTTGTTGATGACAACCTGTATTTATAAAATATATTTACCATACCATAACTCCTATCATAACTCTCCCTTACTCCATCACTCCCCCTTATCCCAATCATAACTCCCCTTACTCCAAGCCAACTACTATTTTATAACTTCTCCCCCTTTGTCATCCACAAAAACTCCTTAATAATAAATTCCTTGAACTTGATTTAAGATAATCAACAATGGTAGAGTAATCCATATATAAGTGCTAAGTGTGGTCATAAGTGTAATTCAGAAGTAAATCAATCATCATCCAATCATATTTATAGTGATTATTCAATCCAATCATATATACAAACCAAACCAAATGTTTTAAATAAGTTTAGTCAATCAATTTTAAAACACACCAATCAAATCAAACAAATAACATACAGAATGGCTAGACATTCCTTCATACTTCCACCCATCCATGTTCTCCAAAGATAGGGTGTGCTTTGATGGCGTCCCATTCTTCTTTATCTTTGTCGAGAGTGACGGGTGGATTTCCTTCGAGATCATCCTTGTTAATGGCTAAGATCATCCGACGAAGGGCGTTTGAAATGTCACTCTTGCTCTTTGATCATATGTATTTGACTCAATTCTAAGTGGCGCTGATTACGAAGTATGAATGTAACAATATTCTTGAAGGAAGTGAGAGTTTCTTCAAGATTATCACTTAGATTCTTAATCAGAGAAGCCATATTCAAGAAATAGGATGAAATATGAAAGGAGTGATAAGAAATGAATTTTGATAATTTGTTCTGGAAGAAATAGGGGTAGAAAGTTGATTAGAATGAATAGACACAACATTGTTACATGAAATTAAAATTTGAAAGTGCAACTACTTTCTGTCTGTTGCATGTTGACATAAGGGGATGGGGTATGTCGACATGCCTCTGCCTAAAGTGACAATTTGTTTCGTTTTGAATATTATGAACAAATCCATTCAATTAAAATTTGTATAATAAAAAAACAAGCAATTGCAGAGACAAGTGAAGTTGAATAACAGGAAACAAAAGATTTCATTAAAGATTCTAGTCAACATTACATAAAATAACATAATATTAACTAAATAAAGAAAATACATGGATAGAACTTGAAGCAAACAAGACAACATGAAATAAAACTAGTTATATGAATATGAAGAAGATGATAGTCCATGCTTTCTACTAATTTTACCGAAGAACTTGTCGATTTTAGTGGAAATCTTATCCATTTTCTTATTCATTGATCTTTTAAGTGTCTTTTGATTTTCCACTATAATTCTTTGATTATTGAGAATGGTCTTATTAGATGGATTAGCAGGATTAGTAGGATATTCAATACATTCTAAGGAAGTTTCTTGATCTTCCTCTTCTTCAATTTCCATTCCTTCCTCTTCCACTTCTTCTTCATCCTTCATTTCTTCCGTCTCTTCGTGAGAAAATCTTTCTTCCTTTTCCGTAAGTGTTTCATATGGTTGAAACACTAATGAAATTTTCATAAGGGAAATGTTTCCATGGTTTAACACTTTTCTAGTTGTAAATTCTTCCCTTTTGAAATCAACTCCAAAGTCATTAAAAATCCGAGCGAGATAAATTCCATGATATAATGTGTTTTCACCCATAGCAAAACTCTTAGGCCTTAGCTCATCTAAAATAACTTAAGCCTAATTAATATAATAATTTCCAAAAAATGCAAAAGGAGCTTTGCAAACTTTCAAAGTCAGGCTGTTGTAGTTTCCCGCTCTTGGTATAAGAGTGTGTTGGATAAGAAGATTAATAATTATGCTTTGGGACGAAAATAACGATTTTGACTTCAAAATTGTCATCCCCTTCAAAGATATGATGAAATGTCTCTCGAACATTTTCATTTATTTGAAATTCCAAGAGATTCATTCCAGTATACTTGCATCCCAAAATATTTCCCTAAATTTCACAATCCAAAACAATTTGTATTCCTTTAACACTACTCCAAATTTGTCCATCTTGCCCATCATAAAAACCACGATTCAAATTTGCATAAAACATCTTAACAAGATTTGGATAACATACAAAATCATTTTTTTTGTTTTCTACTAAACTAAGAATAGAAAATTGTTGGAAAATATTTTCAATTTTATAAGAAGGAAAATCTATAAAAATAGTAAATTTTCCCGTATGAATTTACCAAAGTTTACATGGTTGATGTAAGCTTTGATAGCTTTCGGGTCATTAAAAGAAAGTTTTGGACATATTTTGGAAGCCTAATGGTGTTAGGAATGCTTGAAGAGGACATTAAAGAAGTTTGAGTGGAGTTGAAGATAATGAAGATAAATTTAAAATTTGAAATAAAAGTGTAAAGTGATGATAAAGAGAGTGAATTGAATAGAGATTCAATAGACATGCTCTGGTTAAGTTGCATCTTTTTAGAGCATTGAAGTTGTTGAAAAGGCAGAGTAAAATTCAAAAGTTTGAATTTAAATCTTGAAATCAAATTCTGAGGGGCATTTTGACATGGGGTATCCGGGCATGTCGACATGTGCCTATTGAATCAAAGGACTAATTTCTATTCCTAAATGTATATATTATATCCTATATTCTAATTATATAATTCCTGTAATAACATTAAATATAATAATACTTAAATATCAATAATTTAATATCTAAAATAATATTAAAATTATATTATTTTTGAATTTAAAATTCAAATTTCAAAGGATAAATTTGAATTTAAAATTCAAGGAATTTAAAAAGAATCAAGCAAACAAACAAGCATCCATTCAAACAAGAAAAATTAAAAATAATGTAAATGCATACCTATTTTTAGATCCATACTCCCATCGTCACTTGATTCATGAATAACAGTGAAACACATACTTGAATTATCCGTCTTCTTTTCATCTTCACTGTTTGATGAGTCTGAGTTTGCTATGTATGCTTTCTTCCTTTTCCTGGACGAGTCGTTGTTTGGAGGGAACAACTGTTTATCTGGATATGGACAATCTTTCCTATGATTCCCGACTTTATTGCAGTTGCAGCATCTATCATTGTTGACATTCTCCATATTATTTCTGAAATTCCTTTGATTATTTCTTTTGTAATTATTCATTTTTCTATATTTTAGGAATTTCCGAAAGTTTCTTGTCATGAAAGCAATCTCCTCATCACTGTCTGGTTTTGAATCTTTAGTTGTTGCATTGAATGCTAATGGCTTCTTTTCTGTAGTCTTATTTTCTCTTTTCTTGCAGTTGAACTTCACAAAACATCAGATTCCCAATTAATTCTTCTATTTTCATTAGACTGATATCATTTGCTTCTTCGATTGCAAGTGTCTTTTGAACCCATTTGGAGTGAGTGAATTTAGAATTTTTCTGACTTGGTCTTGCTTCGAAAAGCTTTTTCCCAGTGCAATCAGTGAACAAAAATGGACTCATTTGCATCCATTTTAAACAATTGAAACTGATTAGTTAATATGGAAATTTAAGTCTGTTTAACTTTGCTTGTTCCTCCATGAGTAACTTGCAAAGTTTTCCAGATTTCAAATGCAGACCTATAAATAGACACTCTATTAAACTCATTCCTATCTAGTGAACAAGATAATATATTCATGGCCTTTGAATTATTTTTGCAACACCCTCTTACACAACAGTCTACTGGGCAAAATTGTTAGTTGGTTCAACATACTCAGTTTGTGTGATATTCCAAGTGTCTAATCCTATTGATTGTAAATAAATTTTCATTCTACAAGCCCAATATGCATAATTACTACCATTGAAAAATGGTGGTCTAACAGTAGACTGGCCTTCTATAAATGAACTAGTGCTAGGGATAACAGACTGGTGCCAGAGTTGACATTACTAGTGTTGATAGCCATTAAAATAATTTTCAAGTTTCAGATTTTGAAAACTTTAAAAACCAATGCTATGATACAAATTAAAAGAGATTAAGGATCTGAAGGCCAATTTAACACTAGAGGGTGGGGGTGAATAGTGTTTAATGGATTCTAAGACTTATATGGGCTAAATCGAAATTATGACACAAACAAATGCAGAACTTAATCAAAGAATAATCATATAACCAAACACAGATGCAGAAAGTAAATAAAAGTAGTAAGGGGAAAGAACACACAGGATTTTGTACTGTCATGGAGTTACACTACATCCGGTCTTGTACCAAGGCAAACACCTCATCTAGTTTTTATTATACCAATGTCGAGATTACAATCCTCAATTTCTAAAGGCCTTGAGGTACCCTCCTGTCTCATGAGTTCGGGGCGAACTCCCTTGATTTATGGGACACAAGATCACCCTGTTGATTTCCAGGCACAACCACGCCTTATAGAGCGACTCGTTAAACATTTGATTACAAATTGATCCTATAACTCTAAATAGCACTTCGATCTTCGAGAGAGGACAGAGAATCAAATAAGAATGAGATTCCAATTTGATTCACTTGAGAATTCGGCAGAATTTCGGTACGATCTTAAAAATATGAAAATGTTAGAATATGGATTTGTGGAGAAGAAGAAGAGAAGAAAGTAAGAAATTGTTAGCTAAAAGATTCGTTTGTGAAGGCTATTTATAAAGCACCAACGGTGAGATTTAAACGAATAGAAACTTCTTTTGAAAAGTGAAACTTTTGAATTCAACGACCACCATGTCGACATAGGGTATCCCATGATGTAGACATCCCTAGTTAAAAACAATGTATTTTTTTTTTGAAAATGAAGTTTAAAACAAGAGTTTATTTTAAAACAAAAACAAATAATATTTTAAGGCTAAAATATCTTTTTGAAAATTGTTTGAAAAGATAATTTTAAGGCTAAAGCATTTTGAAAAGAAGTTTTGAAAATCATTTTGAAAAACCATTTTGAAGTAGTATTGCAAGCTTCTTTCTGCAGAATATCTCATCACATCAGAACTTGAGAACTTGTACAAAACCAGGATATTTGTGGGTTTGTAAGCCACTTATCGTAGGTTTGTAAGCTACTTGTTGTTGTTTTGTAAGCCACTAAAAAGGTAGAAATGGGTTCCATTCCAAATGAAATTCGGAATGATGATTTCCATGCTATCATGAAGTTTTAACAAAAAACTTGACACATATCTTGATCTTGATAATCTAGAGTCTTCAATCTTGAGTCTTGAGACTTTATACTGATCAGTCTTCAGTAATCAATATCTACATATATATGTGTATACACACACACACACATATCTATTTAGACAATAGTGTTAGTAAATATTTTATAATAATTTGTTGTCATCAAAACCAACATCTCAGTTCCTAATAGTTTCTGTTTTGTAAAGATCATTGATATGATATTGTATGTTTTCCACTACGATGTGAGATTCTGTATTATTCTGTTTGGTTCTATCTTCTCTCTTTCTTCTCTTCTCTTCTTCTCTCTTCTTTTCTTTCTCTTGACTTTCCATCAGTCTGTACTTTTTGGGTCGAACATGTATGGATTATTGTCGATTCAAAGGGTACGGATTAGCTGGGTCATAACATTAGATCTATAACGGTGAATTATTGTAGGATTTCAAATTTCGTAGCGATCTGACTTGTCGTTCGATCATACGGGCTCGAAACGCCTAGAAATCAATTCATTTGAAATCAATTTGAAATAAGCTAATTTTAAAGAAACTTCTTCATACGATGGAATTTGGACCTGAAACCTATTCCATTGAGTTTAAAAATATCGATAACATCTATTTTGATATATGTGATGACCAATTTTCGTTTTGGGGTAGAAACAGGATTTTCGGGTCATTTATCATTCAAATCCAAATCGATCTAGCCCATTCATTTCTATTCCTGATCTGCCTATTTATAGCCTGTTATAAGCCCCAACTATTTATTATTTCATTTGTCTATAAAAAAATTTCTATTTGCTTCTCCTTCTCAATGGCAGAAGCAAATAAAATTTCGAAACCCTAATTCCCAAATTGCAAATTCAATTTCAAATTCAATTCCAAAATATCAAACTTCTCCAAACCATATCGAATTATATATCATTTTGAAGCTCTCATTGAGCATAATCCACTGGTGCAATTCGTTTTTGCTATCGAATCATCTGTCAAGAAATGTAGGATGAACCTCGACCGTTCGTTTAAGGGTTTTGACGACCCAACGATGGACCGTCGTCCAATCGATGATCGAGAGGCACCGTTGGGAAGAGGGCGACAAGTAGGTCATGGTGGTGTTGCTCGTTGGTCGTATCTCGATCGCGGATCATCAGAAATGGCCGACCATTGTTAGCGACGGCGGTCGAGATTTGGGAAGCCGAAAGTGCGGCGGAGGCAGGCATAGTCGCGGTCTAGTACGAGGATGGTGGTGGTGAAGCCTGATCGTGTCAAACGTGAGCGGAGTGATGGTGAAAATCGGTGAAAGTTGAGGAGAGGCAACTGCTGGATCATTCGATCATAAGGGGTTTCGGTGCTAGGGCTCGGTAATCACGTGATTTTATTTTATTAACTTATTTAATTTATTTTATTTAGAAATTAAATGTTCTATTCGACGTAACTTTTACATACGAGCTCGGATTTGGATGCGGTTTATTTTGCCGGGATCGAATCAAAATTCCGGATATTTTGAAGCTAGTTTGGATGAATTGAGAGATTGTTGAAATTTGGGCCTTTATTTGAATTTCAAATCGATTTAAAATCGAAGATGCATGTTTTATCCCACTCACAATTACCGAACTGTCTTATGTTAGTTAAATTTAATTTTTGATGTGATTAGAAATTAATTTATTGATGTTTGGGTGTTTAAATTGTCATTCTGGTTAAATATGAATTTTACTGCATTTAATTATTTTTTAATTTAATATTGAATTAAATTGTCAATTTAATACCTATTATTGATTATCAGTATTTATTGATGTTTATTGATTGATTTGGATGATGATTGTGATGAATGTTTGATTGTTGATATTGGATGACTAGATGCTTTATTTTATAGTGTTATAATTATAAGTTCCTTATGGGTTGAAGTGATACATGCCCGAACGATCTATAGATTATGGAAAAATCATTGTGGGTTGAAATAATAGACTCGAGCGATTTTTTGGATTTTATTAAATTTGGGATTTGTGGTTTGAAATGATATATAACAACAAAACTTTAAATTGCGGATTGAAATGATAAATATCCATATCACTTTACCCTAGGGTAGAAAATTTTATACGGACTCTGGATTGGTTAAATTAAATGATTTTGGACCTTTAAAATTTTTGAATGCAGTTAACTAGTATTTTTGAAGAAGAATTGATTTATATAAACTGAAGTATTTTATCAATTTAAACTATTTTAATTTATCATAACCTATTTAATACAAATTAATTTATTTCTCCTATTTTAAACTAATTAAATTTATTTAATCTATTTTATATCTATTTAATATAATTTAAATCTATTTAATCTATTTTAAATTTATTTAATCTATTTAAAAATCTACTTAATATAATTTAAATATATATTAAATCTATTTAAATCATTTAAAACAAATTAAATCAAATTTAAATCCATTTAAATAATATTTACTATTTAAACCATTTTAAATCTATTTAAACTATTTTAAACTATATAAAATATTTATATTTACCTAAACTATTTTCTAAATTTGCATAGTGTGTAAAGTTGAAGTATTTACATTTAAATTATTAACGATGATACAACCTAAGTTAGGATTTGGAATTGATACCTTTTGAAAATGACATATTTGAGTAATAAAATGACTTTGGAAAAAGGATATAATTAACCAAACTTATCAATAAATTCAAATATAAATATGACTTTGAGAGTAAATATGATGTTTGAAAGTGATATGATTTGGAAGTGAATATGATTTTAAAAGTGAATATAATTTGAAAGTGGATATGATTTCGAAAGAGATATGATTTGATATCAAATATAATATTTCGATACAATCTGTGAATTGACTTTTGAAATGTTAAAGAACCATTCAGTGTGAAATAAGCGTTCAATTATTAAAGAGACCGGGATCGGATATTGTCATACTCTCGGCTAATACCGAAAACCATTTTAACAACTGTGTACGTGGTGGAGATTTCAGAAATGAAGTAGGATGGTTTGGCGAATGATTTCTATATGAGGCATGACATGACCCTAACTCTTGTAAGTCAGCTTAGATGTGACTAAAACAGGATCCACGCCTGGCTAACCGAGGTCATTCCTTCTGTTAGATATATTTCTTCGATACCATTCTATTACTTTATGATTGATTTGGTGTCCACCCTTGATTTATTTGGGAGTGTGTCCGAGGTGGGTGGTAGTAGCTGCTATGCATTACCACCAGTCCGGATCTGCAATTGGTATATCTATCCTGGCATTGCCTCGAGTGCTATGTTCGCACTCCCTAAAGCGCCTTCTACGAGTTTGTTTATACCATACCTATGGAATGCCCTCTGATAGCCCTCTGATTTACGGAGGAATTAGGTACTGTATAAACTATGGGAATATGTAAAAATGTTTTAAGGGGAATATGGGTAACGCCTTAAAGCTATTTTAATATTTTACTTTATTGTAGACACAATTGTAATAGCGTATTGTACTGCATCGTAGATAGTTTAACGGATCATTAGGAGATGGTAATCCTGACCATCTCTTAAGTTGCTGCACTCACGTTAGACACTGAATAGGAGATGTCAAACTCCGTAAACATCTCTGTTGATGTGACACTCATATTTACCTTTGATTTAACTTACATAAGATCTTTTAGTTTTGACTCGAGTGTTTTGTATTTTCAATTTGCTCGGGTCAGCATGAGAATTTCAGGGTTGAAGACCTTATTTCTGAAGGATAAAGACGAAGATTTGTACTAGTATTATTTATTATTCGCTACATCATGTTGTTCTGCTGCACCATGTTGTTATACTGCATTTATTATTTATTTCTTCCTGTTTCTGTAACTCTGATTTTGTGTTGTAAAAGAATAGTCAAATGTATTTATAAAACAGCTACATGAATTGTTATTTGATTATTATATTTTGTCATTCCGCTACGAGGTTTTGCATTTGTTTTATTTCTTTCCCTTTTTCTTATTTACCCTATAACAATCTACCCTTTTGAATTTTTTGAGTCTGGCATATGTGTTTTCTTAAAACGTTCAAAAAGGCAGGTTGTTCCAGTTGGTATCAAAGCTTTGGTTTAGCGAAAACCTTAGTTTTGTTAGGTCTGACTCGTATTAGTTAGGGTAGTAATACCCTAGAATGAATCGCTAAGAGTGTGTGTGTGTGTGTGTGTGTGTGTGTGTGTATATGAGATAGCGTATTTTTTAGTGTTATAAAATGTTTTTATATTGTGTTAATTCGTTTCGTTTTGTATTTATAAATTCTGATCGGTGTATAGGACGCTATGATATCGATAGGGATTTCTAAACACCTAATAGGGCAGACCGACATAATATTTGTTCGAAATATAGGTAAATGAAATAATTTTTCCTGTTATATATATTTTTGTATATAAAATAACAAATTTTATAAAAGACATAGTTGGTTGTTATATATTTGTTAGGTAGTGAAATTTTATAAATACTGGTGGGAAAATAAGATTTACAAATAAAATGGATATAAATTGGAATTTGAGAACTTAAGTTCTACGATTTGAAAATTTCTTTCAAAAGATTTTGGGATATAATAGTAATATTATTTGGAAGTATTTTCTGATATAAATATTTCAATGTGATTTAGAATAAATGTTTTAAAAGAAATTTTGGAAGGAAATAAATTTTGTACTCCCCACTTTGTCGCTGGAAAATAATTTCGGTGATGAGTGCACACACCATCGACGTTCATTTTCGAGTTTCAAAGTAGGAAGATCATTGTAGTAATTTTACTACAAAATCATTTTGATAAAGTAATCTTGATTTTGAATTTCGGATATGATTCCATATGTATAAAAGATATGATCGTATATATTATGTTAAAATAATTGAAATGAACCTGGCTGTTTGGTTCTTAAGCTTCTGTAAATTAGAAATTGAAATTACTATAAAGAATGGAATTTTGACTATATTGATAACTGGAAATTTCAAAAATGAAATTAAGAAATTGGATGTTAGAATGATCAATGAAATAGATAAAAAACCAAAATCTTGTAAACTGTAAATAAAATGGAAATGAAAATAAAAAATGTTACTATTGAACATTTTGTTAACTAAATAAATTAGAGAAACTTGTGTACCTTTCTACTACATTCTAAAAGACATTTAGATATATATAACTTAACAAAATGTAAAGGTTGTAATGGTAATTAGAATAGGTGGTAGAATATTATACAAGTAAAACTCCAGAAAATAAAAGTATTCAATAGACTTACTTTTATAAATAAGAATTCTAAAGCTATAAATTGTTATTAACTGAAGTTTAAAGTTTGAAATGCTACTAATCAAATATAATAATGTGAATAATGTAAGAGAATGGTTATAAACTTAAGTAAACATTTATGCTACTTATAATTAGATTTAATAGCAAAGGCGAATACTGTAAGTAAATAATTATAAACTTAAATTAATATTAAAGCCTTTTATAACTAAAAGAGTACTATATTAATTGAATGATTCTAACCACAGAGAACATTGAAATGATTTAAAAGTGGATTTAATATCCAATAATATTATATACAAAAGAATAAATGTGAAAGAGAGATAATATATAAACGGTGAAATGAAATGTAAAGGAATTTACCTAATAATGTACAATCCAATAATTGAAATAATAGATAATTTATTTAGGAAATGAATGTAAGATAACAAAATGAAAGAAAATGGCAATGTTTGAACAAAGGAGAAATGAACTTTTGTAAGTAATAACGAATGTAAATTAGTGAAAATAAACATTATATGAATTAGAAAAGAAAAGTAAATGATAAAAAAAGGGAGGAAAATCCAACTACATAATGTGAACTAAACTAAAATGTATAAAATACTTCAATAACAACTTTATTTATGATCCAAACAATCGAAATGTATATAACGTATGTAAGTAAAGAATGTGAATAAATGAAATAAGCCTTACATGAATGAAAATTTTATAAGTAACAAAGGAGAATTAAGGAAAAATTATTGTATGAGAAAAAAACAATGAATGGAAATAAGAAAATACGAACAATAAATGATGTGAAAGAGAAAAATAAAGTAAAATTAAAAATGTGTTAGATTCTTTATTTGTATTGTGTAATGACCCTTAAATTTTTGATAAGTTAGTTTGTTAATTTAATAAGATTTAGTAATTTAATATTGAAGAATTAAAAATTTATGAAATGTTAATGAATCAATAACGGGAATGAAATGCAAGAATGTTAATGCAAGTTAATGAATGACTAATTTAGTGCAATCCTAATAAATTGAAGCAATTGTAAAGCTATAATTGATTGTAAATAGTAAGTTTAGAAATAAATTCGAAGTTATATTAATTGATGAAACATTACGCAACAAACTGTAATTTGATAAAATCAATGTTAGATAAGTAATTATAATATTTGTTATTTGATAGTAAAGTATGAATGAGATTTAAATTAGGCAAATTGAGATATTATTAATTGTTTATCCATTTATTTAATCTATTGAATTAGATCTAAATCGATTTCAGTTAAACGTAATTAATTTCTAAATTTAGCTGATGACTATATACCATTAGGGCAATTGGATATATAGTAGTGTTTAAGTTATCCATAAGATAATGGTTGATTTAATAGAAAGAATGGGAATCAAGGTTTATTAATTTAAATTTAATAAATTGGATTAATTAAAATTAAATAAAATTTAATATTTAAGTATTACTTAAATGGGAATTAAGATGAAATTGAGAAATATTAATGTACCAAGATATAAACCAAATTTTAATTATATTCTTATTGTAATAAAGGACAT
Organism: Allium cepa; assembly: GCA_030765085.1. Classification (NCBI taxonomy): domain Eukaryota; kingdom Viridiplantae; phylum Streptophyta; class Magnoliopsida; order Asparagales; family Amaryllidaceae; genus Allium; species Allium cepa. The sequence continues at coordinate 702,447,650 of CM060938.1, read as the reverse complement.
GAATGGCAAGGTTTAAAATTTATAAATGGATTTTGGAAAGTTAAATTCATAAGTTTCTGAATATAATGAAATTTAAACTTAACGCTGAAATTGATGAATGAATTAACGATAAATTGACATCTAAATTTGTTTAAATCTTTGTAAATGATAAAAAAAAATCAAAAATGATGAAATTTGTCAATTATCGAATTGAAATTGAAAAATTGATTTAATTAATTAATTATTAATTTATTTAATTAATGTAAAACTAGCCTTTTTGGCCACTGATCCGGATTTCGACGAAACCCATTTCATCGAATCCGTGATGGTGAATTATTGTAGGATCTCAAGTTTCGTAACAATCGGACTTGTCGTTTGATCCTACGGACTTGAAATGCCTAGAAATCAAATTAATTGAAATCAATTGAAATCAATTTGAAATGAATTGACTTTAGCATAACTTCTTCGTACGATGGAATTTGGACTTGAAACTTATTCCATTGATTTTAAAATATTCAAAAGCATCTATTTTAATATATAGGTTGACCAAATTCCGTTCCAGAGTCAGAACGGGCTTTTCGGGCCATTTATCGTTCAACGGTCCAAACCAATCTGATCCGTTCTTTTTATTTTCAACCATGCCTATATATATCATGTTATAAATCCTAGGGCATTTCATATTCCTCATTTCTATACGTACAATTCTGATGGCTCCTCCTAATTTCAGTGGCTTAAAACCAAAAAATCTTCTAATTCAATTCCAATTCAAAATTCAACCTAAGAAAATCAAACTCCTCAAACAATATCAAATTTTATATGGTTTCGAAGCTCTCGATGAACGTATCTCATATCTTTGATTCATTTTTGGATTTAAATCATCGTTTGTCCTGTAATCGCGAATTAGTTCTGGCCGTTCATATGGATTTCCAACGATCCAACAGCGGATCGTCGACTAACCGACGATCGGCGAGTGTCGTTGTGAAGAGCTCGTCGAGAGGGTTAGGGATCCGGTGCTCGTTCATGCTATATGGGCTCGAATTCACCTGAAATCGACGAAGAACATCGCAGCGATGGAGGGGGTTCCGACCACCGGAGGAGGCGCGCGAGGCAGTGTTTGGGTCAGCCTGGGTTATGGAGCTCATAAGTGGTGTTGGATTGGGGTGTCATCGTTCGTGGTGGCGCGTTCGTGGTCGAGATAGTGGTAGCTGGACATGCGGAGGTCATGTTCTGTACGTATTAGGGTTCGAACGAAATCCGGGGATATGGGCGATGACGTGGCGTTTGATTGGGTAACATATTTCTTTGTTTTTTATTTGTTTAATTCAAATCGTGTAATCTTTTAACGATGATAACTTTTGCATACGAGGTCCGTTTCACGCGCGATTTTCTCCACTAGGTTCCTATTGGAATTCCAAAAAATTTGACTCTCGTTTGGACAAATTCTGAGACTATTCAAATTTTGAGTTTAAATTGGATTTAAATTCAATTTAAATTCAAAAGGTGAGTGTTTTAACCCACTTACAACTTCTAAAATTTCTTATGTGAGTTGAATTAATTTCTGATGTGATTAGAAATTTATTTATGACTGTTTGGCATATTTTTATCATCATTCCACTTAATTTGAATTTATTGAATTAAATTGTTATTTAATTTATTATTGCATATAAACTGTTATTTAATTTATTATTGAATATAAACTGCCAGTAAATACCTGTTATTTATTATCTGTTCTATATTGATGTTATTCTTTGAATTTGATGATGTTTGTGATAAATGGTTAATGGTTGATATTGGATGAATGGATGTTGTATTTTGTATTATTATAAACTGCAAGTTGTTATGCATTTTTATTTCATTCGAGATTGCGGTTTGAAATGATATATACCGTATTTTTATTTTAAATTACAGATTGAAATGATAAATATCCGTATCACTTGACCATAGGGTAGAAAATTATATACAGACACCATGGTCAATATATAAAAATATTTTTAAATGATTTCTATTGTTTTGTAAAGAAATATATGGGTTATATAAATATTGATTTTTGATGTTATATAAATGTTATTTTATTATTGGTTTTTAGCTATGTATAAATTTGTTTTGAAATATAAAATAAGTTAAATAAAAAAGTTTGACTGGTTTTATGTAATATGGTTAAGTATCTATTTAAATTATATTGTATATAGGGTTTGCAATGACTTAAGTAAAATTAAGGTTGGAAAATAAATATGAAATTGGTTGGAATTAAATTATTTAAGAATTATACCCAAATAAATTTGATTTGAAATTTAAATAAAATTGAGGCTTTAAAAGGTATGATTCTTATAACTTGATTTTGGTTTAGAGCGATTTAAATGAATATTTCAAGTATAATTAAATTTAAGGAAATATTCAGTTATTTGAAATTTGGGCTATATTTAAACTATAATGGATTTATTAAGTAAAATATTTCAAAACTAAATAATAGAAAATTGAATTGCTGAATTGTAATTATCAAACATAGTTTTGAAATGGTTGAACACTTAAGGCTTGAAATATACTGAATTTGAAAGGGTTTACTTTGTGTATCAATCGGTTGTGAAATCAATATAATTTGGAATAGTTTATTTGAAAACTGAATTGTATTGAAATTTATTGATTTGGGATTTGGTTAAAATATAAAATTTTGGAATTCGAGTTGTTTTGGAATTGATTTGCGAAATTGAAGAAGCTATTTATTACATGAAGCACTTTAATGTTTGAACCATTTAAGGGATGGAAGTTATGTTTCAAAGTTACGAATTTCAAAGTATTATGATTTGCAAATGTTATAATTTCAAATGTTTGGTTTCAAAGTGTTATAACATTGAAAGTGCTATGATTTTGGGAAAGGGAATATATTTGAAATAAAAATGATATTATATTGATTTGGATTTTATAAAAATGATATCATATTGATTTGAGTTTTAAAACGGAAATGATATCATATTTGTATGGGTTTGAAATGGATATTATATTCTAGTTTTAAAAATATAAACTATTTTGAAAAGACCGTGGTGTTATAATAACGTTTGGTTGTTAAAGAGACCGGGATCAGAATTGTCATACTCTCTGCCAACTCCGAAAACCACTTTAACAACCGTGTACGCGGTGGAGATTCCAGAATGAAGTAGGATGGTGGCGGCATTTCCTTTGAGGTAAATACATGGACCTGACTCCCGTGAGTTGGCATAAGGTGGCAAAACAGGAGCGATTGAAGGGCTAAGAAGGTAGTACTTTTTATCGGACACACTCCTTCAATACCATTCTATTACTTTGTGATTGATTTGGGCCCTTTTGATTTTAGGGGCGTGGCTCGAGGTGGGCGGTAGTAGCTGCTACGCATTGCCACCGATCCAGAAGCGTAATTGGTATATCTACCCTGGAATTGCCTAGTTGTGCCGTGTCACTTACCCTATCGCGCCTTGTACGATTTTGGATTTCTCCCGTAGCCTATGGAGTACCCTCTAGTAGCCTCCCGATCAGGAGGTATTATGGTACTGGATGGACTACTGAGACTATTACGTGTTAAGGGGAATATTGGATCACTCCTTAAGCTATTTAAAAGTAAGTTTATTTTACTATAGACATTATTATAATAGCGAAATATTGCTACATAGTAAATAGTTTAACGGATCCTTAGGAGATATGAATCCCGAGCATCTCCTAAGTTACTGCACTCTTGTTTTACACTGTATAGGAGATGTCAAATCCCGTAAACATCTCTGACGCCTTTTCACTCATATTATTTATAGTTGATTTAACTTACGTAAGATCTTTTAATTCTGACTCGAGTGTTTTGTCCTTTAAATTCGCTCGGGTCAGTCTGAGCATTTTAGGGTTGAAGACCTTATTTCTGGAGGACGAAGACGAAGATTGTAATATTACTATTATTTATTATATTATCCCACTACATTCATACTGTCCCGCTGCATTATTTATATTTCTCTGTTATGTGTAACTCTGATATGTGTTGTAAAAGTATAATCAAATGTTTGTAGAACAGCTTCATGAACTATTATTTGATTTTTATATTTTGTCATTCCGCTGTGAGATTCTATTTGGTTTTATTTCTTTCTCTTCTTTTCTTATTCACCCAATAACAGTTCGCTCTTTTGTATGGTTTGAGTCTGACGCGTGTGGTTTATCGTCGATTTAAAGCGTACAAAAATGCGGGATGTTACATCTGGTATCAGAGCTTTGGTTTAGCGATAAACCTTAGCTTTCTAGGGTCTGACTCTTTATTAATAAGGTAGTAGTACCCTATGATGAGTCGCTGAGAGTAAATATACGAGAGAGCATATTTATTAGTGCTATAAAAAAGGTTTTGATATAGTGTTAATTTGTTTCGTTTTGTATTTATAAATTCTGGTTGGTGCATAGGACGTTATGACATCAATGGGGATTTCTAAACACTTAATAGGATAGACCGACACCATATTGTTTTGAATATTGGTGAATGAAATAATTTTGCCAATTATATTTTATATATATAAAATAAATTTTTATAAATGATATATATTTGGTTGTAATATATTTGTTTGTTAGGTAGTGAAATTTATAAATATTGGTTGGAAATAAATCTAAAATAAAATAATGAAAATTGGAAATTATAGTTGAGTTCCAGGATTTTGAAATTTTCTTCCAAATGACTTTTGGAATATAATAATATAGTTTATAAGTATTTTTTGACATAAATAATTCAAAATAATTTGAAAAAATTGCTTTAAAGAAACTTTGGAAAGAAATAAGTTATGTACTCCCCTCTCTGTCGCTGGAAAATAATTTTGGTGATGAGTGCATGCATCATTGACATTCATTTTCGAGTTTCAAAGTGGGAAGGCCACTGTAGTAGTTTTATTACAGATTTATTTCGATAAACAAATATAAAATTTAAAATGTTTTAAATATAATTAGATATATAAGTTGTAAGTATATATTTATCTATTATTTAGAATGATTTGAAATTTAACCCGGTATTTAGTTCTTGAGTTTCTGATAATCAATAGTTTCAATTACTGTAGTGAAATAGGTTGCAACTAAATTATAATTAGAACCTCTAAATGAAATAAGAGATTTAATGCTAATCTATAAAGGAAATTAAAAGAAATTTGACATTTGTAACCTATGAAACAAAGGACATTATTATAGAACATTAAGTTATCTAAAAGAAATAAAAATAAACTTGTATAACTTTCAATTGCATTCTTTAACATATATATAACTTACCAACTATAAAAATTTAAAATGTTAAAAGAAAATGTAATGGGAAATTTTACAAGTGAAATTTGAAATAATGAAAGCATTCAATGAAATTCTTTAATAAATAAGAATTGGATGTTGTAGTTGTTATAAACTTAAGTATAATGGAAGGCTACAAATTAAATAAATTGAAGGTAAGTATTATAAATAAATGAATAAATGAAATTAAGTAATAAATGAATGAAAATAAATGAAACCGTGAAATGAATAAATGTAATGCAATAAAAAGAAGATTTATATGATATGAATAAATAAAATGAATTTATGTAAGTAAAAGTGAAAATAAGTGAAATAGACACTCAATCAATGGATGAAAATGAAATTTGCAAGAAATAAATTTAAAATAAAAACATAAACCATTATATGAATGAAAAAGAAATCAAACAACAAATGTGCGAATGGAATTAATAAGAATTATCTTAATCTATTGTTTAAGATTGTTGTTTGTTTGATTTTTGGTTGTTTGGGCAAGGATACTTTAAAGTTGTTTGGATGTATGAATAATCTATTAGCTTCATCTAAGACTGTTGAGTAAATGGTGCACATAATAGTTTATTTTCCATTCTGTACAATTTTGATGTTTTGAACCCGAACAACTATTTATTTTGTTTGATATGTATGGATAATTGATTTGTGTTGATTTTATGTGATGGGTGTGTGCTTTGTTGCAATTGATTGTTGTTATATTGATTTATTGTTAGTGGTTGAAACAACTTTAAATATTTCATTTTATATAAGTATTAACCACTTTTGTATTATATAAGTGAAATTACAGGTTATGGAAGCAATTGCTACTGCTTTTGGTTTCATAAAATAAGCGTTAATTGCCCAACAAATAGGTACGTTTTCAGATTATGGTTTTATAGCGCTATTATATTATTTTTCCTATGTTGAGATATATTATTTTGGAAAATATATGTTTATACTGCTATATTTGATATTATATTTTCTCCTGAGCCTCTCCATACAAAGGAGACTCTGCCGAAATTTTCCATAAATTTTGGACTTAGAAAATATTTTGAAAAATGTTTTCCAAACTTTATTAATTTAAGTATAAAGGATCTGAGGGTTATAATTGGTATATTTTATTTAAATCAATTAATTTTGTAAATTTATCTGTTTATAAAGTTAATATTTTGAATAAGATGTATTGACTATTTAATTTCTCCTTTTCTCCTTTTTCCTTTTCGGGGACGAAAAGTTTTGATTGAGAGAGAGTGTGACGACCCGTAAATTTTCGATAGTTTAACTTGTTAATTTAATAAGGTTTTGCAATTTAATATTAAAGAAGATAAAAATTTGTGAATTGTTAATGAATTAATAACGGGAATGAAATGTAAGAATGTTAATGCAAGTTAATGAATGACTAATATGGTGCAATCCCAATAAATTGAAACAATTGTAAAGCTATAACTGATTGTAAATAGTAAGTTTAGAAATAAATTCGAAGTTACATTAATTGATGAAATATTACGCAACAAACTGTAATTTGATAAAATCAATGTTAGATAAGTAATTATAATAATAAAGTATGAATGAGATTTAAATTAGGCAAATTGGGATATTATTAATTGTTTACTCATTTATTTAATCTATTGAATTAGACCTAAATCCATTGCAATTAAACGTAATTAATTTCTAAATTTAGCTGATGACTATAAACCATTAGGGCAATTGGATATATAGTAGTGTTAAAGTTATCCATAAGACAATGGTTGATTTAATAGAAAGAATGGGAATCAAGGTTTAATAATTTGAATTTAATAAATTGGGTTAATCAAAATTAAATGAAATTTAATTTTTAAGTATTATGTAAATGGGAATTAAGATGAAATTGAATAATATTAATGTATCAAGATATAAACCAATGTTAATTATATTCCTATTGTAATAAAGGACTTCAATAACAAGGTTTAAAAATTTATAAATGGATTTTGGAATGTTCAATTCATATATTTCTGAATATAATGAAATTTAAACTTAACGCTGAAATTGATGAATGGATCAACGATAAATTGACGTCTAAATTTGTTTAAATCATTGTAAATGATAAAAAAAATAAAAAATGATGAAATTTGTTAATTATCGGAATTTAATTAATTAATTATTAATTTATTTAATCAAATATTTATTTATTTATTTATTTATTTAATTAATGTAAAAATAGCCATTTTGGCCACTGACTCGGATTTTGATGAAACAAGTTTCATTGAATCCGTGATGGTGAATTATTATAGGATCTCATGTTTCGTAACGATTGGACTTGTCGTTTGATTGTATGGACTCGAAACGCCTAGAAATCAAATTAATTGAAATCAATTAAAATCAATTTGAAATGAGTTGATTTTAGCATGACTTCTTCATACGATGGAATAAGGACTTGAAACCTATTCCATTGATTTTAAAATATTCAATATATGGGTTGACCCAATTTCGTTCCGGAGTCAGAATGGGCTTTTCGGGCCATTTATCGTCCAACTGTCCAAACCAATTTGATCCGTTCTTTTTATTTTCAACCCTGCCTATATATATCCTGTTATAAAACCTAGGGCATTTCATATTTCTCATTTTTGTACGTACAATTCTGATGGCTCCTCCTCATTTCAATGGCTGAAAACCCAAAAAATTTCGAATTTTTTTCCAATTCAAAATTCAACTTCAAAAATTCAAACTCCTCAAACAATATCAAATTTTATATGGATTCGAAGCTCTCGATGAACGCATCTCATATCTGCGATTCATTTTTGGATTCGAATCATCGTTTGTCCTGTAATCGCGAATCAGTTTCGGCGGTTCATATGGATTTCCAACGATCCAACGGCGGATCGTCGACGAATCGACGATCGAATGGTGCCGTTGTGAAGAGCTCGTCGAGAGGGTCAGGGATTTGGTGCTTGTTCATGCTATATGGGCTCGAATTCATCTGAAATCAGCGAAGAACATCGCGACAGCGGAGGGGGTTTCGGCCACCGGAGGAGGCACGCGAGGCAGTGTTTAGGTCGGCCTGGGTTGTGGTGCTCATCGGCGGTGTTGGATTGGGGTGTCATCATTCGTGATGGCGTGTTCGTGGTCGAGATGATGGCGGCTGGACATGAGGAGGTTGCGTTCTGTACATATTAAGGTTTGAATGAAACCTGGGGATAGAGGCGATGATGTGGCATTGGATTGGGTAACATATTTCTTTTTTATTTATTTTATTTGTTTAATTAAATTCGTGTAATCTTTTAACGATGATAACTTTTGCATACGAGGTCCGTTTTACGCGTTGTTTTCTCCGCTAGGTTCGTATGGGAATTTCGGACATTTTGATGCTAGTTTGGACAAATGAGACTATTCAAATTTTGGGTTTAAATTGGATTTAAATTCAAAAGTTGAGTGTTTTAACCCACTCACCTCTAAAATTTCTAATATGTGTTAAATTAATTTCTGATGTGATTAGAAATTTATTTATGACTGTTTGGCATATTTTTATCGTCATTCCAATTAATTTGAATTTATTGAATTAAATTGTTATTTAATATATTTTTGCATATAAACTGTTATTTAATTTATTATTGAATATAAATTGCCATTAAATACCTATTATTTATTATCTGCTCCATATTGATGTTATTGTTTGAATTGGATAACGATTGTGATAAATCGTTGATGGTTGATATTGGATGAATGGATGATGTATTTTATATTGTTATAAACTGCAAGTTGTTATGCATTTTTATTTCATTTGGGATTGCGGTTTGAAATGATATATAACCGTATTTTTATTTTAAATTACGGATTGAAATGATAAGTATCCATATCACTTGACCATAAGGTAGAAAATTATATACAGACACTGTGGTCTATATATAAAAATATTTTGAAACGATTTCTATGGTTTTGTAAAGAAATATATGGGTTATATAAATATTGATTTTTGATGTTATATAAATGTTATTTTATTATTGGTTTTCAGCTATGTATAAATTTGTTTTGAAATATAAAATAAGTTAAATAATAAAGTTTGACTGTTTTTATGTAATATGGTTTAGTATCTATTTAAATTATATTGTATATAGAGTTTATAATGACTTAAATAAAATTAAGGTTGGAAGATAAATATGAAATTGGTTTGAATTAAATTATTTAAGAATTATACCCGAATAAATTTGATTTGAAATTTAAATAAAATTGAGGCTTTAAAAGGTATGATTCGTATAACTTGATTTTGGTTTAGAGTGATTTAAATGGATATTTCAAGTATAATTAAATTTAAGGAAATATTCAGTTATTTGAAATTGGGTTATATTTAAATTATAATGGATTTATTAAGTAAAATATCAAAACTAAATAACAGAAAATTGAATTGCTGAATTGTAATTATCAAACTTAGTTTTGAAATGGTTGAATACTTAAGGCTTGAAATATACTAAATTTGAAAAGGTTTAATTTGTGGATCAATCGGTTGTGAAATCATTATAATTTGAAATAGTTTATTTGAAAACTGAATTGTATTGAAATTTATTGATTTAGGATTTGGTTAAATTATAAAATTTTGGAATTCGAGTTGTTTTGGAATTGATTTGCGAAATTGAAGAAGCTATTATAAAGTATTTTAATATTTGAACTATTTATGGGATGGAAGTTATGTTTCCAAGTTACGAATTTCAAAGTATTATGATTTGAAAATGTTATAATTTCAAGTGTTTGGTTTCGAAGTATTATAACATTGAAAGTGCTATGATTTTGGGAAAGAGGACATATTTGAAATAAAAATGATATTATATTTATTTGGGTTTTACAAAAATGATATCATATTGATTTGGGTTTTAAAACGGAAATGATATCGTATTTATATGGGTTTGAAATGGATATTATATTCTGGTTTTAAGAGTATAAACTATTTTGAAAAGACCGCGGTGTTATAATAATGTTTGGTTGTTAAAGTGACCGGGATTGGAAGTTGTCATACTCTCTGCCAACTACGAAAACCATTTTAACAACCGTGTACGCAGTAGAGATTCCAGAATGAAGTAGGATAGTGGCGGCTTTTCCTTTGAGGTAAATACGTGGACCCGACTCCCATGAGTTGGCATAAGGTGGCTAAAACAGAAGCGATTGACGGCTAAGAAGGTAGCACCTTTTATCAGACACACTCCTTCGATACCATTTTATTACTTTGTGATTGATTTGGGCTATTTTGATTTTAGGGGTGTGGCTTGAGGTGGGCGGTAGTAGCTGCCACGCGTTACCACCGGTCCGGAAGTGTAATTGGTATATCTACCTTGGCATTGCCTAGTTGTGCCATGTCACCTACCCTATCGCGCCTTGTACGAGTTTGGATTTCTCCCGTAGTCCGTGGAGTTCCCTCTAGTAACCTCCCGATCAGGAGGTATTATGGTACTGGATGGACTACTGAGACTATTTCGTGTTAAGGGGAATATTGAGTCACTCCTTAACGCTATTTAAAAGTAAGTTTCTTTCACTATAGACATTATTATAATAGCGAAATATTACTGCATAGTATATAGTTTAACGGATCCTTCGGAGATGTGAATCCCGAGCATCTCCTAAGTTACTGCACTCACGTTTGACACTGGATAAGAGATGTCAAATCCTGTAAACATCTCTGATGCTGTTTCACTCATATTATTTACTTTTGATTTAACTTACATAAGATCTTTTAGTTCTGACTTGAGTGTTTTGTCTTTTCAATTCGCTCGGGTCAATCTGAGCATTTCAGGGTTGAAGACCTTATTTCTGAAGGACGAAGACGAAGATTGTAATATTACTATTATTTATTATATTATTCCACTACATTCGTACTGTTCTGGTACATTATTTATATTTCTCTAGTATGTGTAACTCTGATATGTGTTATAAAAGTATAATCAAATGTTTGTAAAACAGCTTCATGAACTCTTAATTGATTATTATATTTTGTCATTCCGCTGTGAGATTCTATTTGGTTTTATTTCTTTCTCTGCTTTTCTTATTCACCCCAATAACAATTCGCCCTTTTATATGGTTTGAGTCTGACATGTGTGGTTTATCGTCGATTTAAAGCGTACAAAAAGGCAAGATGTTACATATTGGCTTATGGATTGGTTGGGAAAGGATATTTCTAATTGTTTGGATGTATGTATAATTTGTTGAGTTTTATCTAAGACTGTTGAGCAGATGGTATACTTAGTAGTTTATTTGTCATTTTATGCAATTAAAAGTGTCTAACGATATTATATTGTTTTTCCCGTGGTTTGGGATATATTATTTTGAAAAATATGATATATATTGTTATTACATATATTATTTTATCTTATAGACCTCTCTGTGCAAAGGAGACTCTACCAAAAAAATTCGTTAATTTTGGACTTAGAAAAATTTTGTGAAATGTTTTCCATATTTTGTCCACTTGAATATAAAAGGAATTAATTGTTATAAATTGATATATTTTATTTAAATTATTTAATTACGCAAATTAATTGTTTATAAATTTAATATTTTGAATAAGATATATTGATTTCTTAATTCCTTCTTTTCCCTTCTTTTTCCTTTTCGAGGACGAAAAGTTATGAGTGGGGGAGAGCGTAACGACCCGTAATTTTCGATAATTAAAAATAGTTAGTTTAATAAGGTTTGCGGTTTAGTATTGGAAGAAATAAAATTTATGATCTAATAATAAGAATGTAATTGGAATAAAAGTATTATTATTAAATTAAGGTAATTAGTTACTACTTTAAAAGTAATTTCGAATTTATTAAAAGAATTAAAGAGTTATAATGATATAGGTTGTAAATAAATTATAGTAATGTATGTATTAATGGATAATTGGATTTAATGGGTAATTGTCAATTTAAATATTGATTAGTTAATGAATATAATGTGTAATAAATGGAAATTGAGTAAACTTAGTGCAATCCGAGTTGTTATAACAATTGGTGGTAAATAATGAACTTACAAATGTTGTTAAATGTAGAAATGGTGACAACTGTTGTTTATTACCAATTTAATTAATCAATTACAAATAAATGTAAATAAATATTACATTGATGTGAGTTAAGACAATAACTGAAAAGTGTGAATGTAAAGAATGCATAGAAATGTTAATTATATTCATAAGGTAGTAATTGAGTTAATAAAAGAGTGAAATCAAGATAAATAAATTAATTGGGATTTTAAATTTTAATTAATATGTAAGATTGACAAAAATTCAGTATTATTGAAATATATTAGTTAATACAAATAAAAGATAATAACTATAGAATATTGATTCAATAAGATGTAACCACTGTAAATTTTATTCATAACATGATAATTGATTGAATAAAAAGAATTGAAATCAAGTTTGATCATTTTATTGGAAATTAAGCTTTAATAAATGGATTTATTACAATTAAATGTACTTAAGTACTAGGTTAATGGGAACGAAGATGAAACTGTAAACTATTAATGTTGTAGGAGATAAACTAATGTTAATTATATCCTTAGGATAATTTATTGAATAACAAGATTGAAAAGTCAAACAAATGGATTTATTAGAAATTTAGGTTATAGTTACTGAATTTTTGAAATTGAAATCAAATACTGTAATTTGTCCAATATTGAATTGATATAGAAATTTGTTTTAGGGATTATGAATTACTAAGTAATCTAAAGTGATAGAAAGTTGTAAATTTTATAATTTGAAAAAAAGTGATTAATTAATTTAATATTAATTTATTTAATTAATGTGAAAATAGCCATTATGGCCACTATCTCGGATTTCGACGAAATCAGTTTCGTCGGATCCGTAACGGTGAATTATTGTAGGATTTTAAGATTCGTAGCGATCGGACTTGTCGTTTGATCGTACGGACTCGAAACGCCTAAAAATCAATTCAATTAAATCAATTTGAAATAAGCTAATTTTAAAACAACTTCTTCATATGATGGAATTTGGACATGAAACTCGCTCCTTTTGGTTTGAAAATATCGAAAATATCTATTTTGATATACGGGATGACCCATTTTCGTTTTGGGAACAAAACGGGCTTTTCGGGTCATTGATCGTTCAAACCAAATCGATCAAGTCCATTCGTTTCTATTCCTGATCCGCCTATTTATAGCCTGTTATAAACCCTAACTATTTATTATTCCATTTGTCTATATGTACTATTCTATATTCTTCTCTTTCTCAATGGCAAAACCAAATCAAATTTCAAAACCCTAATTCCCAAATTGTAAATTCAATTTCAAATTCAATTTCAAAAAATCAAACACCTCCAAAACATATCGAAATATATATCATTTCGATGCTCTCGACGAGCGTAATCCACTGATGCAATTAATTTTTGCTATCGAATCGTCGTTTTTCCAGAAATTGAGGATGAACCTCAACCGTTTATTTTAGGGTTTTGACGATCCAACGGTGGACCGTCGTTCGATCGACGATCGCGAGGCGGCGTTGGAAAGAGGACGACAAGCAGGTCATGGGGATGTTGCTCGTTTGTTGTATCTTAGTTGAGGATTGCCAGAAATGGCCGACCTTTGTTAGTGGCGGCGATCGAGATTTGGGAAGCCGGAGGGGCGGCGGAGGCAGGAATAGGCGCGGTCTGGTCCGAGGATGGTGGTGGTAAAGCCTGATCGCGTCAAAGGTGAGCTGAGTGGTGGGGATATTCGGTCAAAGTTGGGTAGAGGTGGCGGCTGGTTCTTTCGATCACAAGGGGTTTCGGTGCTAGGGCTCGGTAATTACGTGACTTTATTTTATTAATTTATTTTATTTTGAAATTCAAATGTTCTAATCAACGTAACTTTTACATAGGAGCTCGGATTTGGATGCTGTTTGTTTTGCTAGGATCGTATCAAAAATTTTGACATTTTGACGCTAGTTTGGATAAATTTTGAGGATGTTGAAATTTGGGCCTTTATTTGAATTTCAAATCAAAGGGGAGTTTTTTAACTCGCTCGCAATTACTAAACTATCTTATGTTAGTTAAATTTAATTTATGATGTGATTAAAAATTATTTTATTTATGTTTGGGTGTTTAAATTGTCATTCTGGTTAAATTTGACTTTTATTGCATTTAATTATCGTTTAATTGAATATTGAATTAAATTGTCAATTTAATACCTGTTATTGATTATCGGTATCTATTGATGTTTATTGATTGATTTGCATGATGATTGTGATGAATGTTTGATTGTTGATATTGGATGACTGGATGTTGTATTTTATATTGTTATAATTGCACGTTCCTTATGGGTTGAAATGACACATACCCGAACGATCTATAGATTAGGAAAAATCATTATGGGTTGATATAATAGACTCGAGCAATTATATGAATTTTATTAAATTCGGGATTTTCGGTTTGAAATGATATATAACCGTAAAAATTTAAATTTCTGATTAAAATGATAAATATCCATATCACTTGACCCTTGGATAGAAAATTTTATACGGACACCGGATTGGTCAAATTAAATAATTTTGGACCTTTTAAAATTTTGAATTCAGTTAACTAGTATTTCTGAAGAAGAAATTGATTTATACAAACTGAAGTATTTTCGATTATTCAAGTGTTAATGCTGAAAAGGGAAGTAATTTAATAAATTTTTTAAAGGATTTAAATTGGAATTTTTAGGTTGAAGCGCCGAATATAAATGAACTTATCGGAATTGAGTTATTGAAATTGTTTGGATATAATTTTGAAATCTAATTTAAACTAATTTAGACTATTTTATCAATTTAACCTATTTTAATTTATTTTAAATCTATTATAACCTAGTTAATATAGTTTAATCTATTTCGCCTATTTTAATCTATTTAAATTTAATTAATCTATTTTAAATCTATTTTAAATCTATTTCATATAATTTAAATCTATTTCAAAATCTACCTAATATAATTTAAATATATTTAAATCTTTATTAAATCTATTTAAATCATTTAAAAATAATTAAATTAAATTTTAATCTTTTAAACTATCTTTACTATTTAAACCATTTTAAATCTTTTTAAACTATTTTAAACTATATAAACTATTTATGATTACCTAAACTATTTTCTAAAATTTCAAAAGTAACACTGTTAAATTTAATTTTTAGCTTATGCCTACGAAAAATATTGAACACTTCTTACAAACGCAACATGTGCTCCTCCTCACTTCTCGAATACACAATTGTATCCTCAACTAACACCACCCCGAACTTATTTAAAAACCCTCTAAAAGCTCGATTTGTGAGTTGAAAAATATTTTGGTGCATTACTTAGTCAAAAGGCATAACAAACCCCTCATAAAGTCTATTGAGTGTATGAAAAGCAGTATTCTAAGTAGTATCCTTAGCTGCACGCAAATGATGGAATCCAGTAACCTAGTCAAGCTGAGAGAATACCTTTGCTTCTGCAAAATGATCAAAGAGATCTTTTATACGGGAGTTAATAAAGATTCTTCTTCCGCATTTTTTAGGTCATGATAACTAGTGCAATGCCTTAAAGAGCTATATGCTTTAGTAGCAAAAACAACTAGTGCTCATCATTCTGAAATACTTCTTCTAATGGAGCCGTTCCCCAATAATTCATTTGCTTTCTTATTTAGCTAAAGTCTACCTCTAGGAGTCATATGCCTAAGAGATAAGGCAATATGTCTAGCATTCTCTTTAAGAAAAAATTAAAAATGCGATCTCCCTATAGGGGTGAAGACCAGAAACTTCAAAAAAGACATCTGGTAGCCATGAACTACTAGTATTAAAGCTGACTCATCATGTGATTGGTCTAAATAATATAAGTAACTCAATATAACCAAAATCTCAAGATCGTACTGAACCTCAAGGTTGTGCCCACTATATGTGCCAAACTGAACCTAAAGAATCTTAAATCAAAAGTATCGCAATCAAATTTAACACCCAAAATGTCCGTTTTCAAACCCTTACAAATCATAGATTAATGAATCAATCCTCAAAAAGGATTATACTATAGGGTTTATAAATATACTAGTTTCTAAGTGTAATTCGCTGACTAATTTACTTAAATAAATGAACGTGATGCTCTGGTGTCAAATAAAATACAAATATATAACTTAGAAATAACACACCTACTATGACGACTTTCTTTCCCTTCTATGTAGATTGAGCGGTGCGTGAGCTAAAAATAAAATCAAGTGCATATGTTGAAACCACCATGGTAGAAGTTTTAGGTGCACCTGGACACTTTCTCTTCATGTGCCCAAATTGGTTGTAGCGTTAGCATTTGATCTTTGCAGTGCGTAGCCTATAATCCCTTGAAAAGTCCCCCTACCATGGAACTTCTAACACTAAAAATTTATAACCTTTTTCATGCCCTGAGCTCCCGTCCCACTTCTGTGGTGATCTTACTAAGCCGACTTCACCTTTGCCTTCTTTGGTTCCTCCTATCCAATTGAATTTAGTAACGTCATCTCAATCGATCTCTCAAAAGTAGCTCCAGTAGGTATATGGCTCAATGTAATACATCTCAAAAATGGATTCAACCCCTTAACAACTTCAATTCCTTCTTCACTAATGTATTGCTAAGTTTCAAATCATACTTTTCCAATTGATCAAACTCATTCACTTACTCCTTGGGAATGTGGTCGCCTTTCTCCAAATGATTGAACTTCTCTATCTGCACTTCATATTCTGTATCGGAAACGAACCAAGTCGCAAAATGCCGCTTAAAATCGATCCAAGCAATACTTGTCTCATCCTTCTAAGCAACTACAATCTTCCATCGAAGCTAATTATTTCTTCACCGCATCCTCTACATCTGTCATAGAAAAAATCCTATCACAATTCCTTTTCCATTCTCGTGTCTCTACAAAATACTTTTCATAATAATTCTTTCCACCCAGACTTTGGAAATCCTAACATAACTTACGAAATTCCAAAGCAGCTAGAGGAGCTGGGAAGTAGCATGCGCTTGCACTACATGTCCTCCATTAGGGTTGAGCTCGGTCTGGCCCCTGGCTTGAAGATACTGGTGGAAACATATGGGAAACTTCACGCTTGGAACCGAAGTTGGCTCAACAAAACTATTTCTAATCCGAATACTCATTCTCACATATCTATAAATAAGAATTATTAGCATATTTCATCAGATAGTGTTAAGCATTACAAAAATTAAATTGGTGTGTTTGCGTTATACTTTATATACAATAATAACTTTTGAAAATATGCAAGTATACTCTCTTAATACGTCCATAATCCCTAAAGAATTCTGAACCTAACTCTGATACCATCCGTGAGAACCCCTATCTCCGGACACACCAATTCAAAGCCCAAGAAGTACCGGTATCGAAATTTTAGAACATTACATGATCATAGACTAATATAAACAAAACATTCTACACTTTTAGGTTTCACAGTGGAAGGAAATAAATTCTAAATACTAAAAATAGCCAAATCAGATAATAATATTAGAAATACATCGTCATGCAAAAACCAACATACTAATGTCCTCAAATACTGCATAGTGTCTGACTGATAATATTACAAAATAAATAGATCACGAAGAGAAACTATAAATAATATAGCTCCCGTCACCTTGTCTACTCCTCTATGCACTGTATTTGGGCCAAACCAAATGCTTGTCTTTTCTCCTATAGTGGTATAAAAGGGGAAGAAAATAAGTGGATCAGACAAAATCTGGTGAATAAATTACATACTAGTATATGGTTTTCCCTAGAAATTAACTTCATTTATATCCTGTATGACCTAGGGTGTCCATTTATGTTTAAGTACTACATATAGATTATTTACTTTACAAATCGATGGTATAATTCCAGTTACACTTACACTCATAAATAACTTACAAAGGTTTCCAAACGAGGGTTGAATAACCAACATCTAACAACCAAAGGTCAATTCCTAGTATGTGGTCCCAATAAAATAACTTCGGAAGTAACATTAAGTTAACTTTCTCTATCATGAACTGCGTATATCGCACTTACATACTATGCGAACATTGTACTACCTAAGCTTGCATTGAGTGTAATGCCTTAATAATTTATGGCCAATCCACTCGTGTCAACTTCTCAATGGTAAACATGCTCTTTATTATTCAACCTGAAGCATTAAGAAAATCACTATGGTGGTTCCACCATGCGTCTAACCGTTGCACAACCATATAGCCCTACAATGCGGATGGCTCCATCACCCTTCCTCGGTTCCTACATGTGACTAGGAATACATTAGTTACAATAAGAGCTTTTAATTTCCCTACTAATGCATGCCTTATCAAGTTCCACATTATGACCACCATGAAGTGATCTTACTCGTTGCACCTAATCCATTCAGCTTCCTGAACTCCTATAAGTCGAGAAATTAGAGATAAGTTCCTTCATTCGCCCTACTTGGCTTGTACTAGGTCTAGGTCTAACTTGGTCTTTTTGAAACAATTCAAACGTCTCAAAATTGTTTTTATACATCTAACCTAAATATTAAAAAAATTACAAGTGTTAAGACATCTTCCTTCTTAGACATCTAACTTTGGTTTTAGAATTTTGAAAAAGGAATTCAGAAATTTGAATAAGGTTGAATTTGAGATATACACTCTTGGGTTGAGATTTTCGAAGACTAGACATCTAGTTGAATTTCTAAACGTTTGGATGAATTTTTAGAAGTCAAGTCAAATATTTGGTTGTGTTTTTCTATATTTTTATAACTAGATTATTTTGGTCAATTTATTCATCATCTTTGTTGATTCTAATATGGATTTACGGACTTGTTTTCAATAAGAATTTTTTGCACAGTTCGTAGCTTTGTTTATATGAATTTAATTTGTTAATTTCACTATTACATATGTAATTTGCACCATTTTATTTAAAAATACCTATGTGCTTATAATGAAATTTTAGTATATTTCAAATTAAAAAATCAATTCAAGGTGAAATATAGGTTATTTGATTTCTTTATTTCGCACATCACACCAACTGTATCGTATGGGGGTTTATATCCATAGAATCTAGGATAAATTAATCTAGTCTATCTTTCTTTTTTTTTACAGTTAAATTTTATCAGTCTAGGATTTTTCCATCATGTCTACACGTAATATACATAATTGAAATTAATCAATTTAAATATACTTTATATTAAAACTTCCATTCCAAATTTGAAGATTATATTTTTAGATTAGATAGAATTATAAATAAATTTTATTACCTATGAATCAACCAAACGTAGTAATTGATTCACACACCCAGAAAGAATTCCTCTTCTAGTTTGGTTGGAATCCATGCTTTTATCCCTTGTTGATTAGTTCCTAGACTCATATCTTCTCTCTTCTTTTTTGAAGGGCCAAAAGAATTTGTTTAGATTGAGGAGTTTCAGAAAGAGAGAGAGTGAGAGTGAAAAGAATTGTATGTAAAGGTGATAACTAGGGTTTGATATAAGTAATAGTGGAGGCTAGGGCATAATTTATAGTTAAAAATAGAATTTTCTTACTTAGGCCCAAAATCCGTATTTACGAAAGTGCAGCTAGTCATATTTTTTTGTTATTTTCGAACCATTTTATCATATTTAACAAGTTATGTACGCTTTCTAACTGTACACAATATTATGATGTAATGGAATATGTGTCATTTTCTTGTTCTAATGGCCTTTTAAAAAAAATTATCCTTTAATGTAAAATTACATTTTTACCCTTATTAATATTTTCTAATTTATTCATACAATTTCTATGGTGTTACCCTTACACCTTTATTGTCCCATTGATTATTTCTTAAAACATATTCTTAACAAGTGTTGGTAAGTAGCTCTATCATTTTTCAAATTAAATGGCACCAGCTTATAGGAATATAGTCCCAAACCTATAATAAAACTCGTAGGCACCTGATATGTATGTGCAATTGTTAGCCATAAAATATACTTAAGAACAGAAGTATGAAAGAAGGTTAATGAAAATGTTAAGCTCAATTGGAATTAAAGGGATAGGTTTCATCAAAGGTCACAAAAAAACGCTTCAAAGGCATTAAGAAGGCTTCCGAAGGAGTCGCAGGCACTTGGCACCCTCGCATGTAATAAATTGTGAAAAACTTTCGAAACGGATGAAAAAGAAAAGCGGAGCTACCCTTCTACTATTTTCAAACTTTCGATGCAGATGAATTTACATCTATAGTAAAAGCAAGGACAAGCTTGGAACCCCCCATCGAAGGCAATGAACACTAACCTTTCATATGCATGACAAACCTTTCGAAACCAAAGGTTTTTCCTTCATTGAAACAGGCCCAAATAACCCTTTCAAAAGCATAGTTAGGCCTTTCGAATCAGTCGAAGCCAGTCACATCAGAGGAAGGATCCGCATCAATCCTCAAACGTGCATACAGAAGCTACCTATAGCAACGAAATCATTGATACTTCAACATCTTCATAGCCTGAGTAAATAACCTATCGATAGAGTCGAAAGCTCCTATCTTTACTTCTGATAACAACAAAGCAACGTGAAGAGAAAAATGCATTTATGGCCCTTCCAATGGTGTCGAAAGCAATTCAAGTGAAACTAGGGAATAGGGCCACGAAAAACTTAACGAAGGCGAAAGGAAGATAAAAACCCTTTCGATAAGGTCGAAAGGCCTGAAATAAGAAGGGGAGTAGCGCAAATATGGGTTAGAGGATCGACAGAAAAGCCTTTCTACTATATTGAAGGAAGACGAGGCATTTCGACTACATCGAAAGGTTGGAGGCAGAAGATAAAAGGATCTTTCGACTAGGTTGAAAGCATCAGAGTGGAAGGCATCTATAAATAAGACCCAGGAGGTCCGATTTTGGATATGGGATTTTAGAATTCTAAGCTCGTTTCTTTTCCTTCTACTTCTTTGCAACAACGAAATCTTTGTAAACCCTAAATCGATTTTGGGAAAAGCTTTTAAAATTTTAACTTATTTTGGATTAATGATAATGGAGAGATTCACAGATTCATTAAGGATTTTTACGGTAAGGAAGATCATTACATCATTAGCTAGACTAATGATCAATTTTACATGATCCTATCTTATTTTATTAACATGTTTTTGTCTATGCAAATTAATAGGATTGAATTGGAAAACATGCATGTCAAAACGTATTGTCACCTTGACAAATATTGTACAATGACAAGAAAGGATAATGATGTTACAACATTGATAAATTCATAAAACTTATGAATATCCAAGGAAGCATAAGTAACTACAAACCAGATTTGTTTCAAAAGGACATGAACCCTTTCAATCTGGTCATAAGGTGTGTCCCAAAGGAAATTTGATCTGCAATTGGCAAGCAATCACACAAGGAGGAGTCCATTCGAAAGGAACCTACACCCAACTACATTGACAATCCTTTCAAAGAGGTTCCTCTAAGGAAGAAACAAAACCAAAGGGGTCAAAAGCAGCTATTTCATTTTAATTGGTCAAGCATACCTTCCATCATGGTCAAAAGGGATACTATGAACCTTTCGATATGATTGAAAGGGATGAATATTCTGAAATGAATAGATGTCTCCAATTTGTTTAAAAGAAAGGTCTCGAGTAGGATGCTCCTTCCCTTGCCTGCACTTTTATGTCAAATTTCGAAACTGTTTCTGTTAACAGGATTTCTTGTCAACACCCTAAGGTAGTGTTAAGGAATGAAGATTATTCTTTAAGCAAATAGAGTAGAAGGGAGGAATGTATCCTTCTTGTATTTCCTTTCGATTAGGCTTCAATAGGCAGGAATTACTCAGATAGACCTTCCGGCTATTTCGAAAGGGTTAAATTCCATGCTTAATGACTTTCGACTTAGTTGGGATGGATTAGTCTTTCCTTCAAAAGCCTTCCTTTCGATTCAATGCAGGTATCTTAGAAAGTTTTTCCTTTAATGGTTACAACCTAATCGAAGGCATTGATGGTTGTGTAGTTAGGACTTAATCCAAGAATCTGATGCTAAGGTTTCGATCCTATCGGATACAAGGTGATTTTGGTGATAAAACTTGAATCCGAAATCTGGATTAGGGTTCCGACCTTGTCAGAAGCAGTGAGCTTAACCTTCTTGGGTTTGAACTAGTAATCTCAAGCTACAATGTTTAGGTGAAGGGTTTCGACTTTTTCGAAAGCTGAATCCTCGTACTCCTTGTTTTAGTTGAAAGTTAAGGTAAATTGTAACTTGGTTTCAACCTTGTCGAAAGCTTAAACTCAAAGGAAAGTTACTTTAAGTATGAACTTGAAATGGTTTAAATTTTGGTAGGTTTCGACTGTGTCGACAGTGGCCTTTCGACGTAGGTGAAACCTAAAACACAAGAGTGAAGCTGACAAGAGCTTTGATAAAATGATAAGTAATATAAAATACTTGAAACTTCCCTTTTATAAGAAAAAGTCACTTTTGTTGCTTCTAAATCCCCAAATTAATCTCGTAACTGGGGTTACAACAATTTTGATTAAAGAAATAAAAGTTTGGAGTAGGAGGAATCAGATCCCTCAAATGTGACCCCTTGGGTCTTATTATAGATGTGGGTCAGCATCTTTCGACCTTGATGCTTCCGACATGGTCGAAATGTGGCTGACGAATGACTTTAGTATGCTTCGTCTTTTTTGAAAGGAAGGGTTATGCCTCTCTACTTTGCATTGCCTTGTAAGTTCTTCCGACTCCGTCGATAGGTATTATTCAATGGTTTAAATGATGTTGGTTACGCTTGAGGACATGCTTTTTTTCTGATATGAAACCCTTTTGGATCATAATGTTTTCGATCGGTTCGAAAGGCTTACCATTTCTTTTGAAGGGGTTGTCCTGGACAATGTTTTCTTTCGCATGGTTTAAACAAAGGCAAGACCTTTGGTATCGACAGGTTTGGCGCATATGCAAGTAGCTATTCCCATTATCTTCGAAAGATGCTGCTTTAACTCAATCGAAAGGTCATCATGCACATGAAATGACCCAGTTGAAAGGTGGCAGTTGAAGGCGGAATGGTGCTTTCGACTCCTTTGTCTCTTCGGAAGGTACGAGTTCAATGGTTGTCGCAGAGTCCTTCCGACGCCTTCGAAAGGTTTTAAAGCTTCCATACTTTGACGGTAGCATTTCTTTTACTCTTTTGAAAGGTCTAGCTTGTGATTTTCTTTCTTACTTTCTTTTGTTCTCTGCGTGGAATAGTTTCGAGTAAGGTGAAAGGGGAATTTTAGAGTAAAATTTGTCCTACCCATGCGAAGGAGTACACTTGAATTTTCAAGCCAACTTTGTCGAGACCTAGAAGCTTCCGCCTTTTGGTCTTCCCGCGTGGATCTGGACCCTCTATTCAAATCTTATCTTGTGGCTGATAGTTCTGGGTGACTTTTCTTATAAAGTACGCTTCTCCTCCTACTTCCTCTTTTATGCAATCAAAAATTTGAACACGAGTAAAAGAATTCTAAAAATTCTCAAACTTTCTATTCACCTCCGAAAATCGAAATAAATAGCAAATCTAAGTCATAAGTCTGGATTCATTATTATTTTGCTAGTTTTATTCAAGTTTTACCTTTCTAGATACCAAAATCGAGATTTAACTCAAAATATTTGAATTTCGATTTATGGAGAGTGGGTTTAGTTTGACTTATTAAGAAATTTTTCTTTATTTCAGTCTTATGATCAATAGATCATGCTTCTTATTTTGGATTTTTACTTTGATATTTACAATTTCTGTTCTTCTTTGGGAAATTTAGTTTTTCAGTTTAATAGTAATTTTTATACTTATGAAATCGAAGAGGTCAATTCCTGTTGAAATCCATATTATGTTTATTTTTATATCATTTTTTTTAATTTTTTTATTCTTTAACATCCACTTTCTTATCGGGATTGCTTTACTTATTTTAATAAATTTGAAATCCATATTATTTTGGTTTTACTTCCTTAGCCCCTTTCGATGGGGTTGAAAGGTGTTGCAGTGCCAATTTGATCAGCCTTGTCGAAAGGATATGTAGTTAAGTAGAGTGTAGTCACCCCTTCGAAAGAAAAATGTTTCGACTTAGTCGAAACTATACTGCCGATTGCAATCCATTCTTTCTAGTTTATTTTTTAAACCATCATGTCCATTCGACCCTTTCATTACATTTAAATATAATGAGTCAAAACTCTCTTGAGTTACACTTCTCCAGCATTGCCAAAACGTTTTAACTATACATAAGTTTAACTTACGACCTTTCGATCCAATGAATTTGTAAGGTGTCAACAACATTTTTATTTTTCTTAGAAAATCAAAGTTATTGGTTTTAACAGTGTCGAAGAGTCATGCAATCTTGTTTGTGAAATTTTTATAGTGTATAATTTTACTCAAGTTGTAAATTACTCGGACTACCTCCTTTTAGCAATTTTGTTCCTATAGAACTTTTGACACTGTCGAAAGGTACTTCAACTTATCCTTTCGATCCCATCGATAACTCAAGGAACTCTTATTTAGGCTTTCAACAATGTCGAGATGTACTTGCTAAGTGTTGTCTTTTTTATACTTTGTTGGAAGCCCAATGTCTTTGATTTTAACTTAAACATTTTTAAAAAACTTCAAGTTACTTTTTTTTTGTTTAAGTTCTATTTGAATTGGTTTGAATAAGTCTTAAAAATTATGTCCATATTAGACTTGAAAATTTTAAATGAAACATGTTCACCTGGCAAAATCATGAGTTCTCCAAAGAAATTTGATACTACTTCAAAGCGTTATGTGCTTTCTACTCAAGAAGAAGTGGATGCTATTCTCAACAACTTTGGAATCATTGGAGTGGAAGCCACTCCTCCTATAGAAAATGACATTATCAGCATCCCACCTGAAGGGTTCTTTGCCTACACCGCTATGCACGTATGGCATGGAGGGTTTCTTTTATTCCTGAACTTCCTATTTAGATTCTTGTCTTTCCTTGGAATTTCCCTGATTCAACTATCTCCAAATGTATACACCTATCTTCGGTCTTTGAAGTTGATGGCGCTTGAACACATCATCCCTTCTCCAAATGCGGAAGTATTAAACGACTTGACTCGATTAGTCAAAATTAGCACTCTTAATCATCAGAGTGCTAACATCCCGAAGAAGCGTATATCGGATGGGGTCAATAAGCTTAAAACTAGAAAACTAGTTCTTCTTTGCCCGATGTTTCCCAAATACCAGTGGGATTTTCTCTTCCCCTCAAAAGATTAATTTTTCACTGTCTTCCTTCCATTTTATTTTTCCCTTGTCTAATCTTCATTTTATTCCAGGTTCTCCTACTAAGGAACTTAATGAAGCAGGCAAAAGAAAGGTGGAATCTCTGATTGCAGCTTATGCTTCAATTGGAAATCGATTGAAGCTGCTTCTCAAATTGAAAAGTTTGTTAGTAGTGTCGCTACCCTCTAACAACCTCTGGAGCACCATCTATCATTGAATCTCTCACTAAATGCAAGAAGGCTTTCAAAGGAAGGTTGGTGGAATCATCGAAATTTTATCCACCTAAGAAGGTTGCCAAAGTTGTTGATGTAGAGCAGAAGGAGGATTCATCTCTTGGTAAAGCTCTGAAAAGCCCAATTATTGAAGCTTCTAAAGACAAACAAGTACAAACCCCAACTTTGATCGATCCCCTCTCACACTTTTCTATTTCATATTCTCTAGCTGCTCTTGCACAAATGCAGCTGGCTTTGGATATTCCCCCCACTCCAAAGCGCACTCCTTCTCAACCATCATCTTCTTCTCCTTCTGCCATCAACTTCGAAGAGATAGCCGAATCTTTCTTATACACTGAGTCCTTCACTTCCATTCACCCGCCTTCTTGTGTTCCAGACATGGTTGGGCATTATCGCTCTTTGATAAAGCAACAATTTCTGGTAAATTCCACTTCAGTTGATCTTATCATCATTAGTTTTCTATAAATCGCTAACTTGTATTACATTTCTTTTTTCATATTTCTAAGAGTTGACTAGCTTTAAATGAGCATGCATCAAAGTCATCCGTCGAATCCTCCATGTTTAAGAGAAAATTTCAGGCCTTAAAAATCAAGTATCATCTCTCTCTACGGAAAAAGATGAAGCATCTTTAGAATTGGAGCAACTAAGAGCTTCTCTTACCCAAGCAGAAGCTGATTTTTTGGCAGAAAGAAAGGCTCATCAACTTCTTACCGACGAAAAATTCACTGTAGAGCTTACTTTAAAAGATTCTGATGATGAGAAAGCTCGCTTATTTACACAAAATGTTTCTTTAAAGGAAAAGTTCAAGAAAACCAGCGCTTGACTAAAACTCGCAGTTAATACCATTTCTGACGCTAAGTAGCAAGTTTCTTAATTAAAGGTACTACTATAGGGCAGATGTTGTTGAACTCTTATGAAGAAGCCTTCATGCTCACCCATGCCGACAACTTCAAGAAGTGTCCTGACTTCGATTTTCCCTCACTTGACTCTACCCTAGTTGGTAGAGTAATAGGCAAGATCAACCAAATGAAGCAGGGAATTGAGCCTACGGAAGAGGAGGAAATTGACGTATCAAAGATCCTTTCCTTTGACGTCCCCTCTTTTGATATTGAATCAGACTCTAAAGATGCGGGTGACAACGATGATGCCACCTGCGAAGAAGGCAATGATAAGTATTATGATGATGACCACAATAATGCTATTGATGATAGCATTGATGGTGGTCAAGGCTCAGGTGCAGATGGTGGAGATCACAACAAAACCTTGGATAAGGATGGGGATGACAACACCAACGCTTCAGAGAAAGAGCCAACCCCACCTGCAACTACCCCACCTAGATTTGTTGGACCTTTTTCTCCTCAAGAGGATGAGTCTGCCACTGATCATGTTGAAGAGATTAAAGGGAAAGAGCAGGTTTCTCAGGCTTCTATCCTTGTATCGTAGGTATGGGATTCACTATTTAAATATTTTTCACTTTGAAAATAATAATAGTGCAAACCATTCATTTTAGATAAGGAAGAAGTTAACCTTCTCCTATAAGACAAAACTTGAGAGAAAACCAGCTGAAGTAAACAAGTTATATAGGGAGTTAGATAAGCAGATAAGGGAGCATAATGTACTCTCTGAAAAATATCATAGGCTTGACAGGAATGCCTCAGTGCTGGCATCATTTAAACATCAATGGGCAGCTCCCTTACTAAAGAGAGGTGCCACCCATACGACACTCTCTCAGAGGAAAATTTGGAGCTAATTACTTATTTTGGATGCTAATTGAAGAGACACATTTTAGTCAACTTTTTATATAAAGCTTACTGTAGATTTTCAATTATTGATTTTTCGTATTTAAGTGAATTTGGTGGGGGTCTTCTTAGACATTTTCACAAGAGATACTTAGATGAATTTGGAACTCATCCGCATCCTGGAGCTTGTTGGAACTTACCACGGGTCAGACCGATTCCCTAGGGTCTCCTCCCAGAAAAGCTTAAGTATTATAAGATGAAATTTGTATCTGAATTATTTTCTAAATCTGTATTATAGAACCGGATGAGTAATTGTAAACATGTAACATTGTATTGTTTTATAAATCTTTGTTTTGTCTTACCTTTATGCTTAGCTTCATTTTTTTATATTATCATAAAGTGACTGTTCGTTAGGTTTTATTGTTTCTAGAGACCATTTAAGCCAGTATGATAAAGTGGTAAGATTTTATCTTGAAAAGGCATCAATTCTAAAGTCTTCAAAATTAGCAAAATATTTTTTTCTCATCGACTTACGAAAACACTATTTGGAATATCCTCGCCTTCACTTTAATTTCCTTGGTGATGAAAAAGAGACATTCCTCAAAGAGATCAGAACATTCCATACAAAATCAATTTTCATCCACGGTAGTCCTCCAGCTAGGAAATAGGGCTATAGTAAATGCCTTCCCGTGTTAACCCCGAAGGGACTAAATATTCCTTTTGATTCTATAGTTAATCTTACTGCTAGTTCATTAAATAATGTAAAAAATGTAGTTTCTTAGCTTTAGACGTCAATCAATTATCTATTGTATCTTTTGACTTTATTTTTGTTCGAATTATAATCTTTTATAGTAATAGTAAAGAAATTCTTCATCCTGATTTTAACCTTTTTTCTTTCCATTTAAATAGTTGCTTCAATTATCTTCAATTTCTCTCCCTTATAAACTATCATCACATGTCTCTTCTATTAGAGAGAAACTGTTAAAATCCAGTGGAGGGATTGAGCTTAGGGACGATATCTTAATGGAATGCTTCGTTGGCAACATCGAAGCTTTGAAATGGCACAAGAGATATTTTCTTCAAAAAAACGTTGCCAGCAATCAAAAGGATCATATTGCTTATTTTGAGATTGAAATCAGGAATAAAGATAAAATGATTCTATCAACGAGAGGGCAAATAAAGTCTAACCCTTCAATTGACTTCGATCATAAGATGTCAGAGCTTATTCAACAAATTAGTGATTTAGAGTTGAAACTAAAGGATAGTCGATCATAGTTGAATCGTTGGAATTCATTATAGGAGACAGCACATCGAGGATTGCTTACCAACTCCTCACACTACTCCCCCGATTTTTGGACCCACAAGCTCAAATACTCTTGGTATTCAAAAATTTCCCTTAATGATTAACCATCCTTTAGGCATAGGCGAAAATGCCACGAGTAATTGGTGCAGGATGGTCAAGTTTGAAATAGCTAGGTATTTTGATGAGCAACAAAGAGTAAAATATTCTCAGGACATAAATGAGTATGCCTCCAAAGTTCAAAAGTGCAAATGTGAAAATTCTTCCTCGAAAACCGCGCTGCAGAGATAGAGAGGGATAACAAGACCTTAAGGGGCACCAATAGAGCTTTCAATTGTGCTTTGAAAACAAATATCAACGCATTTGACGACGTGAATAGCATAAGAAAGAAGGAAAAGAAATTGAAAGAAGTTCTCTGCGTCGGTATTCATCACATAATTGATCCTTCAGTTGCCGAGAATCTTGACAAAGCCGCCCAAGACTTATGATATATCTTTATCTTTGAAATGTATAAACTCATTTTGTATATATGCAAACAACTTAATAGCTTTGTAAATTATTTCATGACGTATATAAATCATATAAATTTTGTAAATATCACCTAATTTGTAATTCCTTTTCCAATGTCATTTTTGAAACGCTTTTTGATAGCTCATTCATTGCTTCCGTATTTGTTGATTCTTTCATTTCTCATTGCTGCACTGATTTCCTTGTAAAGTATGAAGCAAACAATATCTCTAATTGTTAGCTTGAAACTGTCGTATCACCCTATGTATATCATTTGCTTAGATTAACAAATCGTCTTGGTAATTGCATGAAAAGTAATTTGTAGTAAACATCTAAATCCCATCTTAACCATGATGAGAGGCACTCAAGAATTTAACTTTAACCTTTTGGCTGGAATATCTGGAATTTATTGATAGGGAATCCCACCTTATCACGAAGGTAAAAATATTAGATGGTAATTCTTCAAGAGATAGTTGATTGGGGATATAATCCAGAAATCATTGCATGAATACTTTTAAAAGTATCCCGGAGACCCATTCTCGGGCATTAGTGGAATTTTCAAAAACTAGAAACCTAAAACCCAGATTCGGGTATCAACGGAAACTTATAAGAATGATTCTCTTGAGTGAATTTTTTGACTCATATTCGAGCATTTGTGATAGATAAATGATAATCCATTATTGAAATTTCACACCTAGGTTAGGGCTCAAATAAGAAATTATCTTGATAACCAAATTCAGGTGTATTAAGATAATCAGTGATCGATAAAGAGCCGAAACCTAGATTTGGGTAATAATAAATGAAGTTGTGAAATAAATATCCTGAAAACTAGATTTGGGTATTAGTTGGCAACATTTAGATATGAAAAGACCCGAAACCTAGTCTTTGGTGTTAATAGATGAAATTACAGTATGAGAGACCTGAGACCTAGATTCGGTATTAATAGATGATGTTTAGAAATGGAAGTCCCAAAACCTAGATTCTGGTATTTATAACTGAACCTCTGTTTTACTCCTTTGATGTATGAACCCGTCAGGTCTTGTATGGAAGTAATTTACCTAGTTGCCTCTTGAGCTTGGACTTATTTGTCCATGAATGGAAATTCCCTTTCTTGGGCATGGACATCATAGTTCATGATTTGAATGTGCCTTCTCTTGGGTTTAGGCGTCTCAGTCCATAACAGAATGAGCCTCTTCTAGGGCTTGGACGTCTCATTCCATTATAGAATGAGCACTTTTTTGGCTTGGACATCTTAGTCCATTGCTTAATGGGCAACTTTTTGGGCCTGGACATCTTAATCCATTATAGTGCGATGCTCTTGGTTCGCTCATCTTAAAAACTCGAACCAAGGATTTACCCGACCTCCCTATAGGAGTCGCTCTGCCCTGGCCTATTGTAGCGTGGACAAGGGCTTGTTCGGTGCCTTGCCCTGGCCATTTTATGGCGTGGATAAAGGCTTACTTCATCCTCCCTCCAGAAGGTGCCTTACCAAGGCCATAGTGTGGCGTGGATTAGGGATTGTTTAATGCTTTAACTTGGCCATCTTATAGCGCGGCTAAAGGCATACTCTGTCCTCCCTCCAGGAGGTTCCTTGACCTGACCAGAGGCACAACTAAAGGCTTGTCTAGTGCTTTAACCTTGCAATCTAATTGCATGGCTAAAGGCTTACCACCCTCCGTCCAGGAGGTGCTCTTCCCTGGCCAACTCGTTGTGGACAGAAGCTTTTTTACCATCTTAGACAGACTACCATCTTAGGTAGCATCCAAATATAAGGAGCGTTTCACTCATAATCATGTTGATTTTCTTTTTATAAAATGTAGCTCTTTATTGATTTTGTCTCAATTTTTTTTGCAAACTCTAGAATTTTTCCTTGTCGAAAGAATTTTATGGTCATCCCCTCCAGGGTCAGCAAGGGTAGGTTTCATGACCATTCATTATATGGTAATGGCAATAGGTTCCTCCTAAATTCCTCTAATATTATGGTCTTTTCTTTCGTGATGGCTAATAGTTAAGCTCATCTTTAGTAGCAAGTAGACGTTTTCTATAGATGATGTTAAGTTGCATTCTTTTGGAAGTGTAGACTTAAAGCTCGATTCTTACGGATGGCTTTTTGACTTTTTGTTCCTTGGCCTTATTGTTTCACATTCTTCGATTACTTTTCTTTTTACCGCCCTTTGAATTTTGTGAGTTGGATGGGTTCTTGCAATAGTTGGTTGCCATTTATTTGTGAAGGTATTGTAATCATCTATTATCTCTTTCTTAAATATGTTGCCATTGGAATAATGATGGATTGTTCTTCTCATTTGATTGAAGATATTGTCAAATCCATTTGTTTTATTTCCTAGTGCAAAGATGGGGGTGCAGCCAACATGAAAAGGATTTAAAATCCATTTCTCAGGATCATAATATTCCACTTTTTTTCTTGTTTATAATTCTAAGAGCTTCTAGTCTCAATCTTTGCTCTTCGTCTTGGTTGGAATTCTTGCTGATTACTGGGAAGAATCTTTTCAGGTGGGGTTCAGATGACCATTTTCAGATCTGTTTATCCTTCTGGCTATGATCAAACCAAGTAGATGAACTTAAGATAAGGTTAAGGGGGGTTAGTGTAGTTAGGGGTTTATCCAAGTCGGAGGTTCAAGCCCTCCTTCTAGTGCCAAAAATGTTAACAAGATTTCTTTTCAACACCCCAAGGTAGTGTTAAGGAATGAAGATTATTCTTTAAGTTAGTAGAGTTGAAAGGAAATAATGTATACTTCTTGTATGTCCTTTCGATTAGGCTTCAATAAGCATGAATTTCTCAGACAGTCCTTTCGACTATGTCGAAAGGGTTAAATTCCATGCTTAATGACCCTTCGACTTAGTTGAGATGGATTAGTCTTTCCTTCAAAAGCCTTCCTTTCGATTCAATGGAGGTATCTTAGAAAGTTTTTTCTTTGATGGTTACGACTTATCAAAGGCCATGATGGTTGTGTAGTTAGGACTTATTCTAAGAATCCGATACTAACGTTCCAACCTTATCGGAGGCAAGGTATTTGGTGATAAACTTGAACTTGGAATCTGGATTAGGGATCCGACCTTGTAGGAAGTAGTGAGCTTAATCTTCTTTGGTTTGAACTAGTAATCACAAGCTATAATGTTTTTGTGAAGGATTTCGAACATTTCGAAAGCCGAATCCTCAAACTCCTTGTTTTAGTTGAAGTTTTAGGTAAATTGTAACTTGGTTTCGATCTTGTCGAAAGCTTAAACTCAAAGGAAACTGGAAGTATGTACTTGAAGTGGTTTAAATCTTGCTAGGTTTCGATTGTGTCGACAGTGGCCTTTCGATGTAGGCGTAACCTAAAATACAAGAGTGAAACTAAGAAGAGTTTTAATAAATGATAAGTAATCTAAAATACTCGAAAGTTCCCTTTTGTAAGCAAAAGATGCCTTTATTGCTTCCAAATCCTCAAATAAATCTGGTAATTAGGGTAAAAACAATTCTGATTAAAGAAATAAAAGTTTGGAATGGGAGGAATCAGATCTCTCAAACATGACCCCTTGGGTCTTATTATAGATCCTGGTCAACACCATTCAACCTTGATGCTTCCAACTTGGTCGAAAGATGGACGCCGATGACTTAAGTATGCTTCATCTTTGCCGAAAGGAAGGGCTACGCCTCTCTACTTTGCATAGCCTTGTAAGTGCTTCTGAATCTGTCAGTAGATATTATTCAATGGATTCGATGATGTTGGGTATGCCTGAGCACATGCTTTTTTTATGATGCGGAACCCTCCTGGATCATACCGGTTTCAGCCGGTTCTGAAGGCTTACCATAGCTTTCGAAGGGGTTATCCTGCCAAATGTTTGCTTTCGCATGGTTTAATAAAGGCGAAACCTTCGGTGTCGAAAGGTTTGGTGCATATGCAAGTAATTGTTCCCATTGTCTTCGAAAGGTGCTGCTTTGAATCAATCGAAAGTTCTACGGATGGGTGCTTTTGGCCCCTTTGTCTCCTTCGAAAGGTACAAACTCACTAGACCTTTGTTGCAGAGACTTTCTGAAGCCTTCAAAAGGTTTTGAAGCATCCATACTTTGACGGTAGCATCCTTTCGACTCTATCGAAACGCCTAGCTAGTGTTTTTATTTCCTTCTTTTGTTCTCTGCTTGGAATGTTTCCGACTAAGTCGAAAGGTGTTTTTTGGAATAATAGTTTCGACTAAGTCAATTTGGTCGAAAAGTGGGTTTCAAAAGAACCAACCTTTTCAGCAGCTCTACATTATACGAACTTATTTGCCTTTCACATAGCTTTGGGATGTTGAAATTTTTCTTTTTAACATCACTACAATCCATTATATCTAGAATAAGCATCCACAAACTAGAGTAACTCATATCCAACTGTTATATCTGTTAGTTGGTTCATCCACGAAAGTGGAATAGCCCTTCGGGAATGCTTTTTTCAAATTTGAATAATCCATGCATGTTCTCAACTTTTTGTTCGGCTTCCCAATCATCACAGGATTAGCAAAAAATAATGTTAAAGTTATTTATGGATAAAGTTGTTTTCCATCAACTTATCCACCTCCTCTTTCAATGCAAAAGGTATCATCGAATTCATACTAGGTTTCTTTTATTTTATGGTGATAAAAGTTAGCATTATATTAAATTTGTGGCTAGTAACTTTTAAAAAAATCTCAAACATATCAAAATGGGTCTATGCCAACACATTGAGCTTCAACCAAAAAATCATGGCAGTTCCTTCTGCATTCCTAGGTCATTAGCTCTACCGATTTTTCCCTTAATTCTTTCAGCACTTTTTGTGATTCCATAGTTTCATGCTTGCTCTTCTGAACCAAATACAAGTCTTAAGTGGTAGTTCTTATGCATTTTGTGATTTTATGTAGAGAGCCTTCTCTGTGTTTGTAACATCCCCTATCTGGAGGCCCGAAGCCAAGCATTATAGATGATGCATTCATCTATAGTATTAACTTCCGATGATCAAATACGGTAATGTCAATGGTATCCAAAATATCATAAGCACATGAATATGAAACAAAATCATAGATTTCAAAAACAAAATTCTTGACTAAATTTCTAAAACATATTCCATATTCAAATTACATAATCCCATTGCTTTTCCAGGTTCAGATAAAATAGAGTTACTAAATGAATACGCTAAGAGCAACATATGATGATGCCCCTTTGTTTGATCAAAGTACTATATGCACAATACAACAGAACAAAACAAAAATAAACAACAACTCCTTAATAGATATCCTTCAGACACCTACTCATCTCTGGAAGCTTTATTCTCCAATGCTATTAAAAGCTATAAATCTCAACCACCAGCCTACTCAAATCAATTTTAAACACCCAAGAGTATAAGGAGAAAACATAAACTTCAAGTCAAACATAAAGCCTGGTGTGAATAATGTTGTACATCTCGGTTATCTAAGATTAAGTGAGACCATGCGGCTTAGCGAAACTAGTTTCCCCTCATTAATATCCTTTTTAAAACATATTTTTTGCAAATTATAATCCCACAACCAAAACTGGTTAAACATGTAAAGCAATAGTGTACATATCAGTTATCATATAAACTATCTGTCCATACACTGTAGTTTTGTCTAGATAACTACTAAACCCTGGCCGACTCAGGTCTGCAAGAAAAACATAAAAATCTAACACATGTAAGATACTCCTCTTATGATGGTCCATCCTTACTTCTCAATGTCTAAATGATCATAATGGTTTTGTGGGCTCGCCAATAACCTATCTTTCCCTTTTAGATTCCTTTCGGTATGCAACATAATTTTAGTCTCACCTGTGACAAAGCCTTGTGCACTGGAATTTTGGACCTATTTTCACTAAGGGATACTAGCCAAAGTATAGGGCACGACCTCGTACCAGTCTCATCTGGTATTCTAATATCCGAGTCATTTTACTTAGAGTTATCTACCCAAATTTTTTTTATTGAAAATGTTTTCTTTTAAATTGGTTTAAATATTCAATTCATTCCTTAAACAAGGAAATTATTTATATAATACTCTTTGTTGTACTCAAATCACCTTGCCATGATATATGTTCTTTATATTATACCTTATTGATGAAAACGTTTAATCTTTTGAAAGTACACCTTTCGAAACCATTGGAAGTACCCTTTCCCAAACAGTAAAACCTTAGGCCGAAGGCCAAAGCATACCATCCAAAATCATAAATTTCAAAACCACTCATATTTACCCTTTCAAAAGCATCGATAAACATCTCCTTCGAAAGCTATAAAACCTTAGACATCCTATCTTTAAAACACTTAAACGTTGCCTTTTGAAACCATTGGAAAACCTTTCCTTTTAGATCTTTCGAACCATTGGGTAACCATCCCTTAGAAACCTTTCTTTAAAACTGATCGAAAACATTAAAGCATCAAGCCATTCGAAAGCAATTAGGTTTAATTTATAACATATGGAAACACCTTTCGAACCGTTAAAACTATCACTTTCAAAACCATTTGGTTTCTAGCTTTTAAAGAGCAAAAAGGTCAACATTTAAGTCGAAAGTATCTCTTTTGAAAGCATTCCTAAGTAAACAAGTGATGGTGTCGAAACCATCCATTCGAAAGCATTGGAGAAGTAGTTGGGTTTCAAAAACAAGTTAACATTTTGAAACCAACCTGGGTTGAAAGATAAAAAGAGGTAGTCATGGGTTTCCACCCCTTCAAAAGCATTCGTTTAAAACAAAAGGCGCAACCCATTCAAAACCTTTTAAACCAGTTGACTAACCCAAAATCCAACCAAGTTGGATTAACTTCCTTCGAAAGCAAAAGAAGGCGCATTTTCAGTTAAAAAAAAGCATGCTTCGATCCCCTCGAAACCTTTTTTTCAACCTAGTACCTTCTTCTTATATCCAATTCACTATGTGTTAGGTATTTGATACCATATGCATTAGTTAAGATGGAGTCGGAGGTGGAGGAAAGGAGTCAGAAACTTGGTGCCGAAAGCATTGAAACAGGTAAAAGCATGTTGACTTGACTTTTTAAATTAACCCTCTGTACCTAACTTACCTTGTTTGTCTTTCTTTTGTAAAAGTACTTCCAATTTTCAGAAATAACAATTTGAACTATTTAGAAAATATCCCTTCTTCTTTTTATAAATATATAATATATTTAAGTCCCATATCTTAAATAATTTCATATACCCAACAAAACACTTTGTAAAATTCTAAAAAAATTCCAAAAAATCATTTTTAATATGTTTTCCAACATATATAAATTTCAGACCCTAAGCCAATATAAATTGGCGGTAATTAATTTTGAACCTAAAATTGCATATTCTTCGCTAGAAAATTCATATAAAATCCACATTAATTTAGAAAATTATGAAAATTGAAACCCATTTCTAAATTATTATTTTTGATCTAAATTTAAATTTGCAAGGCCATTAGATGTCCTATTATAGGATTTTCATATCAAAACATATTATAAAATCTATGTGAATTAGCATAAATCATCGACAACATATAGATATACACTTTATCATCCAAAACATGGCAAAACATTCACAAATAATTCGGTTTTCATGCTAAAAACCAAAAATCATTAAAAAATTAAGATGTAGTTAATATTCACCTTAACTTTGTGACTAAAGATGCGATATTTGTTCTTGATTAGGTGATTTGATTCTCCCTCTTTAAATCCTTGCTTTTATCTTCGCTTGAGCTTGCTAATAGTGGTCGGCCTTAGCTTGTATTTTTTTTATTTGTGAAAAATGAAGGGAACATGAGTATTGAGGTGTTAAGGGTTTAGGGTACAAGGATGTGCCTTGTTCCTATTTTACCCTTATATATTTCTTAACCTTTTATTCGTTTTATTCTTTATTTCACTTGTTTAACATGGCACGACTACACCTTATAAAATCACAAATCTCAATCCATTAATCATTGTACATTATTTTATTTTATTTAACTAACTAAATATCCCAAATAATTTTACTAAAAATATGGGGTGTGACAGATTCCCCTCCTTAAAGAATTTCGTCCTCGAAATTACGATAAGTCATATCATAACAATTATAGGTTAAAAATATCATCCAAAAAAATTAGGATAACTATCTCTCATCTTGTTCTCAGTCTCCCAAGTACAGTCTCTATCATCATCGCTCCACTGGACTTTAACTAATTCGACTGTCTTGTTCCTGATCCTCTTCTCATCTCCTGCGAGTATATGAACATAACTTTTCGCTATAGTGAAATTCGGCTCTACGAAAAAGTCATCTAACACAGTTGGAGAAATAGTAGTATTCGGATCTCGAATACACTTCCTTATATGAGAAACATGGAAAACATCGTGGGCTTCTACCAAACTGCTCAGTAACTCTACTCTATACTTGAGTCACACAATCCTCTCAATAGTAGGAAATGGTCCAACAAACCACGATCTTTTCTCCAATTCCTTAGGATTATGTTTTTCAAAAATTGTTTTTAGTTAAAAAATTTCATAAACTATGCTCTGATACTAAGTTGTAACATCCTCTATCTGGAGGCCCGAATCTAAGTGCTACAAAAGCTGCAGCCGTTTATAGTATTAACTTCCGATGACCAAATACGGTAATGTTAATGGTATCCAAAATATCAGAAGCACGTGATTATAAAACAAAATCGCAGATTTCAAAAAATCAACATTCCTGATTACATTTCCAAAACATTTTCCATATTCAAATTACATAATCGCATCGCGTTCCCTGGATCAGATATTATATAGTTACTACATAAATACGCAAGGTTGACTTGTGATGATTCCCCCATGGTTGACCAAAGTACTATATATACAATACAACGGAACAAAACAAAAACAAACAACTCCTAATTAGATATCCATCAGCCACCTGATCGTTACCGAAAGCCTTATTCGCTAATGCTACTAAAACCTGTAAACCTCAACCCTTAGTCTAGTCAAATAAATTTTGATCACTTGAGAGTTTAAAAGGAAAACATAAACTTCAAGTCAGACATAAAGCCTAGGGTGAATAATACTATACATCTCGGTTATCTGATATTAAGTGAGACCATGCTGCTTAACAGAATGGGTTTCCCCTCACTAATATCCTTTTTAAACATATCCTTTGCAATTCATAATCCTGCAACCAAAACTATTTAAACTTGTAAAGCAATATCATGTATTTGTACATATCAGTTATCATATAGACTATCTATCCATATACTGCAGTTTTTTTGTTAACTACGAACCCTTGGCTAACTCGGGCCTACCGGAAAAATTTAAAAATCTAACACTTATTAGATACTCCTCTTCAGGACGGTCTGTACTTACTTACTTCTCCAGGTCTAACTGATCCTAATGGTTTTGTAGGGTCACCAATAACCTATCTTTCCTTCTAAGATTCTTTTCTATATGTAACATAATTTTAGCCTCACCGGTGACAAAGCCTTTTACGTTGGAATTTTAGACCTATTTTAGCTTGGAGCTACTAGCAAAAGTATAAAGCACGACCTCATACCAGTCCCATATGGTATTTTAATATCTAAGTCATTTTACTTACGGTTATCTACCCATTAAATTTTCCTTTAAAACCTTTTCTTTCAAATTGATTTAAACCTTTAAATCATTCTTTAAACAAGGAAATTATTTATATAATACTCTTTGCTTTACTCGAATCACCTTACCATGTTATATATTCTTTACACAAAACCTTGTTGATGAAAACGTTTAAACTTTCGATTGTACCACTTTCGAAACCATTGGAAGTACCCCTTCTGATATAGTAAAACCTTAAGGCGAAGGCCAAAACATACCTTTCAAAACCATTCATATTTATCCTTTCAAAAGCATTGAAAACCATGTCCTTTGAAAGCTTTAAAACTTTGGACATCCTATCTTTAAATCACTTAAACATTTCCTTTCAAAACCAATGGAAAAACTTTCCTTTTAGACCTTTTGAAAGCATTAAAGCATCAAGCCTTTTGAAAGCATTTAGGTTCAATTTATAACATGTGGAAACACCATTCGAAACTATTAAAACTATCTCTTTCGAAACCATTTGGGTTCTACCTTTTATAGAGCAAAGGAGTCATCAAAACATTTCAGTTGAAAGCATCGCTTTCGAAAGCATTCCTAAGAAAAGAAGTGATGGTGTTGAAACCATCCCTTCGAAAGCATTGGAGAAGCGATTAGGTTATAAAAACAAAGTAACCCTTTTAAAACCAGTCTGGGTCAAATGGTTCTTAACAAGAAATCTTGTCAACTCCTTAAAGTAGACTAAAAGGTCAAGGTTAATTCCTTTTGGTCTCTCTTAAGTAAACGGTGAAGAATAGAATGCGTAAGTCCATTTAATTTCCCTTTCGAATAGGTTGCTTTAGTGAGAACTTGTTTAGAACAACCTTTTGATCCATTCGAAAGACTAGTTTTTTTTTACTTAATAGCCTTTCAAGCCTGTTGAGATTATATGGATGTCCCTTCGAAAGCCTTCCTTTAGAAGCAGTCACAAAGCAAAAATAGATAACTTTCAGGATTTGGGATTAAGATTTAATTTGGTGGATTTCGACCCTATTGAAAGCTATATTGAATAGTGGTTAATAATTGGATCAGGGATTGAGGTTTCAATCCTGTCGAAAACAAAACCGTTAATTGTCTTGAGTTTAGATAAGGAATCTTAGGTCAAAGTGGATTGATGTAAGGTTTCAACCTTGTTGAAAGTAGAAGTCTTAGGAATGGTGGCCTGAAGTTTGTAGCTGGTATTACTTGAGAATGTAAGAGCTTCGACATGGTCGGAAGAGCCCTTTCAGTATAGTCGATACCTGTAACACAAGATTAGACCTGATAATGGCTTATGAAACAATTGAGTAATTATGAATATTGTAAACTTCCCTTTCATGGCACAAAGAATATTTTATTTCTCAATTTTCCTAATTCAATTTACAAATTAGGGTTTTACAACTTTTAGAGTTAAGAATGTATAAGTTTAGAATGACTAAATTCAGATATCCAAAACCAGACCCCTTTGGTCTTATTTATAGATGTAGGGCAGCACCTTTCGAACCAAGGCTTTCGACCTGGTCGAAAGGTGGCTGCCGTATTGACTCTAGTATGCTTCCTCCTTTGTTGAAAGGAATAGTTGTGCTTTTCTTCTCTATTTTGTTTTGTAAATGCTTTCGATTCTGTCGATAGGCTTTATTTAGTGGTTTCGAATATGTCGAAATGCTGATGGTTTCGATGTTGTAAGTTGTTTCCGAACTCTTGCTAATGACTCGATAAAGAACCTCTTTGGATAACAGTGGCTTCGTCCAGTTCGGAAGGCTAAGTGCTTTCGATAGGGTTGTTCATGCCAATACATGCTTTCGAGTGGTTTGAGTGAAGGCGAAACCTTTGGTTTTTAAAGGTTTGGCGCATATGTGAAGTTTTGTCCTCTTTTGTCTCTGAAAGGAGTTGCTTTGACTCATTCAAAAAGGTCTCATTCATATGTAATCGTCTGCTTCAAAAGTTGGTTATTGAAGCGGAAGGGTGCTTTCGACTCCTTCGACCCCTTCAAAAGGTTGAGAATCTTCTAAACCTTGACTATAGCATCCTTTTGACACCTTCAAAAGGTTCTGATGCTTTTGTACTTTGGCTGTTGCATCACTCGACTCCTTCGAAAGGTCTAGTAGGAGCCTTTTTCTCTTGTATTTTACCTTCTTGCTCAAGCAGGTTTCGACTAGGTCGAAAGGAATTTTAGTAGTAACATTGTCCCTGTTGCGAAGGGATGCTCTTCACTTTCCAATTCAACCATGTCGAAACCTGGAATCTTCCCGACTTTTGGCATTCTCGCATGAATCTGGACCGTTCATTCAAAACTGATCGATGGCTTCCCGCTATTGCTGACTTTTTTTTTTGTCCTTTTCACTTGCCTACAAATGATATTAATCTTCGAGAAAAATAAAAAACTTTAATCCTTCATATTATTCTCATTTTCCTTCACCCCAAACCCAGATTCAAGTAAATTTTATTTATTTCACCTCTGAAATTTCTCTTTCTATTTTACTTCACGGTGGATTTTAATTTCTCAAATCCCATAATCGGGATTTCATTTTTTTATTTGATTTACTAAAAATTCTTAGAGTTTTTACTTAACTGGATGTACTCTTTAATTAAATTTCATTATCCGATTACATTTTCTCCTTTTTGATAACTTTCGTTTTATACCCAATTTCTGATCCATGGTTATTGCCCATTTAAAAAAAATGAATTTTTCTCTCAGTGATTTTCAAATACTTGATTTGAATTTTGATTCAATTGTTTATAAATTTTTGGAATTCTTGGGTTGAAATTGGGTTTAGGGAAGAAAGGATTTCCTATTTTCTTCACCTAAAAGCTTTGAATTGTACGGATTAAAAATTGGCGCCACAGATTTACCTTTTTACTCCGACGAAAGGGATTAAAGAGACAACTTTTATTTTTCTTTCTTAGCCTCTTTCGATAGGGTCAAAAGGTATTAAAACACTAATTTGACCGACCTTGTCGAAAGGTTATATAGTAAAGTAGCATGCAGTCACCCCACTCGAAAGCAAAACGTTTCAACCTAGTCGAAAGCATTTGTGTTGATTGAAATTTTGGTTTTAGCATGCTTTTGAAACGTTGATGCACTTTCAACCCTATCGAAACCTATTATAACTAATGATTCGAAACCATCTATAATCTCCATTCTCCAATGTTGTCGAAATGTTCCAAGTTCTTTTATTTTTACCAATTTGATCATGATTTAGGACCTTTCGACTTAATGGGTACATAAAGTTTCGACAACATTCATGTTCCTCTCTTTAGCCATGGGTTTTGACAACGTCGAAGGGTTTTGCTGTTTTGTTTATTAAATACATTGGTAGTGTCTAGTTTGTTTAAAATTTTAAGTTGATTTTAATTATTCCCTTTTAATTACATGGTTTCTATTAAGATTT
The DNA here is from genome assembly GCA_030765085.1 of Allium cepa. NCBI lineage: Eukaryota > Viridiplantae > Streptophyta > Magnoliopsida > Asparagales > Amaryllidaceae > Allium > Allium cepa. The sequence goes on along the minus strand of CM060938.1, from coordinate 702,405,619 downwards.
CGACACTGTTGAAAAGTGCCAGTTTGGCATATAGTTCATCCTTCCTTTTGACCTTGTCGAAAGCTTAGTTGACACTTGTATTTGAGCTTTTGACATTGTAGAGTGGTGTTTGTTGAGTGTTTACTTTTTCTTTCCTCTTGACTCGGTTGAAAGCTCAACATATATCATTTTCAACTTTAACATTCTTTCGGGAACATACAGTTTCATATTTTGTTTGATTTATTTGATTTTTAAATTGGCGTAATAGGTTTTTACTAGCTCTTGAAAGAATGTTAGCTTTATAATAGACTGAAAATTCAAACTGAAACATATTCACCTGGCTGAACCATGAGTTCTCCAAAGAAGGTCGAAGCCACTTCAAAGCATTCTTTGATATCTACACAAGATGAAGTGGATGCCATTCTAAACGACTATGTAATCACCAGAGTGGAAGCCACTCCACCTGTAGAAACTGACACCATTAGCAGCCCTCCAGTAGGTTTCTTCTCGTATACTGCACTAAACATGGAGAGTTTCTTCCATTCTTAGACATCTTTTCTAGGTTTTTATCCTATCTCCGAATCGCTCCAATGCAGCTATCTTCGAATGTATACACCTATCACCTATCTTTGAAGTTGATGGCTCTAAAATCAAACATTCCTTCTCTGAATGCTAAAGTGTTAAACCACCTCATCCGATTAGTCAAGCTCAGCAATCATAACCACCAAATCTTTAAAGTGAACCTTTGAAGAAAGTGATATCTAATGGAGAGAATAAGAGAACCGGTTCTTCTTTGTCAGATGCTTCCCAAATATCAGTGGGACTTTCTCTACCCCTCGTAAGCTCAGATTTAATTATTTTCTTTCCATTTGATTATTTTTCTTTTCTGATTCTTTCCTTATGTCAGGTGCTTTTACTAAAGATTTGAATGAGGAAGATAAGAAAACAGTGGAGTCTTTAATTGTAGCTTCTGGTAGGATTAAAACTTGGTTGAAGCTGTTGAACCATTCGAATCTAAGGAAGTATTCTCCCCACCCTTTTGATCGGAGGATTCTGAGGCAATCTCCTCTAATCAAGCATACGTCAAAAAGCAAAAGTTTCCATTTCCTAGGAGATCCTGAAAATTTCTCTCCTATATCACATATTTGCTCTGAGCATTCTGTTAAGTTATAGACACAACATTTGTTTTATATTTCTTCATTGCTTTCCAAATTATTATGCTAACTTATAATCTGTTGGAACTCTCCTTAGCTGCTCTTCAGGTTGAAAAACTTGCTAGTGGTCCGGCTCCTCCTCCTGAGACTTTATGCATGCCATCCTTTTCTCAAGCACTTGTTAGGACTAGGATGGCTGTTAAGAGAAATTTGGAGAAATCAACTGTAGTGGATTCACCCTTGAAAGTAGCTAAAGTAGTCAAAGTTCCCGACTCTGAGGAGGAGGAAGCTTTATCTCTTGACAAAACTTCGGTGAGTCCGATTGTTGAAGCTCCTCAGGATAAATCCAAGAAGACTCCTACTATAGTGGATCTTCTTTCTCACATCACTATTTCAAGCTCTCTAGACGAACTTGAGCAGATGTGAAAACTTTGGAGATGAACTCCAATCTAAAGCGCATTCCTCCAAGGCCAACAACCCCTCCTTCTTCCATTCATTTTGAAGAGACAGCCTAGTCTACCTTAAAGTCTACATCATTTGCCCACATCCACTCGCCTTCGTCCATTTCTGACAAGGAAGGTCCCTTTCATTCTTTGTTAGAACAACAACCCTTGGTAAGCTTCTTTTCACTTGACTTTACCATTACTGTTCTTCTCTAAATTTCTGACTTATGTTGTATTTCTTCTTTTAGATTTCCAAGAGTTGCTTATCTTTGCATGAGTAGGCATCAAAATATTCTGTCGAATCCTTCATGTTTCAAGAGGAAATTTCTTCCTTAAAATATAAAGTCTCTTCCTTATTTATAGACATAGATGAAACTACATCCGTACAGGAGCGATTGAAAGCTCGACAACTCCTTGCCGACGAAAACTGGGAAATGAAAATAACCATAAAAGAATTAGATTAGGAGAAGGTTCAAATGGCAGCAATGAATGCCTCTTTGTATGTAAAGTTGGAGAAAAACAAGGCTTCTATGAAACTTGCAGTCAATATCATCTCATATGCGAAATAGTGGATGTCTCGGTTTCTCAATACCACACTTGATGAGATCATGAACAACTCTTTCGAAGATTCTCAATGCTTGTTTACACTGACAACATCAACAAATGCCCCAAGCTAAGCTTTCCTTCACTCAACTCTGCCCTTGATAATAGTGTTATGAGCAAGATTAATCAAATGAAATAGGGAGTTGAAACTTCTTAAAAGGAGGAAATCGATGCCTCCGGGATTCTATCTTTTGAAGTCGAATCTGACTCAGAAGATGAAGGCGAAAAGATGATGCTGCCGAAGAATAGGGCGATGGCAATAATGATGACAACGATGATGGTAATGATGATGATGATGACAACATCGGCGGTGATGAAGGTTTAGGTAGTGACAGAGAGGCCTATACCGAGTCTTCTGACAAAGATAGGGATGATATTATAAGAGATCTGCGGAAAGATTCATCTCTTCACAAAACAATATCGTCTAAATCCGCCGCACTTTCTGCCCCTCAAGGATATCCTACTTTTGTTGATGTTGAAGCACCAAAGGAGAAAGAACAAGTTTCGCAAGCATTAGTCCCAATATATCTGGTATAGGATTCTCAGTTTAGACATCTTTCACTTTGAAGACAATAATAGTGTAAATTTTTTATTTAGATAAGGAAACAAACTGTTCACCCCCAAAAGACCAAGTTTGAAAGGAAATAAGCGGAGACAAATAAGTTATATAGGGTGTTAGATAAGAAGTTGAGGGAGCACAACATACTTTTTGATAAAATAGCATAGACTTAATTGAAGTGCAGCACTTTTATCATCTTTTAAATATCAAGAAGCTGCCCCTCAGCTAAGGAGAGCACACCTTCGCTATGACGCTCTCTTGAAAGAGAACTGGTAGTTAATTACCTTATTTTGGATGTTGATTGAGGTGAGGGACATTTTAGTTAATTTCTTATAAAAGTTCTATTACAGACACCCTATTGTTGACTTTACAAATTTACGTGAATTTAATGGGGGTCTACTTAGCCGCTTACATAAAAGACACTTGGACGAATTAGGATCTGAACCGCATCTTGGAGCATGTTGGAATTTACCATGGGTTAGATCCATTCCCCAAGATCTACCTCCCAAAAAACTTAAGTTTTATAAGGATAATTTTTTTTGAATTATTTACTAAGTCAATCTTGCATGAACCGGACGAATGATTGTAAACATGTAATAATATATTGATTTGTGAATATTTGTTTAGTCTTGCCTATGCTTAGCCACATTTCATTATATTACCACTGAGTGACTGTTCCTCAGTTCATCTTCTTCCTAGAGACCACTTAAGTCGGTATGTTAAATTAAGAAGATTTTATCTTGAAAAGGCACCAATTTTAATATCTTCAAAGGTAGCAAGATAATGTTTTCTTAAAGATTTATAAAAACATTACTTAGAACATCCTCATCTCCGCTTAGATTTCCTTGGTGATGAGAAAGATAAGCTTCCTAAAGAGATCAGAAGATATCATATGAAACTAATTTGTGGCCGCGATAGTCCTCCAACTGGAAAGTAGGACTATAGCAAAATTTCCGCCGTATATTGCTCCAGAGGGACTAAACATTCCTTTTGACTCAAAAATTATACATTCTGTCAATTCACTAAATAAATTTAGAGGTGATGCGTCTCATGTAACACCTAAGATTTTTTGGTAACATTATTTAGAATATTTAATTAGCTAAATTAAATAAAATAATATGTTGATTATGGGATTGAGATTTAATATTTAATTAAGGTATAGCCATGTCATTTAACAATGAATTAAGAACAAGTTAAAATGAAATAGAGGAGGGGTAAAATAGGAAATATTTCATTCCTATATCTTTTTCGTTAGGCCGTGTATCACTACACATTTATTTCATTTGATTTTTTTTGAACACAAGGTTGGTCACCATTAACAAAAGTATGAGGAAGAAAGCTAAGGAAGAAGCTAAATCAAATCCATTCAATTCTCAATCTCTTTAATCCCTAAAGCCACTACAAAAAAAATACCCTTTCACAACTGCCAAAAACAGTTGTAATAGGTCTATTACAACTGGCACCCGCCAGTCTTTATATCCACAATTGTAATAGAGCGGGATTATTTTACAAGAGATACGTACAGTTGCAAAAGCAGTTGTAAACTGTCTTTTTACAACTGCATATAGCAATTGTAAAAGAGTTATTTACAAGTGCTTTCGATAGGTGTAAAAAACTTATTTACAACCGTTTACTACAGTTGTAATAAATATTTTAACAACTATTTCCGCCTATTGCGATAACATTTTACAACAACGTGTAATAGTTGTTGTAGGATCTACTACAACTAATGATGACAGTTGCAACAAATAATTTTACAACTGCTATAATTTATCTTTTCATAATTGCTATTAACCATAAATTTCATGATATTATAATTAAAACCAATATTTCGTTAATAATAACCACAATCGTTTAAATACTTCAAACAACACGAACAATTCCATTCAAAAAACAATTCAAGTTTACACCATTTATGAATTCTTAACTTCGTTCCAAAACATAACTAAATACATAACATAAATTAGTAAAAGTACATATACATGCTAACCAAAAGAGATAACTTCTTTATATCAAGCAATAGACATCCCAACCGCTTGTTCATTCGTATAGATATCTGCAGTAGGCCTAGATAGAATAGCTTAAGGATCCACTACAGCATCGTCCTAAATTTTCCAAATATCTGCTCCTAGTGGTAGAGGATGCATCCTCAACTCTGCCATACCATACTTCATCAACCATCACCAACATTACAAACATTCACATCCCCTTACCTCTGTCACATTTAAACAAAACTCCAACATCTCACAACACCACGTCCAATAAGTTCCTAATACTGCCTTCCTTCACCACCTCTCCACTGCCTTCTGCCTGCACACCACTCCACATTCTCTACCAACCACCTCAACAACACAACACCTAAAAAACCACATTGACCAACTTCATATAAACACACAACATCACATACATCCCCACCAGACATCACCCTGCTTTTTATACAACTACATCACATACACACCATCCCACTGTCCATCATTCTCACTAACACACTCAATGCCTTCAGCATTCCACTTCTTCTTGCCATAAACATGACTGCTCCACAACATCACCGCTTCACAACAATTTCAATCATCCTATACATTTTCCTTAGCAAACTGTCATAACGCACTGTTGCATTTCGGTCACACCATCCATCCATACATTCCACTTCAACATCCACACCACAACCTCATCACAACAGCCACCATACGCAGCCATCTCTGCATAACAATATTTTAGTTAGTTGCATGTAAAGAGTTACCAGGTCAAATACAATGCTGTCTTAACTGCACATTATTTATTTTCGATGTCATGACACAAACACTTGAAAGAATTATAATGCATAAAATTTACCGCTAAGATTGGATAACATGAGGGAAACCTCAAGAGAAAACTATATCCAGTACTATTACATGTCTAAAATTGTATCCAGTTTCCTAAATGATTCAAATACACAGCCAAAACTGAAACTATATTTTGGATAGTAGTATTACATGCTTTTCAACAACATCCAGGAAATAAAAGGAGAAGGCTTGTAACTATTTTAAAACAGAAGGAGAAGGCTTGTAACTATTTTACCATTGAAATAAAAGGGTATTTCCCAGTACATCAGGTTATATCAGGTTTGCTGGATAAGTTCTCTACGGCGTACCAAATTTTAGCCTCACAGTTATCTTGTATTGGGAGACATTACATCATTCTATGAATAGTGCAATCAAATCCAACCAACATCTTGATTTTTATAATGCAATCAAATCCAACCAACACCTTGATTTGTTTTAAATTGAGCTCTTTATCCTCGTAATAAAAATTCAAGCTTCACATTTATAAATAAACTAACATTAAATAGAACATAAGGAAAAAGACATGCACTCAATGTTAGATAGGAAAACAGGTTGGTACTAATTAACATGCAACATAAAGATTTTTTTTTTTTAATTATTTGCCACAATTTTGACAGCCTAAATAGATATACGTCGCAGTTTGACCATCCTAGCAGTGGTTAACATTTAAAAGAAGAAGAAAAACAAGATGAATTTTGATGCAGGATATGTTCTAATAGTTTCTGTCAAAAAGAAATAGTTTATCGGTAGAGTATAATAAAAAAGATTCGGTTTTAATATAAAGCTTCATTTGCATTTGAGTAATATATAAATGTTTTTCTAAATTCACAAATCGGGTTATTTATGCACAATGATAAAACAATCATGCTCTTCAAAACAAAGAACAAGAAAGTTAGCTAAGTGATGAAATATCAAACTAAAGAAATAATAATTATGGGTAGTGTAAGATGCTTTATAAAACATTTATTTGCAAATAAAGCCTTATATAAGTTGGATTCTAAGACTTAACAACAAAGGAAGTCCTAAAACATGATCTAGTGGAACAAACTATCTGCGTACTTAACTAGAATCAGATTCTAAGACTAATATAAAAAATTGCCCAAAAAAACGACTCAAAAGGGAAGAACGGGAATCACTCTACCTTTAAATCTATTTTTATTCTTCACATCATGAATTTTTTATTATCTTTTGATTTCAATAAACTGATGAAGCTGCATTCTTTCTTCTTTGGACATTGCAATTAAGCTATATATCAACTGCTTCATGTCATACAAGGCAAGTTCATTATTTTATGTTTCTTATCTTAATAATTCAAAATTTAAAAACTGGCACCCTTTTGATGCTTTCAATTCTAAAAAATGTACAAAATCACCATACAAGCTACTGCATCACTTGCTAACACTACCCAAAACTAGGTTACATGTAAGCACTCAAAATTCTAATACAAACACAACAAAGCAATTATATGCAGACATCTATGCAAACTGTTTTATTAAGCTAATGTGTATACTAGTAAGCTATGCAAACTGATATTTGTGCTGAATCTCTTAACATGTACAAATCTATGTAAATTATGTTATAATTTAGACATACAAATTTTACATAGTATGACATATACAAATGATTACCTTATATGAAGGGTTTTTAATAATGAAGGGACATGGGTTAAGTTTGTGAGTGAGAAATACATCAAAAGCGGTCTTTATGGGAGATGTCGAGTAGAAATGAGGATTCATGCCCTTGGGAAGTCCTAATAAAGATTAGGGATGATGCCTTGAAGTGTATGAAAAATGAATAATCAATGGTAAAACTAAATTGTTATGGTACGAACTATGTATGCAAGGGGTATATTAATTTAAAAACTAGGGGATGGTGTCGTTGAAGAGTCAGAGGCAAAGGTTTGTTGGTCAAGGATATTTTGGGGCAAGGGGAGTTGAAATCAGACTGATTTAGCTACCTTGGAAGTATTAGTCATAAAATTCATGCAACTAATTTTCAGTGCTGGGCTTGGCTAATGCTCAAAGACAATCGTTACATATTAAAATTAGTCTGGAAACATATTAGAAAAAATTACAATACTGTTACGGTCTAAAGATTATTCATGCTGCCATACACTCCACATGCTGCGACAACCAAAGCTCAATAGGTTTCAAATTTCTATCCGAATACGTGTAAGAAATATGAAAGATACATGTAAGTTAAGTAAACATGAAACTGGCATTATTGACATTACTGCTTTTAATTTGTAGGTTTTGTCACTACAAGAAGTATCTGCGTTTAGTCTCTATAAGTAACCAAGTATAGGTGACCTTTAATCATAAGCATAAATTATCACTGGACTTCCAAAAATATATAAATAGTAAAATGGTGCATAGTAACTATCAATTAATGTACAAATTCAGTATAAGAACGAAGAAATTATAGCATATGGCCATCAATATAAGCATTTACAAAAAAATATACCTTTAAAGACCTTTTGACCAAAATGCATGCAACATATATGGAGCTTCACAGAATATCTGAACTATTGTTACAACTAGCTTCTCAACTTTTATAACATTCAATTAGAAATCAAGTGTTCATTAATAAAAGCTTTAGGGAAACACTTTACAAAAATTTGTCCATGCGTCAATCTTCATTTTTTCTTGCTTCCCGAGGACCTAAAGATACATTGATATCATTATTTTGTGCAAGAATGCTTTTTCAGTGAATTTAGATGCAAATATACACCTACTTAAACTCATATGTTTGTTTATACACCTACAAATGGATACACACAGATTCACACACAAATGTATAGATGTGTGTGTGTTCATTTGTACTTACATAAAGCAATGACATAAAAAAGATGCACATCATTCAAAAATGTTTAACCTAGTAAATCTGTATAATGTTTGCAAACATAATGGAAACTAAGCTCAAGATTGAGTACACATGAAAGCTTATATCATTCCTAGACCACTACACATTCAAAATAGTATGTCAATATTAACCACCAAAACAATATTAATCTTATTCATCGGTTTGAAATGTAGTCTGACACATATTGATATCAAAATCTTTTGAAGACTATCAAATACAGTAAAAAGATTGTCTATGCAGCTCATTTAGGTTAATATAATTAAAAACTAAAAGTTGAATAAATAGTTATAGGGCTTAAAAAGGTTGACATTAGTAATGAATGTTTTATCACAACCAATAATATAAAGAATCCATCCCATTACATCAGTTCGTTCTCAGATCTCATATCATATTTACATTTATATTATCAAATATATATATATATATATATATATATATATATAACAAAAGTTTGCCAATATGAGTTGGATCTTATTATCTTCAACAACAGAATTACATAGATCTGTCCTAAGTGGCTATTGACATAATTATTCACTAAGTGAATGGAAAATAAGAACAATGACAAGTAAAAAAGACGATAACCGAAATCAAATTTACAGCCTTAAAGTTCCTTATAAAAGTTTATTTCAAAACTTTTGATACAAATTGATTCTCCAACTAGTACATCTGCAAAGAGAAATAAAAATACCCACAGTCTCCGGCAACCAAATGCAAACAAAAAACATAATCCAGAAAAACGAAATTAAAATCAACAGATTAAAGAAGAATGAAAAAGATCAAACCTTTTGAGTGATAGCACGAGCAAGTACAAGCGGCGAGCATGAGCGATGTAGAAGCAATAGTTGCAACCTGCGATCGACGACGACGATCTAGGATTTTTTGGATCTGCGACAAAATTATTACAAGGATGGAAAAACGAATTTTTTTGCTGTTTATGATTTCTTTGCTTTAGGTTTTCAAAAATAAGAAAGGAGCGATTTAGGTTTTTTTCTTCTCACGTTTGGGCGGCCAAAGAAATGAAAGAAGGGAGATTGAAGTGACGCTGTCTAATGAAATATAATATTTGTTACAACTATTGAAAATAGTTGTTATAAATAAATATTACAACTGCTATAAAAGTATAGTTGTCAAAAGTGTGTTTATTACAACTGCTGAAATAGAACAGTTGTTACAAAATACCTATTACAACTGCTGAGACAAAATAGTTGTTAAAAAATACCTATTACTACTGTCAATTTTTGCTGGTTGTAAACGAAAGGTTGTAATATGGTTGTTTTGTTGTAGTGAGCTAAGGTGAATATGTTTACATCTCATTTTTGCTTTGTTTTTGATTTTAAGATGAATTCTGAATATTTTGCGTTAATTTGCCATGTTTTTGAATAATGGAATGATTATATATACTTGTTGGTGAATTATGGTTCTTCATATTGAATTTATGATATGTTTTAAGGTGAAAACCTTATGCCTTGCGAATTTTTATGAAGATTATCAATTATATTTTAGAGGTGGGTTTCAATTTTAAAAAATTCCTGAATATTTGTGGAATTTATATGAATTTTCTTATAAAGGAAATGTTAATTTGGGTCAACAATTATTTACGGGTAAATAATAAAAGGTATGGGTTTGAAATTTTTATATGTTGGAAACATATTAAAAGAGATTTTCTAGAATTTTTGTAGAATTTTCCTAAGTGTTTTAATGGTTAAACAAAATTATTCAAGGTATGGGACTTAAATGCTTTATATAATAAACGAAGGAAAAGGGGCATTTTGCAAACAATTCAAAAAGATTATTTCTGAAAATTGTAGAACTTTTGATTGGTAAAGAAAGAGAAAACTAATCAAAATTTGACATGTAAAGCAAGCTAGGTTAAAAGTAATATTTACTACTTGTTTTTTACTGTTTCGATGCCTTCAACACGAGGTTCCGCCTCCTTATCTTCGCTTCCGAAATAGTCGAAAACAATGCACAGGTATCGAGGAACTAGTACATAGTGAATTGGATGTAAGAGAAGGTATGGAGTTGAAACCAGAGGTTCTGAAGTGGTTGAGGCACTACTTTGTTTTTGATTAAAAATGTGTCAGCATGCTTTCGACTGAGTAGCTTTTGACTTAGTTAGCTTTCGAGGATGTTTAATGGATTTAAAGGAATAGTTTCGGTTGGGTCGCACTTTTTTTTCAAATATTCGCTTTCGACTAAGTCGAAGCCTTTCTACTGGCACTTTCTACCTTTCAACCCAAATGGTTTTGAAAAGGTTGTTTACTTTGTTTTCTAAAACTTGGCCACTTCTACAATGCTTTCGAAGGGATGGTTCGACCTATCATTTCTTTATTTAGGAAATGATTTCGAAACAGACGCTTTTGACTTAAATGCTTTAAAGACCCTTTTGCCTATGATTGAAGTAAACCCCAAATGGTTTCGAGAGAGATAGTTTTAAATGGTTTTGAAACATATGCTTTAGACATATAATGAGTTTCTGATCCTTTTGCTCTACTTGAAGGCATGATCTAAATGGTTTTGACCGAGAAGATTTTCAAAAGTTTCGAAGGGTTAATTTTTTTTAATGGTTTCGAAAGATTTCCACATGTTTTAAATTAACCCAAAGTGCTTTCGAAAAGATTGTTTTGACTGTTTTGAAAAGTTTTAATAACTGGTTTTGAAATGGGTGGTTCCCTAGAGTTTTGAAAGAATTGAAAGGAAATGTTTTTCCTATGTTTTTGAAAGGCAATATTTAAAGTTTTTAAAGAGGAACGTCTAATATTTTGAAGCTTTAAAAGGAAAGGTTTTTAACAAATTCAAAAGGGTTACTTTCAATTGTTTCAAAGGGGTTACCTTCAGAGGTTTCGAAAGGGTTGTTTTAAGGTTTTAAACAGAGGTTTCGAATGTATTAATTAGGCAATATAGCCTAATTATTTTCAAATTAAAAAAGGTTTTAACTTGTTTTGGATGGATAGTTAATTCTTATTAAAATTCATCAACATTATCTTGAGTTAAGTATATATCATTGCAAAATAGCTTAGAGTAAAGTTAAAAATATATTTTCATTGTATAAATATGATTTAAAAGGTTAATTAATTTTGAAAAGGTTTTCAAGGAAAAAGATGGAGGGTAGTTAACCATAAGAAAGTGATTCGGACGGTTAGTCCATTTTGATCTGGACAGTTAGTTCAGTTCGTGGGTAGTCGGCACAGTTAATGGACAAATAGTCAATTTGTTAGAATAATGGACCATGCTATTACGCTGTGGACTAGTCCACTTATTACCTATTTTATGGACAGATAGTCCATTTATTAGCATAAAGGATATCGCTATTTGGACATAATCAGTTTGAATAACCACTTTGGTTGGAGGAAAGGATTTGCAAAATATATGTTTTAAAGAGGATATTGGTGAGGGAAAATCCTGTTCCCCTAAGCGGCGTGGTCTCACTTAATATCAGTAAACCGAGATGTAACAATATTGTACGCACCAAGATTATTTCCAACTCGAAGTTTTTGTTTCCTATTAAACTCTCTGCTGCTCAAAATTGATTTGATTAAGCTGAGGGTTAAGGTTTTTAGGTTTAGAAATTTTGGCGGATAAAGCTTCCGAAGACGAGCAAGTGGCTGACGGATAGCGAATTGCATAGTGTTTTATTTATTTCTGTTGTTTATTAAGTCAGATATGACTATATTGCTTTGATTAACCAGGGGCATCGTCATATGTTGCTCTTGGCATATTTTTCTAATGACTATAATCAATCTTTACCTAGGAAACGATATGGGACTATGTAATTTTGATATGAATTTGTTTTGAAATGTAATGGGTAAAATGTTGTTTTTGGAAATCTGTGACATTGTTCATATTCAAGTGCTTCTGATATTATGGGTACCATTATCGTTATTGTATTTTTTCGCCAGAAGTTAATACTATGGATGAATATAGCATCTGTAGCGCTTATTTTTTGACCTCTTCATATAGGATGTTACAACTTTGTATCGATAGGTTTATGGAAAACTTTAACTAAAAATGGATTTTAAAACATATTCCTAAGAAATTAGAGTAATATTGGGGTATGTGATAACGCTATAATAACATACTTATATTTGCTATATATTACTATATACTTTATCTCTAGTCTCCTACCTTTGTTAGGGTATTTTTTCTTTATCTCATGAGATTTGAATACAAATATAGATGGTGGAAGAGGAAGATTTAACCCAGGAAGGAAGGGCACCGATGGGAATGCCAGACCTAGTACAAGAAGAACCCAAGGTTAGACAAAAAAAAAAGAATGCAGGTGCTAGAGTTCCACAAGTTGGAGGAAGCTATGTATCGTTTCTTCATGAATATGATGCAAGCGGAAGTTGAAGTTGCAGTTGGAGTGTTAGGAGGAGATGCTGCAGGAGTAGGTGTTTCATAAGTTCCGGTAGTTAACCATTATGCTAAGCTGAGCGGGGCCTACCCTGTGCTTAAAGGAAATCCTTTTTTGGGAATAGAGGATGCTATGAGGTGGAAAATTTGTTACTGCACCGTGAGAGAATCTTCGTAGACTTGGGGCTCAATTATGAGCAGAAGTGGAAGTTGGCATCCAAATAGCTTCAGGGAGTGGCTTGTTTTGGTGGAACAGTATGTCGGCTGGTGTGGATAACGAAACCTTGTCATGGGTAGATTTCATGAGGAGGTTCTAGGAGAGGTTTATGTCTGCAATGACACAGTCCGCTTTGATCAAAAAGTTTGCTGAGTTAGAGCAGGAAGAGATGTCTGTTTTGGAGAATGCCAGAAAGTTTGAGGAGTTAGCCAGATATGGGTATGCTTTAGTTGATACGTTAATGAAGAGGAATGAGAAGTTTATCGAGGGGTTGAAGCCTAAGTTAGCATGCTACACTATCTCATATTAGAGAACCTTCTAACTTTATAGTGGAGATGGCCTTAAGGCATGAGGAGATTCTTGATTCTCTAGAGAAGATTGAGGTTAAAGAAGTCCAGCTTGGGCAGGGTCAGAAGAGGAAGTTCTTTCTCAAGAAAGGTGCTCAGAAGGGTGGAGAAACGAAGAAGGGGAAGTCTAAGATTATCTGTTTTAAGTGTTACAAGAAGGGTCACTTTGCCCATAAGTGTCGTGTTGGGAAGGCAAAGGAGGTAGCTGGAAAGAAGAACGTCAGGTAGTTCAATTATGAACAAGTTAGCCATTATAAGAGCCTGTGCAAGGACACCGCTAAGGATGGAAAGGGCATGGTGTACGCATTGAAGCCTGCTACCTCAAAGCCAACAACTCAGGAAAAAGGAAAGGCGGTTTTGGGAGGTATACGATTCAGATTCATGGTATATATGTTAGCATTCTATTTGATACCCATGCATCACATTCTTTTATATCTAGATGTTTGATAGATAAGCTTAACCTAGAACCCACATATTTAGTTACTTTCTTACGAGTTGTGAATCCAATAGGATGGTATGAAACTCTAGGTTTGAGATATGACCAGTTAGAGTTTGACCTGCTAGGTCATACTTTTGTTTCAAGTTTGCATGTGTTTAATTTTGTAGGGTTCGATATTATTCTTGGGATGGACTGGTTAAAAAAGTACGAGGCTAGGATATTTTGCCAGGATAGGAAAATATAGCTTAGACGCCTCGATTGTAGTGATCAGATTATTTACACTATAGAAGATTCTTGCGGTGAGATGTATGCCTTGTTTGGTGCTATGGAATCTGAAGATGAGTTCAGTCGAGTTTTCGTGGTTAGAGAATTGCCAGATGTGTTTGAGACTGTAGTAAGATTGCCACCCAAACGAGCCATTGAGTTTCAGTTAGATATGGTTCTGGGAGCAGAACCAGTGAGTAGGTCGCCGAGTAGGATGAATCCTACAGAAATGAGGGAGTTAATTGTGCAGTTGGTGGATTTGGAAGGCAAGAATTTATTAGGCCAAGTAGTTCGCCTTGGGAAGCAGTTGTAGTGTTTGGTAAGAAGCCAGATGGATCGTTTAGACTATGTATTGATTATTGTAAGTTGAATGAGAGGACGATAAAGAATCGATATTCATTATTGAGGATTGAGGACTTGGGAAATCAGGAAAGTTATCACCGAGATTCGTTGGACCTTTTCCTATTGTTGAGATAATCGGGAAGCTCGCATATAGAATTGAGTTGTCGAGCAGTTTGGTAAGAGTCCATGATGTTTTTCATGTTTCACATCTCAGAAAGTGTGTTAGAGACCCAGATAGTACTATTGCATCGACTATGCTAGATGACTTAGTAGTAGAACTGGATTTGACTATAGTAAGGAGGCCTATCCGTATTGTCGTGAGAGATGAGAAAAGGCTTAGAACCAAGAGAGTCAGATTGGTCAAACAGTGGAGCGACAATTACAGCGACTATACATGGAAGGTTAAGAGCAGGATTAAAGATACTTATCCCGACTTATTTAATGGTATGTTATACCTCGTTGTTTGATTCATTGTGTAACTTATCATAATTTCGAGGACAAAATTCTTTAAGGAGGGGAGTTTGTACCACCCCAGGTTTTTTGGTAACATTAGTTTGAATATATAATTAGCTAAATCAAATAAAATAATGTGTTGATTTTGAGATTGAGATTTAATATTTAATTAAGGTGTAGCATGCCATTTGACAATGAATTAAGGAAGAGTTAAGATGAAATAGAGGAGAGATAAAATAGGAAAGAGGCAATTCCTACATCTATTCCCTTAGGACATGTATCTCTACACGTTTATTTCACTTGAAACTTTTTAAAACTCAAGGCTGGTCATCATTAACAAGAGTAAGTGGAAGAAGGCTCAGGAAGAAGCTAAATCAAATCAAATCCATTCACATCCCAATCTCTTTAATCTCTAAAGCTAAGGTGAAATATGTTTACATCTCATTTTTTTTTCGATTTTAAGATGAATTATGAACACTATGCATTGATTTGCCTTGTTTTTGAATGATGGAAAGGATATATACACACACTTATTGATGAATTATGGTTATTCATATTGAATTTGTGATATATTTTAAGGTGAAAACTCTATAAAATGACATCCAAATGCCTTGCGAATTATTATGAAGATCATAAATTATATTCTAGAGACTGGTTTAGTTTTCAGAAATTTTCTATATATTTGTGGAATTTATATGAGTTTTCTAGTATTGGAAATGGTAATTTGGGTTAATAATTATTCAGGGTTAATTAACAAAAGATTTGGGACTTAAATTTTGTATAATTTTTGCTAAGAGATTTAATGGTTATATTAAATTATTTAAGGTATGGGACTTAAATGTTTTATCTAATAAATGTAGGAGAAGGGGCTTTTGCAAATAATTCAAAAATATTAGTTCTGAAAATTGCAGTACTTTATATTGGTAGAAAAAGGGACAACCAATCAAAATTTGACACGTAAAATAGGCTAGGTAAAAAGAACTATCTGCTACATGTACTCACTGTTTCGATGACTTCGGCACCAGGTTCCACCCCGCCATCATCTCTTTTGACAGAGTTAAAAAAATTCACGTAGTATCAGGGAAATGGTATATAGTGAATTGGATATAGGCGGAAGGTATGCAGTCGAAACTAAGGGTTTCGAAGCAGTTGAGGCATGAATTTGTTTTTAGATTAAAAATGTGCCTGCTTGCTTTCGACTAAATAGCTTTCGACTAAGTTGCTCTCGACTCGGTTAGCTTTCGACTGGGTTTAATGGGTTTAAAGGAATGGTTTAAATTGGTTTGCACGTTTGTTTCAATTGATCACTTTCGACTAAGTTGAACCTTTTTACTGCCTCTTTCAACATTTTGACCCAGATGATTTCGAAAGGGTTGTCTACGTTGTTTTTTAAAACTTGGCCACTTCTCCAATGCTTTCGAAGATTTCGATACCATCATTTCTTCACATAGGAAATGGTTTCAAAACAGACGCTTTCTACTTAAATGTTTTAAAGACCATTTTAAGTAAAACCAAATGGTTTCGATAGAGATACTTTTAAATAGTTTCGAAACAGATGCCCTCGACTTTAATGGGTTTCCGACCCTTTTGCTCTACTTGAAGGCGTAATTCAAATGGTTTCTACCAAGACAATTTTCAAAGGTTTTGAAGGTTGAAATTTTGAATGGTTTCAAATGGTTTCCACATGTTTTAAACTGAACCAAAAGTGCATACGAAATGATTGAGTTTTAACTATTTCGAAAGGTTTTATTGAATGGTTTCGAAAGGGTTGTTTTCCTAAGGTTTCGAAAAGGTTTTTTCAATGATTTTGGAAGGAAATATTTAAAGGATTTAAAGAGGGATTTCCAGTGTTTTGAAGCTTTCGAAGGAAAGGCCTTTAACGGTTTTGAAAGGGTTGCTTTTAATTGGTACGAAGAGGTTACCTTCAAGGGTTTCAAAAGGATTGTTTAAAGGTTTCAAACAAAGGTTTGCATAGGATTGATATTACTGTAGAGGGAGGGGTGAATAGGGTGATACTAATAATTATAATAATTAATGCGAAAATATACAAAATAATTACAGCACAGATAAATAGTAGAATAATACAACTAGAAATAGAACAACATAGATTTACCCAACTTGGGCTTGGGTTTAACCTTGTGTTCGCTTGTCCCTTCAATTTCATCAAATGTATATCGGTGTGCACGGCCTTGTGGCATGTACGATGATACACTGTGCATGTCACACGTTGTTCATGTAAGATGAATTCAAAAATAAATAATGACAAATAACCCAAATAACAGACGAAAATAATATTTTCAAAACACACATTATATTTTACACTACAAAAAATATTTCTTTTTCAATTTTACTACGTCAGCGTTTATCTGGCAGATGATTCAGGTACTTGATATGAATTGGAATAGGGTTGAAGAATAAATACAAGTGAACGAGTGAGGTGCAAATGTATAGTGAAAAATTGTATTATAATTTGAAATTGTATTGTAATGGAAACTGTGTATATAGTAAGAGCTAAAATTTTGTACTATTCAAAAATTATAATAAAATATTTATTTGAATAAAATATCCATTTGACTTTAAATTCTATGTTATTTATTTATTCAGCAACTATTTATTTAATTATGTGAAAATAAAATAGTACAATAACAAATACATTTAAATGAATATATATACATATATATGTTTATTATCATCAAACAAAAATCATATACTTACATATTCAACAATCTCCCCCTTTTGATGATAACAGACACATATTTAAGATTTTGAATTTACTAAATGTAACGACCTACCTATTTGGATGATTTTAATCGATAGTAAACCAAAAATGTCTAATTCAAACCATTCAAAAGGGAGGATTGTTAACGGGGTGAATAAGAAAGTAATACAAAAGAAGGAAAAAAACAAAGCATAGAATCCCGCAGCAGAATGACAAAATATAATAATCAAATAAACGGTTCATGAAGCTGTCTTACAAATGACATGTGATTATACTTTTACAATCTAAATCAGAGTTATACATACATCAAAAAATAAATAAAAATACAGCGGAACACAAAAAGAAGTGGAATAATAATAATAAATAGCAATAATATACCGAATCTTCATCTTCGTTCTCGAGAAAATAAAACGGTCTTTAATACACTGAAAAAGCTCAGACTGACCCGAGCATAATTAAAAACAATACATTCGATTCAGAAATAAAAATTCATATGTAAGTCAAATCAATCTCAAATAAAAATATGAGTGCAATGGCTTCCGATATGTTATGGGATTTTTCATCTCCTAACAAGTGTACAACGTGAGTGCAGTAATTTACGAGATTTCAAATAATTCGAAATACCAATTTTAACCATTTTATTTAAAATAAATCTGAAGTTTAAATTAAAAACTTAAACATTTTAAATAATTCAGTTTCAATAAATAATCCAAATTCAAGAAATTATATGGATATGTTTCATTTCAACCCACAATTTAAATGTCTTAATTATCCAATTCTAAAATGATTCAGAGGACCACTTAAATGATATTAATAATTTACAAGGTGATAACATGGACATATTAAAATAAATAAACAACCATACATCCAACATATCAATCAATAAGCATTCATTTCAAACAACATCCAATCAACCAATATATTTCAACGTATATTAGTTATCAATATCGAGGTTTAACTATCAATTAAATTCCAATATAATATTAAATGTCAATTCAGATTCAATATCAATTCAAATGTAAACTTAAATCACGAAAAAGAAATAAAAAAATTATATAACACATCATATATTTTATTTAACTTGCAATGGAATTTTTAGTATTACATGAGTAGGTTGAATCACTCACCTTTTTGCTTTCCCTTTTCTAGCCAGATTTGGATCTGCAACTACTTTCTCATTTTTTTTTTGTTTCCTTGCTATCTTAATGTTTTTTTAATAGAAAGTTTTGTAGAGAAGATTATATAGATCTAGATTTGAAGAAAAAAACATGGAATGAAGAGAAGGTTTGAAAAAGAAAAAAATTATGAATTGAAGAAAGAAAGCTTTGAAAAAGAAGAAGAAGATTTGAAGAATAAGAAGAAGAAAAGAGAAAAAAAAAGTTTTGGAAAAAAAGGAGAGAATGGAGATTTGAAGAAAAAAACATGAATGGAGAGAGACAAAAATAAAGCTACAGAAGATGAGATTTAAAAAATGAAATGAAGCTACAAGAATGAAGATTGAAACTAGTGAAAAGCTAATAAATCTAAATATAAATAAAATAGGAATTGAAATAAAGTAAAAATATGAACAACCCTAAAAAATGTAGGTGCTAAAAGAGGTGAAGGAAAGAATTAAAAATATGAAAAGTAGGTAACGTTCATGAAATGAAAAGGCTTTAGACAATGTAAATGGAAATGAGTAATGGAACAAATGAGGAAACAATGAAAAAAAGTGTGACAACTATTAAATAGAAAGGGAATTAATAGACCAACTCTACTCTATAAACAAACTTTTGGAATTCAAAATTCAAAACTTTGTTCACTCAATTAATTGTGTTCACCCCAAACATACAAAATTTGACATTTATTAAAGATTTAATTACCACAACATAACTAAATTTGAACACACCAATTTACATAACGGGGACAGCTGCTACACAAAATAAAATATAAACCATGATTTTGAAATTCAAATTTAATAACATTATTTTTCTCCACACGTAATTATGAACTCAAATATTTAATTTATTTAAATTTCGAGATTAGCAATAAAATCACTTCCGTGCAACCTATGCCTGCTATTTAACTACCATAAAATGTTGTTTTAAAAATTCAATTTTTTCTTTTTTTCAACGTTATATTTATATTCAGAATGGAAACATTCACTTTATTATCCTCAAACATTCTTTTATTTTTCTTAAAATGCTTTTTCGTTACTCGCAATTCATAAATGTAAACATTCTTATATTCTAAAATAATTAACTTATACAATATTAAATCCATTCTTATATTTTCAAATAATGTACATTTTGAATGAAAACATTCTTACATTAAATTTATTAATTGCACTTTGTTACTTTTTCCTTTTTCAATTGAAAGATTTCGATAAATTTATTTCCAATTAATTTTAATCTTCCACTTCAAAACAGACCCTAATTGATGAAATCAATTAAATAAATATGTGAACATTGTACTAAAATATCGCCCCAACTTGCAATAAAAGGAGGAACTTACCGCCATCCGAAAAGAAACGATGACGGAATGCCGTTCCGGATCAAATCATCAACGGACTAGTTTCCCAAAGAATAGAAGCAGGTGCTCAACTGAGGTCTCAAACCCTAACTTGGAGAAAACCGGCTGTTATTTGAAGACTGACCGTGGCAACGAGGGAACGCTTTAAATCGAGCAGCTAAACCATTGATTCTCGAAGATTGTAACCAACGAATATGGTTGATATCCACAATAACGGCATCAACCTAACATAATGCCCGTGGCCTGAAACAATCAAGGTTGGTGCCATGGATTTAAGACAAACACTACCTAACTCTACCGGTCCATGATCGGTATAGGAACGAACGCCGTCATACTGGGGGCATTGTGATGACTTTCAGGTTTCCTATAAGAACTTGAATTTTGACACCTAGAAAGTGAAGGGTTCCACATAACAAAATTCAGTAGAAGGAAGAATAATTATGGAATTTCTTAAGCAATAGCCTTGCATCTCTAAGGGTAATACTTGACGGTTATAAACAAAGCTAAGCAGTAGAAATGCCTGGGACTCTCACCTTCCAAAGCATTCCATCTTCCAAATTTAAGCAACGTTGAGAAAATACCACCATCGAGGTTAAAAGGGATTTAGCCAAATCTATAGGATAGGACGGATGATGCAACCATCACCAACCTGACTTTAACACTGCTCGAAGCCAGGCAATGCTAAGAAGATATTTCTACAATCTAACCATCGAAGTGCTAGTTTTCGAAGGCCGAAACTAGTATCCAGCTGGATTAAGAGCACCACCGAATCAATGGGGAAAATTGATCCCAGCCTTTTCAATGTCGGTGTTGCCTCACCAACACCAAGGCCTTCTTTTATATTTTAAGTACTGGTGTTACCCTGGCAACGATGAGAAAATTTTCTATTTCCTAAGTACCACCGTTGCTCCGGTAATGCTAGGAAACTTTCTATTTAACTAGTACCGGTGTTGCCGCGACAACTCTGGGAAACATTCTACTCACTAAGTACCGATATTTCCCAGGTAATGCCAGGAAAACATTAATCAATAGGGCTTATGAGAAACACTCATCGCAGTGAACCATCGATGCACTAACTTCCAAAAGTAGAAGTTGGTCCTCAACCGAGTTTCTACCTTCTCTTCAGAAACTACTATTGCCCACTGATAAGCAACGATAGGAAGAAGTATCCTTTCAAAGGTCAGCCGGATGGATTGACCATTTATCACAGGAATCAGCCACAGCACATGAATAAAGCAACGTCGAAAGGAAATCTCAAGATTGAATTATCCATGTATAGTCTCTAGGGAGGAAAGCTGGTGCACAACCGAATTTTCTAAGTTCAACTTAGAAAGAACATAGACACAACTGAAAAATAGGCAGCCTCGAGGAAGTGTTGCTTGGAACCAAGTAGTGAGATTATCAATTCCCAAAGACAGGAGTTGACTTATGCATAAAACATCTGTAACAACATCAGCAACCAAGAAGAGAATGCATGGCCAAGAACAAGGGAGAGCAATCATGGAAGGTGGAAAATAAAACTCATGAACGTCCTTACTTCCAGAATGGAATTGAGAGCCATACTATGGGAAACTGAGCAATTCGCCCTATAGATTTCCATCTCTCACAGTCGCCCAAAAACAGGCATTCAAAATAGCTAGTCCCTCAAGAAGGGATAGAAGCGTAGATACTTGATCGAAAGAAATTTTTCAAAAGTGCAAACATAAATAACCATGAGGTTGGTTAGATAACGGTTTTGTATTACAAAACAGAGCATTCTGGCACTAAAAAATCGCCAATAAAGGAAAGGAAGGATTTAACATTCAAAAATCAACAGTCCCTCATAGTCTGGCGATGGCAAGAAGGATCGATGACCTACTTACGGTCTAATTAGATCATTTAGTTCAAACTTGTAGGATTATACCATTATCCGAAGTTTGGTTATGCTATCTGAATATGCAGAACATCAAGGAAAAATCCATAGAGTTAATTCATCCATGTATGAGTTTCCAAAGATAGAGACAACACATGATAAGGATCTGAACATCGGGCCCAGAACAATCTACTTTAGAAAAAGATGCCAGAAATGCATCTTTTTAATGCCTACTGACATCATTACAAAAACTCAGACCTCGGGATCTAGATATAAAATCCCTAATTTCCAAAGTCAGGGCTATCATGTCAATCAAACTTATTTCTTAGGAGAACTAACCTCCAAAAACACGTTGGTTCAGTAGTCAAAGTAATCAACCCAACGGGCTAAGGCATTTATCCAAACGCTTTATTGAAACATACTCAACTGAGCATAAGTGGGGATTTGCTACAGAACTGGCTAGACCAAGCTACTTCATAGTTCTTAACAAAGCTATGAAATAGAATGCGATGAAATGACCACAGAAGTATTACTTACATGTGTTGAATAACAGTAAACGAGTATGTTGCACATGAGAACAAGAAGTGCAACAACGAGACAAAGCAATGCTCGGAATCAAGCGATTAAGCCAATAGTTCCCCGAGATAGAGGATGATGTGCATTGAATTTCAAAAAACGCAAAGGAAGGACAATCACACTTGCGCCACTCATCCACTAGTTTCCAAAGGCTGAAACTGTGCTTGACAAAACTTCAACTACAAATCTACAAGAGCTACTATGCCTTGTAATCTAACTACAATCAATCATCCCAATATAATAGGGATAATAAGCGAAGCCTAAGCTGCAAATGCCCTAGCTTTTAGAGGAGTGGAAGTATCTCCAGCAGACTAAAGATTGGATGATCGAAAAATCATTTTCAACACCAAAATTTGGCATTCAACCCTGCAAGGAATGTTTTACTTTAAATAATATCCTCATAGAACCAACACCCGGAATCCAAGGGAATTCAACATGTGTTGACCAATCGCATCCTGAGCATTGACCGAGGCAGATGAAGTGTGCTATCAACAAGAGAATAGTCCAGTATCCTGAATACTGCGAACAAACAATCTAGTGTAGCTAGCTTTCTTACATTTGAAAAACAATCCATATCGTCCTTTAAAATTATCACTTCCACACCCATTATTGATCAACTATCTATAAAGGAGCCGCTATCCGAAGCGACGTGGGAAGCTTTTCTTTTTAGGATCACTGGAATACAGAAATAGGAAAAGTGGTATGATAAAATCATCAACTATATCTGATTTCGAAATAAAATTTAACATTGGAACTCAAAAACATCGACGGGAACTTAAAACAATTCTCGAGAAGAAAACGCTAAAGACAAAGAGCAAGACTTCGCTCTAGAACAACATACAATTATTCGAGACAAACTTAGCTTTGCCGCTGGTCGAATCAAAACTATATATGACAACTACAAATCTACATCATGCACCCATTTACAGAATTAAACACTTGCGTAAACTACGGAGCAAAGATTGCATCATTAATACCAGGAATTGAAATTCAGATTGAAACCAAAAAAACCAACGGCTGTCAAAAGCCAATCCTTCGAGAATATCATCTTGAGGTGGAATCTGACGATTCACATTGAAAATTTAATAGCCAAATCTTAATTTGCATGGTACTCTCGACACGATAAACAAGAATTCACAAAATAAAAACTCAAAAGAAGTTACTTCCAGAGCACGCCTTGTTTTCAACGAAGGCATACTCTTGGGAAGGGAGGTGAAATGTTATCCGGGTTTTTAACCCAACAGGATCCAACAGGAGATAAAACAATCGGGTGTTATCAAAATAGTTTAGAACTTAACCAGAAAGGCTAAGACAAGGAGTTAATGAGAGCCTAGCTATACTACTAAGGCAACGATTGGGATTGACTAAACCAAGAGACTAGCATTCTTTCAGCCCAATCAGAGCTATGTGGAAACAGCTAGTAAAATGTCATCAAAACAGAAAAACGTGCAACGAGACTATGCAAACAACGACGCAAAAAGACCATGGAAACATCTCCAATTCCAAACTTCAGAAAAATACTAAGTGCTTGGATCATCAACAACCCATGCCTCCCTCAAACCCTCAAAACATCCATCTAAAGAATACTACGTAAGAGGCTAAGACATTGGCTCACAAACGAGCCAAGTCTATGGGTGACTAGTGACCCATGGTTCTACCTTGTATTGCGAGCCAAATGATCCATAGGTCGTCTCCTACCTGTCTATGACCTGGTAATGATGTGGTCTTGCCCAGAAGCTCTTCGATCCATACAGATACCATCCTACCTACAACATAAATGGGTCTTCTTCGGACTGGTGGCTGAAGCTCTGCTGGAACTATTCTTCATTCTCTGCCTCCTTTATAACAATCTCCAAAAAATACATTGTGATTCTCCAGTAGATTCCAACTCGGGATATTCAATCCAGTTAGGAAACAATCAAAGTCTTATAATCGTACGTCTCTTATAACCACAATCGGTCTATTTAAAAACTATAAAGTGGACTTAGGCTTCATTAACTGCCGATCCACTATAAAAATTCTCTATCCACTTTCTTTTACCATTCTTTCTTGATATCTGTTACTTGTGATATTGCTCCGTCAAAACAAGTTTGGTACTTTAAAACTCAAACCAGGGTGTTGGTCCATTTTTTCGGTCAACACTACCCATTGCCTTCGAGAGGTGTCCTTTTGAGTGATTTGGAAGCTATTATCTGCTTACCATTTCCTTTGAAAGGTAGCCTCCTACCTTGTTGAAAGCACTTCTTTGATACAGTCAAAACATCCCTCTGTCTTACTCAAAAGGCACTGCTGGCATTGCTGTATTCTTGTCAGAAGCTATGTTTAACTAGACCATCTTGGTATTTTCTGATTCTCATCGACACTCTCGTGTTCCTTCTTTCATAATTTTATTCCTGGGTATATTTGGTGTATACATTTAGGCCCTTTGTATGAAAGAAGCTTTTGTTCTTTGGGACAAAAACTCCAAGAATTTTCTTTCTTTATTTCCAACGAAACAAATAATAACTCCTATTAAGATCGTGATCTTGTTATGAGACCTTAATAAGTAATCTTAAACTTATAAAATCAATGTTCAAGATGTTGTTTACTGGCATATTTGAATAGAGTATTATGAGATATACATGATTAAACTTCTTTTATTGAAAATATGGAAACAAATCACCTGATTGCAAACGTTGACTCAAATGAATAAACCTTTGGAGAAAGTCAACCATGTACTCTATGCACTTCCTCTCCTTGAGTTGAGCCTCCTACAACCTGTAGATATCAATTTTTTGTTTTTGATGACCTCATCTTGCCCCTTTTTGATTACTTTATTTTTATACTATTGATTAGTAATTCCCATTTAGTGAAAGAATAGTTAGTAGTTTAATAATAATGCCACTTGGTAATATGCAGATTTTGCACTAAGTCCTCATGAAAAATTCATAAATTACAAAATTAAATAGTAAAATTTATGATCCTAATTATTAGGAATCCAATAAGATACCTATAAGGAAATCAAAAACATGAAATCCATGAATTACCATCAAAATCCGCAAGGAAATTCAAAATCCACTAAGTTTGGAAACTTACTAGAGAGTATTAAAAATCTAATGAGGAAATTATGCACACGAAATCCATAAATCGTGATTGAAATCCTTAACGAAACTTTACAATTCACAAAACCATAAATTCATCAAGTGTTCTTCAGAAATTCCAATTGGAAAGCAGGAACATGAAATTCATGAATCATCATGAAAATGAATAAGGAAATTCAGTTTCATAAAACCAAAGATCCGAATATCTAATAAGGCAGTCAAGTATATGAAAACCATATAACTTCATTAAAATCCACAAGGAAGTGAAAAGTTCACCAAATCAAAAAAACGAGTATTTGGCTACCAAGATCCAAACACGAAAACGAGGAACATGAAATTCATCAACAGTAATAAAAGTCATCAAGATAATTCAAAATTCATTATACCAGGAATCCAATAGGAGATCGTATTAAATTTATTGATGAAAGTTAGCATACAAAATTCACAAATTATAAAAATCCGCAAGGAAATTTGGAATTCACTAAATCAGAAATCTCATAAGGGATCATCAGACACCTAATAATGAAAGGAGAATTTCACAAACTATCATGAAAAACAACGCATCACTTCGGAATTCATCTAGTTGGAAGTTCAATAAAGGATCATCGGAAATCCAAATAAGGAAATAAAAAATGTGGAATTTATCAATCTCCACAAGAATCGACAAGGAAACCTAAATTCCATCAAATCGAGAGATTATTATAGAAAGGAACTCATAATCAATAAATAAGTGGGAAATCTGTAAATTATCATGTAAGTTCGATAAAAGGAACCAAAAATCATGAACTTACAAAACAAGTGATCAATTCGAAATCATCAAGAAAATTCAATGGGGAGTTGCAACATGTAAAATCCATGAATAATCATAAAGAACAATGAGGAAATAAAAATTCACGAAACCAATAACTTAACATTAAAAAATTTCTTGTGAACACCCCAAAATGAGGCTAAGAAAGGTGAATAATCCTTTATACGAGTAAAGCAAAAAAGAAGGTATGAATCCTTTTAGAAATGCCTTTCGATTAGGCTTTATTTAATGATATTCCTTACGAAAGTCTTATGAACATGTCGAAAGGGTTAGTTTATAGGATAAGTGATCTTTGGATCCAGTTGGGTAGGCATGATATCTCATTTGAAAGCCTTCCTTTAGATCCGATTGATATACCCTGAGTTAAGTTCTTTTAGATAGGTATCGACATGGTTGGAGGACTAATCTGTAGATTGGCTTAGGTTTTATTATTAAGCAGGATAGGAGGTTTCGACCTTGTCAAAAGCTTTGGGGCTAGTCATTCTTGACTTTAGGTGGGATATCTTAAACTTTAGTAGATCTAAGTTGGGTTTCTGCCTTGTCGAATGTCGTGGGTAAAACTTCTTCGGGCTTGAATTTGTAATATCAGGCTTTGATGTTTAGAGGATAGCCTTCTACCTTATCAAAGGCTTTAGATCACAGAGTAGATAGCTTCGAATGGGTTACATGACTTATTGGAGCATGTAGAGATATCGACTATGTTGATAGGAGCCTTTCGATGGAAATGAAACCTGGAATACAGAAGTGAATCCAGCTAAAGCCAAAATGAAATAGTAAAATAGCATAAAGTTATTGAAACTTCCCTTTCTCCAGCTCCAAAGACTTTATTTCTCTAAATTCCAAATTGATCTAAAAACTATGGTTAAGATGCTTTTCTTAAGAGAATACAAGTTTAGAATGAGAAGAAATAGATCCCCAAATCATGAACCCTTGTGTCTTACTTATAGATGCGGCCTGGCATCTTTCGACCCTGATGCCTTCGACTTGGTCAGGGTGGCTATTGGTTGAATTAAGCAAGCCACCGCCGTTTACGAAAGGCATGGTAGCGCTCCTCTTCTTTGAGTTTTCTTGAAAGTTCTTCTGACTCTGTCGTAAGCCTTTGCCTTTGATTTCGATGATGTTGTTATACCTATGATCTTGTTTTGATTTGATGTGGAACCCTTCCTGGACCACACTGGTTTCAACCAATTCGAAAGGCTTACTATAACTTTGAAGGGTTTGCTTCAGGAAATACTTCTTCCTAGAAGTTTGAATGATGGTGAAACCATTGGTTTTGAATGGTTTAGCGTATATTTAAAGGGCTGTTCTTTATTGTTTTCGGAAAGTATGGCTTCGACTTGATCAAAGACCTTTATCTAGTTTAGGAGCTGTCTATGATAGGAAGCTTTCGACTTCTTCACCTTCTTCGAAAGGTAAGAACTCCCTAGATATTGATATGAGGAACCTTCCGACACCTTTGAAAGGTATTGAAACTTTTAAACTTTGATGGTAGCATCTCTTCGACTCCTTCAAAAGATTTGGCTGAAGCTCTTCTCTCTTGCTCTTTGCTTAAGGAGGTCTCGACTTGGTCGAAAGGTGAGAATTTGGAGAAATATTTACCCCCACCACCCCCTACAAAGGGATGCTGTTGATTTTTCAAGTCATCTTTACTGAAACATAGAAGCTTCCCCTCTTTTGGTCATCCCACGTGAACCTGGACCATCCATTCAAATCTGATCCAACGGTTGATAACTTTGGGCGACTTTTCTTATAAGAAATGCCTCTCTTCTTCATCCTCTTTCACTTTTCCTACAATCGAAATTTCATACACAAGTAAAAGAACTATATAGATCCTCAAACTTCCATCTTGCTTACAGAAATCAAAAACATCAACAAATCCAATTTGTAAGTTTTAAATTTAACCTTATTCTATTAACTTCAACCGAACTCTATCCTTCCATATTTTAAAATTGGAATTCGTTTCTGAAAATGTTTGAATTTCGATTTTTTTAAAGGATGATTTCAATTGATTTACTGAAAAGATTTCTCTAATCTTGTTTTATGAATTTTTAAAGTTTTATTTTTTGTTTATGATTTTGAAATTTACAGTGGAGGATACTTAAACCCATGTCCTTATCGACTTTGGATTTTATTTCAAAATTTTCTAATTTTTTGTTCGTTGTTGGGAAATTTGGGTCTTTAACTTGATAATTACTTTAACATTTTTGAAATCGAGACAGTTTATTTCTATTTGAATTTCTTTTCTTAATAGATTTGGGATTTTTGGTTTGTGTGAAAACCTTGATTTGCAATCGGGTTTGGGGGTTAATTAAACATTATTCATTTACCCAAAAAATTCTTGTGTACAGATGAAAATTTTGGCACCATAAAATGACTTTTCTACCCTTTCAAAGGAGATTGAGATGACTACATTGGGTTTGATTCCTTAGCCCCTTTCGATGGGTCGTAAAGTGTTGTAATGCCAATTAGATCATCCTCGTCGAAAGGATATGTTATTAGGTAGAGAGTAGGAACTCCTTCGATAGCAAAACATTTCATCTTAGTCCAAACCCATAGTTTTGATTGCAATCCACTCTTCGTTGTTAATTTGTTGTAATCATTAGACCCCCTTGATCCCGTCGACACCACCTTTAGCTTCTAGGTCAAAACTCCCCTAGATCTGTTTTTGTCCAACTTTGTCGAAATGTCCTAAGTGCATATGAGTTTACATAGAACCTTTTGACTTCAATAAGTAGGCTGGGTTTCGACTATATCGGCATTTTTCTCAAATAGCCTAAGTTATCGGTTTCGACAATATCAAAGGGTCATGTTGTCCAGCTTGGGTCATGTTGTCCAGCTTAGTTAATGTTTGTAGTGTATATGTTTGCATAAATTTTTGAGTTGATCCTAACTATCTTTCCTTAGCAACTAGGTTCCTATAGAGCTTTCGACACTGTTGAAAAGTGATGAATGGATAATATCATGTCTCATCCTTTCAAATTTGTCGATAGCTCAGGTAACACTTATTTTTAGGCTTTTAATAATGTCGACGTATGCTTGTTATGTGACGATGCTCTTTTCCTTTCGACCTTGTCGAAAGCCTTGGGCATTTGGTTTTGACTTAATCTATTTGCACAATCTTGATGTTTCATATTTGTTTTCATGTTTAAGTTACCTAAATAGGTTTATTTGTCTAACTCTTGAAAGTATACCAAATTCGTCAATAACCAAGGATTTTAAATAAAACATTTTCACCGGGC
Organism: Allium cepa; assembly: GCA_030765085.1. Lineage (NCBI taxonomy): Eukaryota > Viridiplantae > Streptophyta > Magnoliopsida > Asparagales > Amaryllidaceae > Allium > Allium cepa. Next base: position 702,375,997 of record CM060938.1, on the reverse strand, counting down.
AGAATCATGAATTCTCCAAAGAATGCTGAAGCCATTTCCAAGAGTTCTTCCATTCCAACCCAAAATGAAGTTAATGTCATCCTCAATGATTTTAGCATCACCAGAATTGAAGCCATTCCCCCTTAGGTAACCAATACCATAAAAAGCCCTCCTGAAGGGTATTTTTCTTATACGACCATCCATATACGACATGGCAAATTCTTACCCTTTCCAAAGTTCTTATCTTCATATCTATCTCATGTTGGAATTATCCCAATCCAGTTGTCTCCAAACGTCTACACTTATCTTCTATCTCTAGAGATGATGGCGCTTGAATTCGGGCTCCCTTTTCTTAACACTGAAGTGCTAAACTTATTAACCCGGCTGGTAAAGGTGAGTAATCTCAACAACCAAATATACCAGGCTAACCCTTAGAAAAAGTTAGTATCATACGGGATTAACAAATTCAGGGACTTGGAGAACCGGTTCTTCTTCGTCCTTGCTTTGCTGATATTCGTAGGACTTTCTCTTCTCCTCGTTAGTTTTAACTTGTGTTGTCCTTACCCAATTAATGTTTTTTGTTAAGTAATCTCTCGTTTTTATATGGTGCCCCTGCTAAGGAGCTTAATAACATCGACAAGAGAACAGTTGAATCTTTAATCGTGGCTTCAAGCAAAGTCAGGAGCAGACTGACACTACTGACCCCTTCAAATTTAGAAACACACTCTCTTCTGCCTGTGGGCCAGAAGATTTTGGGAACTCCACCCTCTATCCAGCACACTTCACGCAGCAAACGCTTTTTCTCCTTGGGAGATGTCGAACACTTCCCTCTAATGCCTCCTATCTGTGCAGACCATCATATTACGTTATTGGTCTAGTATTTTCTTTTCGTCCCTGGTACTCTTTGATTATTTTGGATGATTTTTAATCCGCTAGAATTTATTTCAACTTCTTCTCAAGTCATAATAACTACAAGCGATGTTGTCCCTCCTCCACCAACTTCTGGAATGACATCAATTATTGCCTCCTTTCCAAAGTCCAAGCAAACTTTTTAAAGGAAGCTAATGGAATCTTCCACAGATGTTCCTCCGAAGAAAATTGCTAAAGTTATTGAAGTGGAGGAAGAGGAGGAGTGCTTATCTTCTACACGTGTTCCGAAGAGCCCTCTTATTGAAGCCCATAAAGATAAAATGAAGCAAGCTCCACCTAATCCTGACCATCTTTAATGCATCTCTATCCCTAATTCCCTAGTTGCACTTGAGCAGATGCAACTGGCTTTGTTGACGACTCCTTCCATGAGACAAATTCCTCCAAAGCAATCGTCTCCTACTCCTCATCTACAATTTTTGAAGAGTTAATTGGGCTCATTTTGCATTCTAAATCTTTCATTTCTTCTTGCCTGCCCTCTTTCACTCCAGATTTGGCAGGGCATTATCCCTCTCTAATAGAGTAACTACTTTTGGTAAGTTCTTATTTAGTTGACCTTATCATCGTTGGTTTTTTTTCCTTAAATCACTAATTTTTGTTATTTTTTTTTTCAAATTTCAAAGAGTTGGTTAGCTTTGAATGAACATGTTTCAAAATCTTCCACCGGATCCTCCAAGCTTTAGGAGGAAAATTCTAACTCAAAAAACAAGTGTCTTCACTTTCTGCTGCTAATGATGAAGCTTCCACGGAATTAGAATTAGTAAAGGCCTCTTTTGCTCTTATTAAGTCTGATTTAGAGGCAGAAAAGTGTTCTTGTCAACTTGTTGCCAACAAGAAGCTTTCCATTGAGCTTAATTTGAAGGATTCAAAAGATGAAAAGGCTCTTTGACTAGACTAGAGGCGCGACCATGGGCTTGTCCAGTGCTTTAACCTGGCCATCTTATGGTACAGCTAAAGGCTTACCCGCCCTTCCTCCAGGAGGTACTCTGCCTTGGCCATCTCGGCATGGGTAGAGGCTTTTCTACTATCTTAGGTAGTATCCGAATTTAAGAAGCATTTCACTCCCAACCATGTAGATCTTTTTAATAAAAAATTACGCTTTATTAATTCCATCTTAACTTATTTTTACAAATTCATGGATCTTTCCTTAACGAAAGGAGTTTATGATCATCCCTACCAGAGCTCTGCAATGGTTGGTTTCATGAACATTCATCATATGATAGTGGCAGTAGGATCCTCCCAAATTCCTTTCATGTTTTGGCTGTTTCTTTTGTGTTGGCCAACAGTTGAGTTCATCTTTAGTAAGCAAGTAGACATTTTTTAGAGATGTTAAGTTGCACTCCTTTGGAAGTCTAGATTTGAAGTTTGATTCTTGAGGATGACCCTTTGACTTTTCTCTCTTTGGTCTTATTGTTCACGCTCTTTGATTGCTTTTCTTTTCGCTACCATTTGGAATTCTTGAGTTGGAAGTGTTCTTGTTGTAGTTGGTTGCCATTTGTGTGCAAAAGCGTCGTAATCATCCATTATTTCTTTCTTAAAGATTATGCCTTCGGAATAATTTTGTATGGTTCTTCTTATTTGATTAAAGACATTGTCACTTCCATTTATCTTCTTTCCAAGTGCAAAGCTAGGGGTTGGGCCAACATGAAAAGAACTTAAGCTCCACTTTTCAGGGTCATAAGATTCTTCCTTCTTCTGATTTATAATTCTAAGAGCTTCTAGCCTCAATCTTTGGTTTTCAACTTGATTGGAATACTTGAAAATTACTTAGGAAAACCTTGTCAAATGCGGTTCAGAGGACCCTTGTTTCGATCTCTTAATTCTTCAAGCCATGATTTTCCAAAGCAAATAAACTTGAAGTGGAATTGACTCACATGGGGTTAGAGAATAGAGATGTTGAGGGTTTGACCACAAGACGGAAGTGCATGCCTCCTTTTAGTGCCAAAAATGTTAGTAAGGTTTCATGTCAACACCCCAAAATGATGCGAAGAAAGGTGAATAATCCTTTATACAAGTAGAGCAGAAAAGGAGGTATGAATCCTTTTAGAACAGTCTTTCGATTAGGCTTTATTTAATGATATTCCTCAAGCAAGCGTTATGACTATGTTGAAAGGGTTGGTTTATAGGTTAAGTGATCTTTCGATCCACTTAGATAGGTATGATATCTCCTTCAAAAGCCTTACTTCCGATCCGATTGATATAACCTGATTTAAATTCTTTTAGATAGGTCTTGACCTGGTTGGAGGCCTAAAGCTGTATAGGTTTTGGTTATTAAGAAGAAAGGGAGGTTTCAATCTTGTCGAAGGCATGGGCGCCATTCTTTCTTGAGTTCAAGTGAGAAATCTAAAGCGTCTGTAGATTAGAGATGGGTTTCGACCATGTCAAAAAGCTATGGGTATAACTTCTTTGGGTTTGAATCTATAATATCAGGCTTTGATGTTTAGAGGATAGGCTTCGACCTTATCGAAGGCTTTAGATCATAAAGTAGATAGCTTTGAATGGGTTACAGAAGTTGCTGGATCTTGTAGATGTATCGATTATATCGATAGAAGCCTTTTGATGGAGGTGAAACCTAGAATACAGAATTGAATCCAACATAAGTTAAAATGAAATAGTAAAATAACATAAAGTAATTGAAACTTCCCTTTTTCCAACTCCAAAGACTTTATTTCTCTAAATTCCCAATTTTATCTACCAACTAGGGTTACAAAGCTTTTTTTAAGATAATATAAGTTCGGAATGAGAAGAACCGGATCCCCTAAGCATGATCCTTTGGGTCTTATTTATATATGCGACCTGGCACCATTCGACCTTGACACCTTCGACTAGGTCGGAAGGTGGCTATTGATTGACTTAAGCAAGCGCCACCTTTGTCGAAAAGTATGGTAGCGCTCCTCTTCTTTGATTTGTCTTGAAGGTGCTTCGGACTGTCGTTTGTTTTTGCCTTTAGTTTCGATAATGTTGGTTATGCCCATGCTCTTGTTTTGTTCTAATGCGGAACCCTTTCTAGACCATATTGGTTTTGACCAATTCAAAAGGCTTACTGTAGCTTTCAAAGGGGTTTCTTCAGGTAATGCTTGCTTCCTCACAGTTTGAATGATGGAGAAACCATTGGTTTAGAATGGTTTGGCGTATATTCGAAGGGCTATTATTTATTGTTTCCAAAAAGTATGGATTCGACATGATCGAAGACCTTCATCTAGTTCAGAAGTTGTCAATGGCAGCGGAAGGGATCTTTGGACTTCTTCGCCCCCTTCGAAAGGTAAGAACTCTCTAGATATTGATAGGACGTACCTTCCAACAACTTCGAAAGTTCTTGAAGCTTTTAAAATTTGATGGCAACATCCCTTCATCTCCTTCGAAAGGTTTGACTGAAGCTCTTCTCTATTACTCTTTATTTATGGAGGTCTCGACTTGGTCGGAAGGTGAGTATTTGAAGTAACATTTAATAAGAAATCATTATGGAAGTTCATCGATGGAATCATATAATTAGGAACTCAACAAAATTCTCGTTTGGATCTCATCTGACAAATAGATCATTCGAAAATCATGCAATACCGAAATTAAAAATTTACTTGGCCAAAGTAAATTCAGTAAATCTGAATAACAAATTCGTAGACCTATGGGTTTGTAAAACTTTTTCTGTATTGGAGTTGGTTACATCCCTAAAGCTTTGATCCATTTGGGATTGTGTTTTCACATCTTATATATTTTTTCTTTTATCCTATGGGGTTTCCTTATTTCTGAGGATTCAAGAGTGGTGTATCCATTCCATTCCTCAAATGAGATCACTTTTATCTTTTAGCAAATTCTGCTACCACTCCATTCTTGAAGATCTTGTACAGATCCTTGCTTTAGCATCATGTTATGGATTCCTTTTACCCATTCTTTTAATTCGTGTCATCCCTTTAGGATACATATTTCTTAGTCCTTTGATGTGGAAATTACTTCTCAAACATTGGATGTTCTTAGATTTTTTTTCCCATATTTGTCCTCTCTAAATATGATTTTGGATTCTTTATCTATTCTAGATTTTGGATGTTGGATAGCTTTAACCCTTTCACCTTTGTTCATCTCCCTCTTTTATGTTTTAACTTTGTGTTTTAAGTTGTAGACATCTTTGTCTTTCTCCTTTTGTGTAGAGCCTTCTCTTGGGCTTGGAAACCTTTGTCCGCCATTTGAAGAACCACCTCTGAATTTGACATCTTAGTCCTCTGTTGATGAGCCTTCTCTGGGCTTGGACATCTTAGTCCTCTATTCGATGAGCCTCCTCTGGGCTTGGACATCTATGTCCATTATTTTATAAGCCTTCTATGGGCTTGGACATCTTATTCCATTGTTACATGAGCCACCTCTGGGCATCCCTTGTCTTAAAGGGCTATTGTGCTTGCTGAACAGACCTTCCTCCAGAAGGCTGCTGATGGGTACTGTCCTGACTCATTCCGTAAGAAATGGTTTTGAAGTTAGGGGTTCTATCTTTCCCTCAAGGAGATGCTATGTAATAGCATCGTAGACTTATTTCCCTCCCTCTAAGAGGTGCTAAGGAATAGAATCATGGTCTTATGTCCCTCCCTTTAGGAGTTGCTACAAAATAGCATCATAGGCTGGATTTTTTGTATATAAAAATATTTTTTTGCCAATTAAAACAGAGTTTCCTTTAAGAAAAATAATTTTATAATTAACCCCTCTTGGTATATTAAGGGGTTATCTTTTGAAAAATAGTTTGGACTCATGAATCCTTTTTAATAAAAGATTTTTTCTCAATATGGTCTTTTGCAAGAACTTTCTTGCTATTCGCATGATGTAGACATGGATCTTACATAGGAGACTAGGAGGTCATGATTCATGAACCAATAGTCTTTTAGTTGAGAATAAAATTCTCTAATCTGAGTTTTAATAAACTTTTGACGGCTTTTAAATCTTTCTCAGAACAGAATGAATTGGCTTTTTTCTACTAATAATTTTTAGAAAACTTTAAAATATTTAAATTGCTCGTGAAGTATTTGGAATGCATTCCCTAATGCTATATAATATCTCACATCGACCTTATAAACTTGCTTTTAGGACAAATAGGTATTTTTTCTATCAGGTCGTAGGGTCCATGAAAATAATTTTCTTATAAAGACGGGTTTGAGAATTTTTTTAAAATTATTTTCGAAAAATAGAATTGGTATATATGTACTTTTCCCTGAATTGATGTTGGATTTGACAGTGATCTTCTCGTTCTTGGAGGGTAACCTTTGTATTATGTTGATTGAGATATCGATAATTTCCTCGTATCTGGCATTTGAGCTGTCTTTTTCGAGTAGCCAGGAGTATGTTGTTCTCTAAGAGTATATTAAATGCTTTTGTCTGATTTTGTTTTTCTTCTAATAGAACTTGAGTTTTAATCATCATATGGCCAATACAATACACATAACTAAATAGGAATGAAAATATAAATTGAGTTAAGAAGAAATGGAAAGAAGAAGAGAAAGTTCATAGCTAAGTTAATTCTACGAGTCATCCTGACTTGATGGAGATTTGCATTTATAATTTGTTGAGCTGCTTCTCTCCCAGCTTGAACAAGGTGTCCTTTAGGTACCTTTGACTAATTCTTGCAAGAATCCTTCCTAGATCATGCGTTTAATTTTCTCTAATAGAACACGACATTCATGTCCATTTGTTTTATGGTACTCATGGTAACTTCCTCCTTTACTTCGCTCTGGGCCGCTCAGATCCTTATGAGGTGCAGTAAAATTCTCATTTCCGTTCATTTTGGTGAATATATAGGAGAGGGATTTGTTTTAGACTGCGTAATTTTTTTTGAAATTCTTTCTTCGACTTCCTTTTGGGTTTTCGCTTTCCCTTTGTCTCTTGTCAAGGCGCTTTAAATCCGAATTCTCTTCCTTGAATTCTCCGTGGAATTCTTTCTTAGCACGGTCATCTCATCCAATTGAACAAACTTCATAGCACTGAATTATTCAAATACTCGCCAAGTAGTTCCCCTAGCTATTATCTCTGATGAATGCTAGCAAGCTACAAGTAAATTATTCCCAAGAACATACGGTTTCCATTTGTAATAGCCACTCCTTGAAAAGTAATGGAAAAAAGTTTATAGCAAACTTCCTCTGGAGCGTTGTATAAGTTCATCCTATTTTCAAAGACGATAAGATGGTCATTTGGATCAGTTGTTTCATCATATTTTAGTTAAGGAAATTGGTTGTGTGGAGGAAGATTTGTCGCTATTATTTCTTTGGAAAAGGGATCTTTTGTAGGATGACATATTCTTCTGGATCAAAAATTTACTTTTCTCTAAGCATATTCATTATTATTCGGTGTTGGACGTTCTCATGATCAGTTTCATTTTTATGTCTACTTATGATGTTTCCTTGGAGTGAGCTATTCGATCGCCCGAGGGACCTTTTTATTTGACATTTTCGGTTTAGCTCTTGATCCTTTACCTCATTTGCATGTCGTGCTTCGTCTTCTATTTCCATAATTCTTATTGATTCCCAAGATGGAGATTTTTTAGGATATTCTTGTATTTCTATCATTTATGGCCGTTGATTCTGTGCTTTACCACATTGCTTTCCAATTTTGTTAGGGTTGAGGGTTGCCCAACTTCTATATTCCCTAAGTTAGAGTTTCAAACCATGTGATCTTTTAAAGTTGACTGTGAAACAGCCTCTTCGCTTGGATTAATCTTATTATTCCTTGATATTACCATGTTCCTTCTTTCAAATGATGGATTTTTTGCAATTAGTCTGAGATGAAAGTTGTCAAGGATTGAAGGTTCAAAACCTCCTTCTTGCGCCAAAAAATGTTGATAAGAAAACTTATCAACACCACAAATTTGACATTGGTGTATGAGTAATACTTTTGGAACGGCCTTCCAAATGAATGGAGATCACTAAGGTTTTATTTGTAGGAAAAAGTACCTATAAATCCATTTTTGGTACTTTTTGACACAATTGAAGGGGTGTTTTTCTCTTGGTAATTCCTTTCGAACAGATCAACTAGAATTCTACTGAAACCATCTTTCGACACATATAAGGAAAGTGAGTTAGGAAATTGATGGGTTGAAAAGTTTTCGACTCTATCGAGAGGGGCAGCACATGTGATCTAATTGATTTGAGCTTACGTTTCTAAGAAACAAAGTACTTAAGGTTTCGACTAGGTCGATGAGTACCTCTTGACTAAGTTGAAATGTCGAATGTTAATAATCGTATAACATAAGAACCCCATAGTTGTGACATGATAAAAATTATTATAACCTTTCTTTTTATTGAATTCAATAGTACAAATTGATAAATTCCCAATTTAATTTGAGAATTAGAGTTTATGAGTTTAAGAAAAACACAAGTAAGAAGTTGAAGAAATCAGATCCCCTAAAATAAGACCCTGGAGTCATATTAATAGATGCGTATTGGCACCTTTTGACTCCATGCTTTCGACATGGTCAAAAGGTAAACCTTCTTCTTTTCATGCGTTTTGCTTGACATACATCTTTTGACCTAGTCAAAACGGTTACACGACCACTTTTCTACTGCTACCAAAGAGGAACTTTGAATGATGCTTTCGTGATGTCCACTGAGCCAATATGATCTTCCTCGTATTCAATATCGATATTTTGGAAGAGATGGTGTTGAGAATCTTTGGGTTTCCATCCTTCGTCGAACCAAAGTTGGAGAGTTGACGAAAAGGGACAAGTTGGAAGAGATGGTGTTGAGAATCTTTGGGTAAATTGGGAGAAATCAGAGTTTGAAGCAAATGGGCTTTGGGTTGACTGTAGCGTACATGTACATGCTATTTTGTGCATTTGGGGAAGATAGATTGACAAAGGTAACAACTTTAATTAATTGTTTAGTTAAGTTTGTTAATTATTTAAATAATTTGATATCTTATAAATGTCATATCTTTGGCATACGAGGTCCACTTTGGATTCCATTTCTTGCATTGCACTCATGATGGAGAGCTCTATGACTTGGCGATGATTTGGTTAGATTTGGTTGAGGCAAGTGATATTGTCTCTCACCATGCTATGGTTGTTAGTATAGTATCAAAACGACGTTTTGAGATGATTTCTAAATTTAAAATATGATTTCTAAAGTAATTAAACCTATACTTATTTTATTATATAATTAAAAGTGTTTGAAAATGGTTTTAAATTAAATATCATATTTTTCCCATTGTCGCACTATTTTGATGATATTGATTGTTGCTACCAAATACCCTTTCTACCTTGTCAAAACCTGGATGAGTAGAACATAAAGAAGATAAAGAGATCATAGCTCAAGCAAGAACTTTCGAAGGAATCGAAGGGATGCTACAGTCAAAGGCCAAAATTATTACAATCATTCGAAGGGGTCGAAAGGGTCAAAAGCACCCTTCCGCTTTAATGGTTCCCTTTCAAAGAAGGTGCCTCCTCATGCATAAAGGCCTTTCGAATGAGTTGAAGAAATACTTTTCGAAGAAAATAGATAACAACCCTTCATATGCACGCCAAATCATTCGAAACCAAAGTTTCGCCTTCATTCAAAATACTCAAAAAGTTGCCTTAATCAGAAAAACTCTTTCAAAAGCATAATCAATCCCTTTGAAATGGTCGAAGCCTTTATTATCTAAGGAAGATTCCGCATCAATTCGCAAGCATACTTTTGGAAGCTACCTGCCGTGTTGGAACCATCAAAAATTCAACAACTTCGAAACCATAGAAAACTACCTCTCGACAGAGTCGAAAGCTCGTAACTTTGCTTCTTATGAGAACAAAGCAACACAAGGAGAATAGGCGCAACCATCCCTTTTGACAAAGACGAAAGCGTTCAAGCCCATTCGAAAGCATTATAGATTGATATGCAAATGTCAAAGGAGTCGGAAGGTATCTAAAACCACCTTTTGACTAGGTCGAAAGCACTGGGTGAAAAGGTGCCATTCCATATCTGTAAATAAGACCCAAGGGGACTGGTTTAGGGGATCCGAATTCTTTCACTCGATACTTGTATTTTCTGAATTTTACAAATTTGTAAACCCTAATTTGTAAATAATATTAGGGGAAATTAATCATTATAGGCTTCATTGGATTAATAAAGGAAAGATTTCAATATTTTTGATTATATAACCGTTTGATCGCTTTTGTTGGATTAAACTGTGTTTTACAAATATCGAACTCATCGAATGGTACCTATCGAGTGGGTCGAAACCCCTACTTTCCTAAATAATCCAAGTCCTTGGCTCCAAACCACGACTCACTAAACACTCATCATTTAGTAAGTCGAAACCTTAAACCTATCTTGTTTTCCCTTAGATTTCAAAATCAAACCCAAGTCATTTAAGACGCCAGCTTTCGACAAGGTCGAAACACATCAAGCCAAACCATACTCTTGAATCCTTAGAGCCAACCATAGGGTTTCACAAACATTTCGAAAGGATGCCTTCAAAGGGATAATCAAACAACTTTAGCAGGCTCAAAAGACTTGGAAAAAGGGAATAAAAGTGTTTCGACTAGGTCGAAAGGTTAATAAAGGAAAGTTTCATAATAAAGATTTAATTGAAAACGTGAATTAAAGGAAGTATGCACATCCTAACTATCTTTACTTAGCCAAGAGCGTCCTAGGAGAACTAACGCTTTCTTTAAACTCTATTTTAGAGTGTTGGCAAGTTTTTTTTGTTTAACATTTTGGCGCTAGAAGGAGGGCCTGAACCTTCACCTCTGTTGAACATTCAACACCACTTATCTCTAACCCAATCCTATTTCAAGAGTGATTACTTAACATCTTAGTTCATCATGACTAGCAGAGTCAAATGATCTGAGAAAGGATCCTCAGAACCACACTTAATAGGATTCTCCTCAAGAACAACTCAAGATTCCAAACTATATGAAGAGCAAATGCTAAGAATGGAAGCTCTAAGGATAATAAAGAAGAAAAGAACAAAATCATATGATCCTCAAAAATGGAGCTTAAATCCTTTCCATATTGGCCCCACACATATCTTTGCCTTAGGAGAAAAGACAAATGGAAGTGACAGCCTATTTGACCAAATAAGGAAAACAATCAAACCCTATACCAAAGGTGCAATTTTCGAAGAAGGGATAATGGCAGATTACAATGCCTTTGCACACAAGTGGCAACAAGCTACAATTGTAATACATTTGGCACAGAAACTCCAAAGGATTTTAAAAAGAAAAACAATTGATAACAGATAAACTATTAAACAAAGTAAAAAAACAAGAAGCCATCCTCAAGGAATAAGCTTCAAGTCAAGACTACCTAAAGAATGCAACCTAACAACATATATAGAGAATGTCTACTTGCTAACCAAGCATGAGCTCAACTATTGGCCATCACAAAAGAAGAAACCAAAATATGAAAGGAATCGGGGAGGATCCTACTACTGTTACCATATGATGAATGGTCATGAAACAAACGGCTACAGAGCCCTGGAATGGATGATAATGAACATTTCCGTCAAAAAAAGTCAATAAGTTCGTAAAATGACCATGAATGAAGTCAATAAAGAACATATTTACTAAAAAAGTCTACATTATTGGTAGTGAAATAGTCCTTTCATTTGGACACTACTTTTAACATTCAAAGCCTCTGTGCACACCTAGTTGGCCACGACAGAGCACCTAATAGAGGAAGGAGTGTAAGCCATTATCCGTGCCATGCAATAGCCAAGTTAAAGCATCGACAAGCCCTTGACCGCACCAAGCTATAGCCGGGTCAAGGAACCTCTTGGAGGTAGGATGGAGTAAACCCTTGGTCCCGCCATGCTTTAGCCTGGCCATGGAGTAAACCCTTGGTCCCACCATGCTATGGCTCTGCCAAGGCACCGAACAAGCTATAACAATCCAAAATTTTCGAATTTGAAAATTCAACACTAATACGTTCACTGTAAAAGTGTCGAGCAATCGAACGCCGAAAATCCCAGATTGTTAGGGTAAAGAAGAAAAGAGGTAGACGAAGAAACAGAAAACACAGCACGGAATCTCACATTCGCAGCGGACTAAAATATAATATCAACAATAGCATTTACACAATGAAAAGCTGTAATTGTCAGTTTACATGCGATATACCAGAGTACAACCAAAATAGATAATGGTACCAACTTGACCTAGAAAATAATCAATACAACTCCAACACAGCGGAATATACTCCATACGTTCCTACCATCCAGCTCGCCTCTTGAGCTCCAGAACGTCCAAATCTGAAAATCTGTAATACTCGGTCTGACCCGAGCATTACAATAAAGTAACACCTGGTTCAGGCTGGAAACCAGCGTGAGTAAACCCAAATAATTTGAAATACTAAGTTTTAATACATAATTAAAAAACCGGGTAACTAGTATCTTACTACGAGTTCTTAACTAGTTATAGTCAATCACTTATTACAGATAATATCTAAGAAATGTTACTCAGTTTAAATGGCCATGTTGCTTAATTTTTCCATTCCAGCCTATTTGATTCTAAAATCAAACCGATAAAGAATTATTATAGATTACTAATCGAAGTGGTTTCGGATATCGCTGATATCTGATTCCGGTCTCTTCGATCCCAATACCATCTTTAACCTATTTTTAAGTGAAAAAAATTCAATTTTAAATATAGGATGTCACATTTACACAGCAATTTATCGTTGATAGATAACCCACATTACCACAGTTCAACCTAAACATATCATATCACAATACATCACGAATTATCAGACTAGATATTAATCCAATCATTCAATACAATTCAATTATCTATAAGTAAGATTAATTTGTCACCCAAAACTAATTGATTTAATTATCATAAATAAATTAATTACCTTTAAATCCAACATGATTAACATTCGTTAAACCATTTTATTAATTATTGAATTTAATTAAGTATCCTTTAATCATTTCATTCACATCAATTAATGAACCTTTAATTACTTACATAATTAATGATCCTTTAATTACTTACATAAATTAATTTTCATTTAATTATATTAATTAAGTATCTTTTATTAATTTCATTAAGTAATTATCCCTTAATTGCTTACTTAATCACATGCTTTTATTTTGAAAACAATTAGAGGTTTAATTAAATAATTACTTAGTATTTAATTATTCAATACCAAAACGATTTGCTTTAAAATTTTGTTCTTGTTTAATAATGCTTTGAAAACTAGTTACCAAATTTTCTTTTTCTATGCAACTTGGTTAATACTTCTTTGGAATCTTGTTTATCTTCTTTTATTTTAAGCTTAGTTAACATAAAAAAGAACCCGAGCCACGACCTCAAATTCCGATGCAAACTCCCAGCAAATCACATCACTTCCCACTCGATTAAACTCAAGTACGACTTCGAGCAACACCCCATCTTCCCCCAAGCATCAAACACTCAGCGACTCTAGATACACAAGATAAATCGTGCACATGCATACGAGCTTGCCACCCTTTCGATCATCTTCACCATCATCTACAGATCGTCGATGACCTATACGAATCTTTTGACCACCTAGAATCATTAGTCTCACCGAAGCTCAAAATCGAGCTAGTCGACACCTTTAGGAACTCAAGCCGATCAATGACAACTACCCCGCGCCGCCTTCCATGGTGACTCGAGACATTGCGATCACAACAAGAACTTTGCCTTCGACCCACGCATCGATCCCCCACACCCCGATCAAGTATGATGTACCCACGTCGGAGAAATCAACTCGAAAACATTGACGAACCCAACAGGGCTTTAAACCCTACAACGTCGTCATCCAGCCACTTCGATGCATGATAAAATCTCGAATCATTTTCCCATTGATCTCCCCCTCCCAAGCTTCCTCCAGCACCAGTCCCGAAGCCGATCTCCCCTCCGATCGTCGGAAATCAATGAAATCCCAAATATCGCTCAACTCGCATATACTTGACAACCACCACACTAAAATTTATGAAATCTCAATCAAAAATCATGATTTTCAAATGCAAAACAAGTCATGAATTCGAAACATGAAATTTGAGTAATTGATTTTCTGAATTTTATTTATTTTCATTATGTTTTCTTGATTCCTGAAATGTTACTTGTTTTTATACTTACAAATGTTTTTAAAAATTGAATCAGGTAGATACAACCAACTTTAATCTAAAGATCATCACATGAATCTGTTTACATCAGGGGATAAGAATTTTTCTTTGAATTTATTAAACCTGTTTTAGTCTGTTAATATCTACAGAGGCATTCGTATGGATAAACACAGACATGCATACATAGTAATTTACTAAAATACGTCCAAGCAACATATTTACAACTTTACTTATTTAATCACATGCAACCAGATATAAAATAGATTAAGCTTTAAGAAAATGATTTTGTTTACTCACCTGTATTATGCAAACAGAGAACCAGGACTTGCTTTTGAAAACTGAAGATGACTTAATCTGTTTGTTGTTTGATTTGCTTGATATTTGAGATGAACTTTCCCTTGAATTGTTCTTGAGTTTAAATTTGAATTTTTGCCTAATCTTTGAACTGCTTTGGGATTTGAGATGAATCTACTTGTTTTAATTTAAACTTGTTTGAATTTGAAACTAAGAGTTGGTTTTCTTTTGAGTTTGAGATGATCTGATCTTTGTTTTGATATTGAATTGAAATTTTGCTTTAAGCTTTAGTTTGAATTTGGAATTTGCTTAGCCTCAGGTTTTAAAATTGTAACGATTATTTGTTTGATTTTTCTTTTCTATTTTTTTTGGGTTTCCAGGTTTTCATTTCTCTGATTTGTACGTTTTCTCAAGTTTTGTTTTTGAAGAAAAGAAAATGAGAGAAGAAGTAGAGATGTATTTAGCCTTGTTTTTCTTATTTTTAAAAATGAAAAGAAAATTAAAAACACGACATTTGTAATTGCATGTAAAGATGATTACACTAGTTAATTTACGTGTCAAGATAATTTACACTTGTCTAACTTCTTGTTAAAACACCTACGTTTGTAATTTTTCACATTATATAGTATTTTTAATATGTTTATATAATTTTTTTATTATATTTTCAATTAGTTTTACATGTATATATGTTTTTATATTTGTATTCATACATTTTCTATTTTTAATTAATGCAATTCCTTTTATTAATATGTATATGAACTTTAAAGAAAATAAATTAAAATTAATAAATACTCATATATACATGTATACGAGTGTTGAAATGTAGAGTTTTTAAATCCAATTATTTTTAAAAATTTTACCTTTGAATTTCAAATCCAAATTCTATTTACAATCTACTTATATATATACACATAAACAAATACATATCTTATTTGTTTTTAAAAAGATAAGTTTTACCAGTTTAAATAATTATATGAGGAGATTATAAAATAAATATTTATCCAGATATAAATATTTATTATCAGATTTATTTGTTCAACTTATAAATTAGTGTTTCAATAGTTAAAATATGATAATTATCTAATTACCAGACGTCCAAAAATCCGGGTTGTCACATTCCTCCCACCTTTAAATCTTTTCATCCTCGAAAAGGAACAAAGCCAGAATTTATTAAAATGCTTATTATCGTCTTAAATTGCTCTTTGAACAATTTTAACTATAATCCCTTTTTATTTAAATTTTTAAAACACTTTAAAATCTATATAATGTTACCAAAATAGTTTTATAAAAATACTTTTTATAGCTTGATGTCTCAACAAGTCCATCCTTGTTCTTACAGAAATTCGGTCATACATTGATCAGACGTACGACAGAAAATCTATAAATACTTAGAAGATCCATTTTTAACACCCAGTGAAAATACTTAGAGAATATTTTTGAAAATATAGAAAACAAATATAGAAACATTTTTGGTGAAAATGCTCTGGAAATCATCACCCCCTCCACGGTCGCAGTTAACCCGATGATTACATTGCCATTCCGGTAAAATCAAACGTAGACCATTGGCACTCACTGCCACATGACTTCTGCTATGGTCCGTAGTGGATCGTAGTGACATCAAGTTACACTGTTGTCACAGCATAATCCGAATGTCTCTATAGGCATCAGCGCCCTTGAATTTCGCTACCTACAAACAATCCTCAAGAACTTCAGTTTATTCGGACTTCCTTCCAGGATCAAATTTAGAACCCCTCTTAGGGCTCAAGGAAGAACCACCTCGTGGATCTTCTATGAAGTTCATTTCATGGGAGCGGCTTTTTATCTAGAGGCAATCTCAAAACATTTTATACTATACACATATAGTATCTTTCAAATCATACTCTTTATGATTCACATAAAAATCACCTTTGCACAAAATCAATATCTCAAATCGATAGTTCCAAACTTGGCTCTCCAAATTCCTAAAATTGATTTTTCCCAAAATCAAAAGCCTTCCAAAATCAGTGAGTTCCAAAAACCTTTTCCAAAAATAATTCTCATAAAATAATATATATATATATATATATATATATATATATATATATATAAAATCTTGAAAAATCATGGATCAATTCATAATTATATAAATTCCCTTTTATAATTTAAATCTTTTCTTCTGGTTTTAGATTCAACAAGTGGGAGTTTATCATATATAAGAAATATATATAACTTTAGTTATGCCAAATTAAATATTCAAGTTTGATGTCCTTTGTAAAGTTATTTATCATATCACTTTCTTTTCATAAAGTGAATTTCAATTATAAAGATATCCAACTTCCACTTTTATTCATATATATTTCTCAACATATACTTTTCTTTTCAAAAATAGTTTTTCATTTCTTTCAAGACTTCAATATCTATTACATTTAAGCACGTACGATGTACAAGTGTCATCCGTACGCAGTATCAAATCTGATCGCTCACTCGAACACACAATTTCACTTCCAAACTAGTATCGTCCACCCGACTTCCAAGTGCGGACTCAGATCTGGTTTCTTGATCAGAAACCGTCATTCTCTTTGCATAGCCATAATTGTGATAGAGAATTGTCCAGAATCAATCAAAAATCCATATCTAGTGTTCGCCGTCGAAAATCGAGAGAAAATTCCTAACTCGGATTAATATAACTGTAATATCCTGGAATTTATGGCAATATAAATTTAATAATCTGTGTTTAAATTTAATTTAATTTGATAATTTTTGTAGATAAATTTGAATTGATTCAATAATCTTCTTTAATAAATATTTAATTAGTGAATTTATTTTTAATAAGTTAATAAATTGTTTTATATTTATATAATGTATATATATATTTTAAATATATAAGTTTGGTTTTAAATTTAATTAGTGTAGCATATTTCTAATTACAGGCAAGATAAAAACAAAATCTGAAGCATGTTTTAAAGGCATTCAAGCTAATTTCATATTGTGTTCTGCATGTTCTAATTTATCATGTTCTTCCATCAGGATTTAAACAGTAACTCATTTTTAAAAAAATAATAATTTAATAGGTAAAAGTTGTTCCAGGTTTTTAAATTAGAAATGAACTTATAATATGATTTTGCTGTGATTATATATACATGTGAAAATATATTGTGTGTGCAAGATGATAACTGCTGCATTTTTGTATTTTAATTTCCAAACTCCTGTTCGATTCTAAAATTCTTTTTCTTTTGACTTGTGTGCTGTTATGGTTTAAATTTTTGAATGAAACTTGTTTATATAAGATAAGGTAAGTTTTTTTTAAAAAATTTATATAAGTTAAATAAAATTCTGTTTACCTGAAAGAAAGTATAAAGAGTAAAAAGTTTTATAAATTGGATATCCAAACAATACAAATCAATGTTTCAGGATTTCAACTCAAAACATCTTGCAAAATTATGATAATTAAAAGTAATATTACAATTTTTAATGTTAGAATCAAAGGGCGGTTTTAGTTTGGCTGCAAATTAAGTTTTGGGGCATCTCTGTTGCCACAAGCAATTAGAAATGCTGAGTTTGTTCCAGGTGATGGTGAAGTTATCTGAGATGTTAGGAAAATTATTAGTTTGGTTTATAATTTGTTTTTGATGTTGAGATCGGGATTTAAAATTTTAAACCCTAGTTTTACTGGGTTATAAATTTTACGGGAATTTGATCTCCTCGGTTGATCGAGTTCAACCTTTTCCGGGGTATTGATAGACGGTGGTTTGAGGAAGACGTCGCCGGAGTTTCGAAGGTGATGGTGGCAGGAGTCGCGTCAACGACATGTTGACAGGCTAGGTTTTGAGTTCTGTGCCTGTTCCAGTTGTTTTTTGGGTGGATTTTGACCTCATTTTTGAATTCGAAGGTGAAGCTGGGTAATGGCGATGTATGTGAAATGTCTGGGGGATAAATGACTTGTTTTAGTCATCGGAGTTGATCGTAGGAGGCCGGAGTTGATGTACATGTGCACAGAGAACAAGAGGATGTGCTGATGATGTTGGAGTGGTTTCAGGTTGGAGTGGTTTCAGGTTGAAGTGGCTTCGAGATGATATCGGGTGAAGCTAGTTTTGGCTCGAAGTTTTTTTTGTTTGTGACTCGAAGTGAATTTAGGTTTCGCTCGAGTTACCTGATTGTTTCAGGTTTTAGAAAAGCAAACTGAAACCTGTTGCAGTTTTTAGGAATTTGAAGTAAAGTTTAGAATGTAAACTTAAATTTGAACTTAGAATTTAAAACCTGATTTTAAATATGAATTCAAAAAGTTTGAATTCAGTTTTTTGTAGTAATTCAAATTTTTAAAATTTAAAGTTGGGTTTTAAACAAAACATAAGACATGTTTTTATTTTTAAATTTAAAGGTAATGTTTAAATTGCAAGTGGAAGTTTAAACTGAGTTTTGAAATCTGACACTGAATATAATTCAATCGGGTTCAAATCTGGAATTTGAAATGATTTAAGTTTTAAAATTTAAATTTGGTTTTAAACCTCATAAGTGTAAATGCATATGTGTTTTGCATTTGAATTGGAAGTTCAAAATTTTTAATTAGAAATTTAAGATGAATTTAAATCTGAGTTTTTATCTGGAATTAAATTTGAACTTTAGTTTTTAAAAATAAAATAAAGTTTAAATTTAAATTGTTTAAATTACTTTAAAATGGTTAAATGATTTGCATTTAAATGAAGAATGTAGATTGTAAGGAAAGTTTGAAAGATTTAAGTTAAATCTAGAATGAGTTTAAAAGCTGTATTTTCAATTTTGAAATTTAAAAGTAATTTTTAAATTGTTTTGAATTTAAATTGAATTGCTTTAAATTCTTTTAAAAACTTATTTTATAAAATGTATTGTTTCTTTTAACATATTTGATAAAAGTTTTGAATTGTTTTAAAATCTTGTTTGAGTTAAAATTTGTATTCATTTTAAAATCTTGAATTTTAAAATGAAGTTTAAATGGAATTTAAAGTAAATTTGAAACAAATTTGTTTTAAATGATTAATTAAGTAAGGAATGTTTATTTTAAAGATAAATAAAATTTTAATGACTTGTGTTCATTTAAATTATTAAGTTAATTTAAATGAATAATTAATTATCTAATTAATTAATAATATGAATGATTAATTAAATAATTAAGAATTTTTAATTGATTAATTAAATTTATGATTTATTAATTAAGGTTAATTAATCTATAATTAAGGATTGTTAATAAAATTTTAATTAATGATCAAGATTTACTAATCAAGTGATTTATGATTAATTAAGATTGCAATTAACACTTAATTAGTTTATAATTAGAGATTAATTAAATTTTAATTAGATATTAATTAATAATGATTTATATAAGTTAATTCTTAATTAAGTAATTAATAAATGTTAAGGAAGGTCATTAACTTAAGATTATTTTAACAATTAATTAATGTGATTAATTTTTAATAATTAATTGGAATAATTAATTTATAATAATAAATTATTTAAGTTTAATAATTTAATGAAAGTAATTAATGAATTAATACTTTGTGTAATTAATTTGATGAATGTGATTAGTTTAGATTAATTAAGTTTAATTAATTTAATCATGTATGGATTGATGAATAATTACTTTATGTAATTAATGGGTTTGTAATTACTTAAGGAAGTAATTAATTAATAATTACTGGATGTAATTAAAGATGTTTAATGATGGAAGTAATTCAGATTTAAATTACTTTGAAATTAATCAATGGATTAATGAAGATAATTAATTAAGAGTAATTAATTTATGGAATGAGTAATTAAGGATAGTTAATTAGTGGATTTATTATTAATGAAGGGTGATTAATATATATGTGGTTTAATTGCAGATTAATTACTTATATAATTAATTTATATTGAGAGATTAAATAAATTGTAATTAGAAATCATTAATAAAATTAATGATGTAATTTAGAATTGATTAATTAAGGAATAATTAATAAATGAAGTAATTAATTAATAAAGGATTTATGTAATTAACTTTAGTTAATTAATTGATTAAGTAATTAAAGTTAATTATGGTAAAGGGTTAAATATAATTAACTATTTAAAGGCTAATTACTTATTGTAATTAGGAATGGTTAATCTGAAATGATTAATTGGAAGAATAATGAGATGATGATTTATAAATTGATTTGTAATCAATTGATGGTTAAGTTAAGTAGGATTTTAATGATAAAGTAATTAATTTAATTCATTTAAATTAATTAGAGATTAAGTATTTAATTTAATTCATTTTAAATTAATTATAGATGGTGTGATCATTAGATCATTGCTTATGTTTGATGATTGATATTGGTTGCCATGTATGGTTTGCAATCTCAGCAATGAGATGAGTAATGTTGTATGATATGGATGCAATGTTCCATTGTGAATGCTGATATGGATTATCTGTTGGTAATGATATGTTGATTATCTATTGTATTGTGAATTATCCATCTGTGTGTATATAGATAATGAATTGAATTGTTTTAAACACTAAAACAACTTGGCCTTAAAAGACACGTTTTGGATTTCGATGAGAGCGAGATCGGGTTTCCATATTTGGATATCCGAAAACCACATCGATCCAAATTAACGTTTGTTGTGAATCTGAAGTGAAGATGAAGATTTGGAGTGCAAGGGTTATCGTCTTAACTCTGAGGGTGATTCCAATATGAGTGTAATGAGATAATGCCTCGGTTTCGTTCGAACCCGGAACGAACTTGTATGAATTAAATGATTTCATAACATCGTCGGGTGGACGATGAGCATTCTAAGTGATATGTCCTATAAAGGTAATCGTAGCCTCAAGCCTCATCAACTGGGAATGGCTAAAATAGGGGAGGCGTAGCAAGGCTTCGTGGGTAGCCCCCACTTGAGAGTGAGATTTACCCCTGTTTAGATGTCCCTTTATTTCGGCTTAGTGGTGCGGTTGCTGATCACAACTGCAGGGTAGTCTTGTTCGAAACTGTTCAGTGAGGAATGGTTCCAGCTTTGGGTTGCAGGGGAGCGGGCGTACTCCTCGGTACGGTGATCTAGGCCACGTATTATGACGGGCGGTTTTCCAGTAGCCCAGCCATTGATAGAATCCAAAATCCAATAAGTGCCGACGGTTTTGATTGTATTACCCACTTTGTGGCTAGTAGATGGAATTTAATAGATGTAACAATTTCGGCTATTTCTTATTTACTTGAAAACCCTAGACCTATTATAATATCATTGGATTTCCTATCAAATGTTTTGGTTAGCATAAGGTAAAAACTTTTCCATGTTTATGTGTGGGAAGTCTTACGTGATACCTTTTTCTTTCAAAGGTTTTTGAAAGTTAAGCAACTTTAACCTTTTACTCACACCAGACCTATGTCTGACCCGGAGTAATTTCTGTTTTTCTTTAACTCTTGGGTACTCAATTTTTTACGAGTAGCCAAGGGATTCAGGTTAGCTTTTACGAATTATGGAGGAGCAATGGAGCAGGAGGCTTCTGTGTGTAGATATATAGTTTTCCGCTGTGTTGGTATCTCTGAGTGTTTCTGTATTATGTATTAAGTTGTAATAACTAGACAGGTGTTTATAACTGTCTAGTATGTGTTGTATTGTCTATATAACTCTGATAGTTGTTGTATACTATGTAATATTTATGTTATTAATATAATTTATTCGTTCCGCTGTTGAGATTCTAGTGTTGTTTCTTCTTTCTCTTCTTTCTTTCCTCTTTTCTATCCCCTTCTTTCTTAAGGATGATGAGAAAAGTCGGGTCGTCTTGTAGGATCTAGATTAACCCTAGAGGGGAAGGGGGTGAATAGGGTTATAGCAAATTTTCTCGAATTAAACACAAAAACAAACTGCAGAAAAGTAAATATGCTGAACAGTAAATCACACACAAAATTTACCCAGCTTCGGCAACCCCTGCCTACTGCTGCATTCCCAGTTTCTATTAGAATTAAATAGTTTCCACTTACAAACACTCTAACAGACCCGCAAACCCTGCTACCGCCTATAGAGTTTTGCAAACTCGCAAACCCTGCTTACTGAACTAATCCTAACTAGACAATCTGACACAACCTAAATCCTAGGTGGTGATTTACCAAGATTTTATTCAAAAAAACAGACTTCAAAAAATAAAATAAAATAAAATAAGAGCAAAATAACTAAAAACTTGAGTACAACTTTTTTTTTGCTTTTGCCCTTAAACAAACAGCCCGACCAAAAAGAAACCACGACCCTCTTCCCTCTTTTGTTATCTCATGCAATTTTAGGGTTTTTGTAAAATGTCGGCTTTGTCTCTGTTGCTCAAAATTAGGGCTTTCTCAGATTCGATTCTCTGGTTTGTGTGTTGCCTTGCTCGACCGAGTGTGTTGCTCGCTGCTTCTCTGTCGATCGACTGCTTGCCTAAAGATTGCGAATTGCCTTGGTACGTTGTTCGTACCTTTTGCTTTGTCAGGATTTAATTTGGATTTATTGATTGTCCTTCTTTTCTCCACCCTCTGCCGATGATGAACTTGGGTGATGTATTTATATGAATTCGACACTTTCCAAATTCTTGCTTTCCTGATATCTTTACGACTTGATGCGCACGGCTTTGATTATGAAGCGTTTGATTTTTTCTTGAGTCATACGGCAAAAAACTTTCCTCTTTTGATTTGTTTTGACTTTTTCAAAAAATACAGATACATACTTGATTTTTTTATACAGTATACGTTCACGAATTCGATTTCACTAGGATCAACTTCATTACACCTGGACTTTGGCACTTGACTTTTTAAACATGAATTTTATCACTTGACTTCGAGTTGTTTATCATCTGCATTGAATTCGAACTTGATTTACTGCAGGCTTTGACTTTGTTATCATTGCGATATTGTAGTTCACTATTTGCATCACTGTCGGGTTCATCTTTTAGCTTCCAACTGAACTTGGTTGTGCTTCAAATGCACTTTCTTTGTTTTAATCAGGTCTGCATTATATTGTAGCTGTACTTGTAGTTTTATAACCTGGTTCTTCTGAAGTTTTAGTTTGTACATCTGTGTCATGGATTTGTAGCATGTATATATGTTGTTTGCATTATTGATGCTACGTTGTGATCTTCCTTTCTCTGGGACATTAGTGTAACTGTCCAGTTTCACAGTTGCTTCATTTTGCACACTGCTACTTGTGTGTATCCTTTGTTGAGTCTTGTCCTAAACTTTGATAATGTAAGTGCTTGTATCAGTTTCTGGATTTCATCATACTTCTGTTGCATTCACTTCATATTTTCATTGCATTCATATTGCCTCAAGCTTGTACTGTTTGGTTCATCTTCTCTGGTTGGTTTAACCTAAACTTCACTTGAGCATTGATACTGTTGACTTGATTGATTTTGATCTCCATGTAGCTCACTGTCTTTGTACCTGTGCATGTATGTTTACTGTTCTGTATTTATTTAGTCATTGTTCCATTCTTTTGGTTGTCTGCACTATGATATCTTATAGCCTGGTCTGGTGCACCTTGTTTGCTGTGACATTGTAGTTTGCATTATTGCTGCTACCTATACTATCTGGTTGAAGTTCTGATCATTTGTATACATACATTCATGTATGTATATATGTGTATGTCTGCACTCATCTTTTCTACTGAAGGAGTCTTATTGCTAGTTTGATTCACCTGTTTGTTATTTGAACTTGATGTTGTTTCTCGACATTGCATGCTGCTGTTGAGTTGTTTTGGAATTGAACTTGATGTTGTGTAGACTGATACTTCTCTCTGATTTTGCTTTGGTCATGAAACTGTCGTTGTATACTTGGGCTTCACTGATTTTTTTCATTGCCTTGTATTGTCCAGTAGAGTTGACATGGATTATCTCTGGTTTGAGCCATGACTTGATTCACTATTTGGATAGATGTTCTACAGTCATTTATGCATTGATGCTATTCTCTGTTGCACTTGCTCATTTGAGTTTGCACTGCTTCATCATGTCACTTGATCTCTCTGACTTTTGTCTGGGTTCACTACTGTCCTGCATGTTCATTAGTTCATATTGTGTTTGAGCATTCTGGTCTGATAAGGTTGTTGTACTGTGAAGCATCTTGATAATTATATATTAATTCTTGTGCATTTGCATTCTTGCTTTCATATGCATTGAGCTCTTATCCTTAGCTGTTCATCTGTGCACATTGTAGCCTAGTTTGCTGGTGCACATGTTTCATTTTGAAGTTGTCGTGTATGTGATGCATGTGTGCAGTTTTACTACTTTGGTTTCATGTTGGCTTGGGTCTGGGTTTGCATTTTACTCGAGTCTGACTTGGAGTTTCAGACCTGTAGCCTTTGCCTGTATTCATAAGCATTGATCATCTTCTTTGTTGTGGCCTGGTCGATAATTATGGTATTTGCATTGCATCACTGGTCTTTGCATTTTCCAGTTTCATCACCGTTTCACTTCCACACTGTTGCACTTGTGTACTTCATATGCATACTGTTGAGTTTTACTTTCAGGTCATGTTGACTTTATAGTTGGACTGTGCACTACACTTGAGTTGAATCCAGCTTGTCGCTCAGATTTGACCTTGTGCTGAAGTCGATATTTTATTTATGTTGCACCTGAGTCAAACCCGTCTTTTTATTTGGGTTTGACCTTGTGCTCACCTGTCCCTGTAGCATTATCAAGTGTATATCGGTGTGCAAGGCCTTGTGGCATGTACAGTGATACACTGTGCATGTCACATTGTTCGTGTGTGATGAATTCAAATATAAATGATGACGAACAACCCAAATAACTGAGGCAAATAATATTTTCAACATTCACATCTTATTTTATATTGCAAAAATATTTCTTTTTCGATTTTACTGCTTTAGTGAATATTTTTGCAGATTGCTTAGATGCGGGATTCTAACTGGAATGAAGTTGAAGATAAACTACGAGTGTGAGTGATATGTAGTGAGGAATTCATGTAAATTGAATTGTGATGTAATTAGAATCAAAATTGTATATGTATAGTGAGAGCTTGAATTTGTACTATTCAAAATTGTAATAAATATTTTTTTGAATAAAATTTCTGTTTGAATTCAAATTCTATGTTATTTAATTTTATTCAGCAAATATTTATTTAACCTATGAAAAATAAATTAGTACATTAACAAATACATTTAAACGAATGTATATATGTTTATTATCATCAAACGAAAATCATATAAGCGCATATTCAACAATCTCCCCCTTTTGATGATAACAAACATATATTTAAGATTTTGACTGTGTTAAATGTATTTGATCAATGATATACTCTAATTGCACCCCCTATTTAAATGCTTCCTCTCTACACGATGCTCCCCCTACATATATGCATACAAATTGAAATATACAAATGAGCCTAGATGCAAATGGAAAATTATTTGACCTTTGCTTGATTTTATTTGACAAAATCTTAACTTTTCTCTCCCCCTTTTGTTATCAACAAAAGAATAATAGTGTTAGAGAAAATAGAGATAAAGTGATCGATATTAATCCAACATTAAAACTCAATTGAATATATATATTAAATTTCAATAAAAAAATCAAACAAAAATCATAACTACCCTCGTTAGGCGCATATTCCACTTTTAGAGGTAATGGAAATGATGTCATCATCTAAAATCATACAGTTGTATCTGTTTGTGGTACACTTATATCAGGAATTTGAATATCTACTAATCATGCATAACCGTTAGGACTTTTAAATGAGATTAGTGGTATTCCAATTTTATTTTAAAAATGAATTCAAGTATCTTCTAATCACGCATAACCGTGAGGACTTAAGTGGGATTAGAATCAACTTGTTTATTTAATAAATCCATTTTGATATGCGTTCCATACATGCATAAACATAAGGACTTTTAAATGAGCATGGAAGCGCATAACAAATTACAAGTAATTCACTCATGCGTAACCGTGAGGACTTTTAAATGAGAGTGAATACTTTTGATTTTATTTTGTTTTGTAAAATGAAAAACGAATGATTCCTGTTTAAAGTACCGCATATCGACAAATAATATTGAATTTTTGATGAGCGATGGTTGATAGAAATATGATAGACATAGAAATGGTTATGGAATCTTTACCCAACAAAAAGTTTTATAACTCTTGCTTAAATTCCTAAAGAAATTTTTCTAAAATATACTGTCTTGAGTAATGTGTGAAGAATATCAACACTCATCATTTTTTAATCACTATTTATCTTTTTGATAATTATTAGGGAGTTAGACTAGTTAAAATTGTCATTTAAATCAAATTAAAAAATAATTACGAAATCAATTTTTCACAATGACTAATTTGAAAATATGATTAAAAATGATTTTCTCGAGGGGGTTATATGAGAAATTTTCTGCTATTTGAAAATTATTTGAAATGAAAAATATGCAGATATTTTCTTTGAAAAACGATGCAGTTACTAAATGTCTCAAAAATCACGTTCAACTAGTAATTTTTCTATCAACTAGATTACCAGTGTAATCTGCATCTGAAATTCTTTTTCACTCAAAAATTATCATTAATTGAATTTGATCGACAAAACCATGAAGTGTGCATCAAAAATTTCAAACTCAATTTGAACAAAAATTTAAATGACATTCTTTGAATTCGAATTGAAGCCGTGTAAATAATAAAAAAACGTGAATATAGAGTTAGCCAAATTATAACCAAATGTATGATATCCAATAAAACACTATTTTTAATCCAACCTAATATAATCAAAAAAATTAGAGAATTTTATAGTGTTTTTGGCATAAATATAATTATCCAACTATGTTGAACAAGTCAGAATCAAAATCATCATCTCTTTACCATCTCAATATTGGCTGATTTTAATTCAGGCTATGGTGCAGATCATCACATTTAATATATCGTTCAAATAGATATAGCATTACCTGTTTTATCTTTACGATATTTTTCATTGTTATCCATTGTGATTCTGTCACCTTTATAATAGGCTAAGGAACTTTGCTTTGTCGCCCGTTGTGTTTTTGGAACAGCCAAAAATCAAGAGACCACTGTTGTTGTTCCTTAGCGTGCCACCACACCTACACGGGAAAAGTTTTTTGTGACCTATTTGTTTTTATAGGTCCATGATTGTTAGTGGCAGAATATTTTGAAAGATAAGTTTGAGGAGACCCAAAACTATTTATATATGTTCCTTTCGGCACCCAGATTTGTTTTGTCCTTTCATTCTTGTTCCAATAGACATGAAATTTGTTTGTAGAATTCTTAGGAGCCCAAACTTGTATAAATTTTATGTTCTTGTTCCTATGACTACAATTTTCAACACGATGTCCAATTATTTCACATCTAGCAAAGACACTCTTACCTTTTGCATTATCATCAGCTTGTGTTTTCCCAAAGCCTAGTCCTTTTCCGTTGTTAGCAAAAAATTGATTTCCCAATAACATGTTGAATGATTTTTCTCCACTTGAAAAGTTATTCAGAGATTTCTCAAGATTTTGGACTTTGGTTTTTAGTGTTTTGTTTTCAGTTACAAGTGAGGTGCATCTATTTATAAGATCCTTTTTCCTAGTGTCAATAGTTTCCTTAAGACTCAAGTTTTCTTTTTCAAGATTCTCCAAGCTATTCTTAAGTCTTGATAATCCTGAATCTAAAATTTTACATTTTTTACAGTCTAGATTTTGAATATTTTCAAGTTCAGTTTCCAACCTAGAATTTTCATGGACAAGTTCTCTCCTATCAGATTTCAGTTTTTCAATTTTAGATTCAAGAGTATCAACTATTTTAGTAAGATCACAACACATCAAAGAAAGTTCTTTATAAGAATAGTCACCTCCCTCACTAGATTCCTCTGAGCTTGCTTCTGAATCTAATTTTGCCATAAGACACAAATTAGCCTCCTCTGAGCTATTATTCGAAACTTCCTCTCCTTCTTCATCATCCCAAGTCGCTGTAAAGGCCTTCTTCTTCTTTTTCTTTCCTTTGTTGTTTTTGAGAAGTGGGCATTGTTGTTTGAAGTGGCCAGGCTTCTTGCAGTTAAAGCACGTAATTCATTATCGGAATTTTCAGAATCTTTTGACCTATTACCACTTGTTTTCTTCTTGCGTGGCCTGAATCTTGACCATTTTCTAAGATTATTGACAGCCATTGCAAGCTCTTCAATTGGATATTCTTCTTCTTCATCGCTCTCTTCTTTTCTCTTTAAGGCAGTCGTCTTCTTCTTTGATTCGGAGTTATTGCGTTCCTCCTTTGCTTTTAGCTCAAGCTCATATGTCATCAAGTTGCCGATCAACTCCTCCATGCTTAGTTTACTACGATCTTTAAATTCTTGTATTGCCGTGACTTTTGCCTCAAAGCTCATCGGTAAGACTCGTAGCACCTTCTTCGCAAGCTCTACCTCAGTGAATACCTTCCCAGCGCTCTAGCATTGTACACCAAAATTGAAAAGCGTCCAAACATGTCCTTTATGCTTTCACCTTTGTCCATCACAAAGTTCTCGTATTCATTGCTGAATAGGGCTAGACAAGATTCCTTGACTTGAGAAGTTCCTTCATGTGTCACCTCCAAGGTATGCCAAATTTCTTGTGCAGTTTTACAATGAGAAATTCTATTAAATTCAGTCTTATCAAGAGCACAGATCAAAGCATTCATGGCTTTAGCATTTGTAGTTTTTAATTTCTTATCGTTAGCATCCCACCTATCCTTAGGTTTAGGAATCTCAGTATCACCAACAGTTATAGTGGGAGATTTATAGCCAGTTTCAATAATGTCCCAAACATCATAATCAATAGAACTAAGATAAATACCCATCCTAACATTCCAATAAGCATAATCATTCCCATTAAACATGGGTGGCCTAGCAATAGATTGCCCCTCAAAAAAAGCATTATTTGGTGGATTCATGACTCTAGAGTTAAAGAAAAGTATCGTGCTCTGATACCACTTGTAGGATCTAGATTAACCCTAGAGGGAGGTGAATAGGGTTATAGCAATTTTTCTCGAATCAAACACAAAAACAAACTGCAGAAAAGTAAATATGCTGAACGGTAAATCACACACAAAATTTACCCAGCTTCGGCAACCCCTGCCTACAGCTGCATTCCCAGATTTCTATTAGAATTAAGCAGTGTCCCGCTTACAAACACTCTAACGGACTCGCAAACCCTGCTACCGCCTATAGTGTTTTGCAAACTCGCAAACCCTGCTTGCTGAACTAATCCTAACTAGACAATCTGAAACAACCTAAATCCTAGGTGGTGTTTTACCAAGATTTGATTCAAAAAAACAAACTTCAAAAAATAAAATAAAATAAGAGCAAAAATAACTAAAAACTTGAGTACAACTTTCTTTTTTCTTTTGCCCTTAAAAAAACAACCCGACCCAAAAGAAACCACGGCCCACTTCCCTCTTTTGTTATCTGATGCAATTTTAGGGTTTCTGTAAAATGTCGGCTTTGTCTCTGTTCCTCAAAATTAGCGCTTTCTCAGATTCGATTCTCTGGTTTGTGTGTTGCTCTGCTCGACCGAGTGTGTTGCTCGCTGCTTCTCTGTCGATCGACTGCTTGCCTAAAGATTGTGAATTGCCTTGGTACGTTGTTCGTAGCTTTTGCTTTGTCAGGATTTAATTTGGATTTATTGATTGTCCTTGTTTTCTCCACCCTCTACCGATGATGAACTTGGGTGATGTATTTATATAAATTCGACATTTTCCTAATTCTTGTTTCCTGATATCTTTACGACTTGATGCACACGGCTTTGATTATGTAACATTCGATTTTTTATTGATTCATACGGCAAAAAACTTTCCTTTTTTGATTTGTTTTGACTTTTTCAAAAATTGCAGATACATACTTGATTTTTTTATACAGTTTACGTTCACGAATTCGATTTCTCTTGCATCAACTTCATTACACCTGGACTTTGGCACTTGACTTTTTAAACATGAATTTTATCACTTGACTTCGAGTTTTTTATCATCTGCATTGAATTCGAACTTGATTTACTACAGGCTTTGACTTCGTTATCATTGCGATATTGTAGTTCACTATTTGCATCAGTGTCTGGTTCATCTTTTAACTTCCAACTGAACTTAGTTGTGCTTCAAATTCACTTTCTTTGTTTTAATCAGGTCTGCATTATATTGTACCTGTACTTGTAGTTTTATAACCTGGTCCTTTTGCAGTTTTAGTTTGTACATCTGTTTTAAGGATTTGTAGCTTGTATATATGTTGTTTGCATTATTGATGCTACGTTGTGATCTTCCTTTCTCTGGCACATTAGTGTAACTGTCCAGTTTCACAGTTGCTTCATTTTGCACACTGCTACTTGTCTGTATCCTTTGTTGAATCTTGTCCTGAACTTTGATAATGTAAGTGCTTGTATCAGTTTATGGATTTCATCATACTTCTGTTGCATTCACTTCATATTTTCATTGCACTCATATTGCCTCGAGCTTGTACTGTTTGGTTCATCTTCTCTGGTTGGTTTAACCTGAACTTCACTTGAGCATTGATACTGTTGACTTGAGTGACTTCGATCTCCATGTAGCTCATTGTCTTTGTACCTGTGCATATATGTTTACTGTTCTGTATTCATTTAGTCATTGTTCCATTCTTTTGGTTGTCTGCACTATGATATCTTGTAGCCTAGTCTGGTGCACCTTGTTTGCTGTGACATTGTAGTTTGCATTATTGTTGCTACCTGTACTATCTGGTTGAAGTTCTGATCATTTGTATACATACATTCATGTATGTATATATGTGTATGTCTGCACTCATCTTTTCTACTGAAGGAGTCTTGTTGCTAGTTTGATTCACCTGTTTGTTATTTGAACTTGATGTTGTTTCTTGACATTGCATACTGCTGTTGAGTTGTTTTGGAATTGAACTTGATGTTGTGTAGACTGATATTCCTCTCTTATTTTGCTTTGGTCATGACACTGTAGTTGTATACTTGGGCTTC
Source organism: Allium cepa (assembly GCA_030765085.1). Taxonomy (NCBI): domain Eukaryota; kingdom Viridiplantae; phylum Streptophyta; class Magnoliopsida; order Asparagales; family Amaryllidaceae; genus Allium; species Allium cepa. The sequence continues at coordinate 702,344,875 of CM060938.1, read as the reverse complement.
ACTGATTTTTTTCATTGCCTTGTATTGTCCAGTAGAGTTGACATGGATTGATCTCTGGTTTGAGCCATGACTTGATTCACTGTTTGGATAGATGTTCTTCAGTCATTTATGCATTGATGCTATTCTCTGTTGCACTTGCTTATTTGAGTTTGCACTGCTTCATCATGTCACTTGATCTGTAACGACCCGCTATTTTGGACTATTCGTATCCGCACATGTCGGGCTTGAATAATTCAAAATACCGAATTGTTAATTTAAATTTGGCAAAACTGAACATATACAGTAAATAAATAATCACAGAATCACAGACACAGAGTAATAATATGCAGCGGAAATAAAAGAGATAGTAGTTCATGAAGCTACTATATAAATATATAAGATACATCAGAGTTAACTAGATACAACAGAAGAGTAACACGATACAACAGTCAAATATAAGAATCAGAATACATCATTGGAATCATCGAATATCTGAAAGCTGGATAGATAGCTGGATCTCCAGGCGAAGCTCCAACTCCAAAGATAAGCCTCGAAAGCTGGTACTCTCAGTCTGACCCGAGCGTAAAGCAAAACACAAAACACTCGAGTCAGGATTAACATTCTTATATCAATAAATCCAACTCAAGTGAAATAACAATTGAAATACAAGTAACTCAAAAGACGTTGGAATAACCGTCCTCTAAGGATCCGTTAAACTATCTACTATGTAGTAATATACGCTAAATAGATAATGTCTATCAGTAATATAAAATATCAAAATAGTGTTAAGGCGTTACCATTATCCCCCTTAACACATTTTATATAAATGTCATAGTCTATACAGCACTGTAAACTCCACCGTAAACTGGTGGGATATCAGGGAGTACTCCATAGGTATAACACAAAACAAATACGTAGTGGTCGCGTATACGAGAATACAAGTATGACAAGGCACATGAGGCAATACCCAAGGTAGTGAAACTACCACTCGCCTGATCCGGACTGGTGAGAACGCATCGCCGCAACGATCGCAACACCGCGAAACAACACTCCTGAAATTCCGAGGGTGCACCAATCAATCACAAGTAATGAGTAGTAGTTACGAAGAAGTGTGTCCGCTCGAGGTGGCTAACCCCATTTGGCCCGGCACGGCTCCTGATTTTAGTCATTTCCAATTTGACACAAGTGTCAAGGCTATCCATTATCGTTCTCTTTCTTCAGTCATCACGTACATCATTCCAACCACTTCATTCTGGATCACCGCTCCGCGTATAGTTATTAAAGTGGTTTTCGGTTTAGATAGAGAGTATACCCATAACCGATTCCGGTCTCTTTAATAACTTTCGTAATTATTATACCGATTGGTCGTTTAATAAATTTCAAAAACAAATCAATTTCAATTTCAATTTTAATTCGAAAATCAACATTTCATTTGTCTTTCAAAATCTATTTCCAAAATCTATGTTTCAAAACTCCCAAATTTTCGTTTCAAAGTCTTACAATTCAATTTCAATTATATTTAAACAATTCAAATATTGATTCAAGTTCATCTATAAGTTTTATTCCGAAAATTATTTAAATGATTAAATTCAACATTCAAATTAATTTAAATTCCTTTATCGATTTCATTCGTTAAGTTACTTAATCATTCAAACAATTTTACTTAATTCCCAATTCATTAAATCACTTACTTAAGCTCATCTTCATTTTATCAAAACTTCAAATTTACTAAATTAGATTCGTCAAATCAAATTCTCAAAATTTCAAGTCCTACATTAATTTCAATAAATCACATTTTATTTCTTGTTAAAGAAATTCATTTCATTTATTTACTTACTCGGTTACACATTTCAAAATCAATTAATCAAGAACTAAATTTCATATATTCAATAAGTTCAATTTCACTTATTCAAAAGTTCAATTTTCTCTTATCAAAGAATTCAATTTTTATTCAATTATCAAATAATTCAATCTTATTCAATTATTAAATAATTTCAACTTAATTATAAATTCAAACTTAATTATTAAATCATTTCAAACTTAATTCAATGAATGATTCTAATTTAATTGTTAAATAATTAAATTCAAAACAACGTTCTTTCATCAGTTATTACATAAATATTTTGTTTCAGATTTCAATATTAACATTTTCCTTTTATCAAAATTTACGTTCCAAATTTTATTTCAAAACCTTATTATTCAAATAAAATCTTTATTTTATTTCAAATCAAATTATTGACCGATCGGTTTATTTAATTCTCTATCCTAAGTCAAGTTCATTTTGGGTATTTATCATTTCAACCCGATTCCAATTCAATTCACAAATCAAAGCATAGCAAAGGGAACTTGCAGTGTGATAACAGGGATGGTGTCAAGGTAAATAAACAAGCAATAACACAATCAATAACAATCCAATAATTAATTCAAATAATCCCGAAATAATCGTATTAATTCGCGTTGTTAGTTGTGCGAATTAATATAATTATCTCTAGAATCTACACTATCATTTCATGTAGATTAAAGATTATTACATTACGGTTTTTCCCACTTGTCGTTCAATTTCAATTTCAAATTTTGTTCTACACTAATTAATCCAATATACGTTCAAAGGTTCAAAATATAATTTATCAAATTATACGTGTCAATTAACTTAGCAATTAAAAGGGGTCATATTATTCAAATTAACTAATCAAATCCAACACATATGTCAATCAAAATTTTACACTATCCTACGTCAAATTCAATTGCATAATATTTATCATTTTATACATTACAATTTACATCCAATATTAACAGCAAACAATCAGTCAATTATCGACCAAACTGGATTATTATTGCATACATAACAGATAACGGTGTGAGATGTCAAAAGTGAACTGATACTTAAATAACAGTGCAATAAACAACAACAGCATATTTCAATTGTCGTTTCAATTGAAATCCAATTTAATAAATAAAAGAATATTAATCGTGAGTGATTGCTCACCTTTCGAGGCTAGAGAAAATAGGAGATGGCACGGATACGCACACTGATACGGAAACTGAAATGGAGTTACGAATCCAAGCATGATTCTCAGAGCAAAGTAGGATTGGCATGAATCGACGAGCAAAACTGTTAAATAGGAATTGCAGAAATCAAATCAAAACATTCAACATAGCAATAATTACAAAACATGTCCTGCGTCAATGTTTAACAATATAATTTTATGTGCTACCGAGATCGAAATGGTCTGAAATTTGGTATGAATAAATATCAAAACTTGTATTTCAAACTGCAAAAGAATCACTTGATTTGGACAAGAGACGAGAAAAGTTACGATGTCACGAACATAGACTTAGGCCATGTTGCGCCTGTCAAATGTTCAGGTCTGAAAACCTCTCTGGGTCTGACTTTCAAGAAAAAAATCAGAGGACTGAACCACCTCGTATGAAGCTAAAATTTTATATACAGAAAGTAGAAAACTTTATCTTTTAAACAAAAAAAGAATCACTGTATTCCGACGTAAGATGGAAGAGATACGATGCGTCAAACATGAACACAGGTCATGTTTGCAGCAGGGTAAAATAATTCCAAGTACAAAAGAACAGCTGCCTGGGTCAAATTTCTAGATCCTCGACCACTAATCAAACGATGTCGGATTTTGCTGAAATTTGATATGCATAAACTAGGTAACTTCGACTCTTTTTTAAAAATAGAATCAACCCATTCCGATAAAATATGAGTGAGATATGATATCGTGAACATGAAGTCTAACTGCTGTTCAGAAAAAAAATAAACAAACTTATATAACTATTAGAATTGGAAATCTTGTATATTATTAATGTATCTCACTTAATCAAGTCATATAAACTTATATATTGTCATACGTTTAAATAGATGTACATTATACACTATGACACTTTAATAGATAAAATGTATATATACGTATAAACTGTATATACTGCAATAATATGATGTCCAACACTTTTTAAACTTAGCTTGCATAACCTATATATATACACTGTATCTTAATTTAAACTTTATTATAAAACTAGTGTATACTTACTTATATACTTTATAAAACACATGAAATTTGCTTTACCACACACAACTTCACGTATAAAAGGTTACCTTATATAAAATCAATACTTAAAATCAATGTACATAACATATAATAGGCTCAGATCCAAATTTATTTATCAAACTCAACTTGTGTGACCGTGTCCATCCATAAACCGCTACATACTATAACACTTAATTAAATCAATTATGGAAAATCCCATATGCATGCAAATATAATATTTCAGAATGATGCAACTAAAATATATGAATTATTATACTACAAATATTTAGCTTACATTATAAAACGAAGGGACTCGGCTTGCATGTATGGAAGGCCATAAGTGGATGAGGAGACAACAACGAATTATGGAGCTCGGCTCGTGCATGGTGCTGTCAACTGTTAGAGATTGCGTGCCGAAAGAAGATGGTGCTTGTCTCGGTGGCAGTTGCATGCATGAGTCGGATGGCGTAGGATTAGGCGTAGGTTGCTCGGGTGTAACGTAGGTGGAGGGCGGAAGTTATATGGGAGGAGGAGCTCGGCTGCACGACGATTGTTGGAGAGGAAAGGAGGCAGGTCGGAGGGGATAACAGCTCATGGTGAGGCACTGCAAGGTGAGGCCGAGGAGAGTGAGAGGAGAAAGCGGTAGGCGAGCTCAGGTTGCTGACTTGTTGGAGGAAGTATGCGCGGAGGTCGTTGTTGAAAAGGTGGAAGAGGGATGGTGAACAATCAATACTAAGGGAAGATGACGTACTAGAAGATGTACTGATTCAAAAAGAAAATATATAAGTGTTTTTCTTCAAATGAACAGTGCGAAAAATGGCTATTGAGTTTGAGCGTGAATTATACTTTAACTACGGGAATAGAGAAAGTTTGAGCGTGAATTAAGGAGAATAATAATAGCAACGGCTATTGAGTTTTACGAAGAGAAGTTGAATGAACAATGATTTTAAATGGTCATAAAAATCAACTTCACAAAACCGGTACCGATACTGCAAATCGTTTAATGGATCCCGCAACGAACCGAACTTCAAAACACAGAGTTGAATATACCGCAGAGATCGGCACGACGTGACGATCAAAACGGTATACAAATATCAGGTGTACGATTTAGTTATAAAATTCGAAATTTTATACTAACTGAAAATGCATGAAAAACACAGAAAAATAAGATCGACGGAGCTAAAGATGTCCGAATTTGGAAAAACGACAAACTAACAACTTGCTCAAAAGATGTTTTAGAATTTTTCTATGTAAAAATATTTTAGTTTTGAAAATGTTTTATTTTCATCGCTTTTTAACTGATTAAATTGAAGTAAATTTACGCACGAAATAAACTTTCGTATTTTCGGACGAAAATTTACCGGTTGCTATGTTTAACTGGACGCGTTTCCAATATCGAATTTTCGTTGCGAAATTTTATTGTTTATTTTTTATTTAACAAAAAATTTCATTCAACGCAAAACGCACGTTTCTTACGTTAAAATTTATTAATTTGGTTTTTGTTATTGTATTGCATTATTGGTCTTATCGAAATTGGTTTTGGATTTCTAACATATATACAAAAAGATTTCCCTTTCATAAAACGTAAAATTTTATTTCTATCGGATTTTTAATTAAATTATTTAATTTAGTATTTTAAAAGCGTTAAAAATACGGGTTATTACAATCTCCCCCACTCAAAACTTTTCGTCCTCGAAAAGGAAGGAGGTAGGAGAATAGAAACAAACAGAAAGAAAATAGATTGAAAACAGAGTAAAACAATTAATTCAAACCATATAAATTTTAATTTATATAAATTTATATTCAACAATTTGTCTTTTTTAAATTCAAGTTTTTCATTTAATTGATTTGATTTCTCATTTACTAATGTTAGGTACAAAAAGTTTCTTTCAAATGAAATTCAATTAATTCAAGATACTCTCTTAAGTTGGTTTAATTCAATTTATTAACTTTCAGAGAGAGGAAAAAAAAAATTATCACACTTTATTATTCTATTTTTCTCCATAAACATTTTAAATTTTTTAAACTTAAGTGAATAACATCTATCATACGCGCTCACATTTTATTTATGAAGACAATTTTATATTGTATATTATCAAATTTTCTTAAATTAACAATTTCAAAGATCATAAATTTGAATAGTCATTTATTATAATCATATTTTATTCGAAAAATCTAATTTTCCTTTATTCCAAATTATTATTAAATTTATTCTACTTAATATATCTTATCACATATATATTAAGTACATTTGCATTTATTATAACTACTCAAATTTATTTAAAAATTCCTTTGTTATCATTTATATTGTATAATATTCAATTACATAGTTGACTTTTGAAAATTTAGGTAAGTTATATTAAGTGCAATTAAATATTACGCAAATAATTTCTAATTAAATTCTCTCAAGTTTAAATATTAATTCAAAATTTGGTTTCATTTATAATTGAAATCGTCTTTTACCTAAATTTTAAAAATTAAATTTACAATTAACTTCAAACAATTTAGAAATAAATATATATACACATTATATCCAAATCAAATCAAATACTTATATATATATATATATATATATATATATATATATATATATAATAAATCATGTTGTACTTTAAAATTTTCAAATCAAATTCATTTCAAAACAAGAGTGTAGCAAGCTACTGATGGTCTCTCCACTTCGAAACTCGAAAATGAATGTCGATGATGCGGCCGTCATCACCGAAATTATTTTCCAGTGACAAGGAGAAGAGCACTGATTTTAAACATTTTAAAGTTCTTTGAAACGGTTTCTATTTGAAAATATCTTAAATACTATACGCTTAAAAACTTTCAAATCAACATTGAAATCATCGGAAATTAAATTCTCAAATTCTTGATTTAAATTCGTTTAAATTCCAAATCAAATTATAAACAAGTTTTATAAATTCATTTTTACACAATGGACAACGGTTTACGAAACAATAATTGAAAATCAAATATTATTATTTCTGGCAACAAATTCATTAACAATTTAATTTCAGGACTTTATACTTATATAAAATATAATAATACAAAACTATTTTATTCACTAAATTCGAAAATACTATTGTGTCAGTTTTCTCTGTTCAAGTGTTTTGGAAATCCTATCGATTGCGTTGATCAGACGAATCGATCGAAAACCCAAATCAACATCAACAACTGAAACAACACAACGTATATAAAACATTTTTAATATTTATCCACAAATACACTTCCTCGCTCGAAGATACGACAATCGATTTCAAAGCAAGTATAGAGATTCAAATTTGATAGAAATAAATTCCAAGAGAACACTGATTCGATAATAAGTTTGAAACAGAGGATAAGATAATTCAATTAACAGAATCGAGAGATGGATAAACATATTTAATTCACGGGCAACCTTAACCGGGTCGACCGTAACTTCAAGAATGAAATCGATGCAGAATTCCGAGGTAAATCGACATTCGATTTCAGGAGATAGAATTCAGGTATAGCAGAAGATAGATAGCGTCGTAAACCGAGGATACATAAATCTCCGGTAAATCAATGCCTACTGTAAAGGAGTTTCACACATTTACAAATAATTCGAAGATTGGCGAGACCGCCGATTCATTATAAAGATCATTCGAAGTGGAGTTATGGGATACTCCGGAATTGAAAGAAGACGAATTGTGAGGGCCAAAAATGAATTTCGGAACTGAGGGAACGTTCCAAAATTCAAAGGAATTGAGTTAAAAGGAAAATTGAACTCGAATGAGAGTGATTCTGTAAATACATTTACCATATATACTAAGTTCTGCCTAGAGCTACCAAAAGCTCTGATACCAACTGTAATGACCCGCTATTTTGGACTATTCGTATCCGCACATGTCGGGCTTGAATAATTCAAAATACCGAATTGTTAATTTAAATTTGGCAAAACTGAACATATACAGTAAATAAATAATCACAGAATCACAGACACAGAGTAATAATATGCAGCGGAAATAAAAGAGATAGTAGTTCATGAAGCTACTATATAAATATATAAGATACATCAGAGTTAACTAGATACAACAGAAGAGTAACACGATACAACAGTCAAATATAAGAATCAGAATACATCATTGGAATCATCGAATATCTGAAAGCTGGATAGATAGCTGGATCTCCAGGCGAAGCTCCAACTCCAAAGATAAGCCTCGAAAGCTGGTACTCTCAGTCTGACCCGAGCGTAAAGCAAAACACAAAACACTCGAGTCAGGATTAACATTCTTATATCAATAAATCCAACTCAAGTGAAATAACAATTGAAATACAAGTAACTCAAAAGACGTTGGAATAACCGTCCTCTAAGGATCCGTTAAACTATCTACTATGTAGTAATATACGCTAAATAGATAATGTCTATCAGTAATATAAAATATCAAAATAGTGTTAAGGCGTTACCATTATCCCCCTTAACACATTTTATATAAATGTCATAGTCTATACAGCACTGTAAACTCCACCGTAAACTGGTGGGATATCAGGGAGTACTCCATAGGTATAACACAAAACAAATACGTAGTGGTCGCGTATACGAGAATACAAGTATGACAAGGCACATGAGGCAATACCCAAGGTAGTGAAACTACCATTCGCCTGATCCGGACTGGTGAGAACGCATCGCCGCAACGATCGCAACACCGCGAAACAACACTCCTGAAATTCCGAGGGTGCACCAATCAATCACAAGTAATGAGTAGTAGTTACGAAGAAGTGTGTCCGCTCGAGGTGGCTAACCCCATTTGGCCCGGCACGGCTCCTGATTTTAGTCATTTCCAATTTGACACAAGTGTCAAGGCTATCCATTATCGTTCTCTTTCTTCAGTCATCACGTACATCATTCCAACCACTTCATTCTGGATCACCACTCCGCGTATAGTTATTAAAGTGGTTTTCGGTTTAGATAGAGAGTATACCCATAACCGATTCCGGTCTCTTTAATAACTTTCGTAATTATTATACCGATTGGTCGTTTAATAAATTTCAAAAACAAATCAATTTCAATTTCAATTTTAATTCGAAAATCAACATTTCATTTGTCTTTCAAAATCTATTTCCAAAATCTATGTTTCAAAACTCCCAAATTTTCGTTTCAAAGTCTTACAATTCAATTTCAATTATATTTAAACAATTCAAATATTGATTCAAGTTCATCTATAAGTTTTATTCCGAAAATTATTTAAATGATTAAATTCAACATTCAAATTAATTTAAATTCCTTTATCGATTTCATTCGTTAAGTTACTTAATCATTCAAACAATTTTACTTAATTCCCAATTCATTAAATCACTTACTTAAGCTCATCTTCATTTTATCAAAACTTCAAATTTACTAAATTAGATTCGTCAAATCAAATTCTCAAAATTTCAAGTCCTACATTAATTTCAATAAATCACATTTTATTTCTTGTTAAAGAAATTCATTTCATTTATTTACTTACTCGGTTACACATTTCAAAATCAATTAATCAGGAACTAAATTTCATATATTCAATAAGTTCAATTTCACTTATTCAAAAGTTCAATTTTCTCTTATCAAAGAATTCAATTTTTATTCAATTATCAAATAATTCAATCTTATTCAATTATTAAATAATTTCAACTTAATTATAAATTCAAACTTAATTATTAAATCATTTCAAACTTAATTCAATGAATGATTCCAATTTAATTGTTAAATAATTAAATTCAAAACAACGTTCTTTCATCAGTTATTACATAAATATTTTGTTTCAGATTTCAATATTAACATTTTCCTTTTATCAAAATTTACGTTCCAAATTTTATTTCAAAACCTTATTATTCAAATAAAATCTTTATTTTATTTCAAATCAAATTATTGACCGATCGGTTTATTTAATTCTCTATCCTAAGTCAAGTTCATTTTGGGTATTTATCATTTCAACCCGATTCCAATTCAATTCACAAATCAAAGCATAGCAAAGGGAACTTGCAGTGTGATAACAGGGATGGTGTCAAGGTAAATAAACAAGCAATAACACAATCAATAACAATCCAATAATTAATTCAAATAATCCCGAAATAATCGTATTAATTCGCGTTGTTAGTTGTGCGAATTAATATAATTATCTCTAGAATCTACACTATCATTTCATGTAGATTAAAGATTATTACATTACGGTTTTTCCCACTTGTCGTTCAATTTCAATTTCAAATTTTGTTCTACACTAATTAATCCAATATACGTTCAAAGGTTCAAAATATAATTTATCAAATTATACGTGTCAATTAACTTAGCAATTAAAAGGGGTCATATTATTCAAATTAACTAATCAAATCCAACACATATGTCAATCAAAATTTTACACTATCCTACGTCAAATTCAATTGCATAATATTTATCATTTTATACATTACAATTTACATCCAATATTAACAGCAAACAATCAATCAATTATCGACCAAACTGGATTATTATTGCATACATAACAGATAACGGTGTCAGATGTCAAAAGTGAACTGATACTTAAATAACAGTGCAATAAACAACAACAGCATATTTCAATTGTCGTTTCAATTAAAATCCAATTTAATAAATAAAAGAATATTAATCGTGAGTGATTGCTCACCTTTCGAGGCTAGAGAAAATAGGAGATGGCACGGATACGCACACTGATACGGAAACTGAAATGGAGTTACGAATCCAAGCATGATTCTCAGAGCAAAGTAGGATTGGCATGAATCGACGAGCAAAACTGTTAAATAGGAATTGCAGAAATCAAATCAAAACATTCAACATAGCAATAATTACAAAACATGTCCTGCGTCAATGTTTAACAATATAATTCTATGTGCTACCGAGATCGAAATGGTCTGAAATTTGGTATGAATAAATATCAAAACTTGTATTTCAAACTGCAAAAGAATCACTTGATTTGGACAAGAGACGAGAAAAGTTACGATGTCACGAACATAGACTTAGTCCATGTTGCGCCTGTCAAATGTTCAGGTCTGAAAACCTCTCTGGGTCTGACTTTCAAGAAAAAAAACAGAGGACTGAACCACCTCGTATGAAGCTAAAATTTTATATACAGAAAGTAGAAAACTTTATCTTTTAAACAAAAAAAGAATCACTGTATTCCGACGTAAGATGGAAGAGATACGATGCGTCAAACATGAACACAGGTCATGTTTGCAGCAGGGTAAAATAATTCCAAGTACAAAAGAACAGCTGCCTGGGTCAAATTTCTAGATCCTCGACCACTAATCAAACGATGTCGGATTTTGCTGAAATTTGATATGCATAAACTAGGTAACTTCGAATCTTTTTTAAAAATAGAATCAACCCATTCCGATAAAATATGAGTGAGATATGATATCGTGAACATGAAGTCTAACTGCTGTTCAGAAAAAAAATAAACAAACTTATATAACTATTAGAATTGGAAATCTTGTATATTATTAATGTATCTCACTTAATCAAGTCATATAAACTTATATATTGTCATACGTTTAAACAGATGTACATTATACACTATGACACTTTAATAGATAAAATGTATATATACGTATAAACTGTATATACTGCAATAATATGATGTCCAACACTTTTTAAACTTAGCTTGCATAACCTATATATATACACTGTATCTTAATTTAAACTTTATTATAAAACTAGTGTATACTTACTTATATACTTTATAAAACACATGAAATTTGCTTTACCACACACAACTTCACGTATAAAAGGTTACCTTATATAAAATCAATACTTAAAATCAATGTACATAACATATAATAGGCTCAGATCCAAATTTATTTATCAAACTCAACTTGTGTGACCGTGTCCATCCATAAACCGCTACATACTATAACACTTAATTAAATCAATTATGGAAAATCCCATATGCATGCAAATATAATATTTCAGAATGATGCAACTAAAATATATGAATTATTATACTACAAATATTTAGCTTACATTATAAAACGAAGGGACTCGGCTTGCATGTATGGAAGGCCATAAGTGGATGAGGAGACAACAACGAATTATGGAGCTCGGCTCGTGCATGGTGCTGTCAACTGTTAGAGATTGCGTGCCGAAAGAAGATGGTGCTTGTCTCGGTGGCAGTTGCATGCATGAGTCGGATGGCGTAGGATTAGGCGTAGGTTGCTCGGGTGTAACGTAGGTGGAGGGCGGAAGTTATATGGGAGGAGGAGCTCGGCTGCACGACGATTGTTGGAGAGGAAAGGAGGCAGGTCGGAGGGGATAACAGCTCATGGTGAGGCACTGCAAGGTGAGGCCGAGGAGAGTGAGAGGAGAAAGCGGTAGGCGAGCTCAGGTTGCTGACTTGTTGGAGGAAGTATGCGCGGAGGTCGTTGTTGAAAAGGTGGAAGAGGGATGGTGAACAATCAATACTAAGGGAAGATGACGTACTAGAAGATGTACTGATTCAAAAAGAAAATATATAAGTGTTTTTCTTCAAATGAACAGTGCGAAAAATGGCTATTGAGTTTGAGCGTGAATTATACTTTAACTACGGGAATAGAGAAAGTTTGAGCGTGAATTAAGGAGAATAATAATAGCAACGGCTATTGAGTTTTACGAAGAGAAGTTGAATGAACAATGATTTTAAATGGTCATAAAAATCAACTTCACAAAACCGGTACCGATACTGCAAATCGTTTAATGGATCCCGCAACGAACCGAACTTCAAAACACAGAGTTGAATATACCGCAGAGATCGGCACGACGTGACGATCAAAACGGTATACAAATATCAGGTGTACGATTTAGTTATAAAATTCGAAATTTTATACTAACTGAAAATGCATGAAAAACACAGAAAAATAAGATCGACGGAGCTAAAGATGTCCGAATTTGGAAAAACGACAAACTAACAACTTGCTCAAAAGATGTTTTAGAATTTTTCTATGTAAAAATATTTTAGTTTTGAAAATGTTTTATTTTCATCGCTTTTTAACTGATTAAATTGAAGTAAATTTACGCACGAAATAAACTTTCGTATTTTCGGACGAAAATTTACCGGTTGCTATGTTTAACTGGACGCGTTTCCAATATCGAATTTTCGTTGCGAAATTTTATTGTTTATTTTTTATTTAACAAAAAATTTCATTCAACGCAAAACGCACGTTTCTTACGTTAAAATTTATTAATTTGGTTTTTGTTATTGTATTGCATTATTGGTCTTATCGAAATTGGTTTTGGATTTCTAACATATATACAAAAAGATTTCCCTTTCATAAAACGTAAAATTTTATTTCTATCGGATTTTTAATTAAATTATTTAATTTAGTATTTTAAAAGCGTTAAAAATACGGGTTATTACAATCTCCCCCACTCAAAACTTTTCGTCCTCGAAAAGGAAGGAGGTAGGAGAATAGAAACAAACAGAAAGAAAATAGATTGAAAACAGAGTAAAACAATTAATTCAAACCATATAAATTTTAATTTATATAAATTTATATTCAACAATTTGTCTTTTTTAAATTCAAGTTTTTCATTTAATTGATTTGATTTCTCATTTACTAATGTTAGGTACAAAAAGTTTCTTTCAAATGAAATTCAATTAATTCAAGATACTCTCTTAAGTTGGTTTAATTCAATTTATTAACTTTCAGAGAGAGGGAAAAAAAAAAATTATCACACTTTATTATTCTATTTTTCTCCATAAACATTTTAAATTTTTTAAACTTAAGTGAATAACATCTATCATACGCGCTCACATTTTATTTATGAAGACAATTTTATATTGTATATTATCAAATTTTCTTAAATTAACAATTTCAAAGATCATAAATTTGAATAGTCATTTATTATAATCATATTTTATTCGAAAAATCTAATTTTCCTTTATTCCAAATTATTATTAAATTTATTCTACTTAATATATCTTATCACATATATATTAAGTACATTTGCATCTATTATAACTACTCAAATTTATTTAAAAATTCCTTTGTTATCATTTATATTGTATAATATTCAATTACATAGTTGACTTTTGAAAATTTAGGTAAGTTATATTAAGTGCAATTAAATATTACGCAAATAATTTCTAATTAAATTCTCTCAAGTTTAAATATTAATTCAAAATTTGGTTTCATTTATAATTGAAATCGTCTTTTACCTAAATTTTAAAAATTAAATTTACAATTAACTTCAAACAATTTAGAAATAAATATATATACACATTATATCCAAATCAAATCAAATACTTATATATATATATATAATAAATCATGTTGTACTTTAAAATTTTCAAATCAAATTCATTTCAAAACAAGAGTGTAGCAAGCTACTGATGGTCTCTCCACTTCGAAACTCGAAAATGAATGTCGATGATGCGACCGTCATCACCGAAATTATTTTCCAGTGACAAGGAGAAGAGCACTGATTTTAAACATTTTAAAGTTCTTTGAAACGGTTTCTATTTGAAAATATCTTAAATACTATACGCTTAAAAACTTTCAAATCAACATTGAAATCATCGGAAATTAAATTCTCAAATTCTTGATTTAAATTCGTTTAAATTCCAAATCAAATTATAAACAAGTTTTATAAATTCATTTTTACGCAATGGACAACGGTTTACGAAACAATAATTGAAAATCAAATATTATTATTTCTGGCAACAAATTCATTAACAATTTAATTTCAGGACTTTATACTTATATAAAATATAATAATACAAAACTATTTTATTCACTAAATTCGAAAATACTATTGTGTCAGTTTTCTCTGTTCAAGTGTTTTGGAAATCCTATCGATTGCGTTGATCAGACGAATCGATCGAAAACCCAAATCAACATCAACAACTGAAACAACACAACGTATATAAAACATTTTTAATATTTATCCACAAATACACTTCCTCGCTCGAAGATACGACAATCGATTTCAAAGCAAGTATAGAGATTCAAATTTGATAGAAATAAATTCCAAGAGAACACTGATTCGATAATAAGTTTGAAACAGAGGATAAGATAATTCAATTAACAGAATCGAGAGATGGATAAACATATTTAATTCACGGGCAACCTTAACCGGGTCGACCGTAACTTCAAGAATGAAATCGATGCAGAATTCCGAGGTAAATCGACATTCGATTTCAGGAGATAGAATTCAGGTATAGCAGAAGATAGATAGCGTCGTAAACCGAGGATACATAAATCTCCGGTAAATCAATGCCTACTGTAAAGGAGTTTCACACATTTACAAATAATTCGAAGATTGGCGAGACCGCCGATTCATTATAAAGATCATTCGAAGTGGAGTTATGGGATACTCCGGAATTGAAAGAAGACGAATTGTGAGGGCCAAAAATGAATTTCGGAACTGAGGGAACGTTCCAAAATTCAAAGGAATTGAGTTAAAAGGAAAATTGAACTCGAATGAGAGTGATTCTGTAAATACATTTACCATATATACTAAGTTCTGCCTAGAGCTACCAAAAGCTCTGATACCAACTGTAATGACCCGCTATTTTGGACTATTCGTATCCGCACATGTCGGGCTTGAATAATTCAAAATACCGAATTGTTAATTTAAATTTGGCAAAACTGAACATATACAGTAAATAAATAATCACAGAATCACAGACACAGAGTAATAATATGCAGCGGAAATAAAAGAGATAGTAGTTCATGAAGCTACTATATAAATATATAAGATACATCAGAGTTAACTAGATACAACAGAAGAGTAACACGATACAACAGTCAAATATAAGAATCAGAATACATCATTGGAATCATCGAATATCTGAAAGCTGGATAGATAGCTGGATCTCCAGGCGAAGCTCCAACTCCAAAGATAAGCCTCGAAAGCTGGTACTCTCAGTCTGACCCGAGCGTAAAGCAAAACACAAAACACTCGAGTCAGGATTAACATTCTTATATCAATAAATCCAACTCAAGTGAAATAACAATTGAAATACAAGTAACTCAAAAGACGTTGGAATAACCGTCCTCTAAGGATCCGTTAAACTATCTACTATGTAGTAATATACGCTAAATAGATAATGTCTATCAGTAATATAAAATATCAAAATAGTGTTAAGGCGTTACCATTATCCCCCTTAACACATTTTATATAAATGTCATAGTCTATACAGCACTGTAAACTCCACCGTAAACTGGTGGGATATCAGGGAGTACTCCATAGGTATAACACAAAACAAATACGTAGTGGTCGCGTATACGAGAATACAAGTATGACAAGGCACATGAGGCAATACCCAAGGTAGTGAAACTACCATTCGCCTGATCCGGACTGGTGAGAACGCATCGCCGCAACGATCGCAACACCGCGAAACAACACTCCTGAAATTCCGAGGGTGCACCAATCAATCACAAGTAATGAGTAGTAGTTACGAAGAAGTGTGTCCGCTCGAGGTGGCTAACCCCATTTGGCCCGGCACGGCTCCTGATTTTAGTCATTTCCAATTTGACACAAGTGTCAAGGCTATCCATTATCGTTCTCTTTCTTCAGTCATCACGTACATCATTCCAACCACTTCATTCTGGATCACCACTCCGCGTATAGTTATTAAAGTGGTTTTCGGTTTAGATAGAGAGTATACCCATAACCGATTCCGGTCTCTTTAATAACTTTCGTAATTATTATACCGATTGGTCGTTTAATAAATTTCAAAAACAAATCAATTTCAATTTCAATTTTAATTCGAAAATCAACATTTCATTTGTCTTTCAAAATCTATTTCCAAAATCTATGTTTCAAAACTCCCAAATTTTCGTTTCAAAGTCTTACAATTCAATTTCAATTATATTTAAACAATTCAAATATTGATTCAAGTTCATCTATAAGTTTTATTCCGAAAATTATTTAAATGATTAAATTCAACATTCAAATTAATTTAAATTCCTTTATCGATTTCATTCGTTAAGTTACTTAATCATTCAAACAATTTTACTTAATTCCCAATTCATTAAATCACTTACTTAAGCTCATCTTCATTTTATCAAAACTTCAAATTTACTAAATTAGATTCGTCAAATCAAATTCTCAAAATTTCAAGTCCTACATTAATTTCAATAAATCACATTTTATTTCTTGTTAAAGAAATTCATTTCATTTATTTACTTACTCGGTTACACATTTCAAAATCAATTAATCAAGAACTAAATTTCATATATTCAATAAGTTCAATTTCACTTATTCAAAAGTTCAATTTTCTCTTATCAAAGAATTCAATTTTTATTCAATTATCAAATAATTCAATCTTATTCAATTATTAAATAATTTCAACTTAATTATAAATTCAAACTTAATTATTAAATCATTTCAAACTTAATTCAATGAATGATTCCAATTTAATTGTTAAATAATTAAATTCAAAACAACGTTCTTTCATCAGTTATTACATAAATATTTTGTTTCAGATTTCAATATTAACATTTTCCTTTTATCAAAATTTACGTTCCAAATTTTATTTCAAAACCTTATTATTCAAATAAAATCTTTATTTTATTTCAAATCAAATTATTGACCGATCGGTTTATTTAATTCTCTATCCTAAGTCAAGTTCATTTTGGGTATTTATCATTTCAACCTGTAACATCCCGCCTTTTCGCACACTTTAAAACGACACACGTGCCAATTCAAAGCATACGCAAGGGCGGATTGTTATGGGGTAAATAAGAAAAACAGAGAAGAATTAAAACAAAACAGAATCTCACAGCGGAAGGATAAAATATAATAACAAATATACAGTTAATAAACAGTTTACAAAAGCTTGATTTTACTTATACAATGAATATCAGAGTTACAGATACCAAATACGACAATGCAGCGGAATATAAAGAGTGTGGTGCAATACTATATATAGAATAATACTGATTCTTCGTCTTCGTCCTCCAAAGCTAAAACCTGTTATCCTGAAACGCTCGGACTGACCCGAGTGAATTTGAAAAGACAAAAACACTCGAGTCAGACTAGAATATCTTATGTGAGTTAAATAAACAGAAATAAATATGAGTGCAGTAACTCAAGAGATGCTCGGGATTTACATCTCCTAAGGATCCGTTAAACTATTTACTATGTAGTATATTGCGCTATTATAATAGTGTCTATTTATAAAATAAACTTACTTTTTAATAGCGTTAAGGGGTTACCCATATAGCCCTTAACACGTAATAGTCCCAGTAGTCCGTCCAATATCATAGTCCCTCCTGATCGGGAAGCCACCAGAGGATACCACACGGGCTACGGGAGAAAACCAAACTCGTACAAGGCGCGATAGGGTAGGTGACACGGCACAACTAGGCAATGCCAGGGTAGATATACCAATTGCTATCCAGGCTGATGGTAACGCGCAGCGCGCAGCTGCCGCCCACCTCGAACTAACTCCCCCAAAATCAAAATATAGAAGTGGCCACTGAATCAATCCAAGTCAAAGTATAATATCGAAGAGGAGCGTCCGATCAGAGGAATGACCTCATTGGCCTGAGAATCGCTCCTGTTTTAGCCACCTTATGCCAACTCACGGGAGTTGGGTCCACGTATTTACCTTACAGGAAACGTCGCCACCACCTACTTCATCCTGGAATCTCCACCGCGTACACGGTTAGTCAAAGTGGTTTTCGGTATCGACAGAGAGTATGTCCATATCCGATCCCGGTCTCTTTGCTAACCCATCGTTATTATAACACCGCGGTTATTTAAAACAGTTTATACTTTTAAAACCAGAATATAATCCATTTCAAAACCATAATATTACGATATCATTCCAAAACCCAAAACCATATTTTACCACTTATTCCAAATATGATTCCTTTCCAAAAATTAAAAGGCTTTAGCTTCATAATATCTGAAAATCGAATATTTTCAAAGCTTAATATTTTTGGAAATCCATAATTTCAAACCATAATTTTTAAACTCAAATGGTTTGGATATTCAACGGTATGCGAATTAAAAAGGTTTAACTTTACTGTTGCTTTATAAAGAAATAAATTACACGGCTTTCCAAATATTTCTTCTTTTAAAGTTAAACCAAAAATCCAAAATATTACCTCAAGTCCCAAAACCATTTCAATTTTATATATATTTATATCCATTTTTGAGCATTAATGTTTCAACTAAAGTTGGATTTTTATCCTTTCAAAATCAATATTCTATTAATTAATCTTGACCATTCACATAAAATCCATAATTAATAAAACTTCAATTTCTAGTAAAATATATATAAATTTTCCAATTCAAAATTTTACTAGAATATCCATTTCTATTTATTTTGGGAAAAATCCAATTTCAAATATCATATCTTAAAATTTCCAACTTTACATTTAAACATAGGATATAAATTTACCAACTCCATTTTCTAAATTTCTTCCATTTCAATAAAGAAATTTATCCACCTTTTTAAATTCCTAAAATTTAACTTCATAGGTATATAAATATGGAATAAAATATTTATACAATATAAAATTTAAGATTTATAAACCGTATTCAATCCAAACCATAGAAATCACATTAAAATAGTTATATATAGACCGCGGTGCCTGTATATAATTTTCTATCCTATGGTCAAGTGATACGGATATTTATCATTTCAATCCGCAATTTAAAAATAAAACTTTGCGGTTTTATCATTTCAAACCACAATCCCGAAAATGTAAAATGCATGCTAACTGGCAGTTAATGATATCCACATAAATCATCCATTCAACAACACATCCATCACCCAATTTCAACCATCAATCAATATCAATCACTATCAACCCATATCAAACAATAACAATATTAGTTCGATAATATGCAACGGGTAATAACTGTCAGTTTATTCAAATTAAATTTCAACTATTAATCTAACCATTTATATTTAAAGATAATTTATATAACTGTTAACTAGCATTTCATATGCAAACAAAATTCCTAACAGCAAATTAATACGCAATTAATCAATTTAATTAACAGCTAAATTCAATAAATGCAATTCAACAGATATGGATGAAATAACATGCCAAAAGCTCATAAATAAATTTCTATTCATTTCTAAAATTTATTTAACAAACATAAAAGCTTCTAGTAATTGTGAGTGGGTTAAAACACTCACCTTTGGAATTTAAATCGAATTTAAACTCGATTTAAATTCAAAAATTCGCCCGTCTCAGAATTCGTCCAAACCAGCGTCATCGAGTCTGGAATTAAATTACGATCCTAACAAAAAAAGTTTCGTGTGAATCCGACTTCGTATGAGAAAGTTATGCCGAAAAATGATAGTTGAATTCAAATTTGAAAAAAAATAAAAGTGGTCTATATTCACCCCTTACAACATATGTGCCACGTCATCAGAGCTTGCGTGCTTCCTCCCTGAACACGTTCGAACCGAGCATACACAGCAGCTCGCCCCTTTGGACCGACCGTTGACCACGATTTGCATGCCGCCTCGACCACCGTTTGACAAGCCATTGCCACCACTGGAACCGCCTCCATCTCCCCTTCTGGTCGACGTGGGTGCGGCACCCCCTGGTGCTCGCCGCCGCCACCATGGGCCTAGGGTTTTCGAACCCTAAACGCCACTTTCCGGCCACCACACCTCGATTTAGGTCTTGCAACCACCACCATTCGACTCCAAACCCAGATCTCTATAAAACCCAGAAAGCAATTGCTCGATTGATGCCTAAATCGAAAACGCCCAATTCGACATATGGGTTACGAAATTTGATGCTTTAACCGAGTTTTCTGGCTGAAACAAAAGTCGATTGCAGAAACAAACACCACCCGTAGATTCGTATCGATGAAAACTACAACATATATTTTTTTTGAGAATTTTCTGAAATTTTTTGAGTTTTTTGACTTTTGAACTGTGGTTAGATCTAGGTTTTTCAACCATTAAAGAGGAGAAAGATATGAAGGAATGTACGTATTTTCAATTGACAGAAGAAAGGAGGCTAGGGTTTATGATCGCGTATATATAGACAAATAGAAGAAGGCTAGGTGGGTACGGATAACCAACGTGCTAAACGGTAGTTGGCCCAAAAAGCCCGTTCTGACCCCGGAACCGAATCTGTTAAAACTATATATCCAAATAGGTGTTTTAAAATATTCTGAACGCGATGGAAAAAGTTTCACGACCAAATTCGATCGTATGAAGAAGTTATGCTGAAAACAAGATTTCCAAATTGATTTCAAATTGATTTTTAATAAAATTGATTTGAAGGCGTTTCGCATCCGTACGATCAAACGACAAGTCCGATCGATACGAAACTTGAAACTCTATAACAATTCACCGATACGGATCCGATGAAACTGGTTTCGTCGAAATCCGAGTCCGTGACAAAAATGGCTATTTTTAATGTTTATTAAATCAATTAAATAAATCATAAAAATCCAATTCTAATTTTTCAACTTCTAATATTGGCCAAATTTTATTCCTTATATAATTCAATCAATTCCAATTGATTTAGCAGCTTGGATGTGAATTAAAATCTATAAACATATCAATTTGCAGTGTTAATTTCTGCATTTTTATAATTATTTGGAAATTATAAATTATATTCTAAAACTCAATTATTAAAGCTTATATTCTTATACTCTCAACGAAATCCAATTAGATAAATAGATTTGATTTCTATTCCAACTCATGATTGCAAATAAACTTTTACCATAATTAAATTCCAAATTATTAATAACCCTTATTTTTCTTAACTATTTATTAATTCCAATCCAATCGAATTCAACACTATAAATTTGATTAATTTATTATATTCACTTCCTTTCTATTATTCAAAGTTATTGTTGTAAATACGACGAATACTAACATTAGTTTAAGATTTCACTCAATGTTTACAAATTCCATTTCAATCTAATAACGTAATATTTTACGTTCAATTCTATTTTATTTGTCGTAAATACCACTTGTTGAATTAAATACTCAAATCTTAAATAAATCTTGCTTCTAAAGTTATACCAACAATGGTCCAGTTAAATTTGAATTAGCTTTACCTTTATTTTATGAAATTAACTATTGCAATAAATCCAGATTAATAAATAAGGCTTGATTCCTATATTAACTTCTTTGGTCTCAATTAACCTTTTATGGCGAGTATGAATTTCAATGTATAATTGAAACCTTTATATCCATTTAATTTTACTATCATCCAATATCTACATATCCTAGCTAAATTTCAACTAACATATAAATTAGCTATTTCAACTTCCATTAATTTCGATTATCATACTATAGAAATTAAATTCCATTAACCACATAAATAAAAGTTGATCCCCATCTATTTACATTATCACGTTTGCATAAATTTATTCAATGGTCACTTTTAATTAGTAACTATCCATTTTCCAATCCGAATGTAAATCTTCCACTTTTGAATTCTTATATTAAATGGAATTTATTCTAGGTAATATTTTTACTAATATTTACTGATTCAACATTTATATATTTCTAAAAATTAACTCCAACCAAATGTGACAATTTACATTTCATTTCTATGCAATATATACTCATTTTTATTCCATTCATTTGGTTACTGTGTTGAAATCTATTTATTACTAATACTAACGTTATTATCATCAATTATAATTGGATTCCAAATTTTTATTCAATACTGTGAAAAATAACTTTCATATAAATCAAATCCTTTTTATACCTAATTCAAATTGGATTATATTCCAATTCCTATAACTAGGTCTTAAGTCACCATTTACATATTTAGCGTTTATTTAAATCTCCGTTTATAAATTTAGAGTTTCTACTAAATTGAATTATACAACTTATGAACTTTAACAAATTTAGTCCACCTAATAAATTTTCTAATGTTTATATATTGGAAATCCGATTCAGCTATCATTTCATTAATACCTTTTAAATCAACTAATTATAACTAATAACTACCCACCAATTTACGTTAATCCAATCTATGCCACATAAATATTTAATTGTTAACATTAAATTATAATCACCATATCAATTCCTATATTTACTCAAATAAAAATCTTAAGACTTATATTTCCTTCTAAATTAGATTAGCAATTCTATTAAATTCAATTCATTAAACATTATTAATTTAACGGGTCGTTACAATCTCCCCCACTCAAAACTTTTCGTCCCCGAAAAGGAAAGAAGGGAGGAGGAAGAATAACAGTGCATTTTACTTCAAATATTAACTTATATTTTACTGGATTAATTTCCTTAAATGAAATACACTGGTTTTAAACTTATTATATCCTTTAATACTTGAATTATTAAAGTTGGAAAAATATTTCAACAAAATTCTAAGTCCAAAATTTACGGAAAATTTTGGCAGAGTCTCCTTTGTACGGAGGGACTCTGGAGAAAATATAATATCCAAATATACAAATATTTTACATATATATCCAAAATAAAATATCCCACACGGGAAAAATATATAAAATAGCGCTTTAAACGAAATCCGAAAACATACCTATTTGTCGGGCAATATACGCTTATTATTTTGGAACCAAAAGCAGTGGCAGTTGCTTCCAACACCTGTATTCACTTATAAAATCTAAAAGGTTAAATATTTATTTTACAGTGAACGTTTAGGTGGATTCAATCATTCATATCCAATCAAATGCAACAACCATAGATTTTAGCAAACAGCACACACCACAACAAACAATCATTAAATCAAACAAACAATTTGTTGTTCGGCTCAAATTCTGAAGTTGTACGAATGAAGAATAACTATCAAGTGCATCCGTTGCTCAACAGCCTTAGATGGAACAAAGATAGGTTATTTGTTCATCCAACAACTCCACCATTCCTTACCCAACAAACATACATCAACCAAACAATTCAAACCAACACCAAAATAGCTGATTATACATTCATTTCATAATTCAGTGTTTTGATTTTCTTCCCTTTATTTATGGAGGAATTCCTTTATTTCTTACAAGTTTTATTTTCCAATTATCACCAAATTCATTATATTTGTATTTCTCTTTATTTCTTAAGTTTCCTTTTATTACTTAAGTTTATAAAATAAATTCTCATTAATAACAACAAATATTTTGAATATCTTCCTTTCCTTACTCTTCACTTGTAAGATTTCCCTCAAATTCTTAATCTGCTAACATTTATTCTTATAAGTGGAAGTTTTTATTTATTCATCAACTATGAATTGCAGTCATTTCAATTTTTCCTACTTTCCATTATATTAGAATAGGGGAGATTAAACATACTTAAGTGAACAATCATATAATAAATTCTTATTTTGAATTTCATGTTATATACTCAGGTTCATATCATCTATTAATAATCCTTAACTTTATTTTCAATAAAAATTTAATTATCACTTAAGTTATACCATTTAATTCTTATTTATAACGGTAATTATTGAATACTTCCTTATTTCCAAGATTCCTACTTGTAAAATATTCAATTCTAGTTTATTATTTAACATTTCAACTTTTATATTTGGGTAAGTTATTCATGTTAAGGAAATGCAATTGAACTTATACAAGTTAAATCTCCAAATTAAATTCAATGTTAATCCATATTACTATTCTCTCTCCTACTTCTTCACTTTCTCTTTATAACCTTGCAATAATTCTCTTAATTAAATTGGAGGTTTCAATTTATTTATTTATTACTTAACCCCTCTTCACTAACATAATTTTAAGCAATTAATTACGGAAAAATTTAGAATTAAATACCGGGTTAAAATTCAATTTATTTCAAAATAATAGATAAATAAGTTCTTACAACTCAATATCTCTAATTAAATTTAGAACAATAAAAGAAAACCTTTAGAAAATTTCAAAATAAATCTGCAGTAGAATTTTCTACAGTGGCCTTTCCCCTTCGAAACTCGAAAATGAAAGTCGATGATGCGGCCGTCATCACCGAAGTTATTTTCCAGCGACAGAGAGGAAAGTACAGAATTTAATTTTTCCAAATCTTCTTTTAAAACAATTCTTTTATATAAGAAATTACTTATAAACCAAATCAATAAATTTCACAAATTCTTTGGAAGCAAATTTTCAAAAACCCCGGACTTAAGTTCTAAAATCTCCAAATTGGGTTTATTATGATTTCACTTAGCTTCGATTTATTACAAATATTCTTATTGCCTAACATCCAATCTATAGCAACCAAATATATATATATCTTTATAAAATATTTTATATATAGAAAATATAATAGGCAAAATTATTTCATTCACCTATATTAAAAACAAATATTATGTCAGTCTGTCCTATTAAGTGTTTAGAAATCCCTATTGATGACATAGCGTCCCATGCATCAACCAGAATTTATAAATACAGAGCGGAACAGATTAACACAATATCAAAATCTTTTATAAATACTAACAAGTACGCTCTCTCATATATATACACTCAGCGACTCCCATAGGATATTTCTACCCTATTAACAAAGAGTCAAACCCCACAAAGCCAAGGTTTATCGCTAAACCAAAGCTCTGATACCAACTTATAACATCCCGCCTTTTCGCACACTTTAAAACGACACACGTGCCAATTCAAAGCATACGCAAGGGCGGATTGTTATGGGGTAAATAAGAAAAACAGAGAAGAATTAAAACAAAACAGAATCTCACAGCGGAAGGATAAAATATAATAACAAATATACAGTTAATAAACAGTTTACAAAAGCTTGATTTTACTTATACAATGAATATCAGAGTTACAGATACCAAATACGACAATGCAGCGGAATATAAAGAGTGTGGTGCAATAC
The DNA here is from genome assembly GCA_030765085.1 of Allium cepa. NCBI lineage: Eukaryota > Viridiplantae > Streptophyta > Magnoliopsida > Asparagales > Amaryllidaceae > Allium > Allium cepa. Next base: position 702,319,143 of record CM060938.1, on the reverse strand, counting down.
TATATATAGAATAATACTGATTCTTCGTCTTCGTCCTCCAAAGCTAAAACCTGTTATCCTGAAACGCTCGGACTGACCCGAGTGAATTTGAAAAGACAAAAACACTCGAGTCAGACTAGAATATCTTATGTGAGTTAAATAAACAGAAATAAATATGAGTGCAGTAACTCAAGAGATGCTCGGGATTTACATCTCCTAAGGATCCGTTAAACTATTTACTATGTAGTATATTGCGCTATTATAATAGTGTCTATTTATAAAATAAACTTACTTTTAATAGCGTTAAGGGGTTACCCATATAGCCCTTAACACGTAATAGTCCCAGTAGTCCGTCCAATATCATAGTCCCTCCTGATCGGGAAGCCACCAGAGGATACCACACGGGCTACGGGAGAAAACCAAACTCGTACAAGGCGCGATAGGGTAGGTGACACGGCACAACTAGGCAATGCCAGGGTAGATATACCAATTGCTATCCAGGCTGATGGTAACGCGCAGCGCGCAGCTGCCGCCCACCTCGAACTAACTCCCCCAAAATCAAAATATAGAAGTGGCCACTGAATCAATCCAAGTCAAAGTATAATATCGAAGAGGAGCGTCCGATCAGAGGAATGACCTCATTGGCCTGAGAATCGCTCCTGTTTTAGCCACCTTATGCCAACTCACGGGAGTTGGGTCCACGTATTTACCTTACAGGAAACGTCGCCACCACCTACTTCATCCTGGAATCTCCACCGCGTACACGGTTAGTCAAAGTGGTTTTCGGTATCGACAGAGAGTATGTCCATATCCGATCCCGGTCTCTTTGCTAACCCATCGTTATTATAACACCGCGGTTATTTAAAACAGTTTATACTTTTAAAACCAGAATATAATCCATTTCAAAACCATAATATTACGATATCATTCCAAAACCCAAAACCATATTTTACCACTTATTCCAAATATGATTCCTTTCCAAAAATTAAAAGGCTTTAGCTTCATAATATCTGAAAATCGAATATTTTCAAAGCTTAATATTTTTGGAAATCCATAATTTCAAACCATAATTTTTAAACTCAAATGGTTTGGATATTCAACGGTATGCGAATTAAAAAGGTTTAACTTTACTGTTGCTTTATAAAGAAATAAATTACACGGCTTTCCAAATATTTCTTCTTTTAAAGTTAAACCAAAAATCCAAAATATTACCTCAAGTCCCAAAACCATTTCAATTTTATATATATTTATATCCATTTTTGAGCATTAATGTTTCAACTAAAGTTGGATTTTTATCCTTTCAAAATCAATATTCTATTAATTAATCTTGACCATTCACATAAAATCCATAATTAATAAAACTTCAATTTCTAGTAAAATATATATAAATTTTCCAATTCAAAATTTTACTAGAATATCCATTTCTATTTATTTTGGGAAAAATCCAATTTCAAATATCATATCTTAAAATTTCCAACTTTACATTTAAACATAGGATATAAATTTACCAACTCCATTTTCTAAATTTCTTCCATTTCAATAAAGAAATTTATCCACCTTTTTAAATTCCTAAAATTTAACTTCATAGGTATATAAATATGGAATAAAATATTTATACAATATAAAATTTAAGATTTATAAACCGTATTCAATCCAAACCATAGAAATCACATTAAAATAGTTATATATAGACCGCGGTGCCTGTATATAATTTTCTATCCTATGGTCAAGTGATACGGATATTTATCATTTCAATCCGCAATTTAAAAATAAAACTTTGCGGTTTTATCATTTCAAACCACAATCCCGAAAATGTAAAATGCATGCTAACTGGCAGTTAATGATATCCACATAAATCATCCATTCAACAACACATCCATCACCCAATTTCAACCATCAATCAATATCAATCACTATCAACCCATATCAAACAATAACAATATTAGTTCGATAATATGCAACGGGTAATAACTGTCAGTTTATTCAAATTAAATTTCAACTATTAATCTAACCATTTATATTTAAAGATAATTTATATAACTGTTAACTAGCATTTCATATGCAAACAAAATTCCTAACAGCAAATTAATACGCAATTAATCAATTTAATTAACAGCTAAATTCAATAAATGCAATTCAACAGATATGGATGAAATAACATGCCAAAAGCTCATAAATAAATTTCTATTCATTTCTAAAATTTATTTAACAAACATAAAAGCTTCTAGTAATTGTGAGTGGGTTAAAACACTCACCTTTGGAATTTAAATCGAATTTAAACTCGATTTAAATTCAAAAATTCGCCCGTCTCAGAATTCGTCCAAACCAGCGTCATCGAGTCCGGAATTAAATTACGATCCTAACAAAAAAAGTTTCGTGTGAATCCGACTTCGTATGAGAAAGTTATGCCGAAAAATGATAGTTGAATTCAAATTTGAAAAAAAATAAAAGTGGTCTATATTCACCCCTTACAACATATGTGCCACGTCATCAGAGCTTGCGTGCTTCCTCCCTGAACACGTTCGAACCGAGCATACACAGCAGCTCGCCCCTTTGGACCGACCGTTGACCACGATTTGCATGCCGCCTCGACCACCGTTTGACAAGCCATTGCCACCACTGGAACCGCCTCCATCTCCCCTTCTGGTCGACGTGGGTGCGGCACCCCCTGGTGCTCGCCGCCGCCACCATGGGCCTAGGGTTTTCGAACCCTAAACGCCACTTTCCGGCCACCACACCTCGATTTAGGTCTTGCAACCACCACCATTCGACTCCAAACCCAGATCTCTATAAAACCCAGAAAGCAATTGCTCGATTGATGCCTAAATCGAAAACGCCCAATTCGACATATGGGTTACGAAATTTGATGCTTTAACCGAGTTTTCTGGCTGAAACAAAAGTCGATTGCAGAAACAAACACCACCCGTAGATTCGTATCGATGAAAACTACAACATATATTTTTTTTGAGAATTTTCTGAAATTTTTTGAGTTTTTTGACTTTTGAACTGTGGTTAGATCTAGGTTTTTCAACCATTAAAGAGGAGAAAGATATGAAGGAATGTACGTATTTTCAATTGACAGAAGAAAGGAGGCTAGGGTTTATGATCGCGTATATATAGACAAATAGAAGAAGGCTAGGTGGGTACGGATAACCAACGTGCTAAACGGTAGTTGGCCCAAAAAGCCCGTTCTGACCCCGGAACCGAATCTGTTAAAACTATATATCCAAATAGGTGTTTTAAAATATTCTGAACGCGATGGAAAAAGTTTCACGACCAAATTCGATCGTATGAAGAAGTTATGCTGAAAACAAGATTTCCAAATTGATTTCAAATTGATTTTTAATAAAATTGATTTGAAGGCGTTTCGCATCCGTACGATCAAACGACAAGTCCGATCGATACGAAACTTGAAACTCTATAACAATTCACCGATACGGATCCGATGAAACTGGTTTCGTCGAAATCCGAGTCCGTGACAAAAATGGCTATTTTTAATGTTTATTAAATCAATTAAATAAATCATAAAAATCCAATTCTAATTTTTCAACTTCTAATATTGGCCAAATTTTATTACTTATATAATTCAATCAATTCCAATTGATTTAGCAGCTTGGATGTGAATTAAAATCTATAAACATATCAATTTGCAGTGTTAATTTCTGCATTTTTATAATTATTTGGAAATTATAAATTATATTCTAAAACTCAATTATTAAAGCTTATATTCTTATACTCTCAACGAAATCCAATTAGATAAATAGATTTGATTTCTATTCCAACTCATGATTGCAAATAAACTTTTACCATAATTAAATTCCAAATTATTAATAACCCTTATTTTTCTTAACTATTTATTAATTCCAATCCAATCGAATTCAACACTATAAATTTGATTAATTTATTATATTCACTTCCTTTCTATTATTCAAAGTTATTGTTGTAAATACGACGAATACTAACATTAGTTTAAGATTTCACTCAATGTTTACAAATTCCATTTCAATCTAATAACGTAATATTTTACGTTCAATTCTATTTTATTTGTCGTAAATACCACTTGTTGAATTAAATACTCAAATCTTAAATAAATCTTGCTTCTAAAGTTATACCAACAATGGTCCAGTTAAATTTGAATTAGCTTTACCTTTATTTTATGAAATTAACTATTGCAATAAATCCAGATTAATAAATAAGGCTTGATTCCTATATTAACTTCTTTGGTCTCAATTAACCTTTTATGGCGAGTATGAATTTCAATGTATAATTGAAACCTTTATATCCATTTAATTTTACTATCATCCAATATCTACATATCCTAGCTAAATTTCAACTAACATATAAATTAGCTATTTCAACTTCCATTAATTTCGATTATCATACTATAGAAATTAAATTCCATTAACCACATAAATAAAAGTTGATCCCCATCTATTTACATTATCACGTTTGCATAAATTTATTCAATGGTCACTTTTAATTAGTAACTATCCATTTTCCAATCCGAATGTAAATCTTCCACTTTTGAATTCTTATATTAAATGGAATTTATTCTAGGTAATATTTTTACTAATATTTACTGATTCAACATTTATATATTTCTAAAAATTAACTCCAACCAAATGTGACAATTTACATTTCATTTCTATGCAATATATACTCATTTTTATTCCATTCATTTGGTTACTGTGTTGAAATCTATTTATTACTAATACTAACGTTATTATCATCAATTATAATTGGATTCCAAATTTTTATTCAATACTGTGAAAAATAACTTTCATATAAATCAAATCCTTTTTATACCTAATTCAAATTGGATTATATTCCAATTCCTATAACTAGGTCTTAAGTCACCATTTACATATTTAGCGTTTATTTAAATCTCCGTTTATAAATTTAGAGTTTCTACTAAATTGAATTATACAACTTATGAACTTTAACAAATTTAGTCCACCTAATAAATTTTCTAATGTTTATATATTGGAAATCCGATTCAGCTATCATTTCATTAATACCTTTTAAATCAACTAATTATAACTAATAACTACCCACCAATTTACGTTAATCCAATCTATGCCACATAAATATTTAATTGTTAACATTAAATTATAATCACCATATCAATTCCTATATTTACTCAAATAAAAATCTTAAGACTTATATTTCCTTCTAAATTAGATTAGCAATTCTATTAAATTCAATTCATTAAACATTATTAATTTAACGGGTCGTTACACAACCCGATTCCAATTCAATTCACAAATCAAAGCATAGCAAAGGGAACTTGCAGTGTGATAACAGGGATGGTGTCAAGGTAAATAAACAAGCAATAACACAATCAATAACAATCCAATAATTAATTCAAATAATCCCGAAATAATCGTATTAATTCGCGTTGTTAGTTGTGCGAATTAATATAATTATCTCTAGAATCTACACTATCATTTCATGTAGATTAAAGATTATTACATTACGGTTTTTCCCACTTGTCGTTCAATTTCAATTTCAAATTTTGTTCTACACTAATTAATCCAATATACGTTCAAAGGTTCAAAATATAATTTATCAAATTATACGTGTCAATTAACTTAGCAATTAAAAGGGGTCATATTATTCAAATTAACTAATCAAATCCAACACATATGTCAATCAAAATTTTACACTATCCTACGTCAAATTCAATTGCATAATATTTATCATTTTATACATTACAATTTACATCCAATATTAACAGCAAACAATCAATCAATTATCGACCAAACTGGATTATTATTGCATACATAACAGATAACGGTGTCAGATGTCAAAAGTGAACTGATACTTAAATAACAGTGCAATAAACAACAACAGCATATTTCAATTGTCGTTTCAATTGAAATCCAATTTAATAAATAAAAGAATATTAATCGTGAGTGATTGCTCACCTTTCGAGGCTAGAGAAAATAGGAGATGGCACAGATACGCACACTGATACGGAAACTGAAATGGAGTTACGAATCCAAGCATGATTCTCAGAGCAAAGTAGGATTGGCATGAATCGACGAGCAAAACTGTTAAATAGGAATTGCAGAAATCAAATCAAAACATTCAACATAGCAATAATTACAAAACATGTCCTGCGTCAATGTTTAACAATATAATTCTATGTGCTACCGAGATCGAAATGGTCTGAAATTTGGTATGAATAAATATCAAAACTTGTATTTCAAACTGCAAAAGAATCACTTGATTTGGACAAGAGACGAGAAAAATTACGATGTCACGAACATAGACTTAGGCCATGTTGCGCCTGTCAAATGTTCAGGTCTGAAAACCTCTCTGGGTCTGACTTTCAAGAAAAAAAACAGAGGACTGAACCACCTCGTATGAAGCTAAAATTTTATATACAGAAAGTAGAAAACTTTATCTTTTAAACAAAAAAAGAATCACTGTATTCCGACGTAAGATGGAAGAGATACGATGCGTCAAACATGAACACATGTCATGTTTGCAGCAGGGTAAAATAATTCCAAGTACAAAAGAACAGCTGCCTGGGTCAAATTTCTAGATCCTCGACCACTAATCAAACGATGTCGGATTTTGCTGAAATTTGATATGCATAAACTAGGTAACTTCGACTCTTTTTTAAAAATAGAATCAACCCATTCCGATAAAATATGAGTGAGATATGATATCGTGAACATGAAGTCTAACTGCTGTTCAGAAAAAAAATAAACAAACTTATATAACTATTAGAATTGGAAATCTTGTATATTATTAATGTATCTCACTTAATCAAGTCATATAAACTTATATATTGTCATACGTTTAAACAGATGTACATTATACACTATGACACTTTAATAGATAAAATGTATATATACGTATAAACTGTATATACTGCAATAATATGATGTCCAACACTTTTTAAACTTAGCTTGCATAACCTATATATATACACTGTATCTTAATTTAAACTTTATTATAAAACTAGTGTATACTTACTTATATACTTTATAAAACACATGAAATTTGCTTTACCACACACAACTTCACGTATAAAAGGTTACCTTATATAAAATCAATACTTAAAATCAATGTACATAACATATAATAGGCTCAGATCCAAATTTATTTATCAAACTCAACTTGTGTGACCGTGTCCATCCATAAACCGCTACATACTATAACACTTAATTAAATCAATTATGGAAAATCCCATATGCATGCAAATATAATATTTCAGAATGATGCAACTAAAATATATGAATTATTATACTACAAATATTTAGCTTACATTATAAAACGAAGGGACTCGGCTTGCATGTATGGAAGGCCATAAGTGGATGAGGAGACAACAACGAATTATGGAGCTCGGCTCGTGCATGGTGCTGTCAACTGTTAGAGATTGCGTGCCGAAAGAAGATGGTGCTTGTCTCGGTGGCAGTTGCATGCATGAGTCGGATGGCGTAGGATTAGGCGTAGGTTGCTCGGGTGTAACGTAGGTGGAGGGCGGAAGTTATATGGGAGGAGGAGCTCGGCTGCACGACGATTGTTGGAGAGGAAAGGAGGCAGGTCGGAGGGGATAACAGCTCATGGTGAGGCACTGCAAGGTGAGGCCGAGGAGAGTGAGAGGAGAAAGCGGTAGGCGAGCTCAGGTTGCTGACTTGTTGGAGGAAGTATGCGCGGAGGTCGTTGTTGAAAAGGTGGAAGAGGGATGGTGAACAATCAATACTAAGGGAAGATGACGTACTAGAAGATGTACTGATTCAAAAAGAAAATATATAAGTGTTTTTCTTCAAATGAACAGTGCGAAAAATGGCTATTGAGTTTGAGCGTGAATTATACTTTAACTACGGGAATAGAGAAAGTTTGAGCGTGAATTAAGGAGAATAATAATAGCAACGGCTATTGAGTTTTACGAAGAGAAGTTGAATGAACAATGATTTTAAATGGTCATAAAAATCAACTTCACAAAACCGGTACCGATACTGCAAATCGTTTAATGGATCCCGCAACGAACCGAACTTCAAAACACAGAGTTGAATATACCGCAGAGATCGGCACGACGTGACGATCAAAACGGTATACAAATATCAGGTGTACGATTTAGTTATAAAATTCGAAATTTTATACTAACTGAAAATGCATGAAAAACACAGAAAAATAAGATCGACGGAGCTAAAGATGTCCGAATTTGGAAAAACGACAAACTAACAACTTGCTCAAAAGATGTTTTAGAATTTTTCTATGTAAAAATATTTTAGTTTTGAAAATGTTTTATTTTCATCGCTTTTTAACTGATTAAATTGAAGTAAATTTACGCACGAAATAAACTTTCGTATTTTCGGACGAAAATTTACCGGTTGCTATGTTTAACTGGACGCGTTTCCAATATCGAATTTTCGTTGCGAAATTTTATTGTTTATTTTTTATTTAACAAAAAATTTCATTCAACGCAAAACGCACGCTTCTTACGTTAAAATTTATTAATTTGGTTTTTGTTATTGTATTGCATTATTGCTCTTATCGAAATTGGTTTTGGATTTCTAACATATATACAAAAAGATTTCCCTTTCATAAAACGTAAAATTTTATTTCTATCGGATTTTTAATTAAATTATTTAATTTAGTATTTTAAAAGCGTTAAAAATACGGGTTATTACATGATCTCTCTGACTTTTGTGTGGCTTCACTACAGTCCCGCAGTGTTCATTAGTTCATATTGTATTTGAGCATTCTAGTCTGATAAGGTTGTTGTACTGTGAAGCATCTTGATCATTATATATTAATACTTGTGCATTTGCATTCTTGCTTTCATATGCATTGAGCTCTTATCCTTAGCTGTTCATCTGTGCACATTGTAGCCTAGTTTGCTGGTGCACATGTTTCATTTTGAAGTTGCCGTGTATGTGATGCATGTGTGCAGTTTCACTACTTTGCTTTCATGTTGGCTTGGGTCTGGGTTTGCATTTTACTTGAGTCTGACTTGGAGTTTCAGACCTATAGCCTTTGCCTGTATTCATAAGCATTGATCATCTTCTTTGTTGTGGCCTGGTCGATAATTATGGTATTTGCATTGCATCACTGGTCTTTGCATTTTCCAGTTTCATCACCATTTCACTTCCACACTGTTGCGCTTGTGTACTTCATATGCAAACTGTTGAGTTTTACTTTCACGTCATGTTGACTTTATAGTTGGACTGTGCATGACACTTGAGTTGAATCCAGCTTGACGCTCAGATTTGACCTTGTGCTGAAGTCGATATTTTATTTATGTTGCACCTGAGTTGAACCCGTCTTTTTATTTGGGTTTGACCTTGTGCTCACCTGTCCCTGTAGCATTATCAAGTGTATATCGGTGTGCAAGGCCTTGTGGCATGTACAGTGACACACTGTGCATGTCACATTGTTCGTGTGTGATGAATTCAAATATAAGTGATGACGAACAACCCAAATAATTGAGGCAAATAATATTTTCAACATTCACATTTTATTTTATATTGCAAAAATATTTCTTTTTCAATTTTACTGCGTTAGTGAATATTTTTGCAGATTGCTCAGATGCTGGATTCTAACTGGAATGAAGTTGAAGATAAACTACGAGTGTGAGTGATATGTAGTGAGGAATTTATGTATATTGAATTGTGATGTAATTAGAATCAAAATTGTATATGTATAGTGAGAGCTTGAATTTATACTATTCAAAATTGTAATAAATATTTATTTGAATAAAATTTCTGTTTGAATTCAAATTCTGTGTTATTTAATTTTATTCAGCAAATATTTATTTAACCTATGAAAAATAAAATAGTACATTAACAAATACATTTAAACGAATGTATATACATTTATTATCATCAAACAAAAATCATATAAGCGCATATACAACATGTCTCACTTGGTATCAGAGTACTAGGTTGAGCGAATACCTAGTCGCTGGAGTGGTGCCTATCTTGAGAGTGCGTATTTGTATTTTTAATATATATATATATATATATATATATATATATATATATATATATATATATATTTCTACCTATTAGTTGGGTTACCTGTTCGGGTTTTCCAATATAAGTTATAAAGGTAGATGAGGTATTGGTGTGTGTAACCCAACTATCGATTGATTGGAGTTTGAATAGATGAGGTTGGAAGTGTATTTGTCGAGACTGTAGACCTAATACCATCTCGAGTGAGTTTTGCTTGGTGTAAGTACTTCATCGATCTCTGAAGATAACCTGTTAAGGTATGGAGTTCGTCTTTGAAATTGGTTGAGTAGAGTTTGGATCTGTCAGTTCGGCATAAGCAAGAAAGTGATGGTATCTTGATATCTCAGGAAGTAGTAGCTGCATGGTGAGACGCAGTGACTATGGATGTTTTCGAAGATGTTTCTTTGGAACAAGAGTAAGGAAGTGAGTCTGCTTAGTGTTGTGGCTCAGTCCATCAGAATGTTCTGTTTGCTTTGAGGTCCGAGTTCCTCGAAGAGCTTTGGATTGAAAATTCTTTGGCTTTGGTGTTAGCAGTATAGCTCAGAGTGTTCTGTGTTGGCAGGAAATCTTCTGGCTGGGTAGTTTTTCTGAAGTGGAGTTCAGAAGCAGCAGAGTAGATCCTTTTCTTCCGTGAATTGGCTAGGCCGGCATCAGCTGTTCTGATTGGTTAAGAGAGAGTTGTTCTTTGGAATTAGGCCGAGTTGATCGCAAAAGTGACTTGCAGTAGTTAAGTGTTCTTTTGGATTGTTGGAGATTGTCCGGATGTCATCTAGGAAGTCAGGGGTTTGTCCGCATCTGGAGTTCGAGTTTCCCTTCCAGGATTGGTACCGGTGGTTCAGTTAGTAGATGGATGGTTCCTTGAGATAGAAGTTGGTGAAGCAGCTCAGGTTTCGGAGAAACTTTTGAGTTTTCTTTTATGGATTTGTGGAACCATATTTCTTTGCTGGGTTGTGTAATCTGTGCTTGTGCTCTTCGTCAACATTTTCTTCTGCTTTGGATCAGAGTTGTGCAGCAGAAGCAGTTTGAGAGCGCATCTGTTTTGTTTTTCCCGGATAAGGAGAAGTTTGTTCTGTCTTCTGTTGTTGAGGAGTTGAGTGTGTGTTCCGGATTTTGGATTGATCTTGAGGAGATCATTGTGATGGATTGGATTGGTCTAGTCAATTTCTAGAAGCATCAGCAAGAGTCAGCTGATCAGGAAGGATGTTGGTAGCCCAGGATCATCCGAAGAGATTTTATGGATAACAGATAGAGGAAGTTGGATTCTGGAGTCAGAGATTTGGTTTTTGATAAAATTACTCCGATCCAAGGAGCTATAAGTTTTGGTAAATCTATGAATCTAGATCCGAAGTGTTTTGAGTTTCTTCTGTGTTTTGGTAAGATAGGTGTTTGGTTTTCAAGAGTTGAATTGCCAGTTTGGATAACTGGGATTCAGGGTGTTTCACTTATCTCTGAGGGAGTACGTGTTTGATATTTCTGGTTGTAGAACCAGCAGTTTTGGAAGGTTTGGTTGTTGAGTCAGAATCATCTGTAGTCTGATATCTTGTTTAGAGTTGTAGATATAGATGAATAGGAGCTCTATAGCCTAGTAGTACTGGTTGTTTGGATTCTATAGAGCGAGTATCCCGATATATATATACCGGGGAAACTCGTGAAAGTTTTATCCAAAATTCTTTTGGATAATTAGATTCGTTCTGATTGTGTGAATTGGTTGCTTTGGTTATTAGCATATGATTAACATATGTTTTGTTTTAAAATTAAATCTTTAATAAGATTATTAAATTACCTTTGTTTTAAATTTCGGGGACGAAATTCTTTTAAAGGGGAAGGATTGTAATATCCCGGAATTTATGGCAATATAAATTTAATAATCTATGTTTAAATTTAATTTAATTTGATAATTTTTATAGATAAATTTGAATTGATTCAATAATCTTCTTTAATAAATATTTAATTAGTGAATTTATTTTTAATAAGTTAATAAATTGTTTTATATTTATATAATGTATGTATATATATATATTTATATATAATAAGTTTGGTTTTAAATCTAATTAGTGTAGCATATTTTCTAATTATAATATTTTTAATTTGGAAAATTTTGATTTATTTTTGAATTAAGCTTTTCAAAACTATTTTATAAATAACTAAGTGATTTTAAATATATAAGACAAATGTTTTATTTGTTAAAATGTATTTTTGACTTAAGTTTGTATATTAAAATAAGTAATAAAAATGTTTGTTTTATTATTTTTAAAATAGTAATTAATAATTATGATTTGTAGATTTAATATGAGAATTTAAAATACAATTTAAAATATGAAACATGTATTCATTTAAGTTACAACCTCTTTTATTAGTTTATTTTAAATGTTTAAAAAGTATCTTTGTCAAATGATTTATTTGTATATTGTTTTTACTTATAATAATACTTCGTTTTATTCTTTGAAATTATTTATCTATATACATAATTAGGTATTAAAATTTATTAACAAAGTTAAACTTTCTTTAACACATATTTAAAAATACTAATTATTTAAATTGACATGTGTAAGTATATTAAGACATGAATCAACATGTGTTGAGTGATTAAATAGGTAAACTAATAGGTGTTCATATTTATACAAGTGTCATTGTTCAATTTTTATTTTTCTTTAATTTTAATTTGTCATAAACAAAGTTATATAAACTTACAAATTTTTTCCATTCCTTTCTTTCCTCATTTTCATAAACAAAGAAAATTTGTAACATTTCAAGATTTTCATATTTAAACCAAAGAAACCTGAAAATCACTCTTCATACCCATAATCTAAACACAAACCATCTTCTAAAATATCATGCATATCAATCTCTGATCCACATTTCAAAAACCCTATTCAAATGCATTCATCTTTCAAAATCTAGAAAGAATGCAAACAAACTTGCATGCAACAAACAAAGCAAGAAAAACTGCATTTTCTTTTAGATCTGGAATTCAAACAGAAGGTCTGCATTTCTTTTCAAAATTTGGAAGCAAGGGAACCTGCATTTTTCTTGTGAACTGGAAGGTAGCAATTACATGCAAGATAAAACAAAATCTGAAGCAAGTTTTAAAGGCATTCAAGCAAATTTCAAATGGTATTCTGCATGTTCTGATTTATCATGTTCTGCCATCAGGATTTAAACAGTGAGTAACTCATTTTTTTAAAAATTAATTTAATAGGTAAAAGTTGTTCCATGTTTTTAAATTAGAAATGAACTTATAATATGATTTTGCTATGATTATATATACATGTGAAAATATATTGTGTGTGCATGATGATAACTGCTGCATTTCTGTATTTCAATTTCCAAACTCCTGTTTGATTCTAAAATTCTTTTTCTTTTGACTTGAGTGCTGTTATGGTTTAAATTTTTGAATGAAACTTGTTTATATAAGATAAGGTAAGTTTTTTTTTAAATTTATATAAGTTAAATAAAATTCTGTTTTACCTGAAAGAAAGTATAACAGAGTAAAAAGTTTGTATAAATTGGATATTTAAACAATACAAATCAATGTTTCAGGATTTCAACTCAAAACATATTGCAAAATTCTGATTTTTAAAAGTAATATTACAATTTATAATGTTAGAATCAAAGTGCAGTTTTAGTTTGACTGTAAATTAAGTTTTGGGCCATCTCTGTTGCCACAAGCAATTAGAAATGCTGAGTTTGTTCCTGGTAATGGTGAAGTTATCTGAGATGTTAGGAAAATTATTAGTTTGGTTTATAATTTGTTTTTGATGTTGAGATCGGGATATAAAATTTTGAGCCCTAGTTTTACTGGGTTATAAATTTTATGGGAATTTGATCTCCTCGGTTGATCGAGTTCAACCATTTCTGGGGTATTGATAGATGGTGGTTGAGGAAGACATCACCGGAGTTTCGAAGGTGATGGTGGCAGGAGTTGCGTCAACGACGTGTTGACAGGTTGGGCTTTGAGTACTGTGCCTGTTCCAGTTGTTTTCGGGGTGGATTTTGACCTCATTTTTAAATTCGAAGGTGAAGCTGGCTAATGGCGATGTATGTGGAATGTCTGGGTGATAGATGACTTGTTCTAGTCATCGGAGTTGATCGGAGGAGGCCGGAGTTGATGTACACGTGCACAGAGAACAAGGGGATGTGCTAATGATGTTGGGGTGGTTTCTGGTTGAAGTGGCTTTGGGATGATATCGGGTGAATCAAGTTTAGGCTCGAAGTTTTTTTTTGTTTGTGACTCGAAGTGAATTTAGGTTTCGCTCAAGTTACCTGATTGTTTCAGGTTTTAGAAAAGCAAACTGAAACCTGTTGCAGTTTTTAGGAATTTGAAGTAAAGTTTAGAATGTAAACTTAAATTTGAACTTAGAATTTAAAACCTGATTTTAGATATGAATTCAAAAAGTTCGAATTCTGTTTTTTGTAGTAATTCAAAATTTTAAAATCTAAAGGTGGATTTTAAACAAAACAGAAACATGTTTCTGTTTTTAAATTTAAAGGTAAAGTCTAAATTGCAAGTGAAAGTTTAAACTGAGTTTTGAAATCTAACACTGAATATAATTCAATCTGGTTCAAATCTGGATTTTGAAATAATTTAAGTTTTAAAATTTAAATTTGGTTTTAAAACTCATAAGTGTAAATGCATATGTGTTTTGCATTTTAATTGGAAGTTTAAAATTTTAAATTAGAAATTTAAGATGAATTTAAATCTGAGTTTTTATCTGGAATTAAATTTGAACTTCAGTTTTTAAAAATAAAATAAAGTTTAAATTTAAATTGTTTAAATTACTTTAAAATGGATAAATGATTTGCATTTAAATGAAGAATGTAGATTGTAAGGAAAGTTTTAAAGATTTAAGTTAAATTTAGAATGAGTTTAAAAGCTGTATTTTCAATTTTGAAATTTAAAAGTAATTTTTAAATTGTTTTGAATTTAAATTTAATTGATTTAAATTCTTATAAAAACTTATTTTATAAAATGTATTGTTTATTTTAACATATTAGATAAAAAAATTGAATTGTTTTTAAAATCTTATTGAGTTAAAATTTGTATTCATTTTAAAATCTTAAATTTTAAAATGAAGTTTAAATGGAATTTAAAGTAAATTTGAAACAAATTTGTTTTAAACGATTAATTAAGTAAGGAATGTTTATCTTAAAGATAAATAAAATTTCAGTGATTTGTGTTCATTTTAATTATTAAGTTAATTTAAATGAATAATTAATTAATTAATTAATTAATAATATGAATGATTAATTAAATAATTAAGAATTTTTAATTGATTAATTAAACTTAAGATTTATTAATTAAGGTTAATTAATCTACAATTAAGGATTGTTGATAAAATTTTAATTAATGATTAAGATTTGCTAATCAAGTGATTTATGATTAATTAAGATTGTAATTAACACTTAATTAATTTATAATTAGAGATTAATTAAATTGTAATTAGATATTAATTAATTAATAATGATTTATATAAGTTAATTCTTAATTAAGTAATTAAGAAATGTTAAGGAAGGTCATTAACTTAAGATTATTTTAACAATTAATTAATATGATTAATTTTTAATAATTAATTATATTAATTAATTTATAATAATCAATTGTTTAAGTTTAATTACTTAATGAAAGTAATTAATGAATTAATTACTTAGTGTAATTAATTTGATGAATGTGATTATTTTAGATTAATTAAGTTTAATTAATTTAATCATGTGTGGATTGATGAATAATTACTTTATGTAATTAATGGGTTTGTAATTACTTAAGGAAGTAATTAATTAATAATTACTGGATGTAATTAAAGATGTTTAATGATGGAAGTAATTCAGATTTAAATTACTTTGAAACTAATCAAGGGATTAATGGAGATAATTAATTAAGAGTAATTAATTTATGGAATGAGTAACTAAGGATAGTTAATTACTGGATTTATTATTAATGAAGGTTGATTAATATATATGTGGTTTAATTGCGGATTAATTATTTATGTAATTAATTTATGTTGAGAGATTAATTAAATTGTAATTAGAAATCATTAATAAAATTAATGATGTAATTTAGAATTGATTAATTAAGGAATAATTAATAAATTAATTAATTAATTAATAAAGGATTTATGTAATAAACTTTAGTTAATTAATTGATTAAGTAATTAAAGTTAATTATTGTAAAGGGTTAAATATAATTAACTATTTAAAGGCTAATTACTTATTGTAATTAGGAATGGTTAATCTGAAATGATTCATTGGAAGAATAATGAGATGATGATTTATAAATTGATTTGTAATCAATTGATGGTTAAGTTAAGCAGGATTTTAATGATAAAGTAATTAATTTAATTCATTTAAATTAATTAGAGATTAAGTAATTAATTTAATTCATTTTAAATTAATTATAGATAGTGTGATCATTAGATCATTGCTTATGTTTGATGATTGATATTGGTTGCCATGTATGGTTTGTAATCTCAGCAATGAGATGAGTAACGTTGTATGATATGGATGCATTGGTTGCATTGTGAATGCTGATATGGATTATCTGTTGGTAATGATAATGTTGATTATCTATTTTGTTGTGAATTATCTATCTGTCTGTATATAGATAATGGATTGAATTTTTTTAAACTCTAAAACAACTTGGCCTTAAAATATACGTTTCGGATTTCGATGAGACCGGGATCGGGTTTCCATATTTGGATATCCGAAAACCACATCAATCCAAATTAACGTTAGGTCGTGAATCTGAAGTAAAGATGAAGATTCGGAGTGCAAGGGTTATCATCGTTAACTCTGAGGGTGATTCCAATATGAGTGTAACGAGATAATGCCTTCGGTTTCGTTCGAACCCGGAACGAACTTGTATGGATTGAATGTTTTCAGAACATCGTCAGGTGGATGATGAGCATTCTAAGTGATATGTCCTATAAAGGTAATCGCCTCAAGCCTCATCAACCGGGAATGGCTAAAACAGGGGAGGTGCAGCAAGGCTTCGTGTGTAGCCCCCACTTGAGAGTGAGATTTACCCCTGTCTAGATGTCCCTTTATTTCGGCTTAGTGGTGCGGTTGCTGATCACAACTGCGGGGTAGTCTTGTTCGGAACTGTTCAGTAAGGAATGGTTCCGGCGTTGTGTTGCAGGGGAGCGGGCGTACTTCTCGGTACGGTGATCTAGGCCACGTACTGTGACGGACGGTACCCCAGTAGCCCAGCTATTGATGGAATCCGAAATCCAATAAGTGCCAGCGGTTTTGATTGTATTACCCACTTTGTGGCTAGTAGCTGGAATTTAATAGATGTAACAATTTTGGCTATTTCTTATTTACTTGAAAATCCTAGATCTATTATAATATCACTGGATTTCCTATCAAATGTTTTGGTTAGCGTAAGGTAAAAACTTTTCCATGTTTATGTGTGGGAAGTCTTACGTGATACCTTTTTCTTTCAAAGGTTTTTGAAAGTTAAGCAACTTTATCCTGCTACTCACACAAGACCCATGTATGACCCGGAGTAATTTCTGTTTTTCTTTAACTCTTGGGTACTCAAATTTTTACGAGTAGCCAAGGGATTCAGGTTAGGATTTAGGTTAGCTTTGACGAATTGTGGAGGAGCAATGGAGCAGGAGACTTCTGCGTATAGATATATAGTCTTCCGCTGTGTTGGTTTCTCTAAGTGTTTCTATATTATGTATTGAGTTGTAATAACTAGACAGGTGTTTATAACTGTCTAGTATGTGTTGCATTGTCTGTATAACTCTGATAGTTGTTTTATACTATGTAATATTTATGTTAATATAATTTATTCGTTCCGCTGTTGAGATTCTAGTGTTGTTTCTTCTTTCTCTTCTTTCTTTCCTCTTTTCTATCCCTTTCTTTCTTAAGGATGATACGACTTTTTGTGGAGAAAAGTCGGTCTCAATAACTATCTCGAAATTCTGTGCTCGAATCTGGATCAAATCACTATGCGAATAGAATAATGTATGTACATCCTATGTATTTATCTTCTTTTTGATTCTACTCCCCTATTCGCAATTGCTTCCATTTTCATTTGGGTTATTACTTCAATTATAAACAGTTTGCACTCTGACCAACTTGAATTTAGAAAATAGCTTGAAAAGTTTAAATAGTGAAGTTGTTGGAAAATAGTAATTAGTTGTAAAATAGCTGTAGAATAGTTACATAGTTATAAAATAATTGTAAAATAATTAATAGTTTTCAAATAGTTAGATAGTTGCAAAACAGTTATAAAATAGTAATTAGTTTGTAAAACAGATGTAAAAGTAATTAGTTTTTCAAAATAGTTGTAAAATAAGAATAAGATAGTTTGGATTTAAAAAAAAGAAAGGTTGTATAGTAAATAGCTAGGAAAATAGATTTAGAACAGTTTATAATAAAATAATTTATTTGAAAAAATAGTTTCAGAGCCAAATTGGTTCAATTTCCCAATCTCCACTCTAATCAATTTCCCATCCATTAAATTGATTCAATTTCAACTCAATTTAAATTAATTTTCAATCCCTTCCCCAAATTCAAATCAATTTCCATACTTATTCAACTTCAGTCACAGTTCCTATTCAATTCAAATAAAATTCAATCTGAACTAATTTCAATTTCAACCCTATTTTCAGTTTTTAAATCAACACAATTAATACAAATTCGAGTAAATTTTAAAGTGTTGATTTAATCCCTTAAATTAAATTAACCTTTACTTAACTTATTTCAAGGTTCAGGTAAGAGTTCAAAACTTTTTAAACAATTTAATCTTCAAAATCCAATTTATTACCCAATTTTAATTTCTAATCTAGAAACCAATTCTTAAACAATTTCAGTTTACAAGTGCCTCTTTAACATTTAAATCTTAAGTTCAAATTGATTCCATTTTCATTTCAAAATTTTATTTCTAAAAATCAAAATCATTTAAATAATTTCAAATTAAAGTTTTATTTAATTTCAGTAATGGATATATTATTATCTCAATCTACTTCTTAATTCAATTAAAATAATCAAATTCTCAATTTCATAGATCATGAATAACAACATGATGATATCAGGTTAAGTCAAAGTAAATAAACATCCAAATTATTCAAAACATTCATCAATAGCATCAATCAATAGCATCCATTACCAATTTTCAGAAATCAAAGTTGTTTTGAGATCTCACATAACTCCCGTTCAAATCAACCATTTAACTTCCCTAAGTTAAATCTCTATTTTATCTTGAAACTTCCAATCCAGGTTGCTTGTTCTAAACATGTTTAAATTAATCTAAGTTAAATTCAACTCATTTAATCAAGTCAACCTTACTCAATTTGAATTCTTCATTTCAAAATTTTAAACTTTTTATCAATATTCTTTCTCACTTATAAGATAAAAACTTATTTCTTTTTGGGTTTACATCACATTTCAGGGGAAAATTCAAAACTCATCACTTAGTGTTTACTCCTAATCTACTTGTTATTATGTATATCCCTCATATATACATACTCATATTTATTTATTTGCACCACAAGTCATATTTCAAAATTTAAACCATTCTTGGTTTCAATTTCAGAACAAATTCCTTTAAAAAATTTAAAACAGCTCTTGTTTTAAAATAGGATTCTACATTTTTAAAATATTCTGAATAATATTATAATTTCCTTTAGCATTTTGAAACAATTTCAAATTTTTTGGACTTAGATTTTAAAACTTCATAATTTAAATCCATTCCAATTTACAAGTCATACTTATCTAAAATGTTTACTTCCTCAAAACATTTCATTCTGCTTTATCATTAATTATTATCAGAAAACAACATCCCATTATTAGACACCATAACCATTTTATGATAATAACCAAGATTATCATATCTGGAGACCAATTCAGTACATATTATCTCATAATTTGTTGGAAAATTAAATAGGGTAACTTATTTCAGCATTCGGAAAACACTTCCACAAATTTCAGGATTTTATTCTCTGGTTTGAATTCATTTCTAGCTTATCTTACTATTCATATTATCCAATTCCTATTTGGAATATATATATATATATATATATATAACCATTTAAATTCTAATGATGTTATTCAATTTTAATAACCAACAACCAATTATCTTAATATATATGAAGTTAGAAAAGTTATGGCTTTATATATAAAAATATAAAGTTATATGAAAATTATTCATTTATTTAAAACCATTTTTAAAATCTTTATATAAGAAAATACAAGTATGCTCTCATATATATGCACTCAACTCATTATAGGGTACTGTTGACCCTATCCTTAATGAGTATCCCCCACCAGAGCCAAGGTTCTCGCTTAACCATCAGCTTCGATACCAAGTGTAACGACCCAAAATTTTCGATCTCGAAAATTCGACACTAATACGTTCACTGTAGAAGTGCCGAGCAATCAAACGTCGGAAATCCCAGATTATTAGGGTAAAGAAGAAAAGAGTTAGAAAAAGAAACAGAAAACATAGCACAGAATCCCACATTCACAATGGACTAAAATCTAATATCAATAATAGCATTTACACAATGAAAAGATGTAAATGTCAGTTTACATTTAATATATCAGAGTACAACCAAAATAGATAGTTGTAACAACTTGACCCAGAAAATAATCAATACAACTCCAACAGAGCGGAATATACTCCATACGTTCCTGCCATCCAGCTTGCCTCCTGAGCTCCAGAACGTCCTAAGCTGAAAATCTATAATAGTAAGTCTGACCCGAGCATTACAATAAAGTAATACTTGGTCAGGCTGGAAACCAGCGTGAGTAAACCTAAATAATTTGAAATACTAAGTTTTACTACATAGTTGAAAACCCGAGTAACTCGTACCTTACTACAAGTTCTTAACTAGTTATAGTCAATCACTTATTACAAATAATATCTAAGAAATGTTACTTATTTTAAATGGCCATTTTGCTTAATTTATTCCGTTCCAGCCTATTTCATTCAAAAATCAAACCTATGAAGAATTTTTGTAGATTAATAATCGAAATGGTTTCGGATATCGCTGATATCCGACTCTGGTCTATTCGATCCCAATACCATCTTTAATCTAAATTGTTTAAGTGAAAACAATTCAATTTTAAATGCAGGATGTAACTTTTACACAGCAATTTATCATTGATAGATTACCCACATTATCACAATTCAACCTAAACATATCATATCAAAGTACATCATGAATTATCACACTGGATATTAATCCAATCATTCTACACAATTCAAATATTTATAAGCAAGATTAATTTGTCACCCAAATCCTAATTAATTCAATTGTCACAAGTAAATTAATTACCTTCAAATCCGGCATAATTAACGTTCGTTAGACCATTCTACTAATTATTAACATTGATTAATTATCCTTTAATCATTTCATTCACATCAATTAATTAACCTTTAATTACTTACATAATTAATGATCCTTTAATTACTTACATAAATTAATCATCATTTAATTATATTAATTAAGTATCTTTAATTAATTTCATTAAGTAATTATCGCTTAATTGCTTTCTTAATCACATGCTTTTATTTTGAAAACAATTAGAGGTTTAATTAAATATTACTTTGTATTTAATTATTTAATACCAAAATGATTTACTTTAAAATTTTATTCTTGTTTAATAATGCTTTGAAAACTTGTTACCAATTTACTTTTGCTATGGAACTCGGTTAATACTTCTTTGGAATCTTGTTTATCTTCTTTTATTTTAAGCTTAGTTAACATAGAAAAGAACCCGAGCCACAACCTCAAATTCTCGATGCGAACTCCCAGGAAATCACATGACTCCCCACTCGATGAAACTCGAGCATGACTTCGAGCAACACCCCATCTTCCATGAAGCATCAAAAAACTCAGTGACTCCAAATACATAGTATAACTCGTGCACGTGCACACGAGCTCGCTGCCCCTGCGATCATTTTCACCATCGTCTATAGATCGTCGATGAACTATATGAATCTTCTGACCACCATAATCATCAATCTCATCGGAGCTCAAAACCAAGCTTGTTGACACCTCCAGGAACTCAAACCGATCAATGAAAACTACCCCGTGCCACCTCCCACAGTGACCCGAGACCCTGCGATCACGACCAGAATGTTGCCTCTGAAAAACATATCAATCCCCCGCACCCTAATCAACTATGATGTACCCACGTCGGAGAAATCGACTCGAAAACATTGACGAACCCAACAGGTCTTTAAAACCTACAACATCTTCATCCAGGCGCTCCGATGCATGCTAAAATCTCCGATCATTTTTCCGTCGATCTCCACCTCCCAAGCTTCCTCCAGCACCAGTCCCGAAGCCCGTCTGCCATCCGGTCGTAGAAAATCGACGAAATCCCCAATATCGCTCAACTCGCAAATTCTTGACAACCACCACACTAAAATTTATGAAATATCAAGCAAAAATCATGATTTTCAAATGCCAAACAAGTCATGAATTCGAACCATGAAATTTGAATGATTGATTCTCTGACTTTTATTTATTTTCACTGTGTTTTCTTGATTCCTGAAATGTTACTTGTTATTTATACTTACAAATGTTTTTAAAAATTGAATCGGGTAGATACAACCAACTTTCATCTAAAGATCATCACATGAATCTGTTTACATAGGGAGATACGAATTTTTCTTTGAGTTTATTGAACCTGGTTTAGTCTATTAATATTAATAGTGGCATTCAAATGGATATACATATACATGCACACATAGTATTTTACTAAAATACATCCAAGCAACATATTTACAACTTTACTTATTTAATCACATGCAACCAGATATAAAATAGATTAAGCTTTAAGCAAATGATTTTTTTTACTCACCTGTATTATGCAAATAGAGAAACTGGACTTGCTTTTGAAAACTGGAGATGACTTAATCTGTTTGTTGTTTGATTTGCTTGAAATTTGAGACGAACTTTCCTTTGAATTGTTCTAGAGTTTAAATTTGAATTTTTGCTTGATCTTTGAACTACTTTAGGATTTTGAGATGAATCTACTTGTTTTAATTTAAACTTGTTTGAATTTGAAACTAAGACTTAATTTGCTTTTGAGTTTGAGATGATCTGATCTTTTTTTTGAGATTGAATTGAAATTTTGCTTTAAGCTTTAGTTTGAATTTGGAATTTGCATAACCTCAGGTTTCAAAATTGTGAAGGTTGTTTGTTTGATTTTTCTTTTCTGTTTTTCTTGGGTTTCCAGGTTTTCATTTCTCTGATTTGTACATTTGCTCAAATTTCGTTTTTAAATAAAAGAAAATGAGAAGAGAAGTAGAGATGTATTTAGCCGTGGTTTTCTTATTTTTAAAAATGAAAATAAAATTAAAAACATGACATTTGTAATTTGCATGCAAAGATGATTACACTTGTTAATTTACATGTTAAGATAGTTTACACTTGTCTAATTTCTTGTTAAAACGCCTACACTTGTAATTTTGCATGTTATATAATATTTTTAATATGTTTTTATAATTTTTGTATTATATTTTCAATTAGTTTTACATACATACATATATATATATATATATGTATGTTTTTATATTTTTATTCATATACTTTCTATTTTTAATTAATGCATTTCCTTTTATTAATATGTATATAATCTTTAAAGAAAATAACTTAAAATTAATAAATAATCATATATACATGTACTAGTATTAAAAATGTAGAGTTTTTAAAGCCAATTTATTTTTAAAAATTTTACCTTGGAATTTCAAATCCAAATTCTATTTACAATCCACTTATATATATACACGCATAAACAAATACATATCTTATTTGTTTTTGAAAAGATAAATTTTGCCAATTTAAATAATTATATGAGGAGATTATCAAATAAATATTTATCCAGATATAAATATTTATTATCAGATTTATTTGTTCAACTTATAAAACAGTGTTTCGATAGTTAATATCAATTAATTATCCAATTGCCAGATGCCCAAAAATCCGGGTTATCACACAGGCCCTTGATCACGCCATGCTATCGCCCGGTCAAGGCATCTCTTGGAGGGGGTTGGGTAAGTTCTTGGTTCTCTCTTGAGAATAAGCTAACCAAGCATACTAGTCGACAATGGACTAAGACGTCCAAGCCCGAGAAGCGGCCTATCAACGATGGACTAAGACGTCCAAGCCCGAGAAGCGGCGTATCAACGATGGATTAAGACGTCTAAACCCGAGAAGTGGCATATCAAACAATGAACTAAGACAACCAAGCCCAAGAAGTGGCGTATCAAACTATGGAATGAGTCATCCTAGCCCAAGAAATGGCATATCGAACACCGGGCTAAGATCTCCACCCGAGAAAAGGCATATCAAATGATTAACTAAGATGTCCAAGCTAAAGAAGAAACTGATCAAGTAGGAGCTATAAACAAGGCTTAAGTAAGAATCTAAGTCTTCCAATCAATCATCAAAGAAGAATTTCCAAACTACACTTATTAATACCTGAATCTAGGTTTCAGGTCATTCATTATTGACATTCAGTACTTCACTTAATAATAACCAGATCTAGTTTTCGGGCCTTTCAGTTCATGGTCTTCATCATGCCCGAATCAGGTTTGAAACTTTAACTATTTACTGACATCACTCATTAATGCCTGAATCTGGGCCAAAGATCTCCATTAAAAAGAATATGGACTTCGAGTTATCATCCAAAAAAACTAAATATAGATTTCAGATCTCCAAATTTTTAAATTTCATTCGTTAATGCACGAATCTATGTCGATGGAATTTTATTACACAACAATTATTGACTTTCTATTAATTATCTCCAAAAGTTGGGTTTCTAAACATCTATAATTAAATCTTTGGTTGGATCTATGGTTTTTTGCCATTGGATTTTGATAATCTCACCATATAATCAATATTGCATCCACGATTATCTCTCATCATTACCAAAGATGGGACTTAAGACATTTAGTTATATTCAATTATGGGATCACTTTTCATATAATAACATGATGATTTAGTTAATTTCTGCGAATGCCAAGAATAGACATCTATACCAATTACAAGCCAACAATATGAAATATTTTTTATTTTGTGCTTTTCAGGGAAAGTGAAACAGTAAAAAGAATTGAATGATCCATCAAGTACAGAATTCATGGGAGAAGTTATCAAAGAGATGATTCTAAAACAACATTACAAGAAGGGATCATAAACCTGGTGATATTTACAAAATTTTCATAACTTACCTAATTTATGAAATTATATACAAGTGTACAGAACAAATATATACATTTCATAAATATAAATCATTCATAAATCTTGAACAGCTTTATTTAGATTCTCAGTAATTAAAGGATCCATGATGTGATGAATAGCTATGCGAAGAACCTCTTAGTTTCTTCTCTTTTTTCTTCATCTTATCTTCATCATTAATAGCCACGATGTTGGTTCTCAAAGCACCATTGAAAGCTTTGTTTGTGCCCTTAAGAGTTTTGTTATCCCTTTCCAATTTAAAGATGCGCTTTAAGAGAAGATGCTTATCGCGTTCAATCTTCTGATTCCTAGTTGCATATTAATTTATGCGTTGTGAGTATCTTACTTTTTGCTGCTCATCAAAATACTTCATTGTTTTGAATTTAACTTTTCTACACCAATCTCCCACTACCTTCCATTTAAGCCAGGGGGAGGAAAAGTCGTAGTGTAAAATTTCTAGATAGCAAGGGAAGTGGATCTTTTAGATTTTGCGATAGATGAAATAGGATGAGAAACTGGTAAATTGCTGCTTGAGATATTATTCCCCATAATGAATTCTAACGATTCGCATTCATCTTGAATTTCCTTTAATTTCATCTCCAAATCACTTGTTGAAGAAGTTCCGACATTTTATGGTCAAAGCCGATTGAAGGATTTGACTTAACTTGATGTTTCAACATGGAAATCACTTCGTTTTTACTCTTAACATTTGCCTCTAAATTGGAAATTTGATCATTGAGTTCCTTAATAACTATTTTCTGAAGCCAAAATCTCCTATGCCATTTTAATGCTTCCGTGTTACCGTAGAAACAAGCAGATAAAGTATCATCAAGATGTTTTTATCTTTTCAAGATCCGCTAACAACCTATATCTAATACTAATAAAGCGTGATGCTGAGTCTAACGATAGTGGCATTGTGGATAGTTGTATCCTATTAAATAAATAAAGAAAAAAAAAGTCAAGGCTTGAGTAATCCAACTCTTTATTATAACGACAGAAGATCAAAAATTTAAGTAACAATGAAAATAAAAGGTACAATTAGACATTTGTTTTACATCTATAGTTAGGAAAATACACTTCTAATTTTAGTTAACGTAATAACAGAGAGAAAGAATGTTGAGTCAAAAGGAACATTAAGTCCTTCCTGATTAATAACCAGAGAATATTTCTATAGTCCCATTCCCGACAGGAGGACTATCATGACCACATATTAACTTGGCATGATATGTTCGGATTCCCTTAAGTAGCTTTTCTTTCTATTTACCGAGAAAATCAAAACAGAGCAAAGGATGTTCCATATAGGTTTTTTCTAAATCTCTAAGAAAGCAATATCTGGCTAGTTTTGAAGATTTCAAAATTGATGCCTTTTCGAGATAATCTCTTCTTAGTTTAACATACAGGCTTAGATAATCTCTAGAGACATAATTTCTTGAGGGACATTCACTCTATATAATGTAATGAAATACATCTAAGTATAACAAGAAAACTAAAATGAACATTCGCAAATTAATATTATTACATAATTATGGCTATACATCTGGTTCATACAAAATCGAATTTGTAAATAATTAAGAAATAAACTTGTCCTTTAGTATTTGAGTTTATCTAAAGGCATATCCTGGGGAATTGATCTGACCTGTGGCAAGTTCCAACATGCTGCAGGATGCAAGTCAGATCCAAATTCGTCCAAGTATCTCTGGTGTGGACGCCTAAGTAGACCCCCACTAAAGTCGCCTAAATATGAGAAATCTACAATTGGGTGTCTACAATAAGCTTTGTATAGGAAATCTACCAAAATATTTCTCTCCACAATCAACATTCAGAAGAGTGTGATCAACTCCCGATTCTCTTTTAAAAGACCATCATATCGAAGGCACGCTCTTCTCAATCACAAGGCAGCTTCTTGAATTTTGAAGGATGCTAACATCGCCGCGCTCCTGTTAAGCCTATGATATTTATCCAGAAGAATGTTGTGTTATTTCAACTCTTCATCTAACTCCCTATAAAATTATTTATTTCTTCTTATTTTCTTTCAAGCTTGGTTTTATAAGGGTGAATGGGTTTCCTCCTTATCTAAAATAAAGGATTTAAATTATTATTATTTTGGAAGTGAAAGCTATTTGAACAAAGAATCCCATACCTAAGAAATGGGAATTGGCACTTGAGAAACGTGCTCTTTCTCTCTTGATTCATCAACATTAATATAAGCAGGCTCTTCTTGAGGGTTTGAAGGCGTAGGGGTTTAGGTGGGCAGATGAGTTTCATTGTGATCTTTGTGAGAAATGCGGATTACGGATCTTAAGGCTAAGATTAACACTGGGGGGGGGGGGTGAATAGTGTTAATCAGGAATGACTAAATCTTTTTAATTTATGTTAATTTAGAAACAAAAGTATGTAATATATACAGACACAAATATGATAACAGAAACAATCACACATGCAGTAATAAAATAAAAGCAGTAAAGGAAATAACACATCGAATTTTATGCTGGTTCGGAGTTACCATACATCTAGTCCCGCAACACAGGTACAGATTTCCTTTCAAAAGAAATTGTACAATTACACCCTCGGTTTCAAGGCTACGAGATACACCCTCCAGAATTTCGATCCTCTGGGTAGAGATACTTGATTTCTGGGCCACAAGTTTACCCAATTGATTTACCAAGGCTACAATCACACCTTTTCCCTTTTGATTGATTTCCAAGGCTACAATCACACCTTTTCTCGCTGAATAGTTTACAAAGAAGTCTATAACTCTGAATAGCACTGAGGTTCTTGTAGATATAGTGATAGAGAATCAAACTAGAAGTAATCGAGTATGATTCAATGTTGATTTCGACAGAGTAATGATAAGAATATATATTAAGAAATGAGGAAGAAGAAAAGAGTGAAAACCAGAAAATTATGATTATAAATTCGTTGAAACCGACCCTTATTTATAGAAGAACAACAGCCATGACCATTCATGAAGAGTTATGGAGAATAGACACTACTTTTGAAATTTGAATTTTTGAATCAAACTATCACCATGTCGACATGGTCAAGCATGTCGACATCCCAAAGGATTTTTTGGTGTTTTTGATTTTCTTTGAAAATAACCTTTGTCTTATATAAAAACTATTTTAAACTTTATAAATATACTTTACTATAGTTAAAATTCATAAGTAAATATAAAGAATAATATATATATTTAACTATAATTTTATATTTAAATCTAAGTATAAATATTTAAAAGTTAAATATATTATTTAAAAAGTTAGTTTAAAATCAGGAGTAATTTGACTTTGAAAATAATGATGTTTATGAGGCTAAATTTATTTAAAATCAGGATCGAGGGTTTTGAATCTTATAGAAGGGAAGTTTTGAAAACATTTTGAAAACAGGATATAATTTTGAAAAATCATTTTGAATAAAAGTTAGCAGATACAAAACAATGTTCCACAAGATTTTTCGTAGGTTCCATATTACTTAGGGTTCCATCCCTTTAACGGGCTCGAAGTGGATTCCATTCCACGAATAAATTGGATTTTAAGATGCCAGTGCTTTTCTACGAGTTTTAATAAAAATTCCTAATTATAATAAAAAATACTTATCCTTGATATCTTGAACTCTTGATAGTCTCGATGCTCATGAGTCTTCTATCTTGATATTTTATCTTGATATCTTGAATCTCTAAACTGTACAGTCTTCATTCTTAGTACCTTCATGGTTAAATCCTTCATATACATATATATCTAAACTTATAATGTTAGTATTTATATTTTATAATCTATTCTAAGATTGTTGTCATCAAAACCATTATCTCACGGACTAACAATCTCCCCCTTTTTGATGATGACAACCTTTGTTTATAAAATATTATTTCTATCCTAATAACTCCCCCTAAAACTAACAACTCCCCCATAATCTATACCTAACTATCCTATTTTATATTTCCTCCCCTTTTTCATCAACAAAAACTTTTTCTAAACTAGATAACTTCAAATTATATAACTCCCTCTAAAACTATTACTCTATGACATGTGATTATAATGATAGTGTTATCATAAATAATCAACACTTAAGTCTAATACTAAAACATAGTCCTAACCTATTAACTATCCTAACTAAGTATTCACAATAATACTTATAATAAAAACACATATAAGAACACGAGTTATTTATTACGTATATGGTTGTATTTATATTTGCGTTTGGAAAACATAAAAACACAAACAACAACGGAAGGAAAGAGAAGAAACTAATGTGTGTTTTTGAACATAGGAGATCTATGAATCGTACAGTTTGGATAGTGGAAACAGAAATTTCCACGTTGTTCGACAAGATTCCCATTTTTGTCGAAACACACTTCTCCAACACACACTACTTGGTCATCATCCTCCTCCTATGCTTCTTCCATAGGTTCTTCTTCTTCTTCGTCGCTGGCCTCTTGTTCTTGATTGAGTGAAGAGTCTTCATCGGTCAAAATAGGGTTGGCCTGGTTGTTTATTAGGAATTTTTGCAAACTCCTAAGAATCTTGCCTTTCCTGTTCCTTTTCCATACGAAGTTGAGTTACTTGAATTTCAGTTAACATCTGAAGACATCAATCATAGACTCCTCTATTTTCGATACACGAGCAAGAGTAGTGCATTGGAATGGACCAGAAGTAGGAGAGGGAAATGAGAAAGTTGATTTTATGTTTGATTTTGAGGATGAAGCCATGATTTTATTTATTTCAGAATAGAGAATGAAGAGAAAACCGAGAGAATGAATGAAAAGTCAAAATTGAGAAGAATATATAACTAAATTTTTGAATTTTGGTGGGAAAACATTTTAAAAAAATCAAAAACTTTATATGTCGACATGTATACCTAAAGGATGTCGACGTGGTCTTTTTAAAATTTAACTCTTTGATTTATTTTGATACCAATTGTTAATTATACTTGTTATTTATATATTACATTTCAGTTATAATACAAATTCCTAATTCTCTTCGTAATTTAGTAAATATTGATTCATATAAAGGTTTTGTTAAGATATCAGCAATTTGATTTTTAGAATTGATATAATCGAGAGTAACTACTTTCTTGCTTATATTATCTCTGAGAAAATGATGTTTGATATCAATATGTTAGTTCTAGCATGTTGAGTAGTATTTTTGGATAAATTTATCGCACTCGTATTGTCACAATAAATTGGAGATTTTAAGAAATTTAAACCAAAATCTTTTAAGTTTTGTTGCATATATATTACTTGAGAGTAAGCCAAAGCAGTAGAAATATACTCTGCTTCAGTTGTTGATAAAGATATTGTGTTTTGCTTTTTACTAAGCCATGAAATCAGAGAATGCCCCAAAAAGTGACAAGTCCCACTTGTACTTTTTCGGTCTGATTTACAACCAGCATAGTCGGCATCATAGTAAGATACTAAGTCAAAAGAATCATTTGTAGGGTAGAATAAACCATAATCAGACGTGTGTTTAACATATCTTATGATTCGTTTCATGGCTTTTAAGTGAGTCTCTTTAGGTTGGGATTGATATCTGGCACAAAGACAGACACTATGCATGATATTAGGTATACTAGCAGTAATATAGAGTAATGAGCCAATCGTTCCTCTATATAATTTTTGATCTACATCTTTCGAGAGATTTTCATTACTAGCATATTTTTCTTGACTAATAAAGATACCATTATCTAATTGTTTTATTTGTAATCCTAAAAAGAAATTTAATTCACCCATATGACTCATCTCAAATTATTTTTTCATTATTTCAGAAATTATTTTATCCATTTCAAAATTAGTTGAACCAAAAATGATATCATCTACGTAAACTTGTACTAGTTGAATATCATTTTTATTTCTTTTAGTAAAAAGAGTATTATCCACTTTACCAATTTCAAAATTATATTGCAATAAATAAGATCTTAGTCTATTATACCAGGCTCTAGGAGCTTGTTTTAGACCATATAGTGCAAGTTTGTAAACATGATTTGATAATTTATCATTTTCAAAAAGTGGTGGTTGTTCGGCATATACTTCTTCTTTTACAAATCCATTTAAACAGGTGCTTTTAACATCCATTTGAAATAATTTGAAATTATTATGATTTGCGAAAGAAAGTAGAATCCTAATGGCTTCTAATCTTGCTACGGGAGCAAAGGTTTCATCAAAATCTATTCCTTCTTCTTGACAATAACGTTGAGTGACTAAACGAGCTTTATTTCTAACTACCTCTCCTTGTTTATTCATTTTATTTTTATAACCCATTTAATTCCAATTATAGTTTTATTTTCTGGTCTAGGAACAAGTTCGCAAATGTCATTTCTTGTAAATTGATTTAATTCTTCTTGCATAGCCAAAATCCATGAATCATCAGTTGATGCTTCTACTGGATTTTTGGGTTTAATAGTTGATATAAAAGCTACATTACTCATTTAACTTAGTTGATTTCTAGTTTTAACAACAGATTGCATATCTCCCAGTATATTTTCTATAGGGTGATCTTTTAAAAGTTTTTTCCTTTTATTAGGAAGATCAATTTCATTAATAGTTTCAATAGGTTCATGATTTTGAGTGATTAAATCCTCTTCATCATTTGTATCTTCAAAAAATTTGAAATTTTCATCAAATGAAACATGCATTGTTTCTTTAATGATTTTAGTTTTTAAATTAAACACTCTATATGCTTGCTTCTATTAGAATATCCGATAAAGATACCTTTGTCGGATTTAGGATCAAATTTATCTAAATTGTCTTTTGCATTTAAAATAAAACATTTACTTCCAAAAATTCTGAAATAAGATACCTTAGGTTTCTTTGAATAAATAAGTTCATAAGATGTCTTATCAGTTAGAGGTCTAATTAAAGTTCTATTCAAAATATAATAGGCGGAAGCAACTGCTTCTGCCTAAAAATTCTTTGGTAAATTACTATCTGTAAGCATAGTTCTCGTATACTCTTGAATCATCCTATTTTTAGGTTCTACTACTCTGTTTTGTTGTGGAGTTCTCGAAAATGAAAAATTGTGAGTTATTCCCTTTTTATTACAGAATTCCTCAAACCTTTCATTTTCAAATTCACCACCGTGATCACCTCGAATAGTTATAATTTTTAGGGAAAATTGAATTTGAATTCTTTTTGAGAATGTCTTAAAACATTCAAAAGTATCACTTTTATGTTTCAAAAATATTGTCAATGTAAACCTAGAATAATCATCTATAATTACAAAGACATATCTACTATGATTTATTGATAAAATTTGAGATGGACCAAATAAATCAAGATGAAGTAATTCAAGAGGTGTTGAAGTTGAAATCATATCTTTTAAATTAAAAGAATTTTTTCTAAGTTTTCCTAACTGACAAGCATCACATAAACTATCTACTTTAAAATTCATTTTAGTGAGACCTCTTACTAGATCATGTTTTGGCAGTCTAGATAGGAGTTTGAAATTCGAATGCCCAAATCTCTTGTGCCAAATCCAAGGGTCACCTGTATTTACCAACAGACACAGGTTATCATTTGAAATTAATGCTAAGAATATATATATTCTTTTTCCTGACTCCCTCAAATATAATGGTTGACTTATTATCTTCAATATGACATTTATCTTTTTCAAATTTAATTTTATAACCTTTATCACATAATTGACTTATACTTAGCAGATTATTTTTCAGATACTTAACTAGCAAAACATTAGTAATAGTAGGAGTTTCAGAATTACCGACTTTGCCGATGCCAATCACATATCCTTTTGAATTGTATCCAAAGTTAACCAATCTTTGTCTTTGTATATTCTATCATTCAGTATATCTGGATTGCCAGTCATTTGTCTAGAACATACACTATCAAGTATCCATTTGTTCTTTCTGATGTGCACAATTTGTTCGTTGTGGATTGATCCCTTCAACACCCATAAAGCATAATTCCTGCACATCAAACAATTTTGGTAGATAACTTCAATTTGAATATTGATTATATGCAGACTTATGGAACAATGTTGATTTGAATACTTATAAATTAGTATTAACGAATATAGCCATTTTAAAACTTTTCAAAAATCAGATTATGAAACTTTGAAAACCTTGCCCTGATACCAATTATGAGAGATGATGATTACGGATCTTAAGGCTAAGATTAACACTAGAGAGGGGGTGAATAGTGTTAAACAAGAATTACTAAATCTTCTTAGTTTATGTTAATTTAGACACAAAAGTATGCAATATACAGACACGGATATGATCACAGAAACAATCACAGAGGCAGAAATAAAATAAAAGCAGTAAAGGAAAGAACACACCGGATTTTATACTGGTTCGGAGTTACCCTACATCCAGTCACCGCAACACAAGTACAGATTTTCTTTCAAAAGCAACTGTACAGTTACACCCTCGGTTTCAAGGCTACGAGGTACATCCTCCAGAATTTCGATTCTCTGGGTAGAGGTACTTGATTTTCGAGCCACAGGTTTACCCAATTGATTTACCAAAGCTACAATCACACCTTTTCCCTTTTGATTGATTTCCAAGGTTACAATCACACCTTTTCTCGCTTAATAGATTACAAAGAAATCTATAACTCTGAATAGCACCGAGAATCTTGTAGAGATAGTGATAGAGAATCAAACTAGAAGTAATCGAGTATGATTCAATGTTGATTTCGATAGAGTAATGATAAGAATATGTATTAAGAAATAAGGAAGAAGAAGAGTGAAAACCAGAAAATTATGATTATAAATTCGTTGAAACTGACCCCTATTTATAGAAGAACAACAGCCATGACCATTCATGAAGAGTTATGGTGAATAGTCACTTCTTTTGAAATTTGAATTTTTGAATCAAACTGTCACCATGTCGACATGGTCATGCTAGGCATGTCGACATCCCAAAGGAATTTTTGGTTTTTTTGATTTTCTTTGAAAATAACCTTCATCTTAGATAAAAACTATTTTAAAATTTATAAATATACTTGACTATAGTTAAAATTCATAAGTAAATATAAAGAATAATATATATATATTTTAACTATATTTTATATTTAAATCTAAGTATTAATATTTAAAATTTAAATATATTATTTAAAAAGATAGCTTAAAATCAGGATTAATTTGACTTTGAAAATAAAGATGTTTTTTAGGCTAAAATTATTTGAAATAAGGATCGAGGGTTTTGAATCTTTTAAAAGGAAAGTTTTGAAAACATTTTGAAAACAGGATATAATTTTGAAAAATCATTTTGAATAAAAGTTTGCGGATACAAAACAATGTTCCATTAGGTTTTTCGTAGGTTCCATCCTACTTAGGGTTCCATCCCTTTAACGGGCTCGAAGTGGATTCCATTCCACGAATAAATTGGATTTTAAGATGCCACTGCTTTTCTATGAGTTTTAACAAAAATTCCTAGTAATAATAAAAAATATTTATCCTTGAAATCCTAAACTCTTGATAGTCTCGATACTCATGAGTCTTCTATCTCGATATTTTATCTTGATATCTTGAATCTCTATACTGCACGGTCTTCATTCTTAGTACCTGCATGGTTAAATCCTGCATATACATATATATCTAAACTTATAATGTTAGTATTTATATTTTATAATATATTCTAAGGTTGTTGTCATCAAAACCATCATCTCACGGACTAACAATCTGGACCAGAAAAATGAGGTGGCATATGCTGACGATTTTCATTGCGATCGGATGCACCCTTTGATCGTCCAAGCCCCAAACATACGACCATTTTATTTGAATTCTCAAATAAAATAAACATTGTATTATTATTTAAATAACACAACCCCTTCACTCGAATAACCAATAACTATTCTATTCCTAGAGCAAAATAAATGGCTACTTCATCTTTTCATCCTTCAAAAATTAATATTGAGTAATCTACATACTAAGAATCGTGAAACAAATTTAATGATGCTCGTATCGAAGAGATCTTCACTTTGACCATGATGGAATTTGATATGGTGATGTTTGTGAGATCAACTCTTCCTTGGCCATGACTAGGGTTTGATTTCACCAGTGAATGAAGGGACGATGGGTGAATCAGAGACCACCATTGGATTTCCCTTCACTAATAGGACAACCTTCCAAAACTTGTCGGATTCGGTCAAGAAGAGCAATAACCGGCTTTTTCTTGTCGCATACATGACCAACAATTCATGATTCCTGTAGGGTGGCCGATGTTAAGAAGAAATCTTGTCAACATACCAAAGAAAAGTTTTTAACAAGAAATTTTGTTAACAACTCAAGGCAAAGTTTTCGAAGTGAACAAACCCATAGAAACCCCTTTCAAATGAGTTGTCTAGGACCGAATGCCTTCAAAAGGTTGCATAATTGAAGTGTTAATTGTTGATAAGAGGACCAATCAACACTTTGAAATAAAAATAAGGAAGAGAACAATTTATTTATAACTCCTTTCAAGTGGGTTATTAGGCCATTCACTTCCCTTTTCAAGTGTGCCGAAAGGATCATTCGTATCCCGTTGGAACAAGTCGAAAGGGCCATTCTGCCTTTAAATAGGGAATCCACTTTCAAAAAGTTTAGTTTCTGTTGCCATAGAAGGGACTACTTTGAGAGGAGTTATATATTTTGGAATATCTATGCTTCTTTCGAAGATGTCCAACCAGTAAACATAAACGTAATATTCATATAGTAACCCCTTTCAAAACCTCTTTCGATCAAGTCGAAAGATTATTTTTTCTTTCGAAGGGAATCAATATACGAAATATAAAATTGAAATGCAATAATGTAATGGAATCATACCTTGGATAGATGGTATAAGTTTAATGAACTTATTAATATCGAACATCATCACTTCAATTTGACATTTGATATTACGAAACTTGATGATAATATGATTCAAAATCTCAATATCTAGGTTGATTCCATAGCACTGCATAAGTCAAATAGGGATTAAGAAAATAAGTGAGCATCATGTGCAATTGGTCATTAGTCAAGCTAATGGCCGAAATGATCTTCCTCATACTCAAAATCTATATTGGATCCATGCGTCCATACATTTTTATTTATCTAAATTGGAATACAAGTAAGAGATATTTTCCCCAACTTGATTTAGGGTTACAAAAGTTTAACATTTCTATGAAGAAATGGAATTCAAAATTCAAATTCAGTCCCCTAATTTGGACACCTAGGGTCATATTTATATATGTAGGTGACCCCCTTTGACATCCATCCTTTCAAAGAGGTCAAAAGGTCTTTCTCCCACCCTTTCTAATTCTTTCTTTTGCCTTTATCATTTCACTTTCATAGCTTTGAAGGTGGTTGCTTGGGTCTCTTAGTAAGCTTTGGTTCACTCTTTCACCTTCATCATTAGTGTACTAGTAGTGGTTGTTGTTCTAAAATTCCCACTATTGCTTTTGTGTCCCTTTGAAACCTTTCGACTCCTTCGAAAGGTATGTAGCGAAAGGGTCAGGGAGCGCTATCACATTATTTTGATGTAAGAAAACGCACTTTCAACTTCATCTTCTCCTTTGAAACTTCCTTGGGTCGCCTTCTTTTGGTGTTAACGATGATGAATGATTATTTGAGTGGGTAAAGAGTTCTTGCATAAAGTTTCGGAAGGATGAGTAGGTGATGACTAGATTATTGCAAAAGGTCACTTGGCTTCATGTGGCTTTTTCATTATGCTTACGGAAGGTTCCAATCATTTTGAAAGGATGAATCTTGCTTTAGAAATGTGCACGTTGGTAAAATTTCTTTAAGTGGAAGATTGAAAATGGTGAAACCAACTATTGCGAAGAGTTTGGTTCTTATGTGTGAGCCTGTTATCCAATACCTTCGAAAGGTTTACCGAACCCATACTAGGCTCTCTCATATATATGGATACAACTACATTGAAAGGTATGACTAGGGTGGTAGGGTAGCTTTGCTTTCTCTTCTACTCCTTTGAAAACTCTAATTTCACTTGACACTTGTAGGTGTATCAGGTGCTTGCGGCTCCATCCAAACCTCTTCGAAACTTATCTAAATGCCTTCGAAACACTATTTTTGTATTATGGTAGAGCCCTTTATTCTT
Source organism: Allium cepa (assembly GCA_030765085.1). Classification (NCBI taxonomy): domain Eukaryota; kingdom Viridiplantae; phylum Streptophyta; class Magnoliopsida; order Asparagales; family Amaryllidaceae; genus Allium; species Allium cepa. The sequence goes on along the minus strand of CM060938.1, from coordinate 702,281,972 downwards.
AGGTGAATTTTATACTAAATATTTTGACTTTCCCTTGTATGAAAGAAGCTTCCGTTCTTTAGGAAATTTTTTTATTAGCTTTCCTTTTTCACTATTCTACCTTAATGACTTCATTTTCCTTCAAAGTTCAAAGTGAATAAAATTACCTATTATTAGTTCAAAATGTATATATAAAAATATGCTAAGTGATTCGTTTTTCCTATTATTGAAGACAATAATATAATTCCTAAATTCTAAGCCTGGAAACAACAAAAATTAACTGACTATTATATGGAGTTAATTCGTGATAAGAAATCCATAGTTGTAAATGATTGGAGACCAGAAACTCATGTCTGGTAATAATATAAGTTCCACCATCCAATTTTGGTAATACCAAAATAAGTTTGTGAACTGAACCCTCATTATACTAATAGAAGACTTGGCATATAGTCTAAATGTAACTTTAATAATTGAAGTTTAGTATTTTCTTCTAATAATAACAGGTGTCTGGTAATAAAAAGCTATTAACTATCATCTGGAAATAAGTCATTGAAAACCATGAATCCTTATTTGGGGGTAAATAATGGGTATCTAGAAACCCTTATTGGAAATAATAATAATCCTAAAATCGAGATTTAGATGTTGATAAGTTTATTCGAAAGTTCGTAGTAGTAAACCGGTGACCCTGATATGAGTATTAGTAAGACAAACTCAGAGTTTTAATTGAAGACCGAAAGTCCATCAAGATCTCAATATCAACTGCCTTAAAAACCAGATTTGTTTATTAACAAATGAAATCTAGAAATTAAAAGAAAAAGGCCCGAAACCAAAATTCAGGTATTAACAAAATGTTGTCCAAAATCCCATGAAAAAGATCTTAATAATGGACGTCCCAGATCACATATTCGGGAATTAATAAGTGAGATCCAGAAATTAATAACAAGGGATCCAAAACCCTAACCAAGTCCGAGAGTCAATAATTAGATACTTGAAACCCAGATTCGGGTATTAATAAGTGAAGTCCCGAAATTAATTGCAAGAGACCCGAAACCCATATTTGGGTATTGATAAATAAAGTCCTTAAATCCTCTTTTGGAAATGATTCAAAGGCTGTAAACTCATATTTGAACCTCCTGTTATGCACCGCTCTTTGTGTTTTCATTTCTTGGTCATTTGCCACCTTTTAAGCCTCATTTGCTGTCATTGTTTGATATGCCACTTCTTAGGCTTGGATTTCTTAGTCCGTTGCTGTCATCATTCGATATACCGCTCCTAGGCTCGGACGTCTTAGTCCATTATTGTCTGGTATGCTTGGTTAGCTTATTCACAAGCACGACCCATTGACTTACCCAACCTCCCTTGAGGAGGCACTCTAGCCAGGCCTTATAGGCAGGACTGAAGGCTTGTTTAGTGCTTTGGCCAGGTCGTATCATGGCAGGACAAAGGGCTTACTCCGTCCTCCCTCTATAGGGTGCATTGACATGGCCATAGTGTGGTGCAATCAAGGGCTTGTTGATGATTTAATCCGACCATAGCATAGCATGGATAAAGGCTTACATTAACCGCTCTCTAGGAGATACCTTGACCTAACTATAGCGTGGTGCGATCAAGGACTTGTTGATGCTTTAACTTGTCCATAGCATGGTGTAGATAAAGGCTTATTCTTAATTCCCTCTAGTAGGCGCTTTGACCTAGACATCTTGGTACGGAAAAAGGCTTTAAAACTTTAAGGTTGTTTCCAAATTTAAGGTGGCTTTGCTGCTAATAATGTAGAATTTTCTTTAAGGAAAAGGTGATTTATTCATTCACAATAAGAAAATATGACCGCAAGTGTTCCGCATTTGACGATCTAGGAACCATATTGCCATCTGATCAGCATAACTTGGAAGCTCCAACGGAATTACTTTGCATAAGATTAGGGGACCTTCCCAGTTTGGTCCTAATGGTCCATCCATAGGGTTTCTAGTGTTCTTCATCACCCTTCGGAGCACTAGGTCTCCCTCTTGAAGTGATCTTGTTTTTACTTTTGAGTTATAGTATTTCGAGATTCTTCTTTGATATCCTATAGTCTGAATAGCAGCTTCATCTCTTAGTTCATGCATTAATTCTAATGATTCATCTTCAATTCTTGGTTTGGATGAAATGCATATGCAATCCTTCGATGTGAAGGTATTTCATTTTCAATTAGTAATATTGCTTCACACCCATATGTTAGAGAATAACAGGTATGCCCCGTTGCAGCTCTAGTGGATGTTCGATAGGCCCAGAGTACAAGTGGCAATTGTTCTACCCAATTTCATTTGGCTTCTTTCAATTTATTATTTGAGATACTCTTATTCGCCACTTCAATGACTCCATTAGCCTTTAGATGTGCCATAAAAGAAAAACTTTTGATAATCCTATTCTTATTGCAAAATCGAGAAAACTCTTTAGTTTCAAATTATGTTCCATTATCAGATATAATCTTATAAGGGATCCCAAATCGGGTAATAATGTTTTTAATGATGAATCTAAGCACTTTCCCAGAAGTGATTTTAGGGAGTGATTCTCCTTCTAACCACTTAAAGTAGTCAATGGCCACTACTGCCCAATTAAATCGATTCCCCATATATCGAAGGGGCATGGACTAGAGTTCGGTGTTAATTGACTTGGTGGCAAATGAGGAATCACTGAGTAATTCTGGCATCTTTCACATTTCTAAACATACTCAATATCTTGAAAAACCATTCAAGGCCAACACAAACCTTGTCTTATTATTTTCTTTACCTACTTTGCCTCATTGGAATGGTATCTGCAAAATCCTTCACGCGCTTCCATCAACAATTTCATCCCATCCTCCAAACTCATACACCTTAAGTAAGGTAAGGTGTATCCTTTCTTATAATGAATTCCACCCATCATTGTAGATGTCAAAGCCTGTAGCTTGATTTTCATCGCTTCCATTTTGTCAGAAGGTAATATCCAATTGGAAAGATATTCGACAGTAGGTGACCTCCAAGTGTCACTATAATAATCAACTGCCCTTGGATGATTAAACCCCTCATATGGGATTTCAACATCAATTTTCCTCTCTTCTCTTTCTTGTGTCATGGCTTGGGATCTAGTTAGAACCTACAATTTCTATCGTTGTTTGGGTATTCCCTCTTTGATACTGGGATTTTCTTGGTACCCTATTGGTATGATACGGGTCCCTAGGGCTCCTCTTGAACTTGCTAACTTTGCTAATGAATCTACCTGAGAGTTTTTCTTCTTGAGAGTTGGTGTATAGTTAAATCTTCAAATAAGGCGAGTATTTTTAGCGCTTTCTTTACATATATGATATTTTAGCATCCTTAGTCCGATATACTACTTTATCTGATTTACCATTAGTTAAGAATCACTAAAGACATGAATTCATGGGATCTTGAGATCTAAGGCTAAAGTTAATCCTGCCATTGTTGATTCATATTTGACTACATTATTTGTTACGAGGAACCCTAACATCATTAAGTAGTGTAGGCAGCGCCCGTCTGGTGTTATTATAAAATATCTCGCCCTTGCTCTCTCATTTGATGCGCCATCCACAAATAACTTCCATATGGGTTTTTGATCCTTTTCTTTCTTCGATCGTTCTTCAACAAAGCTTGTACATTCATTGACAAAGTCTGCAAAAGCTTGCCCGTTAATTCCTGCTCATGGCTGAAATTCAATGCTATACTCACTAAGTCAATCCCCCACTTTACTAGCCTCCCTGAAGTCTCGGGTTTACTGAAAACTTGTTTTAGTGGAAAGTTGTTTAATACTATGATTGGATGCGCTTGAAAGTACGCTCTGAGTTTCCATGCCATTAGTATAAAACAGTAAGCTAACTTTTCTGTGACTGGATACTGAACATCCAATTCTTTCAATCATCAGCTTCATAATAAATGAGAAGTTGAGTTTCATTCTCCTATCAAATTAGCGCTAAACTAACTACATGCTCTGAAACTGCCATATACAAATATAGGCTTCCTCCATCCATGAGGCCAGATAATATAAGGGGACTTTCTAAATGATTTATTTTAAATCGCAGAAGGCTTTCTTACAGTTCTCACCCTATTCAAAATTCTTTCTTTTCTTAATCACATTGAAGAAGGGGATGCATTTACCAGTCGCCTTGGAGATAAATCTACTTAGAGCAACAACTCTACCATCCAAGCTCATTACATCTTTGCTGGTTTTAGATTCGGTCATCTCTTTGATAGCCTGAATCAAGTCAGGACTGGCTTTGATACCTTGTGCACTAACGATGTAGCTTAAATTTTTTCCAAAATGTACTCCAAATGAACACTTCTGAGGATTTAGTCTCATTTGATACCTTCATAGAACTTTGAACATTTCCTCAAGATCCTTAAGGGGATTCTCAGCTTCATGAGATTTTACATGCATATCATCCATGTGAACTTCCATATGTCATCCAATCTGCTCCTTGAACATTTTATTGACTAATCTCTGATAAGTAGCTCCCGCATTTTTCAGCCTAAAAGGTAATTCTTTGTAATAATAAATTCTCTAATCGAAAATGAGCTTGTATGCTCTTTGTCTTGTTTGAACATGGGTATCTGGTTATATCCTGAATATGCATCCATTAGGGACAATAGCTTATGACCACTAGTTGCATCAACTAACCGATCTATTCTAGGTTACGGATAACAGCCTTTTGGGCATGCTTTGTTTAATCCGTTTAATTGACACATGTTCTCCATTTTCCATTTGCCTTTTTCACCAACACTGGATTTGGTAACTACAGTTGATAAGAGGCTTCTCGAATGAATCCATTCTCAAGCAACCTTATAACTTTCTCTTAAAAGAGCATCAGATTGAACCTTATCAAATTGTCTCTTCTTTTATCGAACAGGGGTAAAGTTTGGATTAATATTTAATGCATGGCACATAACTGATGGATCAATTCCGATCATATCCAGATGAGTCCATATAAATACATCTTTGTTTGCTTTGAGAAATTGACTTAAATCCACCTTCAACTTTTCCTTCAATTCTTTTCCCACTCTAACAATCTTGGTCGGATCAGCTGGATCTGTACATATTTCCTTGATTTCCTTCGGAGGTTTTATCCTTTCTGTTTCCCCTCAACAGTCTAATTCTGTAATGATCTCACTTTCCTTTATTGAGTTGGCTTCGGTCCTTTTTATTTTTCTCCCAAATGCGAAGTATCTTCCAAACAAATGTTTATTTATTTTATTAGATTTCATTTTTATTTCAAATGCTGGATGTAGAAATCCATCATTTAAAGACTAAAATACAGTACAAGAATCATAATAATAATACTTCCTTTTATAATGATTAAGCGTCGCAAAGAAAAACTCGGGGGAGCTAAATTGTTCTCCGCTAATAGTGCCCCAACCCTTTTTGGTTAGGAATTTTACCATTATATATTTTGGTGAAACAAAAGCATCCACCCCATCAAGTGTGGGTCGTCCAAAGAAAGCATTGTAATATGATGGTTGGTTGATGATTATGAAGAGAGTTTCAAAGATCCTATAGTATGAAAGTACTCCCATTTGCACTAGAAACTTCACTTGCCCTATTGGAGTTAATCCCTTATTATTGAACCTAAAGATATGCTAAAGGCTTGGCTCAAGCTTGTCTTTAGTAATGCCTATTTGATCAGAAGCATGTGTGAAATCCTAATGTCTACAAGAATCTTGGACATTATAGAAAGTCCAATTTAGGTCGTAATCATGAGGGGTTCGTTATGGGGATGATGAATCCCTTTCTTCAGCTCTTGGGGAGTCAACAAGATTTTGGATTGGTACATTGAGTCATGTACTTTTAAGCGGGGGCTCTTCTTGAATGCAGAATACCCTTCTCTAACTTCTTTGATGTATCTATTTCTGGATCCCCTACTAGTTCCTACTGGGTGTAGCCCCTCATGGATTGCATCAATTCTATTCAATGGTGGACTCATGCTGTAACGACCCGTAAATTTAGATAATTTTATTTGTTTTATTAATTTTATTTAATTGAAATTTTAAGAAATTGTAAAAGATAAAATTTTGAAATAAAAATTTAAATATTTGAACGCGTCTAGTAAAACATAGCAACTGGTAAATTTTCATCCAAAAATATGAAAGTTATTTTCGTATGTAATTTCATTTCAATTTAATCAGTTAGGAATTGATGAAAATAAAATATTTTCGAAACCTAAATATTTTTACATAAAAAATTCTAAATCATCTTCTGAGCAAGACGTCATTTTTCGTTTTTCCAAATTCGGGCTTTTTAGCTCCGTCGATCTTATTTTTCTGCGTTTTTACTACATTTTCCGCTAGTAGAAAATTCGAAGTTTTATAATTCAATCATATCACACATATTTGTATACCGTTTGATCGTCTCGCCACGCTGATCTCTACGGTGCATTCTATTTTGTATTTTGAAGTCCGGAATACGACAGAGTCTACGGACCGATTTCCGTATCAGTACCGATTTGGTAAATTTTGTTTTCCAGTTACCTTTCAACCATTTTCTTTTTTCCATTCCCAATAGCAACCACTGACCTTGACTATTCTACCTTGAATTCACGCATGCCTCTTTCTCTTCTTTTTGGTAATATGTTATGACTTTTCATTTGTTGCTATTCATTAATAAAGTAAGTGTATACAATAATTATATGTAGATTTGCATTCCTCTTCTCCGGTGAAAAACCGTGTCTTGCTCCTCATCATCTCAACCCGTAACATTGTAGACATCTCTTCCCTCATTTCTCTCTGTTCCTTTCGTGCATGCTAGAAAAAGAGAAAAAATTAATTATTTTCAAAGGGTAAATGAATTTTTTATATATATTATACGTATAAGTAAAATTTTCTGAAGTTAAACAGTTAAATTGAATTGGTTGTTAATAAATAATATTGGATTTTATAAATGGCACCAAACCATTGGCTTTTGTCTCATATATAAATAATTGAAATAAAAAACATGGTTTATTAAATTATTTGGAAATTGCAATGAATTTAAATCAAGAAAATGAGAATTTAAATTTTCGGTGATTTTAAACTTTGAGTTGAAAGTTTTTAAAGTGTATAGTATTTAAAATATTTTCAAATGCAAATCATTTCAAGGAATTTAAAAGTTTAAATCAGTGCTCTTCTCTTTGTCGTTGGAAAATAATTTTGATGACGACGGCCGCATCATCGACATTCATTTTCGAGTTTCGAAGTGGAGAGACTATTCTGTAGCCCTGCTACACTTTTGTTTAGGAAAATAAATTGAAAAAAAAGAATGACTTGATTTATATTATATATTATATGTAAGTATATGATTATAAGTTTGATTTGATATATATATAATATATGTATATTTATCTATGAAATGGTTTGAAGTTAATCAGAAATTTAATCCTTGAAATTATGTTAAAGGATGATTTTCAATGAAGCCAAAAGTTTTGACTAAATACTTAACTTGAAATAAGCGAATTGTAAAATTTTATTTGGATAATACTCAATTGCATTATATATAACTTACCTAAATTTTCAAAAGTTAACTATGTAATTCAATATTATACAGTAGAAAACGATATCAAAGGAATTTTTAAATAAATTTGAGTAGTTATAATATATGTAAATATACTTAATATATATGTGATAAGATATATTAAGTAGAATAAATTTAATAATAATTTGGAATAAAGAAGAATTAAATTTATCGAATAAAGTATGATTATAATAAATGACTATTGAAATTTATGATCTTTGAAATTGTTAATTTAAGAGAATTTGATAATATACAATATAAATTGTCTTTATAAATAAAATTTGTGTGTGCATAAAAATGTTATACACTTAAAGTTTAATTATAAAATGGTTAATAGAGATGAATAGAATACTAGGTTAGTCGAATAATAAATGAATGAATAAAATAAATTGTTGTTTAAAATAAATTTTGTAACAAACAATGATAAATTGAAAATAAACCAAATTAATGAAATTCCTTGAGTTTAAAGTCAATTGTTGAATATAAATTAATTTAAATCTAAATTTATATGGTTTAAATTAATTGTTTTATTTTGTAATTCAAGTCTATTTTCTTCTCGTTGTTTCTATTCTCCTACCTCCTTCCTTTTCGGGGACGAAAAGTTTTGAGTGGGGGAGAATGTGACCCGTAAATTTCGATAATTTTATTTGTTTTATTAATTTTACATAATTGAAATTTTGAGAAATTGTAAACAATAAAATTTTGAAATAAAAATTTAATATTTGAATGCATCTAGTTAAACATAAAAGCTGGTAAATTTTCATCCGAAAATATGAAAGTTATTTTCGTGTGTAATTTCGTTTCAATTTAATCTGTTAGTAATTGATGAAAATAATTTTTTTTCGAAACCTGAATATTTTTACATAAAAAAATTCTAAATCATCTTCTGAGTAAGACGTCATTTTTTGTTTTTCCAAATTCGGACTTTTAGCTTCGTCGATTTTATTTTTCTGCGTTTTTACTACATTTTCCGCTAGAAGAAAAATCGAAATTTATAATTTAATCATATCACACATATCTTTATACCGTTTAAATAGTATCGCCACGCTGATCTCTACGGTACATTCTATTCTGTATTTTGAAGTCCGGAATACGGTACCGTATCAGTACCGATTTCCGTATCAGTACCGATTTGGTATATTTTGTTTTCCAGTTACCTTTCAACCATTTTCTTCTTTCCATTCCCAATAGCAACCACTGACCTTGACTATTCTACCTTGAATTCACGCATGCGTCTTTCTCTTCTTTTTGGTAATATGTTATTACTTTTCATTTGTTGCTATTGATTAATAAAGTAAGTGTATATAACAATTGTCTATAGATTTGCATTCCTCTTCTCCGGTGAAAAACTGTCTTGCTCCTCATCATCTCAACCCCGTAACATTGCGGACATCTCTTCCCTCATTTCTCTCTGTTACTTTCTTGCATGCTAGAAAAAGAGAAAAAATTAATTATGTAATACAAAAGTTGTATAATCAATGGTTTTCATACTTTTGGATCCACCTGCTTGCTCATCCCACCCTCTCCCAAGGGAATGAACGGCCTTGCTACAACAAAATCACATCGCCGACGGTTTCTCTAACCATTTGCTAACAACCACCACACCTTAGAAGCAATAACCTCCTCTCCAAGTTGCCACCGTCCAGATCCCACCGCAATTGAAACCCGCAAGTATCTGCCACCATAAGCACACACCACAACTCGCAAGACTCCACCCTCTCCACTGACTGCCACCATTCGCATGTAGCAAGCCTCCATCCATTCATTCTCCTTCCAGCACACACTAAAAAAAGAAGATAAAGTCTCATACATAAAGTTGTTTATATCAGGAGCAGCACATCCTTTCTTTCCAATAGCCAACCCGTCCTCGTTCAACTAGCCGTCCACCTCCAACATCTGCAACTGCATTACCACACCTCTGTCTCCTCTACCGAGCACCATGCGACCATACTTCTCACGCCATTTCATCCTCGTATGCACATCTGAAGCCTCGCTTCCCTCTAACCGAATGCCTGCGGCTTCGCCACACCTAGTTCCCATCAACATCTGCCTCGCTCCATATTTTTCCGCTGCCGCAGCCCTTCATCCGACCACCTTCCCCTCCTTGCATCACTAGAAGCCTTGCTAGTCGCCACCCTCACTATCATCATGCTCTTGACCCGCCTGTGCAGTGCCTCTCCCCACTTCAACTTGCCGAGCAGTCGAACACAACGCACCCACTCATCTAAGACAAATACATAGCCTTCCACTACCTAGCCCTTGCTTCTAGCTGTGCTCGGCCCACCATCAACAACCAAGGCCGAAAATCAATACGTACAACCTCTTTCCACTCTCCGCTTTGACCCGCCGCCATCTCTTCTTCTCGCTCGGCATATACAGTTTCAGGCCTATTTATATAGGTGGGTATTTATATGCTTGAATGTTTGTTAATGATTTTTGTTTTATATATACGTTATATATATTAGCTTTTAAAGTATATATACTTTTCGAGTATTTAGTTGCTGCAAATATCATTAGCCTTGTTCTGTGACTTATGCGAGTTTATATTGTATAACTTTGTATATGCTAACTTATAAAGCCAGTATCTTCTGTATGTTGTATATAATATTACACATATATATATTATCGCAGTATATTTTATTTCATCTTATTTTATTATGTTATATTTTAAGATTTGGTCTGTAGTCCTCACATATATACTATATATTATATGATAGTTTATATAAGCATATTGAGATTATAAATTTTGTTTTGAAATCTAAATTTTGAAGGCAGGTATGGGTTTCGAAACAAAAGGGAAATTTAGTTTTAATATATACATATCTATAAACAGAGATCTATTTGGTGATCTAATGCCCGATTGTATGTTGATATGTTTTAAGAGGAAATTTGCATGTAAGTTGGATAGTGTGATAGAATATGTGTCAGATCTTGTGAAATATGCTTACTGTATATGATTTTTTAAGTGAAGAAATGTATATAATAAGTTATATAAGTTTGTAAATATATATTAATTTATTAGGAACTCTGATTCTTGAATTTTTCTGTATTGGTTTAATATATATATTATTTTAAAATTATACCATGTATAGATATATCTTTGTTATGTGTTTTATTTAAACCAATGATTTTGAATATATATGTGTGTGTATATATATTTAATCTAGATATTATTTTATCTATATATAGTTATATTTAGCTGCATATAAAGCCCAATTATCCTATTTATCTTTCTCGATCCAACTGTTATTTAACTTCGTCAATTCCTCTCTATAAATCAGCTTTGTCGTCGAAATTGTGCCAATCCTGCTTTGCTTTGCTTGGATTCAAGATTCAATTTCAGTGTGCATATCCGTGTCTCCTTCTGTATTTTCTAGCCTCGAAAGGTGAGAAGTCACTCACGATTAATGTTCTTTTATTTATTAAATTTGATTTCAATTGAAACGTCAATTGAAAATGCCGCTGTTAATTATTTACACTGTTATATATGTTATTACCTGTATCAGTTCACCTAAGACATCTGACACCTTTATGTGTTATTTATACGATAATAATCCAGTTTGATTGATTGATTGATTGTCGATGTTGAAATTGGACGAAAAATTGTTAATGTTTAAAGTGATTAATAATATGCAATTGAATTTGATATAGGATAGTTAATAATTTAAATTGATATATGTGTTGAATTTGATTAGTTAAATTTGTATAATACGACCCCTTTAAATGTTAAATAAGTTGACATGTAGGAATAGTGTTAACTACAACTTGAACCATTGAATGTTTTTTGTATAAATTGATGTAGTATAAAACTGAATAATGAATATCAAGTGAAGAACCGTATAAATATTAGTGTAATAATCTTTAATCTACATGAAATGATAATGTAGATTCAAGAAAGAATTATATTAATTTGCACAAACAACAATGTAAATTAATACGATTATTTCGGGATTATTTAAATAATTAGATTGATATTGATGTTTGCTATTGCTTGTTTATTTACTTTGACACCATCCTAGTTATCACACTGCAAGTTCCCTTTGTTATGCTTTGATTTTGAATTGAAATGGAATCGGGTTGAAATGATAAATACCTAAATTAAATTTTGACTTAAGATAGAGAATTAAATAAAACCCGATTGGTCAATAATTTAATTAGGAAATAACATAAAGATTTTATTTGAATAAATAATAAGGTTTTGAAATGAAGTTAGAATTTGGAATTTTAATGAAGGAAAATTTTAATATTTAATAATCTGAAACAAAATATTGACATAGTAGTTGATGAAAGAACTTTGTTTTAAATTTAATTAATAATTAAGTTTGGAATTATTTAATAATTGAGTTTTGGAATTATTTAATAATTAAGTTTTGAAATTATTTTATAATTAAATAAGATTGAATTATTTAATAATGAAATTAGATTAAATTCTTTATTAAGTGAAATTGAACTTCTTGAATAAGTGAAACTAAGTTTCTTTATTAATTGAGTTTTGAGATTTATAAATAAGTAAATAAATAAATGAAATTGAACTTCTTTAACAAGAAATAAAATGTGATTTATTGAAATTAATGTAAGACTTGTAATTTAAAGAATTTGATTTGACGAATCTAATTTAATTCAATCTGTAAGTTTTGATATTATGGAGTTGAACTTAACTAATTGATTTAATGAATTGGAAATTCAATTGAAATTATTTTGAATGATAAATTTACTTAATTTAAATGATTATTGAACGAAATCGATCAATGGATTTAAATTTATTTGAATGTTAGATTAAATTAATTTAAATGTTTTCGGAATGAAACTTATATACGAACTTGAATCAATATTTGTATTGTGTTAAATAAAAATTGAAATTGAATTATAAGAGTTTGAAATGGTAATTTGGAAGTTTTGAAACGTAAATTATGGAAATTGATATAGAAAGACAAATGAAATGTTAGTTTACAAATTCTAATTGAAATTGAATATGATTTTGGTTTTGAAATATATTAAACGACCAATCGGTGTAATAATTACGAAAGTTATTAAAGAAACCGGGATCGGTTATGGACATACTCTCTGTCTAAACGGAAAACCACTTTAATTACTATACGCGGAGTGTGATCCGGAATGAAGTGGTTGGAATGATGTACGTGATGACTGAAGAAAGTGAACGATAATGGATAGCCTTGACACTTATGTCAAATTGGAAATGACTAAAGCAGGAGCCTGCAGGGCCAAATGGGGTTAGCCACCTCGAGCGAACACACTTCTTTGTAAACTACTCATTACTTGTTATTGATTGGTGCACCCTTAAAATTTTAGGAGTGTTGTTTCACGGTGTTGCGATCATTGCGGCGATGCGTTTTCACCAGTCCGGGTCAGGCAAACGGTAGTTTCACTACCTTGGGTATTGCCTCATGTGCCTTGTCATACTTGTATTCCTTTATACGCGACCACTACGAATTTGTTTTGTGTCATACCTATGGAGTACTCCCTGATATCCCACTAGTTTACGGTGGAGTTTACAGTGCTGTATAGACTATGACACTTATATAAAATGTGTTAAGGGGAATAATGATAACGCCTTAACATTATTTTGATACTTTATATTATTGATAGACATTATCTACTTAGCGTATATTACTACATAGTAGATAGTTTAATGGATCCTTAGAGGATGGTTATTCCAATGTCCTTTGAGTTACTTGTATTTCAGTTGTTATTTCACTTGAATTGGATTTATTAATATAAGAATGTTAATTCTGACTCGAGTGTTTTGTATTTTCTTTACGCTCGGGTCAGACTGAGTGTACCAGTATTCAAGACTCGCCTTTGGAGTTGGAGCTTCACTTAGAGATCCGGCTATCTATCTAGCTTCCAGATATTCAGTTGATTCTAGTGATATATTCTGATTCTTGTATTTGACTATTGTATTCGAGACTTCTGTTGTAACTTATTTAACTCTGTTATATATATAGAAGCATCATGGACTACTATCTTTTGTTTCTGCTGCATTTATTACTCTGTGTCTGTGATATGTAATTATTATTTAATGTATATGTTCAGCTTTGCCAAATTTGAATTATTCTGTATTTTGAATTATTCAAGTCCGACATGTGCGGATGCGAATAGTCCAAAATAGTGGGTCGTTACACATGCTTGATGGATCTTCTTCTTCTAAGATGTTGATAACATTATTATGAAAGTTTTACAAACCTTCACTATGCTTATCTTGGATGAACTCCTTAAAATGTGCTTCATGGATTAGTTTTTGAATGATTCTATCGAACACCTGACATTCATTAGTTATAAAAATGATTGCGACCTTTATTCGAGGATCCTCAATCACAAAGAAACAATCATAAAGTAATAAATTTGCAGCGACCACATGACTTAAGTATCTGGGCTCCATACCATGATACTACCCTTTTCCAGAAGAAACGGACATACTCTAGGGTCGCGACCCCTAATAACCTTGCTGCATCTTTCCTGTTTCGACCATTTTCGGGGTATGAGGTCAGACGAAGTCTCATCCACAAAGCTACACATTTCACAAAGTTATGCTTAGATCAAAAAATGATCGGCAGCACTTCGTATGCCACATTAACAAATCGGGAATGTATCACTAGTAACCATCAACTGTATAACCTCTGAGCTCGTACGTCTCAGAGAAGGGTGTTAAGCTAAGAGAATAAATTCTCCGCCACCAAACATAAATGTATTTGGTAGAAACCAGCTTTACATCTCAAAGTGTAATGTCAGACACACATCCATACAAGTCTGTTCCGGGATTGAACAAAACCGAAGGCACATCCAAAGAAGCCATTGCAATCCGGATAATCCCTATTCACGTCTAGACTCCCCATCACAAAGGGTGATCAAATATCTATACCGGGGACATTCGATGCAAACACATTTGAGGGTTACCCTTTCACTTTCGAACATATCCGGTCTTCACCACCGGTCTTCAAATGCTATCCACATCATCGTATCATTATTCAAAATGGTTTTTATGACACAAAGTCCTCTCCCAGCTAAACCGAATAATAAGCGCTTAAATTTAAAAACATATGGATATATGGGATCTTAGTTAAGTCACAACTTAAAGCCCAAAACCTTTCTTCAAATAGTTTAAAGAAATTACCATTTTCAAATCTTTTAAACAAAAAGATTCACTTCGCAAAGTTCACCAATCTTTCACAAAGATACCCTTTCTAAAAAAATTATTACTTTATGGTTGTTGCTTTGTGGTTGAGGCTCCTCGGATAAAGGTCGCAATGATTCTATCGAATACCTGACATTCATTAGTTTTAAAATGGCATTGGAATTCGTGCTCCCTTTTCTTAACGCTGAAGTGCTAAACTTCTTAACCCGGCTGGTAAAGGTAAGCAATCTCAACAAGAAAATATACAGGGCTAACCCTTAGAAAACTTAGTATCATACGGGGTTAACAAATTCAGAGACTTGGAGAACCAGTTCTTCTTCGTCAAAAGCCTTGCAAATATATGCGTGACTTTCTCTTCTCCTTTTAAGTATTGACTTGTGTTGTCCTTACTTAATGTTTTATGTTAAGTAATCCATTTTTTATAAAGTGCTCCTACTAAGAAGCTTAATGCCGTCGACAAGGGAACAGTTGAATCTTTAATCGTGGCTTCAAGCCAAGTTGGGAGTAGATTGACACTACTGACTCCCTCAAATTTAGAAACACACTCTCTTCTGCCTATGGGCTAGAAGATTTTGGGAACTCTACCATCTATCCAGCGTGCTTCACATGGCAAACGCTTTGTCTCCTTGGGAGATGTTGAACAATGTCTCATATCTTTGTAGACCATCCTATTACGTTATTGGTCTAGTATTTGCTTTTTGTCCAAAGTACTCTTTGAATTATTTTGGCTGACCTTTAATCTGCTAGAATTTATTTCAGCTTCTTGTCAAGTCATAATGTCTACAAGCAGTGTTGCCCCTCATCCACCAATTTCTGGAGTAACATCAAATACTGCCTCCATTGCAAAGTCCAAGCAAACTTTTAAAAGGAAGCTAATGGAATCTTCCAAAGATGTGCCTCCGAAGAAAATTGTTAAGGTTATTGAAGTGTAGGAAGAGGAGGAGCGCTTATCTTCTAAACAAGTTTTGAAGAGCTCTCTTGTTGAATCCCTTAATGATAAACTAGAGCAAGCTTCACCTAATCCTGACCCTCTTTCATGCATCTCTATCTCTGATTCCCCGGCTGTACTTGAGCAGATGCAGCTGGCTTTATTGACGATTCCTTCCATGAAACAAATTCCTCCAAAGCCAACATCTTCTACTCCTCCATTTACAATTTTTGAAGAGGTAATTGAGCTTATTTTGCATTCTAAATCTCCCACTTCTTCTTGCATGCCCTCTTTCACTCCAGATTTGGCGAGGCAATATCCCTCTCTAATAGAGCAGCAACTTTTGGTAAGTTCTTATTCAGTCGACCTTATCATCATTGGTTTTTCCCTTAAATCACTAATTTTTGTTATACTTTTCATTCAGATTTCAAAGATTTGGTTAGCTTTGAACGAACATGTTTCAAAGTCTTCCACTGAATCCTCCAAGCTTTAGGAGGAAAATTCTATGCTAAAAAATCGAATGTCTTTGCTTTCTGCTGCTATGGATGAAGCTTCCACGGAATTAGAACGAGTAAAGGCCTCTCTTGCATGAGTTAAGTCTGATCTGGAGGTAGAAAGGTGTCCTCGTCAACTTGTTGCCAAAGAGAAGCTTGCCATTGGGCTTAATTTGAAGATTCAGAAGACGAGAAGGCTCGCCTGGTCATAATTTTTTTTCTTAAAGTTAAATTAATGAAGACAAGAGCTACGCTTAAACTTGTTGTTCATACGCTTACTGATGTTAACCAGCAAGCATCCCAGTTTGTCGATGCCACCCTATAGAAAATGATGGTGAAGAACTATGAAGATGCCCTTATGCTTGCATATACAACAACTATAAGAATTTCCCTGACTTTGGCTTTCCTTTACTTGATCCTGCCCTAGCCAAAAGAATGAAACCAGATGAAGCCAGGGATTGAGCCAACAAACAAGGTGGAAATTAATCCTTCTGAAGTGCTTTCTTTCGATGTCCCCTCTTTAGATATCGAGTCAGACTCCGAGGATGAGGGTGACAAGATGATGCCAATGAGGAAAAAGATGATGATGGTGACGGCAGTGATGATGATAACAATGGTGATGTCACTACTAGACGCCAAGGTCTCGATGAGGACAAATGGAGTCCTTCTGGAGTTTTTAAAAAAGATGGTTGTAACCAAGCTAAATTTCTTAAAAAAGAGTCATCTCCTCAGAAAGATATGCCACCTTCATCATCCGTGCTGTCTGCTACTCCAGAAGGTGAGCTTACTCCTACCAATACCGAGGATCTGAAAGAGAAAGAGTAGGACCCAGGCTTCTGTTCCAGTTTCCCAGGTATGGAATTCCCTATTTATATATCATTGTCTTCGAAGATAATAATTAGTGTAAAATCATTCATTTTAGATAAGAAGGAAGTCTCAACTTCCCTTTAAACAAAACTTTAAAGAAAACAACCAAAAATTAACAAGTTATATAGGGAGTTATATAAATAGATACAGAAGCCCTTCCTCTTTGAAAAGTATCACAGTCTCGATCGAAGTGCCTCTGTTCAAGCATTTTTTTAAAATCACAAGGCCGCCCCATTATTAAAGAGAGCGCGCCTCCGATATGATGCTCTCTTAAAGGAGAATCATGAGTTGTTTACTTTATTTTGGATGATGATCGAAGAAAGAGATATTTTAGTTAACTTTTTATATAAATCTTATTGTAGACATTTTATTATAGACTTTTCATACTTAGGCGAATTCAGCGGGAGTTTACTCAGGAGTTTCCAGAAAGATACTTAGATGAATTCAAATCTGACCTGCATCCTGGAGCTTGCTAGAACTTACCACATGTCAGGTCGATTCCTCAAGATCTCCCTTTGAAAATCTTAAGTTCTATAAAGATAAATTTGTTTATGATTTTTTCCCCAAGTCTATTTCGTACGAACCAGATGAATGATTGTACGCATGTAACAATTAGCTAACTTATGAATATATATTTTAGCTCTATTTTCTATGCTTAGCTTCTCTTTATTATACTATTACAGAATGAATGTTCTCTAGCTCAACTCGTCCCCTGATACCACTTAAACCAATATGTTAAGTTGAGAAGGTTCTACTCTGAAAATGCATCAATTTTAAAGACTTCGAAATTAGCGAGATATTGATTTCTTTGAGATTGACAAAAATTGTGCTTGAAATACCCTCGCCTCCATTTTGACTTCCTTAGCGATGAGAAGGAAACTTTCCTTAAAGAGATCAAAACATTCCACTCTAAATTAATTTGCGGTCGCGATAGTCCTCTATCTGGGAAATGGGATTATAGTAAATGGCCGTCCATCATAACCCTAGAAGATGGTACTGTGCCTTTTGATTCGACAGTTATGCTTTCAGATAACTCTCTAGATAAAGTTAGAAAAGTAGTTTCCCACCATTAAATGTAATCAAATTATTTATTGTCCTTTTTAATTTCATTGCGGTTTGAGTTGTAATCTATTTCTATAATAATGAAGAGATTTCTTAACTTGATCTTGACTTTATTTTATCTCTTTTGCTTAAATAGGAGCTATTTGCTACTTCTTCTCCTTATAACTTATTGTCATGCGTTGATGCTATTAGAGAGAAACTGTTGACACCGAGCGGAGGCATTGTGGCTAGTGATGTGGTCTTATTAGAACGCTTTGGCGGTAACGTCGAAGCTGTAAAATAGCACAAGAGGTACTTTCTTCAAAAAACCATCGCCAATGGTCACAAAGATCACATTGCCTACCAGAGGCTGAAATCAAGAATAAATATGATACGATCACCACACTTAAACGACAAGTGAAGACAAATCCTACAATTGACTTCGATCAAACGATATCTGAACTTATTCAGTAAATATGTAACTTGGAGTTGAAATTAGAAGATATCCAAGCACAATGTACCTTTGTAAAATTCATTATGGGGGATAAGACTTCGAGCATTGACCTAGAAATCCCTTAAGGCATCTCATCGGCTACTAAACCCACAAGATCAAAACTCCTTGTGGGCCAGAAATTCCCACTATTCTCAACCCTCCTTCGAGCTTAGATGAAAATGTCGTGGGGAATAGGTGTCGGAGTTTAAGTTTGAAATGGCCAAGTACTTCGATGAACAATAGAAAACCGAGTATTCCCAGACTATCAATGAGTATGCTGCCAAGAATCAGAAGCTAGAGTGCAACTACTACTTGCTTGACAAGCACGTCGTAGATTTGGAAAGGGAAAAAACTCTTAGGGATGCAAACCGTGCCCTAAAGACCAATATTGATGAGATTGATGACGAGTACAAACTAAGAAGAAAGGTGTCACGATCCGAAATTCGGTGTTTGAAAATCGACACCCGTACTTCACTTGTACTCGAGTGTCGTAGGTTCAAACGTCGAACTTCAGTTCGGATGGAGCTTATAACACATTAAGTATAACAACGCGGCAGAAGAAAATGAATATATCAATTATATACAACAGTTGATACCATGTATTGATACAATACGATACAATATATCCATAAATATCAGAGGAGAATACAACAGAACAAATAGCAGCGGAAAGATAACACCAAAAGACATATGAGTCTCCAAAAGAATCCAACTCCATATAGCAACTACAACTCCATCACCAAACCGAATATAGTTCGAAACACCATCAAGTTTGACTTAAGCAAGGTCAGTCATCCAAAGACTAAAGAAGATTTCCAAGTGCTACCAAACCAAAGAATTCGAAAGATATCGAATCTACATCTACTATCTGAAAATCAGAAAAATCCAACTCTTGACTGTCCATGTGGAAAATTGTGTGCACCCAGAGTTTAGGAAGGGAACAATAAACTCCTGATCAGTCATGGGACTGGTGTGAGCAAAGAAAATAGTTTATCTTTATCAGAATCAAAACAAAAGATTTTAAAATAAATCTGCAATATTTTTTGGAAAATGAAACTGCATAAGGCCTCCTAGCACACACACAATGCAATCACACACTTAGGGGAGATTTCTCCTTATGATAGTCAAACATGCTTGATACGCAAAATACTTTTGATAATATTATTGTTAGTGCATAGTGAAAAACATTTGCAAGTATAATATAAATCTTAGCCAGCATACGTACCATTATAGTATGCCTACTATAGCTACCATGTTAAATGGCAGGTTCTACAACAAAAATCATACCAGGCATGTATTGGTGATTGGATTTCCAACAAATGGTCAGGCTAAGGAACTTCCTATTGCCACATGAGTATGCCTCTGGAGGGACGCCCCGACAACCTACCCGGCTCTCTGCCAACACAAGGCCGGGTTACCCCTACCCGGAAGTAGCACATACAAGTATGCCATCCCCGGTCATTTGCGACCTTTATCCGAGGATTCTCAACCACAAAGCAACAACCATAAAATAATAAATTTGCAGTGACCACAAGAGTTAGGTATCTGAGCTCCATACCATGATACCACCCTTTTCCAGAAGAAATGGACATACTCTAGGGGCGTGACCCCTAATAACCTTTCTGCATCTTTCCTGTTTCGACCATTTCCTGGTGTGTGGTCAGACGAAGTCTCATCCACAAAGCTACACATTTCACAAAGCTATGCTTAGATCAAAAAATGATCGGTAGCACTTCGTATGCCACATTACCAAATCGGGAATGTATCACTAGTAACCATCAACTACATAACCTCTGAGCTCCTACGTCTCAGAGAAGGGTGTTAAGCTAAGAGAATAAATTCTCCGCCACCAAGAATAAACGTATTTGGTAGAAACTAGCTTTACATCTCAAAGTGTAATGTCAGACACACATCCATACAAGTCTGTTCCGGGCTTGAACAGAACCGAAGGCACATCCAAAGAAGCCCTTGTAATCCGGATAATCCCTAATCACGTCCAGACTCCCCATCACAAAGGGTGATCAAATCTCTATACCAGGGACATTCGATGCAAACACATTTGAGGGTTACCCTTTCGCTTTCAAACATATACGGTCTTCACTACCGGTCTTCAAAGGCTATCCACATCATCGTATCATTATTCAAAATGGTTTTTATGACACAAAGTCCTCTCCCAAATAAACCGAATAATGAGCGCTTAACTTTAAAAACATATGGATATATGGGATATTAGTTAAGTCACAACTTAAAGCCCAAAACCTTTCTTCAAATGGTTTAAAGAAATTACCATTTCCAAATCTTTTAAACAAAAAGATTCACTTCACAAAGTTCACCAATCATTCACGAAGATACCATTTCTAAAAAATTTCCCTTTCAAATTGGATTAACTCATCCAAACTTTAATCAAAGATTCAATTCATAGCTTTCAAAACAATTCTATTTCAAACTTGAAATCTTTTCAACATAAATTGGAAATCCTTTCTTCAAAATGAAAGCTACTATTATTTGAAAACAAATAGTTTTTATTCGGAAAAAATCCGATTGCATTTGTAGGAGTTAAATCCCTTCAAGTATAAAACTAGGGTTAAATTCAAATTCACAAAACAATACTCTTAAAATGGTTTAAAACCCATATAAACACATTTATAACTTGTATAACCTTTTTAAACTATAATTTCCAAACATAGAATTCAATTCAAATCTTGAATTTAGATTCAAATCAAACCATTTAAATTTCAAAAATTTATTAAGTTATTCAAAATAACTTTAATGTTTTATAACTTCTTTTTCAAAAGCTTTTCATATTTAACCCAATTTCATTTCCAAATCTTTTGAATTCAAAATTCAATTTCAAAACCATTTCAAAAATCTGTGACTTAACCATTTTCCTCTTGCAATCCATATTTGTGTGTGTATGGTGTAGTCTAGGGTTTAACACAATAATGCAACATAATCAATCATCACAGATTCAAGCACAGTAAAATCGATAAGTGGTATCATCTTATAACGCTTATCTTCACTCATAGATTCACAGATAATTAATATACATTCATCACAGATGAATTATCACCGCTCAAATCAAACTAATACACATCATAAAGCATCACACAATTTAAAACATTCCATACAATTCAAACATCCATAAGTAAGGTCAATTAATTATATGATTAACTTAAATCAAATTAATTACTAATCCTAGTCAATTAATATTAATTAATTACAAACCATTTTAATTAATTATTCTTTAATCATTTATTAACAAACCATTAATAATGAATTAATCAACCTTAAATTATTAATTAATCAACCTTAATTACTAAATAAATCAACCTTTAATCATTAAATAATTAACCTTTAATTATTTAATTATTCTTTAATCAATTAATTACATTAATTAATTACTCCTCAATTAATTATCGTCCCTTAATCACCATCATTAATTAATTGAGCTTTAATTAATTATCCCTTAATTGATCACTTGATCAATCAACTTTAATCATCATTTAATTACTCTTAATTACTTTCATTAAGTAATTAATTACCCTTTTATTTTCAATTTAAGAAAATTAATTAATTATTCTTCAACTTCTATCATTAAGTAATTATCCATTAAGTAATTATCTTTTTAATTACTGACATTAATTTATTTCTAATTACTTAAACTTTAATTAAATAAAAGATAAATCATTTATTTTAATCCATCACTTAATTATCATTAAAAACCTTAAATTAATAAACCTTGGTAATAAATTATCATTACAAATAAATTAACTTAGATTTCAAAGTTGATTAACAAATTAAAACATCTTTTCTTAATTAACTTCTTAACATCATCAAGTTTATTCAAAATAAACTTTTAAAATAAGGGTTATATATATGTCAAAAACATTTTAAACTAAATTAATTTGAAATAATTTTATTTAAAAACCTTTTGAACCAACTCCAAACTCGGATAAACATTTAACATTACAAAAGAATTGGTTTTAACCAAAATTGTTTCAGATAAAAACTTGATATGATTTGAAGTTTAAAACAGACCTGAGCCAAAATTAAAAGAAAATACCCGAGCCAATTCCTTTTTCTCCCGAGCATCAACTCGATCAATCTTATTTTTCTTTTCTTTTTTATTTTAAAATTTGAAACCTGATATACTGTTAAACATATGCAATTGTCTCGATACCAAACTCGAGCCCACCCTTACTTTTCCCGAGCCATTCTTCGAGTTCAATCTCCTTCCTTTCCAACCATCATCGGTTCAAACCCCCATATATGCACAAGTGCACGTACACGGCCGGAGTGCGCGATCCCGACCACCGATATCATCCTCAGCACGTCAGCGACAACTTTCCTAATCCAAACGACCACCTAGTTCAATCAAACTAGCCTGATATCAAAAACGAGCTATCTAGCTCCATCTGACACCTGAACTTGATCAACAAATTCACTTCGCCTGATCATCACCGATCACCTGCGACTATGCCGCCTTATCCAGACATTCGCCACTCACCCACGTCTCGATTCCACCCGGTCTGGTCTAACTCGATGCACCGACGAAACTCCAACGCACACTTTTCCGACATCGACAAACAATTGGGTTTAAGCCCTAAAACGACGTCGTGCCACCACCATAGCTAGCAATAATTTCTCTAGGCATTCTTCCTTCAATCACCATCCTTCCAACCATCCCTGACAACAAGCCCAACCCACCTATCCTTGCCCATCGCCAGAATTTGGCAGAAACTTAAAATCCGCTCAACTAGATTTAACTCGATAGTTTCCAACATAAAAATCTTGAAACCATATTCTAAAATCATAGTTTTCTATTGCGAATCATTTCATGAGATTCGAACAAGAAATCGTAGTCATCGATTTTTGACTTAGATTAAATTATCACTTTAACACCCAATTTTCTAAGTATCCTGTGAACATTTCTGCTTGGAATTATTTTTAAAATTTAACTTACAATGTTACAAACAATTTTCATTCAAACATCTCAATCTGAATTTTTTTATTCGAAGAGATACGAAATTTCTTTTGAATTTGTTGGGTTTGTAAAACAAAAAGAGGTCTATGTGTATATATATAGACATACACATCTAAATCTTCATATATATATATATATATATATATATATATATACATTCATGTAGATATTCATATGCCATTTTTCAAATCATCATCATCATCACAGATATAGATAAACACAGAGAACTGGGTTTGAAAATGGAGTTTGCTCAAAATGTTGTTTTAAATAGAGGACTTGAATTTGTTTTGAAATGGAATGCTTTGTTTTTATTTAGTTTTATTCCAGATTTTTTTTTACAGGTTTTGATTTTTTCCTGGTTACATTCTCAGGTTTCCCTTTTTTCTTTGATTTTGAAAATGAAGGTTAAAAGAAAATGAGAAGGAGGAGAAAAGGTGTACATATAACCTGATTTTATATATAAAAAATAAAAAATAGATGACACTTGTTGATACATGTATTAAAATCTCAACACTTGTTTAATTACAAGGATAATTAATGTACACTTGTTAATTGTATATTTTTTAAAAATCTGTACACTTGTAAATATTTGTTAACAGTTGTTCATGCATAATTTTATGAACATACAAATGTCATATGTAATAATATTGTGTTTAAACCCTCTCTTAATTTAATTTACAAATTATATTTCAGCGCTTGTTTTAATTAATTATTTATATTTTATACCTTTTTATTTTATAAATTACTATTGTTCTTAAATTTAATTTATTATTTAAACAAATTTTTATTTATCTCTAGTTGAATTTCAAAAGAAAATGTATTAAACCTTTTTTATCAGATCTAATAAATATTTATTTATTTACATTTTCTTTTATTTATATATGTATAAGTCTTTAAAAATATAAGTTTTAACTTTAAATAACTTCTTAAAATTATTTATATCAAATTAAAATTGAACTTTCAAATATCTTTTAAAAGATTTTTATATTAAACTCCAATACAACTTTCAAAATATATATTACATATGTATATTATAAATTAGAAAACAATTTTCTATTAATTTTGAAATAGAGCTTTTCAAATATATTATTCAAAAAATTTATTTTTCAAATTTCAAATTTTAAATTCAAAAATTAATATACAATCAATTTTTATTTATAAATGAATACAAACAATATCCTTTTATAAATATATATTTTATTCATTCACAATCTATAAATATTTTCCAATTATTTATTTTCAACATATATGTATTTGAATTTCAAATTCAAATTCCAAATTATAACCTATTTGTAAAATATTTAGATTTCCAAATTTTC
This sequence comes from Allium cepa, assembly GCA_030765085.1. NCBI lineage: Eukaryota > Viridiplantae > Streptophyta > Magnoliopsida > Asparagales > Amaryllidaceae > Allium > Allium cepa. The sequence goes on along the minus strand of CM060938.1, from coordinate 702,257,205 downwards.
AAATTAATTCACAACTAAATTCACACTTCAATCCAAAAATTTATTTTAATTATCAATTTAAATTTAACTCAAAAACTGGAAACGTTACAGATTTCCCTCCTTAAGAAAATTTCATCCTAGAAATTGGCAAGACAGGGAGACATCCAAAGAATAGATGAACACATCTGAGATAGAGAATTGATTAACCGGATCAAGCTGAATATCTATTCTGCATTTGGCTTACCAAATCAGAATATCAATAAATATAAGAATAAACTTATTTAACACTTTATGAAATATTTGGGTCATCTGATCTACGAATTATACAAGGCATTGGTTAGTTCGAAGGATAACTAACCATTCGTAGAACATATCTGTACCCCAAAGAATAGACAATCAGAAACTCAATTCAGGTTGGAATATCCCAAAGTATACACTAGCTTGTCCCTCATTGGACTTTGATCCCCACAAGAAATTTCAAAAGAATTTCAAATTTGGTTTTATTCGAAATCGTTTTATTGATACAAATTAATTTAACTTTATAATTTGTTAACCAATCTATTTCAATTCATTAAAGTTAAAAATGAAAGGTTGATAGAAAACGGATGAAGAAATACAAATTAGGGACTTATCCATAATGATTCGCAGGGCCACCACCGCACCAAAGCATCTTCCCGGAGCTGCCATGAAGCCATCAAAGAATTGATATCGGATGATCAACAAAGGAGAGAAAGTTGTTTCCCAGTTGTCGCAGGGTATTGACCAATTGTAGTGATACTCCCCTATACCCTACCTCGTCCTCTTCTTGCACTTGTACTTATTATCAGTGGATAGTAATAGAATTTACTGAGGCATATGGATGGATATTTTAGGGATATACTCATTCTAGGGTATTTGTAACCCTATCTCTAATGAGCTACTTAATGTGTTATACTCCTAAGCTAAATTTTTTGCTCAACCTTCAGCTTTGATACCAAAATATTCATGACCTAAAATCCGACGTTTGAAAATCAACACCCGTACTTCACTTATACTCGAGTGTCGCGGATTCAAACGTCGAACTTCAGTTCGGATGGAGCTTATAACAAATTAAGTATAACAACACAGCGGAAGAAAATGAATATATCAATGATATACAACATTTGATACCATGTATTGGTACAATATGATATAACATATCCATAAATATCAGAGTAGAATACAACAACATAACAAATAGCAGCGGAAAGATAACACTAAAAGACAGATGAGTCTCCAAAAGAATCCAACTCCATATAGCAACTGCAACTCCATCACCAAACCAAAGATAGCTCGAACCATAATCAAGTTGGACTTAAGCAAGGTCTGTTAACCAAAGACTGAGAAGATTTCCAAGTGCTACCAAACTAGAGACTTCGAAAGATATCGAATCTACATCTATTATCTGGCAATCTGAAAAATCCAACTCTAGACTGCCCGTGTGAAAAATTTGGGCACCCAAAGTTTAGGAAGGGAACAATACCGTGTCAGTCATGGGACTGGTGTGAGCAAATGAAAACAGTTTATCTTTACCAGAAGCAAAACAAAAGATTTTAAAAGAAATCCGCAACATTTTTTGGAAAATGAAACTACCATAAGGCCTCCTGGCACACACACAATGCAATCGCACACTTTGAGGAGATTTCTCCTTATGATAGTCAAACATGCTTGATACGCAAAACATTTTTGATAATATTATTATTAGTGCATAGTGAAAAACATTTGCAAGTATAATATTAATCTTAGCCAGCGTACGTACCATTATAGTATGTCTACTATAGCTACCATGTTAAATGGCAGGTTCTACAACTAAAACCGTACCAATCTTTCACAAAGATACCCTTTCTAAACAATTTCCCTTTCAAATTGAATTAACTCATCCAATATTTAAATCAAAGACTCAATTCATAGCTTTCAAAACAATTCTATTTCAAACTTGAAATCTTTTCAACATAAATTGGAAATCCTTTCTTTAAATGAAAGCTATTATTATTTGAAAACAAATAGTTTTCATTCCGAAAAAACCCGATTACATTTGCACGAGTTAAAGCCCTTCAAGTATAAAACTTGGATTAAATTCGAATTCCCAAAACAATACTTTTAAAATGGTTTAAAACCCATATAAACACATTTGTAACTTGTATAACCTTTTTAAACCATAATTTCCAAACATAGAATTCAATTCAAATCTTGAATTTAAATTCAAATCAAACCATTTAAAATTCAAAATTTTATTAAGTTATTCAAAATAACTTTTATCTTTTAAAACTTCTTTTTCGAAAGCTTTTCATATTTAACCCAATTCCATTTCCAAATCTTTTGAATTCAAAATTCAATTCTAAAACCATTTCAAAAATATATGACTTAACCAGTTTCCTCTTGCAATCCATATTTGTGTGTGTATGGTGTAGTCTAGGGGTTTTACATAATAGTGCAACATCATCAATCATCACTGATTCAAGCGCAGCAAAATCAAAAAGCGGTATAATCTTACAACGCTTATCTTCATTCACAGATTCACAAATAAGTAATATACATTCATCATAGATAAATAAATTACATTCATCACTGCTCAAATCAAACTAATTCATATCACAAAGCATCACATAATTTAAAGCATTCCATACAATTCAAACATCCATAAGTAAGGTCTATTAATTATCTGATTAACCTAAATCAGATTAATTACTAATCCTGGTTAATTAATATTAATTAATTACAAACCATTTTAATTAATTATCCTTTAATCATTTATTAACTAACCATTAATAATAAATTAATCAACCTTAAATTATTAATTAATCAACCTTAATTAGTAAAAAATCAACCTTTAATCATTAAATAATTAGCCTTTTATTATTTAATTACTCCTCAAATAATTATCATCCCTTACTCAACTTCAATGATTAGTTAAGCTTTAATTAATTATCCCTTAATTGATCACTTGATTAATAAACTTTAATCATCAATTACTTACTCTTAATTACTTTTATTAAGTAATTAATTACCCTTTTATTATCAATTTTAGAAAATCAATTAATCAATTATTCTTTAACTTCTATCACTAAGTAATTATCTTTATAATTACTGACATTAATTTATTTCTAATTACCTAAACTTTAATTAAATAAAAGATAAATCATTTAATTTAATCCATCACATAATTATCATTAAAAACCTTAAATTAATAAACCTTGGTAATAAACCATCATTGCAAATAAATTAACTTAGATTTTAAAGTTAATTAACAAATTAAAACTTCTTTTCTTAATTAACTTCTTAACATCATTAAGTTTATTCAAAATAAACTTTTAAAATAAGGGCTATACATATGTCAAAAACATTTTAAAATAAATTAATTTGAAATAATTTTATTTAAAAACCTTTTGAGCCAACTCAAAACTCGGATAAACATTTAGCATTACAAAAGAATTGGTTTTAACCAAAATTGTTTCAAATAAAGACTTGATATGATTTGAAGTTTAAAACAGGCTCGAGCCAAAATTAAAAAAAAAACCGAATCCAATTCCTTTTTCTCTCGAGCATCAACTCGATCATTCTTTTTTTTATTTTTTTATTTTAAAACATAAAATCTGATATACTGTTAAACTCATGCAAATGTCTCGATACTAAACTCGAGCCCACCCTTGTTTTTTCCGAGCCATTCTTCGAGTTCAACCTCCTTCCTTTCCAACCATCATCGGTTTAATACCCAAGGTATGCACTGATGCTCATGCACGGCCGGATGACGCGATCCCGACCACCGATACTGACCCCAGCACGTCCGCAAAAACTTTCCCAATCCAAACAACCACTTAGTTCGATCAAACTATCCGATCATTATCGATCACCTACGACTACGCCACCGTATCTAGACATTCGCCACTCACCCACGTCTCAATTCCACCCTGTCTGGTCCAACTCGATGCACCGACGACACTGCTGCACATACTTTTTCGACATTGACAAACAATTGGGTTTAAGCCCTAAAACGGTGTCGAGTCAACACCACGACTAGCAATAATTTCTCCACACATTTTCCTTCAATCACCATCCTTCCAGCCATCCCTGAAAACAAGCCTGACCCATCTATCCTTGCCGATTGCCAGAATTTGGCAAAAACTTAAAATCCGTTCAACTAGATTTAACTCGATAATTTCCAACCTAAAAATCTTGAAACCATGTTCTGAAATCATAGTTTTCTATTGCGAATCATTTAATTAGATTCAAACAAGAAATCGTAGTCATCGATTTTTGACTTAGATTAAATTATCACTGCAATACCCAATTTTCTAAATATCCCGTGAACATTTCTACTTGGAATTATTTTTAAAATTTAATTTATAATGTTACAAACACTTTTCATGTAGACATCTCAATCTGAATTTTATTATTCAAAGAGATATGAATTTTCTTTTGAATTTGTTGGGTCTGTAAAACCAACAGAGGTCTATGTGTGTGTCTATATATAGACATATACATCTAAATCTTCATATATATATATATATATATATATATATTCATGAGATATTCATACAACATTTTTCAAATCATCATCGTCATCAAAGATATAGATAAACACGGAGAACTAGGTTTGAAAATGGAGTTCACTCACAGTGTTGTTTTAAACGGAGGACTTTAATTTGTTTTGAACTGGATTGCTTTGTTTTTGCGTCTGGAATCTAATATATTAAAGCTGAGTTTGATTGAATCTTTCTTGTTACTTGAATGTAGGCTTGATCTTAGGTTTGTTTTCCAGGTTGAACTCAAGTTATTTTGATTTCCAGGCTTATGACTTTGTAAAAGAAGTTGTTGAATTTGATTTTAATTGCTTGCTGAAGCAGGTTGCAACTTGAAACTACTGCTTGCCATAGATTAGGTGAAACAGTTGAAGTTTCTATAGTTTGATTTCTTTAGTTTTATTCCAGATTTGTTTGTACTGGTTTTGATTTTTTCCTTGTTTCATTCTCAGGTTTCCCTTTTTCTTTGATTTTGAAAATGAAGGTTAAAAGTAAATGAGAAGGAGGAGAAAAGGTGTACGTATAACCTGAATTTATAAATCAAAAGTAAAAAATAAATGATATTTGTTGATATATGTATTAAAATCTCAACACTTGTTTAATTACAAGGATAATTGATGTACACTTGTTAATTATATTATTTAAAAATCTTTACACTTGTAAATATTTGTTAACACTTGTTCATGCATAATTTTATGAACACACAAATGTCATATGCAATAATATTGTGTTATACCCTCTTATAATTTAATTTACAAACTATATTTTAGCCCTGGTTTTAATTAATTATTTATATTTTATACCTTTTTATTTTATAAATTACTTTTGTTCCTAAATTTAAATTATTTAAATTTTTTATATTTATCTCTAGTTGAATTTCAAAAGAAAATGTATTAAACCCTTTTTATCAAATCTGATAAATATTTACTTATATACATTTTCTTTTATTTATATATTTATATATATATATATATGTCTTTAAAAACATAAATTTTAACTTTAAACAACATTTTAAAATTATATATATCAAATTAAAATTTAACTTTCAAATATCTTTTAAAAAATTTATTATATTAAATTCCAATACAACTTCAAAATATATATTACATATGTATTTTATAAATTAGAAAACAAATTTCAATTAATTTTGAAATAGAGCTTTTCAAATATATTATTCAAAACATTTATTTTTTAAATTTCAAATTCAAAAATTAATATACAATCAATTTGTATCTATTGGTGAACAACAAACAATATCTTTTTATAAATATATATTTTATTCATTCACAATCTATAATTATTTTCCAAATATTTATTTTCAACATATATGTACTTGAATTTCTAATTCAAATTCCAAATTATAACCTATTTATAAAATATTTAGATTTCCAAATCAAATTCTTTATTTAAAAACTTATATATATTTTATTCCCACATTTTCAAATTAATTCACAACTAAATTCACATTTTAATCCAAAATTTATTTTAACTATCAGTTTAAATTTAACTCAAATATTGGGATCCTTACAAAAGGAGAAATAACTTAAGGAAAAGTAACTTAAGGAAGTTCTCTTTGCCGCAATTCGCTACATTGTTGATCTTTCAGTTGCTGAAACTCTTGATAAAGTTGCTTAAGATTTGCAATCCATTTATATGTTTGAACCATGTAAATTTAACTTATATATATGCAAATAATTTTGTAGTTTTTTAAATAACTTCATATGTATATCACACACTACAACAAACAGTCCATTTTGTGTTACTTTTCCGCTTTCAACTTGTAACGTTTATCACTATTGCTAATTTCTAACGGTTATTTTCGTTACTAACATTTATCACGGTTATTACCGTTACCAAATCTGGTAATTTCGTACATACGTAAATGCAATATGGATTAGGATTGTAATTTTATCTTCTTTTATTACTTGACCTATTTCTAACCAATAACACTTCATTATTTCCACGTTTTCCCTTTTTCGTTCATTTTAGGTTTATCGCTAATTTGTTCTGCCACTGCCTCCGCCATCTACCACTTCCTTCAACCTCATCCACCACCTCCGCTGTCTGCCGGGACCGTTGCCTTCTTTTCTACCAGTTTGACGAACATGAGGGAGGACTAGGGTTGCGTTCTATTTCGTCAATTGACTGCAAACAAATTTTCAGCTTCAATCAGGTAATAATTTCAACTTTAAATTATTTTTTGAAATTATCTATTTTGTGCAAAATTAGGTTTTAAAGTAGTTTTGTATGGATTTTGAGGTTAAGTGTTCAATTCTGATGTTGGTTTTCCTTGGCGATTGGCAAATATATGCATCTAGCCTCATTTTGTATGAAATCAAGAGGCTTTATTGGAAGTGTGCATCAAACTTGAGTCGTGGCTTGATGTTAACATTGCCATTAAGGACAGCTCATCATGAGGTTTCATGGGTTCCTTTTCTTCATCCTAAAGAATTGAGGTAATTTAATTAATATAAAGATTGATTTTTACTAAAATTATGCTGGCTGCTTTTGTGATTTCTTATGTGCTAAAACTTTTTTTTGTTATAGATATAATATTAACAAAAATAGTAACTATGATATGATGTCTAAACTCACAATTTATTTTATAGTAAGTATGATTAAAATAATTTTAACTGCACATTAAATTCTTGAATTACGAAAGGTTATTGTTAACGGAAAAATCATTTTGGAACATTGTTTTAGGGGAAATTTTAAATCAATAAGGAGGAAAGGACAAAATATTATTTTCTTTCCTGTTTAGTCTAAACAATCAAAATAACATTTTTTTCAACAAAATAAAATCTTTGAAATTTTTGCCGGATTTTGAAATGTTTAAAGATTGTAATTTTCGAAAATTGTGGAATTTTAAACTTTTTTTTCATTTATTTTTTATGAAATATTGTATTTTTCTACGAATAGTATAAACACATCTAGTAAGGTCTTACATTTCTTTTCCCTATCAAAGGTTATATGTTTCAGTCATGCTTTTTCTCATTTCTTTTCACTTAACAATCCTTTAAACAAATTAGGTGTATTTTATCATGAACCAACTATGAAGAACATAAGAATGGCATGTTTTGTCATTCTAACTCAAGTTCAGAAGTTGACTAATATGATGCCTAAAATGAAACCAATGTAACACATAAAAATGTATTTTGCATGTTATACCACAACTATGATAATATGGATGTTTCTAACCTTGTTTGTGTATTTTTTGGGCATTTTTTTACATTTCTACGAAGGTTAGTAGTTATGGCATCAGAAAGACTATTAATTCTGTAGCCTCTCAATTGGAGCCTGAGTGACCATGGCATGTTTTATACTACAACAAGTATGAACAATTTTTAAGCAACCTCTTCACCTGAAATTTGGATAGTTCAGTCATTGAAATAATAATGTCGTTCTGTTACCTTGTTATTCAAACATGAAGTATTCAAACAGGAAGTCAATGAAATGATATCTTTTTCGATAGTTTGCTTTGCAACTTGTTTATTGTTAGGCATTGGTACGCTTCACTGTTTATTTAAACCGATTTAACAATTTTATGTGCATGTTATGTGTAAGCAATGCACTTTTCTATGATATTTCATTAAGAGCATAGCTGTTCAATGTTAGATTATCCATGATAATTATGACAATTAGCTAGGAGTACAGGATAAAAACTATAGGGAAAGAATTACAACAAGTTTCGGCAATTTGGAGGGGGGAGAAGAAAGCTTTATTCGACAAATGTATCAGTGCACATTGTGCACTTGCATAGTTTCTGTTTATTTATTAGTGGAGTCAGAAGAGAATTGAAGATTAACTATAAGTAATCATTTGATTTGCATGTCATGTGTGCTTTTGTTTTGTCTTTTTGATAAACTGAGCATGGTTTCTGAATATGTAGGCTTTAATAGAAGCTGTAGAAGAAAAGCAAAAATCAAAAGTTGAGTATTAATGGTAATGAAGGAGTAATAAGTTTTGTACTAGTAAAATTTGAAGTTATCGTCCAATGAACTTTGTAAAATTTGGTATAAAGTATTTTGTATGTTTGATGTTTGTCTTCAAATTTTCTGATAGGTTAGTTTTGAGATTTAGTTACATGTTTTTTGTTACTATAAATTTGAATTTGTATCGTCGAATGAAATAACATATGATAGGATAAGATGTTGAAAGTTATGGTTTGAAACACTTATAAGTGCTACCGATGAAAATGGTTACTGTTGACCATAGATATAACCATTGGTAAATAACGGTCGGTAAATATATTACTTTCCAACAAGCATAACCGTTAGGAAAATGGAAATTTTCAATGGTTATAACCGTTAGGAATATGGAATTTCCCAATGGTTATAACTGTTGGAAAATATGTTGTAAATTTTGTCATGTACCTATTTGTAACGGTTATAACTGTTAAAAATTTGATTTGCAATAGTTATAACCATGATAAAATGACAATTCTGGTGTTGTGACATAAAATTTGTAAATATCACCTGAATTGTAATCCTTTTTTGTAATTTCACTTTTGAAATGCCTTTCAATTGTTCATTCATTGATTTTTGGACTTGCTAAATCTTTTGTTATTCCCTGCTATTCTTATTTTCCTAAAAAGAATGTAGCAAATACTATTTCTAATTATTTGCTTAAAACCGACATATTTGTCTATATATGTCATTTGCTTAGATTTGCAAATCTTCTCGTTAACTTCTTGGGAGATAATCTGTATCAAACATTCAAATCCCTCCTTCAACTACGATAAGAAATACTTAAGAATTTAATTTCAACCATTTGGCTTGAATATCTAAAATTTGCTAATAAAAATCCTGCCCTATCATAAGGGCATAAATGTTGGAATGTAACCTTTAAGATATATTTAATAAAGAATTAACTTCGGAAGTTACCATCTGAACTTCAGAAGTAAAAATCCTTTAACCCATTCCTTGTCATTAATTGGAATTGGTAAATTAGAAAATCAAAACTCAGATTTGGAAACTCTTAATAGCGACCTTCACGAGAATATTCTTTGACCTAGATTCAGGAATTTGTGATAAATAATAGAATTTCATTGTTGAAATTCCATACCCAGATTAGGGCTTAGATAAGTAATTGTCTCGATACCTAGATACAGATATATTAAAATAATTAGTGATCGATAGAGATATGAAACCCAAATTCGGGTATTAAATAATAGAGTTCTGAAATAAATATCCCAAAACCCAGGTTCAGGTATTAATTGCTGACATTTAGATATGAAAGACTTGAAACTCAGATTTGGGTATTTATTGAAGATGTTTAAAACTGAAAGTCCCGAAACATAGATTCCGATATTTATAAATGGAGTCCTGTTCTACTACTTTGATGTGTGAACCCTTCAGGTCTAGTATGGAAGTAATTTTTCTAGTTTCCTCTTGAGCTTGGACGTCTTAGTCCATAATTTGAAATGCCTTTTTATCAAGCTTGAACATGTTAGTTCATGATTTGATGAGCCTCTTTTTAGGCTTAGGTACCTTACTCCATCACTGAATGTGCCTCTTCTTGGGCTTGGATATCTTGGTCCTTCATTATATGAGCCTATCCTTGGGCTTGGACATCTTAGTTCATTTTTGACGGGCGTCTTCTGGGGCCTGGACGTCTTAGTCCATTGTTGATGGGTCTCATCTTAGGTCTGGACGTCTAAGTCCATTGTTGTTCGGTGCTCTTGGTAAGCTCATCTTAGAGGCTGAAACCAAGGACTTACCTGACCTCCCTTCAGGAGCGGCGCTAGCCTGACCCTTTTGTGGCATAGACAGCGGCTTGTTCGGTGCTTTACCCTGGCCATCTCATGGTGTGGATAAAGGCTTATTTCATTCTCCCTGCAGGAAGTGCCTAAACCAGGCCATAGCGTGCCACGGATAAGGGCTTGTTCGTTGCTTTAACCTGACCATCTTCTGGCTTGGCTAAAGGCTTACTCCGTCTTCCTTCTAGGAGGTGTTTTCATCTGACTAGAGGCATGACCAAGGGCTTGTCCAGTGCTTTAACCTGGCCATCTTATGGTGCGGCTAAAGGCTTACCCGCCCTTCCTCCAAGAGATGCTCTGCCCTGGCCATCTCGGTATGGATAGAGGCTATTCTACCATCTTAGATAGATTACCATCTTAGGTAGTATCCAAATATAAGGAGCATATCACCCCCAACCATGTAGAATACTTATACAAAAAATTGCTCTTTATTATTTCCACCTCAATTTTTTTTACAAATTCATGGATTTTTCCTTGACTAAAGAAGTTTATGATCATCTTTTACAGGGCTCTGCAATGGTTGGTTTCATGACCATTCATCATATGATAGTGGCAGTAGGATCTCCCAAATTCCTTTTGTCACGACCCGTTTTTCCGTACCCTTTGAATCGACAATAAACCACACATGTCCAACTCAAATTGCACGAAAATACGGAACATGAAGGGAAATAAAGAAAAATAGACAGAACATAATCTCACTCGAATGGAATAACATATAATACTGAACAAATATCTTTACAGCGGAAAATTTTTAAATACATATATCAGAGTCTAACTTAAATTCAACTTGGACAGTTATAAACATCTGTCCTTACAACTGCTGAAAAACATCAAACAAAATACACTAAGTACAGCGGATAATAGAATATGTCCATACGTCAATCTCCAGCTCTCCTCTGGAAACACCAACCGTCTTCAATTAACCTGAAACTACTCAGATTTGACCCGAGTATTGAAAATATCCAGATTAGGCTTGAAAAACCAGTGTGAGAAAAAGTCAATAATAAATGACAGTGTCATATATCAGCCTTTGGATAAAATCCATTGAAATATAGAGTATCTCATAAGACCACGCCCACACATAAACATAGACGGGTTTTTACCTTATGATAACTAAAACACTTCTATATCAAAACATTTGATATTATTTCTAATGACATCTCTTTGGAAACATTTGCAAATAAACTTATTAATCTTATCCGAAATGGTTGCCCATATAGCATTTCGAGGCTATTCATTACGCCAATACAAACAAAACCATAGGTTCTTATTGGAGAATGGATTTCCATACAAATGACGAGATGAAGGATATACCTTCCGAAATGGGTATACCTCTAGATGGATGCCACGAGGAACCATCACAAAGCTCCTCTACAACACAAGACCAACCTACCTCTATAACTAGATAGTACCGAATATGTCATCCCCCGGTCGTTACCGAGCGTTCGTTTTCCATACACCGCATTAATTTACATCCCGAACATCATAGCAGGAAGAAATATATCTAGAAGGGGATGATCATACCCTAATTGGGAATGACCCACTTAGCCTTGCTGCATCTAATCCTGCTTCGGTCATTTCCGGTTTGATGAGGCTTAAGGCTATGATTACCTTTCCACAAAGCACATATCACATCTTTGAATGCCACATTTCCATTTCTGTTAAATACTAATTTCCTTCCACAAAAATACAACCCTTGAGCTCGTACGTCTCAAGGAGGATGTTAAGCTAAGAGAAGTTGCCTTCTCCACCACCGCTGATGTACGTTTTTAAAAACCAATGTACATAATCTTTATAAATACAATGTCAGACAAATGTCCATATAAGTTGTCCAATAACAGGACAAACCGAAGGCACTCTCCTACTACCACTAGTAGCGAGTAGTCCTTGCAATCCGAAAAATCTCCACAACAGGGAGCCACTGCTATATATAACTCAATAATGGGTGCGACCCCGAGCAAATCAACAAGCAGTCCTCACGCTATGAAGATCCACGGTCTTCAATAATCATCGTCTTCAAAATTTCTTCACGTTCGAACGTATACATTGGTTCGAAGTGGTTTTCGAATAGGAATTTCCCAAATCCGACCCCGGTTCCTTCGTAATCCAATTATCGATAAAAAGTAAATATGAGTATACAGGATTTATTAAGTCTTTTTTCACTTTAATTCTTTCGGATGATTTCAAAATATCTTTCTTTTGACTTAGGATAATTCTAAGTAATTCATTCTTTTGCTTTGGAAAATATCTCAATCTTCCTTACTTAGCTTTCAATCAAATTCTTTAACTTTTATGCGGGTCAAAAACAATATTATTTAACATCATTTACGATAAACCCTAAATCAATCTTTGCAAACATTGTTGAGTAAACAGGTTCATAGAAATCATTCATTTTGGAAATTGCTTAAATTTTGAATAATACCAATCTTCTTTTAATTCAAAAACTTAATACAGTCTTTTTTATTCAAGAGCATTTGGGTTTTCCTTTCGATCCGTTCCACCCCTCGCCTAAGACAAGTAAACATAGGCTAGATAAGTTCAGGGAACTGGTTGCTCCATCCCTAACCTCGGTTAAACACCTTGTTTTGTCTTTTCAGATCTCACAAGTGAGACAAATGTATTAGTCATTTTCACATACTAAGTTTGTTATTACATTCAATATTCTCCAATTATTGTTTAAGTGTTATAAACAATTCATCTTAACCCTTTATCCAAAATTCTTATAAACAAACCTTTTAAAAACATTAACAATTGATTCCAGGAGAAACCGTTATGTTCAAACTCTTATTCAAAAAGTTATACAATTCACAGCATAAAAGTGCTGCGGAAAGTGCTATAAAAGCTCAATTGATTAAATCAACTTTTAAACATTCGATAATTCATAATTTTCAATTCAAATCTATTTTAAACTATTTAAATCGATTTATTAAATTTATTTCACATTCTTCCATAATTAAAAACGTTCATTTATACAGATTTCATGTTACGGTCACTTAATTGCACTAGCGTGATTTTTCTGGAAAATTATTTTGGACTTAATTCAAAATATACTCAACGAAGCTTTGATTTTTTTTCTCCATTTAGATGATATGGATATAGTAGTCCGGAATTTTCTTATCTTTAAGAATTCCAAGCTATATTCCACTCTACACATTCATTTGAACTTTTCGACGCGAAATCGAGAACTTCCATTGCGCGATGCACCTGGTTTTAACTTATTTTTCAATACTTGAAATAATTGATTCAAATTGAATTTTAATACTTATAAAATCATTACGAATCATTTTAAATCAAATTTTCACTTTTTAAAGCTTTTAAAATATATTTTCACTATTACGATATTATAATATTATTTATATTCCTATTGTTTTAGTATTAAATTTTAATTCCAATTTCAATTCAATTCCAATTCTAACTTTAAATTAAGAACATTTAAAACTTAGATTTAAAATCTAATTTCAATTTAAACTTCAATTCAACCTTTATCTGAACTTCAATTTTCAAAATCGATTTCAATTTCAATTTCACTATTCATCTCAATTTCAATTTTAAATTAACTATCCTTTTCAAATCCGTTTCTCTTAAAATTTCAAATTCTCTTTTATTTTAACTTTAATTTCACTTTCAATTGAAAAGAGACTTATTTTTTTAAAAATATCTCATATCACTAAAATATGGTCTTATTAATAAAGGTGATTACTTCAATCAAACTGAACATAAACAATATCCATCTTTATCACTATCATAACATCCATTCAATCAATCACATACATATGATTTCAAATCCAACTTTCACTATTAATACCATAACGGAATATATTATCATAATTTAATTATCTAACCAACAATCAAACATCCATATTAAAAACAAATAAACATTCATATGTCATTAGGGTATAAATATTATTCGTTTATCATAACCAAAATAAAAATTCGAAAGCGATGAGAATTTCTAACCTTTATATCCACTCCGTCAATCTTTAGGCGAATTGGCATGTTAACGAACTAACGTGCTATCTCCATGCGTCTCGACTTTATCGCTTTCCTTTCCTTCTCTCTTTTTCTTTCTTTCCTTTGCTTTTTTTTTTAATTTAGGCGAAAGCTTTTTTTATTGAAGAGGAGGGTACGACCTTGGTAGTGGTGGAATATAGGCTTGGGTAGGTGGGTTTGGAGGGGGGTACGGCCTTGTGGAGGTGGGTATGGGTGCTTAGGTAGCGATGGAGCTTGAAGGTAGAAGAGAATGGAGGTGGAAGAGAGGTTGGATGCCATGGAAATGGAGGTGAAGAAGAAGGAGAAAGTGAAGAATAAGGTAGAGAATGAAGTGTGAAAAATGAAAGGTATTGATACATATTTATACTTGAGCTTTGGATGGAAAATGACTAAAATACTCTTCTCTACTTTTTTGAATTTTCATTTACTTTTTCACCCTTGATTTGACCTTTTCTTAATGGAGAAGAAATGGTTTGATTTGAATTTGTACATAAGAATTGATGTTTATCTCTTTTTCTTACACTTTAAAATGTTAAAATAACATTTGCTCCTTTTCCATAAGTGATATGACTTAAGCATTAATGGTGATGGAAAAGATAGGAATGATAACTTACTTTTCCTTTCTTAAATTTTTTATTTTAAGGAGAAGACTTTTGCATTGATTTGATTTGCATTAATGGTGGAAATGATGTTAAGAAAATGTGTGTAAGTAGTAAAGAGAGGTGTCACTTTCTTATGGTTTGTAATTATTTTAATACTTAATTCTGCTCTTTTTCCATGCTTATGTATACCATCTCATTAATGAGATATGATATAAAGAAATGATGTTGTTTATTAAAGTTTAATTTAATTTGAAATTAGTCAAATCATGTCTTTTTACTTTTATATATTCATTTAAACTTTTCAAAAGTAAACTCATTTTGTCTTTTAGTGCTAAATGTAAAGTGTTTAAATAGCTTGTAAACTTGTATGTATGTGTTAGAAAATGTATCAAGTTGCAACAACTTGTCGACAACTTGTTTTGGTTGAAAACGGTGTTTTTGTCTACAAATTTTACCATCAAAATTTAACGTTTTTGTTAAGCTATATATTGAAGTAAACTAAACTTTAAAATGAACTTTTTAATTCTTTAAATAAATTAAAACATCTCTTTATATTTTAAAATTATCTTAAATTAATATCAAAATCTCTAATTTTACAGCGTATGTAAAACTGACAAAAATACAACAAATTTTGGTTAATTTTTATAAAACGATTATTAAAATATTTATAAATATATAAATATACTTTTATTATCTTTATTAGATGTTTTAAATAAGATTTATCTTTTTAAATAAATGTTTAAATAACTATATATCTATGCCGTTATTTATTATTATCAAAACTTAACTTTTGTCGATTTGTTCAAAAATCCAAATTTATACTATTTTATTTATTAACTATAAGAATAGATATTTATTTATTCTATATAACATATTTATTTAAGATTTAAATTCCTTTTAAATTCAAAATGAACGAAATCTCTTATTTTCGAAGTAGCGAAATTACGGGTCGTTACATTCTCCCATACTTAAAAGCATTTCGTCCTCGAAATGAAAGTTAGATAAAAGAATTTATTTCATACTCTTATCCTCAAACATTCTAGCTTATTTCTACCAATGAAGAAGAAGGTCGATATCATAACAACACTAAAAAAATGATGCCAAATATACATACAAATATTCCCCACATTAACCTGAGTATATGTCACGTACTTACGTTTATATATACATACATCAACTACAACTTCTATCCTACCCATCCTAATGCATATTGCACATTTAAGATAATATATAAACAACCAAATAAGATTATGCATCCAAAACAACCACACTGATACTATATCAAGATAAACGAATACCAACACATAACTCATATCTGACCTGAGTATGTACTATACCTAAGGTCTATATATACATACCACAACATCAGTCCAACCACTATATCTTAGTGCTTACTATTTGAGATAACTATCCAACTACTAAGTAGATAGACCCAAAACATCATACTATATGTGGTATTTGATTCGATCTACTATTCGAATTCACAATTTTACTTCCGAACTAGTATCGATCCCCCGATTTTCTAGTGTGGACTTTGATCAGACTTCTTGATAACATACCCTTGCTTTCCTTGCATAGCTCTCAACTATGGTATAAAACTTGAGTATATAATCACAAACTCTCATCAATGCTCGTCGTCAAGAATCGAGCGATAAATCCATTCTCGGATTGGTATAGACACCTAAATGTTCTGTACTCAAATCTTAGATCAAAATTTATGTGCTTAAATAATCTACGTTTAACTTATGTACTTATTCACAATCATCTTTACCTAATACATTTCTTCAAAATTTCTGTTAATCCAAGTTTATTTCACACCTATTCACGTTTTACTAGATCCATTATTTCTTAAGCATACAAATATAACTTAAACTTGTATAATATACATTTGCTTCCTAAGAGCATATATACATATCGCCAAACTTCAAATTGTTATTACTTCAACTAAGGTGATTAACTAATATGGAACTCTACTATTATCTCAAATTAATAAGTTATAAAACTTAACCCTTAGTTTTCTACCTAAGGTTTTCATTTAGCTAATATTATTTATCCAATCAATATACTAATTAGACAACTTTACTAAGTGTACACCTTTTCCTCACTGATTCTATGATTAGCTACTTAACTTATTTACCTATCCATTTTCTTAATCAAATTTCTTAATCTTAAATCCATCAACTACCTTATAGTAAAATTGTGAAACTTAAATACATGGTATTTGTTATTAACCTTTTTTCATCCAACAATCACCCTACTAACCATATTATTTAAAATTATCTCCTTCTAATCTTACTTCATCATGAATTACAAATGTTACCCTAAATGTATCACTAATTAAAAAATTTATATTAGGATGATATTTATTATATCTCTTATTCCTAAATTTCACTTTGATTTTAACCTAGTCAAAGTGTCTAAATTTCAAATTATCTTTACTCCTTTACAAGTTATACAACTTGTCATTTTATAATATATTTACCCAAAATTTCAATTTTGGCTTATCTTTTTCTGTCTTATTGATAATAATTTTTTCTGCGTATGCATTTTCTTTTTACTTTCTCCAATTACAACTTATAGCATCAATATTATCATCAAACATCTTATACTCAAATTGTGAATTTTACTTCACAAGATATTTGTATTTAGCTTTTAAATCCATCAATTATGATAATCACTTAATCATCTTAATACTAAATATCTAAGGGTATACGATTAAAGTTCTGAATTCTAGCTTTCAACTAATTGATTCTATATGGAATATCTTATAGTCAAATTGTGCAATTCTAATCATAAGATATTCATATTTTCGCTAAGCTAAATTACGAACAATCCTTAATTTCTAACCAAAAAGATAATAATATTTAAAATATAAACCCAAGGTAAAATTATTTCATCTACCAATTCCTTTAAAACAAAAATCATTTTAATAAAATTAAAAAATACGCACTCAATATATATAATACTCTCATATCTCATTCTAGGGTGTAACTAACCCTGTCTCTAATGAGTTACTCATCCTAGGATATTACTAATCCTATCTATGATGAGACTTTACCTATAACAGAGCCAATGTTCTCGCTTAACCTTCAACTCTGATACCAAATGTCACAATCTAGGCTTTTCAACCATCGACAGTGGATAAACTCCACCGTAGCTCACATGAGTACCTCACGATTTACTTTTACGGCCAGCCTCTGGACTATACGGCAAACTACCAAACCAACCCCACGATACTAGATCTCAGGGACATGTAGGAGTAAGAGTCATCCGTTCGCTACCTAACAAGAAGCGAGAACCCCCTAGCATGTACGAACATCAATAAGAAAATCTGATCCCCCGGTTCCTTCGAAATCCAATTATCAATAAAAAGTTAATAGGAGTATACAAGATTTATTAAGCCTCTTTTCACTTTAATTCTTTTCGTATGATTTCGAAATATCTTTCTTTTGACTTAGGATAATTCTAAGTAATTCATTCTTTTTCTTGGAAAATATCTCAAAATTTCTTACTTAACTTTCAATCAAATTCTTTAACTTTATGCAGGTCAAAAATAATGTTATTTAAGACATCATTTACGATAAACCCTAAATCAATCTTAGCAAACATTGTTGAGTAAATAGGTTCATAGAAATCATTCATTTTGGAGATTGCTTAAATTTTGGATAATACCAATCTTCTTTTAATTTAAAAAACTTAATACAATCTTTTTTATTTAAGAGCATCTGGGCTTTCCTTTCGATCTTTTCTACCCCTCGCCTAAAAATGAAAACATAGGCCAGGTAAGTTCAGGGCACTGGTAGCTTCATCCCTAACCTTAGTTTAACACCTTTTTTATCTTCCCAAATCTCACAGACGAGACAAATATATTAGTCGTTTCCGCATACTCAGTTTGTTATTACATTCAATATTCTTCAATTATTGTTTAAGTGTTATAAATAATTCATCTTAACCCTTTATCCAAAATTCTTATTAAGACTTCAAATTCATCTTTAAACGACTCAACATTCCTTTTAAAAAATTAACAATTGACTCAGGAGAAACCGTTAAGTTTAAACTCTTATTCAAAAAGTTATACAATTCACAGAATAAAAGTGCTGCTGAAAGTGCTATAAAAGCTTAAATTATTAAATCAACTTTTAAACATTCGATAATTCATATTTTCCAATTCAAATCTCTTTTAAACTATTTAAATAGATTTATCAAATTTATTTCATATTTTCCATAATTAAAAACGTTCATTTAAACAGATTTCCTGTTATGGTCACTTAATTGCACCAGCGCGATTTTTCTGGAAAATTGTTTTGGACTTAATTCAAAATCCACTCAAACGAAACTTTGATTTTCTTTTTTCATCTAAAACATATGGATATAATGGTCCAGAATTTTCTTATCTTGAAGAATTCCAAGCAATATTCTACTCTACACATTAATTTGAAATTTTCGGCGCGAAATCGCGAACTACCTTTGTGCGGCGCACCTAGTTTTAACTTATTTTTCAATACTTGAAATAATTTATTCAAATTGAATTTTAATACTTGTAAAATCATTACAAATCATTATTCTCACTTTTTAAAGATTTTAAAATGTATTTTCACTATTACCATATTATAATATTATTTATATTCCTATTATTTTAATATTAAATTTTAAATTCCAATTTCAATTTAGTTTCAATTCAATTTCAATTATAACTTCAAATTAAACACATTTAAAACTTAGATTTCAAATCTAATTTCAATTTAAACTTTAATTCAACATTTATCTTAACTTCAATTTTTCAAAATCTATTTCAATTTCACTATTTATCTCAATTTCAATTTCAAATTAACTCTCCTTTTCAAATCCGTTTCACTTCAAATTTCAAATTCGTTTTATTTTAACTTTAATTTCACTTTTAATTGTAAAGAGACTTATTTTTTCAAAATATCTCATATCACTAAAATATGGTCTTATTAATAAAGGCGATTACTTTAATCAAAATGAACATAACCAATATCCATCTTTATCACTATCATAACATCCATTCAATCAATCACATACATATGATTTCAAATCCAACTTTCACTATTGACTACCATAACAGAATATATTATCATAATTTAATTATCTAACTAACAAATCAAACATCCATATTAACAATCAAATAAACATTCATATGTCATAAGAGTATAAATATGATTCTTTTATCATAACCAAAATAAAAATCCGAATGCAATGAGAATTTCTCACCTTTATATCCACTCCGTCAATCTTTAGGGGAATTGGCGTGTTAACGAACTAACGTGCTATCTCCAAGCGTCTCGACCTTATGCTTTCCTTTCCTTCTCTCTTTTTCTTTCTTTCCTTTCCTTCTCTCCTTTTCTTTCTTTCCTTTTCTTCTCTTTTTTTATTTAGGCGAAAGCTTTTTTTATTGGAGAGGAGGGTACGACCTTGGTAGTGGTGGAATATGGGCTTAGGTAGGGGGGTTTGGAGGGGGGAATGGCCTTGTGGAGGTGGGTATGGGTGCTTAGGTGGCGGTGGAGCTTGAAGGTAGAAGAGAATGGTGGTGAAAGAGAGGTTGGATTCCTTGGAAATAGAGCTGAAGAAGAAGAAGAAAGTGAAGAAGAATGTAGAGAATAAAGTGTGAAAAATGAAAGGTATGGATGCATATTAATACTTGAGCTTTGGAAGAAAAATGACTAAAATACCCTTCTCTGCTTTTTTGACTTTTCATTTACTTGTTTACCCTTGATTTGACCTTTTCTTGATGGAGAAGAAATGGTTTGATTTGAATTTGTACTTAAGAAATGATATTTATCTCTTTTTCTTACACTTTAAAATGTTAAAATAACATTTGCTCATTTTCCATAAGTGATATGACTTAAGCATTAACGGTGATGGAAAAGATAGGAATGATTACTTACTTTTCCTTTCTTAAATTTTTTTATTTTAAAGAGAAGACTTTTGCATTGATTTGATTTGCATTAATGGTGAAAATTATGTTAAGGAAAAGTGTGTAAGTAGTAAAGAGAGGTATCACTTTCTTATGGTTTGTAATTATTTTAATATTTAAGCTTGCTCTTTTTCCATGCTTATGTATACCATCTCATTAATGAGATATGATATAAAGAAATGATGTGGTTTATTAATGTTTAATTTAATTTAAAATTAGTCAAATCATATCTTTTCAATTTCTAATAAACTTTTCAAAAGTAAACTCCTTTTGTCTTTTAGTGCTAAATGTAAAGTGTTTAAATAGTTTGTAAACTTGTATTTATGTGTTAGAAAATGTATCAAATTGCAACAACTTGTCGACAACTTGTTTTGGTTGAAAACGGTGTTTTTGTCGGCAAATTTTACCGTCAAAGTTAGACGTTTTTGTTAAGCTATATATTGATGTAAACCAAACTTTAAAATGAAATTTTTACTTCTTTACATAAATTAAAACATGTCTCTTTATATTTTAAAATTATCTTAAATTAGTATCAAAATCCCTAATTTTACAGCGTATGTAAAACTGACAAAAATGCGAAAATTTTGGTTATTTTTATAAAACGATTATTAACGTATTTTTAAATATATAAATATACTTTTATTATCTTTATTAGATGTTTTAAATAAGATTTATATTTTTAAATTAATGTTTAAGTCCATTTATTTAAGCCTTTATTTATTACTAACAAAACTTAACTTTTGTCGATTTGTTCAAATATCCAAATTTGTACTATTTTATTTATTAACTATAAGAATAGATAATTATTTATTATATATAACATATTTATTTAAGACTTAAATTCCTTTTAAATTTAAAATGAATGAAATCTCTTATTTTCGTAGTAGCGAAATTACGTGTCGTTACACCTTTCATGTTTTGGCTGTTTCTTTTGTGATGCCAACAGTTGAGTTCATGTTTAGTAGGAAAGTAGACATTTTCTACAAATGTTAAGTTGCATTCCTTTGGAAGTCTAGATTTGATGTTTGATTCTTGAGGATGACCCTTTGACTTTTCGCTCTTTGGCCTGATTTTTTCACTCTCTTCGATTGCTTTTCTTTTCGCTATCATTTGGATTTCTCAAGTTGGAAGCGTTCTTGTTGTAGTTGGTTGCCATTTGTGAATGTTAAGTTGCATTCCTTTGGAAGTCTAGATTTGATGTTTGATTCTTGAGGATGACCCTTTGACTTTTCGCTCTTTGGCCTAATTGTTTCACGCTCTTCGATTGCTTTTCTTTTCGCTATCATTTGGATTTCTCGAGTTGGAAGTGTTCTTGTTGTAGTTGGTTCCCATTTGTATGCAAAGGCTTCGTAATCACCCATTATTTCTTTCTCAAAGATTATGCCTTTGGAATAATGTTGAATGGTTCTTCTTATTTGATTAAAGACATCGCCACTTCCATTTTCCTCTTTTCGAGTGTAAAGATAGAGGTAGGGCCAATATAAAAAGGATTTAAGCTCCACTTTTCAAGGTCATAAGATTCTACCTTCTTCTGATTTATAATTCTAAGAGCTTCTAGCCTCAATCTTTGGTCTTCATCTAGTTTGGAATCCTTGATGATTACTTAGGAGAACCTTGACAAATGTGGTTCAGAGGACCCCTATTTAGATCTCTTTATTCTTCTAGGCATGATTTTCCAAAGCAAATAAAGTTGAAGTGGAATTGACTCACGTAGGGTTAGAGAATAGCGGTGTTAGGGGTTTAACCACGAGATGGAAGTTCCAGCCTCTTTCTAGCGCCAAAATTGTTAATAAGGTTTCATGTCAACACCCCAAAATGATGCGAAGAAAGATGAATAATCCTATATACAAGTAGAGCTGAAAAGGAGGTACGAATACTTTTAAAACTGCCTTTCGATTAGGCTTTATTTAAGGATACTCCTCAAGCATGCCTTATGACTGTGTCGAAAGGCTTGGTTCATAGGTTAAGTGATCTTTCGATCCAGTTGGGTAGGTATGACATCTCCTTCAAAAGCCTTCCTTTCGATCTAATTGATATACCCTGATTTTATTTCTTTTAGATAGGTCTTGACCTGGTTAGAGGCCTAAAGCTGTAGATTGGCTTAGGTTTAGGTTATTAAACAGGAAGGGAGGTTTCGACCTTGTCGAAAGCTTTGGGGCCATTCTTTCTTGAGTTTAGGTGAGAAATCTATAGCTCATGTAGACCAGAGATGGGTTTCGACCATGTTGAAAGCCATGCATGTAACTTCTTTAGGTTTGAATCTGTAATATCAGGCTTTGATGTTTAGAGGATTGGCTTTGACCTTATCAAAGGCTTTAGATCACAGAGTAGATAGCTTTGAATGGGTTATATAAGTTGTTGGAGCTTGTAGATGTATCGACTATGTCGATAGGAGCCTTTCGATGCAAGTGAAACCTAGAATACAGAATTGAATCTAGCAAAAGCTAAAATGAAAAAGTAAAATAGCATAAAGAAATTGAAACTTCCCTTTCTCCAACTCCAAAGACTTTATTTCCCTAAATTCTAAATTTGATTTACCGATTAGGGTTACAAAGCTTTTCTTAAGAGAATATAAGTTCGGAATGAGAAGAATCGGATCCCCTAATCATGACCCCATAAGCCTTATTTATAGATGCGCCCAGCACCTCTCGACCTTGATGCCTTCAACTAGGTCGAAACATGGCTATTGATTGACTTAAGAAAGCTACTGCCTTTGTCGAAAGTATGGCATCGCTCCACTTCTTTGAGTCATCTTGAAAGTACTTCCGACCGTCGTTAGTTTTTGTCTTTGGTTTCGAAGATGTTGGTTATGCACATGATCTTGTTTTGTTCTAATGCACAACACTTCCTAGACTACATTGGTTTCGACCAATTCAAAAGGCTTACTATAGCTTTCAAAGGGGTTGCTTCAGGTAATAATTTCTACCTTACATTTGGAATGATGAAGAAACCATTGATTTCAAATGGTTTGATGTATATCAAAGGGCTACTATTTATTGTTTTCGAAAAGTATGGCATCGGCTTAATCGAAGACCTCCATCTAGTTCAAGAGTTGTCAATGACAGCGGAAGGGATCTTTTGACATCTGCGCCTCCTTCGAAAGGTAAGAACTGTCTAGATATTGGTATGAGGAACCTTCCGACACCTTTGAAAGTTCTTGAAGCTTTTAAACATTGATGGAAGCATCCCTTCGACTCCTTCGAAAGGTTTGACTAATGCTCTTCTCTATTTCTCTCTAATTAAGGAGGTCTCGATTGGGTCGGAAGGTGAGCATTTGAAGTAACACTTAATAAGAAATCATTATTGAAATTCATTGATGGAATCACATAATCTGGAACTCAAAAAAATTCTCGTTTAGATCTCATCTGACAAATAGATCATTAGAAATTCATACAATACCGAAATTAAATATTTTGTTTGCCTTAGTAAATTAAGTAAATTCGAATAAAAAATTTGTAGACCTATGGGTAAGTAAAACTTTTGCTATATTGGAGTTGGGTTACATCCGTAAAACTTTGTATCCATTTGGGATCGTGTTTTCACATCTTATATTTTTTTTTGTTTAACCTATCGGATTTCCCTATTTCTGAGGATTCAAGAGTGGTGTATCCATTCCATTCCTCAAATGAGGTCACTTTATATTTTTAGAAAATTTTGCTATCTACTCCATTGCTTTAGATCTTGTATAGATCCTTGCTTTAGCATCATGTTATGGATTCCTTTTACCCATTCTTTTAATTCGTGTCATCTCTTTAGGATACATGTTTCTTAGTCCTTTGATGTAGAAATTACTTCTCAAACATTGAATGTTCTTAGATTTGTTATCCCATATTTTGTCCTATTTGAATATGATTTTGGACTCTTTATCCATTCCTGGTTTTGCATGTTGAATACCATTATCCCATTCACCCTTATTCATCTCCCACTTTTATGTTTTGAGTTTATGTTTTAAGGTATAAACATCTTTGTCTTTCTCCTTATGTTTGGAGCCTTTTCTTGGGCATGGAAATCCCTGTCCCTCGTTTGAAGAACCTCCTTTGAATTCCACATCTTAGTCCTTCGTTTGATGAGCCTTCTCCGGGCTTAGAAATCCTAGTCCTCTATTGATAAGCCTCCTCTGGGCTTGGACATCTAAGTCCATTGCTTGATGAACCTCCTGTAGGCTCGAACATCTTATTCCATTGTTTCATAAGCCACCTCTTGGCTTCCCTTGTCTGAAAGGGATATTATGCTGGCTGAGCTGACCTTCCTCCAGAAGGCTATTGATGAGTACTATCTTTTGAAAAATAGTTTGAACTCATGAATCCTTTTTAATAAAAGAATTTTTCTCAATATGGTCTTTTGCAAGAACTTTCTTGCTATTCATAATGGAGGCATATATCTCACATAGGAGAGGTCATGATTCATGAACCAATAGTCTTTTAGTTGAGAATAAAATTCTATAATAAGAGTTTCAATAAACTTTTGATGACTTTTAAATATTTCTCAGAATAGAATGAATTGGCTTTTTTCTGCTCATAATTTTTAGAAAACTTTGAAATATCGAAATTGATCAGTTTGAAGTCTTTAGAATGCATTCACTAAACCTATATAATATCACACATCGGCCACATAAACCTGCTTTTAGGACAAATAGGTATTTGTTTTCTCCCAAGCCGTGGGGTCAATGAAAATAGTTTTTTTAAGAAGACATGTTTGAGAAATTATTTTCAAAATTATTTTCTAAAAATAGAGTTGGCATATATGGACTTTTCCCTAAATTGATGTTGGATTTGACGGTGATCTGCTCGTTCTTGAAGGGTAATCTTTGTATTGTGTTGACTAAAATATCGATAATTTCCTCGTATTTGGAATCTGAGCTATCTTTTTCTAGTAGCCAAGCGTACATTGTTCTTTAAGACAATATTAAATGCTTTCGTCTGATTTTATTTTGCCTACAATAACACTCAAGTTCAAATCATTTTATGGCTAAAAAATACGCATAACTAGATATGAATGAAAACATAAATTGAGTTAAGATGAAATGGAAAGACGAAGAGAAAGTTCATAGTTGAGTTAATGCTACGAGTCCTCATGACTTGATAGAGGTTTGCATTTAGAATTTGCTGAGCTGCTTCTCTCTCAGCTTGAAAAAGATGTCCTTTAGGTTTCTTTGACAAATTCTTACATGAATCCTGCCCAGATCATGCCATGAATTTTCTCCGACAGGAAACGACATTCGTCGGTTTCATGTCCATTTGCTTTATGGTACTCACAGTAACTACCTCCTTTACTTGCCTCTGGGGTGCTCCGAACCTTATGAGGTGCAGTAAAATTTTCATTTCCCTTCATTTTGGTGAAGATGTAGGAGAGGGGTTTGCTTAAGACTGCGTAATTTTTTTTAAATTGTTTCTTCGTCTTCCTTTCGGGTTTTCACTTTCCCTTGGTCTCTTGTCAAGACGCTTTAAATCTGATTTCTCCTCCTTGCATTCTTGGTGGAATTCTTTCTTATCATGGTGCATCTCGTCCGATTGAGCAAACTTCTCAACCGAGAGAAAGAAATATTATAGATCTTTGCATCCATTGGTACAAAGGTCCTTCTAGAATGGAGTTTGTTCAATTAGCCCTGATTAGACCGCCAAAAGCTTTTCTCTATCGGTTGTACTTTCTACCCTTAAAGATTTCTCACTGAATATGTCTAAATACTCGCCAAGTAGTTCCCTTGGGTTTTGTTTGATGGTTGCTTGCAAGCTAAAGTCCATAGTCATATCTATGAATATAGAAAATAGGGCTAAGAAGTCATAAGTAAATTGTTCCTAAGAATAGATGGTTTCCATTTGGTAACTCCTATACCATTTAATAGCCAATCCTTGGAAAGTAATGGGAAAAAGTCTACAGCAAACTGCCTCTGGAGCGTTGTAAAAGTTCATCAAATTTTCAAAACGATAAGATGGTCATCTAGATCAGTTGTTCCATCATATTTTAGTGAAGGAATTTGGTTGTGTGGGGGGAAGATTTGTCGCCATTATGTCTTTGGAAAAGGGGGTCTTTTGCAAGATAACATATTCTTCTGGATAAAAAATTTACTTTTCTCTAAGGGCATTCATCATTATTTGGTGTTGGACATTCCTTTGGTCAGTTCCATTTCTATGACTACTTATGATGTTTCCTTGGATCGTGCTATTCGATCCCCCGAGGGATCTTTTTATTTGATTTTCTCGGTTTAACTCTTGATCCTCTACCTCATTTTGATGTCGTGCTTCATCCTCTATTTCCATTATTATTATTGATTCCCAGGATGGAGCTTTTTCAGGATATTCTTGTATTACTTTCATTTGTGGCTGTTGATTCTGTGCCTTGATTGCATTGCTTTCCAATTTTGTTTAGGTCGAGGGTTGCCCAACTTCTATTTTGCCTAAGTTAGAGTTTCGGACCATGTGATCTTTCAAAGTTGACTGTGAAGCTGCCTCTTCGCTTGGATTACTATTATTACTCCTTACTATTACCATTTTTTTCTGTCAAATGGTGGATTTTATGAAATTAATCTGAGATGAAAGTTGTCAGGGATCGGAGGTTCAAAACCTCCTTCCAGCTCCAAAAATTTTGATAAGAAAACTTGTCAACACCTCAAATTTCACATTGAGTATGAGTAATACTTTTGGAATTACCATCCAAATGAATGGAGATTAATAAGGCTTTTTTGGTAGGAAAAAGTAATTAAAAATCCGCTTTTGGTACTTTTCGACACAATCGAAAGGGTGTTTTTCTCTTGGTAATTCCTTTCGAATATCAACTAGAATTCTACGAGAACAAGCTTTCGACGCTTACAAGGAAAGTGAGTTAGGAAATTGCTGGGTTGAAAGTTTTCGACTCTATCGAAAGGGGCAACAATTGTAATCTAATTGATTTGAGCTATGGTTTCCAAGGAACAAAAGACTTAAGGTTTTGACTTAGTCGATGGATATCTTCTGACTAAGTCAAATGTGGAATCATAACAATCATATAACATAAGAACCCCATAGATGTGACATGACAAAAATTATGATAATCTTTCTTTTTATTGAACTCAATTATACAAATTGACCAAATTCACAATTTAATTTGAGAATTAGGGTTTACGATTTTAAGAAAAACACACATAAGAAGTAGAAGAAATCAGATCCCCCAAAACAAGATCCTGGGGTCATATTTATAGGCACGGGTTAGCACCTTTTGACTCCTTGCTTTCGACATGGTCGAAAGGTAAACCTTCTTCTTTTTGTGCATATTACTTGACTTACATCTTTCGACCTAGTCGAAAGGGTTATATGGCCACTTTTCTGCTGCTACCAAAGTGGAACTTTGAATGATGCTTTCATGATGTCCACTAACCATACTTTCGACCTAGTTGAAAGGGTTTTAGCTGTCCTTCAGTTGCTGTTTGGAATTAGGCCTCTCTCTCTTTTGCTTTATTTCCTCTCAACCTAGTCGAAAGTGGTTGCTTGATGGCCTTTCGACCTTGCCAAAAGGTATGCTGTTGTGATTTTTGGCTTGAATGCCGATGTACCGAAGAAGTTATCTTGGTCCTAGCCTTCGATATTGTCAAAATGTGCTTTCTCTTTGGCTACAAGTGAGTCAAAACACCCAACATGGCTTTGTTGTAAATGGTCACTGTCGAAAGCCTCTACCCCAACTAATTTGAAACCTCATGCTTTTATGATAATGATCGTGTGGTTCTTCTTTCTTTGGTGATAGTAGCCTTAACCATTTCAAAAGGCTATGTAAGATTTCAAAAGGGTTAAGTTAGCTGAATACATTTCTAGTGAAAGTGATAAAGGCAAAACAAGACGTTTCAAATGGTTCGACGTAGAATATAGAGAGTTTGCTGCCCATTGCCTTTGAGAGGTGTCCTTTTGAGTGATTTGGATATTGTTATCGTGCTTACCATTGCCTTCGAAAGGTAGCCTCTAACCTTGTTGAAAGCTCTTCTTTGATACAGCCAGAACATCCCTCTGTTTTACTCGAAAGGTATTGTTGATGCTTTTGTATTTTGCGAGAAGCTATGTTTAGCTAAACCATCTTGGTGTTTTCTGATTGTCGTCGACACTCTCGTGTTCCTTCTTTCATACTTTTATTCCTAGGTATATTTATATATAACAGTGGGGACTCCTTTGAGAGGGGTTATATGTGGAATATCCATGCTCCTTTCGAAGATATCTAACTAGCAAACATAACTTAATATTCATAAAGTAAGCCCATTTCGAAACCTCTTTCGATTAAGTCGAAGATTCATTATTCTTTTAAAGGGAATCAATATATAGTATATAAAACTGAAATTCAATATTCAATGGAATCATATCTTGGACAGATGGTATAAGTTCATTGAACTTATTAATATCAAATCATCATCATCACGTCAATTTGACATTTGATATTATCAAACTGATGATAATATGATTCAAAATAACAATGTCTAAGTTGATTCCATAGAATTGCATAAGTCAAATATGGGTTAAGAAAATAAGTGAGCATTAGGTGCCATTAGCCATTAGTCAAGCTAATGGTCGAAATGATCTTCCTCATATTCAAGATCGGTATTGGATCCATACATCTCCTCTTTTTCATTCAACTAAATTGGATTACAAGTATGAGAATTTTCTTCCAAATTGATTTAGGGTTACAAAAGTTTGATTTTCTATAAAGTAAGAAAGAGAATTTAGAATTTGAATTTGATCCCCAAACTTGGACACCTAGGGTCATATACATAGATGCAGGTTGACCCCTATCTGCATCCATCCTACCAAAGTTGTTAAAAGGTCTTTCACCCAGACTTTCGCGTTCATCCTTTCGCCTACATCCTTTCACTTCCATAGCTCTGAAGGTGGCTGCTTAGGTCCCTTAATAAGCTTGGGTTCAAACTTTTGCCTTCATCAATAGTATACTAGCAGGGGATGTTCTTTTAAGATTCCTAATATTGCTTTTGTATCCCTCTAAAACCTTTCGACTCCTTTGAAAGTATGTAGCAAAAGGGCGAGGGTTCCCTATTACATGGTTTTGATGTAAGAGTAAGCACCCTCAACTTCATCATCTCCTTCAAAACCTCCCTTGGTCGCCTTGCTCTAGTGTTAACTATAGTGAATGATTATTTGAGTGGGTATGGAGTGCTTTCGTTCAGTTATGAAAGGATTAGTATGTGATGACTAGATCATTGCAAAAGGTCACTTGGCTTCATGTGGAGTTTTATTTATGCTTACGGAAGGTTTCAATCGTTTCAAAAGGCTTATTCTTTCTTTTGAAAGGTGCACATTGGTAGAATGCCTTTGAGTGGAAGATAGACAACAACGAAACCAACTATTTCGAAGAGTTTGGTTCTTGTGTGTGATATTGTTGTCCAATACCTTCGAAAGGTGTTTTGAACCCATATTAGGTTGTCCCATATGTGGATTCAACTACGTCGAAAGGTCAAGCTGAGGCAGAAGGGTGGCTTTTCTTTCTCTTGTACTCCTTCAAAAGATCTTGTTTCACTAGATAATTGTAGGTGTATCACGTGCTTGCGACTGTATCCTAATTTCTTCGAAAGCTATTTTAATGCCTTCGAAACACTGTTTTTGAATTATGGTAAAACCCTTATCTTCAACTCGTGTAGAGCTTAACACTTTTTATGAGCCGTCTTTATGCCTTTATTCTTAAGTGAATTTTATGGTTAATAACCAAGCTTCTCATTTTTAGTGCCATGGTGGAAAGTTCACGAAAAGGGATTTGTTGGAAGAAATGTTGTTGAGAACCTTTGGGTAAATTGGGAGAAATCGGAGTTTGAAGCTAGTGGGCTTTGGGTTCAATATAGCGAACATGTACAAGCTATTTTGTGCATTTGGGGAAGGTAGATTAACAAAGGTAGCTAATTTATTTAATTGTTTAGTTAAGTTAATTAATTATTTAAATAATCGGATATCTTATAAATGTCATATCTTTGGCATATGAGGTCCATTTTGGATGCCATTTCTTGCATTGCACTCGTGATGGAGAGCTCTATGACTTGGCGATGATTTGGTCATATTTGGTTGAGGTAAGTAATATTGTCTCACATACTATGGTTGTTAGTATAGTATTAAAATGACGTTTTGAGATTATTTCTAACTTTAAAATGTGATTTCTAAAGTACTTACACATATACTTATTTTAAAAAAGAATTAAAAGAGTTTTAAGATGGTTTTAAGTTTAATATAAGATTTTTCCCATCATTGTACTATTTTGCTGATGTTGACTGTTACTACCAAAAATCCTTTCAACCTTGTTGAAACCTGAATGAGTAGAAGATAAAGAAGAATATGAGATAGTAGCTCCAGCAAGAACTTTCGAAGGATTCAAAGGGATGCTATAGTCGAAGGCTAAAAGTATTATAACCTTTCAAAGGGGTCGAAAGGGTTAAAAGCATCCTTCCGCTTCTGTGGTTCCCTTTTGAAGCAGGTGCTTCCGCATGCATAAAGGTTTTTCGAATGAGTTGAAGAAACACATTTCGAAGAAAATAGATAACAACCCTTCATGCACCGGCCAAACCATTCGAAACCAAAGGTTTCTTCTTCATTCAAAATACTTAGAAAGATACCTTGATCAGAAAAACTCTTTCGAAAGCAGAATCAATCCTTTCGAACTGGCCGAATCCTTTAATATCTAAGGAAGATCCGCAACTATTCGAAAGCGTACATTTGGAAGCTACATACCATGTTGGAACCATCAACACTTCAACAACTTTGAAACCATAGAAAACTACCTCTCGATAGAGTCGAAAGCTCATACCTTTGCTTCTTATCACAGCAAAGCAACACAAGGAGAAAAGGCGCAACCATCCCTTTCAACAAAGATGAAAGCATTCAAGCCTATTCAAAAGCATAATAGAGGGATATGGAAGTGTTGAAGGAGTCGGAAAGTGTCTAAAACCACCTTTGGACCAGGTCGAAAGCACTGGGTCAAAGGGTGTCATTCCATATCTATAAATAAGACCCAAGGGGACTGGTTTAGAGGATCCGAATTCTTTCACTCAATATTTGTATTTCTTGAATTTTGAAAATTTGTAAATCCAAATTTGTAAATCAAATTAGGGGAATTAATCATTGTAGGATTCATTGGATTAATAAAGGAAAGATTTCGGTATTTTTGATTATACAGCCATTTGAATGCTTTTGTGATTAAATCGTGTTTTACAGGTATCGACCTCATTGAACGGTACCTACCGAGTAGGTCGAACTCCTACTTTCCAAATAATCCAAGACCTTAACTTAAACCAGGGCTCACTAAACACTCGTCTTTCGGTAAGTCGAAAACTTAAATCTAGCTTGTTTTCCCTTATATTTCAAAATCAAACCCAAGTCATTTAAGGTATAAGCTTTCAACAAGGTTGAAACACATCTAGCCAAACCATACTCTTGAAACCTTAGAGATAACTTTAGGGTTTCACAATTATTTCGAAAGGATGGTTTCGATGGGATAATCGAACAACTTCAGCAGGCTCGAAAAACTTGAAAAAGGGAATAAAAGTGTTTCGACTAGGTCGAAAGGTCAATAAAGGAAAGTTTCATAATAAATACTTATTTTAAAAGGTAAATGCTTATTTTAAAACTTGATATAATGCTTTCTTTGAACTCTACTTTGGAGTGTTGGCAAGTTTTCTTGTTAATATTTTGGCACTATAAGGAGGGCCTAAACCTCCGCCTCTGTTGATTATCCAACGCCACTTATCTCTAACCCAATCCTATTTCAAGCTTGACTACTCAAGACCTTAATTAATCATGACTAGAAGATTCAAAAAATCTGAGCAAACATCTTTGGAACCACACTTAATAGGATTCTCCCCAAGAACAACTCAAGATTCCAAACTATATAAATAGCAAATGCTAAGATAAGCTCTAAGGATTATAAAGAAGAAAAGAACAAAGTCATATTATCCACAAAAATGGACCATCCTTTCCGTATTGACCCCATCCTTATCTTTGCCTTAGGAGAAAAGACAAATGGAAGCGACAACCTATTTGCCTAAATGAGGAAAACAATCCAACACTGTACCAAAAGTACAATTTTCGAAGAAGAGATAATGGCATATTACAATGCCTTTGCACATAAGTGGCAACAAGTTATAATTGTAATACTTTTGGCATAGAAACTTCAAAGGATGTTAAAAAGAAAAATAATTGATAAGGGAGAAACTATAAAGCCAAGTTAAAAATCAGGAAGCCATCCTTAAGGAACAAGCTTCAAGTCAAGACTTCCTAAAGAATGCAACCTAACAACATCTATAGAGAATGTCTACTTGCTAACCAAGCATGAGCCCAACTATTGGCCATCACAAAAGAAGAAACCAAAATATGAAAGGAATTAGGGAGGATCCTACTACTATTACCATATGATGAATAGTCATGAGACTAACGACTACAGAGCCTAGGAAGGAATGATAATGAACTTTTTCCGTCAGAGCAAAATCAATAAGTTCATAAAAAGATCATGAATGAAGTCAATAAGGAACAACTTTACCAAAAAAATCTACATTGTTAGGGAGTGAAATAGTCCTTTCATTTGGACACTACTTTAAACGGTCAAAGCCTCTGTCCGCACTGAGTTGGCCACAACAAAGCACCTCATAGCGGGAGGAGTATAAGCCTTTATTTGCACCATGCTATAACCAGGTTAATGCATTAACAAGCCCTTGACCGCACCACATTATGGGTAGGTCAAGGCACCTCTTGGAGGGAGGATGGAGTAAACCCTTGGTCAGGCTACCATTCATTTAAGCCAGGGGAGGATTAGTCATAGTGTAAAACTTCTAGACAGCAAGGGAAGTGGATCTTTTATATTTTGCGATGGATGAAATAGTAGGAGAAACTGGTAACTCGCTGCTGGAGATATTGTTCCCCTTAACGAATTCTAACGATTTGTATTAAGCTTGAATATCCTTTAGTTTCATCTCCAAATCACTTGTTGAAGAAGTTCGGACATCTTATGGTCAAAGTCAATTGAAGGATTTAACTTAACTAGACGCTTCAACGTGGAAATCGCTTCATTTTTACTCTTAAGATTTTCCTCTAAATTGGCAATTTGACCGTTGAGATTCTTAGTAACTATTTTCTAAAGAAAAAAAATCTCCTGTGTCATTTTAATGCTTCTGTGTCACCATGGAAACAAGCAGATAAAGTATCATCAAAATGTTTTTGTCTTTTCAAGATCCGCTAACAACCTATCTCTAATTTTGGTAAAGCGTGATGCTGAATCTAATGAGATTGGCATTGTAGTTAGCTGTAACTCCTATTAAATAAATGAAGAAAAAGAAAATAAAGCCAAGACATGAATAATCCAATTCTTTATTATAATGATAGAAGATTAAAACTTAAGTAACAATGAAAATATAAAGTACAATTAGACATTTGTTTCACATCTAAAATTAGGAAAATACATTTCTAACTTTATTCAATGTAGTAACAGAGAGAATGACTGTTGAGTCAAAAGGAACATTAAGTCCTTCCAGATTAATGAACGAAGGATATTGCAATAGTCCCATTCCTGGTTGGAGGACTATCACAACCACATATTAACTTAGTATGATATGTCCAGATTCCCTTAAGAAACTTTTCTTTTTTTTCATCGAGAAAATCAAAACAGAGCCAAGGATGTTCCATATAAGGTTTTTCTATATCTCTAAGAAAGCAATATCTGGCTAGTTTTGAAGATTTCAAAATTGATGCCTTTTTGGGAAAATCTCTTCTTAGTTTAACATACTGGCTTAGATAATCTCAAGAGACATAATTGCTTGAGGGACATTCACTCTATGTAACATAATGAAATACAGCTAAGCATAAAAGGAAAACTAAAATGAATATTCATATATCAATATTATTACATGATTATGACTATTTATCTGGTTCATACAAAATCAACTTCGTAAATAATTATGAAATAAACTTGTCGTTTTAGTACTTGAGTTTATCTAAAGGAATTACTTGGGGAATTGATCTGACTTGTGGCAAGTTCCAACATGCTTTAGGATGCAAGTAAGATCCAAATTCCTCCAAGTATCTCTTATGTGTATGCCTAAGTAGACCCCTACTAAAGTCACTCAAATATGAGAAATCTACAGTTGGGTGTCTACAATAGGCTTTGTGTTGGAAATTTACCAAAATGTTTCTCTCCACAATCAAAATTCATAAGAGTGTGATCAACTCCTGATTATCTTTTAAAAGACCATCATATCGAAGGCACGCCTTTCTCAATCGCAGGGCATCTTCTTGATTTTTGAAGAATGCTAACACAGCCGCGCTTCTGTTAAGCCTATGATATTTGTCCGAAAGAATATTGTGTTCTAAGCCATTTATCTAACTCCCTGTACAAACTATTTGTTTCCGTTGGTTTTCTTTCATGCTTGGTTTTATAAGGGTGAATGGGTTTCCTCCTTATCTAAAATAAAGGATTTAAACTATTACTATCTTTGAAGTGAAAACTGTTTGAACAAAGATTCCCATACCTAAGAAACGGGAATTGGCACTTGAGAAACCTTCACGTTCTCTCTTGATTCTTCAACATTAACATAAGCAGGCTTCTCTTGAGGGTTTGAAGGCGCAAGGGGTTCAGGTGAGCTTGCTTCATGAGAAGATAGTTGAAAGGGAGCAACTGCCGGGTAGGTTATAAACTTCGATAAGAAGTCCGGGAAGAGAAGGAATCCTCCATGCCAAATATGGATTGCTGTGTAGGCAAAGAACGCTTCAAGAGGGCTGTGAATGGTGTCGTTTTAAGAAGGGGGTGGCTTCCATCATAGTAATTCTAAATTCATTAAGAATCGCATCCAACTCATCCTGGGTGGATATTAAGGAGTGTTTAGAGGTAGCTTCAAACTTCTTGGGTGAACTCATGATTCTGCCAGGTGAAATCATTTCAGTTAGAACCTATTGTATGTTATGAAATTAACATTATTAGAAAGGATTATTAGAATCCTATTACAAAAATTTGAACATTAAGCAAAGCATGAAACTTCATAACCTTTAAGTCCATTTTAGTTTATAAGTCATACTTATATAAATTTTTACTTCCTTAAAACATTTCACAATGTTTTATCATTGTTTATCCTATAATAAATATCCTTATTAAGATACAATACCCAGTCTATAATAATTATCATATCTAAACACACTATCCATTCCATCATACCTTATTGGAAAAATATAGTCAAGGCAACTTATTCCAAGTACTTTGAAAAATATTTGA
The DNA here is from genome assembly GCA_030765085.1 of Allium cepa. Lineage (NCBI taxonomy): Eukaryota > Viridiplantae > Streptophyta > Magnoliopsida > Asparagales > Amaryllidaceae > Allium > Allium cepa. The sequence continues at coordinate 702,221,202 of CM060938.1, read as the reverse complement.
TTTTTTTCCAGGATTTAAATTCAGGTTTTGAATCCATTTCAACTTAACTTATCTATATAGTTAATCCTTACCCACATTTCCATTTGGTTATATGCGTTTTACCACTTAAATCCTATTATTTAATCTTAATTACAACCACCAATTTCCTTAATATACTATAATAATTAGAAAAATTATTGCCTTATATCAAACTATAAGATTATGTAAAAATTATCTTTAAAACCATTTTTAAAATTATTATATAAGAAATAACAAGTACGCCCTCTTATAATACTCTCAAATCATTTTAGGATACTACTAACCCTATCTCTAATGAGCAATCCCACCAGAGACAAGGTTCTCGCTTAACCTTCAGCTCTGACGCCAAGTATAACGGTCCGACAAATTTTCGACCCTAAAAATCGGCACTAATACATCCACTGTATAGAGTGCCGAGCAATTGAGGGCCGAAAATCCCATACTGTTAGGGTTAAGAAGAAATGGAGGTAGAAAAGAACAGAAACAACAGCACAGAATCTCACAATCGCAGCGGAACAAACATAATATAAAATAACAGCATTTATACAAAGAAAAGTTGTAACTGTCAAAATACATACAAGACATCAGAGTACAACAAATCTGGACAATTATAATAAATTGTCCCAACTACAGTCTATACAGTCTCTAATACACAGCAAAATATAATCAATACGTCTCTACCATCCAGCTCGTCTCTTGAGCTCCAATGTCCTAACTTGAAAATCTGTAATACTCGGTCCGACCAAAGCATTACAATAAAGTAACATCCGAGTCAGGCTGGAAACCAACGTGAGTAAACCCATTTAATTTGAAATACTAAAGTTATAAAATCTCTTTGAAAAACCAAGGTAACTCGTATAATATGACAAGTTTTATCAAATTACTATCAACACTTTTGCAGGAATCCATTGACATTGTCATAGTGTGTAAAATACAATACTTATTTAAGATAGTTGAACTTGTGGAAATTAACCCCATTTATGTCTATAAAACTCCTTGGCCAAACCCATAAGAGCTCATAGTGAATATCAAATCGAAATAGTCCCGGATGATACTGATATCCTACTCCGTCTCTTCGAACTCAATGGTAATTTTCTTTAAAGGACAAGGTCGTTAAATAGACCATTTTTACGATCAAGGAATTAATAACTTCATACCAAAATTTATTCCATAGGTTTTCTTTATTGTGGCCAGCCCATCAGCATAAATTCACTTACAATCTTTCATTTTGAAATTTAGATTTTCTTTTTCTGATCAATCCAGGCGATGTACATATTAATAAATATGTTAACATCTCGCCCTTTACTTTACCTTGTCTAGCAACTCAATGGCACAAAGAATGGATAGCTGAAATTAATATCTAAGACCCATATCAGTAAATAATGTGTCAAACTCAATCAACATTGTGTAATCAATATCAATCCCTTTTTTTTAGAATTGGTCATTTTCAGTAGATTGGGTCGAGTAATGTTTTAAAACCAGATTATTACCACTTTGAGGAATAATTTAAATAATTTATATTACATAAACTTGGAATTAAACGGACAATTTAATAATTTATTAAAATCTAAATAATTTAAAAATATACTTATTCATTTTACTCAAATTATTCTAGATTCCCATTATTATAAACCATCGTGTAAGCCATCCCTATAAACCATCATTATTTACAAATTATTAAAGTATGATAAACTACCATTTTTAACTATAATGCCATAAGACTTCATTTTAATTCCTATCCAACCCCAAAGTATTCATGACCCAAACCCAACAAGGACAAAGCCACCCTTCTCCTTCTCCTTCTCCTCCCTCTCGCATTTTCTATTTTTCCTTTTTCTTTTAGCACGAAGACAATCGTGCACGCCACCGTGCACCTGCATACATCCTCTAACCACTCGAACCCAACGCCGACCATCCTCGCGAGTAGAGCTCAAGGATCTCACCATGTTCCACCCCCTAGAGCACCGCCAAAGGCAACCGCTCCATTTTTGTCCTACTGTCCAAACACGAACGAAAAAACGTGAGCCACCTCCATCACTTCTCCACGACACCACAGCTGATCGTACACCACTAAGATTTGCCCAACCCTTCCCAACAAATACCCCTTCCAATCCCCCTCTATGCACGCGTCCCTATTTCCCTCTCATCATCACTATTTTCATGTGACCCGAACTCCAACCAAAACATAGTGAAACCCTAATTCTATCTCGCCTGACCTCCGCACAAGTTAAAAAAATTCCTGCCATTTTTCTCAAGCTTCCCCTCCTCCGAGCCATCTTCTAACCAAATCCTGACAACCACTGTTTCTCGCCTCGTCGGAATTTGATCAAAACCCAAATTCCATTTGACACCTCTTTCCCTTCTCCATATTTTACTAAAAATTGCATGACTACTTCCAAAATTTATTACTTTCAGCGACAAACACACTCATAAACTTGAAAATTTAAATTTCGATATTTAAATATTGGTTATGTCTTGGTTGCTTATTGTAAATCACATTTTTCCCTGTTTATACCTGATGATATTTCATGAATCAATTTTTAAAATAAGGTAAACTAAGAAACAACCAGATGCTCTTTAAACAGCATAACTTAAAACAAACTAGAGTGAGAAGTGGGGATTTTTGAACTAACATACAGTTTCCTATATACACAGAACCATGGTTTTAAATCTCCTATATCTCGTTCGAGATCTCGCCCGAGATCTCATTTTCACACTTAAACGAGACGAGACATCAAATCTCCTCCATATCTCCCAAGACACTCATCTTGTCCGAGATATTCAAATCTCACCCGATATATGGACCAAAATCTCAATCCGAGATCTCACCCGAAATTATATATTTTTCTTATTTTCCGTAATAATTTTTATTTTCATATTGATTCAAAAGAAACTACTCAATCCAATTATAATTTACCAACTTCTTGAACATATTCTTTACTTTTTATCTTAATGAGTCATAGTGAAAGGTTTCACTTCTTTATTACGTTCAAATAAAAGGGTATTATTCAATCATTACCAGATCAATTATGCTAATCAAGCTACTACTCTTTTAAAAATATTTCCTTTTCCATGTAAATCAAGTATGTTACCATTTTTATTTTTATTAAGAAAGTTATAATCGTTAAATAAATTTTTCACACATCAATTTTAAACACATATGTACATCCGAGATATTCTCGAGATGCATTATAAGACCCGAGATGTCAATCCGAGATGTACACCCGATACGTACTCATCTCGTTCGAGATCTCTCCCGATACGAGATAACTTGTGTAAAAATTCCGAGGCGAAACGTGACCGAAATCCGATATTTAAAACCTTGCACAGAACAGAGGTAATAAAAATGAAGCATAGGTTTGGGATCCTCCAGTTCTAACCTTAATACGCATCCATAGATAAGTATTTACCCATTATTGTTCAATCATATGCTTCGACAAACTATTCATTCATACCCAGGTATAGGTTACAGAACATGAAGGTTGGCTTTACTCACTTTTTCTTATGAATAGAGATACCGTTGCTTCCTTTGTTTTGTTGATCTCCTTTTCTGTTGAGTTGTTTTGTTTTGCTTTAAGTCATGAAATGCAGTGATGTTTAGCTTTTTGTCTAACTTGGTATGAATGAATGAAAATAAAGAAGGCAGTAAGGAGGTATATATATAAGAAACGGTAAGCTGCATTCTACAGTACGTTTCTGCTTGCTTTTATATTTTTATTTATCTTTTTCAGTCCTTTGGTCTGAGGTTTTGTGACCTGATTTGATTATTCACAGATTTGATGTATTATAAAAGCATGATTTGATTTTCCCTTTTAACTTACTTGATTTTATGTTTTGAATGCTAAGCTTTAAATGCTTATCTCCTCTTTTATTTACCAGAACTTTTGTATGAATTTTTTATATATATATATATATATATATATATGTATGTATCTTTTTGTGTATATCTTTAGATACTTCCATATTTACAAATACTATATGCTTCTCTACTTATGTATACATATATATGTATTATTTATTTTATCATATGTACATTTATGCCTTCCTATATATATATATATATATTACTTTATTTCGTTTACCTTTTTATTTTATATATATAAATATACACATGTATAAACATATATGTATAGATATCTATTATTTCCATAAGCATTGTTTCAATAACATACATACACATATTTACACCTACATTACTTCAATGATCATATATATATATATATATATATATATATATATTTGTTATTGTCATCCTTTCATATGTTTACACTTAAATACTTCTATGTGTTACTAACATCCTAAGCTTGGATGCATATATATATATATATATATATATATATATATATATATATATTGGATATTTTATCCTAATTTAAACGGGGGAGGTTATTATTTATTTTTCAACGAGATTTATCATATCCAGAGATTTATAATCTAATATCTAATGTAGTTTTTAAACCAATTTATATATGTACAGATATTTTTAATTTTCAGAAATTTATTCGTTCGACATATAAAAATCAATATTTCAATAATATAATTCATTTAATCCCTATTATCAGACGCCAAAAATATGGGTCGTTGTGGAAAAGGTGCAACCATCCCTTTCGACGAAGAAGGAAGCGTTCAAGCCTATTAAAAAGAATTGCAGAGGGATGCACAAGTGCCATAGGAGTCAGAAGGTATCTAAAAACACCTTTCGACCAAGTCGTAAGCATTGGGTTGAATGGTACCAACCTGCATCTATAAATAAAACCCAACGGGTCCGGTTTAGGGGATTTGAATTCTTTCCCTTGATACTTGTATTTTCTTGATTTTGCAAATTTGTAAACCCTAATTCATAATCAAATTAGGGGAAATTAATTGGTACAGGCTTCGTTCGATTAATAAAGGAAAGATTTTGACATTTTTGATTATATGGCTATTTGAAATATTTTATTGGATTAAATTGTGTTTTATAGGAATCGATCTCATCGAAAGGTACCTACAGAGTGGGTCGAAACCCTTACTTTCCTAAATAATCCAAGTCCTTATCTCCAAATCATGTCTCACTAAACACTCATCTTTTAGTAAGTCGAAACCTTAAGGCTAGCTGGTTTTCCTTTAGATTTAGAATTAAACCCAAGTCATTTAAGATACCATCTTTTGACAAGGTAGAAACACGTCTAGCCAAACCATACTCTTGAATCCTTAAAACCAACTTTACGGTTTCACAAATATTTCGAAAGGAAAGTTTTGAAGGGGTAATCAAATAACTTCAGCAGACTCGAAAGACTTAAAAAAAAGGAATAAAAGTGTTTCGACTAGGTCGAAAGGTCAGTAAAAGAAAGTTTCACAATAAGGACTTATTCAAAAAGGTGAATTAAAGGATGTATTCACATCCTAACTTCCTCTACTTAACCAAGAGTGACCTAGGAAACTAACCCTTTCCTTAAACTCTACTTTGGGGTGTTGGCAAGTTTTCTCATTAACATTGTAAGATTTAGGGTATTTTTGATATTAATTCTCCATTGGTTTCTTGGATGATTGTATTGTGTTATTATCTGCGTATGTAAGTTTCTATAGACATTTGCATGCACATTTGCTGGATCTATGCTTGTTTGCTTAGTTTTTTTGAAAAAGCCTTTCGTAGGTGATATAGTGTTCGAAAATATCCTATAGGATAGGATTTCGAGCACAGACTTTCGTGCATGTCGATAGATTTGAAGACGAAGGATGGACTTAAAGATGTGCTTCAGATTATGGGATGGATGTTGGAAGTTTTCTTTTAGTTTGCACTTAACCTTTTTTTAGTTATATGAATGGACAAAGTGGTCGTTATCAACTACTCTGGAGTGGTCGATATCTACAATTACTGATGTTGGTCGACTCGACCGATTTTGACATGGACGATGGAAAGGCTTCGAAGAGCAAGATGTGATTGTTGGTTCGTTTACTCTTTTGAAATTTGATTTAATGTTATGACTCTTCAATGACTAGGCTTGGCATTGAAGCAAGGATGCGATGCTTTGGTGCGATGACTTCGTGATTCGACAATGATGATTCCATGATGGTTAATGATGGCTTCGACGATGGATACCTATACCTCGGGATGTAGACTAGCCGGATGGAAGGAACTATCGAAGGAAGTTTATGGGAGGCACGATGATATCCCATGATCGATGATGGCTGTTTAGGGTAGTTCCCAACCGCGACTACTTCAAATAGGAGTTTTAAGGATAGTTCCAAGATAAGCTTTATTATGGATGATGTTTGCAAAGGGATCATTGATATTCATGGGTTTCAATGTATACTCATAAAACAGAGGTATGCAAGGATGTTCACTTGGCATACTTGAATGCCCAGGCCACAAGATGTTTCGATCTGATTACACTGGGTTGTCTATGGTGGTGCAGTTTAGATACTGGCCTATTGAGTGGAATTGATTCAAGTATCGAGAAAATGAGACGTTGAGTAGTCCTTGGGTCTACAGGGCTGGTCATACGAGTGTCATATATCCAATGCACTGAGTGACAGAGTGTGAGGATGGATGATTGATGCCATGTTTGTTTTATTTCCCTTGTCAAGTTAGGGATGTCACATGGTACAGATATAATCGATGCAGATATCTAAACATCATTAGTAATTTTATGTATAGTACACCCATGATGAATATGATGTAAAGTGGCATATATCATATGTTATTTGTTTGCTCTATGGATGCAGGAATAGGTTAAGTATGATTCTCCATACCCTCTATTCTGTATACTATACCGACTTTTATATTGTTTTGAGGTTATTTATCGCTCACATCAGACTGTTATCTGACTCAAGGTTTTATGCTTTGCTTCTTATTATCTCGAGTACTCTTAAACGAGCAGACTAGATAGCGGGTGTAAATGGCACTTGGAGCTGTACAAACAGACTAACAGGAGGCGACGCTTTCTCATATTTATATTTTTGACTTATTATTGTTTATTTCGTTTTGAGACACTAAGGAGCCTTGCCTGTGTTGACTTACTATTTATTAGAGACAATTTATGAGTAGAGTTTATTCAGCAGTTGAATAAACTCTATTACTATTTTGTATAACTATGTGAGACTGTAGAATTTGATTCTGTGGTTCATCTAATTATTACTATCTTGCAGGTTTTACATCTGTGATGACTATTATATTTTATCTGTTGTGCTGTGAGGCATATGATAGCATATGTGATTATGTAATGTTTTATTCTTTCTCTTCACTTCTTTTCTCTTATCCACTTCTCTATTCCTATTCTTTACTTCTATTTCTTTTCCTTGACAACCGTCCTACATCGACCAGATGCTCAAGCAACACAATATTTGGTTATATAAGCATCAAAGGTGTAGAATGGTTGTCGCACTTCATCCATATATCAACTATGACCCTTATGCTATCTTACACTCCATTATTCCTTAGCATCCCTCAATAAAGCCCATCAATATATGTTCTCACTTCCATTCTATAATTTTAAGAGGGTGTAGCAAGACATTTAGTTTCTTTTTTAACCTTCACCAACTTGTAGTTCACACACTTCGAGATGAATGTCCCAAATCCCTCTTCAACCCTTTCCAGTAAAATATTCGACTTATACGTAATACATTTGATAGCTTTTGGGATTTATTATCAATCTTGAATGATGGCATTCTCGTTGAAACTCATCTGTCAACCCATCGATATCAGGAACAATCATTATCCCTGTTAGGAAACCAAATCTACGGTTCGATGACAACAACTATATAATGGAAATCGAATATACATATATATTTATATATATACAGGTGCTTGCTAGAACAACATCACTAGAAAGACAAGAACAAGTCTCAAAGTACATTACAAGAGACTACAAGTCAATAGGAACAAAGAAGCACAAGAAAAAGAGCACAAAAAACAATGTGCACCATATCAGACGTCTGGGTGCATAAGCCAGACGTCTGAAACCGTTCTCTGGAACAATAGACAGGCTGAACTAGACATTTGTCGATTGCACTCAAACGTCTGATCTACTACTATATTCAAAAAATATATATAATATCAGACGTCTGAAACATATCCCAGACGTTTGATTTCAAAATCGAATTTCAAGTAACAACTTCAACTGCCACATTCGAATGGACATCTCCGCTTCTTTTCATTGCTACTCTTCATCATCAATAAAAGCAATTGTGCATCTCATTAATGGATGCAACTACTCAAGATATCTCTCTATAACTATATATAGCATCAAGAGTCAAGAGAACAAATTACCTAACTTACTTACGCTCTCTAATTCTATACTCTATCATATACTCTTGATCTCTGCACTCTAGCAATTTATACTTGCATTCACTCTTCCATATATTCAGTTCTTCATAGACAATAATATTTAAATATATATTGGAAGCAATTATACTAATTGGTCAACATTCATGTTATATTAGAGCATACATTTGACAAGAACAACTTATTTAAGCCTATTCCTCCGGGCGAATCGAGAATGTTTGATAGTAGAATACCGAAGGGGAGCTTTGGGACTGGACGTAGGACAAGATTTCTGAACCAGTATAAAATCCTGGTGTTCTTATTCTATATTTACTTAGATTAATATTGTTTTAGTTGCATCATATATTTTGTCACATATACTTGCATATACACTACACGATCCATCCCATAGACTTTCAATTGGTATCAGAGAAAGGTTTGATCAAAGCACAGTAACACGTATTTGAATCACTTTAATATGGCAAGTATTTTTCAAGAAGGACAATCCACAGCACGTCCCCCACTTTTTAATGGTTCTAATTATGCATAGCGGTCAACACGTATGAGAATTTTTATGGAAGCTAATGGATTAAAAATTTGGTCAGCCACTCAAAATAAATATGAAGCGCCTGACACTACTATGAACATATGGAATGATGCACAAAAAACAACAGCTTCTAATAATGTCAAAGCTATGAATGTTCTATTTTTTTCATTAGATAAGAATGAATTTTCACGTGTCATGTTATATAATACTAGATATGATATTTGGCGTAACTTACAAGTTACACACAAAGGCACAAACAAATTAAACAAACTAAAATATCAATTTTACAAAATCAATTTTCATCATTTAAAATGGAACAAAATGAATTTATAGTAGAAATGTACTTTAGATCCCAAACCATTCAACACGATTTAATGACACTTGGAGTCAAGTTCATAAATTTTGACTTAATATCTAGAATACTCAATTCTTTAACTCCAGAGTTGGAAAGAAAAGTATTAGCTATCGAAGAAGCTAATGATCTAACAAGACTCTTAGTTGAAGAATTGATAGGAAATTTAATGTCCTATGAAGCTAACTTGCAGGCAAGAAAAGAACAAAATTCGGAGAAGAAAAATATAGCATTCCCAGCAACAAATGAAGATACCGACTTAGATGAAGAATAAATCTTATTTATTTCCAAAAACTACAACAAATTCAAGAAATTTAGAAAAATGACCAGATTTCAGAAAGGAGGAAAATCAAGCCCTACAAATCAAACGTCAGTCAAACGCTATGAATGTGATCGGTTTGGACATATGAAGAAAGATTGATCTAAGCTCAATAATGATAAAAAGAAGAACAAATTTTAAAAATTCAAAAAAAAGAAAGCTTTCAAAGTAACATGGGATGACTTGTATTTTTCATCATCTTTAGACAGTGATATCGATAGTGATGGAGAATAAGATAATGTATGATTTATGGCACAAACCGATGAGGTATGTTCCGAACTTAGCTATGATGAATTATTACAACTTAGCATGGAATTAGATGATAAATTTAGAAAAATTAAAAAATTGAATAAAGAACATATAGCCAAAATAAATAGATTAGAACTTGAAGTGGGACTGTTAAAAGATGAAAAAATTATTTTAAAGGAGGAACTCTAATTATCTCAAATATAAAATTAAAAGTGATTTGGTTGAAAATGAGACTATAGCTATTGATTTTGAAAAAATTAGACTAGAAAATGATAACTTGTTAAAAGAAAATATCAACTTGAAGAGTAATGTAGAAACGTTGAAAATTTAGAATTAAAAGAGAAATTAGATAAAATTACAAATAATGTTTCAAAATTTAATAAAGGAAAACAAGATTTTGAAAATCTTATCAAAACTTCAAAACCATCAGGTAATAGAAATGGAATAGGATTTAAAAATATTCCTAAACAAAAAGGGAATAATATTAAGAAATATAGTTGTATTTATCAAAAAACTAAAAGATCACCTAAGTCTAATATGAATACCAAAAATATATAAATTTGGATACCTAAGACAAATAATAAGTCGATTGGACAAAAACATATTAAATTTTTTTTAGATAATGTAGCCTATATTAAAATTTATGTTCATAAAGCTACCAAACCTTCTTGGGTATGGCTACCTGCTCCACCTAACATCTGAGACCCTAACAAAGTATATAGGTACCAATTAAATCATATTTTATTTTGCAAGTACCCAAAATAAAAAATAAGGAGCAATGGATCATTGATAATGGATGCTTCAAGCATATGACCGAAAATTCAAAAATGTTATCAAATATAACATACATCCATGGTGGAACGGTAACTTTTGGACATAACTCAAAAGGACTCGTCGTTGGCATCGGAGAAGTCATCAACTATGGTGTATCTAACTCTCCTATTAATACAAATGTTTTGTCAGTAGAAAATTTAAAACACAACCTACTTAGTATTAGTCAATTATCCGATAAAGGTTTTTAAATCAATTTCGAAAAAGGTAAATGTAATATTTTCGACAATAGCAAATATCTTATCTTCAAGGGTTTTAGAAACAAAAATATTTATGTCTTAAATATTAATATAAATCAAAATTCAAATTTATGTTTAACTGCCAAACATGATGATCCATGGTTGTGGCATAAATGATTTTATCATATTAATTTTAAATATATTAGTAAATTACCAAAATATGAGCTAATTAGAGGTTTACCTAAAATAAATTATAAAGTAGAAAATTTATGTGACGACGGTCAAGTTGGAAAACTAAATAAAAGCTCTTTTAAATCTAAAATAATATTTCTACAAAACAAGCATTAGAATTATTGCATTTAGATTTATTTGGTCCAACTCAAGTATGAAATCATAACAAATATGTTTTCGTATTAGTTGATGATTTTTCAAGATATACATGGACATTATTTTTAAAACATAAAAGTGACACCTTTGGAATGTTTAAAAAAATTTCTAAAAGAATTAGAACTCAAATATATTTGAAAATTAAAAATGTTCGATGTGATCACGGTGGAGAATTCAAAATGATCTTTTTACCAATTTTGGTAACAAAATAGGAATCATAAATTTTCTTTTCCGGCACACCTCAACAAAATGGTTAGTAGAAAGAAAAAAATCATATGCTGCAAGAATGTGCACGAACACTATTAAATAGTAGTGGTTTACCAAAACATTTTTGGGCTGTAGCTATTGCTACGGCTTATTATGTTTTGAATTTAGTAACCATACGACCTATGACTGAACATACTTGTATTGAAATATTGTTTGGAAGAAAACCTAAAGTATCATACTTTAAAACTTTCGGATCAAAATATTTTATACTAAATACAAAAAATAATTTGGGAAAATTCGACCCGAATGCCGATGAAGGAATCTTTGTTGGATATTCGGATCGTAGGAAGGCGTATAGAATTTTTAATAAACGGTCTACCACAATTGAAGAAAGTTTACATGTTTCATTTGATGAAAATTTTAATCATACTAATGACGATGAAGAAATAATTCCAATAAAAAATACAAAAACTTTTCTAATAAGGAGACAAATGCACAAGATAATACACTAGTACCACCCTCTAGAATTCTAAAAGATTATACAAAAGATAATATCATTGGAGATCTCAATTCCAGAGTAACTAGAAATCAACTTAATCAAATAAGTCATATTGCATTTATGTCAAATTTTGAACCAAAAAATTATAAAGAAGCTTTAAATGATAATTTTTGGATAATAACTATGCAAGAAGAATTAAATCAATTTGAACGTAATAATGTTTGGGAATTAGTACCATGACCATAAGATCAATCAATTATTGAAACAAAATGGGTATTTAAAAACAAAGCAGATGAAAACGAAAATATAGTTAGAACTAAAGCACGTTTAATCGCACTGGGTTATAATCAGGAAGAAGTTATCAACTACGATGAAACTTTTGCTCCAATAGCAAGACTTGAATCCATACATACATTACTTGCTTTTGCAAGGCGTCACAATTTTAAATTTTTTCAAATGGATGTCAAAAGTGCTTTTTTAAATGGTTTTATCAGAGAAAACATATGTGTTGAAAAACCTCCATTATTTGTTCACAAAAAATATATCGATCATGTTTTTAAGTTACAAAAACCCTTAATAAAGCAAGCCTCCCATGCCTGGTACGAACGTCTTAAGATTCATTTAATTGCATCTAGTTTTCAAATTGGTAAAATTGACAGGACTTTATTTATTAAATGAGAAAATAACGACATCTAAGTTGTACAAATCTACGTAGACGGTATTATTTTTGGTTCAACTAAAGAAAATCTTTGTACTCAATTTTAAATATTATAAAAAACAAATTTGAAATGTCTCACATGAGGGAATTAAATTATTTTTTAGGTTTACATATAAAACAACTTGAAAACGGTATTGTTATTCATCAAGAAAAATATTGTAATGATCTATTACGTCATTTTGAAATGGATAAAACTTCAAGCAAACAAACACCAATGAGCACTAGTGTTCTCTTTGAAAAAGATGATAACGGAAAAGATTTTGATGATAAATTATACCGTAGTACGATTGGCTCTTACTTTATTTGACGGCTAGTCGACCCAACATTATGATGAGTGTATGTCTTTTTGTCCGATTTCAAGCAAAACCAAAAGATTCTCACCAAAGATCTATTAAATGTATCATACGATATCTATATACTACTAGAGATTACGGTTGGTTTTACCCTAAGGGATCATTATATGAACATGTTTCATATAACATCGTGGATTTCGGTGGATGTAAAACAGATTGTAAGAGTACTAGCGGAACGTGTCACTTTTTCGGAGAATCATTACTTTCATAGTTTAGCAAAAAGTAAAATTGTGTCTCCTTATCCACTTGCGAAGCCGAATATATTTCAGCCGCTCTAGCATGTGCACAAGTAATATATATGAAACGAACGCTTAAGGATTTTGGCAAAGTTATCAATAATTCACCAATATATTGCGATAATACGAGTGCAATAATCTATCAAAAAACCCTATAAATCACTCACAAACTAAACATATAGATATACAACATCATTTTTTATGGTACAATGTAGAAAAAGGAATTATTACATTAGAATACGTAAATACCGAGAATCAAATAGCAGATATTTTCACAACACCACTAAATGAACAAACATTTATTAAACTGCGACATGATTTTGGAATATGTTCTCTTAATGATCTTCTCAACTAATACTACATTTTCATTCACTCTATTTTTGGCTAAAAGTTTTATTATCCACAAATCAAAATTGTTAACACTAGCCAACAATTTTTTAGAAATTTGTTTTCTGAAATTACCTATGTATAACTTCTAAAATCATGTATAAATAGCCTTCTTACAAAGCAAAAAGTAAAGAATATATAGATTTCATTTTTTTTATAAGAAAATAAAAGCACGTCTTCCGACAACTCTCATCTCTTCTTCTCAACACCAACAATGGATAGTTCAGTGGATAGACCACATCGCCTTCCTACTCCTACACCAGATCAGGAACCAACATATAAGTGGTCCTCCTGCCACACGGGATTCACTCCTAATACAAAGCGGTCCAAACGATCTCTATTTGTCTCTCCTAACACCAAGGAGAAAATCGATGAGATACATCACTACAAAAAGCCACAAATAGATCTACGACGAGAATTATACTTCGAATAAAAGGTCATTGCGCGGTGACTAAGTTTTCTGGAGCAAATAGAGATCATATTCTGTAATTCACGAAGAAAGATGTACATGAACCACTTCTGATTCCTTGAAATCCTTTGGATCCCTCTGCTTCTTATCGTACACCTTTGGATCCTTCATTAGGCGATTCTCAGGTTTCCAGAGAACCAACGAACATAGAAATATATGGTCTCCACTCAAGCTATGGAGGGATGACAAGTCTGAAGATCGCAATGCTTTCCATCATCATAAAATTAAATTTACTTATTCTCATTGTATTTTAATCTACGTATATTTGTATTTTGTTTCACAGATAATAATATATGTATTATTAAAATCAATCTCTCGAAAAATAAGCGACACCCTGCAAAATTAGGCTATTTTAAAACAAATTGGCCATTTCAGACGTCTGACCTATGCCATCAGACGTCTGACACTCTTGTATCACACAAATTTTTGAGCATTGTGCATATATCAGACGTCTAATATAACCTTCCAAACGTCTGAAAATTATCTCCACCTAATAAAAAATACAAATCAATCTATTTTAAACGTCTGAACTATTGACCAGACGTTTGAACAAAGTCTCTGCCTCCTTACAGTACAAACTAAGGCCATTTTCAAACGTATGATATTATATCCAAACATCTGAGAAAACTATCTGTTCTACAAAAATTACACTTCAGCCTATTCCAAACGTTTGATTCTACATCCAAACGTTTGATGAATCTCTCTGCCTTTCAAAATTTTCAAATCGATCTATTCCAGATGTCTACTACCAATAACCAGACGTCTAAACATATATACTGTCTTAAAACTAGGTTAAATCAGACGTCTGACTCACCTTTCAGAAGTCGGAAATTCAATCGACACTCTTAATTACCATGCTAACGTCTATTTTTGCACGTTTTCTTACTTACATTTTATTTCATTTCTACTGCAAGGTCGATTCTCTAGTTCTTAAACTTGCTTTCTCCTCCAAACACGCTCGAATTTCATGGCGCCTAAAATGAAAAACCCTAAAATCTCTAAGCGCAAGCAAGACAAAGCTACTGCGTCCAATCCGCAAGTTTGCTCTGATGATTAAACTGAGAGATGAAGAGTCGTGTACCACATTCAATCAAAACACACGAGGATGTTCAAAAGAAGAAGCTTCATGCATGTCCATTTTATAATTTGCTAAAGTTCCCAATGTATGATTTGGATGAAATTTGTGAAAGTGCTGAGTTAGAAACATTGACTTCCTTCAATCCCAATAACGTTCTAATCAATTAGCTAGCCATATTTCTTTCCTATGCTAATTTAGATAGCACAACCGTTTGGAACACCGACAACGATGATAATTGTCCATGATCAAGTGTTTACGGCAGCACAATTAGACTTACTCCAGGGTTTATTGGCTGTACTTTCGTTCCGACATCGGAGAACATCTATATAATATTATGGATATGCGTCTCAAACCGAGAGATAATATAACACGTCAAATATGGAAGATGAAACGCCTAGATTTGCATCAAAATACCTAAGACCTAAGGCAAGACTTCTCCCTAGAATGATTATCAACACTATCATACCTCGCCTTGGTATTCATGATTAAATCACAGAGTTAGAGCACAAGGCTCTATATGCTATACTCAGTGGAACAAGGGTTAATTCGCAAAAATTTATATTTGACGAACTCAAACATTTTTGGACTCGATCATGCCCGTCCATCATCAACCATACATACGTCATGTGTCTTCTGCGAGCTCACAACATCCCCTCTTATTTAACAACATTTTTGGACTCAATCACGCCCATCCATCATCTACCCTACATACATCATGCGTTTTCTACGAGCTCACAACATCCCTTTTGAAGAATGGATGCAACGTCGTCAGGACGGACAAGCTAGGCCTCAACCCCAAAAATAACCTGAACTATTCCAAGAGGTAGAGCAACATCGCGAGAATACTCCTCCTCCTCCTGCACCCTTTGATTATACGTGCCAAGATGACATTTTGGAGACTCCTACTGAGACCAATCCAAATGAGAGTATTCGAGACTTAACTCTTCAAAATCAACTTGTTTTATCGCGGAATCAAAAATTACTGGCTAAGCATATTGATAGTTTTGAAACATCTTTTGCTTCTCTCCTAGCCACAGTTGAAGCGTCGCTTTCAACTACATTATCCGTTCTAAAAGAGGTTCTACAAAGAGTTCGTGGTCCTACACCACCTTCAGAAGATTGGCGAACTCCAGTGCCTTTTCCTCCTCCTTTAAAATATTCCAAACTTTTTGACGAAGAGAAAGAGCCTCTCGAACATACTCCTAAAAAACAAGCTAGCTCTTCCAAGAATGAAGATGAAGGAGATGATGAAGATAAAGCTTTCCCAAAAGATCCTTAGAATTTTTTGTAGGATTCCATATTTTGTATAAAAGTGCTAAAAAAATCTATGCATGTAATCAATTAATATGATTAATGAAAATTTCTATTTGGTGTATTACTTCTGTGTACATTCATGCAACCTTACAACGATTGGAAAATTATTTATTCTTTTTGATAATGCCAAAGGGGAAGAAATTATAAAAATCACAATAAGTAATGGAAAGCACAAATTCAGGAGGAGATTTATAAAATTATATATCAGTACATTGTATAGTTGTCATCATCAAAAAGGGGGAGATTGTTAGGAAATCAAATCTACTGTTTTAATGACAACAACTATAGAATGGAAATCGAATATACATATGTATTTATATATACAGGTACTTACTAGAACAATATCATTAGAAAGACAAGAAAAAGGCTCAAAGGACACTACAAGAGACTACAAGTCGATAGGAACAAATAAGCACAAGAAAAATATCACAAAACTGATATGCACAAAATGGGACGTCTGGGTGCACAAGCCAAACGTCTGAAACGGTTCTCTCGAACAACAAACAGGACGAACCAGAAATTTGGCACTTGCACTCAGACATTTGATGTATTACTATATTCAAATATATATATAGTATCACACGTATTAAACATATCCCAGACGTCAGATTCCAAACTTGGATTTCAGATAATAATTCAACTAACATATTCGAATGGGCATCTCCGCTTCTCTTCGCCGCAACTCTTCATCATCAAAAGAAGCAACTATACAGGACTCATTTATAGATGCAACTACTCAAGATACCTCTCTACAACTATATATAGCATCAAGAATCAAGAGAACAAATTACCTGACTTACTTACGCTCTCCAATTCTATACTCTTTCATAAATTCTTGACTCTGTACTCTAGCAATTTATACTTATATTCACTCTTCCATATATTCAGTTCTTCATAGACAATACTCTTTAAATATACGTATTGGAAGCAATTGTACTAATTAGTCAACATTCATGTTATACTAGAACACACATTTGACAAGAACAAGTTATCGTAATCAAGCCTATTCCTCCGGGCAAAGCGAGGGTGTTTGATAGTAGAATTTTGAAGCGGAGCTTCGAGACTGGAAGTAGGATGGAAGGTCCGAACTAATATAAAATCCTAGTATGCTTATTCTATATTTATTTAGATCAATATTTCTTTAGTTGCATCATATATTTTGTCACATATACTTGCATATACACTACACGATCCACCCCATAGATTTTCAATTCCTTCTCTATAGAGCCAACTATCTTGGTCAAATTCTTACTGCCTTATATTTTCAAACTCTGCTCCACTCTCGATCTTAGCTTGATCTCTTCTAGTCTAGCATTACGCCTCTAACTAGTACCAATTTGTTAAATGTAGGTCTCACAGTCAAGCTAGCTAACATCTTTGTTTCCAACTCACAAGGAGGTCTAAAGTCATAACTACCAATATACTCTAACCATCTACACTTTAGGTCATATCTGCCAAGTTCATGTTGACTCGCAGCATAAATAAATAAATTTCCTATTTCAAGCGTATAGGAAATGTCAAAGTCATAGGAGGCTAAGAATTCCAACTATCGTTGTTGATAAAGGTCGGGATTCTTTTGAGGAGAGATGTAATTTAACAATTTATAAGCGATGAACAACTCAAACCTCTCTCCAAGCTGTGTAGTTAATGCCCTGCTATTACCCCGTTATAACCCCGCTATATCTCATAGCGGATTTCCATCGCTATGATTTTTCCATACAGCCCCAACATATAGCCTTTCCGCTTTAACCCCCGCTATATCCCTTTTTCCCCGCTATATTCTGTTGTTTCCGCTATATCTTCTTTAATAAAATGAATTGAAAAATCGCATTTATACATTATAAAAATTATAAAACTAATTTATTTGATTTAATTTTTAATATATTTTCATAAATGAAAATATTATAATATTCTACTAAATTCAATTATGTTATATAACAGCTTTACATTTATTTAAAGTATATCCACACATGTTTTTATTTAAAATTATTTATGTATTAATTATAATTCAAATGAATGATAATTTTTCATTTAGTTACCATTTATATATTTGTAAAAACATTAAGTACAAGTTTTTTATGCTATTTTAGAGTCATCCGCTATATCCCGCTATATCCTCGCTGTATCCCCGCCATTACATTTTGCACCTCCACCGCTTTGAATCTGCTGAGCGCTTTAACTGCACAGTCTCCAAGCAAGTAGTGTCTCTAATCTTCAACACAATAACGATTGCTACTAATCCTAGATCGTGAGTCTGGTAATTCCACTCATCGGTCTAAGTTTTCGACTGCCATACATGACAACCTTGCCCTTCTTTATCAATATCACGCCCAATCCGGTACCACAAGCATCTAAGTACACCATCAACTCCACATTCTTGGTCAAAATGAACGCTGGTGCACTCAGCAACCTCTTTTTGGACTCATAAATGCATGCTCACATCTCATGTCCTAAGTAATAGTCCGGTTCTTTTTGTCAAGGTATTTAACCATGCTACTAGCTTAGAGAATCCATGATGAATCGTCTATATTATACTATTAATCCAAGAAAACTCTTCATATCTATAGTAGTCTTAGGATGATTCTGGTCCTAGACCATTGCAACTTTGGTAAGATCTACAGCAATGTCCTTTATGGAAATAACATGACCCAAAAAATCACACTTTCCTCCTCTAGAAGTGAAATTACAAAAAAAAATTCCTCCAATAGGTGCTTTCTCAATACCTCAATCCTCAAATGCATCTTGTTTTCCTCCTTGTCCATGAGTAGCAAGAACATCATCATGAATACAAGTACGAACTAGTTTAGTTGATTCTTGAAGACATGGTTCTTGAGATCAACATAGTATGAACTTGTTTAATTGGTGAAACCAAGTCGCCAGGTCTAATTTAGAAAACAACTTCGCTTTATGGAGTTGATTATACAAGTCATTAATATGAAGGAATGGATTATTATTCTTCCTAGTGACCTTGTTCAGCTCATGGTTTTCTACACAAAACCGCAAAGAGCCATCGACCTTAGTGTGAATACTACCGATGATCCACACTTAGATATAATCCTTTGAATGAACCCTTTCCTCAATATTTCATCCCATTGCACCACTGGTTTCCTCTGCTCTTTGGGTGTCATATGCCTTATAGGCTTAACTACTAGTCTAACATCCTTCACGAAACTTATACATAATTCGATCTCACTATGCAGTGGTAATCCAGTCGTCTCCTCAAATATATCCCCATACTACCTAGCTATAAGCACAAATAAGAACTCATGATGTAAGATCTTTAGCGAATATAAAAAGCTAACTATCACCACATCAACTAATAGGAAACCTAGCTCTACTGCCCACCCATCATTAGTCCTGATCGTCACTAGTGTCCGCTCACAACCCACCACTGCTCTGTATTTCTTCAACTAGTCCATCCCCAATATAATATCGAACCCTTCAAACTAAAGTACAAAACAATGATAAATAAACATGCATCCATGGTTCGATAAGATCATTTTATGACAAATCGTAATCAAACTAGTCGGGCCACCCATTAGGTTTGACACAATCAAAGGTCTGTCTACTATGTCGGGTCTCAGTACCGATATACCTACCAAGTCACTAGATATTAAGGAATGAGAAGCCTCGCTATTAAATTAAAAACATATGGGAATATCAAAAATGGAAATCATATCTTGAATAGTGACGCCATTCTCTTTCTTCTTGGCAATGGAGCACTTGATGAAATTGGAACAACATTGAGTGCATATGCTTTCACTATCTATTTCTAATTCGCTAGTTTGGGATCATCATTTTGGATTATTCAAACTTATTACGGTTGTAATTTTTCTTTCCTTTAGCTTTGCAGTTCTTACTTAAAGGGCTTTTTCAATACAATTGTAGCAAGTAGAGTCCCGTTTGTCCTTTTTTCCATCTTTGTTCTGAAGCTGCTTCTTCATATTGTTGTTCCATTTCTTTTTCCTTCCCTCGCTTGCTTGCAGCTACAGCTCGTCCTTTGAAACAACATCTGCTATCTTTGGGTACAAGCTCTCATGTCTTAAAGCTTTCTCGACCACGTTCTCAAAGCTCTCATCAAATGGTCCATCTATCACTCCATTATATGTTTGTTTAACCCAACGATAAATTTCTCATTTTTCCTTAATAGAGTGTCAATGAATGACATTCTATATTTCAAAAAAGAGACGAACTCAGAAACGTACTCCAGAATAGACAAGTCGCGCTATTTTATGTCAGCAAATTTATGAACAATGTCGACTTCAAAGGTGTTGGTATGAATTTTTCTTCAAATATTGATCCAAACTGATCCCTAGTAAACAAACCCTCAAAAGAAGTAGCTCAAAGAGCATTACACCAATTCATCACTCATCCTTAGAGTTATCTAGGGGCTAACCTCCTCTTTATAGCATCATCCAACTCCAAGTCATTAAAGATTCTTTTGTAGTGTCCAACCGATCCTACACTTCTTTAGCCGATTATGTTATTTGGAATGGTTTTCTACCAAGGCTAAAATATTCCTTGTTCGATCTGGAAAAGTTATCTCCGTTGGCCTATACTTGAGCATTACCACCAAAAGTAAAATTTGGACCATACACTTTGGTATTTTGCAGCATGTTCCTTATCATGGTGTTGAATGTCATTTGCAAGTGAGCGTTAGCCGCCTAAGGTTACTCCTTTTACTCCAGAGATGGAGTTTCTAGCAGCATTTCTTTTTTTCCAGCTCATTATTAATATGTAATAAAAATGATAAATCTCTCGAAAAGGAAAGTGACACCAATAGTACTCATGTGTGTAATACCACTTATATTATATGTAAACTAGTATTTAGTTTTGAAAACCAAAGGATAACAAGTATGCACTTACATATAACACTTGATTCATTCTAGATTAATAGTGTTTTCCTTATCTCTAGTAGATCATTGTATCACTTAGGTTATCTTCACAACCTAAGCTATGAAACCATGTATGATGATGGCCATACATCCTTGATAACCAATATAACCTATAGATTGCACTATGAGGATAACCGACCGATGTTGGAAAATTGTTAAGGGTGAAAAATAATAAAACTCTATATAAAAATATGTTCTCATGTGAAAGGGAGATGTATAATAATCAATACAGATATAAAATTAGAGAGATAGTAATAACTAAAAGGAACCACATCATGCGACATCCATCATAATAGAGCAAACATAGCCTTCATAACAATTATTAAGAGATCCTTACATTACTCGCTCAAATGCATTGGAATATGTCAACTTATAAGGCCACATCAAACAGTCAGACTACTTAACATCTTGGTTTCATGATGCTTACCCTTATGCTACATCGTTAGGGTAAGAGTTAGACTCAATATCAAAAAGTCTAGGGCAAAACAAATGACATCAACGATCTAGCATCAACAGAAATAATCCTGATGAGTGTCCACAAATACCTTAAGAGTAATTGAAACCTCTAAGTTATGAACGATTCTTTTTGCATGCATCTCAATAATAGCATACATCATTCCACTCCTTCATTTTCATAGTAGAACACATGAACATTCCACCCACAAGTTCACATAACGAACTTATCCTTATGGATCATTATCACGACTCTAACCATTGATTTATCATCATTCTGAACATCTCTAGACATACACCAAAAGTCATAGACTCCCCTCATCAAAGCCCCAATGTAATCAGGATAAAATACCATGTCATTGCCTCACTTGCAAAATCGCTCATCGTAGAGCCCTGACTTCAAAACCAAGCATTGAGGAACATGCGAACAACCATGACATGCTCCCCGAAGTCTTGTCGTTCAACACTAAAAAAATTTCACCATCCACGGTGGTCAGCACAAACCATTCTAGTCAATAGTTAATCAATTTTGGATAAGTATTGTGAATTCCCCATAGCCCCATACATGCCTTCATTTCCTCGAAGCCCTTTAAGCCCGTAGTCCTTGTGTCACTATGCCAAAGCTCTAACCATTCATGTTAAAAACTGCTCGGTGGTTGTTCATTTATGCTCGATGGTCACCCTTTTTAATCTTCCTTAATGTCTAACCACCAAATCCTGAAGTCCCATTACTATATCTCAAAGTCCATCTCTAAAAATTCCAAAAGTGATGTACCACCGACCCTATTCCAGCCTACAGTTGGCCATACATTTTTTTGGCCGTAACATTGCCATTTCAAACCCAAACTTCATGCGACCAAAAATAGGGTTTCCATATGCCATCATGAGCACAAAAAATCAGTTGCATTATATTTTGACTACATTTGATACTTAATTCGCTCTTAAGTACATCGATTACTTAGAACATCAAAATGAATCAAAAGAACAACCAAACAATTGTATACAAGCAATACACAACGTACACACATTATTTTAAGGACTGTAAATAAGATACGAACATTCACAACATTCTAAACTAGCCAAAATGGAAAATGATGACCAATATAGTCAACTAGTCAAATGAACTAAAATTAACATTCAATCGTTTTAATTTGTTTAGAAAACTGATATGACATTCATATCTCTAATAGAAATCAATTTAACACTTGAATTCATTTCAAAAACATCGTTTTTAAATATATCAATAGGTAGAGTATAGTGAGAATAATAAATAACTCGCTGTAAGATCTCAAATCTAGAGGTCAAAAGATAAGCATAACAGATGTTGCAGTCATCCATAGTATTAACTATTGGTGACAAAATATGGCAATGCTAATTGTATCCATAATATCAAAAGAACTTGAATATGAACAAAATAACATATTTCCAAAACAACATTTTACCGATTACATTTCAAAATAAATTCATATCCAAGTTACATAATCTCATATCATTTCCTAGGTAAAGATCAAATACAATCATTACAAAAGTACACCAGGAACGACATATGACAATGCCTCTTTGGTTGATCAGAGTTCTGACATAACATACATAGCGGAATCAAAATAAGACAAAACCATAACTCCTAATTACCTATCAATCGGCCACCAGCTCCTCTTCGAAAGCATTATTCTCCAAGATGACAAAACCCTTAAAACCTCAACCCTCGGCCTACTCAAATCAATTTTGAGCGCTCGAGAGTCTAAGGGGAAACAAAAACTTTGAGCCAAACATAAAACCCGGTGTGAATAAAACCATTACATCTCTATTTAGTGATATTAAGTGAGACCAAGCTGCTTAGCATAACAGGTTTCCCCTCACTGATAACCTCTTCAAACCATATATTTTGCAAATGCTTTCCTGCAACCAAACTGTTTAATCAAACTGGTTAATCAAATTGATAGGTTCTAAGCCAAGGGAGGACATGTTTCGATAGCGCCAAAGGCTAAAACCCAAGTCAACTTATGCAGCACATCAACATTCAAACCAAAGCGCATCAGTAGACCTTTCGATGAAAGCCATCAAGTAACAATTGTTAATGAAGTCGAAAGGAAACAAAGCAAGAGAGATGCCCAACTTAAAGTGGCAACAAATGAATAACTAAAGCCCTTTAGACCAATGGGAAAGGTATGGCCCAGGAGAAAATTACAAAAGTAGAAAGACCAACCTTTCGACCGCTTTGAAAGCTTGGAGTCAAAAGGTCCCAACCTGCACCTATGAATATGACCCCACGTGTCCGTTAAAAGATGAGGGGGATTTTCTTCCAATTCTCATTTGTATTTTTTTCAAACTTGTAAACCTTAATTCTCTAGTGAAATTGAGGATTTGGTCAATTTGTACAATTGCGTTTAATAAAAAGAAGGTGGAGACAATCTTGCTTACGTAGTTGTTCGGATATCCTTTGTTAACCTAATTTATGGCCAACACCCCAAAGTTATACCAAGTAGTGTGGTAAGTTTAGAGGGTGTGATTCCCTTAAGGATTGTTTTTGTATCCTCACTCGTAAGTATCTTATGAATCAGACCTCCTATTAATGCTGAAAGGTTTAGAGCTTAGGCTAAGTAATCTTCCGGCTTCGTTGAGCTCGCTTGAAGTCTTTCGCAAAGGTTATTCTTTTGATTATATAAGGTTTTCCTAAATCGAGTCCTCAAAAGTTCGGATTCAATCTTATTGAATTGCTAGGGAGAAATCCTTCCTTGAATTAGGGCAGGGAATCAATTACTTTAGGGATAGTAGCTTTTGACCTGGATGAAAGGTTTGATCACTTATATTGAGTAGAATCCAACCATGTAGAGAGTTTAAAACAGTTGAGTCAACAGTTTCGAAAGGTTTTAGTGAATGTTAATCTAAATAGATTGTTGAACTTTTCGAAAGGTCTAGGTTGAAGAGCTTAAGACTCCGAAATGTAGCGGTTATTGATTATTCAAGAGTGTTGTCGTCCTTATCGATAAGAACCTTCCAATGGGGTTGAACCTGCGAATACGAGTTAACTCAACAAAGATTTATACAAGCAGTATGGTAATCAACAATGCTAAGAACTTCCCTTTTTATTCAGGAAAAAGCTACACTTTCTTAAATTTCCCCAAATCACACTCAATTAGGTTTGCATAATTGTGACAAAAAAGTTACACGTTTTTTGAATAAGGAGAAAGAGTCCCGAAACAGGATCCCTTGGTTCTTATTTATACATGTCGGCGGCCATGCTTCCATCCCTATGCTTTCGGCTGCATTGAAGGGTTCCCGTCTTATACACGATTTCTAATCTTTTGGTTTCAATGAAAGGTTTTCCTTTCACATGTCATCGTGGATCCTTGAACGCTACCGAAGGGTCTTTTCTTTCGTTTGTTTTAGGAAGCTTTTTCCCTTGTTGGAAGGTTTGTCATCTATAAAGTATGTGAACCCTACGGAGGTACCAGAAGGTTCCTGGCTATTTTGAACCCTTTGACTTGGTCAGAAGGTCGCTTTTCACTTAGATGTTGTCGAGAGCCGAGCTTTTTATGAATGTTGTCGGAAAGTTGCTTTAAGTTCCCTGCTGACTTATGAATGTTGCTTTCGTCATAGACCCTACGACACCGTCGAAAGGTATTCCACAGGCATTTCAACTGGCGCAAAAAGCTTATTATGCTTTCGGAATGTCTATTATGGGGTCGCATGCCTTTGTCTTGACTTGTTTTCCTTCTTTGGAGGGTAACAACTTCTTGGATATTATGGAACAATAACCTCCGTCTTCTTCGAAAGGTCTTGAGCCGCTTATTGTTGACTGCATCCCTTCGACCTCTTCGGAAGGCCTGATTTGGATTCCTTTTCTTTTGTCCTTCATTTGAGATCTTCTGACTTAAGCAGAAGGTGAATTTTTGAGTAGTAGTATTGTACCATCTTTGCTGACTTTTGAGCATTGTTTTCTTAATAAAACCCTTTCGATCTAGTTATAAGGTACTCTAGATTTGCTCCAACCAATCCGAAAGTCTTGCTATGATTTTGGAAAGGTCGTCATGAAGTTGCACGTACTTGCTTTGATTTCATCATCTTCTTTGAAATGTAAGAACTCCCTTAACGGAATCTTTGGACTACTTCGGAAGGTTTGAAGCTATTAAATCTTGATGGTTGCATCCTCTTGACTCCTTCGAAGGGTTTAGTTTGAGATCCTTCTTGCTTGTCATTGTTGAAAGACCTCTCTTTCTAGCCGAAAGGTGGATTCTTGGAGCATCATCCTGCCAATGGACTTCGTCGAAAGCTCCTTATCAGGTATGATTATCCAGAACATCTCAGTGCTTTCTGATCTTTCCTCATGCTCTTGTGACCCTTCTTTCATACCTTCGTTCTTCGGAATATTTTATGATTAAAATTAGACCTCTCCCTCTATGAAAGATGCTTTTGTTCTTTAGGACAAAACTTCAATGAAATTCCTTCTTTGCTTTCTGCAAAATAGATTATAACTTCTATTAAAGTTGTGAGTTTGTTATTAAATCTCAACGATCAATCTCAAATTTACGCAGCGAATATTCAAGATGTCATTTGATTAATATTTCTATATAAGATGCTTTGTAATGACCATAAACTTTCTCAAGAATACAGTGTAATATCCACCGATTTGTAGATATCGGTTCAAATAAATGTACCTTTTGAGAATATCTATTACAGATCCTTGATATTTCTTTCTCGAGTTAAACCTTTTCAACCTATGGAAATCAATTTCATGATATCGGGGACCTTTCCTTGTCCCTCTAAGTTTTTTTCATTCTCAACCTTAAACCGTTGATTAGTAATCTCATTTAGTGAAAATGTAGAAGGTAGTTAAGTAATGTTTCCATTTGGTGTCATGAACATCATGTATTTTGAATTCAATGGAAAATTCATATATCATCACAAGATTCAATAAAGGGAACCAAGAAATCCTGAACTTGTGAAACAAGTGATCAATATGAAATCCTCATGAAAATTCAGTGGGAAATTATAACACGTAAAATTCATGAATCATCAGAGAAATCAATAGGGAAATTCATTAAATCGATAATTTGGTAAGAAATCACCACAGTGATTTAATAAAAAAATCATGAATACATGATCAGCAAATCATTACTAAAATCCATAGGAAGTCTAGAGTTCACAAACCCAAAAACCAACAAGATCACTAAAAATTCAATAAGGAAACCAGAAATACAAAATTCCTAAATCATTACGAGAATCGACAATGGAATCCAAAATTCATGAAACTAGGAATCAAAAATTCAATAATGAGAATAGAAATGGGAAATTTTCAAATCATCATAAAACTCATCAGGGAAATCAAAAATTCATTAAAACAAGCAACTAAGAAGAAATCATCACGAAAATTTGAAGGGTAGAAACTCAATATCTAGAATTCATAAACCATCATAAGAGACTAATAGGCAAATTCAAAATTCATGAAATCAAGAATTCAATTAAAAGTTATCATGAAAATTTGACAAGGTAAACATCAGTATGAAATCTGCAAATCATCATAAGAAGCAATATGGAAATTCAAAATTCACGAAATCCAAACAAAAATTTGAATCGATGGAAATGGTGAAACTCAAAATTCACGAAATCAAGAACTTATCCAAAGTCTTATCAGGATCTCATCAGACGAATTAAATATTCAAAGCTCCATTTAACATAAGTATGAAGTCATAGATATATCTAATAATAGCATATTTAGTAGATTTCAAATAAAAGATAACTAAGTTGATCAAACCTTAATTCTAAGGATATTCTCAGGAAAGTTTCCTGTTAATAAATGTGGTGCTCCTAAAGTGCCTATAAGTTAGCAGTATGTGTATATGTATATAGAGGTATAATAGGCTCTTCTATCCAATCGTTCACTTTATCTCAAAGGATTCAGGAGTGGCTTTCTTAACCTAATCTTGGAGAGAAGTACATTATCATTGTGACTAAAAATTTATTATATTCCATTCCTTTAGATTTTGTATCATTCTTTCTTTTGGTTTCCGTGTTATGGCTTCCTTTTTCCATTTTTATGGTCTCAAGCCTTTTATTTGTGATGTGAAAGTTTCTTAATCTTTTGATGTAGGAATCACTTTCCAACGATTGGAAGTTCTGCAATTCATTAGCATATCCTTTGCCTCTGTGCGTATCCTCTTCTAGGATTCCAACTTTATCTCACGTGACGGATAGGTTTTTTTTCTTTAACCCTTAATTCTCTTGGATTCTGACCCTCTTCTTGAGTTGTAGACATCTTTATCTTTATTCTTTTATTTGGAACCCCTATTAGGCTTGGATGCCTCAATCTACTCTTTAATGAGCCACTCTCTGGGCTCGAACATTTTAATTTATCAAAAGCCTCTCTTTGGGCTAGACTTATTAGTCCATTATTTAATGAGCCTCTCTCCATGCTTCCCTTATCTCAAAGGGATAAATACTTAGCTGGCCTTTCTCCAGATAGCCGTTGATGAGCGCTTTACCGGATCCTCCCCTAAGAGGTAATTTGGACGTTAGGAATTTTTGATTTTGCGGGTGTTTATGCTGATCCTTCCCTAAGAGGTGTTATGGATGTTAAGGGTTCTATCTCTCCCTCTAGGAGATGCTACGGAATAGCGTTGTAGGATTATATCCTCCATTTAAGAGATGCCACGGAATAACGTCATGGGATTATGTCCCTCAATCTAGGAGGTGCTATGGAATAACCTCGTAGGCTTGAGTATTTGTGCATGAAAATAATGTTTATTCAATTAAAATGGAGTCTCTTTTGAGAGAAAGAATTTTGTAATCAGACCCTTCTATTATATTGAAGAGTTTCTTTTCAAAAAAGTTTGGACTTATGAATCCTTTTTATGAAAGTGTTTTTTTAAATCTTTTACAAGAACTTTCTTGTTGTTCTCATAATGGAGACACGAATCCTAATTAGGAGGCTAGGAGGTCATGATTCATGAACCAGTATCCTATTAGTCGAGAATAGGGTTATTTAGTTTAAGTTCCAATAAACTTTTTGTACTCTCAAAAAGTATGAATAGGCTTATCTTCGCTTATGATTTTAGTAAACTTTGAAACATTACTATTGCTCAGTTGGAAGTCTTTGGTGCACATCTGTTAATGCTATATAATATCTTAAATTAGTTGCATAAATCTGGTTTTGAGATAAATAAGTATTTGTTTCTCTCCTGGCCATAGGGTGACTAAAAATAGATTTCCTAAGAGGATATAATTTGAGAAGTTTCCTTTTGAAATTGCTTGATAAAAATAGATTTGGTATGGGTTTTCTCCTAAATTGGAATTTATTTTAGCAGTGATTCAACAATTCTTACATGAAAGCCTGAGTGTTCACTAAACTGTTGGTAATTCCTTTGTTTCAGGCATTTGAGTCATTCTCTTTAATTATTCTGGAGTTTGTCGAGTGCTTCGGTTTGATTTTATTACCTGTAATCGCACTTAAATTTTAATCAGTACATGATCAATGCACAATACTTATTTAAGTATCAAGTTAAAGACCTATGAAAAGAAAGACAGAATGTTCATAGTTGAACTGATGTCATGAGTCCTCATGATTTTAGTAGGAATCTACATTTTGGTGTTGTTGAATTGTTTTCCTCTTATTTCGAATAAGATGTCTTTTAGGTTTCTCTAACGAACTCCTGTAAAATTCCCGACTTGACCATGCCTTGAATTTTATTTGACAAGACATAGCATTCATTAGTTTTATGTCCATTTGCTTTATGGTACTCACAGTAACTTCCTCCTTTATTTGGCTCTGGGGCACTCTTAACCTTTTGAGGCATAGTAAAATTTTCATTTTTTTTATCTTAACATATATGTAGGAGATGGGTTTGCTCAGGACCACACAATTCATTTTAGAACTCTTCCTTCGACTTCCCTTTAGGTTTTCACTTTGCATTGGCTTCTTGTTAAGGTACCTAAAATCAGGTTTCTCTTCCTTGGATTCTCGATGGAATTCTTTCTTAGCATGGTGATCTCAGCCAATTGAATAAACTTCTCAGTCCAAAGAAAGAAATATTGTAGATCTTTGCACCTATTTATATAAAGATCTTTCCAAAATGAGGTTTTTTAAATTAACCCTGATTGAACTGCCATATGATTTTCTCTATCGGCTGTACTTTATATCTTTAACGCTTCTGCGCTAAATCTATTTAAATATTCACCAAGTAGCTACCTTGACTTTTATCTGATGGTTGCTAGCAGGCTAAAGTCCATAGTTGTATCTCCGAATATAGAAAATTGTGCCACGATGTCGTAAATAAATTATTCCCGAGAATAGATAGTTCCCATACGCTGACTCCTATGCCATTTGATTGTTGCTCCTTGAGAAGTAATGGGAAAAAGTTTACCGCAAACTGCCTCCTAGGCATTGTATAAGTACATCCAGTTTTCAAAAAAGACGACAAGGTGATCATCTAGATCAGTTGTCCCGTCATATCTTAG
Organism: Allium cepa; assembly: GCA_030765085.1. NCBI lineage: Eukaryota > Viridiplantae > Streptophyta > Magnoliopsida > Asparagales > Amaryllidaceae > Allium > Allium cepa. The sequence goes on along the minus strand of CM060938.1, from coordinate 702,191,015 downwards.
TGAAGGAATTTGAAGGTGTTGAAGAAGATTTTTCGCCATTATTTCTTCGAAAAAGGAGGCCTTTTGCAAGTTAACATATTCTTCAGGATCATAAATTTCTTTTTCTCTAATTGCATTGACCACTATATGGTGTAGGTTGTCATTTAGGTTGGTTTCATTTCTGTAGCTTCTCCTGCTGTATTCTAGGACAAGGCTATTTGATTGCTTAAGAGATTTATTTACTTGACTATCTCGGTTTAACCCTTGGATTCTCTATCTCATTTAGAGGTTGAACTTCATTCTCCATTTTCATAATCCTTATTGATTCCCGGGTAGGGGTTCTTTCAGAATACACCTTTATTACCATCTGTTATGGCTATTGATTTTGAACCTTGATCATATTCCTTTCCAATTTTGTGACGGCTGAAGGTTTCCCAGCTTCTATTTTGCTTAAGTTAGGATTAGAGGCCATGTGAGCTTTAATGGTTGACTGTGAGTAGACTCTTCATTTGGATTGTTGCTACTGCTTTTAGCTTTGTCCATACTCCTCTTTTAGTCAAGGATCTTTGTATAATTGGTCGGGGACGAAAGTTATCAGAGATTGGAGGTTCTTACCCTCCTTCTAGCGCCAAAAATGCTAACCACATCTATGGTCAACACACCAAAGTTATTCCAAGTAGTGCAGTAAGTTCAAAGGGTTTGATTCCCTTAAGGATTGCTTTTCTATCCTCACTTATAAGTATCTTATGAATCAGACCTTCCGTTAACGCCAAATGGTTTAGAGTTTGGGCTAAGTAACCTTCCAACTTCATTGAGCTCGCTTGAAGTCTTCCATAAAGGCTTTTCTTTTGAATAGAATAGGTTTCCCTGAATTGAGCCCTTAAAATATTGGATTCAATCTTATCAAAAGGTTAGGGATATATCCTTTCTTGAATTAGGGCAGGGAATCAATTAATTTAGTGAGAAGGTAATAGCTTCCGACCTGGACGAAAGGTTTGATCACTTATATTGAGTTGATTCCAACCTTGTCGAGAAGTTAAAACAGTTGAGTCAATAGTTTAGGAATGTTTCAGTGAATGTTAATCCAAATAGGTTTTTGACCTTGTTGAAAGGTTTAGGTTGAAAGGTTTAAGACTTCGAAATGTAGCAGATATTGATTGTTTAAGAGTGTTTTCGACCTTATCGACTATAACCTTACGATGAGGTTGAACCTGCGAATACAGGTTAACCGAAAAAAAATTTATACAAGCAGTAAAGTGATTGACAATGCTAAGAACTTCCCTTTTTATTAGGGAAAAAGCTTCACTTTATTAAATTTCCTCAAATCACAATCAATTAGGGCTACAGAATTGTGACCAAGAAGTTAAAAAAAATTCGAATCAGGAGAAAGAGCCACGAAATAGGACCCTTTGGGTCTTATTTATAGATGCCAACGACCATGCTTCTGTCCCTGTGCTTTCGACTTGATCGAAGGGTTCCCTTCTTATATATTGTTGCTAACCTTTTGGTTTCAATGAAAGGTATTCCTTTCACATGTCATCATGGATCCTTGAACGATGCCGAAGGGCCATTTCTTCATTTGTTTTTAGGAACCTTTTGCCCTTGTCGGAAGGTTTATCATCTATACAGTATGTGAACCTTCAGAGGTGCCGGATGGTTCCTGCTTTTTGTAAACCCTTTGACTTGGTTAAAAGGTCTCTTTTTACTTGGATGTTGCTGAAAGGTCTCTTTTTCATTACTTTGAGAACCTACAGTCAACTTGATCAAAAGGGTCTATTCGACCAGATCAAAACATTCATTCTTTTTTACTTCCCAAAAACCATAGCTCAAATCAAATAGATCGCAAGTGCTACTCCTCTCGACAGAGTCTAATCCATTTTCATCCCAACTATTTTTCGAGCATGCTAGAACTCAAAATCAAGCTCCTTTTCCGTGTCGAAAGGTGGTTTTGACATCGTTCTTAATCAAAGCATTCAAAAAAAATTATCAAGAAGGAAACTACCCTTTTGACCATGTCGAAAGGTTCTAAAGGCGAATTCTGATCGCATTTAGCAGTCAAGAAAGCTTTAGCAATCCAAACTCACTTGGAAGGAGGTTTCGAAAGTACTACTCATACTCCAAATTGAAATTTGAGGTGTTGACAAGTTTTCTTATCAACATTTTTGGTGCTAGAAGGAGGGTAGAACCTACGGTCCCCTAAAACTTTCATCATAGAGTAATTGTATAAGGGTACTTTGTTCCAAAATAAGAAGCCGAAGGGAATCATGAATAATATTGGTGTCTCAAATGAAGGATTTATGCCACAATCAACTTTGGAAAATAATATAATCTCGAACTTCAACTTAGAGAATATGGAAGTTGGGCGACCATCAGCCATAATTAGACAGGAAAGCAATGAGATCGAAGTCCAGATTCTATAACAACAACGGCGGTGATGCAAGAACATTTGAAAGTGTTCCGTCTCAAGAATCGTTAAAATTATGGAAGTGGAGGATGAAGCGCAACCTTTGAATGAGGTAAAAGATCAAAAGTTAAGCCAAGAAAGTCAAGAAGGAAGGTCTTTCAGGCAGTTAAATAATCCAATCTTGAGAAATAGTGGAAGTTGCCATGAAAATGAAGCCAACAAGGAAAACCCCTTACCCCAAATAATGATGGATACACTTAAGGGAAAGGGAATTTCAGACTCGAAGAAATTATATGTTAACATGCAAAGAACCCCTTTCTCAGAAGAGATTGTAGCAGTTAGCATTCCTCCTTACATTCAAATCCCCCAGTATAGTATGATGGAACTTATGCCCTAGAAGATCATGTAACATCTTTTGAAATATGAATGGATTTATATGACGAACGGGGCTTATTCACTATAAGCTTTTCCCCATCATTTTTGAAGGAACAGCAATCACGTGGTACAAGAATTGCTAAGAAAAATCCATCTACTCTTGGGAACAATTCTCTTATAAATTCGTGACACAATTTTATGCATTTAAAGATCCAACTATGTAATTTAGCTTGTGAGCTACCATCAGGCAAAGGTCGGGTGAGCCAATCGTTGAATGTATAAAAAGATTTATTACAGAAGCAGTAATGGCAGGAAGTATAACCAACAGAGGAAAGCTTATGATGGTTTGTTCTGGGTTGATTGAGCAAACCCCATTCTAGGATGACCTCTATATGGATGCAAAGATATACTATACTTCTATTCCCGAGCAGGCAAATTTATCCATTTGGAAGAAATGAGCCATGATAAAAAAGATTAGGACAAGACATAGAAGGAGAAAGTTTAGTTCCTAGTATTCCGACCATGGGTCAGATAACATAGGAAAATTTTGGAAGAGGATTCCAGAATCCGACTATGTAGCCTTGGGGCAACTTCACTCTCATTTTACACCTCAGTAAAGAATGAAGTAAGTCTCTTTACTACTCATAAAATGAGATGTCGCTCAGAAGCCAAGGAGGAGGAAAATTATTATGATTATCACAAAGCAAACAGACATAAGACCGATAAGTGTCGCGCTTTAGCTAGAATAATTAAAAATATGGTCATATCAAGAACTTTAAAGGAATTTACTAAAGAAGCACAAAGAAAACTCTTGATAAAAATAGCTTAGCAACTTCAAAATGCAGACTCCTATCAAATTATGAAGCTTTACAACATTAATTCTAATATGAATTCTCTTCTTATTTAACTTTTTAACTTGATTTGTACTTTGATTCACACTCAAATTTGCATCGATAATCAACCATATACTAATTCAAAATTCGAGTGTCATTGAAGGTTAAAAAAACCTATTAATGACATTCAACATACTCTTGGAGCATAACAAATCTCTAGTAGCTTGAGAAGGATAGCTCAAATGCCAGATGCAAAATGACAACCAATGTTGCAGTTAACATACTTCAAAGATCTGCTCTGGCGGAATCTTAAATTAGTGTCGGTCCTTCACCAATTTCTAAAGAAAAACCCACAAATAGACTACTATGTTATAGAGCAATATTCGGCAGGGTATGATACCCTATTTTGAGAAAAACAATGCATTTTATCCCAATCATTGACAAATTGTTTTACTAAAATAAATTTCCCCAAACATAACTTCAAAGAAAAACTCTTTCCGATTACCCCAAAACTTTAGGAAAAATAAGTATTCATTTATTCAAAGGACCGACTTAAGCAATCCTCCATAGATATTATATAGCATTAGTAAATTCTCACAAAGGATTTCCAACAAGGTAATCTTGATGTTTTAAAGTTTTCTCAAAAGAAACCACTGGCAAGGAAAAGACTAGCTATTTTCAATCAAAATTTTTAAACTATCAAAACCTTATTGAAGAAGCTCAGATTTGAGAACCTTATTCTCAACTGAAATACTATTAGTTCGTGAATCATGACCTTCCAGTCTTTTATTTGAGATTTGTGCCTTTTCTATAAGAATGTCTTTAAAACTCTTATAAAGGGTGACTCTGTGAAAAGATCTTCATACATTCACTCCTTTTTTTCAAAAGTAATCCCTCGTTATATTAGAAGGGTTCGTTCATTAAAATTCTTTCTCTAAAAAAGAATCCAATATTTAAAGGATTTTCAAAGAGCGTTTCAAATGGCAAAAAATGATTTTCGTACATAAATTTTCGATTACAACTAATCCATAGCACCTCCTAAAGGGAGGAGGGGTAATGCACCCAACATTTTAGTTCTTATCAAAGGCACCTCAAGGAGGAAGGGTCGAATCCTCTTAAGCCCTTACCAAAGGCACCTCATATGAGGAGGGTCAAAACCTCTATAAAAAAGCCCTTTCCAAATGCAACTTTGGGGGGAAGGGTCAAATCCCATCATGATCTTATCAAAGGCAGCTCATATAGAGAGGGTGAAAACCTCTAAAAATAGCCATTACCAAAGGCATCTCTGGGAGGAGGGGTCAAATCCCCTCAAGCCCTTTCCAAAGGCACCTCATAGAGGGAGAATCAAAACCACTAAAAACCCCAAACTTTCATCTCACCTCTTAGGGAAGGGTCAGGATAAGCATCTGCAGAATCAGAGCCCCTAACGTCCATATCACCTCTTAGGGGAGGGTCAGGTAAAGCACCCATCAACAACCTTAAGGAATGTCATCTTAACGTTCACTACATCCCTCAGAGCCAAGGGAAGCCCAGAAAAGGCACCAAACAAATAAAGAAAGACAAAGATGTCTACAACTCAAAACGAAAGTCAGAACCCAAGAGAATAAATGGTTAAAGAAAGAATTCTATTAGTCATCTGAAACAAAGCTAGAATCCTAGAATAGGATATACAAAGATGCAAAAGGATGAAAATATCTAGCGTTATAATCGAAAACAGGCAAATAGTTTGGAATCGTATCCATAAAAGGGAAAATGTATGCTAACGAATTACAGAACTCCCAATCCTAGAAAAATAATCTCTACATCAAAGGATTAAAAAAAACTCTCATGCCACAAAAAGCAGAACACTAGAAAATTAAAGAAGGAATCCATAACATGAAACAAAAGTAAAGATTGATACGAAAATCCAAGGAATGGAATAGATAAAAAAATTAGCTATGAAGATAAAGTACTACACTACAAGAGAAGGTTAAAAAATCCACTCTTGAATCCTTCGAGATAAAGTGACCGATTAGGTAGAAGAGTCTACTAGACCTATACATATATACATTTAATTTATAAGCACTTTAGCCGCAACACATTTATTAACGGGAACCTTCGAATTAAGGTTATGATAACCTTATCAAACTTTTCATGAAATCTACTAAGTATGCTATTATTAGACATTTCTATGGCTTCATAGTTATATTGAATGGAGTTTTGAATAGTTAATTCGTCAGATGAGATTCAGACGAGACTTTGGATAAATTCTTGATTTCAAGAATTTTAAGTTTCTCCATTTTCATTGATGCAGATTTCATTTTGGATTTTGTGAATTCTAAATTTCCATAATTCTTTTTATGATGATTTATAGATTTCAAATTCATGTCTTCCTCGTTGAATTTTCATGATAACTTTTGATTGACCTAGATTCATGAATTTTGAATTTCCCTATTGGTCTCTTATTATGGTTTATAAATTCTAAATTTTGAGTTTCTCCCCATTTAATTTTCATGATGATTTCTTATTAGTTGCTTGGTTTAATGAGTTATTGATCTCCCTGTTGAGTTTTTATGATGATTCGAAGATTCCCATTTCTAGTCTCCTTATTGAATTTGTGTTTTCCAATTTTGTGAATTCTACATTGCCTTGTCGATTATCATAATAATTTTTGAATTTTGTGTATCTATTTTCCTTATTGAATTTCGATGATCTCATTGGTTTTCAGGTTTAGTGAACTCTAATTTTCCTTATGGATTTTGATGATGATTTATGGATTTCATATGCTTGATTTCCTCTTTGGATTTTGGACGATCTCTTGTTAGTTTTCTGTTTTTATGGATTTTAAACTTCCTTGCAGGTTTTGATGGTAATTTACGGATTTCATATTTCTTATTTCCTTATGAATCTCTTATTGATTATTTAACTTTGAATTTTATGACGGTTTGTGAATTTCTGCGTTCTGTATTGGGTGTTTGACAATCCCTTACGAGATTTCTGATTTAGTGAATTTAAAATTTCTATGTGAATCTTTATGGTGATTTGCGAATTTTGCATTCTTAATTTCCTCGTTGAATTTGAGATGATCTCCTATTGGACTTTTAAAATAATGAACTTTAAATTATCTTGATGGCTTTTATAATTACTGATGAATTTAATGCTCCTCGTTTCCTTATTTGGATTTTGGTGGCCCATAGTTCGTTTTCTGGTTCAACGAATCTTACATTTCCTTGTGGATTTTGATGAAGATTTATGGTTTTCATATTGCTGACTACCTTATTAATCCTTTGGATCTTTGATTGTATGGATCATGAATTTCCTATTTCATTTCCGTAACAATTCGTGAGTTCCGTATTTTTGATTTTTGGACTGAAATTTTTAATGAATGCTTATTGAACTTCTGGTTTAGTGAGTTCCAAACTCTCCCTGTGGGTTTCAATGATGATTTAAGGATTTGATATGCATAATCTCCACAATAGATTTTAGATGATCTTATATTAGTTCCCAGATTTTGTATATCTTAAACTACTTTGTGGATTTTGAAAACAATTTACAAATTTAATAATTTTGGTTTCCTTATGGGACTCTCGTCATGCTCCTAATTTTGAGAATTCTATATTTTACTATTGAATTTAATGGTGATTTGTGGATTTGTCATTGGATTTGAAGTTAGGTTTTAGTTCAAAATCTACATATCACCAAGTGGTATCATTATTAAACTACTACCACTCTTTCAATTATTGTGAATTACGAACCAATAGTATTGGGATGAAAATAAAGTTATCTAAAGAGATGAGGTAAGGTCACCAAAAGCACAATATTGACATCTACAAATTGAAAAAGGCTTAACTTAAGGAGAGGAATAGCCTAGAGTACATGGCTGACTTTCTCCGAAGTTTTATTTATTTGAGTCAACATCTGCAAATCAGGTGATATAATTCCACACTTTCAACAAAAAAGTTTAATCAAGTATATCTCAAAATACTTTATAAAAAATGCTACTAAACAACATCCTAAACATTAACTTCATAAGTTTAAGAGCAATCATTAAGGTCTCAAAAAAGATCACAATTTTTATAGAGGTTATTATCTATTTTATAGGAATTAAAAAAGGAATTTTCTAAAAGTTTTTGTCCTAAAGAACAAAAGCTTCTTTCATACAAGGGGAGAGGCTAAATTTTATCCATAAAATATTCTCAGGAATAAAAGTATGAAAGAAGGAACACGAAAGCATTGACAAGAATCAAAAAGCACCAAGACAATCTAGTTAAACATAGCTTCCAACAAGGATGTAACAGCGTAAGCAATACCTTTCGAGTAGGACAGAGGGATGTTTTGAATTTGTCAGAAAAGAGATTTCGGCAAGGATGGAGGCTACCTTTTGAAGGCAATAGCAAGCATGTTAACATCATCCAAGTCACTCAAAAGGATATCTCACGAAGGTAATCGATAACAGACACTTTACATTTGGCGCCAAACCATTTGAAACGTCTTGGTTTCACCTTCATTCACTTTCGTCATAAAAGTATTTAACCAATATGACCCTTTCGAAAGCATATAAAGCCTTTCGAAGCGGTTAGGGACACCCTCATGTAAGAAAGAAGAACTACATATCCATCACCATAAAGGCATAACTTTGCGAATTAGATGTGGGAGAGGCTTTCGAACGATTTCGTGTGCTGCAAAGCCTTTTAGGATGTTCTGACTCATTCGATGCCACGTGAGGACGTGTTTCGACAGCCTCGAAGGTTTAAACCCAAGTCAACTTATGCGGCACATCAACAACCAAAACAAAAATGCTTTAGTAGACCTTTCGACGAGGTTGAAAGCCATCAAGCAGCACATATCGAAGAATTCGAAAGGAAATAAAGCAAGAGAGAAGCCCAACTTCAAGCATCAACCGGATAACTAAATCCGTTTCGACCAAGTCGAAAGGTATGGCTCAGGAGACATTCATGAAAGTAGAAAGACTTACCATTCGACCGCGTCGAAAGCTTGGAGTGGAAAGGTCCCAACCCGCAGCTATAAATATGACCCTAGGGGTTAGTTAAAAGAGGGGGGACGGTTTCTTCCACTTCTCATTTTTATTTTTTTCAAACTTGTAAACCATAATTCTCTAATCAAATTGGGGATTTGGTTAATTTGTACAATCGAGTTCAATAAAAAGAGGGTGGAGACAATCTTTCTTACGTATTTGTTCAGATTTCCTTATTTCTCATTAATTTAAGAACCCACAGTCAACTTGATCGAAAGGGGTCTATTCAACGAGGTCGAAACACTAAATCTTTTAACTTCCCAGAAACCTTCGCTCAAATCAACTAGATAACAAGCTCTACTCCTCTCAATAGAGTCGAAACCATTTTCATCCCAACTATTTCCAGAGTCTGCTAGATCTCAAACGCAAGCTCCATTGTACATGGCGAAAGGTGGTTTCGACAGCATACTTAGTCGAAGCATTCGAAAGGATCTATCAAGAAGGAAAATACCCATTCGACTGTGTCAAAAGGTTCCTAAGGCGAATGCTGATCACATTAACCGGTCTGGAAAGCTTTAGCAATCCCAACTCATTTAAAAGTAGGTTTTGAAAGTACTATTCATACTCCAACTTGAAATTTGACGTGTTGACAAGTTTTCTTGTCAACAGAAACATTTCAAAACCATTTAAGAAATTCACTCCTTCAAAACCTTTGAAATCGTCTCGATCGACACCATTTGGATTATGCCTTCAAGTGGAGCAAACGGATTAGAAACTCATAAATTTCAAAACCATCTGTTTCGAAACCATTCGGGTTTTACTTCAATCATAGAAAAAGGGACTTTAAACACTTAAGTCGAAAGCATCTGTTTCGTAATCATTTCCTAAGTAGAAAAGTGATGGTGCAAAAATATCCCTTCGAAAGATTTGGAGAAGTGGCCATATTTTAGAAAACAAAGTACCCCTTCGAAAGCAACTGGGTCAAAAGGTAAAAAGTCAGCAGAAAAGGTTTCGACTTAGTCGAAAGTAGTTGTTTAAAAACTGAGCGCAACCTAATTGAAACAATTTTCTTAAAATCCATTTTACTTAGTCGAAATCTAACAAAGTCAAAAGAAAGCAGACACATTTTTAATTTAAAGACAAATGATACCTCAACCCCTTTGGTACCCCTGGTTTCGACTCTATCCCTTCCGCCTACAGCTAATTCATTACGTACCAGTTCCCTGATACCACGTGCGTTGGTTTTGACTATGTCGGAGGCAAAGTGAAGGAGATGGAACCTCGTGCTAAAAGCATCAAAACAGTACAAAATATGTAGCAAATAGTTCTTTTCACCTAATATGCTTCATATATCAAATTTAGATTGGTTGCCTCTTTTCTTTACCATTAAAAAGTGCAGCAATTTTCAGAACTAACTGTTTGGATTATGTTATCCGGATTTTTAACCCTGCAGGAACCAATAGGAAACAGAACAACCTCGTGTTAACATGATGGTTCAGAACTTAACCAAAAAAGCTAAGACAAGGGATTAACAAGGCCAATCTATATGACTAAGGCAATGACTAGGATCAAGTAAACCAAGAGATCAACATTCTTTTAGCCCAATCAGCAGTAGAGCGCAAACATCCTATAAGTAGCCATTAAAATGAAATGACGATGGTAAAAGACTATGGAAACATCTCCCATGCAAACTCTAAAAAAATTCTAAGTGCTTGGATCATCAACGACCCATGCCACTCCACAAATCTTTAAATGAGCTAACTAAGGATACATTGAAAAGAGGCCATGACATTGGCTTGCAAACGAACCAAGTCTATGGGTTGCCAATGAGCCATAGACCATGGGTCGCCAACAACCCATGGTTGTGCCTTAGTTTGTGAGCCTAGCCCCCCAGGGTTATTCCCTACTTGTGAGCAGTTGATAAAGTGGCCTGACCCAAAAGCTCTCCGTTCTAGATAAAAACCATCCTACCTACAACATAAACTGGATCTTCTCCGGACTGAATGTCGAAGCTCTATTAAAATTATTCTTCATCCTTTTCCTCCCTCACAATAGTCTCCAAAGGAACTCACTGTGGTTCTCCAGTGAATTTCAACCTTAGGGAATCAACCTTGCTAAAGATAATTAAAGCCTTGTAATCAAACAACATTTGTAACATCAATCAATCTATAATCAAACTATAAAGTGGATGTAGGCTTCATTAACAGCCGAACCACTATAAAAATTCCATGCCTTCTTCCTTTTACCATACTTTTTCTGTAACGACCCGGAATTTTGACGATATATTTTAATAAATATTTAATCTAATTTAAATTAAATATAAGCTTGTCAATGTTTAAATTGATGAGATCCTGGATATTTAACAGTTATGTATGTTTTATAAAAGAAAGTTTGATTTGAAAACTTTAAATAGAATACTTCAAAACCATTTAAAACAAAATCTGTCTTATTCAATAAAATCAAATCAAAGATTCAATATTTTATTATTTGATAATTTATATGAATACAATTTTGGTTTTTAAAATGATAAGTTTTAAAATAAACATAGTATCATTAAACATAAACATGGAAATCTAACACATAAGTTTAAAAACGATATAATTAATTATAAGCATAAACATCCAAAACTAGTATAAAACATAATAATAAATTATAAGATGTAATCAAAGTAATATAAATATACAAATATAAGTTATAATTTGAAATATATAAATACAAGTATTTTAGTCAAACAATAATCTTCAGAATTCAAATTGTACAACATAACGTCTTTAATAAAAATGTTAAAAAAAAGATCATATGAACAAGTATACAAATTTCATATAAAATATAACTAACAATATAATTAAACCAATATGTTAACAATCACTTTTAAGCAATCATATCAGAAAGTTTGAAAATATAACCTGTATATGCAAGTGGAATAATGCAAAGAAACAAGACAAGTTGTACTTAACAAATAAAAACAAAATCAAAAGAAGGTTTCACTAAAAATAAATGTAAACCAGTAATAAACTTAAAGCTGCTGGAAAACATTTATTCATAAGAAAACAAGGTTCACTTCAATATAAAACAAGTTTTCACTTCAAAGATAATAAAAACAAAATCTGTATCTTACAAAGCATGCTTAGCCGAAATAACATAAATATCTTTGTACAAAATAGCAACTATTAGTAAACATTTAATACTTGCTATCATGATTAAAAGCATAAACATTAATTAGCCTAACATCTTGTTTAACAAGTACATGTAGCCGAGATCACAAAATCATTTCATATTTGCAGTAAAATTTAATACCAAAGTCTTGTTTGGTCAAACATGGTGGCTGGCCAGTTATAACCTGATGAGTAGACTCTGTATATATATATATATATACACCTATATATCATTAGTTCATACAAACCTAAACTTAAACACAAACCTGAGAAACATATGTTTGGCTTTGCAAACAAAATTTAATTCAACAGCAAAAACAAGGAAGAGTTTCAGGGAAGTTTCAACTGCAGTGTCTTCTTCAACATATCTTCTGTTCAAATTATTTTTGGTGAGTAAACATATCCATTTTAAATCTAAATTTGTATTTGTGGTCTGTAAATGGTAAGTGCATGGATATTGACTATATAATTAGCCTTGGTATCTTCTGTTGTTTGAATAGTACAAGCAGTTGTTTCTTTTAAATTTTTGAAATCTGATAAAGGTGAAGCCAAGAAATCTATAATACTATTCCATATAACCATTTGAACTTTGTATTGTGTCAATTCGAGTTTGTTTAGCTTAAACAAGGCCTGCAAACATGCTTAAAGTTTAACAGCATGATATTCATACTGTATCATCAAGCTACAGGTAAAAAAAGAAATCAAAGTTTAAAATTTAAATGTTGAAATTTGTAAATCTAATATCATATTTAGTTTTCATAAACATAATTATGATTTTTAACATAAAAATCTTGATTTTTAAGCAAAGATCAACAGAGCAGTTTTAAAATGAATCAAAAATGGGTTTTTGTCAATTTTAGGAGATTGAGCTAATTTTAATTTCTGTAAATTTACAGGAAGCAAGTTTGTAAACCTTTTGATTCGAGAAAAATGTCAAATTATTTTTCGAATGCAAGTATTTTGGGTTTGAATCTAGAATAGGGTTTAAGCTCATATTTTTTCAATGCTCTGTAAAAATTAGTTTTCGGCATCATCATGAAACCGAGTGAAGCGTGATTTTTGGAGGAATTAGGGGGAGATGTGAGAGACGTTCTGGTGAATTTTCATCACCTCCGGTGATGTGTGATGGCCGCACGATCGATTTGACAGTGGAGTTGCTGTCGCATATTCGAGCATCAGGTCGTATTTTTGTTTTCAACTTGAAATCGAAATCTGGGTTTAGTTTTCGATTCTAGGGGTGTTTTGTGATTTGTGGTGATGGTCGCGAGTCGCCGCAGGGGAGGCGAGCCACCGTGCATGTGCACGGTGGCGAAGTGGTGTTCGTTGGTCCGAGAATAGTTGCGTGCTCGTACTCGAGAAATTTGAGGGTTGCCTCGATCGTGTCTTCGGGCCATTTGCATGTGCGCGTTACTGCAGATCGACTTTAACTGATGTTTAAAAAAAAAATAAGAAGAAGGTATAAACTGGGAAGAAGAAGAGAGAGTGGGAGAGAGACACGGGAAAGGTTGGGGGAAAACTCGAGACCGTCAAGAGGAAAAAAAGGGAGTTGCCTCGGGTCCTTTACCAAGTGAACGTACAGTATAATTTTGGTTTAGCATTGTATAACTAAGTTGGTAATTAGTTAGTTAGGTTAATATTAATCTATAGGTTTATTAAGGTAAGTATGTAAGGCAGGTGATTAATAATAAGTAATTAGAATGTTAATCAATTTATACTTGAAAATTTAAATTGATAACTTTAAATTTGTTGATCAAAATAAATCATATGTTAAAGAAATTTTAAATCTTAATAACGTTAGCTATTTACTTGAAGTTAATTAATGGAAATTAATTTAAGTGATTAATCAGGAATTATACCATTAAATTGATAATTAAAGTAATTTGTGATAATTAAATAATTAATTCTTTTTAATAAGTAAGTTATTAATTGATAATTAAGAATAAACTAATTAACTGAGTAATTAAGTAACAGTTAATGAATAGAAGTTAATTATTTAAATAAGTAATTAAAGATTAGATAATTAATAAATTAATAATTAATAATTAATGATTAATTAATTAATTGATCATTAATCAGCTAATTAATTCAGTAATTAATTAAACAGAATAAAATAGTTTATTCTTGGACAAATAATTTGGTTAAGTACAGCCAAACCGTTTAGTATGCATTGATAATTATGTTTGTTTAACTTTAATAACTGTTTGATGATATTTCTGTGATATGTTGTGATATATTATGGATATCTATGATAATTGTATATGATTTATCTGATATATCTGTTATGTTAATTCTGATATTTAATTAAACCGTTAAGTTAAATAGACAACTTGGCCCTTAAAATGGTGTTTGGATCCGATGAGACCGGGATCGGAAGAATCAAGCTTGATTCTCCGAAAAACACATCGATCCAAATTAAACGATAGGTCGTGACTTATCAAATGGTGAATCGAGATGGTGTTTTCAGAATGCAAGGGTTATCGTCGTTGACTCTGAGGGTGATTCCAAAATGAGTGTAACGAGATAATGCCTTCGTTTTCGTTCGAACCCGGAAGGAACTTGTATGGATTGAATGCTTTCAACACATCGTCAGGCGGACGATGAGCATTCTAAGAATATGTTCAATATAATGTAATCGTAGCCTCAAGCCTCATCAACCGGGAATGGCTAAAGCAGGGGAGATGCAGCAAGGTTAGGTGGGTCATGCCCAAGCAAGAAAAGATTTTCCCCTGTCTAGATGTCCCTTTTTATTTCGGCTGTGTGAGCAGTTGTTGGCCACAACTGCAGGGTTATCTTGTTCGAGACTGTTCAGTAAGGAATGGTTCTGGCCTTGTGTTGTAGGGGGTCGGGAGTGATCCTCGGTACGGTGATCTAGACCCCGTACTGTGACGGGCGGTACCCCAGTAGCCCTGCCATTGTTGGAAACCCATTTTCCCTACGAGACCCTACGGTTTTGATTTGTATTACCCACTTTTGTGGCTAGTAGCTGGAATTTAATAGATGTAACAATTTCGGCTATTTTCTATTTACTTGAAAACTCTAGACACTATTATAATATCACAGAATTTCCTATAAAATGTTTTGGTTAGCGTAAGGTAAAAACTTACCCGTATTTATTTGTGGGGAGTCTTACGTGATACCTTTATTTTCAAATGATTTTCAAAGTTAAGCAATTTTAACCTGTTTACTCATACCAGACCCATGTCTGACCCGGAGTTTATATTTTGTTTTTCATAAACTCTTGGGTACTCAAATTTTTATGAGTAGCCAAGTGATAGGTATTTGGAAGTGTTGATTTCTGGAGAAGCTATTTTGGGAGAAGACCAGACATATGTATCTATATATGTAGTTCCGCTGTGTGGTTAGTCTGTATTTTGGATGTATGTATGGACATATATGTATACGACAGTCCTGTTATATGATATTGTATGACTTTGATGTATGTATAACTATGTAATAGTAGTGTGATGTATTATATTTTGTTCCATTCCGTTGTGAGATTCTGATGTTGTTATTCTTTCTTTCTATTCTTTTCTATTTCTATCCCTTTCTTTCTTAATGATGAAACGTCTTTATAGGGTTGAGAAAGGCGGGTCGTCACATTTTCTATATCTGTGATCTGTGGTATTTCCATGCCTGAACAAGGTTGGTTCTTTCAAACTCTAACTAGGGTGTTGATCCATTTTTTAGGTTAACATTTTGGTGCTTTCATTGAGAATCTATCTTAGGATCCAGATCAAGCTATCTACTTTGGATCCCATAGGTCCAGAAGTTAGATCGTCAGTCATTGCTTGAAGAACTCGTTGTTTTAGGATCAATGGCTCCTGGAAGAAGGACTACCTCTGGGAGATCCATAGCAGTAGTAATAGCTGGAGAAGGTGATTGTTGCCAATAAGCTGATGAATGGTGCTAACTTAGGAAACCAGGCTCCAGCATCTTTTAATCAGCATGAAGTCGTCACCAGGTATAAGCTGAATAAGATGGCTAAGGAGATCAACTAGAGAATGGAAAATAGTTAAAAGGCTATAATGGATAAGCTCAACGCTCATTGACCTTACGATCAAACCCCGCTCCAAGGACTGTACCTAAACTCGTGACCGCTGTAGATCAAGAGAATTCCTCCATTTTCGGCCTGCGTTGAAGGAATGGAAAATAGCCGAAAAGAAGGGCAACAACAGGACGTAATGCAGAGAAGAATAAGAATATACCACCAGTCGTAAGGCAACCGATCTTGAATTTGAATCAAGGGGCCAAAATCCTGCAGGAAGACATAGCTATCAATCTCTCTAATTCAAAAGATGGAGAGCAAGGGTATCAGATGGAAGAGAACATCAACGCGTTTGAAGATGTTGGAAACATCCAAACTGCCCCAGTGAGGCCAACTACAGGCCAACATTGTCCCATGGAAGGCCCTCCCAAATACAGGAGGGCCTTGGCTTCAATATACACGTCAAGACCATTTGCAAAACAAAACACTTGGCGTTGTGACTGATTGCCGCCCCCACCAACGGACATCTAAGGCATACATGGCAGACATGGTCAAATGGCTGATGGATGCAAGAAAAAATTGAAAGGATGATGAATGGGGATCTGCTCCAAATAGGACCCATTTTACCGACGAAATCTCGAATGAAAGATACCCAAACAAATTCACTATGCCAACTATCTCCTCCTACGATGGAACGAAGGACCCAAAACTCCATTTTACAAGTATAGCTGGTAAATAGATGGAGCCAATGCTCCCGAGGCCGTTCTCTGTCGATGTTTCCCTATTTTTCTAGGACTCGCATCCATGTAGTTCACCAGAATGCCCACAAGATCTATTTCTACCTTTGACCAAATTACAATGAAATTCCTTGACTAGTTCAAGCTCCATACTGTGCAACCAAAGGATGTCATGTCCCTATTTAGATTGGTCCAAGGGGGCAACGAGTCATTGAAATCATCCATGAATTGGTTTAACACCGTGGTGACATAAGTAAGCAACCCCAATGAGGATATGGTTTTTATGGCGTTACTCTGTACTTTTCACCTAGAAATATAGTTCGAGAAATGGATTAAGATGAATCAACCTACCAACATGAAAGACTTCAGTCATAAAGCAAGCCAGTACTTGAGATTGGAGGAAGCATAGGAGTTAGAAAGAAAGTCTGCTAGTACACAATAGATAATCATCGAAAAAATTACATAGAGGAAAATCAAAACACATGCGATCCTGAAATTACTCATGGAGTCACAGGGAAGAGTGGGAATTAGAAGAGAAGAAACCAGAACTCCGATAAAAGAAATAATGGTGGCAGCAACAAAGGATTTAGAGAGTTTAGATGTAAAGACAATACCCATATAAATGATACTCCGAAGAATATTTATATCGCAACATAAGTGACTGAGGAATATAAGAAACCTTTTAGAAAAGAGGCAGCGAACAAAAAAAGTGCTTAGGGAAATTCTGCCGCTTCCACAAGACACATGGCCACAATACAAACGAATGTCGCCACCTTAAGGACCTCATAAAAGGGTTGATCCGAGACAACAAACTTCGACAATACGTGAAAAGCCACAGAAACACAGCTAACCCTCGGCCCCTGAACCTCCTGGAGAATAAAGAAATCAAGCAGGAACTAGTGAAGAAGATTCAAAACGAACCGACCAAAGGATTATTATTGGAACAATATCCGGAGGACCACATCCCGCGTAAATAAGATGGGGTGAGATGGAGCGATATGCGAGTTCGTTAAAGCCCACCCAAAAGGAACCATGTTTAGCAACAGATAACAAAACTCCAGTCAAGCTGCAAAAGGTTTTGAGTGATGACAGAGTGTTTCTCAATCAAGACACTGAAGGGATTGAAGCTCTAACTCTTGACCCAATGGTGGCTATAGTAGGAATCGGGCATGCCGTAGTCCGACAAGTGCTGGTTCATAGTGTTAGTTCAAACATGCTTTTCAGACAAACTTTTGATCAAATGAAGATTGGCATGAAAAGCATATCCGCATGCAAAGATTCAAAGGTTTTCTGATCAACCCAAACAACTGGTGGGAACAATTGTTCTACCTAAGGAGCATGTAGAGGGTTAGCGAAGGGTCACTCTCATTCAGATTTTTGTGGTCATGGATGAAATGTCAGCATACAATGCATCCTTGGGATGACATGCATTAGCCAACTTCAAAATAGCATTGGCCCAATGGCGCCATACAATGAAGTTCCCTACAGACTACGGAGTCAGAATTATGAAAGGAGACCAAAGCATTGCCTGGGATTGCTATATCGTTAAATTGCATGAGTCAAGAAGAAAGAAAAACAGAATGGATGTGGGGAAAGCCCTCCATATCCGTGAACCTACCGAATAGAAACTACAAAGATGCCCTTGGCTTAGGGACCATATCCGATTCGATAAGGTTTCAGACCTAGAAAGAAGAGCTCTGGGAGGATCGAGCAACACGAGTGGAATTGACGGTGCCGGTCCGATTCTGTATGGATGACCCAACGCGGGTCCTGAAAATTGGACCGCAGCTTGGAAATAAGATGCGGTTAGATCTAACCAAATTCCTTCATGCCAGTTTGGATGTGTTTGCTTGGACACACTCCGATATGTGTAGCGTATCACCTAAAATTGCCAGCAACACTCTCAATATTGACCCCAAATTCACACCGGTAAAGCAAAAAAGCGCAGCTTGGGCCTTGAATGGTCCAAGGCATTGAGAGAGGAGGTTGACATGTTGATGGCTAACGACTTCATCCGGGATTCAACTTAACTTGAACGGGTATCAAGTCCAATGTTTGTCCGAAGGATAGCTCCCCGCTCCCTAGAATTGAGCAGCATATGGATGGAACGGGGGGAAATGAACTATTGTCATTTGTGGGTGCGTACTCAAGCTATAACTAGATCCTGATGCATGTACTAGATCAAGAGAACACCAGCTTCATCGCCTATTTGGGATTATATTGTTACAGGTATGGGCATTTGGCTTGAAAATTATAGGGGCAACGTACCAAAGGCTATGGAATACTATGTTCAAACGCCAGATTTGAAAGACTATGGAAGTTTACATGGACGACATGTTGGTCAAATCTCGAGTAGCTGCTAACCATCTAGACAACCTCGCTGAGATGTTTGAGATACTCTGAAGATACGTAATGAAAATCAACCCACTCAAATGTCACTTTGAATTAGCCTCTGGGAAATTCTTAGGGTTCATAGTTAGTGCTCGAGGCATCGTAGCGAATCCAGAGAAAATAACAGCTCTATGGGAAGTCCAAGCAGCCAAAAATAAGAAGGAACTTCAAAGCCTAAATGGAAAAGTTGCAGCACTAAGTCGATTCATCTCAAAAGCGATAGACAAGTGTATACCGTTCTTCGAGCACTAAAGAAGGAAAAAACTTTGAATGGAGTAAAGCTTGTCAGACAGCTTTCGAGGAATTGCTACAACACATGGAAGCTTTTAAAATCTTATCAAAGCCGAAGGATGGAGAAGTCCTATTCGTTTATTTAGCAGTTTCCCTGCATGCACGAGTGCTGCTCTCATGCGAGAAGAAGTGAGAATCCAACGATCCGTGCAGTATATTAGCAAATGATTCACCGGAGTTAATAAGAATTACTCAAAACTTGAGAAGCTTTCATATTTCCTTTTGATCATGACTCGAAAATTACGACCATACTTCCAGGCACATATGATTAAAGTATTGATCGACCAACCCCTAAAGCAAGTTTTATACCGGCCCAAAATCTCCGGATGACTACACAAGTGGAATATATATTTGAGTCAATATGATATCACAGCTGCAAAATAGGCTTCAGTTAGTCGCCGGTACTAATGACGGCTAGCGATGGCTAAAAAAGGTGGCCGACACTAGCCGTCGCTATACGTGTATATACAGACAGACCAGAGAATAGAAAAAAACACTTCCCTTTCCCTAATTCACTTCAGCGAACCCCTCCTCCACTACCGACGCGAGCTGCCGCCCCCGGCGCGAGCTGTCGATCACCCCATCGCGAAAGCCACAGCGCTTCAAAACTCGAAGGTATGCTATTGCTCTCCAATATCTGCTTAATCTTGGTTTAGCGAAAACCCTAATTTTGAAAATTGGTTGATTATGTGTGATTGAAATTGATGACTATGTGGTAATAGTTATTGATAGTAGCGTATTGATTGATTTACGGATATGTTAAGAACCCTAATTCAACGAATTAGTTAGTTATTATGTATTAGTTAATGATAATATTGTATTTTGTTGAGTTGGTGATATTAATTAGTGGTTTGATTGTTTAATTCGTAATTAAAAATTAGGTTTTATTTATAAAATAGTTTATAAAATAGTTTTGTAAAAAATGAAGAAATGAATATAATAACAATAAATAGTTTATAAAATAGTTTTTGTAGTTGTAGTTTTTGTAGTTTATAGAATAACATTAAATCGATTTTATAAAACAGTTTTCGTAGTAGTTAAAATAGTAAATCATAGTTCCCATTTGTGAGATAAGGCTTATTTTCCGAGTTACTGATAGTTCCCATTTGTGGGATAAGGCATATTTTCCGAGTTACTGATAGTTCCCATGGATTTTGATTCATAATTAAACGAATTCTATCTGGCTACGTTATTAAAAAAATCAAGATCATTATTTCACTACAGACCACTAATACTTCAATATTAATATTTTTTAATTTTTTCTTTATTTTGTGAACCCCTTAGAGAATTTTTGGCCCCGTCTGACAAGTGTTGTACATGATCGTTATATGGATATTCGTTTTCCCATAGAACGGACATCTATATTCATCTGATTCAACATTTGTTGGATTTTTCCTAGTATTTGGACAAGTTACAAACATAATAAAGTAATCATATTTTATAAATCATTTCAGTTTAAATGGTTCAGAAAATTTCGATGGCACTTCCTATTTTCCCTTTGTACACGCATTTGTGTACGATATAGGGAATAAAGGGAAGTGTTGCCGAAATAATTTAGAATCGTTTAACCTGAAATGATTTATAAAATATGATTACGTTATTGTGTTTGTAATGGGAAATAGGAGAACCGGCCGTCAAAGTAAAAAAACAATAAACTTAAGAATTGAAAATTTCAATGCAGTATTTATTTGAATTTGTTAAAATAGTAAAGGGTTATATATGATTTTTTACAAGACTTTAATATGAAGTGTGTTATTCAATCTTCTAGCCTATATTTTACAAATCCGGAAATATGTTCGATTATTTTCTCAATCATAGTTGGATGTATGAACCTCAGAAATGTATGAAAGGATCAGTAAAAGAACATTTCTGCAACGGTGTACACTTATTTATTAGATTTTCTCAATCTAATAATCGAAATAGCGTAGACATTCGTTGTCCGTGTAGTAAGTGCAAACATCTGAAGCATTGGAAACCAGATGTAGTAAAAGTACGTTTGTACAAATTTGGTTTTGTGCCGAATCATTACTTTTGGGATCGTCATGGAGAACTTGTTCAACATACACCTAATCTTGTAGTGTTAGAGGACGATAATGTTATGACCAATCCTATAGAAAACATGGTGCAAGATGCTACACGATCAATGTTTCCTACCTTTGACCAAGGTGATGATGGGACCGAAAATGTTGATGAAGAGCCGACTACAGAAGCTAAAATTTTTATGATTTATTGGATTCTACTAAGTGGCCATTGTGGGATGGATGTACAAGCGGAACCGAATTATCTGTAATTACCGAATACATCACCATGAAATCGAAATTTGATCTTATAGAAGCTGCATTTACAGCAGCTGTACAAACTGCAAAACGATAGATGCCACCAAATAATTTGATGTGTGATAGTCGCTATAAAGTAAAAAAAACTTATGTCTGCTTTTGGATTGTTGTACTAGAAGATAGCTACATGTGTAAAAGGTTGCATGCTGTATTGAAAAGAAGAGGCTTATCTTACTAAATGCGGAATATGTAACGAGGAAAGATACAAACCAAGAAAAAAGAAAGGAAAAGAAGTTCCATATAAGAGGATGTATTATTTACCCATCACTCCCAGACTTCAACGGTTATATGCATCTTCTGCTAGAGCATGCCATATGCGATGGCATAATGTGAGAACACCAAAACAAGAAACTTTGATACATCCATCTGATGGAGAAGCATGGAAACATTTCGATAAGACTTATCCTGAATTTGCGGCAGAGAGCCGTAATGTTTGGCTTGGCTTATGTATGGATGGATTTTCGGCATTTTCTCAATTTGGTAGTAAATATTCATCATGGCCTATTATTATTACTTCTTATAACTTACCTGCATGGATGTGTATGAAAACTCCATATATGTTTCTAACGATTGTCGTCCCCGGTCTCGATGATCCGATACAAGGAATTGATGTTTATCTACAACCACTAATCGACGAGTTGAAAACACTGTGGCATGAGGGAGTTGAAACATACGACATTTCAAGAAAAGGTAATTTTCATATGCTTCTTTATTATGGACTATTAGTGATTTTCCCGCGTATGGCATGCTTTCAAGTTGGAGCACATCTGGTCGTCTAGCTTGTCCCTATAGTATGGATGAAACACAAGGATTTCCATTAAAGTATGGAAAGAAAATTTCTTGGTTTGACTGTCATCGGTGTTTTCTACATATCAATCATAAATTTAGAATGAATAAAAAAAACTTTAAATCTAACAGAGTAGAGAGTATGCTACCACCTAAGGTTTGGACAAGTGAAGAGGTATATGAAATTGTAAAAAACTACCCAAAGATACATGAAACAGGGGTACAGGTTGAAATTCCATGTAAATCGGACATTAATAACTGGTGCAAGCAAAGTATAATCTAGGAGTTACCGTACTGGAAAAATATCCTACTCCGACATAACATTGACGTCATGCACAACGGAAAAAACGTGTTTGACAATGTGTTTAATACAATTTTGAATGTGAAGGGGAAAACCAAGGACGATGCAAATTCAAGACATGATATATTACACTTCTGTAAGCGGCCCGAACTTCAATTATACGATGATAATAAGAAACCCTAAGCATGCTATGAGCTAGACAATAAGCAAGTAATACTCATTCTAAAGTGGGTGGAAGGACATAGATGTCCTGATGGGATTTCTTCTAACCTCCGTAGATGTGTTGACTTTAAAAACAGCAAATTGAGTGGGATGAAAAGTCATGATTGCCACATTATGATGGGGTATTTTTTTCCTGTGATTTTCAAAGAACCGCTGCCTGCAAAAATATGGAGTGTTATAACAGAATTAAGTATGTTTTATAAACAGATTTGCTCTACAACGTTAAAGGTAGATCGTTGATGTGCACGTAAATGTGCATATTTTTACCACCATATTTAATCTATTTAAATTAAATAAATGACCATATTGGGGTATTTTAACCTTTTTAAACCAAAATTCATATTATTTGAAATTGTCATATATTCATCTTCATCGAGGGGCAAAATGGTCATTTTTGTGCATATATTAATTTGAGAAAATTTAATTGAAAATTTTTGTATTATTTTGTAGGAAATTAAACTCAATTACAAGTGGTTTCATGAAGGAATATGCATGCAAAAAGAATATAAAGGAATGAAGATGGAAATAATTCAAAGTGAAGAACATGGAGGACCCCACCTACCCACTACCTTAATGTACAAATTAAAGACTAATGCACATGCTAAAAGACATTTAAAGCTTCATGTACATTTAAGTGGGGGATTATTAAAGCTAATGATAACTTGGCCACCACACTTCCTCAAGGGCATTTTGGGCATTCCCCAAATTATGGATTAGGGTTTCATGCTTGTATAAATAACCCCTTATGTTTCATGTAGCCTCCATCTCTTCTCTTGGTCTCCCTTAGGCCCCCTTCTCTTTAGTTTAGTTTAGGTCAAATAAAAGAAAGCTCTCTTTCTCTTTTCATGGCTACTTAGCCATTTTTATTTTATGTAATTTTCTTTTCTTTTTATGCAATGTTAATTAGTGTTTCCTTTTACTTACATGTTCATTTCCTTTCATGCTAGTAGTGCAGATTTACTTTTATGCAAGTAGAATAGTTTTCTTTTCATTTGCATTCATTTTTCTTTCTTTTTTGCTTTCATGTTGTTGCTACATTTGTTCATATGATGAAAAATATGAGAGGCTAAACCCCTTCAATTTAGGGGTAATGAAGCTCTCTAATTAATGTAGCCTCAACATTTTGTTAATTCATGCTCTCATTTTGTGCTTAATGGCATTGATAGAATTGGTTTAATTGTTGTTTTTGGTTTTGAATTTGATAATCAAATAGGCTATGCTTAAACAATCACTAACACAAATGCCTCTTCATCAAAATATGATTATGGCATAAGAAAGTGATTTGAAATTAAAATTTGATGGTCTATGTTTCTAACCAATAGTTAATACGCTATACTTAAAATAGATTTCATTCTCATTTTCTTTGTCAATTTTCATGAAAGTTAGTAAGTGTTTTAAGGGGTGTGTTATAGTTTGATGGCTTATGTTGGATAATCAATAGCTCAAATATGTCATACTTATAATAAACACATCAATTGAAACACTAATGACCATAAAAGAGAGATCATGATTTCATGTGTTGAACTACATGATCTAGAGAGTGGATTTATTCTCTAAATTGTCATTTAACTCTTATATTTGCATTTCTTTTCTTTTTGTTAGTTAGTTCATTTTCTCATTTTCTAGCTTAAACACACTCTCGACTTTGGTATGATTTGATTGAGTAGGAAATTTAAATCAGCAATTCTCTGTGGATCGACCCGTATTCGCCGCGTGCTACATTCGTACACCGTGCGATTGCGGTAAATTTTATTTCAAAATTCGTTCGACGGTTTTCTAAACCGATAGAATTTCCGTCGACGAACAACTTTTTGGCGCCGTTACCGGAGAATTGTTTTGATTTTGATTTTCTATTCTTTGGATTGTTTTTGTGTGATTTTATTTGTGTGTTTGTTGGTCTTTGTGTGTATTTATTTGTGTTCTTATTTGTTTTGCATTTTCATTTTCATTTCCATATTAAAAAAATACACAAATTCATTTCAAAAAGAAAAGAAAAAAAATTCCTTTCATTTCATTTACAATTTTCACTTGTACAGCTTTTAAAAAAAATTACACCACTCAATTCATTTTCTATTCTTTTTTCATACATCAGAGTGCACTGTGCCACACTTCCTCAATACCATCCCCTTACCAATTCAACCCATACCATTCTATCTACTGCACACATCACCAACTTCACATTCACCATCCACTACCCCTTCCCTGTCTGCCTAAACCATTGCACAGTGCTCAAACATCTCCAATCCTTCCCTTTACTTTCATCTTCCCACTGTTCTACTTTCTGCAGTTCTACAACTCATTCCAACCTATCACTCACCTTCAGATACTCTCCTGACCTGCCTGAACTTCAATCATCACTCCCCCTTCACCACTACATTTCACCGACCAATACTGCACTTCTATAACCATTCTTACAACCTTCAACGCTACCAAACCCTATCCCCTTCTCAACAGTTTCAACAACCATCCCCTTCTCCTCTGCATCCTCACCACCTCATTCAAAATCCAACCACTTCTCAAACCAACCTCATCACATACTTCATCATAGTCTTCACTTCACGCCATCTACACAACATTTCACTGCTACCAGTTCATCACTTTCCTTCCTTCCGACCATTGCCAATACTGTCAACAGCCTCTGCTTGCTTCATTTCACCCCATAGCAACTTCTAAAACTCCATCATACACACTACCCACCCAGTTCTGTCATTCATAGTACATATCTCTTACCCATAGCAATACATCTCTTCATCATCACATACATACTCAAATCACTACTCATCACAACTCTTAAACCACCAACCAAACTTCTTCCTGAACCCAAAACCACTACAAACACTTCAAGCCTGTCAAAATACACCACAACACTCGAATCACCACCAAAACCAATTCACAGCATATCACCTCTACTAACAGTGATATAACAGCCTGCACATCAATTCCACTTGACTTTTATAACCACCTCATCTTAAACCTCTACAGTTTCATCATTACAACACTTCCCCAACAACCAGCAAACACATATCCACCATCCTCGATCAACATATCCCCTTCAACCTGAAACCAAACCTCTCCTCGATCCCTAAATTCACCGCCCTCTCCAAATCGCTTCACAACTGTAACCATCCACCACGAACAATCTTTCTGCGTGAAGCAATCCTCATCTCGGCATCACTCTGTCACAATCCATCACCGCAACCAAATTCGAACAATTGTCAAAACCCACACCATAACATCGAGAACGCCAACCGCGACAATCGCCACAAACATCGAATCCCCCAATCTGCTCAAACTTACGAACCCATACGCCTCCAGTCGCCTGCAAATCAAAACCAAAACAAATTCGCGACCCTCAACCGCCTCATAATTTGACAAGCACAAGCTTGAATTTCTTGCCTTCGAACAGGTTTTTGGCTGCGAGATTTAATTTTGAATTTGATTTTGTGAATTGAGAAGTTAATTTGGAAAATTAAGAATGACATTTTGGAGGAATCATTGTATAATTTAGCGTGCTGGTTTCATTTTTTTAATGTGGGATTAGTTTTGTTTTAAATGTGGGCTGGACCGTGTTATTAAAAGAAAAAGTGTATTTGGTTTCATCTGGTTAGTGGGTCGGGCTGTAGGATTGGTCCAATTATTTTTTGTTTAGTTCAATTTAGTTTTCCGTGTTTCCAAGAAAAAAATTCAATAATTTTGTTTACAGTTTTCTTTTATTTGGAGTTTTGTTGTATTGTGATTTGTCGGCTTTTGTTATCCTCTATTTTGTGTTTAAAAAAAATTGTATATATCGTGCTTCTAGTTTCAGATTGCCAAAGCAGAAGGAAGTAGCATGATGAAAATTGAAGAACTACTGCAAAAAATAAACTGTTTACCTGCTTAAAAAAAATAAGAATTGCTGCTTTCATCTCTGCTTTTATTTGAATTGCATTGTAGATAGCTTGCATTTGAAAAAAATTCACAAAAAAAAGTTCCATTCATAGTTGCATTATTAATACACATTTAATTTCTGTTTTGCATTTCATCCTAAATTTTGATTAATAATAACGGTTAAAAATCGATAACACTTAATTGTATATTGACAATTTGCCTTCTTTAAACAATTTAACTTCTTGGTGTCTAGGTTACGGCAGAGTAATAACCATTTATAAATATTACGGTGATTCGTAAATATTATAGTGGTGTTCCTCTGAAGGTACTTAAACCTTCGGCTGCATTGCTACGGTGATTCGTGGTGCACCAATAAATCCTGTCCGTTACCTGGCCGAGAAATATCTTGTTTATCTAAGACAATTTGTGATCATATAATTTTGGGTTAACTTAGGATAAATCATTTGTAATTAGACCCTTGCATTCATTTTTTGCATTAGTTCATGCATATTTAAAAAAAACACAAAAAAAAATTCAAAATCCAAAACTAAAAAAATTGTAAATATTTCTTAACTTAGTTTTTTTCCTTTTTCCTTTTTTCAAATCAAAATTCCAAAAATCCAAAAAAAAATTAAAATCAAAAGTCCAAAAGAAAAATTCAAAAAAAAAGTTGAAATCCAAAAGCAATACAAAAATCAATTTTCCATTTTGAAAAATAAATTCTCCTTGTAAATATTTTTCTTTATAAAAAAATCCAAAAAAAAATTCTTGAAAATGTCCAAGTTTCCTTTTTCTTACTCGCTTGAATTTAGTTGTGAAAATCAATATAATCCATATGAGTTCACTCCAAATTCGTATGGATATTTTAGCAACAACTTTTGTTTAGAAAATTTGAATTTTGAACCACCAAATTTCCAAAATAATGGTCAACCCTCAACTCTTGAAAATAGCATTTCATCGTTACTTGAACTCTCTACGCAACAAAATCAAGAGATAAATGAGTTGTGCAATTCATATTTGTGTCATAACTCGAATCAAGGTTTTCAAAATAATCAAAATTTGAATTCACTTCAAAATTCAAATGATTTCGAGAACCCATGCCAATTCAATTTCGAGTTTCAAGATGAATTTAAAATTCAAGACGAAAATGTGAACCAATTTTCAATTAATTTTGGCAATGGAAATAGTTTCAATAATGAAATGATTGAAAACTTTGGTTATCAACAAATTCGAAATGAAAGTTTTCAAATTAATAATCATGAATTTGAATTTGTTGACCAAATGGAAAAAGATTACGGGGATTTATTAATTGAAAAATACAAAAAATTTCGTGAAAATCATAATCAAATCTCAACCCTCGAAGAATCAAATAACAATCTACCGTTTATCGAAATTGACAATTCTTGTTCTCAACAAGTCCAAATCGAAAATTTTCATGTTAATAATTACAAATTTGACTTTGTTGAGCAAATGAATGAAGTTTACGATGATCATACGAATTTGTTGATTAAAACATTGGAAAATTTTCATAAAAAACAAAGTCAAATTCCAATGTGTGACGAGTCAAGTGATAATCCATCTTTGACCCAAATCGACGATTTTCAAATGACAACTTTTGAAATTGAGAATAACAATCTTGATGAAGTTGTTGAAACACGGTAATTGAGCTGGATTTCAATTCTTTTAAGGCTGTGCAACCAAATTTAAAATTCGATCTTCCTTTTCTCGATTTCGAAAATTTGAATACAACTTTGAATTTTGAACTTGAGACATGCAATAAAGTTGTTGATAATCCAACGAAGGAAGACGAATTTAATGAACACAAATTTTTTGGACTTTTGGATGACGAGTTGTTAAATTCCGACGGGGAAGATGAAAATCACCATTTCGATTTTGAAATCAATAACTCTGAAAATGTTTTCAATGATAAGCTTGAATTTCAAATTGGTGAAAATAAATATGAACTTCAATCAATTGTTTTATCGACCCCAAAAATCATCGAAAATAAAACAACTCGTACGATTTTTAATAAAACGACATTCGTTTTTCCAAATCAACGTTCAACGTCGAAATCTTTTACGGTTTGGTTTTCTGCGCTTGAACTGTGTCTTGTATACTTGACGAGACAAATGAATCGGTCTTTGGAAGTCCGTTTCATTTACTTTTAGACGATATACTTTCTGATCACGTGTAAATACTGTTCGTTTTCATGTAAATAATAATAAACATCCCATTCACTTGGGTTGACTGTGGACACAGTCGAAATCAAGTGTGGGGGGAGATTCATCTACATTTTTTTTCATGGTTTATTTTTGCTTTATTATCTCAATTTTTTTTTTCTTTTGATTTATTTTTAAAAAAACACTATAAGATAAACGTATGGTTTTGTTTTATTAAATTGAAATTTTTGAAAATTTATTTTTCTTAACAAAAATAAAATTGAAGTTTGATTACAAATAATAATGGTTTAACTAGTATATAGGAAGATTCATACATGTTAATTATGAAATACATCCTAATTGAAAATTTTTGTTTTAAAAGTGGTAAATTTAAAGTAAAGGATATAACATTTTTTTGTCTTCTAAGTTAAATGGTGCTAAGATGATTTTGCAAAACTCTCTCTCTCTCTTAAAAATAATAATAATAATAACATCCAAAGTAGTTACTCTCATTTAAAAGTCCTCACGGTTATGCATGGGTGAATTACTTGGAATCTTTGATTATGTGCTTTCAAACTCATTTAAAAGTCCTCACGGTTATGCATGTATGGAGCACATGTAAAAAAATAGACTTAATAAAAACCACCTATGGTCGATAGGTGTATGCACGAAAGTGTGTGCACTCGCCATGCTCTGTACTTCCCTCACATAAGCCCGAAAGGCAGTGCATGGGTGGTATATCTGGCCTCAGTTTACCTGAGCTAGGTGTGTAATTTTTCTTGCAAATAATGAGAGAGCAAGCAATTGAAATCCTAGCACTATTTTTACTTATTTGATTGTATTTGTTATTGAAAAGAAATGAAAATACCACTTTGACAAACTTAAATAATCAACTAGGGATCCATTTCATAGTTGCACTGTGTTATCAACCAAAACAACGAGTTAAACTATAGTTTATTTATTATGATAACTTCGTTTTTATTGGAAATATTGACGAATAAATAACTTAAATTTCAAGATAATGACCAAAACTTATATTTAACTTATTCGTGTCAATTTAAAAATAAATCCTTCATTCGCAAATATTTTGAAAAACTCGCATTCATCTCTTCGTAAATAAATCTTGCATTCTGTAAATATTTTCATCCTGCATTTGGATTTTGTGGGTAGTACCCGCTGAAAACCCTCACGAGACAACACTCATCCTATGGGGACACCCAGAGGTTTAATGGCTTGTTGCATACGCCCAATGCAATCGTGCTCCCTATGAAAATAGATTTATCTTAGTTTTCTTTATTCGAGGACGAATAAAAAGATAAGTGTGGGGGTATTTGATGTGCATGTAAATGTGCATATTTTTACCACCATATTTAATCTATTTAAATTAAATAAATGATCATATTGGGGTATTTTAACTTGTTTAAACCAAAATTCATTTTATTTGAAATTGTCACATATTCATCTTCATCAAGGGGAAAAATGGTCATTTTTGTGCATATATTAATTTGAGAAAATTTAATTGGAAATTTTTATATTATTTTGTAGGAAATTAAACTCAATTACAAGTGATTTCATGAAGGAATATGCATGCACAAAGAATATAGAGGAATGAAGATGGAAATAATTCAAAGTGAAGAACATGGAGGACCCCACCTACCCACTACCTTAATGTACAAATTAAAGGCTAATGCACATGCTAAAAGACATTTAAAGCTTCATGTACATTTAAGTGGGGGATTATTAAAGCTAATGATAACTTGGCCACCACACTTCCTCCAAGGGCATTTTGGTCATTCCCCAAATTATGGATTAGGGTTTCGTACTTGTATAAATAACCCCTTATGTTTCATGTAGCCTCCATCTCTTCTCTTAGTCTCTCTTAGGCCCCCTTCTCTTTAGTTTAGTTTAGGTCAAATTTAAGAAAGCTCTCTTTCTCTTTTCATGGCTACTTAGCCATTTTTATTTTATGTAATTTTCTTTTCTTTTTATGCAATGTTAATTAGTGTTTCCTTTTACTTACATGTTCATTTCCTTTCATGCTAGTAGTGTAGATTTACTTTTATGCAAGTAGAATAGTTTTCTTTTCGTTTGCTTTCATTTTTCTTTCTTTTTTGCTTTCATGTTGTTCCTACATTTGTTCATATGATGACAAATATGAGAGGCTAAATCCCTTCAATTTAGGGGTAATGAAGCTCTCTAATTAATGTAGCTTCAACATTTTGTTAATTCATGCTCTCTTTTTGTGCTTAATAGCATTGATAGAATTGGTTTAATTGTTGTTTTTGTTTTGAATTTGATAGCCTATATTGTTGACATTAAATAGGCTATGCTTAAACAATCACTAACACAAATGCCTCTTCATCAAAATACGATTATGGCATAAGAAAGTGATTTGAAATTAAAATTTGATGGTCTATGTTTCTAACCAATAGTTAATAGGCTATACTTAAAATAGATTTCATTCTCATTTTCTTTGTCAATTTCATGCAAGTTAGTAAGTACTTTAAGGGGTGTGTTATAGTTTGATGGCTTATGATGGCTAATCAATAGCTCAAATATGTCATACTTATAATAAACACATCAATTAAAACACTAATGACCATAAAAGAGAGATCATGATTTCATGTGTTGAACTACATGATCTAGAGAGTGGATTTATTTTCTAAATTGTCATTTAACTCTTATATTTGCATTTCTTTTCTTTTTGTTAGTTAGTTCATTTTCTCATTTTCTAGCTTAAACACACTCTCGACTTTGGTATAATTTGATTGAGTAGGAAATTTAAATCAACAATTCTCTATGGATCGACCCGTATTCGCCCCGTGCTACATTCGTACACCGTGCGCTTGTGATAAATTTTATTTCAAAATTCGTTCGACGGTTTTCTAAACGGATAGAATTTCCGTCGACGAACAATCGTATACGTAAACTTGAAGCAGAAATCCCTGTACTTCTATGCAAGCTGGAGAAAATATTTCTACCTGGTTTTTTAATCTAATGGAGCATTTACCTATTCATCTTCCATCTGAAGCACTCCTTCATGGTCACGTGCAATATGGATGGATGTATCCATTTGAGAGGTAATTTAATTAATTTCGGTTTTTGTACCACCATATAAACTTAATTAATTTTGTTATCGGTACCTGAAGCATTTGAAGAAAAAAATTGGAAAAAAAGCACGAGTAGAAGGTATGATTTGAAAATTGTAAGAAGCTTCATTTTTTTTCTCACATTGCTTTAGTAACGATGTGAACTTATCGTTCATAAGTCTTCCCCGTAATGAAGAAACTATTGTGCAGGATTCTTCTCAAACAATGTTATCTATTTTTAGACCACATGAAAGACCTGCTGGAAAATGTATGGACATATGGTTAGATGATAGAGATTACCATGTGGCACACACATATGTTCTTCTAAATGGTGTTGAAGTTGCACCATTTGTGAGGTAATTATGAATTCATATATAATTCAATTATACATGTATATATTGATTATAAAGGAATATAATACATATTTGCCGCATATACGAATCACAACATCCTTCTGGCGATATCAGTAAACAATTTGGTGGATGGTTTTCAAACTACGTTCATGATATAGAAAACTGTGTTATTGACGAAGGATTACGACATCTTGCTATCGGACCAAAATGTCAAGACTTATCCAATATTCTTCGTCAATGGATTTAAATTCAACACCAAAGATTACGGTGCTGAAAAATTAACATATAACAGTGGTGTATTTGTCAAAGGAAGTGATGATCCGTAGGAGCATATAAAAGATTTTTACGGCGTCTTAACACAAGTTTTAGAGCTAACATATTATATACAACCTGCAGAGAAAGTTTTTTTATTCAAACGCAACTGGTTTAGCAATGTTCCTGGCTCTGCAATTAATGTGCACAAAGACTATAAGCTAATTGAAATAAGGCATACGCCGCATTACTATAAGTATGATCCTTTTGTATTAGCTAAGCAAGCTTTACAAGTTTATTTTGCTCCATATCCGTACTTAAAAAAAGATAAAGCAGACTGGTGGGCTTTTTGTAAAATGAATGCTAGATATACATTTGATGGAAATAATATTCCAGATGAAGCAGCGTATCAAGCGGATCTCGAGCCAAATAGTGAAATACTGATAACCGATGACATTGATGTAGGGTCATTGACTGATGAATCGAATGTTTTAATAGATGCATTTGTAAGTACCGAAGAAAATGATATAGAGTACGAGACCGAGTCTGAATCAGAATATGACGAAGACTGATCATAGATGGCATCACCTGTTGTATAATTGTGAGCTATGTATTAACAGTAATGACTATGTTCTGTAATATTCTGAGCTATGTAATAATAATGATGACCATATATGTAACGATCCGATATTTTCACCCATTCGCATCCGCACATGTCGGACTTGAATTGCTCAAAATACCGCATTGTAAATAAAATTTGGCGAATCTCAGAATATACAGTAAATACATAATCACAGATCACAGACACAGAGTATTTAATAATGCAGCGGAATTTAAAAGAAATAGTAGTTCATGAAGCTACTATATAAAAATAAGATACATTAGAGTTAAACATGATACAACAAAAAGTAACAAGATACATCAGGTACAAATCAGAATACATCACAGAAATCACTGGATACAGAAAGCAAAATAGATGGATGGATCTTCAAGGAAAGCTCCAACTCCGAAGGTGAATTTTGAATGCTAACTCACTCAATCTGACTCGAGCGTAAAGCAAAATACAAAACACTCGAGTCAGGACATTAATACTTATGAACTGTAAATCAACTCAAGTGAACAGTAACAAAAAATGCATAAGTAACTTAAAGAATGCTTGGGATCGCCCATCCTTTAAGGATCCGTTAAACTATTTACTATGTAGTAATATTGCGCTATTATAATAATGTCTATAGTAAAATAAACATACTTTTAAATAGCGTTCCGGGCTACCCATATCACCCTTCACACATAATAGTCCCAGTAGTCCATCCAATATCATGCCATCTCCACTCCGGGTAACTGTCAGAGGATACCACACGGGCTACGGGAGAAAAACAAACTCGTAGTAAAGGCTCGGTATGGTAGGTGACACGGCACACAAGGCAATGCCAGGGTAGATATACCAAATACGCACACGGGCTGGTGGTAACGCAGCAGCCACATACGCCCACCTCGGAACACACTCCCATATCAAAATCGGAGGATGGCCATCTAATCAATCACCAGTAAGAGTATAGTATCGAAGGAATGTGCCCGATCGGAGGAATGACCTCACTTGGCCCGAGATCGCTGCTGTTTTAGCCACCTTATGCCAACTCACGGGAGTTGGGTCCACGTAATATACCTCAAGAACGTCGCCACCATCCTACTTCATTCTGGAATCTCCACCGCGTACACGGTTGTTAAAGTGGTTTTCGGAGTTGGCAGAGAGTATGACAACTTCCGATCCCGGTCTCTTTAACAACCAAACGTTATTATAACGCCGTGGTCATTTCAAAATAGTTTATACTTTAAAAAGATCAAATCATTTCATTTCAAACTATTTTTCTTTCAAAATAGTTTATACTTCGAAACCAAAACCATTTTTATTTCAAAACTATTTATTCAATCAAAATAGTTTATACTTCAAAACCAAAAACATTTCAAACATATATTCATTTCAAAATCATAATATTTTCTAAGTATAACTCTTTCGAAACCAAAAATACTTGAAACAGTTACACTTTGAAAATCATAACATTTCAAAATCATACATTTGAAATCATGGGATATTCATTTAATTCTTTACATTTTACAATTCATTCAATTAATCCCAAATTTTCAATTTCCAACTTAATTCAATTCAAACCATCAGTTTCAATTAAATTTCCCAATAACCATTTCAAATCATATCATTTTCAAATATAGATTTGATCCACAAATTAAACCATTCAATTTTTAATAAATTTCTAAGCTTTAATATCCCGCATTTCAAAACTAAATTTTATAATTTCATATATCTCAAGTCTAGTTTCATTATTACTTAGTTTTGAAATATTCATTTCAAAAATCCAATATTATTTAAATAAACTCAATTTACATTTAAACTAAATATCCTTTCATGCCAATATAAACTTCAAATATTCATTTATCAAAAGTACATATCATTCTAATTCATATTCTTTATCAAAATAAAGATCAAATCATTTCCAAACCTTATTATCAAATCACTATTTAATTCAAATTCAAAAACTCAAATTTAAATATCATTTTTAAATCAAATAAGTCATTCATTTTTTATTTCAAGTATCATTACAAAATATATTAAAAATTCCATTCAAAAATTCATTTATCTCATTACATTTCATTCCATTTAACACATAACCAAGTAAACCTTACTTAAATTCAAATTCAAATTTAAATTCCTTAAAATTTCAAATTTAAATATTAAAATATATTCAAAACTTCTTAAATTTCACAATTAATCAATTTCCAAAATTTAAATCATTTAGCACTTTAAAATATAACTCAAACAGTGTTAAAAACTATAACATTTCAAACATTGTCAAATTATAGCAACGACAGCATTTATAAAGTGCTATCGTAGCTTATAGCTTCCAAAAATGGTTTAGTTCAAGAATAACGGCATTTATAAAATGTCGTAATAGATATTTAGTTATTTCAAACATTGTTAGATTCAAAACAATAGCATTTAAAAATGCTGTCAAAAGACTACAACATTTTGAAAATGCTATGAATGCCAGATTTCATTTTAGCTTTAAAAATAATAATAATAATAAAACTCTAAATTTTTATTATAACTTAAAAATCATATTTCTAGACTTCAAAATTTCACATTTAAAATCATTTTAACAAATGATTTAACACAACAAAATTTTTAGATCAAATATTCAATTTAAAAACTCCATTCATTTATTAAGTGAAAATTCACTGTTTATTAACATATAAATTAAATAAAACATAAAATTTTACTTCATATATAATTTTAAAACTTTAAATTTAATTTCCATTATTTATTTACATTTTAAAATAAAATTTAAAGTCTAAAATCTCAATTATTTCACATTTACGTACTCAAATTCACAATTTCAAGACTTAACATTTAATTTTCTTAAAACCATAAAATATATATTTTTAAATCAAAATTTCATACTTTTAAAAATATATATTTTAATAAAAATCATTTAAAAATATACCACGGGGTCTGTATATAATTTTCTAACATAGGTCAAGTGATACGGATATATATCATTTAAATCCGCAGTTTACAAAGAAAAGCCGGGTTCTATCATTTCAAACCCGCAATCCCAAGTCAAATAAAATACAATAAAAATCGCTCAGTCCTATCATTTCAGCCCATAACGATTTTTCCCTAATCTAAAGTCCGTTTGGGTATGTATCATTTCAATCCATAGTGATTCTATTCTAACAGGGAACTTGCAGTGTGAATATATGCATAAACAATATAAACAATGTTAGTGTCACAATATAATGTCATATATCACATGTCAGGTGATAATTAACAGTTTTCACATGGTAATAACATGGCATAGCATATCATATGATCATCATTAACTTGCATAACATTTTATATTACTAAACACTTGTCATCAATTCACTATTTCATAAGTATAAATGTCAGGGTGAGAAAGACTCACCTTTTCAAGCTGAAGACCACTACGGCACACAAAACGATTCCAAGGGAACGACAAGCACGATATAGCACGATTAGTGATTCAATTGAGTGAAGAGAGACAAGATGACCATCTTGTAACAATCCAATAGACACAAACAATATAACATATGAATTACTTAACACAAAACAACATTGAAATAAACGGAAATACAAAGCAACAAAGACAAGAATGATTATACCTTGCTTTAATCATTCAAGAGCTCGACCAAGGGGCTCTTTTGCTCGGCCATAGCTGATGATGATGATGGCTATAGGTCATGGCAGCAAGTGGTGGTGGTGTTAGAGGTGGTGGCCAAGGCTAAACATGAAGGAAATGGGAATACAAGGCTCGGCTAGGCAATATTTGGAGTTTTAAGCAAAGTTTTGTGGAGATGGCTTCAATTGGATGGCATGGCTTGTCATGGTCAGAGGAGGAGGAGATGTTTGCTACTGTAGATGGTGTAGGAGATGGTGGAGCTGATGGTGGAGGTGATAGGCCGAGAATCATATGTGAAGTCAAGGCAAATTTAAGCAGAAAACAAGGCAAATTCAAGGAAGAAAGGTAGAAAAGAATAAAGAGAAGCCATTAACTTGGAATTTTTTTTTCTCAAATGAGAAAGATCCGTGATTTGAAGAGGATAAGAAGTATAGGAAATTGGAAATGTACGACTATCAAGGAAAAATGAAACGGCAAGGCAAATGAAAAGACAAGGAGATGAAAAGACTAGAAAATGAAAAGGTTTTTGACTCTTTGTTTTCTATTTTATTTTTAAATTTTAAATACATGTAAAATATGTATAAATACATATAAAATACGAAAATATGGTAAATAAACAAAAATCAATAAATAAATATTAATTAAATATAATTAAATTAAGAAAATAACAAAGAAAATGTAAATTAGGCTTGAAAATTTGAAAATAAATGAAATGAACTTTGGAAAAATTGTATGTACATGAAAAATATTTATAAATAAAGATAAAAACATAAAAATAAGATGAATACATAAAGATTAATAAATAAATTTTAATTAAATATAATTTAAATAAAGAAAATAACAGAAAAATGGAAACTAGGCTTTAAAAATAGAAAATAAATTCAATAAGCTTTGGAAAAATTCAAACATCACTTTAAAAATATTTAAAAGGTAAGAATATATGTAACATAACATATAATACAAATTAGAATAAGATATGGCAATTAAAAAGATTATTTATATAATTTAAAATAAACAATATTGTTAAATAAAACAATTTACACCCAATTTTATAAAAAGCATAACTTTCACAATATTATTCGGATTTCAACGAAACGAAAAGCAGTGTTCTTGAAATTTTATTTACTTTCATAACAAAAGATAAAATTCAAAATTTCAAACTTTTAAAATTTAAATTTAAAAGTCAAAGTTTGACCAAATTGACCAAAATTCACATTTTCTGGAAATATTCAATTTATGCATGTTTGAAATTCTAATCCACATCAAAATCAACATTTATATTTCAATTAACAAAATATATTCATTTTAATAAATAAGATAAAGTTTTTAAATTAGGAATTTAAATTAAAATAATTAAAATATACAATTACAATAATCAGAAAATACAGGGTTGTTACACTCTCCCCCACTCAAAACTTTTCGTCCCCGAAAAGGAATGAGGTACGGGAAAGCACAGAAAAAGATAGAATGAAATAGTATTAAGACAAGATGACAAGAAGATTAAAATTATACCTGATAACTGTTGCTATAGGTAAGTTAACAATGTGGAGATGACCTTTCCAAGATCTTCCAGAATCAAGAACACAAGCATGAAAAAAAATCTTTTAGAATCTGATTCACCCTTTCCGCTTGACCGACGGTCTATGGATGGCAAGCAGTGCTCATATTCAAAAATGAGTACCGAAGATTGTAGAAAAAATTCTAAACAGACTGGTATAAGTAATAGCCTTCACATTCTGTTGCAAGATAAGGGAAATAAGGATAACCAAAAGATAGTTTGAAAACAAAATAAGATAATAAATTTGAAACCACGAAAATTTCAACTTAAATTGATAATAAATCTTACATAAGTTAAATAAATCTAAACTATCTCTAATTTCATTATCTAATCATCCAGTTATCTTAAATTGACAAATCCCTAAAATCATGTATTTGAAAATATTTTATTATACTCAAAATGTACCAAATAAAATTTAATTCTTCTTCATTACTAATTAAAATTAAACTTATTCCTCTCAATATATTTTATCACCTATGTTAAATATATTTACACTCGTTGTAACTCCCTTAAATTGATTCTTAGTTCCTTTATCATCATTTTATATTGTAAATTATTCCATTACACTTTTTCTTTATTTACCTCTGTTAATCCTTTTATAACTAAAATTTATGTATATAATATTTATTATAACCACTCAAATTTTATTTATAAAATCTTTTTTTTATATTGTATATTATCCAATTACATATTCAACTTCTGAAAATTAAGGTAAGTTATATTGAAATGAAATTGTGTATTATACAAATAAAACTTTCTAATTCAATTATTTCAAGCTTGAATATTTATCCAAATCTTGAAATTATACTTAGAAATTATCTTTGAAGATAAAATTTAGGAATTAAATTTCCGATAAATTCCAAACTATTTAGAGATAAATAAATGCTCATATACTATATATATATATATATATATATATATATATATATATATCCACTCAAATTTAAATCATATATCAGCATATGTTATAAATCCATTCTTATTTTAGAAATTAAAATCAATTAAATTTTCCCTAAACAAAACCGTAGCAAGACTACAGAATGGTCTCTTCACTTCGAAACTCGAAAATGAATGTCGATGATGCTGCAGTCATCACCGAAATTATTTTCCGGCGACAAAGAGAAGAGCACTAAATTTAAATTTAAAATTCTTTGGAAATAAATTTCTATTCGAAAATACTTTAAATAATATATCCTTTAAAACTTTAAACACAAAGTTTGAAATCCATCGAAAATTAAATTCTCAAATTCTTGTTTTACATTCATTTTAAATTTCCAAATAAATTTATAACCATGTTTTATAGTTCAATTAGATATATGAAACAATAGAAAATGATATATAAAATCAAATATTATTTTTTAACAACCAATTCAAGTAAAATCCAGATAAAGATATATAATAAAGGTACAAAATTTATTTCACAAAAATTTATTTCATTACTATATTTTAAAAACATATTATGTCAGTTTGCTCTTTTCAAGTGTTTTGGAAATCTTATCGATGGCGTTGATCAGACGAATCGATTAGAAACCCAAATCAACATCAACAACTCAAACAACACAATATATAAAACATT
Organism: Allium cepa; assembly: GCA_030765085.1. Classification (NCBI taxonomy): domain Eukaryota; kingdom Viridiplantae; phylum Streptophyta; class Magnoliopsida; order Asparagales; family Amaryllidaceae; genus Allium; species Allium cepa. The sequence goes on along the minus strand of CM060938.1, from coordinate 702,151,198 downwards.
TTAAATATTAGTTTACAAATACACTTCAAGAATAATTTGAAGATAAGTTGGAAACAAAGATGAGATGATTAAATAACAGAATAGGAAGATGGATAAGTTTATATAAATCGTGGGCAACCTTAACCGGGTCAACAGTGACTTAAAGTATAAGTTCGATGTGGATTTCTAGGTAAATCTACATTCGACCTCAAGAGATAGAGTTTATGATAATAAGAGATACTAGCATCTAAACCGTGGATATAAAATCTTTGGTGAATTGATGCTGTTGTAAAGGAGTTTCACCCCTTTACAAATCAATTTGAGATTGGCGAGACCGCCGACTCATTATAAAGATCCTTTGAAGTGGAGTTATGGGATACTCCAAAATCAAAAGAAGATGAATAGTGAGGGACACGAATGGATTTTGGACCCTCAGGGAATGTTCCAAAAATTCAAATGAATCGAGTCAAAAGGAAGAGATTTAAACTCGAATGGAAGTGATTCTGCAATTTCATTTACCCTATATACTGAGTTTTGCCTAGAGCTACCAAAGCTCTGATACCAACTGTAACGGGCCGCGCCAGTGGGGTAACGCCCACCGTAGCATACATCGGTACCTGTGTTCTACCTTTATGGCCAGCCTCTCGACTGCACCACCAACCCCCACGGGGACATGTAGGAGTAAGAGTCAACCGTTCGCTACCAAACCAGGAAGCGAGAACCCCCTATCATGCTGCACCCTCCAAGTGCAATGGCAGACACACATGTCGGACTTGAATTGCTCAAAATACCGCGTTGTAAATAAAATTTGGCGAATCTCAGAATATACAGTAAATACATAATCACAGATCACAGACACAGAGTATTTAATAATGCAGCGGAATTTAAAAGAAATAGTAGTTCATGAAGCTACTATATAAAAATAAGATACATCAGAGTTAAACATGATACAACAAAAAGTAACAAGATACATCAGGTACAAATCAGAATACATCACTGAAATCACTGGATACAGAAAGCAAAATAAATGGATGGATCTTCAAGGAAAGCTCCAACTCCGAAGGTGAATCTTGAATGCTAACTCACTCAATCTGACTCGAGCGTAAAGCAAAATACAAAACACTCGAGTCAGGACATAAATACTTATGAACTGTAAATCAACTCAAGTGAACAGTAGCAAAAAATGCATAAGTAACTTAAAGAATGCTTGGGATCGCCCATCCTTTAAGGATCTGTTAAACTATTTACTATGTAGTAATATTGCGCTATTATAATAATGTCTACAGTAAAATAAACATACTTTTAAATAGCGTTCTGGGCTACCCATATCACCCTTCACACATAATAGTCCCAGTAGTCCATCCAATATCATGCCATCTCCACTCCGGGTGACTGTCAGAGGATACCACACGGGCTACGGGAGAAAAACAAACTCGTAGTAAAGGCTCGGTATGGTAGGTGACACGGCACACAAGACAATGCCAGGGTAGATATACCAAATACGCACACGGGCTGGTGGTAACGCAGCAGCCACATACGCCCACCACGGAACACACTCCCATATCAAAATCGGAGGATGGCCATCTAATCAATCACCAGTAAGAGTATAGTATCGAAGGAATGTGCCCGATCGGAGGAATGACCTCACTTGGCCCGAGATCGCTCCTGTTTTAGCAACCTTATGCCAACTCACGGGAGTTGGGTCCACGTAATATACCTCAAGAACGTCGCCACCATCCTACTTCATTCTGGAATCTCCACCGCGTACACGGTTGTTAAAGTGGTTTTCGGAGTTGGCAGAGAGTATGACAACTTCCGATCCCGGTCTCTTTAACAACCAAACGTTATTATAACGCCGTGGTCATTTCAAAATAGTTTATACTTTAAAAAGATCAAATCATTTCATTTCAAACTATATTTCTTTCAAAATAGTTTATACTTCGAAACCAAAACCATTTTTATTTCAAAACTATTTATTCAATCAAAATAGTTTATACTTCAAAACCAAAAACATTTCAAACATATATTCATTTCAAAATCATAATATTTTCTAAGTATAACTCTTTCGAAACCAAAAATACTTGAAACAGTTACACTTTGAAAATCATAACATTTCAAAATCATACATTTGAAATCATGGGATATTCATTTAATTCTTTACATTTTACAATTCATTCAATTAATCCCAAATTTTCAATTTCCAACTTAATTCAATTCAAACCATCAGTTTCAATTAAATTTCCCAATAACCATTTCAAATCATATCATTTTCAAATATAGATTTGATCCACAAATTAAACCATTCAATTTTTAATAAATTTCAAAGCTTTAATATCCCGCATTTCAAAACTAAATTTTATAATTTCATATATCTCAAATCTAGTTTCATTATTACTTAGTTTTGAAATATTCATTTCATAAATCCAATATTATTTAAATAAACTCAATTTACAATTAAACTAAATATCCTTTCAACCAATATAAACTTCAAATATTCATTTATCAAAAGTACATATCATTCTAATTCATATTCTTTATCAAAATAAAGATCAAATCATTTCCAAACCTTATTATCAAATCACTATTTAATTCAAATTCAAAAACTCAAATTTAAATATCATTTTTAAATCAAATAAGTCATTCATTTTTTATTTCAAGTATCATTACAAAATATATTAAAAATTCCATTCAAAAATTCATTTATCTCATTACATTTCATTCCATTTAACACATAACCAAGTAAACCTTACTTAAATTCAAATTCAAATTTAAATTCCTTAAAAATTCAAATTTAAATATTAAAATATATTCAAAACTTCTTAAATTTCACAACTAATCAATTTCCAAAATTTAAATCATTTAGCACTTTAAAATATAACTCAAACAGTGTTAAAAACTATAACATTTCAAACATTGTCAAATTATAGCAACGACAGCATTTATAAAGTGCTATCGTAGCTTATAGCTTCCAAAAATGGTTTAGTTCAAGAATAACGGCATTTATAAAATGTCGTAATAGATATTTAGTTATTTCAAACATTGTTAGATTCAAAACAATAGCATTTAAAAATGCTGTCAAAAGACTACAACATTTTGAAAATGCTATGAATTCCAGATTTCATTTTAGCTTTAAAAATAATAATAATAATAAAACTCTAAATTTTTATTATAACTTAAAAATCATATTTCTAGACTTCAAAATTTCACATTTAAAATCATTTTAACATATGATTTAACACAACAAAATTTTTAGATCAAATATTCAATTTAAAAACTCCATTCATTTATTAAGTGAAAATTCACTGTTTATTAACATATAAATTAAATAAAACTTAAAATTTTACTTCATATACAATTTTAAAACTTTAAATTTAATTTCCATTATTTATTTACATTTTAAAATAAAATTTAAAGTCTAAAATCTCAATTATTTCACATTTACGTACTCAAATTCACAATTTCAAGACTTAATATTTAATTTTCTTAAAACCATAAAATATATACTTTTAAATCAAAATTTCATACTTTTAAAAATACATATTTTAATAAAAATCATTTAAAAATATACCACGGGGTCTGTATATAATTTTCTAACCTAGGTCAAGTGATACGGATATATATCATTTCAATCCGCAGTTTACAAAGAAAAGCCGGGTTCTATCATTTCAAACCCGCAATCCCAAGTCAAATAAAATACAATAAAAATCGCTCAGGCCTATCATTTCAGCCCATAACGATTTTTCCCTAATCTAAAGTCCGTTTGGGTATGTAACATTTCAATCCATAGTGATTCTATTCTAACAGGGAACTTGCAGTGTGAATATATGCATAAACAATATAAACAATGTCAGTGTCACAATATAATGTCATATATCACATGTCAGGTGATAATTAACAGTTTTAACATGGTAATAACATGGCATAGCATATCATATGATCATCATTAACTTGCATAACATTTTATATTACTAAACACTTGTCATCAATTCACTATTTCATAAGTATAAATGTCAGGGTGAGAAAGACTCACCTTTTCAAGCTGAAGACCACTACGGCACACAAAACGATTCCAAGGGAACGACAAGCACGATATAGCACGACTAGTGATTCAATTGAGTGAAGAGAGACAAGATGACCATCTTGTAACAATCCAATAGACACAAACAATATAACATATGAATTACTTAACACAAAACAACATTGAAATAAACGGAAATACAAAGCAACAAAGATAAGAATGATTAGACCTTGCTTTAATCATTCAAGAGCTCGACCAAGGGGCTCTTTTGCTCGGCCATAGCTGATGATGATGATGGCTATAGGTCATGGCAGCAAGTGGTGGTGGTGTTAGAGGTGGTGGCCAAGGCTAAACATGAAGGAAATGGGAATACAAGGCTCGGCTAGGCAATATTTGGAGTTTTAAGCAAAGTTTTGTGGAGATGGCTTCAATTGGATGGCATGGCTTGTCATGGTCAGAGGAGGAGGAGATGTTTGCTGCTGTAGATGGTGTAGGAGATGGTGGAGCTGATGGTGGAGGTGATAGGCCGAGAATCATATGTGAAGTCAAGGCAAATTTAAGCAGAAAACAAGGCAAATTCAAGGAAGAAAGGTAGAAAAGAATAAAGAGAAGCCATTAACTTGGATTTTTTTTTCTCAAATGAGAAAGAGCCATGATTTGAAGAGGATAAGAAGTATAGGCAATTGGAAATGTACGACTATCAAGGAAAAATGAAACGGCAAGGCAAATGAAAAGACAAGGAGATGAAAAGACTAGAAAATGAAAAGGTTTTTGACTCTTTGTTTTCTATTTTATTTTTAAATTTTAAATACATGTAAAATATATATAAATACAGATAAAATACGAAAATATAGTAAATAAACAAAAATCAATAAATAAATATTAATTAAATATAATTAAATTAAGAAAATAACAAAGAAAATGTAAATTAGGCTTGAAAATTTGAAAATAAATGAAATGAACTTTGGAAAAATTGTATGTACATGAAAAATATTTATAAATAAAGATAAAAACGTAAAAGTAAGATGAATAAATAAAGATTAATAAATAAATTTTAATTAAATATAATTTAAATAAAGAAAATAACAGAAAAATGGAAACTAGGCTTTAAAAATAGAAAATAAATTCAATAAGCTTTGGAAAAATTCAAACATCACTTTAAAAATATTTAAAAGGTAAGAATATATGTACCATAACATATAATACAAATTAGAATAAGATATGGCAATTAAAAAGATTATTTATATAATTTAAAATAAACAATATTGTTAAATAAAACAATTTACACCCAATTTTATAAAAAGCATAACTTTCACAATATTATTCGGATTTCAACGAAACGAAAAGCAGTGTTCTTGAAATTTTATTTACTTTCATAACAAAAGATAAAATTCAAATTTTCAAACTTTTAAAATTTAAATTTAAAAGTCAAAGTTTGACCAAATTGACCAAAATTCACATTTTCTGGAAATATTCAATTTATGCATGTTTGAATTCTAATCCACATCAGAATCAACATTTATATTTCAATTAACAAAATATATTCATTTTAATAAATAAAATAAAGTTTTTAAATTAGGAATTTAAATTAAAATAATTAAAATATACAATTAAAATAATCAGAAAATACAGGGTTGTTACACTCATATGATCAGTGTCATTTTGAGTTATGCATTATTCTTTTCATGTATGCTTTTTTCGATGATTATGTGCAGAGTATACTTATGTGATGATTATCACTTGATTAATAATTATGTGATGATTATCACTTGATTAATAAATATGTAATGATTATGCGATGATTAATGATTATGTGATATTGATTGATGATTATGTGATTCTTATGTTATCAGTACTCTTTTCTACGCAGTGTACGATTTTATATTTATGTTTGTCATTTATGTCTGATAGACGACGTAATCGACATAGTACATTTCAGTCACCTTCACTTGGAGCAGGTCCGAGTAGCTCTGAGCCAGATCTTCGTCGAGTTGCGGAGATGGTTTCGGAAAGTGCTGGGTATGTATCAAACTTATTTGAATTATATTATATGAAATATATTGAATACATATGTCAACATTTCTACAGAGGGTTCAAGGTGGAGCCGTCCGATTTCATTTTACAAGTATCGAAGGAAGCATACAAGAGTAGGATGTCCGGGTATTGGCCTCAGTGGGATAACATCCCAAAACATATAAAAAATGCAATATGGGCTGATCTTTTGGTAAGTACAACTTGTAATATATAATTATGCCTTATATGAAACCAAAAACAATATGCCATCATGCCTTATGATATCAGTTTTACGTATTCTGTTCTGCTGATGGTTTTTTAATTATATAATCTCTTTTACATAACACGTATGATAATCCAATATGCTACGTATGGATCCGCAGGATATGGATGTTTTTGTAAATCATTGGAATAAAAAGATGCGGAAAAATTATAGAGAGACTCTGCCAAGGGCTAAGAATTCAGGGAAAAAGCCAAGTTGGATGGGGGATGATATTTGGGCTGGATTCCAACAATATTGGGAATTTGAAGCATTCAAAGTAAGTTATATTGTCACTATATTTTACATTTAAATGTGTTGAATTATTTTACTTAATAGTGTGTATAAATTAATAGGAATTATTGGCAAGAAACAAGGCCAATAGGAACAAAAACCCCCGCTTTACATCGTCGTGGCTCGAAATCCTTCCAACAACATAGGAGGGAATTGGTAAATAAATTAACTAGTATATATGTTATTGATGTATATATTTACTAGTGTCTCTTTACCATATATTCTATTCTTGTATATAATCTATTCTTGTATATACTCATGCAAATTACAATATAATCTATTCTTATATATATTCAGTGGGCAGAGTATGATAGTGTGCCTACAGCGGTTGAGGTTTTCAGAGTCACACGTGTAGTGGAGCATACAGATGAGAATGGGAATGTTTCATATGATTGGTCGGACGACAAGGCTACTTCTGTAATGGTAAATACGTTTATTTCCGTAATGAAACTACTTCATATTCATTTATTTCACAGTAAATAAGTAAATTGTATAGAAATTGTGTCAAATATCTGTTCATAATTGTAGGAGAGATATAATGCAGAGCATGAACGAGCATTACAAGCGAGTGGACGGAAGTCGCTTACGGTTGATGAGTTTAATTGGATATGGGATTCAATCATTGAACTGGCAAGTCGAAACAGGCGTTACAGTTTCGGCAATATGGTATGTACTCAATGTTTACATAGTAGAAACCTGTATGCCATGAACTTCTTATTCACTTGAGTTTATTACCAATAACTTGAGTTTTCTTATTGTTATTATATGCCATGAACTTCTTATTCACTTGAATTATTTCACAGGCTCTTAATTTCCAAAGGGCATATAGAAGATCCATAGATGAGGAAGAGATTGCTCGAATGCAAACACAATTGGATGAGCTCATTGATTGGCGGAAGAGTCAGTTGGCGACGCAGATAGATGAGCGTATTGCTGCCTTCTATCAGGAGCATGGGTCAATGCCCAGGGAAGGAGGTGCAGATGATGATGATGCTTAGCTGGTTTATTTTGATGGGCACGCTTTATATACACACACACACACATACACACACACACACATACACACACACACATATTATGATGGGTTTGACATTTGGTACTTTGGATGTTGTGATTGATACTTAGTATTTTGGTGGGTTTGGTATTTTGGTTGTTGTGATTGATACTTTGGCACTTGATATGTACTGGTCGTTTAATTTAGTTATGTGGTTTGGTTTGGTGGATTTTCATATTTGGTTGTGTTGATTTTCTTATATGATTTTGTGAATATATATATTAGAATATGCAATATTTGATGATTTGGTTGTGTTGATATTGGTTATATGGTATGATGGAATGGTATTATATGTGTGAATGATGGAATTATATTATTTGGATTGATTAGGATTGAGGGTTGAAGGTGCTGCAAATTGGCAGAAAATATATTCCGGGTTTGCAACGGCTAGCGACGGCCCTTTGGTCAAATTTAGCGATGGCTTACAACGGCTAGCAACGGCTATATTGCAACGCTTTGCAATGGTTTGCTTCAACAACCCGGAAAACCAACAACCCCAACGGTTGCTTCCACGTGGACACTTAGCCATTACAAGCCGTTGCAAAAAGAACGACGGAGCCGTCGCTATGGTCTTTGCTTTCTTTAGCTGCAATGAGATATTTTGCAACGGTTTTTAGCGACGGCTAGCAACGGCTGCCAACGGCTATTAACCGTCGCTAAACAGTTCTTCTTTTGTAGTGCACATACCACCAAAGGAAAGAAATAAATAGGTAGGTGTTGCCCGACTTCATTGCCGAATTCACTATATGGAACGACGAGGAGGAAGTTCAGTCGGAAACTGACACACGATGGAAGCTCTATGTCGATAGTGCATCAAACAACTTCTATTCGAGCATAGGGGTAGTACTCAAAACCCTTGAGAGGGGAGCCATTAGCTATGCTTTAGGCCTAGAATTCCCATCTACAAATAACTAAGAAGAATACGAAGCACTGATCACAGGACTAAAGGTTGTGAAGGAACTCAAGATAAAATGTATCCACATATACAATGACACCTGGCTAGTCATATTTCAAGTGAAAGGTGAGTACCAAGTGCATGGAGAAAATCTTGCCTCGTATATGTCCAAAGTGCAAGAATTGGTAAGCGACATCGAGCACTACACTATAACTCAAATCCCACAAGTGAAAGCCACCATGGAAGATTATTTGGCTAAGCTGGAAAGTTCTGGAGAAGCTCGGTTATTGGTATTGGTCTCGGTTGAAACACAACCAACCCAAGCATAGGCAAAATGGATATAGAATGGATTTTCGAGACCAGCGTCGAACTAGACACATGGATGGCACTGATTAAAGACTATCAACTTGAAGGAAACCTTCCAACTGACCGAAATCAATGGAAGAAGCTCCTTTTAAAGGCTCCATGGTTCCTGATACAGGATGAAATACTCTATCGAAGAGGGTTCTCAACCCCTCTTCTTAGATGTGTGACCGACGATGAAGCATGACGAATCCTGAAGGATTCATAAGAAGGTGCTTGCGGAGACCACACTAGGGGAGACCCTGGAACAAAGTTCTTCGATATAGATACTTCTGGCCAACAATAAATCGCAACACTGCAGATCACACCAGAGGATACGATCGCTGTCACGGTTCAGCAAAATTAGGAGAACTCCTTCAACAGAACTGATAGCCCGTGGTCGTTTGCGATATGGGGATCGATTTGATTGGCATCCTTCCAATAGCAAAAGGTCTTATAGTTGCCATAGATTATTTCACAAAATGGGCCGAAGCAGAACCGCTGGCCACTATAACCACAAAGAAAATTATTAACTTTTTCATTAAAACATCATTTGCACGTTTGGTATGCCGCAAAAAAACATCACTTACAACGGAACCCAATTCGAAAGTGTCGATTTCAAAGATTTTAACAAGTGCTTCCAAATCAAAAAAAGCTTTTCTTTAGTGGCACATCTAGAAGCAAACAGGCATGTGGAAGCTATAAAAAAGATCATCAAATCCACCATCAAAATGTGGCTAACAAAAGCAAAAGAAAATTGGGTTGACGAACTTCCACTGACACTATGGGCTTACAGGACAACACACAAAGCGGCAACTGGCCACACTCTATTCTCCTTAGCATATTGTTCAGAAGCAATGATTCCTACTGAATTAGAAGTCCCCTCGCACCGAATGTAGAATTTTAATCAACAACAAAATGAGCAGCTCCTACTCGAACCGCTAGACATGGTCGATGAAAAAGGAGAAGAATTAGAGTTAAGAATTGCCATCCACCAAAAAGGGTTGCAGGGTACTTCAACTCCATAGTTCACAATCTGTTAACCCAAAAAATGGATTAACACCCTTGTTTAAGTTTGAAAGCAAGAGCTATATTCTGATAGAGCAATATCACAGATCACAGATATAAGAAAAGAACAAGAAGAGAATGAAGACATAGAATTTTTATGGTGGTTTGGTTGTTAATGAGTCCTACTTCCACTTTATATTTTTCTTATAGACTGATTTCTATTACAAGATGTATTTCATTACAAGACTTTGATTATCTCTCAATAGATTGAATCCTCGGACTTAAAATCCACTGGAGAATCATGGTGAATTCCTTTGGAGATTGTTGTGAGGGATGTAGAGAGTGAAGAATGTTTCCAACGGAGGTACAGTAATTTGTCCAAAATCGATCCTCTTTGTGTTGCCGGTGGGATGGTGTTTATAGAGGTCAGATGGCTTCTAGGCTAGGCCAGTCTTCATCAACTCGCAGGTAGGTTGCAGACGACCTAGTGGGTTTTGGCTCGCTAAACGAGCCAAAACCATGGGTTGTTGGCGACCCACCGCCTATAGGTCGCATGCGACCCATAGACTTGGTCGCTTTTTTGGGCCAACACCTTACCTCTTTTGCAATGTTCCATAGCCAGTTGGTCTGAAGGTTTAAGGAGAAGCATGGGTCTCTAACGATATAAGCACTTAGGATTTTTCTGGAGTTTGGAATTGGAGATTTTTCTATAGTCTTTTATCGTAGTTTTTTGCATAGTATCGTTGCACGTTACTCCATCTTTATGATGATCTGCTGGCTGATTATGCTTTGGTTGCTGACTAGAAAGAACTGACTCTAGCTTCTTGGTTCAGTTAAACTTGGTCGTTGCTTTAGTAATAAGATTTGGCTCTCGTCAACTCCTTGCCTTAGCCTTTTTGGTCAAGTTCTACGGCATTCTGATGTTAGGATTGTTCTGTATTCTACTGGATCCTGTTGGCTTATAAACCCGGATAATATTTGCCCCCTAAAGTACGCCTTTTGAATGAAAAGTGTGCATTGCTCTAGAACAAGTCATGGCAACGAGTCTTCGCTTGCTGAGCTTTAGTCTTGTGAATCATCTAGTTCCTTCGGATTCTCTTGTCAGTCACAAGTCGTTGCAAACCTATTACACTAAGACTCTAGACTCTGCCTGAGTGTACTCTATACATCACAGTCATTTGAATTTCATTCGGGGGTTATTACATCACATGTGTCTAATTACATTACACATCTCTAATCGTCCCACGTTCATTGGAGATTTACATCACTATCAATTTTTGCTTTTCATTCAGAGTTTTCCCATCATATGTCAAAATCAAATCATCTATCAGAATCACATCATATCACATTATATATCAAAGTTATCCTACGTTCATCCAGGATTTATCCATTTTGTTCTATTTATAAGGCATTCAAATCTTTTTTTTGAAAAAATTAAATCTATTTAAAGGTCCGATCTTTTTGGACCGCTTAAGTAAGTATAATGTGTGACCTCTCCGGATCGTTTAATGTTTAGTTAAATGTATGATCTCTCTGGATCGTATAATGTTTAGTTTAATGCAGATCTCTCTGGATCGTTTAATTTTTTAAGCTATGGAGATGATCTTCCCGGATCATTTTTTTGTTAGGTAAAGGGGGATTAAGTAAGCCCATCCGCTTACTCTCCGGTGAGGGGACTTACTTCTTGCACTCGGGTCCGATGGTGGGACTCTAAGGCAATCAATGTCGTATAAGTCCATCCACTCGCTCTTTGGCAAGGGGACCTTGCACTCCGGTCCCATGGTGGGACTCTAAGTAGACCAATATCAGTTTTCAAAATTCAAATATTCAAATCAAAAGAAATAAACACAAATTAATCAAGCAAGAGTCCTAAATGTTCATCTCAGGCATCCGACCCAAAGTATGCCTAGGGACCATTCCGGATCACTTACATGTGTAAGCGGCCTTCGATTGTTATTGTCCTAAATTATCTAAGGCATCCGACTCAGAGCACGCTACGGATCGTTTAGATCCCGTACTCATGTTAGCGGCCTTCGATTATTATCATATGCATACCAAAAGAAAAGTGCGTGAAAAGAAGTGATAAAACAAAGCATTGGAATCGAATCCGACTCTTATTTACCCCGATCATGGGATAATTTGTCTTGGCGCTTTTCCCTAGGCGTTCCTTGATGCATTTTCCTTGGATGGCGGTTGTCCTGATAATTCCACCGCTATTTTGTTCGTCACATATTGTGGCAGTTGGTTATTCCAGACCAGTTCTTCTATTAGATCATGAAGGTGTTGACACTCGTTCATCTCATGCCCATTCAACACATGGAAGACGAAAAAAATTCCAGATCTTTTCTCTCGGTCAATGTGATCTCTCCTAGACGGCCTTCGGTAAAGGTTATTCCCTCTCATATCCAGGTATATCCTATTTGGGGTTTCAGTCATGTCAGTGTATAAGGACAATCTTGGCTTGTTTCTCTATCGTTTTGGGTCTTTGATTTTTTTGTGGCATTCCTCTTCCCATTGTCTTTTCCAATTCCAGCTCCAAACGGTCCCTTTCCTTTGATGGCATTTATTCCAACATCCACATCCTTGTCCTTGGCTTCAGCATCTTCTTGACTCGGGTACCTCTCAGATTTGTAATAGAATTCTACAAGATCCATTGGTGGGTCCCTTTTCAATGGGGCTTTGAAATCACTCTTATTCGCGTCTCTAGATACTACTACCATTAGGATAAACGATGGTCCAGTTATTCACAGTGGCTCCACTTCATTGAATCTTGTTAAATAATTTCTCAAGGACTCTCTAGGCATTTATTTTATGTTTGAGAGCTTAAGTATATTCCTTGGTTGCGAGATGTGAACCCTGAATTGTCTCGAGAATCTGCTCACTAAGTCGGTCCACGTGCTTATGGACCCATTTTTCAATTGTCTGAACCACACTGTAGCCAAATATTAAGTATAAGTGGAAGCATTCCCTATTTACTTCCTCAGAAGTACCCAGCACCTCCATATGTTGGATATGTTGCATTATATGAATCGTCAAGTCTGTCTTCCCATCGTACATTTCTAGTGTCGGAGCTTGAAATATGTAGGGTTTCTCGCATTCCATATATTAGCAGTAAATGGATTTCTGTTTACATCTTACAAACCCTGATCTGGAGGGCCCCCTTTGGTGAATCTCCATACCAATTCAGCAATTTCGTTCTCACTGTCTAATGAAGGTCTCAACCTTAAAGCAAGACTTTGCCCCTAACCCATTGGGGGTATCCTAGGATGGATTCTTTAGGCAACATACCAATGTTATGATTTGCAACTTTAGCTCCATTCATTCCCCATTCCTTTGAGGAAGTTTTGGTACATATCTTTCTTTCGGCCTCATCCTATTATTCAGATCATCTCCCATGCCACCAGTCCCTGGTGTTTCAACAGCCACTCCAGCATTGGTATTGATTCCCATGTTGATTCCATCGCTACCCCCATGTGTCGATTGCTTTGGGAATGGGGGTAGGCTCCACCTTGATCCAATCCAAATTTGGCAATTCTTGCATTGTTCCCTAGAGTTTGATTTCTATTCCTGGTAGATCCAGCCATCCCTTGCCGCTCCATCCTCTGGAAGAATCCATCCATCATCTCCTGTTGTCTTGCTAAGAGTCCATCCTGCATCTCTTTCATCATTCTTTCCATATTCTCTCCAATCACATAGCTGGGTTGATGAGAATTTGAGGACACTTCCTATCTGGTCCTATGCTTTGGTTGACTTGCTCAAGTTTTGGACCTAGTGTTAGGCGTCTTTATTTTTCTTTGAATCTTGGATTCAAACTTCAATTTTTTAGATCTCGTTCAAGGCTCTCAATGAAAGCACCAAAATGTTAACTTGAAAAATAGATCAACACCCAGGTTTAAGTTTGAAAGCACCAGCCTTGTTCTGGCAGAGATATATCACAGATCACAAGTATAAGAAAAGAACAATATGGGAAAGAAGATAGAAAAGTTTTATAGTGGTTTGGCTGTTAATGAAGCCTACGTCCACTTTATATTTTTCTTATAGACTGATTATTGTTACAAGATGTGTTTCATTGCAAGAGAGAAAAAAATGTTTCCAGCAGAGCTTCAGCAATCAGTCCGAACCCGATCCTCTTTCTGCTGCATGTGGGATGGTATTTATAGAGGTCGAAAAGCTTTTGGGCCAGGCATGTCTTCATCAGCTCGCAAGTAAGTTGCAGGCGACCTAGGGGGGTTTTGGCTTACAAAACAAGCCAAAACAATGGGCCGCTGGCAACCCACATCCTATGGATCACTGGCAACCCATAAACTTGGTTCGTTTTTTGGGCCAACGACTTGCCTCTTTTGCAGTGTTCCATAGCTGGTTAGTTTAAAGGTTCATGAGAAGCATGGGTCTCTTAAAATCTATGCACTTAGAATTTTTCTAGAGTTTGGAATTGGAGATGTTTCTATAGTCTTTTATCATAGTTGTTTGCGTAGTAATGTTGCACGTTACTCCGTCTTGATGACGATGTACTAGCAGATTATGCTTTCATTGCTGATTGGGCTGAACTGATGCTAGTGTCTCAGTTCAGTTGAACTTGGTCATTACTTTAGTAATATGATTTGGCTCTCATCAACTCCTTGCCATAGCCTTTTTGGTTAAGTTCTATGCCATTTTGATGTGATGGGATTGTTCCGTATTCTGCTGGATCCTATTTGGTTAAAAACCTAGATAACATAGTCAAACCTTCGAAGTTGGAGATCTTGTGCTCAAGCAATTTTACCCTATTCCGTGGGCCTTCGAATCAAGCTGGGAAAGAACATACGTCGTTAATCAAAAGCTTAAGGATGGGACTTTCAAGCTGACAACCTTAGACAGGGTCACAATTCCACGAGCCTGGAATAGTGAATCGCTCCGCCATTATTTCATTAAAAAGGTAATTTATGTATTCTCCATTTTTTAGTAAATAAGCCATCCCAGAAATGTCAGAGGCATTGTAAATAGGCGAAGAATCTGCCATGCTTTCATTGATAAAATTTGATTCTTTTTCAAACTGACAAAACTGTGTCCATAATAAATACACGTCAAGTCGACGGAAGCAAATTAACTCAAACCATTAGATCGATGGAATCCGATCCTTGCCTCTCAAAAATCGGTGTTTCCCTGGCAGCGTCGGGAGATAAAAAACCAACTCACCGCGTTGCCCAGAGATAGGAAACACTGAGAAACATCAAAACTGACTCCTCACGTTTCCTAGAGATAGATAGCGCCGAGTAGCATCAAAAACTGACTCCTCGCATAGCGTGGAGATAGGCAATGCCGAGGAGCATCAAAACTAACTCCTCGCGTTGCCTGGAGAGAAGCAACGTCGAAAGGACTCAAAAACTAATTTCTCGCATTGCCTAGAGATAGGCAATGCCAAGTAAATTAAAAAACTAACTCCTCATGGTGCCTGGAGATAGGCAACGCCGAGGAGCCTAAAATAATTAACTCCTTGCATTGCTCGGATTTAGGCAACGCCGAGGAGCATAAAAAACTAACGCCTTGCACTGCTTGGAGATAGGAAATGCAAGGAGCACCAAAAGCCGCGCATCTCATGAGCCGTGCATCAAAAGCCAACTCCTCTCGCTACCACGGGATAGGCAATGTCATGGATCATCAAATCCACGAACCTTGTAAGCCGCGCATTCAAATTTAACCTCATTGTGCTGCCTAGAGATAGGCAACGCCAAGGGGCTTTAAAAGCCGTGCATCTCGTAAGCCGTGCATCAAAAAATAAATCTTTGTGTTGCCTGGGGATAGGAAATGCCGAAAAGCATCCAAACTTACACTGCTAGCGTCACTCGGAGATAGGCTACGTCAAGAAGCACCGAACGCTGCACAGTACACGAGCGGCGTGCTAAATCCTAAAACAATAGGTCCTCACATGACTCGAAGATGGGCAACACCGAGGAGTGTAAGGAACCATATGCATATTGTTAGGAATAATAAGCGCAACTGGACAAAATTGGTGCTAGAAGGATGGCACTCATTGATTGAAAACACTTACCTATTCGTAAATTGCATACTTATCTGAATGTTGCCAGAAACAAAGATTACATGGTAAAGTCTCAAAACTTCCGAAGAAAGGGGAATCAAGTTGTAACTTGGCCAAATTTCAAGTTTGATATAAGAGTTATCTAAACCTTATGTTTTCGGTCATTTGGAAATTGGCTGAAGTAAACAGCTCTCTGAACTGAGTGTATATACCGGGACCCGAACAAAAACACGTGAAAGCAGTAAGTTCAGAAGTTCCGTCACTCCAAAAAAAATTCCAAAACAAAGAGTTTAACAACGAAATTCTTAAGTTTTGTTAATTTACAAAGCCCTGTTAATTTCAAGAGTTTTGTTAATTTACAAAGTGGTGCTAATTTCTAAGTTTTGTTAATCGCTAAGTTTTGTTACATCAAATGAAGGGCTTTGGCTATAATCACAAAACTAGAAAAGTATGAAATAAAACAAGTGAAGTACATAAAATATATATGAACAGGCAGATAAGAGTATATTGCCTATAATTTTCTGTACACAGAATCAAAATATGGGGCCGTATCCACATAACACCGACTAACCAAAAGAAAATATAGACTCAACAGTAAAGACGCAAAGTGCAGACTCGGCACTTGAACAGAAAGACTCAAAAATTAACAAAAACAAGTCAATTTTCCTGCAAGCTGTTGACCAAAATTAAGTTAACCTTCACACAAGATGCTCAACATTTCTTGTCGTTGCTCCTCTTTCCACCCTTGATCGTTAGCTTCTACTTCTTCTTAGGAGTGGTGTCACTGTCGATAATATCAATGAATAGCTCGGTGGCAATGTCCTCATCTTCCTCTGAAGCCTTCTCAGAAACCTCTCCCTCTGTCTTTCGCTTCTGATATTCGTTGGAGCTTTTGGAGGCTTTGATCGCTTCGACATTTTCCTCCTTAACTTTTACCAGATCATGTTGAGTCTTCTGTGGTGGTTCCTTCTGACTCTCCTTCTTCTCGGTTTCTGCTACCATTACATCGCCCATTAATAGCACAGAAGGGTCATCTAGGCCATGAAGTGCAACTATCTTCTTAGCTTTTGCCCCCGGCTGCGAACCAGACAACATGGACGTAGAAACCAGAACAGGAACAGAGACAACCATAGAACATGTGGATATGGCAGCATGCATGGGCATTGAAGTAGCTGGCACGTCAAGGGGAAAGTAGATGGGCCTATAAGATCAAAAATTAAAGCAATAAACTCCTCTAACTCCTGTGGCGTAAGCTGGAAAATCTCAAATTCGAAGGAGGAAAGGACATTACTGGCGCCAAAGGAATGCTCGAGAATGAATTTTATACTCACCACCTTCACCCCCTTTTGATGCTCTACCGCCTGAGGAATGATTCCAAGTCCTGAACTCATTGGCTGGTCGTGGACCTGCTCTGATAATTCGCCCATGCCGGAGATAGAAGTTTTTGTAAGCACATCGATGGTGATCGTCAAGGCAGCATCAGTGGCCTCCTCTCTTTCAGTTCGGAGAATTTCCTAGCCCTTAAGTAACACCTAGTAATGCCTACTTGGATTCGTAGTTAAGATAGGCGTCTCACAAATCTCGATCGGAATAGACGTCGTCGCCGTTGGCAAAATGAGATATGATTTCCTCCCAAACAAGAGCAAGAGTGCGTAGGAACTTCGTTCTAGGATAGCTGAGACTTCCTTATGCAACAAAGAGTTATAATAGAAGTTTAGAATAGTCGCATCCAGCTTCTCCATTTTCCTATTGAAGGTATTTTGGAGGTCCAAGTAATCCATTTTCACAGCAGCTTTCTCAACTTTAGCAGCAGTTTTGTCGACACTGAGTTGTGCGACCTAGGCCTATAACTTGGCAATTATCTCGACCTGGTCGAAAATAGTTTTGTTGTGCCCTTCGGCGATGATGTCATGATCAAAGATAGTCTTTCGTTGAGCCTTAATCGTTGCACTGTAGGCATTCACTTCTTGATTTAACTTCTCCTCCTCCATGTGAGCTTTTTGATCTCTTCTCTATACACGATTTCTATTCAGCTATGGGCTCCTCTTACCACTTTTAGCTTGTCGACATTTATCTTGCTATCCTACAGTGCCGTTGCTTTCTCTTCCTCTAATCGCTTAATCTTGGCATCATGCTCAGTCACGCCTTCACAAAGTCATCTTTCTCCGATTTGAAGGAGAAGATCTCCTAATAATTATTTCTGTTTGTATCCGCTAGCTATTTACTTCTCCCATCGTTCATCTTGTTCTTGGTCACTCTGGATAGCTTGGAGATGCGACATGTAGGAATCCTTGTGAATAGGGGTTGAGATCCAGGTCAAAATTGACCCCCTTTAAGAACCAACCAGTAAGTGTTGCCTCAAGTTTAAGGAGGCTCGATGGAAATGACGTAGGCAGGTCTCCGTTGGTGGAGAGAAGAACCGGGGGTAGAAGTGACAATAGAAGTTGAAGATACATGTTGAAGGGGGAATAGAGTAGAAGTAATGGGAATTTCATGGCCCACGGAAGAGTGTATTGTGGCGAGCTTTAGAGAATGATGGCGTGGTTCAAAATTTGACTTTTTCGACGGTTCATCTCTTTTCACACGAGATCTTCTCTTCTCATGCCCGCATTTGTATAATCGAGCTCGGTCTCTTTCTTCCTGGTGGCAGGTTATAACTACGTGCTCTTTCCTCCGCCTATATTCCTCCTTCTTTTCTCGGACTTGATTGCGGCTGGAGGAGCACTTGTGATACCGATGTGAATCAGTGAAGTCTTCAAATGTCATCATAAAAGCCTCGTCTCCTCATCATATCTAGCATACATAAAAAGTTTCAAAAGCATAATATAAACTAAGAAAATGTATGAAGAGATGGAAATGACTATAATCCCAATGCAATGTGTAGTATGCTTCTAATATGGTCCTAAGATGTCACCACAAACTGGAACGAATGGCCATCATAGGTGGGATTGGACTGACTTCGGTTATTGTGGGCAGAACTGGGCTAACTGTTGGTGCAATATTACCCAAACAGGGAAGTGTCTTGTCAAATTTAAAATCTCCTTTCATGAGTGCATCGAAATCGACAAAAACATCATTGAAATATTCGGACTCCACTATGAAATCGCTATTTGGAGAAAGTTGATGTCTTCTAGTTTCAGGGGTTTGCCTTTGCTACTTTCACAGGGAAGAGGTTAACTCGAGAAAATGGGACTCATTCCTGGAGTGTCGTTGCAAGAATTCGAGTCTCCACTATCAGATTACCAGAAGTAATCACTAGCAATGAACTCATCGCTGCTACTTTCAAACTCTCCTTCTTCCTTTTTTGAGTCCAACATGGCTCTTCCTTCTTTCTGCATGAACTCATCTTCTACTACCTCCAGAATTAGAGGCATTCTAAATGAACCGCTTAATCGAGCTAACGCAGCATCTTCCCCCTCATAGGCCTCATCGGTTGATTCTTCGAACGGGCTATCCCTTTCTTGACCTTCCTCAGAACCGAGGGATGAAGAAGTAGATCGTGTATGTACTCTAGAACGGGAAGAAGAGGGAGTCTCAACTTGAACAGTGGATCTATCCTAAGCCAGTAATCCATATCGACGTAGGTTATCATCAGTTAGTAGCACCTTAACACATCTCTCCTCGACGTCAATAGCCTTTAGAGTTTGGCAAACTTCATCAAGGGCCATGTCTCTATTCGGTCTTGAGATAACTGCAAGAGACATAAGACTAGTTAGGAACACCATTAAAACACGTCAGAGCTTGATAAATGGAAAAGAGAAGCTTACCTCTTGCCGTACACCGACGGTTGAACCCCTCGGGGAATCTGACAATGAAATATTGCGTTTTGAATTATGATAAGTTTCTTTGTAAGCACTGGATGATTTTTCGGTTTCTCTGGGATTCGATTATAATCAAGGAGGGACAATCATCTCTCCTCTTGAATGCTTGAAAGCACCGCAACTCGTCAAAGCTTGGAGCACGGTTGAATGCCCTCATGAAAAGAACATGCAAGCAAGTCATGATGGTATAGCCAATCAGATGAAGCTGAAATGAGGCAATACCCAAGTTTGAGAGAGTCTCACGTAGAAATTCGTTTAAAGGAGGCACGACTCGATTCAAACACATGTATCGGTGGCAACGGTGTACCCTAGGGGAGGCATATGAGCGAATTCGTCCTTCTTTGGCAGACGAACATCCTCTTCGGGAATTCCGTGTTGCGAACAGATGTTATGAACGGCCTTGGCGGAAAATAACGTAGAAGCACTCTCTCGCAGATTGAGAAGAACACTAAAGTTAGGGGCATACAACCCACGATTGGCCCAACCGGGACTAACTAACCGTATTGAGCTTGCAAAGTGAATAATGACTCGGCTTCTAAGAGTTCCAGGCTTCGCCCGTGGCTTATGACACATGGATGATTGCTTCATTCTGTATAACAAAACTCACGTCTGAAAATGGTCAGCTAAATCTATCCTAAATTAATAGGTTCCCATAAAACATTTGAATTCCAAAGAAACATTAACTTATAATCGACACGACAGATTTTAAGTGCAAACTGGGGAAAGTTCAGTGTGCTATCTATATGGGATAAACGCGGTGGTCGAAATACAGCAAATGCCCTATCCCGTGTAGATAGTTCGCTCATAGTGGAAGAAGAAAAGAACTTCCCATGTTACTTCGTTTTTTGCTTTTATTTCTACTCCTCGAACACTTACTTGTTATCGATCAATGATTGATAATGGATCAGTTGTCCTAATCAACCCGGAAAACTCTTCTCACTACAAGGACAACGAGTGTGTAATAAGCAAGCAGAATAATCCCAAATTCTCGGGAAGAATCGGGATCGACTGGGGTTAAGTTGTGTGGTAACGTCTATGAAACTTGGCATAAGTCAATTCTTGTCTAATGAGCGGAGATGGCGAAATGCATCTAGTATTAGACCAAGGCACAAATGTCGTTTAGGGGGAAAATTCAAGACTCGATTGGCTATCTAACGCGTTAAACCAAAGTCAACTCAAACTTCTTGTAACCAATGTTGCAAATAGAATCTCATCATCAAATCATTATACTAACGCAATAATTGGCAAACCATTTAAGTGAACCCACCTCTAACTAAATTCAAAGGCACAAGAAGAATCAGAGATCAAATTCAGCAAGCTACGGAATGGATTGGTGGCGAGTTGATAACAGGTTGGCAACAAGTAAGATCGGTGGCGAAATGATGGCGAGCTAGGGTTTTGCTCCAAAGCAATACAAAGAATCATTGCGCTGTCAATGGAGATTAAGGCCGAAAACTTGGAGTAGATGGAATCAAGGAAGAGGATCAATCGAGTCGAGCAAACTAGGGTCAAATTAATTTAGAGTTTTAGGTCGCAATGCTTCAGGTTGCACGAGAATGGTTTAGGTCATATGGAAATGAGAAGAGGGATGGTTTGAGTGCATAAATAGGCAATGAGAATGAGGAAAACATTTTCGAAGGCATTGGGCCACAAGTGATCCATCATGGATCGCTAGCGACCCAAATCCCCAAAGAAATTTTTAATAGTATGGATCGCTAGCGATCCATACGTAATAGATTGCTAGCGACCCATACTATTGGGCGTACTTTTTCTCGAGCCCATCCTATGAAATTTATCTATCCCTTCAGAGCATGATAGAAAGCTACGGGAAGAAATTTGATCCGTTGAGGTAAGCGATAGAAGTCAAAACCAAAAAAAAGTTGACCAACAGAACCGGGCTAACTTATTCGTAAAGCTCTAATGAAATCACTTGGGAATCGACGGATGGATATTGAGGGAATAACTACTGGAGTACGTCTTGTTTACAACGAAGAATTACTCTATGGGGGCAAATGTTGTCCTTGTTTTTAACCCAGGAGGAACTAATAGGAAATAGAACAATCTCATGTTAACAGGATGGTTCAGAACTTAACAAGAAAAGCTAAGACAAGGGATTAACAAGGGCCAAGCTATATGACTAAAGCAACAATTGGGGTCAAATAAAACGAGAGATCAGCATTCTTTTAGCCCAATCAGCAGCTGAGCACAAACAGCCCGCAAATGGCTATCAAAACAAAGCAAGACAATAAAATATTGCGGAAATATCTCCAATTCCAAGCTCTAGAAAATTTCTAAGTGCTTGGATCCTCAGCAACCCATGCCTCTCCTCGAATCTTCAAATGAGCTAATTTAGGATATGATGAAAAGAGGCCAAGACATTGGCTCGCAAACGAGCCAAGTCTATGGGGTCGCCAATGACCTAAGGTTTTGCCTCGATTTACGAACCATACCCCCCAGGGTTGTTCCCTACCTACCTATGAGCAGTTGATGAAGTGGTCTAGCCTAGAAGCTCTTTGACCTATATAAATACCATTCTACTTGCAACATGAACTGGATCTTCTCTAGACTGATTGCCGAAGCTCTACTGGGATTATTCTTCCCTCTCTACCTCTCTCACAACAGTCTCCAAAGAAATTCACTGTGATTCTCCAGTGGATTCCAACTCTGGGTATTCAATCTTGCTAAAGATAATCAAAGCCTTGTAACCAAATAATACTTGTAATAGCAATCAATCTATAATAAACAATAAAGTGGACGTAGATTTCATTAACAGCCGAACCACTATAAAACCTCTCCATCTTCTTTCATTTATGGTTCTTTTTCTATGTCTGTGATCTGCGATATTTCCCTGTTTAAACAGGGCTAGTGCTTTTACACTCTAACCAGGGTGTTGATCCATTATTTGGGTTAATGGATTACTTGTAAAAAGCCTCTTCTCCTTTTATAAATATATAAAACATTTAAGTCTTAGACCACAATTTTGTATAACCATCATAACACTTAGGAAAATTATACAAAAATTCTGGAAAATCTCTTTCAACATGTTTTCCAACATATAAAAATTGCAGACCGAAAACTATTATTATTATTTAAACGTAAATAATTTATAATCTAATTTAATATATTATTTATTAGAAAATTTATATAAATTGCAAAAAAAATTCAGAAAACTCTAAAACATGAAACCCATGTACAAAATAATATTTATGTTCTATTTTAAAAATCGCAAGGCATTCGATGTCATTTAATAGGGTTTTCACCTTAAAACATATCCTAAATTCAATATGAACAACCATAATTCATCAACAACTATATAACCATTCCATCATTCAAAAACATGGCAAATCTATGCAAATATTCGAAATTCATCTTAAAATCGCAACAAAAAAGTTTGAAATGTAAACATTATTTACCTTAGCTTTAGAGATTAATGAGATTGAGATTTGAATGGATTTGATTTGCTTAAGCTTCTTTCTAGCTTTTCTCTATTTTTTCCCCTTTCTATTATTAATAGTGGCCGACCTTAAGGTTTTAAAAATTTTAATAAATGAAATGAACGAGTTGAAATACACGGCCTAAGGGAATAGATATAGCAATGGCCTCTTTCCCATTTTACCTCTCCCATATTTCATGTTTACTCTTATTTTAATTCATAGATTAAAAAACACGGCTACCCTTTAATTAAATCAAAACTCAATCTTCTAATCAATATATATTTTATTTTATTTAGCAAATTAAATATTCCAAATAACGTTACTAAAATATGGGATGCTACAGACTCCCCTCAAAGAATTTCGTCCTTGAAATTGGGATAAGGTACACAAAAAATCGAACAAGAAGGTAAACATCAAACAAGATAAGTATCTATAATCATGCCCTTAATCTCTAAAGTACAGTCCCTGTTATCATCACTGCACTAGACTTTGACTAATCTGACCGTCACGGTTCTAAGCCTCTTCTCATCTCTCGCAAGATGCGAACTGGCTTGCTCAATATAGTCAAATCCAGTTCTACTACTAAATCATCTAGCACAGTCGGTGCAATAGTAGTCTCCGGGCCTATGACACGCTTTCTGAGATGAGAAACATGGAAAAAATCGTGGACTCATGCGAAATTTCCTGGTCGCTCAACTCGAGTTTTCAGTCCTCTCAGCAAAAGGAAAAGGTCCAACGAGTCTTGGTGCCAACTCTCTTGATTTTCCAAACCTGATCGCACCCTTCGTCGGTGACAACTAGACAAAAACCTGATCTCCAACTGAGAACTCTAAATCTTTCCATCTCTTATCTGCATAACTCTTCTGCCTTGACCGGGCCTCCTACATTCTAGCCCGAATGACCTCAACCTTTTCTGTAACTTCTCTAAACAAATATGGAGAAAGAATCAACTATCCTTGGTCTCCAACCAACAAACGTGAGATTTGCATTGCCTTCCATACAAAGCTTCAAACGATGCCACCCCAATACTAGCCTAATAACTATTATTACATGAAAACTCGACTAAATGCAGATGGTCTTCCCATGATCCCTTGAAACCTAGAAAACAAGCTCTTAACAAATCTTCCAAGACTTTGTTAATGCTTTCCTTTTTCCCATCTGTCTAAGGATGGTAAGCGGTACTCATCTTGAGCTTGGTTCCCAAAACTTCCTATAGACTCTTGTAGAACTCGTTGGTGAATAAGGAATCTCCATCACCACGTATGCTACCAGGAATTTCATGCAGTCTAACCACATTCTTCATAAACAACTTTGCCAAAACAGGTATCGTTCTGGTCGAATTAATTGGAATGAAATGGGCATTCTTGGTCAATCTATCCATTTTGACCCATATACTTTCATTTCCTCTATTCGACCTTGGCAACCCATCAATGAAATCCATAGAAACAGAATCCCATTTCCATACCAGAATATCTAATGGCTGAACAATCCACTTAGCTTCTGGTGTTCGGCCTTTGCTTGTTGGCAAATCAAGCATTTATTTACCCATAAGAAAATATCCAGCTTCATACCTTTCCAGAAGAAACTCTTCTTCATGTCCTGATACATCTTAGTCACTCCTGGATGAATAGAGAACTTCGAACGTTGGCATTTCTCCAATACCTCTTTCCTTATGTTTTCTACATTAGAAACACAAAATCTTCCTTTATTTCTCAACCTCCCACTCCAGTCAAGACTGAAATCTTTCAAGTCATCGCTCTAAATTCCATCTCTTAACTTCCTGATCCATTCAGCTAATACTGGGTCTTCTTCCTATTTAGAAGCAATCTTTTCGATCATCAAAGGTCGAGCTCCCAAATATGATAACACTATAGTTTCTTCACTAGACCCGGCCTTGGATCTCCATTGCACTCAGCAATCTACTAACGCTTCCAAATCTTTCCACTCAGCAATCGTCGCTAGCACTGCATTCTGATGTTTCCTGCTAAGTGCATTTGCAACCTTGTTGCCTTTTCCCAGTGTGTACTTGATCCCAAAATCACAAGCGGCAATAAACTCTAACCACCTTTGTTGGCCCATGTTCGGCTCCTTCTGAGAGAACAAATACTTCAGTGACTTATGATCTGTATATAATTCATACCTTTCTCACAAAAGGTAATGTATCCACGCCATCAACGCAAAAATTACTGCAGAAATTCCAAATCTTGCGTCGAAAATCAGACCTCATGCGAACTAAGCTGTCTAGAAGAGTAGGAAATCAGTTTACATCTCTGCATCAGCAAAGCTATTAATCCTTTTCCACATGCATCTGTATAAACCACAAAATCTTGCTTTCGTTCTGGAACAACCAACATAGATGCATGGGTCAATAAGCATTTTAAACTCTGGAATGCTTCCTCACACTTATCAGTCCACACAAACTTCACATCCTCTCTCGTTAGCATGGTCATCGTTGCCGCTACCCATGAAAATTCCTTAATGAACCTCCGATAATAACCAGTCAACCTAAGGAAACATTTTGTCTCGGTCACTGTCTCGGGTCTCTTCCAACTATTCACCACTTCAATCTTAGTCGGATCTATGGACAACCCTTTCTTTGAGACAACATGACCCGGAAACTTCACTTCTTTTTTCCATAAATAAAACTTCGAAAACTTTGCCTTCGGCTGATGCTGCCTCGGAGTCTCAAGCACTACTCTAAGATGAATTTCATGCTCTCGTTCATCCTTACAGTATATCAAGATATCATCTATGAAAACCAATACGAACCTATCGAAGTGCTCTCGAAAAAACTCAGTCCATCAAATCCACAAAGAAAGCCGGCGCATTGGTCAGTCCGAATGGCATAAGCATTGGTCAGTCCGAATGGCATAATTAACCATTCGTACAACCCAATCTAGTCTTAAACGCCTTCAAAGTATATTACACTCTGCTACTCTGAGCCGATGGAAACCTATCATCAAATCCAACTGTAAGAATACCTTGGCTCCACTCAACTGGTCGGACAAATCATCAATCCTTGGCAATGGATATCAATTCTTTATCATCCTCTCACTCAACTTATGATAATCGACACATAGCCTTAACAATCCATCCGGCTTCTTAGCAAACATTGCGGCTACTCCCCAGGGCGAAGTACTCGGTTTAACAAAGCTCTTGCCTTCCAAATCCACCAATTGCGCCTTCAACTCCTTTATCCTGTAGGGAACATCCTTCTTGGCGGCCTACTCATTGGTTCTGCACCTGGAACCAAATCTATCTGAAACTCAATTGCTCGTTTCGGTGGCAGTCCAACTATAGCCTGAAAGACATCTATGAATTCTCTAACCAAAAAAACTCGACTCAACTCATCTTTTAACTCCATAATACCCAACAAAGCATTCGCCTCACCATTAGATTCTTCTAGGTATAAACTATCTGATCACTACAATCAGGTGTCTAAGCGATATTTTCCTATCCTAGAAAATATCCTTGCATCGTACTTGCTTAACCAATTCATCCTATGAATAATCTCGAATCCTATAAAATTAAACACATGTAAACTGCAAAAAAAAGTATGTCCTTACAAGTCAAACTATAAATGGCCACACCTCAACCCTAGAGTTGCATACCCACCTATTGGATTAGCAACCCGTAAGGAAGTAACTAAATATGTGGGTTCTAGGTTAAGTTAATTTATCAAACAACTATATATAAAAGAATTTGATGCATTGGTATCAAATAGAATGATAATAGACATACCATGAATCTGAAGTGTACCTCCCAAAACTACCTTCCCTTTCTCCTATGTTGTTGGCTTCGACATAGCAGGCCCTAATACATACAACTTACACTTTCCATCCTTAGTGGGCTCCTTGCACTAGTTCTTATAATTGCCAATCTGGTCACAATTGAAGCACCTAACATTCTTCTTCTTGGCCAATGCCTTTTCCATCCCAGCACGATACTCATTGGCAAAATGCTCCTTCTTGTTGCTCTTGAAGAATACATTCTTAGACTTCCCTTTCTAAGCTGCTCAACCCTTCTAAGCGCCCTTCTTAGGAAAGAATTTCCACTTCCGATTATGCCCAACCTGGACATCCTAATCCTTATTCTTCTCTAAAGAATCAAGAATCCCCTCATGTCTTAAAGCCTTTCCACTACAAAATCAGAAGTATCTCTAATATGAGGTGACGTACCCTCGCTAACTTAGGCTTCGATCTCTTGATAAACCTCTCAATACTCTTTATTACTATATCCACTGAAGCATACCCATATCTGGCCAACTCCTCAAACCTCCTAGCATACTCTAGAACCGACATCTCTTCCTACTCCAACTTAACAAACTTTCCGATGATAAAATACCGTGTCATTGCGGATATGAAACTCTCCTGGAATCTCCCCTTGAAATTTTCCCTTATCAAGGTTTCCTCATCCACACCAGTTGTTACACTGTTCCACCGAAACAAAACCGCTCCCTGAAGCTGCCTTGAAACAAGCCTTCTCTTTTACTCATTATTGAGCCCCAAATCTGCAAAGATTCTCTCATGGTGCAGTAACCAATTTTCCACCTCTAAAGCATCCCCTATCCCCAAAAATGGCTTCCCTCAAAGCTTAGTGTAATCTCTGCTTATCTTAGAATAATGATTAACTGCCACAAATTCTGAAACGCCTATTCCTGTAGCATCTCCTCCTACTACTCTAGCTGCAATTCCAGCTTGCATCTTATTCACAAAATACTGATACATAGCTCCTATGTCCACTTGCGGGACTTCAACACCTATATTCTCTTCTTGTGCCTGACTTTGGGTCCTTCTTGCATTAGGTCCGGCATTCCCATCAGTGCCCTCCCCTCCTAGGTCAACTCTTCCTCTTCTACCATCCATATCTATATTTAAACCTCATGAGATACAGAAAAATAACCTAACAAAGATAGGAGACTAGAGATAAAGCGTATACTTATATATAGCAAATACCAGTACGTTACTATAGCGTTATCCTATACCTTGATCTTTCTCTAATTCCTTAGGATTATGTTTTAAAAACCATATTTAGTTTAAAGTTTTTCATAAACATATGCTCTGATACCAAGTTGTAACATTCCATATCTAAAGACAAAAGGCTAAACGATGCTGCAGTCATCCATAGTATTACCTTTTTGTGACAAAATATGGTAATGCTAACGACATCCATAATATCAGAAGCATTTGAATATGAAAAAAATCATAGATTTCCAAAATAACATTCTACTGATTACATTTCAAAACAAATTCTTATCCTTGTTACATAATCCCATATCGTTTTCCTAAGTAAAGATCAAATACAATCATTATAAAAGTACGCAAAGAGCGACATATAACGATGTCCTCTTAGTTGATCAGAGTCAATATAGTCATAGCTGACTTAATATACATAGCGGAATCAAAATAAGGTAAAACTATAATTCCTAATTAGTTATCTGTCAGCCACCTGCTCGTCTCTGAAAGCTTTAGTTGCCAAAATGACTAACACCTCTAAACCTCAACCCTCAGCCTACTCAAATCAATTTTGAGCATCCGAGAGTTTAAGGAGAAACAAAAACTTTGGGTTAGACATAAAGCTGGGTGTGAATAATATTGTTACATCTCTGTTTACTGATATTAAGTAAGACCATGCCGCTTAGCGGAACGAGTTTCGTCTCACTATTTTTCCTCTTCAAAACATATATTTTATAAATCCTTTCCTACAACCAAACTAGTCAATCAAACCGATCTAATGATGATGATAATAGCTAAGTTCGTTAAGTTATAATCAGGTGACTAATAAACTACTAGTCCAAAAGTTGTAAATGGACTGTTTGTCTGAAAATGAGGATGACTGCTTGCAAACTGGACTAACTAACGGCAAACTGGACTAACCGTCCGAATCAAAATGGACTATCTTTCCAAGTCATTTTCTTAGGGTCAACTACCCTTCATCTTTTTCCATGAAAACCTTTTCAAAATCACTTAACCTTTTAAATCATACTTATACATTAAAATATAAACTTTGCTTTATTTAAGCTATTTGCCTTGTTATATACACTTTACTTAAAACAATGTTGATGAATTTTAATAAGGATTAGCTATACTTTCAAAACAAGTTAAAACTCTTTTTAACTTGAAAACACTTAGGCTATATTGCCTGATTAATACACTTGAAACCTTTGTTTAAAATCATTAAACAACCATTTTGAAACTCTTGAAGGCAATCCTATCAAAACCAAGTAAGCCCTCTACTTAACCTAGGCCAAAAGGCCAAATTTTTCATTTCAAAACCATTCAAAATTTTCCTTTCAAAAGCACAAGAAACCTTCCCCTTGAAAGCTTTAAAATCCTATATATCCTACTTTTAAAACCTTTAAATATTGCCTTTTGAAACATAGGAAAAATCTTTCCTTTAAATCCTTTCGAAACACCCAGAAATACCATACCTTTTGACTCGTTCAAAACTATTGGAGAACAATTAATTTGAATACATTCTTTAAAACCATTTGAAAGCACTTGGGTTCAATTTAAAATATGTGCAACCTTTCGAACAATTCAAAAATTCACTCCTTCGAAACCTTTAAACATCCTCTCGGCCGAAACCATTTGGATTATGCCTTCAAGTTGAGCAAAAGGATAAGAAAGCCATTAAATTTGAAAGCATATGTTTCGAAACCATTTAAAACCGCCTCTTTCGAAACCATTTAGGTTTTACATCAATCATAGAAAAAGGGTCTTTAAATTATTTAAGTCGAAATCATCTGTTTCGAAACCATTTCCTAGGTAATGAAGTAATGGTGTCGAAATCATCCCTTTGAAAGCATTGGAGAAGTGGCCGTATTTTAGAAAACAAAGCAACCTTTCAAAACCATCTGGGTCAAAAGGTAAAAAGTGGATAACAAAAGGTTTCTACTTAGTCGAAAGTTGTCGTTTAAAAACCGAGGCATAGCCCAATTGAAACCTTTTCTTTAAAATTCATTTGACTTAGTCGAAAGCTAACCAAGTAAAAAGCCATTTAGTCGAAAGCAAGTAGGAGAATTATTAAATTAAAAACAAAGTGATGCCTCAACCCCTTCGGAACCCTTGATTTTGACTCCATACCTTTCACTTACATCCAATTCACTACATACCAGTTCCCTAATAACATGTGCATTGGTTTCGAGTGTGTCTGGATGCGAAGCTAAGGAGGCAAAACTGCTGCCGAAAGCATAGAAATGGTTAAAAGTATGCAGAAAATAGTTCTTCTCACCTAACATGCTTTACCGCCAAATTTTGATTGCTTGCCTCTTTTCTTTAGTACTAAAAAGTGTTGTAATTTCCAGAACTAACTATTTGGATTATTTGTAAATAGCCCGTTCTCTTTTTATAAATATATAAAACATTTAAGTCCCATACCTTAAATAATTCTATATAACCATTAAAACACTTAGGAAAATTCTACAAAAGTTCCAAAATATCTCTTTTAATATGTTTTCCAATATATAAAATTTTCAGACCCAAACCTTTTATTATTTAACCGCACATAATTTATAATCCAATGTAACATTTTCTTTACTAGAAAATTCAAATAAATTCCATAAAAAAATCATAAAATTCTAAAAATTGAAACCATCTTCAAAATAATATTTTCGGTCTATGTAAAAATTCTCAAGACATTTGGATGCCATTTAATATGGTTTTCATCTTAAAACATATCATAAATTCAATATGAACAACCATAATTCATCAACAAGTATATATAACTACTCTATCATTAAAAAACAAGGCAAATCAATGCAAAATATTTGGAATGCATCTTAAAACCGAAATAATAAAAATTTGAGATGTAAATAATATTCACCTTAGCTATAGAGATTAAAGAGATTGTGATATGAATGGATTTGATTTTCTTAGGCTTCTTCCTCGCTTTCTCTATCTTTTTCCCCTTTCTCTTATTAATGGTGGATGGCCTTATGGTTTTAAAAATTATAATAAATGAAATGAATGTCTAAAGATACATAGCCTAAGGGAATAGATATAGGAATGGCCCCTTTTATCATTTTACCCCTCCACTACTTCATGTTAACTCTTATTTTAATTCATAGGTTAAATGGCACGGCTACCCTCTAATTAAATAAAATCTCAATCCCCTAATCAACACATTATTATATTTATTTAACTAATTAAATATCATAAATAATGTTACCAAAATATGGGGTGTTACACTCACCTAGATCAAAAAATGCAAAATTATCAAGAGAAACACAAGATAAATATAGTTTCGTGGATTCTAATGCATCCCGGCCATTAAATATGCTAATCCATTTACTAATCTCTATTTAAGACTTGATTTGGCTAATTAAAGTATAAATTTTGGTTGCTTTTGGCTAAGAAATCAATTACTGGCGGTTTTTGACTATTTTTAGAAAATAGAATAATGAATGGAGGTTGTCCCATTAGCTCCATCAGGAACAAATACTAAAGCGGGCGATTGGGCTTAGTCCACTAAATACTCACTAATATGTCCAATACTATCTAACTTCAAATAGTCAAATCACTAAAATGGTAAGTTCAAAAAATTATTATGACCATCCTATAGAAAATGAAACCATGGTATCTTTCATTTGGACGTAGTTCTAGAGCTTAATCTAGACACTATCAAAAGCTATAAGCCTAATATGTTTTTAGGATCTGTTGGGTCAAAAAGAGGTAGAACACCCCAATCGAACAACAAGGAGATTATATCTAATGGGATCAAATATAAAAAGCAAAGAAGATGCGATTTTTACAGTGGTTAGGCCAAAATTCATGCCTACTACCATTTAGTCTTATTAATTTTGGATTTATCACTAACACAAGCACTATTACAATGATTTGAGATCTTAAATGCAATGTATGGTTGGGATTTCAACATAAAGTGACAATGGTTGGTGTAGACAGTAATAGATAAAGAGTATGGGCTGAAAAGATCCAAGCGTCTCTCTATGTTGCTCTAGTCTTTCTATTTATAGATGGAATCGTCTGTCAAGTTACTAAATCATGATGAAATTGACATAACATTACATCAAGGGAATAGAGTGAAAGAACAATACTTCCTGAAGCAGAAAATCATATTGGTACCGACAATAATTATGGTTGGTAACAACCATAGTGGACATCACATCCATATTAATTCCTTCAAATTTTCTTCAATCTCAAACCGCCAAAGTTAGAATTAAACCACTCTTCAAGAAATCACCATGCTGCTTGACCTTATTTGATGCCATATTTCTTTTGTTTCTTTATCTTGCTATTCCAAGCATGCCCCCAAGTTCTTTACATATTCCTTCTTCGTCTCGACATCCAAGTACACTTAAAAGCTATTCGGTAAAAACACTAGATAACACTTACCCTCCAAAGTATGCTTTTGTGAATTGGAAGTAAGACTATAATGTTTGTCTTGATCTAAAATATGCTTTTGTGGAACAACACATACTTTGGATCAAGACAAACAGTATAGTCTTAGTTGCAAAAGGTTCTCCAAGTATCCAACCATCGTCTTTGAAGAATCGTATCTGTTTTGAAGATATCCATTCATCACTTCAAATAAATAGCCTAACATCTTTCCTCTAACAACCAAGTGGAAATTATTATCATCTTGGAAACCGTGTCACATCTTGATTATGTTTGATTTCCCTTTGCTTCTCTTTCTCTACAGTGAACAAATCATTTCAGTACTGGGAAAAGCATACCAGCATCAACATGAATTTCAAAGAGATATAATGCTTAAAACTTTGCATTAATTCACTCACTCTGATTTATTGTATAACACCTATTTCTCCTTTGCATACTCCAATTCCAATCATCGATTTCCCTAGATCTTGGATTTTAGTGGCACTATTGCCTTTAATCACCACGAGCATCACTACTAACATCGTCGTCATCAATCTCGTGAACAACTTCCCCTACTCGACACTGAGTTTTTCATCACAAAGTTCCCTTTTTAGGTCTAAATCTAAAATTTCATTGTTGGTTTCCTTGTACCATTATGTGGTGATGTTGTGGATGATGTTTTCGATTGTCATCACTTAGTCATGGCCCATGCTATGATCAATGTTGGGGAATTCAAAATTGAACATAGTTCATTTCTCCACATCACAAATCCTAGACCGAGGCATTTTTATAAGGGAATTTGGGTTATGCCAAAGGTTGACACCAAGCAACCCTTGGATCGATCCAAGGCTTTTTATTTTTTCCATCATGGTAATAACTTTGGGTTTTTCCACTTCCTATATTGAGTTCTTTCTATCACTTACGTTCGATCATAATCATGTGACATTATCACATAAGTAACAGTGGTGTGATTAACTTCTCCAAACTATGGTCGAAGGCAACTTGACTGCTCAATTTTCATGAGATGGTTCAAAGTAATGGTCACCTCGAATTCACTCTAGCATCCACATTGGATATTCAAATTGACATTCAAGTTATATAACATGATCCTGGGTTCTTGCAAATAAAGCTCCGCATTACTATAGACAATGGTTCCTTTATCCTTCACTTTACAATAACAGATAAGACCCAACACACAATTACGATAGATCTCACTTGCCAAAATAAGCAAGCTATTTACATAAAGTGTTTTGCACACCATGCTCTAGACATAGGACATACGCTGTATAGACTGACATTCCACACTATCTTGGTCGATGTCCAAAATTCGATTGGCCAACACACATCGACATCCATTGAATCTTGCACAATGGCTACATAGGTTTTAAATAAAGAAAAATCATAAATTAAAACATACATAACCAAGTTCACTATCAAGGTTTTCTGTTCAGAATGATTCAGTGATCACCTCATCTTAAAGTTAGTAATGATCCTTCTACTCTTCCTATGGTGGATTCTTTGGCTACTCAAACCTCCATATCAACTCCATCCGAAGCAAGATGTTCGATAACACATGAACACCAAACGCATGTCATTTCATTGATACAGCCTCATGATCTGCCTCCTCCATTAGATGAGTGATGTGCCCCAAGAGTATTGGATAAACCTCCAGATCTAATTCCATCATTATTGACCATGAAGTCAGATCATTCTATTTTCCACGTTCATGGGATTCTATAGAGTGGCATTCAATTGCTAGCAATCGATTAACAATCACACAATCCACCTCAAGGATACACAACGTGCAATAAATATATGTGTTTAAGTGGAACCATTCCATCTTTTAGTGAGTTCGTTAAAATTTTCATGCAAGAGATTAGGCTGACATTAACGTAGGAGCACCCTAATGGATATGCTCTAGTCAATTCCTTATGCGTCCTCTTCATGATAAGATTACATCATCCCCTAAACTCCAAGGAGCTTAACTATCTCTTAAGATTCAAAGAGAGTGTGGACTCTCTTTCTTTGGTGATCATTAAAGCTTATAACCACTGTAAAGTAATTGAGGCACTCCATAACAAGCGCAACTACTTCACTATGGTCTAAAGAAACCTTATTGGTTATCTAGGAGCAAGTTTTCTCCCAAATCATCATTTCTTCGTTCGAATTCTCTTTATCTAAATGCCTAACTCCTCTTCAGCGCACTTCGGAGACCTTCCCAATCGACAAGGCAACAACATACATGCTAACAGCCTAGCGCTCCTAAAGGAAGTTGAATACCGGTTCCACGGTATCTTTTTCTTGCTCACTAACAAGAGACTTTACCAGCATGGACTTCTACATCCTAATAGATATGTTATTCCTATTCTGCACCCTTCCAAAACATCTCAAGCTACAATTTGTGCCCTCTGCCCCCATTCATGATCCTGATAACGAAGATAAAGGGGATGGCGAAAGCAAATAAAGCAAGGTAAATGTTGACAAAGGAGAAGAAATGGTAGAGGAAAAGAACATGGTAGGAAAAGGAAATAAAGGAAGAGCAGGTAAAGAGGGAAGAGGAGAAGAAAGAGAAGAAGGAAAAGAAGGAGAACAAGAAAGAGAAGGAGAAGAAGAGTGTGATGACCGCCCTGCATCCCTAGTTCCTAATATACCTATAGAGTGGGCTATGGAAGTACCCGACCGGTGTAGAATGATAGTCAAGGGTGTAAGGTACGAAAAATCCAAACAAAGAACTTATAGAACATCACACAGTACATAGCAATAATATAATAATAACAAATATGTAGAAAAAGCAAGTCAGTAATATAATCCAATGAGCCATAAATATGAACACAAAATAGATTTACAAATTATATAAAGTTGAAAATGAAAGAGTTTATACGTCCCAAATCTCCATGATAAAATATATAACTGTCTCTAAAGTAATAAAAGTGCTGGAATAGCTCCATAACACTACTTAATGGAATAAGCTAAAATAAGCTCTAAAGTATATATTTATGAAAGTATAGCCTCGTATTCGTATTCCGTACAACTCCATATGCTATCTTTAGACTTATTATCCCTAATCTACTCATTTAAGATTACTTAAGATAATAGGAAGCAAAGCATAAAATCGG
This sequence comes from Allium cepa, assembly GCA_030765085.1. Taxonomy (NCBI): domain Eukaryota; kingdom Viridiplantae; phylum Streptophyta; class Magnoliopsida; order Asparagales; family Amaryllidaceae; genus Allium; species Allium cepa. Next base: position 702,115,614 of record CM060938.1, on the reverse strand, counting down.
ACTATACGAAAGTCTGGCATGAGTGATTCATCACCTCAAAAATAATGCAAAAATCATATATAATAAATAGGGGCACGAGGAATGAAGAATCATACCTAGCCTATCCCAACATCCAAAGAGTTAGCTCATAAAAACCGATATGTGCTAATCTACTATCATCATCATATAAATGTAGTACAGCCAAAGTATAATATTCAGTGTCTAGGTATATGGTTGAAAATACCTACATCAAGTGACACCATAAAGTGATAAAGAACCATGGCAAACATAATATCCATCAAAAAATCCTCACCATCACACGTGTGCATTGGATATATGATAACACATATGGTGTAATAGTAAACCAAGAACAAAATCATATCTCGTATTTTTTTTGAATCCATGCTTCTTTGTAAGGCTAGGAACCAGACTCACGATGACTAAAGTCTAGGGTAATCCACAGTCCTAAGTTATGGATGCAATTGTAATCCAAGTAGGCATCCCCATGTACCCCTTCGTTACAAGTGCACTAGAAACCTCCGAGTTATCATTAATCCATTTTCATGTGTCTCCACAGTGGAAGTCAATCATTATCCTATCCTGATTGTCTCCACAGTAGAACACAGCCGCAAATTTACACATAAGCCCTTAACTTTGAATTATCCTTATGGATTATCGTCAGAACTCCCATCATTGAGACGACATCATCAAAATGCCTCTAGAAACCAACTGTAACCTGAAGAGCCATCATTCCAAAGTTTCAAAGTTGTCGTGTCAAAGAATCACGTGTCGCTTCACTAGCTTCCACACGAACCTCAATGTTGTCTTGAGTCATCCCAGAGTCGTACGTTTTTTCCCTAAGAATAAACTCCCAAAGTCCATATTTTCCTTGTGTCGCTTCATGGCCAAACATGAAGCCTCCTCATTGAAAACCCAAAGCAATACCTTCCCTGAATTGATGCAACCCCAAAATTCACCACTCCAATTTCTTGCTCAACAAAGCCTTGTCTGGTCCTGAAGCAATGCACTTCTCGTCTTGAAGCCGAACCCGAAGCGCTATGCCACTACCCCTAAATAAGATTTCCTAACCCAGCCCAAACATAACACTAGTGGATAGCATTTGTTCTTTGGGTTTTCTCCACAATGACTTGGAGCATATCTTAGCACACCATCCCCGAGCACAAAGCACACCTCTAGCACCCTACCAATGAACAAGTGCTATCGAGCAGAAATACTAATCCCCAAACTTTAATTAAGCAAAAATTTCATTATTGTCTCCATTTTTCAACCCATGATGTCTTCCCTATTCAATAACATAAATCCTAATATCCTAAAGCCTATCCATTATAGTTCGGTTCTACTGCAAACTACTTCTATACACTCCGACGAGCGTTTTCAACCGTTTAAGCATGCACACAAACAACACACACATCAATCAACATTGAAGCAAGAAAAACATGCAACAAAATCATGACCACCATTATCTACAGCATAGTCCAATATCTATAAAGGCAATCATACATTCCAATAACATGATTAGAACACAAAAAATCACTTTATTTACGTTTTTTGTTCAAGTTGGTTTTAAAACAGCATAAAATCATAGATTTTACTTTAAGAATGGATCCAAAACATGTTAAACCTCTGTATATATACATAATAATATATGAAATGATAAATCACTCACTAAACCCCAAAAAATCTAACTTTTGCACACAATCCATGTAAATCAAATAAAGAACAGAAAGGACTCGATTTTTCCTCCCCGAAAATGTAATTTTAATGTCACTAGCTAATACCCTTGCTAATCTACCCTTAATCTATGATTTTATTTTGATTTAGAAGAGAAATGAGAAGGTTTTGCCGAAGAACGGGCTAACGGAGGCTTTGATCTATTTTGGAGATGGAGAAAATGATTTAGGGAAGGAAATTTAAGCCTTAGTAGACTAAAACTCAAAATGAGTTAGTGAGCCTATCCCAAATCCCATTTACTACCCATTAAGCTGCTTATAAAACTTCTAAACTTCTAATAGCTATACTATGACGATCTGCAAATCCGTAACCTTTGAATCGACAATAAACCATGCATATCTGACCCAAAAAGAACATATTGACGGAAAATCATGATAAAGAAAAGAAGAGACAAGAAGAGAAGAGAAGAAAGAAAGAAGAGAAAACAAAACAGAACAATACAAAATCTAACATCATAGCGGAAAAAACATAATATCATATCAATGATCTTTAGAAAAAAGAAACTGTTTGTACATACATCAACCAAAGTTCAACAATCAATCATTAATCATCAGCCTGTACAGTTACAGTAACCTGTCCATACAATTGCCGACAACATAAAACAACAACAATACGCAAAATGATTAAGCAAAATAGATACATGTATACAAAAATGAAGATCTCCATCTCTCCCTGCTGAAGCTCCAAAGGCACCAACTGTAAATATACTCGGTCTGACCTGAGCATTGAAAGGAAGGACTGCCCGAATCAGTCTGGTAAACTAGCATGAGAAACACACTCAACTGAGTTTATTAAATTACCAAACTATTCCTTTCAAAACAAAGGTATTTCGTACGACATGCCCACACATAAACACGGACATGTTTTTACCTTACGATAACAAAAACATTTTACATCCAATCCTCTTATATTATAACAGTGCCTATTGCACAAATTATATTAATCATGGCCAAAATTATTACATTGATTAAATTCCATCATATAGCCCAAAATGGGTAATATAATCAAAATTATAGTCATGTAGTGAAGTTTGGATTTCCATACAAATACCAGGTGAAGGGACTACCTTCTGATACACCTCTAGATGATGTCTCGACGCATAGAACATCTGCCCTCCACCAACACAAGACCGGCCTGTCTCTGTAACTAGGTAGTACCGAATATCTCATCCTCCAGTCATTACCAATCTTTTCCAAGGGCCCTCATAGCATAAAACAAAATAATTTACATCACGAACATCATAGCGGGATGAAATAAATCTAGTAGAGGATGATCATATCCTAATTGGGAATACCCACCTAACCTTGCTGCATCTAACCCTATTTCAGTCATTTTTGGTGGATGAGGCCTGAGGTAATGATTACTTTTCATATATCACATATCATATCACTTTGAATGCCACATGGCCATTTCTGTTGACTACAAATTTCCTTCCACAAAAATAAAACCCTTGAGCTCATATGTCTCAAGGAGGATGTTAAGCTAAGAGAAGTTGCCTTCTCCGCCACCACTGATGTATGACTGTAAAAACCAATGTATGTAATCTTTAGAAATGTAATGTCAGACAAATATCCATACAATTTGTCCAGGAATAGGACAAACCAAAGGTACCTTCCTACCACATCCCATCGAGAAATCCCTAGGATTAGTAGAGAATAGTCCTTGCATTGGATATTTCATAACAAAGAGGCCATTGCTACTATATGTATATTGGGATTTTAACCCCAAACAATCAAAAAGCTGTCCTCCACTACAAAAATCATGGATATCAATATCATCACAACCAACCTGCACAATCATCGCATAAATATTGGTCCGAAGTGGTTTTCGGATAAACCGATCACGGTTTCTTTGCACCAACAACGCAAAATCGTTCCTTAACCTCTTATAGAAACTAAGTCTAATAGACTTATCACGTCTCAAACTTTCAAATTTCTATCCTTAGGCCAAGAAAGAAGATCGATAGATTGGAGTAACACTCCGCCCTACATGATCAACATCCTCAACACAAAGGATAATCAAGCCTACGCAGAAGCCTGCGTACTAAGTGTATGACTAAATAGTTCCCACATCAAGTCGAGGAACAAAAAACGGCCAAATTTGATAGTCGATTATTTAACTATCAAAGCAAGAAAACAAATATCTAGCACACTAGGCCCTTTTAATTAATCTTTTATTAGTTAAATCATTTCCTAAATATTCACTTCAAATTATCTTTTTAAAGATATGTTCTCAAAACCATTTCAACTTTTCAATATTGAAAAACATTTCCGTATACTTATTTGATTATAAGTAATTCACAAATCAATTTATTTTCAACACTTAAAAAATATTACATATACTTAAATCATGATTAAGTATATATTTTATACTTTAAGGAAAGCATTCTCTTAACATATTTATTTGGGTCAAAATGAATGTTGTGTAAAACATCGTTACGACAAACCAAAATCATCGGTATAGGGATATGATGATTAGATAGATATATAAATCCCATATACTATACAAAACACCTCTTTTTGAAAATCATTTACTATAACAACAGTGTTATAGTCCATGCTCTATGTACTTCTCAAAAATGCCTATTTCAACAATAAATGTTGAAATCTATGTATTCGATGCTCGCGCGTTTTAAATATCTTCAAGTCATTTAACTTCATTTAAAAGACCACTTTTCAAAATATCCATTTATTTGAAAGATTATTCACTATCCAAAATCGTGAATATAATTTTCTTACCCAAATTCAATACTTCTACGCATTTATTACAGGATTATCTGCTTTCCAAAATCATGAGTATAGCTCCTTTACCAAATTTGTTACCTCTACATATTTATTAAAGGATTATCCGCTGTCCAAAATCGTGAGTATATCTCATTTAATAAACTTCCATATTTAACTTATCAAATTCAATTGACTTCAGATTTATAAAACAATGTTTATAAAACTCCATTTATGTTTTATATAAACTTCCACTTATAAAATCCCTTTATTAACAATTTCTCATTATCTCATTATATGCCAAAATCCAATTATAAGTTAGTTACTTATAAATCTCGTTATTTACAAATTCATTCCTTTTATAACTTCATCAATTATAAATCAATAAATCATCTTATTTACTTATAAGATGCATTTATACTTTCATTTTAACACTTACAAAACTCCTTTATAATTCCATCACTTTTGATTTATAAAAATTCTATTTTATAATTCTTATATATAAATAAAATCCATTTATAATAAGTTCAAAATCTCACTTAAAACTATTTTACCAAATAATCAACTTCATATTTCAAAAATCATATTTTGATTATATCACACAAAAATTATAATTTTTATAACGCAAAAATTATAACTTCTATTTATTTAAAATAAATGCATTTCCTTAACAATTCAAAAAAATTAATAAAACATCTATTTCCAAAATCACTTTGAAATTCTTTTTAATTGAAATCATCACGTTAATCTTTTAAAATTCCAAAAATATGGCCTAATGCTGTAATAGCAATAAAAACATCAATCACGGCATCCAAAACATCATAAATCACATCATAACAGCATATATCATAATATCTGTAAATAAAACCAATATTGGTGAGGAATATAGTTGATTCCCTCTAACATATCATCTACAACAAATATACATATTAGAATATGTGTACAATGTCCGCTTCGAGGTAGACGCACGTACAAAGGGTCATCCGCTCATACACATGAACGCATATGGTCTCATCTGCTCTAATAGGCAGGAATACGTCCAAATACCAAGCAATATATAGACAATATATCATATATCATCCAAACAATCATCAGTCATTACAAATAAATTTTATTCTTACTTATATAAAAATATCAATGAGTAAGAAAGAGTGAGTTGTACTCACTTTGGTTCCAATAGCAGCTGCAGCATTTTATTCTGAACAAAATTAAACATGCCTTTAATTTTACCAAAAACTTTCAATATCTCCAATTAACCCAAATCAACTCTAAAATGTAGTACTCATCAGTACGAACCTAAAGCAACTTGTTTCGTCAAAAAGGGACCTCGTATGAAGAAGTCATGTAGTTTTAAAGTTTATACGAATTAATATATAAATTAATTTCAATTTCTTTTTTATTCTAAAACTAGCTTGCATTACGGCCTTTGATTTCGATCAAAGAAGATCCAAGCCGCTACTTTCTTTCTTCCTCCATCGTTCAAACTTGCGTTCGCAAGAACCCAAAGCCGCTGATCTACCTCATGTTGTCATACCCCCATATGACGATGAGACAACGATCAAACTCTGCCATCCGAAAGCCTGATGCACCTAGCACCACCATCCGAGTACGGTCAAGCTCAGCGTCCTATTTTTCACCATAAATGTGCATGAACACCGTATGTTCATTGCTACTTTGTCGTCGATCCATAGCTCTAAAACCCATCATCAACGTTGGATATGTTTGCCTCTCCATCCACTATAATATTGTAGTTGGGGTTTCAGCTAATTACGTGTGGATTTAGAGAAAAGAGAGGAAGATGAAGATGAGTTTTCATCCATCGAAATTAATGGTGGCAGCTAGCCCTGGTTAGGTTAGGGTTTTGTGAAAAATAAAAGAAAGTTTGTCCTTTTGTAGAAAATTTTCACACTATTCATCCGGAAATTTTTCGAACTCTAATCGAAACGTGCCACCTGGCGTTTATAATGTTTTACCACTATTTCGAACATAACGGAATATATATCGGGAGCCAATTTGATCGTATTTGGAATACGAGTTTTCGAATCGACTTATTTAAAATTTACTTAAACAAATTTCTACACGTTTCAGCTTCGTATGGACAAACTGTAATTCTGATTGACACAAAATTTGAAATCCTACGATAATATAACATTACGGATCCAATGAAATTGGTTTCGTCGAAATATGAGAATTTTTCAAAAATGACTATTTTTACACGTTAAATAAACATAAAAAATTTCAATTTCTACAAATTAACTTTTAGTTCAATTTCTAAAAGTTCTCTAACATCATTTTAATTCAAATGGAACTTAATTCAACTTTATAAATCATTTACATTTAATTCAAATTTCAATTATTTCCATAATTTCAAATATTGAATTAATAATTTAATTATCCAATTAAATCACTATATTCGAAATATAAGTTATTTAACTTATAAAATTAACTTATGAATATTTAAAATCAATATCTAAATTTTGAATGATTGAAATTCTGGGTCTTACATTTTTCCCTACTTAAAAGAATTTCATCCACGAAATTACTAAGTAAGAAAAACCATAAAATCCATTAACATTTCAAAACAATTTGTTCAAACTAGATATCAAATTCATTTAAATCTTTTAACTTTACCAAAATCCATTTATTTAAAAACTTTTCTAAGTTTTCAAATCCATACCTAGTTATTCTTCCAAAACTAACTAGTGTCATTTCAAATTATAACTCAAAATCAAAATTTTTGTTATCAATAATTTTCCAAAATTCTCAAAAAAATTCTAACGCCTTATATTTTCAAAAAAATTCGCCACAGCCTCCTTTGCACGGTTCGGTCGTAATAGGATCACAAATGTATGTATCATAAATATACGTCTCATCTTCTAGGATGAGGTATCTTGTAGGGAAAAAATATAAAAGTACGATATGTAATCTGAGATACGTACCTTATATATTATTTGTAACGACCTGGAATTTTAGGCAATATCAATTTAGTAATCTGTATAATAATTAAATTTGTTTGATAATTTTCTTTATAATTTTAATTTAAATTGGTGAAATTAATCTTTTAAAGGATATCAAATATTTAATCTGGTAAGTGTGATTAATATCTTTTTAACAATTTAAAATTGGTTAGAATTGTTTTTCAAAAGATAATAAAATTTTATTCTATTTATAATATATATATTTGATATATATTGTGAATAGAATATCTTTTGTTTAAAATAAAAGATGAATTTTCAAATTGTAATATATATATATATATGTATATATTACAATTTAAGTTGTTTTGAAATTTATTTAATTTATTGATAATTTATAATTGTAATTTAAAAGCTTTGTTTCAAAATAAATATTTTTCAAAAGATAATTTAGTTTAATTCAATTTATTTTCAATTATAAGATAATTGTTTTTAAATATGATAGTTTAAAAGGATTTAAATAAAGTTTTGTTTTGTTTTCTTTAAAAATGTTTAATTTTAAAATGGTTATAAGTGTATAAAAATAAAAGTTCTAGATTTTAAATAACATGTATAAGATGTATATTTATATTTGTATTTATATTTATTAATTTTAGAATAATTTCTTTTAAAAGTAAATTTATAAATACTTATGCAAACATTTATTCATTTAGTAACTTAAGAAAGAAAGTTTTATTTACATTTAAACTAAATAAAAATTTAATTAAAATACCAATAAACATGTGTAAACATGTTAAACCCCTTAATAACACTTGTAAGATAAAGGGGCTTTGCATTTGACATTTGTTAAAGTTATGATAACAAGTGTCTTTATTTTGAAGTTTAATTTCTATTAATTTTAGTTGAGAAATTTAAACATAAAGAAGCTTGTTTTTTCTTTATTCATTTTTTTTCAAATTAATGGCAATCAGAAATCATTCCTGAATCTGCAAAATTACAAACTAAAAGCAAATCAAATACAAATCTAGAATTAAAGTGAAATCTGCAATCAACCTGCAACTTCAAACTGCATTTCAAAGTTCTAAATCAACCTTCAATTCATGAAGTTCTTCTCATCAATTCAATCTGCAACTAAAAGTATCAAGTTTCATCAACAATCAAAAGCATCAAAGCACCCTTTTTAGATAATGTTCAAATCCTGGAATAATACAGAAATTCTGCTCTGCATATTTTATAAAAGGTGAGCAAATTGATTTTAAAAACAATTAAGTTGAATATTGATCCTAATGCATGTGAATTGATATCGGTATTCCATGGAAATCATTTAGTTTTTATAATTGAATTTATAGTTATATTTATATACAAACTTGGACTGTATATGTGATGTTGTGCTCTGTTTGATAAAGAAGAAAAACTGTGACCCTTGTTTCAAGAATCCAAATTTTTCCAAATTTGATTCATATTAGTCTTGAATGCATGAATGAAACTTGTTTGTAAATGAAAATGAAGATCATTAAAATAGTTCCATAATTTTTAATACAACAAATAAGTATAAATAGAAGTTTTACAGTAAAACTCAGTTTTTGTAAAAAAATACTGTCTTAAATTCGAAAATGAGTTCCATGCATGTAATCATGATGATAAATCACGAATTTAGATATACAAATTGTAATTTTTAATTGGGTATTTATCGTGAATTTTGGGTTTGAACTTTTGGGTTGTCTTGATGAATTGCCGTCGAACTACCTGTTGATCCGAGTTGAAATTTGGATCGAGGCTAGCATTTGAAGTGTAGATGAAGGGAAAAATGTTGAATAATTTTTCCTATGATCGATTCGCTCGAATTCGATCAATTTAGGGTTTTTTACCTTGTTTAGCTTTGGTTGACTGCAGAGGGATTTACGGCTTGGATATGGAACCGAAGTCGTGCGCATCTGGGGAGGTTGGTGAGCTTGGTCGTGGTGTCTCGTTGGTGGGGTCGGCAAGGTGGAACGGCGACGTGGTGATCGGTCGTGGGTGGATTTTTGGGTGGTGGCAGCTGCTGTTGTTCGAACTTTTGGGTTCGAAAGTTCGAATTTCGATTCGAAAGACAATCGTGGGTTTTGGGTGCATTATCGTGTTCGCAATGGAAGAGTGACCGTAGTTGGTGGACGCGATGATTGTGGGTGGCCGGAAGTGGTTGGGCACGTGCACCGTGCAATTGCGTGTACACTGGAAATCATGTTGGGGAAGACGAGGTTTTTACTCGGGTGGGTTATCGCAATCTGCTCGTGAACAACTCGGAGTTGATGAGGGGTGGATGTGCTTTAGGGATGACTCGTATGGTTGTCTTGTTTTGCTCGAGAGATTTAGATTGGGGTTCGGGTGAATACCTGTGTAATTTTTAAGGTGCTAGTTCAACTTGTTGTTGAAAATTGAAGGCACAAATCTTTATTTGTAGCTTGAATAAATGAAACCAAGCTTGAATTTTATAAAAGAAAACAAGTTAAAACTTGTTGGTTTGAATTAAAACGTAAATCAAACTTTTAAAAAAATTGATTGGATTTATTTTAAGTTCTAAATTTGTTTTAAATGATTCCTTTTTGAAGTAATTAACTTCATTTAATTTTGAATGTTAATTTAAAAAGGGTAATGTTTGAATTCAAATATTAAATTAAAGTTTTAAGATAAGTTTTAAAGTAATGTTAAAAACTTTAGTTTTAAATTTATGTTGAAATGGAAAGTTTAAATTAGATATTTAAAAATGTTTTAAGTTCTAAAATTTGTTTCCAAATTTTAAATTTTTCCAATTAAGTTATTGATATAAATTTTGCAAACAAATAAAAATGGTTTATTTCTAAGTTATTAAAATTTGGATTAATTTTAAATCATTTATCTATGTAGATAATTATGATTAATTTATTTTGTTATGAACTAAAAGGTACTTAATTAAAATGTGATTTATTAATAAGTAAAAGTCAAATTAAGAATGATGTTTTCTTAATTAATTAAGGATTTAAAAATATAAGAAGTTAATTAATTGATTATTTAATTAATTTTAAATAATTAGTTAATTGTTTATTTAGTTTTTAATAATCACTTAATTATGAATTAATTAAGTATAATAACTTAATGAAGTAATTTTTGGATAATTATTGAATCTAATTAAGAATGGTAATTACTTATGGAAGTAATTAGTAGAAATTACTCATGGAAGTAATTAAAGTTGAAGTGATTAATGGTTAATCACTATGATGATATTAATTAAGAAATTAATTAAAATATTTGTTTTGAAGTTAATTAATTAATGAATTAAGGAATTGTTTCATATAATTGTTGAAGTTAATCAATTATTAAGAAATTGATTAATTTAAGGATTAAGTATTATTTAAATGATGGAATTAATTATTTGTTAAGAGAGTAATCAAGGTTTATTAATGGAAGTAATTAGAAGATAATTACTTGTTAAGTAATTGAGAGCTAATTACTTAATTATCGTAGTTAATTAATTAATGTGATTAGTTAATTAAAGAATGTGATTAATTACTAAGTGTAATTAATTAAAAATGTAATTAATTAATAAAGTAATTAATTAAGGATTATTTGTTGATTTAATTGATTAATAATTACTTAATGAAGTAATTAAAGATTAATTAATTAGATTAATTAATCAAAGGGTCAGTATAATTAATTAAGAAGTTAACTAATTTAGATAAATAATTACAAATTGTTAATTACTGTTTATGATTAATGAGATGATTAATTACAAGTTAATTATTAAATTAATTTCAGGATTATTAACTAATAAGGATAATTAGCTAATTAATCAAGCTTTATTAATAAAAGTAATTAATTAAAGTGTGATTAATTAATTGTAAATAATTAAGGTTTAATGTAATTAATTATAGTTAATTAATGGAAGTAAATGAATGATCATTAATTATTGTAATTAATGATAGTAATTAAAGATAAGGATAATTACTTGAATGTAATTAAAAGACAATTAATCAAGAAAGATTAATTAAAGAAGATCGTTAAGGGATGATTAATTTATTTATTTGGAATAAATAAATGAAAAGGGATTTAGGTAATCCAATTGATTATGAGTTAATCATTCTGCTTTGGATGATTTATCAATACTGGTTGATTAATTGATATTGAATGATTGATATTGGGTGTTTGGTTGATACTGATGTTTTGGATATCTTTGATATGTGATATGCCTTGTGAGAGGAATGTTTATTATGAATTATCTATTGTGATAATGTGATTCATCTATCTATCTATATCATCATGTATATAAGTTTAAATTGTTTAAACCCTTAAGTACAACTTGGACATTAGAATGGCGTTTGGTTTCCGTGAGACCGGGATCGGGTTCCATATTTGGAATCCGAAAACCACATCGATTCCAATTAAACGTTTGGTCGTGAATCCAAGTGGAGCAAGTGAAACTCGAGGTGTAAGGACTATACGTTAGTATAACTCTGTGGGTGATTCTGTATTGAGTTGACGGAATAGTACTTATAGATTCGAGATGGTGATTTAGAGTGCAAGGGCTATGGTCGTTGATTCTGAGGGTGGTTCCAAAATGAGTGCAACGAGATAGCACCTTCGGTTTCATTCGAACCTGGAACGAACGTGTATGGATTGAATGCTTTCAGAACATCGTTAGGTGGACGATGAGCATTCTAAGAGATATGTTCTATAAAGGTAATCGTAGCCTCAAGCCTCATCAACCGGGAATGGCTAAAACAGGGGAGGTGCAGCAAGGCTTCGTGGGTAGCTCCCACTGGAGAGCAAGATTTTTCCCTGTCTAGAAGTCCCTTTTTATTTCGGCTGTGTGGGCGGTTGATTCCGAACAACCGCCGGGGTTGTCTTGTTCGGGACTGTCTAGTAAGGGATGGTTCCGGCCTTGTGTTGCAAGGGAGCGGGCGCACTCCTCGGTACGTTGAACTAGGCCGCGTACTGTGACGGGCGGTACCCCAGTAGCCCTGCCATTGATGGAAACCCATTTTTCCTACAAGACCCTACGGTTTTGATTGTGTTACCCACTTTTGTGGCTAGTACCTGGAATTTAATAAATGTAACAATTTTGACTATTTCATATTTTCTTGAAAACCCTAGACACTATTATAATATCACTGGATTTCCTATCAAATGTTTTGGTTAACGTAAGGTAAAAACTTTTCCATGTTTATGTTTGGAAAGTATCACGTGATACCTTTTCTTTTCAAAGGATTTTCTGAAGTTAGGCAATTTTAACCCTTTTACTCACACCAGACCCCTGTCTGACCGAGTGTTTATTTTCTGTTTTATTAAACTCTTGGATACTCATATTATGTATGAGTAGTCAAGTGATTCAGGTTTGCTTGACGAATTCTGGAGGAGATATGGAGCAGGAGGCTTCCACGTGTAGATATATTATGGTTCTACTGTGTTTGTTGTATCTGTATCTTCTGTACTTGAGTTGTGTAGTTAGACAGATGTTTATAACTGTCTAATACCTGTTGTTAAGTTGTGTACTCTGATGTAATAAGATAATATGTAATATTTTATGTAATATGTTAAATTTCATTCGTTCCGCTATGAGTTCTCTGTTGTTGTGTTTCTTCTTTATCTTTCTTTTTTCTTCTTCTATCCCTTTCTTTCTTCATTGATGATGCGATTTCCTAGAGATAGGAAGTCGGGTCATTACAGTTGGTATAAGAGCATTAGGTTGAGTGAATACCTAGGCTCTGGAGTGTTGTCTTCCTTGAGAGAGCGTACTTGTAATTTTTTATATAAACTATATATGTATCTACCTAATCTGTTGGGTTATCTGTCCGGATTTTCCAACACAAGTTTTAGAGGTAGATGGAGTAGTGGTGTGTGTGTGTGTGTGTAACACGACTACCACTGACGGAAGAGGTCCATATGTTTGAGGTTGGAAGTATTTGTCGAGGATGTAGACCTAATACCGTCTCGAGTAAGATTTGTAGTTTGGAGTAAGGATTTCTTTGATATCAGAAGGAAATCTTTTAAAAGATTTTGAGTTCATCTTTGAAGTGTAAGTTTGGATTTTGCTCAGGTGAGCGAATTTTTCTTGAGTTTGGATCTGTCTGAAGTGCAGAAGTAAGTGATGATATCTTGATAACTGCGTGATGAGATGCAGTATCCTTGGATATTTTCAGAAGATGTTTTCTCTTGAAGTAGTTTTAGGAATGGTTGAGGAGCAGTCTTTACCTACCGTAGGGAAGATTCGTCTCTGTAGAAGTTATCAGGATCTTTAGCATGGAGGTTGGCTATTCTGGAATATGAGACTAAGGTCTATGAGTTGCTTCGCTTCGGCATGGTCTCATTTGTCATCCTTTAAGGAGAGCGAGATGTCGACACTTGGTTGGGAGCCCGAATTCCTTGAGAGGATGTCTGCCATCTCGAAGGTCTTTTTTTTGGTTTGTTGATGGTTTTGGGTTAGGAGAAGCCTTTGGATTAGAAGTCTTTGGTTAGCTGTTGTAGCAGTGCGGCTCGAAGTGTTCGGTGTGCTGACGAGAAGGTCTTTTAGTTCGCAGTATCATCGAAGTAGAGTTTGGAAGCAGTAGTGTGGTCGTTTCTCCGATGGTTCAGAAATCTTGGTGGTTCATCTATCAGCAATCCGGGCGGATGGTGAATGTTTCTTGAAAGGTTAACCTGGTTTGGAAAAGCTTTAAGGCTGTTCTAATTGGTAAAGAGAGGACAGTTTCTTTGGAATCCGAACTAGATAGGATCGCAAAAGTGACTTGCGATTAGTTTGGAATCAATTTTTGGCGATCTGTTGTTTGAGATTGAGAATTCTCATGTGGAAATAGAAGCTACTGATGTAATTACAAGTTTGTCTACATCTGGAGTTGAGTTCCATATTATTTTGGTTCCAGAAGTGATTCTGGTGGTTAGCCTGGTAGTAGAGTTGGTGTAGCAGCTCAGAAATTTTTGGATTTGGATTGGTCAGATCTAGTTTTGGGTTGGATTCTGCTGTATGGTTGTGTGACCAAGTCAGACGAGTCACTCAGATATTGTGGATTTGATGGACAAAGTTTCTCAGATTTAGTGGATAAGTTTGTACTCGTGTTCATCAATAGTATTCTCATCTATTTCAGAATCATAGTTGTGCAGCAGAAGCAAGGTAGCAGCTGTACAAGGAAGGGAGTAAGTTCGGTTTGCTATTGCTTGGGAAGTAGAGCCTGTATTCTGGATTTCGATGGATTTTGGAAGACTTATCTGTGGGATAGGATCCAGAAACTAGTTTGCTTGGGTCTAGTTGTTTCTGGAAGTATCAGCATAGGTTGAGCTAATCAGGAAGCGAATTGGCAGCCCAGGATTGTCTGTGAGTATGCAGATATGAGATAAGGAGTTTTGTAATTCGAAGTTGGGGACTTCATTGTTGTTAAGATTTCTCTAGTTAAGGGAACAGTAATTGGGTAAGACTGAATGGCTAGTTCTGAGGCATTTGGGATTTCTTATCTGTGTTTTGATAGGATAAGATTGAATTGCCAGTTTGGATAGCTGGAATTCATTATATAACACGTATCTCTGAGGAAGTACGTGTATGATTCATCGTTGGTTGTTGAGTCTGTAACTCAGTTGGATTTGGAAGTTCAGCTAGACTTGAGTATAGTCTGATGTTCTGTTCAGATTGATGGATCTAGAGATGAGAGGAGCTCTGGATTTTGATGGTGCAGTTTGTTTAGTTTCTGTAGAGCGAGTCTTGCGGTGATTTATACTTGAGAAACTCGAGATAGTATTAGAAATTTATTCTGATTTGTGTCAGGATAATTAGTTAGGTTTGTTTGTTTGTTTGATTGCTATGGTTGTTAGTTACTGGTTAATAGGAATGCTTTGCTGTTTGAAAATTAAAATCTTTGCTGGGTTATTAAATTACCTCCGCTTTTAAATTTCGAGGACGAAATTCTTTTAAGGGGGAAGGATTGTAACGATCCGGAATTTTAGGCAATATCAATTTCATAATCTTTATAATAATTAAATTGGTTTGATATTTTTCTTTATAATTTTAATTTAAATTGGTGAAATTTATCTTTTAAAGGATAACAAATATTTAATCTGGTAAGTGTGATCAATATCTTTTTCACAATTTAAAATTGGTTAGAATTGTTTTTCAAAAGCTAATAAAATTTTATTATGTTTATAATATATATATTTGATATATATTATGAATAGAATATCTTTTGTTTAAAATAAAAGATGAATTTTCAAATTTTAATATATATTTGTGTATATATTATAATTTAAGTTGTTTTGAAATTTATTTAATTTATTGATAATTTATAATTGTAATTTAAAAGCTTTGTTTCAAAATAAATATTTTTCAAAAGATAATTTAGTTTAATTCAATTTATTTTCAATTATAAGATAATTGTTTTTAAATATGATAGTTTAAAAGGATTTAAATAAAGTTTTGTTTTGTTTCTTTAAAAATGTTTAATTTTAAAATGGTTATAAGTGTATAAAAATAAAAGTTCTAGATTTTAAATAACATGTATAAGATGTATATTTATATTTGTATTTATTAGTTTTAGAATAATTTCTTTTAAAAGTAAATTTATAAATACTTATGTAAACATTTATTCATTTAGTAACTTAAGAAAGTAAGTTTTGTTTACATTTAAACTAAGTAAAAATTAAATTAAAATACTAATAAACAAGTGTAAACATGTTAAACCCCTTAATAACACTTGTAAGATAAAGGGGCTTTGCATTTGACATTTGTTCAAGTTGTGATAACATGGGTCTTTATTTTGAAATTTAATTTCTTTTACTTTTATTTGAGAAATTTAAACATAAAGAAGCTTGTTTTTCCTTTCTTCAATTTTTTTTTTCAAATTAATGGCAATCAGAAATCATTCTTGAATCTGCAAAATTACAAACTAAAAGCAAATGAAATACAAATCTGGAATTAAAGTGAAATCTACAATCAACCTGCAACTTCAAACTGCATTTCAAACTTCTAAATCAACCTGCAATTCATGAAGTTCTTCACATCAATTCAATCTACAACTAAAAGGATCAAGTTTCATCAGCAATCAAAAGCATCAAAGTACTTTTTTCAGATAATGTTCAAAGCCTGGAATAATACAGAAATTCCGCTCTGCATATTTTATAAAATGTGGGTAAATTGATTTTAAACACAGTTAAGTTGAATACTGATCCTAATGCATGTGAATTGATATTGGTATTGCATGGAAATCATTTAGTTTTTATAATTGAATTTGTAGTTATATTTATATACAAACTTGGACTGTATATGTGATGTTGTGCTCTGCTTGATAAAGAAGAAAATTTGTGACCCTTGTTTCAAGAATCCAAATTTTTCCCAATTTGATTCATATTAGTCTTGAATGCATGAATGAAACTTGTTTGTAAATG
Source organism: Allium cepa (assembly GCA_030765085.1). Lineage (NCBI taxonomy): Eukaryota > Viridiplantae > Streptophyta > Magnoliopsida > Asparagales > Amaryllidaceae > Allium > Allium cepa. The sequence continues at coordinate 702,098,870 of CM060938.1, read as the reverse complement.
AAAAATGAAGATCATAAAAATAGTTCCATAATTTTTAATACAACAAATAAGTATAAATAAAAAAAGTTTTACAGTAAAACTAAGTTTTTGTAAAAAAAAAATTACTGTCTTAAATTCGAAAATGAGTTTCATGCATGTAATCATGATGATAAATCACGAATTTAGATATACAAATTGTAGCTTTTAATTAGGATTTATCGTGAATTTTGGGTTTGAACTTTTGGGTTGTTTTGATGAATTGCCGTCGAACTACCTGTTGATTCGATTTGAAATTTGGATCGAGGCTAGCATTTGAAGGGTAGATGAAGGGAAAAATGTTGAATAATTTTTCCTAAGATCGATTCGTTCTAATTCGATCAATTTATGGTTTTTTTTACCTTGTTTAGCTTCTGTTGACCGTAGAGGGATTTACGTCTTAGATATGGAATCGAAGTAGTGCGCATCTGGGGAGGTTGGTGAGCTTGGTCGTGGTGTCTCGGTGGTGGGGTCGGCAAGGTGGAACGGCGACGTGGTGATCGGCCATGGGTGGATTTTTGGATGGTGGCAGCTGCTGTTGTTTGAACTTTTGGGTTCGAAAGTTCGAATTTCGATTCGAAAGACAATCGTGGGTTCTGGGTGCATTATCGTGTTCGCGTATGGAAGAGTTACCGTAGTTGGTGGACGCGATGATCGTGGGTGGCCGGAAGTGGTTGGGCACGTGCACCGTGCAATTGCGTGTACACTGGAAATTATGTTGGGGAAGACGAGGTTTTTACTCGGGTGTGTTATCGCGTTATGCTCGTGAACGACTCGGAGTTTATGAGGGGTGGATGTGCTTTGGCGCTGACTCGTATGGTTGTTGTGTTTTGCTCGAGAGTTTTAGATTGGGGTTCGGGTGAATACCTGTGTAATTTTTAAGGTGCTAATTCAACTTGTTGTTGAAAATTGAAGACAAGTTGCAAATCTTTATTTGTAGCTTGAATAAATGAAACCAAGCTTGAATTTTATAAAAGAAAACAAGTAAAAACTTGTTTTGAATTAAAATGTAAATCAAACTTTAAAAAAAATATTGATTGAATTTATTTTAAGTTCTAAATTTGTTTTAAATGATTCCTTTTTGAAGTAATTAACTTCATTCAATTTTGAATGTTAATTTAAAAAGGGTAATGTTTGAATTCAAATATTAAATCAAAGTTTTAAGATAATTTTTAAAGTAATGTTAAAAACTCTAGTTTTAAATTTATGTTGAAATGGAAAGTTTAAATTAGATAATCAAAAAATGTTTTAAGTTTTAAAATTTATTTCCAAATGTTAAAATTTTCCAATTAAGTTATTGATATAAATTTTGTAAACAAATAAAAATGGTTTATTTCTAAGTTATTAAAATTTGGATTAATTGCAAATAATTTATCTATGTAGATAATTATGATTAATTTATTTTGTTATGAACTAAAAGGTACTTAATTAAAATGTGATTTATTAATAAGTAAAATTTAAATTAAGAATGATGTTTTCTTAATTAATTAAGGATTTAAAAATATAAGAAGTTAATTAATTGATTATTTAATTAATTTTAAATAATTAGTTAGTTGTTTATTTAGTTTTTAATAATCATTTAATTATGAATTAATTGAGTATAATAGCTTAATGAAGTAATTTTTGGACAATTATTGAATGTAGTTAAGAATGGTAATTACTTATGGAAGTAATTAGTAGAAATTACTCATGGAAGTAATTAAAGTTGAAGTGATTAATAGTCAATCACTATTATGATATTAATTAAGAAATTAATTAGAATATTTGTTTTGAAGTTAATTAATTAATGAATTAAGGAATTGTTTAATATAATTGTTGAAATTAATTAATTACGAAGAAATTAATTAATTTAAGGATTAAGTATTATTTAAATGATGGAATTAATTATTTGTTAAGAGAGTAATGAATGTTTATTAATGGAAGTAATTAGAAGATAATTGCTTGTTAATAATTAAGAGTTAATTACTTAATTATTGTAGTTAATTAATTAATGTGATTAGTTAATTAAAGAATGTGATTAATTATTAAGTGTAATTAATTAAAAATGTAATTAATTAATAAAGTAATTAATTAAGGATTATTTATTGATTTAAATTGATTAATAATTACTTAATGAAGTAATTAAAGATTAATTGATTAGATTAATTAATCAAAGGGTCAGTATAATTAATTAAGAAGTTAATTAATTTACATAAGTAATTACAAATTGTTAATTACTGTTTATGATTAATGAGATGATTAATTACAAGTTAATTATTTAATTAATTTCAGCATTATTAACTAATAAGGATAATCAGCGAATTAATCAAGGTTGATTAATAAAAGTAATTAATTAAAATGTGATTAATTAATTGCAATTAATTAAGGTTTAATGTAATTAATGATAGTTAATTAATGGAAGTAAATGAAGGATCATTAATTATTGTAATTAATGATAGTAATTAAAGATAAGGATAAGTACTTGAATGTAATTAAAAGATAATTAATCAAGGAAGATTACTTAAAGAAGATCATTAAGGGATGATTAATTTATTTACTTGGAATAAATAAATGAAAAGGGATTTAGGTAATCCAATTGATTATGAGTTAATCAATTCTGCTTTGGATGATTTATCAATATTGGTTGATTGATTGTTACTGGATGATTAATTAATATTGAATGATTGATATTGGGTGTTTGATTGATACTGATGTTTTGGATATCTTTGATATGTGATATGCCTTGTGAGAGGAATATTTATTATGAATTATCTATTGTGATAATATGATTCATCTATCTGTCTATATCATCCTGTATATAAGTTTAAATTGTTTAAACCCTTAAGTACAACTTGGACATTAAAATGGCGTTTGGTTTCGGTAAGACCGGGTTCGGGTTTCCATATTTGGAATTCGAAAACCACATCGATTCCAATTAAACGTTATGTCGTGAATCCAAGTTGAGCAAGTGAAGACTCGAGGTGTAAGAACTATACATCAGTATAACTCTGTGGGTGATTCCGTAATGAGTTGACGGAATAGTACTTATAGATTCGAGATGGTGATTTAGAGTGCAAGGGCTATGGTCGTTCTCTGAGGGTGGTTCCAAAATGAGTGCAACGAGATAGTGCCTTTGGTTTCATTCGAACCCGGAACGAACTTGTATGGATTGAATGCTTTCCGAACATCGTCAGGTGGACGATGAGCATTCTAAGAGATCTATAAAGGTAATCGTAGCCTCAAGCCTCATCAAACGGGAATGGCTAAAATAGGGGAGGTGCAGCAAGGCTTCGTGGGTAGCTCCCACTGGAGAGCAAGATTTCCCCCTGTTTAGAAGTCCCTTTTTATTTCGGCTGTATGGGGCGGTTGATTCCGAACAACCGCGGGGTTGTCTTGTTCGGGACTGTCCAGTAAGGGATGGTCCCGGCCTTGTGTTGCAGGGGAGCGGGCGTACTCCTCGGTACATTGAACTAGGCCACGTACTGTGACGGGCGGTACCCCAGTAGCCCTGCCATTGATGGAAACCCATTTTTCCTACGAGACCCTACGGTTTTGATTGTGTTACCCACTATTTTGGCTAGTAGCTGGAATTTAATAAATGTAAGAATTTCGCCTATTTCATATTTACTTGAAAACCCTAGACACTATTATAATACCACTGGATTTGCTATCAAATGTTTTGGTTAGCGTAAGGTAAAAACTTTTCCATGTTTATGTGTGGGAAGTCTTACGTGATACCTTTTCTTCTCAAAGGATTTTCTAAAGTTAAGCAATTTTAACCCGTTTACTCACACCGGACCCGTGTCTGACCCGAGTGTTTATTTCTGTTTTATTAAAATCTTAGGTACGCATATTATGTATGAGTAGTCAAGTAATTCAGGTTTGCTTGACGAATTCTGGAGGAGATATGGAGCAGGAGGCTTCCACGTGTAGATATATTATGGTTCTGCTGTGTTTTTTGTATCTGTATCTTGTGTACTTGAGTTGTATAGTTAGACAGATGTTTATAACTGTCTAATACCTGTTGTTAAGTTGTGTACTCTGATGTAATAAGATACTATGTAATATTTTATGTGATATGTTATATTTCATTCATTCCGCTGTGAGTTCTCTGTTATTGTTGTGTTTCTTCTTTCTCTTTCTTTTATCTTCTTCTATCCCTTTCTTACTTCATTGATGATGCGATTTCCTGGAGATAGGAAGTCGGGTCGTCACATTATTAGCGAGCATATGCGGCTAATATAGGACGAAAGCAAGCTCCAAATGTGAAGCATAAGCCATCCGCATAATAAATACTCAAGAGACAAATGAAAAACATATATGGAAAGTAATATCATTATACAACATATATAAATATCACAACTATATGTGCCAATATAGCAAATGCAACAAAAGCAACAAATCCAACCATCATACAACTATCATCTAACAAACATCCAACAAACTAATATCTATCCAATCAATCCATAACCAAATCAATTAATTTACACTCAACATTCATATTTACTTCATTTACATTCGACTGAATTACATTCAATCCACATTTTATTTACTAATCTATTTTATTAGTTCAATTCAATTCATTAATTTTACAACTAAAGTTGAATTGCATTATATAACTCAAATTTGTATTCATTTAAGTACTTCATTTCATTATTTAAGCTATATTTTATTTAATTCTTACTTACATGTACTTTCACTATACAACTTATGTTCACTTCTAATTTAATTCATATTCTATATTAATTAACTTTTTTTTAAAGTCAATTTCATATCACTATTCAAATTAAGATTTGTTTTGCATAACAAAATTGTTTAACCATTTTAATATTTGGTTTTACTTACATTTCCCCATTTTATAAGTTATGCAACTTATTTATTCAAACTTCCAAATTCACATTATATAATCACTTATCTCTTAAGTTTAATTTTCCATTTCAATAATTTATCTAATACAGTACAAATCTGATTCAATTTATTTAAGTTTCCTTTAATTAAATCTCAAATCGTATATTTATTATGCTAACTCAAATTCATTATCTCATATTATAAGTCCAAAACCCATTTCACTTATATTTATCAATTTGAACGTAGATTTTAAATTTAAATTCATTTGTCACAACAAAACATAAGTTTCAATTTACTATTGGTAGCAAATCCATCAATGCAGAAACTCGAAAATGATACTGATGATGCTGCAGCCATCACCCTTATTATTTCGCAGCAACAGTAGTGAATTCAATGCTTATATTCTTTTAAAAAAAATTCCTTTTTTTTATATTTACAAATCACATTTATAAATTCTTACTTATATAATTTCACTTATTTTACTTTACTTACATAAGATTTATTACAAATTTATTTGTCTTAATCACATTTATGATAATATCTCACCTTTTAACTTTGAAAAAATAACTTTCAAAATCAACATGATTTATATTTTCAAATTCTTAGTTTAAATTCATTTTTATTTATAACTCATGTTTAAAAATATACTTACATAGTTTTAATTCTTACATATAAGATTATTTCATAATTGTAAATCATATTAATTATAATTCTATACTTTATAATTCATTTGCTTATATATTTATTCTTTTATTGTTTTTATTAAGATTATTCAAACATCTTTTATTATCTTATTATATTTATATTTTCAAACAACCAAACAATCAATTTATATCTACTATAATGTTTTATGAAAAATTCTTTCCTTTATATATAAAATATAATCGAGATTAAATTATTTCATTTGCCCAATTTAAAATAATACTATGTCGACTTGCCTCGTTTAAATGTTTAGAAACCCATATCGATAATACCGGGTCCCACGCACAGTGCAGAATTCACAAACATTTCAATGGATAAGTAAATACAATAAAAACACTTTTATATCACTAACAAATACAAGCCCATCTCTACTACTAATAAAGAAAATTCATTGAACCAATTTACTCGATGTCTTTTTGAAATTCCAAAAATGCCCATGCTTTCCATTTACATGTCTACGTACATACGGTTACTACCATATGAAAGAATTTTCAATTTGTATAACTAATGGCTCAAACAAAATATCAACGTATACAATAATACAAATGGCCCATGTGCGAAGCACGGACCCATACTACTATATATAATACACTCAAACTCAATCTAGGATGCTATTGTCTCTATCTATACTGAGTACACATCAAAGCCTAGGAATATATAAATCTAAGCTCTGATACCACGCGTCACGACCCGCAAATCCGTACCCTTTGGATGGACAATGAACCACACATGTCCGACCCAAAAAGTACAGACCAACGGAAAGTCATGAGAAAGAAAAGAAGAGAGAAGAAGAGAAGAGAAGAAGAGAGAAGGGAAAACAAAACAGAACAATATAGAATCTCCCATCGTAGTGGAAAACATATAATATCATATTCATTGATCATTAAAAATAGAAACTGTATGTACATACATCAATCAGAGTTCATCAATCAATCACTAATCATCAGCCTGGACAGTTATAGTAACCTGCCCCTATAATTGCCGACAATATACAACAACATTAATGCGCAAAGCGGAAAAGAAGAATAGATACGTGTGTATGAAAATGAAGATCTCCAACTCTCCTATTGAAGCTCCAAAAGCACTAAATCTGAACCTGTAAATATACTCGATCTGACCCTAGCATTGAAAGGGAAGAAAACCCGGATCAGTCTGGTAAACAAGCGTGAAAAACACACTCAACTGAATTTATTAAATTACCACACTTTTCCTTTCAAAACAAAATTATCTCATATGACACGCCCAAACATAAACACGGATATGTTTTTACCTTACAATAACTAAAAAAAATTATATCCAATCCTCTTATATTATAGTAGTGTCTATTGCACAAATAATATTAATCTTAACCGAAATTGTTACATTGATTAAATTCCAACAAGTAGCCCAAATGGGTAATACAATCAAAATGGAAGGCATGTAGTGGAGTTTGGATTTCCATACAAATGACCAGGTGAAGGGACTACCTTCCGATGGGTAGACCTCTAGATGGATGTCCCAAGGCACAGAACATCTACCCTCTACCAACACAAGACCCACCTACCTCTGTAACTAGGTAGTACCGAATGTGTCATCCTTCGGTTGTTACCGACTTTTCCAAGAGCCCTTATAGCATATAAACCATGATAATTTAAATCCCGGGCATCATTTCGAGAAGAAATATATTTAGAAGAGGATAATCATATCATAATTGGGGATGACCCACTTAGTCTTGCTACATCTAACCCTATTTCGGTCATTTTCGGTTGATGAGGCCTGAGGTAACGATTACCTTTCACATATCATATATCACATCACTATGAATGCCATACGGCCATTTTTGTTCACTACTTCTTTCCTTCCACAAAAATACAACCTTTGAGCTCGTATGTCTCAAGAAGGGTGTTAAGCTAAGAGAAGTTTCCTTCTCCACCACCATTGATGTACGATTGTAAAAACTAATGCACGTAATCTTTAGAAATGCAATGTCAGACAAACATCCACACAAATTCTCCATGAACAAGACAAACCGAAGGTACTTTCCTACCACATCCTATCGGAAAATCCTCAGGAATAGTAGCGACTAGTCCTTGCATTAGATATTTCATAACGAAGAGACCACTGATACTATATGTATATTGGGATTTTAACCCCAAACGATCAACAAGCAATCCTCGACTATGAAAATCCTGAATATCATTATCATCACAACCAACCTGCAAATCGTAGCATAAATGTGGGTCTAAAGTGGTTTTCGGATAAACCGATCATGGTCCCTTTGCACCAACAACGCAAAAGTGTTCCTCAACCCCACATAGAAACTAAGTCTCATAGAGTTATCACGTCTTGAAATTTCAAATTGCTATCCTTCGACCAAGAAGGAAGCTCGATAGATTGGAGTAACACTTCGCACTACAAGAATCAACATCCTCATCACAAATGATAATCAAGCCTACACAGAAGGCTACGTACTAAGTGTATGACTAAACATTTCCCACATCAAGTCGAGAAATTAAAAATGCTCAAATTTAATAGTCAGTTATATAACTATCAGAACAAACAAACAAATATCTAGCACCATAAGAAATCACTAGGCCCTTTTAATTTAACTTTTATTAATTAAATCACTTCTCAAATATTCACTTCAAATTATCTTTTTAAAGATATAGTCTCAAAACCATTTCAACTTTTCAATGTTAGAACATTTCCATATACTTATTTAATAAGAAGTAATTCCCAAATCGGTTTATTTTCAACACTTGGAAAATATTACATATACTTAAATCATGTTTAAGTATATAATTTGGTCTTTAAGGAAAACATTCTCATAGCGTATTTATTTAGGTCAAAACGAATGTTGCATAAAACATCATTACGACAACCCAAATCATCGATATAGGGATTTGATAATTAGATAGATATATAAATCCCATATACTATACAAAACATCTCCTTTTGAAAATCAATTACTTTAACAATAATGTTATAGTCCATGCACTCTGTACATCTCAAAACTGTCTATTTCAACAATGAATGTTGAAATATGTGTATTTAATGCTCACACATTTTAAATATCTTCAAATCATTTAACTTCATTTAAAAGATCACTTTTCAAAAATATCCATTTTATTTAAAAGATTATTCACTGTCCAAAATCGTGAATACAATTCTCTTATCCAAATTCAATACTTCTACACATTTATTAAAGGATCATCCACTGTCCAAAATCATGAATATATCTCCTTTACCAAATTCGTTACTTTACATATTTATTAAAAGATTTTCCACTGTCCAAATCGTGAATATATCTCCTTTAATAAACTTTCATATTTAACTTACCATATTTAGTTGATTTCACATTTATAAAACAATGTTTATAAATTTCATTTATGTTTTATAGAAACTTCCACTTATAAAATCCCTTTATTAAAAATTTCTCAATCTCATTTATATGCCAAAATCCAATTATAAGTTAATTACTTATAAATCTCTTTATTTACAAATTCATTCCTTTTATAACTTCATCAATTATAAATCTATAAATCATCTTAATTACTTATAAGATGCATTTATACTTCATTTTAACACTTACAGAACTCCTTTATAATTCCATGACTTTTGATTTATAAATTTTCAATTTTATAAAGCTTATATATAAATAAAATCCATTTATAATGCGTTCAAAATCTCACTTTAAACTATTTTACAAAATAATCAACTTCATATTTCAACAATAATATTTTGATTATATTACACAAAAATAATTTTTATAACATAAAAATTATAACTTCTATTTATTTAAAATAAATCCATTTCCTTAACAATTCAAAAAATTAATAAAACAACCATTTCCAAAATAACTTTGAAATTCTTTTTCATTGTAATCATCACTTTAATATTTTTAAAATTACAAAAATATGACCCAAAGCTACAATAGCACTATATACATTAATCATGGCATCCAAAACATCATATATCACATGATAATAGCATATATCATAATATTTGTAAATAAAACCAATACTGGTGTGGAATCCAGTTGGATCCCCCTACCTGTCACCTACAACAAATATAGATATCAGAATATGTGTACAATGTCCGCTTTGAGGCCGATGCATGTACAAAGGGTCATCCATTCGTACATGGAAACGTATAGGGTCTCATCTGCTCCGATAGGCAGGAATATATCCAAATACCAATCAATATATAGATAATATATCATATATCATCCAAATAATCATCAATCATCATAAATAAATTTTATTCTCATTTATACAAAAATATCAGTGAGTCGGAAAGAGTGAGTTGTACTCACTTTGGTTCCAATAGCAGTTGCAGCGTTTTATTCCGAATAAAATTAAATAGGTGTTTAATTTAACCCAAAATTTTCACTGGCTACAATCAACTCCAAATCAGCCGTATAATTTAGTGCTTGTCATTAGGAACCCAACGCAACTTGTTTCGTCAAAAATGGACCTCGTATGAAGAAGTTATGATATATTAAAGTTTATACGAATTAATATATAAATTAATTTCAATTTCTTTTTTTACTTTAAAACCTAGCATGTATCGTGGCCGTTGATTTCAATCACAACAGATCTGAGCAGCTACTTTCTTTCTTCCTCCATCATTCAAACTCGCGTTCGCGAGAACCCAAAGCCGCTGATCACCTCACATTGTCACACCTCCATACGACGATGAGACGACGCTCAAGCTCTGCCAGTCGAAAGCCTGATTTGCCTAGCACCTCCACCTAGAGTACGGTCAAGCTCGGCCTCCTGTTTTTCTCGATACATATGAATGAACACCATATGTTCATCGCTACTTTGTAGTCGATCCATAGTTCTATAACCCATCATCATTGTTGGATGTATTCGCCTCTCCATCCTCCACAATATTGTAGTTGGGCGTTTCAGCTAATTATGCATGGATTGGAGAAAATCGACGAAGATGTAGACGAGTCATCGACTGTCGAAATTAATGGTGGCGGCTAACCCTAGTTAGATTAGGTTTTGGTGAAAAACAAAAGAAAGTTTGGCCTTTTATAGAAAATTTTCATGCACTATTCATCTAGAAATTTTTTGAACTCCAATCGAAGCGTGCCGCCTGGCGTTTATAATATTTTACCCCTATTCCGAACATAATGGAATATATATTGGGTGCCAATTCAATTGAATTTTGAAGATAGTTTTTCGAATCGACTTATTTAAAATTAAAATTCACTTAAATAAATTTCTACGCGATTTAGCTTCGTACAGACAAATCGTAATTCTGATTGGTACAAATTTGAAATCCTACGATAATATAAGTTACGGATCCAATGAAACTGGTTTCGTCGAAATCCGAGACTGTGTCAAAAATGACTATTTTTATACATTAATTAAATATTAAATATTCAATTTCTACAAATTAACTTTTAATTCAATTTTTAAAAGTTCTCTAACATCATTCTAATTCAAATAAAACTTAATTCAACTTTATAAATAAATTTTCATTTACATTAATTCAAATTTCAATTTTTTCCACAATTTCAAATATTAAATTAACAATTTAATGATCTAATTAAATCACTATATTTGAATATAAATTGGTCAACTTATAAAATTAACTTGTAAATATTTTAAATCAATTAAATATTAGAATTTTGAATGACCAAAATTCTGGTTCATTGCATAAACCTTCTAGATAGATAGTCCAAATCACTATTATGACTACTCTATGGGAAGGGAAACAATCTTATCTTTCCAATGAAAATGGTCTGTGGCCCAAATTCGGAATTTATCAAAAGTTATAGCATAACAATTTTTTAGGGGTAAAATCATTCGATAAAAATTTTCAGAGTAAAAGGTGCCACTAATCAACTTCCCCTAAAGTTATAGTGCCATACGACCCAATATGAATTCAAAAGAATATTTTATGACTATTCGATACATAAAATATGGGTCATTGCAAAGAAGGAGAGGATAAGGGAGATGATGAAGATAATAATGATGAGGACTATAGCCTTAGGGAGAATGAGTCATATAGGGAAACATCCTTCGAAGGTGACAGGGTTCTTATCATGTCTCGTTTGAAGCACCAGGTTATTAAGTCTTTCCAACATGCTTCTATTCTAAGTCTAGCACCAACTGGTAAGTTGACATCTCCTACGGGTTCCTTAGGAACATCTTCCGTTCACTGGGCAACCATAGCAATCTTCCAGCCTTCAGCACTGAGGAAATCACTTTCAAAGATATTTCGAATGCGTAGACTATTGAATTTAGCTTTGCGTCTAGGGATGTCCTTACAAGGATGATAAAAACACATCCTTGTAATTCCTACCATCCATAGATTACTTAAGGAAAAACTATCACTTCACATACTTTAAGGATCATGAGAACCAGTGCTCTATTGCAACTCTCAAACACTATTCATAGAGTACTAAGGGAAAAACCAACACTTCACACACGTCTATAGATCTCGAACACTAACTCTCTAGACTCATTCTTAATCCAATGCTTTAGTTCTGATACATCCTTTCTTCTTTTAAGGTACAATGGGAAGATAATTATAACTACCCCAGCTCGAGTGTGAGCCAAACCACTCATTAAATCTGGATTCTTACACACAATGCCCTGGCTCACACTAGGAGATTGAATATGAGAGCGGGAGGAGAATGAGAAAGATAAAGAGTGTAAGATGAGGAGGAAAAACAAAGGCATAAAGATGAAGAAAAGGAGTTTTAGACTCTAGAGAAAAAAATAAGATTTCCGTTATCACTCCAGGCATGATTCTGGTGCTTTTCAGTAGTGTGGGAACACTTAAATTCCTCAACAACAACAACCTATATCGACTCAACCCTTGTTATCTACTATTCCTACCTCTAAAAAGTCTGAAGTTTCAACTTATATAGCTCTAACTCTGCCTCCTACATGCCCATCTATAGCTATTGGTAAATAATATGGAAGTGAACTTGCCTTTCTACTGCCTGACAGGGCTTATGTTCTATTGCTACGCTCAACACATTATACGTCAGAAGGCTAACCAAAGCATGGATGGCGTTAAAGAAATTCCAGACTAGTTATTTGAATGGAAGAAGCTAGCCTAGGGCCTCTCTGACATCAGCATGATCAACCAGACGCTAATTAATTCGTTCAAAGCAGAGATCGAATATCATGATAGGATAGTAAAGGACAACAAAACAGAGTTGGCTGGCCATACTATAGAAAGAGACGACGCATTGAAGTTAGCCAAACACCCCCGAGGAGCTTAAAGAAGAAATGCCAAGAGCTCATATTTAGGTTACAACAGTCATAAAGGACCAAATCAAGACTGGTCATTAACAACACGCTAAGAATGTGACATAACATAGGGCTAAAAAGGTGAAAATGAAGGCCCTCCATGCTAATTTAGATAGTCCTAAGGCCAGTTTAAAACCTGGAATGGATTTCAAAGTTCAAGCTGGCCTTCCAGAAGCTAGGGAAAAGTTCGCATAACCCAAGGCAAAGTTTACGCTGCTAGTGAAGAAATGAATGCTACTGTTCATCGGTTCTTCGCCAATGTCATTCAGAACAAAAATCTGAAGTGGCTAGGAGATATTTATGTTGTCATATTGGTCGATACTTAGGAAGAAATACTCCATAGAGCTGCTACAATCGGTAAATGTGTTACTGAAGAGACATTGAAGTCTCGTTTCTACGTTGAGGAGGACATCGTAGCCCAGGAAAAAGGCAAAGCTACTCTAGTTGTAGAGGATGTAGCTGAGGGAAAGGTAGCTATCGAGACTCCTGCTGACTCTTGTGCATTGCATCAAGAAATATCATTTAATCCTGAATGAAAGGAGCCAACAAAAGTGGTTATAGCATGTACAGTGGGAACCTATATGGTTATTGTTACCGAGACACCTATCCCAGCCATGATAAGTGCCAACACTACTCATTTCCCTCCTCCGACTATCGAAACTTCTAATCTTCCAGTGAGGAGGGTGAAATCGTCAAGTCCTTGGTTAAGGAAACTTCTCCATGTAAAGGTATTTCTCTCATCTCTTTGGTCTTCGAGAAAATTTAACTCACACCAGAGGATATCACTGACTTATACTATTATATCTATCAAGTTATAGTTTATTTATCGTTGCCTCTTCCACCACCAACTACTCAATGCCTGGGTCTAAGTGCTATTTCTAGCATCTTAATCTCTGTTAGTATCAAACCAATCGCTCGAGCTCTTCCTTCCAACTCCAGCCCTGGTCTGAACTCTCGAAAAATAAGAGCTTTGGAAAGGTTTTTGGACATCAGTTAGTCCCAGGAGGAAGAAGATAATCGTAAGTGTGAAGGACCAAAATGATTGCATCACAATGGCAGGGAGGACAAAACTCAATTAAGAGAAAATCAAGATGAAGCTCAAGACGAAAACTGGAACATATTCCACTGACTCTAGAAAGTCGAGCCCTACTCCCAATCTTCCCCCTTTGAAAAGATGATCCTCCTATGGGTAGTAGTTCCGGCGGCACTTCAAAATCATTCTATCCTAATACTAACAAACGTAAAGACCCTCTCAAATAGACTACTAAAGAAGAACCCTTGCCCTTTGATGAAAGTTCTCTAGAGAGGCTTTGAGGAAGCGCCTTGATATGCTTGAGATCAAGAGCAGCAAACGAAGGAGAAAAAAGTAGGTGACTGGCTCAGCGTTTGGGAAGACAGTTAATTTTCATCCACCGATGTACCTTTTTTTGCATATAGGCTGACATATATAAATAAAAGAAAAAAAAATTCAATTCCATTTTTTACATTTTAGTACTAATTGCTTTACTTGTCTGTATACATGTCCACATATAGTATAATCAATTGTAATTCAATTAAATTTATATCATGCATGCCTGTTTCTATGCGACACCATTATTTACTGTAATTTTGTACATATAGCTAACTCGCTACAAATGTTTAGTAATGTTTCATGATTCAGTTTTCTTTATAATAAACAAAGCATTTTTTGTTTTCTAAACAAAACTATTTGAATTGTCCATCCGTATGGCTAAACAGGTTTACCTTCAGTCATGTTTTGTGCGACCATTAACAAGTTGTAGCCATTGAAAACACTCAGCTTTGTACCTTTCCTTTCTATGGGAAATAACATATTGGTATTCGACCTCTGGAAACCAACTTCGTTCTTGCCTACCTTCGGGCATTGATTGAACACCTTCTTTGACCTTCTTCAATTAACATTTGCTGGGCATGGCTTACTAGGCCATAAGTGTGTTTATTCTTGTACATGATTCAGTTATACTCTGACCCTATCTCCGAGGATTAGTACTTCATATGCTCGTCTCTGAGCATCCACATTTGACCTTGCATATCTTTGGGTGTTTATCAAAAGCACCCACTAACCATCACCATTTATCTTCGACATGCATGTCTCACCAGGCCATAAGCATAATCATGAAAGTTTCAACTGCACACCAGTTCTTATCTTCAGGAACTAGTGTTCTGATTGCTAACTTTAGGCATCCCTCATTGAGTTTGCTTGTCTCTTGGCATTAGTCAAAGATCGTAATGATACGAGCGAATCATCTGGTCGACCCAAGTGTGATTACACTTCCATACCCAATCATAGATCAATAGAATTAGTCAATACTTGATTATTTTTCTACGCATAGAATGAAGTTTAACTTATAAGAACACGGTTTCAGTGGTTCCAAAAGCCAAATTTATTAATAAAAAAAGGGCAAGTCTTTCTTACTACGTTTCCCTCAATTAATAAAGGTGGCCAATTTGTAGAAAATAAATATATAAATGTAAGTGGAATGGTGTCTAAATGCTCTCTATTATAGGCACATGGAATTGGAATCTTATTGACGGTTAATAATTTGAAAGTTCCATCTTTAAGCTTATGTTCAATTGCATAGGGACATTCCCAATTCGAACCAAGTGCCTCTGTCTAGGGAAGACTTACTTCAAAATGAAGGCCCATACCTTAAAGATATGGTTCCTAACCTTGGTGTTTGTCATTCGGGTTCGTAACCCAACAGGATCCAAAAGAATGCATAACAACCACATCACATTAAAATGGCTTAAAACTTAACCAGAAAGGATAAGGCAAGGAGTCAATGAGAGCCAAATCACATTATTAAGCAACAACCAAGTTCAACTGAACCAAGAAGCTAACATCGGTTCAGTCCAGTCAGCAATCAAAGCACAATCAGCTAGCAGATCGTCATCAAGATGGAGTAACATGCAACGATACTATGCAAACAACTATAATTAAAGACTATGGAAACATCTCCAATTCCAAACTCCAGAAAAATCCTTAGTACTTAGATCATTAGAAACCCATACTTCTCCTCAAACCTTCAAACCAACCAGTTGTGGAACACCACAAAAGAGGCAAGACGCTGGCCTAAAAAATGTACCAAGTCTATCGGTCACTAGCGACCTATAATCGATGGGTCGCCAATGACCCATGAATAATATGTAACACCCCACATATTTGTACAATTAAATAAATCAATTGAATTAACATAATTGCAAAACAAAATATAAATGTCAAATATATGCATTTAAGAATTAAGAGGTTACATAGATTTATGCAAGCAATGAGTGTGTGATTAATTGGCACATTAATCAATTAAAAGAGGAATTAATTAAGAGACATAGAGGCGTCAATTAGTCAGAGAATATGTCACTTTTATAACATTAATTAATTAAGGGATCTTCTAATAAAGAGAAATGTATGTGGGGAATAAATTAAACGATGACATAGATATATTAATATATAATTGATGCAATCACTTAATTAAGAAATTAATTAATGACATTAAGTAAGCGTCAATTAATGAAAGAGGGATATGTTTCAATTAATTGTGTAATGAATTGGCGGTTTAAATATATATAACTAGTAAATGTATGATTGAGTGACCCATAAGAATTAATTTGGATATCAATTAAAACATGAAAACGTGTCAATTAATTAATTGGCAATCAGTTGAGCGTTTTAAAAATAGTGACAATTAATCAAAAAATATGCCTTGTTACAATAGCTAATAATATAAATTAATTAGGTTGAAGAAAACGCTAGTTATAGGATTATTTGTTTCCAAGTTAAAATTAAAATAAAAGAATTGGAATGCGTATAAAAACCAAACGGAGTAATTAAGTTTAGGATGAAGGTAAGTTATTAAGAATAAATTAAAAAGTATATCTTTCATATACAATCAATTAATAGAGGTATTAATTGACGTGTTCAAATAGGTAAGTAATTATAACGTATAAGAACCAATTAATATTGGATATACATACATATGTATGTATCTATGTATGACCTAATTAATTGGATAATTAATAGGAGAATCTTATTTAGAAGGAAGCGTGAATTAATAGGGTCGTATAACAAAGGAATTAATGAATAACATTGGAGAATTATACGTTCTGAGCTAATGTAAACAAATCAATAAATGATGATGTGAATTGTTTTTAGGGTTAATCAGATGGTTCTTAGTAATTCACTACACCTATAAATTGAATGTAATTTAACCCTAGCCCGCACTATTTTATCTGAATCAGCTATTGTCATTTACAGCAAACTCCTCTTCTCTTCTCCCTCTTCCTTTCTCCTTGATCAATGAAATTTTCCCCAAACAAAAAATAAAATTAAGTAAGGATATACGTATAAGAAAATCAGAGAATTGCAAAAAAATTCAGGGAATTTACCACAAATTAAAAGGGTGGAAAACAGAGAAAAGCGTAGCAAATTAAAAGGGATAGAGATTGATGCTAAGGACGACATGCGAGCGGATTTATTTAATATCTTTTAAGTTTAAGATATATTACATTATATTCCCGTTTAGATAATTTTATTCAATAATTAATCATATCAATTAAATTATGGTGAACTATAAAGAATTTACAATTTATTTACAGTATTAGTATTTATTTACATCTATTTTTACATTTTGGATTTCTAGTGTCATTCTTCTTCTACTCTCTTCTTTTTCTTCACGTATGGATTACAATAGATTAAATGTGAATATGGATTAAATAATTAAGAATACTGAAATGAAGGAAATAGGATGTAAAGTAATAAAAGTTTGAGGAATGGAATTACTGTAATAAATGTAATTGCTATAACAAAAGAAAAAAAAGAGAATTCTTGTGAAATAGAGAAAACACTGTATTTTACACTATTCCAAAATAGTAATAGAAAATTCTAGTAGTTACGGATTAATGTTTATAGTATTATTTAATATTAAAATATGGAAATGAATTTCTAAATATAGTTTTCACAACCAACCAAACAAAATATAATTAATTCCTAGAATAAAAAATAATACAGCAAATTATGACATGAATCAAGTAAATTATTAGATAAGAACTTGAATCTATAAACGATAATGAACCAAGGTCTGCATTCACTGCGCAGACCATTCAAAATTATTATGATAAGTGAGTTATATAATATAAGAGAATAAAAGAATATTTTATATCATAATAAAAGAAGACATATTAGAATAGAAAAGTAATACTGGAATTATGTATGGACTATAAAAGAAGAGAAAATAACAATTATAGGTAGAATTATAACATAGGTTAAAATTAAGTAATAAGAACGCTTATTTTGATGCTTTGAATAAAGAGCAATAATAATGGTAGAAGCTTATTTAAATAATTTATATTAAGTCGACAAGCAAATAAAGTAGGAATGTTAAAAGAGGCCTATTTTAATGAACTTAAGATTTATATTAAGTTAAATAAGCAAGATAATGAATGTGGCTCATACCAACAGCATTCCCTATCAAATTAAATGGAAATCTCACAATAAATAGAGGTGAGACGAGGGCAAGAATATGTTAATTAGGGTAAATAAGTAGCCAACAGAATAAGAAAGTAAACTAAATACAAATCAAAATATTGGACTTAGGGTCTAATAAAAGAATTGAGATGCATTTGGAACATCCCAAAGGATGAAGCACCTAACGAGGCAGTTTATCATGGATTTCAAAAATGGAGAAGCACATCCAACATTTTATTTTTGGGCTTCAAGGAAGTACGAGACTTCAACATGACGTGAGAATACTCTAGGATGGCCCTCTCGGTAGGCCTAACGAAGCTGCATCCCCGGAGGCAGGTCTGTAGGTGTTCTATTTAGAGAGTATGCCTTGGCTGCATTTGCATTATAGGCCTAACGAAGCAGACCTTTGTAGGCTGTCAAAAGGGCTTGGTGTTCGAGTAGGGCATTCGTATATCCAGTACTTGCAAGTAAGTTTAAGGATAGTCGCATGCAGATATCCGCCAGCATCAAGACCAAGAGAGATTTCAAGAAAGACTGGATTTAAACCATCAGGGCCAATGATTCTTTAACTATCGAGACATTGAATGAGGGGAATCGCCATTTGGATGTTAGATTGTTTGCAGTAGGACACGACCACTTAACTCTTTAGAAGTCTTTTGATTAGTTGAGGAGTGGCTGCTTGGGGCCATGGCCATGATGAAAAAGAGATAGACTAACTAGAATATCAGTATTGTAGGTGCAATGAAGCAGTCCTTTATAGATATAGAAAATTCCCAATTGAATTCCACAGAAGGTAGACATTGTGGGCGGGATTCAGAAAGTAGAAAAAACAAATACGTAGTCCTCAATGTACGCACTGGGTGGTACATTGTGGATGTCTGAGCATTGGCATAGACTAGTGCGGACGCGATTTACGCTTTCATAGTAAGTAGTGGAGCATCTGTATCGTAGGCCTTACGAAGCAGTCCTTTACAAATGTAGCTACGGAACACTCCTGAAGCAAGACGATGGAGTATCTACATTGTAGGCCTTATAAAGCAGTCCTTTACAAATATAGTTATGGAGAAAGATGATGGAGCATCTGTACTTCGTTTTCATTTTCTTTAGTTTTTCATGGCATTTTTGAATTTTCATTTTCTTCAAAAAAAATTCTCAAAACTCCTAAATCTCAAAAACATTTTCTTTTTACCATTTTGATTTATTTTTGAAGAAACACTATAGGATAAGTATAAGTTTTGGTTAATAAATTGAAATTTTTGAAAATTTATTTGTCTTAACAAAAATAAAAATGAAGTTTGATTACAAATAACAATGGTTTTACTAGTATATAGAAAGGTTCATCTATGTTAATTATGAAGTATGTTCTAATTGAAAATCTTTGTTTAAAAAGTGGTAAATTTAAAGTAAGGACATAACATTTTTGTCTTCTAAGTTAAATGTTGCAAAGAAGGTTTGCAAAACTCTCTCTCTCTCTTAAAAAAAATATAAAAAAATACAAAATAATAACATCTAAAGTATTCACTCTCATTTAAAAGTCCTCACGGTTATGCATGGGTGAATTACTTGGAATCTTTGATTATGTGCTTTCATACTCATTTAAAAGTCCTCACGGTTATGTATGTATGGAACACATACACACACAAAAACAGACTTAATAAAAACCATCTACGGTCGATAGGTGTATGCACGAAAGTGTGTGCACTCACCATGCTCTGTACTCCCCTCACATAAGCCCGAAAGGCAGTGCATGGGTGGTATATCTGGCCTCAGTTTACCTGAGCTAGGTGTGTAATTTTTCTTGCAAATAATGATAGAGCAAGCAATTGAAATCCTAGCATTATTTTAACTTGTTTGATTTAACTTGTTATTGAAATGAAAATACCACTTTAATAAACTTTGATAATCAACTAAGGATCCATTTCATAATTACATTGAGTTATCAACCGAAATAACTAGCCAAACTATGGTCTATCTGTTATGACAACTTGATTTTTATTGGAAATTTTGTCGAGTAAAATTTTTGAGACAATGACCAAAACTTGTATTTAACTTATTTTTGTCAATTTAAAAATAAATCCTTTATTTGTAAATATTTTCAAAAACTCGCATTCATCTCTTTGTAAATAAATCTTGCATTTTGTAAATATTTTCATCCTGCATTTCGATTTTATGGGTACTATCCGCTGAAGACCCTCACGAGACAACACTCGTCCTACTGGGGACACACAGAGGTTTAACGGCTTGTTGCATACGCTCAATGCAATCGTGCTCCCTATGAAAACGGATTTATCTTAGCTTTCCTTTATTCGAGGACGAATAAAAAGATAAGTGTGGGGGTATTTGATATGCACGTAATTGTGCATATATTTACATCCATATTTTATCTCTTTTTATTTAAATAATCATTATATTTGGGCATTTTAACATGCTTAAAACCAAAATTCAATTATTTCCAACCATCATATTTTTATCTTCATTCAGGGGAAAAACAATCATTTTGTGCATGTGTCAATATAAGAATTTTTACTTGGACATTTTTTGACAATTTTTATAGGAATTTGGATGCATATGGAAGAGGCTTATATGAAGATATGTGCATGCACAAATGAATACAAACGAAAGAAAAGGGAAATAATTCAAGCCATGAACATGGAGGACCCCACCCACTTACCTAAAAGTACAATTTGGAGCTAATGGACAACTAAGTGGAGGTTAAAGCTTCATGCAAAACAAATGATGGATTAATTAGTGGTTAATGGTTACTTGTTGGCCACACTTCCTAAAGGGCATTTTACGTAGCCCCCTAAAAATAGAATTAGGGTTTTATGCATGTATATATAGCCCTCTTATGTATATGAAACTATCATCTACTCTTTCATTTTACTTAGGAAATTAAGAAATCAAAGTGTAAGCTCAATGTTCTATGAAATAAAAATGGCTTCCAAGCCTCTTTCTTCTCTCTTTTCTACATGCTTTTCTTTGTTTTATTGTTAATGTTTATTTCTATGCTCTCTTTTCCTTTATGTTTATGACTTAGATTTACATTTATGCAAGTAGTAAGTAGCTAATCTCTTTTGCTTTCTTTGCTTATTTTCTATTCTCTTTTCTTTTTAATGTTGAAATTTGTTTGTGTTGCTTCAATGCCACAAATGAGTAGTTAAACCCCTTCAATTTAGGGGTGATGAAGCTCTCTAACTTTATGTAATTTCAACATTTTTATGATGTATGATCTCTTTGTTATGCTTCATGAATGTGAATTTTGATGTAAGTTTATACAAGTGGGTTTGATAGCTTATATTGCTTATGCAAATGAGCTATTCTTACTCAACATAAACACAATTTACATCAACATTTGCTAATTAATTTTTGATTATGAAATGAAAGCTAAAATGAAATTTTATGATCTATGTTACTAGTTACAATAGTAAATAGATCATACTTAAAATAGTTTTTGCTTTGGCTTCTTTTTCATGAGAATTATAAGTGGCATAATTGTTGTATTATAGTTTGATGGTTTGAGTTATGTTAACTAATAACATAAACAAACCATAGTTATGATAAATGCAATGATTATTTCACTTAATATCAAAGTTAGATATCATAATGTGTTTGTTGATTTACAAAAATTTGAGAGTGGATTTGCCTCTAAATTGTTCTTTAGTCTAATAATTTTTGAATCACATTTTCTAGTGTTAGCCTCATAATTTCTAGTTAACAAATCCTCTTCGACTTTTGTATAATTTGATTGAATAGAATTTTAAAATTATCAATTCCCTGCGGATCGACCCGTATTCGCCGCGTGCTACATTCGTACACCGTGCGCTTGTGGTAATTTTTAAATATAAATTAGTTAGACGGTTTTCTAAACCGATAGAATTTTCGTCGACGAAAAAGTTTTTGGCGCCGTTGCCGGAGATTTGTTTTGATTTTAATTTCTATTCTTTGAATTATTTGTGTTTGTTTTCAGTGTGTGTTTGTTTTGTTTGTATTTTTTTTTAAAAAAATTGTGTGTTTGTTTGGTTGATGTGTGCATTTGTTTGTGTTCTTGTTTGTTTTGCATTTTTATTTGCATATGCATATTTTAAAAAAAAAGGATTCGCAATTTCATTTCTAAAAAAATTTCCACTTCATTTTGCATTCACAATTTTCATTTTACAAGTTTTTCTTACAATTTTATTTTCTTTTTATAATCTACATTTACATTTTCAAACACTATAGCTTCTCTGTCTGCATTCCCTCTCTGTTTTACAAAACTACAGTCAACAACAGCGGCTGCCATACAACATCACCATTTCATCCATCCATATAACATCTACATCTGCACATTGATCAACCACCACCCCAACTCATTCTACCAATACTTCTTCCTGAACCCAAAACCACTATAAACACTTCAAGTATGTCAACATACACCATAACACTCGAATCACCTCCAAAACCAATTCACAGCATATCACTTCTGCTAACAGTGGTATAACAGCCTGCACATCATCTCCACTTGACTGTTATAACCATCTCATCTTAAACCTCTGCAGTTTCATCACTACAACACTTCCCCGGCAACGGCGCCAAAAACTTGTTCGTCGACGGAAATTCTATCGGTTTAGAAAACCATCGAACTAATGTATATTTAAAAATTACCGCAAGCGCATGGTGTACGAATGTAGCACGCGGCGAATACGGGTCGATCCGCAGGGAATTGATGATTTTAAAATTCTATTCAATCAAATTATACCAAAGTCGAAGAGGATTTGTTAACTAGAAATTATGAGGCTAACACTAGAAAATGTGATTCAAAAATTATTAGACTAAAGAACAATTTAGAGGCAAATCCACTCTCAAATTTTTGTAAATCAACAAACACATAATTTATGATCTCTAACTTTTATATTAAGTGAAATAATCATTGCATTTATCATAAGTATGGTTTGTTTATGTTATTAGTTAACATAACTCAAACCATCAAACTATAATACAACAATTATACCACTTACAATTCTCATGAAAAAGAAGCCAAAGCAAAAATTATTTTAAGTATGATCTATTTACTATTGTAACTAGTAACATAGATCATCAAATTTCATTTTAACTTTCATTTCATAATCAAAAATTAATTAGCAAATGTTGATGTAAATTGTGTTTATGTTGAGTAAGATAGCTCATTTGCATAAGCAATATAAGCTATCAAACCCACTTGTATAAACTTACATCAAAATTCACATTCACGAAGTATAAACAAAGAGATCATACATCATAAAAATGTTGAAATTACATAAAGTTAGAGAGCTTCATCACCCCTAAATTGAAGGGGTTTAGCTACTCATTTGTGGCATTGAAGGAACACAAACAAATTTCAACATTAAAAAGAAAAGAGAAAAGAAAATAAGCAAAGAAAGAAAAAGAGATTAGCTACTTACTACTTGCATAAATGTAAATCTAAGTTATGAACATAAAGGAAAAGAGAGCAAAGAAATAAACATTAACAATAAAACAATGAAAAGCATGTAGAAAAGAGAGAAGAAAGAGGCTTGGAAGCCATTTTTATTTCATAGAACATTGAGCTTACACTTTGATTTCTTAATTTCCTAAGTGAAATGAAAGAGTAGATGATAGTTTCATATACATAAGAGGGCTATATATACATGCATAAAACCCTAACTCTATTTTTAGGGGGCTACCTAAGATGCCCTTTAGGAAGTGTGGCCAACAAGTAACCATTAACCACTAATTAATCTATCATTTGTTTTGCATGAAGCTTTAACCTCCACTTAGTTGTCCATTAGCTCCAAATTGTACTTTTAGGTAAGTGGGTGGGGTCCTCCATGTTCATGGCTTGAATTATTTCCCTCTTCTTTCCTTTGTATTCGTTTATGTATGCATATATCTTCATATAAGCCTCTTCCATATGCATCCAAATTCCTATAAAAATTGTCAAAAAATGTCCAAGCAAAAATTCTTATATTGACACATGCACAAAATGAATGTTTTGCCCCTGAATGAAAATGAAAATATGATGGTTGGAAATAATTGAATTTTGGTTTTAAACATGTTGAAATGCCCAAATATGATGATTATTTAAATAAAAAGAGATAAAATATGGATGTAAATATATGCATAATTACGTGCATATCAGTACTGTAGGCCTTAAGAAGCTGTAGCTACAGAACGCTCTTAAAGCAAGATGATAAAGCCCTTTTCTAAGAGGATACGGAAGGTATCATGGGTGGTACCAAGGGCCAATATGGTCATTGAACATATAACCACATATGTGTATATATTAATTATTAGGTTTTAATCTACTATGGAGTAGATGGACATGGTTCACGAACAAAGGCGAGAGTATTTTAACCTAATGAACCTAATATAAGAGTAATTGGAAATAAAATGATATATGTAGAATTAAGCCTAGAAGTATATAATTTATTCATTCACCAGAACTATAGTTCTAACCCCCTCCTCATAACATCCTATATGTTAGGTAGATGGTAGAAACTTCCCCACTTTAACACACTTGTTTAGAAAGTGTTATTATATCGGTGAGTATTTACTACTTTTATATTTTAGTCAATTCCGCGGCGAGATATTTAATTGAGTTCTGATATATTTGTCTTTTCCTATTTGCAGGATACCATATTCCCAACTCGGGTTTCAATGGGCTTGCATTTTAGCATTTTTGCAAAAACCGGACCGATTGGAATTCGGGTTGTTACAGTTAGTGTTTGAGCCTGGGTTTAGAATTCCTAGATAGATATTAAGTGAACGTATTTGTATTTTTGATCAAAATATAAACATAATATGTACTAAAATCCAAATAGTCCCCAACCATAGATTTTAACATATAAAAAGTCTTTAGAAGTATATTTAGGCATAGTTTGCTAGTTGAGCTTGGGATGACCCAAGTATGTAGAGCCCTATGTTAGTACTAATTTATAGCAAGCAAATAAGCCATGTTTTGAGAGAAAATTTGTATCTATATGTTTTAGGAAGTAGGGAAGTTCTCTAAGGATAGTAGGGAGAGTGTTTTTATCTCGGGAAGAATAAGAGGTTTTAGTATGAAGGAAATCCACTTTATATCTAACACAATAAAAATGAAACTTTTTGAATTAAAAAAAGTTGAAAACTATAACTGTTAATATATTTGAGGAACTAAATATTGGACTTTTGAAAATATAAGTGGTATGAAATTTAAATTGGTTTTTATATGAAGTTAATTTTGTTAAAGTTAAATTCTTTTTGAAGAATCATAAAGCATGTATAGCTCGCTAGTTACTTTACAGGTAAACAATGATTTTAAATATAAAAACCTAGTGTGTGTTAAGTATCGAAAATGTAGGTTACAAAATTTATTATTGTAATAAATGCTTTTAGTACAAATAAAGGAAGCATAGACTATGACATTATTGTTATAGTAGGTGACTCTCAATGTAAATGTTTTTACATTGCATACGGGATTTATTAATATTTATTTTAATTGAGTCCATATATTAGTATTTTTGGGTTGTAGTAACGGTGTTTTACGGAACATCTGTTTTGACCCAAACGAATTTTGGAGATAATTTCTAAAGTGGTTTGTATATACACTTATTATTTAAATAAGCACATGAAAATATTTTCTAGTTATAAAGAAGTTTTATAAATGAGTTCTTTTGAAACATAATGTACAACAAATTAATAAATTCAGTAGGAAATATCTTATGTAAGTAAATATAGAATAAACATACGTAATCTGTTGGAATTGAATAACGATATAATTTTCTATGAATCACAAATAAAGATGTTTTGTGCAAGCTATAAGGAATACGTGAAAGGAATGTACAAGGTATGGAAAGCACCATATTTGTATATCCTATTTCAATAAAATATAAAATAAATTCCTTATAATTTCACATAAACATGAAATCCTCCTTTAAAGGATTCATAAAAGGTTTTAGCGTTAATGGCTTCTCATAAGAGAAGGTAATTCCAATACATTAAGGTATAAAACCATTAAGTATATTATGTTAGTAACTCCTTCAAGGTTAAGTAGTTGGAAGAGTATGAAAGTTAAGAGATTTTTGATAAAATAATTGTTCTTATTAACCTCAGTTTTAGTAAATTTGAAAATCTATGAAAAAAAAGAAGGATATTTTGAAAATTGTGAGGACATTGTTTTAAAGTCGAGAAAAAAGAAAAAATACTTTAAGAATAAGCAAGACATGTTTTAAAAAAAAGATAGTTTGGTGCAAAAGTAAATAAGTTTTTGGAAAGATAAAATTTAGAATTTTTAATTCTTGAAGAAAAGTTGATAAATAGCAAACCAGATAAGTCTTTTAAATATGGAGTAGATAGGAATCATTTACTAGGTGTAAAGGGAAAAGTGTAAGGTTATAGCAGTAATTACTCTTAGTGGCAATAAAAGTTCCCGTAAGGTGTATAGGACACCAATGAAAACCTAAAAATATTGCTTCATGTGTGCAGACTATAGAAGAAGAGTGAAATGATATTAGTAAGATGATAAGACACACGTGGTTGAGATAGTTAGACCTTAGTTGGGAAAAAATGAAGAGTAAAGAGAAAATTTCCCCAAGCTTTGTTGTCATTTTAGATAGAGACTGCATAGATTGAAACCCTTATCCATTGCAGCAAATGAGACTTAGTTATTCCTTTTTGAGCATGGAATAGAAGAGATGAATAGATCTTATTTGTCACGAGTAATATAGTGTATGTTGGTAATAAGTAATAGGCGGCAGAAGGAGCGTATGTGTTACTTGCATTTCTAGAGTAGGACCTTTCTATGTCAAAGTGGACATGGTCCTAGACCTCCTTGTCCAAGATGATGGTTGTGTTTAGTTGCTGTGTAAAAAAAAGTAAAAGCAGAATAAGATAAATAAAAGGAAAATAACAAATTTAAAGAAAGCAAAAGAAACGTTAACAGAAAAATTTTAAATGAGGTATTTTTTTGTGTAAACTGTGCTTGGGGAAGTAAATAATTTTTTTTAGAATAGTAGCCTAAACCTCAAGTACGGAGGAAGATGTGCGCAAAAGAAAATCGGAGAAATATGAAGTTTTTCCGTTTTCTACCTTCTATTTGACATAAGAGATCGAATTCAAAAAATTATATTTTTCTAAATTCGATATTTAAATCCTATGCAATTTATTTTATGTATAGTTCACAAAATGACAAACATCGCCAAGCTTGAATTCAAAGCTCTGGATATATCTGGAGACAACTATTTATCATGGATACTGGATGCTGAGATCTACTTGTAATCTCAATGCTTAGAAAATGCCATTAAAAATGGTAATAATATGTCCCAGCAGGACAAAGAAAAAGCTCTGATATTTTTAAGACGTCACATCCACGATGATTTAAAAATAGAATATTTAACGGAAAATGATCCTCTCCACTTGTGGAACTCCCTGAAGGAGCGTTATGACCACCAGAAGATGGTCATACTTCCAAATACTAGGCAAGAATGGTTGAACCTGAGGTTTCAAGATTTCAAATCCGTAAGAGAATATAATTCTGCTATGTTTAGAATTACTTCTAAACTGAAATTATGTAGAGAAAAGGTGGATGACGCACAAACGCTTGAAAAGACTTTCTCAACATTTCATGCCTCGAATATACTCCTGTAGTAGCAATATCAAGAGCGTCATTTGAAAAATTATTATGAACTCATAGAATGCTTACTAATTGCTGAACAAAATAATGAATTGCTTATAAAAAATCACTCCTCAAGACCAACTGGTTCAACTTCATTACCTGAAGTTAATGCTAATTTTGCCCACTCTGGAAGAGGTAGGGATAGAGGTCGAGGTAGAGGACGTGGTCGTGGATGTGGATATAACTCCAGCAAAGTAGTTTATGTTGGTTTTAAAGGTAACAAAACCACCAACTTCAAAAAGCAACAAAAGAAAATTGAGCCTGTAAAGAACAATGATTCAGCTTCAGAAAATAAAAAGCATTACGAGGAAGTTTGTTATAGATGTGGACGATCTGGTCACTGGTCACGTACATGTAGATTATCAAAGAAAAAAGTTGAAGAATATCATCACTCAAAGAATATTGAGGCAAATAATGCCGAAGAGTTACATGAAAACACTAACCTGAAGTTAGATGATTTCTTCGAAGATGACAATGGAAATTTCATTAATGATGAAAATCTAAGTGCAATGATCAATGATATGACCGAGTTAATCAATTAGAAATGACTTGATATTTATTATGTGGTTTTTCGTTTTATTTCATTAACTTGCATTAATAAATTAGTTTGAAGCTTGTGTTCGTTAGTTTGTATTTCCCTTTGCACAACTAGTTAAAAATAATGTGTAATGTCAATGTTGTTTTTAATCAGTAGCCTATTTTAATCACATAACTTTGTTTGTCTACATTACATTTATTTATGCATACAATTTTTTTTAATGATTGACTAATTATTGCCTTTAATTCTTAAGATATGGAACATCATTTGGGTGATGATATATGTTTACTAGATAGTGCAACTACTCATACAATTTTGAAAAATCAGAAGTTTTTCTCTGAACTATCTGAAAATTTCTCAGCTAAAGTCTCTACTATAGCTGAATCTGCTAATATAATCGACGGGTCCGGAAGCGCCCATATAATATTACCAAATGGTACGCATATCTTTATTCAGAATGCACTATACTCAAGTAACTCTAAAAGAAATTTGCTGAGTTTCAAAGATACAAGAATGAATGGATACCATATTGAAACTATAAATGAAAACAACAAAGAATATCTTTGTGTTATTTCTAGAATTGAAAGCCAGAAGCTTATCCTAGAAAAATTTGGTACAATTTCAACTGGTTTATATTTTACAAAAATTGACATAGTTGAATCTCACTCTATAAACATGAGCCAGAAGCTCACAAATACAAAGACATTCATTCTTTGACATGTTCGCTTGGGTCATCCTGGATCAACCATGATGCGTAAAATCGCTAAAAATTCAAATGGGCATGATTTATCAAACCAATTGAATTTACCAAGCGATTACTTATGTGCCCCATGTGCACAAGGAAATTAATCACTCGACCTTCATATAGTAAAATCACTTCGGAATCTCCAATATTTCTACAAAGAATTCAAGGTGATATATGTGGCCCAATCCATCCTGAATGTGGACCATTCAAATATTTTATGGTATTGATTGATGCATCAACTCGTTGGTCACATGTCTGTTTACTTTCTACAAGAAATTTGGCATTCGCCAAGCTGCTTGCTCAAATAATAAAATTGAGAGCACACTTCCCCGATCATCAAATTAAATAAATTCGACTAGATAATGCTGGAAAATTTACTTCTCAAGTATTTGATGATTATTGTCAATCATTGAAAATTGAAATTGAACATCCAGTAGCACATATTCATACTCAAAATGGTCTAGCAAAATCATTAATTAAGCGCTCATAACTTATTGCAAGACCATTGCTTATGCAATCAAAACTACATGTTTCAGCTTGGGGACATGCAATTTTGCATGCATCGAAATTGGTTAAAATTAGACCAACAGCCTATCATCTGCTTTCACCATCACAGCTCTTAACTGGATCTTAACCAAATATTTCACATTTACGAAAATTTGGTTGTGTTGTGCATATACCTATTAATCCCCCACTTCGTACTAAAATGGGTCCTCAACGACGGTTGGGAATTTATGTGGGATTTGATTCCCGATCGATTATTCGTTATCTTGAACCTCTTACAGGTGATGTCTTCACTGCAAGATTTTCAAACTGTAAAATTGATGAGACAATCTTCCCACCGTTTAGGGGAGGAAAGACCGTTCCAGTAGAACGACGTAAAATATCATGGAATAATCCATCTATATCTTATTTGGATCCACATACCTAACAATGCCAAATATGAGGTACAAAGAATTTTGCATGTTCAAAATATTGCAAATCAACTGCCAGATGCATTTAGTGACACTGCAAAAATAACTAAATCCCACATTCCAACAGCAAATGCACCAGCAAAAGTTGATGTCCCTGAAGGATCAAAAGTAAATATAACAGCAAATGAATCTAAAGCGAGACAAAAACGTGGAAGGCCAATTGGTTCAAAAGACTTGGCGCCTAGAAAAATAAAGTCTAATGAAAAATCATCAATTATGGAACCTCCTGAAGAGGTTATAAATGATCAAAAGGATCACTTAAATGAAAACCACAATTCTCCTAGAAGTGCGGAAGGAACTATTATCCCAGAAGAGATAAAATAAGCTTCCAACGATAAAATGGTACATAATAATAATGAGATCTCAATATTATATACAAACTATGGAGAAATATGGGATCGAAATAAAATAATAATTGATAATGTATTCTCATTCCAGTTGCTACTGAAATAATTGAAAGTCATGACTATAATGAGAATGACGATAATAAACCAAATAGCATAAATAAATGTCGAAAAAGACACGACTGGCCAAAATGAAAGATGCTATCCAAGTGGAATTAGATCCACTTCAAAAACATGGTGTATTTGGACCAATAGAGAAAACACCAGAAAATGTTAAACCAGCAGGCTATAAATGGGTATTCGTTAGAAAACGAAATGATAAAAATGAAGTCGTAAGATACAAGGCACGACTTGTCGCACAAGGTTTCCTGCAGAGACCGGGTTTTGACTTTAAGGAAACTTACTCCCCTGTTATGGATGTCATAACATTTCGATATTTAATAAGCCTTGTAGTTTCTGAAAAACTTGATATAAGATTAACGGATGTTGTGACAGCTTATCTTTACGGTGAATTAGATACCAATATTTACATGAAAATCCCAGATGGATATGAATTGCCTGAAGCAAAATCAAAGTCCATGTACTCATTAAAACTAAGACGATCACTATATGGCTTGAAACAATCTAGAAGGATGTGCTATAACCGTCTTAGTAAATATTTGGTAAAAGAAGGATACGAAAACGATCTCATTTGTCCATGTGTCTTTATAAAGAAATCGGTAAAGGGATTTGCTATCTTAGCAGTTTATATTGATGATATAAATTTGATTGGAACTCCAGAAGAGATTGATGAAATAATAAATTACTTAAAGAAAGAATTTGAAATGAAAGATCTTGGCAAAACTAAATATTGTCTCGGTCTACAAAATTGAGCATAATACCAATGGCATACTGATTCATCAGTCAAACTATATTGAGAAAATTCTGAAACGTTTTCAAATGGATAAAGCATATCCACTTAGTACGCCTATGGTTGTCAGATCTTTGGATATTAAAAAAGGAACCTTACCGTCCAAAAGAAGATGATGAAAATGTGTTTGGTCCAGAAGTACCATATCTTAGTGTCATTGGTGCATTATTATATTTGGCCCAATGCACAAGACCAGATATTGCATTTTCAGTAAATCTTCTAGCAAGATACAGTTCAGAACCAACAAAAAGACACTGCAATGATATAAAACATATCATGAGATACCTTCGTGGAACGACAAATTTGGGTTTGTTTTATTATAACACAGGCAATAATCCAAATCTAGTTGCATATGCTGATGCATGTTATCTTTCTGGCCCACATAAAGCAAGATCACAAACTGGATATGTGTTTAATAACAACAATGCAGCAATTTCATGGCGATCTACAAAACAAACATTAGTAGCAATATCATCCAATCACTCTGAAATACTAGCCTACATGAAGCAAGTAAAGAATGTATTTGGATGAGATCACTAATTGAGCATATTCGAAAAAGCTGTCAACTCCCATCAGTAACAGAAGGGTCAACCATTATTTATGAAGACAATGCAGCTTGTGTAGCTCAAATTCAAGCAGGTTACATTAAGGGTGATATGACGAAACACATTTCTCCTAAATTTTTCTTCACACACGAACTACAGAAGGACAATAAAATAGAGGTAAAACAAATCCAGTCTCAAGAAAATCCGGCTGATCTATTCACAAAAGTACTTCCAAAATCAACGTTTCAGAAGATGGCGTATAAAATTGGTATGCGTCGGATGCATTCACAAACTAACTGAATAATGCGTTATAAATCAGGGGGAGCATTCAAATATATGCTATAACGTACTCTTTTTCCTTCACTAATTTTTTTCCCATTGGTTTTTTGTTAGTAAGGTTTTAATGAGTCATTATATTGATCCAGAAGCATCAAACCCCATAATGCCATAAGATTTTAGTGAGGCTATTATTATTATCAGACGCATATTCAATGGTGAGTGTTATAATATATTTATAATATGGGTGAATATGCTAAATGATCAAGGACAATATTGTAATTTTATTTAGATTTGAAGTCTATATATATAGAGCTCATTTGTATTGTAAAGGGATCTATGGTGAATAATAAAATATCTTCTCCCTTTATTGTTTCTGTCCTCTTGATTTTACCACCATAATAAGTTTTTAAATAACTTAATATGGTAACTTTTGAAGATACGTTTTACCGATGAAATAATTTACTCCAAATAGTGTGCGCACCATCCGCACTGTCGTATCCACCATCGATTTTATCGAGATTTCATAATATTCAATTGGATTAATGTGACTGAGTGAGCACATGGAAAAGGCTAACTCTCATTTTTCTTCATTTTTGGATCTTCTACACGATAAATAAATACATAATATTTTCGTTTTGGATCGTCCTAAATAAAAACATAATATTGTAGTATATGCGGGTAGGGTAATATCGAACAGATTACCGGCACCGTATATTGGAAACCTGCTGTCCACGCTCCATTTTTTTTAGTATTTTAGATTGGGAGATACAATTAAGTCGATTTTTATGCGTTCACTTTAATCTTCCCATTTACTTCATTTTTCTCCACAATCTCCATAGCAACATGCAATCAAAGATAAGCAGAACGATACCTATGCTCCGGAATCCCATTTTCGTTTCTCAGTTTCATTCAACTTCGATTTTACTTGCCAAATCCAAGAATGATAAGGTTAGTTGCAATATTTCTATTGAATATACTTTATTTAATTATTTATGGATTCTTTTTTTTTTTTTTTTTTTTTTTTTTATTGGTGATTCAGATATTATGCTTGATCGAAATCGAGACTTTGTTTACAAGTCATGAGCGTTTGTTATGTTACGTATAACCCTTGAAAATGCGGGGGTGTGTGTGTTTTTTTTGGAATGTATATTTTATTGGGAAAAATTACATACATATTGAAACATAAGCAAACATGAAACTGAAAAATCAAGGCCTTTTTGTAAGATAGGTTAGTGCAAGGAATAATTATTGTTATCCTGTTATTTTCTCAGAATTAGTGCAGGGATGAAAACCTGAATTGAGTCAAATCATAGTATGAATTAACCTCAATATTTATTGTTATCTTCTTATTCGGAAGTAAGTAAGGGACGCTGAAAACATCATATGAAATCATAATAAGATACAAACTCTGACAATCTTTCACAAGTTAAGCTGTTTAGACTTAAGAACATGCATGTAAAAGCTAATGGTGTGTTTGTTTGCAATAAGTGGTTCTATGATAAAAAAAATAATTGATAAAAATGCTAAAATGTTGTTTGTTAACAGTAAACGTTCAAAACTAACTAATAGATATTTAAAATATCTAGCACAATTCAACAAATGATGTATTAGTTCTTATTACGTCTTCTGAATGTTGAATGACTAGGTTTTCCAGTTGGACCCTTAGTTGAATTTCCAAATTACAATCTTTTAAGTAGTGATTGAATTTTGATATTCACACCTTGCTACTTTTATCTCCTTTTCATCATCTTATCTTTGTTTTATTTTTTTGTAAAATTCAATTACATTTAATTTGGTCAAAACTTATAATAGTTCCCTTTTATTTTGTCAAAATATAGTTTGTTTTTTGATTATTCGATTTTATATTTAAACCATTCCATTCAAGATTAAGAAAGTCGTTTATTTAAAAATAGGAGCGATAATATTGTCATAATTTTTATTATTCAATCTAATAAAAGAAAGACCAGTCGGAACTTAACAAAGAAGTGAACAAACAACAATTTAATATTGAGCATTCAACAATCACATTCAGTATTAAACGATCGGCACTATAAACAAGCGCAGCCTAAGAGTTTAACATAGTCTAAGCCATAGATTTCTCTTGTATTGAAAACCATACTTGTTTCCAGTGCTTTTTTGTTATAGTTTGTTAAGCAAAATTAGGGTACTTAAATCTCTTAGCATCTATGAATCTATGATGATGAATATGTTACATTTTTCCTTATGAACAACTATCATCACATTTCAAAATTAGAAATATTATGATATAAATTTGCGATACAAAGATTAGTTTTAAATACTGAAATATGTTGCTATATTTTCAAATCACAAATTTAAGCATCGATTCTTCCATGTGTACAAGCATAAGAGTTATTTCTGATTTTTCATACAATGTTACCTACGTAGCATGTTTACTTTTCAACTTGCACTAAAGGTCAAGCTTGGTTGAATCATCAAAATGTGTTTGACTGAACAAAAAACATGGTTATCGAAAAAATTGTGCCATACTTAAATCACTTTGCATTAGTTTATTTTACATATCTTAGCATACTGAGATTTGTTTACAGGAAGACTGGTTATGCATATTTGTCAAATAGTCTTTAGTGTTTTATATACAGACCGATATTAAGCAGGAGGCTAAGGTGCATAACTACATAGATAAATATACATCTTACAATGATCTACGTTGCATAATATTGAACAAAAACATAGCTTGGTGATTCATTGAAGTTATGAGTCTATATGTATCTATTCACTCTAAATTTACCTAGCAATCATTTTTATTTTGCGTAAACTAGAGAAAACACATACAAGGGAATTTTATGAAAATTCTTTTGAGGAGATATATACTATATTGCATGTCACCTTTGCAACTTGGTACCATGCGTGTTGGCTAGTATGTGCATGCATATTGTAGTGGAAATTAGAGAGACAATAAGGACTATACTTTTACGGGTTCAGTTAATTATTCCAACAAATTTAGGACAATCTAAGAGCATGTGCAATAATGGAGCCTTGTAATATTATGGATTTGTAATAGGGTAGGTTGTAGTGGGGTAGGATGCACATCAGCATGCTCCATCCAAATGTTGGGCACCTATATAAAGTGGTAGTAAAAATCTTTAGTGTAACACAAGTGTGATATGAATTGCTACATATGATTTGGCCGAATCCTTATAGACTTTATGCAGTATAAAACACACATGGCTCCTTTGCAAGCAAGGACAAACCCTTATCAATATACATAATGCATATAATAATGCCGGCATGAGCCCAAACAATTTGTAAGTTTTATGAGAGAAGCAAATAATTTTTGAGACGTTTTAAGTGCTCCTAAGTATTTTTCTTACAAGTTCTTACTTTTACCATGAAATAAATTTATATGAACGGTTAGTAGTCTCCTTTGGTTTGAGAGACTAGTACAATAGAAGCCGAGGACCGGGTACCACCTCTGTTTTATATAGGACATATGTAACATATATAAATTTAATACCAACATAATTTGTGTCTACTGTTTCAAATCTTGGTCATCTGGCCAATATCTCGATTGAGATCTAGAGGAGAAGCAAAATGAAAAATAAAATTTCAGTGGAAATCTTATTTTCCATATATTGGTCATGATCTTGGTATCTCGGTCGAGATCAAATTTCGATATCTTGGTCGATATTAAGATTTTTTATGACAACTTGATTTTTGTTGAAAATTAAAATCGTGTGATAAATAGCATAACATATATTTATATATGCACACGACTAGTTGAAATGATGGTCTTTACCACTAAAAAAGCAATGGTGCAAGCTAAATCGCCTTTGGACCCACATAACTCGAGATAGCACCGGTTGCACAAAAACTAATTTTGACATTCACACAAATTTATCCTGCTGCATCCCGCCGTAAGAGGATCACTAGGAATATTTTGAGGGAAATTGATTTTTGTTTCGGTGAGATTCGAAAATCCAACTTTGAGGCCAAAATTTCTTAAGCCTTAAATACCTCCCTCTATTTTCCTCGCATTTGTCATTTGACAAGAGAACTATACAATATGATAGAAAATTGTTTAAAGAGAGGGAGAAAAAAAAGAATTTAATTTTCTATTAATTTTGAAAAATCGGGGAGTAAACCTCTCACTCAGTCCCTTCCATCCATGCTTGAATGTTATTTTCATATCATAGTTAAGATGATAGATATTGTTAGTGTCTATTTGATTTTGAAACTAGGAGACGGCTAGATTCAATTAGGAGATGACTAGATTCGATTAAAAAGAGTTTTGATTGTGACTGCATGTTGACTTGATTTGTTAGAGAATGTAGGAAACTTTACTATTTGTACTTTGATTAAATTTGGTAAGAGATGTTCATTTCACGAAACTTCTCAATTTTATGTGTTTTGTTTGATTTTGGATCGTGGGGTGATTAACATCAATTAGAAGCGGAATTGGAAGATTTGGAATGAAAAAGAAAATTAAATGAAAATCAATGTTTTAAGGTAGTATTTATAAATATTATTGTGCATGCAAATTAATTTTAGAGATAATATATACGTTAAATGTTCCTAAAATGAACTTTATGATCCAAGATATAAATCAAAGATGGATGCTTGAGATGCACTCATCTCGTTCGAGATCTCCTTCGATATGAGATCAGGCCTCTAGAATTCCCTAGACGAAAAGTGATTGAAATCCGGATTAAATACCTTGTGCACGTTAAAGTTTTCAAATGTTTAATAACTTATAAAAGTATCAACTAATAAAATTTACTATTTTTGTCTTGTATCAATTAAGTTTACATTAGAATTTTTTTTTTCTAATTTTTTTTGAAATGAATTCGATATTTATGTAATTATGCACAAAATGCAAGGCTGATCCTGGTAATTTTGTCTTTGGGGAAGTATTATAATTGTAAGAGCATCTTCAATCCAATTATGATTGTTATGTTAAATATATTACACATCAACCCTTAACATTTCTAACTGAAATTTCATGTTCAATGTAAATGTGAAATAGAGTGTTGATCTGACGTGGCAAACAATACAGAAGACATTGTTAATTGCACTGTCTAGTTGTGGACATTGCAATTCACAATGTGAAAACAATCTTAATTAATTAAATTTAACTAGTTTATAGAAATGTAGTCTATGCAAATTATTTCCAAAATTTGACTGGCTACATATGTCAAATTATTGTTTAAAAAACATTTGCGCTCGAGCGTTTTTTCTTTTTTTTAACGTGCTGTCAACTTTTTTCTAATTATATTTGTTTAATATTGTGGACACATAGATTAAATCAGACATTGCATGTTTGATACATTGGAGATGCTCTAATATGTATCATCACTTAAACATGTCTAAATCAAATTATTAATATTGATTAATTAATTTTCTCGTTGAGTTGTTTTGGATAAAAGGTGTTAAGTCAGATATTATTTACATGGATGGATTAGATAATTTTATGGTTCGAGTATAAAGGTGTTTAGCAAAGTACATAAAAAATCGATACAAAAATTAAATCATGTCACGCATGTTAGAGTTGAACTTGAGCTATCTATTATATGATATTCTGTACTCCATTCTTATATTTATCATCATAAAACTAGACCATAATCATTTTCTAATCCTTGATTTATAGTCATATTTTTATTTATATCCATCATGTCTTCAAAATTCCAACTTGTTTTAGTCTTCTTATTAATACTTTCACTTAAATATCGTGCTTCAAAATTCAAGCTTGCTTCTTTTAATCTCCTTACAGGTATTTTCACTTAGGATGGTTCTATTTGTATACCATATTTTACTGTACATACATCCAAAATTTTCACAAAACGATATATCATTTTTTACTTTACATGCACCATACAATTT
This sequence comes from Allium cepa, assembly GCA_030765085.1. Taxonomy (NCBI): domain Eukaryota; kingdom Viridiplantae; phylum Streptophyta; class Magnoliopsida; order Asparagales; family Amaryllidaceae; genus Allium; species Allium cepa. Next base: position 702,060,751 of record CM060938.1, on the reverse strand, counting down.
ACAAAACTACCCATCCACTCACTTTACAAAAAGAATTAGCCTTTCACTTAAGTACTGCTCATATTAAATTCTTATTCATTTCTTTTGATATCATTAAAAATATTTTTTCTTAAGTATTATATTTTCTAAATACAATCCGATCAAATACAAATTCTTTAATTTTAGATCCATTCATCATATATCTTACCAAATCTATTATATTTATCCAAGCAAACATTTATCTAAGCAAGATTCAACATTTTTTTAATTCTGTAAATAAACATAGTCAAATAATATTCATTTTTCTTCTGGTTTCCAATTAACTATGTATCGTTTGCCTGGATAGAAATCTTGCCAAACTTTAAGGTATATGTAAAGCTAGTATGCAACCCTACATGAATTATTTTTCATCCTCGATTAGAACGCTTGAGGTAAATTTGATATTATAGTTCGCTAAATGTACAAAGAACATTCACCAGTTATCATAAAGATCAGTTATAAACAATATAAATACCAAGTTATATACATTTGCAACAATTTAATCGTAAACTTGAATTATCATTGTTGTTGACAACATGACTATAATTCTAGTTGACGTGTGTTTCTTCAAACATGATAGATGTACAATGAGTTACATGGTAGTAAATATTAATAATCCTCTACCGCTTGACAAGTTCATATCTTATCATAAACATGTTATTAAGTAAAATAATTTTCGATACAATTTGGAACCTTCTTTAAAATGATGCTTAGGACGGTTGTTATTCTTACCCCTCTCAAATCTGGTCCTGACAAAAAGGTTAATGAACCTTTGTGATCCCTATTTAAAGCCACATAAGCCACTGAAGCAGTAAATTGTAAAGTATCACTTTGACACTTAACTCTCCACTCAATATTTTGCACCCTTGGCAATTATAGATTTCCATTTTTTTTATTGCACATGTATAGCATCGACTATTGACTCTATTTTTATATCGATTATGTTTTAATTGATATACTTTGTTTCGGTTGGCATGTTTACTGTCTTTTTTGTGAATACCCTAGTAAAATACCGAACACTGTTCGTAAGCATCCCGAGGGAATTTACATGTTTACTCTTTTAGTTTTTTGTCCTTTCCCATTCCGTCTTCAAGCTCAAGCGCCTGATGAATACCTTAAACGGATTCACAACTCAGATGATGAGGTAGTTAACTTGAAGATGGGATGGGAAAGGACTGTGCATGAAACACTCTATATGGACAAGAAGAAATGAGGCTTCCTGCTTTTGAAGAGATTGTACCTATTGAGGAATCTTCGGTTGAAATAAACTTAATAGTGGATATGTATGGGGATTAAAATGTTATACGATTAAAAAATTGAATGCAAATGGCTTAATTTTTATCTTAAGAAAAGCTATATTTTGGATTTTTTACATGACAAATATAAAATTGATTTATGGCTAATTCTATTTATACACCAAAAATTACCTAGCGTAGACCATTCATTCTATTAAAAAATAGATGACAAATTTGCCCTTCTCCTTTCTAATCACAATCCAAACATCTTCTTACAACTCATCAAGCTAAAATACTAAAAGAAATCACAACATTTTGACGTATGAGGTAGTTAATTATTCAAAATAAGAAACCATAAGCATCAACTAATACAACTTTCACATCTGATCCTATCAATTTCTAAATAATTTAATCCTTCTTTGACAAATTAAAATCATTTTTGTTAAAAATGAATAAGTTCAACGTAAACAAATTAAGATACGGTTAATTTTTGTGGAATTTTTTGATTTAGTCCAGTTTTGATTTTTTTTATAATTTTGCGTCGACGGATTAAAAATATTGAAGGGTGAAGATAATGTAAGATGAATACATGTGTAATTTTGTACAAAAATGGCGTATGTTAAGTAATCTATGATGTATGTTAGTTTGTTCAATTTTTTGGTGTATGTTAAGCAAATTTTGATGCATGAATATAATTTGCCTTGATTTATATCATTACAGACTCCAGTTATTGTCATATGAAATTAAATCATAGTGACTGAATTGGTGGACACCTTTTTATTGTTGGTAATAATTATTTGGTGTGCTGTTGCTATTCATTTTGTGGTAAATAAATCTTAATATTCTTTTGGGTTTGTGGCTTTTGGAAGAATTACTGTCGTCTAGCTCGCCACCTCAATCAAAACAATATAGAATGTAAACATATAAATCTAATTTCAAACTGTATTTAAGAAAAATTTGATGTATTTGGTAGAAAAACGCTTCAAAGTCAGAATTTTATAATAATTTTTTTCGAACTACGAAACATAAAAAAGAACTAGCAAAATACTCAAGTTACTAAAGTGCTTTGTGGTGTATGATTAGTTTAATATTAGGAGTTAAGGTACAAAATGGTAGTGTCTTGTGGTGTCTATTATCTTAAGAATTTGGATCCTACTTTCTATAATCAAGCTCTAAAAGTAGAAATGTTGTGTAGCGTGGACATAAGAATTATTGACCTTCAGTAAGCTACTTTGAGACAAGGAAAAGATGAAAGATGAATCACTTAAATCATGGGGGCATTACCGAAGAGAAGTAATTGAATAAGAAAATAGTAAAATACCTCAATTTTGATCAAATTTTGTTAAAAATGTTTTGATAAGGGAAAACTGAAAATTGTATTTCCTTCGTATCAAAGGAACTTTTTCTACCAATTGTAATCTTAATTATCCTTAGTTTATTGAATACATTTGAATATTAAATGAAAGTTTGTAAAATATTGAAACTCTTGAACATTCATTATTTATAGAAAGTTCATTAGAAAATTCAATATGTTTACAAATTTATTTTAAAACAAATATTTTATTTTAAGAACTGGATTTTTTTTTAAAAACATATAATTAAAATGGCAAACAAATGCAATGCAAATTAATCGGCCGAGACATTGATTTTTTTGTCAACCTATTGAAAACACATTTCATCGGTAACTAATTCTCCCCAATCAATTATTTTCTTTGTAGACTCTACATAATCAAATTGTTTCACCTTATCCATTTCGTTAATCCTTATGTAATATCATTTTATATTTGCTTATTGAAAGAAATTGTTCAGTGATGTCTTTTTTTGCTTTGTTTTATTTTCTTAGGCTCAGATAAGATTTGCAGTTCGTCAAAAGCGTGCAGACACAAAAAAAGCAGTAAAAGACTTCCTTCTCTTTGGAAAAACATCTAAACTTTGCTCCCTGGTTTCTCTCTCACACAGAATCATTTTATGCAACTGTAGAGATTTAATTATGTGTTTTTTATATTACAACTTAACCTTACATATCACATTGTTTCAACTGTAATATTATCCAAAACTTGACACTTGTTGTAGGATCAAAATTTCAATCCACATGGCAATGAAACAAACAAGAGAAAAGGCAAAGCTCGAGATCCTGGAAAAGGTTGTAGAGATTACAAATCTCAACCAAGCTTTGAGAAAGGCAAACGATATGGTAAGTTATATGTTGGCCTCTCTCATATGAGACAATTATACAAGCATTTTTCAGCAATTCATTTTTTTCATAGCTCGGCGTAGGCATAGATTTTATGACACAGATGATGAAGAAGGTCCAGAAATTTTTTTCAATGCTACATTTGGTGGACAGAAGTGTTATACTTGGTCATTTACATGGACCGAGAACTTAGGTTTCAGCAATACAGGATCTGGATTTAATTATGAAAGTGAATCATCGAAAAAAGAAAAAGCTCGTGAAAAGTTTTGGCGAGAAAGTGATGATGAGTACGAATTAACCAATGTATACAGTGTAGGCAGCTGCTCTCATAGGATAACTCTCGGCTTACCACCAACTGGACCTTTAAAGTTAGAAGATATTAAAATTGCGTAAGTTTTGCCTTGGGTTAATGTAGGTATTAATATCTTTTGACATGGATTTTCGACAGCTTGATCTATATTTTCTTCTACACAGTTATAGGGAATCTGCTTTGAAGTGGCATCCTGATAAGCACCGAGGTGCCTCACAGGTGACTTGTTTGAATTGTGATACATAGAAGTGATATGCAGTGAATGTGCCTAATATTTACTCCTTACTTGACCATGCATCAACTGATGCTTGTGTTATTTTCAATGCAACAAAGTTTTGAATTATTGGTACCTGAATAATAATCATCTGTACACAAAAAAAAAAGGGTTATAAAACATCATTCCCCAGAAATTTGGTGTTCCTTTTAGGGAGAGAAGGGGGGGGGGGGGATCAAATGCACATAATTTCATATGAGACGTACATCAAATGAATTTGGCATCTCTGCCACTTGCTGATAATATGCACAGTAGTTAATTATATCTTGCACACAACAGACTAACATATGCAATACTGAAATGACCATCTGAGTCAGAATAGTGAAAAGGATATGTGCTTTACCAAAACAGATGTTTGAAAAATGTAGTCAATTTTTTGAAGGATTGTTTGCAAAACAAATCTTTTTGTTTCTTGTGGCAAATTATCTTTCGGCATAATAGGTTCTATATCATTTGTGTGTGTGTGTGTGTGTAATTCCTGATTTTTCTGCACTTTCTTGTCATTATCTTCTCAACAAAGCATCCAAGGTTCCCGGTATTCATTGGTTTTTACCTTAGTTCAAAACTATTTGCTTGGTCAATTAATATCAACAATTATGACGCTGTATGAACATTACCAGTCCCGGTTTAGCTCAAGCACCAGGCATAAATGCATGGACGGCATATATTTGTCTATATTCCACTACATTATGTACCAGTAGTTTTGTACAATCTAACAAAAATCAAAATTAGAACAAGATAAGCTTCAACCAAAAAAAAAAGCCTTGGAAACAAATGAATTGCCTGGAATCTTTGCTTACAATTGGTAAATGATTTGGCATTTGCAATGAGCTTTAATTTCTAAAATTTAATTTTTCGTCGATCTTATATTAAAATAAAATAAAAACCAACATTGGATTCATCAAATCAGTTGATGAATATTAATAAAAACAAAAGTGAATAAAGACAAAAATTTCTCTCTGGCATGTGGCATACAAATATGGGGGCAGCAATTTGGACACAAAATAAAATATAATCGGCGACAAAATAAATTGACCGTTGGATCTCATTGACGCGACAAAATAAATTGACCGTTGGATCTCATTGACTTCACTTATGAGGTTGAAATCAGGGGCAATCTAATGGTTAAGATCCATCGTGTCACCAATTCTGTCAACATTTTGTGTACTAAGTTTATTACTGCACAAAAGGTGTTTGTAGAATTAATATACAAGTTTATTGTGTACCAAGTTTATTACTGCACAAAAGGATCGCTAAGTTTTGTGCTCTAGTAGTCATCATCTTAAAAGTATGTATATGGACCTGGTTAGTTAATTAGTGTGAAAATAACATATACGTAAAGTATCTATTCAGTTGAAAACCGATGTCGCAAAAAAATAAAGTCATGTTATCCATTTATATTTTAATGAGCAATGACCATTGCATGTTATAATAATAGACGTTGAACAATAGCTTAAATCCGAAATTACCGTTACAAATACACTTGAAAAATAACTGTACAAATTTAGTAACACGACGTTGCACTAAAGGTCTTTAAATATAGAGATATTTGAGTTTGAAAACTTAACACATTTTCTTTCAGTATTACCATCATTGGTAAATGCAAAAGACAATTTAGAGGATGCTTTTCGAGTAAGTCATGATACAAAGAACATAACAGATGTGTCATTCTGAAGTGACTGCAGGATCCTGCCATTAGAGCATTTTTTAATGCTTTTACCAAAGGTCTGGAGAAAACAACAAGTAACAGGATTAGGATATCGTTAAATATAGAAAGTAACCACGATATTTATTTATATTACTTGTCAAAACATCGTGATATTTGGATACTATCTTGATTTAAAAGAAGACTATATGTACACTGCTTGAATTATGAAGAATGAAATTTAATGTGCACTGTTTGAATTATAAAAATGGAATTTATCCTACTGTCCTAATGCATTTTTAAAAACTGAAACATCTACTGAAAATTGTTCCCGCTTGAGCGGTACTGCTCATCTTACGGGGCCTTTTTCTCTATGATCATAACAACTATTGGTACCACTACCAGTACTAATTTCATGACCGTATTTTAATTCTTCCTTGCATGATAAGTGCAGGCAATGGCAGAGGAAAAATTCAAGCAGTGTGTAGATGCATACAACTCTTTGTGCAAAGCGGTGAAGGCTACATAAAAGCATCAATTGTATGATAAGTGCACTAATGTTGTCAACCAATCTGTTTTCGCGTAACATAATTTGTTTCAGCTCATAAATGGTTTACATCTGCTGCTTTGATGTGAAGTTTTGTAATAATCAAAAGATGACTTTTTATACAGATTCTGATCGAAGATGGGGTCATTTTTTTATTATTAGAGTAGTTTTATTATGTAATATGTTGTGTTTTGGAGAATACCATGTAAGTTCGATTAATAGAGTGAAATTAAAATGAAAGGTGCCTTCGTTCATTCTTGTCCACGGTTTTGTTTACTAGCGCCTTGACTAAGTTTGAATCTTTGTTTTTAACTTGGTTCATCAAAATTTCTCATTATTATTCTAGAGAGTGATGTAATTGTATTCCATATAAAAGTTCCCTTGATAGTAAGTGAAACATTAAAAATGGATATATCTCATTTTGAGACATCTAAACGAATTTTTGTGAGGACATGGAATCCATTAATATTAGAGTGCGCCCTTGGAGTCATATTCATTTACTCTTTGAACCAATCTTAATCGATTTTGTTTTTGTTTTTGTTTTGAAAATGTGGTAAAATGTAGCCGAAGGCCCAAAAGAACGGGCTAGTACAGTGTGGGTTCTTACCAGAATAGTTCGATAATACATGATAGCTCGCTAAGCCTTGGTTGACATTACATTTCATTTTACATTTTTTCGTTTCTTCACGCGCCATCACGAAATCTTTTTAGAAAACTATTTCACTTACATGCTCTGCTTCCAAACTCCTCAATTTTGTTACTCTCTCCCAATAAAATGAACAATCAGTGATTCTTAATTGCAATTTCCCTTTGCTCACAAAATCACTTCATTGAGAGTAAGATTGGTAGATCTGAACATAGATCCTTCTATGTTCATATTTGAGGCTTTGATTTTGCTGTTGGATGTGGACTACAAATTCATTGTTGTAACCCTATTTTTGTTGAAAAACGATTGATGATTCAAGAATGGTGATGAAGAGATTGTTGTACTTCTGACTTCAAAGATCTACCATGTAGATTCTTTTAGACAATAGTTCAACCCAACAAATACAAACGGGTTGTAAAACTATCGACTTCAAGATTCGATAAAGCCTTAAAACAACGTAATTGGATTTAAAGTTTGTATGTCTTTGATCCGACCAAGAACACTCTTTTGTTAGCATTTGATGATGCAATGTTAGAAAAGAGTATGGAGAAAAAGAAATGATGTTTCTGATTTGCAACGCTTTTCAGATGTTTCTGACTTGCAACATCTTTCAGACGTTATTGATTTCCAGAACAAAGAAGAATTCAAAAATACTTTTCAAGCGCTGCAATTTTAGGAAGAAGAAAGTTCAAAATTCAACAGTTTCTAAGTGTTGCTATTTATAGTTGCAGAGAGGTGCCTTTTCGTTGAGAAGACACGTCCATTTGTTTGCAAAAATCGCATCTGCGTTTATTAATTTGAATACAAATGTCCCGCTATATTTTAACGGTTACGTCTCCCGTCAATTCAGTCCGTTTAAATTCGAATTTCTCGTTTTTGTTAACAGGTTTAAATCCGGCACGTATTAACAAAATAATTCTGTCCAAAATATTATTTGGACCCAATCCCAATCGATTGGATGGACGACGGCGGCGCTTGCGCGTGTGACGGTTATGCATGTCTTTTCTCCTCACAATTAAGCAAACATTTTGGTGTCCGAAGAACCAAACTTTCTCTTAAGAAACCTATATATTTAAATAAAAATAGTTCCATATATCGCAATATGTGGGACTAAAATTTCCTTCCTCTTTTTCTTTTTTAAAATAAACCTCAAAGCTTAAAGTATTTTGAAAATTTACAACAATTTTCCCTCATTTTCAAAATAAGTAAAATAAATAAAGTAAACAGCTGCATCACTGGAGTAACTGCATACGTACCCATGTGAGATCAAGCCAACATAGTTTCAGGATCAAGTATTGCATCCTCGTGGAAATCAATACATAAATGATACGTATCTTTTGGATTTGAACCGTTCAAAGTTCTATTTAGGTCTATGGTGAATGTATCTTGAACTAGGTACCCCTTGTGATAGTACTAGAACAATCACACGTACTGATTTCCGTATATAGAATGTTCTATATGTTCATCGCATTAATGACCATGTGCTCAAATTTTGATTTCATGAGTCTACTTTAAAAAGCAGTCTTACTTTCTTAGGAAATGACCTGTTTTCATACTCATATAGGTAAGTCCCTCAAGGTGTTTCTGCGATACACCTTATGGTTTTAACCAGACTTAAGGATTTTCATCCATCCTCTTTCATGTAGAATCCAACACTAATAATGGGCAATTAGTTTTAGTGCTCCATAATCATTCTCTTAACTTTGTTGGTACCTATTGAACTTTATCTATTCTTTTCAAAACTTAAATTAAGTTTCTGTTAAGGATGATCAACCTTCATTTATAGACCCTAGCCTCATTTGTTTTGATTTAATAAAAACCATAACCTTCGGAAGACTTCTATTAAATGGGTCAGCCAAAATTTTCTTTGTTTCTATGTAATCAACATTGATTACTTCTCTTTTGATTAATTGTCTTATCATCTTATGTCTAAGATTTACATGTTTAGACTTTCCGTCATATGTTTTATTAGAAACACTATATACCGTAGCCTGATTGTCACAGTTAATCAAGACTACTAGCGATGACTTCTTCCACAAAGGAATTTATATGAATAAATTCCTAATCCATTTTATCTTCTTGCTTGTATCTGCTAATGCAATCAATTCTGATAACATAGTTAGTCAAAAACATAGGTCTGCTTCTTGGAACATCAAGACACAACAACTCCTCCTAATGTAAATATCCATCCAGTCATAGACTTGGATTTAGATTCCACATTGTTCCAAGTAGCTTCACTATATCCTTCTAATACAGCTAGATTTCCTTTATAAGAAAGATCATAGCCAATAGTACCTTTCTAATAAGCTAGAATTCTTGAAATTGCTTTCCAATGTTTCATACCTGGATTACTCGTAAAATGATATGATACGTCAATAGCGTGTGCTATCTCAAGTCTTATGTGTATGATCGATTTCGCCCTAGAGGAGGGGGGATGAATATGGTGATGCTATTAATTATAAAAATTTAATGCGAAAGTTTGTATAAAATTATTTCAACACAGATATATCAGAATAGCAGCACAGATAATAGCAGAATAATAAATGTAGAAATAGAACGACACATAATTTACCAGCTTCGGCAAAACCCTGCCTACATGCTGCCCCCAAGGTTTCTACTAGAAATTAAGCAGTCAGACGCTTACACACGTAAACTCGCGACACCCGCTATCGACTAGCCTTAACTCTACGCTCAAAACCCTGCCACAACTCAGCCACTGAGTTGCGAATTCTCAAACTACGCCACGTAGTTTGTCCCCTAGTCACACGACTAGAAAATACAATTGTTTAAAGGAGAATATAAAAAATTTAAAAACAATTTAAAACAAAACCCAAATTTTAAATATTAAATCCCAACTAAAAACAAGGCCGGCCCAAAATGTTGAAGAGATAAAAATAGATCGTCCCTTTATTCTTTTATCTATGTCGGCCCGTTCCTTTTTTGTGAAAATGGCGGCTCGTCGCTTGCTCGAAAATTAGGGCTTCGTGTTGAAGTCGCCGGTTAAATTGATATCTAATGCTTCGATTGCTTTCTTCGGTTGATTCGTTCGCGACTTCAAGTTGTCGAGTGCCTTTACTTGATTGAAAGATTGGTACGTAAAATTCCTTTTTCGATTTATACTATACTCGACTTGATTCGAGTTCCTAATTGTTGTTGTGATCTGTGGTATGCTTGAACTCGAATTCAGATTTGCCGATGATGTTTATTATTTATATAGGGTTCGAAACCCTTGATTTTCGTTCGTATACATTTATTTGAATTTGTCAACTTTTTTATCTTGGCCATTCAATTTTGTTTTGATGTTGATGATTTCTCTAACTTTGTCAATTTCGTATAATTTAATGATGGCTTGTTCATCACGGCTTCGAATTACTTTCGTGACCGCCACGGCTTGTTTGATTTGGTTTCTTTTTTACTTCGGTCATTTGCGACTTTGGCACTTCTGTTCATCTCTGTGGCATACTTGACTTGTACCTGCTGTTGCATGACTTCGGCATTTATCATGAAACTTCATTTACCTGTCCACTTGTTGTTGCTTGATGTTGTGCTGTTGAGCTTTGTTCGAACTTGTACCCTGGTTATTTTGAGACTGCTACCTCGTTTATGTTTTGTTCATCCCTGTTCCAGTTTGAAGCTTGTGAGTTTCATCCCTAGTCTGGTACACATGTTCACTTTGTTCATTTGAGTCAGTTTGCATTTGAATTGCATACTTGAGTCTTTTTGAACTGCTATATCATATGTATATAAGTGCAGTCTTGAGTCTTGTGTCATTTGTCATTAGAGGTGTGACATTGTGTACATGTTGCTGCATTTGCTTGCATATCCATTACTGCAGTGTTCACTGTATGTCGAGGTTGTTGTTGACTGGTTTTTTGACCATAGGTGCTATGTGCCTTATACTGGTTCATGTATATGCTCCATTTACTATGGTGTTTGTTAGGTAAATGCAGTCTGATATGCATTTGCTTCAGTTTGCTCTGTTGTTCCATGGCTTGTTTCGAGCTAGTTCACATTGTACTGGTTCATTGTTTTCATCCTTCATGTGGTCTGGATTTTCTTTAAGCATATTTCTTGTTTTCATTGGGTTGATGTGCATCGTGCTTCGAGTGTGCTTGCATTTGCAGTGTTGTTTCATTAAATCTGGTCATTCATTGCATATATATTCTGTCGTTTGTGTCTGCTGCACCACTGTTGTCATTTTGATATCGAGTTACACTGCTTGCATATCCACATAATACTTGTTGTATCACCATGTGTACATTTTTGTGTGTACTTGGTTTGAGCTTGCCTCTGTGTGTCTCCAGTTAGAGTTGCTTTGTATCTATAGTGTGCACTGTCTGGTTCATGTTGAAGTGTTGTTTCATGTACTTCATGTGTACTTGAATATGTACTTGTTTATTTGATTTTTCATTTTCTTGAGAATAGGCTTCTGCCTGACTTTGTTATCCATGTTTCAGTTGTGCATCCGTACTTGAAGTACACATAAATGTATACTCACTTCGCTCGCCTCATGCTTCGGTCTCCTTAGAATTTTTTTTCATTCCCGGTGGTATTAAAATGCCAGCGTGCTGTGAGGTTGCTCCCAACCATTTTATTGCATTTATACATTTGGATTTGATTTTTGAATTGCACCTGAGTTGAATCCAGCTTGTAGCTCGGGTTTGACCTTATGCTGATATCGTGACATTATTTTTATTGCACTCGAGTTGAACCCGGCTTTTCATTCGGGTTTGACCTGTGTTCTCTTATCCCTATAATTTTATCAAGTGTATATATCGGTGTGCACGGCCTTGTGGCATGTACAGTGATACACTGTGCATGTCACAAGCTATTCGTGTATGATGAATTCAAATTTAAATGACGACGAACAACCCAAATAACCGAGGCAAATAATATTTTCAAAATACATTTTATACTGCAAAAATATTTCTTTTTCAATTTTACTGTGTCAGTATTTATTTGTAGATTGCTCAGATGCTGGATTCAATCTGGAATAAAGTTGAAGATAAATACGAGTGAATGAGCAATATATAGTGAGGTGTATTTGTAAATTAGAAATTGTGATGTAATTGAAAATTGTATTGTCATTGAAATTGTATATATATAGTGAGCGTTCAAACTTGTACTATTCAAAATTGTGATAAATATTTATTCGAATAAAATATCTATTTGAATTTAAATACCGTGTTATTTATTTTATTCACAATATATTTATTTAATTATGTGATAAATAAAATAGTACATTAACAAACACATTTAAATGAATATATATATATATATATATATATGTTTATTATCATCAAACAAAAATCATATACTTGTATATTCAACAATCTCCCCCTTTTGATGATAACAAACATATATTTAAGATTTTGATTATGTTAAATGTATTTGATCATTGATATACTCTATTTGCTTCTCCTATTTAAATGCTTCCTCTCTACACAAAGCTCCCCCTTCATATATGCATACAATTAAGAATATGCAAATGAGCCTAGATGCAAATTGAAAATATTCGACCTTTACTTGATTTTATTTGACAAAATCTTAACTTTTCTCTCCCCTTTTTGTTAGTAGCAAAAGAGTAATAGTGTTAGAGATAAAGTTATAGATATTAATACAAAATTAAAACTCAATCAAATATAAATATTAAATTTCAATAAAAAATAAAACAAAAATCATAGATACTCTATTAGACGCATATTCCACTTTAGAACGATAGAAATGATGTATCATTTAAAACCATACAGTTGTGTTTATATATTGTATATTTATTCCAGGAATTTGAATATCTACCTACCATGCATAACCGTTAGGACTTTTAAATGAGATTAGTAGTATTCCCTTTTTAAAAAAAATGAATTCAAGTATCTTCTAACTACGCATAACCGTGACGACTTTTAAATGGGATTAGAATCAACTTGTTTATTTAATTAATTAATTTTGATATGCGTTCCTTACATGCATAACCGTGAGGACTTTTAAATGAGCATGGAAGCACATATTTAGTAATTCCAAGTAATCCACCCATGCATAACCGTGAGGACTTTTAAATGAGAGTGAATACTTTGGATTTTATTATATTATATTTTATTATTATTTTTTTTATTAAAAAAATATAAAATGAAAAATGAATTATTCCTGTTTAAAGTACCACATATCGACAAACTATATTGAATTTTCACGAGTGATGGTCGTTACAAATATGATAGAAATAGAGATGGTCATGGAATTTTTACCAACAAAAAGTTTTTATAACTCTTGTTCAAATTTATAAAGAAATTTACTAAATATACCATCTCAAGTTATAATATATGATTAATATTAATACTCATCACTTTTTCAATCACTATTTATCTTTTCGATAATCATTAGGGAGTCAGATTAGTCAATGTAATCATTTAAAATCGTATTCAAAAATAATTATAAAACCAAATTTTCTAAAATGACTAATCTGAAACAAGGTCAAAATGACTTTCTAGAAGGGGTTTTATAAAAAATGACTGCAATTTGAAGATTATTTGAAGTGAAAATATGAAGATATTTTCTTTGAAAAACGATGCAGTTACTAAATGTCTCATCATATATCACGTTCCACTAGTAATTTTTCTATCAACTAGATAGAAAAGTGTAATCCGCATCTGAATTTCTTTTCACTCAAACTTATTATTAGTTGAATGTTATGGACCAGATCATGAGTTGTGCAACTAAATATCTCAAAATCATTTTTAACAACTTTTTAAATGAAATTCTCTTGAATTTGATTGAAGCCATGTAAATAATCAAAAACCATGAATGTAAAGTCAGCCGTAAAATAACCAAATGTATTATCATCTAATAAAACACTATCATTAATCCAAACTAATATATATGAAGTAATTCAAAGACTCTAGAGTTTTTTATAATGTTCTTGGCATAAGAATATAATTGGTCAATAATTTTGAATAAGTCAGAATCAAAATCATCATTTATTTCATCATCACATTACTGGCTGATTTAATTCAGATTACAGTGCATATTATCACATTTAATATATCGTTCAAATAAATATACCATTACCTATTTTACCTTTACGATATTTTCGTTGTTGTCCATTGTGATTCTTTCACCTTTATACTAGGCTAAGGAACTTTTCTTTGACGCTTGTTGTGTCCTTGGAACAGCCAGAATCCAACTAACACTATTGTTGTTCCTTAGCCTGCCACCACACCTACACGATGAAAGATTTTTTGTGACCTATTTGTTTTTATAGGTCCATGATTGTTAGTGGCAGAATATTTTGGAAAATAATTTTGTGGAGACCCAAAACTATTAATATATGTTCCTTTCGGCACCCAGAATTGTTTAACTTTGAGAGATTTTATATTTGTGCCTTTTGGAACCCAAATTGGTATAGTTTTCACGTGTTTAGGTCTATACCAATAATTGTTTTGATTGTGTCCATATTTTCTACAAATTGTGCACATTAAATTGACTTGATTAATTTTTTTTCTAACATTTTCAGATTGATTATATCTAAGTCCTTGTCTAACTGTATTAACAGTTTGCTTCCCTAATAGCATGTTCAATGATTTTCACTTTTGGAAAATTTATCTAAAGTCGTTGACAATTGTTGGACTTGTGTCTTGAGGGATTCATTTTAGTTTAATAATTATGTGCACTTTTTAATAGAATTTTCTCTTCTAATATTTTCACTTTCCTTTAAAATCAGAATTTCATTTTCAAGTGATTTTATTTTAATTTCTGATATTCAAATCTTTTCTTCGAATGTTGGACACTTATCACACTTAGGGCACTTGTTTTGATAGTTTTTAACTAATTGTTCAAGCCGTTCATTAACTTCTATCAAACTATTTCTTTGTGATTCAAGTTTGGAATACTTCTCCCTAAGTCATTCAACACAGCCATTTACTTCGTGGAAATATATAAGTAGTTCCAAGTGAGTGAGTTTTGATACCTCGCTTGGCTCGTCATCGTCGCTATCAGTTATATTCCCTTGAAGGCACATATCTTATTTCTCACTCTCACTGCAAGTACTTTGATTATCTTCATCACTTGTATTCCACGTGGCTGCAAAATTTCTCCCTTTTGATTTCTTTTCAAAGTCACGTCGATTTTGAGGACAATTGGGCTTGATGTGTCCGGGTTGGTTGCACTTATGACAGATGATTTTTCGCTGTTCTGTGTTATCTAAAACTTTGATTATTCTGCTTTTTAATTTTTGATTTAGAGCTGGTTTTCCGTATTTGCGGTTCCACTTTTTTAATTTCTTTATTACCATTTCCAACTCTGCTGCTCCATCATCATCGTCGTCATCATCACTTTCAGTTGTTCCTTTGAGAGCTATTAATTTCTTTCAAGTATCTCCTCCTTCACGCTCTTCCTTGAATTTCATTTCTAGCTCATAAGTGGTGAGATTTCCGATGATTTCTTCAACTTTGATTTGTTTTAAATCTTTTGTTTCTTGAATGGCAGTCACTTTTGCTTCAAAACTTCATGGAAGGACTCTGAGGATTTTTTGGACTATTTCCAAATCTGTGTATGATTTTCCGAGAGCTTTTGATTTGTATACGATGTTGGAAAACCGTCCATACATCTCTTTAACATTTTCTTCCTTGGCCATTGTAAGATTCTCGTATTCGCTATTCAGTATGGCAAGGCGAGATTCCTTGACTTAAGATGTTCCTTCGTGAGTTACTTCTAGTGTGTTCCATATTTCCTGCGTAGTTAGACAATGTGAGACACGATTAAATTCAAACTGATCTAATGAACAAATAATCAAATTCATAACTTTGGCATTAGTATTCTGTAACTTAATTTCTAGATCTGTCCTTTTATCCTTCGATTTATTTATTTCCTGAATATTTACAATCATAGTTGGTGCTCTATACCCTGTCTCAACAATATCTCAAGCGTCAATGGTTTTCAGAAAAATTTCCATCCTATTTTTCCAGTAAGCATATTTACCATTGAACATTGGTGGTCTAACTATGAACTGACCCTCCATAAAAGCATTATTAAAAGAAGCCATTTTAAAAAGTTCAAATTTTTAAAACAAAAATTGGTAAATCAAAATTTTTAAAACAAAAATGGCTTTTGTGCCTTGCTTTGATACCACTTGTAGGATCGATTTCACCCTAGAGGGGGTGAATAGGGTGATGCTATCAATTATAAAATTTTAATGCAGAAGTTTGTATAAAATTATTTCAACACAGATATATCAGAATAGCAGCACAGATAATAGCATAATAATAAATGCGGAAATAGAACGATATAGAATTTACCCAGCTTCGGCAAAACCCTGCCTACATGCTGCCTCCAAGGTTTCTACTAGAAATTGAGCAGTCAGACGCTTACGCACGTAAACTCGCGACACCCGCTATCGACTGGCCTTAACTCTACGCTCAAAACTCTGCCACAACTCAGCCACTGAGTTGCGAATTCTCAAACTACGCCACGTAGTTTGTCCCCTAGTCACACGAATAGAAAATACAATTGTTTAAAGGAGAATATACAAAATTTAAAAACAATTTAAAAAACCTAAATTTTAATTATTAAATCCCTACTAAAAACAAGGTCGGTCCAAAATGTTGAAGAGATAAAAATAAATCATCCCTTTATTCTTTTATCTATGTCGGTCCGTTCCTTGTTTGTGAAAATGGCGGCTCGTCACTTTCTCGAAAATTAGGGCTTCGTTTAAAGTCACCGGTTAAATTGATATCTGATGCTTTAATTGCTTTCTTCGGTTGATTCGTTCACGGCTTCAAGTTGTCGAGTGCCTTTACTTGATTGAAAGATTGGTACATGAAATTCCTTTTTCGATTTATACTATACTCGACTTGATTCGAGTTCCTAATTGCTGTTGTGATCTGTGATATGCTTGAACTCGAATTCAGATTTGACGATGATGTTTATTATTTATATAGGGTTCGAAACCCTTGATTTTCATTCGTATACATTTATTTGAATTTGTCAATTTTTTTATCTCGGCCATTCGATTTTTTTGATGTTGATGATTTCTCTGACTTTGTCAATTTCATATAATTTGATGATGGCTTGTTCATCACGGCTTCGAATTACATTCGTGACCGCCACGGCTTGTTTGATTTGGTTTCTTTTGACTTCGGTCATTTGTGACTTTGGCACTTCTGTTCATCTTTATGGGATACTTGACTTGTACCTGCTGTTGCAAGACTTCGGCATTTATCATGAAACTTCATTTACCTGTCCACTTGTTGTTGCTTGATGTTGTGCTATTGAGCTTCGTTCGAACTTGTACCCTGGTTGTTTTGAGACTGCTACCTCGTTTATGTTTTTTTTCATCACTGTTCCAGTTTGGAGCTTGTGAGTTTCATCCCTAGTCTGGTATACATGTTCACTTTTTTCATTTGAGTCGTTTTGCATTTGAATTGCATACTTGAGTCTTTTTGAACCGCTATCTCATATGTATATAAGTGCAGTCTTGAATCTTGTGTCATTTGTCATTAGAGGTGTGACATGTGTACATGTTGCTGCATTTGCTTGCATATCCATTACTGCAGTGTTCACTGTATGTCGAGGTTGCTGTTGACTGGTTTTTTGACCATAGGTGCTATGTGCCTTATACTGGTTCATGTATATGCTCCATTTACTCTGGTGTTTGTTAGGTAAATGCAGTCTGATATGCATTTGCTTCAGTTTGCTCTGTTGTTCCATGGCTTGTTTCGAGCTAGTTCACATTGTACTGGTTCATTGTTTTCATCTTTCACGTGGTCTGGATTTGCTTTGAGCACATTTCTGGTTTTCATTGGGTTGATGTGCACTGTGCTTCGAGTGTGCTTGCATTTGCAGTGTTGTTTCATTAAGTCTGGTCATTCATTGCATTTGTTTTCTGTCGTTTGTGTCTGCTGCACCACTGTTGTCATTTTGATATCGAGTTACACTGCTTGCATATCCACATAATACTTGTTGTATCACCATGTGTACATTTTTGTGTGTACTTGGTTTGAGCTTGCCTCTGTGTGTCTCCAGTTAGAGTTGCTTTGTATCTGTAGTGTGCACTATCTGGTTCAGGTTGAAGTGTTGTTTCGTGTACTTCATGTGTACTTGAATATGTACTTGTTTATTTGATTTTTCATTTGCTTGAGAATAGGCTTCTGCTGGACTTTGCTATTCATGTTTCCAGTTGTGCATTCGAACTTGAAGTACACATAAATGTATACAAGTGTGTTGTGAGGTTGCTCCCGACCATTTTATTGCATTTATACATTTGGATTTGTTTTTCGAATTGCACCTGAGTTGAATCCAGCTTGTAGCTTGGGTTTGACCTTGTGCTGATATCGTGACATTATTTTTATTACACTTGAGTTGAACCTGGCTATTCATTTGGGTTTGACCTGTGCTCACTTGTCCCTGTAATTTTATCAAGTGTATATATCGGTGTGCACGACCTTTTGGCATGTACAGTGATACACTGTGCATGTCACAAGCTATTCGTGTATGATGAATTCAAATTTAAATGATGATGAACATCCCAAATAACCGAGGCAAATAATATTTTCAAAATACATTTTATTTTATACTGCAAAAATATTTCCTTTTCAATTTTACTGCGTCAGTATTTATTTTTGCAGATTGCTTAGATGTTGGATTCAATCTGGAATAAAGTTGAAGATAAATACGAGTGAATGAGCGATATGTAGTGAGGTGTAGTTGTAAATTAGAAATTGTGATGTAATCGAAAATTGCATTGTCATTGAAATTGTGTGTGTGTGTGTGTGTGTGTATAGTGAGAGTTCAAATTTGTACTATTCAAAATTGTGATAAATATTTATTTGAATAAAATATCTGTTTGAATTTAAATACTATGTTATATTTTATTCACAAAATATTTATTTAATTATGTGAAAAATAAAATAGTACATTAACTAATACATTTAAATGGATACATATATGTTTGTTATC
This sequence comes from Allium cepa, assembly GCA_030765085.1. Classification (NCBI taxonomy): domain Eukaryota; kingdom Viridiplantae; phylum Streptophyta; class Magnoliopsida; order Asparagales; family Amaryllidaceae; genus Allium; species Allium cepa. Next base: position 702,041,939 of record CM060938.1, on the reverse strand, counting down.
ATCAAACAAAAATCATATACTACCATATTCAACATTGTGCAATGCACATCATACATGAAATTACTCAATATAGTGAGACTGGGTTAGTACCAACTCATTCTCTTTTCTTAGTATTTTGATCTCTAAAATTATATCAGCCCCTTCTAGATCATTCATATCAAATTTAAAGTATATAAACTTCTTAGTTTCTTCCACACAAGATATATTAGTCCCAAAAATTAATATGTCATCAATGTATAAACATATTATAATATAAACAGTTTCATCTGATTTGCTATAAATACATTTATCAGCATAATTAATAATGGAGCCTTATGACAATGCTACTTTATCAAACTCCCCATGCCATTGCGTGAGTGCTTGCTTCAGGCTATAAAGAGATCTTATCAGTTTACAAACTTTCTTTTCTTGGCCTGGATTTATAAAACCCTCTGGTTATTCCATATATATCTCTTCTTGTAAATCTCTGTTTAGAAAAGCTATTTTCACATACATTTGGTGTATTACAAGTTTATGAATGAATACAAGCGCTATCAAACAACGGATCGAAGATATGCAAGCAATATGAGCATATATTTCAAAACAATCCACTCCATATCTTTGCTTATACCATTTGCTACTAATCCGGCTTTCAATTTATCAATGAATCCATTAGTATTCAACTTTTTTCTTGAATATCCATTTACATCCTATTGGTTTAGTACTAGGAGGTAAATCAATCAAAATCCAAGTTTGGTTTACCAAGATTAAATTCATCTCATCATTGATAGCTTCTTTGCAGAAAATAGCATCTTTGGAACTCATAACTTTGGAACAATTTTTTGTATCATCATTAACATTCATTATGTATCTATTGATGCTTAGAATTTCACTCTTATTTCCTTCTACAAGATATGTAATAAAGTCAATATCCTAGTCCTTTTCTATTCTTGTTCTTTTACTTTTCATCATTCAATATCCTCTTCAGGTACTGAAACATTCTCGTTTTTTTTGAGAAGAGCTACAATCTTCATCATCATTATTATTAGTTTTAATATGTTTCGAACTAGATGATGCTAACTGATTCTCGCTAGTTTGATGTTAGTTCATATACTTGTTTTCAAAAATTTCCGCATCTACATACTCAATTACTTCAAAAGTATCAAGGATAATAAAACAATAAGTTATACAATTAAGAGAATGACCTATGAAAGCACATTTAAATGTTCTATTTCCTAATTTTGGTCTTTTGGGATATGGTTTTCTAACATATGCTTAACATCCCTAAGCTTTAAGTCTTAATAAAGTTTTCATTTAAGCCATAGTTCATAAGGAGACATATTCTTCTTTTTCAAAGGAATTGTATTTAGAATATAACATTCGGATAAAACGGCATCACCTCAAAGGGTGTTAGGTAAATTTGAACTAATTAGTACAGTATTAACCATTTCTATTAATGTCCTTTTTTTCTTTAAGCAAAACCATTTTGTTGAGGGGTATAAGGAGTAGTACACTAATGAATTATTCCTTGTTGTTTATATAATAACGTAAAATCATTTGAAAAATATTCACCATCACAATTAGAATGTAATACTTTTATTTTTAGTCCTGATTACAGTTCAACTTCTGCCTTGTAATTTTAAATTTATCAAAGACTTCATCTTTTGATTTCATTAGATAAACATAATAATATATAGAGTAATCATCAATAAAGCGACATAGATTTATTTATTCCATATGCCGTGTGACCTTTTAAATCACCAACATCTCTATATACAAGATCAAGTAGACTAGTCTTCCTTTTTATAGATTAAAAGGATTTTCTATGTATCTTTGCTTGAGTGGGCTTTTCACATTTAGAGATGGAGTCAAAATTGCAATCAGAAATTAATCCTAACTTATTCATATTCTCAAATGAACCATAATTAACATGTCCTAATCTAGCATGCCACAAATCTGTAGAATCAACGACGTAAGCAGAAGTTTTCTTTATTAAATTCAACTTAATCACGCCGTTGCAAGAATATCCCTGTCCAATGAACTTTCCACTCTTGGATAACACTAATTTTTCAGATTCATACACTACGTTGAATCCTCCTTTATTTAGAAGGTATCCAAAGACCAAATTCTAGCAAATATTGAAACATACAAAATATCAACCAAAGTGAGTCTTTCTAGAAGTAAATGGGAGTTCTATAGTGCCTTTGCCAATCACATTGCTGCGAACATCATTTTCTTTAGTGACTTGATTTTCATCTCCATTAATTTCTTCATAGTTCTTGTAGAGACTACAGCCCTTGAACGGTCACTCCAGTATCAAACCAACAATCATTTTCTATCCTCCCAATGGAGTTTGCATCTTGCGCTATTGCCATCAATGTGTCTTCGACCAAATTTGCCTTCATTTGTTTCTTTTGTTGAAGATAGTCACGAGCATAATGGTCGGGCTTGTTACAAAAATAACAAGTGCCTTTCTTTTTATTTTTCTTAGAATGATGTTTCTTCTTAAACCATGCCTCATTATTAGGCTTTAATGAATTTTTCAATTCAATATTATTTGCCTTAGAATGAGACTCAGTTAGCGAATTATCATTCAGTGCTCTTTTACGAAAGTCCTCTTCTATGCGAAGATGACATTGTAAATTCTCTACATCATAATCCGTCTCCATGTGTTTCAATTTCTTTTTGTAATCATTCTAACAGTGAAGGATTTTAGAAATTATAGCTCCAACAACAAAGAATCAAAAAGTTCAATCTTGGCATCTTTAAGTTGATTTACCATATATAATTTCACTTACCTGTCCTTATTATCATTCATTTTAAAATCCATAAAATTGCATAATAGGAATTTCTTGTTGCTTGCCTCAAATATTTGATATTTACTTTCCAGTACAGTCTAGAGTGCTTTGGCTATTTTCAGACCTTTATGTGCATTGTACATAGAAATAGTGCTTTGAGTATGTGTCCTCTACCTAGGAAATCATCTTCTTTGGGCTTCACATGTGCACTTTCAATTCATCCGTATCTTTTGAAGTTGCTTAGGATATAGCCTCCAAATCATCTTCAAGGATATAGAAGAGTTTAACAGTGATTAAAAATAATTTCATAGTTTTTTTACATCATGTGAAGTTTTCACCGTCAAACTGTTCCAAATGTGTCAAGTGTTGATTCATGAGTTGCAGGGCATTGATGTTGCTTGAACTCGAACTATCCATGGTTGAAAATATTGTCTAAAATTTATTGAAAAATAATCGATGATTCAAGTATTGCAGTGAGGGATTGCTATACATTTGACTTCAAGGCTCTATCATATAGATTCTTTTAGACAATAGTTAAATCCAATAGGTACAAATGAGTGTTGAATCATCAACTTCAAGATTCAATGAAGTCTTAAAATAGCATAATCAGATTCAAAGTTTGTACGACTTATATCCAATCAAGAACACACTTTTGTTAATCTTTGACGATTCTATGTTAGAAAAGAGAACGGAGAAGAAGAAGAGAAGTTTCTAATTTGAAACACCTTTCAGACATTACAGATTTTCAAAACGAAGAAGAATTCTGAAACACTTTTCAGACGTTGCAATTTCAGGAAGAAGAAAGTTCAAATGCAACAATTCTGGTTGTTGCTATTTATAGTTACAAAGAGGTGCCTTTTGATTGAGAAGATGCGTCCATTTGTTTGCAACAGTCGCATCCGCGTTTATTTATTTGAACATAAATATCCTGCCATATTTTAACTGTCATGTCTCCTATCAAGTTGAATTTTTGATCTTTGTTAATAGGTTTAAATTTGGCCCGTTTTAACAAAATAATTCTACGTAAAATATTATTTAGACCCAAAACCACCTGGCTCGGTTTGGTCGAAGGGTGGCGGTCCATGTGTGGTGGTTATGCATAGCTTCTCTCCTTCCAATAGAGCAAACATTTGGGTGTTCAAAGGGACCAACCTTCTCTCGAGGAACCTATATTTAAATAAATATAGTTCCTTATATCTCAAGATGTGGGACTAAACTTTCCTTCCTCTTCTTCTTCTTCAAAACAAACCCCAAAGCCCAAAATATTTTGAAAATTCACAACAATTTGCTAGCAAGGTCATACCCATCAGCAAAGATTATGCACTGCAGCTTAACTTATTGACGAAATTGACTGGATTAAACTAAGCAATAACCGTCTGAACAACATACTTGTGATTGTGAATATGCTTCAATGTTTATTCTATCATCGAAATTGTTCCATAAGTCAAATAAGAATCTAAACCCTTGCCGACTCTTCGGTTTCTTTTTTGAATTAGTATAATATAACAGTCTTTCTCTATGATGTTCATTGCTATCTCATATCTATTGCTGTATTGCTATGTAATTTCAGATTTCTTTCTTTTCATGTATGATAAATCATTGCTATTAGTAGAATGTGTGCATGATCTCTCCAATGATTTAGCTCTAAACGTTTTGTTGACTCCTTCAATTTCATCTCTGATAGACCCACATGTTTTTCCATTTTTCCTTTAGCTTTTGTCTAGAAATGGTTGAAGCATATGCAATCAAAAAACCAATGATCCATTTTCCTGATCAAAATGACATAATAGGGATTGGATGTACAGTGCTATGCCACTTAACGTTTTCGTCCTTAGTGGGGTCTGCCTTTAATTGCAAAATCGGAGCAATAAGACATTTTGGGACATTTCGATTTATTTCAAATGCATCTGTGCCACTCCGCTTTTGCGTCGTTACCTCTGATTAGATTTCAAACTTTTTTGAAAGAAAAAATTACTTTCTTACTATGTAACTATTCCCAACCATCATAGTATAATTATTGATTTAATGACATCTAATCTTTCTTTATAAACATTTGCGGCAGTGTGCAATTCAGGATACCATATGTTTTCTTTTATGATTTCTGAAACATTAGCATTAGCTTTACCATAAACGACTAAGCTATTACATCCAAAATTTTCTATTAATGATTGTTTCTTCAACTAGGGTCAAACCATATGTTTGTTGTATTGCATTTTGAAACAAAAATATTTCCTTAAAGTCTCTGCAATTAAGTGTATGCTTCCAAGCACTTGAATGTGAATTGTTTGGTTTCATACTCCAAAATTGTCATTTTAAGGTACTTTTGCTTAGTTCATTTTTTCCACAAAGTGAAAGTGTGTTATGGATCATGTAATATGGATATATGAAAACACAAGTATAGTGATGATAGTAATACAGTAAATAGTGCGGAATATAAAAGCGGTAAAATAAAATGACACTAGGAATTTTTATACTGGTTCGGAGCACCGTCCTACGTCCAGTCCTAGACTCCTTCTGGAATTTCACTAAGACAAAACCCCCCACTTAACCCAGAGAAACAAGTCTATACAACCCCTGAGCAGCCGAACAGGGACCTGAGCAGCAGAACTGGATTTCGCCTCAACAACCGAAGATGACTTCACTCGCCTGAGCAACAAAAAAGGACTTCAACAAATACAAAAATAGTTTTGACTTTGTGTGTTTCTTAGTAACATGGATATGTCACTTGTAGTACACCCTTCCTATAATCTTCTCCTCTAGTATATATATATATTTGAAGTATATGAATAATATAAAGGTATAGTATTGCTTTAATGCAAAATAATTGAAAGTATGATAACAAATAGATTTCAGAAAGTTAGATCAGAGAATAAGAGAATTCGATTGTGATTAAGTGATTTGAAATGAAGTTGGAGTGTGTATTTATAAAGGTTAAAAAGCAGCGACTGTTGGTGAAGAGTTTCGATCAAAGTGTTGCGTTTGAATCTATTCGTTAAAGGTTCGCAACTCTTCACAAAAGTCATGTCCTTTTAAAAAAATAGCTGTTATAGAAATTCAATCGACTGAGCTACAGAGTCAGTCGACTGATGATTCGAAAGTATTTTGAAAATTTTAAATTCGTATATATTTATGTAACTGTGCATGCTGCACAAAAACTCCAGTATCAGTCGAATGGCTTAGTAGGTCAGTCGATTGACCTGGTCATTTTTGTGCAGTTTGCACAATTATATATATATATATTTCTATAACTTTATATTTCTTTTAATAATTTAAATGTGTGCTTATATATTTATAAAATATTTAGTAAATATAGTGATTAAATATATAAGCTAGTGTAGACAAAATCGAGGAGAGATTTTAACAAATATTGACCTAAGACTTAAAAACAAAATACCATAGTTGATGAACTAGTTTTTAAATTCTTGTCTCCTTGTCTCTTTTTGTCGTAGCAGTCGTCAAATCTGTATGTCGTAATGATAGCTTCATGTCATGAATCAAAACCAAGTCTCAATATTCTCCCCCTTTTTGATTGATGACAACCTGTAAATAGATATAGATTTCGACTCTGTGTGTGTGTGTATAATATATAACATAAATACTTACTCCCCCTGAATCTTGACATTCTATCTCCTGCATTTTTATTAGTAGCAATAATATTCTCCCCCTTTGTCATCAACAAAAAGGACTAAGTAATATGATATTATAACGTGAAAGATAATATGAAATAAAACCAAGAACAATCATCCACATTTAATATCCATAGGCAAGAGTGTTTTAAAAAATAAAACTAGAATGGCTATTTAGTACAAGCCATATTAAAAAGCAAATGTCTTGAATGAAAGAAATGAACATTTTACTCCATCGGAGTTTTACCCCTACCACCATCTCCTTCATCACCATCATCATCACTACTAGCTTGATCGTCGTCAGAAGAAGAAGAAGACCATGTAAATACTGGTTGCTTACCCGGATCACCTATAGTAGTGGTAGATGTACCGGAAGAGCACGATATAGCTTGCCACATTTGGTGAAAATCATTTGACTTTATCAAGCTTCTTATCAACTTTGATGATGTTTTATTGAAGAATTTGTTGATTATGGCACATTATTTTGATGGCCTCAAGTGGTTGAAAACCTTCAATTGGAATCGTAATTTCTTCTTGTTGATAACGAGTCGATGTTTGACGAGATAGTTGGTGAGAAGGCTCGCCTTGTTGTTCTGGTTGGACTTGAGTTGTTTGCCTTTGAGTCCATTCTTCAAAAGATATTATATTGTGGGGTCGGTCAATCGGTAATTTCATCAAGGCTAAAGTCTGAGCGTTCAAACAACCAACAGTAGAAACTGGTGAATTCGGTTCCAGAACTTCAAAAGCTTTGAGGAGATGCATAATATATTCGCCGTGGTAAATTATATTCATCCTATCTTTGTTGAAGCTTAAAAACTCGTCAAATATTAACTGAAGCCAGTTTACTTTGATGTTCCCAAAAATTGCATATAAAGCTCTAAAATTATTTTCATAGATGTGTTCATAACTCCCAGTTCTAGGAGTTACAATTTTGATTAGATCTCGACGAATAATTTATGCCTTTGGTCGTAAAGACATCGATTTTAATTGATGCATATCGTCTTCTAAAAACAAATGGCTTATGCGGTCTCGAACAACCAAATCAACATCAATATTAGCTAATTCAACACCATCATTTTCTGTTTTTAGAATATGATCCATGCGGTCTAGAGAAAAGAAGATGGGCTTACCACATACGAGACTCCATATGAAATCTTCTTGATTTGGAACATCTTGGTGACCCAAATTTAAACTAGCGTAGAACAACTTCACCATAATTTGGTTGATTTTGTGTTTGTTGTCGTCGATATCAATTAATGACTCTAAATTACTTCTTCAAGCTAATTCTTGAATGTGATAGGGTGAAAAATCGTGGAATTTGACGAATGACCCTTCAAATATTCTTGAATCTTGCATCCGTCTCCACCTCCTTATTATGGTGTCATCAAATAGCCACCGCTGAATTTGTTCATTCGATGGAGGTTGAGATGAGGAGGAGGCTTGACCTCTATGTTTTGGAGTCATTTGATTTTGATTTTGAGGAAAAAATTAGAGTTTTGGAGAGCTTAGGGTTTTGAAAACTTTGAAAAACTGAAGTGGTAAAAGAGGGGAGATGGTAAAGTGAAAGATAAAGGGGTAATGGGGTAGGTGAAAAGGTAAAAAGAAATTCAGATCTACGGCTCAGTCGACTGTTGTAGGGCATCAGTCGACTGAAGCTGAAGATTGATAATATTCGACCTTTTGGTAAGTTGATTGAGGCCCTGCAATAGTCGACTAGGCCTGTTATATGAAATTTTATATTACAGCGTCAATCGATTGGCTTAATGTTTCAGTCGACTGAAGCTGAAGGTTGATAATATTCGACCTTCTGGTCCAGTCGACCGAGGCCCTACAACAATCGACTAGCCGTGTATATATAAAAAATGTTTACAGCATCATTCGACGGATCTCCAGATCCAGTCGACTGATCTGTAGTATTTTACACACTGAATTTTTTATGATGTGAATTGTGTACATTTTATTTATGTTTGGTAATTATACTAATATAAATAATTTTTTATTTTACTGAATGTTATAGAACTAACTTTACTTTGCTGTTAAGAGAATTTATTTAAAAATACAACGAAAAATGATTAAACAATATGATTATTTCTTAGGACTCAGTGTCTTGAATTCTTTTAGTTGCTTACGACGAACATTCGAAGCAACGTTGCAGTCCTACGAATTTGGAGAGTATGGTGGTCGCGAAGGAGACGAAGTCGAAGGGCGTCTAATAGGCGAAACAGCATTTTCGTCTATCGGGTGTGACGAAGCCCCACAGAATTTCATCGCTATATGCTCGATTATACCTATACGTCTGGAGTTTATTTTCTGTTGGTAATACATCTCCCGTTGTAGCATTAGAGATTCTTGCTAATAATGGTGGAGATCGTCGATCTTTTGTTTTGTGTTTGGTGAAATATCAACGGTCTTCTTTCCCTTTTTCTTGTCCGGAGTATATCCGGTATGGTAGACCGATGATGGTGAACCTTTATGGTCAGAAATTTTTGGAGAGTTGGTCAAGGCAATGATTTCGATAGAGTCGGTTGTAGAGGAAGTTGATATTGTTTAAAAAACTGCTATTAATCAGTGCTTTACTTCAGAGAATCGGATGATATCTTTTATTTTGTTTTGAGTGCATAAGAAAATGAATATGCACCTATTTATAGATTTAGTTTTGAAAAAATAGGAAAGTAATTGGTGGATTATATTAATTCTAGCCCAAAAGTATGTAGAGACATTGGTTTTCTGTTGGCTGAGTTAATTTGAACAGTTTTAATATTTATAAAATTAGTAATGTAGATTATAAAGATAACTATGACATATAATGTAATATAAAATACTTGTTACCATATAATAAAATGGCCATAATAGACTAGAACATGAAGCATTAATAGCTCAGGTGGTTAAGACACCTGGGCTATTCACAACAGGTCACAAGTTTGGGCCTCAGCATGGTCAGAATTTCGAATTTTTCGTAAAATTTTTATTTTTGACTTTTAGTTAAAAATTTTATATTTTTATTTATATATCCTTACTTGAAATTATACCGAGCTCACGTCACAATTTTAGAAACGTATTCTCTAATAGTGGTTTAGTAAAAATATCGGCTAACTGATTTTCTGAAGCTACGTAGTCCAGATTTATTATATCTTTTTCTATATTATCACATAAAAAGTGATGTCTAATATCTATATGTTTAGTTCTCGAGTGATTTACTTGATTTTTAGATAAATTTATTGCACTAGAATTATCACAGTAAATTGTTGATTTTGATAAGTTGATTCCAAAATCTTTAAGTGTCTGTTGCATATAAATTACTTGTGTGCAAGTTAGTGCTGCATAAATATATTCTTCTTCACAAGTTGATAGAGAGACACAGTTTTTTTTCTTATTAAACCATGATATTAATGATTTACCAATGAAATGACACGTACCACTTGTACTTTTTCTATCTGTTCGTGATCCTCCGAAATCAGCATCGCTGTATGATACTAATTCGAACGAACACTCTTTTGGATAGAAAAGTCCGAAATTTGTAGTTTTATTGATAGCGTAGTATACATTTTACATCAGTAGATGTGATTCTTTCGGGTCTGCTTGAAATCGTGCACATAAGCATACACTCCTCATAATATCCGGTCTACTTACCGTTAAATAAAGCAGTGATCCTATCATACCACGATATAATTTCTGGTCTACACTTTTGCCGTTTTCATCTTTATCAAGATGTGATGTTTTACTCATAAGAGTTACTTTGGCAGAAATGTTTTCCATTCCAAAATGTTTAATAAGATTATTACAGTATTTTTCTTGATTAATAAATATTCCATTTGAAACTTGTTTAATTTATAGTCCTAGAAAATATGATAATTCTCCCATATGGGACATTTCAAATTCTCTAGTCATTATTTCAGAAAATTCTTTACATAATCGTTATTAGTTAAGCCAAATATAATGTCATCAACATATATTTGAACTATTAATATATCATTGTTAGAATGTTTTATAAATAACGTTTGATCTACTTTTCCTATTTTGAATCCAGAATTAATAGATAGATTTTAAGTCATTCATACCAAGCACGCGGCGCTTGCTTTAATCCATATAAAGCTTTCTTAAGTTTATATACATGATCTGGATATTTTTCATGAATAAATAAAGGAGGATATTCAACATAAACATTTTCTTTAGTATTACCATTTAAAAATGAACTTTTAACACCCATTTGATAAAGTTTAAAATTATTAAAACACGCATATGCCAATAAGATTCATATTGCTTCTAGTTTAGCAACTGGAGAAAACGTTTCTTCGTAGTCTATTCCTTCTTCCTGGTTATATCCTTGTGCTACTAGTCTTTCTTTATTTCTAGTTATATTTCCTAATTCGTTTGCTTTATTTTTATAAACCCATTTAGTTCCTATAACCGTCTGATCAGTCGGTCTGGGTACTAGTTCCCAAACTTCATTTCGTTCAAACTGATTTAATTCTTCTTGCATAGCAATAATCCAATTTTCATCGGATGATGCTTCTTTAGTATTTTTAGGTTCTATAGTAGAGAGAAAAGCTACATTACTCATTAAATTTAATTGACTTCTAGTTCAAAGATTTGAATTTATTTCTCCAATTATATTTTCTGTAGGATGATTTCGGTAAACTCTTCGAGGAGATCACATCGTATTAGTAGTATTTCTATTTTCTAAGTTACAAACAATGTTTTCATCTTCTCCAGATAAAATGATATCATCGTCGTCTCTCGAATTGTTTATTATTGTTTTTGTTTTACTAAGTAAGTCATTGTCATTAAATGTAGTAGAAACAAGTTTAGCGTTTTCATCAAAAGATACATGGAGTGATTCTTCGATAGTATTTGTTCGTTTATTAAAAGTTCGATAAGCTTTACTTAAATATTCCTTCATCACATTTTGAATCGAATTTTCTAAGCTGATCTAAGTATTTAGTATAAAGCATTTTGATCCAAATATTTTAAAATAAGATATGTTTGGTTTTCTACCATTAAAAGTTCATAAGGAGTATTTTTGGTGAAAGGTCTAATAGAAACACGATTCAAAATATAACAAGCAGTTGCAACAACTTATGCCTAAAATTGTTTTGGTAACGTGCTTTCATTTAGTAAAGTTCTTGCACATTATTGTAGAGTTCGATTCTTCCGTTCTACAACTCTATTTTGTTGTGGAGTTCTAGGAAATGAAAAGTTATGAAATATTCCTTTCTTTTTAAAATAGTTATCAAATTGTATATATTCAAATTCACCTTTGTGATCACTTCGATTATTTTTAATTTTAATACCTTTTGAATTTTGAATTTTTTTAACAAATGTTTTGAAATTTTCAAAGGTATCACTTTTATTTTTCATAAAAGTAGTCCATGTATATCTAGAAAAATCATCAACTATTACCAAATGAAAGTGTGTTATGGATCATGTAATATGGATATATGATAACACAGAGTATAGTGATGATAGTAATACAGTAAATAGTGCGGAATATAAAAGCAGTAAAGTAAAATAACATCAGGAAGTTTTATACTGGTTCAGAGCACCGTCCTACGTCCAGTCCCAAACTCCTTCTGTAATTTCACTAAAACAACAACCCTAACTTAAGCTGGAGGAACATGTCTATACAACCCCTGAGAAGCCGAACAGGGACCGGAGTAGTAGAACCGGATTTCGCCTCAGCGACCGAAGAGGACTTCACTCGCCTGAGTAGCGGAACAGGACTTCAACAAATACAAAAATAGTTTTGACTTTGTGTGTTCTTAATAACACGGATATGTCACATGTAGTACACCCTTCCTATAATCTTCTCCTCGAGTTTATATATATATATATATATATATTTGAAGTATACGAAGAATAGAAAGGTATAGTACTGCTTTAATGCAGAATAATTGAAAGTATGATAGCAAATAGATTTCAGAAAGTTAGATCAGAGAATAAGAGAATTTGATTGTGATTAAATGATTTGAAATGAAGCTGGAGTGTGTATTTATAAAGGTTAAAAAGCAGCTACTGTTGGTGAAGAGTTTCGATCGAAGTGATGCGTCCGAATCTATTCATTAAAGGTTCACAACTCTTCACAAAAGTCGCGTCCTTTAAAAAAATAGCTATTATAAAAATTCAGTCGACCGAGCTATATAGTCAGTCAACTGATGATTCAAAAGTAATTTGAAAATTTTAAATTCGTATATATTTATCTAACTGTGCATGCTGCACAAAAACTTCAGTGTCAGTCGACTGGCTCAGTAGGTCAGTCGACTGACCTGGTCATTTTTGTGCAGTTTGCACAATTACATATATATATTTCTATAACTTTATATTTCTTTTAATAATTTAAATGTGTGCTTATATATTTATAAAATATTTAGCAAAAAATAGTGATTAAATATATAAGCTAGTGTAGACATAATCGAGGAGAGATTTTAACAAATATTGACCTAAGACGTAAAAACAAAATAGCATAGTTGATGCACCGGTTTTTAAATTCTCGTCTCCTTGTCTCTTTTTATCGTAGCAGTCGTCAAATTTGTATGTCGTAGTGATAGCTTCATGTCATGAATCAAAACCAAGTCTCAACACAAAGGGCCCCATGCAGTGAATCTCTAAAATAGTTTAATAATGACAAGTTGAATTAAACGTTATTGAGATTTCTAAGATTAAACCCTTTCTTTTTTAGTTTTGCATAAAACTATTCCGGTTTACATCTTTTTTAATTTTCTGATTGATGCATGATGAGTTTTCATCCAATATGCTATCATCACATGTACTACAGTTTCGATGAATTCAACTTTTCCAGCTATAGAAAGAAGTTTTCCGGACCATGAATTGATTTTATCTTGAAATTTTGGCAATTAATATTATACATTTGAACACTTTATCTGGTTTGTAGATAGGGCAATGCTGAATATTTAATTGGTAAAGACCCTTCTTCCATTTGTTAACATTCTAAGGGTGCATTCTCGATGAACGGTAACAGGGCATTTGAGTGGAGAATTTGAGCGGGGAAGTTAGTTGAATGAGGAATGCGTTTGGCTGTGAATGGTATATTCGAGCGGAGAATCTGAACGGAATATTCGAAGTGTATATTTTAAAATAAAATTGATTTATCTTTAATTAGTTAATTATTTGTTTTTAATGAATAATACATGTCAATAACTTTCAAAAATAGATAACTAAATAGATAAATTCTAATATAATTGCTTGGATTTGGTTCAAACTAACTCCATAACGTAGAACATTCTAACACAATCATAATGAAAAAAACCACATCTCAAATGGACCTTATTTGCAAAAGTTATTAATTTTAGAAATTTATAAAAATATAAACTTTACTAATTAACATTAATTATTCTCTAACGTAGCATTTTGAAGCTTTCATCCAAATAAGGTATTTGCTTTGCTACCATTCCTACAATGTCCGATGCGTCATGAATGGTAACATGGTAAAATAAGCTCGCAAACAGACCCTAAAACTTCTATTTTCATTTTAATTTTTTTGTGAAGTATATTTTACTTTTATATTTATTAGTTTTCAAATACTTATCTACTTCCTCAATAATCCCTTTGAGTGAAGTTGCATTTTTTATTTGCTTTAGTAAATACCATCAAGTCATCGGCTGTAATGCATGGTATGACTATATATACTGGTAGTATTTTCCTTTTAATAAATTCTATTTCCATTTGAATTGACAAGACATGAAAACAGTGAAAAAACATAGGGACAAAAGATCCCCTTCTCTTTTGCCCATTTTGTTATGTATAATAAACCCTATTAGTTTACCTTGAATAAATATAGTTAGAGTTTTTCTGCATTCACGAATAAGCTTACAAAATTAAATGGGGAAGCCATTACTTCCCATTATTTTGAATATAAATTTTCAATTAGCCTTATAATATGCTTTTTATATATCTATCTTCATACATAAATTCTCCTTTTGTTGAAATAAAGTTTCTAATCATCTCATGAGCTAAAAGTGAGTTTCCTTGAATATGCACTTTGATTTTCAAAAGTTACAAAAGACAGATTTTATTAATCTGTTACCTAAAATACTTGCAATTATCTTATACACAAAATTACAACATGAAATGGGTCTATAATCACGAAACACTATTAGGTTTTCTATTTTTTTTAATGTACTAGAAGCGTGGTTTAAATTTTTAAGAATTTTTCCAATGTCTATAAATTCTTCTACTTCGTTCATAATTTGATCATTTATACATTCCCAGTGTGTTTAAAAGAATTTGGCATGTGGATTCATATTTTCACAAAATTAAGTACAATTATTTTAATTTCATTTATATTTACTGGAGCAAGAAGAAATTAGTTTTCTTATACTTTTTTACAAATTATTTTAGGAATTGCTTCATATTGTTCTTCTATATTATATAGATTTTCAAAATAGTTAATGGCATTATAGGTAGTTGTTTTAAAATCATTAATTGGCATTCAATCTTTATTAGTGCTAACATGTGCTACACACATGGGGTTCACTGTATAATTTATTTAACACTATAGTTTCAATTTATTGTTATATGCAGGTGAAAGCTTATGTGTTTGAATTATAATTTTTCATATCTTTTTATTAAACACTATTAATACACTTTTTTTTGA
Organism: Allium cepa; assembly: GCA_030765085.1. NCBI lineage: Eukaryota > Viridiplantae > Streptophyta > Magnoliopsida > Asparagales > Amaryllidaceae > Allium > Allium cepa. Next base: position 702,026,925 of record CM060938.1, on the reverse strand, counting down.
TAAATGTTGTAAAAAGTATAAATAATATTTTTTGACCATGGTGATATTGTAAAACAAAAGTTAACAATTCGTTATTTTGAATTGGGTAAGCATAACATTACTAAGGTTGATCGTTAATTTTAAAGGCTAAATGACATATGTTCAATATAGGTTTATCCAATGTTTAACATATAAATTTTAATATGTACATTGTTCGCTACAATGATAGTTCTAAACCTAAAATATAGAAAATGTGTTCTAAGTAAAGTAATATTCCAAATTTGGTTCAAAACCAACATTTTTATTGCTATACTTTTTAGAAAATAAGGTACTTAAGCGATAGTACATAGTTGGTTTCTCTACTTTTATACATATAAAATATTAACTAAATTAGAAAAAAATATCGTAGTAGTTAGGGAACACCATATTGTCTAACTCATGTAACGTAATATGACATGAAAATAATATATAATATTCAGTTAGAGAATGACAATTAGTTCAAATGATGTAAGAAAACACAATCAATTGAACAAACTATTAAAAATAAGTTATTATTATTATAATAAATTATAGTAGATGCTTATATTACAATAAAGAACAAAGTATTTTATAAAATAGACACCTACATATACATAGAAACGAAGAATATTGAAATGAAAGTATGAATGTTGCATGGCAAAGTAACGATTTTATAAAATGCAAGAAATTGTTATCTTGTTTTATTACGAACTAAAATCTGTAGATATTATTTTTTTCTAGAGATAAAATATTTATTTTTTCACAAAATAATAAATAAAACTTTCATTTTTATTATGTGCCTTAAATATCTTTGTCAGTTTCATAGAATTCTTTGTGATAATTTATCGAAATAGAAATACCTATCATATCCATCATCTTTTAATAAACCATTGTCATTTAATGCCTTACTTACGTTTAGACTTATTTTTCATTTAATTTTGACTTTTTTATTTGATAATTTCCTACTCTTACATTATCTTTTTTTTGTTCATGGCTGCAAACATTGACCATAAGTTTTTCTTGAAGATTCAATCAGAAACTAACATGAACTCTTCCTAGAGTATTAATCCAGTATCGGTACTAATGCTTTTAATATTATACATTTGCACATCAAATTGTCAACACGATATGCAATTTATAGCACAATCATATTATTATTCATGTCAAGTAAAATATATAATCGTGTTCCATGATTTATTGAATATGTAATATTGACTTTCAAGCAAAAATAAGTAAATCTAACATTACTTTTAGAACCATAAAAATATATTAGCCTGCTGTAATATAAACTATCAATTAAACTAAATAAACATGTTTGATAAATTGTGCATATTATCTACTTTATAAAAATTAAAATTTTGAACTTAGCTCGTTTCTTATTATTCAAAGTAGTTCTACAATATAAAGAATCAACATTTTGACATTCATGCATTTTAAGAAAGAATCGTCTATGGCATGAAAATCTTTTTGCTTGCAAATAGTTAATGAAATGTTGATAATCAAAGTGTTAAAAAATATCGAACCCCTACGCCATTTTAATGTATAAATATATGAATAGATACTACATGAGATTGAATTTATATTTAGTTTTGTATGAAGTTGACAGTATAATTAATTATGATAAAGATATTTAATAATTCAAACTAATTTGGAATAATTCACAATATGATTTATGATACATTTGATTCCAAATTATGCTAGAGAATTAATCGCACATTGTTTTTTGAGCCAGCTCTCCTTAGTGCTTGTTAAATCAATTAATTTTCATTAATTGGGGATTTAATACATTTAATTAACTGAGAATTAAAGATGAAAAAATATGAAAATAAACATTATAATTGAATATTATACTAAAATCATTAATAATATCAATAATCAACTGAACTCCAAAAAATATATAGTAAATTAACCAAATTACATAGATTCTTTAATAATTACTAGTACAAATCGCACGTACGTGTATCTAATAGTTAGAGACATTTACTATTTATTTTGATAAAAAATTAATGGACGTGCTATAAGTGCAAAATCTTCGGAAAATCTTTGGTGGCCACAAACTTGTTTCAAGCAATTTGTTGATTGTGTCGGTTGCAAGTTGATAATGAAATTCCGTTGTCCGATGAACAAGAAGGAGACGGCGGTAGAGGAGATGGTGAGAATCTGTATAGGGTATTTTTGGAATTTCGAAAGATACCGTGGAAATCATATTCATTGAATTTCTTTATTGATAGCAGAGATATTTTTTATTTATTAAAGTAGTCCCAGTGTACTTTTTAATGGTTTAAAAATTGATTGGAGTTGAAAGCAAGAGTTTTTGAAAATTAAAACATTAGAAAAACTGAAAGTAACGTTGTGATGACCCGGAATTTGAAAGCAATATCTATTTAATAATCTGAATTAAAAATTAAATTGATTTGATAATCTTTGTAATAAGATTTGAATTAATTTAATAATTCAATAAAATAAATAGCAATTGATAGATTTTATCTTTTTAAATTTAATAAATTGTTTTCTGTTTATAATATATATAGAATATTGTATATATTGTATATAGATCTTGTTTTAATTTGATTAATAAATAAATCCTGTTTTTTATAAAATATGTATCTTTAGTAAATTGTAAATTATGATTTTATTTAAAAATTAAACTTTTAAAAAGGTTATTTAATAAATAAATATGGTTTTAAATACATAAGAAAATATTGAAATGATTTAAAATATGTCTAACTCAAGTTTAAAATTAAATAAATAGCAATAAGGTTATTTTGATTGTCTTTTAAAATATCATGTGATAAAATAAATAATTTATTAATAAGAAGATAATGTCTTTTGATAAGTTATTTATGGTTATTAAATGTTGTTATTTTTAAATATAATAATACATTGTTTTAACAAATAAATTTTTAATAAAAATAACTGTTTTTCAAAATTCAATTGTGTAATTATCTTTGTAAATAAACTTGATTTCAAAATTTATCTTGAACTTGAATTCAAAAATTTTGAAATCTAAAGTGTAAATGTTTTTTTCTTATTTCTTTTGATTTTGAAATATTTGAATAAGTTTCGTTTTATAAATAAAATTTGATTTATTCATTTTAAAATTTATCTACATGTTAACTAACTAATTGAATAAAGATTCACTTTTATCTTATATTAACTTGTTAACTAAATAACAAATTAGCATCTAACTATAACTAAATTACATAATTATAACAAATTAACATTTAAAAACAAACGTAAACATTTTACAAATTAAATTAACATGTGTTAAGATAATAATCTAGGTGAATGACAAATGTAATATGTAGGGACAAGTGTCATTTATTTTAGATTTTCTTTTATAAAATCAAATTTAAGCCCATTTATTTACAAATCTTTTTCTCTTTCTTTTCTATTTTTTTTTCTAAATTCAAAGACAAGAAGAAAATTGAAACAAATCCCCTCAAAAACTTAAATCTGAAAACACCTCCACTAAAACCTAATTCATAAAGTCAAATTCCTATAATCTTTTCAAATCCATGAAATCAAAGCATGCAAAACCATTTTCAAAATTGAATCAGACATGCAAAAGTTCTGAAGCATGCATTATTTCAAGATCTGGAATGTAAGCTAGCATGCATGCAAGAATTCAGTAACAAGCCAAACTGTTTAAAACTGCATATTAAATCAAGGCAGCCTGCATCATTTCAATATGGAGTTTTCTGCATACAAACCAGGAATTTAAGCAAGTTTTTTTAGCATACAAACCTGGGAACAAATGCAAGTTGAAAACATCAGTAACTCAAGTTTCAAAGATGTAGCATGCATGTAAGGTTTATAAATCAACAACAAAAGCATTTCAGCAAAAACAAGTATAAAGGCTGTTCAATTTTGGGTGCTCTGTTCTTCTTATTGAATCAGGTGAGTAACTTTCTAAAACTTAAAATTAAATAATTTGTTGCATGCTGAGATAGGGAATGAATGTGTGTTGATTAAATATTTATATGTGATGATTTTTCTGTATATATATGGATGTGTGGATATGTGTATGTTTAGTTTCTGTTCAATCTCTATTACCAGTTTTCATGCTAACACTAATTCAAATCTTTATCTTCTAATTTGATTCTTGATAATGTTTAAGCCTTAACCAAAGATTGTTTGTTTTATCATAAAATAAACTAAAAAAATTATATAAGTGTAACAGCCCGCAAATCCGTAGCCCTTGAGTCAATACTATTCTACCTAAATCAACTCAACTTGCACAAAATTACGAACCATTTGGGTTAAAGAAGAAGAGGTAGAAGAAGAAATAGAAAACAACATCAGAATCTAACCATCGCAGCGGAATAAAATATTATAGTAAATAAGTGATCTTTACTCGAAAATCAAATATCTCTGTTTATATATTACATCATCAGAGTACATCAATCACAGCTCCACATCAATGTCATACAAATGGATACACAACAACTCAATACAGCGGAAATATATATACAAGTACGAGAGTACGTATCGCCATCCAGCTCGTCTCCTGAGCTCCACAACATCATATCCTGTATCCTATAATACTCGGTCTGACCCGAGCATTACAATTAAATAACACCCGAGTCAGTCTGGAATACCAGCGTGAGAAAATCACAATTATTAAAGTTTCAAAAATCCTTTGAAAACAAAAGCATCTCGTAAGACCACGCCACAAATAAACATGTCGGGTTTTTACCTTACGATAGCTAAAACACTTTTTATAGAAATCCTCTGATATTATAATAGTGTCTATAGAAAGTAAATAGAATCTAGCTGAAATGCTTGCATCTCACGTTTCAGCAATAGTTAGGCACAATCAAAACCGTACGGGCGCGTAGGGAAAATGGATTCCAACTAATGGCTAGGCACTGGGGTACCACCTGTCACAGTACCTGGTCTAGATCAGCGTACCGAGGAGCCACCCTAACTCCCCTGCAACACAAGACTGGAACCATCCCTTACTGGACAGTCCCGAGCAAGATCACCCCGCGGTTGGGATTTGCAACCGCCCACTAAGCCGAAATAAAAGGGACATCTAGACAGGGATGACCTCACCCTCCAGTGGGGGCTACCCACGAAGCCTTGCTGCATAACCCCTGATTTTCAGCCATTCCCATTTGATGAGGCTTGAGGCTAAGCGTTACCTTTGTAGAATATGTCCCATAGAATGCCCACCACCCACCTGACGATGTTTCGCAAGCATTCATCCATACAAGTCCGCCCCGGGTTCGAACGGAACCGAAGGCACTATTCCTACTACATCCATTTTGGAAATATCCTCAGGATTAGTAGCGACTAGCCCTTGCACTTCACTGCTCCACCTTTGAATCCAAAATCGTTTTTCACGAAAACGTACAAACCGGATCGAGGTGGTTTTCGAGAAATAAACCTCGATCCCGGTCTCTTCGAAACGATCAACGCATTGTCCAATATTGATAGTCGGTTATTTAACTATCAATTTCTATTCACAAACACCCATCAAACAATAAATAATTTTCCAAATTATTTATTTATCTCAAATATCTTTACAAGATATATTTCCAGTTTCAAATCCCTTTGATAACAGTTTCAAACCATACTTCCTTTTCCAGAATAAACTTTCCCAAATATTTTCTATCTCCTCTAGAATCACCAAGCACAAAACTAGATTTTTAAATTAATTTACAACACTTTTATTGTAAGATATATTTAACATTTTATATAGGAAATTTTGCTTCAATACTTAATTTTTAAATAATACCCTAGAAACAATTAAAATAAGTTTACTTTATAAATATAACTAGATTTCCTTCTTTAAACACAATATCAAATCATTCTTTAAATAATTATTACAATAATAGATTTAACAAAACTCTTACTTTGGAATTTACTTTAAAACATTTAAGCTAAGACCACTTCAATAATTGGTTAAAAGTATATACTATATGAATAGTTAAAAATAAGATTACTTTATGAAATGTAAACTAGGTTCTCACTCTTTAAAACAAAACACTAAGTTACCATTTTAAACAATTACTACGATAATAGGTTTGAAAATATTTACTTTAGAATCTAAAAGATTAGAAATAATAAATTTCCTAAAACATGCTTTTTAAAACAACATTAAAGCTTTTACTTATATTTAAAAATTAACTTTGAACGTACTTGGCTATCTAGAGAAATATACTTCTCTTCACAATCTTCTTTTAAATTTCAATTTCAAACACTCGAATCAATTTCCAAATTGATTTCCTATTTATTCCCTTTTAATTGAGAATCTATTAATTTCAGATTTCATTTTTTAATTATGGTTTAAAGATACTTTAACTAAAAATTCCAATTTTTAGGTTTCTCAATTACTTCCTTATCCTTTTAAATAAATTTAAACTTTGAATTTTAAGATAATTCTTTATTTCTTTTATTGATATAACTGAAGTTTACAATTCATCAATTTCATTTTATTCAAAATTCTTTTCTCTTCATTCTCGAAGTCATTTATTATTATTTTCATATTACTTCTATTTCTTTCCAATTCATTCTTAATTTATTCAAACTTTCTATAATTATTTCGCTTACAAATTTACTTCCTTTTAATTTCTTTTCAACAATCCAATTCATATATTTTGGTAATTCATTATACCCGAATATCCGATCAAACCATAATATTCAATATTCCAATATAACTCAACATAGGATATCAAATAATCACAACAGAGAATACTGAATAACTTAAATAAACGTGAAGGGTCCAGTTGGATCCCTCCAACCTGTTTTCCCTGCATCCACAGACGTTAGCACAATACATAATACCAATTCCAATATATATCATACTATAACACATCAATCAATTCAACCATCCAAACAATTATTTAAATTTATCAATTTAAATTTGAATTTAAATTCAACTGAGTGAGATTGACTCACCTTTGATTTTTGTGTTGCAATCCGACCCAATCCGGCTTGCTTCTATCAGATTTGACCTTGTATAACAATCATACGATTTATTAACACTCTGAAGTAACTTGAACAATTTATTTCCATTTTATCACTTTAATTAACCAATGATTCTATTTTAAATTAATAATTAAATTTTAATCTAATTTCCTTTTTACTAATAATGTTTATAATGACAAAATAATTAAGCAAGTTTGTTAAACAATTTAATCACCCTGACTATATTATAAAGAAAAATTCGGTCTTAATATAAAATTTTAAATACTTAAAATTTCCATATAGGTATGCATCTTTAAAAACTCTCTGTATAAAAATCTTACCTGAATAAATTTTCGGTTTTCTCAAAATATTTATCATGCATGTGTATATCTATTTATTATTTAAATTCTAGAAAGTGAAAATATGTATTTTTATTTTCCCAAAGTTAAAATAATTTCCTACCTAACCTTTCTTTTTACTGTATATGTATATATTTTCCATTCTTAATCTGCATATATAATATTCACAGTTATTATCTGTTTCAAATCTACAATTTATATATATATACACACACATTTAAATTAAATTAAATTAATTAATAAATAATAAAAAAACGCAGCAATACCTCACCGATGCTCTCACCAGAGTCCACAACCTACATCTGCAGCTTCAACTCCTCAGCCTCCCCTCAAATCGCGTTTCCCAAGACATCACCGAACCCTAGCGTGATTGCCCACGAGCCTCCCACCTCGCGAACGTTGTCGTACCCTCTCGCTCGATCGAGATTGAGCTCGAAACCCCAAGTACGCGTGCCACTCGAGCTCCCCTAGATCTGCTATTCGACAACCCAAACTTCATAGGTCGCAACCCTAATTCCTCCTTTCCTTAAGCGCAAGACGCGATAAACCCTCCCCCCCAAATGCCGAAGAAATCGGAAAAAAAAGGACCGCGCTTCAATTTACTCGAGATGAGCACGATTTTTAGGGTTTTGGTTGATTTGGGTTTCGAATTGAAGAATGCGGCTTCGGCCATAAATTTTTTTTCCTTACTTGTGTTCGATTTGAAAGGAAGAAAGGGATTTTTTTTAATTTGAACGAGGATGGCTTCACAAAAATAAAATAAAAATTAATACGTGAATTCTGGAAGAAGGCTCGGCTTTGAAATAGATAGGAAGGAGGCGTATAGCAGAAGATTTGACTTTAGATTTGATTTTTCTTTTATAAGTATATTTTATTTCGATTAACATCAATTAAATTTTCAGCGCGTTTATATATCGTACACTCACACACTAACTTCGATCAATACGAAATTTGAAATCCGATAATAATTCAATATTACGGACCCAATGGAACTCGTTCGTCAAATTCCGAGATTGTGCCTCGGAAGGCTATTTTTAAATTCAATTTAAAACGATAGAATTTCAAAACTGAACAATTCAGTGTTAGATTTAACTTTAACACTCCTATTATATTCAATGTTATCAATATAAATTTTATAAGCCTTCAAATTATATTTTAACAGACTTAAAATCTCAGATTTCATATTTTATCCTATTCAAATTATTTAATTCAATAATTTAATTATCAAATAAATCGTGATATTCGTAATTCAAGTTAAAATTACCTATTGAATATTTAAAATCAATTAAACATTCTGATTTTAAATTCCCGAAAATTCCGGGTCGTCACATTCCTTCCCCCTTGAAAGAATTTCGTCCCCGAAATTACTAGTTGGGAAGAACGGCCCAATACTCGTTTACTTATTCTCAAAATCACACAATTCGACATCCAACCAACTATCTTTTACAAAAGACCATCATTATTCTTATTCACTTTCCAAACATTTTCCTAGTTTGTAAACAATCCTATTTGCCCAACCATCCAAGTTTTAATCTTAAAACCAATTTTGAATTATCAAAATTTCTCAAAATTTTTCTAACTTCCTAAGTTCCCGAAAAATTTCGCCAGCGTCTCCTTTACGCGGCTGACACGGTACAACTACAAAATGGCACTACGGCCTCCCAAATTCGAAAAGAAAACAAAAAGCCAAGTGGCTCGATCCAAATCCCAATCAAATTTCATATAGAAACTTAAACACATACCTTTTGTCGAGCATATCAAATTTATCTCCTGAAATCAAAATCAATTCTCTTTTCCCTTTATATTACCTGCATATCCTGCTTAGCAATATGTCCAATCACAATATTCAAAAACATTTTATCGACTCACTTACAGATGTCAATATCTATTCATTCCAATATTAACTTAGATTATATTTGTAGTATCAATCTCCATTTAAGAATTCATCATTCCTTCTTAAGTTAGTATAAGCATTTCATATGTTTCTTTATTTATTTCACCTTACCACTTTAGTTTATATCTATTTCTATTCACATTGATTCTTTCATTACGATACGAATTCAACTTATCTTTAACTCTAAATATTGAATTTTATTTTCCATTTATAACTAATTTATGTCATTATTTTAAGTAGTTTCATTTACTAATTCGTTTCAATTCTCAATTTGAAATCGTTTTGCTGTTAACAAAATTTTCCAAAAATTTTCTAACTCCCAAAATTTCCGAAAACTTTTGGCAGAGTCCCCTTTGTACGGAGGAGCTTTTGCAATTTGACAAAAGATATAAATATATATACATCGACCCACGCGGTCGGAAAAACAAAAAACAGTTCATATTTTCTATTTTTATTGCGTAGGCGTACCTTATTTAGCATTTTAAGCAAGCGACTTATTATTTTTAGCAAATAGCGCAACCCAATCCAGCCACACGGCTTCCAGGTACCTGTACTTACTTAATTCAAACATGTAAGTGTCAAATATATGAAGTTTAACAACATCTCACTTATTTGCAATAGTTAAACTCAGGAATTCTAAAAGAAATTCCCATTAAACACTTTCTTTACAAGCAATTTAAATATTCCAACATAAATTTTAATTTCTTACAACCAATCACATATCGTTTCACTTAATTCGAATTGTTAACAACTCACAAACTTACATTTAATTTATTTTTAAGCAAACCGGGCTCATATTTAATTCAGTTGTTCTCAAAATCAATTTATTTCACTCCTATCAATTCATATAATTTTAATTACTTCCATTTTCATCCAATGACAACTTATTCCATGTAATTTGACGAGATTTATGTGAATAAATAAGTATTTATGTTTACAACCAATTTAAACTGATTTCAACTCAATTTATACCTAATTCTATTCCATTTTCAATTTATCCACAATCCATATATCTCATTTTCATTGCATTTCAGATTTGAATCCATTCACTTGCATTTCATTTAATTAACCAAACTAGTTTCATTGCTCGAACAGGTTCCGTTCAAATTCATTTGATCTAGCTCGACACATTCTGTTTAAATTTCATTCACAATCCATTCATTTACATTTCATTCCATGTTAGTTTATTCCAAACTATTTTATTTAGCTCGTAGACAATCCAAGCTATTGCATTCCATAACCGTTTCTTAACTTATTTAAACGACACATCATTTGATTCTTATTTATTACATCCATTTATTTTCACTTGATTCAAATTCAACCAATATCATTAAACTTAGTTTTAAGTTCAATTCAATTCAACTCTCTACCATTTGTTTAGCTTTAAGTTAATGTACTTCAATTTATTTAAATTATATACTTAAGCTCATTTTCATTTTTCAAGTGGATTTTTCTCTTTTCTATTCAACTTAACTCTATCATAATCAAATCTCATTTCAATCTACAATTTCTTTTGATTAGTTATTATAAAATTTAACTTTCCAGATTCAACTCATTCAACTTATTACAAGGCCATTTCAAATTTTTATTCGATACATTTCAATTATATCTAATTTGTTAACACTTCAAGTCAAATTTTTAATTTATAACTCAAGTTTGAATCCACTATCCATTTCATTAACAATTCAAGTCGAATTGGATTTATAACTTGAATTTTATTTCCAATCTTCATTATTAATTCACAATTCAGCTTTATTTAACATTTCATTAACTAATTTATGATCAATTAGTTCTTCCCTTATTTATAGTTCAATACTTGATTTTTAAGTCCCAATATCACTTCATTTAATCTTCTTAGTTCAAATTATTTTATAATTCAAGTTTGGATTTTATTTCGTTTTATTATCCAAAATATCAAACAATATTTATTTTGCATTTTGCATTCCATTCTCAATTTTATAAGTCATCACTTATAATTTACAAAATTGCATTCATCATAGGCTTGAATATATTCTTCTTTTATTTTTAACTTGAAATTTACACTTATTTATAACCTAAGCATATTTTTATTCCATGGATTTTCAATTCTTTCATAAGTTATTCTAATTTATTTACTCCAACCCAATTCTGATCCAACTTATCTTATTTTATTTAGGTAAGAATCTAATTCCATCCGATAACTCAATTGAATTTTTATTCCAATTCAATTTTATTTTAGCTCGGATTTATTTAACTCAATTCGATTTCAACTTAATTCGAATACAACTGGATATTATTTCCAGCTTATTCAATTAATTTCAATCCAGTCAAATTTTATTCTCCAATTCAAGTTAATTTCATTTAACTTTTCACGTTAGATTTATATTCCATTATCCAAAGCTTAAATTTTTTCCTGATTTAAAAATCATTTCCTTTTTATATGCTTACAACTTATCTTATCCGGATTTTTAAACACCCGGCTTTGGTTTCAAATTATTTTGAAATCTCCAACATTTCAAAATCATACTTCTCAAAAATTAAACCAACCCTGGTTTTATTCCCAACAAATTTCCTTTGAAATTTTCAAAAACAAACAGGTTTTCCTGAACAAATCAATTTGGCAGCAATCTATCACTTAGAAATTCGAAAATGAATACTGATGATGCGGCCGTCATCATCAGAATTATTTTTCCAATAATCCAAGTAATTTCAATGCTACATCACTTTCAAAACCCCTTTAAAACAATTTCCTTTCAGAAAGATCTCCAAAACAATTGTGCTATTATTCATCTTCAAATTCTTCAACAAACACTTCCAAATTTCCGGGATTTAAATTTCCAAATCCTTCTTAAATCAATTTTACTATAATTCATTTGCATAGCTTATGCTCATACAAATTCTTATTTGGTTATATTTCAATTTATAAATTACATTCATAATCCATATTTATAAATTTCCTTTCATAATGAATTTATTCCTCTAAATTTTAGTTATATTTCAGTTTCTAGTAAAATTTTCACTTAATAACGATAATACTCTAATATTATTCTTCCTAACATCCAAGCAACCATATATTAGCTAAAATAGTTTATAAAAATTATTATTTATATCAAAATATATTTTGGGTAAAATTATTTCATTCACCCACATTTAAAACAATACAGTGCCGATTGTTCTATTCAAGTGTTTAGAAACCCCTTCAATACAGTTGCGCAGACTGTGTCGACGAAGGTTCATATGCCACTCAATAAATCAATCAACACAATGTTAAAACAATTTATATCCACTAACAAATACGCGCTCATATCTATTAATACGCTCAAACTCATTCTAGAGTACTTCGAACTCTAATTTAAATGAGTAATTCCCACCAGAGCCAAGGTTATCACCAACCTAAGCTCTGATACCAACTATAACAGCCCGCAAATCCGTACCCCTTGAGTCAATACTATTCTACCTAAATCAACCCAAGTTGCACAGAATTATGAACCATTTGGGTTAAGAAGAAGAGGTAGAAGAAGAAATAGAAAACAATATCAGCATCTAACCATCGTAGCGGAATAAAATATAATAGTAAATAAATGATCTTTACTCGAAAATCAAATATCTCCGTTTATATATTACATCATCAGAGTACATCAATCACAGCTCAACATCAATGTCATACAAATGGGTACACAACAACTCAACACAGCGGAAATATATATATACAAGTACGAGAGTACGTATCGCCATCCAGCTCGTCTCCTGAGCTCCACAACATCATATCCTGTATCCTATAATACTCGGTCTGACCCGAGCATTACAGTTAAATAACACCCGAGTCAGTCTGGAATACCAGCGTGAGAAAATCACGCCCAATTGATTATTAAAGTTTCAAAAATCCTTTGAAAACAAAAGCATCTCGTAAGACCACGCCACAAATAAACATGTCAGGTTTTTACCTTACGATAGCTAAAACACTTTTTATAGAAATCCCCTGATAGTATAATAGTGTCTATAGAAAGTAAATAGAATCTAGCTGAAATGCTTGCATCTCACGTTTCAGCAATAGTTGGGCACAATCAACCGTACGGACGCGTAGGGAAAATGGATTCCAACTAATGGCTAGGCACTGGGGTACCACCTGTCACAGTACCTGGTCTAGATCAGCGTACCGAGGAGCCACCCTAACTCCCCTGCAACACAAGACCGGAACCATCTCTTAGTGGACAGTCCCGAGCAAGATCACCCCGCGGTTGGGATCAGCAACCACCCACTAAGCCGAAATAAAAGGGACAGCTAGACAGGGATGACCTCACCCTCCAGTGGGGGCTACCCACGAAGCCTTGCTGCATAACCCATGATTTTCGGCGATTCCCATTTGATGAGGTTTGAGGCTAAGCGTTACCTTTTTAGAATATATCCCTTAAAATGCCCACCGCCCACCTGACGATGTTTCGCAAGCATTCATCCATACAAGTCCACCCCGGGTTTGAACGGAACCGAAGGCACTATTCCTACTACATCCATTTTGGAAATATCCTCAGGATTAGTAGCGACTAGCCCTTGCACTTCACTGCTCCACCTTTGAATCCAAATCGTTTTTCACGAAAACGTACAAACCGGATCGAAGTGGTTTTCGAGAAATAAACCTCGATCCCGGTCTCTTCGAAACGATCAACGCATTGTCCAATATTGATAGTCGATTATTTAACTATCAATTTCTATTCACAAACACCCATCAAACAATAAATAATTTTCCAAATTATTTATTTATCTCAAATATCTTTACAAGATATATTTCCAGTTTCAAATCCCTTTGATAACAGTTTCAAACCATACTTCCTTTTCCAGAATAAACTTTCCAAATATTTTCTATCTCCTCTAGAATCACCAAGCACAAAACTAGATTTTCAAATTAATTTACAACACTTTTATTGTAAGACATATTAAACATTTTATATAGGAAATTTTGCTTCAATACTTAATTTTTAAATAATACCCTAGAAACAATTAAAATAAGTTTACTTTATAAATATAACTAGATTTTCTTCTTTAAACACAATATCAAATCATTCTTTAAATAATTATTACAATAATAGATTTAACAAAACTCTTACTTTGGAATTTACTTTAAAACATTTAAGCTAAAACCACTTCAATAATTGGTTAAAAGTATATACTATATGAATAGTTAAAAATAAGATTACTTTATGAAATGTAAACTTGGTTCTCACTCTTTAAATAAAACACTAAGTTACCATTTTAAACAATTACTATGATAATAGGTTTGAAAATATTTACTTTAGAATCTAAAAGATTAGAAATAATAAATTTCCTAAAACATGCTTTTTAAAACAACATTAAAGCTTTTACTTATATTTAAAAATTAACTTTGAACGTACTTGGCTATATAGAGAAATATACTTCTCTTCACAATCTTCTTTTAAATTTCAATTTCAAACACTCGAATCAATTTCCAAATTGATTTCCTATTTATTCCCTTTTAATTGAGAATCTATTAATTTCAGATTTCATTTCTTAATTATGATTTAAGGATACTTTAACTAAAAGTTCCAATTTAAATATTTCTCAATTACTTCCTTATCCTTTTAAATAAATTTAAACTTTGAAATTTAAGATAATTCTTTATTTTTTTTATTGATATAACTGAAGTTTACAATTCATCAATTTCATTTTATTCAAAATTCTTTTCTCTTCATTCTCGAAGTCATTTATTATTATTTTCATATTACTTCTATTTCTTTCCAATTCATTCTTAATTTATTCAAACTTTCTATGATTATTTCGCTTACAAATTTACTTCCTTTTAATTTCTTTTCAATAATCCAATTCATATATTTTGGTAATTCATTATACCCGAATATCCGATCAAACCATAATATTCAATATTCCAATATAACTCAACATAGGATATCAAATAATCACAACAGAGAATACCGAATAACTTAAATAAACGTGAGGGGTCCAGTTGGATCCCTCCAACCTGTTTTCCCTGCATCCACAAACGTTAGCACAATACATAATACCAATTCCAATATATATCATACTATAACACATCAATCAATTCAACCATCCAAACAATTATTTAAATTTATCGATTTAAATTTGAATTTAAATTCAACTGAGTGAGATTGACTCACCTTTGATTTTTGTTTTGCAATCCGACCCAATCCGGCTTGCTTCTATCAGATTTGACCTTGTATAACAATCATACGATTTATTAACACTCTGAAGTAACTTGAACAATTTATTTCCATTTTATCACTTTAATTAACCAATGATTCTATTTTAAATTAATAATTAAATTTTAATCTAATTTCCTTTTTACTAATAATGTTTATAATGAAAAAATAATTAAGCAAGTTTGTTAAACAATTTAATCACCCTGACTATATTATAAAGAAAAATCCGGTCTTAATATAAAATTTTAAATACTTAAAATTTTCATATAGGTATGCATCTTTAAAAACTCTCTGTATAAAAATCTTACCTGAATAAGTTTTCGGTTTTCTCAAAATATTTAACATGCATGTGTATATATATTTATTATTTAAATTCTAGAAAGTGAAAATATGTATTTTTATTTTCATAAAGTTAAAATAATTTCCTAGCTAACCTTTCTTTTTACTGTATATGTATATATTTTCCATTCTTAATCTGCATATATAATATTCACAGTTATTATCTGTTTCAAATCTACAATTTATATATATATACACACACATTTAAATTAAATAAATAATAAAAAAACGCAGCAATACCTCACCGACGCTCTCACCAGAGTCCACAACCTACATCTGCAGCTTCAACTCCTCAGCCTCCCCTCAAATCGCGTTTCCCAAGACATCACTGAACCCTAGCGTGATTGCCCACGAGCCTCCCACCTCGCGAACGTTGCCGTACCCTCTCGCTCGATCGAGACTGAGATCGAAACCTCAAGTACGCGTGCCACTCGAGCTCCCCTAGATCTGCTACTCGACAACCCAAACTTCATAGGTTGCAACCCTAATTCCTCCTTTCCTTAAGCGCAAGACGCGATAAACCCTCCCCCCCAAATGCCGAAGAAACTGAAAAAAAAGGACTGCGCTTCAATTTACTCGAGATGAGCACGATGTTTAGGGTTTTGGTTGATTTGGGTTTCGAATTGAAGAATGCGGCTTCGGCCGTAATTTTTTTTATTACTTGTGTTCAATTTGAAAGGAAGAAAGGGAAAAAAATTAATTGGAACGAGGATGGCTTCACAAAAATAAAATAAAAATTAATACGTGAATTCTGGAAGAAAGCTCGTCTTTGAAATAGATAGGAAGGAGGCGTATAGCAGAAGATTTGACTTTAGATTTGATTTTTCTTTTATAAGTATATTTTATTTCGATTAGCATCATTTAAATTTTCAGCGCGTTTATATATCGTACACTCACACACTAACTTCGATCAATACGAAATTTGAAATCTGATAATAATTCAATATTACGGACCCAATGAAACTCGTTTCGTCAAATTCCGAGACTGTGCCTCGGAAGGCTATTTTTAAATTCAATTTAAAACGATAAAATTTCAAAACTGAACAATTCAGTGTTAGATTTAATTTTAACACTCCTATTATATTCAATGTTACCAATATAAATTTTATAAGCCTTCAAATTATATTTTAACAGACTTAAAATATCAGATTTCATATTTTATCCAATTCAAATTATTTAATTCAATAATTTAATTATCAAATAAATCATGATATTCGTAATTCAAGTTAAAATTACCTATTGAATATTTAAAATCAATTAAACATTCTGATTTTAAATTCTCGAAAATTCCGGATCGTCACAATAAGTAAAAATAAGTTTGGAAATTATCTGAAAACCATAAGAAACAGAATTGTGTAAGCATTATCAAATTTTCAAATATCACAATTTGATGTTCCAGGCTTAGAATCTGGAATCTCATTCAAAATAAAGATTTTTAAAACTTAAATCCAAAATTTTAGACTAAGGTTGAAGGAGCAGTTCTGAAATGAACTTAAAAGAGAAAATTATGACTTTCTGGTGATATACGTGAGTGTGGAGTTAGGGGTTCTTCCTGGAATTAGAATGGTGATGGGTGATGATGGGAATAATGCTTGATGAAGTTGTACTTCGTCGAGGTGGAAGCGGTGACGTTTTCATATCCAGAACCCTAGTTTTTGATAGGGTTAGTAAACTGATCTTCTCGTCTTCTACAATCAAGCGAGTGCAGTGAGGATTTGAGGGAAGATGGCTTGACTGTACTTGAAGTCGTAACCGGAGTCATTGCCTATCTGGTGGTCAGAAGGTGGAGGATGAGGTGGTTTACAGGTTTGGATTGAAACCTGTTTTCTTCTGTTCCAGGTTTTGAAATAGAAACTCGAATTCAATTTCGTGTTTTGGAAGGAGGATCTGATGGTGATGGTTGGTCGTGAGGTTGATCGTCGTTGTTGGGAAGCCACCGGAGGTGGGTGATGATGACTGGAGGCACGGTGCACGTGCACCGTGCACTTTTGATATTTTGAGGTTGGTCTGGGTGTTAGCATGTGTGGAACTCGAGAACCACTCGAGCGGTTATGGTATATTGCTCGAAGTAGAGGGCTTAATGACTCGAAGCAGATTTTCTTCTTGCTCGGCATTTAAGTATGGAACAGGTTTAACAGGAACCTGTTGATCTGTTTTAAAAATAAAAATTTAAACCCTGGATTTAAATGGAAGTAAGGTTTTTTTTAAATCTTGTTTTCAAAGCCTGAATTTAAGTTTAAGTTTAAAAAAAGTAGATTCAAGATTGAATTTGAATCTAGATTGGGAAGAATGAATTTTTAAATTCAAATTGAATCAAAAATATTAAAGTGTTTAAGAAAGTTTAAAGTAATTAAAGGATTTGAGTTTAAATAGAATTGAATTATAGTAGAAGTAAATCAAAATTTTAAATTTGAATTCAAAATTTATTTGAATCTTAAGTTTTGGAAATAAAAGTTTATAAATTTAAAATTTGTAAATAAGTTGAAAGGTTAAAGTATACTTTAATAATCTGAGATTAAAAAGGAAATTGGTTTAAAATCTTTAAATTTCTTTTATAAGTATTCTTTAACATATGATTTACAAATTTCATATTGGTTAAAGATAACTTGGTTTCATTTTGAAGTTTGAACTTAAAATGGAAATGTGAAATTGAATTTGAAATAAATATTTGCAATAGTGTTTATGAATGATAATTTAAATATTGTTAAGAAAGGTTTTATCTTAAAGCAAATTTAGAATTAATTAATGATTTTAAGTTTTCATTTAATTATTAAGATAATTAAATGAATAATTTATTTTAAGATAATTAAGGGTTTTAAATTATTAATTTAAAGTTCAAATTAATTAATTAATTAAGGGTAATTAATCCATAATTAAGAATTATTAATTATATTTAATTAATGATTAATAATTAATTAATCAAGTAATTATAAATTAATCAAGTTACGTCAACACTTAATTAACTAAATAATTAAAGGTTAATTAATTGGATATTAAAGATTAATTAATTTAAAATTAATAATGATTAATGGAAGTTAATTACTTAAGAGAAGTAATTAAAGTTTGATTAATAGTTAATGAAGGTCATTAACTAAGGATTATTTAACAATTGATTAATATGATTAATTTTAAATAATTAATTTGATTAATTAATTAAATGATAATCAATTGTGAAATTTATTTAAGTTTATTACTTAATAGAAGTAATTAATGTAATTAATGGAGTTTAATGTGATTGGTTTGAAATAATTAATTAAGTTTAATTAATTTTAATCACTTGATGATTTGGTAAATAATTACTTAATGTAATTAATGAAGTACAATTACTCAGTAAAGTAACTAATGATAATTACTTGATGTAATTAGTGGATAATGATGGAATTGTGAAATAATTTGGATTAATTAATCAAGGAATTAATTAAAGGAATTAATTCAGGGGTAATTAATTCGATAAGTAATTAAGGGAAGTTAATTACAGATCGAGATTTATCAAAGGTGATTAATAATTATGGTTTAAGTGAGATTAATTACTGAAGATAATTAAATCAATTGAGTAATTAGTTAAATATAATTAAGAATCATTAATTAATATAACTAATGAAGTAATTAAGATTGATTAATTAATATTAATTAATCAATAATAAGTAATTAAGGGTAATTAATTAATTGTAGTTAATTAAGGTTAAATGTAATTAATTATAATTAATTAATGAAGTAATTAAAGGTTAATTACTGTATTTGGTTTAGAGTAATTAATTTTGTGAAATTAATTAAAGTATAATTAATCAGGATTGATTAATTAAGATGATAAATTAGAGGTTAATCAATTAATTAATTTGTAATTAATTAATGATGATGAAAGCAAGATTTATATTGTGTAAATAATTAATTTAATTCATTTTAAATTAATTAAAGATGATGTAATTAATTTAATTCATTTTAAATTAATTATAGATGGTATGATTATAAATCATTGCTTACAGATGGTTGATATTGGTTACCTTGAATGGTTTGAATCTCAGTTATGAGATAAGTAATGTTGATTGATATGGATGCATTGGTTGCATTGTGATATTGATATGGATTATTTTTTGATAGTGATAAATGTGGATTATCTGTAGTTATGATAATGAAAAATTATCTGTTGTGAATCTATGAATTATCTATCCGTGCGTATATAGATAATGTAATTGAATTGTTTTAAACTCTAAAACAACTTGGACCTAAAAGACACGCTTTGGATTTCGATGAGACCGGGATCGGATTTCCATATTTGGATATCCGAAAACCACATCGATTCCAAATAACGTTAGGTCGTGTATCAAAGTGGAGCTTTATGAAGACTCGAGGTGTAAGGACTATACGTCAGTATAAATCTGTGGGTGATGCCGTAATGAGTTGACGGACTAGTTCTTATAGGTTCGAGATGGTGGTTCAGAGTGCAGGGGTTATTGTCGTTAACTCTGAGGGTGATTCCAAAACGAGTGTAACGAGATAATGCCTTCGGTTTCGTTCGAACCCGGAACGAACTTGTATGGATTGAATGCTTTCAGCACATCGTCAGGTGGACGATGAGCATTCTAATAGATGTGTTCTCTAAAGGTAATCGTAGCCTCAAGCCTCATCAACCGGGATTGGCTAAAATAGGGGAGGTGCAGCAAGGCTTCGTGGGTAGCTCCCACTAGAGAGCAAGATTTTCCCCTGTCTAGAAGTCCCTTTTTATTCGGCTGTGTGGACAGTTTAAATCGCGCGCCAACTGCGGGGTTGTCTTGTTCGGAACTGTTCAGTAAGGAATGGGTCCGGCCTTGTGTTGCAGGGGAGCGGGCGTACTCCTCGGTACGTTGATCTAGGCCACGTACTATGACAGACGGTACCCCAGTAGCCCTGCCATTGTATGGAATCCAAAATCCAATAAGTGTCAACGGTTTTGATTGTATTACCCACTTTTGTGGCTAGTAGCTGGAATTTAATCATGTAACAATTTCGGCTATTTCATATTTACTTGAAAACCCTAGGCCTACTATAATATCACTGGATTTCCTATCAAATGTTTTGGTTAGCGTAAGGTAAAAGCTTTTTCATGTTTATATGTTGGAAGTCTTACGTGATACCTTTCTTTTCAAAAGGTTTTTGAAAATTAAGCAACTTTAACCTATTACTCACACCAGACCCATGTTTGACCCGGAGTTTATCTTTTGCTTTCATAAACCCTTGGGTACTTAAATTTTTTACGAGTATCCAAGGGATTCAGGTCAGCTTTGACGGATATTGGAGGAGCAATGGAGCAGGAGGCTTCTGCGTTAGATATATAGTATTCCGCTGTGTATTCTGAGTTGTATTATGTTGTAAATACTAGACAGGTGTTTATAACTGTCTAGTATGTGTTCTATATCTGTGTACTCTAATAGTGATTGTAAACTATGTAATATTTTATGTTATTAATACAATTTATTCATTCCGCTGTTTAGATTCTAATGTGTGGTTTCTTCTTCTTCTCATCCTTTCTCTTTTCTATCCCTTTCTTTCTTATTAGCGATGCGACTTCCTGGAGTTTGGAAGTCAGGTTGTTCCAAACGTTATATTTAAAATCGAAAGCATAGATAATTTATGCTTTCACCAGTTGACATTTCCACTTTTGAAGCAAGTATGCAATTTAAGTTTATAGATGTAATAATAAACTCCATTTGCACCAACATAATAAAAATAAAGTAATAAATTATATAAAACTCAATTTATAGACTATTAGATTGTATAGAAAATTTCACACAGAAATAAATATAAAAATGGATATTGTTACACATGTTCTTAACCTGAATCGCATTGAAGGAAAACGAAGCAAGGCAGCATATCGAGAAAATTTGATGAAAAAGGAAAAAAGAGTTGAATCAATCAAACTTGGACTGCTTAGAGGAGCCATCTTGAAGCCACAATACTTAGCCTGACTCAAACCCTGCAATCAAGGGAACTACGATAGAAGAATGAATACTGCACTCATAGGGAAACGGGGGCAGTACATGTTGAACTAAGGCGATCGTATGTTCAAAGCCGATACTATGTAAACATCTAGAAGAATAGGCCGGCATAGTACATACCAGTGGCAACCTAAGCAGTACTGCAAGGGGTAAGAAGCGCTTTGAAGGGTTGCACGTAGGACCACTAAGGATATGCTTCAACGCAGAACCATACTTATAGGTAGGTGACAAAGATATGAAGCTCTTCCTTCCTTTCATCAACGACCCGAGTATGCTGGCATCGAGGACAACTCAAATTGTAGCAAGGTCACGTCCACAAGCACAACAGACTAACACCCATTCTAAACTAGAGCAGTGCAACTTCACCTCGATATGATGTCAAAAAACAAGCAAAATTAGAAAAGTAGCAAAGATCAAGCACCGCAGTATCATGTGAGGACCACATATGAGTCAATACGGACATGGTAGTAGTGCCTGGAGACCAATGAGCGACACCTAATGTCCCCTTGAGGACTCACATAAAAGGTCGATTCAAATTTGATTTCTCCCGCCACCATTTCAAATATTCCCACGCTAATTTCAAGAGATCCCGTCTTCACTAAATCTTCCCGCCAAAGACATGTCAGCAATCTGGAACACGTCAAATAGACAACATAGATAGATGACATCTGGCAGAATCTAAGGGCTGAGGCATAATAGTGTGAAAAGAATTCTATAATCCACATGCGTCTCAAGGCTATAAATGGAAAAAAAACTATAGCATGAAAGAGGCCTTTTTCCTTTTTCTCCTTTTGAGATATTTAAGGTTTACTGTATTCTCTGCCATGGAAATTTATATCAAAATACTGAAAAGGAAGAAAAAGAAATTTTCCTCATGGATGTAAAATTTCTTAAAATCCAAACCACATATATCTCTATGTCCTTTGCTATTTCTTACTTTTTTTATTTTACTACTTAGTTTACAATACCGGATCTTACCTTATTTGCACTTGAATTGAATACTATTTAGACTTGACATTTTAACGAATGGTTAAAGTGCAACTACATGATTTTGTAAGGATCCAACGACATAATCACTACTTCATGGAAAAATTGAGAATACTTAAATTTGGTAATTTAAAGATTTGAATTAATTATTATGCTAATTGCTTCACACTCAACTAAAGAGTTAGAGGACCAAAAATTTTAGCAACATCTTTTGGCGCTAGAAGGAGGGCTGAACCTCCATTTACTTCTCACATCCAGTAAAATCTTACACCCCTAACTATGAATCCTAGCGATTCACCTATCACTCTAATACAAGATCGTTCAGATTTGGCAATGATGACCGTCAACCAACCACTTATACCATCGAAAACCGAAGATGAAACAAGGGCCTCAACCGATGTCCCCATAGACCCACCTTGGTCGCATTCCAATCATTCTTGCACCAAATAAACTAATGTATGGAAGGATTTGAAAGGGAAATGACCCAATACATCATTCATGGGCCATCCTCACCTCCTTACTCCATAGCTCACTGCCATCGCTCCGTACTGCTCTAGACATTCGACCAGGGAACGATAATGACACTCCCATAAAGGGGAACAGTGATGCTGGACTATAACTTGATGCCAAGCTGAAAAGCAAAATCCAGGCTAATACTAGAATCAAAACCAAGCCAGCTAATATAATCCCCCTGATGCTAGAAAAACAGATCTGATCCACCGAAAATGATGAGGACACCATATCCGATGGTAACTCATCCTAGGTTGATCCACGAGCTTACGAAATCCATCAGCTCAGAACTCGGGTAAAGCAGCTAGCAATGATTTGCCAGTAGAACACCAAAGAAAAGATAGAGAAAGGAATCTACACCCTTATTAATGTGACTGCTATCGAGGCAGATTTTTCTAATAACTTCAAAGCTCCCTCAGTTGACAAGTTTGATTGAACTACCAACTCCAAAGATCACTTCAGCACCTTCGAATACTTCATGGATATCGTAAAGGTTGGATGGATGGCCTAGTGCAAGTTATTCCCCGTATACTTACCCGGTGCAGCCTCATGGTGGTTCATGAGATACAAATTATGAGAAGACCTATCTTGGAGATAATTATCTGCTGATTTTTTAAGACAATTCAATTTAGGAAGAGAAGGCTCTCAAGATGTCAATACCATGTCGTGTGTACAACAGAGGCAGAATAATAGCCTAGGCAGATTCACCAGGTGCTTCAAGGCATAAGCTCTTTGAATTGGTGCGACTAGCAAATAAACATTGCTAGCGGTGGCTCACGTCGAGATTAGAAGATGAGCTGCTATATGGGACAAAAATAATAAAAAGTCTTACCAAAACATGAAGGTTTTCTATGAAAGGGAAGCCGGTTACATTAGGATGTAAGAAGCTAGGTCTATAACACAACCATAAGGGACTTCTACCCTTAATTATGACATAAAAAGAGGGGCAGATAAAAATCAACCACCTATGAAGAGGTGGAAGGAGATAATCCTCACTCATACCCTCGGGTAGATCTATGAGATGAGCAAAGTAGAATTAGCATACAACATAGCAAATAAGGGAAAGAAACCAGAACAAAACCAAGATAGAGCATACTACCACTTTCACTAAGCAAATGTCATCATACCGATAGGTGCCGCCATTATTACTACCAAATATCCTTTTAACCTTTTCAAAACCAAGTTGAATGAAAGATAAAGAGGAATAAGAGAAAGAAGCTCTAGTAACACCTTTCAAAGGAGTCAAAGGGGTGCTACAGTCAAAGTCCAGAAGTATTACAACCTTTTATAGGGGTTGAAAGGGTCGAAAGAAACCTTCCACTTCAGTGACCACCTTTCAAAGCAGGTGCTTTTGCATGTATGAAGACCTTTTGAATGAGTTAAAGCAGCACCTTTCGAAGACCAGGAATGACAACTCTTCATGTGCACGCCAAACCTTTCGAAACCAAAGGTTTCGCCTTCATTCAAACCACTCAGAATCATGACTTGGTCAGAACAACCCTTTCGAAAGCCAAACCAAGCCTTTCGAACCAATCGAAGCCATTAACATCCAGGGAAGGTTCCGCAAGTCACAAGCAAAAGATTGGAAGCTATAAACAGTGTTTAAACCATTAGCATTTTAACAACTTTGAAACCCTTGGAGACAATCTATCGACAAAGTTAAAAGCTCCTATCAGCAACATAAAGAAGAAAGGCGCAACCATCCATTTCGACAAAGACAAAAGAAATGTAGAGGGATACACAAGTGTTAAAGGAATCGACAACATTCTAAAGACAATTTAGAAGCTACCTTTTAACCAAGTTGAAAGCATTAGGTTGAAAGGTGCTGATCCGCATCCATAAATAAGAACCCAGGGGTCTAATTTCGGGGAACCGAACTAATTTATTCTGCACTTGTATTTTCTTAATTTTGAAAAGTTGTAAATCCTAATTTGTAAATCGAATAAGGGAAAATTGTTCAATAAAGGCTTTGTTGACTTGCGAAAGGGAAGTGTTCAATATTCTTGATTACTTGGTTGTTTCAAAAGCTTTTTTTATGTCTAACTCTATTTTTCAGGTATCGACCCCATCAAAAGACACTATATGACTTGGTCGAATCCCCTGCATTTTTAAGTAATTCCATTTATCAACTCCAAGCCACCTTTCATTAGACTTCTAGCTTCTTATGGATTGACACCTCAAACCAAGCCAGTTTTTCCTTTGATTCTCGATCCAAACACAAATCATCTAAGATTCCAGCTTCCGACAAGGTCAATACCATTCAAAACTGACCATAACCTTGAATTTTAGAGCCATCCATTAGGCTCCCGCAACTGCCTCGAAAGGACTATTTTGAAGAGAAAGTCAAACGACTCTATTCACCTTAATTATAAAAAATAAGAGAACTTAAACCTTTTGACTGAGTCGAAAGGTCAATAAGAAGGAAATTTCACAGTAAAGTCTAATTTGAAAGGTGATCAAAAAGAAAGCATTTATATCCTATCTCTCCCTAATAAACCAAAGGAGACTAAAAGGGATACCTTCCCTATTACATCAACTTTGGGGTGTTGATAAGTTTTCTTGTTAACATTTTGACCCTAGAAGGAGGGCATGCACCACCAACTCTGTTAAACATCCAACACCACTTGTCTCTAACCCAATCTTACTTCATGCTTAAATACTTAAGACCTTACTTAACCATGGCTGGCAAAACCAAAAGATCTGAGCAAGGATCCTCAGAACCACACTTAATAGGATTCTCCTCAAGGAGCACTCAAGATCCCAAACTATATGCTAAGGTTGAAAGCTCTATGGATTATAAAGGGGAAAAGTGTAGAATCATATGATCTAGAAAAGTGGAGCATCAATCCTTTCCATCCTTGCCTACCCCTATCTTTGCATTAGGAAAGACAAATGGAAATTACAACTTATTTGATCAATAAGGAAAAAGATTCAATATTATTCGAAAGGCACAATTTTTCAAGAGGGGATAATGGCAGATACCAACACCTTTGCTCACAAATGGCAACAAGCTACAACAGGAACACTTCCAAAACATGAATTCCAAAAGTTGTTAAAATGAAAAACAACTAATGAGGGCATAGCTATAAAGCCAAGCAACAAAAGACATAGAAGCCATTCTCAAGAAACAAGCTTCAAGTTAAGACTTCCAAAAGAATGCAATTTAACAACACCTATTGAGAATGTCTACTAGGTAACAAAGGACGAGCTCAATTATTGGCCATCACAGAAGAAGAAACCAAAATATGAAAGGAAACTAGGGGAATCCTACTGCCATTTCCATATGATAAATGGACAAAAGACTAACCACTGCAGAGCCTTGGAAGGGATGATAATCAGCTTTTTCTATTAAGGAAAAATCAATGAGTTTGTAAAGAAATACTGAATGAGATCAATAAAGAGCTACTTTTCTAAAGAGAATCTACATGGTCGAGAGTGAAATGCTCCTTTTGTTTAGACATTGCCTCAAAAGGTCAAAGACTATGTCTGCGTCGAGTTGGCCAGGGCAGAGCACCTCCTAGAGGAAGGAGTGTAATCCTTTGACCATTCCATTCTATGGCTAGGTTAAAGCATCGACAAGCCCTTGGCCGCACCTCTGGTTAGGTCAAGGCACCTCTTGGAGGGAGGAGTGTAAGCATTTATCCGTGCCACGCTATGGCCAGGTTAAAGCATCGACAAGCCATTGTCCGTGCCATGCAATGGCCAAGACAGGGTCTTGGAGGGAGGAGTGTATGCTTTATCCGCGCCTCGCTATGGCCAGGTTAAAGCATTGAAAGGCCCTTAGTCGCACCTCTGGTCAGATCAGGACACCTCCTGGAGAGATATTAGGAAGTCCTTGGTTTCCAGCCTCTAAGAATGAGCTAACCAAGAGCACCAAACAACAGACTAAGAAGTCCAAGCCTAAGAAAAGGCTCACTAAACAACGGACTAAGATGTCCAAGCCCAAGAAGCAGCTCATAAAAAAAGGACAAAGACGTCCAAGCCTAAGAAGCAGCGTTTCTACCAAGGACAAGGATGTCCAAGCCCAAGAAGTGGCATATCAAATGATAGACTAAGACGTTCTAGCTTAAGAAGCAGCCAATCAAAACGCAACTATGTACAATGCCTAAAGGTATTATACATGTAAAAGAAGACCGAATTTAAGAAGTAGAATAGAACTCCGCTTATCAATACCTGAATCTAGGTTTCGGGTCTTTCATTTCTGAACTTCATCAATCAATACCCAAATCAGGGTTACAGATCTTTTAATTCCTCATACCCGAATCTGGGTTTTGAGACTATTACTTAATTCATTTGTTGATGCCCTAATCTAGGCTTGAGATTTCTATTATATATTTCTGATTATCCATTACTAATGCCCAAGTCTGGGTCAAAGACTTCTATCAGAAGGATCATTATTATCGATTTCTGGATATCATCCATAAATACTTGAATCCGAGCTTTAAGTTTCTTAACTTCTAAGTATCCTCCACTAATACCGAATCTAGGTTTTGGGCTTTTAAACTTTCAAATTTCATTAATACCCGAATATGGGTAATTGGATTTCTACAACAAATTTTCAAATAATTGTTTCTGGACTTCTATTACTTAAACATTATTAACCCTCTATTGGTGATCTTCAGAGGATAATTTTCTTATACATTTATACCCCTAGTTGAGGATAAATTTTTCCGCCAGAAAACTTCATTTATTCTAGCAATATGGTTAAAGTTAAATTCTTAATTATTTCTCATCATGATCAAAGATGGGTTTCAAGACATTAAATCAAATACAATTATGGTTCATTTATTACCATACAATTGACATGATGATTTGTTAACCTACGCGAATGATATAGATAGACTTTTATATCAATTTTAAGCCAACAATAGGAAATATTATTTGCTTCATACTTTTCAGGGAAATCTGAATAGTAAAGAAGAATGAAAGATCCAACAAATACATACATTATGGTATAAGCTATCAAACAAATGTTTTAGAGATAACATTATAGGAAAGGATCACAAACTAGGTGATATTTACAAAATTTACATAACTTATGAAATTATTTACAAGTGTACCAAACAAGTATATACATTTCATAAATTTAAATCTTTTATAAATCTTGAGTATCTTTTTTCAAATTCTCAGTGATTAAAGGATCTACGATGTGATGAAAAGCGATGCAAAGAACTTATTTAAGTTTTTTCTCTTTCTTCCTTATCCTATCCACAATATCGCTTGCATCAATATTGGTTTTCAAAGCATGATTGAAAGCTCTATATGCACCTCAAAGGGTTTTATTTTTCCTTTCCAAATTAGCAATGCACTTTAGAAAAAGATACTTATCGCGCTCCAGCTTTTGAATCCTAGCTGCATTTTCTTTCATGTCATCCGAATATCTTGCTTTTTGTTGTTCGTCAAAATACTACCTTTTCGTCTAAACCTGGAGGAGGATTTGTTGTAGTGGAAAGTTTCTGGGTAGCAAGGGAAGTGGATCTTGTAAATTTTGCAACGGAAGAGATAGCAGGAGAAATTGGTAACTCCATGCTTGATATGTTATTCCCCATGATGAACTCTAATGATTCACATTGATCCTAGCTGTCTTTTAGTTTCGTCTCCAGATCGCTTATTTTTTGAAGGAGTTATAACATATTTTGATCAAAGTCAATTGATAGATTTTACTTGACTTGACGTTTCAATGCGGAAATCACTTCATTCTTACTATTAACATCTGCTTCTAAATTGGAAATTTGATCCTTGAAATTTCTACAATTTTTTCTGAAGTAAAAATCTCTTATGACATCTTAATGCTTCGGTATTGCCATGAAAACGAGCAAGTAAAGTATCTTCAACAAGTCTGCTCTTTTCAAGATCCACTAACAGCTTATCCTTAAGATTGATAAAGCGAGATGCTGAAACTAATGAGAGAGGTGCTGCGAATAACTGTAATTCCAATCTAATTTAAAAAAAAAAAAGAACGAAGTCAAAACTAGAATGAACAATCCCTTTGTTACTACAATAAATGATTACAACTCAAGTAACAATGAAACTAAAAGAAACAATAGACATTTGTTTTATATCTAAAGATCAGAAACAATATATCTAACTTTATTCAATGAATTTGCAAAAAGCATAACTGTAGGGTCAAAAGGAATGTTACGTCCTTCCGGAGTAGTCACCGAGAGATATTTGCAATAGTCCCATTCCCCAACTAGAGGACTATCACGACCGCAATCGAGTCTAGTATGTTATGTTCGGATCTCTTTAAGTAGCTTTTCTTTTTCATCACCAAAGAAATCAAAACGGAGACGAGTATACTCCATGTAAACTTTTTGTAAATTCTATGAAAACAATACCTTGCTAATTTTAAAGATTTTAAAATTGATGCCTTTTCAAGATAAAATCTTCTCAATTTAACATATTGGATTAATTTATCTCTAAGGACAAGATTGCCTGAGGAATATTCTCTCCATGATAACATAATAAAGTGCAACTAAGTATAAAAAGAAAATTAAAATAAATATTCACAAATCATTATTATTATATAATTACAACTAATCATCTGGTTCATACAAAATTGATTTTTTAAAGAATTCTAGAATAAACTTGTCCTTATAATACTTAAGTTTATCAGAGGAATTTTTTTGAAGAATTGATTTAACTCGAGGGAGATTCTAGCATGCTCCTGGATACAGATCGGACCCAAACTCATCCAATTATCTTTTGTGAAGACGCCTAAGTAAACCTCCACTAAAATCACCTAAATATGAAAAATCAACAGTTGGGTGTCTACAACGGGCCTTGTATAAGAAATTAACCAAAATGTTTCTCTCTTCAATCAACATCCAAAAGAGGGTAATTAATTCTCAGTTTAACTTCAAAAGAGCGTCATATCGAAGGCGCGCTCTCTTCAACCATGGTGCAGCTTCTTGATGCTTAAAGGATGCTAACACTACAGCACTTCTATTGAGTCTATGATATTTATCAGAAAGAATGTTGTGCTCCTTCAATTGTTTGTCTAACTCCCTAGATAAACTATTTATTCTCGCTCATTTTCTTTCAAGCTTGGTTTTATAGGGGTGGATGGATTTATTCCTTATTAAATGATTACACTATTATTATCTTTGAAGTGAAAGATGTTTAAAAAGAGAATCCAATGCCTGAGATATCGAGATTGATGCTTGAGAAACCTGCTCCATTTCTTTTGACACTTCAACATCAATAAAAGCAGGCTCCTCTTGAAGGTTGGAAGGTGCAGGAGATTTAGGCGGAATCGCTTCATGAGGAGATGAATCCTTTATAACGGTCTTTGTATTATCATCTCTATCTTTTTTAGAAGCTTTAGTTTGGCCACTTCTATTGCCACCTAATTCTTTGTCCGTCGTTGATGTTATCATCCCCTTTATCATCATTATCATCCTCCTCCTCTTCGACGACCTTAACTTTGTCATCTTCTACTTTGAATTCAGATTAGACTTCGAAGAAAGAACTTCAAAGGAAATAATTTTAGAGGCTCCAATCTCCTCCCTTTCAGCAATTTCAATTCCCTGCTCCATCTTTTCGATCTTTCCCATAACCCTACCGACGAGAGCAGGGTCAAGCGAGGGAAAGCTTAATATAGGGCATTTGTCGAAGTTATCGGCGTAAGCTAGCATCAAATCATCTTCAAAAGAATTCATCATAATATCTTCGAGTGAGGTCAAGAAATTGTGACATTCGCCGCTTTGTATCGAAAATAGTGTAGACTGCCAAATTTAGGGAAGCTTTATTCTTTTTCAACTTCTCCTTTAGAAAGGCTTGTTTTGCCTCCACTTGGATCTTTTCCTCTTTAGCTTCTTTTAAAGCCATTTTCATTGCTAAATTCTTTTCGACGAGGAGTTGGCAGCTTTCTTTTCCTCAGAAATAACAGACTTTGACTAGACAAGAGAAGCTGTCAATCGCTCTAGTTCAGTCATAGCATCATTATTCTCTGTGGATAAAGTGACGACTTGATTCTTTAGGTCAAAAATCTCCTCTTGAATTTTAGAAGATTCAGTGGAAGATTTAGACACATTTTCGTAAAGGAGAACCAACTTTTGAAAATCTGAAGGGAAAAGTGTGACATAAGTTACAAACTTAAAGAAAAACAGAAGCAATGAAGTTAAGTAAAATAAAACATACCAGGAGTTGTTGTACAAGAAGGGATCAATAGTGACCTTCTAAATAAGAAATAAAGGACGGCGCTAAATTGAAGTAAATGAAGGAGAGTGTAAGATTGAATGGAACACCTTCTTGAAATCACTCAGAGGTGTGGAAGCTAATTGTGACGCCCCACCTCTATACCCATGTTAGCCAAGGACACTACGGGGTAATACCGTCAACTAGCGTGGAGAATAAGGCTGTTGAGGAGCGACCATCTGTATAAATACTTTGTGCGAGTACCGATATGCCAGATAAAAATACAACTTTTCATCACAAGAGGAAATCCGACATACCGATGCAAACTCAAGGCTACTACACAGTGGCAATAATATCTTTGGAAACAAATATAGAAATAACTATAACACAAATCAGTCACAGACATCCATATCACGAAGGCGGAAACATATATGAATATATAACACATGAAAATGTATATCAGAGTAGTGGTCAAACAAGATCCACAATGTCACAAAAGAATGGCTACAAGTGCTAGACAAAAGAATAAGGATACATCTATGAGCCTATATGTCAAATGTATACAACAAAAACTACTAATCTAAGTAGTTAGCCAAAAGTCAGGGTGATAATCGCAGATGTGAAGTCAAGCAGAAACACCTGTAAGATCTCGGTCTGACCCGAGTATTATTTAATCAGAAAATAATAAACGGATCAGTTTAGCTATAAATATCAGATAAAATGATATAGAGTAAGATATATGACATAAATATATAATAGACATAAAGCCATACTGTGATAAGTATGCAATTGAAAAATCAACTAGGGATTAGTCAATATCACGAAAATCTTCTCAAAGAAAAAAAAAGGATTATCATACTCTTTATTTCATTTACCAAACCATAAATATTGATAATTATATCAATGCCAATCACAAAAGTTAATGACACACAAATTCACCAATGAACAAATATTGATAGAACTTATCAATGAAACCACAAAAATTGGTGAAACACAAATTCTAGAAATCGTAAATAGAAATCCAGAAATCACAAAAAAGGGAGGGGGAGGCCTATCACAAAACGGGAGCATAAAAACTCACCAACACGTGTATCACAAAATGGAACGCTATTCCATGGTTGCTAACCATTAATTTTTGAGCCGAAGCTCCACAAAACGGTCTGAAGACCATGGGTCGCTACCCCACCAATTTGAGCCGAAGCTCCACAGAAACGGGGTTTAGTCTCCCTCGCAGACAAAGAGACATCGCACATTGCTAGTCTAAATCACAAAAATGATCATCATCGATTATCAAGAAGTGTCAATTACACTAAGCTAGTAAATATATGAGCTTAGCTTCATGTCCCATAACCACTAGCTTAACTTAAATATTTACGAACAAATTGTAGATTTCCACTAGAAAATTGTCACAAGAGATTCAATTGAACAAGTCCAAGAATTAACCGACGAAGTAAACGCAAGCGTTTCATACCACTTGTTTTACTAAACCGTTTAATTAGATTTCTCATACGAGTGAGGTAAAGGTTTGTTTATACTAATAGGTTGGAAAACGGTTTTATAAACGAGTTCGATATTGAAAAATAGAGTTTGAATAATCTTTGATAAAGATTTTGAATATTCACTAGTAGTATAGAAACCTTTGTATTTTAAAGTGACAAACCATAAAAATGATTGTAGGAATAATAAATCATTAAAATCCACATACGAAGACGTGAATCAAATCCAAAGAAACCGATAAAGAATCCATCGAAATGGATATTCAAAAATCCCTAAAAAGGAGTCACCAAAGTCATAATAAATGATAACAACGAATAGGATCATCACGAATCGATTAAAATTGGAAATTCAATCCCAAAAGGCAAAGTGGGCTGAAACAACAAATTCAGTTGACTAAACAGAGATTTCAGTTGACTAAACAGCAAATTCAGTTGACTAAACAGAGATTTTCAGTTGACTGAATTCTGCCTGGAAACATTCTGTTTCCAGGTTCAGTCGACTAAACAAAGAATTCAGTCCACTGAATCATGCCTGGAAACATTCTGTTTCCAGGTTCAGTCGACTACAGAGAATTCAGTCGACTAAACCATGTCTGAGCTGTTTTTCAGCCTATTCAAATGAAGAGCAAACTCTTCCAAAATGCAACCGAACGCACATTGGCTCTAAGGGTTTATGCCAATCGGCAACCCGACCCTAATGGCTCCTTGATGCATCACCAAAACATGAATCAAACATCAAAGTTAGGATTTTAAAGATTTGGACCCAAAACACTAAAAATTGGAATATTCACCAATTCAATCCAAACCACAAGCAAATGCACATGAATAAGTGTCAGGAATTCATGCCCAACAATCAAAGATAGATATAGGCATAGATGTGAGATCAAAATCTCATCTTTTTACACAAAAACAAGGAAGGAGAAGCTAGAAAACAAAGGAGGATCAACCACTCTTCAATCCCAACTCAAGGAGCTTGAATCTAAGCTTAAAAGAGAAACATTTCCTAAGTTAGGTTTAGCAAATTTCTAAAATTAATAAGAGAATGAGTTGAAGAAGAAAAAGAGGAGGCTTACCAAAGCTTCTTCTATCGATTTGGAGCTAGAACTTGATTTGTAGATGGAAGCTAGGGCTTGGAGTTTTAATTTCCCATTCCTCTCTCCATTGTTGTTAAAGCTTGAGTATTTGGAATAAGAAATGAAGTCATGAAGAGGAGAGGGGTGAAGCTTGGGTCTAATGGGCTGAAACAAAACCAAAGCCCTAAGTGAAAAAGTGGCAAAATTCCACTAACTCCAAACATATCGAAGTTTATACTCAAAAAGATCGCAAATGTCATTTTGAACTCAATGGGAGTGGTCTCGAGTCCTAATTTGACTGTTTGCAAAAAGTAGTTTTTTCGGACAAAAATCCGACTAACGATGAAATATTTAAATACTCAATCGTAAAATATGCGGGTTGTTACGGACTCCCCTCCTTAAAGAAATTGCGTCCTCGCAATCATAAGGAACAAATGAACAAAAAGTAACAACCATAAAAGCTATCAATATAAAAAAAATTGAAATAAAAAGTTCACCTCAAAGAGCACGAGAAAGTAAGTCCGGATGTGTTCGCTCGATGAATTCTCTAGATTCGCAAGAGCAATCCTTAGGATTTGAGGACCATTGAACCTTCACAAGCGGAAAATCTTTATTTCGAAGGCGTTTGACCTCCGAAACAATAATACGAATAGGATGTTGCTCATAAGTTAAATTAGGCAAAACTTCAATTTCTTCCACAACACCGGGCTCAAGAATATAATCGGAATCTCGAAGAAATTTTCGTAATTGAGAAACGTGAAACACATCATGAATAGTGGAAAAATGAGCCGGTAATGAAAGGCGATAAGCCACAGAACCAATACGTTCGGTGATAGGAAATGGGCCAATATATCGAGGTGCTAACTTTCCCGATCGACTGAAATGCACAACACCCTTCATAGGTGAAACACGAACAAACACAAAATCTCCCACAGAAAATTCTAATTTCCTTCTTCGGTTATCGGCATAGGATTTTTGTCTACTCTGGGCTTCTTTCATCCTATGACGAATAAGGTCAATCTTTTTTGTGGAATCACGAATAAAATCTGGACCTAAAAACAGCTTCTCACCGGCCTCAAGCCAACAAGAAGGAGATCGACATGGCTTTCCATAGAGTGCCTCAAAAGGCGCCATACCAATAGAAGATTGAAAGTTAATATTATAGGAAAACTCAATAAGAGAAATATGATCTTTCCAACTTCCACCAAAATCAAGAATGCACGCACGAAGAAGATCTTCAAGAGTTTGATTCACACGCTCGGTTTGTCCATCGGACCGAGGATGATAAGCGGTGCTAAAATTAAGCTTCGTTCCCAAAGCTTTTTGAAGACTCTTTCAAAATCCACTAGTAAATAATGGATCACGATCACAACAATAGAAGTAGGAACTCCATGCAATTTAATAATTTCTTTAATAAAGAGTTTGGCCAAAAGAGGCACGGTCTGATTGGACCGAACGGGAATAAAATGGGTGGATTTAGTAAGTCTATCAACTATCACCCATAGGCTATCATGACCCGAACGAGAACGGGGAAGGCTGTCAATAAAATCCATGGAAATTTGATCCCACTTCCAAATTGGAATTTCTAATGGTTGCAATAACCCACCGGGCCTTTGGTGCTCGGCCTTGACAAGTTGGCAAGTCATGCAATGCTTAACAAAGTTAGCAATATCAGATTTCATTCCATCCCAATAGTAAAGTCGCTTCATATCCGCATACATTTTACTATTACCGAGATGAATGGTAAATTTAGAACGATGGGAATCTTCTAAGATATCTTTGTGAAGATCACTAACATTTGGCACGATAAGTCTACCAAATTTTTGAATGCCGCCACGAGAATCGATATCAAAGTCTTTCAAAACTTCAATATCCAGTTTATCCCTCAATCTTTGGCCAAGAAGAGCCAATTCGGGATCTAGCTTTTGAGCTTCAAGAATGCGGTCTAAAAGAGAAGGATGAGCCTCAAGACCAAATAAAGAAAGAGATGAACACAAATCAGAAACGCGATCTCGAATCTCACAAGTAGATAAAATCTCGAGATCATTCCATTCAGATATCATCATAGAAACAACCGCTTGTTGCTTACGACTAAGTGCATCGGCAACACGATTTCTCTTTCCAGGAGTATAATGAATATCAAGATCATAAGCTGCGAGAAATTCGAGCCAACGTTGTTGACGCAAATTAAGTTCCTTTTGAGAAAATAGATACTTCAAAGATTTATGATCGGTGTAAAGAATAAACTTTTCTCCCAAAAGATAATGACGCCAAATACTAAGGGCGAAAACAATAGTCGCGAGCTCTAAATTATGAGTGGCATATCTAGTCTCGGCAGGCTTCAATTGTCTAGAAGCATAAGCAATAACACGTTCTCTTTGCATAAGAACGACACCCAAACCAACGCGACTAGCATTGGTATAAACAACAAAATCTTGATTTCCCTCGGGAATCACAAGAATAGCAGCATCGGAAAGGAGTTCTTTTAACTTCTGGAAAGAAGCTTCACATTTGCCCGACCAAATATATTTAACTCCCTTCTTTGTCAAGCTAGTAAGAGGCACGAAAATTTTAGAAAAGTCTTTGATAAAACGACGGTGATATCCCGTCAATCCGAGAAAACTATGAATTTCCGTCACATTCTCCGGTCTCTTCCAATTTTGAATCGCTTCAATCTTTGAAGGATCCACGGAAATTCCGGATTCGGAAATAATATGACCGATAAACTTCACTCGAGATTGCCAAAAATGGCATTTAGAAAATTTTTCTTTTAATTGATTACTCCTAAGAGTTTCCAACACAATCCGAAGATTTTTTTCATGCTCCTCCTCGGTTTTAGAATACACAAGAATATCATCAATAAAGATGAGAACAAACCGATCGAGGAAGTCTTTGAAAACTTGATTCATAAGGTCAACGAAATAAGCCGGAGCGTTCGTTAAGCCAAATGGCATAACAAGCCATTCATAAGATCTGTAACGAGTACAGAATGATGTCAAAGGAATGCTATCCTCTGCAATACGAAGCTGATGAAAACCGGTAGCCAAGTCCAATAGTGAAAAGACTCTAGCACCACTAAGTTGATCAAATAAATCATCAATCCGATGTAAAGGATATTTATTCTTGATAGTAAGATCATTAAGCTTGCGGTAGTCAACGCAAAGCCTAAGTGTACCATCAGATTTCTTCACAAAAATAGCTGAAGCTCCCTAAGGCGAGGAACTAGAGCGAATAAATTGCTTCTTCTCCAATTTGGATAATTGTTTACGCACCTCCTCATTTTCTTTATTGGACATACGATAAGGAGGACGAGTAATAGGTTGAGCTCCAGGGATGAGATTAATTCTGAACTCAATTGCTCGCTTAGGTGGTAACCCTAAAACGGGCTCAAATATGTCAGAAAATTCATGAACAACGTGATAAGAGAAATAATATCTTCCTCATCATCATTATCGTCATCATGAGGATTCAAAGAATATAAAGATGCAACCAAGCTGGAATCTGAATCTTTAAGGTCAATAGAAATCTGCTTAATAGATTGAGGATGTCGAAGATGAATAGTCCGCTCAGGACATAGGATTTGAGCTTCATAGCGATTAAGCCAATCCATTCCCAAAATCATTCCAAAGCCTAAGTAGCGCATAACATGCAAATCGGCTCGGAAAGAAAATCACACAAAATAATCTCTACATCTTTACAAAGCGAACTAATTGTTGCGGATCCACCAACCGGATTCGCAATTCTCAAAGAAGTCATTAAACACAAAACATCCAAAGAAAAAGTATCAACAAGTTCTTTTGATATAAAAGAATGGGATGCACCCGTATCAAAAAGAACTCGAATAGGATGATCACGAAATAAAATAATGCCATCAAGGATAGAAGGAGAAATACCTTTTCCACGAGATGTTTTGCCAGGGGCTTGAGCAACATTAAGCTTTCCCTCCTTCCTATTTTGAAGTTTGGGTCAAGAAGATAAATAATGATCCGGGCTTTTGCAATAGCGACAAGTACGAGGCTTTGAACACTTGTTCGCATAATGGTCTTTAGAACCACAGTTGTAGCATTGCCCACCACTTAGGGTAGAAGTATTAGTTACCGAAGAGACTTGCTTCCCTTTCTTATTGTTAGGATAAGGACCCTTGAATTTATTAGGCCTCTTCTTGTTGTTGAAGTTTGGCTTGGCACTCATAACTTCAACATCACTTTCTTTATCTGCCTCTTCAAGTCGAAGAGCGATATCAACGAGTTGATCAAAAGAAACTTCTAACTTTAGAAGTAATGGCTTCTTGAGATTTTTACTCAAGCCATAAACAAATCTTCGGTTCTTCTTCAACGGGATGTTTATGTACTCGACCCCATATTTAGAAAGCGACTCGAAGGATGCGACATAATCTGTCACAGAAGATTCACCTTGAACAAGGTCTATAAAACGGCGAGCCAAATTCACCTTCTCAGCTTCTGGCACAAATTTTAATTCGAAGCATTCCCGGAATTTCTCCCAAGTAAGATCCGCTTCAACTATTTCAGAAATAAGAAGCTCATACCAATCTAATGCTCTTTCTTGGAGCATACTAGAAGCCACCTGAACACGGTGAAGATCAATATGATTCATGCGTGAAAAGATTCGATCGCAATTTCTTAGCCAAGCCTGGACTTCAGTAATGGTTTCAGAACCTTTAAATGGCTTCCCACCCAAGTTGGTATAATCGTTGCACAAGCATGCAAATCCAGACTAAGGATGAGTAGGTTCCAGATTAGAACCGGTTGCCTGAGCATTCTATACTAGATCAAGAAGTTGCTGGGCAGACATAAATACTCCATCTTGGGGAGTAGCACTAGATTGACCGGCGATGGGACGACCAGGTCTAACCATTTCTCTTCCTTAAGCAAGAAGAAGGAAGAATAAAAAGGTTATTCACAAAATGAATATCAAGCAATAATGATTGATAAAACAAGGAATCACAAAAGAAAATAGGATAGAACGGTTCGAAGACCCAAATAAAATCCTAAGGCACAACTCCTAAGATGGACTTAGGACGATGATCTTTGTTAAATTATTCTACAATGTTCCGAAGTTTGGCTCTGATACCAAGCTGTGACGCCCCACATCTATACCCATGCTAGCCAAGGACACTACAGGGTAATGCCGTCAACTAGCACAGAGAATAAGGCCGTTGAGGAGCGACCATCTGTATAATTACTTTGTGCGAGTACCGATATGCCAGATAAAAATACAACTTTTCATCACAAGAGGAAATTCGACATACCGATGCAAACTTAAGGCAACTACACATTGGCAATAATATCTTCGGAAACAAATATAGAAATAAGTATAACACAAATCAGTCACAGACATCCATATCACGAAGGCGGAAGCAGATATGAATATATAACACATGAAAGTGTATATCAGAGTAGTGGTCAAACAGGATCCACATTGTCACAAAAGAATGGCTACAAGTGCTAGACAAAAGAATAAGGATACATCTGTGAGTCTATATCTCAAATGTATACAACAAAAACTACTAATCTAAGTAGTTAGCCAAAAGTCAAGGTGATAATCGCAGATGTGAAGTCAAGCAGAAGCACCTGTAACATCTCGGTCTGACCTGAGTATTATATAATCAGAAAATAATAAATGGATCAGTCTAGCTATAAATATCAGATAAAATGATATAGAATAAGAGATATGACATAAATATATAATAGACATAAAGCCATACTGTGATAAGTATGCAATTGAAAAATCAATTAGGGATTAGTCAATATCACGAAAATCTTCTCAACGATAAAAAAAGGATTATCATACTCTTTATTTCGTTTACCAAACCATAAATATTGACAATCATAGCAATGCCAATCACAAAAGTTAATGACACACAAATTCACCAAAGCACGACTTATCAATGAAACCACAAAAATTGGTGAAACACAAATTCTAGAAATCGTCAATAGAAATCCAAAAATCACAAAAAGGGGGGAGGCCTATCACAAAACGGGAGCATAAAAACTCACCAACATGTGTATCACAAAATGGAACACTATTCCATGGTTTCTAACCATTTGTTTTTGAGCCGAAGCTCCACAAAACGGTCCAAAGACCACGGGTCGCTACCCCACCAATTTGAGCCGAAGCTCCATAGAAACGGGGTTTAGTCTCCCTCGTAGACAAAGAGACATCGCACATTGCTAGTCTAAATCACAAAAATGATCATCATCGATCATCAAGAAGTGTCAGTTACACCAAGCTAGTAAATATATGAGTTTAGCTTCATGTCCCATAACCACTAGCTTAACTTAAATATTTACGAACAAACTGTAGATTTCCACTAGAAAATTGTCACAAGAGATTCAATCGAACAAGTCCAAGAATTAACCAACGAAGTAAACGCAAGCGTTTCATACCACTTGTTTTACTAGACCGTTTAATTAGATTTCTCATATGAGTGAGGTAAAGGTTTGTATATACTAATAGGTTGGAAAACGGTTTTATAAACGAGTTCGATATTGAAAAATAGAGTTTGAATAATCATTGATAAAGAGTTGAATATTTACTACTAGTATAGAAACCTTTGTATTTTAAAGTGACAAACCATAAAAATGATTGTAGAAACAATAAATCATTAAAATACACATACGAAGACGTGAATCAAATCCAAAGAAACCGATAAAGAATCCATCAAAATGGATATTCAAAAATCCCTAAAAAGGAGTCATCAAAGTCATAATAAATGATAACAACAAATAGGATCATCACGAATCGATTAAAATTGGAAATTCAATCCCAAAAGGCAAAGTGGGCTGAAAAAACAAATTCAGTTGACTAAACAGAGATTTCAGTTGACTAAACAACAAATTCAGTTGACTAAACAGAGGTTTTCAGTTGACTGAATTCTGCCTGGAAACATTCTGTTTCCAGGTTCAGTCGACTAAATAGAGAATTCAGTCGACTGAATCATGCCTGGAAACATTCTATTTCCAGGTTCAGTCGACTAAACAGAGAATTCGGTCGACTAAACCATGCCTGGGCTGTTTTTCAGCCTATTCAAATGAAGAGCAAACTCTTCCAAAATGCAACCGAACGAACATTGGCTCTAAGGGTTTATGCCAATCGACAACCCGACCCTATTGGCTCCTCGATGCATCACCAAAACATGAATCAAACATCAAAGTTAGGATTTTAAAGATTTGGACCCAAAACACTAAAAATTGGAATATTCACCAATTCAATCCAAACAACAAGCAAATGCACATGAATAAGTGTTAGGAATTCATGCCCAACAATCAAAGATAGATATAGGCATAGACGTGAGATCAAAATCTCACCTTTTTACACAAAAACAAGGAAGGAGAAGCTAGAAAACAAAGGAGGATCAACCACTCTTCAATCCCAACTCAAGGAGCTTGAATCTAAGCTTAAAAGAGAAACATTTCCTAAGTTTGGTTTAGGAAATTCTGAAATTAATGAGAGAATGAGTTGAAGAAGAAGAAGAGGAGGCTTACCAAAGCTTCTTCTATTGATTTGGAGCTAGAACTTGATTTGTAGATGGGAGCTAGGGCTTGGAGTTTAATTTCCCATTCCTCTCTCCATTATTGTTAAGGCTTAAGTATTAGGAATAAGAAATGAAGTCATCAAGAGGAGAGGGGTGAAGCTTGGGTCTAATGGGCTGAAACAAAACCAAAACCTAAGTGAAAAAGTGGCAAAATTCCACTAACTCCAAACATATCGAAGTCTATACTCAAAAAGATCACAAATGTCATTTTGAACTTAATGGGAGTGGTCTCGAGTCCTTATTTGACTGTTTGCAAGAAGTAGTTTTTTCGGACAAAAATCCGACTAACGATGAAATATTTAAATAAAATATTTATATACTCAATCGTAAAATATGCGGGTTGTTACACTGATGGTCCAGGAATATTTTGCACTTGAGTAGGGGTCAAAGTCCCCAAGGCCTTTTCCATCTTCTCGATTACGCTCACAGAGCCAGAGAAACGATTCGAGAAAGAGGACCGACCTTAGTAGGAGATTCCTTAGGTAAGTCATGAGAAGCTTCGATGGTCGGACTTTTTAGAAATTCACCAATATTAGAAGATTCCTCCTCTCGTAGTGGAGAATCAGGAACTTTAACTATCTTTGCTATCTTTAGAGGTGGTTCCACCACAGCTGATTTGAGCAATTTTCTCTTGACAGCCATCTTTGTCTTAGCAAAAGCCTAAGAAAAGAATGGTGCACGAGAATTCGAATAAGGAGGAGATGGAACACTGATAGGTTTTTCAACCTAAGAAGCAGCTGTAATGATTCAAACAGATTATATAATTATATGCAATTATAATTATATGCTTCTTATTATATTGAATTTGCTTTGACTGTAAAATAAATGCAATGATATTCTTCACATTAAAATAAATATTGTTGAATAATGGTTTCCAGTTCCAACACTTCAGACATAAAATATGTATGCTTTAGATTTAGCATATTTTTCACAAGAATCATTCAAAACAGAAATAAATCTCTTTATCCTCTAATCTTATCATTCTACAATAATATGATGCTGCATAACGTGTTCCTAGACATATGAGTTATGGGATCATCATCAACACTTGCGTTCTCATGAATAATGTCAACGTTGCTTTTGGCATTTTTGGATCAGTGGTCAAGTGTAAACCAAATGTTGTTACGTACACTACTCTTATAGATAGTTATTACCAAAGCAGCAAATGGAATCAACGACATCAAGTATTAAAGGAAATGATTGATAAAGGTATCTCACCAAATGAAGTTACATATAATACAGCTGATGCATGGAGCAACAGCTGATGCACACAATAAATTTATATGTGTATAATTTATATGTGTATTGTGTGGAAATTTTATCTTTGAAATCATTTTTGCTCGATATTTTGCAAATGTTTATCAAGTACTAGTACTATTTGCATTACTATTTTCAAAGATTTATACACAAGTTTTAGACAAAATGCAAACTTATTTGAAAACTGATTAAAAAGATCACTATTTCTTAATCAATGAACCATATAAATCATTTAAACATGTTATGATGATAAGAGGTTGAGCGCAGTCCGTATGCGAAGCACGGTTTGCACTAGTTAGGCATAAGGGTGAGAGATTTTACAGTCAATCTGAGTAATCCTTTTTTGTTCTTTGATGTCGGCTCTAAATTGGAGGCCTTTGTTGACCCTACTTGACTCAAATCCAATGTAGAACTCTGATAGCTAGGTGGACTAAGCTGTATTCATTGTTTTCATTTTCAATCGTTAACAAACCGAATGATGTTCAAAAAGAACGAAAAGCAAGTACAAACTGGTGACTACCTAAGATTGGTCATTAATTGTTTCTGAAAGTGCTACTTTCTTAGTAACTCGTCTAGCAGTTAGGAAAGTATCAGTATTATTCATCTCGTAGTTACTTAGTATGAACTCAAATAATGCATCTATGATCTATCCCACATAGTTATTGGAAAATATTCTTAATTTCTACGATCCATTGTCTTACAATGTACAGGTTTAGTAAAATTTATCAACCATGTTGTTGTAAAAGTAGGTCGTAGCTGTTAACTTGTTTGGTATATTGATAATGTAGCATATATAATACATCACAATAATAATAACACTGACTACAAAGGTAGGCGGGGACGTACACTCAGTTGTGTGAAAATAACCGCTGCATAGTTGTAAAACGGCCTCTTATTTGGTAAAACATATCAGAAGCAGTAATTTTTGCAACTGCTGGAAACTATGAACTATACTTGATGAACATAAAAGTGACCAATAAGAATTGACATA
Organism: Allium cepa; assembly: GCA_030765085.1. Taxonomy (NCBI): domain Eukaryota; kingdom Viridiplantae; phylum Streptophyta; class Magnoliopsida; order Asparagales; family Amaryllidaceae; genus Allium; species Allium cepa. The sequence continues at coordinate 701,983,274 of CM060938.1, read as the reverse complement.
CCCCTTATGTATTTCACCTCCTAAATTCTTATGTTGGTAGGCAAAAACCTACATAACATCGACAGGTCCGTTATAATACGAAAATAAATTGTAGCATACCCGATACAGTTGACACTGATGTTTGAGCTGGTATAGCACATATCAGTTTGCAACTTTCCATCAGCCCAAGCAAACAGTTTAACCGTTTGTATGACTGAATGTAAATACGTTCTTTAAATGGAAAAACACAAATCTCATTCTTAAATTTCTCTCTACCTTATTTCATATAGATCACTGACAAATATGAGAATTAACCTACAGCCTAAAGACAACGATTAATAGTGAAATGGTGCCATATCCCCACGATAACAAATGGGAAAACGTTTTTTGCATCAGCACAAACACTTACTTACGGAAAAAATTATGTGTATGGGAGGATCAATAGTCTCCACATGCGTATGTAGTTAATTAAAAAATCATTAATTATCAATAAATTAATGTAGTAATTGTTTTAATTAGTCCCACATCGTTGAAAATGTATTAATTGTTAGTGTATATAATCTAAGAGATGGGAAACTTTGTTGTCTGTTTGAGAACATCTCAGAATGTTGGGTTGATGGGAAAAAATTATCACTACTCAAATGCACTTTCAAATAACATTTTACCACGACTTGCCTCCGCTTTAACAACTTAATGGCGCTACTCCTATCGTGTATGTGGACATGAGATAACATGAATTGATATAGATATGGAAAGGGTAGACTAGGAATTTCAAAAGACACGGTTGAACCATATTCATGCAATTCTCACTATTAATAGTAAAGATAATACAAATAATTTTATGTCTGAAGTGTTGGAACTAACAACCATTATTCAACAATATTTATTTTAATATGAAGAATATCATCGTATTTCTTTTACAGTCAAAGCAAATTCAATATAATAAGAAGCATATAATTGTATTTAATGCTTTTGAGCTTTCTGGTTCCATTTCTAATTCCATCTAACATTGTTGCTGTATTTTGCTAATGTTGGATTTCACCAGACTTGACTGCAATTTGTGAAAGTAGAATCAGAGGCTGGAAATTTTCAAAACAATCAACGACATAGATTAGTTAAAAGAAATAAAGTCAAACAGATTTAATAACTTTAATAATATGAATAATTTGAAAAACTATGATTTTAAAAAATTTATTTTTAGCTATCAACAATGGATATCATTGGAAAGCATATTGAATTTGAGATTTAATAGTGAAATCGATTCTTAAATTCAATTAATGTAGAAAAAGTTATCACATTTCAAAGTTTGGAATAGAAAGAAATTAAAAACGCGACTGTTCATTTTCCAAAATATGAAGGAGGCTTGTGTGCTCTTGAAATCTAACTCAATAATAATATTATAGTATAGATCATTGCTCAATGTTAGATTGTTTGAACAATCTACCTGTTTAGCAGGACAGTGAAGATCTCAACGACCCAGCAGTGTGTACGGCTCACCAAGTTCATGTGAAGAAGAGACTAAAGAGAGGGGTTGTCATTCAAGAAAGGGTACATAATTTATTTTCTTCCAACCTAATTTTAATGCAACATATTTGTATATGAAAACATTTGTTTTATACCTGTTGGTCAAGCTCATTAGTTGAAATTAAGTTTTATACTAAAAGTAAATAAGTTTTCTAACTGATTTGACCAACTATTGGATGATGAAGCTTTTTATTATGTTAATCCTGCTACTTCATGTTTCTTATCATCATTTAGGATTCATGCACAGAACTGATAGTGGTATGCACAATTACAGTCAGATCTTGGAATTATTCGTATTTTATTTGCTTGAGCTTTAAATATGATTTGATTCAACTTAAAAATTACTGGATTTAGGTAGATTAGATATCGGTATTATTTACAGTAACTTTTGCTAAATTTATTGTTGAGATTAGTCCCACATCGGACAATCTACAATGTAAATCATGCATTAATACTAAGAGACCTCCCTTCACATCAACCAATTGGTTTTGTGATAATATGTGATTCTCTAACATTGTATCAGAGCGGGTTTAATTATGTCACACGTCACCCTCAATGAACGTCCACGTGTTTGGCTGATGATACGCCACACGTGCGTGGGCGTGTTGAGATAGTCTCACATCGGATAATTTACAATGTAAATCATGCATTAATACTAAGAGACCTCCCTTCACATCAACCAATTGGTGTTGTGATATTATGTGGTTCTCTAACATTTATATATATTTAAGGGTCATTTGTATGGAAAACATTAGTGAGATGTATGCATGTATATTATTGATTTTTGAATATTGATGAATTAAGACCATGTATATTATTGAGTGCACCACATTGGTTTATGAAGCTAAATTTTGTAATTTCCTATTTCTAATTTTAAGTTTATGACAATTTAGTACCTAAAAATGCTTGTATATGATTCAATAGTGATAAGGTGTTGTCAACAGGAGCCTATTGGGCAAAACACAATTGTGGAAAATATTTGTTAGAGAAACTCGAATATGGCAAGGAATAAGAAGCATGAAGCATCACGTTGACACAATCATGTTTTTGAGGTATCATCCTATATTAACATGTATGTTTTATTTACTAACATATATTTATGCTAGCTTCATGATTTTCGAATGAAATCTTGAGGATTAATTGCTTACTCAATATGTTGACGATAATTAGACTTATATCATGCTTTCATGTGACATATAAAAGTCGTTGCTAACATATTATAGTAACTTTACACACTTCACAAATCTTCAAAATAATGTATATTGAGGTTTATACTAAATACTATTGCTGGTATATCTTATTAAAGTGGATACATGGATAAGCCTGTCAACATATCTCACATTCGGAATATAATCGTTAAATACTTGCTGAATTAGATATTTGGTCATTTTATAACAAAATGAACATTTTTAACGTGTAGTCTAAGTTCCAATAAATACTTGCTCAGTTTTGCACAGCTATTGCACTCAATCTTTATCATGTATTGTGGGATTGGATTCTCCATCCGAGTGTTAATATAACATTCTTTTAGATTAGTTGTAAACTTATAAAGATAGCTCACATTTAAAAAAGTGAATGTTTTCTCCTTTTGGAATTAGTCTGTAATTTTTTTTTATTTAAATCAAATTTTGACTATAGAGTAATACATGATATGTCCTAATCATATTTATTCATGTTGTAGAAAAAATTGATAATCGGCATGATTTGTATAATATTGTTACCTTACTGAATTAAAGATGTGCAAGGATCATTTTTTTTTGAATATATCATTTGTAATTATTAAAAACTACTAATAATTAGACTCTTATAGAATTAAAGATCAACAATAATTTGTAAGTAGCATGGGATATTCTTGTGCCATTGCACAGACCGCATTCTCACCAAATCAATTATCTTGCTACATCCTTTATGTACCATGTCTTACTTTTAATCTTATTTTTAAATAGCAATAATAATATTTTAATTTTGATTCTTATTTTATCTTTTACTTACAAATTAATGAAACATAGGTCGATGGATCAAGTAGAAGCATCCATGAAGGCACTAATGCTCATGTTTATATCCCAATCAGTGAAATATTTGCACTCCTTGATACCACTCCTTTAAGAGCAACTTGATAGAATATGTAAATTTTCTATTAATTTATAAAAGTTATAATTCATAAATTAATAGAATAATTTACATATTCTATTAGATAGAAACAAGAAGTCAGAATAATGCTTGAAATTGATGAGATATAGAATTATTCTGGCCGAAGTTGCAGACTTAGCCTTCAACTAGAGTCAGACCGGAATTAACCAATGATTGCACATTGGCCAAATATGTCTGGGTAATGGAGTGCATAAACCATGTATTCAAAATATATTGAATCATTGGACTTTCTATGGATAGTAAACATGCCTATGAAGAAAAACTGCATTAATAACAGAAAAACTAGAGATCCGGGAACAGCATCTCTGAGAAGAATTGCTATAGTCTAGCATGGTATAAGCATGCATTTCTGTGAACTGTAAGCATCTCTCTGTACTCCATCTCTATGAATGGCATGTGCTAGCATTTTATGTTGCATAACATACCATAGGTACATAGCATATATCAGTTCATGAAGCATAACTTTGGTTGCGTAGCTATGTAGAACATAGCTGCAATGTAATATGGAGTGCGACATGGAGCATAATAATATATGGTGCAGAAATGGTTTCATAACATAAAAAATAATGGAGAAATTCATAACATCATAACAAGGCACTTCAATTATAGATAATATATTATTGTGTTGAATTTTTAGTTCACTGTAGAGTCTTTGCAATAGGTGTTATTATAGTATCAATTAGGATGAGTTCATAATGAACTAACAATTTTCTTGGTTAATTATATCAGGAGATGTTCCAAGAGCTAATGGTATATTGGCCATCTCTCAATCTTTTGGAAATAGGTAAATCATGTCAGAATTAAGCTGCTGACATAAACGTTCTAGACAAACCCTCGGACTGTCAACTTTATTAATTACTTAAATGTCATACTATATTATATTTCCTAAAAACTTTATTTTTGAATGTGTTGAGCTTTATTTTTTCTCAATAATGTACTATTTAAGTTTTTTATTCTTGTTGGGTTATGTTTTTGATTTGTTATTGTGTTTTGACGATGCTTTGAAATTTACATTTGATTGACATTTTGGTTTGTTAAAATTAATGCATTAATTTTCTCTAAGTTATGGTAACATTCATCAGAACCATTTTACAAGTTTGTTATGACAATTCTTATTATTGTTTGTTCAAACTTTCTCATTTTTAACCAATTGATGAGCCATATCTAATTGAAGTTCATTAGTCACACGTATGAAGTGTTGGACAAATAAATCATTTAAATCTGATCCTTAAATGACAATTTATGTTCTTTGATAAAATTGGATGGATGGACATTCTTAAATTTATGACAATGTTCTAAGGTATTAGAAATACAATTTGAACGACTTAAGTTTAAACTCATTTATCAGTTAAGTCAATAATTTGCATTTAACATAGGTTTCTTTTTTATAAATATAATAAAAATGTACCATCATTTTTGTTTTAAAAAGACCATCGTTTATGTAAATCATATACATAATTTGTAAATTAAAATTAAAGATAGTATTAAATATGGTATTGGAAAACACAAAGTCATTGTATTTTGATTTTGTGTGAAAATAAATATGAAAAACCATTGTTAAATTGCGATGAGCCTACTATAAAAGGCTCATAAATGCCTCATGATTCTAGCATGTGGTCCATACCTGAAAATAGAAATTTATGAGCATTATGACATGAATGAAAAAAAGTGCATACTATATTTGTAAATAAAACATTATATATGCTTTGAAACATGCTATACAAGTGCATTGTTGAATTAATGAATGCACATCGTTATTAGATGCAAGTCCACTAGGACGTGCATATGCACTCGTGTATATAAAGTGAGTGACATCAACTTATGGAATAATGTATTTCTTATGAAAACCCTCGTAATTCAAGTGTCAAACACATCCAAAATCATGGTATATGTGCCATTGTATGTTTTTGTTCCTTAAATCTATTTTGGGTTTCTTACTATTCCACCTTTATTATATATTTTTATTATATAAGTTTAATTCTAGCATAGCAATTTGTAATTAATTATTATATAAAATAATCCATGTATAATTTTATATTAATTTTATTCATTAAATAACATTTAATTAATTATGTACTATATTGTTTATTAATCAACATAATTAAGTTGTTTGTAATTAAAATAATTTTAATTAACTATAAGTAATTTGGAAAATTATATATATATGTATGTATGTATATATATATAACCGTAACATCTTAAGATAATGTTATATATATATATATATATATATATCAATATGTATGTTATTTATTTAAATTAATTAAATTTTAGTTAATTATTTCTTTAATTAATCTAACTGATCATTAATAATTTTTGAAAATAATTAGTTTATTTTCAAAACAGTTTTTAAAGTATTTTATAACATTTATAAAATGATTACTTATTTTAAATTAACTGTTTAAACTAAATATTATTTTTAGTTATTTAAATTTTATTTAATTTTGAAAACATATTTTTTAAAATTAGCCCAAGGCTCAAATCAATTTGGGCCTTTATACTGGGGATAACCTTTCGCCTCACCTCATCCTTTCGGGTCAAGCCAGTAAATAGGTAGGGTAGAGTATTTGATTACCCAAAACCAAACCTTTACTACTTTTCTAGAAACTTTAATGTATGTGTAAGCATTAATAAATTAGTCCTCATGCTTTTTATTTAGAACATATAGGCTATTAGGCTCTGATACCATTGTCGGAACTAAACTAGCATACGGTATGGTAATTGGGTAAATTTCAAAAAAATTATTCCATTTTCGATATTATTGGTCCTAGGAAGTCAAAATTTATTTAGATCTTATCTAAATTTTTAAAAATAAAATCGGTATTTTATTCAAGTCATAAATATGGTTTTATTTATTGTTATGTTTATATAGTGTGATAACTTGCATATCATATACAAATGCATGTCTACATGCACGTGCAATATGAATTGTGCACATGGTTTAATATGCCCATATATAACTGCTAATATTTACACCGCAATAGACCTATTAGCCCCTCCATATACATATGCGACGTCAAATATATAAGTATATATGTAAATAGTTTTTATATAATAATGTATGTAAAATATAAATTGTTTATATATAGAGCTAGGATCAATAACCCACTTTAATTAGCACTATTTATAAACCCTTGATATTAGCGATAAATTTATATTTAAATATTTGGTCCATGTGACAGAAAAGAGAAAGAACAAATATTTAAATAGAAAATTGTGTCCAATATTAGCAGGGTAGGAAATGGTGCTAAATAAAAGAGGCTTTTGATCCTAGCTCATATATATATATATATATATATATATATATATATATATATATATATATATATGTATGTATATATGTGTGTGTGTGCGTATAATTGAAATTATAAGATAAAGTAATTGTAAATATTATTATAAATAATTTTGAATATAAAATCAAATTTTAGATCTAGATCCGTGTAATAAAATATCTAGATATTCAAATTCAAATTAATTAGGCATAAATACACACACACATATATATGTATGTATATGTATATATGTATTAGGTACATTTCAAAATATAAAAAGAATTAATATTTTTTAATTCATACACACACATGTATGTATGTATGTATGCATGTATGCAATAAAATAGTATTTCAAAAATACATCCACTATATTATAATAACTATATATGTGTAATAACCCAGAATTTAACCGCTATTTAATTGAATATTTAATTATATTTTAAATAATTAATAAATGGGTTTTTATTAACAAATAAAACTTTTTTAAATAATAAATAATGATAATAAAATTGTTTTCAAAATTTGTTTACCAAAATATATAGTCCATGGAGAAATAGAAAATGTGACCGGAAATAATTTTTTGAAATATCGATTTTTCATTATTTAAAAGTTATTCAAAATGTCATAGCACTATTTTAAGACACATATGCACACAGTACAAACTATTTATACATGATAAATATATGTGCATGTATATGCTCTCTTTTAAGTGTGTGTGTATATATATATATATAAAGATAAAAGAAAATATTTTATAAAGCACACATATATATAAATGCTCCTTTTCAACACAAGTACACAAGAACATGACATGAATAGTTGAAAGCAAGTGGTAGTACGAACAGATTTAAGGGGGAGGTAAGATATGGCTATGCATGCATATGTATAATTAAATATAAGTGCTTATATATATTTTAATAATTTCCTAAACCTATATATACCCCTTAACATTAGTTCTTTTCATCTTACAATCTCTTCTCCCACTTTGAAAGTCATAAGAGCTTAAGAAAAGTAGCCATAGCCTCCTCTTCATAAATTCTAAAGTAAGAAATATCATTTCTTTAACTAAAAATCACTTTTTATTCACAAAATCACTTCTACATCTCCTACAATACTTTCTCTTAAAAAATACAACACTCCATCCACCAAAACACACCTTGCTGAGCCAAAACCCATGATCACCATACCTAACAAGGCCTAGATGAGCCCAAACCCACTTGACTGATCCCAATTTAAGTGTCCAAGCATCCAAAAGTTTCAAATTTTACAACATTCTAAAGTGTTTTCAAGTTTCGGCAAATGTTCGCTGTGATTTAGAAAATTTTCGGTGAGTAAAAATTTTGTTTTTGGAAAATAAATTAACTTGAGTTTGATGAAATATGTGATGTGAAAATATGATGTTTGTCGTGTTGAAAAATCATGTTATTTGGATGATATATGATTGCAAGATTGGTTGTTTGGTATAGATTTGTGTTTTGGATAATATTTGATATGTTGGATTTCTATATAATATGGATATGTGATATTGGTTATGATATGATGGTACCGTGGTTATGAAACCAAAAAAAAATTGTATGTGATGAACTTGTTGTAAAGTTAGCACTTTGAAAAGTCGCAAAGTTCTTGAGATCCGATTTGAAAACGAAAAGCTCTTTTTTTTTCTAGTTTTTGCTTTTGAAAATGTTCTCTAAGTTTTTACTTTTGTTTTTAAGTTTCAAAATTTCTACATTTGTGTTTCCAAATATATTATAGCTAGAGTTAGGTGAGATTTCCACCTAGAAATCAATTCTAGCGAACTGCGCTTTTAGCGATAGTCGCTATGAATGTAGTTCAGGAAATTTCATGATTTAAAGTTTTTAAGTGTTTTCATTCGGATTTTTATTGAAAACTCATTTCAAAATAATTAAGTAAGTCAAAAGTTTAATTATTAATTATTTAATTTAATTAATATTTGTTGATTAGGGTAATTATAATTTAATTAAGTAATTATGTTAAGTAATTAGAGTTTGAGGAATTATTTATCAAGTTAACAATTTTTAATGAAATAAGTTTTAAATACTGATTAATTAAGATAAAAGAAAATTAAATTTTATTTTATCAAGTTTATTTATTTTAGTTTATTATTTAATTAGAGTTAATTATTTAATTAATTATTATTTAATTAAAGGTTGATTATCCACTTAATTAAGGTTTAATTTCTTAAATAAATGTTATTTAATTAAAGTACAATTAAGGTTTAATTATAAATAAAATTAGGATTATAAATGATTTAATTTTGATTTAATTAAAGATTAATTAAGTTTTAATTGAGTTTTAAACTTGTGATTCAATTTAAGTTTATTTATTTTAAAGTTTCTTTAAAAACTCTATCGATTATTTATTTTAACCACTTTTCTTGTTTAAATAAGTTGTTTTAAAAACAAAAGACCACTTGTCCATGGTATTAAGTAGACAAATGAATTAAAGTAGTTGTAATAAAATGTGATGCGTTTTATTCGGTTTTTGAAAATAAGTTGACTTGTACTTATCACAAATACCGCACTTCGGGAATGTGATGAATACAAAGGGGTTAATTTCGATAAGTGGGTCGTGATAATCTAAGCATATGAAAAGTATATCAATATGTAAATCTTCACACCCTAATAGTGGGATAGTCCACTACAAATAACTTGACCTTTTAAAACTATCGAACGTTGGTTTGGAGAGACAAGGATCAGATAGTACTTGTTATTCGAAAACCACTTCAAATCAATGTAAATGTCTGAATTGGAAATGGTAAAGGCAAGGTCCAAGATGAAGACTTTGAAGTGCAAGGGCTATTTGCTACTAACCCTGAAGGTGATTCCAAAATGGGTGTAGTGGAGATTGTGCCTTTGGTTCGTTCATATCCTGAATGACTTGTATGGATGGTGCTGACATTGCGTCAACATATGTGAGGCAATGTTAGCATTCTATGTGGCAGTGCCATAATAAAAGTAAACATAGTCTAAGGCCTCATCAACCCGGAAAGACTAAAATAGGGGAGATGTAGCAAGGATAAGTGAATTTCTCCCATGAGGGTAAGGTCATCCCCATATGGAGTCCCTACTATTAAAGCATTTATGCTTCAGTATGGTTGCCGATACTAACCGAGGGGTGATCTTATTCGGTACTATCTAGTAAAGGGTAAGGCAGTCTTATGTTGGCAGGGGTCGATAGGTTTGACCTTGGTGTTATTTTGTCTAAAGATGCACCGTGACGGGCGGTACCCAAGTAGCTCATTCATTATATGGAATCCATTCTCCAGTAAGTGCCATACGGATTTTGTTGTACCCAAATATGTTGAAATGATAGATGCAAGCATTTCAACGATGTTCTATTTTACTTGAAAACCTAGACATTATCATAATATCACTGGATTTCTATACAAAGAGTTTGCGTTATTTTAAGGTAAAAACTCATCCCTGTTTATGTGCGGCATGGTCTTACGAGATTTCTTTGATTTTCAAAGAGTTTTAAAGTAGTAATTAAGTTGTTTTAGGTTTACTCACACAAGGCCCATGTCAACTTGAAGTTTTTATTTTCTTTTCCTAAAACTCTTGGGTACTCAAATTTGTATGAGTAGCCAAGTGATCTAGGTTCCTTAAAGAAGCATTTTGAAGGAGGTGGAGCAGGTAGCTTCACCATTAGCTATTTTATTATCGATTCCGCTAGGTGATTTTATATGATCTTTATATATTGTGATACGCAGGTAATTATGACTATCTAGTTGAAAGTTGTAATGTTAATACTCTGATGTGTTATTATTATAGGAATGACTATATAATCCTATGTTATTTATTATATGTTATTTTGATTCTTAGTGAGATTCTGTGATTGTGTAGTTTCTTCTTGTCTTTCCTATTCTTCTACCCACTAATGGCTTGTATTTTGGTGTAAGAAAGGCGGTTGCCACTATATACTTATATACATATATATTAATGAAAATAAATATTAGTATGAATAAATGATTAAATGGTGTGTATGTATATATGTTAACATATGCATGATTTTAATAATATTAATATAATTATTTCTTATTACAAAATGCTTTTGGCTTTGAAATAGGATTTCTAATAAAAATTTACGTACCGAAATCTTAACAATTTTTTTCTTTAAGAAAACAATTTTAATACACCACTTAATTTTATTAAATACTTATGTGTATGTTAGAATACACATGGAAATATATATATATATATATATATTCATATTATATAAATTAAACATAATATCTAAAATAAATTATATATAATAAAACCAATTTTAATATCTATATAAATGTGTGGAAAAAATAAAAAAATTTACTTTCGAAAATTATAATGCTTATAAACTAATGAAATAATTTTACATATATTTTATATGTTTATGTACGTATTTTAAATAAATATTTGTTTAAAAATCCTTTTTAATATTATTTACTTAGAAAAAAGTTGTTGTTATTGTTGTTATAAATTTTCAATCGTGACTTATATGTTACTATATACATAATTTTTTTAAGTATATACAGACATATTATCATCAAATGTAGACAACACACACATAGGTGGAATCGTGATAATTCATATATCATCTAACCAAATAATAGCATATGAATAATTATATATAAATGTAAATGTCAATAAAGGATTTTCCTTGTCTAAAGCCAAGATTAAACATCTTGAAACATTGAATCGAAGAACTCCTTGAATCAGTATCCATAATCCAATAAAAGCAACCAATCTGAATACTACCAACATCGATTTTCTATTTGTAATGTTTTAAATGCTTGAAACATTAGAGAAGGAAGGCAAGGAATAGTCGGCCAAGGTATGGGCTAGAAGGAGCTAAAAGAGAGTTAAGAGAAAGTGGAGTTTGAGATGTATAAACAATGTATATCTAAGCAGTAAAAAGGGGATCTACTATTTCATCTAATTTTGAATCAATATTCAACCCTCCAACATCCCTATAGTGGTCAACAATGTCAAACCCATATTTGTTTCTCCTAATTGCTTCCATCCGAATCAAATAAATATGCAATTAAATTCAATTCAAATGCACATCAATATCGTATACCGATCCGTGTATCTAAACTATTATATACACACTATTTAATATTGATCAACACAAATTAAAAAAATTAATTAATATTTTATACATATTAGTTAATTTATAACAATTATAATTAATTAAATTAGGTGGTAGTAGGAGCATTCAACATTTTGGTTCTGTGACTCTTAGGTGTAAATTCGTTCAATATTCACATTCAGCGCCACATTTGCAAGTGGTGTGATTTTGTGGCCAAATTTATTGCTTAAGTAGCTTCGGTAAAATCTAATTTTACTTATTTTAAGCATTACACATTAGTGACGATTATGTACACCAATTCTCTTCGTCAAAACTATATCACGTTAGAAGATATGGAATTTGGTGATGATCAAAATTCTAGTATCGTCCACAGTCAACTTTACAGCCAAAAACACAAAGTCCTTGATTTAGTAATAACAATTATTATTACCCGAACTTCTTTGGCCATAGCCTTGACTTTGAATTGACTTTAGTTGACAGTGACACTAAACCCTATATAGCTAAGAAGATGAATTCTCTATTGAATACTGTCTCAATTCCAATGCTTCAACTTGACCCAACTATAGTCGTTTGATGGATACTGTGCCATGATTTAACTATAATCAAAGTGGGGTTTCCACATTGAAACTTAATGGTATTCTCAAGTCAAGAGAATTTTGTAATATTGTCACATCAATATTTTGTGTTTGACCTTTGTTATATTAAACAACAAAAAACTATCAAGTGAGTCATTCCAAAGTTATCCAATAACTGTTTGTACATAACACCTTGGTGCCCTCAGTAGCCATGAATAATACTCCTCCCAATATTAAGAAATTATTACATACTCCAGTCTGAATGGATGTATCGATATTCAATCTCAATACATCTTACTGCGAATATTTAAAACTATTTTTTTATTCTATTGTGATAAATCGTTCATGATTACAACACATTGTAGCTACTGTCACCGAACATACCACTTATGAATTTATTATTAAATATACTTTTAATTAAATTAATCAATATAACACATTATAACAAGTATATAATAAAAACAAAACACCTTTTATTTCAACCAAGATTGGTTATCTAGTAATATATATATATAACAATTACGTAATTGCCCATAGAGCATACCATTAACTCTACTAATCTCCTACCTGCACTTGGGGCCAATTTAGGAATCTCTATCCCATCCCTTTGATCATTTTGATGAGAAGTGATCGAGTTAGACCCTTCGTGAATGGATCTGTTATGTTGTTTTGATTATCTACTCTATCAATCAACTCTCTTCGATGTAGATAAACTACATTTATCATATTTAACTAGTCGGACATCTTGTCGGCTCTTATCATTACGTTGTTATCATATTAAAATAATGCGGTATTCTTAATACTTGGAATCACCACTAGCTCGGTCATAAATTTATGCATTCATATTTATACAACGCTTTTATCTTGTGCTATTCAAGGCGATATACTTGACCTTTTCATTGAATCAGACAACGACATTTTGTTTGGAACATTTTCAACTTAAAACTCCTTAACTATGATTTGAACATGAATTTAATATTGACATACTATACTCAATTTGTAAGCTCCCGGAGGAATTACTTTGCACACAATTAGAGGACCCTCCCAGTTTGGTCCTAGTGGTCCATTGTAGCATTTCTAGTGTTTAGCATCACTTTTTAGAGCACTAGATCTCCTTCTTGAAATGATATTGCCTTTACTTTCGAGTTGTACAATTTTGATACTATTCTTTGATATTCAGTAATTCGAATAGCTGCTTCATCTCTTAGTTCATGTATGAAATCCAATGACTCTTCTTCAACTTCTAGTTTGGATCGAACAAGTATGCAATTCTTCGATGTGAAGGTATTTCTATTTCGAATGGTAACATTAATTTGCATCCATGTGTTAGAGAGTAAGGGGTATATCCTGTAGCAGTTTTTGTGGATGTAAGATATGCGAGGAGTACAAGTGTGATACTTCCACCCAATTTCCTTTGGCCTTATTCGGTCATTTTTTCAAGATGGTCTTAATCATCTTGTTGATTGCTTCGATGGATCCATTAGCTTTTGGATGTGTTACGGAAGAAAATTTTTTGATGATTCCATTTTTATGGAAAAATCTAGAAAACTCTTCACTTCGCTTTCAAATTATGTTCCACTGTAATCTTGTATGAGATCCCACGTCTATTGATGATGTTCTTAATAATAAATCTAAGTACTTTCTCAAAAGTGATTTTAGGAAGCAGTTCTGCTTCTACCTATTTAGCAATGTAATCAATGGAAACAACGGTATACCTTGCTCCTCCTTTAGAAATTGGCAATGGTCCAATTAAATAGATTCCTTATACCAAAGGGCTATGGACTGGAGATCGAGGTCAATTGGTTTGATGGTAAATAGGGGTTCTTTAAGTATTTTTGGCACACTTGCATCTTTCACGTGTTCTGTAGCTTGACTACTCATTCGAGGCTAATAGAAACCTTGTCTCATTATTTTCTTAGCCAGCTTTATCCCACTGGAATGGTCTCCACAAAACCCTGCCTGCCCTTTCTTTAGTAATTTCAACCCATCCTTAGAATTCACACATCTTATGTAAGGAAGAGCATATCTTTTCTTATAAAGAATTCCATCAATCATAGTGGAGGTCGGAGCTTGAGGTCTAATTCTCCTAGCTTCCGTTTTGTCAGATGGTAATATCCCATTGGTAAGATAATCTACAACAGGTGTCGTCCAAGTAATCTTGTAGCAATTATCTATTTTTGGATTATTGGGTTCTTTATATGAAATTTCTTCATCAATTTATCTTTCTTCTCTTTCTTGTGTCATGGATTGGGATCTAATTAAAACTAATAGTTCTTTCCCTAGTTCGAGCATTTTTCTTCAATACTGGGACTTGCTTGATACCCTACTAGTATGATACGGGTTTCTGTAGCTTCTTTTGAACTAGCAAAATTTTCTAATAAATCAGCTTGAGAATTATCTCCCCTTGCGACTTAGTGTATGAAAAAGTCTTTAAATAGGGTAAGCATTTTTAGCACCTTTTTAACATATAGGGATAGCTTGACGTCTTTGGTATGATATATCTACTTTATCTGATTTACCATTAGTTGAGAGTCGTTAAAGATATAAATTCACAAGATCTTGAGTTGTATGGCTAGAGTTAGTCTTGCCACCATCGTTTCGTATTCAACTGCGTTGTTTGTTGTAGGAAATCCTAGCTTCATTGCATAGTATAGGACGTGTCCATCTGGTGTGATGATGACTTATCCTACTTCGACTCCTTGCTCATTTGACGCCCTATCACAAATAGTTGCCATATGGGTTTTTGATCCTTTTCTTTCTCTGACTGCCCTTTAACAAAGCCTGTACATTCATTGATAAAGTCCTTTAATGCTCGCCCTTTGATTGCTGCTTGTGGCTGAAATTTTATGTCATATTGGCTAAATTCAATTCCCCGTTCCACTAGCCTACCTGAAGTTTCAGGTTCACCGAAAACCTACTTGAGTGGAAAGTTAGTCAATACTCTGATCGAATGTGCTTGGAAGTATGCTCTAAGTTTTGGTGCTGTAAGTATCAAACAATAAGTCAACTTTTCTATGATTGGGTATCGAACTTCGACATCCTTCGACCATCTACTCTATAATAAATAGGAAGTTGAGTTTCATTTTCTTCTCTAATCAAAACCGAACTAAACGCATGTTTTGAGACCGCCATATATAAGTATAATCTTTCTCCATTCTCAGGGATGGATAACATTAGTGGCTATTCCAAATGATTTTTTAGTTTTTGGAAGGCTTTCTTACCGTCATCTTCCAACTCAAAGTTCTTTATTTTCTTGATTACATTGAAAAATTGAATGCATTTATCACTTGCCTTGGAGATGAATCCATTCAAACCTGCAATTCTACCATTCAAACTCATTACAACTTTGCTTGTTTTCGGCTCGGCCATGTCTTTGATAGCTTGGATTAGGCCAGGACTGGCTTCAATCCCTTGTGCACTAGCAATGTAAACTAAGATCTTTCCGGAATGAACATCGAAAAACATTTCTGAGAATTCGTTTCATTTAATACCTTCATAATACTTAAACATTTCATCAAAATCTTTAAGGTGACTCTCAGCTTCATAGGACTTTACTAGTATATCATCCGTGTAAACCTCCATATTTCAACTAATTTGTTCCTTGAACATTCCATTGACTAATCTTTGATAAGTAGCTCCTGCATTCATTAGTTCGAAAGGCATTGCTTTATAACAGAAAGTTCCCTAATCGGTAACGAAGCTTGTATGTTTTTCGTCCAGCTTGAACATGGGTATTTGTTTATGTCCTGAATAAGCATCCATGAGGGATAATAGCTTGTGTCCGCTAATCGCATCAACTAACTGGCCTATTCTGGGTAGCAGATAACAACCTTTCGGGCATGTTTCGTTCAGATCGATGTAATCGACGCAGTTTCTCAACTTTCCATTCGACCTCTTTACCAAAGCAGGGTTTGTTATCCATTTTGGATAAAAAAACTTTTCGAATAAATCTGTTTTCAAGTAGCTTTTTAATCTCTTCTTTCAAGATGTCATATCGAAATTTTTTAAACCTCCTTTTCTTTTGTCGAACTGGAGTCACATTTGGGTTAGTATATAGTGCGTGGCACATAACTGATGGGTCAATCCCGACCATATCTGAATGGGTCCATGCAAATACTTCCTTGCTACCTTTAAGGAGTTGAATCAAGTTCGTTTTCAAGTTGTTCTCTAACTTTTTTCCCATTTTGACTCTTTTGGTTGAATCAGTTGGATATATATATATATACATACTTCTTCAAGATCCTCTGTAGGCTTTATCCTCTTCAATTCTCCTCTGCAATCCCATTTTGTGATGATCTCGCCTTCTTCTATAGAGTTAGGATCGGTCCTCTTCCTCTTCCCTCCAGGTGGGATGTACCTTTCAAACACACTTTTATTTGTTTATTAGATCTTATTTTTGTTTCGAATGTTGGATGTAAAAATCCATCATCTAAAGGTTGAAAAATAGTAGAGGAATCATAGTAAGAAGAGTACTCCCTTTCGTATTGATCGAGAGTTGCAAAATACATTTCGTGGGAGCTAAATTATTCTCCCAGAATAGTACCCCAACCCATTTTGGCCGAGAACTTTACCATTAGGTATTTTGGCGAGACAAAAGCATCCACCTCATCCAGCGCAGGACGATCAAAGAATGCAATATGAAGGCCAATCGATGATCGCAAAGAGAGTCCCAAAAGTTTTGTAACATAGTGGCGGGCCCATCTATGCTAATGGCTTTACTTGCCTTACTGGCGTCGACACCTTATTGAACCCAAAAATAATTTCAAGACTAGGCTCCAATTTATCCTCAAGAATGCCTATCTGATCGAAAGCGTGCTTGGAGATGATGTTAACCGCGCTTTCGGTATCTATCAAAATCTTGGATACGATGGTAAGCCCAATTTGAGTTGTGATTATAAAGGGGTCATTATGGGGATTATGGATTCCTTTCTTTAGCACTTATGGTGTAATGACAAGATTTGGCATTTGTATACTAAGTCATGAGTTTTTGAGCGGGGGCTCTTCCTATATAGAGAACACTCCTTCCCAAACTTCCTTAATATATCTGTTCTTAGCTCCTTTACTCTTTTCTGCCGGATGCGATCCCCTATGAATCACAACAATCATGTTCAAATATGGACTTAAATTCAATGGATCTTCATCCTCTAAAACATTCTCAACATTACTAGGGAATTTTTGGGAACCATTGTCAGTTCGTGGTGCTTTCTGTTTATCTTGGACAAACTCTTTCAGATGTCCTTCACGGATCAGCTTTTGAAAAATTCCGGCTAGCGCTTGGCATTCGCCTGTCTTATGGCCATTCATCTTATTATAAGCACAATAATTATCCCCTTATCTCTGCTCGGGGAAGTTCTTGGCCTTGAATGAATTTAGAAAATTAACCTTTTCTTTAGTTGTAGCACAGATATAAAACAAAGGTTTATTCAAGCAACTGAATTATTGTTGGAATCTTCCCACCTTGACCTTCTGTGTCCTCGATTGAATCCAAATCTTCCAATTTCCTTTTTGGGGTTAGTTTTCCTTTTAGCATAGTATAATTCATCCATTCAAATGAATTTATTAGCTTGAAAGTGAAAATCTTGTAAATTTTTGCATCCATGAACGAAGAGCTCTTTCCAAAATAACATATTTTTTATCAATCCCGAGTATATTGTGATTAGCTCATCTCTATTGTTCATGCCTTTGGCCTTTACCTCTACATTAAACCTTTTGAGATAATCAACCAACGATTCTCCTTGCCTTTGCTTGATGTTTGCCAAAATAGTATAGTTAATTGTTGGATCTTTGCATATGCAAAATTGAGTGGAGAATTGTTCCATGAGTAGATAGTTTTCTCCCGATATTGTCGGTACCTTTTTGCAACAGCCCCTTGAAGTGTTACTGGGAATAATCTACATCGCACTGCCCCGAAGCATTATAAAGGTCCATTTGGCTGCCAAAATCTATTAGGTGGTCACCGAAATCAGTAGTGTCGTTATATTTCATAGTTGGAACCTTATTGTGAGATGGAATTGTTGTTGACATGATTTCGTTAATGAACATAGCTACTTGATCGTTATCATTCACTTGCTCATCTAAAATTCATCCCCCTTTAGCATTTAATATGTCTTTAACAGCTTTCTCTGCAACATCCTTTAAATATGCTTTAGTACCACGATAGCTTTTTCGATTTGGATTATATTTCTAGGTGGTTGAGCTTCCAAATTGCTTCAAAGATTTGTCTTGCATTCTACCCTGGTGATTAGCTTTAGTTGCATAAAGTTCCTTCTTCTTAGATGATGTTAAGTAAATCTTGTTCTTACCTTCAAACATGTAAGCCTTCAGATTCCTTCTTGGGGAGACCACTTTGTCCCCTATTATTGTCTTAGCAGTTTTAGATGATTTTTGAGTAAGGGCTACTTCCAGAAGTTCTTGCATTTCCAGTAGCCATTGCTCCAAATGTTTTACCTTAGCTGCATTATCATCAGGTTGTGTTGTAGTTGATGGTTGCCCTTACACAGTGCCTTCTAAGTTGAAGGTTGGCGTGATATTTTCCTCTAGAACTGTTATGTGCACCGCTTCTTTATCCGATCGACTGAGCCTTTTTTATTCCATTTTCCTACAACAAATCAAACTTTCCATAATTAGTCTATAAGGAAAGAACAAGGTAGGAGCTTTAAATCATTCTTCTAGCGCCAAATTTTTTTTAACAATATAATCATCAACATCCAAAAGTGCATTGGTTTGAAATTGAATCAAAAGAATATCCCTTTTGAAGGTGCTAACAAGACTTCTTGTCAACACCCCAAAATTATGTTAAGGATGAGGATTATCCTTTGGGCAAGCAGAGTAGAAAAGAAGATATGAATTCTCTTAGAATAATTTCCTCTCGATTAAAATTTAGTAGGAAGGAATTACATAAACCGACCTTTCGATTGTGTCGAAAGGGTTACGTTTCATGCTTAATGACCTTTTGACTTTATTGGGATGGATTGATCCTTCTTTCGAAGGGCTTCCTTTTTAATTGATAGAGATATCTTAGAAAGTTTTCCCTTTGAAGGTATCGACCTTGTCGAAGGCCTTGAGTGTTGTATTGATAGGACTTATTCTAAGAATTCTGATATAAAGGTTTCGACTCTATCAGAAGCGAGGTGACCATGATGGTAAAGCTTGAACCAGGAATCTGAGTTAGGGTTCCGACCTTGTCGGGAGCAATGAGCTTAACCTTCTTGGGGTTAGACTAGAAATCTCAAGCTATAGTGCTTTGGTGAAGGGTTTTGATCTTGTCAAAAGCCAAATCCTTGAACTCCTTGCTTTAGTTGAAGGTTCAAATAAGTTGTAACCTTGTTTCGACCTAATCGAAAGCTAGAACTCGATGGAAGGTTACTTAAAGTGGATAAAATATTATTAGGTTTCGACTGTATTGACAGTGGCCTTTTAATGAAGGCAAAACCTGCAACACAAGATTGAAACTAATAAGAGCTCTAATAAAATGATAAGTAATCCAAAATAGTTGAAACTTCCCTTTTATAAGCAAAAGATAGCTTTATTACTTCAAATCCCCAAATTAATCTTGTAATTAGGGTTACAGAACTTTTGATTAAAGAAATACAAGTTTGGATCAGAGGAATCAGATCCCCAAAACGTGATCCCTTGGGTCTTATTTATAGATGCGGGTCAGCACCTTTTGACCCTAATGCTTTCGATTGGGTCGGAAGGTGGCTTCTGAGAGACTTAAGCATGTTGCCGCCTTTGTCGAAAGGTATGGTGGCGCTCCTCTTCTTTGAGTTGTCTCGTAAGTGCTTCCGACTCTGCCGATAGCATGTGCTTATTGGTTTTGATGATGTTGGTTACGCTTCTACTCTTGTTTCTGATCTAATGCGGAACCTTTCTTGAACTGCATTGGTTTCGACCGATTCGTAAAGCTTACTATAGCTTTCGAATGGGTTGCTTAAGATAGGACTTGCTTTCTAGCAGTTTGAATAAAGGCGAAACCATTGGTTTCAAATGATTTGACATATGTTCAAAGAGCTATTCTTCATTGTCTTCGAAAGAGGTGGCTTTGACTTAATCGAAAGGTCTTCATCTAGTCGAAAGGTTGTTATTGAAGGCGGAAGGGCGCTTTCGACTCCTTCTTCTTCTTCCAAAGATAAGAACTCACTAGATCTTGGATGTAAAGACCTTTTGACACCTTCGAAAGGTTCTCGAACTTCCATACTTTGTTGATAGCATCCCTTCGACTCATTTGAAAGGCTTAGCTAGAACTCTTCTCTCCCGTTCTTTGCTTAAAGAGGTCTCGACTTAGTCGAAAGCTGAATATTTGTAGTAACAGAAGGACTTCCAAAGGTTTGTATTGTCAGAACTGAGATTCAATGTTGTAGCCCTATTTACTGCCCCTTTCAAACGGATCAAAATGAGGTCAAGAACCCATTCGAATGGACTCCTTCAAAGGTGTCGATACAACAGCTATGTGGTGATCTCATTCGTAAGCCAAGATATATTTGAAAGTGTTCAAATGCCTTTCGAAGAATCCTCCCAAAGGGTTGGATTCAACGTTTATGAAGAGAACCTCTTTGAAGGCCCAGTACCCTTCGAAAGGATTCGAAACTCAATATATATAAAGTTAAGTAAAGAGTGGATTCAATGTGCCATAGAGCCTTATTTTGGAT
Source organism: Allium cepa (assembly GCA_030765085.1). Classification (NCBI taxonomy): domain Eukaryota; kingdom Viridiplantae; phylum Streptophyta; class Magnoliopsida; order Asparagales; family Amaryllidaceae; genus Allium; species Allium cepa. Next base: position 701,962,040 of record CM060938.1, on the reverse strand, counting down.
AAATGACATAAGTCCAATGGACTCAATAATGTTGAATTATCATCATTGTGTTACTTTAATGCCGCAAGTGCTTTAAGCGTAATGATAATATGCTTTAAAGTCAATATATCCAAATAGGTACTATAGCATAGCATATGCTAATAAAGGGTTAAGAAGATAAGTGTGTATTACGTGCAACTAATCATTAGACAAGCTAATGGCCGAGATGATCATTCTCATGTTCGAAATCAATATCAAGTCCATGCATCCTCTCTTTTTATTTCTTACAAATGGATTACAAGTAATAGAATTTGTCCTCAATTTGATTTTAGGGTTACAAGAATTCGATTTGACAAAGAAATGTAGGAATGAAAAATCAATTTCGAGCTTGGACCCCTAGGGTCGTATTTATAGATGCGGGTTAGACCCTTCCGCATCCATCCTTCTGAAGCTATCGAAAGGTCTCTTCACCGCCTCTGTGTATTTGGAGGCTTTCGTCACCATCGGAAGGGTATTTTCTTGGTTTCGAAAGGGTAGCAACATAATTGAAGGCTTCATGGACCTCTTCATTGTTGTTAAGATCTAGTGCTAACATGGTAGATTGGTGCTTGAATGAGCGAGGAAGGGCATTTGGATGGGCTCGAAATGATTTAATGGTGACAGAAGGATCATTGCAAAAGGTCACTTATAATGGAGGAGGCTTTCTGATGAACAGCCGATGATTGCAGAAGGTGACTTTTGAAGGCAATCCCCTTGATTAATGCGGAAGCCCATCTTTTGACGTTTGCGGAAGCAATATTTACGTGTATGAAGCCTTTCAAATTCTTGTGGAAGGGTTTAACCGATTCGAAAGGCCAGTCTTTGCAAAATCATGCTTTCGAATGAGAAGTGCTGGTTGAGTCTTCTTCCACGGAAGGTAGATAGTCGTGAAACCAATTGTTTCGAAAGAGTTGATTTATGTGGAAGGAATAATGTTGAAAAAGTCCTTATTTTCATCTTCTGTGGGAGCATCCAACGCTTACAGCATGAATCCAATCTCTTCGAAAGCTACTTCAATGCCTTCGAAACTCCCCCTTTTGAACCATGACGGAACCATTTTTTTTTCAACTCTGGTGAAGCCCTATAATGTTTTTGCAAGCCTTCTTTTAACACTTACGGAACCCTTCTTTTGATACCTTCGGAAGCCTTCTTTCATATATACATTCTTGAATGAATTTTATGGTTGGTAAGTACAAACTTTGAATTTGATCGCTGTTTAAAAGTTACGTTGAATCCTGAACTCAATAATTATATAATCTTGTACTCTGAAGTTTGAATTATTGTCCAATGAATTTTTTATAAAGATACTTGAAGCAGAAGTACAGTTCACAACATCATTAATTTTGAACCGTAAGTATCCAACAACGTGTTACAAATATTTATTATTTTATTAAGATAATGAATTATATTATATGTGAGTATGTTTCTTAAAAGTATCATTTATCCTTTTCTTGCTTTTATAATTTTCAAGAACGAAATAATTTTATGTTAAACCAATTTTTTATCATTTGTACCATCAAGTTCATTAACGGTTTTGTATATCATAACATAAGAAAATGATTTTGAATATGAATAAGGATATCACACAATGTGCAGTCCCAAGACATCATTTTAAGGACCTAAGAGCATTTCCAACCCGAGTCAGGTTGGGACATGACCCACCCCCAACGTGGGATGGGTTGCTCATTTGCGAATTGCCCAGTTAGTCGGCTTTTATAAAGCCGGTGGAAATTGATTTTTTTTTATTTTTGTTTTTGTTTTTAAGTTGAAGCGTCTTTTTTTTATATTATTGGTTGTGGGTGGATTGTTGGGGGTTGAGGGTTTGAACCGATAGAAGTGATGTGTGCCGAGCCCGGGTTGGGTATGCTCAACTAGTGTTGGTGGTGGTTTTACTCATTTGCCAGCTCACTCATATAATAGTTTGGGTTTATTGCTATTGTATAAAAGGACAAAATAAACGCATAACAAACAAATTTTAATAATACACATCAGCGATTCCAGCCAACTGCCATTTAAAACATCTTACTTCGGTGTGACTTCAGATCCTTGTATTCTGTTTTGAAACATAAATCGATCATAGGTAAAAATCTACTGTTATTATCATCTTTTTTTTTATTGGGTACATAATATTTTTAGAATTAGTAATATCAAAAGTAAAATTAAATGCCTCTCTCTTTACCGTATAAAACAGTTCACGTTCCAGAAGGGCGATGAAAATTTAAATTAACCACATTTCATTAACAAACTAAGAATAAAAAAAAATCAAAAACAAAGCACAACCAGAATTCCAGAAACCATAACACCAAAAGTAAGAACCAGAAAGGCGAAATACAAAGCCCAAGTCCTCTTAAACTTGCCCAAATAACTGTCCGGCGGCTCCTGATAACAAACCTGATCATCGTCTCCGACCAACTCCGACCCGCGCCTGACATTCTTCAGCTTCTCCGTCGCCAACGCGAGGGTGAGCTTATGGCACCTCCGCTGGTACTTGAGCTCGTTGATGCAGCGCAGGGTCTGAGCCAAGGAGGCGTAGAAGGCGACGAATCCGAGCGAGATTAGGGAGATCGGAAGCCACGAGTGGCGGCATTGGAGGTTTGGGTTGGCGTGGAAAGCGAGCGAGAGGAAGAGGAAGAAGAGGAGGAAGAGCTTCTGGAGGTGCTTCTTTTGGAGGTCGATGGAGCGCTTCTTTTCTAGGGTTTTGTCGAAGTGGAGTTGGATTGTGGAGTTGAGGGAGTGGGTTACGGAGGTGAGGTGGGTGTGGTTAGGGTTTTGGGGGTTGTCTGGTGAAATGTAAGGGTTTCGTTCTGACATGATTGAGATTTAGAGCTGGTTGTTTTGATGATGATTGGGGAAGAAGGGTATTTGGTGCTGAGGGCCTGAGGCCACTTGCTACGTTGTCTCACATGTTTTGGAGTTGTTTGGTAATTAGTATTTGAAATATAAAATTCCGTTTCTGATTTCTACGTTAATAGATGGAGACAGCACTATTAATTGTAATGTTCACCGTACTATTTTGCAGATATTGTAATCATGCTATTTATTTTGTTCCTAATTAAAATTGGGAGATGTTAACGTGGGTTAATGTTTGGTTTTAATTTACCAATTAAAATTAAATTAAAATTAAAATTGGGAGATGTTAACATGTGCATTTAGCATTTAAATCACATGTCAACAATACCCATTAAAATTACATATAGGTTGATATTCCCGAAGTTACCGCTGATACATCGATGATTGTTTTTACTATCGGAAGAAATACACCAAAGGTTGTTTATACTAATAAACGGGTAACTAATACATCGACAAATGAAAAATACTAGTAATTCAGAAGTTTGAATTAGTTTTCAAATCGTTTAATTGTACTTTTGTTCGTGTCTCCTAATAATAAATAAATAGCCATGAAAAATAAATGCAATTAGCCTTATTTGAATTGAATTGCATTCCTAAATTGGATCTCGTAAGTTGTTATTTTTAAACGAGATATAATGTCACGGGCATCACGTTTGCGAAAAATAATAATTAATACAAATCACATCTTTGTACCTGCAACACAAAATGATCAATACAAATTATAGACGCTCTACGTGCGAAAGGCAAAATAAATAGTCCAAGTAACATGTGTTATGCATGTTAGACATAATAACCATTACAAATGGCACATGATATGTTAACAAAAATTTATGACTTAAAATTCCAAATCTCAAATGTTTGTTGCTAACATCATGAGTTCAATTCATATATATAAAGTCTACAAAGGCCTTGAATATATAAGAATAATATAGTGGTTTAATATGCATAAATTATTGTAACGGTAAGCTTTTGTTATTTTTTTTTCCAATGTTAGACCGTATCAATATAAAAAAGGTGAATACGACAGCTGAAATGTTATATAAAATATTTCAAGATAACTCAAAATGTTAACCAAACTATTAAGTTAACGATTGTTATTTAAATAATTAAACCGAATCGCATATTTTGACATTTTTTATTATTTGTTATTGAAAAATCTAATTGATAATCGAATTAAAAATGAATGATATTAAAAATTATCTCAATATTTCTATTATATTTTAAGTAACTTGGCATGTAAGATGCGTGTGTATTAAAAAGAATTTTTGAATAAGTTACGTATTTATAATTTAAGGCTTTGTCAAAAGGACTCATTTTTTAGATAAGAGGAGGCATTTTAAGAGGACTCCACCGGAAAAATTAAAATTGATATAGGTAGACGTGATAAATGAAAGCAAATAAAACAATTTACATTTTTATCCCCGTGCAAAGCAAAATTTGGAAAAACTCCTTCAAACAATGAAAAAAATAATGTCGGTACGCCGAAAACAATTTTCGACGGGATATGATCGAAACAATGTAAAAAAAAACAGTGGAGAATCATCGAAATAATGAGGCAACCCTGTATTATTAATTTTTTGTTAAGGGGCAACTTTTTTTGGTAAACCCAATAGCAACTTTACAAAAATTGAAAAAGTGTTTCCTTATCAAAAATTGTAATTCTTTTACCACTGGTCATTATTTATTCAATATATCAAAATTTTGCATGTCGTATTACTTGTTTTTCAGTCTGATAAACAGTAGATTGATAATATGTGATTAGAAATGATTTCGAATTATTGTATTTATATTAAAAAATGTAAGATTACAAATACATAACCTTATTTATTTTAACTGTATTATTTGTTTTAAAAATAGCTTTTAAGAGCAATAATTTTTTGAATATTATACAAAGCGATATTTAAAAAAGATAATTTTATATATGATTAGATGCAAATATTAAAAGGAGTCTTTTTCCAACAAAAACCTAATGTTTTACAAAAATCAAAATGAGAAGCGCATTTAATCTAAATATGAAATAAACAAAGAAAACGTAATGATTTATTTATAGAGTAAATAGAAAAGGAAGTACAAAAGGATAAAATAATAAAAACAAAAAAATAATATGAAAACACTTGTCGTTGTTAGAATTCAAACCTATGATCTTAATATTATTCCAAACTTTCCAATTAAAGATAAAGAACAAAATTTTACATTACGGGATCTAAGCTTGTGACATATTATATATATATTAAGGGCATTTATTCTATTATATATAAAAGAGAATAGTTGACTTTTTACCTCCCATCTCCACAATCATTCTCACTCTATTTGAAAGTCTCTCAGCCTTTTCACGTACAATTTTACCTTTAACCCCTTTTTACAATTTTACTTTCATAGTTTCAATTAGAAATTAATGACTACCATTAATGGTTTTTGGATGCGAAGGATCGCTCACGTATTATCAATTTTGAATTTAGCTTAGAATCTAGCACATCTCATCTTAAATGACACCATATTATTCTCTTTTGCTCTTCTACCTGTGACGAACCGGAATTTTGGACATTTGAAATTTGAATATTTAATTGATTTTAAATATTTAAAAGGTTAATTTTAACTTAAATTTCAAATAGCTCTATTTATTGGATAATTAAATTATTGAATTTAATAAGTGAAAATTGGGTAAAGTATTGAACATGGAATTTAAAGCTTGTTAAAAATATTTCAACGGCTTATAAAATTTATATTGACAATACTGAAGATAACAGAAGCGTTAAAATTGAATATTAAGGTGATTTATTCAGTTATAAAAATATACAGTTTAAATTGATGTTTAAAATAGCCTTCCAAGGCACAGTCTCGGAATTCGACGAAACTAGTTTCATTGGATCCGTAATATTGTATTATTATCGGATTTCAATTTTCGTAACATTTGAAGTTGTCGTGTGATCGTACGATATATAAGCGCGCTGAAATCTATATCGGAAATCCAATATAATAACTGGGTCCAAAAAGCTATCTTTTTCATACGATCGAATTAGGACTCAAAATCTTTCCCATTGCGTTCGGAATGGGGGTATAACATTATAAACGCCTAGCGGCATGCCTCGAAAAGAAGTCGAGATTTTGAGCTACGATTTTGAGATGGTTTAAATTTAAATATAATTCGAGTGGCCAAAAATTTCTTCACATCAGAACTGTATCTTTTCATACTATAGCCACTTGTCTTCTGGTTCACGCCAGCTGTCGCATTCACGCAATCGATAAAACCTCATCTTCTTCTTTTCGAATTAAAATCAGTAAATCGAAAAGCAAACAGATCTATTCGATTTCATCCTCTCTGCTCGATTTCTCTCAATTCATCGAAAAATTAGTGGCCGCAATTTTTAAAAAAAATAAAAGATCGCGATAAAATTTCTTCCTCCTTTTTTTTTCATATCATTTCGTTCAAACGAAAGATATCTTGTATATATGTTCGAATTAGTCCATCTACTCAAACTAAGCTTTACAATCTATCAGAAAGAAATGGTAGACGATATATATTACGAGCTCGGAACTAATCCACGAGGAGGGTAGGGCTTTGGAAGAGACTGGATTGTTCCTCTTGAGTAGCCGAAGGGTTCGGTGGAGATGGGGGGAGGGAGAGTCAAAATCGACTTCATTCAATTCAAGAAAAAGAGTAGGGGTGGCGATCGAATCCAGTGAACGAGGTGAAGCTAGGGGTACGCGAGATTGTTTTAGGGACGAGGGGCGACGTGATGATGGGTGTCGCAGCTTGAAGTGAAGTCGTGACCTATCATCGATGGTTCGGGGTCATTGGAGGGCTTAAGTGGTGAGAGGGTGGATCTGGAGTTTGGTTCGAGGAAGGTGAGTTTCCTTTCTTTTTTATTTATTTTATTTTGGTTCTGGTATAAATTAAGTAATAGTTTTGAATTTATTTTTATCATGAGAGATATAATAAAAATATGTTAATCAGTTGTTTAAATGGAAATTTTAAACTTCAAGAGCTTATAATTTTATAACGTATGGACATGGAGAAATTGGGTTGATAAATTTTTTATTAAGTAAATATACAATGTACATATTTTCACTTACAGGTTTAATTTTAAAATAATGAAGATTTATTTGTTTAATAAAATCTAAATTATTTTAGTTACTAAGAAATTATTTAAAAATAAAATTAATTTAAATTAAATCATTAGTCGATTGAATTAATAAATGGTAATTCATTTTTCGATTTTTTTCCAAATATTTACAAAACCATATAAGTCTGTACAAGGTCAAAAATCATGAAACCAAGATGAGGTTGAAGTGGATTGCCAACAAAAATCAAAGGTGAGCTAATCTCACTCATTTAGATTACCATTTAAATTTAAATATTTAAAATTTAAATTATTGGTTGATTGCTTGAATTGATGATTTATTATCAGTCTGGATGTGATATTATAAAGTGTGTGTATATATAGATATATATTGGAGTGATTGATATTCCCGCATTATATAGCGGATGAGAACCTATGAACCCTGTTGAATATGCGCTTATATGTTTTTGTTTGATGATAATAAACATATATATACATTTAAATGTATTTGGTAATGTACTATTTTGTTTTTCATAGATTAAACAAATATTTGTTGAATAAAATAAATTACACAGAATTTGAATTCAAACAGATATATTATTCAAACAAATATTTATTATAATTTTGAATAGTACAAATTCAAGCTCTCACTATACATATAAAATTTTGATTTTAATTACATCACAATTCAGTTTACATAATTTCCTCACCACATATCACTCACACTCGTAGCTTATCTTCAATTACATTCCAGTTATAATCCAGCATCTGAGAAATCTGCAAAAATATTCACTAACGCAGTAAAATTGAAAAAGAAATATTTTTGCAATATAAAATGAAAATATGATTTGCCTCAGTTATTTGGGTTGGTCGTCATCATTCACATTTGAATTCATCATACACGAACAATGTGACATGCACAGTGTATCACTGTACATGCCACAAGGCCGTGCACATCGATATACACTTGATAATGCTACAGGGACAGGTGAGCACAGGTCAAACCCAAATGAAGAGTCGGGTTCAACTCACGTGCAATATATTTAAAATCTCGACACGAGCACAAGGTCAAACCCGAGTTTTGAAACTGGATTCAACTCAAGTGAAATTTCAAAAATCAACATGAATGGATGCAAAGACCAGTAATGCAACAGTGATATGCACAGATGCTTTCAAAGTACAAATCAGTTGCAACATGGTGAACAAGACACGGTGCAGAGCACATGCAAACTGAAACAAGTTCAAATACAACAATGTGTAGCAGAAATTACAAGGAACCAAATAACTCAGCGTTGAAGTGGATGTACAAAGCTCAAGTTCAATCCCAAAGCAACCAGCAATGCATGCAAGTGCCAACCAGAATGAAGACCACAAGTAAATGAGACAGCAGTGATGCAGTCAACAACTACACAAGAACTTAAACAAAGATGGCCAGAGCCAAAGTTCACAAGTGCAGACCAAATGCAGTGACACAACAGTTTTTTAACAAGAAAAACAGTGACATACTGCAACAACCAAAGCCAAGATCACAAGTAAATCAACACAGCAACTCAAAGACCACAAGTGTACAACAACTCCAAGCAGTGACAAAAGTGCAGACAGATTTGGAGAAATGACACAGCAAAAATGGAATTAACATGAATATCACAAGTATGAACAGTGCATGCAAGTGCAGACCAACCAGAAATTCAAGGCAACAGAGAGGTGAACAACAGTGCATCAGTATGGAAAAAGCTCGAGGCAATATGAGTGCTGACATACACATATATACATACATGAATGTATGTATACAAATGATCAGAAACATTGAAGTAATGATATCAAATCAATGCACAACAACATGAATGCAGTAACAACCAGAATGGATGTAAATATACATGAAAACTGAATCAAGTACACAAATGTACACAATCCAGGCAGCAAGTACATCATGAAACCAAAGGGAGAATGCACCAGTGAAACCAATGCAAAACTCAAGCCTGGTCGAGAATGGATACAAGTGACTCAGGCAAATGCAATATAATTGAACACAACAAACTGTCACATAACCAAAGTCAAACAGAGGCATATACATATATGCACAGGAACAAAGACAGTGAGCTACATGATAATCAAAGTAACTCAAGTCAACAATATCAAGTACAAGCCAGCATATCAAATATGAATCAATTCATATGAGGAATGGCCAGAGATGAAGCTCACAGGGATGAACACAACGATGGCCGAAGCCGTGGCAGTCACGAAGTAAAATACAAATCAAGCCGAAGTCAGAATTCAACGTAAATAAGCATCTTTGAATAAGTCAAAACAAATAAAAAGGGAAAGTTTCTGCCGTATCAAACAAGTTAAATCGAACGCTGCACAAACAAAACCGTGGGTATCAAGTTGTAACAATATCAGGAAAGCATAATTTAGGAAAGTATCGAAGTGATTAAGGTCTCGGAATTCATATAAATACCAAACCGCAAATCATCATTAGTGAGTTTGGAGAAATCGAATCGAATCAAAATATAAACCCACAATCATCATCGGCAAGATAATCACGACATTGAGTTCGAATACGAGAAATCATAAAAGCACAAATAGGGAAATTACATACCGAAGCAACAACAAACTCGATCAACAGAGGAGCAACGCAAACCAGAGAATCAATCATAAGCGAAGCAGCGAGCAAGAGCAACGCAAATCAGAATCGATCATCAGAGTGCCGCGAACAAGTCAGAAAACCCTAATTTCAGAAAGAGGATTGGCCGCAATTTTTTCAATAGCAAAAGAAAAAGGAACGGGCTAGAGAATAATAAAAGGGCCGACCTTGTTAAAGGGGAATTGTTTTTTTTGGATTTATTCTTTATTTTTAAGAGTGTTTATTTGTTTTTAGTTTTATTTTCTTTTCGAATCAAGTCTTGGTAAATCACCGCCTAGGTTGTAGGTAGTGTCAGATTGTCTAGTTAGAATTAGTTCAGTGAGCAGGGTGTGCGAGTTTGCAAAACTCTATAGGCGGAGCAAGGGTTTGCGAGTTTGCAAAACTATACAGACGGGAGCAGGGATTGCGAGTCTATTAGAGTGTTTGTAAGCGGGAGCACGGTTTGCGAGTCTGTTAGAGCGTTTGTAAGCGGGAGACTGTTTAATTCTAATAGAAATCTGGGAATGCAGAAGTAGGCAGGGGTTGCCGAAGCTGGGTAAATTTTGTGTGTGATTTACTTTTCAGCATATTTATTTCTACAGTTTGTTTCTGTGTTTAAATCGAGAAAATTTGCTATAACCCTATTCACCCCCCTCTAGGGTTAATCTAGATCCTACAAGTGGTATCAGAGCGAGGTATTTTTCTTTAACTCTAGAGTCATGAATTCATCAAATAATGCTTTTTCTGAAGGGCAATCTATTGTTAGGCCACCCATGTTTAATGTGAATGATTATGCGTATTGGAAAGTTAGGATGGGTATTTATCTTAGTTCTGTTGATTATGATGTTTGGGACATTATTGAAACTGGCTATAAATTTCCCACTATAACCATTGGTGATACTGAGATTCCTAAACCTAAGGATAGTTGGGATGCTAACGATAAGAGATTAAAAACTACAAATGCTAAAGCCACGAATGCTTTAATCTGTGCTCTTGATAAGAATGAATTTAATAGAATTTCTCATTGTAAAACTGCACAGGAAATTTGGTATACCTTGGAGGTGACACATGAAGGAACTTCTCAAGTCAAGGAGTCTCGTCTAGCCTTATTCAGCAATGAATACGAGAACTTTGTGATGGACAAAGGTGAGAGCATAAAGGACATGTTTTGACGCTTTTCAACTTTGGTGTACATTGCTAGAGCGCTTGGGAAGGTATTCACAGAGGTAGAGCTTGTGAGGAAGGTGCTACGAATCTTACCGATGAGCTTTGAGGCAAAAGTCATGGCAATACAAGAATCGAAAGATCTGAGTAAACTAAGCATGGAGGAGTTGATCGGCAACTTGATGACATATGAGCTTGAGCTAAAAGCAAAGGAGGAACGCAACAACTCCGAACCAAAGAAGAAGACGATTGCCTTAAAGAGCAAAGAAGAGAGCGATGAAGAAGAAGAAGATCCAATTGAAGAGCTTGCAATGGCTGTCAATAATCTTAGAAAATTGTCAAGATTCAGGCCACGCAAGAAGAAAACAAATGCTAATAGGTCAAGAGATTCTAACAATTCCGATAATGAATTGACATACTTTAACTGCAACAAGCCTGGCCACTTCAAACAAGAATGCCCACTTCTCAAAAATGACAAAGGAAAGAAAAAGAAAAAGAAGGCCTTTGCAGCGACTTGGGATGATGAAGAAGGAGAGGAAGATTCGAATAGTAGCTCAGAGGAGGCTAACTTGTGTTTTATGGTAAAATTAGATTCAGAAGCAAGCTCAGAGGAATCTAGTGAGGCAGGTGACTATTCTTATAAAGAACTTGTTTTTATGTGTCTTGATCTTACTAAAGAAGTTGATGCTCTTGAATCTAAAATTGAAAAACTGAAATCTGATACGAGAGAACTTGCTCATGAAAATTTTAGGTTAGAAACTGAACTTCAAAATATTCAAAACCTAGACTGTAAAAAATGTAAAATTTTAGATTCAGAATTATCAAGACTTAAGAATAGCTTTGAGAATCTTGAAAAAGAAAACTTGAGTCTTAAGGAAACCATTGACACTAGGAAAAAGGATTTTATAAATAGATGCACCTCACTTGTAACTGAAAACACAACACTAAAAACCAAAGTCCGAAATCTTGAGAAATCTCTGAATAACTTTTCAAGAGGCGAAAAATCTTTCAACATGCTATTGGGAAATCTAATTTTTGCTAACAATAGAAAAGGACTAGGCTTTGGGAAAACACAAGTTGAGGATAATGCAAAAGGTAAGAGTGTCTTTGATAGATGTGAAATAAATGGACATCGTGTTGAAAATTATAGTCATAGGAACAAGAACACAAAATTCATACAAGTTTGGGTTCCTAAGAATTCTACAAACAAATTTCATGTCTATTGGAACAAGAATGAAAGGACTAAACAAGTTTGGGTTCCAAAGGGATTATTTATTCACAATGCTTCTGCCACTAACAACCATGGACCTATAAAAACAAATAGGTCACAAAAATCTTTCATCGTGTAGATATGGTGGCAGGCTAAGGAATAACAACAGTGTTTTCTGGATTTTGGCTGTTCCAGAAACACAACGGGCAACAAAGCAAAGTTCCTTAGCCTAGTACAAGGGTGACAGAATCACAATGGACAACCACGAAAAATTATCGTAAAGGTAAAACAGGTGAAGGTATATTTATTTGATCGATAAATTAAACGTGATAATCTGCACCGTATTCTGAATGAAATCAGCCAATATTGAGATGTTGTAAAGATGATGTTTTTTGATTCTGACTTGTTCAACATAGTTGGCCAATTACATTTATGCCAAAACACTATTCTTTGATTTACTTCATATATATTAGTTTGGATGTAGTGTTTTGTTGGATGATAATATTTTTGGTTATAATACGGCTAACTCTATATTCACGGTTTTCTGATTATTTACACGGCTTCAATCCAAATTCATGAGAATGCCATTTAAAATGTTGTTTGAGTTTTTATGCACACTTCATGGTCCGGTCTATCAAATTTAATTAGTGATGTTTTGAAGTGAAAAAGAAATTCAGATGCAGATTACACTGGTAATCTAGTTGACAGAAAACTTACTAGTTGAATGTGATTTATGGTGAGACATTTAGAACTGCATCGTTTTCAAAGAAAATATCTGCATATTTTTCATTACAAATAATTTTCAAATAGCATAAATTTTTCTCATATAACCCCTTCGAGAAAATCATTGTTGACCATATTTTCAAATTAGTCATTTTTATTTGATTTTAAATGACAAATTTTGACTAATCCGACTCCCTACTAATTATCAAAAAGATAAATAGTGATTGAAAAGGTGATAAGTGTTGATATTTAACATACATTACTCAAGAGAGTATATTTGGAAAATTTCTTTAGGAATTTAAACAAGAGTTATAAAACTTACTGTTGGGTAAAGATTCCATGACCATTTCTATATCTATCATATTTCTATCGACCATTGTTTATCAAAACTTAAATATAGTTTGTCGATATGTGGTACTATAATCACGGATCATTTGTTTTTCATTTCATATTTTTTTAAAAATAAATAAATATCCAAAGTATTCACTCTCATTTAAAAGTCCTCACGGTTATGCATGGGTGAATTACTTGGATTTTTGATTATGTGCTTCCATGCTCATTTAAAAGTTCTTACGGTTATGCATGTATGGAACACATATCAAAATTAATTGATTAAATAGACAAGTTGATTCTAATCCCATTTAAAAGTCCTCACGGTCATGCGTGGTTATAAGATACTTGATTTCATTTTTTTAAAATTAAATTGGAATACTACTAATCTCATTTAAAAGTCCTAACGGTTATGCATGATTAGTAGATATTCAAATTCCTGATATAAATGTACCACAAGTTGATACAATTGTATGATTTTATATTAGAACATCATTTCCATTCTTTCTAAAAGTGGAATATGCGCCTAACAAGGGTAGTTATGATTTTTGTTTGATATTTATTGAAGTTTAATATTTATATTCAATTTGAGATTAATATTGATCACTTTATCTCTATTTTCACTAACACTATTATTCTTTTGCTGATAACAAAAGGGGGAGAGAAAAGTTAAGATTTTATCAAATAGAATTAAGCAAAGGTCAAATAATTTTCCATTTGCATCTAGGCTTATTTATATATTTCTATGCATATATGTAGAGGGAGCATCATGTAGAGAGGAAGCATTTAAATAGGGGAGCAATTAGAGTATATCATTGATCAAATACATTTAACGCAGTCAAAATCTTAAATATATGTTTGTTATCATCAAAAGGGGGAGATTGTTGAATATGCGCTTATATGTTTTTGTTTGATGATAATAAACATATATATACATTTAAATGTATTTGGTAATGTACTATTTTGTTTTTCATAGATTAAACAAATATTTGTTGAATAAAATAAATTACACAGAGTTTGAATTCAAACAGATATTTTATTCAAACAAATATTTATTACAATTTTGAATAGTACAAATTCAAGCTCTCACTATACATATACAATTTTGATTCTAATTACATCACAATTCAGTTTACATAATTTGCTCACTACATATCACTCACACTCGTAGCTTATCTTCAATTACATTCCAGTTATAATCCAGCATCTGAGAAATCTGCAAAAATATTCACTAACGCAGTAAAATTGAAAAAGAAATATTTTTGCAATATAAAATGAAAATATGATTTGCCTCAGTTATTTGGGTTGTTCGTCATCATTCACATTTGAATTCATCATACACGAACAATGTGACATGCACAGTGTATCACTGTACATGCCACAAGGCCGTGCACATCGATATACACTTGATAATGCTACAGGGACAGGTGAGCACAGGTCAAACCCAAATGAAAAGTCGGGTTCAACTCACGTGCAATATATTTAAAATCTCGACACAAGCACAAGGTTAAACCCGAGTTTTGAAATTGGATTCAACTCAAGTGAAATTTCAAAAATCAACATGAATGGATGCAAAGACCAGTAATGCAACAATATGCACAGATGCATTCAAAGTACAAACCGGTTGCAACATGGTGAACAAGACACAGTGTAGAGCACATGCAAACTAAAACAAGTTCAAATACAACAATGTGTAGCAGAAATTACAAGGAACCAAATAACTCAGCATTGAAGTGGATGTACAAAGCTCAAGTTCAATCCCAAAGCAACCAACAATGCATGCAAGTGCCAACCAGAATGAAGACCACAAGTAGACCCGTCAAACGGGTCGGGTCGGGTCAAGATGGGTCGGGTCAAAATTGACCCGACCCATTTTAAGACCCAACCCTTTTAATGCATTTACTAAAAGGGTCAATATGACCCAACCCGTTTCATATATGGGTCAACCCGTTTAACCCGTTTAAAAAACATCAAAAATAAAAAAAGTAAACCATTATTGCAGATCCAAGGAACAATTGGAAACATCAACAGCATGTCTGCATTCTACAAACAAAGTGGATACTAGGCTATCGTTAAATAAAAATCAAAGATCACCCTTTCTGTTATTACAGATGATGCTTAGTCAAACAGATACTATTATATGTAATAAAAAGAAATCTATATCAATGAATGAGTTCAGTTCAAATTGCGAACTGCAGCCATGAATTAAACAACTATGTGTTTGAACAACAATGTATCTTTACCTCTCACATTATACTCACACTCACTATAGTCTGTATCAATGGGTTTTTTATAATTAACTGTTAAACAAGAATATGGAAAGCTTTAAATGTGCATTGTACTAACAGCCAATTCTGCCTCATGTTTAGGTATGAATTCAGTGTCGATCTTCCCATTTCTGAAGTCCTGCAACCCCAAAATACAAGAAATAGCATAAAGTTAGTATCTACTTAATTATAATCTGAATTCCTGACGTCAACACCCAGAATGACAATATAAAACACTATATATACCACTTGAAAAACAGTTAGAGCTATTTCCCCACAGCAATGTGAATTTGAAAATTATATAAACTGTTCTTTTCTCAAGGCCATAACCTCAACATAAAGAATCAGCTTGTGGTATTATTTCAATTTGTTATTCTTTTTGATTGATTACTGCATTACAGTCGCACATTCACCCTTCCAGTCCACTTAGTTTTAGCTAAAAACAGCGATAATGCTAATTAAGTAACAGCGATAATGCTAATTAAGTCAAGCATTCTAAGAACGTAATAAGCACATGATATAAAATTTATATATCATTTCTATTAATTAATACTTAAACATATTTTAGTATTAAATGTTTGCCAACAATTCAAAATTAAACTGCCTCTAACAATAGCGGATTGATTATTAAAAATGACGAAAAATCATACATAAAAAAATACCTCTACTCAATTAGTATGAGCTCAATCTTCTATTTGCTGAAGAGATTTGCCCTTAGTCTCCGTGCTGACAATACAATAATTTGAAGAGATTTTCCCTTAGAATAGTTCATGATTAAACCTGGAAGAATAATGCAAAACTTGAAAAACTGGAATAAAACAAGACAAAACAACAATGCAACTCTATCTGCTTTAGAATATCAATACAGCAACATATTATTGGAAGCAGATAGCCAGATAGCCATATAACGAATGCATCACTATATGAAGATTAACTAAACACTGGGAATCTACTAATGCAAAAAAATGCATTATTACATTAATGGGCGGGTACAAACATTGGATGGTACTGGACATTTATACATTGGTGGATGTTTGTTTGATGTTATGTGTTCAAAAATCCATCATAAAAAATCGTGTGTGTTGACGTATAATGAGTAGGGGAAAAAAATCATAAAACGGTCGATTTAAATGAGTGGTACAAAACTTGTAAACCACTCAACTGAGGTACTAAAATAAGAGCTGAATATCCAATTTGTGCTTGATGTTGTTCCTAATTTGATTGGTGTATGGGAACTTAAAACAAAAACGATCTCAGTTATCAGAATGTAAAAGTCATAAGTTACATTTTTGATCTATGTTGATGTTCCATTTGCTGATTCTTTTTTTGGCATTTAGTTTATTCAATCTAGCCAACATAGCATGTAGAGACATTTTTAGAGCACATTTATGGTCCAAATAATATTACACCAATTAAATTCAGTTGATCTAGTTCTAACATGATTCCTAGCTAACCTAAAAAAACATCCATTTGCATTGATTAGCCAAAATCAAAAGTCCCAATCAGCAATGTGATGCAGTTTAATTTTTTAAATATTTCGAACTATTGGGGTAGGCAGACAATTCAAGTTTCCTCTCCATTTATTATCAGTTAGGGGGTCATAGACTTATCTGTTGG
Source organism: Allium cepa (assembly GCA_030765085.1). NCBI lineage: Eukaryota > Viridiplantae > Streptophyta > Magnoliopsida > Asparagales > Amaryllidaceae > Allium > Allium cepa. The sequence goes on along the minus strand of CM060938.1, from coordinate 701,945,177 downwards.
GGCCACCATTATAGCAAGATACAACCAACCCAAATTATCAATTAGTGATGAACCATTTAGCCATGGATCATACCACAAACTAGTGTCCTCGCCATTGACTATTTTCCTATCGATCAAACCATTAGACCGTTATCTAATAGGAATGAAGAATTATGTACCATGAACATTCAAATAAATTGTTTTCTATGAACTCACATGAGTTTTTAGTACGTTTGTAAATCTAATATTGTCCATAAAAGTTTGTTATTAAACACAATCATTGACACCTTCGTACAATTCACTGTTATGTAATATACATGACTGTTATTTCTGTTATTTTATGGTTAGCTTTAATTATTATCATGAGTCACATCAGTGACATTAATAATTACAGTTTATTAAATTAATTCAATAGCAACACATGCATAATAATCATGTTTAAAAAATGCAGTAGTGTAAATGTTAATGCAAAATAAGTGCTAAAAACATTTCAAATGTCATTGAACTTATTTTGTACCAAAAATACAGGAACTCAACAATTTCTTGAATACAGTTTTCTTAATTACAATTGTAAATCATCTTCACAATAGCGTATTATTGTTGAAAAAGCAACTGCTTTAGATTCATTAAAAAAATGTTACTGATAAGACTAATATTTCAACCATTGATTACTACTTCAGTGTCAGGATGATGCTCTACTGTTATCACTAATTGAAGATAGAAAAATAGAAAATGCTCGGCATTCAAAAGTTAATAGCAGAAATACAATACGTGTATGTTAGTTCTTTCTGCTAATTCATCATCTAAATGCGACATTTCCATTCAACTGTTCACGTCTACTGTAAATTGTAGTGATTCGGTTCAATTGTGCTGCTCCTTTTTCAGTGTTCATCACAGTTTTCAAACACCAACTTGGAAAAAAAATTACTTGTACGTAGTTTTAGACGGCATACAAGGAGTTGCCAAATATGCTCTTAACGAAGACTGAAATGCTCTAATTAGTTCGAACTGGGCTTACATCAGCATAGCCACGGACACTACAGTAATCAAACAAATAACAAAAGATTCCAAAATCAAGCAAATCCCGACATATACAGCACTAACCATTCAAGGATATCACACAATTCCAGACTTTGATGCAATAAGGTTTAATACAAATTGAACAAAGAAACCAAGATTCAGATCCAATTTAAACCGGGACTGATGATTGTAGGAAAACAGAACAAGTTAGAGAAGGGGTACCAAAACTGACGGGATTTATTACCAGCGAATTAACATAAAGCATCCAACAGAACCATTAACTTTTGGAATGATTTCATACCATTAATCTTCGATACCAGAAGCTGCACCACAAGAACGGTTTGCTGCAAATGCAATACATTTAAGATTTTAACTCTTGATTTATCCAATTAGCAACCATAAAATAAATTTTCAAACGGAAATATCATACCTTTGATTGATTGGAGCTTTTAACTTTGAAAGCTAAATTGTGCGAGATTTGAAGAATCGAGAGAGAAGTCGCGATAATAGAGAGCACAAAGAATCGAGAGAGAGAACTCTTGATTGGAGCAGAACGATTAGGGATCTAGGGAGAGAGAGAGTCGTCCGTCGTTCTTTTTTTTACGAAACGCGAAAGGAAAATTAGGGTTATGGAGTTCCAAAGGGTAAAAGGGTTAAACGGGTCTGCGTGTTGTTTTTGCTGAGCTAAGTGGGTATTGACCCAATTCAAAAATAATGGTATTAGCCTTGACCCAACCCTGTTAAAATTGGGTTAGATGGGTTGGGTTAGAGGGTCGGGTCGAATTTTGACAGCCCTAACCACAAGTAAATGAGACAGCAGTGATGCAGTCAACAACTACACAAGCACTTAAACAAAGATGGCCAGAGCCAAAGTTCACAAGTGCAGACCAAATGCAGCGACACAACTGTTTTTTAACAAGAAAAACAGTGACATACTGCAACAACCAAAGCCAAGACCACAAGTAAATCAACACAGCAACTCAAAGACCACAAGTGTACAACAACTCCAATCAGTGACAAAAGTGCAGACAGATTTGGAGAAATGACACAGCAAAAATGGAATCAACATGAATATCACAAGTATGAACAGTGCATGTAAGTGCAGACCAACTAGAAATTCAAGGCAATAGAGAGGTGAACAACAGTGCATCAGTATGGAAAAAGCTCAAGGCAATATGATGTATGAATATGCGCTTATGTGTTTTTGTTTGATGATAATAAACATATATATTCATTTAAATGTATTTGGTAATGTACTATTTTGTTTTTCATAGATTAAATAAATATTTGTTGAATAAAATAAATTACACAGAATTTGAATTCAAATAGATATTTTATTCAAACAAATATTTATTACAATCTTGAATAGTACAAATTCAAGCTTTCACTATACATATACATTTTTGATTACATCACAGTTATTTTTACATCAATAACTTCACTACATATCACTCACACTCGTATTTTATCTTCAACTGCATTCCAGTTTGAATCCAGCATCTGAGCAATCTGCAAAAATATTCACTAACGCAGTAAAATTGAAAAAGAAATATGTTTGCACTATAAAATGAAATATGATTTTTGAAAATATGAATTGCCTCAGTTATTTGGGTTGGTTCGTCATCATTCACATTTGAATTCATTACACACGAACAGTGTGACATGCACAGTGTATCACTGTACATGCCACAAGGCCGTGCACGTCGATATACACTTGATAATGCTATAGGGACAGGTGAGCACATGTCAAACCCAAATGTAAAGCCGGGTTCAACTCACGTGCAATATAGAAATAAAATCACGACACGAGCACAAGGTCAAACCCGAGTTTATAAAACTGGGTTCAACACAAGGCAACATGAAGAATGATACAAAGCAGACATGAATGCATTAATAACCCAAATGTAGACCACAAAGAAATGCCACCAAGAACATATGTGCAGAGAATCAAGTCGACCAGGTAGCAATGATGGTAATGCAACACAGTGCAGACACCAATGATACAAGAGAGGTGAAGCTCAATGCAACATAGTGGCAAATGCATATATATATATATATATATATATATATATATATATATATATATATATATCAAGTGAAGCATTTGTGTCAAAGGCATAGCAACATGGATGCAACAGAAAACAACAGAACAATAAAAGCAAACCAAACACAGCTCAATGAACAAGACACAACAAAGTTCACAAGTGTAGATTACAAGACAGTTTGCAAGCAAATTCAAAGTGGAAGCACCACCAAAGACTCAACATGGAACACATGTCACAAGCAATCAATGATCAGACTATCATGATCAGTAATACAAGCAAACAGTGTAAGAGTGCATGCAACAGTAGTAAAGGAATCAACATATACAATAGTGAAGAATGCTAAAGTGAGTGAAGAGTAGTGTACAACAAAATGAAACTAGAGTGCAACAGGAAAACACAACAATGCACCTGAGAACAATGGAACACAATTCAGATGACATGTCAAAGACCACAAGCAATCAGACCAAATGCAGAGAGATGAATCAACAGCCCAAGTCAAGATGGAGCTACAGGAATGTACCAAGCAACCAGGCTACAACCAAACCTAGTACAGACCACAAGCTAACTATAATGAAGAGACCAGAGAAATACAAATACCAACACGATGCAACTGACACAAACAACTACAAAACCAAAGTATGGAAGTATGACATGAAGCATGTACATGTGAGGACAGTGGGTATAAGAACAAGTCAAGATGAACAATGCAAACTAAAATAAGCAAGTGCACATCTAAACCAATATTGCAAGAGGCAACAAGAATGGCCAGAAACAGTGCAACAGATCAAGTGACATGGTGAAGCAGTGCAAATGAGCAAGTGAAACAGTGAATAGAAACATGCACTTGCAACAGAAAGTCAATGAAAACGGAACACTTGTAACAGAGAATAGTATCAATGCATAAATGACATCACAGCAAACAACTCTGTGCACATGTGAAGCTAGAAGAACTACACAGCTACAAGTACAAGGATGAATACAACATGATGAAGCAGTGGAAATGAGCAAGTGCATCAGTGAATAATGCAACATGGTAAAGGATCAGTGAACAACAATGCAATGTTCAAGTGGAGACCAGAGAAGATGGCCAGAGACGAAGACTACAAGATGATGAACGACAATGCTACAGGAATGAAAACAGTGATGGCCGAAGTAATGCAGAGTCGTGGAGTGGTATACACGAAATCAAGTGTGTACAATTTGAAAAAGTCAAATTCGTATCTTTGAAAAAGTCAATTGCCGTATGAATCAAGTTTAAATCGAACACAAACAAGGCCGTGCGTATCAAGGTGTAGCTATATCAGGAAATCAAATAATTTAGGAAAGTATCGATTTGATTAGGGTATAGGAATTCATATAAATACCAACCCGCAAATCATCATCAAGTGTGCAGAAAATTCAATCAAATCCAATTATAAACCCAAACGTCATCATCGGCAATTGCTACCAAGTCGAAGTATTAAAATCCAAATCCATCATCGACATCGTGTGCAAAAAGAACGATCGAGTTCAAGTACGAAAAATCAGAAGAAGCAAAAGCACAAATTACATACCGAAGCAACAACCATCGATCATCAGAGAACGAGCGAGCAAACCAGACAATCGATCATCGGAGAAGCAGCGACCAACAGAGCAAGAAATTCAAACAGTCGCAATCTCCAATTTCAGAAAACCCTAATCTCTGTAACAAAGGATCGGCCGCCATTTTACAGTAGCAAAGGAAAAGAGAACGGGGAGAAAAATTGATTTGGACCGGCCTTCATTATTACAAAGGGGCTTTAGTTATTTTATTGTCAAAAGGTTTTTTTTTTAATTTCTGTTTTTAAGTTTTTTTTTCTTTTCGAATCAAAGAATTGGTAAATCACCACCTAGGTTGTAGGTAGTGTCAGATTGTCTAGTTAGAATTAGTTCAGTGAGCAGGGTGTGCGAGTTTGCAAAACTCTATAGGCAGGAGCAGAGTTTGCGAGTTTGCAAAACTCTATAGGCGGAGCAGGGGGTGCAAGTCTAGTAGAGGGTTTGTGAGCGGGAGCAAGGGTTTGCGAGTCTGTTAGAGTGTTTGTAAGCGGGATACTGTTTAATTCTAATAGAAATCTGGGAATGCAGCAGTAGGCAGGGGTTGCCGAAGCTGGGTAAATTTTGTGTGTGATTTACTTTTCAGCATATTTATTTCCGCAGTTTGTTTCTGTGTTTAAATCGAGAAAATTTGCTATAACCCTATTCACCCCCCCTCTAGGGTTAATCTAGATCCTACAAGTGGTATCAGAGCACGGTATTTTTCTTTAACTCTAGAGTCACAAATTCATCAAACAATGCTTTTTCTGAGGGGCAATCTATTGTTAGGCCACCCATGTTTAACGGGAATGATTATGCTTATTGGAAAGTTAGGATGGGTATATATCTTAGTTCTGTTGATTATGATGTTTGGGATATTATTGAAACTGGCTATAAATCTCCCACTATAACCGTTGGTGATACTGGGATTCCTAAACATAAGGATAGGTGGGATGCTAACGATAAGAGATTAAAAACTACAAATGCTAAAGCCATGAATGCTTTGATCTGTGCTCTTGATAAGAATGAATTTAATAGAATTTCTCATTGTAAAACTGCACAGTAAATTTGGCATACCTTGGAGGTGACACATGAAGGAACTTCTCATGTCAAGGAGTCTCATCTAGCTCTATTCAGCAATGAATACGAGAACTTTGTGTTGGACAAAGGCGAGAGCATAAAGGACATGTTCGGACGCTTTTCAACTTTGGTGTACAACGCTAGAGCGCTTGGGAAGGTATTCGCTGAGGTAGAGCTTGTGAGGAAGGTGCTACGAGTCTTACCGATGAACTTTGAGGCAAAAGTCACGGCAATCCAAGAATCGAAAGATTTGAGTAAACTAAATATGGAGGAGTTGATTGGCAACTTGATGACATATGAGCTTGAGCTAAAAGCAAAAGAGGAATGCAACAACTTCGAACCAAAGAAGAAGACGATTGCCTTAAAGAGCAAAGAAGAGAGCGATGAAGATGAAGAAGATCCAATTGAAGAGCTTGTAATGGCTGTCAATAATCTTAGAAAATGGTCAAGATTCAAGCCACGCAAGAAGAAAACATCTGGTAATAGGTCAAGAGAGTCTAACAATTCCGATAATGAATTGACGTGCTATAACTGCAACAGGCCTGGCCACTTTAAATAAGAATGCCCACTTCTCTAATACAACCAAGGAAAGAAAAAGAAGAGGAAGGCATTTGCAGCTACTTGGGATGATGAAGAAGGAGAGGAAGTCTCGAATAATTGCTCAGAGGAGGCCAACTTGTGTTTTATGGCAAAATTAGATTCAGAAGCAAGCTCAGAGGAATCTAGTGAGGCAGGTGACTATTCTTATATTTATGTGTCTTGATCTTACTAAAGAAGTTGATGCTCTTGAATCTAAAATTGAAAAACTGAAATCTGATAGGAGAGAACTTGCTCGTGAAAATTTTAGGTTAGAAACTGAACTTGAAAATATTCAAAACCTAGACTGTAAAAAATGTAAAATTTTAGATTCAGAATTATCAAGACTTAAGAAAAGCTTTGAGAAACTTGAAAAAGAAAACTTGAGTCTTAAGGAAATCATTGACACTAGGAAAAAGGATTTTATAAATAGATGCACCTCACTTGTAACTGAAAACACAACACTAAAAACCAAAGTCCAAAATCTTGAGAAATCTTTGAATAACTTTTCAAGAGGAGAAAAATCATTCAACATGTTATTGGAAAATCAAATTTTTGCTAACAACAGAAAAGGACTAGGTTTTGGGAAAACACAAGTTGATGGTAATGCAAAAGGTAAGAGTGTCTTTGATAGATGTGAAATAATTGAACATAGTATTGAAAATTGTAGTCATAGGAACAAGAACACAAAATTTATACAAGTTTGGGTTCCTAAGAATTCTACAAACAAATTTCTTGTCTACTGGAACAAGAATGAAAGGACTAAACAAGTTTAGGTTACAAAGGGATTATTTATTCACAATGCTTCTGCCACTAACAATCATGGACCTATAAAACAAATAGGTCACAAAAATCTTTCATCGTGTAGGTATGGTGGCAGGCTAAGGAACAACAACAGTGTTCTCTGGATTTTGGCTGTTCCAGAAACACAACGGGCAACAAAGAAAAGTTCCTTAGCCTAGTACAAGGGTGACAAAATCACAATGGGCAACCACGAAAAATTATCGTAAAGGTAAAACAGGTAAAGGTATACTTATCTGATCGATATATTAATTGTGATAATCTGCACAGTATTCTGGATGAAATCAGCTAATATTGAGATGTTGTAAAGAGATGATTTTTTTGATTCTGACTTGTTCGACATAGTTGGCCAATTACATTTATGCCAAAATCACCATTCTTTGAATTACTTCATACATATTTTTTTGGATTAAACATAGTGTTTTGTTGGATGATAATATTGGCTAACTCTATATTCACGATCTTCTGATTATTTACATGGCTTCAGTCCAAATTCAAGAGAATGTCATTTAAAATGCTGTGAAAAATTGAGTTTGAAATTTTTGATGCACACTTCATGGTCTGGTTTGTCAATTTTAGTTAGTGATATTTTGGAGTGAAAAAGAAATTCAGATGCAGATTACACTGGTAATCTAGTTTATAGAAAAATTACTAGTTGAACGTGGTTTTTGAGACATTTTGTAACTGCATCGTTTTCAAGGAAAATATCTGCATATTTTTCATTTCAAATAATTTTCAAATAACAGAAAATTTTCTCATATAACCCCTGTAAGAAAATCATCGTTGACCATATTTTCAGATTAGTTATTTTTATTTGTTTTTAAATGACAAATTTTGACTAATCCGACTCCCTATTAATTATCAAAAAGATAAATAGTGATTGAAAAGGTGATAAGCGTTGATATTTAACATACATTACTCAAGAGAGTATATTTGGAAAATTTCTTTAGGAATTCAAACAAGAGTTATAAAACTTTTTGTTGGGTAAAGATTCCATGACCATTTCTATATCTATCATATTTCTATCGACCATGGTTTATCAAAACTTAAATATAGTTTGTCGATATGTGGTACTATAATCAGTGATCATTTGTTTTTTATTTCACATTTTTTGTAAAAATAAATAAATATCCAAAGTATTCACTCTCGTCCTCACGGTTATGCATGGGTGAATTACTTGGATTTTTGATTATGTGCTTCCATGCTCATTTAAAAGTCCTCACGGTTATGCATGTATGGAACGCATATCAAAATTAATTGATTAAATAGACAAGTTGATTCTAATCCTATTTAAAAGTCCTCACGGTCATGCGTGGTTAGAAGATACTTGATTTCATTTTTTAAAATTAAATTGGAATACTACTAATCTCATTTAAAAGTCCTAACGGTTATGCATGATTAGTAGATATTCAAATTTCTGATATAAATGTACCACAAGTTGATACAATTGTATGATTTTATATTAGAACATCATTTCCATTCTTTCTAAAAATGGAATATGCGCCTAACAAGGGTAATTATGATTTTTGTTTGATTTTTATTGAAGTTTAATATTTATATTCAATTTGAGTTTAATGTTGGATTAATATTGATCACTTAATCTCTATTTTTCTCTAACACTATTATTCTTTTGCTGATAACAAAAGGGGGAGATAAAAGTTAAGATTTTGTCAAATAGAATCAAGCAAAGGTCAAATAATTTTCCATTTGCATCTAGGCTCATTTATATATTTCTATTTGTATGCATATATGTAGGGGGAGCATCATGTAGAGAGGAAGCATTTAAATAGGGGAAGCAATTAGAGTATATCATTGATTAAATACATTTAACACGGTCAAAATCTTAAATATATGTTTGTTATCGTCAAAAGGGGGAGATTGTATGAATATGCGCTTATGTATTTTTGTTTGATGATAATAAACATATATATTCATTTAAATGTATTTGGTAATGTACTATTTTGTTTTTCATAGATTAAATAAATATTTGTTGAATAAAATAAATTACACATAATTTGAATTCAAACAGATATTTTATTCAAACAAATATTTATTACAATCTTGAATAGTACAAATTCAAGCTCTCACTATAAATATACATTTTTGATTACATCACAGTTATTTTTACATTAATAACCTCACTACATATCACTCACACTCGTATTTTGTCTTCAACTGCATTCCAGTTTGAATCCAGCATCTGAGCAATCTGCAAAAATATTCACTAACGCAGTAAAATTGAAAAAGAAATATTTTCGCAATATAAAATGAAATATGATTTTTGAAAATATGAATTGCCTTAGTTATTTGGGTTGTTCGTCATCATTCACATTTGAATTCATCACACACGAACAGTGTGACATGCACAGTGTATCACTGTACATGCCACAAGGCCATGCACGTCGATATACACTTGATAATGCTACAGGGACAGGTGAGCACAGTTCAAACCCAAATGTAAAGCCGGGTTTAACTCACGTGCAATATAAAAATAAAATCACGACACGAGCACAAGGTCAAACCCGAGTTTATAAAACTGGGTTCAACACAAGGCAACATGAAGAATGATACAAAGCAGACATGAATGCATCAATAACCCAAATGTAGACCACAAAGAAATGCCACCAAGATCATATGTGCAGAGAATCAAGTCGACCAGGTAGCAATGATGGTAATGCAACACAGTGCAGACACCAATGATACAAGAGAGGTGAAGCTCAATGCAACATAGTGGCAAATGCATATATATATATATATATATATATATATATATATATATATCAAGTGAAGCATTTGTGTCAAAGGCATAGCGACATGGATGCAACAGAAAACAACAAAACAATAAAAGCAAACCAAACACAGCTCAATGAACAAGACACAACAAAGTTCACAAGTGCAGATTACAAGACAGTTTGCAAGCAAATTCAAAGTGGAAGCACCACCAAAGACTCAACAGGGAACACATGTCACAAGCAATCAATGATCAGACTATCATGATCAGTAATACAAGCAAACAGTGTAAGAGTAAATGCAACAGCAGTAAAGGAATCAACATATACAATAGTGAAGAATGCTGAAGTGAGTGAAGAGTAGTGTACAACAAAATGAAACTAGAGTGCAACAAGCAAACACAACAATGCAGCTGAGAACAATGGAACACAATTCAGATGACATGTCAAAGACCACAAGCAATCAGACAAAATGTAGAGAGATGAATCAACAGCCCAAGTCAAGATGGAGCTACAGGAATGTACCAAGAAACCAGGCTACAACCAAACCTAGTACAGACCACAAGCTAACTACAATGAAGAGACCAAAGAAATACAAATACCAACACGATACAACTGACACAAACAACTACAAAACCAAAGTATGGAAGTATGACATGAAGCATGTACATGTGAGGACAGTGGGTACAAGAACAAGTCAAGATGAACAATGCAAACTAAAATAAGCAAGTGCACATCTAAACCAATATTGCAAGAGGCAACAAGAATGGCCAGAAACAGTGCAACAGATCAAGTGACATGGTGAAGCAGTGCAAATGAGCAAGTGCAACAGTGAATAGAAACATGCACTTGCAACAGAAAGTCAATGAAAATGGAACACTTGTAACAGAGAATAGTATCAATGCATAAATGACATCACAGCAAACAACTCTGTGCACATGTGAAGCTAGAAGAACTACACAACTACAAGTACAGCGATGAATACAACATGATGAAGCAGTGGAAATGAGCAAGTGCATCAGTGAATAATGCAACATGGTAAAGGATCAGTGAACAACAATGCAATGTTCAAGTGGAGACCAGAGAAGATGGCCAGAGACGAAGACTACAAGATGATGAACGACAATGCTACAGGAATGAAAACAGTGATGGCCAAAGTAATGCAGAGTCATGGAGTGGTATACACGAAATCAAGTGTGTACAATTTGAAAAAGTCAAATTCGTATCTTTGAAAAAGTCAATTGCCGTATGAATCAAGTTTCGAACACAAACAAGGTCGTGCGTATCAAGGTGTAGCTATATCAGGAAATCAAATAATTTAGGAAAGTATCGATTTGATTACGGTATAGGAATTCATATAAATACCAACCCGCAAATCATCATCAAGTGTGCAGAAAATTCAATCAAATCCAATTATAAACCCAAACGTCATCATCGACAATTGCTACCAAGTCGAAGTATTAAAATCCAAATTCATCATCGGCATTGTGTGCAAAAAGAACGATCGAGTTCAAGTACGAAAAATCAGAAGAAGCGAAAGCACAAATTACATACCGAAGCAACAACCATCGATCATCAGAGAACGAGCGAGCAAACCAGACAATCGATCATCGGAGAAGCAGCGACCAACAGAGCAAGAAATTCAAACAGTCGCAATCTCCAATTTCAGAAAACCCTAATCTCTGTAACAAAGGATCGGACGCCATTTTACAGTAGCAAAGGAAAAGAGAACGGGGAGAAAAATTGATTTGGGCCGGCCTTCATTATTACAAAGGGGCTTTAGTTATCTTATTGTCAAAAGGGGTTTTTTTAATTTCTGTTTTTAAGTTTGTTTTTTTCTTTTCGAATCAAAGAATTGGTAAATCACAACCTAGGTTGTAGGTAGTGTCAGATTGTCTAGTTAGAATTAGTTCAGTGAGCAGGGTGTGCGAGTTTGCAAAACTCTATAGGCGGGAGCAGAGTTTGCGAGTTTGCAAAACTCTATAGGTGGAGCAGGGGGTGCGAGACTAGTGGAGTGTTTGTGAGCGGGAGCAAGGGTTTGCGAGTCTGTTAGAGTGTTTGTAAGCGGGATACTGTTTAATTCTAATAGAAATCTGGGAATGCAGCAGTAGGCAGGGGTTGCCGAAGCTGGGTAAATTTTGTGTGTGATTTACTTTTCAGCATATTTATTTCTGCAGTTTGTTTCTGTGTTTAAATCGAGAAAATTTGCTATAACCCTATTCACCCCCCCTCTAGGGTTAATCTAGATCCTACATATGAGTGCTGACATACACATATATACATACATGAATGTATGTATACAAATGATCAGAAACATTGAAGTAATGATATCAAATCAATGCACAACAACATGAATGCAGTAACAACCAGAATGGATGTAAACATACATGAAGACTGAATCAAGTACACAAATGTACACAATCCAGGCAGCAAGTACATCATGAAACCAAAGTGAGAATGCACCAGTGAAACCAATGCAAAACTCAAGCCTGGTCGAGAATGGATACAAGTGACTCAGGCAAATGCAATATAATTGAACACAGCAAACTGTCACATAACCAAAGTCAAACAGAGGCATATACATATATGCACAGGAACAAAGACAGTGAGCTACATGATAATCAAAGTAACTCAAGTCAACAATATCAAGTACAAGCCAGCATATCAAATATGAATCAATTCATATGAGGAATGGCCAGAGGCGAAGCTCACAGGGATGAACACAACGATGGCCGAAGCCGTGGCAGTCACAAAGTAAAATACAAATCAAGTCGAAGTTAGAATTCAACGCAAATAAGCATCTTTGAATGAGTCAAAACAAATAAAACGGGAAAGTTTCTGCCGTATCAAACAAGTTAAATCGAATGCTGCACAAACAAAACCATGGGCATCAAGTTGTAACAATATCAGGAAAGCGTAATTTAGGAAAGTATCGAAGTGATTAAGGTCTCGGAATTCATATAAAAACCAAACCGCAAATCATCATCAGTGAGTGTGGAGAAATCGAATCGAATCAAAATATAAACCCACAATCATCATCGGCAAGATAATCACGGCATCGAGTTCGAATACGAGAAATCATAAAAGCACAAATAGGGAAATTACATACCGAAGCAACAACAAACTCGATCAACAGAGGAGCAACGCAAACCAGAGAATCAATCATAAGCGAAGCAGCGAGCAAGAGCAACGCAAATCAGAATCGATCATCAAAGAGCCGCGAACAAGTCGGAAAACCCTAATTTCAGAAAGAGGATTGGCCGCAATTTTTTTAATAGCAAAAGAAAAAGGAACGGGCTAGAGAATAATAAAAGGGTCGGCCTTGTTAAAGAGGAATTGTTTTTTTGGATTTATTCTTTAATTTTAAGAGTGTTTATTTGTTTTTAGTTTTATTTTCTTTTCGAATCAAGTCTTGGTAAATCACCACCTAGGTTGTAGGTAGTGTCAGATTGTCTAGTAAGAATTAGTTCAGTGAGCAGGATGTGCGAGTTTGCAAAACTCTATAGGCGGGAGCAAGGGTTTGCGAGTTTGCAAAACTCTATAGGCGGGAGCAGGGGTTGCGAGTCTATTAGAGTGTTTGTAAGCGGGAGTAGGGTTTGCGAGTCTGTTAGAGTGTTTGCAAGCGGGAGACTGTTTAATTCTAATAGAAATCTGGGAATGCAGCAGTAGGCAGGGGTTGCCGAAGCTGGGTAAATTTTGTGTGTGATTTACTTTTCAGCATATTTATTTCTGTAGTTTGTTTCTGTGTTTAAATCGCGAAAATTTGCTATAACCCTATTCACCCCCCTCTAGGGTTAATCTAGATCCTACACACCCTACAGACCCTTTATACCGCGATATCTCCCACGAAGCGGGGTTGGTATTATTATATTATGCCAACATCTATGGATGCAATGAAACATGTTGGAGGGATCCAACTGGATTCCTCAAAATATTGGAATTATTTTCATCATCTGTGATATGTTTTGTTGATATCCTGTGATAGATTGTATTGGAAATCTAAGTTATTCGGTGCTATGGTTTGGATAAACCTATTTTGGTATTTTACATATAGAAATATAATGAATTGGGTTCTCTAAGTAAATGAAAAGAGAATTTTGGAATAAAGAATGAAATTGATGTTTCAGATGAAAATAAGGATTTTAAATCATAATAAAGGGTGAATTTGGTGTTAATGGATTTTGGAAGTGATTTTGGATAAATCAAGAGATAAATTTTAAAGGTGATTTAACTCAGAAAAATCGGTTTGAAATCGATTAAGTGTTTTGGAAATTCTGATTTAAAGGATGATGAGGAATGGAAATTTATAACCGGGTTTATAAATAAAGTGAAAAATTTATCAGAGAATAAATTTGAAAGTATAGATTTTTGGTGGGAATTTATAAGAAATGTGCAATTCGTTTTAATAATAAAAAGGTGATTTTATTTTTAAAGGTTGGAAAGTGTATCTTCCTGGAAAACTAAGCATGTTTTCAAAGAAGAATTTCTAAGTATGAACTAGAGGTTTAAAGATGTTTTTAATGAATGTTTTAGAAAATATGTTATTTAATTTTTTTAAAAGTGGAATGTAAATATTTATTTAAGTCAATTATAGTAGTTAATTATTTTAAAAATTAATATTATGATTTTTAAAAGGAGATTTTTATGTATTAGTTTGAAGTTTTAAAGTTGTTTTAAAAAGAATGTTTTAAAGAAATTTATTTAATTATTTTAGAATTTCAAAGTAAATATCGTTCAAATTAATTTTAGTAGTAATTATTTTGAAGGTTAAATTAGTATTATGTTTTAAAAGAAAATTATTTAATATTTATACTTTATACAATAGTTTTATTTTAAGAATAATTTATGGCTAAAGTTTTACAAGGAAAATTATTATAGATTTCATAACTGTTATCATTACTGTTATTTTAAATAAAGGGTTTTAAGTACTTTTATTTCAAAGGTTTAAAGTGTATGTTTTTAGGTAAAGTGATTTAAATTATTAAAATCTAATTTTTAAAGACTGTGTGTTTTCAGAGGAAATAAAATAATTGGTTGAATTGATTGTTTATTTGATAGTTAAATAACCGAATATCAAATCTGGACCCAAATATGAATTTGGAAATATCTAGGAGGAGTACGGGAATTATATGGTACAGTTACCGTTCGAGGTGCTATACTATATGTATAAACTTGTTCGTTCTTCTAGGACGTTTATAAGGAAATCCGTCAACTAACGGTTAGGAGGTGATCTCCGATCTTATTTTCATCTATGTATTTCCTAAAGAATTGGGGTTGAGTTTACCGAAAAATAGTGGATGTTCTTTCGAAGAGACCAGGGTCAGATTTGTGATCCGAAAACCACTTCGATCCAACGAGTACGTTTTCGTGATGAAGATAAGATCTTGAAATTGAAGATGGAGAAGTGGAGTGCAAGGGCGACTCGCTACTAATCCTGAGGGTGATTCTAAAATGGATGTAGTAGGAGTAGTGCCTTCGGTTCCATTCGGACCCGAAAAGTACTTGTATGGATGAATGTTATCATAACATCGTTAGGAGGATAATGAGCATTCTAAGTGAGATGTGTTCTAAAAAGGTAACGCTTAGCCTCGAACCTCATCCACTGAGAATGACTGAAAATCAAGGGATATGCAGCAAGTCTAAGTGGCTAGCAACCAATTAGGGTAAGGTCATTCCTGTCTAGCTGTCACTTTTATTTCGGCTGTGTGGGCGGTTGCTGATCCCTAACGCGGGTGATCTTATTCGGACTATCCAGTAAGGGGTAGCTCCGGTCTTATGTTGCAGAGGAACGAGAGGGGTCCTCGGTATGCTAATCTAGACTAGGTACCGTGACAGGTGGTACCCCAGTGCCTAGTCATTAGTTGGAAATCCATTCTCCCTACGTGCCTTTATGGTTTTGATTGTAGAGCCTAGTAATTGCTAGAATTTAATGAATGTAACACTTTCGACTATTTGAATAAGTATTTTTACTTAGACACTATTATAATATCGGAGGATTTTTATAAAAAATGTTTTGGTTATTGTAAGGTAAAAACCCGACATGTCTTTTATGGCGTTGTCTTACAAGATACCTTTGATTTCAAAGGATTTTGAAAACTTTAATAATCCAATTGAGTGTATTTTCTCACATTGGTTTTCCAGACTAACTCGAGTGTTATTTTACTATAATGCTCGGGTCAGACCGAATTTTATAGAATATAGGTTAGGATGCTGTGGAGCTCGAAGACGAGCTGGAAGGTGAGACATATCACACGTACTTGATGTATATTTCGTTGTGCAGTATAAGCTGCACTTGTATGGGGACGAGTTAATATAACTGTCCATTAGTTTGCTATTGATTGTTTGTACTCTGATGATGTAATGTATAAACAGATATAGTTCTTTTGTATAAAGATCAGTCATTTATCTATTATATATTGTTCCGCTGCAATGGTGAGATTCTGATGTTGTTTTATCTTCTTCTTCTACCTCTTTCTCCTTCTTTTAACCCTAATGGTTCGTATTTCCATCCACTTTGAGTGAACTGTTGGAGAATATTGTCGGCTAAAAGCGGTAAGGATTTGCGGGCTGTTACACACTCAAGTTGGATACCTGGGTAGTTTAATAGTTAAATTTATATTGGATTGATTGCTTGATTTGATGATCTATTATCAGTTTGGATGTAATATTATATATAGTAGTGTGTGTATATATATAGTAGAATGATTGACAATCCTGCATTATATAGCGAATGAGACCCTATGCACCCCCGCATAATAGCGGATGACCCTATATACCGCGATATCCCTTTCGAAGTGGGATTGGTATTTTTATATTGTGCTAACATCTGTGTATGTAGGGAAACAGGTTGGAGAGATCCAACTGGATTCCTCAAAATGTTGGAATTTATTTTCATTTTCAGTGATATGTTTTATTTGATAATCTGTGATAGATTATATTGATTATATTGGGAATTGAAAATATTGAATGCTATGGTATGACTGAATACATTTTGGGTATATTGAGATATCAAAAATATAAAGATTGGATTTTAAAGGAAAATAAAAGAGGGAATTCTAAGTAAAATAAAAATAGTGGAATTGGATAAATTAAAAGAATGAATTTGGGAAAGGATAAAGAGTTTGATTTAAAACCCTATCAAATAAATTCCGAGTATGGGGAAAGAGGTTTTTGAATAAATGGAAATAAATGAATTTTGAAACTTAAGTGATATTTTTTAAAGAAATAAAGGATTTATTTTTAAATTCAAGGTTTAAATGGTTTGGGAGAATTTAAAAAGGGAAATTTTGAAATAAGTGTGAAGTTGATGATGTCAGATTTAAACAAGATTTTAAATCGTAATAAAAGGATAAATATGGAATTAATGGGTTTTGTAATAGATTTGGGTCAATAAAGGAATTTATTTTAAAACGGGGTTAACTTTGGAAATCGATTTGAAAATTTACTTAGTGTTTGAAATAGTGATTTATAAGGAGATGGTAAATTATTTTAAAAATAAAAAGGTGGTTTTATTTTTAAAAGTGCGGAAAAGAAATTTACGAGATTTGGATGTAAATTAAATTGGGATAAATCGAGAAGGATTTATAAATGATTAGATAGGCTATATTGAAACAGAAAGCATATTTTCCTGAAAAGCCAAATATATATTTCAAACAAAGATTTCCAAGTATAAGTTAGAGATTTTAAAAGGGTTTTAAAAGAATGTTTTAGAAAGAAATTATCATTTAGTTGTTTAAATTTTTATAAAAGTAATTGTTTATTAAGTTAATTATATAAGTAAATTATTTTAAAGGTGTAACTAGTATTATGATTTAAAGGATAATTATTTAATATTTATACCTTATAGAATAACTTTCATTTTAAATTTAGTTTTGGCTTAGGTTTACGTGAGAAATTATTATAATAGTTTCATAACTAGTTTTTTAAATAAAGTGTTCTAAGTAATTTTTATTTTAAATGTTTTTAATTATATATATTTCTGGATAAAGTGATTTAAATTATTCAAAAATCTAAATATTAAGACTTGGTGATTTTCAGGAGAAATAAAATAATTGGTTGAATTGATCATTTATTTGATAGTTAAATAACCGAGTATCAAATTTGGAACAAATATGACTTTGAAAATATCTAGGAGGAGTACGGGAATTATATGGTACAGTATAACACCTCGAACGGTAACTATACCATATAATTCCCGTACTCCTCCTACATATTTCCAAAGTCATATTTGATCCAGATTTGATAGTCGATTATTTAATTATCAAATAAAAAATCAATTCAACCAATTATTTTATTTCTCCTAAAAATCACCAAGTCTTAGTATTTAGATTTTTGAATAATTTAAATCACTTTATCCAAAAATATATATAATTTAAAACATTTAAAATAAAAACTACTTAAAACACTTTATTTAAAATTCTAGTTATGAAACTTTTATATTAATTTCTCATGTAAACTAAGCCAAAAGCTAAATTTAAAATGAAAGTTATTCTATAAGGTATAAATATTAAATAATTATCCTTTAAATCATAATACTAGTTATACCTTTAAAATAATTTACTTATATAATTAAGTTAATAAATATTTACTTTTTCAAAATTTTTAAACACCTAAATAATAATTTCTTTCTGAAACATTCTTTTGAAACCCTTTAAAACCTCTAACTTATACTTGGAAATCTTTCTTTGAAAATATACTTAGCTTTTCAGGGAAATACACTTTCCATTTCATATAGCCCATCTAATCATTTATAAATCCTTCTCAATTTATTCCAATTTAATTTACGTCCAAATCCCTTAAATTTCTTTTAAATCTCAAATAAAAGTTTTATTTCCAAACTTTTACTTCTTTTATCAATTAAATATTCCAATTTCAAATATCAAAATTCCGGATCGTCACATTCCTTCCCACTTAAAAGAATTTCATCCTCGAAATTACTATTTAAGAAGAATGATCCAGAACCTGTTAACTATTTTCCAAATCCAAATAGTTTTTTAACTTCCCAAAACCAACAGTTTTAACAATACCCAAAACAATCTTTTTATTAGAGACACTATCAGTCTTACTAACTTCTAAACTCATCCATAGGTTCCAAATAATATTATTCCCTTAGTAATTCAAATTATAGTCTAAATCAAATTTTAAACTATCAAAAATTTTCTAACTCCTTAAATTTTCAAAAAATTTCACCAGCGTCTTCTTTGCACGGCTAGATCGGTACGACTACAAAAATTCCTCTACGGGCCCCCAAATTTCAAAAGAAAACAAAAAGCCAAGTGGCTAGACCAGAAAATCATCAAATTTCATACGATAATTTAAATACATTACTTTTTGTTGGGCTATCAAATTTATCTTCTAAAATCTAAAGCACCAATTTTCCTTACTTAGGAATAATAGCCAATCACAGAATTCAAAATCATTTTATTCACTTCTTTACGAGATTTTCAATATCTATTTCATTCAAGTCCGTACGATGTACACATATCATACGTATGTAATACCAAATCAGATCGCTCACTCGATCACACAATTTTACTTTCGAACTAGTATCGTCCACCCGACTTTCTATTGCGGACTCAAATCTGGTTTCTTGACTAGAAACCGTCTTTCTCCTTGCATAGCCATATGCTATGATAGAGAATTTCTAGGATCAATCAAAAATCAATGTCCAGTGTTCGGCGTCGAAAATCGAGTGAAAAATCTCAACTCGGACCGATGTAAATATCTGAAATTCTATGCTCGAATTTGGATCAATTTGTTATGCGAATAAAATAATATACGTACATCCTACGTATTTATCTCAATTGATTATTAATTATATCAATTTTCTTTTAATTCACGTTTATTTTGATTTTCATTCACTTATTCACAATTATCCCATTTCACAACTTAACTTAACCTTTATTCAGTATTAACTTAGAATATTTTCCCAATACCAATTTTATTTAGGAATTTACTATTAACCTTCCCTAAGCTCAATATAAATATTTTACACACTTAAAGATTTATTTTCACTTCACTACTTAAGCTTTCACATCTATTTTCATTTAACTTAAATTTTCAATTCCATTCTGAATTTAATTTACTTAAATTCTTAATTTATTTTTAAATAAAATTTAATATTGAATTCTATGCACCTTATCTCAAACCCATTCTTAATTAACAATTTCTTTAAATTAGTTCCACTTACTAATTTATTTTAAATCTCAATGGACTTTATTTCCCAACTTTAATTATTTTTAGTGTGCTTCGAATTAATTCTATAATTTCATTTTACTTTACGCACTTCAAATTGAACATTATACCAATATTTAATTTTCATTCATTTGCTTACCCATTTAAATCAATTAGTTTACTTACTAATTTTAAGCCAATACTTTGTTTTATTTAGTCTAACTTGACTAATTTCTCATTTCTCACAATTCAAATTAGATTCCCATACTCCGTTTGAATTCCATTTACTTACTCCTTTAAATTAACTTGTTCATTCATAGATTATTCCCAACTTGATGAATTATATTTCAATGGCCATTCCGTTTAATCGACTCAGACTCTTTCCTCAAATTCACTTTTATTTAACTTGATTCAGTTACATTCCACTTATTTAAATTCCATTTATTAATCTCTTTAATTTACTTCATTTAATTGGTTTACCCTTCTATCTTATTCCGTTTGCATACTTATTTTAACTTAACTCTTCTTCAAGTTAAATTTTATTCTAATCATTCCAAATTTTTATATGTTTTCAAACCCATTTATTATTCCATAAACATTTTTAAATGACTTCCAGAGTTTAAGCAGTTATCTAAGTATTTCAAAAATCATTTTTGAAATTAGTTATATCCATAATCCCTTGGTATAAAAAATTACCCTTTTGAATTTCAAAACCACACCCAGTTTGCAAACGACTCTAATTTAAAAGATTCGGGTAGCAATTTCTCTCTTGGAAACTCGAAAGTAAACATCGATGATGTTGTAGTCATTACTGAAGTTATTTTCCAGCGACCAAAGTGAGTTCAGTTCTTTTATCTCTTTAAAAGCATTTCCAAATATTTCTAATTCCAAATCTCACCAGATTTCAAATCCAATTCAAAAATATTTCGAAAATAATATCACTATTATTCCTCTAGTGTCTTTGAAAATTATTTTCAAACTCAAAGGAAATTAATTTTTCAAATTCCAAATCCTTTTAACTCATATTCAAACATTACTTCGGAAATTTTATCTAATTTCAATTATAAATCTCGTTTATGATTTACATTTATGAATTCCATATGTATATGAATTTGTTTCTTAGCTTTTAGCTATGATTTAATTCCTTGTTCAATTTCCACACAATAATGTTAATAATTTAACATTATTATTTTCTAGCAACCAAGCATCCATATATAATTATAATAATTTACAAAAATTATTTCTTTTTATATACAAAAATAATTTTGGGCAAAATTATTCCATTTATCCTATTTCAAAACAATGCCGTATCGGTTTGCCTAGTTTAAGAGTTTAGAAATTCCTATCGATATAGTTGTCCGAACTGCACCGACCAGAATTCATAAAGACTCAATCGATAAGTCAACACAATATAAAACAATTTTTATACTCACTAGAAATACGTGCTCATATCTATTAATACACTCAAACTCATTCTAGAATACTACGGACTCTATTTCTAATGAGTACTTCCCACCAGAGCCAAGGTTCTCGTTTAACCTAGCTCTGATACCAAAATATCACAACCCGATTTTTCGACGCCCGAAAATCAGCATCAATACGTCCAATGTATTTCATGCCGAACAATCGAACGCTGGAAATACCACACCGTAAGGGAAAGAAGAAGGAGGTAGAAGAAGGGGAAAAAAACCACATCAGAATCTCACAATCGCAGCAGAACAATATATAATAGATAATGACTAATCTTTATGCAAAAAGAACTATATCTGTTTTATATATTACATCATCAGAGTACAACACAATCAATAGTAAAATTAATGGACAGTTATATTAACTTGTCCTCACAAAAGCAGACTATACAGCTTATATTGCACAGTGGAATATACATCAAGTACGTGTGATACATTTCGCCATCCAGCTCGTCTCCTGAGCTCCACAGTATCCTATCCTGTATTTTATAATACTCGGTCTAACCCGAGCATTATAGTAAAATAACACCCGAGTCAGTCTGGAAAACTAACCTGAGAAAACACATTCACTTGGATTATTAAAGTATTCAAAATCCTTTGAAATCAAAGGTATCTCATAAGACCATGTCACAAATAAACATGCCGGGTTTTTACCTTACGACAACAAAAACATTTTTATAAAAATCCTCTGATATTACAATAGCGTCTAAGTACAAATACTTATTCAAATAGCCGAAATTGTTACACTTATTAAATTCCAGCAATACTAGGCTCTACAATCAAAATCGTAATGGGCACGTAGGGAGAATGAATTTCCAACTAATGACTAGGCACCGGGGTATCACCTGTCACGGTACATGGTCTAGAGCAGCATACCGAGGAACCCTCTCGTTCCTCTGCAACACAAGGCCGGAGATACCCCTTACTGGATAGTCCGAATAAGATCACCCCGTGGTTGGGATCAGCAACCGCCCACACAGCCGGCATAAAAGGGACATCTTGATAGGGATGACCTTACTCTAATTGGGTGCTACCCATTTAGCTTTGCTGCATATCCCATGATTTTCAGTCATTCCCGGTTGATGAGGTTCGAGGCTAAGCGTTATCTTTTTAGAACACATCTCACTTAGAATGCTCATTGTCCTCCAATGATAATGTTATGAAAGCATTCATCCATACAAGTCCGTTCGAGGTCCGAACGGAACCGAAGGCACTATTACTACTTCATCCATTTTGAAATCACCCTCAGGATTAGCAGCGATTAGCCACTGTACTTCACTTCTCCATCTTCGACTCCAATATCTTGTCTTCATCACGAAAACATGCTCGTTGGATTGAAGTGGTGTTCGAATCAAAAATCCGATCCCGGTCTCTTCGAAACAACATTCGCTAATTTTCGATAAATTCTACCCCTTCTTTAGGAAATACACAGACGAAAATAAGATCGGAGATTACCTCCTAACCGTTAGTGGACGGATTTCCTTATAAACGTCCTAGAAGAAAGAACGAGTTTATACATATAGTATAGCACCTCGAACGGTAACTGTACCATATAATTCCCATACTCCTCCTAGATATTTCCAAAGTCATATTAGGTCCAGATTTGATAGTTGGTTATTTAACTATCAAATAAACAATCAATTCAACCAATTATTTTATTTCCACTGAAAAACTCCAAGTCTTATTAAATTAGATTTTTATAACTAAAATCATTTTACCCAAAAATATATACTTAAACATTTAAAAATAAAACTACTTAAATCACTTTACTCAAAATAATAGTTATGAAATTCTATAATAATTTTCCAAGTAAAAATTAAGCCACAAATTATTTTTAAAATAAATTTTCTATATAAAGTATAAATATTAGAAAATTTCTTTTAAAAACATAATACTAATTTAACGTTTAAAATAATCACTGTTAAAATTAATTTGAATAATATGTACTTTAAAATTTTAAAACAATTAAAAATAATAAATTTCTCTAAGATATTCTTTTAAAACAATTTTAAAACCTTAAAGTTATACTTAGAAATCTTCTTTTGAAAAATATACTTAGCTTTCCAGGAAATACACCATCCAACTTTTAAAAATAAAATCACCTTTTTATCTTTAAACAAATTGCCTTTTTCCTACAAATTCACACCTTGAATCTATACTTCCAAATTTATCTACTGATAAATATTCCACTTCATTTATAAACCAGTTTACAAATTCCCATTACTCATCTTCCTTTAAATTCCAGTTCCAAAACACTTAAACGATTTCAAACTGATTTTCGGAGTTACATTCCCTTTAAAATTTATCCCTCGATTTATCCAAAATCTATTCCAAAATCCATTAACACAAATTCACCCTTTATTATGATTTGAAATCCTTATTTAAATCTGAAACATAAATTTCATTCTTTTTTTCAAAAATTGTCTTTTCATTTCCTTTAAGAAATCAATTCATTTTATTTCTATATTTAAAATACAAAAAATATATTTATCCAAACCATAGCAACGAATAACTTAAATCTAATATAATCTATCACAGGATATCAACATTTCATATAACTGAATATGAAAATCAATTTAACATTTTTGAGGAATCCAGTTGAATCCCTCCAATCTATTTCCCTATATCCATAGATGTTGGTCAGTAAATAAAATACCAATCCCGCTTCAAGGCAGGATATCGCGGTATATGGGGTGATCCGCTATTATGTGGGACACATAGGGTCTCATCCACTATATAATGCGGGAGTATCAATCACTCCAATATATATACTATTATATATAATATCACATTCAGACTGATTATAAATAATTAAGTCAAGCAATCAACCAATAATTTAAATTCAACTATTTAGATTTAAATGGTAATCCAAATGAGTGAGATTAACTCACCTTTGACTTTTAGTCCGCAGATCTGATACAAATCGGTTTGTCTCCTCACAATTTTAGACCTTGTATAAACGTTATATGGTTTATTAACATTTTAAGTAATTGAAAAATAAATTACCATTTATTAATTTAATTTAAACTAATAATTAAATTTTGAACTAATATTCCTTTTAATAAATTATTCTTAGTAACTAAATAGCTAAATAAGTTTGTTAAATAAATTAATCATCCTAAATACATTTTTTTTAAAATAAACTAGTAAATTAAAGTATGTATATTTACTTTTCAAATTGAAACTAAAAATAATTTCTAGATTTCAGAACTAATTTTACATTAACTTTAAACTTTTTAAAATTCCTATATTTTCCTTCAAAATCTTGTATATATATATATATATATATATATTTACCAAATTAAAAACTGAATTAATCTATACCTTACTGTATGCAAAGATACATATAAATCTCTGACTTGAAAATAATGGCATAACCTTCCTATTATTATTATTTCCACTGTTTTTACCCATATATTAAACATGTATGTATATATTTTCTAGATATATTTGTGTTTTTATTTTCTTTTGCTATAAATATAAAACAAAATTTTTCTCTGCGTGTATATATATATATATATATATATATATATATATATATATATATATATATATATATATATATATATATATTAAACAAACAGCCTTACCTCACTGCCTCCAGGCGCGTCGCCTTTCCTACCACAGTGAACTCCTCGTCGAACACTCACCCAAAAACATCGCAACAAACTCGAACCCCCTCCCCTTGAGCACAACACCAACGCGACCATCACCTGAACTAGATCGCGATTGAAAGCCTAAAACAACCTGGCTTCAATCGATTCAAGATCAATCTCGACTAGAACGAGAAAGACGAAGGCTACGACTCGACTCCTACAACTGCTCGCTCTTTCCCTATCTGATTTGATTCGATCGCGGACTCTTCAATTCCTCCCCCTCGTCAACACGAGGCTGCCACGAAATCAAATTCGTATGACTTAGGGTTTTTGAATTTCATTCGATAACCATTTTTTTCATTTGGGGAAAAAAACTTCGGTCAATTCCCTTTTTTTGGGGTCCAAAGATCTATTTGAGGAGAGGCGTTCCTTTATTTTATTCTTTTGAACAGCGGCCATATTTTCCTTTAAAGTTTGAAATCCCAGTTGTTCAAAAAACGAGAATAAGGGGGCGCATGTCTAGAGAAAAGAAAGAAAGGATCCATTTGTGTGCAGGTGTTGGAATAAGTATGATATAGTGATACAAAAAGCTGATGTGAAATTTTTTGACTAGTCAACTTATTTAAATTTAAATTTGAATTGTCTCGAAATCACCACTCCAAATTTTGACTTCCTATAGAGGCGTGCCACTCGGCGTTTATAATGGTATACCCCTATTATGAACATGATGGAAAAGATTTCGAGGCCTAATTCGATCGTATGGAGAAGATAGCTTTTTTGGACTAGGTTATTATTGAGTTTTCGATATAAAATTTCAACGCCTTTGTCTACCATACGACCATGCGACAACTCCAAACACTACAAAATTTGAAATTCGATAATAATATACTATTATGGATCCAATGAAACTGGTTTCGTCGAATTCCGAGACTGTGCCTTGGAAGGCTATTTTTAAATGTCCATTTAAACGACATATTTTTAAAACTGAGCGAACCACTTTTAAATTCAATTTCAGATATTCTATTACCTTCAGTATTACCAATATAGATTTTGTAAGCCATTAAAATATTTTGAACAAGCTTAAAACTCAAGATTCAATATTTTACCCAGTTTCCAATTATTAAATTCAATATTCAAATTATCCAATAAAGAGTGATATTTGAAATTCAACTTAAACATTAAATTTTAAGTATTCAAAATCAATTAAATATTCTAATTTCAAATATCAAAATTCCGGGTCGTCACATTTGGTATCAGAGCAAATCCGTAATAGTACATAAGTAAATTATTTTATAGATAAATGGAAATTATATATTGCTATATAATTCATGTTTATTTGATTTAATGTGCAAATGAATTATCGATTTCAAAAATGATTTTGAAATGTTGAGTAATTATTTAA
This sequence comes from Allium cepa, assembly GCA_030765085.1. Lineage (NCBI taxonomy): Eukaryota > Viridiplantae > Streptophyta > Magnoliopsida > Asparagales > Amaryllidaceae > Allium > Allium cepa. Next base: position 701,918,756 of record CM060938.1, on the reverse strand, counting down.
AAGACTTTGGAATCTTATGGAATATAAATGTGTTCGATAGGTGATAGAATTTGATAATTTAAAAGATTAAAACAAATAAAAAATAAAAATAAAAAGAATAATTATAAATATATGAAAAAATGAAAAGATAAATTTTTAAAAAATAAATAAAATATAATATAATAAAAATAAAATAAAAATATTGATATAAAAATATAAAATTAAAAAATGTAATAAATAAATAAATAAATAAATAATAAAATATATAATAATAAATAATAACAGATAAAACTGACTTGAGCATTATAATAAAATAATACCCGAGTAAGTCTCGAAAACCAGCGTGAGAAAACACAATCAAATGAATTATTAGAGTTTCCAAAATCTTTTTAAAAATCAAAGGTATCTCGTAAGACCACGCCATAAATAAACATGCCGAGTTTCTACCTTACGATAACCAAAACATTTTATATCAAATCCTATTATATTATAATAGTGTCTAAGCACAAATACTTATTCAAATAGCCAAAATTGTTACATTCATCAAATTCCAGCATAATAGGTATACAAACAAGTCCGAAGGCACTTATTGGAGATTGAGTTTCCGTCAATGGCAGGGTACTATGGTACCGTCCGTCACAGTACCTAGTCAATATCAGAGTACCGAGGATCCCCACTGATCCCCTCCAGCACAAGACCGGAGCTACCCCTTACTGGATAGTTCAAATAAGATCACCCCACGGTTGGGATCAGCAACCGCCCACACAGCCGAATAAAAAGGGACATCTAGACAGTGATGACCTTACCCTAATTGGTTGCTAGTCACTTAGCCTTGTTGCACCTCCCATGTTTTAGCCATTCCCAGTTGATGAGGCTTGAGGCTATGCGTTACCTTTTTAGAACACGTTTCACTTAGAATGCTCATCGTCCACCTGATGATGGTCTGATAGCATTCATCCATACAAGTTGCCCTGGGTCTGGACAAACCGAATCACCGTCTTCATCATCTTTACGGTCTTCATTCGCAAACGTTCAAACCAGATCGAACACGTTTTTGGTAAATTAATCCCGATCTCGGTCTCTTCGAAACGATCAGCGCATTGGCCAATATTGATAGTCGGTTATTTAACTGTCATATAACATTCACAGACAACCTTCAGGCCTTAATAATTTTCCAAATTATTTATTTCAAAATATCTTCGCAAGATATTTTCTACACTTCAACCCTTTGAAAATAGTTTCCAAGTCACTTTTTTTCTCGTGGAATAAATTTCCACTCAATTGTTTTATTTCCATTGAAAATCACCAAGCCTTAATACTTTAGATTTTCAAATAATTTAAATCACTTTATCCAAAAATATATACTTTAAACACTTAAAATAAAAACTACTTAAACACTTTTTAAAACCCTAGTTATGAAATTTTATAATAATTCCTCATGTAAAACTTAAGCCAAAACTAATTTTAAAATAAAAGTTATTCTATAAGGTATAATATTAAATAATTATCTTTTAAATCATAATACTAGTTAAACCATTAAAATAATTTACTTATATAATTAAATTAATAAATATTTACTTTTAAATTTTTTAAATCCACTAAATAATAATTTCTTTCTATAACATTCTTTTAAAACCACTTTAAAACCTCTAACTTATACTTGGAAATCTTCCTTTGAAGATATACTTGGCTTTTCAGGGAAATACACTTTCCATTCCAATACAACCATCTAAACATTTATAAATCCTTCTCGATTTATTTTCAATTTAATTTACGTCCAAACCTGTAAATTTTCCTTTCCACACCTTAAAAATAAACCACTATTTGTTTTTAAATAAATCACCCTTTCCTTATAAATTCCCTTCCTGAATTTATACTTGCAAATTATCCTCTGATAAATATTTCCGAAATATCACTATTATTCCTTCAAAACCGTTAAAAATCACTTTCAAACCCAAAGGAATTTAAACCTTCCAATCTATATTCAAACATTATTCTGGAATTTTATCTCATTTCAATTATAAATCACATTTATAATTGACATTTACAAATCTCATTCTGTTATATAAACTATTCCTTAACTTTGGTTCTAACATTATTCCCTTATTTCAATTTCCACATAGAAATGATAATAATTTAATATCATCACTTCCTAACAGCCATGCAACCATATATATACTATAATGTTTTCTGAAAATAATTTCTTTTATATATAAAAATAATTTGGGCAATTATTAAGGCCTGATGGTTTTTTGTGGATGTTATATGATAGTTTAACAACCGGCTATCAATATTAGCCAATGCGCTGATCATTTCAAAAAGATCGGGACCAGGATTAATTTCCCGAAAAACACTTCGATCTGGTTTGAACGTTTGCGAATGAAGACCATGAAGATGATGAAGACGTTGATTCGGTTTGTCCAGACCCAGGGCAACTTGTATGGATGAATGCTATCAGACCTTCGTTAGGTGGACGATGAGTATTCTAAATGAAATGTGCTCTAAAATCGCAACGCATAGCCTCAAGCCTCATCAACCGGAATGGCTAAAACATGGGAGGTGCAGCAAGGCTAAGTGGCTAGCAACCAATTAGGGTAAGGTCATCCCTGTCTAGTTGTCCCTTTTTATTCGGCTGTGTGGGCGGTTGCTGATCCAAACCGCGGGGTGATCTTATTCGGACTATCCAGTATGGGGTAGCTTCGGTCTTGTTGCAGGGGATCAAGGGAGATCCTCAGTACTCTTATCTAGACCAGGTACTGTGGTGGGAAGTACCCTGTAGCCCTGCCGTTGATGGAAACCCATTCTCCAATAAATGCCTTCGGACTTGTTTGTATACCTATTATACCGGAATTTAATGAATGTAACAATTTTGGCTATTTGAATAAGTGTTTGTGCTTAGACACTATTATAATTCAGAGGATTTGATATAAAATGTTTTGGTTATCATAAGGTAAAAACCCCGACACGTTTATTTGTGGCGTGGTCTTACGAGACACCTTTGATTTTCAAAAGGATTTTGGAAACTCTAATAATTCATTTGTGTGTGTTTTCCCACGCTGGTTTCCCAGACTGACTCGGGTTTTATTTTATTATAATGCTTGGGTCAGTTTTATCTATTATTATTTATTGTTATATATTTTATTTTTTATTTGTTTATTTAATTTTTATTTTATTTTTTATTTTTATTTTTTACATTTTTAAATCACTACTTTTTTTTATTATTTTTAATTTTTTATTATATTATATTTTATTTATTTTTTATAATTTTTTAAATTTTTTATCTTTTCAAATTTTCAAATATTTATAAATATACTTTTTGTTCTTATTATTTTTATTTTTTTTTATATTTTTAATCTTTCAAATTATCTATTTTTTTAAGGGAAAGACCGCCATTCTTTTCGATTTCGAATCGAAAAAGAAGAAGTGAAATCGGGATGTAAATTGTGAGGCTCGTACATGTTTATTTATGTGTTTTATTTTTTTAATAAAGGAGACGCGTGTTATACCAGGAAAGACACGTGCTTTAAATTCCTTTACGTGTCTGCAAAGGCTTGCCACACTGGATGAGAAATGAAAACAAAAAGCATTGGTAAATAAATTATCAAATTATTTATTAAGTTAATTATATATGTAAACTATTTTAAAGGTTTAACTAGTACTATGATTTAAAAGATAATTATTTAATATTTATACCTTATAGAATAACTTTTATTTCAAAATTAGTTTTGGCTTAAGTTTTACATGAGAAGTTATTTTAAAATTTAGTACTTTAAATAAAGTGTTTTAAGTAGTTTTTATTTTCACTGAAAATCACCAAGTCTTAATACTTTAGAGTTTTAAATAATTTAAATCACTTTATCTAAAAATGTATTCTTTAAACACTTGGAATAAAAGCTACTTAATATAGTTTATTTTAAATACTAGTTATGAAATTTTACAATAACTTCTCATGTAAAACTTAAGCCAAAACTAATTTTAAAATAAAAATTATTCTATAAGGTATAAATATTAAATAATTATCTTTTAAATCATAATATTAGTTAAACCTTTAAAATAATTTACTTATATAACTAACTTAATAAATATTTACTTTTAAAAATTTTAAAACCACTAAATAATAAATTCTTTCTAAAACGTTCTTTCTAAACCACTTTAAAACTCTAACTTATACTAGAAAATCTTTCTTTGAAAATATACTTAGCTTTTCAGGGAAATACACTTTCCATTCCAATACAACCATCTAATCATTTATAAATCCTTCTCGATTTATTTCCAGTTTAATTTACGTCTAAACCCATAAATTTCTTTCAACGCTTAAAAAAAATAAACCACTTTTTTATTTTTAAAACACATTTCCCATCTCCTTATAAATTCCCACTACGTATTTACTTCCAAATTTATCCACTGATAAATATTTTACTTTATTTATATACCCAGTTTATAAATTCCATAATCTCATTCTCATTTAATCATAGTTCCAACGCTCGGTTTCCAAATCGATTTCCAAAATCAACTCCATTTTAAAATAAATTCTTTTACTTACCCAAATTTATTCCAAAACCCATTAATTTCAGATTCATTCTTTTATTACGATTTAAAATCTTATTTAAAACTGAAAATATCAATTTCATACTTTATTTCAAAATTCTCCAATTTCAAATATCAATTGACTTTTAATTAAAGACACATTATCACCCTCACTAACTTTTTCCAAACTCATCCCTAGTTTCCAAACAACATTACTTACTCAAACAATCAAATTATAATTAAAAACCAAAATTTAAATTATCAAAATTTTCACAAAATTTTTCTAACTCCCTAAATTTTTGCCAGCGTCTCCTTTGCACGGATAGCTCGGTACGACTTCAAAATGCCTCAACGGGCCCCTAAATTTTCAAAAGAAAGCAAAAGCCAAGTAGCTAGATTAGAAAATCATCACATCTCATATGACAATTTAAATACATACCTTTTTGTTGGGCTATACAATTTTATCTTCTGAAATCAAAAACCCCAATTTCCTCCTGCTCTTAAATACTTGTACCCTACTCAGTAACAATACCGAATCACAAAATTCAAAATCATTCTATTCACTTCTTTTACAAAATCTCAATATTTGTTACACTTAAGTCGTATGATGTACACAAATCTTCCGTACATAATATCCAATTCAATCATCTACTCGATCACACAATTTCACTTCCGAACTAGTATCGTCCACCCGATTTCCTAATGCGGACTCAGATCTAGTTTCATGGTCCGAAACTGTCGTTATCCTTGCATAGCCACAAACTACGATAGAGAATTTCCAGAATCAATCAAAAACCATATCCAGAGTTCCTCGTCGAAAATCGAGTGAGAAATCCCAACTCGGATCGATATAAATGTCTCGAAATTCTATGCTCAAATCTGGATCAAATCGTTATGCGAATGATGTAATATACGTACATCCTACATATTTATTTCACTTCAGTATTTACCATATAAATTTTTGTTTTTATTCACACTTATTTTGATTTTCATTCATTTTTCACAATTATCATTTCACAATTTCACTTAATCTTCACTCGTTAACTAACTTAGAATATCTCTCCCAATACCATTTTCACTTAAGAATTTCACCTTTACTTTTTCTTAAGCTTATTAGAAATATTTTATACACTTCTTATATTTATTTTAAATCTCAATGGACTTTATTTCCCAACTTTAATTATTTTTAGTCCACTTCGAATTAATTCTATAACTTTACTTTACTTTGCACAATTTAAATTAAATATCATCCCAATATTCAATTTCCATTCATTTGCTTATCATTTCACTTAATTGGCCATTTTATCTCATTTACTTTGACATAATTCAAATTTAAACATTATTCAAACGTTCAATTCAATTTTCTTTTGGTTACAATAAATAAAATTGTTTATTTACAAATTTATTTCCAATTTAATAAATTTATTTCCATAGCCATTTCATTTAACCAACTTAGATTCTTTCCTCAAATTCATTCTTCTAATTCACTTCAATTAATTAGCTTACCATCAAATTATTTTGTTTCCACACTTACATTTATTTAACCCTTTTCTGGTTGAATCTTATTCCAACAAATTTCAAATTTTTATAAGTTATCAAACTTATTTATATATCGGAAACATTTCCAATTTACTTCCAGGGTTTTTAGGCAAATGTTTAAACATTCCAAAACATTTTAAACCAACTCCAGAATTTTCAACAATCATTTAAGTATTTCAAAATCATTTTGAAACCAATTATATCCAAAATCCTATGATATCAAATTATATCTTGAATTTTAAAACCAAACCCAGTTTTGCAAACACTCCAATTTAAAACATTTAGGCAGCAATTCATCTCTTGAAAACTCGAAAATGTACATCGATGATGCCGCAGTCATCATCGAAGTTATTTTCCAGCGACCGAAAAGAGTTTAGTGCTTTTACTTTTTAAAAAAAATTTCAAATATTTTAAATTCCAAATCCTACCATATTTCATATCCAATTCAAAAATATTTCTGAAATAATATCACTATTATTTCTCCAAAACCATCGAAAACCATTTTCAAATCCAACGGAATTTAAACCTTTTTCCCAAAATTTCAAATCTCAAATTCTTCCAATCTATATTCAAACATTACTCTGGAATTTTATCTCATTTAAATTTTAAAATCACATTTATAATTTATATTTACAAATCTCGTTCTGTTAATGAATTTATTTTCTTAACCTTTGGTTATTACCTTAATTTCTTATTCAATTTTCATATATAATGATAATAATTTAATACTATCATTTTCTAACAACCAAGCAACCATATGTTTAACTATAATTATTTATGAAGAATTACTTCTTTTATATAAAAATAACTTTGGCAAAATTATTTCATTTACCCTATTTAAAATAATAAAGTGTTGACTAGTTCTATTCAAGTGTTTAGAGATTCCTATCAATAACGTTAATTACTCATATTGACCAGAATCGATGTGCCACTCAACAAACCAATCGACACAATATAAAACATTTTTTATATTCACTAACAAATATGTGCTCATATCTATTAATGCACTCAAACTCATTCTAGAGTATTACGGACTCTATTTCTAATGAGTAATCCCCACCAAAGCCAAGGTTCTCGCTTAACTTTCAGCTTTGATACCAAGTGTAACGGCCCGTAAATATGTTCCCCTTTGAGTCGCAATATTCTCCATCAGATCAACTCAAAGTGGACGGATATATGAACCATTAGGGTTAAAGAAGAATGAGGTAAAAGAAGAGAAAACAAACAACATCAGAATCTCACAATCGCAATAGAATAATATATAATAGATAATAACTACAAAAAGAGCTATATCTATTTTATACATTACACCATTAGAGTACAACACCATCAATAGCAAAATACAGGACAGTTATCTTAACTTGTCCTCACAAAAGATGACTACACAACATACCAAACACAGTGGAAATAACACAGATACGTGTGATATGTCTCGCCATCCAACACATCTCTTGAGCTCCATAGCAGTCCATCCATAATTTGTACTCTATAACGCTCGGTCTGACCCGATCATTATAGTGAAATAACATCCGAGTCCGTCGGGAAAACCAGCGTGAGAAAACACACTCAATTGGATTGTTAAAATTTACAAAATCCTTTCAAGTCAAAGGTATCTCGTAAGACCACACCATAAATAAACATGCTGGGTTTCACCTTACGATAACCAAAACATTTTTATCAAATTCGTCTAATATTATAATAGTGTCTATAGAAAGTAAATAGAATCTAATTGAAATGCTTGCATCTCACGTTCCAGCATAGTTAGGCATAATTGAAACCATACATGCACTTAGTAGAGATTGGATTCCATACAATAGCAGGGCTATTGTGGTACCGTCCGTCACAGTACTTGGTCTAGATCAGAGCACCGAGGGTCCCTTCTGAACCCTTGCAACACAACACCGAAGCTACTCCTTACTGGATAGTCCGAATAAGATCAACCGACGGTTGGGATCAGCAACCGCCCACATAGTCGAAAAAAGGGACATCTAGACAGGGATGACCTTACCCTAATTGGTTGCTAGCCAATTAGCCTTGCTGTACCTCCGCTGTTTTAGCCATTCCCAATTGATGTGGCTTGGGGCTATGCATTACCATTTTAGAACACATCTCACTTAGAATGCTCATCGTCCTCCTGACGATGTTCTGATAGCATTCGTCCACACAAGTTGCCCTGGGTTTGAACAAACCGAATCACCGTCTTCATCATCTTCACGGTCTTCATTCGTAAACGTTCAAACCGGATCGAAGTGGTTTTCGTATAATTAAATCTGATCCCGTCCTCTTCAAAACGATCAACGCATTGACCAATATTGATAGTCGGTTATTTAATTATCAAATAATATCCACAAACAACCATTAGGCCTTAATAATTTTCCAAATTATTCATTTCAAAATATCTTCGCAAGATATTTTTCTACACTTCAACCCTTTGTAATAGTTTTTAAATCACTCTTTCTCTCGTGGAACGAATTTCCACCTAATTGTTTTACTGAAAGTCACCAAGTCTTAGTACTTTAGATTTTTAAATAATTTAAATCACTTTATCCAAAAATATATACCTTAAAATGCTTAAAATAAAAAGTACTTAAATACTTTATTTAAAATATTTGTTATGAAATTTTATAATAATTTCTCATGTAAAACTTAAGCGAAACTAATTTTAAAATAAAAGTTATTCTATAAGGTATAAGTATTAAATAATTATCTTTTAAATCATAATACTAGTTAAACCTTTAAAATAATTTGCGTATACAATTAACTTAATAAATATTTACTTTTAAAAATTTAAAACCACTAAATAATAATTTCTTTCTAAAACATTCTTTTAAAACCACTTTAAAACCTCTAACTTATACATGGAAATCTTTCTTTGAAAATACACTTGCCTTTTCAGGGAAATACACTTTCCATTTAAATACAGTCATCTAATCATTTATAAATCTGGCTTGATTTATCATAATTTAATTTACGTCCCCATCCCAAAAATTTTCTTTTCCACACTTTTAAAATAAACCACTATTTATTTTTAAAACAAACCACCCTTTCCTTATAAATTCCCACCATGAATTTATACTTCCAAATTATCCACTGGTAAATATTCACTTTGTTTATAAACCCCGTTTATAAATTCCACAATCTTATTCTCCTTTAATCATAGTTTCAACACTTAGTCGGTTTTCAAATCTATTTCCAAAACCAACTCCATTTTAAAATAAATTCCTTTACTTATCCAAATTTATTTCAGAACCCATTAATTCCATATTCATTCCTTGTTAAGGTTTAAAATCTTATTTTAATCTGAAATATTAATTTCATAATTTATTTCAAAATTCTCCCTTTATTTCTCCCAAACAATTTTAAATCCTATAGTTAAAATAAATCCTTCAATTTTTAAACAATAAAACTTAAGTTCTCAAAATTTATTCATCCCCATTTATTCAAAAAAAAAATTCATACTCGGAATCTATTCAATAAGATTTAAAAAAATCAACTTTTTATTCTCTTAATTTATCCAATTCCCTAAAACTATTTTACTTAAAATTCTCTCTTTTGTATTCCTTCAAAAATCCAATCTTTATATTTTTGATATCCCCATGTACCCAAAATATATTCGGTCAACCCATAGCATTCAATGTTTTCAATTCCCAATATAATCAATATAATCTATCATAGATTATCAAATAAAACATATCATCAAATATGAAAATATATTACAACATTTTGAGGAATCCAGTTGGATCCCTCCAACCTATTTTCCTGCATCCACAGATATTAGCATAGTATAAAAATACCAATCCCACGTCGAAGGGGATATCGTGGTATAAAAGGTCATCCGCTATTATGCGGAGCGCATAGGGTCTCATCCGCTATATAATGCGGGAATATCAATTACTCCAATATATACATATACACAACTATATATAACATCACATCCAGACTCATAATAATCATCAACTTCAATCCATCAACCAATAATTAATTTTACTATTTAAATTAATTACAGAAATTCTAAGTTGAGTGAGATTAACTCACCTTTGACTATTGTTTTGCAATCCACTCCAACCAGCTATTTCCACACGATTTCAGACCTTGTACAAACATTATATAGTTTATTAATATTTGTATTGATTGAACAATTAATTACTGTTTTTTTATTTAATTTAAATTACCTTTCCTTTAATAAATTATTTTCAAAACAATTAATATCTCCTTATACATTATTTTAATATAGACTAGTAGATTTTAAAATGCCTATATATTATTAATTTATTTTTCATTTCCAAACTGCATATGAAAATAATCTATATGGGCTTAAAAATCCGACTTTTATATAAACTTTTATATTCCAAAACCTTATATATATATATATTCATATTTTCTTCAACATTTACATATTTTTTTATTAAATTAAATTAAATAAATCTGCAAATATCTTGCTTTAATGTATAGATAATTGAAATAAAAATCAACAATCCCTTTATAAGTTTTAAACTTAAGGAACCTTTAATTAAATGTTTAAAATCAAGTTACATACTCAAACAGGAAAACAGAAACTATTTTTTTTAAACAGTTTATAAATTAATTATTGTTATCATTATTTCTACAAATGATATTCAACTCAGTAGTAAAAAAACAACAACAAAGTATTATACTTGTAATTCTTAACCTCGAAATTCATCGAGCCAAATCCCTCCTTCCATGCGACCCTATTCACCATCGCCTGCCGCCTTCATCGCCATGACCAAATCGAGAGCCAACACTCGAACAACGCACGCCCTGATCTTCGACTACTCATTCCCCCTTTACCATCGAGCTCCTAAATTACTGCCGCACCTAGCCGCGTGCTTGTCTCGAAATCGAAGCCCACATCTCGATTCGATAGCTTACCGATGAGCTCGATCGCCTGCCGACGCTAGTTTCCCGCCATTTGTGCCTACCACCGACCTTGTATGCGACTTGCCATCATGTTGATCCAAATCCCCAAGTCTCGACCCGATGCAGCTCATATACCGCCAATACCTCCACGCGTGCCTTCACCTGGCTTCCTGATGAAGTCGCCTCCCTTCTTGATAACGACGTCGCCTAGCCCTTGTGAAATCGCGATATTATTTCTTGACCGATTTGATTTGATTTTTCTGTTTTGCCATTAGATTAAATTTTTCTCTGATCCTTATTTTGATTTTAGCTGAAGAGAGGAGGAAGGCTCGGCTATTTCAATTTTTTTTATCTTTAAAACGATAAGGAAGAGGGGACGCGTGGTTATAGAAAAGACAGAAAGGATGCCATATGTTGAAGGGAAGAATGGAACATTGAAAGATAAAGCTGCCGCTGAAAAGAGGTTTGACCAATAATTTAAATAATTTAAATTTCAAAATGTCTCAATAAACGCAACCTAAAACCCCAACCCCCTACCGAGGCGTGCTGCTAGATGTTCATAATGTTATACCGCTATTTCAAACAAAATGAAAAATGTTTCGAGCCCTAATTCAATCGTATGGAGAGGATAGCTTTTTGATCCCAATTATTATATTGAATTTTCGATATAGATTTCAGTGCGTTTACCTACCATACGGCCACACGATAACTCCAAACACTACGTAATTTGAAATTTGATAATATACACTATTATGAATCCAATGAGATTGGTTTCGTCGAATTTCGAGACTGTGCCTCGGAAGGTTATTTTTAAATTCACTTTAAACGATGTATTTTTAAAACTTGACAAACCACTTCTAAAATTCAATTTTAACACTTCTAATACCTTCAGTATTACCAGTATAAATTTTTTCAAGCCTTCAAATTATTTTTAATAAGCTTAAAACTCAAGATTCAATATTGTACCCAATTTCTAATTATTAAATTCAATAATTTAATTATCCAATAATTGGTTACATTTAAAATTCAAGTTAACAATTAACTTTTAAATATTTAAAATCAATTTCAATTAAATATTCCAATTTCAAATGTCCAAAATTCTGGGTCGTCACATTCCTCCCCCCTTCAAAGGATTTTGTCCCCGAAATTGCTAGTTAAGAAGAATGATCCATAACCCGTTACCTATTTCCCAAAACCTATAGTTTCAAACAACTTTCCAAAAAAACTTTTTATTAAAGACACACTATATAACGACCCGCAAATCTATTCCCCTTTGCGTCGACAACATTCTCCATTAGATCAACTCAAAGTGGATGGAAATACGAACCATTAGGGTGAAGAAGAAGGAGATAGAAGAAGTGAAGACAAAGAACATCAGAATCTCATAATCACAGCGTAACAATATATAATAGATAATAACTGATCTTTACACAAAGAGAACTATATCTGTTTTATACATTACACCATAAGAGTACAACACCATCAACAGCAAAATACTGGAAAGTTATATTAACTTGTCCTCACAAAATCTAACTACACAGCATACCAAACACGGCGGAAATAAGACATATACGTGTGATACGTCTCGCCATCCAACATATCCCCTGAGCTCCATAGCTGTTCATCCAGAATTTGTACTCTATAGTACTCAGTTTGAAACGAGCATTGCAGTGAAATAATACCCGAGTCAGTCTGGAAAACCAGCGTGAGAAAACACTCAATTGAATTACTAAAGTTTTCAAATCTTTGAAATCAAAGGTATCTCGTAAGACCACGCCACAAATAAACATGTCGGGTTTTTACCTTACGATAACCAAAACATTTTTACCAAATTCGTCTGATTTTATAACAGTGTCCATAGAAAGTAAAATAGAATCTAGCTGAAATGCTTGCATCTTACGTTCCATCATAGTAGGGCACAATCAAAACCGTACAGGCGCTTATTGGAGATTGGATTCCATACAATGGTAGGGCTACTGGGGTATTGCCCGTCATAGTACCTGGTCTAGATCAGAGTACCAAGGATCCCCTATGATCCTCTGCAACTCAAGACCGGAGCTACCCCTTACTGGATAGTCCAAATAAGATCACCCCGCTGTTGGGATCAGCAACTGCCCACACATCAAAAAAGGGACATCTAGACAGGGATGACCTTACCATAATTGGTTTCTAGAACTTAGCCTTGCTGCACCTCCCATGTTTTAGCTATTCTCGGTTGATGAGGCTTGAAGCTATGCGTTACCTTTTTAGAACACATCTCACTTAGAATGCTCAACGTCCTCCTGAGATGTTCTGATAGCATTCATCCATACAAGTTGCCCTAGGTCTGGACAAACCGAATCACCGTCTTCATTATCTTCATGGTCTTCATTCGTAAATGTTCAAACCGGATCGAAGAGGTTTTCGGATAATTAAATCTGATCTCGGCCCTTCGAAACGATGGCCCATTGACCAATATTGATAGTCGGTTATTTAATTATCAAATAACATCCTCAAACAACCATCAGGCCTTAACAATGTTCCATATTATTTATTTCAAAATAACTTTGCAAGGTATTTTTCTACACTTCAACCCATTGAAATAGTTTACAAATCACTTTTTCTCTCGCGGAATGAATTTCCACCCAATTGTTTTATTTCCACCGAAAATCATCTAGTCTTAATGCTTTAGATTTTTAAATAACTTAAATCACTTGATCCAAAAATATATACCTTAAAACACTTAAAATAAAAACAACTTAAAATACTTTATTTAAAATACTAGTTATGAAATTTTATAATAATTTCTCATGTAAAACTTAAGCCAAAACTAATTTTAAAATAAAAGTTATTCTATAAGGTATAAATATTAAATAATTATCTTTTAAATCATAATACTAGTTAAACCTTTAAAATAATTTACTTGTATAACAAACTTAATAAATATTTACTTTTAAAAATTTTAAAACCACTAGATTTAATTTCTTTCTAAAACATTCTTTTAAAACCACTTTGAAACCTCTAACTTATACCTGAAAATCTTTCTAAATACACTTGGCTTTTCAGGGAAATAGACTTTCCATTCAAATATAGTCATATAATCATTTATAAATCCTGCTCAATTTATCACAATTCAATTTACGTCCCCGTCCCAAATTTTTTCCTTTTCCACACTTTTAAAAATAAATCACTATTTATTTTTAAAACGAATCAACCTTTCCATATAAATTCCCACCGTGAATTTATACTTTCAAATTATCCACTGATAAATATTCACTTTATTTGTAAAACCCATTTATAAATTCCACAATTTTATTCTCCTTTAATCATAGTTTCAACATTTAGTCGATTTTCAAATCGATTTCCAAAGCGAACTCCATTTTAAAATAAATTCCTTTACTTATCCAAATTTATTTCAAAACCCATTAATTCCGTATTCACTCCTTGTTAAGGTTTAAAATCTTATTTAAATCTAAAATATTAATTTCATACTTTATTTCAACATTCGCCCTTTATTTCTCCTAAACCATTTTAAATCCTTCATTTAAAATAAATCCTTCAATTTTTAAATAATAAACTTAAGTTCTCAAAATTTATTTATCCCCATTTAGTCAAAAATCTTTTTTTTTCATACTCGTAATCTATTCGATAAGATTTAAAAAAAATCAACTTTTTATTCTTTTAATTTATCCAATTCCCTAGAATTATTTTAATTAAAATTCTCTTATTTGTTTTCCTTCAAAAATCCAATCTTTATATTTTTGATATCTCAATATACCCAAAATATATTCGGTCAACCCATAGCATTCAATATTTTCAATTCCTAATATAATCAATATAATCTATCGTAGATTATCAAATAGAACATATCACCGAATATGAAAATGAATTCCAACATTTTCAGGAATCTAGTTGAATCCCTCCAACCTGTTTCCCTGCATCCATAAATGTTAGCACGATATAAAAATACGAATCCCACTTCGAGGGGGATATCGCGGTGTAAAGGGTCATCCGCTATTATGCAGGGCGCATATGGTCTCATCTGCTATATAATGCGTGAATATCAATCACTCCAATATATATATATATATATATATATATATATATATATATATATATAATGTACATCTAGACTGATAATAACCATCAAATTCAACCCATCAACCAATAATTAATATTACTACTTAAAATTAATGGCAGAAATTCCAAGTTGAGTGAGATTAACTTACCTTTGATTATTGTTTTGCAATCCACTCCAACCTGCTATTTCGTCACGATTTCAGACCTTGTACAAACATTATATAGTTTATTAATATTTGAATTGATCGAATAATTAATTACTATTTATTATTTAATTTAAACCACCTTTCCTTTAATAAATTGTTTTCAAAACAATTAACATCTCCTTATACATTATTTTAAAATAGACTAGTAGATTTGAAATGTCTACATGTATTTTTAATTCCAAACTGCAAACGAAAACAATCTATGCAGGCTTAAAAATCTAAATTTTATATAAACTTTATATATATACATATTTTCTTCAACCTTTATATATTTATTTATTAAATTAAATTAAAAAAATCTGCAAATATCTTGCTATTAATGTACAAATAAGTGAAATAAAAATCAACAACCCTTTATAAGTTTTAAACTTAAGTAACCTTTAAATTAAACGTTTAAAATCAAGTTACATACTCAAACAGGCAAATAGAAACTGTTTTTTTTAAACAATCTATAAATTAATTATTGTTATCATTATTTTTTTCTTCAAATGATTATTCAACTCAGCAGTAAAAAAACAACAAAATATAATACCTGTAATTATTAACCTTGAAATCCATCGAGCCGAATCCCTCCTTCAATGCGACCACATTCACCATCGCCTGCCGCCTTCATCACCGTGACCAAATCGAGGGCAAACACTCGAATAGCCCAAGCCCTGATCTTTGACTGCTCATTCGTCCTATATTGTCGAGCTCCTAAATTACGGCCGCATCTAGCCGCATGCACGTCTCGAAATCGAAGCCTACATCGCGATTCGATAGCTTGCCGATGAGCTCGATCGCCTGCCGACGCTAGTTCCCCTCCGTTCGCACCTACCACCCACCTTGAACGTGAGTTGCCATCATATCGATCTAAATCCCCAAGTCTTGACAAGATGCAGCTCATTTATCACCATCAACTCCACGCGTGCCTCGACCTGGCTTCTCGATGAAGTGCCTCCCTTCTTGATAACGATGTCGCCAAGCCCTTATGAAATCGCGATATTATTCCAAGTGCAACAGCCCACAAATCCGTACCTGTAACAACTTGAAATTTTCGATCCCTAAATTTCAAATAGTTAGGAAAAGAAGAAAAGAGGTAGAAGAAGACACAAGAAACAATCACAGAATCTCACATTCGCAGCGTATCAAATATAATATCAAATAATATTCTTTATACAAAGGAAGGTTGCATCAGTTAATTTCTATCAATACATCATAGTAACAACATTTACACAAAACATTGGACAATTAAAATCAACATGTCCTAGATAAACTACAATATATCACAGCGAAATGCACTCCATTCGTCCCTACCATCCAGCTCGCCTCCTTAGCTCCAGAACGTCCTTATCTGAAAATCTGTAATACTCGGTCTGACTCGAGCATTACATCAAAGTAACACCCGGGTCAGGCTGGAAACCAGTGTGAGTAAACCCATCTAACATGAAATTCTAAAGCATAAAACTTATTTAAAACCCGAGGTAACTTGTACTTCACTACAAGTTCACAACTTGTTATAGTCAATACTTATTTCACAAATCGATCCTTAAGTATCTTTACTTAGTTTCAAAGGTCCATATTATTCCATCCCAGCCTATTTATTTAACATATCAAATCTATATAGAATTATTTAGATTACAAATCGAAGTGGTTTTTTCGGGTATTTACTGATACCCGACTCCGGTCTCTTCGAGTCCAATGTTATCTTAACCCAAGGTATTCAAGTGAAATACAATTTAATCTTTTAAATACAGGGTGTCACTTTACAAAGTAATTCATCATCAATAGATAACCACATTATCACTGTCCAAGACAAACATATCGTATCACAAACATTTCATATCAGAAATATCAACCAATCATTCATAAGCAAGATTAATCAGTCACATCATTTCTAATTAAATGAAATTAAGTACTTTAATCACTTTTAATCATGCTTACTTAACAGTAATTATTTACAAATCATTAATAAATCATCCCTTGCTTATCCTCTCTAATTACCTTAAGTAATTAGCCTTAAATTAATTTCCCAAATCAATTTAACTTCCACCCATTCACATTAATTACATTTATCCTTAATTAATTACATAAAATTAATTATTCGATAATCACTTACATTGATTAATTATCCTTTAGCTAATCACACTCATTAATTAACTAATGCTTAAATAATTTCCTAAATTAATCAATCAATCCTTAATTAATCAATCCTTAATTTATTACACTACTTTCAGTAAGTAATTATTATTAAATAAATCATATTTAGTAATTGTCCACCAGTTACCCACCTTAATTAATGATATTAAGCAATTATTCTTTAATTACTTTTATTAAGTAATAAATTTTCTTAATTAATTATACTAAATAATTATCCAAAAATTACTTGATTAAATAACTTTTTATGATAAATCAATTATCCTTAACTACTTAAGTAATTTTACCTTAAATCATTAACAAATTAACCTTTAATTATTGACCTCAAATTAATTTCATTAAGTAATTCAGTAATCATTCTTAAAGTAATTACTCACATTAATTGATCAATCCTTAAATCAATTACATTAAGTAATTATTCTTTAATTTCTTTCATTAATTTGTTATCCTAATACATTATCATTCAAATCAACAATTTAACTTTCAAAATTTTTTCTTCAAAATTTATATTAAAACTAGTTTTTGAAAACTTGATTACACTTTTATATTGAAAGCTTGTTACAACATTTCTTTGAAATCTGTTAACATTTTCTTACACTTTGAAAACTCTTCATTTCTTTGTTTTTAAAACTTGTTAACGATTTATACTTGTTTTTTTTACTTTGACTGTTATAACAATTTACCGAGTCCAGCCCAATCATTAAACCGACCGGCCCATAACAAGATCAACGGCCCGCCCCAAATATTCCTTTTTATTTTGCCAATTCTTGCTCCTCTCATTCTCCTCTGATAAACATGTGCACGTGCATGTGCACAGCACCACCGTGCACGTGCACATGCCCAAGAACGTAGCTTCACGACCGACGACAATCCCTTCACATTGCAAATGACCACCACATCCACTCCAGCCCTAAAAGCTATGACGAATCCACCGATTTTAAGATTCGACCCTCATGCCAAGACCGCAACGACAAACCCCTTCGAACAACTGCTTCGATGAACCACCACAACCTGTTGATCATCATCAAAACATACCCAGAACACTGCTAACCCACCCTCTTCCATTATCCCTTGGACCACACGCCTCAATCGCCTCCAAGTTGCCGCCAATACCTCAAATTTGACTACCCCAATAACCTTCCTTAATCCCTAATCCATCAATGGCAAGCCACTACGTGCACAAAAAAATAACAAACTAATCTTCCCATGCATGCCTTCCCTTACTCTTCCTTCTTGCCCAGCCTCGAGTCACGAAATCGAACTATTGACCGGAATTCAGAAAAAAGCCCAATTCTGTTCAACTCCAATTTCCCAATACAATACCCCATTAAAAATGTCAAAAACGCCTTCAAAAATCATCAATTTCGACGACTAATCTATTCATATAAGAAAACTATAGATTGTGATATTTGAAATTTTGCAATATTGGGTTGCCTACAGTAAAGTACCTCTTTCACCTTCTATACTTTGCGATAACTGATGGAATGATTCTCAAAATAAGCAACACTGAAAATCGAACGATTTTGTTTTGAAAATCATAATCTTTTTTTTAGCAAAGCTAGCGGGGTTGAATGGTCCCCTACCATTATTATTATTAACCAAAAATTTCAATACAATGGATTACAACATACTGTCCACCACAGGATTGATGAAAGCATAAGCAAAAATTATATGTTACTAGTAATAGAAAGGACCAATACATGTTTAGAGGTAGCTTGCCCTTTAAACACCCTATTATTCCTCTCCAACCAAACAAAATACAGTGCCTTCTTCAAAATTCTCAACATCATTCTACTTCTCTCATTCTTCCACCTAGTTGCCTTAAAGATGTTGTACCATTCCATACATGAGCTTCTTATTGGCCTATGATAACCATAACATTGCATTATGGTACTCCAGATGTGGTAAGTGAACTCACATTCAAAGTATAAGTGCGCAACCGTTTCCACCCCTATACCACGGAATAGACATTTATCACATTGAATAACCCCATAACCTTTGAGCTTGCATAGAGTTAGGACACCATTCATCAAAACCTTCCACATGTACAGGTTTTCCTTTGGGACAGACCTATGATCCCAGATGCGAGAATACCAAAGAAAAGTAGGCAGTTGCATGGAGGGATCAAGTGCCTTATAAACATTTTTAATTGAATGCACCCTGTCATTCCAAGTCATATGAACAGAACTGAGTTTGTAGGACCTATTTTTTATAGCAAACCATTCATCTCTTACCACTGCAGAGCTACAATTAGGGAGGGAGACAACATCATCAGCCCAGATGCTAGATAGAGTAGCATTACAACCAATGCCAGTGGATCTTCTCATGTCGTAATCAATTATATTAGCTAAAGTGACTCCTTTTGAAGGCCATGGATCAAACCAAAAAGATACCTTGTTAATATCTTTAATTCTCTGTTGCACCAGAGGTAGGAAAAATTGTCTTCCTCTCAAGATTTCCTCCAAGTCCAGCTGCAGCCAGTTGGAGATGAAATACACCAGAAGTTGCTTTGACGTATGAGGTACTGCCTACACCAAGAAGCCCATAGATTTTTGTCATTCCTTAATAACTTGTCAATTCTTGCAGATAACATTGCAAAGTTCCAGTTCTTAATATTTATAGTTCCAAGACCTCCTTTTTTCGGTGGACAACAAAGTTTACTAAAAGCTATAGGAATCATTTTCTTAGAGAAAGGATTACCATGCCACAAAAAATGATTCAAAGCCGAGTTGACCATGCTAATGAGTTTGGCTGGGAGAATAAATATTCTGGCATAATAAACACACATGGATAATGCAATGGATTAACAATTGCAAGCCTACCAGCCATCGAAAATTGAGATACTTTCCAGCTAGCTAGTTTAACAGTAATTTTTTCAAATAGTTGTAAGCATTGGAATGTCCTGATTCTTGAATCACAAAGTGGCACCCCAAGATAATATTCATTTTCACTAAATGGAGAGAGGCCAGACATAGTGTACATCATCTCTTTACCATCATCAGGGAGACCAGCAATTAGCAATCTAGATTTACTTCTGTTAATGACCAAACCAGTCAGGGTACAAATGGTATCCAGAACATTTAAGACCCCACTAATGGATTTCAAATTAGGCTTAGTGAATAAAAGTAAGTCATCAGCAAATAGGAGAGAGGATATACTGTTCTTCCTGCATAACGGATGATAGTCAAGTAACTTATTGCATATAGCATCAGATAGAAGTGTAGTGAGCAGCTCCATAACACAGATGAAGAGGTAAGGGGAAACTGGGTCACCTTGTCTAATACCTTGAGTTGCACCAAAGTAGCCAAATATATTTCCATTGATACTAAGGGAGTAGTTGACAGTAGAAATACATGTATATAGCCAACATAAGAAGGGGATGGGGAAGTTGATCTTATGCAAAATATAGATGATAGATTTCCACTGTAAGGAATCATAAGCTTTCTGAATATCAAGCTTAAGGACACATCTAGGAGAAATGGGTTTCCTTTTATACCCCTTCATTAGTTCAGAAGCAAGGAGTATATTATCAGTTATGTCCCTACCAGGAAGAAATGCACTCTGATTAGCAGAGACCAAACCATCCAAAGGAGTTTTCATTCTAGCTGCCAATATCCTAGCAATGCACTTATATATAACATTGCAGCATGCAATGGGTCTGAACTGATCAACAGACATATAATGGTTAGTTTTAGGGATCAGTGCAAGTTTAGTAGCATTAATGCCCGAGATAAGCTTGCTGTGTCTGAAAAAGTTCTTAATAGCCTTGATCAAGTCCCCACCAATAATATCCCAAGTGACTTTGAAAAATGAGCAATAAATCCGTCAGGACCAAGAGAACTATTAGAGTTTAATCCGAAGATAGCTTGTTTGATTTCAGTATCCGAAATTTCCTTAATTAAATCAGTGAACATGTCATCAGGAATTTTAGGGAGTTGGTACTGAAAAAATTGATGCAGAGAGATTGAAGGAATTTGTGACTTCCCAAGATTATGCTGAAAATACTCCATAAAGGCATCTTGAATGGAATCTTGGGTATCACAAGGCTGACCATGCATATCAAGAATAGAGAAAATATTTGCAGATGACCGTTGAATTTTTAAGCTTTTATGGAAAGTGGATGAATTTTTATCACCATTCAACTGCCATTCCAGTTTTGCCTTTTGATTTGCCATCTTATTTTCTTCAGTGAGAGCTTTGGAGAGGTCCTTAAGAAGAGAAGTTTCAGTATTAATCAGCTGTGGTTGGTCAGGACATCTTTGTATTTCCAGTTGTACTTGATATAATTTTTCACGTATTGAAGAAGACAAGCTATTCCCATTACCATATGTTTGCTGAGCCCAGTCCTTCAGATGAATCTTCAAATTCTTGAGTTTAGCCTGTAAAACAAACATGGGGTTGCCAAAAGTATGAAAGTTCCAGCCATATTTTACAATTTTTAAGAAATCAGGGTGTTTAGACCAGTTATTAAAAAATGAAAATGAGGAGCGTCTTCTCACAGTGTCCTTGACCCAGGAAATGATGAGAGGGGAATGGTCTGATAATGATGGGGGAGGGATAAAGGTAGAGAGATTAGGCCATTTGAGTATAGTGGAGTAGTTAATATAAACTCTATCAAGTTTACAATACGTTCTCTTTCCAGATTTACTGGAGTTATTCCAAGTAAAGAAAGCCCCAGAATTGGTGGATGGAATATGGTTTGCATCGTAAATGGCTTTGTTTAGAGGACGTGTCTGACTATAGGATAATGGAGAACCCCCACATTTATCAGAAGATAGTTGCATGCAGTTCCAATCACCAAGACAGATCCAAGGCAGATTGGACTGCTAAAGAGAAGGTAGAATGTCAAGAAAGAGTTGCCTTTGAGTAGCATTATTGTCAGCATAAACAGTGGTAAGGAAAAAAGAAGTTGAAGAGGGGATGTATAATATTTCTGAGTGAATGAACTGCCTGTGGACAGTGATAGGGGATAGGGAATAGATCATAGGATTCCATAAGATTAACAATCTACCAAATGGAGCTTGTGATAAATTGTGGATACTGCTCCAGGCATGTCTAATGTTGGAGAGAGCTTTAATAGTAGTTTCATGATTGAGTTTAGTTTCAGAAATGGCCATTAGTTGAATGCTGTGAGATGAAATAAGGTTGGAAATTTCAAGTTTCTTGTCAATGGAGTTAGCACCCCTAACATTCCAATAGCCTATATTTTCATTCATTAATATAATGATGATGATGAAGCTCTGGTTTGGACACCAGAGGAAGAGTTAGCCATATTATTTTGAGACAAAACATAAAGTCCAATTTGATCAATGGAGTAATTGATACCATTGTCCAAGTCAATTGTGGGTATATTAGTCAATTTCTTTGGACGACCTTTCTTCTTTTTGGTTGAGGAGTCTGGAATGTGAGGTTGAGAAGGGATGGTTAGATTTGTTGAAGCTGAAAGAGAAGGGTTGATGATGCCATTGAAGATATGGTTTGGGAGAGAAAGGTAAGAATAAGGAGATAGATTGTTGGAAGGTGAGATTACAGAAGGGGAAATTGTTTGTGGAGATAGTTTGTGCATGTCAGTGCACAAAGAATTGTTGTGCAACTCTGGAATTTGAGATATGTGATGTTGATTAGCCTCATCATTTTCACTAATTTTTTGAAGCACTGAGAAAGCATTGTGTGTAGACACATCACAATTAGCATGAAGTGTATTTTCAAGTATTGCTTCATTATTATCAGGATACCCTGTTATATTGTGAATTCCACCAACTTTCTGAATAGTACTGCATTTGTCATACTCCGAGACATTCAATGTTTGCTTCATGACATCCTCAATGGAAATAAGTTGCTGATACATATCAGAGACTTTATTTGCACTACTGTTAGTTTCCAAGACAATTACATTTATTGATTCATTTTGTTTCAACGCTTGTAGTACAGCATCTTCATCATTCCTTTTGCTTATTTGATTCACATCAGTAAGTCTTCCTACCTGACCACCTTCCATACCATTATTGTTACTTTTATCCTTATTTACTTTTCTCCAAATCTTTTGACCAGCTTTTATTCTCTTTTTGCTTCTTACAAAAAAAACCCTTTTATCTTTATCATCTTGTATTTCATCAAGATCCCTGGCCTTATCATCAGCTGAAGCGTATGTTGTAGTTAAGTTATCAGGCATTACTCCATCTTGCTGAACTATATTCCTCTCACATTGGTCAGTAGCATGACCAAAAGCTGTACATGTAACACAAATGAGTGGTTTCATTGAGCATTCAATCTGAATATTAGGGCAGGAATCATCTCCAACAGATAGGAATAGAGGCAGTTCTTTATCAGGAGATACTTCAACTAAGCATTTTGCATATTCAAATCTTTTCATCCTTTCAGTGTTCTCATCAAAGCAAACAAGCTTCCCAATGTGACATGCTATCCAATTAATACCCATCAATGACCATAGCATTATTGGAATTCTGTAAAAATGAATCTAGATTGGCACCAATCTCACTGCCTCCTGCGCCAAAGATAGGGTGGGATTCCATTTAGTTGTGATAAATATTTGACCTCGTATGAACATGGGATCGCGTCACAAAATATTGATTTTGTCTTCCTAAGAGGCAAATTTAAAATAGTAATTTTGATTATAAAAAAAGATGTCATATGATCCTTTAAGCTTCCACACTCTTTGAAGATGAGTTTTAACTGCCATATAATTACCATTTCCAGCCAAAAAGGATCCAACTAGGCAATCAGACCATGCCTTAATACCCTCATTCAATACTTCCTGAGGAGGTTCAATCGGGGAGCCGGTGTAATCAACATCAAAATGCTTAGGGATGAAAGAACCAGCATTCCTAGGTTTCGAGTTAAAAAGTGAGGACCATGAAGCAGGAGGAGCATAAGAAGTGGTGGCACCAAGGGAAGGAAAGTGTTCAGAAGAGAGAAGTGAAACAATAGGCTTGGAGGGGTTCAGAGCAGAGGGTGGAAGATCATCAGGAGGAGGAGTAGGAGGAGGAGATGGAGTATGATTAATGGGGATGGGGGAGGGGTTGAGAAGACCAGGAAGCAAAGAAGAGCTGGATATTGGTACAGGCACAATGGGAGGAAGAGTATCATGATGAACCACAGCAGGACCTGAGATTGATGAAGGAAGAGTAGTGGCATCAAGAGCAGTCTGGAGAGGAGGAGGTGGAGGGGACTGGCAGTCAGCAGAAGGACGTTTGGGAAAGGAAGTGACTGGAACGGGAAGTATGGGATTGGAAGAGGAAGGTACAGAAGGGGATGGGAGAAGGACAACATGAGCAGACATGAGAGAATACTTTGAATATGCCCAGCTTTGATTTTCTTCATCACTAATTATATTTCAAAATTTTAAAAAATAAAAAAAAAGAAAACACATATGCCACATGTTATTATGCATGTCATCCTTAATTTACAAGTGTTTTATGCATTCATTAAATATTTAATTATATCATATATCCTTATTTAACACTTCCTATTTCTTATTTTATTTTTATTACATATTTATATATACATATATATAACTCAAAGAAAACTTATTTGTTTATTTATATTTTTATGTATAATTCCTTTATATATGTATACAACATCTAATATTTTTAAGGAAAGTATGATCCTTTATTAGCTCCTATTTTAAACTTGAGCTACCATATTTAAACTTAATAAGTATTTATCTTTAGTGTTTATAAATATAGAATTATAACTTTAAATCTCTTTTGAAAATTTTGTATATTAAGTTCAAGTTAATGCTTCCAATTCACAAAACATACACACACACTTATTGTTAACGAAAAAATTTAAACGCTAACACCCTGGTGTATAAGATGTGATTGTGAAAGCACCACCCGTTTGTACGGGAAACAGAAATAAGCAGAAAGTATGTAGAAAAACGGTAAGAGACACAGTATTTATAGTGGTTCGGCTTATAATCCAGCCTACGTCCACTTTAATCTTTTTATCACTAGTTTGATTACAATTCTTTACAAGATCTTTCAATTACAACACACTTCAAGTGATAGGATATGTGAAACAAGTAGCTCAAGCTTTGATGTTGACAATCATCTTCAAATCCATGGTGAATGTGGATGATTCCTTCATGGAGTTCCTTTAGAAGTTTGTTGGATCTAAAAAGCTTTGAAGTCGTCTGGAATTCGGCAGAGTAATGGCGCTTGAAGAGAATGAGCCCAAAGGTCCTCTGCATGTTGGAGATGGTTTCATATTTATAGAGAGTTCTGGGCGGAAAAAGTGCTAAGTCCTAACTCGTGGCCGACTTAAGATAAGTCGTGTTCGACTTAAGGTAAGTCGTCCCCGGGTCACTGAGCCGAGTCTATGGCAGTTCCCCTTTTTTGAACCCATCCCTAAGTTCTAAGTCGTGTGCGAGTTATCTGGCTGCAATTGCTAATTTCCCTTCTTAAGTCGTATACGACTCTTTTTATGTCGTAAGTCGTAGTCGACTTAACCAATTGCAACTGGTTTAAAGCAAGTCTTAACTCGTAGACGAGTTAAGAGGTGTGTCTTTAGGTCGTATCCTCCTTAAGTCGTATAACTTCTTTAAGTCGTAAGGGTCTTAAGTCGTACAAACTGCAGTTATCATTAAGTCGTAGGCCATCAATTTCCTTAAGTCGTAAAGACCTTAAGTCGTTAGCTTTTCTTAACTCGTATGCCTGCTAACTCGTAGAAGATCTTAACTCGCAGAGGATTAACTCGTAGAGGCTTAACTTGTGGAAGATCTTAACTCGTACACTTGCTAATTTGTAGATATGCTAACTCGTAAAGGCTTATCTCGCAAGTAGCTTAACTCGGGTACTCCTTAACTCGTAGGCTGCTTATCTCGTAAGCTTGCTAACTCGTAGAGGTCTTTAAGTTGTAGGAAGTTGCTGACTCATGTATCCTTTAACTCGTACATGCCTTGAGTCGTACATGCCTTGAGTCGTACATGCCTTGAGTCGTACATGCCTTAACTCGTGGACCTGTTAACTTGTGAACGAGTTAGGGTTAACACTTATATACTTGTATATAAACATACTTTAAAATTTCAACATTATTAAGTTTTGCACATCACTATTTATATATATAAATTAATTCACTATAAGATATATCATTTCCAGATATTTATATTTCAACATTTATCATAGTTTCAAATACATCATGATATCTTTTATTACCGGAATTTTATTTGTTCATTGAAATAAACCAGATAATTATCCAATTATCAGATGCCAAAAATCCTAATTATCACATTCCTCCCCCTTTGAATCTTTTCGTCCTCGAAAAAGAACGAAACCAGTATTTAAATATTCTACCATTTATCTATTATATTACTCTTTAAACTTTTTTAAAACAACTTTAAAATCTATATAATATTACAAAATAGTTTTTATAAAAATACTTTTATAACTCGATGTCTCAACCAGTCCATCCTTGTTCTCACAGAAATTCGGTCATACGTTGATCAGTCGTAGGACTGAAAATCTATAAGTACTTAGCAGACCCGTTTTAAACACCTAGTGAAAATACTTGGAAAATAATTTTATTGAAAATACAGAAAACATTTTTAAAATCGAGGAAACATCTTTGGTGAGAATGCTTTGGAAATCATCACCCCCATCCATGGTCGAAGTTGACCCGATGGTAACGTTGCCATGCTGGCAAAATCCATAGATAACTGTAGGCACTCCGTGCCCCTCGATTATGCCATGGAACCCGCTACAGATCGCAACTACATCTGGGGTTACGTTGCTATCACAGCAAAAATCCATATAACTATAGGCATCAACACCCTCAAATTTCGCTGCCAAAAGAATGAAACTTCTCCACTGCACTCGACCATAGATCGCAGTCTACCAATGTTACGTTGCCTTCTCGGCAAAATCAAATGTAGACCGTTGACACTCACCTCCACACGATTTCCGCTATGCTCTACAATAGATCACAGCGACATCGAGTTACACTACCGTCACGGCATAACCCAAATGCCTCTGTAGGCATCAGCGCCCTCGACTTTCGCTACCCAATAATCTTCAGGAACTTCAGTTTGTCTAGATTTCCTCATAGGATCCACCATAGAGCCTCCCCCTTGGGGCTCAAGGAAGTACCAACCTATGGTACTCCTAAGAAGCTCATTTCAAGGGAGCGCCTTTTTCTCCAGAGCCATTTCAAAACACTTTATACTATACACATATAGTATCTTTCAAATCGTACACCTAGTATGAATCCCATATAAATCTTCTTTCCTCAAAGTCGATTGTTCCAAAATCGATATTTCTCAAACTAGGCTTTCCAAATTCCAATATTGATTTTATCCAAAAATCAAAAGCCTTTCCAAAATCCATAGGTTTCAAAACATTTTTCCCAAAATCATTCTCATAAGATCCTTTATGTATATATATAGATATATATAACTTTAAAAATCTT
The DNA here is from genome assembly GCA_030765085.1 of Allium cepa. NCBI lineage: Eukaryota > Viridiplantae > Streptophyta > Magnoliopsida > Asparagales > Amaryllidaceae > Allium > Allium cepa. The sequence goes on along the minus strand of CM060938.1, from coordinate 701,891,007 downwards.
TGGATCACTTCATACTTGTATAAATTCCCTTTTATACTTCAAATATTTTCGAAAACCCTTTTCTCCCGACAATAGATTCAACATGGGAAGATTTATCTTATATATCAAAGATATATAACTTTGTTTATTCCAAATCAAATATTCAAATTTTATTACTCTTTTATAAAGTTATTGACCATGTACTTACTTCCATAAAGTAAATTTCTACCATAGAAATATCCAATTTCCACTTTACTTCATCATATATTTCACAAAATATAGTTTTCATTTTAAAAAACATTTTACGGTTCTTATCCACAAATTCCGATATCAATCCCATTCGAACCCGTACGATGTACACATATCATCCATACGCTATATCAATCTGATCGCTCACTCGATCACATAATTTCACTTCCATACTAGTATCGTCCACCTGACTTCTTAGTACGGACTCAGATCTGGTTTTTTGATTAGAAATCATCATTCTTCTTGCATAGTCACAACTATGATAGAGAATTTCCAAAACCAATCAAAAATCAATATCCAGGTTCGCCATCGAAAATCGAGTGAAAAATCCCAACTTGGATCGATATATTATCTCGAAATTCTATGCTCGCATTTGGATCAAATCGTTATGCAAATAGAATAATATACGTACATCCTACGTATCTTTCTTCATTGATTATTAGCTAAATCAATTTCTCCTTTCTATTCACATTCCCTTAGATTCTTATTCATTTATTCACAATTGCCTCAAACCCTATTTGGATTATTACCTCAGTTCTTATCTCAAATGGATATTTATTCATATACAGTTTGTACTCTATCCAGCTTAAATTTAGAAAATAGCTTAAAAAGTTAAAAATAGATAAGTATTTTGAAAAATAATTATTAGTTTGTAAAATAGCTGTAAAATAGTTAAGTAATTGTAAAATAGTTGGAAAATAGCTAAATAGTTATAGAGTACTTAGGTAATTGCAAAATAGTTGTAAAATAGTAATTAGTTATAAAGTAGTTGAAAACTAGTAATTAATTTATAAAATAGTTGTAAAATAGTTAAATAGTTCCAAAAATAATTGTAAAATAAGTATAAGATAGTTTAGGCTTTTAAAAGGAAAGATTATATAGTAAATATCTAGGAAATATAGATTTAAGAAAGTTTACTTTAAAACAATTTATTTGAAAAATAGTCCAGAGCCAAACTGTTCAACTACCCAATCTCTCATTCTAATCGATTCAATTTAAATTTCCACTTATATTTGAATTGATTTAATTTCAATTCAAATTAAGTTAACTTCCATTCCCATTCCAAATTCAAATCAACTTCCCATTTGAATTTGAACTCATTCAACTTCAATTTCAATTCAAATTAATCCAATTTAAATTTTCCATTTTGAATTTTAAACTTATCCATCTTCAATCACAATTCCAATTAATTCAAATCAAATTCAATTTGAACTAATTCTACTTAGATCTCAACTTAAAACGTTAAATTTTTAAATGTTGATTTAATCCTTCAAATCAAACCAACTCTTTTTTTAACAGCTTAAAATTTCTAAACCATTTAATTCTGGGTCCAAATTTCCAAATTACATTTTAAATTACCTTTACTTAACTTATTACAAAGTTCAAATAAAAGTTCAAGAAACAACTTAATATTCAGAATCCAATTTATTATCCAATTTTTACTTCAAACTTGAAACCGATTCTTAAACAATTTTAATTTACAAGTTCAATTCTTAACATTCAAATCTTAAGTTTAAAGTGATTACATATCTTAAATTTCAAATTAAAGTTTAATTTTTATTTATCTCTTTAATGAATATATTACCACAATCCATTTCTTCATTCATTTAAACAAATCCAATTCACAGTTCAAAGATTATTAATAACAACATGATGATATCATCCAAATTACTTTAAAACATCCAACCGTTTTCAATTTCCAGATCTCAAACCTATTTTGAGATCACACAAACTCTCAATTCAAATCAACAATTTAACTTCCCAAGTTACATATCAATTTCATCTTGAAATTTCCAATTCAGATTGTTTGTTCTAAACTTATTTAACTTTCCCAAAGTTAAATTCAATTTACTTATTCCCGTTAACCTACCCAATTTGAACTCCCATTTCAAATTTTAAACTTCATGTTAGTAATCTTCCACTTATAAGCTCAAAAACTTATTACTTGGATTTTCATATCACACTCCAAGAAAAATAAATTTTGAACTCATCACTTAGAGTTTATTTTCAAATCATCTTTGATATTATGTATATTCCTCATATATACGTATTTATTTCCTTTGCACACCGAGTTATCCCTAAATTTTAAACCACCTTTGGTTTTAATTCAAAAAAAGTTCCTTTAAATTTTCAAACAAATCTTGTTTGAAACAAGACCCTTTCATTCAAATAATATTTTTTTTAGTACTTGGAAATAAATTCCAAATTTCTGGACTTAGATTTAAAACTTTACAATTTTAAATTCTTCAATTCCAACATATAAGTCATACCCACCTAAATGTTTAATTCCTTAAAACGTTTCATTTTGTTTTATCATTAACAAACATTTCATTATTAAACACAACGACCATTTATGATAATAACCAAGATTATCATATCTGGAAACCAATCCATTATTATCTTATTAAATTCCATAATCAACAACCAATTTCTTTATATATTGGAAAAACTATTTCTTTATATATCAAAAGATAAACTTATATAAAATCATTTCTAAAACCATTTAAAATGTTTATATAAGAAAATAACAAGTAAGCTCTCATACACACACACACTCTCTCTCTCTCTCAACTCATTCTAGGGTACCATTGACCCAATCCTTAATGAGTAAACCCTCCAGAGCCAAGGTTCTCACTTAACCTTCAGCTCTGATACCAAATGTAACGACCCATAATTTTTGTCCCCGAAAATTCCAAATAGTTAGGAAAAGAAGAAAAGAGGTAGAAGAAGATATAAGAAACAATCACAGAATCTCACATTCGCAGCGTATCAAATATAATATCAAATAATATTCTTTATACAAAGAAAAACTGTATCAGTTAATTTATATCAATACATCAGAGTTACAACATTTACACAAAACACAAGACAGTTAAAATCAACATGTCCCAGATAAATTACAATATATCACAACAGAATACACTCCATTCGTCCCTGCCATCTAGCTAGCCTTCTGAGCTCCAAAACATCCTTACCTGAAAATCTGCAGTACTCAGTCTAACCCGAGCATTACATCAAAGTAACACCATGGTCCGGCTGGAAACCAACGTAAGTAAACCCATCTAACATGAAATTCTAAAGCATAAAACTTATTTAAAACCCGAGGTAACTCATACTTCACTACAAGTTCACAACTTGTTACAGTCAACACTTATTTCACAAATCGATCCTTAAGTATCTTTACTTAGTTTCAAAGGTCCATATTATTCCATCCCAGCCTATTAGTTTCACGTATCAAATCTATACAGAATTATCTTAGATTACAAATCGAAGTGGTTTCGGGTATTTACTGATACCCGACTCCGGCTCTTCGAATCCAATGTTATCTTAACCCAAGTATTCAAGTGAAATACAATTTAATCTTTTAAATATAGGGTGTCACTTTACACAGTAATTCATTGTCGATAGATAATCACATTATTACTGTCCAAGACAAACATATCATATCACAAACATTTCATATCAGAAATATCAACCAATCATTCAGAAGCAAGATTAACCAGTCATATCATTTCTAATTAAATCAAATTAATTACTTTAATCACTTTTAATCCTGCTTACTTAACAGTAATTAATTACAAATCACTAATAAATCATCCCTTAATTATCTAAATTAATTTCCCAAGTCAATTTAACTTCCACCCATTCACATTAATTAATCATGTATCCTTAATTAATTACATAAAATTAATTATCCGACAATCACTTACATTGATTAATTATCCTTTAGTTAATCATACTCATTAATTAACTAATCCTTAAATAATTTTCTTAATTAATTAATCAATCCTTAATTTATCACACTAAGTAATTAATCCTTCATTACTTTCATTAAGTAATTTTTATTAAATAAATCATATTTAGTAATTGTCCAATAATTACCCACCTTAATTTATGATATTAAGCAATTATTATTTAATTACTTTTATTAAGTAATAAATTTTCTTAATTTAATTATACTAAATAATTAACCAATAATTACTTGATTAAATAACATTTTATGATAAATCAATTATCCTTAACTACTTAAGCAATTTTAACTTAAATCATTAATAAATTAACCTTTAGTTATTGACCTCAAATTAATTTCATTAAGCAATTCAGTAATCATTCTTTAAGTAATTACTCACATTAATTGATCAATCCTTAAATCAATTACATTAAGTAATTATTCTTTAATTTCTTTCATTAATTTGTTATCCTAATACATTATCATTCAAATCAACAATTTAAATTTCAAAACTTTTGTCTTCAAAATTTATATTGAAATTAGTTTTTGAAAACTTGATTACATTTTTATATTGAAAGCTTGTTAAATCATTACATTTTCTTACACTTTGAAAACCCTTCATTTCTTTGTTTTTAAAACTTGTTAACAATTTTTTACTTGCTTTTTTTTTTACTTTGACTGTTATAACAATTTATTGAGTCCAGCCCAATCATTAAACCGATCGACCCAAAATAAGATTAACGGCCCGCCCCAAATCTTCCTTCCTATTTCCCAATTCCTTGCTCCTCTCATTCTCCTCTGATAAACGTGTGCACAGCGCCACCGTGCACGTGCACATGCCCAAGAACTTTGCTTCACGACCGACGACAATCCCTTCACATCGCAAGTGACCACCACACCCACTCCAGCCCTAAAAGATACGACGAATCCACTGATTCTACGATTCGACCCTTATGCCGAGACCGGAACGACAAACCTCTCCGAACAACTACCTCGATGAACCACCACAACCTGCTGATCATCGTCAAAACATTCCCAAAACACTGCTAACCCACCCTCTTCCATTATCCCTTGGACCGCATGCCTCAATGGCCTCCAAGTTGCCGCCAATACCTCAAATTTTACCACCCCAATAACCTTCTTTAAACCCTAATCCATCAAAAGCAAGCCACTACGTGCATAAAAAAATAAAAAACTAATTTTCCCATGCGCGCCTTCCCTTACTCTTCCTCCTTGCCCAGGCTCGAGTCACGAAATCGAACCATCGACCGGAATTCAGACAAAAGCCCAATTCTGTTTAACTCCATCCCAATACAATATCCCATTAAAAATGTCAAAAACGCCTTCAAAAATCATCAATTACAACGACTAACCTATTCAAATAAGAAAAACTATAGATTGTGATATTTGAAATTTTGCAATATTGGGTTGCCTACAGTAAAGTACCTCTTTCACCTTTTATACTCTGCGATAACTAATGGAATGATTCTCAAAATAAGCAACACTGAAAATCGAACGATTTTGTTTTGAAAATCATAATCTAACATTGTCTAGATTAAGAGAAATATATTTTATTTTAAGGTTTCAAACTGTATGGAACTTAGGATGAAGAACAAAATACTTTGAATGCATGTACAAATTAACACACATCTACTTGCATATATACACCTAACAAATATAATTACTTGACATTAGATTTAATGATTTATCTAATATCACAATTACTTATCTGTATATAATATACAATAACAAAATGAGGCTTTGATTTACTCACAAGCATAACTTTTTAAATAGGATTAAGCATTAAAAAGAGTAGTAGTTTACTAACCTGCTTCCCAGAAAACATAGAACCAGGTTTGAGTATTAAAATCTAGAAATTTTGATTTGCATACTAGTTGGATTTGCTTGTTTGAAGCCTTGATCTCAGCTTTGCTTGATCTATGTTTGAAATGGTTATTTGATTTTATTTTTGTTTCCAGATTTTTGATTTTGTTGAAATTTTTTTGATTTCTCTTTAGTTTTAAATTCAATTTGGAAGAAGAACTTTGAATATGCCCAGCCTAGTTTTTCTTCATCACTAATTATATTTCAAAATTTTAAAGAAAGAAAAGAAAAAGAAAACACATATGCCATATGTTATTATGCATGTCATCCTTAACTTACAAGTGTTTTATGCATTTATTAAATATTTATTTATATCATATATCCTTATTTAACACTTTCTATTTCTTATTTTATTTTTATTACATATATATATATATATATAACTCAAAGGAAACTTATTTATTTATTTATATTTTAATGTTTAATTCCTTTATATATGTATACAACATATATATATATATTTAAAGAAAGTATGATCCTTTATTAACTCCTATTTTAAACTTGAGCTACCATATTTAAACTTAATAAGTATTTATGTGGCGCCCCACCTCTATACCCACGCTAGCCAAGGACACTACAAGGTAATGCCGTCAACTAACACGGAGAATAAGGCTGGTTGGGAGCGACCATCTATAGCCTTTCTCTAACTATCTATTGAATACATCGATAATAAACATACCAAGCAGGTCGACATACCCAATAAATACTTAAAACAAAACCATAGGTGGTTGAAGGATCTATCAGAACAGAATATAACAACTCAAATGTAATATACATCACAGAACAGTAGATCATCATATACACATACAAATACATACCAGAGTATACAAACTAATACACGTCAAGTGGTATAGCAAACCATAATATACAGACGAATCAAAAGAATACACATCAGAGTTACAACAAAAAGGATTACACAAAAAGCTTTAACAAAATGGAAAAAGCTGAATAGTCCATGCGAAAGCAAAATAGGCTAAGTCCAAAAGCACCTAACCCGAAGCATCTCGGTCTAACTCGAGTATAAAATACACGGGTCAGTCTAGCTAAACAAATTAGTTAGATAAACTGAACAACAATAAACCTGCAAGGTTACAAGATATAACAAATATCTCAAAAGGAGATAACACAATCATCTAACAAAAGATGAATCATATGATAACAAAACAAGCCTCATATCATAGGCAACATAGAGAAACAAAGGATACAAATATCCCAAATCAAGCCATAAAGGGAAATAACAAATACCAATGAAGGTAACACAAGTTCCACAAGGTAATCGCTACATATCATGCGGCTCAAAAAGACCAACACCGAAGGGCGATACCAAGGGAATATACATATGAATGAAACATCAAAAATTTGCTCGAGCTCAGTACTGTATAAACAAGGATCCATGAGCCCGAAGACTCCAAACCCAATATCACCCATGTGGCTCATAACGACCAACATCGGAAGCGATACTAAAGGGCAACCCAATATCACCCATGCGGCTCATAACGACCAACATCGGAAGCGATACTATAGGGCAACAAACCCGAAGGCACAAACCCGAAGGCACATACCCGAAGGCAACAAACCTGAAGGAGACAGTCCGAAGACACTATCCCAAAGGCAACAAACCGTAGTGGCGAAGGTCCGAAGGCCCAGTACTGGACACCACTAATTGGCGGAATGTGTCATAACTCTCAAAAAGGAATCCGAAAAGTGGTAACGTGAGTCCCATAACCACTCATTCGCACTAAACGGTTTACTATCCGTTAGTTAATTTCACACTCAAAGTAGTATAAAGTTCACCCCATCTCATCGGTAAACCAGACACAAAGGTCAAAACAATCAATCGAATAGGTCGGGGATTAATCGGCAAGACAAACACATGGATTCATGGTCCGTGTTTTACCTAACCATTTAATCTCCCTTCCACTCCGCTCGAAGTGCGAAATCGTGTGTGTGTTCAATAGAATTTATAAATCGGAGAAACGAGCTTTTAATGCGATTTAGAGGGATTATTTATGAAAACCCGTGAATGAAGTTAAAATAAGTTATCAAAGCCAAAAGACGCAATGACAACCACCAAAAACCAACTTGAATCGATAAAATTTGGAAAACCAATCAAAATGAGCAAAAATAGGAAAAACTGCAAAATAGGAGCAGGTCGGTCGACCGGACTACAGGGCTCGGTTGGCTGGCAGATGCAGAAAATAAAAAAAAAGCTCGGGATAGTAGGTCGGTCGACCGGCTACAGGGCTCGGTCGGCCGAACTGTAAATTTCTGCAGTTCCTGCCTTTTTTCATCGAAGTGCAAACACTTCCAAAACGCGACCGGTCGAGCAATGGGCCTGAGGAGCCTTAGCCAATAGATACCCCAGCTCCATTGGCTCTCCGATTCGCCACCAAAAACATGATCAGACATCAAAGTTAGGATCTTTAAAGTATTGGACCCAAACACTAAAAATTTGGATATTAACCAATTCAATCCAAACCAAAAGCAAGTGCATATGAACAAGTGTTAGGAATTCATACCCAACAAAGATATATATATATATATATATATATATATATATATATATATATATATATATATATATATAAGCATAGATGTGAGATAAAATCTCACCTTTTATCCCAAAACAAAGAAGAAGGAGTTCAATTTGCAAGGAGAAGACCAACAAATCTCCACTTCAACTTTACTAGCTTCAATCTAAGAATAAAACAAGTATTTTCCTAAGTTAGGTTTAGGAAATCTAAGATTGAAGAGAGAAAGAGATAGAGAAGATGAAGAAGAAGCTTACCTATGGCTTCTCTATGATTTTGGAGCAAGAAATCAAGTTGACAAGAAGAAACTAGGGCTTGCAATTTCTATTTTACTTTCCCTTCCACTATTTTCAGTTTTCTTAAGCTTAAGAAATGAAATGAGGGTGAATGGAGAGGGCTGAGTTAGGGGTTTATTAGATAGTTAGTGGGCTGAACCCAACCCAAACCCAACTAGAAAAAGTTGAAAAATTCAACTTACTCCAAACATATCAAAGCTTATACTCAAAAAGGTCGCAAACGCCATTTTGGACTCAATGGAAATGGTTTCGAGTCCTAATTCGACCGTTTGCAGAAAGTAACATTTCGGATCTAAAATCCGACTAACGACGCTATATTTAAATAAAACATTTAAATATAAAATCGTTAAATATGTGGGTTGTTACAGATCTCCCCTCCTTACAAAATTGTGTCCCCGCAATTCCTAGAGACGATATTTTGTAACAACTACATACATACAACATTCAAAAGAAAAGGAAATAAGCTTGAGTCGAAAAGATATTCTCATCGTTGCCAAGCAAAGATAGAAAACTCGAATAAGATCGCTCGGTATACTCTCTGGTTTCCCAAGTACAGTCATTAGGACTAGCGGACCATTGAACTTTAACGAGCGGTACGTCCTTGTTCCGAAGGTGTCGCACCTCCGTGTCAAGCACGCGAATAGGTTGCTGTACAATAGATAAGTCCGGTGAGACCTCAAGCTCTTGAAAATCAGGAGAAGCGATAACAGAATCCGACTCTCGAAGACCCTTCCGAAGTTGTGAGACATGAAACACGTCATGAATGCCAGATAAATGAGCTGGAAGTGAAACTCTATAAGCCACAGGGCCAATACATTCAGTAATAGAAAATGGTCCTATAAAGCGAGGAGCCAATTTCCCAGTCATACTGAAAAGCATAACCCCCTTCAAAGGAGAAACACGAATAAAAACAAGGTCACCGATCGAGAACTCGAGAGGCTTCCTACGGCTATCCACGTAGGATTTTTGGCGGCTCTGTGCCTCTCTCATTATCAACCGAATAAGATCAGTCTTCTCAGAAGAATCACGAAAAAAATCTGGACCAAAAATAAGCTTTTCCCCAGATTCTAACCAACATGAAGGAGATCGACATGGCCTTCCGTATAAGGCTTCGAAAGGAGCCATACCGATACTAGACTGAAAACTATTATTGTAGGAGAACTCTACAAGAGGTAGGTGATCCTCCCAACTACCACCGAAATCAAAAATACAAATACGGAGAAGATCTTCCAAGATACGATTCACCCATTCAGTCTGTCCGTCAGACTGCGGATGATAAGCTGTGCTAAAATTAAGCTTTGTTCCCAAAGCTTGCTGAAGACTCTTCCTGTAACGATCCTGATTTTTAATTAAAATTAAATTGATAGTGTAAATAAATTTTGGAATAAAATTGTAAATTAATTTGGATTTTTCAAATTAAATAGGATATTTGTTTATTTGAGTATTTATTTTAAAATTTAATTGAGATTTTGAATTTCTATATTTAAAATCTTATAGATAAAAAGTAACATCCCAAAATTTTCAATTTAAATAAATAATATGTTTTAAACTTTTAGATTTAATTTGAGAATAAATTGGGAGAAAAATCTAAAACAAATAAAATAAGTGAAAAATATATATATGAAATAAATTCCAAATTTTATTTTGAGATTAAAATATTGAAATAATAAATGTTGTTAAAAGTCATTTGGATTTAAAATCTTATATATATGAACATGACATATATTAGTAACATTGAATACACATAAAAAAAAAGTTAATTTAAATTTGTTCAAAATAAGTGTGGATATACAAATGGACATGAAAGTTTATATTTCAAGTTTGAGATTGAAAATTGAATTTAAATTTAAAATAAATGTTTCAAAAAATTAGTAGCATTTAAAATCATTAAGATGTAACATATGTAATGTAAATTTGGTTAAACTTTTCTTTTAACATTGTACATATGTATGTATATATACAAAAGAATAAAGATATATATATATATATATATATGTATGTATATATATATTGGTTTATAAAAGTGTATATAATATAGAAAATAAATCTATAAAACCTTCTTTTGCTTTGTAAAAATCAAGAAAAGGCTGAACATATCTAGCACATGGAAGGATGGTGTGAAATAGTGAACAAAATCAAAAGCTCAAGATTTTCTTTTTTACAAATGGCATGAAGGCATCATTTCCTAAATAAAATAATCACATAAAAAAAATATTCAGGAAACTTTTCACCTTCCAATTCGAATTTTAAATCTCCTATCTGAAGTTCAGTAACCAAAAAGAGATCTTGCAAATCTTTAAACTCCAACACTCAAACAAGAAAAAAACATTTCAGGTTTACTTTGAATTTTAAGGAGACATTGGCAGTTTTCTTCATTTATCCCGGATAATTATTTTAAAAACAAGTTTTAAATCATGTTTCAAAAATTCTGCTGTCTTTAAGTTTGACCCGAGGCCTTCCCCGAGTTGCCCCCGATGTAAAAGCTTCCTTGCTTCGAGGTTCCACTCGAATCGACCCGTGAGAATTTTTTTTCACAAATTTGTTTCAAGTTATAAAAACCCAACCCGATACACTACAAAACGCACGGCCCTAGCCCCGAGTTTCTTCCCAGTTCTCTCGTGCATTGCTTCAAGTTTCTGGCCTGTGCAAGTTTCTGGAAAAGAATTTTTAAAAGGCAAGTAACCTTTTTAATTTTGAATTGAAGTTACAATCTGTAATAAAGCAAGAATTAAGTACAACAATATTCAATCAATTGCAGAGAAAAAAAAAGAGAGACTTCTCTGTTTCATTCAAAACAGTAAGTAAAATTTAAAATTCTTGTTTTGATATTAATAAACTGAATAAACAAGGGCATGCAACAGAGATTAAACAAAGTGTTATAATTTCAAGTTGCAGATTTAAATTTCAAAATCAAAGTAGGAAAAAGAAGAGAATTATCCAGGCTTCATTTTCTGCTTTGGAAACTCTCTAGAAAAAAAAAACAGGTGAGCAAAACTTCAAGTTTGAATCTGCTGTTGTTGTTTGTGAATAAACCTATGCTTGCTCTAATTTTCTTTGTGTTTGGATTCTTATATGGATGCTTATATGAATGTGAATGGATTTGCATGTGAATGAGTGGCCAAGCTTATGTTTGATTTTCCTGGAAACATTTGTTTCCATGTCTTTGTCTCCCTGTAACATTTTAGTTACAGTAATGATTCAAAAAATCCCTATCCTTCAACCCTTTTGGAAAAAAAATGGAATTGTGAAACAACAAAAGATATGGTTTAACAATTCACCATGTTTTAAAAATTGAATCAAAGCAAAACCTGGGTAACTTTACAAATACTGTTATATTGATTTCCTGGTTGCAGAATAAAACACATTCAAATACAACATTCTTTTCCCCTTCTTGTTCCTGAAATATGTTAGTAATTAAGTTAAAAAAAATTGTTGTTTAAATTTGTGTTTCATCTCAGCAATTAATCAAAGCTAATAAAATAGGTTCATCTTTACCGGAAGATGTAAACACGGTTATAAATCAAAATATGTAAAAATTCGAACCTCACGGATTTGAATTCCAGTAACACCATTTGAATCACTATTAAAATTGATGATTTTAGAATCAAAAATTCAAATTTTTCGTTAAGTCTTTATTGAGATTTTTGAGATGATCAGAAAATCACATTTTCGCCAAATTCCGGCGACCAAGATGATTGCGGCCCTCGAGTTCGACGTCGTAGATAGTCTGAGTATCACGGATCACCAGAAAAATGCAAGTTGAATTTTTAAAAAGTTTAGATTTTGAATTCGAGCTTAATTTAGGGTTTAAGAACACATTTTGGTTAGCGTATGAAACGACGGGGCTGCGCCGTCGATAGGCGACCGGACTTCACGTCTCCAGCGCCATAAGAAATGTCACGTGTCGACGAAGCCGTGGACCAAACCTTGTGGCCTCTGATGATCGGTGGAGGCGGGACGAGCCATATTTTCTGGCGAGGTTTGCTGAGTTGTTGGGTTGAATTGACCCAAATTCTTGTTTTCGAAATTTATTCGAGTTTGGGTGGTTGTGTGGTTTTGGGGGGAGGATCGTCGACTTACTGGTGGCCTTGGCTCTGACCATCGGCGGCGGTTCCAGCGGTGCACGTGCACAAGGATAGGTGGTGTGTCAGTGTGAGGGGTTGGGAGGACGAGGAGTAACTCGAAGCAATGCACGAGAGAACTGGGAAGAAACTCGGGGCTAGGGCCGTGCGTTTTGTAGTGTATCGGGTTGGGTTTTTATAACTTGAAACAAATTTGTGAAAAAAAATTCTCACGGGTCGATTCGAGTGGAACCTCGAAGCAAGGAAGCTTTTACATCGGGGGCAACTCGGGGAAGGCCTCGGGTCAAACTTAAAGACAGCAGAATTTTTGAAACATGATTTAAAACTTGTTTTTAAAATAACTATCCGGGATAAATGAAGTATTTTAAAACTTAGTTTTTTAAAAATAAAATTGTTTAAAAATTTGACTTGATAAAATACTTAGGAGTAAATCAAATATTTAAATTTTTAACTTAAAAGACAAAAATCTTTATAATGATTAAATAAAGATTTTAAACAATTAAAATTTGTGATTACTTTATAATTAAAAGTTGATTTAACTAAAGGGTGATTAATTAATGAAAGTAATTAAGATTTAATTAATTATAAATTAAGGATTTATGAATTAAGCTAATTAAATTAAGAAAAGTTAATTGATAAAGTTAATCAAGATTGAATCAATTTATAGTTAAGAATAATTAATCATTGATTTAAAATTTATAAAATAATTGTGTGGTTAACACACTTAATCTTATTCACCCTAATTAGAGATGATTGACTATCATCAATTGTTCTGTACTGGATTGATATTTCTGTTGTGATACTGTGATTGCTTTGTGATGGACTGTGATTTGTGATTTGTTCCTATATGTGTGTGAAACCCCTTTTGCCCGTAAAACGGCATTTAAACTTCGATGCGACAGGGAGTCGGATTCCAGTTGGTTATCCGAAACCCACATCGAATCATATTAGTGAATCTTTGTGATTGATAAATTTACTTTATCTATGAATCTGTTGATGAAGATAAGCGTTATGTGTTATACCGCTTATCGATATATCTGTGATGATTGATGTTGTGCACTATCGTGTAATACCCCTGGACTACACTATACACACACAAATATGGTTGCACGTGGAAATCGGCTAAGTCACAGACTTTTGAAAATATTTAAAATTGAATTTTTAAATTCAATTGGTTTTGGAAATGGATGGGGTTTAAAGTAAAAAGTTTTGAGAAAGAATTTCAAAGATAAAAGTTATTTTTGAATAACTTAATTTAGTTTTGAAATCTGATTTAAATTTCAAATCAAGGTTTGAAATTAAATTCTATTTTGAGAATTTAAGATGTAAAAAGGTTATAGAAGCTTATATGGGTTTCAAACCATTTTTAAAGTGTTGTTTTGGGAATTAAATTTAATCTAAAGATTTTAACTTCTATAAATGAAATCGCATTTTTCCAAAATGAAAACTGTTTGTTTTCAAATGATAAAAGCTTTCGTATAAGAAATGAATTTCCAATTTGTATAAAAGGAATTTCAAGTTTGAATTGAAATGGTTTTCCAAGTTGTGAATGAATAATTGAAAACGGGTTTGGAAGCTATGAGTAAAATCTTGGATTTAAAGATTAAATGAATTAATCTAATTAAAATGGATATTGTTTTGGAAACCGTAAATGGATCTTTGTGAAACTAGTTAAACTTCGTGAAATAAATCTTTTGTTTAAAGATTTGAAATGGTAATTTGGTTTAACCCATTTAAATAAAAGTTTTGAATAATAAGTTGTGACTTAACTGAAAATCCCATATCCATATGTTTTTTTAATATTGCGCTCGTTATTCGGTTTAGCCGGGAGAGGACCTTGTGTCATACAACCCATTCCGAATAATGTTACGTCGTTATGGATAGCATTTGAAGACCGGTGGTGAAGACCGGGTATTTGCGAGAATGATAGGATGACCTATCGATTGTCTCTGCACTGAGTAGCTACGGTATAGAGATTTCCTAAGTGATGGAAAGTCCGATCGGGATTGTGAATACCCGGATTTGCAAGGGCTTCTTCGGAAGTGCCTTCGGTTCTGTTCGAACCCGGAACAGACTTGTATGGTTGTGTGTCTGACACTACACTTTGAGATGTAAAGACGATTTCTTTCAAATACATATCTGTTGGTGGCGGAGAATTTATTCTCTTAGCTTAACACCTTTCTCTGAGATGTACGAGCTCAGAGGTTATGTAGTTGAAGGTTATCAGCGATATACTCCCAATTTGGTAGTGTGGCACGCTAAGTGCTGCTGTATGTTGATGATCATTTGTTGATCATTTGTTGATCAAAGCATGGCTTTGTGAAAAAGCGTAGCTTTGTGGTCGAGACCTCATCGAGCCTCACAAACCGGAAATGGTCAAAACAGGAAAGATGCGGCAAGGTTTCAGGGGTAGCTCCCCTAGGGTATGACCATTCCATCTGGAAAAGGGTGGTATCATGGTATGGAGCCCAGATACTTACTCATGTGGACACTAGTATATTTATTACTATGTGATGTTGTTGTTGGAGGGCCCTCGGATAAAGGTCCCAAAGGACCGGGGGTGGCATATCTTAGGTTTTATTCCCCGGAAAGGGGGTAGCCGGCCTTGTTTGGCAGAGGGCCGGGTAGGTTCTCGGGGCGTCCCGCCAAGGCGTTCCCATGTGGCAATAGGAAGTTCCTTAGCCTGACCATTTGTTGGAAATCCAAACAAAACAATACGCGCCCGATACGGTTTTAGTTGTATAACCTGCCATGGAATGTGGCGGTAACCTGCTATTGAACATGGTAGCTATAGTAGGCATATGACGAAATGTTGTATGCTGGCTAGGATTAATATTATACTTTCGAAATGGTTTTTCCACACTATGCACTTATAGTAATAATATCAAAGAAATTTTCCTCGTATCAAGCATATTTGACTATCATAAGGGGAAATCTCCTCCAATTCTGCGTTTGCATTGTGTGTGTGGCGGGAGGCCTTATGGTAGTTTCATTTTCCCAAAAGCATTGCGGATTTAAACTTTAAAGCTTTGTTGTTTGTTTTAAAAGATAAAACTATTTTGTTTGCTCACACCAGTCCCACGACTGACCTGGAGTTTATTGTTGCTTTCCTAAACTCTGGATGCCCACTATTTTCCACACGGGCAGTCTAGAGTTGGGTTTTTAGATATTCTTGTAATAGGTATAGATTCGTTAGCCTTCGAAGCTCTTTGGATTTGCGGATCGCATTTGCTACACTTCAGCATCACACCAGTCTTGCTCATCTAGGTGAAGCATGGTGAGGGTTCGAGCTAGCTTTGGATTGAAGATGGAGTTCTTGGAGTTTGGCATTGAAGACACTATCTTTCCGCTGCTATCTTCTTGCATCTCTGATAGTATTGTTATCCATTGTACCATTCTATTGTATTCTGTTGTATCAGATATTGTATCAAATGTTGTATATCAAATGTATCATGCATTTTTCTTCCGCTGTGTTGTACTTATTGTGTTATAAGCTCCGGCGAACCAGGTTTGATGTTTGGATCTGCGGCATTTGAATACGAATGTCGTATTCGGTGTCGATTTTCGAAAGTCGAGTCAGGGTCGTTAGAATTGGTATCAGAGCCAAGGGTTAAAACTTTAGCTCAGGAGTATAACACAATAAGTAACTCATTTGAGATAGGGTGAAGTATACCCTAGAATGAGTAATCCCTAAGATATCCGATCGAATGCCTCAGTAAATTCTCTTACTATCCACTGATAGTGAGTATGAGTGCAAGAAGAAAACGAGATAGGGGAAAGGGAAATACCAGTACAAGTGGTGAATGCCCTGCAACAACGGAAATAACTTTCTTTATCAATCTCCTTTGATTCGTCTTTTCAATTCTTTTGATTACTTTGTAGCAGCTCAAGAAAGAAGCTTCGGTGTGATGGTGGCCCTACGAATCGTAGATAAGTCTCAATTTCGTATTCTCTTGGTTAAATTTCTATCAGCTTTTCGTTCTTAACCTTAGCAAAATTTAAATTTGATAAATTGGTTAACTAAAATAGAAAGTTAAATAATTTGTATCGATAAAACAATTTCGATTAAAACCAAATTTGAAATTCTATTGTAATTCCTTATGTTGATTGAAGTCCGAAGAGGGACAAGTTGATGTATACTTTGGGGTATTCCGACCTAAGTTGGAATCCATATCTAGTGTTTGAGAAATTGTGGAAGATTGAATCTATCTATCTATTCTCTGGGATCCAATATATTCTATGAACGATTAGTTATCCCTTCGAACTAATCAATGCCCTTGCATATTCGTAGACCGGTGAACTAGAGTATCTTGCGAAATAATTGTATGAGTTTATTCTCGTATTGTTGATATTCTGATTTGTTAAGCCAAATACAGAATTGTTATCCAGTTTGATTTGGAAAGATATTTCTCTATCTTTCATGTATTCCTTGTCGTCTTCCTTGCAAATTTCGAGGACGAAATTTGTTTTAAGGGGGGAAATCAGTAACGATCCTGATTTTTAATTAAAATTAAATTGATAGTGTAAATAAATTTTGGAATAAAATTGTAAATTAATTTGGATTTTTCAAATTAAATAGGATATTTGTTTATTTGAGTATTTATTTTAAACTTTAATTGAGATTTTGAATTTCTATATTTAAAATCTTATAGATAAAAAGTAGCATCCCAAAATTTTCGATTTAAATAAATAATATGTTTTAAACTTTTGGATTTAATTTGAGAATAAATTGGGAGAAAAATCTAAAGCAAATAAAATAAGTGAAAAATATATATGAAATAAATTCCAAATTTTATTTTGAGATTAAAATATTGAAATAATAAATGTTGTTAAAAGTCATTTGGATTTAAAATCTTATATATATGAACATGAATATATTAGTAACATTGAATACACATAAAAAAAAAGTTAATTTAAATTTGTTCAAAATAGGTGTGGATATACAAATGGACATGAAAGTTTATATTTCAAGTTTGAGATTGAAAATTGAATTTAAATTTAAAATAAATGTTTTAAAAAATTAGTAGCATTTAAAATCATTAAGATGTAACATATGTAATGTAAATTTGGTTAAACTTTTCTTTTAACATTGTACATATGTATGTATATATAAAAAAGAATAAAGATATATATATATATATATATATATATATATTTATATATTTATATATATATATATTGGTTTATAAAAGTGTATATAATATAGAAAATAAATTTATAAAACCTTTTTTGCTTTGTAAAAATCAAGAAAAGGCTGAACATACCTAGCACATGGAAGGTTGGAGTGAAATGGTGAACAAAATCAAAAGCTCAAGATTTTCTTTTTTACAAATGGCATGAAGGCATCATTTCCTAAATAAAATAATCAAATAAAAAAAAATTCAGGAAACTTTTCACCTTCCAATTCGAATTTTAAATCTCCTATTTGAAGTTCAGTAACCAAAAAGAGATCTTGCAAATCTTTAAACTCCAACGCTCAAACAAGGAAAAAAATTCAGAAAACTGCCAATGTCTCCTTCAAATTCAAAGTAAACCTGATATGTTTTTTTAAGTATCAAGTGTAGTGTGATACATTCAGGTAAGTTTTTAAATTTTTATAGTTAATAAAAATTATGGTTTTTAAAACCCAGTTTTTAACACAAACATAAAATTTCAAACTGCAGATTTTCTTTAAAACAAGTGTTTCAAGTTTCTAGCCAGTGCAAGTTTCTGGAAAAGAATTTTTAAAAGGCAAGTAACCTTTTTAATTTTGAATTGAAGCTACGATCTGTAATAAAGCAAGAATTAAGTACAACAATATTCAATCAATTGTAGGAAAAAAAATCGAGATCAAGGTTTAATCTATTTTGGTTTCTAGTTGCAGAGAAAAAAAAGAGAGGCTTCTCTGTTTCATTCAAAACAGTAAGTAAAATTTAAAATTCTTGTTTTGATATTAATAAACTGAATAAACAAGGGCATGCAACAGAGATTAAACAAAGTGTTATAATTTCAAGTTGCAGATTTAAATTTCAAAATCAAAGTAGGCAAAAGAAGAGAATTATCCAGGCTTCATTTCCTGCTTTGGAAACTCTCTAGAAAAAAAACAGGTGAGCAAAACTTCAAGTTTGAATCTGCTGTTGTTGTTTGTGAATAAACCTATGCTTGGTCTAATTTTCTTTGTGTTTGGATTCTTATATGGATGCTTATATGAATGTGAATGGCTTTGCATGTGAATGAGTGGCCAAGCTTATGTTTGATTTTCCTGGAAACATTTGTTTCCATGTCTCTGTCTCCCTGTAACATTTTAGTTACAGTAATGATTCAAAAAATCCCTATCCTTCAACCCTTTTGAAAAAAAATGGAATTGTGAAACAACAAAAGATATGGTTTAACAATTCACCATGTTTTAAAAATTGAATCAAAGCAAAACCTGGGTAACTTTACAAATACTGTTATATTGATTTCCTGGTTGCAGAATAAAACACATTCAAATACAACATTCTTTTCCCCTTCTTGTTCCTGAAATATGTTAGTAATTAAGTTAAAAAAAAAATTGTTGTTTAAATTTGTGTTTCATCTCAGCAATTAATCAAAGCAAATAAAACAGGTTCATCTTCACTGGAAGATGTAAACACGGTTATAAATCAAAATATGTAAAAATTCGAACCTCATGGATTTGAATTCCAGTAACACCATTTGAATCACTATTAAAATTGATGATTTTAGAATCAAAATTTCAAATTTTTTGTTAAGTCTTTATTGAGATTTTTGAGATGATCAGAAAATCACATTTTCGCCAAATTCCGGCGACCATGATGATTGCGGCCCTCGAGTTCGACGTCGTAGATAGTCTGAGTATCACGGATCACCAGAAAAATGCATGTTGAATTTTTAAAAAGTTTAGATTTTGAATTCGAGCTTAATTTAGGGTTTAAGAACCCATTTGGGTTCGCGTATGAAACGACGGGGCTGCGCCGTCGATAGGCGACCGGACTTCATGTCTGCGACGCCATTAGAAGTGTCACGTGTCGACGAAGCCGTGGACCAAACCTCGTGGCATCTGATGATCGGTGGAGGCGGGACGAGCCATATTTTCTGGCGAGGTTTGCTGAGTTGTTGGGTTGAGTTGACCCAAATTCTTGTTTTCGAAATTTATTCGAGTTTGGGTGGTTGTGTTGTTTTGGGGGGAGGATCGTTGACTTACTGGTGGCCTTGGCTCTGACCATCGGCGGCGGTTCCAGAGGTGCACGTGCACGAGGATAGGTGGTGTGTCAGTGTGAGGGGTTGGGAGGACGAGGAGTAACTCAAAGCAATGCACGAGAGAACTAGGAAGAAACTCGGGGCTAGGGCCATGCGTTTTGTAGTGTATCGGGTTGGGTTTTTATAACTTGAAACAAATTTGTGAAAAAAAAATTCTCACGGGTCGATTCGAGTGGAAACTCGAAGCAAGGAAGCTTTTACATCGGGGGCAACTTGGGGAAGGCCTCGGGTCAAACTTAAAGACAGCAGAATTTTTGAAACATGATTTAAAACTTGTTTTTAAAATAATTATCTGGGATAAATGAAGTATTTTAAAACTTAGATTTTTAAAAATAAAATTGTTTAAAAATTTGACTTGATAAAATACTTAGGAGTAAATCAAATATTTAAAATTTTAACTTAAAAGACAAAAATCTTTATAATGATTAAATAAAGATTTTAAACAATTAAAATTTGTGATTACTTTATAATTAAAAGTTGATTTAACTAAAGGGTGATTAATTAATGAAAGTAATTAAGATTTAATTAATTATAAATTAAGGATTTATGAATTAAGATAATTAAATTAAGAAAAGTTAATTGATAAAGTTAATCAAGATTGAATCAATTTATAGTTAAGAATAATTAATCATTGATTTAAAATTTATAAAATAATTGTGTGGTTAACACACTTAATCATATTCACCCTAATTAGAGATGATTGACTATCATCAATTGTTCTGTACTGGATTGATATTTCTATTGTGATACTGTGATTGCTTTGTGATGGACTGTGATTTGTGATTTGTTCCTATATGTGTGTAAAACCCCTTTTGCCTGTAAAACGGCATTTAAACTTCGATGCGACAGGGAGTCGGATTCTAGTTGGTTATCCGAAACCCACATCAAATCATATTAGTGAATCTTTGTGATTGATAAATTTACTTTATCTATGAATCTATTGATAAAGATAAGCGTTATGTGCTATACTGCTTATCGATATATCTGTGATGATTGATGTTATGCACTATCGTGTAATACCCCTGGACTACACTATACACACACAAATATGGATTGCACGTGGAAATCGGCTAAGTCACAGACTTTTGAAAATATTTAAAATTGAATTTTTAAATTCAAATGGTTTTGGAAATGGATGGGGTTTAAAGTAAAAAGTTTTGAGAAAGAATTTCAAAGATAAAAGTTATTTTTGAATAACTTAATTTAGTTTTGAAATCTGATTTAAATTTGAATTCAAGGTTTGAAATTAAATTCTATTTTGAGAATTTAAGATGTAAAAAGGTTATAGAAGCTTATATGGGTTTCAAACCATTTTTAAAGTGTTGTTTTGGGAATTAAATTTAACCTAAAATTTTAATTTCTATAAATGAAATCGGATTTTTCCAAAATGAAAACTGTTTGTTTTCAAATGATAAAAGCTTTCGTATAAGAAATGAATTTCCAATTTGTATAAAAGGAATTTCAAGTTTGAATTGAAATGGTTTTCCAAGTTGTGAATGAATAATTGCAAATAGGTTTGGAAGCTATGAGTAAAATCTTGGATTTAAAGATTAAATGAATTAATCCAATTAAAATGGATATTGTTTTGGAAACCGTAAATGGATCTTTGTGAAACTAGTTAAACTTCATGAAATAAATCTTTTGTTTAAAGATTTGAAATGGTAATTTGGTTTAAACCATTTAAATAAAAGTTTTGAATAATAAGTTGTGACTTAACTGAAAATCCCATATCCATATGTTTTTTTAATATTGCGCTCGTTATTCGGTTTAGCCGGGAGAGGACCTTGTGTCATATAACCCATTCCGAATAATGTTACGTCGTTATGGATAGCATTTGAAGACCGGTGGTGAAGACCGGGTATTTGCAAGAATGATAGGATGACCTATCGATTGTCTCTGCACTGAGTAGCTACGGTATAGAGATTTCCTAAGTGATGGGAAGTCCGATCGGGATTGTGAATACCCGGATTTGTAAGGGCTTCTTCGGAAGTGCCTTCGGTTCTGTTCGAACCCGGAACAGACTTGTATGGTTGTGTGTCTGACACTACACTTTGAGATGTAAAGCCGATTTCTTTCAAATACATATCTGTTGGTGGCGGAGAATTTATTCTCTTAGCTTAACACCCTTCTCTGAGACGTACGAGCTCAGAGGCTATGTAGTTGAAGGTTATCAGCAATATACTCCCAATTTGGTAGTGTGGCATGCTAAGTGCTGCTGTATTTGATGATCATTTGTTGATCATTTGTTGATCAAAGCATGGCTTTGTGAAAAAGCATAGCTTTGTGGTCGAGACCTCATCGAGCCACACAAACCGGAAATGGTCGAAACAGGAAAGATGCGGCAAGGTTTCAGGGGTAGCTCCCCTAGGGTATGACCATTCCTTCTGGAAAAGGGTGGTATCATGGTATGGAGCCCAGATACTTACTCATGTGGACACTAGTATATTTATTACTGTGTGATGTTGTTGTTGGAGGGCCCTCGGATAAAGGTCCTAAAGGACCGGGGGTGGCATATCTTAGGTTTTATTCCCCGTTAAGGGGGTAGCCGGCCTTGTTTGGCAGAGCGCCGGGTAGGTTCTCGGGGCGTCCCGCCAGAGGCGTTCCCATGTGTCAATAGGATGTTCCTTAGCCCGACCATTTGTTGGAAATCCAAACAAAACAATACGCGCCCGGTACGGTTTTAGTTGTATAACCTGCCATGGAATGTGGCGGTAACATGCTATTGAACATGGTAGCTATAGTAGGCATACGACGAAATGTTGTATGCTGGCTAGGATTAATATTATACTTTCGAAATGGTTTTTCCACACTGTGCACTTATAGTAATAATATCAAAGAAATTTTCCTTGTATCAAGCATATTTGACTATCATAAGGGGAAATCTCCTCTAATTCTGCGTTTGCATTGTGTGTGTGGCGGGTGGCCTTATGGTAGTTTCATTTTCCCAAAAGCATTGCGGATTTAAACTTTAAAGCTTTGTTGTTTGTTTTAAAATATAAAACTATTTTGTTTGCTCACAACAGTCCCACGACTGACCTGGAGTTTATTGTTCCTTTCCTAAACTCTGGGTGCCCACTATTTTCCACATGGGCTGTCTAGAGTTGGGTTTTCAGATATTCTTGTAATAGGTATAGATTCGTTAGCCTTCGAAGCTCTTTGGATTTGTGGATCGCATTTGCTACACTTCAGCATCACACCAGTCTTGCTCATCTAGGTGAAGCATGGTGAGGGTTCGAGCTAGCTTTGGATTGAAGATGGAGTTCTTGGAGTTTGGCATTGAAGACACTATCTTTCCGTTGCTATCTTCTTGTATCTCTGATAGTATTGTTATCCATTGTACCATTCTATTGTATTCTGTTGTATCAGATATTGTATCAAATGTTGTATATCAAATGTATCATGCATTTTTCTTCCGCTGTGTTGTACTTATTGTGTTATAAACTCCGACGAACCAGGTTCGACGTTTGGATCTGCGGCATTTGAATACGAATGTCGTATTCGGTGCCGATTTTCGAAGGTCGAGTCAGGGTCGTTAGACTTCCAAAAACGAATCGTGAATAAAAGATCACGATCACTCACAATAGAACTAGGAACACCGTGAAGTCTCACGATTTCCTTGACATATAACTTAGCCAAATGCGAAGCAGTCCTATTAGACTTAATAGGGACAAAATGAGCAGACTTGGTGAGGCGATCAACAATAACCCATATACTAGAATGGCCCGATCTCGAACGAGGTAGGCCTTCAATGAAATCCATAGAAATCGGATCCCATTTCCACAATGGAATCTCTAGAGGCTGAAGAAGACCCGAAGGACGCTGATGTTCGGCCTTAAAACGCTGACAGGTTATGCAATTACTCACATAACCCGCCACATCGCGCTTCATGCCTCCCCAATTATAAACACAATGCATATCGGCAAACATCTTACTACTACTAGGATGAATGGTATATTTAGAGTGGTGACAATCATCAAGAATGTCATGCCTAAGTGCAAAATCAGAAGGCACAAAAAGACGGTTCTTCTTACGAAGACACACATGAGAATCAATGCGGAAATCCTGCAACGCCTCATCACAGGATCCAGACTCACAACGCTGAATAAGATGTAACAAATCAGGATCACGCCGCTGAGCATCGGCAATACGATCCAACAAAATAGGTCGAGCTCCCAAACTACACAATAGAATAGGAGAATAAGAAGATGAACCTCGATTACAAATTTCACAAAAAGATAGAGTCTCAAGAACATCCCATTCGGCAAGCATCATAGAAACAACAGCCGAATGTTTGCGATTAAGCGCATCAGCAACACGATTACCCTTTCCAGGGGTATGCTGGATATCAAAGTCATAGGTAGCAAGAAACTCGAGCCAACGCTGTTGTCTCATATTGAGTTCCTTCTGAGTGAACAAATACTTCAAGGATTTATGATCGGTATGGAGAATGAAGCGCTCGCCCAATAAATAGTGTTGCCAAATCTTCAAGGCGAAGACAATGGCGGCTAACTCAAGATCATGAGTGGCACAGCGAACTTCATTCGGACGCAGTTGCCTAGAAGCATAAGGAACTACCCGATCCTTCTGCATAAGAACAGCACCGAGACCACTACCACAAGCATCGGTGTAGACAACAAGATCATGATTCCCCTCGGGAACCACCAAAATAGGAGCATTAGTGAGAAGTTCCTTCAATGTCTGAAAGGAAGCTTCACACTTGTCGGACCAAATAAAACGAATACCTTTCCGAGTAAGGCTGGTGAGAGGAAGCACAACACGGGAAAAATCCGTAATGAACCGACAGTAATAACCCGCCAATCCAAGGAAACCACGAATCTCATGAAAATTCTCAGGCCTTTTCCAATTCTGGATGGCTTCGATCTTTGAGGGATCGACAGAAATGCCATCGGAAGATACAACATGGCCTAAGAACATAACCCTATTCTCCCAAAAATGGCATTTGGAGAATTTGGTTCTAAGCTGATGATGACGGAGGGTACTCAAAACAATTCTCAAGTGATTAGCATGCTCATCTTCAGACTTAGAATAAACAAGGATATCATCAATGAAGATAAGGACGAACTGATCGAGATATTCTCGGAATACCCGATTCATAAGATCAACAAAGAAAGCAGGAGCATTCGTCAAACCGAACGGCATAACGAGCCACTCAAAAGAACCATACCGAGTGCGGAAAGCGGTAAGAGGTATGCTATCCTCCGCAACTCGTTACTGGTGAAAACCTATGGCAAGGTCAAGCTGAGAAAAAACCTTAGCACCACTCAATAGATCGAACATATCATTGATCCTAGGCAATGTATACCTATTCCTGATGGTTAACTCGTTAAGCTTGCGATAGTCAATGCAAAGTCTAAGAGTTCCATCAGAATTCTTCACGAAGACGACCGCGGATCCCCACGGAGAAAAACTGGACTGAATCAACTGCTTGGACTCAAGCTCTAAAAGCTGCTTCTTGAGTTCCTCATTTTCCTTTGTAGACATCCTCGTGGGAGGACGACTAACTGGCTGCGCGCCTGGAATGAGATCAATGCGGAACTCAATTGCCCGCTTAGGTGGCAAACCCGAAACAGGTTCAAAAACATCAGAAAAGTCACAAGCAATAGGAATACGAGATATATCATCACCCTCTTGCGAATCTAGAGAATATAAAGCCATTTAGGAATTATCCACATCCCGAAGAATAAGAGATAACTGAGTAGGCAAATCCGGATGTCGAAGATACAAAATTCTCTCCGAAAAAATAATCCTGGCATCATATCTTACTAGCCAGTCCATACCCAAAATCATATCAAATCCCAGACAAGAAATAACGTGCAGATTCGCACGAAAAGAAAAGCCACATAAAACAATCTCAATATCATCACAAAGCAAGCTAAGGGTTGCGGATCCTCCAATAGGATTCGCAATCCTTAAAGAAGTAACCAAACAAGAAACATCCAAAGATAAATCATCGACGAGCTTCTTCGATACGAAGGAATGTGAAGCACCCGTATCAAAAAGAACTCGAATACTGTGATCATGAAATAAAATAGAACCTTCTAAAATAGATGGAGATGTACCTTTGGGCTGAGAGGGACCTTCAGAAAACTTAGCAGCATAAAGCCTGCTAGACTTGGCACCAGCCGGAACAGTAGGGCAAGCTGAAACATGATGACCTTCCTTCTTGCAATAACGGAAAAAGAGAGGCTTAGGACAAGCTCGAATAATATGATTAGGAGAACCACAATTGAAACACTTCCGAATGAAAGGTGTTCCAACAGACTGAGGCTGAGAGCTAGAACCACCAGTCTTCTTCTTCTTAGAAGGAAAAGGCTTCTTCTGAAATGGAATCGGCCTCTTGTTGGGGTTCTTGGAAACGTCAACATCAACATCGATATCACACTCCTTCTCGACGGTCTCGAGATGAAGTGCCGAATCAACCAACTCCTCAAAAGAAAGCTTAAGCTGGAGCAACAAAGACTTCTTAAGATATTTCTTAAGTCCAGAAAAAACTTCAAATTCTTCTTATAAGAAGTGCTATTGAATTCAAAACCATACTTAGATAAAGCCTCGAATGATGCAACATACTCAGAAACAGAAGATTTCCCTTAATTCAACTCAAGGAAGCGACGGGTCAATAAAACTTTTTCTGATTCAGGAACAAACTTGAGTTCAAATCGCTCTCGAAACTGAGTCCAAGAAAGTGTAGACTCATCAATCTCGGCTACAAGAAGCTCATACCAATCAAGAGCACGCTCTTGTAATAAGCTAAAAGTTACAAGAACTCTATCATGGTCAGAAAGATCCATGCGAGAGAAGATACGCTTGCACGTGCGAAACCAAGCTTGGATTTCAAGAAAGGATTCGGAGCCCTTAAACGGCTTTCCTCCAAGATGAGAAAAATCACTGCACTGACATGCAAAGACAGACTTGCGAGGTGGAGAAACTCGAGGAGGAACTGGAGGCTGAGTGCTCCTAAACAACTCCAAAAACCGATCGGCAGACATATAAACGCCATCCGGATGTGAGCCACTGGATTGCCCAACATTCGAACGTCGTCCTCGGCCTCTTCCAGCCATACGCTGAAAGTAAGATAAGAACAAGATTATTCATAAGGTAGAAACTTTATTACGGAATACGACGGAATAATATACATTCTTAGACGTATTCCCCAAATTCTATCTAACCTTTGATAAAAGAAGGAATAGAAGAACACGATGATTCAAAGATTTGTATCACTTGTACACTTTGATGTACCGTAATATGTGCATCTATTCTGTGTTTATCATATTTTGTCCTGAACCTCGCTCTGATACCACGCTGTGGCGCCCCACCTCTATACCCACGCTATCCAAGGACACTACAGGGTAATGCCGTCAACTAACACGGAGAATAAGGCTGGTTGGGAGCGACCATCTATAGCCTTGCTCTAACTATCTATTGAATACATCGACAATAAACATATCAAGCAGGTCGACATACCCAATGAATACTTAAAACAAAACCATAGGTGGTTGAAGGATCTATCAGAACAGAATATAACAACTCAAATGTAATATACATCACAGAACAGTAGATCATCATATACACATACAAATTCATACCAGAGTATACAAACTAATACACGTCAAGTGGTATAGCAAACCACAATATACAGACGAATCAAAAGAATACACATCAGAGTTACAACAAAAAGGACTACACAAAAAGCTTTAACAAAATGGAACAAGCAAAATAGTCCATGCGGAAGCAAATTAGGCTAAGTCCAAAAGCACCTAACCTGAAACATCTCAGTCTGACCCGAGTATAAAATACACGGGTCGGTCTAGCTAAACAAATCAGTTAGATAAATTGAACAACAATAAACCTGCAAGGTTACAAGATATAACAAATATCTCAAAAGCAGATAACACAATCATATAACAAAAGATGAATCATATGATAACAAAACAGGCCTCATATCATAGGCAACATAGAGAAACAAAGGATACAAATATCCCAAATCAAGCCATAAAGGCAAATAACAAATACCAATGAAGGTAACACAAGTTCCACAAGGTAATCGCTACATATCATGCGGCTCAAAAAGACCAACACCGAAGGGCGATACCAACGGAATATACATATGAATGAAACATCAGAAAATTGCTCGAGCTCAGTACTGTATAAACAAGGATCCATGAGCCCGAAGACTCCAAACCCAATATCACCCATATGGCTCATAACGACCAACATCGGAAGCGATACTAAAGGGCAACCCAATATCACCCATGCGGCTCATAACGACCAACATCGGAAGCGATACTATAGGGCAACAAACCCGAAGGCACATACCCGAAGGCAACAAACCTGAAGGAGACAGTCCGAAGACACTATCCCAAAGGCAACAAACCGTAGTGGTGAAGGTCCGAAGGCCCAGTACTGGACACCACTAACTGGTGGGATGTGTCATAACTCTCAAAAAGGAATCCGAAAAGTGGTAACGTGAGTCCCATAACCACTCGTTCGCACTAAACGGTTTACTATCCGTTAGTTAATTTCACACTCAAAACAGTACAAAGTTCACCCCATCTCATCGGTAAACCAGACACAAAGGTCTAAACAATCAATCGAATAGGTCGGGGATTAATCGGCAAGACAAACGCATGGATTCATTGTCCGTGTTTTACCTAACCATTTAATCTCCCTTCCACTCCGCTCGAAGTGCGAAATCGTGTGTGTGTTTAATAGAATTTATAAATCGGAGAAACGAGCTTTTAATGCGATTTAGAGGGATTAATTATGAAAACCCGTGAATGAAGTTAAAATAAGTTATCAAAGCCAAAAGACGCAATGACAACCACCAAAAACCAACTTGAATCGATAAAATTTGGAAAACCAATCAAAATGAGCAAAAATAGGCAAAACAGCAAAATAGGAGCAGGTCGGTCGACCGGACTACAGGGCTCGGTCGGTTGGCGAGATGCAGAAAATAAAAAAAGCTCGAGATAGCAGGTCGGTCGACCAAGCTACAGGGCTCGGTCGGCCGAACTGCAAATTTCTGCAGTTCCTGCCTTTTTTCATCGAAGTGCAAACACTTCCAAAACGCGACCGGTCGAGCAATGAGCCTGAGGACCCTTAGCCGATAGATACCCCTGCTCCATTAGCTCTCCGATTCGCCACCAAAAACATGCTCAAACATCAAAGTTAGGATCTTTAAAGAATTGAACCCAAACACTAAAAATTTGGATATTAACCAACTCAATCCAAACCAAAAGCAAGTGCATATGAACAAGTGTTAGGAATTCATACCCAACAAATATATATATATATATATATATATATATATATATAAGCATAGATGTGAGATAAAAATCTCACCTTTTATCCCAAAACAAAGAAGAAGGAGTTCAATTTGCAAGGAGAAGACCAACAAATCTCCACTTCAACTCTACTAGCTTCAATCTAAGAATAAAACAAGTATTTTCCTACATTAGGTTTAGGAAATATGAGATTGAAGAGAGAAAGAGATAGAGAAGATGAAGAAGAAGCTTACCTATGGCTTCTCTATGATTTTGGACCAAGAAATCAAGTTTACAAGAAGAAACTAGGGCTTGCAATTTCTATTTTCCTTTCCCTTCCACCATTTTCAGTTTTCTTAAGCTTAAGAAATGAAATGAGGGTGAATGGAGAGGAGAGGGCTGAGTTAGGGGTTTATTAGATAGTTAGTGGGCTGAACCCAACCCAAACCCAACTAGAAAAAGTTGAAAAATTCAACTTACTCCAAACATATCAAAGCTTATACTCAAAAAGGTCGCAAACGCCATTTGGACTCAATGGAAATGGTTTTGAGTCCTAATTCGACCATTTGCAGAAAGTAACATTTCGGACCTAAAATCCGACTAACGACGCTATATTTAAATAAAACATTTAAATATAAAATCGTTAAATATGTGGGTTGTTACAATTTATCTTTAGTGTTTATAAATATAGAATTATAACTTTAAATCTCTTCTGGAAATTTTATATATTAAGTCCAAGTTAATGCTCTCAATTCACAAAACATATATATATATACACTTATATACTTGTATATGAACATACTTTAAAATTTCAACATTATTAAGTTTTGCACATCACTATATATATATATATATATATATATATATAAACTCACTGTAAGATATATCATTTTCAGATATTTATATTTCAACATTTATCATAGTTTCAAATACATCCTGATATATTTTATTACCAGAATTTTATTTGTTCACTGAAATAAATCAGTTAATTATCCAATTATTAGATGCCAAAAACCCGGGTTATCACAGTACCAGTTTGGATCGAATTAGGATCCACTTCCAAGAGTAACAACTTGCAAATCCGTACCCCTTTTAGTCGACAATATTCTCCAACAGTTCAACTCAAAGTGGATGGAAATATGAACCATTAGGGTTAAAAGAAAGAGAGAGAGGTAGAATAAGAAGATAAAATAACATCAGAATCTCATCATCATAGCAGAACAATATATAATAGATAGATGACCGATCTTTATACAAAAGAACTATATCTTTTTATACATTAAATCATCAGAGTACAACACATTCAATAGCAAAATATTGGACAGTTATGTTAACTTGTCCCCACACAAGTGAATTCATAGCTTATACTACACAGTGGAATATACATCAAGTACGTGTGATACGTCTCGCCTTCAAGATCGTCTCCTTATCTCCACAACATCCTATCCTGTATTCTATAAAACTTGGTCTGACGCGACATTATAATAAAATAACACCCGAGTCAGTTTGGAAAACCTGCGTGAGAAAACACACTCAATTGGATTACTAAAATTTCCAAAATCCTTTGAAATCAAAGGTATCTCGCAAGACCACGCCATGAATCAACATGGCGGGTTTCTACCTTACGATAACCAAACATTCTTATAAAAATCCTCTGATATTATAATAGTGTCTAAGTATAAATACTTATTCAAATAGCCGAAATTTTTACATTCATTAAATTCGAGCAATTACTAGGCTCTATAATCAAAATCGTAAAGGCATGTAGGGAGAATTGATTTCCAACTAATGACTAGGCACTGGGGTACCACCTATTATGGTACCTGGTCTAGATCAGCATACCGAGGACCCCTCTCGTTCCTTTGCAACACAAGACCGGAGCTACCCTTTACTGGGTAGTTCGGTTTAGATCACCCCATGGTTGGGATCAACAACCGCCTACACCGTCGAAATAAAAGGGAGATCTAGACAGGGATAACCTTACCCTAATTGGTTGCTAGCCACTTAGCCTTGCTACATATCCCCTGATTTACAATCATTCTCGGTGGATGAGGTTCAAGGCTAAGCTTTACCTTTTTAGAACACATCTCACTTAGAATGCTCATCGTCCTCCTGACGATGCTCTGATAGCATTCATCCATGCAAGTCCGTTTCGGACCCGAACAGAACCAAAGGCACTACTCCTACTACATCCATTTTAGAATCATCCTCATGATTAGTAGAGATTAGCCCTTGCACTTCACTGCTCCATCTTCGATTCCAAGATCTTATCTTCATCTGAAAACGTACTCGTTGGTTCGAAGTGGATTTCGGATCACAAATCCTATCCTCGTCTCTTCGAAACAACATTCGCTATTTATCGGTAAGCTCAACCCCAGTTCTTTAGGAAATATACAGACGAAAATAAGATCGGAGATCACCTTCTAACCGTTAGTGGACGGGTTTCCTTATAAACATTTTAGAAGAATGAACAAGTTTATACGTATAGTATAGCACCTCGAACGGTAACTGTACCATATAATTCCCGTACTCCTCCTAGATATTTCTAAAGTCATATTTGAGTCCAAATTTGATAGTCGGTTATTTAACTATCAAATAAACAATCAATTCAACCAATTATTTTATTTCCACTGAAAACACCCTGTCTTATAAAAGTTTGATTTTAATAATTTAAATCACTTTACCCAAAAACATACACTTTAAACCTTTAAAATAAAACTACTAAAAACCCTTTATTTAAAATAATAGTTATGAAATCTATAATAATTTTCCCAGTAAAACTTTATCCACAAACTATTCTTAAAATGAAACTATTGTATAAGGTATAAATATTAAACAATTATCTTTTAAAACATAATACTAATTTAACCTTAAAATAAATACTATGAAAATTAATTTGAATTATATTTACTTTAAACAATTAAAAATAAATTTCTCTAAAACATTCTTTTTAAAACAACTTTAAAGCTTCCAACTTATACATAAAAATCTCCTTTTAAAAATCATAATTTACTTTCTAAAATAATTAACTACTATAATTAACTTAAATAAATATTTACTTACCACCTTTAAAGAAATTAAATAAAAAAAATTATATAGAAAGATTTTGAAAATATAATATAGGAATTTTAAAATGGGAAAGTTTACGTAAAATCAGATTTTTGAAACCTATAATTTATTTTTAAGTGTGTGTATATATATATATATATTTTTTTTTTTCAAAATGAAAAAAATGAAATAAGGATACACATACACATTTTAAACTCACCAGTTTATTTAAAAATATATTTTGGCTATTAATCTATTTAATTATTTTAGTTACTAAAAGATTTTTAAAAAGGGAAGTTATTAGTTTAAATTAAATTATTAGTTAATTAAGTTAATAAATGGTAATTGGTTTTTCGATTAGTTCAAATATTTACCAAACCATATAATGTTTATACAAGGTCGGAAATCTTGGAGAAAACAAGACGGTTTGGATCGGATTGCAAATTAAAAGTCAAAGGTGAGTTAATCTCACTCATTTGGATAATCATTTAAATTTAAATAGTTGAAATTTAACTTGTTGGTTGAATGAATGAATTGGTTGGATGTGATATTATATATAATAGTAGTATATATATTAGACTAATTGATATTCCCACATTATATAGCTGATGAGACCCTATGCACCCCGCAAATTTGTACCAAATGGAAATTATATGTTTTGCTTATCGTAAGGTAAAAACCCGGCATGTTTATTTGTGGCGTGGTCTTACAAGATACCATTGATTTCAAAGGGTTTTGGAAACTTTAATAATCCATTGAGTGTGTTTTCTCATGCTGTTTTCCAGACTGACTCGGGTGTTATTTTACTATAATGTTCGGGTCAGACCAAGTGTTATAGGATACATGATAGGATGCTGTGGAGTTTAAGAGATGAATTGGATGGCGAGATGTATCACACATACTTGATGTATATTCCGTTGAACAGTTTAAGCTATGTAATCAGTTGTGTGGGGACAAGTTAATATTACTGTCCACTATTTGCTAGTGATCGTGTTGTACGCTGATGGTGTAATGTATAAAACAAATATAGTTCTTTTGTATAAAGATCAGTCATTTATCTATTATATATTGTTCCACTGCAATGGTGAGATTCTGATGTTTTTTATCTTCTTCTACCTCTTTCTTCTTCTTTTAACCCTTATAGTTCGTATTTTCGTCCACTTTGAGTTGAACTGTTGGAGAATATCATCGGCTCAAAGGGGTACGAATTTGTGGGATGTTACACTTCGTATCAAAGTTGAAGGTTAAGCGAGAACATTTATTCTCGTGGGGATTACTCATTAGAAACATAGTTAGTAGTACTCTAAGAATGAGGTTGAGCATATTAATAGATATGAGCGCGTATTTGTTAGTGAATATAAAATTGTTTTATATTGTGATTGGTTTATTGAGTAGTTTATGGATTCTGGTCAATACGAGTAATTAACGTTATTGATAGGGATCTCTAAGCACTTGAATAGAACAATTCGATATGGTATTGTTTCAAAATAGGGTGAATGAAATAGTTTTACCTAAATTATTTTTGTATATAAAAGAAATAATTTTCGTAAATTATTATAGTTATATATGGTTGCTTGGCTGTTAGGAATGATAATATTAAATTATTATCATTGTTGTGTCGAAATTGAACTAGAAATTAAAATTATAACCAAAGGTTAAGGAATAACTTATATAACAAAATAGGATTTGTAAATGTGAATTATAAATGTGATATATAATAGAATAAAATTCCAGAGTGATATTTGAATAGAGATTTGAAAGGATTTGGAATTCAAAAATTTGGAAATTAATTCCTTTGAGTCGAAAATAATTTTCAAAGGTTTTGGAGGAATAATGGTGATACTATTTCGAAAATATTTTTTTTGTCGGATATGAAATCTGGTGGTATTTGGGTTTATAAATATTTGGAAATGTTTAGTGCTGAATTGTTTTCGGTCGTTGGAAAATAATTCCTATGATGATCGCGACAACATCGCTGTTCATTTTCGAGTTTCCAAGGAAGGAATTGCTGCTTGGAGGTTTTGAATTGGAGTTGTTTTCAAAACTGGGTTTGATTTTAAAATTCAAAGGATATTTTGATATGCAAATGAATTATGTATATAATTGATTTCAAAAAAAATGATTTTGAAATATTGAGTAATTGTTTAAAAAGACTTTGGAATCTTATTTAAAATGTTTATGGAATATAAGTAAGTCTGAAAATCCTATAAGAAATTGAAATGTGTTAGAAAAAAATCTAACTTAAAGAAGAGTTAAATCAAAGTCGGAGGTGAAAACGAAATAAGTTAGAAAGGTAAGCCAACTAAGTGAAGTAAAATTAAAAGGATTAGTGAATGAAATGAAATTAAGTTAGAGAACTTCTAAAAGCTTGGAGTTTAAATTGAATTGGAATGTAGCTGAACCAAGTTAAATAAAAAGTGAATTTGAGGAAAAGAATCTAAGTAAGCTGAATGGAATGGTCATTAAAATAAAAATTTATAAAGTCTAAAATAAATTTATGAATGAATAAATGAATTTACATTTGTAAGCGAATGAAATTGAAACTTGATATTGGGATGATATCTAATTTAGATTGTAAATAAATGGAACTTAAATTGAATATTCAAATTCATTCTGAATTGAGTTAGGTGAAGTTGTAGAATTGATTCGAAGTGGACTAAGAATAATAAGGTTTTGGAAATAAAATTCATTTAGATTTAAAATAAGTTAGTAAGTGGAACTAATTAAAGAAATGATTAATTAAATATGGATTGAGATAAGGTGAATAGAATTCAATATTTAATTTGACTTGGAAATAAATTAAGAATTGAAGATAAATTGAATTCAGAATGGAATTGGAAATTTAAGTTAAATGAGAGTAGATGTGAAAGCTTAAGTAGTGAAGTAGAAATAAATCTTTAAGTGTGTAAAATATATATATTGAACTTAAGAAATGGATGGTAAGATTCTTAAGTAAAAAATTTGGAATTGGAAAAATATACTAAGTTAGTATTTGAATAAAGATTAAGTGAAATTGTGAAATGGGATAATTGTGACTAAGTGAATAGAAATCAAAATGAATATGAATAAAAAGAGAATAGATATAGCTAATAATCAATTGGGATATACGTAGGATGTATGTACATTATTTTATTCGCATAGAGATTTGATCCAGATTCGAGCACAGAATATCGAGATAGTTATATCGATCGAATTGGGATTTTTCATTCGATTTTTGACGGCGAACCCTGGATATGGATTTTTGATTGATTCTGGAAATTCTCTATCATAGTGTATGGCTATGCATGGAGCATGATGGTTTTTTTATCAAGAAACCAGATCTGAGTCCGCACTAGAGAAGTCGGGTGGATGATACTAGTTCGGAAGTGAAATTGTGTGATCGAGTAAGCGACCGGATTTGGTATTGCATACAGATGATATATGTAAATCGTATGGGCTTGAATGAAATAGATATTGAAAATTTTGAAAAAGAAGTGAATAAAATGATTTTGGAGTCTGTGATTGGATATTATTGCTAAGTAGGATACAGGTATTTAAAAGCAAAAGATAAATTGATGTTTTGATTTCAGAAGATAAATTTGAGTTTCCCGTCAAAAAGGTATGTGTTTAAATTTTCATAAGAAATTTGATGGATTTATGATCTAGCTACTTGGCTTTTGTTTTCTCTTGAAATTTAGGGGGCCGTAGGGGTATTTTGTAGTCATACCGTGCTAGCCGCGCAAAAGAGACGCTGGCAAAAAATTTCGAAAATCTAGAGAGTTAGAAAAGTTTTGATAAAATTTTGATAATTTAAATTTGGTTTTAAATTATAATTTGAAATGATTGAGTCAATAATATTGATTGTAATCTATGTATGAGTTTGGAAAGTTAGTAAGAGAGATAACGTGTCTTTAATAAAAGATTGTTTAGGGTGTTATTAAACTGTTTGGTTTTGGAAGGTTGTAGAAAAAACTATTTGGATTGGGGAAATAATTAACGGGTTATAGATCATTCTTCTTAACTAGTAATTTCGAGGACGAAATTCTTTAAGGGGGAAGGAATGTGACGACCCGAAATTTTGGACATTTGAAATTGGGATATTTAATTGGTTTTAAATATTTGAAAGGTTAATTTTAACTTAAATTTCAAACAGCTCCATTTAATTAAATTATTAAGTTTAATAAGTGGAAATTGGGTAAAGCATTGAATCTGGAATTTAAAGCTTGTTAAAAATATTTCAATGGCTTATAAAATTTATATTGATAATACTGAAGATAATATAAGTGGTAAAATTGATTTTTTTTGTGATTTTTTCAGTTTTAAAAATATATATTTTAAATTCACGTTTAAAAATAACCTTCCGAGGCATAGTCTCAGAATTTGACGAAACCAGTTCCATTGATCCGTAATATTATATAATATCGGATTTAAAATTTCGTAATATTTGGAGTTGTCATGTGATCGTACGATATATAAATGTGCTTGAATCTATATGGAAAATCCAATATAATAATTGGGTCCAAAAAAGCTATTTTCTCCATACGATTGAACTCGGAACCTTTCCCATTGCGTTCAAAATGGGGGTATAACATTATAAACGCCCAGCGGCACGCCTCGATCGGAAGTCGAGATTTTGAGCTATGATTTCGAGATGGTTTAAATTTAAAATTTAAATATAATTTGACTTGCCAAAAATTTCTTCACATCAGAACTGTATCTTTTCATACTATATCCACTTGTCTTCTGGTTCATGCCATCTGTCAGATTCACGCAATTGGTAAAACCACGTCTTCTTCTTTTCGAAAGCAAACAGATCTATTCGATTTCTTCCACTCTGCCCAATTTCCCTCTATTCACCGAAGTATTAATTGCCGTTATTTGAAAATAAAAAAATATAATAGAACGAAATCGTGATAAAATTTCTTCCTCCTCTTCTTTTTTCATATCATTTCGTTCAAACGAAAGATATCTTGTATATATGTTCGAATTAGTCTATATGCTCAAACTAAAATTTATAATCTATCAGAAAGAAATGGTAGACGATATATATTGCAAGCTCGAAACTAATTCGCGAGGAGAGCAGGGCTTCGGTAGAGATTGGATTGTTCCTCTTGAGTGGCCGAAGGGTTCGGTGGAGATGGGGGGAGAGTCGGAACCGAGTTCGTTCGATTCCAGAAAAAGAGTAGGGGGTGGGGATCGAATCTAGCGAACAAGGTAAAGCTAGGCGTATGCGAGATTGTTTTGGGGATGAGGGGAGACGTGATGATGGGCGCCACAGCTTGAAGTGAGATTGCGACCTATCATCGGTGG
The DNA here is from genome assembly GCA_030765085.1 of Allium cepa. Taxonomy (NCBI): domain Eukaryota; kingdom Viridiplantae; phylum Streptophyta; class Magnoliopsida; order Asparagales; family Amaryllidaceae; genus Allium; species Allium cepa. The sequence goes on along the minus strand of CM060938.1, from coordinate 701,853,399 downwards.
TTCGGGGTCATTGGAGGGCTTAGGTGGTGAGAGGGTGGAACTAGAGTTTGGTTCGAGGAAGGTGAGTTTCCTTTCTTTTTTATTTATTTATTTTATTTTGGTTCTGGTATAAACTACATAATAGTTTTGAATTTATTTTTATCATGAGAGATATAATAAAAGTATGTTAATCATTTGTTTAAATGGAAAGTTAAAACTTCAAGAGCTTATAATTTTATAACGTCTGGACATGGAGAAATTGGGCTGCTAAATTTTTTATTAAGTAAATATACAATATACATATTTTCACTTACGGGTTTAATTTTGAAATAGTGAAGATTTATTTGTTTAATAAAATCTAAATTATTTCGGTTACTAAGAAATTATTTAAAAAGAAAATTAGTTTAATTAAATCAGTAGTCGACTGAATTATTAAATGGTAATTCGTTTTTCGTTTTTTTTCAAATATTTACAAAACCATATAATGTCTGTACAAGGTTAAAAATCATGAAACCAAAACAAGGTTGAAGTGGATTGCCAATAAAAATCAAAGGTGAGTTAATCTCACTCATTTGGCTTACCATTTAAATTTAAATAGTTAAAATTTAAATAATTGGTTGATTGCTTGAATTGATTATTTATTATCAGTCTGTATGTGATATTATACGGTATTTAATATATATATTGGAGTGATTGATACTCCCGCATTATATAGCCGATGAGGCCTTATGAGCCCCGCATAATAGCGAATGAGCCTTTATACCGCGATATTCCTCTCGAAGTGAGATTGGCATTATTATATTGTGCTAGTATTTGAGGATGCAGGGAAACAGGTTGGAGGGATCCAACTGGATTCCTTAAAATATTGAAATTATTTTCATAATATATGATATGTTTTATTGATATCCTGTGATAGATTGTATTGGAAATTTAAGTTATTCATTACTATGGTTTGGATGAATCTATTTTGGTATTTTAAATATAGAAACATAATGAATTGGGTTCTTAAAGTAAATGAAAAGAAATTTTGGAATAAAGAGTGAAATTGATGTTTCAGATGTAAATAAGGTTTTTGCATCATAATAAAGGATGAATTTGGTGTTAATGGATTTTTGAATTGTTTTTGGATAAATCAAGCGATAAATTTTAAAGGGAGTTTAACTTAGGAAATCGGTTTGAAATCGATTAAGTGTTTCGAAAACTGTGATTCACAGGATAATGAGGAATGGAAATTTATAAACTGGGTTTATAAATAAAGTAAAATATTTATCAGTGGATAAATTTGAAAATATAAATTCACGATGGGAATTTATAAGGAGATGGGAAATGTGTTTTAAAAATAAAAAGTGGTTTTATTTTTAAAGTGTTGGAAGAAATTTACGGGATTGGGACGTAAATTAAATTGGGATGAATCAAGCAGGATTTATAAAGGATTAGATGAGATATATTCAAATGGAAAGTGTATTTCTCTGTAAAGCCAAGTATATTTTCAAAAGAGATTTTATGTATAAGTTGGAAGTTTTAAAGTTGTTTTTAAAAAATGTTTTAGAGAAATTATTATTTCATCATTTTAATATTTTTAAATAAATATTTATTAAGTAAATTATAGAAGTGATTATTTTAAAGGTTTAACTGGTGTTAAGATTTAAAAAGATAATTATTAAATATTATACTTTATACAATAATTTTATTTTAAAGTGGTTTGGCTAAAGTTTTACTTGGAATTTATTATAGAATTTCATAACTATTATTTGAATAAGTGACTTAAGTAGTTTTATTTAAAATGTTTTAAGTATATATTTTTTGTTAAAGCGAATTAAATTATTAAAATCTAATTTTATACGACTAGTTGTTTTTCAGTGGAAATATAATAATTGGTTGAATTGATTGTTTATTTTATAGTTAAATAACCGACTATCAAATCTGGACCCAAAAACGACTTTGGAAATATCTAGGGGGAGTATGAGAATTATATGGTACAGTTACCATTCAAGATGCTATATTGTACGTATAAACTCGTTCGTTCTTCTAGGATGTTGATATGGAAATCCATCCACTAATGATTAGGAGGTAATCTTCGATCTTATTCTCGTCTGTGTATTTCCTAAAGAACTGAGGTTGAGTTTAACGGGAAATAGCGAACGTTGTTTCGAAGAGTCTGGGATCGGATTTGTGATCCCAAAACCACTTCGATCCAACGAGTACATTTTTGTGAGGAAGACAAGAGTTGGATTCGAAGATGGAGCAGTAAAGTGCAAGGTCTAATCGCTACTAATCCTGAGGGTGATTCTAAATTGGATGTAGTAGGAGTAGTGCCTTCTGTTCCGTTCGGACCACAAACGGACTTGTATGGATGAATGCTATCAGAACATCATCAGGAGGACAATGTGTATTCTAAGTGAGATGTGTTCTAAAAAGGTAACGCGTAGCCTCGAGCTTCATAACATGGAATGACTGAAAATCAGGGGATATGCAGCGAGGCTAAGTAGCTAGCAACCAATTAGGGTAAGGTCATCCCTGTCTAGATGTCCCTTTTATTCGGCAGTGTGGGCGGTTGCAGATCCCAACCGCGGGGTGAGCTTATTCGAACTATCCAGTAAGGGGTAGCTCCGGTCTTGTGTTGCAGAGGAACGAGAAGGGTCCTCGGTAGGCTAATTTTGACCGGGTACCATGATAGGTGGTACCATAGTGCCTAGTCATTAGTTGGAAATCAATTCTCCCTACGAGCCTTTACGGTTTTGATTGTAGAGCCTAGTAATTGCTGGAATTTAATGAGTGTAACAATTTCGGCTATTTGAATAAATATTTGCACTTAAACACTATTATAATATCAGAGGTTTTTTTATAAGAAATGTTTTGGTTATCGTAAGGTAAAAACCCGGCATGTTTATTTGTGGCGTGGTCTTAAGAGATACCTTTGTATTCAAAGGATTTTTAGAAACTTTAATAATCCAATTGAGTGTGTTTTCTCATGCTGGTTTTCTAGACTGACTCGATGTTATTTTACTATAATGCTCGGGTCAGACCAAGTATTATAGGATACATGATAGGATGCTGTGAAGCTCAGGAGACGAGCTGGATGGCGAGACGTATCACACGTACTTGATGTATATTCCATCGTGCAGTTTAAGCTGCGTATTCAGTTTTGTGGGGACAGGTTAATATATCTGTCCAGTATTTTGCTATTGATCATGTTGTACTCCGATGATGTAATATATGAAATAGATACAGTTTTTTTGTATAAAGATTAGTCATTTATCTATTATATATTGTTCCATTGCGATGGTGAGATTCTGATATTGTTTTTTCTTCTTCTTCTACCTCTTCTTCTTCTTTTAACCCTAATAGTTCGTATTCCGTCCACTTTGAGTTGAACTTTTGGAGAATATTGTCGGCTTAAAGGGATATGGATTTGCGGGCTGTTACACTTCCTGTCAGAAAATAATTTTTCTCCATTTTTATAAATTACAATTTTACGCTTTATTGTAAAATTCTAATTTTTTTGCTAAAAAATAATATTTTGTATTTTTTTTGTTTCTTTTAATAGATGGACAATTATCTAATGCTCTATGGGTTTAACCGAAATACTTTGGAAAACAGGATCGTTTAATTACTATGCAGAAGGTAACAATATGATCATCTCCTTCCAAAGTAAGTTTTTTAAACATCAAGTAATTTTTATTCGTTCATTCATTTACCTATTTTGTTAACATATCCCATCACATTTAGAATGGTTATGATCCCATGGTCATACAATCACTCTTGCTCCATGGTGATTGCTTAGCCTAGTGATGAACAATTTTACATTTAACCTCGTTTTACAATTTAGTTTCAAAGTTCCATTTTCGAATGAGTTTCATTAACAGTTGTTGGATATAATGATCTCTTATTTATTATTTTTTTTTATTTTTTTTAAGAAATTAGCAAATCCCATCTTAATTGACTCCACATTATTCTCTTTTCGTTTTCTGCCTATCGTAATCCATAGATTATTTTTTCTCTATTTCTACAAATTATAATTTTTGTGATTCATTGTTTAATTCTAAATTTTATGTGGTAAAATTAACATTTTATGTGTTCCTTTTGGTTTCTTTTAATAGGCGGACAATTATTTAATGCTCGATGGATTTAACCCTAGTTACTTTTGAAAATGGGATCGTCTGATTAGTAAGCAAGAGGCAATAATATTATTATCTCTTTTCAAAGTAATTTTTTTGATCATTTGCCAATTTTAATTGTCGTATCCCATCTTTTGTAGAAGTTTTATGGTCCTATATTGATGTGCCAAAGATCGTGGTAATGAAATTTCATATTATGTTATAAATTTTGAATAAATTTATGTATTACATTATATCTAATCATCTTTAAAAGGGGTTTTAATGTTTTTATTAAAAAATTATGGATGGTTGGTGGATATGAAGGATCGCCCATTTATTTTCATTTTAGATTTAGTTTAGTAATTAATATATCTCATCTTAGTCGACCCTCATTATTCTCTTCTCTTTTTTCACAGATCCAAGTTAACAATTATTTTTCTTTATTTCTACAAATTATAATTTCAAGGTTTAATGTTTAATTGTTAATTTTATCTATTGAAAATTTGTATATCATATGTTTCTTTTGGTTTCTTTTAACACACGGACAATTGTCTAATGCTCATGGTTTTTATTAAATTTCTTTCCGAAATAGGATGGCTTAATTACATAGTAAAAGGTCAAAGTATGATACTTTCTTTTCAAAGTAATTACTTTTCAAAAATTAGGTAATTTATTAGTTGTTCATTTACCAATTTGATTATTATACCTTATTATCTTTAGAAGGGTTATGGTCATATATTCAATTCATCTCCAATTGTTGTGCTATTGAAATTTCTTACTATGTAATAAACTTTGAATATATTTGTGTAATGTATTATACGCAGTCATCTTTGAATATGTTAACTTTAAATGTTTTAGATCATAACTAATGAGTATTACTAGTGGCTATTTGATATTGTTATCCGGCATATTGACCCGGCTATATCGAACTGATTGCACAAGTCAGATTCGACTGCTATCAAGGCCTCACGGTGATGGTTGTGTGGTTCGGAAGTAAAGTATAGATGATAGCACAAAGTCATGGTTGAATGGAATTGATAGACAGGCAAGGCAGAATATTTGAAGTATGAAATATGGTTCAACAAATAGAAGGGATTGGCATAAACCGACCTCCATCATAGGGATCAGTATGTTTAGGCAGTAAGGGCATTTCGATAGAGAACGAGCAATATCTCAATTTCCATATTTGTAATGCATATGAAATTTCATGAGCAAGATATGGAAACCCTAGGGATCCTACCTTATAGATCGCATCTCTAGAAGATGAAGTTAGAGGGATTGCTATTCTTCGCTTAGTAGGGATCGACAGGAATCAGTAAGCAATCTATATTGAAGTAAAGATCAAGAAATAACTCAAGTTCTACTAATCCAATTGGCATGAAATTTGAAGGCCAAGCATATTTTAGCATAAGGAAGCTACCATAGGGAACGTACGTTAGACTAAAGTAGGGATCGGTATTGAAACCTCTTCTTTGGGAATTGGGCCATGTTATCCCTCTTGTAGGTCCATATGGTTCTAAAGGTCCTTCTACCAAATTTTTAGGGAGATAATTCGCCATCTTCCTCTATAAATATAGACTTAATTATTCATTTTAAGACCTTTACATTTTTAGTTGCTTTATACTCTTTTGCAACTAAGGATTTTCATATGATCCCTATTGTACTCGGTTTATAAAGTGATTAATAAAGCAATCTGTATAAAGTGGACGTAGACAAATAACGTCGAACCACTATAAATCATTGTGTGCGTGTTATTATTTCAATTTACTACTATTTCTTTGCTATTATCCTCTGTTTTTTTATATTCTTCATTTGTTTCTCTTCAAAACTTCTATTGGGTATTGTGCCAATTGGTGCAAAATTTTGGTGCTTTAAGTGAGAACCTTGATTCTCAGCTTATTAGGATCCCTTTGTTGCTATTGGAATGCATAAATCCCCTGAAGGAGATCCACATTTAATTTTAAGAAGTTTGCTTGTTCTATTCAGATTTGCAAAAATCTAAGCAAAACTATCAACAATGGTGAGGAACGCTAGATCTACTTCTCCGAATATGGAAGGAAACGAGCGTATTAGCATCCAACAAGGAGGCCCGAGCAGTCAACCAATGGATGTGAATGCTGATCCAATCGAAGTTCGGAATCCAGTTGATTCCGTTACAAGATTTGAATCCCATAATCTAATGAGAGAGCTAGTGGATAGCCGTCGATAATTAAATTGGCAGATTCAATCCAGTATAACCCTAATGAGCCAACTTAGTCAGAAATAGCGAGGCAAAGCAAGGGAGGATCCTACCCCATACACAACATCGAAGAGTTCTTGTTCATCGGGCGAGTATCATAAACACAGGCATCGTAGAACTGACAAATATCGTGCAAATTTTTTTGGGCATCAACAGGCAAACCTGGTTGGTCCGATAGGATTGATCGATGTCAATCCCTCCATAGGGATCGGGTACATGTATGGTCACTCCTCTGAAGGAGGGATCGGTACTGATCCCTCCTTCAAAGGAGTGACCTTACACGTGCGCTGTGACGCCCCACCTCTATACCCACGCTAGCCAAGGACACTACCGGGTAATGCCGTCAACTGGCGTGGAGAATAAGGCTTTTGAGGAGCGACCATTCGTGTAATTGCTTTGTGCAAGCACCGATGTGCCAGATTAAAAATATAATCTTTTCATCTCGAAAGGGAATCCGACATACCGACACAAACTCAGAGCTACTACACAGTAGCTATATGTAATCTTTGGAAACAAATATAGAAATATCATAATACAAATCAGTCACATAAGTTCATATCTCAAAGGTGGAAACAGATATGAATATTACACATAAAAGTGTATATCAGAGTAGTGATCTAACAAGATCCACAACATCACAAAAGAATAATTACAAGTGCCACATAAAAGAATAAGTATACATCATGGAGTCTATATCTCAAATGTATTCAAAAAAATAAACTACTAATCTAAGTAGTTAATCAAAAGTCAGATAATTCTCCCCGATAAGGAGTCAAACAGAAGCACCTGCAACATCTCGGTCTGACCCGAGTATTATTTAATAAGAAAATAAGAAACGGATCAGTCTAACTATAAATATCAGATAAAATGATATAGAATAAGAGATATGACAAAAACGTAAGATAACCATAAGGCCATACTATGATAAGTATGTAATTAAAAATCAACCAGAGATTAATCAATATCACAAGAATCTTCTCAAAGATCAAAAGAATGTCATACTCTTTAGCTTTATTCACCAAGTCACTAATATCGACATCATATCGATGCCAATCATAAAAGATGAAAATTCTAGAAATCATCAATAGAAATCCAGAAATCACAAAAGGGGGAGGCCTATCACAAACGGGAGCATTAAAACTCACCAACATGTGTATCACAAACAGGACACTATCCCATGGTCGCTAACCATAGAGCCGGTGTAACGACTTAGTACAATATCGGTATGCCCGAGGAACTTGAAACTCGAATAGGTTGGAACATTGACGTAGTACAACGGTACATCCGTTGAATCGAACTCCATAAAAGAATATAGGTCGCTAGCCCACAAAAATTGAGTCGAAACTCCAAAGAATGCATAGGTCGTTAGCCTAAAGAGTAATGAGACGAAACTCAATGATACGAGGTACTGTCCCCTACGTGGATAAAGAAACTTAGCATATCTCTAGATTAAATCATAAAATGATCATCATCAATCATCAAGAAGTGTCAATTACACTATGTTAGTAAATAGATGTGTTTAGCTTCATGTCCCATAACCACTAGCTTAACTTAAATATTTACGAACAACTTGCACATCTCCACTAGAAAGTTGTCATAAGAGTTTCAATCGAACAAGTCCAAGAATTAACCGACGAAGTAAACGCAAGCGTTTCATGCCACTTGTTTTACTAAGACGTTTAATTAGATTTCTCATACGAGCGAGGTAAAGGTTTGTATATGCTAGTAGATTGGAAAAAGGTTTAAGAAATGAGCTTTGTAATAAAATAGTGTTGAAATCATTTAGATGAAAGAGTTTTGATATTTACTACTAGTAATGAAACCTTTATATTTTTAAAGTGACAAATCAAAGAAATGATTGTAGAAATAATCAATCACCAAAAACCCACATTTGAGGACGTGAATTAAATCCAAAGAAATCAATACCAAATCCATCAAAATGGATATTCCCAAAAGTTTCAACGAAGATGTTATCAAAGCCAACAACGTGATAACAACTAATCGGAGGATGAAGAATCGATTAAAAATGGAAACTCAAACCCAAAAGGCAAATTGGGCAAAAACATCAAATTCAGTCGACTGGACCAGAGTGGTCAGTCGACTGACTTAGATCCTGGAAACTTTATGTTTCCAGGTTCAGTCGACTGACTCAGAGTGTTTAGTCGACTGACTCAGATCTTGGAAACTTTCTGTTTTCAGGTTCATTCGATTGACTCAGAGTGTTCAGTCGACTGACTCAGATCTTGGAAACTTTCTATTTCCAGGTTCAGTCGATTGACTCAGGAAACTTTCTGTTTCCAGGTACCTTCAACTGACTCAGAGTGGTCAGTCGACTGACACTTGCGTAGGAAATTTCTTAGGTTTGGTTCAGTCGACTGACCCTCTGGTTCAGTCGACTAAACTGAAAAAATTCAGTATTCTTAGCCTAACCCCCAAGGGGAAAAATCCCAACATATCGCGATCAAATGAGCACGGACTCTAGGGTTTTTGCCTATCGGCAACCCGGCCTTACGGGCTCCTCGATGCATCATCAAAAACATGTTCAAACCTCAAAGATAGGATTTTTAAAGATTTGTCTCCAAAACACCAAAAATTGGAATATTAATAAAAACCAATTCAAATCAAAAGCAAATGATCATCAATAAGTGTTAGGAATTCATACCTAACAACAAAGATAGATATATACATAGATGTGAGATAAAAATCTCACCTTTAAACCCAAATAAAATGAAGAAGAAGCTATAGAGCATTGGCAAGGACAATCACACTTCAATTCCAACCCAACAAGCTTGAATCTAAGCTTAAAAGAGAAACATTTCCTAAGTTAGGTTTAGAAATTTCCGAAATTGAAAAGAGAACGAGTTGGAGAAGATGAACAGAAGGCTTGCTAAAGCTTCTTCTATGAATTTGGAGCTAGAACTTGAATTTGCAAAAATGATTAGGCTTGGAGTTTTAATTTCCCATTCCTCTCTCCATTGTTGCTAAAGCTTGAGTATTAGGAAAATTATGAAGGAATGAAGAGAAGAGTGGGTGATGCTTGGGTCTAATGGGCTGAAACCAAACCAAAGCCCTAAGTGTAAAAGTAGCAAAATTCCCCTAACTCCAAACATATCGAATTTTATACACAAAAAGGTCGCAAACATCATTTTGAACTCGATGGGGGTGGTCTCGAGTCCTAATTCGACCGTTTGCAAAAAGGAGCTTTTCAGACTATAATCCGACCAACGATGCTATATTTAAATAAAATATTTAAATACACAATCGTAAAAATATGTGGGTTGTTACATGCATCCTGGGATCCAAGCTGGGGGGATGATCCGGATGATGGAGTTAGATGAATATTGACTAATTACTTGCCTGGAATGATGATTCAGTGAATGTACATGGTATATGTCAGGAAGATGATGAACCAAGAAGGCATGGAATGACCCGTAGAAATCTAGCGGACCATTAACGTCAGGTGGAGCATGACCACTGCTTGGCACCAACTGCTTAGACGCCAAACTTGTCGACTATGGTTAGACAACTAGTAAGAGAGAGCGAAGGCTTGACCAATGACGACTAGGGAATCTCGAGAAGGCATACCCCATTCGCTGACAATGTCCTACATGCAAAGTATCCAAGGAGGTCCAACATGTCATCGATGCCAGCCTATGAGGGAAAACCGACCTACACAACACATCATGAGAAATGAATGGCTAATGGATTCTGCACGAGTAGATGATGCAACCAAGTATCGATGTTTTCCCATAACTCTCTCTAGAATATCAACAATGTGGTTTACGAGGTTACCCCCATGGTCGATCTATAGATTTTATGATTTGGCAACAAGGTTTGTGGAGAAGTTCTGTGTGCATGCAAATCGCCCTAAAGATGTATTATCCCTGTCTGGCATGATCTAGATTCTCGGAGAATCACTGAAAGATTATTTGGAGGGATTCTATATAATTGTTACAGAAATCAATGATCTAAATGACCATGCAATATTGATAGCCGTAACTAAAGGGATTGATCCAGAGTATGATTTTGGCGATTGGATAGCCGACAAAACACCCACAATATTGTAGCGCTTTTACGCAAAGGCGGCTCGGTATTTGAGGAAGGAGGAAGCCAGATGCTCTAGGAAGAAAATGTTGTGGGACCAAGTGGAGAGGAAATATAGAGTAATATTGTAATGAACCAGTCCGATGATTGCCATGGAAGAGATCAAGTGAATGTCCATAATAAACCGAATCAACAAAAGAAATGCGGATATAGGAGTCGAGAACGAAAGAGGGATTATGGAAGAGGAAAGCCTAATTCCAATGTATGATACTTACATGCTACCGAATACATCACTAGAGAATATCTATCTATCAACCTGCAATACCAGCTGTACAAGAAGCCACCTTCGAAAGAATCAACGGAGAAGCAAAAACAGATTGGAAAATATTATTGGTTTCATGAATTTTATGGTCATACACAAATGAATGCTGGTATCTCCAGGATATTATCGAAAAGATAATTTGAATAAGAAAGTTACAACATTTGGTAAAATCCCCATAGGATGGCGGGTAAGGGACATCTGACCCTAACCGAGGACAAGCACCACACAGGACCGAGGAACCTACATGGACAGGCAGAAGATTAGTATTCCATACAATAGACGGAGGACCATATCCGGTTGATAAACGTTAGCATGAGATGGAGCGCTATGTTAAGGTGATTACGCATATGAATTTTGAACGTTGTTCGAGCATGGAAGATGGAGCTCCAGCAAAATAGCAACGTATAATGATAGATAATATTGTGTTTAGAAACTGGGATGTAGACAAGGTGGAGGCTACGTTGATCGACACAATGGTCAATTCAGCCATGATTGGCCATGCTTTAGCGAGAAGGGTATTGGTTGATTGTGGTAATTATGTAAATATACTTTTCAAAAAAGCCTATAATCAGATGAGAATGGTAGCCAAGGACTTGAAACCGTTTAAAGCCCGCATTCACGGCTTTACGGTGCTGCAATAGAAGCTGTTGGTTACGTTGAATTGCCAGTGGAGTTGGGAGAAAGTGATTGTAGGAGAGTGTGGATTTCGTGACTTATTGCTTTGGATGTTGACTCTCCATACAATGCTTCTCCGGCCGGCCGACCCTAGCTGAGTTCCGGGTAGCTCTTGCCTTATGTGTTTGACTTTGAACTTCCCAACAGATAATGGTGTTGGGGTCGTTCGTGGTCATAAGGAAACCAGACGTGCCTGTTATGTAGCTGAATTGAGGGATGCTCAACAAAAGGAGAAATGTAAGGGTGTGGGCAAGTCTGCCTGCATCTAAGCAACTAAAGATTAACAAACAACACCTGAGCCTTGGATCGGGCGCCATTGTCAATTTTGTAGAGACATAGATCCAAGAGATGATGAGGAGGAGCCCGAAGAGAGCAGGGCTACACCAGTTGAGCTGACGATTGACATCACAGTCAGCTCAGCCCCCGATGATGAAAGAATTTGTTAAATTTCTCTAAGTGAATCCCAACGTGTTTGCTTGGAATCACTTTGACATATGTGGGATCTCGCCTGCCAGTGTAAGCCATGCATTAAATATCGACCCGAGGCATGTCTCAGCGAAACAAAAAAGGCATGGCATCGATCTGGAGAGATCTGTCGCTCTTAAAGAGGAAGTGGATAGGCTCAAAGATAATGAGTTTATTCGCAATGCCCTCTACCCTAAGTGGGTATCTAATCCTGCACTTGTGAGAAAGGAAAATGAGAAATGGCAGACATGCATTGATTACTTGGGCTTGAAAAGGGATGCCCAAAAGACAGATTTCGACTTCCAAGGATCGACCAGCTGGTAGACTAAACCTTAGGACACGAATTGCTATCTTTTATGGATGAGTACTCAGGATATAATCAAATCCCAATCCACATTATCTATCAAGGGCATGCCAGTTTCATTGCCAATGTTGGATTATATTGCTATGTGGTAATGTCGTTTGAACAAAAGAATGCAGGAGTGACCTACCAACGCCTACTTAATAGAATGTTTAAAGATCAGATCGAAAAAACTATGGAGGTGTACGTGGATGATATGCTCGTGTAGTCATGATGGTATAGCGACCACATTAGAGAACTGGAAAAAATGTTTGATATTCTCCGATATTGCAAAATGAAGATTAACCCTTTGAAGTGTTCTTTTTGCATGGCATCGGGAAATTCTTGGATTTCATTGTTAATGCCCACAGAATCGAAGCTAATCTCGAGAAGATCTAAGTTATTCGCAACATCCAGACCTAAGATTATCAAACAAGTACAAATCGTAAATAGGAAGGTTGCCGCCCTAAGCTGATTTATTTCTAAAGCTACTGATAATTGCATTCCTTCTTTGACTTGATTATAAGAAGAAAAAGGAATTTTGAATGGACACAGGATTGTAAAAAGATATTCCAAGCTTTGGCGAACCACTTAGAGAGACTTTCCATCTTGTCAAAGTTGGTGGATCATGAAGATTTATATATCTACTTGGCCATGTGGGTACATGCTATAAGAGTCGCGCTGCTTTGCGAAGTGAATCGAATCCACAGATCGGTCAACTATTTTAGCAAACGATTGACTACAACTGTAAGGAACTATCCAAAGATAGAAAACTTGCATACTATTTTTTGATTGCTTCATGAAAGTTCCGCCTTACCTTTAGGCACATCCCATCAATGTTTACATCGATCGACCATTACGACAGGTCCCATAGTGATTTGAGACGTTTGAAAGATTACTCAAGTGGAATATGGAACTTAGCCAATTCGACATCACTTATCTTCCTCGGAGGTCTATCCAGGGTCAAGCACTGGCGGATTTTATAGTAGAATTTACCATGCATGATGATTTCCCAAAGAGCACTGAAACCCTTACCATACGGTGGAAGTTATATTTAGATGGAGCGTCCAATGATCATTGTTCTGGAGCTAGAATTGTGCCTGTAACTCCTAAAGATCGGTCAATTCGCTATGCTTCAAAGCTTGATTTCCCTACGACAAACAATGAAGCTGAGTACTAGGCTCTGATAGCTGGACTTAAATCGCCATGGAAATGGAGATAAATTCTCTTGAAATCTTTTGCGACTCACAGTTGGTAGTATACCAAGTCAGGGGAGATTACTAAGCTAAATGACAATGACTTGCTCCATACCTTACCAAGTCCTAGAGTTGTTGACTGACTTTGAGTACTATAATATTATGCACATTCCTTGGAATCAAAATAAAGAGGCAAATTCATTGGCACAGTTTGCTGGCACCAGGGATGCACAACAGATGGGCTTAGTTCTAGTCAAAGTATTAAACACTCCGAGCATTAGCCTAACGGAAATCGACAGGGTAATTGAGACGGAGCCTGAGAAGGAGTCATGGATGACTCCGATTAAAGACTATTTTGCTACATGGGGTTCTTCCCAAACGAAGGAATGAAAAATGGAAGTCCATCATATAGCTTCATGCCATATCGTACATGAAGGAGTTATTTATAGGATGGGTTTCTCCGTTCCCCTGCTTTGGTGTATCGTTCATGATGAAATAAAATGGGTCCTGAAGGAACTTCATGAAGGAGAATGTGGTGATCACACTACGGGGAAAACACTAACAAATAAAATACTCCGTTATATGTATTATTTGCCAACCGTCAATCGAGATGACGCTCATTATGTAAGGCAATGTGATAAGTGCCAGGTATATGCAAAGGTTCAAAGAGCTCCACCGATTGAAATTTCACAAATGGTCAGTCCATGTTCGTTTGCCATATGGAGCACACATATTAATTCTTTATCGATCTCTAATGATGATGCGAAGTACGCCATCGTCGTAGTTGATTACTTTATTAGATGGGCCGAAGCAAAACCATTAGCTATATCACAACAAATAAAGTAATCAATTTCATCGTTCGGAACATCATCTGTCATTTTGGCCTTCCATGAACTATTGTAACAAATGATGGGACTCAACTTGACAGTGCTGAATTCAAAGACTTCTGCTGTCGACATTGAATTGAAAAGAGATTTGCGACAATCTCTCATCCCCAAGCCAATGGACAAGTTTACGCGGTGAAAAATTTCATAATGTCCATTCTGAAGGAGCGATTGGAAATGGCTAGAGACAAGTGGGTGGATGAACTTCCGAAGACGTTATGGGCTTATGGGGCCACTTACAAGTCTACGACTGACCATACTCCATTCGCCATTGCTTACGATTCTGAAGCCATTATCCTGTTGAGCTCAAAGTTTCTTCTCATTGAGTAACCTACTACGATCCAACAACGAATAAAGATCTCCTCCTGGAATCTCTAGACATTATAGAAGAGAAGCGCAAAGAAGCTGATTTTGAGGGCAGCTGCCCATCGGCACCAAGTCGCTTGGCATTATAGCAATAAAGTCTGACCAAAAACCTTTGAAATCGACGATCTTGTCTTGAAACAAATTTTCCTGCCCTATTGCATATGGTTTATACTTGGAAAGGGCTATATGCCGTTGAACAGAGACTTGGAGAGGGAACTTTCAAGCTAGCGACTGTTGACGGCTTTACACTCCCAAAGGCATGGTATAACAAGCATTTATGTCGCTATTGCACTTAGTTTGTTTCTTTTCATTCAGCTATATTTAATTTTAGGGTTTGTTTTAGTATTTGATTTTCAAAGATGTGGACAAGACAAATTATGTCATTTCTTTCCGTTTGGAAAATGGTGCTTTGAATTCCCTTCATGTTTATGTTTCATGTAGCAGTGCATATTAGTTACGATGCTAGACTAACTAGTATTGACATTACGAGCTGGTTCCTAGAGTTTGGAGCTAGTCGATTATATAAGTTCACTACTAAACTAAACGAAATGAAAATGACCAACCATTCGTTTGACAATTCACACTAACAACCTGATCGATGGAATATCTAACGAGGAATGGATGTGATTTGACCATCCGACGACCAACTTAGTTGTAACATCCCATATCCAGAGGTCAAAAAATAAATACTACAGATGCTACAGTCATCCATAGTATTAACTTCTGGTAACAAAATACGGTAATTCTAATGGTATCATAATAGCAGAAGCACTTGAATATGAACAAATTCACAGATTTAAAAAAAATAACAATTTTCTTATTATATCTTAAAACAACTTCATATCCAAGTTACATAATTCCATATCTTTTCCCAGGTAACGCAAATTTTTTTTCCAGTTTTTTTAATAATAAAAATAAAGAAAAATAAGTGTAAAAACGATTCAAAGAGTAAATTAAAGCTAAATTGCTTATCCCCGACAATGGCGCCAAAAAATTGTTGATTAACGACGGAAATTTCTTTCGATTAGAAAACCATCATTAAAGATATTATTGTTATAAAACTACAAGTACATAGTGCACAATTGTAGTACGTATGCGAATATAAGTCGATCCACATGGAAAGAATTAAATTTCAATATTAATCACTCAAATAAGCCCAAAGTTTTGATTTAGTTTTAAATTAATAAAAAATATAAAAATTAAACTAGAGCAAAGGTAAATAAAACTATGTGTATAAGGTACAATTTAGAGGCAAATCCACTTCCAATCATTCATATAGATCATCACAAAATTCACAAGTAATCTCTCACTAAAATATTAAGTAGAAATGATAGATGTGCTTATTATAAGTATGATTTATTTGTGCTATTAATTAGCACAACTTAAATCATAAAACTCTAAGACGCCATTCAAACCCACTTATCAACACTTCTGAAAATGACATAAAAATTTAAAATAAAATCTACTTTAAGTATGATCTATTTACTATTAACTAGTAACATAGATCATCAAATTTTGATTCTAGTTTGACTTCCATTATCAAAATCAATTGGGCGAAATGATCAAATAGTTTATGTTTAAAAGGGAGTTAGGTATAGCCTATTTGAGATGTCAACATAGGCTATCAAAATTCAATAAAAAGAAACATAAACCACCATCATTCATAACTTACATTAAGCATATAAGAGAGATCATAAATGAAATCATTATGTTAATTTAATATGTTTCATGAGATCTTCATTACCCCTGAATTGAAGAGGCTTAGCTACTCATATTTGAAAACAAGTTAAGATAACATGATTTCAACATAAAAGAAGAGAAAAATGAGAGCTAATTAAAAGAAATAGAGCTAACTACTAGCATGAAATAAAAACAAACTAATTACAAGAATTAAATCTATGCCATTAACATAAAACAAGAGAAGCTCAAACTAAGTAAGAGAGAGCATAAAAAAGAGCATGGAAATAAAGCATAAATAAAAATTACATAAAAGTAAAAACAAGGCTAAGAAGCCATGAATTAAATTTTTATTTAGATTTTATTTATGGCTATAATCTTGCATAAAAAAAGATAGTTACATGAAACATAAGGGTTATTTATGCATGCTTACAACCCTAATTCTTATTTTAAGGGACTACCTAAAATGCCCTTGAGAAAGTGTAGCCTCCAAGTAATCATTAGGAAATTAATTGATCTCCAATAACATGTTTTAATCCTCCATAAACATGTGCATATGCGTTTAATTATGGACCATATGGTAGTGGGTATGTGGCCTCCTCCATGTTGCATGAATTCTTTTATTTTCCTTTCTTCATTAGCCTTCAACATGTGTGCATGCATTCGTGCATGAAATCTCTTCATATTTTTACTTCATTTCCTGTAAATAAAAAATAAAAATGTGCAAACAAATTTTCTCAAAATAAAACATACAGAAGTTACATTTTACCCCCTAAATGAAGATGAACAAACGATGATTTAAAAACAATTTAAATTTTGGTTTAAACATATAAAATACCCTAGTATGCTTATTTTTTAAATAAAAGTATATTAAATATGGAAGTAAAAATGCGCACTTTTATGTGCACATCAAAACTCACGAGCACAACACGAACGAATGCCGACATCTAAATGATCTGATTGAGGAATTGATTAGGAACAATAAGCACCAATAGTACGTGAAGAAACCACAAAACTCTGACCAACCCATTGGAACCTATGTTCCAAGTACTCATGAAAATCAATCTAGACCCAGTGGAGATGATCCAAACAGACAAAACAGAGACTTGTTATTGGGCTATTTCTGGAGGACCTCACTCGAGCTGAGGGGAGATGGAGCAATATACGAGTTCACTAAAGCACGCTTCAAAAGAAACTCTTTTTCCAATTGAGGATGGTGCCCCAGCCAAGTAGCAAAGGATACTTAATGATGACATAGTGTTATGGAACCAAGACATTGAAGGAGAAGCAGCGCCGACTCTCGACCCGATGGTATTGACAGTCAAAATTGGACCGATATTTGTACGTCGAGTCCTGGTGGATGGTGGAAGTTTAGTTAACATCTTGTTTCGACATACGTTTGATCATATGAAGATTAGTATAAAGGACGTGTCTACTTGCCCAATGAAAATCCAAGGCTTTATTGGAGAACCAAGGTAGCTAGTCGGGACGATTGAGTTGCCTATGGAGCTCGGAGAAGAGAACTAAGGGTAGTCCTTATCCAAACCTTCATGATTATGGACGAAATGTCAGCTTTCAAATGCTTTCTTGGGTTGATCGACCCTTGCTGATTTTAGGATCGCTTTGGCTCCATGGTGCCTTACCATGAAATTCCTGACGGAGAATGTGGTTGCAGTTATAAAGGAAGATCAAAGTGTTATTAGAGAATGTTATGTCACTGAGTTACATGAATCAAAATGAAGTAAAAGGGAAAGAATGTAGGGAAGTCTCTCCACGTTCGTGGACCGTCAGCATAGCAATACTAAACCACCCGTGGCTTAGAACCATAGCCATGTCGATAAGGCTTTGGACCCTAGGAAGAAGAGTTCAACGGAGGAATGGGCGGCACTGGTAGAGATCCCATTGTTAGTCCTTGTTGATATGGATGAACCAACTCGAGTCTTGTAAATAGGGACGCAACTTGGGATCAAAATGCAATAAGAATTGATTAATTTTCTTCGCGTCAACATAGATGTATATCCTTGGATGCATTCTGATATGTTTGGGATATTACTGGAGATAGTGTGTAATGCATCAAATATCAATCCCAACTTCACTCCAGTAAGGTAGAAGAGATGCAGTCTGGGTTCGGAGCGATCTGCGGCACTAAAGGAGGTAGTAGATAAGCTCTTGGGCAACGACTTTCCCATGATGCCACATATCCTTAATAGGTATCAAACACTATAATAGTCAAGACATTGAATGGGAAGTGGCGGGCTTGTGTCAACTACTCGGATTATAACAAAGCTTGCCTAAAAGATAGCGTTCCACTATCTAGAATTGACCAATTCATAGATGGAACTGTAGGGCACGAATTACTCTCTTTCATGGATGCTTACTCAGGATATAGCCAGATTATGAAGCACAACCTGATCAGGAGATCACCAGTTTCATCAGCAACCTCAGATTGTATTATTATCAAGTAATGCCACTTGGCCTGGAGAACGTTGAGGGAACTTATCAACATTTGTTGAACGCAACGTTCAAGGATCAAATTGGTTGAACAATGGAAGTTTACGTAGATGACATGCTAGTCAAATCATGTGTATCTAGGAATCATTTGGATAACCTTTCGAAAATGTTTGAGATTCTCCGAAAATATGGAATGAAGCTTAACCCGCTGAAATGCTCTTTCGACATAGCTTTTGGAAATTTTTTACGTTTCATCATGAATGCTAGGGGCGTTGAAGATAATCCCTAGCAAACTACTGCCTTGTGGAATGTCACAACCCTACTAACAAAACTGGAGTTGTAGAATCAGAATGGAAAAGTCACAGCATTGTGCCGATTTATTTCAAAAGCAACAGACAGATGTATACCATTCTTCAACACATTGAAGAAGGGTAAGAAAAATTTCAAATGGAATCAGGCATGCCAAAGGGCTCTTGAGGAATTATTGCAACATAAGGGGTCCCCACCGGTTCTATCTAAACTAGTGGATAAGTAAGACCTATTCATCTATTCAGCAGTGTCAACTCATGCTCTGAGCATAGCACTTGTACGCGAGGAAGCTAGGATCCAACGACCTATTTATTACATCTGTAAGCAATTCATTGGAGCAAAGAGAAGCTATCTGAAGTTGGAAGAACAAGCATATTTCCTACCGATCTCATCAAGAAAGCTACGACCATATTTCCAAGCTCATCCAATTAAAGTGTTGATAGATCAACCTTTGAAACAAATACTTTACTGACCAAAGACTTCAGGGCGACTTCAGAAGTGGAATATTGAATTAAGCCAATACGATGTGACTTATCCCTTGAATGGAATTTACGGACAGACGCATGTTGATTTTACCGTGAAATTCACCATTTGGGATGGAGAAGAGCAGAAGATAGAGGAAGTGGTATCACAATGGAAGTTGTTCGTCGACGACATTTCAAATGAATTCTGCTTAGGAGTTCTGCTTGAGACTCTTAGACAACGATCAATCTACCATGCCTTAAGACTGGATTTCTCTGCTACTAACAACAAGGCAGAATATGAGGCATTGATAGTAAGATTGAAGATTGTGAAGAAATGGGAATAAAATTGTGCATATCTATAGTGACTCTTAACCAGTCAATTGTCAAGTAAAGAGGGAATATTAAGCTAAAGGGGAAATTCTTGCTTCCTACTTGTCAAAAGCATGGTAATTGCTCAATGACATTGAAACTATAGGATAACCAAAATTCCCAAAGAATAAAATGTGTAGACCAATCACTTAGACAAACTGGCCAGTTTCGAAGAGGCATAATCAATGGGATTGGTTACAGTTGAAGTGTTGATAGCTCTAAGCATAGATTAGATGGATGTACATTGAGGTTTGGAGGCCACATAAGAAAAAGAATCATGGATGACGCCAGTCAAGGATTATCTTCTCAAAGGAATACTCCCCAAAGCCGAAATGAAAGAAAGAAGCTCCTTAAAAAGACACTACAGTTCATGCTGCAAGATGGAATGCTATAGAAGATATGCTTCACCTCTAAAATGATGTGTAAGCAAAGTCGAAGCCAAGAAGATTCTGATGGAAGTCGACGAAGGCAGTTGCAGCGACCACACCAAGGAGCAAACACTGGCAAAGAAGGTTTACGTTATAGATATTTCTGGCCCACAACCAATCGAGATGCAGTAGATTGCACAAAGCACTATGATTAATGCTAGAGATTTTCAAAGATCTCGAGAACCCCATCCTTGGAACATAAGTAAATGTTCAACAATTAGCCATTTTCAATTTGGAGAATTAATCTAATCGGTGTATTATTGATAGCCAAAGGAGGAGTCAAGTATGCTGTTGTTGTAGTTGATTACTTTACTAGGTGGATTGAAGTGGAGCCAATTGTTACCATTACCACTAAAAAATGTTTAACTTTGTAACAAAACCATTATTTATAGGTTGGAGTACCACAGGAAATTATAATGGACAACTGAACTTAGTTCGAGAGTGCTAAATTCGACTTCTACAAGCATTGTTGGATTGAGAAGAGTTTTTCCATAGTAGCGCAACCATGTGCAGACGGGTAGGTAGAGGTAGTGAACAAAATCATCAAGCTCACACCATCAAGGAGCGATTGACAAAAGCTAAAGGAAACTAGGTAAATAGTTTAGAAGCGATGATCCCAGTGGAACTGGAGGTCCCCTCTCATCAGAGATGACACTTCATCAAACAAAAATAAGCATCTTCTCCTCCAGTCACTTGACTAGATCGATGAGAAGCGGGAAGAAGTAATACTAAAGACCGGTTGTAACGACCCGTATTTTTACGGATCGAAACATTTTTTAACTATATGCTTAAAATCGTTTTGTTGTTAAGTCGTTTAAAGTTTGAGTCGACCATAGTTTAAGTCGTATGGAAGCTAACTTGTGTGGTCCTTAAGTCGTGGGAAGCTTAGGTCGTATGAGGCGACTTAAGGTAGGTGGCCGACCCATAGGGTTAGCGGCTTATAAGGTTTGGCCGACTCATTGGCTTAGGCGACTTAAGGTTACCGAGTTAAGGTGTTGAACGACCTATAGATGTTGGCCGACTCATGGATTAACCGACCTAGGGAAACTAAGTGGGGTTAAGGAGATAACCGACTCAATTGAATCGGCGACTTAAGGTTAGGTCGTAAGTCGGCTAGGGGCTAGGTCGGCCATAAGGCTAAGTCGTTAGGTCGCATATAGGGTTAAGTTGTGTGACCTTGTGTCTGTGTTGAGTCGCACATTGGTTAAGTCGTGTGCATGTTAGATCGGCTTAGAGTTAGGTCGGCATGATAGCTAAGTCGTCATATGACTTAGGACTTAGGAACTGTGCGGCCTTGAGGTTGAGTCGTGAGCTGTGTGTGTTGAGTCATGTATGGGTTGTGCTGTGTTGAGGTGAGTCGGTAGGTCGTATGCTGGCTTGAGTCGTGAGTCGTGGATGACTCATAAGGGGGGGACGACTCATGGGTTAAGTCGTGACCGACTTATGGGCAGACGAGATAAGGATTCAGCCTATAAATAGAGGGCTTTGGCTCACTTTTTGGCACAGGATTTTGAAGCGACGAAGTGCTGCCA
This sequence comes from Allium cepa, assembly GCA_030765085.1. Classification (NCBI taxonomy): domain Eukaryota; kingdom Viridiplantae; phylum Streptophyta; class Magnoliopsida; order Asparagales; family Amaryllidaceae; genus Allium; species Allium cepa. The sequence goes on along the minus strand of CM060938.1, from coordinate 701,831,562 downwards.
TTTTGAGAGCTCGACTACAACACTTCTGCACTTCTTTTCTCCTCTCTAATCTAGTGCTAACATCCATCCAAGATTGAAGATCAAATCAAAGATCCAAGAGCCAAAGTTGAAGATCTTCATCCAACAAAGAGAGATTCCATCGATTGAAGCGAGATTTTACCGGATCAAGCTTGATTCCTTGCTGTCCAGATCTGGAGTTGATTGTTTTTGAGTTGTTTAGGTGATTCGGTGAGTGGTAGTTATCTCTCACACGGACCCAAGGGAGTATATTGGATTGGTGGCTTGTTTATGCGTTAAAGATAGTGATTTCTTGCATTTTCCTAAAGTCTGCATGTAGATCTATCATCTATGAAGTTTTGACACCTATTTTGCTACATGATTACTTGTATAAGTTCATTCATCAAGTTATAGAGACATTTGCCTATGATTCATACTTGTTAGATTTGGACACTTTAATTACCAAATTGCCATTATTGTTGTAATTGCTTATTAGATCTTGTTGAATGTTTGATTGCTTGGATTAATGATTGGTTTATGATTGATTTGATTGTTTCAAATTAGCTAGTAGTTTATTTGGACAAGTTGATCGAAGATAATTCAAAAGTTAAGTGGAAAGGCTTTTGGATGGTGAAAGCTGCTTGTGGCATATGAAGCGGATGTGGAAGCTCATATGGATAGATTTGATGATGATGGTCTTTGCCATGATGCGATGAGGCAAACCATGATGTTGAGATGGGACTTTGCTATGATGCGATGAAGCGAAGTATGATGTGATGTAGTCTTGGCGTAATCCAGGCAGGGATCATTCCAAGCATGTTGATAACTCGAGGGATGGTTCGAGTTGGTTGATAATGGATTGCTCGAGAAGTGGCTTGGGCTAGTATGGGAATAGTCGTCGAGGAGGATGACTAGGAGGCTTGGATCTCATCGTTGTTGAAGGTTTTAGTAAACTCAGAGCAAGGGTACATGGGATGCCCAAACGACTACAGGTAGGTGGTCGGGACACCCAAAAGTCTACAGGTAGGTGGTCGAGTACTCTGGGCAGAGTAGGTAAGTCCTAGGCACGGGTCACGATGACGTGCAGAGTTTATCTAGAACCGGGGTTACCATTAGCCCTTGACTGACGGTCATTCAACTAACGATGATATCGAGGCAATGATAACAGTGATAGCCAGAGTCATGGATGTTTGATTGTACCATCATTCGATTTCAAGAGCGGTGTTTTCTGGGTGCTTATCTGATCTTGGTTTAGGCCTTGGGGGTTTGTACTTGGAAAACATCGACCTTGACTCGAGTGATAATTACTTTACTTAAATTGTCTGCTTTGCTATGCTTGTTTGTGCTTAGTGGGTCTGGGGGCTATCACTATAGAATGAGGTGGAGTGGGATGGTTGAGTTCCTATTCCTTTTATCCTTTATGCTCTTTTGGTATGTTTGATAGTTAATTTACTGCTCACTAAGACTGTTGTCTGACTCAAGGTTTTATGTTCAACTCTTATTACCTTGGGCTGTTTAGCCATGTTGGGATGAGCAGACTAGGTAGCAGGTGACAGGTGCTGTTCTTGGCTACCAAAGCTGTTGATGACGAAGACGAGCTGGAGGCTAGCATATTAGTTTTCTTACTATATGTACTGGATGTTTCGCTGTTTGTATATGTTTTGAGTGTTATGTAGTGAGGCTTGATGTATTGATTGTTCAGATGCTTGTATCAAACCTTTATGAAGTCTATATGATGATATTCTGTTATAAGCTTCATTATATACATATATTTCTCTATTGTATTTTGTCCATGCGCTGTGAGTTGTACGATAGAGTTTCAGTTTTTTCTTACCCTGACTATCGTCCATGGCTGCCTGGCTCGCCTTTCAGCGCACCATTCTCTTGTTTTAGTGCGGGAGTCATGGGCGGTCGTCACATTTGGTATCAGAGCCAGGTTAATCGATTTTAGCCAACGCTCGCTGATGTAACTACGTATGAGAGACGTAATTGTAGTTTGATGGATGATTACTATATATATAATATAGTAGTTTAGAAGGATTTGAACTCCTTATGTAGTTGTTTCTCAAGGTGTTCTAAATCATTCCTTTTTGTAGATATTAAGGATGAGTCGAAGTGGGAGACAAGCTGCTAGGGAAAGCCGTGCTACTAGGGGAGCTACTGACTATGCTGCAATGTTCGAAGTTATGATGACTTCGATCATGAGAAGGATACCAACTTCAGGACTGTCAGTAGATGTTGGAGTTCAAGTTCAAGCTCCAAGACCAGTGGATTTTGCTAAGTTGTGTAAGGACTATACTGCTCTTGGGGGAAAGGTTTTCTTGGGAACAGAATCAACCATAGAAGTTCAGAGATGGATTGATGCCTGTAGAAGGATTTTTGGTGACTTGGGAATCGAGGATGCAACTAAGAGGAAGCTTGCATCGAGACAGCTTCAGGGAAGAGCTGCTGATTGGTGGGGTTCTATCACTATTGATACTCCAGAGGAAGAGATTACTTGGGAGCAATTCCAAGTTAGATTTGAAGCTAAGTTCATCTCTACGGCTCAGAAATCTGTTCTGTTTAAGAAGTTTGTGGAGCTCAAGCAAGGTGGAGACAAGTTCTTGAGTATGTTTCTGAGTTTGAAGCTTTGTCCAAGTATGCTCGATCGTATATTGAATCTCCCTATCAGAAGAATGAGAAGTTTGTGACAGGCTTGGACTATTATCTTGGGAGACAGTTGGTGGATCATTTGGACGATCCATTTGAGAAGCTTGTGGAGAAAGCTATCAGGCATGAGAGTTTGTTTCCTAAGGAAGGATCTGTTGTTGCTGTAACCAAGGAAGGGTCTAGGCCACAGCACGATGGAAACAAGAAGAGGAAGCAACAACAACAGAAGGGTAAGGATGGCCAGAAGAAGCCGAAGGGCGAAGTGACGTGCTACAACTGTCAGCAGAAGGGCCATCTTTCCAAAGATTGTAGGAATCCCAAGGTGCCGGGAAAGTGTTACAACTGTGATAAGCTGGGACATATCAAGAAGGACTGTCCAGAACCGAGGAAAGATAAGCAGATTGTGCAAGCTTATGCTTTGGGGGCTGTTCCATCATCTTCTAAAGCTCCTACTGCTGAAGAGAAGGGGAAGAGTGTGGTGGTTCAAGGTACTCTTTCTATTTGTGGTGTTCCAGTTAGAGTGTTGTTTGATACTGGGGCATTGCATTCTTTTGTTTGTGATGATCTTGTAGGCCGATTGGGTTTGGAACCAGATGTTGTTGATAGACCATTGGTTGTGACTAATCCAGTTGGTGGTTCGTCTTGTTTGTGTATGGTATGTCGGGGTCTAGTTGTGTCGAGTCATGATTGCTCTTTTGTTTGTGATTGCTTTGTTCTGAACTTTGTGGGGTTCGGAATAATTTTGGGTATGGACTGGCTTAGGAAGTATGCGGCAAAGGTTGATTGTGAGAAACTGGAGGTGACAGTCGGGAATGTGAAAGGGCGAAAGGTTGTGATACGATGTAAGCATGAAGAAGGCGTCTTCATGGGCTTCATGTATTCGCTGGTTGTTCCATGGGATGGACTGTCATCGATGCCAGTTGTGAATGGATTTGAGGACGTCTTTGACGAGGTCAAAGGGTTACCGCCGCATAGGGAGATCGAGTTTCGTATCGATCTAGTTGAGGGAGCCAGACCAGTTGTGATGCCTCTTAGACGGATGGCGCCTAGAGACAACAAGAGCTGAAGGTGCAGGTTGATGACCTTTTTCGGAAAGGATTCATTCGGCGTAGTGTGTCCGAATGGGGTGCACCAGTTGTGTTCGCAACCAAAGCGGATGGATCGTTAAGGTTGTGTGTGGATTATCGTGAGCTGAATAAGGTGACTAAGAAGAACAAGTATCCATTGCCGAGAATAGATGACTTGTTTGATCAGCTTCACGAGGCTAAGGTGTTTTCTCAGATGGATTTGGCAACGGGATTTCACCAGTTGAGAGTGGCTAAGGATAGTGTGCCGAAGACTGCTTTTAGGACACCATCGGGTTTTTATGAGTGGCTGGTAATGCCGTTTGGATTGACTAATGCACCAGCATATTTTGTGGATCTTATGAATAGGGTGTTCAGAGATCAGTTGAATAAGTTTGTACTTGTGTTCGTGGATGATATTTTGGTTTACTCCAGAAATGAAGAAGAGCACAAGACGCACTTGTGTATTGTTTTGGAAATCTTGCGGAAACATCAGCTGAAGGCTAAGTTTTCGAAGTGTCACTTCTGGAAGAGTGAAGTGAGGTTCTTAGGCCATGTTATTTCTAGAAATGGAATAGCGGTTGATCCCGCTAAGGTGGCAGCAATCCAGGATTGGATTAGACCTAAGAATGCATCTGATGTGAGAAGTTTTCTTGGATTAGCAGGATATTATCGTCGGTTTATCAAAGACTTTTCCAAGATAGCTGCACCGTTGACAGGATTGACGAAAAAGAACCAAGTTTTCAGATGGGATGCTAAGTGTGAGAAAGCTTTCGTAATCCTGAAAAAGCGACTGACAAGTGCTCCTGTTTTGACTATTCCAAGTGGGAATGATAAGATGGTGGTTTACACCGATGCATGTGGTACTGGACTTGGAGCAGTACTGATGCAAAAGGATAAAGTTGTTGCGTATGCAAGTCGACAACTGAAGCCGCATGAAAGGAATTACCCGACTCATGATTTGGAGTTAGCGGCGATTGTTTTTGCTCTGAAGATGTAGAGACATTATCTATTGGGAGTTCGTTTCGAGTTGTTTACGGATCATAAGTCGTTGAAGTATCTGTTCTCCCAAAAGGATTTGAATCTTCGGCAGCAAAGGTGGCTAGAGTTTTTGGCATCATATGATTTTGATATAGCCTATACTCCGGGAAAAGGTAAAGCAGTGGCCGATGCGTTAAGTCGAAGACATGCAGGATTGGGAGCCATGTTTTCGGAATGGAAGAATATTGAGTATTTGGCTGGATTTGACTTCAAGCCTAGATATGAATTAGAACCTGAGATGTTGGCAAACTTATCGATAAGACCTACTCTTATGGGAAGGATTGGCGAGAGCCAAAAGCGAGACGATAAGCTTGTCAAGATTATCCGTGATTTGGAATCTGGATTGAATCCAGAAAAGGATAAAGGATTTGAAGTCGATCGAGAGGGTTGGCTTCGGAAACAAGGACGACTAGTTGTTCCCGATATAGATGGATTGAGAGATGAAGTTCTTAGGGAAAGTCATCACTCGAGATTGGCGATTCATCCAGGTGGAAATAAGATGTATCGGGATATGAAGAGAACCTATTACTGGGAAGGTATGAAGAAGGATGTTGGAAATTTTATTTCCAAGTGTATGAACTGCCAGTTGGTAAAAGTCGAGCAGAAAAAGCCCAGTGGATTGCTTCAGCCATTAGAGGTTCCTACATGGAAGTGGGAGCAGATATCGATGGATTTTATCGATGGTCTACATAGAACCAGGGTAGGGAATGAAGGGATTTGGGTCATTGTAGATCGTTTGACTAAGAGTGCAAGATTCATTCCTGTTCGGTCAACTAGGACTATGTCGAAATTGGCTGAGTTGTATGTTAAGTGGATAGTTCGATTCCATGGTATTCCGAAGAGTATAGTGAGCGATCGAGACCCATTGTTCACTAGTGGATTTTGGAAGAGCTTCCAAGAAGTTTTGGGAACTGAGTTATGTTTGAGTACAGCTTACCGTCACCAAACAGATGGTCAGACTGAGAGGATCAACCGAGTTTTGGAAGATCTCCTTAGAGCATGTGTTTTAGATTTTGGAGGATCATGGGAAGATCACCTTCATTTGGTGGAATTTGCATATAATAACAGTTATCAGACAAGTATTGGTATGGCACCATATGAGGCACTGTATGGAAGACCATGTAACTCTCCAACATGTTGGTTGGAAACTGGAGAAAAGTTGATACTTGGGCCAGAGATGATTCGACAGACTACGGATTGTGTAGAGATCATTCGGCGACGAATGAAGGCAGCCCGAGACCGTCAGAAAAGTTATGCCGATAATCGTCGTAAGGATTTGGAATTCGACGTAGGCGATATGGTTTTTGTGAAGATTTCTCCACTGAAGAATGTTATTAGATTCGGGAACAAAGGGAAATTGACTCCGAGATTTGTTGGACCATTCCCGATTATCGAGCGAATTGGAAAGCTCGCTTATAGATTGGAGTTACCGGAAAAGTTGGCGGGTGTGCACAATGTTTTTCATGTATCTTATCTACGGAAGTATGTGCATGACTCGAATACGGTGGTTTCTGCTGATAGCTGTGAGATTTGGAAGTTGATCCAGTTGTTACGAGACCTCGTAAGCCGCTTCGTGTTGTTGAAACCGACACGAAACAGCTTAGGAGGAAGACGATTACGTTGCTCAAGGTACAATGGAGTAATGATGTTAACGACTTTACGTGGGAGGAGGAAGAGAGGATGAAGGCAGCTCATCCTGAACTCTTCAAGGTATGGCCCTAAGGTGTCGTGACATCTTACGAATTTGTAGCTTGTTCTAAGTCTTAGAATTCTGCATGCTAGGCTAGTAATTGGATGCATAGTTTGTTGATTGCTATGGATGATAGGCATGCGGAATAACTTTGGATGCTCTTGTTTGTTTGGAATTTCGGGGGCGAAATTCCTAAGGGGGAGAGAATGTAACGACCCGTATTTTTACGGATCAAAACATTGTTTAACTATATGCTTAAAATCGTTTTGTTGTTAAGTCGTTTAAAGTTTGAGTCGACCATAGTTTAAGTCGTATGCAAACTAACTTGTGTGGTCCTTAAGTCGTGGGAAGCTTAGGTCGTATGGGGCGACTTAAGGTAGGTGGCCGACCCATAGGGTTAGCGGCTTATAAGGTTTGGCCGACTCATAGGCTTAGGCGACTTAAGGTTACCGGGTTAAGGTGTTGAACGACCTATAGATGTTGGCCGACTCATGGATTAACCGACCTAGGGAAACTAAGTGGGGTTAAGGAGATAACCGACTCAATTGAATCGGCGACTTAAGGTTAGGTCGTAAGTCGGCTAGGGGCTAGGTCAGCCATAAGGCTAAGTCGTTAGGTCGCATATAGGGTTAAGTTGTGTGACCTTGTGTCTGTGTTGAGTCGCACATTGGTTAAGTCGTGCGCATGTTAGATCGGCTTAGAGTTAGGTCGGCATGATAGCTAAGTCGTCATACGACTTAGGACTTAGGAACTGTGCGGCCTTGAGGTTGAGTCGTGAGCTGTGTGTGTTGAGTCGTGTATGGGTTGTGCTGTGTTGAGGTGAGTCGGTAGGTCGTATGCTGGCTTGAGTCGTGAGTCGTGGATGACTCATAAGGGGGGGACGACTCATGGGTTAAGTCGTGACCGACTTATGGGCAGACGAGATAAGGATTCATCCTATAAATAGAGGGCTTTGGCTCACTTTTTGGCACCGGATTTTGAAGCGACGAAGTGCTGCCATTTTGAGAGCTTGAATACAACACTTATGCACTTATTTTCTCCTCTCTAATCTAGTGCTAACATCCATCCAAGATTGAAGATCAAATCAAAGATCCAAGAGCCAAAGTTGAAGATCTTCATCCAACAAAGAGAGATTCCATCGATTGAAGCGAGATTTTACCGGATCAAGCTTGATTCCTTGCTGTCCAGATCTGGAGTTGATTGTTTTTGAGTTGTTTAAGTGATTCGGTGAGTGGTAGTTATCTCTCACACGGACCCAAGGGGGTATATTGGATTGGTGGCTTGTTTATGCGTTAAAGATAGTGATTTCTTGCATTTTCCTAAAGTCTGCATGTAGATCTATCATCTATGAAGTTTTGACACCTATTTTGCTACATGATTACTTGTATAAGTTCATTCATCAAGTTATAGAGACATTTGCCTATGATTCATACTTGTTAGATTTGGACACTTTAATTACCAAATTGCCATTATTGTTGTAATTGCTTATTAGATCTTGTTGAATGTTTGACTGCTTGGATTAATGATTGGTTTATGATTGATTTGATTGTTTCAAATTAGCTAGTAGTTGATTTGGACAAGTTGATCGAAGATAATTCAAAAGTTAAGTGGAAAGGCTTTTGGATGGTGAAAGCTGCTTGTGGCATATGAAGCGGATGTGGAAGCTCATATGGATAGATTTGATGATGATGGGCTTTGCCATGATGCGATGAGGCAAACCATGATGTTGAGATGGGACTTTGCTATGATGCGATGAAGCGAAGTATGATGTGATGTAGTCTTGGCGTAATCCAGGCAGGGATCATTCCAAGCATGTTGATAACTCGAGGGATGGTTCGAGTTGGTTGATAATGGATGGCTCGAGAAGTGGCTTGGGCTAGTATGGGAATAGTCGTCGAGGAGGATGACTAGGAGGCTTGGATCTCATCGTTGTTGAAGGTTTTAGTAAACTCAGATCAAGGGTACATGGGATGCCCAAACGACTACAGGTAGGTGGTCGGGACACCCAAAAGACTACAGGTAGGTGGTCGAGTACTCTGGGCAGAGTAGGTAAGTCCTAGGCACGGGTCACGATGACGTGCAGAGTTTATCTAGAACCGGGGTTACCATTAGCCCTTGACTGACGGTCATTCAACTAACGATGATATCGAGGCAATGATAACAGTGATAGCCAGAGTCATGGATGTTTGATTGTACCATCATTCAATTTCAAGAGCGGTGTTTTCTGGGTGCTTATCCGATCTTGGTTTAGGCCTTGGGGGTTTGTGCTTGGAAAACATCGACCTTGACTCGAGTGATAATTAATTTACTTAAATTGTCTGCTTTGCTATGCTTGTTTGTGCTTAGTGGGTCTGGGGGCTATCACTGTAGAATGAGGTGGAGTGGGATGTTTGAGTTCCTATTCCTTTTATCCTTTATGCTCTTTTGGTATGTTTGATAGTTAATTTACTGCTCACTAAGACTGTTGTCTGACTCAAGGTTTTATGTTCAACTCTTATTACCTTGGGCTGTTCATCCATGTTGGGATGAGCAGACTAGGTAGCAGGTGATAGGTGCTGTTCTTGGCTACCAACGCTGTTGATGACGAAGACGAGCTGGAGGCTAGCATATTAGTTTTCTTACTATATGTACTGGATGTTCCGCTATTTGTATATGTTTTGAGTGTTGTGTAGTGAGGCTTGATGTATTGATTGTTCAGATGCTTGTATCAAACCTTTATGAAGTCTATATGATGATATTCTGTTATAAGCTTCATTATATACATATATTTCTCTATTGTACTTTGTCCATGCGCTGTGAGTTGTACGATAGAGTTTCTGTTTTATCTTACCCTGACTATCGTCCATGGCTGCTTGGCACGCCTTTCAGCGCACCATTCTCTTATTTTAGTGTGGGGGTCATGGGCGGTCGTCACACCGCCACTCACTAGAAGAGGGTAGCAAGGCACTTAAACACCAAAGCTCGCAACCACACCTTCGAAGTGGGAGATCCTGTCCTAAAACGGATTCCAGGGTATGCAAGCACTTGACCCAAACTAGGAAGGACCTACATTTTCAGCTAGAAACCGGGAAATGGAACATTCAAGCGCATAATGGTCGATGGAATTCTAAATTCCCATTCTTGAAAAGGTGACTCACTGCGGCACTATTTCATGTAGTACTTATCAATTTGTTTCCTTTTTTCAAAAAATAAGTCACCCAGTGATGCTGAGGGAATTGTAAATTGGCATAACTTGCCTTTCTCTTTCGTTTATCAGTAAGTAATTTTGCTTCTTGAACCAATGGAACATCATTCTTGAAAGCTACCCACTGAGTCAATGGTATCAAATCGACTCAAACCGTCAAATTGATGTGGAAAAGTGATCCTAGCGTTTTGAGAACTGGTGTTGCTCGAACAACATCAGGAAGGCCCAACCCTTACGCATATCCATTCTTTCGCCACTTGAACAGATGGAACTACATTCAAGTGCGCTCCATTCCTTCGCTTCTTTGACCAATGGAACCGCGTCCAAGTAAGTCACCATCCTTTTGCCACTTGAAATGATAGAATGGCATTCAAATGCACTCCATTCCTTCGCTTCATGGACCGATGTAACCACATCCAAATAAGCATCTTCTTTTTCCACTTGAATCGATGGAACCACGTTCAAGCGCACTCCATTTCTTTGCTTCTCGGATTGATGGAATTGCGTCCAAGTAAGCATCCATTCTTCTACCACTGAGATGTTGGAATCGCGTTCAACTGCACTCCATTTCTTGCTTCTTGGACCGATGGAACTACATCCAAGTAAGCATCCATTCTGTTGCCACTTGAAATAATGGAACATGTTCAAGTGAACTCTGAATGATGGATGTTATCCCAGTAACATCATTAATTCTCAAAATCTCCTAAGTATAGATTTCGCTCCAACAACATCGGGAAATTCTTCAGTTGCAAGATTGGTAGAAATTAACCGCCACCTATAAAAACTCGACATCGCTTGGAGATATGTGCATCCAAATAAGAATATAAGGGATTAAGCCATCCATTGATCTTTCAAAATAGAGACTGATGCGTAGATAGAACCTCGGTAATGAGCTTGGAGAGAATCAACCATAATAAAAGCACATGGCGCTTGGAATTAAGTATCCAAAATACAAGTTCCCAATGATATGAGCTACAAAACATGATGGATTGGGGGCAACTAGAGAGTTGCCTAGAGCATCTGGTCTCATGTCATGTGTTCGAAGTAACCAGCCCTATAGACTAAGGGACACACAACACACTAACACTTGGTTAGAATGAAAATCACTCCATAGTTCTGTTACACCGAATAGAGAATTTTGGCAGTCATAACAAATCTAAGTAAAGTAGTATGCTAAAAAACTACAAGTTACACTATTTGCACGCAGATAAATGTGAAAATAAACACATCATTTATCACAAGATACAGTAGTATCTGATATGGAAATTGTGGGACAAGTAATCGTATTATGTACACATATAGTGATATATAAACATGCACAATACATAAAATATAGAAAATTACGCAGAAGAGATTAACATGGAAATGCTAATTTTTTTCATTAATTATTTCATTTATTGTTGCAAATCAAATAGAAGGGGTTGTACTCGCACAAATTTTCCTATTTCGAACATAAAAAAACAAAAGTACAGATGTTACGGACGCTACAATAAAAGGAAAGAAAAGACGCATAGTATGGACTCTGTACTTGTACATTTTCTGGCACTATAAAAACATATAAAAAGATAATGAGTACCTTGTTCCACTGATGCTCGTGCTCATCTTGAGTTCTTCCCGCTTCCGTCCTTGCTTGGGTGAATCGGGAGCTTTTTCTTGCTATCCTTGTCAGTCTCTCCTCTCGTATGGAAGCCGGAACCTTTTGACACTTCGGTAGCCGAACTTCCCTCCTTCGGCACCTTCAACGTGTTGGTAGTGAGAATCATGCTCTTGCACTCTTCTTTTTCTTTCTTCATTTGTAGCCCCTTCATTTGCTCCTCCAGTCTCTCTTCTATGGTCATCCTATCTATAGGCCTCGACTCATTGGTAATCCTACATGTTCATCCATAGACGTTGAAACATCCGCCAAGTTTCGTAGCATCTATATTTGTTCGGAATCGGGCCTAGGCCCAAAGCTAGAGATAGGAACTATGTTAGAAGCCATTGCAAAGAAGGCGGTGGAAGTAGTGAAAATAACAGCGGGTCCTAAACCCTGAACAGCAGAAGTGGGAGGTGGGGGAGTTAGCCATGGGCATGAGTAGCTTCAACAATATTAGCCATGGATGTGAGAACGGTCGCCATCTACTCTTGAGAAGTATGAATAAGTGTTTGGTGTTGATCTGAAGAGCTTGGGCCAACATGAGCTTTGGCTACATAATCGACACCTTCCTTCTCCCTCTCTTCTTTAAGATCTCTCTACCGATAACCAAGAAGTCTATACCTTTAGGACTGAGGTAAGCAACCTTCAGTTCCTCCTCATAGCGCGTATCCTTGGCTTCTTCAGACCCAACCCTTCCCAAACCATGGAAAAAGTCGACGAATAGTAATTATCAAGCCATTTTAAGCTACCCTTATTCATCACGCAGCTAGTATAAAGATGAAGCACACTGGCATCCATTTGGCTTATTGCGTCATCATATTTTGATCGCCTCACTATATGACTTAGCGCTTAGATGCTCTATTTACTACGCCAGTTTTCCAGATGAAGCCACTTATTTCTATTTCACCAGTTGCGCATTCTCTTTACGGAGATAAGGGAGCTCAACGCCTTCTCAGTAATGACAGCAGCATGACAAACGATAGCTTGGTTGTGAGATTTAATGGTGTTTTTTTCTTCAGTAAGATGCTCTTTCAATTTTTTGGATCCAATGTAAGCATCTTTGGCTTGATCCCTTATCATGATAATTGCTTTATCGTGAGCCCAGTTTGCCTCAGTCGACAACTTGTCATTGGCAGCCTTTCTTTAGGGCTACGTCCCTCTCGATCTACTCCTGGACTATCTCATCATCATGATATTTGATCGCCTTAGCATTGTCTTCCTTTTCGGCCTCAAATGAGAGGATCTCCTAATAGTTAATGTGATTTACATTCAATAGGCCTTTACCAAACGCAACATATCACGCCCGGCTTCAAAGTCCTCAGGGACTATCTCTAGATTGCTGAGAGAAGTGGCCCTGTTAAGATGATTTATTTTTTTGTCAAACTTGACTCATAGATTCAGAAAGGTAGCCTAAAGTATGGATGGGCCTGGCGATAGCAAGAACTTCTTTGTTCGTCTGGAAGAAGCAGGGCCATTGTAATAGTTCCTACTTGAGAAGATGGAATTGTTGGCATTTCAGCAATTCAAGCATCAATACGAAGAGGAGTAATCCGTAACGAGGGCCCGCGGCGGTCATGAAAGTCTTTGCGGCGCTCTCACTCTAGGTGGCGAGCCTCATCCTTCTTTCTTCCCCTTCTCCCCTCATTCATTTCACAAGGAGGGCGGTAAGCTATATCAGAAGTTTACTTTAGTCGGAGTTGCCATCTTGACGTAACTGATGGTATAACCAACATCTCACGGTACCTGAAATGAAAACAAGAATGAAGTTAATACTTAAACTTAGGAACTTAACGCAATGCAAAGGTATGTGTTTGTGATACTAAAGTGAGGTGTGTAGTGCTGATGAACCTCTATATAATCTACAATCCATATTGGTAGGGTTTAAGGGTCGGAGTCTTTTCACCACTGCTTATAAATTCGCTTGAGGAAATGTCATTCTTCGAGCCAATCTCAGCTATCATTTTGCTAATGGAGGTGTCCCTATGTTTAACTATTTAGATGGTGACATCTCTCATGAAATTGGAAGTAGACGAATCTCCAGCTAGGGTCCTAATAGCTTGACCTTTGACGGGTTGTGAGGTCTCGATAGCAAGTTGTTCTTGAGAAGGAGAAATCGGGAGTTTGGGGCTTAATGCCTCAGTAGTTAACAGGTCTGGGAAAGGCAGCTTAGGAGGATTAGGACTCATTCCCAAAGACTCGCCGGAAGATTCATCTCTTTCTATAGAGATGTGAAAGTCGGTATCATCACCGTCCGAGCCCTCTTCCTCTTCTTCCTCAACTATAAGTTGCTTCCCATCTCTCCTTCGATACGTTTCGTCTTCTTCTTCAGAGATCATAGACATCTTGTGGGTCTTATCCCTATCCCCCATAATGTCCTCTTTAGTGGGTAAGTCTATGCAAGCTCTAGGAATCTCTTTGGGTTGTGCTTCCTCTTGCAGACCAACCACATCTTCTTGAGCCTCCTTGTTAGAGTCACGGGTGTGGATTAAGTAACGAGTATGTCTCTTAGGGCCCATTAAAGTTGAAGGACCATCATCTATAATAAATTTATCAGGATGAAGCAAGCCGAACTCTTGAAGATTCTCATTTGTTAGAAGAAACTCTACCGAGCGCTCGGAGGCCTTCACAACCTAGAGAGTTTCTAGCATTGTTTTAAGCTTTTCGTTGCTTTCTCGCTTTAGGATGATTATAACAAAACATATGAAAAGTTATGAAGTTGAAAAATCATTTCGAACTATTAATGCTACAGAATCGAGACTTACTTCTAGATAAATAGAAACGGTTGAAGCTCTCTGGACGCCTAACAAAATGAAAATCGTTCTTGAAAGTTGATGCTTGTTATGGAGGTCGTCTATTATCTTATATCCCCTCTGGGCTTTGATAATTCTAAAGGATGGGAAGTCCTGCATTCCCCTGAAGTGTAAAAGAAATAGTATCTCGTTTAGCCTTAGGGGACTCCCGATTCTGCTCATGAATAGAATGTATAGGGAACTTTAGGAGCGCATAACCATTGGAATAGATTTGAAACGACACCAATCCTAAATCTTGAAGCACCATCGATAAGAGCCATTCGAATGGTGGTACAACACCGCTCAAGCACATGTATCGATTAGAAGCAATAAAACCTTCTAATGGGTTAAGAGCAGATTCAACCCTATTGGGTAGATAAACGTCACCTATTGATACTTAGTTTTGATTCATGAAACAAAGCTATCACTAATATAGATTTGACGACTGTTACGACAAAAAGATAATATATACTACATGGAGACAAGACATCAAAATTGGTGATCAATTTTTATATTATCTTGTTTTGAGTCTTAAGCCAATTTTCTTAAGATCTCTCCTTGTTTAACGTATATATTAGCTTATATATAATATTCCTAATGATTTATACATATAAGCATAATATATATATATATATATATATATATATATTATCAAAGTTTTTTTCTTTAAAATCATATGTATATATAAAACCTATGAAAACTGTGCAAATTGCACAGAATTCGCCAGGTCAGTCGACTGACCTGATAATTTCTTACAACATGCACAGGTGAACAAATAAACAAATTAAAAAATACGTTTGAATATCCAATCGACTGACCTAGAGGTTCACTAGGCTGAATTTCTACAATAGTTATTTTCTGAAAAGACATGACTATTTGTGAAGAGTTACGAATCTCTACAAAAAGATGTGGATGCAACACTTCAACCAGAACTCTTCATCAACAGTCGCAGCATTTTACCATCTATAAATACATACTCTAACTTGATTCCAAACTACCGAATTTTCTTATCTTTCTTAGCTAACTCTCTTGAATCTACTTGCAAATATATTTTCAAATATTCCGCATTAAAGCAATATTATACCTTTCCATTCTTCGTAAACTTCAAATATATATATATATATATATATATATATATATATGCTCGAGGAGAAGATCATAGGAAGGGTACAAGACTTATTCATGTTATCAGAACATAAAAAGTCAAACAAAAAGGTACTTTCTACTGCTCAGGCGTGTGAAGTCCTCTTCGACTGCTGAGGCAAAATCCTATTCCGCTGCTCAGGTCCTTGTTCGGCTGCTCAAGGGTTGTATAGACCTTTTTCTTTAGGTTAAGTGAGGGTTATTATTTTAGTGAAATTCCAGAAGGAGTCTGGTACTAGACGTAGGATGGAGCTCCGAACCAGTATGAAAATCTCTAGTGTCATTTTATTATACTGCTTATATATTCCACACAATTTACTGTATAGCAATCATCAATACACTCTGTATTATCTTATATCCATGCTACACGATCCATAGCACACTTTCTTTTGGTATCAAAGCTAGTTATCTCTTAACCGTAACACAGTTATTTGATATGTTTTGTAATATGGAAAATAACACCAACACAAGTTTTACTAAAGGTAAATCCACTGCACGAACACCACTATTCAATGGTTTTAACTATAACTATTGGGCTACTAGAATGAGAATCTATATGCAAGCTAATGGTTATGACACATGGAATATCTGTCAAACAGAACATCACATACCTACTACTGAATATTCAGAATGGTCTAACACACGAAAACTAGATGCTACTATAAATGCAAAAGCTATGAATATGTTATTTTGTGCACTAGATAAAAATGAGTTTAATAGAGTTAGCACGTGTAATACTGCCTATGAAATATGGCATACATTGAAAGTTACACATGAAGGCACTAACAAAGTTAAACAAAGCAAGAGCTCTATGCTTAAGAACCAGTTCCAAAACTTTAAAATGAAACAAGATGAATCTGTAAATGATATGTATTCTAGATTTCAAGACATATATCATTCACTTTTGACATTAGGAGAAAAATTTACTGACTTTGATATCGTGTCCAAAATCCCAAATTCTCTAACGGATGAATGGGAACGAAAAGTTTAAGAAATTAAAGAAGCTAATGACATTTCAACCATTAAGCCAGAAGAGTTGATAGAAAATATAATGTCTTATGACATTAATCTCTAGGCGAAACAAGTATGGGCACAAGATAAAAAGACAATAGCATTCAAGGCAGAAAAAGAAGAATTTGATTCAGATGATGAAGATATGGCTCTTATTGCAAAAAATTTCAAAAAGTTTTCGAAGTTCAAAAAGAACAATAAGTTTGGACGTGACAAAAACAGCACCAAAACCATCAACTTCTTATATAGAATGCTATGGATGTCATAAGAAAGGTCACATGCAGAAAGATTGTCCTGATCAAAAGAAGGACAAGTTCAAACACAAAAAGGAAATATACAAAAAGAAGCAGCATTTTCAGTAACATGGGATGATTCAAAATCCTCTTCCTCATCAGATAACGCAACGATAGTGACAATGAACAAGAAAATGTTTGTTTTATGGAACAAATTATGAAGTAAGTGACTTATCTTTTGATGATTTAATTGAGATAAATTCAGTTTTATTAGATGAAATGAAAAACATCAAAAGGAAATTTAGAGAGGCTAGTGAAAAATTAAACAGAACTGAACTTGAAGTTGAAATGCTAAGGGATGAAAAGAATATTCTAGAAGAAGAACTTCAAGCTTCTCAAGAATCTTATTCTAATACAACTTCTCAAATTTCCATGCTGAGTCAAAAAATCAAAACTCAAAAATAAAAGAATGGCTCTCTCCAAGTTGAAAATCATGATTTAAAATCAAATGTTAAAATATTAGAATTAGATATCTCTAGCCTCAAAACACAGTTAGGAGGAATTACCAAGAATGTTTAATAAAGAAAGAGAAAATCTTTCTTAAATTTTGAAAATTCTCAGACTGTGCCAGATAAAAAGTGTTTAGGCTATAAGAAAGTTTAAAATAGTCTACCTAAAAAAGGAACTCTTTTGAAAATCATTTTCAAAAAATGTTAGCGTCAAAATTGGTCACTAACACCCAAATCCAAGCGAAAGCACCAAATCACAGTTACAACTCACAGATAGAATATATATAGAGAGTATAAATGCGAAGCACGGTAAAAATTTAAATAGAAAGTGGTAAAGACACATAATTTATAGTGGTCCGGCTGACTCCGGCCTACGTCCACTCCAAAAATTTCCTTTTTATTGATGTTAGGATCAATTACAGTTACAAAATGGTAGAGTAACCTTAGCCTTAGGAAATAGAAAGCAATAGAGTAGAAAAAAGAAGATCCCTTTTCTGGAACTCCACATGTTGTATTTATAGGCAAATCCTGAGTTGTTGGGCATTCTTGAATGGAATAGGCCCATCAAGACCTTCCACCGAGCCGCCTACCTCCAAGGCCGAACGACCTTCCAAAATGTCGAGCCACATACCTCCACAATGCCGAGCCACACCGACCGCACCACAATGCCAAGCCGTCTCACCAAAGCCGAGCGACCCGACCTGGCCAATGCCGAGCGATGCCGACCTCACCGATGCCGAGCCGTCCCACCAATGACGAGCAGCATAACCTCCGTTCAATGCCGAGCGGCCTAACCTCACCAATGCCGAGCGGCACAACCTCACTTCGACGCCGAGCGGCACAACCTCACCTCGATGCCGAGCTGCACAACCTCACCTCGATGTCGAGCAACACAACCTCACCTCGAAGCCGAGTGACACAACCTCACCTCGATGCCGAGCGGCACAATCTCACCTCCATGCCGAGTGACACAACCTCACCTTGATGCCAAGCGGGGTACAACCTCACCTCGATGCCGAGTGGAACAACCTCACCTCGATGCTGAGCAGCATAACCTCACCTCCATGCGGAGCGGCACAACCTCACCTCCACGCCGAGCGGCATAACCTCACCTTGATGCCGAGCGACATAAATTCACCACAATGTCGAGCGGCACATCAGGCGAACTTCATCCCTTTGAACCGAATCCATCATATTTCAGCCTCGACAACCGTGAAGTTAGTTAGGCCGAATCCGCCTGTTTATGCCTTGACAAAAGGCGGGTTAATATTTTCCCCCTAAAACATGCCTTGCTATTGGAAGGTGTGTTTCAAATAGCCTCAAGTTCAATGTCCGATGTTCATATCCTGTTCATAGCCTTATTATTAAATCGATGACCTCTCCGGGTTTAACCTTGAATCTGTAGACCTCGCCGGGTCGCGTTATCCTGTTCCAGCCTAGACTCACCCTTCAAAGGCTTTTATGTTCTTCAGCCTCAATACTCCGGCCAAGGAATTTTACATTCACCGACATCGGCCCTCTGGCAAGGACTTTTATATTCACCAGCCTCGGCGCTCTGGCCAAGGACTTTTATATTCACCAGCCTAGGCACTCCGACCAAGGACTTTTATATTCATCGAACTCGGTGCTCTAGCCAAGGACTTTTATATTCACCGGCCTCGGCACTCCAGCCAAGGACTTTGATATTCACCAGCCTTGGCACTCCGGCCAAGGACTTTTATATTCACCGGCCTCAGCACTTCGGCCCAGGACTTTGATATTCACCGACCTTGGCGCTCCGACCAAGGACTTTTATATTCATTGGCCTCGGTGCTCCGGACAAGGACTTTAATATTCACCGGCCTCGGCACTTCGGCCAAGGACTTTTATATTCACTGGCCTCGGTACTCCAGCCAAGAACTTTGATATTCACTGACCTCGACGCTCTGGCTACGAACTTTTATATTCACCGGCCACGGCACTCCAGCCAAGGACTTTGATATTCACCGGCCTCGGCGCTTCAGCCATGGAATTTTATATTCACCGGCCTTGTCACTCCGGCCAAGGACTTTGATATTCACCGGCATCGACGCTCCGGCCAAGAACTTTTATATTCGCCGGCCTCGGAACTCCGGCCAAGGACTTTGATATTCACCAGCTTCGGCACTCCGGCCAAGGACTTTTATATTCACCGGCCTCGGCACTCTGGCCAAGGAATTTTATATTCTGTCCGAGTCCATTCCATTGCTGTCCGGCTAAGGGACTCATAACTTGCGATAACTACCCCGTCTCTCCGGTCAGGACAATAATCGTAAAACCTGAACTGTTTATTACAATGATCCGAATCCAGTCAAAAAACTAGAAATCCATATCAAAAATCAAACATCCACACCAAAATGGCAAACCAAAAAACCAACCAAACTAGGAGTTCAATCCGAACTCCAAAACCATACTAAAGAAAAGTAAATGTTCAAAGTACCAAAGTGGAAACCAGAATTTGCAGAAACACAGAAAGAAAATAGGATTTCATAGACCCGAGCAGTACGATTTTTCGTCATCTTAAAGGACGCCTAGGAACCATCCTCGATCCCGTACGTATGTAAGTGGCCTAGCCGTGTTACTTTGGATATTATTACTTATTTAGAATCATAAAACCATTCAATTTATAACAAGCCGGCGGTGACCAGATCCAATGCCACCACCATTCGAGGTAGGCGGTGGTCGCTCCTGCTCCTCTACCTCAGCTCGATTCCGTATGTACTATTGCAGGCTACAATTCCTTACATGCTCCTCAATAATATCTTTCAAATGCCTATAGTCGTTTGTGTTGTGCCCATCCAGCCCATGGAATCGGCAATGCTTTCCCGATGCCTACGCGTATTTAGAAGGTTCCTTCTTACCGGCCTTCGGTACTGGAGGCGCCCTCGAGTATCCAAGTAAATCCTTTCTAGAGTCTTGGTTAAATCTATGTAAGAAGAAAACTTTGACTCCCTTCGAGGCCTCTTCGAAGTTCCACCGTTGCCATTTGTTTTCCTTTTTCCTTTATCATCTTTACTTGGATCTTCTCTGGGTGGACCTCCACCCCTCACTACATAAGCTTCAACCTCTCTCCCTGCTCTCTCAGCCTGCACATCCTCCTGTCTCATGAACCTTTCCGCCTCATGGTAGAACTCCACGAGATCCCTCGGTGGGTCCCATTACAATGATATCTTGAAATCTGAACTATCCACGATTCCTGAGACTGCTGATATCAACACAGTGGATGGATCGGGTCGATCCACCGATGCTACCACTGCGTTTACTCTGGTTAAGAAGTTCCCAAGTGACTCTCCCTTCCATTGCTTCATCGATGTCAAGGTCATTACGTTCTTGGGTCTGACTATATGGACTTGAAACTGTCACATAAACCTTTCAATCAGCTCCGCCCATGTGCCGATAGAACCATTCTCCAGCTGTCTAAACCATATAGCTATGGTATCCTTCAAATACAATGGGAAGCATCGAGCCATGACCTCATCAGATGCCCCTAGTACCCCATATGCCTCATGTACCTCGTCAAATAAACGGTGGGATCCGTTCTCCCATCATACATATCCAATGTTGGTAACTTAAAGTCTGGTGGGTTCCTAGCTTGCCTGATAGTAGGAGTAAAGGGACTCTTATTCACATCCTCCAAGTCTTTGTTTATCAATCCACCTCTCACAACTCGTCTGACCATCTCCGCTAACTTGTCGTTGTCCCCAAGTTGTAATCCTTGTCCGTTGCCTCCGGTCTGCCCCCTCCCCTCTCCGAGTTCACGAGGGAATTCTGAAACATACTCCTCATCTCGTACTCCTGCATTCCTGTTGGTTTCAGGTTGCATAGCATCATATGGTATCCCTCCATGGATTGGTCCAGCATTTCCTGGTGGTATGCCCCCGAGTCTTGATCTATTCAGGTTGATAGCCGTCTGCTAATTGGGGGCTGCTCCTGCTGAGCCATTCCCTCCGCTTACTGGTTGAGCGCTTCTGATCCAGCTCCACAGATCTGAGCTCCTGCATTTCCTACTTATGCAAATTGTCTAAGAAGTGCCTGCATCATCTCCTCTTGTCTTTTCAACATTGCTTCCATCTCATCTTTGGTGATGTAGATGGATGCTTGACCTGCTCTAGCTCCAGAGGAAGCCTCTTAACTTCCCTCTTGATTTCTTCTTTCTGTCACTTGCTTTCTTATTGATGGCCTAGCCATTGCTTCTTAGAATCCAAATTCCTAGCTCCAAAATCCCTGAGTTCTTGCTTCTCAGTGAAAGCACCAAAATGTTTGCGCCAAAATTGGTCACTAACACCCAAATCCAAGCGAAAGCATCAAATCGCAGTTGCAACTCATAGATAGAATATATGTAGAGAGTATAAATGTGAAGCGCAGTAAAAATTTAAAGAGAAAGCGGTAAAGACACATAATTTATAGTGGTTCGGCTGACTCCGGCCTACGTCCACTCCAAAAATTTCCTTTTTATTGATGCTAGAATCAATTACAGTTACAAAATGGTAGATTAACCTTAGCCTTAGGAAATTGAAAGCAATAGAGCAGAAAAAAGAAGATCCCTTTTCTGGAACTCCACATGCTGTACCTATAGGAAAATCCTGAGTTGTTGGGCATTCTTGAATGGAATAGGCCCATCAAGACCTTCCGCCGAGCAACCTACCTTCAAGGCCGAACGACCTTCCACAATGCCGAGCCACATACCTCCACAACATCGAGCCGTCTAACCAGAGCCGAGCGATCCTGAGCTGACCAATGCCGAGCGATCCTGACCTCACCGATGCCGAGCCGTCTCACCAATGTCGAGCGACATAATCTCCCTTCAATGCCGACTGGCCTAACCTCCCCATTGCCGAGCGGCATAACCTCACCTCGATGCCGAGCGGTAGAACCTCACCTCGATGCCGAGCGGCACAACCTCACCTCGATGCCGAGCGGCACAACCTCACCTCGATGCCGAGCGGCACAACCTTACCTCCATGCCGAGCGGCACACCCAGGTGAACTTCATCCCTTTGAGACGAATCCATCATATTTCAGCCTCGATAATCGTGAAGTTGGTTAGGTTGAATCTGCCTGTTTATGGCCTTGAGAAAAGACGGGTTAATAGAAAAGTAATCCTGTTATATCAATAATGTTCCAAATATTCCAAAAAATTCAAAGAACATTTAAATTTGGGTTCCTAAACCAGTAATTATTTAATTAGGAGCAAGTACATCAAATCTTTCATGGAAAATTTTCAAAATAACAAAGATTTTATTTACAAAGGGAATGCTGAACCCACTTGGGTTTGGTTTCCTATGACCTAACATTAGGACCCTAACAAAAAGTCTCCATCCAACTGTTAACTTTTGTTTTCTGTCATTTTTGTTTGTTGTTTTTGTCTACAATTTTATGTAAAATGATTGTATACTACAAAAAGTTGATTATATATTTTTATTTTTAAAGAAAGACCTGAATGCAGTAATCTGTGCTAATTCAGAAGTCTGAATTGATAATTCAAAAGTCTGAATATTATACCTAGGAATATTTATTCATCCAGAATAAGATGTCTGATCTAAAAAATAGAAGTCTGAATCAATCCCAAAATGAACTAGTTCTTTGCTGCCTTCGAAATTACATTAACTCAAAAGTCAAAATTTATTTCAGAATTCTGTAATCATCAGACAACTTTTTTTTAGTGGTATGGATGATTTTCTATTTTTCTGTTATGTTGTGTTATCTTATTACTACAATTCTAGTTTCCGTGTTTTAAGTATTATGTTACGTTCTATGATGTTGTCATTTGAAATGTTGTGTTCTATTTTAAATTAACTGTATGTTTCTCTCCATTCATTCTCTGTGGTGTTATCATATTATATATATATTTCATTCCTACTTTAGTCACTAATTCCTTTTTAGTAATGACAAAGGGGGAGAAAAAGGTAAAAATATTGATGCATGAATTCTTTTATTCAGGGGGAGAAATTTTTTATTTTCATACTAACCAAGTTTTAATGACAGGAGAAGTTATTATTTACAAACCAATATTTTCATAGTTGTCACTATCAAAAAGGGGAAGAAATCGAAAAACGAGAAGTTAAATTTAGAAAATAACTTTAGTGTTTTAAAGAATAATTTTATAACTGTTAAAGATTTTCTAGATGAACAAAACCCCATATTTGAAAAAGAGAGAAAAATTTTCAAAAGAAATTTTTGATTTGAAAAGACAAAATGATTTATTACAATCCTGTTTACATAATTCAGAATGTCAAAATTTCCTTCTCAAAAATGAAAATTGTACGTTAAAAAACGAGAATTCTAAATTAAATGAGAAACTGATATTTGGAAAAGTAGTAATATTTCTTTTGAAAATAAAAATTGTGACTTTAAAGCTAAATTTTATAAACTTAACACTGAAGTCGCAAAATATAATAAAGGTCAAAATGATTTAAATATGATTTTATCCAGTTCTAGACCTTTACATGATAAAGTGGTTTAGGATATAATAAAACTAATCGTAGAAATAGCACTAGATACGCTTTCATGTATAGTAAAAACGTTGGTGCCAGTACTAAATTTCGAGTAAAGTCTAAATCTAATTTTTTTTTATAGAAATTCAAATACTATTATGACCAATAATGTTTGTAATTTCTCTAGAAATACAAAATCATTGACGAGAAATATGAATAAAAATTATATATGTGTTTGGGTTCCTGCTAATTGAAAAAATAGAGAAAAATACATTGATGATTATTTTGATACGATAGTTACTAATATATAGTTAATAATGTAAATTATATTTTTAAAGGTTCGACCACACCCAAATGGTATGGTTTCCTAAAAATTAGGAAACTATAAGGACCTTGGGTATCGCATGCTTTAAATGTTCAATTTTTTTTTGATACCTTACATTACAAGTAGTAGCGACAACGGTGGAAATGGAGGCGATAGTGGTAGTCAAAGATCGCATGGTGATAAGGTAAGCATAGCTTGGAGTAAGTTATTTCATTTCTTATATTATAAAAACATTAGTCTTTTATTGCACAAACATTATGGCTTTTACTAAATAGCCACTCTTTTTCGTATTATTTTAAAACTCTTGTTTGCGATATTGTAATGTATGAATGTTTGGTTCCTTCATAATATCTATCAATGCTTCATGCTATTATATTTTTTATTCCTTTTTGTCGATGACAAAGGGGGAGAAAGATTATTACTAACATTAAGAATGCAGGATATAGATCGTTAAATATTCAGGGGGAGTAAGTATTTATATTATATATAGTCAAAATCTATATCTATTACAAGTTGTCATCAGTCAATCAAAAAAAGGGAGAATGTTGAGACTTGGTTTTGATTCATGACAAAAATCTATCACTACAACATACAGATTTGACGACTGTTACGACAAAAAGAGAATATATACTACATGGAGACAAGACATCAAAATCGGTGCATTAATATATTATGTTATTTTGAGTCTTATGTCAATTTTGTTAAGATCTCTCCTCGTTTAATGTACATATTAACTTATATGTAGTCTTCCTAATGATTTTACATATAAGCTCAGAATATATATATATATATATATTATCAAAGTTTTTTCTTTAAAATCATACATATACATATACATATATATATACATATATATATATATTTAAATCTGTGAAAACTGTGCAAATTGCACAGAAATCACTAGGTCATTCAACTGACCTAGTAGGTCAGTCAAACGACCTGGTAGGTCAGTGAACTGACCTGACAATTTTAGTGCAACATGCACATGTGCACAAATAAACAAATATGTATTAAAAAATACGTTTGAATATCCAGTCGACTGACCCAGAGGTCTAGTTGATTGAATTCCTACAACAGCTATTTTTTGAAAAGACACGACTATTTGTGAAGAGTTATGAATCTCTACAAGAAGATTTGGACGCAACACTTCAACCGGAACTCTTCATCAACAGTCGCTGCTTTTTAACATCTATACATACATACTCTAACTTGATTCCAAACTACCGAATTTTCTTGTCTAACTCTCTTGAGTCTATTTGCAACAACACTTTCAAACATTCTGCATTAAAGCAATATTATATCTTTTTATTCTTCATAAACTTCAGATATATATATATATATATATATATATATATATATATACTTGAGAAGAAGATCATAGGAAGGGCGTACTATATCAAAACTTATCTGTGTTATCAAAACACAAAAAGTCAAACAAAAAGGTACTTTCTACTGCTTAGGCATGTGAAGTCCTCTTCGGCTGCTGAGGCGAAATCCCGTTCTGCTGCTCAGGTCCCCGTTCGGTTGCTCAAGGGTTGTATAGACCTGTTCCTCTGGGTTAAGTGAGGGTTTTTGTTTTAGTGAAATTCCAGAAGGAGTCTGGGACTGGACGTAGGACGGACCTCCGATCTAGTATAAAAATCTATGGTGTCATTTTATTATACTGCTTTTATATTCCACACTATTTATGTATAGCTATCATCACTACACTCTGTATTATCTTATATTCGTACTACATGATCCATAGCACACTTTAATTTGGTATTAGAGCTTTGAATTCTATCGATCATCACAACATCATAG
The DNA here is from genome assembly GCA_030765085.1 of Allium cepa. NCBI lineage: Eukaryota > Viridiplantae > Streptophyta > Magnoliopsida > Asparagales > Amaryllidaceae > Allium > Allium cepa. The sequence continues at coordinate 701,806,037 of CM060938.1, read as the reverse complement.
AATAATGACCGAAAAACGATTCAGTTGAAATACAACAGGCATAATCCCTGTATAAGCCAACGGTTAGGACTACAAAAAGGTACTTTCTGATTTACTAATTTTAGTAAAAGAAAATAATGAATTAGCTAGTATAAGAAATATGATTTCAAAGCTTAATTTATTATTTTAGAAAAGGTGAAATCTGTTGAACTCTAAAAGGGTGATAAATTGAAGAACGAGAAGTTAAATTTAGAAAATCAACTTGGTGTTTTAAAGAATAATTTTATAATTGTTAAAGATTTTCTAGATGAACAAAACACCATATTTGAAAAACAGAGAGAAAATTTTTCAGTAGAAAATTTTGATTTGAAGAGGCAAAATAATTTATTACAACCCTCTTTAGATAATTCAGAATTTCAAAATTTCCTTCTCAAAAATGAGAACTGTACGTTAAAAAATGAGAATTCTGAATTAAATGAGAAAATTAATATTTGGAATAATAGTAATATTTCTTTTGAAAATATAGATTGTGACTTTAAAGATAAATTTGACAAACTTAACACTGAAGTCACAAAATTTAATAAAGGTCAAAACGATTTGAACATGATTTTATCCAGTCCTCGACCTTTATATGATAAATGTGGTTTAGGATGTAATAAAACTAATCGTAGAAATAACACTAGATACACTTTCATGTATAGTAAAAATGCTAGTGCTAGCACTAAATTTCGAGTAAAGTATAAATCCAATTTTTATAGAAATTCAAATACTATTATGACCAATAATGTTTATAATTTCTCTAGAATACAAAATCATTGACGAGAAATATGAATAAAAATTATCTAAGTAATTGGATTCCTCTTAATTGGAAAAGTAAAGAAAAATACATTGACGATTATTTTGATATGGTAGTTAATAATAAAAATTATATTTTTAAAGGTTCAACCATATCCAAATGGGCATGGTTTCCTAAAGTTTAGGAAATTATTAGAACCTTGGGTATCGCATGCATTAAATGTTAATTTTTTTGATACTTTGCATTACTAGTATTAGCGACAACGGTGGAAATAGTGGCGATAGTCGTAGTCAAAGATCGCATGGTGATAGGGGTAAGCGTAGAATGGAGTAAGTTATTACATTTCTTATATTATAAAAACATTAGTCTTTTATTGCACAAACATTATGGCTTGTACTAAATAGCCACTCTTTTTCGTATTATTTTAAAACTCTTGTTTGCGATAATGTAATGTATGAATGTTCGGTTGCTTCATAATATCTATCAATGATTCATGCTATTATATTCTTTATTCCTTTTTGTCGATGACAAAGGGGGTGAAATATTATTACTAACATTAGGAATGCAGGGTATAGATCGTCAAAGATTCAGGGGGAGTAAGTATATATTATATATACAGTCAAAATATATATCTATTACAGGTTGTCATCAATCAATCAAAAAAGGGGAGAATGTTGAGACATAGTTTTGATTCATGACAAAAAGCTATCACTAAAACATACAGATTTGATGATCATTACGAAAAAAAGAGAATATATACTACATTGAGACAAGACATCAAAATCTATGCATCAATTTTTATATTATCTTGTTTTCAGTCTTAAATCAATTTTGTTAAGATCTCTTCTCATTTAACGTATATATATTAGCTTATATATAATCTTCCTAATTATTTATACATATAACCATAGAAAATATATGTATATATATTATCAAAGTTTTTTTGCTTTAAAATCATATATAGTATATATACATATATTTAAACCTTTGAAAACTGCGCAAATTGCACAGAAATCATCAGGTCAGTCGATTGTCCTGGTAGGTCAATCGACTGACCTAACTATTTCTGTGCAACATGCACAGGTACACAAATAAACAAATATATATTAAAAAATATTTTTGAATATCCACTCGACTGACCCAGAGGTTTAGTTGACTGAATTTCTATAATAGCAATTTTCTGAAAAGACACGACTATTTATGAAGAGTTACGAATCTCTAGAAAAAGATTTGGACGCAACATTTCAACCGGAACTCTACATCAACAGTCGTTGCTTTCTAACATCTATACATGCATACTCTAACTTGATTCCAAACTACCGAATTTTCTTGTCTAACTCTCTTGAATCTACTTGCAACTATACTTTCAAATATTCTGCATTAAAGCAATATTTTACCTTTCTATTCTTCATAAACTTCATATATATATATATATATATATATATATATATATATACACACACTCGAGGAGAAGATCATAGGAAGCATGTACTATAAATAAGACTTATCCGTGTTATCAGAACATAAAAATTCAAACAATATTTACTATTTTTTGAAGTCATGTTCTGCTGCTCAGGCATGTGAAGTCCTCTACAGCTGCTGAGACGAAATCCTATTCCGCTACTCAGGTCCTTGTTCGGCTGCTCAAGGGTTGTACAAAACTCTTCCGCCTGGTTAAGTGAGGGTTATTGTTTTAGTGAAATTCTAGAAGAAGTCTGGGACTGGACGTAGCAAGGAGCTCCGAACCAGTATAAAAATCTCTGGTGTCATTTTATTATGCTGCTTTTATATTCTGCACTATTTATTGTACAGCTATCATCACTACACTCTGTATTATCTTATATCCATACTACATGACCCATAGCACAATTTCATCACCCTCGAGGATGCCGTGGGGATGACGTGTTATACGTATATGTTCCTAAGCATCATTGCTATCAGAATTGAGGCGCTAACTCTAGGAGTCAATTAGAATTGTCAGTCAAAGAGGCAATTGGTCAAATACAGGTCCTACTAGAACTAACAGATCATTGAAATTACAAGTTATAGGTTGACTTGGCTCCATAAGAATGGATGGAGAAACAGGGTAGTTGTTGACTCAGCTTCTAAAGGCACGAACGATCCACCAACAGACTTACGACTTGTCTACTGGCATATTCTAGACAATAAAACTTGTTGATCACGATTATTTATTTCTATTAGAATTCCCATGTGATTAACGCTTGAAGTCAGCGTGTGCTGACCTAACAAATTCCAAGTGCGGACTGGGGAAGACGCAGTGTGTTATATATAAGATGATTCCAGTTTCCCGAACACTATGAAAGGACCATCCTGTGTAGATAGCACACTCATATTGGAAAAAAAGATCTGTATCGCCTTTTCAAATTACCTTTTCTGTACTCACCTATTATCGATCAACGATGGATATTGAATTCTTTGTTCGAAGGGACACAGAAAGTTCTTTATTTTTCAAAGACACTAGATGTACAGAAATGCAATGCAATGGAGTTATCAGATATGTTTGAATCTATGACAAATCGTAATATCAGAGCCAGTTTGATCATTTAGCTTTAGTTAATTCCATGGAAAGAGATTGTTGAAACTAGAAGGCATGTCTTATCGCGGGTCATACATGTCCAATATGAAACTAAACCCTACCTACATCACTGATAAGTCAAGTTTGAATTCAACCATCTCCTTCTCCAAAATCGCAATCAAACAAAGCCAATCACCATCTCCACCATCACCTAAGCATGATTCCACCATCACCAAAGCTTCAGTTTATAACTACAACCTTCTACCAAAATAAGGAATATACTCGGCCTAAGGTTTGATTGAGTCAGAACTGGTCTGCACACGTTGGTTATAGTAGCAGCGGTTAGTTCAGGTAATGGAGAGAATGGCGTAGAGGTGGCGTAGCTTACAGGCGACGTCGAAAGTTGAACGGCAGTGAGGTTGGAGGTTGAATCGATGAACTTATGGTTTGAGTTGGCAAGAATCGGTAGGTGAAAGATGAGCATATTCAGTTTGATGGGATGAAGCACGTAAAGAGTTAGACTATGTGAAGTAATATAATTAAGGGAAAAATGATTAAAAGTTTGCTAAGTCCTCGATTCGGGAAGAATTAAGGCCGAGATTTGGTACCGAATTTATCGCCTTAACTTGCATTAACTCCAACTAATCACGATGGAACTACATGCTAACTTAAACCCTTGCATAAATTTAAGAGCGAAGATTGGATTGTCAGTACAAAGTATTGGGATTCAAATTGGAATCAGAATGGATAACTAGTCAAAAGTGAACCAATTGGAAACAACATCACGAGTTGTAATTCGACAATCGACTAAAATTCATAGGATAGCAATCCAAAACTTGTCTTATTTCTAAGCATACTTTGTTTCCAATGAAAGCATACTCTAGAGGGAAAATGTTAATTGGGTTTTTAACTGTGTAGAAATCAATAGAAGTTAGAATGTTGGTACGAAGACGGAACAACTAGAAACTTGGAAAAGATACGAAGGACTAAAGAAAGAGCTTAAAAGCATGGAACAAAAAAGTCCAAGTCCTAACTCGGCCGAAAATAAGACCTTTAATTCGATACTGATATGACTAACCTTGGCATATTCTTACTCTTAGCAAGCCATCCCCTAGTTTTCCATACATATTCGTGGAGTTTCGTAGAGCTTTAGAAAGCCTAACGTCAGGAATGAAGAAGTGATGATTGAAACTATAGAATAAGCTGAGTCAAGAAATAAGGATAATTAAAACTCATCAACAACATATCTAATTACATGGAGGACATCTAGATGATGCAAGGAATTCACAACAAAAGGATTAAGCTATCCCTCGGCTAAGGCTTAGATATGGCCTAGAATATACGGGCTTAATTCGGCTCCGAATATGGACCTTATGTCATATGGTCACAACTTATTTTATGCTATCTTGGGCCAGTTCTCGGACTTCTCTAGTAGCGGGCTTTTGATCCTATGTGACTACTACCTCTATAAATACAAAACTTACTTCAACCAATAGAGGATCTAGATTTTGCTATCACTATGTACGATCTCCATCTATTCTACAACTCTTTCCTCTGCACCATTAATTCTTCAAACCCTGTACTTATGACTAATTCTTTCTCAAACACCTTGTAATCTCTTTCAAGCTAGACCAAATCGATAATCAAAGCTATAAAGTGGATGTAGGCTTAATTAACAACCGAACCACTATAAAAATCCCTGTGTCTTATACACTTTTGTGTTATTTTCTATTATATTTTCTTTGTTATGATGGGGCTAGTGCCTTCATATCGTACTATTGATACATTTTTTGGGTTAACATGATTGTTTGATTACTCAGTAAAAGGTAATAACTTGATTATATCTTTTCAAAGTAAGTTTCTTCTAAAAACATGAAATAATTTTTATTGTTCATTTACCTAATTTGATTATTATATCTCATCACATTTGGAGTGGTTATGGTCCCATAGTCATATAATCACTCTCACTCCCTTCAAAGATCTCTTAGCTTTTTAATGAACAATTTTACATCTAACTCCCTTTTATGGTATTACTTTAAAGTTTCAGTTTAGACAATAATGAGTGCCATTTACCGTTGTTGGTTATGAATGATCACTCATTTATTACCAATTTCTAATTTATTTAGAAATTAGCAAATTTCATCTTCATTGTCTCCACATTATTCTCTTCTCTTCATCTACCCGTCATAGTTCATAAATTATTTTCTCTCTATTTCTACAAATTATAACATTTGTGCTTCGTTGTTAAATTTTAAACTTTGTTTGGTAACAATTAAAGTTTTGTATTTCTTTTCGTTTTTTATAAGTGGAAAAAAATATCTAACGCTCCATAGGTTTAGCCCGAGTTACTTTAGAAAATTGACCGTTTGATTACTAAGCAAAGGGTAGCAATGTGACTATCTCTTTTCAAAGTAATTTTTTTATGAAACATTAAGTAAATTTTTATTTATTAATTTAATTATTTTGATTATTATATCTCATCTCCTTTAGACGGTTGTGGTCCTATGTTCATATTCATCACTAACTACTATGCCAAAGACTGAGGTGTTAGGATTTCGTATCATGTTATAAACTTTTGAAATATTTATGTAAATTATTATATCCAATCATCGTTATATGGGTTTACTTTTAAGGTTTTTGTAAAGATGATTGCAAGATATGAAAGATCGCCCATTTATTATTAGTTTGCATTTAGTTTAGAAACTAAAAAATCTTATCTCAATTGACTCTTCATTATTCTCTTCTCTTCTTTTACCCCTCATAGTTCACAAAATTATTTTACTTATTTCTACATATTACAATTGTTGTGCTTCTTGTTTATATTTCTTTTTTTTTAGCAAAACTAAGCGGGTTTGACTGGCCCTAACCAGTTATTGCGAAAACAATAAGGAAAATTGCACCATAACAATTCTATGGAGCAACAGGAAAAGAAGAACTAAAACAAGAAACCAAAAAATAACCAAAGCAAACTGTGACAACGTGCCCACAGTCAGATCCAAAAGCTGTTAACACCAGTGGTAAACTGAAACGTGCGGTTTCTAACACCATCTTTGATGGAGCCAATCAGCTGATTCCACAATTCAATTTCAGTTTTGCTCTTGCTATTGAATACTCTGTCATTTCTTTCCCTCCAAATTACACGTATGAATTTTTTGAGGACTAGGAGCAACATTGTACCAGAGTCATTCTTCCATCTAGTGGCGCTGAATAAAAAGCACCACTCACTATTGCTATCCCTAGTTCTATTACCATGACCTACTAAGGCAGAAACCCTATTCCATAACATATGTATAACCCTGCAACTGAAGAATAGGTGAACATTAGTCTCGGGTTCTTCAAGACAGAAACAGCAGGTAGCATCAGAAACCATGCCAATGCGATGGAGTTTGTCTTTGAAATTCATGGCATTTCTGAGGACCTTCCAAAGCAGAAAGTTGTCATTTTCTTTGCAGTGACTATCCCAAACTCTTTTTTCCCAGGAAAACCAAGGAGCGGTCGTGATGTGGGAAAAACAATCATATATCTTGGCAATGGAGTGAACTACAAGATCAGGAGACCACAGCACCCTGTCACAAGTGACGGTAGGGTACTGTTGCCTGCTGATCTCCCGCCACAGTTGTCGTGTGGATTGGTTGCTGGTAACCGGCAATGAGATGACTCCATTTATTATGAAGTTCTTGGCCTTGGCATCCATTGGAATACCAGTCTGAAGTATTTGGTTGTATGTCATCGTTTTGCTGAGAATGAGACCATGCATAGCCCAGGGATCATTCCAGAAGCTCACATTGCCACCAGGAGACGCAATGTGTTTCAAATGCGGAAGCAACATTGGTCGAAGGTTGAGGATGGATCTCCAAGTCCAAGTACTGCCGTGGGCGATGTCCATACACCAAAAATAATTGTTTTTAAGCTGATGCCTTTTCCGTCGACGCCACCCAAATATTGTTTTTAGAATTACGCAGATTATCAAAATGCGTACTAAAAGCGGCAGAATTCCAATTTTGTATGTTAATAATGCCTAGGCCACCCATGCTTTTCTTGGATTCAACTTTGCCAAAGTTTATGGGTTTGAGCTTATTAGAGTGTATGCTACCAAACCAGAGAAAATTATACATGGCCTTCCTAATCATGTGAATGAGCTTCTTGGGTAGAATGAAAGTTCTGGACCAATATGTTGTGAAAGAGAATAGCACAGATTTGATAAGGGTGAGTCTTCCCGCTTGAGTTAGAAACTTGTTGGCCCAGGCTTTCATGGTATGCGTTATCTTATCATATAGTTTTATGCACTGAGTTGTAGTGACTTTGGAGGATGTCATAGGGATCCCCAGGTATGAGATATCATCAGGAGCAAGGGGCAGGTGACAATCATTAGTAAGGGTCAGGACTGCAGCGGCATCAATGCCAGCAACTTTGATTAAGGACTTGTCAAGATTAATAGCAAGCCCACTGAACTTGTGAAAGGCATTGAGACAATCCATCAGATTGCTAATAGATTGAGAAGTAGGCTTGGTGAAGACTATTAGGTCATCGGCAAACATGGGCGAGGAAATAAGGGGGTCTTTGCACTTGGGGTGGGTGAGAATTCTTTTGCATGTGATTCCATGATTAATCATAGCAGTGAGCACTTCCATGATTAAAATAAAGATGTAAGAAGACATAGGGCAACCCTGTCTGATTCCTTACCTACTCTTGAAGTAGCCAACAGTATTACCGTTGAGATTAATTGAAAAGTGGGATGTCGAGATGCAAGTGTAGATCCATGAGGCAAAGTGGGGGGGGGGGGGGAAATTTCATTTTGGCAAGGGTTCTAGAGATAGTGGTCCATTGTAGAGAGTCATATGCTTTCTTTATGTCAAGTTTTAGCATGGCTCTAGGGCTTGTCGTGGATTTGTTGTAGTCTTTTAGAAGTTCATTAGTTAACAGGACATTGTCAAGAATGCTCCTCCATTGAATGAAAGCTGCTTGGTTGGGGGAGATAAGATGGTTGATAACAACTTTCTACCTGGAGGCAATTATTTTGGAAAGACATTTGTAAGTGGTGTTGCAACAAGATATTGGTCTGAAATCACTGACACTGATAGGATACTCAGTCTTGGTTATTAGAGCGATATTGGTTGCATTTATTCCAGTTAGCATTTTGTTATGCTTGAAAAAGCTGTTCACTGCCTTGATTAAATCAGCTTTAATAATGTCCCAGCAGCTAGTGAAGAAGTTAGCATTGAAACCATCCGGGCCACCACACGATTCCTTATTCATTTCAAATATGCTTTGCTTGATTTCATTTTCAGTAACTACGGTGGATAGGAAGGCAGTTTGATCTGGGCTTAGACATGGGAGGTCCAGATTATCAATGATTGATAGGTCGGGTTGGAAATCAACATCATTTCCAAGAAGGTTGGTAAAGTAGTCATGGAATGCATTGTCAATTTCGAGAGGGGTGGTACAAGTCTTACCCGAACGATCAATGATGCATTGAATGTTGGAATTGGAATGCTTGACTTTAAGGCTTTCATGAAAGTATTTTGTGTTCCTATCACCAGCATTTGTCCATTTGAATCTGAGTTTCTGTTTTCTCATATTGTTCTCCACTTCAAGACCTTTACTTTATTGTTGTTGTAAATTGTATTCTGCCTTGGCCAATTCAACATTATTAGGAGTTTGCATCGCTTGTTTCCTGGCATCAACTAGAGAGATTGCAATTGTGGTAGAAAGAAGGTCACCAATGCCAAGTCTATTTCTAGCCCATTTCCCAAGTGCTCTTTTCACATTCTTCATTTTTTGCTGCAAAACAAACATGGGATTGCCAAAATAGTAAGTACACCAGGCGTTTTTGACAATACTTAAAAAATCAGGCTCATTTGCCTAGATGTTAAAAAATTTAAAAGAAGACTTTCTTAACAGGCAACCATTTTCCATTTGGATGATTTGGGGGGAGTGGTTAGAGAGTAGTGGGGGAGGGAGGAAAATGGATAGCTTTGGCCAAGTGTTAAGCGACTCAATGTTGCAAAAGGAGTGATCAATTTTGGTGTAAATTCTCCTGCCAGATCTACTTCGATTGTCCCAGGAAAATCTGGCACCAGAGAAGGGAATATGTATGAGATCAGCAGCATTTGTGGAAGAGTTGAGGGGTGCAATCTCATGCAAAGTGACATCATTCCCACCGGTTCGATCATTGATGGACAAGAGGCAGTTAAAGTCCCCTGAAACAATCCAGGGATGAGTGTTTTGGGCTAGATGTGGTAGGTAGTTATGGAGGGTAAGTCTGCTACTGGCACAATTTTCAGCATACACTATAGTGAGATATAATGATTTGGATGTGGGCTTGTGAGTGAGGTGAGAATGGATGAATTGCTTGTGAGATAGGATCGGGGTTAGAGTGTACATGCTTGGGTCATATAGGATCAATATTCTGCCATAAGGGGCTTCAATTAGGTTGTGGCATGCTTTCCACATCGGGTTGATGAAGTGCACAGCTTTAAGGCTAAGGTCATGGTTTAATTTGGTTTCAAGAATGGCAATAAGACTGAGGTTATACTTGGAAATGATGCTTTTAACTTGGATTAATTTGGTTTCAAGGTGCGCTCCTCTACTGTTCCATACAGCAAATGTTTGTGTCATTGATGTAATTTGTTTGAAGTGGTTGCAGAAGATGGGCTGTCGCTAGTTTCAGGGAGGATTCTTGTTGTTGTGGTGATATTGGGGTTATTGAGGTCAATATTGGGTATAAAGGCACGATGATTGTTGCCTCTGAATTTAAGTTTGGTTTTGTTTTTGTAGTGGCGTGGCTTTGAGGTCGGGGATGAAGCTTTGTGGGAAGGGGTTATTATGTCAGTGAAACCAGGAGGAGCAATAATATTGGAGTAAGGTTCCGGGGGGGGTGGATAAGATGTTGAGGACTATGTCATCGTTGCTGATGTGGAAAGGGGTGGTGGATGACTACTTAGGTTGTGTGTTGGGAATGGGAATGGTTGTGATTGACTTACTAGGTTGCTGAGTGGTAATGAGTGCATGTGGCAAATCCATGCACGTATCACTTGTGCATGAAAGGCTGGTATTAATATTTTCCACTGTGATCTCTGTGTTTGTTTCTTCCTCTTCAGCAACAGTTTCAACCAGTGAAGTTAAAACCGAAAAACTTTTTTTCCCTGTGAAATCACCCAGAACATTTCCAACAACAATGTTGGACATGTTAGTAGTATAAGCGTTTTGTTTGAATGGGGTAAATACATCTGCATGACAGTTTGTCAGCTGATCATCCGGTTTGCTTCGGGGAATTGTTGTGTTTTCCATGTTTTTACTCGGGTCATTTGTATTGCTCTCTGCAGTTTTTCCATGGTGCTCACTTTCACTACAATCTTTCATATTTCTGCAATTTGTTCCAGTCATCACTATTTTATTTAGACTTTCATTATTCTTGTACATTTGCTTTCTTTTTGTAATATTCTTCCAAGGTTGTTTTCCTGCACTTATTTCTTTTTTCTGAGTTTTTTCTCCTTGCATTATGTTTTCCTATTCATGATTGGGCTGATTCACAGTCTCTTGCATCACAATCTTATCACACACAAAAGATATGTGGCCAAACATCTTGCAGTGTACACATATCTCGGGTTTCCACAAATAGTTGACATGCACGTTTTGCTCACTTCCATCCAACAGCATAACTGGGAATTTCTCAACTAATTCATATTCTGGTGTAACTTCAACTAAACACCTAGCATAATTTATTCTTTCCAATTTTTCAGTGGATTCATCAAGACATATCAATTTACCAATTCGATTCGCTATCCAGTTTATGCCAAAATGTGACCATGCATAGATTGGGATGTTAGATAGTTGAAGCCATACTGGAACAGTTTTGATTTTGCCTCTGACATTGCCAAGCTTAGGGGTCCATTGTTGCATAATGAAGATCTTGTTTCTTATAAAAATAGGATCACTTCTCAGAATTCTGATTTTGTCCTCTTCACACGAGAGATCGAAGAGAAAAAGAGCACCATCATATTTAACTTTGACAGATCCTTTCAGATTCCATGTTTTTTTGAGAAATTCGACAACGGTGGTGAAAGACAGAGGTTTGTCAAGAAAGAAACCAACTATGTAGTCTTGCCATATTTCCTTACCTGCTGCCAGCACGTCTTCAGGGGGAATCATGGCTTCACCATTGAATTCAAAGTTGATGTTGACTGGCAAGTAGGAACCAGCATTGCGTGGTTTGGATTTGAAGAGGTTTGTCCAGGCACGACAGGGTGCGGATGGTTGGATAGGTTGTGGGATTTGCGTAGGGGGGTCATCAGGATGGAAGGTGGAGCTGATGGTGGGTAACGTAGATGGAAGGGTTGCAAGGTCTGACATAGGGTTGTTGGGTACAGGAGAGGACGGAACATGGAAGATAGGGGGCATGGATAAGTCAGGAAGCATGGTGATGGGAAGGGTCAGAAGGTTGTGTACGATGGATAAACGGATGCCATTAAAAAAGTTAAAAAAGTTGAAAAATTGAAAACTTTTCAAAAACTAGTATGGTATATATTTCTTTCGGTTTATTTTAATTGGCAAACAATTCTTTAGTACTCTATGGGTTTAAATTAATTGCTTTTCAAAATGTGATTAACGAAGCAAAAGCTCAAAAATATAATTATCTCTTTTCAAATTAAGTTCTTTCCAAAACTTTGATTAATTTTTATTTTTTCATTTACCAATTTTGATTACTATATCTCACCACCTTTAAAAGGATTTTGATCCTATATTTATATTTATTGTTGATTTTATGCTATATGAAGGTATTCAAATTTCTTAGTATATTACGAACTTTGAAAACATTGTGTAATGTATTACATATCATCATCGTTAGAAGAGTTATGATCCTATATTTTGGACTGAGTTTGATTTTATCATAATTAGAAAATGTTTAATGATGAACTTCAGAAGTACAATGTGATTATTAAACTATATTGCTTTGTCATATTTTATATTGTGTGTATATCCACTTTGTCCATTCCATTTATGCCTAGCCCAATTTTGGAAACTCTACATCAACCATGTGTGACGACCCGAAATTCCATACCCTTTGAATCAACAATGACCCATACATGTTCGACCCAAAAAACACAGACCGACGGAAAGTCAAGAGAAAGAAAAGAAGAGAGAAGAAGAGAAGAGAAGAAAGAGAGAAGATGGAACCAAACAAAACAATACAGAATCTCACATCGCGGTGGAAAAATATATAATATCATATCAATGATCTTTACAAAACAAAAATTGTACATATACACACATCAATCAGAGTCAACAACCAATCAATAGTTATCAGCCTAAACAGTTATAACAATATGTCCTCACAAAAGCTGATAATATACAACAAACACACAAAGCAATGTAGCGGATAATCAATAATCAAAACATATACGCGTGTACGAAATGAAGATATCTAGCTCGCCTACTGAAGCTCCAAAAGCATCAAATCTGAATCCGTAAATATACTCGGTCTGACCCAAACAGTGAAAGGAAAGAACTCTCGGATCAGTCTGGTAAACCAGCGTGAGAAACACATTTAATTGAATTTATTAAATTACTAAACTTTTCCTTAGTTTTCAAAACAAAAGTATCTCGTAAGATAAGTCTACACATAAAAATAGACATCTTTTCAACTTATGATAACTAAAACAAATCATATCAAATCCTCTTATATTATAGTAGTGTCTACTATATACAAATAATATTAATCATAGCCGAAATTGTTACTTTGATTAAATTCCAGCATACAGCCCAATTGGGTAATACAATCAAAATGGAAAACACGTAGTGGAGTTTGGATTTCCATACAAATGACCTGGTGAAGGGACTATTTTCCGGCAGTACATCTCTAGAAGAATGTACCGATCACAAAGTTTCTCTACCAACACAAGACCGGCTCACCTCTATAACTAGATGGTACCGAATATGTCATCCTTCGGTCGTCACCGACCTTTACCAAGGGCCCTCATAGCATACAAACCACAATAATCAGATACACGATGTCATAGCGTGTAAAGATATATCTAGAAGAGGATGATTATACCCTAATGGGAGCGACCTACTTAGCCTTGTCGCATCTAACCCTGTTTTGGTCATTTCTGGTTGATGAGGCCTGACAAGATAACAATTACCTTTCAAAAATCACAATCACATCACTAAGAATTCCACACAGCCATTTCCGTTGACTACTGATTGCCTTCCACAAAAATACAACCCTTAAGCTCATACGTTTCAAGGAGGGTGTTAAGCTAAGAGAAGTTGCCTTCTCCGCCATCACTGATGCACGTTTGTAAAAACCAATGTACGTAATCTGTAGAAATGCAATGTCAGACAAACATCCATACAAGTTGTCCAAAAACAGGACAAACCGAAGGTACTTTCCTACCACATCCTGTTGGGAAATCCCTAGGATTAGTGGCGAATAGTCCTTAAGTTGAATATTTCATAATGAACAGACCACTGCTACTGGATGCATATTGGGATTTTGACCCCAAACGATCAACAAGTAGTTCCCCATTATGAAAATCTAGAATAACAATATCATCACAAGCAACCTGCACAATCGACGCTTATACGTTGGTCCGAAGTGGTTTTCAAATAAATCTGATCCTGGTCTCTACACCAACAAAGCAAAAGCGTTTCTCAACCTCACATAGAAACTAAGTCTCACAGACTTATCACGTTTCCAACTTTCAGCTTGCTATCCTTCAGGCCAAGAAGGAAGCCCTATAGGTTGGAGTAATACTCCGCATTATACAAATCAACATCCTTAACACAAATGATAATCAAGCCTATACAGAAGGCTGCGTACTAAGTGTACGACTAAATAGTTCCTACATCAAGTCGAGGAACTAAAATTTGGCCAAGTTTGATAGTCGGCTATTTAACTATCAAAGCAAAAAAAAACAAATATTCAGCACCATAACAATCACTAGGCGCCTTTTAATAAATCTTTTATTAATTAAATCACCTGCCAAATGTTCCCTTTAAATTATCTCTAAAAGATATAATCACAAAACATTTCACTTCATATTGGAAAACATGTCCATACTTATTTAATAATAAGTAATTCATCGCTCTATTTATTTTCAACACTTAGAAAATATTACATATACTTAAATCATGATTAATTATTCTATAAGAAAAACGTTCTCTTAAAACACATTTATTTGGATCAAAACGAATATTGCGGAAAACATCGTTACGACAACCTAAAGTCACTAGTATGGGGATTCGAACAATGAGATAGAAATATAAATCCCATATACTATATAAAAACATTTCCTTTCGAAAATCATTTACCATAACAGTGTTATACTCCATCATTTCCTTATTTCTCGAAGCGTCTATTTCATCAATGAATGTTGAAATCTATGTATTCGATACTTAACACATTTAAAACATCTTTAAAACATTTTATTCAATTTAAAATATCACTTCCAAAACATTCATTTAATATATTATTCACTGTCCAAAATCGTGAATATAAATCATTTACCAAATTTAATATTATTTCAACATTCAATTTAAAGGATAATTCGCTATAAAAATGTGAATAAAATTCCTTTAAATATACTTCTATATTTACTTATCAAATTTAATTTATTTTGGAATTATAAAACAATGTTTATAAACTACATATATATTTTAAAAAACTTCCACTTATTAAATCCTTTTATTAACCAGTTCCATTTATATCATTTAATTATATGCCAAAAATCAAATTATAAGTCAATTACCTATAATTCTCATTATTTCCAAAATCACTCTTTAATATAACTTCATAAATTTATAAATCTATAAATCCCATTTACCTATAAAATCCATTTATAACTTCATTTTAAACACTTATAAAACTTCTTTAAAATCCCATTATTTCGATTTATAAAAAATCAATTTATACATCTTCTATATACCATTTATAATAATTCAAAAATATCAATTTATACTATTTCACAAAATAGTTAACTTCGTATTTCAAAAATCTCATTTCAATTATATCTCCCAATACACCATAATTTACTATATTTCACAAAAATCATAATTTTTATAACATAAAAATTATAATATTTATTTATTCAAAATAAATTCAGCTACGTTCCAATTCAAAAATCAATAAAACGTTTATTTCCAAAATAACTTTAAAATCCTTTTAAATTTGGAAATAATCACTTAAACATTTTTTTAAATTCCAAAAATAGGCTCAATGCTGTAGCAGCACTAAATACATCAATCACGACATCCATAACATCATATATCATATGACAACAGAATATATGACAATCTGTAAATAAATCAATACAGATGAGAATCCAGGTGGATCCCTCCAACCTGTCACCTGTAACAAATATATATATTAGAATATGTGTACAATGTCCGCTTCGAGGCAGACGCACGTACAAAGGGTCATCCTCTCATACACGGGAATGTATAGGGTCATATGCTACACTAGGCATATATATATCGAAATACCAATCAATATACAGATAATATACTATATATCATCCATACAATCATCAATCATCATCAATAATATTTATTCTCACTTATATAAAAATATCAGTGAGTTAGAAAGAGCGAGTTGTACTCACATTGTTTGCAGTCGTCGCGTTAGCGATTTATTCCGATTAAAATTAAACAAGCATTTAATTTAAACCAAAATTTTCGCTGGCTCAAATAAATATCAATTCAGCTGCATATTGTAGTGCTCGTCCATACGGATCCAACGTAGTTCGTTTCGTGCGAAATGGACCTCATATGAAGAAGTTACAATGTTTTAAAGTTTATACGAATTTTAAAATAAATAAATTTACTATTTTCTTTTTTTATTTTAAACCTTTATCCATCTTGGCCGTTCGATTTTAACCCTAGAATCAAGGCCGTTGCCTTCTTCTTCTCTAGCCAGTAAAACACGCACGTTAAAACCCATCGGCCACCCCTTTTTGATCGAATTTTTGTGCCCTCTATGATGATCGAGACGTCAATCAACTAGCACCACTTCGAAGCCCTTGCCATCATCTACCGTCGCCGTGAATTGGGTAAAGCTCGGTGGTGATTTTGCCTCAAAAAACGCACGTGACCTGATGATGAACGTAGACCATTTGACATCGATCCGTAGCTCGAAACCCAATCTCGATAATTGGATTTGAAGTTCTCGACCTTATATACAACTTTGTAGTTGAAGCTTTTTGATAAAAATCAACAGATTTGGAGAAAATGAGGAAGAAAGAGGGGTGTTTTCTAGCCATTGTTTTCAAAGCGGCGGTTAGCCCTAACTCGGCTAGGGTTTGTGAAAAAACAAGTTAGGACGTCCTCTTATAGAAAATGTTGTGACACTATTCATCCATTTTTTTCGAACTCAAAACGAAGAATGCCGCCTGGCATTTACAATGTTTTCCCCTTTTCCAAACGCAATGGAATATATATCAGGAGCCAATTCGATCGTATTTGAAAGATAGGTTTTCAAATCGAATTATTTAAATTTAAAATTCACTTAAATAGGTTTCTACGCGTTTTAGCCTGCCTCAGACAAACCATAAATCCGATTGACACGAAATTTGAAATCTTACAATAATATAACATTACTGATCCAATGAAACTAGTTTCATCGAAATCCGAGACCGTTTTAAAAATGGCTATTTTCACTCGTTAATTAAATATTAAAATATTCAATTTTTACAACTTAACTTTTAATTCAATTTTTAAAGTTTACTAACATCATTCTAATTCAAATAGAATTTAAAACAACTTTATAAATCATTTTTATTCATTTTAAATTCAATTTTCAATTATCTACGCAATTGCAAATATTAAATTAACAATTTAATTATCCAATTAAATCCAGATATTAGAAACATAAGTTATTCAACTTATAAAATTAACTTGTGAATATTTGAAAGCCATTAAATATTTGAATTTCAAATGACTCAAATTCTGGGTCGTTACACCATGAGTCAACAGAAAATAATATTCAAACTGGAGTAGTGTAATATTTCAAAGATTTTAGTTTATAATTGCCTAATTATTAATGCTCCATAGATTTATAATACTATTGAAATTGGACTATGTTGCTTTGTTTGAAAAAGGATAATGTAACTAAATTATGTATCATGTTTTTGATATTATTAATTACTCTAATGGTTCTAAAAATGCAGTGTTCAATACCTTCAATCAGGGTAATATTCCCAAAGCATGGGATATCTATTATCTTTTAGATAATTGTTTCATAAATACAATGTTAAATATTTACGAAAAAATTGTATTTGGTTTGATTAACCAGTTTACAGATATTGTTTTAATTATTATGCGGTGGATTTTATAACAAAACCATGCGCGTAGTACATGTTTGTACTAATTTTCATAACTTCATGATTAGATCAAATAATTATAACTCTACTCCAATTATTGATAAAGATGTGTGTGATACAACTAATAATATGAATATTAATGTATTATAATTAAGATAAATTTTGGCAAAACGACAAACACATGTTACCTAGAACCCATACCATCAATAGATTTTTTTAGTCTCAAGGGCGTTTGTCAAAGAAAATCAAGCACACTAACGCACCCTTATTTCACCTCTTTCACTCACACATTCCAGTTTGACATAACTAACCAGGGTTTCTAAAATCAAGAAATAATGAAGATAACAAACTCATAGTGGTATGTATCTTTCTAAACATTCTTTGCAATTTTAGAATAAATGTTGTACATAATTTTTCATTAGCAACAGTTCGATGATATTGGACTTTAGAATGATGAAGGATCGATAACACAAAGACAATCGAGTATGAATAACTCAAAGGGGAAAAAAGGAGATATCGGCTAAGTAATTTAGTCGGTATTTATCCATTTAAATACATATTTCCCACAAAACATTTGGGGAGTCCGACTTTAGAGCATGAAGAAGGGCTAACACGTAAATTAGTAATAGAGTCCCTAAAAGAATCCATGGAGATATGGATCCACGGATGGATTATTACAGATCCATAGAACTATTTAAATCTGCCCTATTAGTTCTCTTATTTTCGTGGATTTAGATTGAAAATATTTGTGAGTGATTTTACAGAGTAGAGTCTCGGCTCCTAGTCTAATTTTGGCCTTCTACACCTATGAATACATGTACGCGTACAACAAAAAGGAGATCTTGATCAAGAATTTGCTATTTTACATCTTATGGGAAGTGATGAAATTTTTAGACTTTATTCTATCATTGAATTCAGGGTTTGTATTTACTATTAGAAACCATCGTAAATCAGTAATAAAAACATCTTAAAGTGGATGTAGGAATAAATGAACCACTTAATCCTGTATTGTCTATTTTCCTTACTTTATCTTCATCATATTGAACAGTTTCATGAATTTTTGTTTATTTGATTTGAATTTGGCATTAAAATGATTTATAAATACAAATCAAGGTTTATAATACTAATATAAACAAAATCAATAACTACACTTAGGGTTACTTGTTTTATAGTCTTACCGAAGGTGTTAGGCCAATTTTTTAGCTAATATATTTTGGTGTTTTCAGTAAGAACCATGAAGATTAGACTAGATCCCTTTAGTAATTTGGATTTTGTTGTTGTTTACTAGGAGATTGAATCAAATGTGTCGTAATAAAAATTTGGAAAATAATTTAAGAGGAGCTAAAGGTGAAGGTAGCACTGGAAATTAAAGTACATGTGATGGATCTACATAATTACCATTGGAACTTGTCATTATAGAACAATTGGAAGAGATTATAGCTAGAATCAATCAAAAAATGGAAGCAATGCAGTGAGCATTAATGGAAGAGATGACTAGGTGATTCAAAATGATAAGGTAAGCACATCAAGGAGAAGGATCTCAGGTTATAGATAATAAAGGAAGAAGAAATTCGCGGTTGGATATGATGAAGGAAGTTTTGCATTAAGGCATAGAACAAGTTAAGATAGAGTCAAAGGAATGGGATGTAGAAGAAATGATGAGACTAATCAAATGTTCCAGGGGTAACAACCGATGCCGATCGACCATCGACCGATAGCTATCAATTAGGAATAGCATCAAACACTAAGGAGCTCATGGAAGGGAAGTATATGATGGAGTTAATCCAAAGAAGGCAGAGCTAGATAATACGCTAAAGGAAATGCTAGTGGATGAGAGAAAACCTATGGACCTAATCTAGACATGCAAAGAGGTAGAGATAAAAAGATGACGAATGACCTCCCATATATTTGGAGACCAATGCGTTACACTACAAGATGTTAGTGCTCGGGCAACACCATTAACGTCATTCATAGAACCAAGCACATGGTGATGCAATTAATAATAACTCTTAAGACCCATTGATATGATGAAAATATAGTTAATGATGTGACAAGGCAATTTCTCCTTGGAGAGAACCATAAAGGCGAAAGAGAGATTTCTTTAATCTCCCATTCATGATGGACATTGCAGTGATGCAATGTCCAAGAAGGTTACAATGCTAATGATGCTCATGTACAATGGACTAACTAATCCTGTAAAACACCTTCTTAGGTATAATTGTCACATAAATGGTGCTTATGCATGTAGGTTTATAAAGTAGGTCTTTTCCTTTGTTTCTGGAGGGATTGAAAGCCATGCATTTCTGTAGGCTTGAGTCGGATTCCATAAGGTTTTATGATAAAACAGAAAATAAACTCCTATGTTAGTTTCTCGTACATACATGATAGTATTTCGTTGACAAATGTGAACCATCAAAGGGGAGAGTCACTAAAGATTATTTAAAGATACTTCACACTGTCGTCGTAGAGGTAAGGAATAATGGCAGACAATCTTGTAGTGATGGATTAAGTAGGGGGTGTTACTAAACACATGGTGTTTGGAAAGTGATTGTTGATGAAGAAACCAACTTATAGAGTCAGGAGTATGTTTTAGGGGCAGTTATGTAATTTATTACATATATCTAACTTAACAACCAATCTTCTTTGAAATAAAAGGTTTTTCCTTCTATTATATAATTGATATAACGTGTTATATTAACTAATTAATTTATTTAAATTTTTTTTAATAGAAAACTCAAAAATGGTATGTTTGTGATAGTGCTGTAACCATAAGTTATTTATCATATTGAAAAAAATATACCATTGTAACCACAAAAATTCTCTTCAGAATATAGGTATGAAAGAAGGCTCATTGAAAAGTGTTAGGCTCCATAAGAATTGAAGACATAGGTTTCGCCAAAGTTCAAAAGCGGCGTTTCGATGGCATTGAGATTGCTTCCAAAGGAGTCGCAAGCGCCAGGTGCCCTAACAATGACAAGAGAAATAAAATCTTTCGAAAGGGTGGGAAAGAAAGAAATGCTACCCTTCTGCCTCATCTAGACCTTTCGACGTAGATGTATCCACAAACATTAGAAAGGCTAGTATGGGTTCGATACACCTTTCGATGATATTGGACAGTAGACTCGCTCACACGAACTAATTCCTTCAAAATAGTGGGTTTTGTCATTGTCAATATACTATTTGAAGAAATGACTTCAATACACACCTTCGAAAGCGAGAGCAAGCCTTTCGAAATGGTTGGAACGCTTCGAAGGTATGGTGAAAACTCCACATGAAGGCCCAGCATCCTTCCGCTAAGATCCAATGGTCACTCACCATTCCTTTTGAAGCTATATGAAAGCCCAACTCATCTTCACCTACAACAACTTTTCATCGCAAAGTAGAGAGCATTGCTACCCTCCCTTTTGATGAAGTCGAAAGTAGTCCAGTAAAAAGAAATGTAAAGGAGACGCTCAAACACTAACGGCAACGGAGGGTTGACAACGAAATCCTTTCGATTGGGTCGAAAGGTATGATATGAAAAGGTGAAGGAAAATGAATGAATGAGAAAGCTTAAAAGAAATACCATTCGACTACGTGGAAAGGTTTCACGTAGAAGGTTGAATGAAGGCCTTTCGACTGAGGTGAAAGAATGGCATGAAAGGGGGTCAACCCGCATCTATTAATACGACCCTAGGGGTCCGAGTTTGGGGACCAAATTTTGAGAACCCTATATTCTATCTCTCAATTCATAGAAGATCAAATCTTTTTAAATCAAAATCAATGTGGATAAAAATTATCATTCTTGTAATTCAAAAAGGAGGAAGTGGATGGATTCAATATAGATTTTGATCATTAGAAAGATCATTTCGGCAATTAGCTTGACAATGACCAATTACACATGATGCTTACTTATTTTCTTAACTCTTATATGCCTTATTTGATGCAATGGGATCAACTTAGACATTGTAAATTCGAATCATACTATCATCGTATGCCATGATATCGAATGTCAAATTCAGATGATGATAGTGTTTCGATGTTATAAGTTCATGGAACTTATGTTGTCCGAGATGTATTTCCATTGCATAATGAATATAGAACTTGTATATCATACATCGAGTTAGCTTTGGAAGAATTATCACCCTTCTGACCCGATCGAAAGGGACATTTCAAAAGGGACTCGATGCATGAATACTAAGTCGTGCTAGTAGGATGGATACCGTCGAAAGCAGCA
The DNA here is from genome assembly GCA_030765085.1 of Allium cepa. Lineage (NCBI taxonomy): Eukaryota > Viridiplantae > Streptophyta > Magnoliopsida > Asparagales > Amaryllidaceae > Allium > Allium cepa. The sequence goes on along the minus strand of CM060938.1, from coordinate 701,784,192 downwards.
CTTATAACCCCTTTCGAAGGGGTTCTTTCCAAAAATAACAAAAGCGATGCCGTCGAAAGAAAATTCTCCTTTTAAAGGCAGAATGATCCTTTCAATACAAGGTAGAATGATCCTTTCAATACAATCGACATCTTACATATTACATGAAATGAGATGTAAGTAACTCTTTGGACTCGCTCGAAATGGGATATGAAGGAGATGTTCTTTCCTTGACCTTTATTTGACTGAGTTGATTGGATTTCTTAACTATGATTAACATTTTCATAAGGTTATCCTCTACATGCAATCCAACCTCATCAACTAGTTCGAAAGGGGTTTCGAAGAGATTGGTCACTGCTAAAACTTTCTTTAGAAATGTTAATTGCATTTCTTATTAACAATATAGCTTTGAGATGTTGCTAAGTTTTCTTGTTAACATTTTTGGCACTAGAAGGGGGGTATGAACCTCCGTCTTTGTGGTTAACTTATAGATTAATTATGGATTCTTTAAGTTGGTGTAGGAAAATAAAATCTAAAAGGCTTAGTCGAATGGACGAAGAAGCTATTCACACCGCAACTTTAAAAGAAAACATAAAGCCAACTTTCAACTTGAAGGGAGTTGTGCACGGGTAAGTGTCAACCCCAGGACGACAATGCAATCAAAATAAAGCACTTAGAACAATAATTGTTATAAATTCAAGTGACTCTTAAAGCAGCACTATCTCAAAAATCTTCCAAAATAGCAAGACCAACGATTGGAGATGAAGTGATCTCTCCTAGAAGAAAGTAAAGACTAATACCAATGGGGGCAAGAGCAGAGTAGATTTGACATCATCAATGAAAATAATGTATTGTTCGATTGAAGTCGACCATCAAGGAAGGATACCAGAAAAATCTCTCGAGCAATTGGAAGCTTGACATTAAAAGAATATAGTCCAAACCGTAAAAGCTATCATGACACCGAAGCTTAATTGAAAGAAGTAGTGGAAAAAGCCGTCAAAGACATGCTGAATGCTAAGAGAAGAGGACTTTGGACGAGAGAGAAAAAGATAATGAACAAGTAGCACCGTTCACAGACGAAATCATGTCAAAAGTTTTCCCATCTCATGTGAAGATCCCAACCTTGAAATATCATTGAACTACTGACTCTGATGATCACTTGCTGGCTTTGATAGTCAGATGGATCTGGATAATGCTTCTGGAGCTGTTCGATGCAGATTGTTTCCGATAACGCTTCAAGGGGCAGCTGCTAAATGGTATCGACAATATCGTGAAAGGACGATCTATTTGTGGAAACAATTTTCTTATGAATTCTCTGCCCAATTATGTATATGCAAAGATCCAACAATAGATTACACTATTCTAGCCAATATTAAGCAAAGACAGGTAGAATCGTTAGGTGGTTACCTCAAGACGTTCAACATTAAAGCGCTAAAAGCTAAAGATATGAAAGATAGGGATAAGCTCATTGCAGTACATTCTGGGTTGATAGAGGATACACCATTTTCAGAGCAACTTTTTATCCATAGGTGTAAAGATCTGTAGGACTTTCATTTTGAGGCTTGTAAATTCATTCGAATGGATGAATTATACAACACTAAAAAGAAAGCAAACTCTAAAAAAAAAGTGGAAAATTAGGTTTGGATCGAGGACACAAGAGAACAAAGTGGGAGGAGCTCAATACTAATTCAATCGCATTAAACAAGTGACTGTATTATATCTATGTTATGACTAAGGAGAAAGTTAACTTCCCGACCTAATTTAAGGCTAAAAATTATACTGAATAGAGAAGAGGAGATGACTGTTGTGCTTATCACAAAGCAAATGGCCACAAAACTGATGAGTGTAGGGTGTTGGCTGGAACAATTCAGAAACTAATTCGTGAAGGGCATTTGAAGGAATTCATCCAAGGCAAACAAAAGGGACCACTAACTTGTGATGGTCTGCAAAAGTTTCATAGTATTGTCGTCAACATCTTGGAAGAAGAAGATCCATTAAGCTTGAGTCTACCATTGAATAGGATTAATGTAATCCATGGAGAGCCACACCTAGCAGGGACTAACAAAGGGCCGGAAACAGATACATTAAAGAAGTTAGAGAGCGAATGTTCTCTATTCAAGAAGAGCCCCCGCTTAAAAGTTTACAACTTAATGTTTCTATGCCAAATCTTATTGTTACTCCCTAAGAGTTAAAGAATGTGATCCATCACCCTCATAGTGATCCCCCTCATGATCACGACTCAAATTGGACTATCTATAGTGTCCAATATTCTTGTGGATACAAGGAGCATGGTTAATGTCATTTTCAAATACTCTATTGATTAAATGGGCATCCAAGAGGACAAGTTAGAGCCCATCCTTGAACCCATCTTTGGGTTCAATAACAAGGGATCGACTCCAGTAGGGAAAGTAAAGTTGTTAGTGCAGATGGGAGTGCCGCCATGCTGTTGGAATATTGAAACTCTCTTTGTAATCATCCACCAACCATCATACTACAATGCTTTCTTTAGACGACTGACATGAGGTGGACGCTTTTGTCTTGTCGGAATATCTAATGGTAAAATTCTTAACTAAAAAGTGTTAGGGCACTATCCGCGGAGAACAATTCAGCTCTCATGAGATGCATTTTACAACGCTTGATTAATATAAAAGGGAGTATTTTGCTTACTTTGATTCTTTTTTTTTTCAGTCTTTGAATGTTGGATCTTTACAACCAACATTCGAAGTTAAAGTAAGATCTAATAGAACTGATAAACCTATGTATGAAAGGTACATTTCTCTTGGAAGCAAGAGAAAAGGGACTGATGTTAATTCCATAGAGGAAGGAGAAATCATCACAGAATTTGATTGTCGCGGGGAAGTGGAAAGGATAAAACCTATTAAAGATCTCGATGAGACATGTATAGATCCAGATGATAAAACCAAAATTATCAAAGTGGGAAAGGAGTTGGAAAGCAACTTGAAAAAATACTTGATTTAGTTTCTTAAATCTAATAAAGATGTGTTTGCATGGTCTCATTCACATATAGTTGGGATTGATCCATCGGTTATGTGTCATACACTTAGCATTAATCTGGAAGCGACCCTTGTCATATAGAAGAAGAGACAATTGGATAAAGTGCGGTCCGACAACCTAAAAGTGGAAGTTAAAAGGCTCCTTGTAAATGGATTCATTCAGGAAGTCTTCTACCCAAAGTGGTTAGCGAACCCAGTATTGATAAAGAAATTGAATGGTAAGTGGAGGACTTACATCGATTATACTGACTTGAACATAGCCCGTCCAAAAGATTGTTACCCATTGCCCCGGATGGATCAGTTGATTGATGTAACTAGTTTACACAGATTGTTATGCCTTGTGGACGGTTACTCGGGATATAATCAGAAACTAATGAAGAACATTCAATTTCATTATCGATCGGGGAATTTTCTACTACAAAGCAAAGCCTTTTGGGTTGAAGAATGTAGGGGCTACCTATCAAAGATTGGTCAACAGAATGTTCAAAGAACAGATTAGCTGAAATACGAAAGTTTACATTAACGATGTGATAGTAAAATCTTATGAAGCTAAGAGTCACCTTGAAGACCTAAAAGATATGTTCGAAGTATTACAAAAATATAGAATGAAACTGAATCCCTAGAAATGCTCTTTTCGGGTCTAATCCTGGAAGATTTTAGGCTATATTGTGAGTGCTCAAGGAATTAAGGCCAGTCCAAACCAAATTCAAGCTACCAAGGACATGGCTGAGCCTGAAACTAGAAAAGATGTGACGAGTTTAAACAGTAGGGTTGCTGCCCTTAGCAGGTTCATTTTCAAGGCGATTGATAAGTGCTTTCCCTTTTTCAATGTGATCAAGAATAAAATAAATTCTGAATGGGGAGAAGACTGTAAGAAATCCTTTCAAGAGATGAAAATCATTTGGAATAACCACCAATACTATCAATCCCGAGAACGGTGAAGTCCTTTACTTGTACACAGCTGTTTCGGAGTATGCGGTTAGTTTGGTTTCGATCAGGGAGGAAAGCAGAACTCAACTTTCGATTTATTATATGAGTAGGCAGTAAAAAGATGCATAGGCTTGGTATACAATAATAGAAAAATTAGCTTACTGCTTGATATTTACCGCGTGAAAACTTAGGGCATACTTCCAAGTGCATCTAATTAGAATATTGACTAACTTTCCACTCAAACAATTCTTCTGTAAGCTTGGAACTTCAGGTAGGATAGTAATGTAGGAAATTGGACTTAGCTATACGACATTGAATTTCAGCCATGGGCAGTTATCAAAGGACAAGCATTGGCAGACTTTATTAGTGTGCATACAAACTTCGTTAAAGAAAAACCGATTAAAGAAAAGATCAAAAGCCTATATGGCGGTAATTTTTTGATGGCGCATCAAATGAGCAATGAGCCGAACAAGATATGTTATAATAATGCCAAACGGACACCGCCTACACTATGCAATGATGCTACAGTTTCTCATGATAAATAATGCAGCCGAATGACAATCAATGGTAGTAGGATTGACTCTAGCCTTAGAGCTCTAAATCCCATGAATTCAAGACTTTGTTATTCTCAATTGATGGTAAACCACATAAAGCAAGTTTATCAGACTGAGATGCCAAACTATCTTTATATGTAAAGAAGGTACTAAAAATGCTCGCCTTGTTTAAAGATTTTTATATACATCGAGTTCTAAGGGGAGAAAACTCTCAGGCAGATTCATTAGCAAAATTGGCAAGTTCACGAGGAGCCCTAAAAACCCAATTGTACCAGTAGGGTACCGAGCAAATCCCAGTATTGAGGAGAGAATACACAGACAAGGGAAGGAATTTTTAGTCCTAACTAGATCTTAAGTCATGGCATAAGAAAGAGAAGAAAGGGAAATTAGTGAAGAAGTCCCAAATGAGAGGATTGATCATCCAAGAAGAGATGACAGTTATAGTGACACTTAAATGTCACCTATTGTCAACCAGTGGGATATTACCATCTGACAAAATGGAGGTAGGAAAATCCAGTGACAAGTTCCAATTTTCACAATGATGGATGGAGTTCTTTACAAAAAAGGACATGCCTTACCTTATTGAAGATGTGTGAGTGTAAGAGATGGGATGAAATTGTTGGTAGAAGCGCATGAAGGATTTCACGGAGACCATTCCAACTGCAACATCCCATATTTTTGATAAAGTTATTTAGGATATTTAATTAGATAAATTAAATAAAATAATATGTTGATTAGGGGATTGAGATTTGATTTTATTAAAGGGGTAGCTGTATCATTGAATAATGAATTAAAGAGGGGTTTAAAATAAATTAGAGGAGGGGTAGAATGGGAAAGAGGCCATTCCTATATCTTTATCCCATAACGTGTATAATTCACACGTTCATTTCATTTCAAAATTTTGGAAACTCAAGGTCGGCTACCATTAATAAGGTAAATGGAAGAACATAAGCAAAGAAGAAGCTTAAGAAAATAAAATATATTCATATCTCAATCCCTTTAATCACAAAGGCTAAGGTGAATAATGTTTACATCTCTTTTTTTATTATGATTTTGGTTTTAGGATGAATTTTGAATATTTTGCAATGATTTGCCATGTTTTTGAATGATGGAATGTTTATATACACACTTATTGATGATTTATGCATATTCAAATTGATTTTATAATATGTTTTAAGGTAAAAAAACCCAATTAAATGACATCATTATGGCTTGCAAATATTTATGAAGATGCAGAAATAATATTTTGGACATGAACTTCAATTTTTAGAATTTTTGGTATCGATGTGGATTTTATATGAATTTTCTAATAAAGAAACTGATAATTTTGATCATAAATTATTTACAGATAAATAATATATGGTGTGGGTCTGAAATTTTTATATGTTGGAAAACATATTAAAAGAGATCTTACGGAATTTTTCTAGATTTTTTCTGAGAGTTTTGATAGGTATATAAAATTATTTAAGGTATGGAACTTAAATGTTTTATATATTTTAAAATGGAAAAGGGGAATTTGTAAATAATTTGAAATTGTTAACTTTGGAAAAAGGTAGCACCTTTGAAAAAGTAATATGGAAAGCAATTAGATTTGGACAAACAAGGCAAGTTAGGTGCAAAAGAAATAGTTTAAATGTACAAATAAATAGGTTTTCACTGTTCGTCTCCTTCGTCACTAAGTTCTGCCTCATACTATCGCCTTTGACATAGTCGAAACCAATGCATATGGTATTAGGCAACTAGTACGTAATGAATTTGATGTGGGCGAAAGGAATAGGGTTGAAATCGTAAGGTTCCGAAAGGGTTGAAGCTTTACTTTGGTTTTAAAGAAAAACATGCCTGCTTGCTTTCGACAACGACGCTTTTGACTTGGTTGGATTTCGACTAGTTCAAATGGTTTAAAAGGAAATGGTTTCGATTAAGCTGCATCTTCATTTTAAATGAATGCTTTCGAATAAGTCGAAACACTTAGCTGGCGCCTTTTTACCTTTCCACCTACTAGGTTTCAAAGGGGTTGTTTTTGTTTAAGAAAATATGCACATTTCTCCACTGCTTTCAAAGGGGTGGTTCCGACACCATCAGTTTTTACTTAGGAAATGCTTTCGAAAGAATGGCTTTCGACTTGAAAGATTTTTATGACCCTTTTTTTAATTGAAGTATAACCAAAATTGGTTTCAAAAGTGATGATTTGAATGATTTCAAAGGAAGTTCTTTTGACTTTAACGGGGTATGTCCTTTTACTCTACTTGAAAGCATAATCCAATGGTTTCGACCAAGATGCTTTCAAAGGGCTTTGAAGGACTTAACTTTTGATGTTCCAAAAGGTTTCCTCATTTTTTAAATTGAACCCAAAATGCTTTTGAAAGGTTTAGGTTTAATGCTTTCGAAAGGTTTTAAAAGAGGTTTCGAAAGGGTGGTTCCTTAGAGGTTTCGAAGGAGTCGAAACGTGTTGTGTGTTGATGTTTTGACTGGTTTTGAAAGGAAAGGTTTTCCTATAGTTTCGAAAGGCAATGTTTAAAGTTTTTAAAAGAAAGACGTTGAAGGTTTATAGAGCTTTCGATAGGGTTAGTTTCAATGGCGTCGAAGGGGTTACCTTCAAGGGTTTCGAAAGGATGTTTAAAGGTTTTAGACAATGGTTTCGAATGTATTGAATAGGTAGTATAGCTAAGTATTTTCAAATTAAAAAGGGTTTTAACTTGTTTTGCATAAAGTATATATATCATGGCAGAAATGGCTTAGAGTAAAGCTAAAGATATATTTTCATTGTATATATATGATTTGAAGGACTAAATCATTTTGAAAAGGTTTTCAAGTAAAACTTAAAGGGTAGTTACCCTAAGAAAATAATTCGGACAATTAGCCCACTTTGATTCTGATAGTTAGTTCAGTTTGCAAGCAGTCAACCTAGATTTCAGACAGTTAGTCCAATTTGCACGTAGTCAGCCCAGTTTTATAAATAGATAGTTCATTGTAGCATAACTGACCTTGCTATTATATTATGGGCAGATAGTTCACATATACTTGTTTTACAGATAGATCGTCCATTTATTAGCATAAAGGACATTGCTATTTTGATATAATATGTTTGATTAACCAGTTTGGTTGTGGAAAAGGATTTGCAAAATATATATGTTTTGACAAGGATATTCGTGAGGAAACCCATTCCGCTAAGCTGCGTGGTCTCACTTAATATAGTAAAGCGAGATGTAAAAAAATTGTTCACACCCTGCTTTATGTTTGACTTGAAGTTTTTGTTTCCCCTTAAATTCTCGGGTGCTCAAAATTGATTTGAGTAGGTTGAGGGTTGAGGTTTTCTGGTTTTAGTCTTTTGGCGAATAAAGCTTCAGAAGACAAGCAGGTGGTTGATGGATATCTAATTAGGATTTGCCGTTTCATTTTTTTGATTCCGCTGTGTATATTAAGTCAGGTGCGATTATATTATTTTGATCAACCAAGGGTGCATAGTCATATGTCGCTCTTAGCGTATTTTTGTAATGACATATTAAATCACTGCCTAGAAACGATAAGGGATTGTGTAACATGGAATGAATTATTGTTTTGAAATGTAATCAGCAAAATGTTGTTTTTGAAATCTATGATTTTGTTCCATTCATGTGCTTCTGATATTATGGATACCATTATCATTACCGTATTTTGTCACTTGAGGTTAATAATATGGATGAATACAACATTTGTAGTGTTTAGCTTTCGGCCTCCAGATATGGGATGATGCAACTTGGTATCAGAGCATAGATTTATGAAAAAACTTTAACTAAAAAGATGATTTATGGAAAACATAATCCTAAGGAATTAGAGTAAGATTGGGGTATGGGATAACGCTATAGTAACGTACTTGTATTTGCTATGTATAAGTATACACTTTATCACTAGTCTCCTATCCCTGTTAGGTTATTTTTCTTTATTCCATAAGGTTTGAATACGGAAATGGAAGGAAGAAGAGGAAGAGTTAACCTAGGAGGGGAAGGCATCGTTGGGAACACCAGGCCTAATGTGAGAAGAGGTCAAGGTCAGGCACAAGCAGAGAACGTAGGTGCTAGAGTCCTGCAAGTTGGAATGGAAGACATGTATCAGTTCTTCGTCAATATGGTGTTGAGACTTGGTTTTGATTCGTTACACAAAGCTATCACTACTAGATACAGATTTGACGACTGCTACGACAAAAAGAGAATATATACTTCAAGGAGACAAGACTTCAAAATCGACGCATCAATTATATTATTTTGTTTTTGAGTCTTAGGTCAATTTTCTTAAAATCTCTCCTTATTTACATATATATTAACTTATATATTTAACCGTCTTATATCCAAATATTTTATACATATATAAGCATATATAATATATATTGTATTATAAAAGTGTTTAAAGTTATATATATATTATTATACCCGTGTAAACTGTGCGAATTGCACAGATATTACTAGGTCAGTCGACTGACCCAGAGGCTCAGTCGACTGACCCAGAAATTTCTGTGCAACTTGCACAGGTACACAGATATACAAATATATATTTAAAAATTCACCTGAATATTCAGTCGACTGACCCAGTGGTTCAGTTGACTGAATTTCTACAACGGCTACTTTTTAAAAAGACACAACTATTTTTGATGAGTTACGAACCTCTACGAAAAGATTTGGATGCAAAACTTCAATCGAAACTCTTCATCAAAAATCACTGCTTTCTAAACTCTATAAATACATAATCTAATTTAATCCTAAATTACCGAATTTTCTTATCTAACTCTCTTGAATCTATTTACAGTTATGCTTTCAATTATTCTGCATTAAAGCAATATTATACCTTTTTATTCTTCATAAACTTCAAATACTTGGGGAGAAGATTATAGAAGGGGTGCACTACAAGTGACAAATCCATATTATTGGAACACACAAAGTCAAAGCAATCTTTTGTATTTGTTAAAGTCCTGTTCTGCTACTCAGGCTGTGAAGTCCTCTTCGGCCACTGAGGCGAAATCCTGTTCTGCTGCTCAGGTCCCCGTTCGGCTGCTCAAGGGTTGTATAGACCCGTTCTGCCAAGTTAAGTCAGGGTTGTTGTTTTAGTGAAATTCCAAAAGGAGTCTGAGAGTGGACGTAGGATGGTGCTCTGAACCAGTATAAAAAACTCTGGTGTCATTTTATTATACTGCTTTTATTTTTCGCACTATTTACTGTATAGCTATCATCATTACACTCTGCATTATCGTATATCCATATTACACGATCCATGGCACACTTTTGTTTGGTATCAGAGCAGAGCGACTTTCATTTTGTATCAGAACATGGTCATCATATAACCGTAAAATAGTTATCTGATAATCGAATAATATGGAAACTAACACTAGCACTAGCATTAACACTAGCTTCATTGAAGGACAATCCATTGCACGTCCACCGCTACTTAATGGCATGATTTATAACTATTGGGCCACATGAATGAGAATATATATGCAAGAAATTGGTTTTGATTCAGAGAATATAACTCAAACATATATATTATTCCTACTAAAGATGTATTCTACTTGGTCAAATACATAGAAACTAGATGCCACAGCTAATGAAATATCCATGAAAATGTTGTTTTGTGCCTTAGATAAAAATGAGTTTAACTGTGTTGGCATGTGCAATACTGCATATGAAATATGGCATATACTCAAAGCTACACACAAAGGAACTAACAAGGTCAAACAAAGCAAAATATCCATGCTTAAAAGTCAATTTCAAAACTTTAGGATGAAAGAAAATGAATCTATAAATGATATTTATTCAAGATTTCATGATATCTACCATTCATTAGTAGGATTAGGAGAAAAATATTCAGACTTTGATATTGTATCCAAAATCGTTAACTCCTTAATTGAAGAAAGGGAAAGAAAATTTCTTGCTATTGAAGAAGCAAACGATATTTCCAAAATAACTCCGGAAGAGTTAATAGGAAATCTAATGTCATATGAAATGAATTTGCAGGCTAAATGAGTTCAAGCTCAAGATAAAAAGAATATAGCATTCCATGCAGAACAAGAAGAATCAGATTCAGACAAAAACGATCTAGCCTTTATTGCTAAAAACTTCAAGAAATTCTTGAAGTACAGAAAAGGAAATAGAAATAATGGTAAGAGAAGCTTAAACAGCAAAAAACCACCGTCTTCATCAATTATGGATAGCATTAACTATCACAAAAAGGGGCATATACAGAAGGATTGTCTAAATAAAAAAAAGAATATTAATATAAAAGGAAAATTCATAAAAAAACCTTTTTAGTTATATGGGATGATTCAGATTCCACTTCTTCTTCTGGAAGTGAGAGTGACAGCGATATCGAACAAGCTAACGTATGCTTTATGGCCAAAGATAATGAGGTTAGTGATTTAACTTTTGATGATATGATAGAGATAAATTCTGAATTATTAAATACTTTAAAAATTCTCAAAAGAAAATATAAAGAGGCTATAGAAAATCAGAACAAGGCAGAATTCAAAAGAGATATGTTTAAAAACGAAAAGAAAATATTGGAAGAAGAACTTAAGAAAACTTAAGAATCTCTTTCAAATGTTAATTCTTAACTTATATTATTGAGTCAAGAAATTGAAACTCCAAAAGAAAAGAATGATGTTCTTGTTTCTAAAAATCATGTTATCAAAACTAATATTAAAATGACAGAACTAGAAAATTCAAGTCTAAAGATCAAACTAGAAGGAACCACTAAAAGTGTTTTAAGTTTTAATAACGGAAGAGAGAATTTATCAAGAATTATTGATAATTCACAACCTATTAACAATAAAAAAAATTTAGGTTATAAGAAGAAAGTCAACAATTCACAATCTAGTAATTTAAACAAAGTTAAGTCTATTAAAACATCCACATCTTCAAAAAGACTAGTTTCTAGAACTATAAATTTATGGATACCTAAAACTACTAACAGGTTAATAAGGAAAAAGTATATTAGTTCATTCATAGAAAATGTTGATAATAATAAAAATTATATTTATAAAGGGATACTAAACCCTCTTGGATTTGGTTTTCTAAGACCTAACTCTTATGACCTTATTAAAAAAGAGGGTATCAACGTTATCTCATATTTGTTGCAGGTCCTACTCAAGAAAAGAGGAAAATGGACACTCGATAGTTGTTTCTCAAAACACATGACAGGAGACAAAGATATGATTATAAATATTAAGTACTTCGATGGAGGTTCTATCACTTTTAGAGATGATCCCAAGGGCTATATCATCGGCAAAGGCGGTGTGAGAAATTACGGTACATCTAATTTACCTCTTATTACAAACGTTTTATTAGTCAAGAATCTAAAACATAATCTATCAAGTATAAGTTAATTATGCGACAAAGGTTTTAAAATATCCCTCTTTGAAAATAGATGTAATATCTTTGATCAAAATCAAAATTTATTTTCGAAGGAAATAGAGATAAAAACAATTACGTTTTGAATATGAAAGTTAATCATAACATTGGCATGTGTTTAATAGCCAAAGAAAATGATCCCTGTATATGGCACAAATGATTATGTCATATCAATTTTAAAAATATAAATAAAATTTCTAAAAATAATCTCGTAAAAGGATTACCAAAGATTAATTTTAAAATTAATAATTTATGTGACTCGTTTCAGTTAGGTAAATTAACTAAATCCTCGTTTAGATCTAAGAAAGTCATTTTGACATTACAACCACTTGAATTACTTCATATGGATTTATTTGGACCTATCCAAATTCAATCCTTAAATCACAAAAAATACGTATTTGTAATAGTTGATGATTTTTCTAGATATATATGGACTATTTTAATGAAAAATAAAAGTGACACTTTTGAAAATTTCAAAACATTTATTAAATGAATTCAAAATTTGAAAGGCGCTAGAATTAAAAATATTAGAGGTGATCACGGAGGTGAATTTGAAAATGAACAGTTTGATAATTATTTTAAAAAGAAAGGAATATTTCATAATTTTCCGTTTTCTAGAACTCCACAACAAAATGGAGTTGTAGAACAAAAGAATCAAACTCTACACAAATGTGCAAGAACTTTACTAAGTGAAAGCACATTACCAAAACATTTTTGGGCGGAAGCTGTTGCAACTGCCTGTTATGTATTGAATCGTATTTCTATTAGACCTCTCACCAAGAATATACCTTACGAACTTTTAATGGTAGAAAACGAAACATATCTTATTTTAAAATATTTGGATCAAAATGTTTTGTATTAAATACCAAAGATCAGCTCGACAAATTCGATTCAAAATGTGACGAAGGTGTATTTCTTAGATATTTGAATCAAAGCAAAGGTTATTGAATTTTTAATAAATGAACTAGTACTATTTAATAGTCACTTCATATATCATTTGATGAGAACTCGAAACTTATTTTAAAAACAAATAATGACGATGATTTACTTAATGAAAACGAATATAGTGATAAAAAATTCAAGAGATGATGAAGATATTTTTTATAATTCAAGAGAAGATGAAAACATTGTTAATAATTTAGAAAATAGAAATATTATAAATACAATAAAATCTCCTCGAAGAATCTTACAAATCATCTTATAGAAAATATAATTGGAGAAATAAATTCAAATGTTCGAACTAGAAATCAACTAAATTTAATGGGTGATGTTGCTTTTCTCTCTACTATAGAACCTAAAAATACTAAGAAAGCATCATTCGATGAAAACTAGATGACTGCTATGCAAGAAGAACTAAATCAATTTGAATGAAATGAAGTTTGGGAATTAGTACCCAGACCGGCCGATCAGACTGTTATATGGACTAGACGGTTTTATAAAAATAAAGCAGATTTATTACGAAATATAACTAGAAACAAAGCGAGACTAGTAACACAAGGGTATAATCAAGAATAAGGAATAGACTACGAAGAAACGTTATCTCCAGTTGCTAGACTGGAAGCAATACGAATCTTATTGGCATACGCATGTCTTAAAAACTTTGAACTCTATCAAATGTATGTTAAAAGTGCATTTTAAATGGCTATATTAAAGAAAATGTTTATGTTGAACAGCCTCCTTTATTTAATCATGAAAAATACCCAGAACATGTCTATAAACTTAGGAAATCTTTATATGGTTTAAAACAAGCACCACATGCTTGGTGTGAATGCCTTAAAAGCTATTTATTTGAATTAGGGCTCGAAATAGAAAAAGTACATCAAACTTTATTTATAAAGCATTCTAAAAATGATATTTTGATAGTTCAAATATATGTAGACGACATTATATTTGTCTCAACTGATAATAAATTATGTGAAGAATTTTCTAAAATAACGACTAGAGAATTTGAAATGTCCTGTGATTCTAGGACTTCAAATAAACCAAGTTTCAAATGAAATTTTTATTAATCAAGAAAAATAATGTAATAATCTTATCAAACGTTTCAGAATTGAAAATACTTCTGTCAAACTAACACCTATGAGCACAACAGCACATGTTGATAAAGTTGAAAATGGAAAGAGTGTAGACCAAAAACTATATCGTAGTATGATAGGTTCGCTACTTCACCTAACAGCGAGTAGACCAGATATTACGATGAGTGTGTCTATGTGTACGATTTCAAGCTGACCCGAAAGAATCACATCAATGGGCCGTAAAATGAATAGTACGTTATCTTAGTAATAGTACAAATTTTAGACTTTTCTATCCAAAAGAGTGCTTGTTCGAGTTAATATCATACAGCGATGCTGATTTTGGAGGATCACGAACAGATAGAAAAAGTACAAGCGACGTTTCACTTCATTGGTAAACCATTGATATCATGGTTTAGCAGAATATATTAAACCGTATCTCGCTATTAACTTGTGAAGCAGAATATATTTATCCGGCACTAGCTTGCGCACAAGTAATTTATATGCAACAAACACTTAAAGATTTCGGTAACAATCTCTCAAAATCAACAATATACTACGATGATTCTAGTGCAATAAATCTATCTAAAAATCAAGTAAGCTACTCAAGAACTAAACATATAGATATTAGACATCACTTTCGACGCGATAATATAGAAAAGAAGTGATAAAATTAGACTATGTTCCATCAGAAAATCATTAGCTGATATTTTTACTAAACCGTTGTTAGAAAATACTTCTATAAAATTACATCGAGAACTCGGTATATGTCAATTAAAGATATACAAATAATAAAATATTAAATTTTGGATAAAATCTCAAAAATAATTTTTTTTATGAAAATTAATGTTTTTGAACACGTTGAGACTCGAACCTATGACCTGTTGTGAATAACCTAGATGCCATAACCACCTGAGCTACTGATTTTTTCTATTACAGGCTAGGTCGGGGATTCTATTATATGTTGACAACTATACACTGAATTATGTACAACACTTATCTTTAAACATATACTTTATTGCTGTTATGCATATTACATTTATTGAGATAAATCAAATAACAGAAAACCAATGAAATAACACATTTTTCCTAACTAACAACCCTTTTATATAGCTAAATTCGAGACAAGCCATTTACATCAGCCTTCTTTTTCTCAACATTAGGCTATAAATAGATATGTCTATTCTATGTTATTCATACAATTGAACTGAAATACAAACTAACTTTCAAGATGTCAACTTCTTCATCAACTGACTATATTGAAATTCTAGCCTCTACCGATTCACCAAAAACGTCTGTCCATCGTACTACACCATCTTCTACCTACCATGATCATATCGGATATACTCTGGAGAAAAAGAAAGGGAAGAAGATGATTGACGTATCTCCAAACACTAATAAAAAATAGATGATTTGCATCACTGTCAACAAAAATCACTGATTCTTCGATGTGAAATATACTACGAGCAAAAGATCAACTTGAGACGTCTAGGAATTATCGTACACATTGCTATGAAGTTTTGCGATGCTTCATCACATCCAACAGACGAATATGCCATTTTGCCTATTCGATGACCTTCTACTTCATCCCCACCGTGACCACCGGTCTCACCAAATTCATGGGATCGAAATGAAGCATCGAATGTTCGTCGCAAACAACTATAGGGATATAAAACTCCTAGCCTTTCAAAATAAAAGTAATTATTTGGTTATTTTTTTCGAACAATTTTACTAAAGTGTATACAATTTGTTTTTGGAATAATTCATTTCTTTTTCCTCATATTATCAATACTTATACTAGTTATAATATTCAAAAATAAACTTACAATGTTCATAAGTACGAAAATATATAAAAATTTACTTAGAAAAAATTGATTGTAGAAATTGACCCAGGTCAGTCGACTGAACCAGAGGGCCAGTCGACTGACACTGAAGTAAATTTTTTTAGAAAAACATAGGGCTAGTTGATTGGCATAGTGGCTCATTCGATTGGACCAGAAGACAAAATATATACAACCCAGATTCAGTCGACTGAATCAGGCATTCAGTTGACTGTATCAGAAGAATGAAATTTTCGAATTTCGGGATCAGTCGACTGAACCACTGATTCAGTCGACTGATTCGTGAATGTAAGCAAACTTACTGCTCCTGCCCACTCACTTTTTACCTTTAACCATCACCTTCCCCTTCTCTCTCCTCACTCATTTCATATTTTCAACTTCTCCAAAACCCTAGCTCTTCAAAAACTCAATTTTTTAACCTCCAAATGATAAAATTAACGGCACCTCGGATAAAAGGACAAGCATCTTCATCCTTTCAATCTGCTTTAAACGAGAAAATCCACTAATGGCTATTCGATGATACCGCAATTAGGAGATGGAGGAAATTGCAAGATCCTTGCATCTTTGAAGGTCTTTATTTCACAACATTTTGGCTTGTATTAAATAGCCACTCTTTTCCGATTGTTTCAAGACTCTTGTTTATGGTAGTATAATGTATGAATGATCGTTTCCTTTATAATATCTATGACATTATGGCTTCATACTTTTATATTACTTATTCCTTTTGGTCGGTGAAAAAGGGAGAGGAATATTATTACTAACGTTAAGAATGCAGGATATAGAGGGTTAAAAATTTAGGGGGAGTAAGTATTTATATTATATATACAGTCGAAATCTATATCTATTTACAGGTTGTCATCAGTCAAAAAGGGGGAGAACGTTCAGACTTGGTTTTGATTCATGACACAAAGCTATCACTACGACATATAGATTTGATGATTGCTGTGACAAAAAGAGAATATATATTACAAGGAGACAAGACTTAAAAATCGGTGCATCAATTATATTATTTTGTTTTTGAGTCTTAATTCAATTTTGTTAAAATCTCTCCTCGTTTACGTATATATTAGCTTATATATTTAACCGTCTTATTTCCTAATAATTTTAAATATATAAGCATATATAGTATATATATTATACTAAAAGTGTTTAAAGTTATATATGTTATTATACCTGTGTAAACTGTGCAAATTGCACAGATATTACCAGGTCAGTCGACCGACCCAGAGGCTCACTCGACTGACCCAGAAATTTCCGTGCAGCATGCACAGGTGCATAGATATACAAATATATATTTAAAAATTTATTTGAATATTCATTCGACCGACCCAGAGGTTTAGTAGATTGAATTTCTACAGTGGCTACTTTTTGAAAAGACACGACTATTTGTGAAGAGTTATGAACCTCTACGACAAGATTTGGATGCAACACTTTAATCAAAACTCTTCATCAACAGTTGCTCCTTTCTAACCTCTATAAATACATACTCTAACTTGATTCTAAATTACTAATTTTTCTTATCTAACTCTCTTAAATCTATTTGCAATTATACTTTCAATTATACTTTCAATTATTCTACAATAAAGCAATATTATACCTTTTTATTCTTCATAAACTTCAAGTATATATATATATATATATATATATATATATATTTATACTAAAGGAGAAGATTAAAGGAAGGGTGTATTACATGTGATAAATTCGTGTTATTAGAATACATAACGAAATCTTTTGTGCTTGTTGAAGTCCCGTTCTGCTGCTCAGGCGTGTGAAGTCCGCTTCGGCTGCTGAGGAGAAATCCTGTACTGCTGCTCAGGTCCCTATTCGACTGCTCCGGGGTTGTATAGACTTGTTCCTCCGGGTTAAGTGATCGTTGTTGTTTTAGTGAAATTCCAAAAGGAGTCTGAGATTGGACGTAGGACGGTGCTCGAAACCAGTTTAAAAATCCCTGATGTCATTTTATTATATTGCTTTTATATTCCGCACTATTTAGTGTATAGCTATCATCACTACACTCTGCATTATTGTATATCCATATTACATGATCCGTAGCACACTTTTATATGGTACAAGCATGTGTTGATGCTGGAGTAGTGGGAGGAGGAGTTCCGAGAGCTCCATTTGTCAATGACTATGCTAAGTTGAGTGGGGACTACATCAAGCTTGGATGAAAGTCATTTGTTGGAACGGAGAATTCCATTGAGGTAAGATTTGGTTGTTGCACTGTGAAAGGATTTTTTCAGATTTAGGGCTCAGTGATGAACATAAGAGGAGGTTGGCATCTAGATAGCTTTAGGAAGATGCTTTTTTCTGGTGGAATAGTGTGACTATGGTGATGGATGAGGAGGCTATAACCTGGGAACTTTTCAAGGGAAGGTCTAAGAGAGGTTCATGTCTACAATGGTACAGCCAGTTCTGATCATAAAATTTGCTGAATTGGAGTAGGGAGAGGTGTCTTTTCTGGAGTATGTAAGGAGGTTAGAGGAGTTTGCCCGATATGGGTATGATTCAGTGGATACAGTGACGAAGAGGAATGAGAAGTTTATCAGGGGGTTGAAGCTTAAGTTAACCTT
Source organism: Allium cepa (assembly GCA_030765085.1). Lineage (NCBI taxonomy): Eukaryota > Viridiplantae > Streptophyta > Magnoliopsida > Asparagales > Amaryllidaceae > Allium > Allium cepa. Next base: position 701,765,913 of record CM060938.1, on the reverse strand, counting down.
TGCTACATTACCTCATATTAGAGATCCTTCTGATTTTGTAGTAGAGATGGCCTTAAGGCATGAGGAGTTTCTTAATTCTTTAGAAAAGAGTAAGACTAAAGAAGTATCGGTTGGGCCGGGTCAGAAGAGGAAGTTATTTGCTAAGAAAGGTGTTCAGAAGGGTGCAACAGTTAAGAAGGGGAAGTCCGGGATTGTCTGTTTCTAGTGCGACAAGAATGGTCACTTTGCCAATGTGTGTCGTGTTGGGAAGTCAAAGGAAGTGGCTGGGAGGAAGAATGTTAGGTGCTACAACTGTGACCAGATAGGTCTCTATAAGAGCTAGTGCTAGGAGCCACTAAGGATGGAAAGGGCAAAGCATATGCTTTGGAGCTTGCTACTTCAAAGCCAATAGCTCAGGAGAAGGGAAAGACATTTTTGTTAGGTATGTTTCAGATCCATGGTATGTTTGTTAGCGTTCTATTTGATACTTGTGCATCTCATTATTTTATATTTAGATGTCTGATAGATAAGTTTAACCTAGAATTCATATACTTAGTTACTTCCTTACGGGTTATGAATCTAATAGGAGGGTATACAACTCTAGGGTTTAGATGTGACCAGTTAGGATTTGACTTTTTAGGTCATACTTTTGTTTGCATTATATATATATATATATATATATATAAAATTAATTTTGGTGGGTTTAGAATCATTCTTGGTATGGATTGGTTAAGTGAGTACGATGCCAGGGTATTTTGCCAGGATAGGAAAATATTGCTTAGACACCCAGATTGTAGTTACATGATGTTTATATCATAGAAGGTTCTTGTAGTGAGATGTATGCATTGCTGAGTGGTATGGAGTCGAAAGACGAGTCGAGTCGAGTTTTCGTGGTTAAAGATTTCATAGATATGTTTAAGCCTGCAGTTGGATTGATATCGAAACGAGCCATAGAGTTTCAAACAGATTTGGTTCCAAGAGCAGGACTGGTGAGTAGACCGCCAAGCAGGATGACCCCTTTGGAGATGTGGGAGTTGAAGGTGCAGTTGGTGGATTTAGAAGGCAAGTGTTTGCTAAGAAGTCAAATAGATCGTTAAGGCTATGTATAGATTATCATACGTTAATTGAGAGGAAGATAAAGAATCGATATCCATTATAGAGGAATGATGATTTGTTCGACCAGTTGAGTAGTGCCAAAGTATTTTCGTAATTGGAATTAGCGACAGGTTTCCACCGGCTCAGAGCAATAGAGGATCGTATAACATTAAGGCGTTTAGGACCAGGTATGGCTCATACGAAAGGTTAGTCATGCCGTTCGGACTGACTAATGTGCTAGCTTTCTTTGTGGATTTAATGAAACGGTTTTTCCAAGAGCACTTGATTATGCACGTATTGGTTTTCTTAGATGATATCTTGATATACTCCAAAGATGAAAGAGAGCTTGAAGTTCATCTTAGAGTGGTGCTTGAGATGCCAAGGTAGCATCAGCTGAAAGCAAAGTTTTTGAAGTGTCCCTTCTAGAAGAAAGAAGTAATTTTTTTAGTCATGTAGTCTCAAAGGAAGGGTTGTTAGTAGATCCGACTAACATTGAGGTAGTAAATAGTTGGAAGAGACCGGAGACAATAACCGAGATAAAGAGTTTCTTTGGATTGGCTGAGTCGAAACCCCTAGGACACTTATATCCTTAGAGTTTTAGCTCAAAGCCACAATATGACTACGGTTCATCCTTTCGATGAGATCAAAACTCACTCAATTCAACCAATTTCCCAAAGTCATTAAGTCCCAACTTTAAACCACTTTGACTACTTCAAAAGGTGGTTTCGACAGAGTCATTAATCAAATAATTCAAAAGGAATTTCTAAAGGGTGATTTGTCTTTCGACTGTGTCGAAAGGTATTATAGAGGCATTTTCAACTATCTTTGACCACATGAAGAATGAATGCTACCTTCATTTATTCGAAAGGGGGTTTTGAAGTAATCGCTTCTACTTCAAACTACACTTTGAGGTGTTGATAAGTTTTCTTGTTAACAAGGGGTAAGAAAGTAATCGTATATGTAATGCAAGGTTAGACTAGAATTGCTAACCTTAATATACATAACTATTAAATGTAAACCTCGGTATAAATTTATATTACGGATGGTTTATAGTTTTTCAGGCACTGGAACATTATTCTAACCCCCTCATCATTACAACCACATGATAGATATAGAGGATAGGTCACTGAAGCTAGATGTATTTAGTTATTGGGAAAATTTATTTTCTCTCATGCTTGATGCTGATGTGGCAGTACGGTATCCAAGGAATTCCTTTGATTTCAAGGTAGTAACCATAGTCGGTATTTATCCTATTACTATTTTTTCTGTAAGTTTAGAATTACATCAATCTCTGATAATGCTCATGCTTATTTTACTGGTACCAAATCCAACAATCCGTGCTTTGATGGACTTGGGTTTCAATTTTTGTCGAAATTTAGGCCCATTAAGGTGCGGTTGTTGCATTTGGTGTCAGAGCCTAGGTTAGTAGATTAGAGGAATTAAGATAAATTGAGAGAACATATTCTTACTTTCCTATCTATTGATATTATACTTTTACATTAGATTCTAAGTATTCTAACTATTGACGTAGTTGTAGTTCCGCTCCAAAGGAACAGGCAAAGCAACCATGGGTTGGAATTATTTGAGAGTTTAGAGTTTCATGCCAACTCTGAAGTATCCCACGTAGTGCTAGTGATGCGTAAGGCATTGTTGATAAAAAGCATTAGTGTGACATATGGCAGAATCTCGGTGACTGGAGATGTTTAACTTGATAGTTGAGATTCTAGCTACCTTGTGATTTTGAATTATGATGAAAAGTTCCAGTCAGAGGCACATATTCATTACAGATGGGCGGGAAATTAGAGTCTGTATGGCGCAATTTTTCGGAAGCAAGTTTTTGCTCAATGCATTTATTGATCAACTCCTTGATGGAACCGGATTTTTATCTGAATATCTAACGTCAATTCCTTAGTCTAAAGCCTGTGAAAGAATTTTTATGATGTATGTTTTTAAAATGCCTTAGATATTGGAAAAACGATTATCAAAGGATATTTTTCCCAAGGATTTATTTTGAACATTTTGTTTTGGAAAAGTTTTGAAATTTTAATTTTCAAAGAAATATACTACTACTTTGGTCGTGTTGAGAAATTTTTAGTTTAGAAAAGATTAATTTTTGAAATCCTTAAATATTTATGGGTATATATAAGTAAGGGCATGATTTTGAATTTTGGAAAGGAAATCGTTTTCCAATTTTGGAAAAGTTTTAGGGAAATCTAAAAAAAAATATAACTTTGATTTTTAAAGAGAAGTTTTGGTTTGAAATAGCTTCTATTATTTAGAAGCAAGTATAAAGGGGCACATATTTAGCTCAGTGATTCTTCGATCTATAAAATCAAGGTTTTTATATTTTCTCTCTTTAAGATATTGACAAAATAGGAATGACATTCAATTTTATCGCGGTATGTAGTTTGAAATGTTGTTGTACCCACAAGCTATTGGGTGAAATATTTCCCTGCGAAGTAGGCAGGAAATAATAGCTGCAATATTTTTGGGTTTTGGGAATTGTTGTTGGTCGTAGCAGTTCTGTTGGGACTACTATAAATTGCTGGAGCATGATTTGGGACTAGGCGGTAGGCTTTGACACTACCATGATGAGAACTTGAATTTTCCCGACCCCGTCGAACCATAGGAGGCGGTGCAAAATGATTATTATTATTTAAACCGACCCTCATTGAGTCTTGATTCAATAAACTTTCAGAGCCTGTCTACTGGTTTACCACCTAGTGGTAAACCTATAGTGATCTACCAGTTAATGATTTTTGACATAAGATGAACCTGGAACGAGACTATAAAACTCGTAGCTGAATTTTCCCAATAGCGTTCTTTCATTCCTCCTTCCACAAATCAGCCGAACCCAAACTCCATCCTCCTCCTCCTTTAAGTAGTAGACTCTCTCTTTCGTTCCTCCTTTAGGTGATGCCGTTTTTCCTTTGGAGCAGCCTCCTTGCCTCCTCCTCCAAACGGTTATGCACGTTTAATCTCGCACCACCACCACTCCAGATCTAAACTCTATCTCTCACTCTGACCACTTCATAACCCAAGACACCTTTTTTCACTATTGGTATTTAATCGCACCATTATGATCTTAACCTTGAGGGGCCACTTGGATGGACCGTAATGAGCAGAAGGTTTCACCTCGTTTGTGCTGGAAGAGCTATTCGTCATGGTAGGATTTGCATCGATCCTCCGCTCTGAGACTTTTGAGCGGGAATTTTACTCGTACTACATCTTCCTTTACGATGTCCTATTAGCATAGAATTTTGATGAAGCCAACAATTTGATTCTTTCGGAGGTTAAGGGTGTCTTGATTGAGCTCATTAATGATGATCTCATTGAGATCTTGGAAGCCTATGTGAAGGACACAGACTTAAATGATTTTGAAGTGACGGACTCATAGATTTTGCAGCAGATCTTTTCCTAAAATGTCAATGTTTGGAAGATGAATAATCTACATCTGATTGCCTGGCTAATTATGTGCATCATTTGGTATATCGTCATCCCTAAGATAGGAAGTTACGAGTGAATTTATCCCACGGTGTAGAGGACCACCTATGCCAGTACTGGCGGCATCACTATCTATTGGACTTGCATCCTTTTGATTCAATTCGTTGATCAAGGATTAGCACTCCATAGAGTCACTTCCTGTATTTTCACCTATACACTCTCACCTTTAGGTAATACGGATGAACCTCCGTTGAAAGGCAATATAGTAGAAGGTTCCTTCTGCCATCATTAGATCCTTCTATAGGAAGATGGAAATTTTTAAGTCGTTACCAACACCTATGGCACGGGATTGGGTGTATAGTCTCCATATTACGACCATTAAAGGGTCGTTGTAATGGATCGAGCTCTAGCTGCGGAGTAAGGCATCTCATTGTCCGCAGGCATTATTTTTGGATTTATGGTGTTGTCGTCTTTTCCCTTCCAGCATGTGTTCTTTTCTTTTTGTTTGTTTGGTTTGTAACTTTTAGTTGTCTCATGTAAAAGGCGTGCATGACATTATGAGCCTCTATTTACTTACTATATCATTATTTATGGACATGCAAACCGCACTATAATGAAGAAGTAGTATAAACATAGGAATCTCATAAAGACACTTGACTAACAACAAATGTAACATAAGATTGGAAGCTTAGAATAGTTGAAATTTTTTAGCGAAGGACATGATAAAGTTTTTTTTGTATCACGGTCATTGCCTATGTTCCTTAAGTGCTAATTTTTTTGAATAATAGATGGGTTGAAATTTTCTTTGTATAAAATGCCAAGTTTCATGGGTAAAGTTTAGTTGTAGATTTTAGAATTTGGTTCGACTTTTGACTACGTTGAGATTATGGCTTGGTTTATCAAAATTTTTGAGAAGGAAATTATTTTGAAAAGTTTTCCCCTGATTCGAATATTATCTTTTGAAAAAAAGTTTTATGTTATAGTCATTTCTAACTTTTAAATTATTTTTAGAGTTTTGGTCCAAAAATTTGATTTCGATGGAAAATGTGCATCCAAATATTTTGGGATCTTACTTTGACATATGAGTTTGAAAAGCAAAAAATATGTTTATGAAATCTTTGATTTTGATAGCCATATGTTATGCGCATGGAAGAAAAATAATATTAGAATTTGCGAATTTAGTGGTGCATTAGGATCGACGATGCGATAAATGCAAGCGATGACGTGGAAAAGGCTATTTTAGCCTTGGAATTTCTATTTGCATACCTTGTCGATGACGCGGGAGAGTCTATTTTTAGACTTAATTCCATTTTAGAGGTTGAAATAGGCCTTCTTATGCATTTTGTATGTCAAAAATTTAAGGTAAATCCATGGCAGCAAGGAAATTTCCATTATATGATGGGAATAGGAAGAGTATAGTGTGGTAAGAATGTCAAATTCTCTGTTCTAAATTTCTTTTTCCGGCATAGATGTAAAGTTTAGAAAGTGATTCTTCGATATGTCAAATTATTGTATGGTTGAAAGTGGATGTAAAATTGGTTGCTTCATACTACTATTCGTAAGAGTATAGGGGGTTTGGATAAAAAGATTTTTCAAAAAATAGCTTACATGTAGAACGACCACTATATATGTAGGTTGTTTGCATCATATTTTCTCAAAAATATTTTCATAAGAACTGCATTCATATAGGAGGATCCAATTTAGAATCATTCTGCATATAAATTTTCTATGTGGTGGTAGAGTAATACACTATGCACTTGTGCAAGTTTGGTTATGTTAACCGTAAAATGCAAATGGAAATAAAAAAGGCATGCAAGAAACCTTCCACAGAGGTGAAGACTATTGAAAGAGGTTACATTTTGATGACACCGAAAGGTTAGCATAACACCCAAGAAAAAAAGCGCACGGTAACTTAAGAGGAGGGCTTTTGCGGGTATGAAAAGGAAAATAGTTATAAGGCCGCTTGACGTAATGAGTAGATGAAAGGAAAGAAGAGCACCCCACGCCTTTTAAATAAAAAGGAAGGAATGCAAGAAACAAGTTTGCCGCAAACCTAAACCCTTCAGATCAGACGAAGGGGTTTATCACTCGTGATTCAAAGCAAATGTCTTCCAAGAAAGGTAGAAAGAATAGGACCCAAATAGATAACACGGTTGACAACCATTTCGAAAGCATAATAAGCCTTCCTAACTGGTTGAAGTACGTGTCCAGTATCCTTCAACAATATCAAAAAGTTTACATAAAGATAGCATTCATAATTCAACAAAAACGCCACCCACCGACAGCATTCGGGAAAGGCGCGACTCTCAGTAATAATTACACGAGGAAGTGACCTTTCGACAAAAGCGAAAGGTTCATCGTGCCTCGTAAAGGACCAATCTTGCAGGAAGATGACGAGCGTATAAATACATTAATAAAAAACAAGGCCTTCTATGTTCCTCAACGATTCATGATGGTGTGTGACGAGTATACCTTCCGTTAAAAACAAAAGATTTGCAACTGTATCGAAGAAGGAACCTTCTGTCCTGACGAGAGCATAGGGTGAAAGGAAGGCCGCCTACATATATAAATAGCACCCAAGGAGTGCGATCTCAGGATCCGATTTTCTTCTCATTTCATCTACTCAACAATCTCTACTGCCACCGCTTAACACATTGTAACCCTAATTTTGAAATAAAATTAGGGGCTATCTTCTTAAATTTTGTATCAGATTCCATTATGGAGAAATAAAGAGAATCATGGCTTGCCATCAAATGGGAATATGGGGATAATCATGATCAGGCATTAATTTTACATTAGCGACTGATCTCAGATGATTTATTTCCATTATTCTTTGTTCATTTCGAGAATATGCCATGAAATTGTTATCAAACAACCTCACAAGTTTACTTCTCCTTTACTTTATATCAATTACAAGAAGGGGAATAAAACTTGCGAGACAGTTCTAATTTAAGTTTCATAGCATATTGGTCAGCTCTTGTTATTGTCTTAGGACGTTTGAATCATGCATTCTTTTCGAAAGGTTTCAATAAGTGGAATGTCAACCTAAGAAGTTCAAAGTATTAATGGAATGGTAAATAAATCAATCTCATCATTTGATGCCCCAAAGGGTTTTCTTAAACTTCCGAAGGGGTTTAAATTGTTTCTTAAACCTTTCGGTCCATCGGAAGGTCCAATATGACCATCAAGGGATGTGGATTATTCTCGACTTCCAAGGGAGATATAATGAAATGATATGGACGAAGGTCATTGGATCCAAATAAGTAGACGGAACGGTTTAGATGATTTCCTAAACCTTCCCGTCTATCGGAAGATTTAATAAAACCATCGATCTGATCAAATCGCAAGGTTTAAGATGTATTTAAACCCTTCAATAGGGGCCAAGTAACTGCTTGTAACTTCTAAAAACCTTTCGAATTAAGGAAAGGAGTAGCAATGCTATGGAAACCTTTCGACCGAAATTCTTAGATCATAATTAAACCTTTTGGTAAGGCCGAAAATAAGACGACTCTTTTCCCAACCCTATAGAAGGGATAAACACTTGCTTAAAAACTTTCGGTATCGATCCCCTCCTTAGGGTTAAAATTGTGATCACAAATCCTACCGACTTAGTCATTTCACTCAAGTAATGAAAAATCCACTCAATTGAAAGGTTGAATTCGTATGAAAAATTCCTATGAAATGCATTGGGGATGTTGGAAGGAAATCTTATTAACATTTTTGGCGCTAGAATGAGGGCTCGAACCTCCGAACTTGTGGTTAATATAATTAACTATGAAATGTAATTTGTTATAGGAGACCTCTTACCATAGCAAAGGAAATGATCAGGTTACTTGTTTGGAGGAAAACATATCACCTTCTTTCAATCTTGGAAATGAGAGCAGGGTCAACCATCCGCCCCACCTCAATTGACTACACCTCCAGTTCAGGTTCAGGTGTCCCCACCATAGGATCCAACTCAAGATCTTCAACCAGAAGAACATATGGCCAAAATCACGTATCTAGAATGCCAGACGGCAGTAATGAAAGATCTTTTAAATGAAGTGTTATCTCATAGATCGTCAATGAAAGCTACCACTACAGGGGAAGAAGTTGAGTCTCTATAAAGGAATTTGAAAACCAACGCAGGTGCTATCAAAGGAAAATCTCACATTTCTCTATCAAGATAGAAGAAGGCCTACCATCGAAGGCAAACTATAGGGGAGAGTTCATACGGAAGATAAAGACTATTCCGCAAGTTCAACAGCAGAAAACTACCAACCTAACCAAAGAGGCTACATGAACAATGATTCTTATCTTAAGGATGTGGCAGAAAAGGCTGCAAAAGACGTACTAAACGCTAAGTGCAAAAGAACTGAAGATAAAAGAGTGAATAACAATGAAAGGGTTGCAACCTTCATCGATGAAATTATGTCAGCTCCAATACCATCTCACGTGAAGATCCCCACCATGAAATATCATTGCACAACCGACCCAGATTACCTTCTGATGGCATTTGATAGCTAGATGGATTTATATAACGCTTTTGGCGCCCTGAGGTGTCGAATTTTTTCGGTCACGTTACAAGGGGCCGCAGCTAAGTGGTACCGGCAATATAATGAGAATGCGATATATTCTTAGAAGCAGTTCTCATACGAATTCTCTACTCAATTCTGCGTATGTAAAGATCCTTCGGATTATACCATGCCCGTTAACATTAGGCAAAATCATGGAGTGTCCTTAAGGAATTATCTAAAGAAATTCAATATAGATGAATTGAAGGCCAAAGGCATGAACGACAGAGATAAACTCATCATTGTCCACTTAGGACGCATAATTATTTCTCCTTTCTGGAAGGAGCGGTTCATTCATGGATGTTGGGATCTTCACGATTTCCACTTTCAAGCTGACAAGCTCATTCGAATAGATGAATTGTATTTGTCGAAAAAGAAATTTTATTATAAGAAGGACAACAGTAGATTTGGCCCAGAGAGAATTACTAAGAGAGCTATGTGGGAGGATACCACTACTAACGTGGTGGCACTAAATCGACCAATCTCTTACATCTATACGATGACCCAGGGTAAGGTCAACTTCCCCACTTCATTTAAGGCTCGAAATTACCTTGATTAGGAAAAAGGTGACAAATACTATTCCTGCCACAATGTTAATGGTCGTAGAACTAATGAGTGTAAGATTCTGGCTGGGATAATCCAGAAGTTGATTCGAGAGGGGTAGCTGAAAGAATACGTGAAGAACCTACAGCAAACTCCCCCGACAAACACTGATGCGAGGAAGCCTATAGGAAATGTTGTAAATGCAATTGAGGAAATTGACCCACTAAGCTTAACTCCACCCCTGTATAGGATTAATGTCATATATAGAGAACTACATCCAGTTGGTAGAAGTAAAAATGCCCGAAGCAAGTACATTCAAGAAGCTAAAAAGGGTGTATTCTCTATATAGGAAGAGCCACTGTTACAAAGTCCGAAACACAACATAAATATGCATACAATGGTGACTAACACAGCATCTACGGAGGGGGATTCATCATGCCCACAATGATCCTTTAATGATCATAGACCAAATAGGATCTTCGGTGGTCATGGAAGTCTCGATTGACATGGGAAGCGCTGCGAATGTGATATTCTGCCATGCATTTGATCAAATAGGGATTTCCAAAGATACACTTGAACCTAGTCCCGAGCCAATCTTTGGGTTCAACAACAACGGGACAACTCCACTTGGGCAGGTGAAGATTTTTTTCCAACTAGGACTCCCCCATGCTCTCGAGTCTTTGAAACGATCTTTGTAATCATAGATCATCCATCATTATATAATGTCTTCTTTGGAAGGTCGCGTCGAATGAGGTACATGCATTCCTCTCACCGAAATATCTGATGCTTAAATTCCTCGGGGAACTATTCGGGGCAAACAATTCGCGTCTCAAGAATTGTACTTTGCAACCCTAAAACAATACAACAATGATTTTGCTTGTTACTTTAATTCTTCCATTACTTTGCAGCCTTCGGAAGATGGGTTTCTACATCCATCATTTCAAGCAAAGAATAAATATGATAAAACTAATAAACGTATTGGTGTAAGGCATTTTGTAGTTTATGGAAAAAGAAAGAGGGCAGATTCCAACTCAATCGAAGAAATTGAAATCGTTACAAAATTAGGTTTTCAAGGAGAGGTGGAAAGAGTTAAGCCAGTCGAAGAAGCCGACAAGGTTCTACTAGATTCTACCGATTCTGCCACAATAGCCAGAGTGGGAAAGGGTCACGAGGAACCTCTAAAGACAAGATTGAAAGGATTCTTAGGAGACAATAAGGATGATTTTTCTTAGATCCAATCTGACATGGTTGGAATTAGTTCTATGGTCACGAACCATGCCCTGAATATTGATCCAGACATTCCCCCGGTTCGCAAAAAAGAAAAGGCAGTTTGATAAGGTTAGGACAGACGCCGTGAGGTAAGAAGTCAAGAAGTTGGAACCAAATGGGTTTATCTGGGAAGTCTGATATCCAAATTGGTTGGCAAATCTGATTTTGGATAAGAAATCTAACAAAAAGTGGCATACTTGTATATACTATACAGATTTGAATTAAGCTTGTTCAAAAGATTGTTACCCTATGACAAGGATATACCAGTTGTTTACCAATGGACCTAAGCTGCTTTCCCTAATGGATGCATATTCTGGATACAATTAGATTTCTATATTTAAACCCAACGACGAACATACTAGCTTCATTATAGATGAAGGAACCTATTGTTATAATGTAATGCCGTTTAGATTGAAGAATGCAAGAGCAACTTATCAATGGTTGGTTAATCGAATGTTCAAAGAACAAATTGGGAGGAATATGGAAGTTTATGCTGACTACAAGTTGGCAAAATCTCAAGATGCAGAAGATCACCTTGAAGATTTGAGTGAAATGTTTAAAGTGATCTGCAAGTACCGAATGAAGCTCAACCTCTAAAATGCAACTTTGGAGTCCATTCGAGAAAATTTCATGAGTGCACAAGGTATTTAGGCTAGCCCAGAACAGATTGAGGCCATTAAGAATATGGCAGAAATGAGGACAAATAAAGATGTTATAAGCTTGAATGGTAAAGTGGCGGCACTAAGCAGGTTCATATCAAAAGCCACTGATAAGTGCATACTTTTCTTTGAAGTGATCAAGAAAAAGAGGAATATCGAGTGGAATGAAGATTGTATAAAGGCATTTCAAGCACTGAAGCTTCACTCGGAAAAACCACCAATCATATTTATCCCCGAAGAGGGGGAAGATCTATTCTTCTATATGGCAATTTATGAATATGCAGTGAGCTCGGTATTGATTAGAAATAGCAAGGGATTGCAACTACCAGTTTACTACGTAAGTTGAAGATTAAAGGATGTTGAGATCCGATATACAGTCATCGAAAAGCTAGCGTACTATTTAATTCTAATAGCACGGAAACTAAGGCCCTATTTTCAAGCACATCCAATAAAATGTTGACCAACTTCCCATTGAAACAGGTCTTTGGAAAGCTTGAAACTTTTGGAAGGTTAATTAAGTAGTAAATTGAACTAAGCCAATACGATATAGTATATCAGCCTAGAATGGCTATGAAAGGTCAAGCATTAGCAGATTTCATCAATGAAGGTACATGGTTCATTTCAGAGCAATCTGAAAAGGGAAAAGATACAAAACCCAAATGTAAACTATTTGTGGATGGTGCATCAAATGAGCAAGGAGCGGGGGCAGTATATGTGATAATTACCCCATATAGGCACAAGTTGCACTATGCTATGAAGTTGGGATTCTCAGCAACTAACAATGTAGTAGAGTATGAATCTATGGTTGTTGGATTAACCCTTGCTTTGCTACTCAGAATTCCAAGAATCCAAGTATTCAGCGATTCTCAATTAATGGTTAACCATATCAAGCAGTAATATCTAACTAAGGATCCTAAACTTAGCCAGTATGTGAAGAAACTTTTGAAGATGCTCGCACTTTTTGTCGATTTCTCCGTACATCAAATACCAAGAGGAGAAAACTCTCAATAGATTCACTGGATAAGTTAGCAAGCTCATGGGGAGCTCCTGAAACTTGAATTGTTCTAGTAGGATTTTAGGCCAATCCCAGCATTAAGGAAAATAGATGAGAAAGCTGCAGAAATACTAGTATTAGCCCAATCACTGGCATTTGGCATCAGAATCGGAAGAGATGGAGCAAGAGATACCGAAGCAAGAATCTGTAGCACCAATAGCAGAAGAAAGTTACGAAAACACTTGGATGGCACCATCGTAGATTATATAATAAATGGAAAATTGCCCGCAGATAAAGTAGAAGCACAGAGGCTAAAATGGCAAGCTCAGAGCTTTACCATTATCGATGGTATTCTTTACAAGAAAGTGTATGCCTTTCCTTATTTGCAGTGTGTGAAACCTGAAAACGGATTGAAAGTAATAAGGGAAGCACACGAAGGATTTTGTGGGGATCGTTCTAATGGAATAAAACTAGCCAAGAAGATAATGAGGCATGGGTTTTACTGGCCACGTCTAACTAACCAAGTTATAGAGTAAGTTAAACGGTATGAGAAATGTTAGCGTTATTCTAAGATACCACGCCTCCCACCAAGTTAGCTAATGCCTATTACTACCCTATGGCCATTTGACGTTTGGGAAATCAACTTAATTGGACTGCTTCCAATCTCCAAAGGAGGAGAAAAATATGCTGTGGTGACAATAGATTATTTAAAGAAATGGGTTGAAGTAGAGCCACTCCCGAAGATTACCTCAGGGAAAGTTTACGATTTCTCATCAAAAACATTGTCATAAGATTTAGGACACCTTATAAGATCATATCCGACAATGGGACTCAATTTGAGAGTAAATAATTTCCACGGTTTTGCTATAAGAATGGGATAATGAAAAGCTTCTCTTCGGTCGCTTATCTAAAGGCCAATGGAGCCGACGAAGCAGCTGACAAAATAATCAAAACCATCTTGAAAAAGAGGCTAAACAAGGAAAAAGGAAATCAGGTAGAGGAGTTGCTCTTAGTTCTGTGGTCTTATAGAACTTCAACTAAAACTGAAATGGGTCATACCCTATACTCTCTAACATATGGATGTGAAGAAATGCTACCTGTGGAGATTGAGGTACCTTCTCATAGAAGAATTACCCACGCCTTTAATCCAAACAAGGAATTGAGAAAGGAATCACTCGACCTGATTCACATATGAAGAGATGATGCAGCCATTAGAACGGCTGAATATCAAAGGAGGATATTGAGATATTACAACTCAAAGGTAATAGCCAGGTCATTCAGGCAAGGGGATTTAGTAGTTCAAAGGGTAGTGGCCAATGCTAAAAACCCATCAGATGGACCATTGGGACCTAATGGGAAAGGACTGTTGGTAATCTTCAAAGAAATTTCTTTAGGAGTTTACAAGCAATGCTACCCTAAAGGGAATACGGTGCCAAGAACCTGGAACGCGGGACATTTGAGACTATATTTTCAAACTATGAATGAGTAAAGTGTTTCCAAGAATACCTCTATTATGATCTAGTAAAGAAAATCTACATGGTCGGTAGTGAAATTCTCCTTAAAATCTTGGACGACCTATGATGGTTGGCTCCCAATAATGGTAGAATGCCATTGGCCACGCCAAGAAATCCAGGTAAAGGTGCCTCTTAGAGGGAGGGCATAAGCTTTTATCCGCGCCAAAACCAGAAATGGCTAGGTTAAAGCAGCACAAGCTATTATACGTGGTATGCTATTGCACCTCCTATAGGGAGGATGGGTAAATCCCTTGGTCCTACCAAGCTATGGCTTGGCCAAGATTCCGAACAAGCCCTTAACCGTGTCACACTATGACCAGTCTAAGATGCCTCCTGGAGGGAGGTCGGGTAAGTCCTCGGGCCTTACTTTAGAAAAAGCTAGCCGAGCATACCAGAACCGGGATGAAATGTCCAATGGACTAATAAAAGTCCATGCCTGAAACAGGCACTGCCGAAAATTGGCATAGCTTGAAACAGCTACCTCTAAAGAAGGTCGGTATTGTCAGATATGACAAACAACCTGAAATAGGCTTTGCATAAATAAGTACAAAATCGGACAAAAGAATCCCTGCCTGAAATAGGCAAGAACAAATGATAAATAGATAATGAAAATTCGGGTCTGAGAAATCAATAGCATGAAAAGAAAAAACACAGCCGAAAGATGGCATATTCAATAAGAAAACTAGAGGGAAGTCACTGATTTCTTCTTATGAAGATTTTCCAAACGGGAGTTCTAGGCTCCTATTGATAGTAATAATATCCCAATCTTCTATTAATTGATACTGGAAGGGTATTCCGGTCTTCAATTGTTAATTACTAGCAAATGTATTTCGATCTTCAGTCAATTATTACTATAAATGGTATTGTGGTCTACAATTATTAATTGCCAGTAATGGCATTCTGGTCTTCAATTATTAGTTACTAGTGATGGCATTTTGGTCTTCTATTATTAATTACCAATATTGTATTTTGATAATCTATTATTAATTCCCAAAATGGGTATTCTTGACTTCTATCATTAACTATTCGAAGAGATCTTCCGGCCTACCCTTATCAATTATCGAAATGACATTCTAGAATTCCTGTTAGTAGTTGTTAGAAAAAGGTGTCCCAAAAGAGGCACCCTGGACCTCAAGGGCTCCTTTTATCAACATTAAATTGGGTCTTCTTGTCTTTAGTTATTCATTATCAACCAGAAAAATGCAGGTATAGTATTGTGACCTCAAAGTTTTCGTCTTAAAGAAAAAAAGCCTTCTTTATCCAAGAATGGGCTAAACGTCAACCATAAAATGCAAATGGAGATAAAGAACGCAAGTCAGCAACCTTCCGTAGAGGCGAAGAGTAACGAATGAAATTACATTTTGATGACACCGAAAGGTTTGCATGATACCCAAGAAATAAAAGCACACTGCAACTTCAAAGGAGGGGCTTTCGTAGGTATAAAAAGGAAAATAGTTATAAGGCCACTTGACATAATGAACAGATGAAAGGAAAGAAGAGCTCCCCAGGCCTTTTAAATAAAAAGGAAGGAATGCAAGAAACAAGTTTGCCGCAAATCTAAACCCTTCGAAGCAGACGAAGGGATTCATCCTCGTCATTCAAAGCAAATGTCTTTCTAGAAGGTAGAAAGAATAGGACCAGAATAGATAACACGGTTGACATCCACTTTGGAAGCATAATAAGCCTTTCTAACCGGTTGAAGTACATGTCTAGTATCCTTCAACAGTATCGAAAGTTTACATAAAGATAACATTCATAATTCAACAAAAAGGCCACCTACCGACAGCATTCGAGAAAGTTTCGGTGCTCGATAATAATTGCACAAGGAAGCAACCTACTGACAAGAGTGGAAGGTTCACCGAGTCTCATAAGGAACCAATCCTGCAGGAATATAAAGAGGTATAAATACATTAAGAAAACAAGAGGCTTTTTATGATGCACAGCGACTCATGATGGTGTGTGAAGAGTAAACCTTCCATTAAAACCTAAAGATTCGCAACTGTAGAGAAGAAGAAACCTTCCATCCCGACGAGAGGATAGGGCCGAAAGGGAGGTGGCCTATACTATAAATAAGACCCAAGGGTCCAATCTTAGGATTTGATTTTCTTCTCATTTCATCTACTCAACAATCTCTACGACACCGCTCAACACATTGTAACCCTAAGTTTGAAATCAAATTAGGGGCTATCTTCTTAAATTTTGTATCAGATTCCATTATGGAGAAATAAAGAAAATTATGGCTTGCAATCAACTTGGAATTTTGGGATAATCATGATAAGGCATTAATTTTACATTAACGGGTGATCTCATGATTTATGTCCTATATTCTTTGTTTATTTCAAGAATATGCCATGAAATTGTCATCAGACAACCTCATAAGTTTCCTTCTCCTCTACTTTATATCAATTACAAGAAAGGGGAATGAAACTTGCAAGACAGTTCCAGTATAAGTTCCATGGCATATTGACTCAACTCTTGTTATTGTCTTAAGACGTTCGAATCATGCAATCTTTTCGAAAGGTTTTTATAAGTGGAATGTCAACCTATGAAGCTGAAAGTGTTAAAGGAACAAAAAATAAAGCAATCTCATCATTTAATGCCCCCGAGGGGTTTTCTTAACCTTCCAAAGGGTTAAATGGTTTCTTAAACCTTCCGGTCTATCGGAAGGTCAAATATAACCATCAAGGGATGTGGATTACTTTCTTCTTTTAAGGGAGATATAATGAAATGATATGGACGAAGGTTATTTGATCCAAATAAATTAACGAAAGTTTAGATGGTTTCCTAAACCTTTCAGTCCATCGAATGGTTTAATCAAACCATCGATCTAGTCAAATCGCAAGGTTTAAGATGTACTTAAACCCTTCGATGGGGGCTAAGTGACTTCTTGTAACTTCTAAAAACCTACCGGATTACCGAAAGGTGTAGCAATGCTATGGATCCCCTTTGGCCGAAATGCGTAGATCATACTTAAAACTTTCTATAAGGTCGAAAGTAAGATGATTCTTTCCCTAACTCTACATAAGATAAACACTTGCTTAAAACCTTTCGGTATTGATCCCCTCCTGTTAGGGTTAAAATTATGATCCCAAAACCTACGACTTTGTCATTTCACTCAAGTAATGAAAAATCCACTCAATCGAAAGGTTGAATTCATATGAAATAGCCCTATGAAATTAATTAGGGATGTCGACAGGAAATCTTGTTAAGAGGTTTCAAAAATGGTTGTGCACTCTTTGAATATTTTGGACAATTAGGAGCTAAAACCCTGACTTAGTCATTGGTGAAATTTCGAGGATGAAATTCTTTTTAAGGAGGGAAGAATGTAATACCCCGTAACTTTGTGTTAGTTATTTAACAAGTTAATTCGTTAATTAATCACACTCTAAAAACAAAATTGGTTTAAATGATAGAATTTGACCATGAAACTTGCTCCACGACGTGGGAAATTTTTTGAGCAAGTTTCATATTTGGAGTTTTGGGATTGGAGTCCAAACAAAAAAAAGTTACGGATGAAAAAATAACTTAGAAGGAAAATAAATAAATAAGAAAAATTCACATAATTAACCCGGACCCACAGGCCGACTCACCATCATGGGCGGTCGACCAAGGGCGGTCAACCAACCTTATGTGGTGCCTATAATTTTAGGCCTAACCCACCCTTCTCTTTTCATTTTTTTTAGAGGCAATAGTGAAGCTCTGCCATTTCTTATTCTTCATTTCTTTCTAAATTGTAAAAATAAGTTATTTATATCTTTTTATATGCAAATTGGAGAAGAATATAAATCTAACAAAAAGAAGAAGAGAAGAGAATTTACTATACACATATTTGATTTAATTTATATATATCTATGTACTTGAATTTATTTTGTTTCCCAATACCAAATCTCTTCTCGAAGCTGTAATTTTAATGTATGTATATACCTTTTCAACATATTTATTGAATTAAAAAGGAGTTAGAGATGAATTTAAGGTTCCACTTCAGATATAGAGATTTGGGTCGCTTTTAAAACGTGGAAGAAAAATTTTATGTATTGCTTATGATTTTAAATCTATTTCGTTGGCATACATTTGACTTTTGTGCCTAAATAAATTTTATTTGTGAATTATAGGCTTATATTAGTATAGAAAAGTACTGCCTATATATTCTTGTATTAGACTTAATTTGTAATATTTTTTCATCTAGATCCATGAATCAGTCCCACAGATTTTAGAATTTGAATGGTATATATTTTATTCTAGATGTGTACTTGGGTGTAAATTAGGATTTTTGGATTATTGTTTAAATTTTTGTTAAGTTGTAGATTTTCCATAGTCTAATTTGTGGAAAGAATATTCATTTGATTTTTATAATTTTTTTTTCTTTTACTGCTTTTGATTCAAAAAGGCGACGCTTGATTTAATAGGGAGTAAAACAAAGAGGAAAGAGATGTGTAATGTACACATTTACATTATCGATTCTAAATAAAAAGAAATTATCCATTCCCTGTAATTTCAAATGTAGTAAATCTTTCCTTTTTTGTTAAAACCAATTTACAAAAATCACAGCGGAAAATCTACCTACGAAATTTAATTCTATAAAATTAAATATGGAAAACATATTCTAGTTAGATATTTATGATTAGAAAATATTTGGATAAAAATAAGTAGTTTATACATATTCATTGCATTAGTAAAGGAGAATAGCGTTTATTTGTGCCTTTATTATTCGAATCGTTCGTTAGTTATTATTATATTTAGAATAGCGAATGGGCAGAGCATGAAAATGTCGTAGTTCCCATTAGTAGGCAATAAATTAGGAATTGCCAATAATTAATAGGAAATAATAGATTGTAACCCTAGTTAATGGGAAATTAATGGAGAATAATCGATTGGATTAGATTAAGGGTTATAATTAGTTAATTAAAGACTGTAATACCAATTAATGGACAAATAATGGAAACGAATTTGGGAGTTACCATTAATAAGGACAAACGGATAAAAATGACTGATAAAAATGGAATAGATATAAAAGGTTACTAATTTGAAATTAGTAATCGTACATAAATGTCTTAGGAAATGTTCGTTAGGATTTTATGGAAAAATTACCATTCATAAACATAAAAAGGGAATTTATGGGTAGATAAGTATTTAAGGTAAATCTTATTGCCTTTAACAAAAAGAGAATTAGTAAGCTAATTCCACTGTCTACCTAAGAAAATATAAGTAAAGACTCAAGATGGTTAATTAGATTTAATAGGTTAGTGAGGCAAGATCAATATAGTCACTCAACGGAAGCTTGCCCTTCACTTTGAGGGTACTAGCAATCGAGTACACTTACTACCATTGTGAGATATCACTAATCCTAGGACCCATGTTGACATGAGCGATTGGACTTGCTTTCTTAACTGAAAATTATTAAATGGTCCAAATTTGGAACTAGGAAGGACGAAGGATATCCCCATATGGGTTTGCTTCTAATTTGAGACATTAAGTGGTTGTATGGTCCGCCTCTCTCCTAAAAGGAAGTATTAAGTAACCTTGTGAGATTCCAAAAAAATAATGAGGTCTCTAAAATGGTTTGCTTCAATGTTGAGGAACTACGTTCCTATTTTAAGGCTCGACACCCTACCGAAAGAAGTAACCTAATGAGATTCCATGTTTATAATTAAGAGTGACAATGGATATCTCAAGAAGAGTTAGCTTCAGGTTTGAGGTATTATGTGACTAATCTAGGGTTAACCTCTCTCCCAAAAATGAAGCATTATATAACCTAATGTGATTCCAAGCAATGTCAACTAGATAGTACCACTGATGAGTCTGCCTTGGGGTTAGGTACTAAATGACAAAGAGCTATATATAAATAGGTATTAAATGGTCAAGGGTGTGCCTAGTCCTTATTAATGAGATATTAAGAGGCTTAGGCACAGTCTCTCATGCTGCTAAGGCCGTAATAATAGTACCAATGAGAAGGCTGCCTAGGGATAGCTATTAAGTGATGAAGGGCCTACCTAGAATATAGGTATTAAATGGTTAGAAGTCCGCTCAGTCCTTTTAAAGGTATTAAGTGGATTGAGTACTGTCTCTTACATGGCTACAATTTTATTAGCAATAGACGTGGTAATAGTTGGACATTAAATGTATGAAGCCTTAAATAGTGGTAGAGGTCTTTGTAGCCTAGACCCACCGACCGTTGAAAACATTATTAGATGACCACCTGGGGAATAAGTTTTAAATCATGGGGTCCACCTTGATTGAGGTCATAAATGGAAGAGTCTTCCTTCTTCTCTTCTAAAAGTATTTTGTTGATTATAGTAGCCCGCTTCATATTTAGACCTATTAAGTGGAAAATGGATTTGGGAGCATTAGGTGGTTGATAAGGCTTCATCTATATTTTATACCTTAGGAAGGGATAAGTAAGTAATCGTGCGTGCAATGCAAAGTTAGATTAGAATGGCTAACCTAAATAGACACAACTATAAAATGGAAACCAATCGGTATAAATTTATGTTTTGGGTCGTTTCTAGATTTTCCTATCACTACAACATTGTCTAACCCCCTCTCATTACAACCCACATGATATATCTAGAAGAAACTGGTCATTAAAGCTAGACGTGTTTTGTTATTGGAGAAATCTTCTTTTCTCTCATGCGCAATGCTGATGTAGAAATACGATATCCAAGGAATTCTCGTGATTCTAAGGTAGTAATCATAGTCAATATTTATCCTATTATTGATTCCACTGCTTTTTTAGATTTATACCAATTTCTGATAATGCTTATGCTTATTTACAGGTATGAAATCCAACAAACTGTGCTTTAAAGGACTTGAGTTCCGATTTTGTCGAAATTTTGGCCCATTAAGGTGCGGGTTATTGAATTTGGTACCAGAGCATAGGTTAGAAAATAAGTGGAATTAGGATAAATTGAGAGAACATATTCGTACTTTCCTCTTTAAGAATATTATATTTTTACGTTAAACTCTATGAATTCTGACTATAGAAGTAGTTGTAGTCCCCTTCGAAGGAATGGGCAAAGCAACTATGGATGGGAAATATCTTAGAGTTAAGAATTTCACACCAACTCTGAAATACCCCATGGAGTGCTGACGATGCGTAAGGCACTGTTGATAAAGAGCATGAGTGCAACATATGACAAAATCCCGAAGACTGGAGGTGTTCAACTTGCTAGCTACCTTGTGATTTTGGATTTTGATGATGAGTTCCAGTCAAAGAAGCACATTTATTCAATATGGGCCGAAAAATTAGAGTCTTTACGTCGTAATCGTCTAGAAGTAAGTTTTTGCTAGGGTTCATTCACTGATCACCTCTTTGATGGCAAACTGGATTTTTATTTGAATAATTAATGTCAATTTCTTTGCCTAAAACTTGTGAGAGAATTTTTAGAAGGTATATTTTCAGAATGCCTTAGATATTGAAAAAAGGGATTACGAAGGATTTCTTTTCCCAAGGATTTATTTTGAATATATTGTATTGGGAATGTTTTGAAATTTTAATTTTCATAGAAACACGTATACTACTATGTTGGTCGTGTTAAGATATTTTAGTTTATAAAGGATTAAATTTTGAAATCCTTAAATATTTACAGGGACATATCCGTAAAGGCTTGATTTTGATTTTGGCAAGGAAATCGTTCTCCAACTTAGGGAAATTTGTGATTTAAAAAGGTTTTTGAAAATATTTATATATTTATATGTAACTTCGATTTTTAAAGGGATGTTTTCGTATGAAATAACTTCTATTATTAAGAAATAAGTATAAAGGATAATATATTTAGCTCAACGGTTCTTTGGTTTATAAATTCGAGGTTTTTATATTTTCTCGCATTAATGTACGAAAAAAATTGGAAATTCATTCACTTTTATTTGAGTATGTAGTTTGAAGTTGTTACACTAAAAATCAACCTTCCATCCAGGACAAAGGGTCTCTTAACAAAAATTAAAGAAAAAGAGTTCAGTTCAAACCTTTCGAAAGTGTCGAAGGGATGCAATCAACATTATATACCAGCCCTAGACCTTCCGAAGGAGTCAAAAGGTTTCATTCCTCGGCATTCAAAGTGTTTTTTCTTCCGAAGGGGATGAAGAAGTCAAAAAAAGTGTGAACAAGCGCTTAATGACCCTTTAGAAAGCATAAAAAGCCTTTCGAACTGGTTAAAGCACATTTAGGGTACCTTTCGACAATGACGAAAGTTTTATGAAGATTACAAGTCAACTAAGGATGAAAGACAACCTTTCGACACCATTGAAGAAGAGCAACCTTCCAACAGGGTCAACAGTTTCACAATAAACGGTAGAAAAATAAACTTCCAATAACGTTAAAGGTTCACATTGAACAAAAGAAGAGCAACCTTCCGAGAAGGTCGAAAGGTTCACAATAAACAGGATAAAGATGATAAACCCTTCGGTAAAGGTGGAAGGATCATGGAAATATAAGAATAACAAACTTTTCGACAAGAGTGGAAGGTTCATAATAGTAGATGAAAAAGCAAACCTTTCGATGGAGGTGAAGGTTTTATGGCGGCATATAAAAGGGAGACCTTCTGGCCCAGTCGAAAGCATGAAGTCAAATGAAGGGCCGCCTGCATATGTAAACAGGACTCAAATGGGTCAAGCTGGGGGATCCGATTTCTTCCATTCCAGTCTTGTTCTATTTAATTAGAGTGTTGTAACCCTAATTGAATGCTTATTATAGGAAATTAATAAATTGATCTTTTTTCTTGGATAAAGTGGGAAGACTTAAACTTGGTTAATTACATTTCTATTTACTTGAAACTTTGTTGGATTAACTTTTATTTTCAGGTTAAACCCCCACGGAAGGTTCTTATCGAAAGGATCAACAGTATTTTATTCTTAAATAACCATTTCAACCTTTCGAAGATTCCAATCCTCCAATTAGATCCTTTTGACTAAGTGAGGACCAAACCAGTTCAACGGTCATTAAACTTTCCAAAACCATTGAATTAAAGGACTAAACCTTTTGACGAGATTGATAATACGTCTAGTCAAAATACTAAGTTCAACCTTCTGGAGTGATTAAGTTAGAGCCCCAAACCTTCCGACTAGGTCGATAGTTCTTTTACTATAACAATCTCAATAACCATTCGACGATTTAATCCCGCCATCAAACCTTTTGGCAAAGTAAAAGTTGAAGGAGATCATTCATAAACCTTTTGACTAGATTGAATCCAAGATTATACAAGCTCAAAAATATTTCAACAAGGTCGAAAGCTACCGCTTATTTAACAAGGTATTTGATAAATAGCTTAAACCTTAAGGTTGCTTCCCCTTTAAAAGGATAAACTGAGAGGGATCCAGTTTAGCCTAAAAGGCAGACCATATACAAGTTTAACTAGGACGGGACGAATCAAACTCAAGCAAGTATCTAACCTTTCGACGACGTCGAAAGGATTGATTCAAAAGATTTATACAAGTGAATCACAAAGGCAATCCTTAATGCTGTCAAGCCCTTAAATCAAATTGAACTAACCACATTAGCTAAAATAGTTTTGGAGTGTTGTCTATAAATTTGGTTAACATTTTAGCGCTAAAAGGAGGGCTCCAACCTCCGACCTTACTAGATTCCCCATCCACTCTACTATTCGGATAAATCTCTTAAGACTTGTGAACTCCTCTTTTTTGGACAAGAAAGAATCCATTTTGGGTAAAAGACTCATAATTATTCTAACTACATTTGAAAGATAAGGAATGGATTGGACAACCGAAACAAGAGGGAGTTTTTGCAAAGGAAAATCAATTCAAGGATCCATAGAACCTCTGGATGTGACGTCTAATCATCAATAGGATTATAACCTACATCTACTTGAAGAGCAAACCCTTCGGCTTCATGCTCTATAGGTCATTAAGAGGAAAAGAATAAGTTAAGCCCTATGACTCTTTGAAATGGAGTATCAACCCGTTCCATTTGGGATCAACCCCAATCTTTTCTCTTTAGAAGAAGAATTTGAGGAAACAAGACCTATTTCTAAAAATGAGAAGGACCATTCAGTCATATTCACATGGACTATCTTTGAAAAGGAAATGATAAAGGATTATGACAATTATGCGTATAAATGGAATAAGATTATAAATGAGGCACACCATTCAAGGGAAAACCATGAACATATTGGAAAATCCACAATCGAAGAATGAAAGATAGTAAAGGAATTACTAAGTGGAAATATAAAGATTACAAGATGTTTTCGACTGAAACCTTAAGATTGAAAGAAAGGACCATGACAGAGGATCAACGAACAATGAAAAGGAAACCTACTCCTCAAGAAGAAGTACTTGAACCAAGTCACAAAAGAATTAGAAGCCAATCAAAGAAAGCTCAAAATTGAAGACTTCGTAGAATATAATCTTACTACCCCGATCAAAGACATACATATTTGAACCAAAGAAGAACTGAATTGTTCGCCTTCTCAGAAAAAGAAGCCGGGATTTGAAAGGAAACTTAAGGGATTATATTGCAAATTTCATCTAATAAATGGACGTGGTACAAATCAATGCAAGGTTCTTAAAAAGATAGTCCTACACTTCCTCAGACAAGGAAAATTTGAACATTTTGTAAAGGGTTGAACAAGTCAAGGAATAAAATTTCTATTTTCAAAATAAGAGAAGTCTACATGGCCGGGAGTATAATCCTCCTTAAACTTGGGCTACCTAAAATGGTAGGCTACCAATAATGGTAGAAAGCACTTGGTCGCACCAAGATGGCCAAGTCAAGGCACTTCCTGGAGGGAGGGCGTAAGCCTTTAGTCGCACCAAAGTAAGAAATGGCTAGATTAAAGCAGCATAAGCCCTTATCCAAGCACTTTATAGCCAGGATAAGGCGCTTGCTCGAGGGAGGATGGGTAATCCCTTGGTCCTGCCATGCTATGGCCTGGCCAAGGTACCGACAAGCCCTTAGTCACGTCACACTATAGCCAGGTTAAGGCGCCTCTTGGAGAGAGGCCGGGTAAGTCCTCAGCCCCTGCTTGAGAATAAGTTAGCCAAGCAAACCAGAAACCCGGATGAAATGTCCAGCGAACTAAGAAATGTCCTTGCCTGAAATACGAAACTGGCAAAAATCAGCACCACCTAAGATGGCAACTGCTTAAATAAGCACAAGTATTGGACGAAAGAGTCTTTGCCGGAAATTGGCGAAAACAAATAAGTAAAGAAACTTTGATTCGAGAAAGGGAAAACATGCAAAATATCATCAAAACCTTATGACTGCGCATTCAACTTGGGAATTGGAAAGAATTCACCGACTTCATCTTCCAAATTGGTATTTTGGACTTCCAATACTTATTGCCGAAAATGTTATTCTGTTCTTCTACTACTTATTTTCGAAAATGGTATTCTGGTCTTCTATTAGTTATTGCCAGAAATGGTACTCTAGTCTTCTATTACTTATTACTAGAAATGGTACTCTGGTCTTCTTTGAAATTGTACTCTGGTCTTCTATTATTTATTACCAGAAATGGTATTCTGGTCTTCTATTATTTATTACCAGAAATGGTATTCTGGTCTTCTATATTTTGGTCTTCTATTACTTATTGCCCGGTTGATTTTCTGGTCCTCTATTACTATTTCCAAATTGGTTTTCTATTCTTCTGGCACTCATTGCCAGGCTCAATTCCTTGTCTTCTATTAATTATTGATGCCAAATCGGACATTCCAGACTTTTATTAGTCAGTTACTTAAATGGATTTATGAACTTCTACTATCAACTCCAAAATTGAGAATCCTATTATGTTATTAGTAGATTTTGATTTCTAGCCTTTTTGTTATTCATTGCCAAAGATGATACTCTAAGCTTCTATTACTTATTATTGGAAAGAGTGTATGGATATACTTTTACCGAAGCTGACATTCTAACCTTCCATCACTTATTATTGGAGGATCTCGAAAGGTTACTATCAACCTTTCCGCCCACATAGACTCTAATCTAGGCAAAAAATCTTTGGATTTCTATTTATCTCAAGTGCTCAAAACTAGACCAAAGAATATTATCAAAGAGAATACTATTAAGACTCCCCGAATGGAGAATTCGAGCTTCTAACTATGTCAAAATAATGCTTGAGAAAGTTACCAATTCAAATAGTTCAGACATGAATCCCTGAATCAGGTTCTTCATTTAAAGTTATAATTCTAACATTCATTACCATACGATTAGGCAGGATTTACATCCAACAAGTCTTATGCATTCCGAACAAGTGGAAAGAGTTAAATCCATGATCATTTCACATAATGATTAAAGATAAGATCTTAACATTTTGAATAAATTACTTTTGATACGATTAGCAAGATGAGTTGCTAATCTAGGCGAATGATATACATAGAATAACAATTAGAAGCATTGTTTGCTGCATGTTACGCAGGGAAGATGGAATGGCAAGAAATAGCAAAGGATTCAACAAGCACAAAAGTCGTTGAATTAGCAATTCAAATGTATATCAAAGGTTACACCGTAGAAAAGGATCACAAATCTGGTGATATTTACAAAATTTTCATAATTTATGTGAGATATGTAGTCATTTACAAACAACAAAGTTATGTACTAGATTTTTATACATAGTCGAAATACATAAACGAGTTACAAATCTTGAGATGCATTATTAGGGGTCTTCGCCATGGAAGGATTAACTACAAGGTTAATTGCTGCGTGGAGAACTTCTTTAAGTTTTTTCTCCTTTCTTCTACTTGTATTCTCATCATCAATTGCCTCGATGTTGGTTTTCAAAGCATGTTTAACGGCCATGTTTGTAGCTCTAAGGATCTTGTTTCCCTTTCTAAATGGCGGCGTAGTCATTGATAGTCTGAGAATACCTTAATTTCAGCTGCTCACCAAATTGTTTGGCAATTTCAAACTGCACCCACCGGCACTCGTTTCCAACTAAATTATCATCTAAACTCGGAGAAGGGTTCAATATGGTTAGATGTTTCTGAGCCACGAGAAGTTTTGACCTAGTAGGTTTGACAATTGAATGTGTTGTTCGAGGGACCGGAGGATTAATGTTTAGATACTTTTCCCCTATCAAGAATTTTGATGAGGTACATTAAGCTTGAATATCATTCAATTTTGGCTCCAAATCGCTTATCCGCTACATAAGTTTGGACGTCCTTTTATCGAAGTCGATTGTAGGATTTGACCTAACTTATCGTTTAAGCATAATAATCGCTTCATCTTTTCTCTTAATCTCAGCCTCAAGATAGTTAACATGATCCTTATGATTGCTGGCTATGGTTTTTTGGATAAGGTATCTTTTGTGTAATTTTGCGGCTCCAACATTACCACTAAAATGTTCCAATAATATTTCACCCTAATCATGATTGCTCCACTCTCTTTCAATAATCCTCCTCTGATTACGTCGACATCGGATATTAAGTTTTGAGCAAGAGAAGTTATAGACGACTGTGGCTCCCCTTAAAGAAAGGAAATAAATAAAAAAACAGAATTGAGACGGGGAAAATAATATATCTTTATTGCTGCAGTAACGAATTACAACTCAAAATAGAAGCAAAGTCAAGGGATACAATAGTCATAACATCTAAAGTTGAGAGATAACGTTCTTAACATTGCCTAAGGTATTTGTTGAAAGCATGGCTCGTTGGGTCAAAAGGTAAAGTAACTCCTTCAGGTGTTATAACGGGCAGACATTTACTATAATCCATTTTCCTCCAGTGAGCTATCACGACCACAAATTAATTTGAATGGAATGTTCCGATTTATTTTAAGAATAATTCCTTTTCTTCGCTAAGGAAGTCAAAGTGACGGCGGTATTCCAAATATACTTTTGCAAATCTCGAAGAAAGCAATATCTTGCTAACTTTGAAGTCCTTAAAATTGGTCCATTTTTAGAGTCAACTCTTCTCAGGTTAACGTACTGACTTAAGTGGTCTCTTGGGACAACCCAACTTATAGAACTGGCATTCTGAAATGGCACGGTAAAAATAAGCTAAGCATAGAAAGTATATAAAAAAAATTTACTGCACTCATTCATCTGCTACATACAAAATAGATTTAGAAAACAATTCAGAAACAAATTTGTTCCTATAATATTTATGCTTTTCAGTAGGGAGATCTTGAGGAATTGGTTTGGCCTGTAGTAAGTTCCAGCAAGCTCCAGGATATGGGTCAGATCCAGTTCATCTAAATATCTTTTATGGAAACATCTAAATAGACCCCCGCTGAATTCACCTAAGTATGAAAAATCTATGATTGAGAGTCTGCAATATTCTTTATATAGGAAACTAATTAAAATGTCTCTCTTCTATCATCACCCAGAATATGGTTGATAACTATCTATATCTCTTCGAAAGAACATAGTATTAGAGGCACGTTTTCTTTAGGAAAAGCATTTCTTTAATATTTAAAGGATATTAGCATGGAACTGGTTAATAGTGTAGATACTTCGAAATAATACACGAATTCGAAATATTTCATATAGAAAAATTGTCTTATGCAAGGATTCGTCAAATAAATCTTAATAATTCCCGTTTGATGCTTAATTTTAGACAAAACGAAAATTATAATGATGCAAAATGACAAAACAACTCAATTACATTTTCTAGAAATATGAGAGAGAATGCCTAAATTTTCCCACCGAGATTCTGGTCAGAATCCGTTCGTCTTCCCCACTTTTTATATAATAATAATTATAACATTAAGTCCTTCATCTCCACCATAAAAAAGACACCAATGGCGGCTAGTAGCATTCATCCAATTCATCCTGGCTTCGTAAATGTGGGAGTGCTACACTGTTGTTGTTATGTGATGGAACTACTTAACTAACCGTAGGAGGCATAAGAGGTACACAACATTCAATCTAGCAATGCGAATTATCAGCAATCCAACTTCTTCGATCATAACATAATGGCTACATATTCCATGCTTTACGATTTAGCCACAACCACATTCTTGATGGATCTGGCCATTTGGGATGCCTCTAGTGGAGACCTAGCACTGGTGATGTACTCACCTTATTAGCTAATTGGGGTTAAACCCATCATGACCAACCCAGTCAATTTTGCTCCAGACCTGTCACCCCTTCCAAACAAGCTATGATTGGGAAGTCATCTTACCCGTTTATTAGTCGTCTTCAATGTTTAGTTAAGAGATAGAGACATCATTTTGAATATGTATACGCTAACTGATTATTCTGAAGAATGTAACATATAGCAATATATAAGTTAATATTTTGATACTCTAGTATAGGTAAATTTCTCGAGTGATGTTACATAACTAAAAGTGTGCTTATTGGATTGATATTTTGTTGTATGAGGTTTTTCCATGTAGGAAGAAATCGGAAGGTTTGGGTCACTGGCTATAATGGAAAATTGGTTTCGCCATTTCTTAAATTTGTTCGTACAACCTAATAAAATAGCAAACATGCTTCCTAAAAAGGGATGAGTATAAAAAAACACACATTAAGTTTGAGTTTTTGGCAAAGTTGAAAGGTTCATAGAGTAGGCTTTCGATGAGGTCGGAAGGTTTATAGATGAGCCTTTCGACAAAGTCGCAAGGTTAATAGAAAAAAACCCTCAAGCATTATCGAAAGCTCTATGGAAACCTAAACCCATTCTAAATATAACGAGTGTATAAGTGGTAAAACCTTTCGACAGGATCGAACCCAAAACCTCAGAATTCCTAATTAGAAAATATTGATGCTATTAATGCTTTCAAAAGGTTTGGTCAGAGTTAATAAAATATGTCATACCCATTGAGGTCGAAAGGTTTCAAGTTTAACTCATGGGAACTTTAAACGTTCCGACAAAGTAGGCGTAGGCAAGACAAAGGCTGAAGAGTTCCAACCTTATCAAAAGCCAATAGGTGAAAGGTTTGAAACTGCTCCACCTTTGCGAGAGTTTGTTATCGAAGGGATGGACCATTTAACCTTATGACAACAATGGAAGGTTGGCATTACAATACCATTCGACCCTATTGAAAGTTACAAAGAGGGAAAATTCATCATTGCCACCTCAGTACCCTTCGAAGGGTTAGAAAAGTCAATTTTAGTCACCAAACTGCACACTAGCAGATTTTATGCTACCGCATCAGGCTTAGCCAAACCCAAATCCGATAATAAATGTGCTTTTCAAACCCTCCTTGAAAACAAATAAGAAAGGAGGTTACACTAAAGTTTAGATCAATTGTGAGAAGTTACCTTATATTTCAATAAGTTTGAAAGAAGTCTTTTACTTCTACCCGATAATTTTTTTTTTAGGACTAGGAGGAAGAAAGAAAATTAGTATACTATATAAGAAAGGTCATCTGAATTCTTGACTGTTGGACTGGACTTGAGTTACCATCCTAGATTAACACATGAAGGACAAGAGGCGTGAAGTTTCATAGTTCTCAACAAAGATGACATGGAAAGTCAAGAGCATCCCTTCTAATTGTAGGGCGTCGGTGGCGGAAAATGTTACATTAAAATCAACCATCCATCTAGGATGAAAGGTCTCTCAACAAAAATTAAAGAAAAGGAGTTCGCTCAAACCTTTTGAAAGAGTCAAAGGGATGCAGTCAACATTGTATAACAGTCCCATACCTTTCGAAGGACACAAAAGATTTCATTCCTTTGCATTCAAAGTGTGAGCAAGTACTTAATGACCTTTTCGAAAGCATAATAAGCCTTTCGAACCGGTTAAAGCACAAATAGGGTACCTTTTGACAATGATGAAAGGTTTATGAAGAAAGCAGCAATCACAAGTCAATAAAGGATGAAAGACGACGTTTCAACACCATTAAAGAGGAGAAACCTTTTGACAAGGTTGAAAGGTTCACAGTAGACAACAGAAAAAAAACCTTCCGATAACATTGAAGGTTTACAGTGAGCAAGAGAAAAGCAACCTTCCGACAAGGTCGAAAGGTTCAGAATAAACAATATAAAGAGGATAAACCCTTCGTTAAAGGCGGAAGGATCAGGGAAATATAAGAATAACAAACCTACCGATAAGGACGGAAGGTTTATAATAGCAGATGAAAAAGAAAACCTTTCGATGGAGATGAACGGTTTAAGGCTGTATATAAAAGGGAGACCTTCTGGCCCCATCGAGAGCATGAAATTAAAAGGAGGGACAACTACATATATAAACAAGACCTAAGGCGTCCAGTTGGGGGATCCGTTTTCTTCTATTCTGGTCTTGTATATACTTAATCAAAGCATTGTAAACCTAAATGAATGTTGATTTGTGGAAGTTAATAAATAGAGCTCTTTTCTTGGATAAGGAGGGAAGGCTTAAACTTGGTTAATTACTTTTCTATTTACATGAAAATCTGTTGGATTAACACTTATTTTGAGGTTAAACCTCTATGGAAGGTTCTTTTCGATAACATCAACAATACTGTAGTCGTAAGTAACCATTTGAACATTTCGAAGATTGCCACCCTCCAATCAGATCCTTTTGACTAAGTTAAGGACCAAATCAGTTCAACGGTCATTAAACCTTCCAAAATAATTGAATCAATGGACTAAACCTTTCGACGAGATTGATAATGCATCTAGTCAAAATACTAAGTTCAGCCTTCCGGAGTGATTAACTTAGCCCCAAACCTTCCGACTAGGTTGACAGCTCATTTACTATAATAATCCCAATAACCATTCAACATTATAATTCCCGCCATCAAACCTTTCGGCAAGGTTAAAGTTGAAGGCGATCATTCACAAACGTTTCGACTAGATTGAATCCAACATCATACAAGCTAACAAATCTTTTGACGAGGTCGAAAGCTACCGCCTATTTAATAAGGAATTTCATAACCAGCTAAACCTTAAGGTCGCTTCTACACTTAAAAGGATAAACTCAAAGGAATCCAATTTAGCCCAAAAAGGAGACCACATATAAGTTTAACTTGGATGGAAGGAATTAAACTCAAGAAAGTATCTAACCTTTCGACGATGTAGAAAGGTCTGATTCAGAAGATATATACAAGCAAACCACATAGGCATTCCTTAAGGCTGTCAAGCCCTTTATTCAAATCGGACTGACTACATTAGCTAGAATTGTTTTGGGGGTGATGACCATAAATTTGGTTAACAGAAGTATTGTTATATCCACCAACAATTGGGAGAAATATTTCCATGCAAAGTAGGAACGAAATTGTAGCTGGTTTATTTTTTGGTTTTTGGAATTATTGTTGGTCGTAGCAGTTTTGTTGGGACTGCCGAAAATTGCTGAAGCATGGTTTGGGACTAGGTAGTAGACTTTGACACCGTTGTGATGATTATAGTAATTTTCCAGATCGTGTTGAATTGAAGGACATGATGCGAAACGATTATTATTATTTAATCTAACCTTATTTACATCTAGTCTCAATTAATGTCCAAAGCCTCTCTGGTAGTTGAACACCTGGAGGTAAACCAATAGTATTCTACTATTTATCGAATTTTGGCACAACTTGAACCTGGAACGAGACTATTAAAGTTGCATCCAAATTTCCCCAGTTGCATTCTTTCGTGCCTCCTTCCTCTATCTGCCAAATATAATCTCCATCCTCCTCGTCCTCATCCTCCATGTAGTAACCTTTCTCTTACATTCCTCCTCTAGGTGATGCCATTTTCCCCTTAGAGCAGTAACCTCGCCTCCACTCATGATTTTTTTGCACGTTACATCTGATCCCACCATCACTTAAGATCTAAACCCTATTCCCTCCCTCCAACCACTTCTTAGCCCAAGATACATTTCTGCTCTGTTGGTTTTTCCTCGCATCATTATTATCTCAACCCTCAAGAGAACATTTTCTTGTACTAGAATGAGCAAAATGTTTCATCTCTTT
Source organism: Allium cepa (assembly GCA_030765085.1). Classification (NCBI taxonomy): domain Eukaryota; kingdom Viridiplantae; phylum Streptophyta; class Magnoliopsida; order Asparagales; family Amaryllidaceae; genus Allium; species Allium cepa. Next base: position 701,733,103 of record CM060938.1, on the reverse strand, counting down.
TCGGTTGGAATAGCTATTCTTCATGGTAGGATTTGCACCGATCCTCTACTTTGAGACTTTTGAGCTGGAATGTTACCCATACTACATCTGCCATTTCGATGTCATATTGGCCTAGAATTTCAATGGAGGCAACAATTTGATTTGTTCGAAGGTGAAGGGTGTCATGATTGAGCTAACTAATGATGATCTCGCTAGAATTTTAGAGGCCTCCACGAAGGACGCGGTCTGGGTTTATTTTGAAGTGATCGACTCCATGTTTTTGCAGCAGATCTTTTCCCAAGATGTCGGTGTTTGGATGATGGATAATCTACGTCTCACTACCCGACTTATTATGTGCATCATTCGGCACAATCTCATCCAAAAGGCAGGAAGTTACGATTGAATTTATCCCATGGTGCGAAGAACCAACTATGCTAGTGTTGCTGGCATTGTCATCAATTAAGCTTCCACGCTTTTGACTTAATTTGTTGATCAAGGATTATCATTCCACAGAGTCACTTTTCGTATTTTCACCTTTCTACTCTCGTCCTTAGGTAATATGGGTGAACGTCCATTGAGAGTCGGTTTAGTAAAAGGTTCCTTCTACCATCATTAGATCCTTCCTTAGGGAAGATGGCAAATATGAAGTTGTCGGCAACACCAGTTTTGCCAGTGGCATTGGATTGGGTGTACAGCGCTATATTACGACCATTTAATGGTCATAGCAATAGATCGAGCTCCGTCCATAGAGCAAGGCGTCTCATCGATTGTTGGCGTTATTTTAGGATTTATGGTGTTGCTGTCTTTTCCCTTTCAATATTTTTCTTTTCTTTTAGGTTGTTTGGATTGTAACTGTTAGTTGTCTCTTGAAAAAGGCACACACGATATTTTGAGTTTCTTTTTGTTTACCGTGTTATTGTTTCTGGGCACGCAAACCAGTCCTATATATGCATAGTAAAGATGCAGTATAAATATGGAAATCTTATAAAGACACTTGACTAATAGTAAATGCAACATAAGACGGGTAGCAGAGCATAGTTGGAAAATTTTAGCGAAGGACATGATTGCTCATCTTCGTTAAAAGCTAAAAAAATTGAACAAAACATGCATTGACATTTTACTTTATATAAAATGTCAAGTTTTATTAGTAAAGGTTAGTTGTAGATTTTCTAATTTGGTTAATGCGTTTAGTGCATAACCGACTTTCACTGAGATTATGGCTTGGTTTGTCAAAATCTTTGAATAGTAAAATATCTTTAAAAGTTTTACCTTGATTTGAAACATTCTCTTTTAAAAAAAAAGAGTTTTATGTCTTAGTTATCCATGACTCATAAATTATTTTTTCGAGTTTTTATCCAAAATATTGATTTCAAAGGAAAATGTGTGTCCAAATCTTAGGATCCTATTTTGACGTACAAATTTGAAAAGTGAGAAACAATTTTATCAAATATTTGATTTTTAAGGCCCCGTGATAAGCTTAGGAAGGAAAATAGAGTTAGAATTTATGAATTTAACTATGCGTTAGGATAAATGATGTGATAAATGTAGGCAATAATTAGGAAAAAGCTGCTTTAGCATTGGAATTTCTATTTACATACCTTGTCAACGGCGCATGTTTGTCTATTTTTAAACTTAATTCCGTTTTAGAGCTTGAAGTAGGCCACCTTAGGGGTTTTCTATATGGAAATTTTAAGTAAATCCAGGGCAACAAGGAAATTCTTATTGTACTACGAGAAGGAAGATTATATCATAGTAAGAATGTTAAATTCTCTATCTAAATTCCTTTTTCGAGCATACGAGTAAAGCTTAAGAATCAATTTTTCGATATGTTAAATTATCATATAGTAGGAAGTCGATGTAAAATTAGTTGCCTCATACTTCTACTCGTAGGAGTATGGGGTTTTGTGTGAAAAGATTTTTCAAAGAGCTGAATAAATAAAGAATTACCGAGATATATAGGTTGTTTGCATCATAATTTTTCAAAAATATTTTCAAAAGTAATGCATTCATATAGGAGGATCCGATTTAGAATCATTCTGCATACATATTTTCTGTGTGGTGATACGGTAATACACTATGCACTTGTGCACATTTGGTTGTAAAATTGGTTGTATACTCATTGGTTGTTTATGGTAATTAGGAGCCAAAACCATATCTTAGTCATTGGTGAAATTTTAGGGATGAAATTCCTTTTAAGTGGAGAAGAATGTAACATTAGTTTTTTTAATTAGTTAGCTAATGAACTAGATTCCAAAAATAGAATTTGTGCAAACAATGAAATTTGACCATGAAACTTGCACCATGCATTCCCAGTGAAATTCTAAGCAACATTCATATTTGAAGTTTTGAGATTGAAATCCAAACAAAGAAGTTATGGATGAAAAAAAATATGAAAAAAAATAAATTAAACAAGAGACATTAATTAAATAACACAGGCCCATAGGTTCACCTACCATCATGGGCAATCGACCAGAGGTGGTCAACCCCTAGGTTTAGGGGCAGTTGATCGCTAATTGTGTGGCAGCTAAGGTTAGCTTTGGCCAAAAGGCCCAGATTCAATATATTCCAATCTAATGAGTTTGGTTGATTCTAATGAGTCTGGTTGATTCTAGCGCTGATAAATTAATGCCTTACCCTTCGTTCTCTTCTCATACTTTTCTAAAGGCAGTAACGAAGCTCTACCATTTTTTATTCTCCACTTTCTTTCTAAATTATAAATAAAAGTTATTTATATGTTTATTCATACAAACTGGAGAAGGATAGAAATCTAATAAAAAGAGGATAGGGAGAGAACCAACTGTATGTATATTTGAGGTAATATATATATATATATATATATATATATACATATATATAAATATATATTTGTATATTTGTATTTATTGTCTTTTCCAATCCCAAATCTCTTCACATATCTGTAATTCTAATGTATGTATATACATTTTTATACATATTTCTTGGATTAAAAGGATATGGATGAATTTGAGGTTCTACTTCAAATTTGAGTCGCTTTTAGAAGGTGAGTGGGAAATTTTGTATATGATTTATGATTTTAAATCTATTCTGTTGGCACAGGTTTGGCTATTATGCCTAAATCAATTTTATTTGTGAATTATAGGCTTAAATTGGTATAGAAAACTATTGCTTACATATTCTTGTTTTAGACTTAATTTGAAATATGACCGAGATCTGGAATTATGTCCCAAAGATTTTAGAATCTGAATGTTGTATATTTTTATTCCAAACCTGTATGGGGTGTAAAATATGATTTTTGGATTATTGCCGAATTTAGTGTTAAGTTTTAGATTTTCCATCGTTTAATTTGCGGCAAGAACGTCCATTTGATTTTCATAAATTTGTTTGCTTTTTCCACTTATAATTCAAAAAGGTGACGCTTGATTTAATAAGGAATAAAACAAAAGGGGAAGAGATGTGTAAAGTATAGATTTATTCTTTGTAGTTTGCATGTTTGCTCCAAATAAAAATGACTTATACATTCCTTGTTATTTCAAATGTAGTAAATCTTTCCTTTTGTGTTGAAACCAATTTATGGAAAAAATAGCGGAAAATCTTCCAAAGAATTTAATTCCAGCAACATAAATACAAAAAACATATTCTAGTTACATATTTATGACTAGAATGTATTTGGATAAAAATAAGTATTTTTTACGTATTTATTGCGTTAATAACGGAGAACAATGTTTATTCATGCATATTTAAGTGTAACGTTCGTTAGTTGTTAATATTATATTTAGGAAAGCGAATAGGTAGAATTTGAAATTGTGGTAGTTCCTATTAATGGAAAATAAATTAGGAATTGCCAATATTGATAGAAAATAAAGGATTGTAACCTTAATTAATGGGCAATTAATGGATAGGATTTGATTAGTGGTTACAATTGGTTAATTAAAAACTATAATACCAATTAATAGGCAATTAATAGAAATGAATTTGGAAGTTACAATTAATAAGGATAAATGCTAAAAATGGATTAATAAAAATGGAATAAATATAAAAGGTCACTAATTTGAAATTAGTAACCTTAAGTAAATGTCTTAGTAACTACCCGTTATGATTTTATCATTGATCATTATGAGTATAAAAAGGGGATTATGGGAAAATAATATTTAAGTTTAAACTTATTACCCTGAATAAAAAGAAAAATAGTAAGGTAAGTCCAAAGGTCTATCTAAGATAATATAAGTAAAGACTTAAGGTGGTTAGTTGGACTTAATAGGTTAGTGATGCAAGATCAATAGAGTCAATCGACGGAAGACTACACTTCCCTTTGAGGCTACCAACAATCGAGTGCACTTACTACTGATGTGAGACATCACTAATCATAGGACTCATGATGGCATAAGAGAATGGGCTGCTTTCTTAATTGAAAAGTATAAAATGGTCTGAATTTGGAATTAAGAGCAGTGAGGGATATCTCCATAGGCGTTTTCTCCTTATTTGAGGTATTAAGTGGTTGTAGGGTCCTCCTCTCTTCTAAAAGGATGTATTAAGTAGCCTAGTGAGATTCTTTAAAAGGGTTTACTTCAGTGTTTAGGTATTGGGCGGCAGTTTTAGGGTCCTCCTTCCTATCAAAAGTTGTAACCTAATGGGATTCCATATTTATAATTATGAATGATAGTGGATATCTGGGAAAGGGTTCGCTTCGAGTTTGAGGTATTGACTGATGTAGGGTTCACCTCTCTCCTAAAAAGAAGTTTTTCGTAACATAATGAGATTCCTAACGATGTCAGCTAGACAGTACTAGCGAGGGGTATGCCCTTGGGTTAGGTATTAAATGACCAAGCCCTACCTACAAATAGGTGTTAGATGATCAGGGGTCTACGTAGTCCTTACTGATAAGGGAATTAAGTGGCCTGGTATAGTCTTTCACATTAAGGCTATAATAACGATTGTACTAGTAAGGAGTCCTCATGGGGATATGTATTAAGTGGTGAAGGGCCTACCTAGCATATAGGTTTTAAATGGCTAGAAGTCCATCTAATCTTTCTAAAGTTATTGAGTGGCTTGAGTATTGTCTGTTACATGGCTATGATTTTATTGGTAATAGACGTGGTAATAGTTGGACTAAATGGTGATAGCCTTAAATAATGGTTAGAGGTCTTTGTAGGTAGGACCCACCGACCATTGAAAACATTGTTAGAAAACTACCTTAGGATTAGGTCTTAAATGACGCGGTCTAACTTGATTGAGGTTCTAAATGGCAGAGTGTGCCTATGCCTATTTCTCTTTTAATAGTATTTTATGATGATTACAGATGCCCGCTTCATATTTAGAAGTATTAAGTGGCAAATGGGTTCGAAAGTATTAGGTGATTGATAAGGCATCATCAGTATTTTTTACCTTGGGAAGTGATAAGTAAGTAATCATGTATGCAATGCAAGGTTAGATTAGAATTGCTAACCTTAGTAGACATAACTATGAAATGGAAAACAATCGGTATAAGTTTATGCTATGGATAGTTTATATATTTTCTAGTCACCAGAACATGTTTTGACCCCCTTCTCATTACAACCCATAGGATAGATTTAGATGAACAGGTCACTGAAGCTGGATGTGTTTAGTTACTAGGGATTTCTCTTATGCTCGATGTTGATATGCAATACGGTATCCAAGGAATCCCTTGATTCCAAGGTAGTAACCATAGTCAACATTTATCTTGTCATTGTTTTTATTATGAATTTAGATTTCTATCAATCTTCGATAATGCATATGCTTATTTGCAGGTACCAAATCCAACAATTTGTGCTTTGATGTAATAGGGTTTCGATTTTTGTTGAAATTTTGGCCCATTACAGTGCATTTTGTTACAATGGCAATAATCCATGGGATACACCAAGATATAGAGTTTGGTAGATGGGTAAAGAGAAAGTAGCCTCCTTCCATGAATGAGTTTATTTCAAGGCATCCTAGTTTCTATGCCTGTAAGAGGCAGACCTAACATTGGAAAAGCTGGTGGTAGATCGTCGAATGAAGTTATGTAAAGTAATGTTGCTATTAAGCAAATCGGTGAGAGCGCTAGTATCATTGTGGTGAATGCGAAAACTAATAATAATTAGAAAAGAAGAAATCAAAGCACTAATAGTAAGAGGAGTGATACCAAAAAGTGACCGAGGTACTTAAAACTAGAGAATTATACTCCGTCGAATGATATTGTAAGAAATATATATTGCCAAGCTAAGAATGGGCAATTATAGGAAGCCACCTCGGAGGGAGGAAATTGAAGCCGAACGACACCCATGGAAATATTGTCGCTTTCATGACACTCCCTTTTGAGATCTAATTGAAGATCAGATATTTAACAAGAAACTATAGCAATACCTAGCAAGGCAGTGAGTAGAATGCTAGACCTTAGGAGCAGAACGCTTAGAGGGATCAACCTAGGTTCGATGGTGAGGCGCCTAGATCAAAAAAAAGTAGGATTACGATTAACATGGTTACTAGAGGACCACATCTAGTAGAAAAAAGCAGGAATGCGATGGAATGGCATAAAAGTTCACAAAAGCATGTGATGCATGTGAGTTGTTTAACCATCAAAGAAGGAGCTCCAGCAAAATAAATAAAGTTGATGAATGATGATACTGTTCTTTGAAATATAGTTGCTAACGGATTGCGAGAATCGATGTTTGATCCCATGATTACAGCGGCGGTAGGCTCAGCAACTGTGCATCGAGTTGTGGTTGACTATGGAAGCTTGATTGATATTCAATTCAATAGGATGTTGACCAAATTAAGACCAGTCCTCTAACACAAAGCCATGTAAATCTCGCATTCAAGAATCTACCGAAGAGGAAAAAGTGCATATCAGATGTATTGACTTGTCAGTGGAATTAGGTGAAGGTGCACGCAAGATTGTACAGATGCAGACCATCATAATAGTTGATGAATTTTCTACTTACAATGCTTTTCTGTGTCGACCGAACCGTACTAGCTTTAGAGTAGCATTGGCTCCATGGTGCCTGATGATGAATTTCCACACTAACAATGAGGCTGGTGTTATTCAAGGTGACTGGAGCACTGGTGGAGAATGCTACGTTGTTGAGTTTATGGTGATGCGAAAAATAAAAAGGTGTAGAAAGTCTCTTTGCATCAAGACTGTGGATGCATAACAACTAACACCTAAACCCTGAATCGACTCCCGTAGAAAGTTCTATAAGCCTATGTACCCCCGGTAAAAGCCAAAGGATGCAAGGGTGGCACCAATGGAGCTAATAATCAATATCCCAATCAATGAGGATGATCCAAATAGGGTCCTCAATGCTAGGTCTTAGCTTAGAATAAATATAAGAAAGTAGTTGAGAGGGTTTCTCTGAGCAAACTTGGATGTTTTTACCTAGACACATTCCGATATGTATATAATATCATTGAAGATATGGGCCACACATTGAATGCAGACCCAAGATACCCTTATATGAGTCAAAATAGACGCAGTCTTGGTTCAGAGCGATCTGCTGCACTAAAAGAAGAGGTGGATAAGCTGAAGACAATAGCTTTATCCATGATGCCTTGTACCCTGAATGGGTATCAAACCCTATGTTGTTCAAGAAGACAAATGGAAAATGGTAGACAAGCATCAATTATACAGACTTGAATAAAGTGTGCCTAAAAGATAACTTCTTACCGCTGAAGACGTACCAACTTATGGGCTCAACAACTAGATATGAATTATTATCCTTTATGGATGCATATTTTGGCTACAGTCAAATAGCAATGCACACTCAAATCAGTAGCATATGAGTTTCATTATTGATTTAGGCTTGTACTATTATTGAGTAACACCACTCATTTTGAAGGATGTTGAAGGGCCTTTATACTAGCAACTGGTGAATGAATTGTTCAAAGATCAAATCATTTGGATAGTGGAGGTTTTTATGGATAATTTGCTAGTGAAGTGACAACGATCGATGGACTACATGGGTGACCTTGTCGAGATTTTCGATGTGCTTCAAAAGTATTGAACGAAGCTTAATCCATCATAGTGTTCAATCAGAGTCGCGTTAAGTAAATTATTTGGTTTCATTATGAAACAAGGGACTACGAATCTAATCTAGAGTAGATTCAAGCATTGAAAAATGTTGTCACCCTGAAAACTAGGTAGAAAATGCAGAGCTTAAAGGTAGAATTGCCACACTAAGTTGTTTTTTCTCAAAAGTGATGAATAAGTGTATACTTTTCTTTAACGCGCTCAAGAATATAATAAAGCTTTCCATAAATTGTGAGGGCATATAGAGGACCACCAATTTAGTCAAAGCCATCAGAAAGTGAAGATATGTTCATTTACTAAGCAATATCTACACATGCAATAAGTGCAACCTTGGCACATAAAGAATCAAGGATCCATTTGCTTGTATACTATATCAGCAAGTGATTTACGGAAGTGGAAAAGAACTACACGAGGTTAGAGAAACTAGCATATTGCTTGTTTATTGCTTCAAGGAAGCTATGTTCATAGTTCAAGGTTCACCCAATAAAAGTTCTTACTGATCAGTCGCTAAAGCAAGTGTTGCATCACCCGATACTTAAAAAAGATTATTGAAGTGGAATATCAAACTAAGTGGATATGATATAACGTACCATCCTATAAAGGTGATACGAAGACAAGCGCTAACGGATTTCATTGTTGAATTTACTATTCAGGATGGAGAAGAGGAAGAAGGTATGGTCTGAGTTCCCTTGTTAAAGTTATACATAGATGGAACTTCCAATGAACGAATTTCTGGGATGGGAGTGATTTTTGTAACCCTAGACGGATGAATAGTATGTAGGGCACTAAAGCTGGAGTTCTTGTCAATGAACAACAAAGTCGAATTTGAAGTGTCGATTGCGGGGCTTAAGATAGCAAAAAAAACCACGGGTCAAGTCACTGCATAAATTTAGTGACTCCCAATTTGTGGTCAATCAATGCCATGAAGGAATTTTAGGCTAAGGGAGTGAGACTTGCTGCTTACTTGATGAAGCCACTAGAGCTACTAAACGATACTGAACATTATATAATCACAAACACGCTCAAAGAAAAGAACACACAAGCTGATTCATTGGCCAAATTGGACAGCTCTAGTGATGCACACAAGACATGTTCCAGTGGAAATTTTATCAACTCTAAGCATTGACCAGTTGGATGGATCTTAGAGGTTAAAGAAGGAAAGGAGTCATCGATGATGCTTATTAAAGAATATTTGTTGAAAGTAACTCTCTCGAGTTAAAGGAATAAACGGTGCATACTCCTGTGTAAAGTACCACATTTCATAAATGATGGAGTATTGTACAGGAGAGCTTTCTCTACCCTCTGCTACAGTTTATCACCAAAGATGAAGGTAAGAAGGTTCTTTAGGTTGTGCATGAGATAAGCTATGGTGATAACACCATGGGACTGACTTTGGCAAAAAAGATACTGCGCTATGGATAATTTTGGTCAATAACCAACCAAGCTACAATTGACTAACCTAGACGGTGTTATAAGTGCCAAAGATTCACAATAGTACTGAGAGCCCCATTTGTATAGCTTGTGGAAATGGTTATTCTTTAGCTATTTTCAATTTGGAGAAATGATATAATTGGTGTGCTAAATGTCGAGGGGTAAAGAAAAGTACACTATTGTACCTACGGACTACCTCAAAAAGAGGATTGAAGTAGGACCTCTACCATGACCGCAATAAAGAATGTGATCAACTTTTTGGTGAAGAACATCATATGTAGATTTTGAGTCTCACAGAAAATCATTGCTTACAATGGAACTCAATTCGTGATTTTCGAGTTTAAAGACTTCTAAAACTGGTACCAAATTAGGGCATCTCTATAGTTGCAAACCCATAAGCAAATTGATAGCTGAAGGAGGCGAACAAGATCATCAAGTCCATCCTATAGGAACGATTAAAAAAAGCCAAGGGAAACTTGGTTAATGAGTTACAACTAGCACCTTAGGCTTATAGAATGACCCAATAGTTTACGACTCGGCATACTCCGTTCTCCTTGGCCTAAGAGCAAAGGCTATAATTCTGATAGACGTGGAAATCCTTTCCCATCGAAGAAAAAATAAGATACCAAAATGAATGAGGAGCTCTTTCATTAGTCCCTTACCTTGTTAATTGAAAAATGGAAAGTGGATGAACTAAGGGTAGCTACTCATCAGAAAAGAGTGGCAAAGCGTTTCAACACCGTTAACCTAAAAAATGGATCAACAACCTGGTTTGAGTTTGAAAGCACCAGCCTGTTCTGATAGAGCAATATCACAGATCACATATATAAGAAAAGAACAGTAAAAGAAAGAAGACAGAGAAGTTTTATGGTGAATCGGCTGTCAATGAAGCCTACGTCCACTTTATAATTTTCTTATAGACTGATTACTATTACAAGATGTGTTTGATTAAAAGACTTTGATTATCTCTCAATAAATTGAATCCCCGGAGTAAGAATCCTCTAGAGAATCATAGTGAATTCCTTTGGAGATTGTTGTGACGGTGGCTGGGAGTAAAGAATGTTTTTAGCAAAGCTTCTACAATCGGTCCGGAGAAGATCCTCTTTATGTTGTGGTAGAATGCTACTTTTAGAGATCAGGGAGCTTTTGGGCTAGGCCCATCTTCATCAGCTCACAGGTAGGCTAAAGGTAACCTAGGGGGCTTTAACTCAAAAAACGAGCCAACACTATGGGTCCCTAGCGACTATAATCTTGGTTCGTTTTTTGGACCAGCGTCTTGCCTCTTTTGTGGTGTTCCACAACTAGTTGGTTTGAAGGTTCGAGGAGAAGTATGGGACTCTGACGATCCAAGTACTTTGGATTTTTCTACAGTTTGGAATTGGTGATGTTTCCATAGTCATTTATTGTAGTTTTTTGCATAGTATCGTTGCAAGTTACTCAGTTTAATGATGATATGCTGGCTGATTGTGCTTCGATTGCTGCCTAGATTGAACTGACACTAGCTTCTTGGTTTAGTTGAACTTGGTTGTTGCTTTAATAATGTGATTTTGTTCTCATCAACTTCTTTCCTGAGCCTTTCTGGTTAAGTTCTAAGTCATTCTAATATGATGATGTTGTTTTGTATTCTGCTAGATCATGTTGGGTCAAGAACCCGAATAACATTTGCCACCAAAGTACGCCTTTTGAATGAAAGGTGTGCTTTGCCGTAGAACAAGTCATGGCAACGAGTCTTCGGTTGTTGACCATCTTAGTAAATTGTGCAATTCCTTTGGATTCTCTTTATAGTCACAAGTTATTCCGAACCTGTTACATCCTAAGACTCTAGATTCTGCCTAAGTGTAATCTATACATCATAATCATTTCGATTTCATTCGGGTTTATTACATCACATGTCTCTAATTAAATTACACATATCTAACCGTCCCGCGTTCATTCGGGATTTACATCACTATCAGTTTTTGCTTTTCATTCAGAGTTTCTACATCATATATCAAAATCAAATCATATATCGGAATCACATCATACCGCATAATATATCCAAATTACATTATATCTCAAAATCACATCATGTCACAACATATATCAAAATCACATTGCATCACATCATATATCAAAGTCATCCTATGTTGATGCAGGATTTATCCTTTTATTCTATTTATAAGGCATTCAAATCCTTTTTTGCAAAACCAAATCCGTTTTAAGGTCCAATCTTTCTAGACCTTTTAAGTAAGTTTAATGAGCGATCTCTCCAGATCATTTAATGTTTTGTTTAATAAGCGATCTCTCTGGATCGTATAATTTTTATATAATATGCGATCTCTCTGGATCGTTTAATGTTTTAAGTTCAGGGGATGATCTTTCCGGATCGTTTGTTTGTTAAGTCAAGGGAGATTAAGTGAGCCCATCCACTCATTGTTCGGTAAGGGGACTTACTACTTGCACTCGGATCCCATGGTGGGACTCTAAGGCAATAATTATCATGCAAGTCCATCCACTTGCTCTTTGGGGAGGAGACTTACACCTTGCACTCCAGTCCCGTGGTGAGACTCTAAGGCGATCAATATCAGTTATCAAAATTCAAATATTCAAAACAAATAAACAGAATTAAAAAAGAAGGAGTCCTAAATGTTCATCTCAAGCATCCGACTCAGAGCGTGCTTAGGAACTGTTCGAGATCTCGTACACTTGTGAGCTGCCTTCGATTGTTGTTGCCCTAAGTTCTCTCAGGCATCTGACTCGAAGCGTGCGCAGGGACCATTCGGGATCTCATCCACGTGTAAGTGGGCTTCGATTGTTATTATCTAAAGTTCTCTCAGGCATCTGACTTAGAGCGTGTCTACGGACCATTCGAGATCCCATAAACATGTAAGCGCCTTCGATTGTTATTGTCCCAAGTTCTCTCATGCATCCGACTTAGAGCATGCCTAAGGACCGTTCGGCATCCCGTACATGTGTATGTGGCCTGAGGTTACTAAAAGCAGAAAAAGCAGAAGATAGAGAGTAAGGGATGAACTTGCCCCTGTTCCAACTGTGGGATTCTGATTTTGGCTTATGAGGTCATGTATTCATGCTCTAATTTTCTATTCTAGCTCCAACATCTCCCGTTCTAGGCGTAAAAGCTTATCCTAGATCCAAATCTACCATGCCCTCAAGTCATGTGGGAATTATTTTAGTTTTTTTGCTATAAGCTCCTGTGTCGTTCTCTGGTGTTCCTACAGTCGCTCTGACATTGGCATTAATTCCCATGTTGATTCGAGCGTTGCCTCCATGTGTCAGTAGCTCTAGGCTTGGAGGCAAGGCTCCACCTTGCTCCAATCCAAAACCGCCTTATTTCTTGTAGTTTGATTCCTGTCCCCTGGAGTTTGATTCATGTCCGATGTAGATCTAGTCATCCCTTGCTGCTCCATCCTTTGGAAAAATCCGTCCATCATCTCCTATTGCCTAGCTAAGAGTCCATCCTGCATCTCTTTCATCAACCTTTCCATCTCCTCTCTAATTACCTAGCTAGGTTATTGAGAATTTGAGGACATTTCCTAGCTGCCCCCAAGCCTCAATTGACTTGCTCTAGTTTTAGATCTTGTGTATGGTCTTTTCATTTTGCATTGAATATCAGATTCAAACTTTAATTTTTCATATCTCGTTCAAGGTTCTCAATGAAAGCACCAAAATGTTAACCCAAAAAATGGATCAACACCCTGGTTTGAGTTTGAAAGCACCATCACTGTTTCAACAGGGCAATATCATAGATCATAGATATAAAAAATGAACAAAAAAGAAAGAAGAAAAAGAATTTATAGTGGTTCGGCTGTTATTGAAGTCTACATCCACTTTATATTTTATATAGACTGATTATTGTTACAAGATGTGTTTGATTACAAGTCTTTGATTATCTCTCAATAGATTGAATCCACGAAGTTAGAACCCAGTGGAGAATCACAAAGAATTCCTTTAGAGATTGTTGTGAGGGAGGCAGAGAGGGAAGAATGTTTCCAATAGAGGTTCGGCAATCAGTCCAGAGAAGAACTTTTTTATTTTGTCGGTAGGACGCTATTTATAGAGATCGGAAGCTTCTGGGGTAGACCCGTCTTCATTAGTTTGCAAGTAGGCTATAGGCAACCTAAGGGGGCTTTGGCTCGAAAAACGAGCCAAAACCATAGGTTGCTGGCGACCCATGGTGTATCAACTCGAATTCCAATAGGTTTGGATTTTTCACAAAAATGTTAAAACCCAAGCCCACTGAAAATCGAGTTGAGAATCTGGTATCCTGCAAATAGGAAAAAACAAATATATCATAGCTCAATTAAATACCTTAGAGCGGAATTGATCAAAATATATTAATAAGTAAATACTCACCGATATAATAGCACTTTCCAAACAAGTGTCTTAAAGCGTGGAAGTCCCTGCCATCTACGTTACCTGTAGGATGTTATGAGGAGAGGGTCAAAACTAAAGTTCTGGTGAATGAATAAATTATATACTTCTAGGCTTAATTCTTCATATATCGTTTTATTTCCATTTACTCTTATATTAGGTTCGCTAGGTTACAATACTCTCGCCTCTTTTCGTGAACCGTGCCCATCTACTCTATAGTAGATTAAAACCTAATAATTAATATATGCATATATGTAGCTATATACACAATGACCATATATTTTCAAAGTACCACCCATGGCACCTTTCGCATCCTCCTCAAAAAGGGATCTACCATCTTTCTTCGAAAGCGTTCCATAACTACATCTGTAAAGGACTGCTTCATTAGGCCTATGATATAGATGCTCCATCGTCTTGCTCTGCAGCTATATCTGTAAATGACTGCTTCGTAAGGCCTACAATATAGATACTTCATCGTCTTGCTCTACGAGTGTTCCGTAGCTACATTTGTAAAGGACTTCTTTGTAAGGCCTGCAATATAGATGCTCCACTACTTAGTATGAAAATGTAAATCGCATCCACACTAGTCTAGCAAGTGCCCAAACATCCACAATGTACCACCTAATGCATACATTGAGGACTACGTAATCGTTCTGTCTACTATCTAAATCCCGTCAACAAGGTTTACCTTGTACGGAATTATTTGAAGATATTCTATATCTTTAAAGGACTGCTTCGTTAGGCCTACAATACATTTATTCTAGTTAGTCTGTCCCTTTTTCATCATGGCTATGACCCTACCCAACCACCCCTCAACTAACCGAAACACTTCTAAAGAGTTAAGTGGCCATGCCCTACTGCAAATAATCTAACAACCAAATGGTGGTGCCCCTTATCCAATGTCTCGATAGTGAAAGAATCATTGGCCTGATGGTTTAACTCTAGTCTTTCTCGAAATCGGTCTTTTCTTGATGCCGGCCGATATCCGCATGCAACTATCCTTAAACTTACTTGCAAGTACTGGACATACGAATACCCTACTCCGAACACAAAGCCCTTCTGACTGCCTATAAATGTATGCTTCATTAGGCCTATAATGCAAATGCAGTCAAGACATACTCTCTTGATGGAACACCTACAGACCTGCCTCCGGGGGTGCAGCTTCATCAGGCCTACCCAGAGGGCCATCCTGGAGTATTCTTACGTCCTATTGAAGTCTCTACTTCTTTAAAGCCCAAACATACTACGTTGGACATGCTTCTCCATTTCTAAAATCCGTGATGAACTACTTCATTAGACACTTCATCCTTTGGGCTGCTCCAAATGCATCTTAATTCTTTTATAAACCCTATGTCTAATCTTTTAATTAATGTATAGTTTACTTTCTTATTCTATGGCTACTTATGTACACTAGTTAGCATATTCTTTCCCTCGTCTCACCTCTATCTATTGTTTGATTTCCATTTATTTAATAGGGAATGCTGTTGGTAAAAGCCACATTCATTATCTTGCATATTTAACTTAATAAAATCTCAAGTTCATTAAATTAAGTCTCTTTTATCATTCATGCTTTATTTGCTTATCGACTTAATATAAATTATTTAAATAAGCTTCTGCCATTATTATTGCTCATTAATTTATTCAAAGTCTCAAAATAATCTTTTCCATTCTTATTACTTAATTATAACCTTTGTTATAATTCTATCTGTAATTGTCATTTTCTCTTCTTCTATAGCCCATACATAATTCCAACATTTCTTTTATGTTCCAGTATGCCTTCTTTTATTATGATATAGAATATTCTTTTATTCTCTTATGTTATATAATTCAGTTATCATAATAACTATCTTTGTAAATAGTCTGCATAGCGAATGCAGACCTAGGTTCATTATCGTTTACAGCTTCATGTTCTTATCTAATAATTTACTTATTCATGCCATGCTTTGCTTTATTATCCTCTATTCTAGGAAGTAATTCTATTTTACTTGGTTAGTTATGAAAACTATATTTAAAAATTTATTTCCATATTTTAATGTTAAATAATACTATGAACAATAATCCATAACTGCTAGATATTTCTTTTTCTATTTTAGAATAGTGTAAAATACAGTGGTTTCTCTATTTTACACGATTTCTCGTTTTCTTTCTTTTATTCTAGTAATTACATTCTTTGTTGTTTTCTAAATATTAAATTTTAGAAATGTATCTTATTTTATAAACCAATCGATTAACCTTTTGATTACTCCCAAATCTAGTTATTAGTTTAATTAACTTTTCTCATTTTAACGTAATTTATTACGATAATTCCATTCCTCAAACTTTTATCACTTTACACCTTATTTCCTTCATTTTAATATTCTTAATTACTTAAACCATGTTCACGTTTAATCTATTCTAATCCGTACGCGAAGAAAGAGGTGAAATAGAAGAAGAATGACGCTTGCATAGAAATCCAAAATGTAGAAACATGTGTAAATAAATACTAATACTGTAAATAAATTGTAAATTACTTATAATTCAGCATAACTTAATTGATAGGATTAATTATTGAATAAAATTATCTAAACGGGAAATTAATGATAACATATCTTTAACTTAAAAAACATATAAGTAAATCCACTCACATGTCGTCTTTAGCCTCAATCTCTATCCCTTTTAATTTGAAACGCTTTTCTCCACTTTTCCCCCATTTAATCCGCTATAGATTCCCCGATTTGTTTACGCAATTCCCTAATTTTCTTGTATGTATATCCTTACTTAATTTTAATTTTTGTTTGGGGAAAGATTTGATTGATAGAGGAGAAAGGAAGAGGGAGAAAAGAAGCGAAGTTTACTGTAAACGACAGCAGCTGATTCAAAGAAAAAAGTGTGGGCTAGGGTTAACTTACGTTCATTTGTTGGTGTAGTGAACAACTATGAACCATCCGATTAACGCTAAAAAAATCCTCACCATTATTTATTAATCTTTTTACGTTAGCTTATAACATACAGTTCTCCAATGTTATTGATTTATTCCTTTGTTATATGTCCCTATTAATTCACGTTTCCTTCTAATTAAGATTCTCCCATTAATTATCCACTTAATTAGATCATACATACATACATACATATGTATATCCAATATTAGTTGATTCTTAGACGTTATAATTACTTACCTATTTGAACACGTCAATTAATACCTCTATTAATTGATTGTATACAAAAGATATACTTTTAATTTATTCTTATTAACTTACCTTCATCATAAACTTAATTACTCCGTTTGATTTTTATACGCATTCCAATTCTTCTTTTTTATTTTTAACTTGGAAACAAATAATCCTATAAATGGAGTTTTCTTCTACCTGATTAATTTACATTATTAGCTATTGAAATAAGGGCATATTTTTTGATTAATTGTCACCCTTTTTAAAATGCTCAATTGATTGTTAATTAATTGACATGTTTTCCATTTTAATCGATATTCAAATTAATTCCTATGCGTCACTCAATCACACATTGACTAGTTGTATATATTTAAACTGCCAATTCATTATACAATTAATTAACATATAAGTTTCCCTTTTTTTATTAATTGACGCTTACTTAATGTCTTTAATTAATTTCTTAATCAATTGATTGCGTCAATTATAATTAATATATGTATGTTATCATTTAATTTACTTTCCATATACATTTCCCTTTATTAGAAGATCCCTTAATTAATTAATGCTATAATAGTGACATATTCTCCGACTAATTGGCGCCTCTATGTCTCTTAATTAATTCATTTTTTAAGTCAATTAATCACATACCCATTGTTTACATAAATCTATGTAACCTCTTAATTCTTAAATGCATATAATTGACATTTATATTCTATTTTGCAATTATATTAATTCAGTTGATTTTATTTAATTATATAAAAATGCGATGTGTTACATTCTCCCACCGTTTAGGAAACTTCGTCCTCGAAATTCGATAATGATAAAATTATGTAATTCCTCGCATCAATCACATCCAATTTATGTACATCCAATTTTTCGACCATCTGTGCTCTTGTGCAAAAGTGTTATTTAATGCATAATATATGCATGTATATGAATTTCAAAGCTGTACCACCTATATGTATGCTTTGCTTCTTTAAAATTTATTTTTAAAACAAGATGCACACATCCTAAATATACTTGCAATTTATATGTGAATGCAATCTTTTGAAATTTAAAACACTTTTGATTCAACTTTTCCTACACTCCTATGAAAATAGGGGTGTAGCTCAACAAATTTTGCATCCAAACCCTACCATACAACTTTAATATTCTATAGATCATCATAGTTAGAGAAGTTGAAACCACAATCAAATGATTTGAATTAAATTTTCAGGCATGATACAATATTGTAATAATTATAAGCTTGCATTGGGCAACTATTATTATTATTATTGAAAGGATAATAAATATACCAATACCCCTCTCCAAGCTGACAAAATTTACAAAATAAAGAACAAGAACTATTAAGCCAAAGGCTCCGCCCAATAGCCTTCCACTTTGTAAGTTACATCAGTTACAGGGGCGACATGCACTTTAACAGAGAAATAATATACTCAAAACTTATTGCTTGAGGACAAAAATATCCAATAAAAAATGATACAAGATTAATAATACAGAACACATTATAGAAAAACTTTATGCACAACAATAGCAACTAAACTAATACCGCCTAATACCGTCAGATCATGATGTATTTTACTTAGTAATAACAATTAAAAGTCAACAAGCAAACAAAATCTCACATGAAATCAGAAACAATAAATGTACGGACTATATCTTTGTAAAAAGTAAGCTCAAAAAAATGAAGTAGGCAGCCTTTTGTCGAGAAATAAGTTAAAGAGTAGTACAGTAATGTAAATAGAAACATGTATGTATAGTGAAAATCAAAAGCTTCTTACAGTAAAGTAAATCAAATAGAAACATGTATGTACCACAAGGACATGGCATAAAAAAATAAAATCAAATGTACTTTATTTACCTTGTTACAGTAAAGTTCAAAAAGATGACAAGAAATGAACATATAAAAGGAATTTTTAGTACTTGATAGAAGCAACGAATGAGATACGCATTCCATGAATCAAAAGCTATCAATGCATATAAAAAGAGTTTTTAGTGTGCGAAGGCATTCTTACTGTATAGGAGGTGTCCTTATCTGCTGTTTAAGAAATAAAAGAGGTAGACTTTGATATACAGGGATGGACGTGCAAATATATATGGCTACAGCATGGACGTACGAACCAAGTCAAAAATGCATGGGCATGACCAAATTTCAGGCTATAGGATAATAAAATAATGAAATAAAGTTTAAGTCGCAGTCAATTATGCCTGACAAAATTCAAGGCACATGACAAATGTATGTACGGTGTGTGACCATATTTCAAGGCATCGGTGCTTTAACACTATGATTTTAAACAAAAATATAAGATGTACAATATTAACATAAATGACACCTTTTGGAAACATCAAGTATTAATAAGAAAGCAAGCATCTTATCGATCAAAATCATTACAGCAAACACCTATAAAACAAATATACTAGTTCTCCTTTTAGCTATAATATAAAATATTGAGGTTGCTTGTCAGAGTAGCTTGTATTGAAATGAAACAAAAAATTATAAAATAAAAGTAAACTGTACCTTGAGATCTATACGAATAATGATAATAAATATGTATTGGAAGAGTTTGATATACAAAGATGAAATAATAAAATAGTTCGCCTATCTCGTGATCTATATAAATAAGGTGTAAAGGTGCTAAATATCTAATTGTAGAATAGGTAGTACTGAAGAATAAGTGGATAATCTTGATGAGTACATACTATTAATCAGTGCTGAAAAAATCTTTGCATGAAAATAGATCTAGGCGTATAAATTGCTATGCGGCCGACTAAAATCAAAAGTTTAGATATAAAAAATACTTTAGGCTGCACAAAAGGAATAACGCATGCTATGCTGTAAAATAAAGCAAAAGCTTTAGGAATAGTTTTGAAGCATTGAAAAATAAAAAAGTAAGCCAAAAATAAAAGTTTATGACCTCGTGCTGATAACGTGTTGTAAACAAAAGAGAACAGAAATAATAAAGGGAGAAGATATTTTATTATTCACCACAGATCCCTTTACAATACAAATGAGCTCTATATTCATAGACTTCAAATCTAAATAAAATTACAATATTGTCCTTGACCATTTAGCATATTCACCCATATTATAAATATATTATAACAATTATTCATTTATTTGACTTGGTTGGATGGTTTTGTTACTTTGTAAATTTATGTTTTACATGTTATTATCTATCATAACTAGTGTGAACTTGTGCTACGTTCTATGGCCCTAAACTATAGAAAATCTTAGTTATCCATCACGACAAATTAATGAATTAGTTGGACCTACAATATTTGATGAATGGATGATGATACGAAATGAGTGGCTGAGATCTATGTTTTACATAGAGATGGGCAAGAATGGAATAGAGAATTTCAGCTGAGCAAATCTCTATAGAAAATAATGGATTTATACAAAGAAAACAATAATGCAAACTACTAATTATTCCTTACTTCGTAACAATTATATTAGCATATATATTAATTTAAGAGAATGAGTTCAACATGAAAATATACACACATTCCATATGATAATAGTGTTTCATAACAGGCATAAATAAATCATGCTTAGAGAAAAATAGTGGTACAAATTTGGTTTAAAAAGTTATTCCAACATTTGCATCAATACACTTTTTAAAACTATCCTGAAAAAATATTTCAATAGCTTGAAGTGTTATATTTTCTAATAAATATAGCACGATATGACGCAAGAAATATGTGAAAATTATAAACATTGTACAGTTTAAAAAAAATTCTTATTTACATAGGCAAACCGGATAATATATAAACCTCTAAGTGAGTTTCATAGAATCCACCACAATAAGTAATAGATGTAAAGTCTGTTAGGAACTGAGTTGATGATGTTTTGATGACAACAACCTTATATAGTTGTTATATTTTACTTTATAAAATATATACACATTTCCATATAGATAGATATATATATATATATATGTAGGAAGTATATGCAGGTATCATCGAAGACTGATCAGTATAAAGACTCAAGCATCAAGATGAAGATTAGAGATTCAAGATTCAAGACTCTAGAGAATCAAGATTTCAAGATCTCAAGATAAGTGTCTAGTATTTTGTTAAAACTTCATAATAGCACTCTCATCTTTCTTCCAATTTTCTTTTGGGATGGAACCCAATTTCTATCGAAACCAGTGGTTTACAAACCCACGACAAGTAGCTTACAAACCTACGACAAGTGGCTTACAAACCCACGAAAATCAAAATCATTTAAACTACTTTGTACAGGTTCTCGAGTCCTATGGAGGAGCTCTGTAGGAAGTTTCTTGCAATTTCAGTTTGAATAGATTTTTCAAAATGTTTTTAAATCCGTTTTCAAAATGTTTTAGCTTTCAAAATCATGTTTTCAAAAATGTTTTCAAACTTTGTTTTAGCCTTGAAATATTCCTCCATTCTGATTTTAAAAACTTCTATTTTTAAAACATCAAAACTTATTCTGATTTTAGATATTACTTATACAATTGACGGTCCATATCAATTATATATATATTTAAAATAATATTTTATATTCATTCTCTATCTCAAAATATTGTTTAAACACTTTATTTTGCTTCAGAGAAATTTCAACTTGTTTTAAATTCAAATGCTTTTACAAAACAACATCTCTACAATTTTGAACCGAGGGATGTCGACATAAGGGGATACCCCATGTCGACATGGTGACAGTTGGATTCAAAATTCAAATTTCAAATTTCAAAAGAAGTGTCCATTCGTTCAAAAACCTTTCGCCAATGGTTATGACTGTTGTGCATCTATATAAAGGCTTCCAGAACGAATTTTTTTAATAACTACTTTCTTATTTTCTTCACTCTTTCTTCTCCACCATTCCATATCCATAAAACTTCATATTTTCAAGATCGTGCCATCATTCTGCCAAATTCTCAATAGAAAATCATTTAGATACTCTCTCTATTTGATTCTCCATCGTTCTACTAAAGATCAAAGTGCTATTCAGAGTTATAGAATTAATTTGTATTCAAAAAGTCCATAGAGTCTATCCATTCAAAAGGATTGTTATTAAGAAGTATTAGGGTGATCTTGTGTCCCATAAATCAAGAGAGTTTACCCCAGACTCGGAGATAGGAGGGTTCCTCAAGGCCTTAGAAATTGAGGGTTGTAATTTGGATATTGGCTTATAAAAATCTACACAAGGATATTGCCTTGGTGCAGGACTGGATGTAGGAGGATTCTGAACCAGTATAAAATCCGGTGTGTTCTTTCCTTTTACTTGCTTTACTTCACTATTTGCATTTGTTATATGTTCTGTGATCATTCTGTGTTAGAATTCTGTTTAGATTTGTGTTGAAAGTTTTAATTTAGTTATATAGTTCATATATTCTTAAAAACGCTATTCACCCCCCTTCTAGTGTTATTTATGCCTTAAGATCCTTAATCTGCATCCCCAACAATTGGTATCAGAGCATTGTTTTCATTGTTTTCATAATCTGAAACTTGAAAAATATAAAAATGGCATTTTTGGAAAATTGTGTTAAAACTGTTTTGAATCTATGCATTTCATCAAAGTATCATAAGTCTGCATATAGTTATTTTGAAAAATCAAGTTATCTATCGAATTGGTGTGTTATGCAGGAATAGACATGTTATGGCTTTTGACGAATCAACACCCAATGGACAAACTGTGCAAATTGAGAAAGATAAATGGATACTTGATAGTGGCTGTTCAAGGCACATGACTGGAAATCCCGAGATACTCAAGGACATTACTTATCAAGATGGTGGATTAGTCAATTTTGGTGACAACTCTAAAGGATATGTGGTTGGCGTCGACAATGTCGGTAACTCTAAAACTTTACTTATTTCTGATGTTTTATTAGTTAGGAACTTAAAACATAATTTGCTTAGTATAAGTCAACTTTGCGATAAAGGTTTTAAAATTAACTTTGGAAAATATAAATGTCACATTGAAGATGATAAGTCTAATATAATTTTTGAAGGTATTAGGAAGAAAAATATTTATATCCTTAGCATGAAAATTTCAAATGATAACCTATGTCTTTTGGCTAATACAAGTGACCCTTGGATTTGGCATAAAAGATTTGGCCATTTGAATTTCAAATTATTATCTTGGCTATCAAAACTTGACTTAGTTAGAGGTCTACCCAAGTTAAACTTTAAAGTAGACAGTATTTGTGATGCTTGTCAATTAGGAAAACTTAAGAAAAGTTCATTTAAATTAAAAGATGCTATTTCTACCTCTAGTCCTCTAGAATTACTTCATTTAGATTTATTTGGTCCATCTCAAGTTCAATCAATTAACCATAGTAAATATGTTTTTGTTATAGTAGATGATTATTCAAGATATACTTGGACAATCTTTTTAAAACATAAAAGTGATTGCTTTTGAAATATTTAAAAACTTTTCTAAAATAATTCAAAAACAACATTCTTTCAAAATTAAAACTATTCGAAGTGATCACGGTGGTGAATTTGAAAATGAAAATTTTGAGAATTTCTATACTCACAAGGGAATTACTCACAACTTTTCATTTCCAAGAACTCCACAATAAAACGGAGTAGTAGAACGTAAGAATAGAACGATTCAAGAGTGTGCTCGTACAATGCTTTCTGATAGTAATTTACCTAAATATTTTTGGGCTGAAGCAGTTGCTACAGCTTGTTATATATTAAATAGATTTTAGTTAGACCATTAACAAATAAAACTCCATATGAATTACTTTATAATAAGAAACCTATAGTTGCTTATTTCAAAGTCTTTGGGAGTAAATGTTTTATACTTAATACAAAAGATAATTTAGATAAATTTGAACCAAAAGCTGATAAAGGATTCTTTATTGGTTATTCTAATAGAAGCAAAGCATTTAGAGTTTTTAATTTAAAAACTAATACTATTGAAGAAACTATGCATGTATCTTTTAATGAAAATTTTAAAGATATTGTACAAATAGATGATGAAGAAGATTTTATAAATTTAAATCAATCTAATGAAACTATTAGTGAAATAAATCAATAATAAGAGATTTAAAATATCAAAAGATCATCCTATAGAAAATGTTTTAGGAAATATTGAATCTGTAGTAAGAACTAGAAATCAATTAAATAGTATGAGTAATTTAGCCTTTATATCAACAATTGAACCTAAAAATCAAAAGGAAGCATCGTCTGATGATTCATGGATTCTTGCTATGCAAGACGAATTGAATAAAATTACCAGAAATGATGTATGTGAACTTGTTCCTAAACCTGAGGATAAAAGTATAATTGGAACTAAATGGGTTTATAAAAATAAAATGAACGAACTCGGTGAGGTCGTAAGAAATAAAGCTTGTTTAGTCGCGCAAGGTTATTGTCAAGAAGAAGGAGTTGACTATGATGAAACCTTTGTCCCCGTAGCAAGATTAGAAGCTATAAGAATTCTACTTGATTTCGCTAATTATAATAATTTCAAATTATATCAAATGGATGTTAAAAGTGTTTTTCTAAATGATTTTGTAAAAGAAGATGTTTATGTTGAACAACCTCCAATTTTTGAAGATAATAAATTTCCAAACCATGTATACAAGTTAAAGAAAGCTCTATATGGTCTAAAGCAAGCTCCTAGAGCCTGGTATGAAAGACAAAGATCTTAATTACTTCAATCTGGTTTTGAAATTGGTAAAGTAGATACAACATTTTTTATTAAAAGAAATAATCAAGATATTCAACTGGTTCAAATATATGTAGATGATATAATCTTTGGATCAACTAATAACATAATGAATAAAGAATTTTCAGATATAATGACTAAAGAATTTGAAATGAGTCACATGGGAGAATTAAGTTTCTTCTTAGGGCTTCAAATCAAACAACTAGAAAATGGAATCTTCATAAGTCAAGAAAAATATGCTAAAAACTTAATCCATAAATTTGGTTTAAGCACCTCTAGTGGGAAACCAACTCCAATGTCAACAAACATAGGTTTAAGTAAAGAAGATAAATCAAAAGATATTGATCAAACGGGGAATGATTGGCTCGCTACTCTATATAACAGCGAGTCGTCCTGATATTATGCATAGTGTTTGTCTTTGTGCAAGATACCAATCACAACCTAAAGAAACTCACTTAAAAGCTGTTAAAAGAATTTTAAGATATGTAAAATACACTTTAGATTATGGTTTATTTTATTCTAAAAATAATACTTTTGATTTAATATCATATTGTGATGCTGATTATGCTGGTTGTAAATCAGACCGAAAGAGTATAAGTGGAACTTGTCACTTTCTAGGACATTCACTGGTTTCCTGGTTCAGCAAGAAACAAAATACTGTTTCTTTGTCAAGAACTGAAGCAGAGTATATATCTGCTGCTCTGGCCTGTTCATAAGTCATATATATGCAATAAACTTTAAAAGATTTTGGAATTAACATAAGTAAATCACCAATATATTGTGATAATACTAGTGCAATAAATATATCTAAAAATCCAACTCATCATGCTAGAACTAAACATATTGATATAAGACATCATTTTCTTAGAGATAATATAACTAAAGAAATAATAACTCTAGATTATATAAATACTGAAAAACAAATTGCTGATATATTAACTAAACCATTAACCGAACAGAATTTTACTAAATCTAGAAGAGAATTAGGTATTTGTTCAAAATCTAAAATCTAAAATAATATAATATAATAATCAATAAAAATAAAAATCACACTTTTTCTGAAAGGCATGTCGACATGCCCCATCCCCTGATGTCGGCATACCCAACAAAAATTGAAAATAGAATTTCCCTCCAAAGTTAGTTATTTGGTTATTTATGTATTTATTTCGTTTTCTCTCCTCTTTCTTCACTATATTCTCTGTAAATAACTTTTGAAACAATAAAATAATGGCCTCCTCTTCTACTAATGAACCCACTTCACCCACATCTCCTCATTCTGGTCCATTTCAACGAACTACGCACGCTCGAGTGATCAAATTGCAAGAGAAGATGAAAGATATCCTTCAATTGATGACTGAAATTCAAGTAAGTCAACTTAGGATGGCTAGAGAACAACAAAGGCAAGGGAATATTATTAGGAATGTGCAAAAATTCCTTATGGATAACCGTGCAAATCCTATTAATATTGAAGACTCTTCACAAGCCATGGAATCCGAGGAAGAAGAACCTATGGAAGAACCACAAGAAGACCAAGAGGAAGATCAACCTTTACCTCAATCCAAAGTCCCTATGAATACGGACGAGAGCGTTCTTTGCGTTGGTGAGATCCTTGTTGATACTAATGGAAACATAATTGAACAACGTGGAAACTTTTGTCTCCACTACCCCAATTGTTCGATTCATAAGTCTCCTATAGTTAAGGATCGCCATTAAAGCGTACTTTCATTTTATTCTTTGATTTAAATTGTTTTGTTTGTTCGTGTTTATGTATGTTCTTATATATGTTGTAATAACTAAAATGTGTTCACTTATACTCATTGTTTCATGCTTGTTCTATACATATTATTTGTTCATACTAATCATTCTTGAATTCTTAAGTAGTTAATAGTTTTTGTTGATGACAAAGGGGGAGAAAGTTATAAAAATATATGTGCTTGGTGTAAGGGGGAGTTGTAGTTTAAAGAAGAAATCACGGAGTAAGGGTGAGTTATGGTATGGTAAGAATATTTTATAAATAAAGGTTGCCATCATCAAAAAGGGGAAGATTGTTAGGAACTGAGTTGATGATGTTTTGATGATGACAACAACCTTATATAGTTGTTATACTTTACTTTATAAAATATATACTAACATTTCGATATATATATATATATGTGTGTGTAGGAAGTATATGCAGGTATCATCGAAGACTGATCAGTATAAAGACTCAAGCATCAAGATGAAGATTAGAGATTCAAGATTCAAGACTCTAGAGAATCAAGATTTCAAGATCTCAAGATAAGTGTCTAGTATTTTGTTAAAACTTCATAATAGCACTCTCATCTTTCTTCCAATTTTCTTTTGGGATGGAACCCAATTTCTATCGAAACCAGTGGCTTACAAACCCACGACAAGTAGCTTACAAACCTACGACAAGTGGCTTACAAATCCACGAAAATCAAAATCATTTAAACTACTTTGTACAAGTTCTCGAGTCCTATGGAGGAGCTCTGTAGGAAGGTTCTTGTAATTTCAGTTTGAATAGATTTTTCAAAATGTTTTTAAATCCGTTTTCAAAATGTTTTAGCTTTCAAAATCATGTTTTCAAAAATGTTTTCAAACTTTGTTTTAGCCTTGAAATATTCCTCCATTCTGATTTTAAAAACTTCTATTTTTAAAACATCAAAACTTATTCTGATTTTAGATATTACTTATATAATTGACGGTCTATATCAGTTATATATATATATTTAAAATAATGTTTTATATTCATTCTCTATCTCAAAATATTGTTTAAACACTTTATTTTGCTTCAGAGAAATTTCAACTTGTTTTAAATTCAAATGCTTTTACAAAACAACATCTCTACAATTTTGAACCGAGGGATGTCGACATAAGGGGATACCCCATGTCGACATGGTGACAGTTGGATTCAAAATTCAAAATTCAAAAGAAGTGTCCATTCGTTCAAAAAACTTTCGCCAATGGTTATGACTGTTGTGCATCTATATAAAGGCTTCCAAAACGAATTTTTTTAATAACTACTTTCTTATTTTCTTCACTCTTTCTTCTCCACCATTCCATATCCATAAAACTTCATATTTTCAAGATCGTGCCATCATTCTGCCAAATTCTCAATAGGAAATCATTTAGATACTCTCTCTATTTGATTCTCCATCATTCTACTAAAGATCAAAGTGCTACACAGAGTTATAGGATTAATTTGTATTCAAAAAGTCCATAGAGTCTATCCATTCAAAAGGATTGTTATTAAGAAGTATTAGGGTGATCTTGTGTCCCGTAAATCAAGAGAGTTTACCCCAGACTCAGAGATAGGAGGGTTCCTCAAGGCCTTAGAAATTGAGGGTTGTAATTTGGATATTGGCTTATAAAAATCTGTACAAGGATATTGCCTTGGTGCAGGACTGGATGTAGGAGAATTCCGAACCAGTATAAAATCCGGTGTGTTCTTTCCTTTTACTTGCTTTACTTTACTATTTGCATTTGTTATATGTTCTGTGATCATTCTGCGTTAGAATTCTGATTAGATTTGTGTTGAAAGTTTTAATTTAGCCATATAGTTCATATATTCTTTAAAACACTATTCACCCCCCTTCTAGTGTTATTTATGCCTTAAGATCCTTAATCTGCATCCCCAACAAAGTCGTCGTTGCGAATTGATCTTTGCACTACTTCATTTCCTCTAATGCAAGGACCGAATAGACTATTACTCGAGGGCATTATATTCGAATTTCCAAAACAATCAAATAACATTTTCTTTTGTTTTAAATATTCAACGTACAAAAATTATAATATAATATTTATAATCCAATATAATTGTTATGCTTACATACAAAAATGATAATTGTGTTTTTAAATATATAAACTATATAATGTTTCCTTTTAAGCATAAGAAATAGGTCAAAAATATGACATAGCTTTTAAAGCTTAAGAAAATATTATACTTGTACTATTTGGCAAGTTTATTGAAGAAAATTAACAATTATATTTCCTTGATTTTTTTGATTTTTTGCTAATCTTGTTAAATATAAGATAAGTATTCGTTAAGAATATATAATGAGTTCCTATGTTAATACTCCTTTTTGATAAGTGTGCTACTATTGGCACCTATTTTTTTCTTCCGGCCGCCATTATAATTTTATTAAACATCGATATTTTTTATGTACTTCTGATCATCATATTCTATTCATTCAATCAGCCCTACACAACCGTACCTCTCATCTCTTCTCAACAAATCTTACATACTTCTAAAAAATTCCAAAACCAAAACCCCAAAAAATATCTTTTTGCTTATCAAATGATGGAAGGTGAAGATTTATTGGATAATCTCAAGTGTGATGATCGTAAAGAGTTTAGTTTCCTTTTCATGAGTTAAAGTCTATTTTTCTTCAAAAATCAACCATGTATATGTTGTTTGGTGTTTTGTCATTCTTCAACAAATCAATCAACCGTAACTGTGACGCCCCACCTCTATACTCACGCTAGCCAAGGACACCACTGGGTAATGCCGTCGATTAGCACGAAGAATAAGGCTGTTGAGGAGCGACCATCCATGTGATGGCTTTGTACGAATACCGATATGTTAGATGGTATGTCACGCATATCATTTCAAGAGGAAATCCGACATATCAAATACAGACTCAAAGCTACTACATAGTGGCTATGTGATCTTCGAAAACAAATATAGAAATAAGCATAACACAAATCAGTCACAAAAATCCATATCACAAAGGCGGAAGCAGATATGAATATATCACATAAAAGTGTACATCAAAGTAGTGGTCATACAAGATCCACTACATCACAAAAGAATAGGTACAAGTGCTAGACAAAAGAATATGTATACATCAAGGAGTCTCTATCTCGAATGTGTAACAAGAAAAACTACCAAATCTAAGCAGTTAGACAAAAATCAAATTATGGTCTTAGATAAGGAGTCAAGCAGAAGCACCTGTAACATCTCGGTCTGACCCGAGTATTATTTAATAAGAAAATAATAAACGGATCAGTCTAGCTATAAAAAATCAGAAAAAAATGAGATATAGTAAGAGACATGACAAAAACATATGATAACAATAATGCCATACAATGAAAAGTATACATTTAACGACAACAAAAATCATACAATATCTCAAGAATCTCATAGATCAAAAAGAATGTCATATTCTTTATTTTATTCACCAAATCACAAATATTGACAAATATATCAATGCCAATTGCGAAATTGGTGAAACCCAAATTCTAGAAATCATCAATTAGAAATCCAGAAATCACAAAGGGGAGGCCTATCATAAACGGGAGCATGAAAACTCACCAACACGTGTATCACAAACGGGTCGCTAACCCATGGTCGCTAACCATAGAGCCGGTGCAACGACGCAGTTCAATAACGGTATGCCCAAGGAACCTAAAACTCGAATAATTCGGTACAACGACGTAGTACAATAACGGTACATCCAATGAGTCGAACTCCATAAAAGAACATGGGTTGCTAGCCCATAAAAATGAGTCGAAACTCCAAAGATCCAATAGTTCGTTAGCCTATGAAAGAAATAAGAGGAAGCTCAATAGAACGAGTTATAGTCCCCTACGAGGACAAAGAGACATCGCATAATGCTAGTCTAAAACATAAAATGATCATCATTGATCAATAGAAAGTGTCAATTACACTAAGCTAGTAAATAAATGAGTTTAGCTTCATGTCCCATAACCACTTGCTTAACTTAAATATTTACGAACAAATTATAGATTTCCACTCAAAGATTGCCATAAGATTTTCAATCGAACAAGTCTATAAATTAACCGACAAAGTAAACACAAGCATTTCATACCGCTTATTTTGCTAAGTCGTTTAATTGGATTTCTCGAACGAACGAGGAAAATGTTTGTATATACTAATAGATTGGAAAATGATTTTATAAACGAGCTTTGTATAAAAATTAGAGTTGAAATCATCTTTATGAAAGAGTTTGAATATTTACTACTAGTATAGAAACCTTTATATTTCAAAGTTACAAATCAAAAATAATAATTGTAAAAACAATCAATCACCAGAAATTCACATACGAAGACGTGAATCAAATCCATAGAAATCGATACCGAATCCACCAAAATGGATATTCCCAAAAATCCCTAAAAAGAAGCTATCAAAGTCAACAAAAGTGATAACAACTAATCAGATCAACAAGAATCGATTTAAAAATTGAAAATCCACACAAAAAGGCAAAATTGGCTGAGAGAAGCAGGTTCAGTTGACTGAACTCAATGGTCAGTCGACTGGTTCTATACCTGGAAACTTTTATTTCCAGGTTCAGTCGACTGATTTAGGGACATGAATTTTCTATCGCAGGTTCAGTCGACTGAACTCACAGATCTGTCGACTGGTACAAGGACCGGAATTTTCTTTCCCCAGATTCAGTCGACTGAACCTACAGTTCTGTCGGCTGAACTGCGATTTGCAGTATTCTCAGCCTAGCCCCAAGAAGGGAAAAAATCCTAACCGGGAGCGATAGAGCGAGCATGAAGACTAGGGATTTATGCCAAGCGACAACCCAGCCTTATAGGCTCTTCGATACACCCCGAAACATGTCCAAACATCCATCGTAGGATTTTCATAAAATTGGACAACAAAAACCAAAAATTGGAATATTCATCAATCCAATTCACATCAAAAGCAAATGATCCTGAAATAGATGTTAGGAATTCATACCTAACAACTAAGAGAGTTATACGCATAGATGTGAGTTCAAAAACTCACCTTTTAAACCCAAAAACAATGAAGGTGAAGCTTTTAAAATAAGACAAGATCAATTCCTCTTCACTACACCTCTAGAATCTTCAATCTATTATCAAATGTGAAGTTTTTCCTAAGTTAAGTTATGGGAATTTCTGAAATTTGAAGAGGGATTGAGATGGAGAAGATGAAGAGGATGCTTACCTAAGCTTCTCTTGGATTTTGGACTTGAATTTGAATTTCCTAAGAAAACTAGGGCTTAGGAATTTCTAATTTCCAATCTCTTCCCTCATTTTTCTCTTGAGCTTGAGTGTTAGGAAATGAGGAATGAAAAGAATGAAGAGGAGTTGGTCTAGAGTGTTTGATAAAGGAGTTGGGTTCTCATATTGGGTTAGCGGGCTGAAACCCAAACCCAAAGCCCTATATGAAAATATCAAAACTCTACTCAACTCCAAACATATCGATGTTTATACTCAAAAAGGTCGCAACCGCTACTTTGAACTCAGTGGAAGTAGTCTCGTGTCCCAATTCGACTGTTTGCAAAAAGTAGCATTTCAGACTTAAATCCGACTAATGATGATATATTTAAATAAAATATTTAAATATACAATCATAAAATATGCGGGTTGTTATAGACTCCCCCTCTTAAAAAAATTGCATCCTCGCAATACTTAAGAAGAAATCAAAGAGTGACAACCATAAAAGCATATCAACACAAAAGAAAATTTGAAATAAGAAGTTCACCTTTAAGGAGCACAAGAAAGTAAGTCCGAATGCGTTTTCTCAATGAATTCTCTGGATTTCCAAGAGCAATCCTTAGGATTTGAGGACCATTGAACTTTCACAAGAGGGACATCTTTATTTCGAAGGCTTTTATCCTTCGTAGCAATGATATGAATAGGATGTTCCTCATAAGTCAAATTAGGCGACACTTCAACTTCTTCAATAACACCGGGCTCAAGAATAAAATCGGAAACCCTAAGGCATTTCCGTAGTTGAGAAACGTGAAACACGTCATGAATAGTAGAAAATTGAGCCGGTAATAAAAGGCGATAAGCCACAGAAATAATGCTGTAACGGCCCGCAAATCCGTACCCCTTGACTCAACACTATTCTACAACAATCAACTCAAGTTGTACAGAAATACGAACCATTTGGTTTGAAGAAGAAGAGGTAGAAGAAGAAAAATAGAAAACAACATCAGAATCTAACCATCGCAGCGGAATAAAATATAATAGATAGTAAATAATCTTTACTCAAAATCAGATATATCTGTTTACATATATTACATCATCAGAGTAATTCAATCACAGCTCACATTAATAACATACAAATGGATACACAACAACACAACACAGCGGAAATATATATATATATATATATATATATACAAGTACGAACGTACGTATCGTCATCCATCTCGTCTCCTGAACTCCATAACATCAAACCTGTATTCTATAATACTCGGTCTGACTCGAGCATTACAGTTAAATAACACCCGAGTCAGTCTGGAATACCAGCGTGAGAAAATCACACCCAATTGATTATTAAAGTTTCAAAAATCCTTTGAAAACAAAAGCATCTCGTAAGACCACGCCACAAATAAACATGTCGGGTTTTTACCTTACGATAGCTAAAACAATTTTTTTATAGAAATCCTCTGATATTATAATAGGGTCTATATACAAATACTTATAAAATAGCCGAAATTGTTACATTCATTAAATTCCAGCTACTAGCCACAGAGTGGGTAATACAAACAAAACTCGTACAAGGCTCGTCGGGAGAATGGATTTCCAACTAATGACTAGGCACTAGGGTACCACCTGCATTAGTTTCGGGGCCTAGATCACCGTACCGAGGAGTACGCCCGCTCCCCTGCAACACAAGGCCAGGACTACCCCTTACTGGATAATCTCGAGTGATATCACTCCACGGTTGGGATCAACAACCGCCCACTAAGCCGAAATAAAAAGGGACATCTAGACTTGAATGACCTCACCCTGCTTGGGTGCTACCCACCTAGCCTTGCTGCATAACCCCTGATTTTCAGTCATTCCCATTTGATGAGGCTTGAGGCTAAGCGTTACCTTTTATAGAACATATCCCTTAGAATGCCCATCATCCACCTGACAATGTTTCGCAAGCATTCATCCATACAAGTCCGTCCCGGGTTCGAACGGAACCGAAGGCACTATTCCTACTACATCCATTCCGGAAATATCCTCAGGATTAGTAGCGACAAGCCCTTGCACTTCACTGCTCCATCTTCGAATCCAAAATCATTTTCACGAAACGTACAAACCGAATCGAAGTGGTTTTCGAGAAATAAATCCCGATCCCGGTCTCTTCGAAACGATCAACGCATTTGGCCAATATTGATAGTCGGTTATTTAACTATCAATTAATATTCACAAAACAACCATCAACCAATAAATAATTTCCCAAATTATTTATTTATCTCAAAAAAATAACTTCACAAGATATAACTTCACCTTTCAAATTCCTTGAAACAGTTTTCAAAACTATCTGCCTTTCTCAGAATAAATTCCCGGTATTTCTATTTCCACTGGAATCACCAAGCACAAACTAGATTTTCTAACTTAATTTTAGAACACTTTGCTTTTAAAAATATACTTTAAACATTTAATTAAAGGCTACTTCAATAGTTTATTAAAAATACATACTGTATGAATATTTGAAAATAAGGTTTCTTAATAAATATAAAACTAGATTTATACTTTTAAAAACATAATATTAAGTCATTCTTTAAATAATTACTGATATAATAAATTAAGAGAAAATACTTACTTTAGAGTTTAAATATTAGAAATAAGAAATAAGTAATTTTCTAAAACCTGCTTTTAAAACAACTTTTAATCTTATAACTTATATTTAAAAATTTACTTTGAAAACATACTTGGTTATCTAGGGATAATTCCAACTTCAATCACTTAAATCAATTTTCCAAATTGATTACCAATTTATACTACTTGGATTATATCTCTTTACTTACTTAATTCCTTCAAAATTCATTAATTATGTGTTTTATTATTAATGTTATTAATTCTGTTTGATTTAAATCCTTTAACTGAAATATTCAAATTCCAGACCTTATCCCAATGTCTTATTTATTCTTTCCAATATTTTAAATCTTAAAATTCAAATAAATGTTTTGTTCTTTTTAAATAATAACATTGAATTTTTAAAATTCATTAATTCCCTGTTTATTCAAAATTTCCTTTCTATACTCAAGATTTATTTATTAGAATCTTAAAGTTACTTTATTTCTTTTCCAATTCATTTTTAAATTTATTCAAATTTCTATAATTATATTACTTACAAATTCACTTCTTTATTTTCTTTCCAAAACCCAATTTATATATTTTTAGTAATTCATCATACCCAACAATTTCCAATCAAACCATAGCAGCCAATCATAACAGAGGATACTAAATAATTTAGATAAAAGTTGCGGGGTCCAGTTGGATCCCTCCAACCTGTTTTCCTTGCATCCACAGACGTTAGCACAATATAATACACCAATTCCAAAATATCATACTATATCACATCAATCAATTCAACCAACCAACAATTATTTAAATTTAATCATTTAAATTTAAATTTAAATTTAACTGAGTGAGATTAACTGACCTTTAATTTGCTTGTAACCAGTTTCTATCTCAACTTGTTCCCCTCACAAATTTGACCTTGTATAAACAATTCATGATTAATTACTATTTGAATTAATCCGATGATAGGTTACCATTTAATAAATTTAATTTTAACTAATGATTTAACTTTTAAATTAATTTTTCCAAAAATAAATAATATCTCTTTTCTTTTTAAACCCATATACTAAAAAATATAATCTATGTACATTTTAATAATCTACACAGATTTCAAAGATCATATATATATATATATATATAATATTTATATATATATATATATGATCTTTGAAATCTGTGTAGATTATTAAAATGTACATAGATTATATTTTTTAGTATATGGGTTTAAAAAGAAAAGAGATATTATTTATTTTTGGAAAAATTAATTTAAAAGTTAAATCATTAGTTAAAACTCCCAACCTTATTAGACAATTTTTTTTCTTTCTATAAACATATATATCTTAATGGAATTTAAATAGAATTGTCTTTCATCCTGTTGTAAATCAAAACCTTAGCTATATTTTCCCTAAAAGTTTTCTTTTTTAAGCTATATATATATATATTACAAAATTACCTTACTGCTAATTTCTGATAAGTAGAAAATAATCACCAAAAATTTACAAGTTAAACTTTAAAAAAATGAAATTTAAATACCTGAAGATGCTGGAAACAGAAAAAGAAACAACGAGCTCAACCGCACAAGGTGATGCTGTCCTCGAAACTCCGATGGTAGGTCGCAGCCCCTGCAAGGCACGGCTCCTCGCCATCTCGTCGCCATCACCTTCGTTCAACGCTCCAACTCCTTGACGACCTGCCGAGCACCCACATCACTACTCGATTACCGTATGACGAAACCCTAGCCTTGCGATGCCCTATCTCGCATCCATCACCAAGCGTCGCGACCGTCCCAGAAAACCCAAACCCCCAAAACGTCGCGACCTCAAACCCTAGTCGCGGCCTCAGAGAAGTACAAATTCAAGCTCGACGTGCCTCCCTCTCAAGTCGACCGTCGTCCTCGAACGAGCTTGCCGCTATGGGTCTCGCGAGTTGAATTAGAAGATTTTTTTCCTTCAGCCATTTTTTTTCCTAGCTACGAATTCGATCTTGTTAGGGAATTCGAAATTTATAAAAATGGAAACAAGGCTTCGGCTAAAAGACTACATCACTGTTTGGCTTGGATTCCTTCAGAAGGAAGACGTGAAAAATACTTTTTATTTTTTTATTTTATTTTTATTTTATTTTTATTTTCCTGCTAACGATTTTAAAAGAGAACATGGCACGATTTTAAGATAAGGGTAGTGGTGTACACAAAAACTTGACTAACTAAATTAAATTAAATTAGACTATTATCAATTAAATTTTCAACGCGTTTATATATCGTACACTCACACAACAATTCCAATCACACCAAAATTTAAAATCCGATAATAATTTAATATTACGGATCCAATGGAACTGGTTTCGTCGAATCCCGAGACTGTGCCTCGGAAGGCTATTTTAAAATTCAATTTAAATGATAAATTTTTTAAAAATGAACAAATCACTGTTAAATTCTATTTTAAAACTTCTATTATCCTCAGTATTATCAATAAAAATTTCATAAGCCTTCAACTTATTTTAACAGGCTTAACATTCCAGATTCAATAATTTACCCAACTTTAAATTATTCAATTCAACACCTAAATTATCAAATAAATTGTGATATTTGTAATTCAAGTTAAAATTATTATCTTGAATATTTAAAATCAATTAAATATTCCGATTTTAAATGCTCGAAAATTCCGGGTCGTCACAAATGCATTCGGTGATGGGAAATGGATCAATATATCGAGGCACTAACTTTTTGGATCGACTAAAACGCACGACACCCTTCACAGGTGAAACACAAATAAAGACAAAATCTCCCACAGAAAATTCTAATTTCCTTCTTCGATTATCGGCATAGGATTTTTGTCTACTTTGAGCTTCTTTCATTCTATGACGAATAAGGTCAATATTTTCTGTGGCATAACAAATAAAATCTGGACCTAAAACCGGCTTCTCACCGGTCTCAAGCCAACAAGAAGTAGTCCGGCATGGCCTTCCATAGAGTGCCTCAAAAGGTACCATACCAATAATAGATTAGAAGCTATTATTATAGGAAAACTCAACAAGATAAATATGATCTTTCCAACTTCCACCAAAATCAAGAACACATCCACGAAGAAGATCTTCAAGAGTTTGATTCACACGCACGGTTTGTCCATCGGACTGAGGATGATAAGCCATGCTAAAATTAAGCTTTGTTTCCAAAGCTTTTTGAAGACTCTTCCAAAATGCACTAGTAAATAATGGATCACGATCGCTAACAATAGAAGTAGGAACTCCATGCAATTTAACAATTTATTTAACATAAAGTTTGGCCAAGAGAGGCACGGTCTGATTAGGCCGAACGGAAAAAAATGGGCGGATTTTGTAAGTCTATCCACAACCATCCGTAGACTGTCATGGCCCAAACGAGAACGGGGAAGACCGACAACAAAGTCCATGGAGACCTGATCCCACTTCTAAAATGGAATGCCCGAAGGTTGCAATAACCCACCGGACCTTTGATGCTCAGCCTTAACGAGTTGGCAAGTCATGCAACGCTTAATGAAGTTAACAATATTAGATTTCATTCCATCCCAATAATAAAGTCGCTTCATATCTGCATACATTTTACTACTACCGGGATGAATGGTAAATTTAGAACGATGAGAATCTTCTAAAATATCTTTATGGAGATCACTAATATTTGGCACGATAAGTCTACCAAACTTTCGACTGCCGCCACAAGCATCGATTTCAAAGTCTTTCAAACCATCACCATTTCTATCCCGACAACTTTGGCTAAGATGAACCAATTCGGGATCATGCTTTTGAGCTTCAAGGATGCGGTCTAAAAGAGAAGGATGCGCCTCAAGGCTACATAGAACAAGAGATGAACATAAATCAGATTCACGATCTCGAATCTCACAAGTGGATCAAGTCTCGAGATCATTCCATCGGATATCATCATTGAAAAAACCACCTATTGTTTACGACTGAGGGCATCGACAACATGATTTCCGTTTCCAGGAGTATAAAGAATATCAAGATCATAAGATGCAAGGAACTGGAGCCAACGTTGTTGACGCAAATTAAGTTCCTTTTGAGAAAATAAATACTTCAAAGATTTATGATCGGTGTAGAGAACAAATTTCTCTCCCAAAAAATAACGATGCCAAAGTCTAAGGGTGAAAACAATAGCCGCGAGTTCTAAATTATGAGTGGCGTACCTAGTCTCGGTAGGCTTTTATTGTCTAGAATCATAAGCAATAACACATTCCCTTTGCATGAGAACGACTCCCAAACCAACACGACTAGCATCGGTATAAACAATAAAGTCTTGGTTCCCTTCGGGAATCACAATAATAGGATCATCAGAAAGGAGTTCTTTTAATCTTTGAAAAGAAGCCTCACATTTGTTTGACCAAATTTACTTAACTTCCTTCTTTGTCAAACTAGTAAGTCGTGTGGAAATTTTAGAGAAGTCTTTTATAAACCGACGGTAATAGCCCGCCAATCCAAGAAAACTATGAATTTCCATCACACTCTCCGATCTCTTCCAATTTTGAATCGCTTCGATCTTTGAAGGAAACATGGAAATTCCAGATTTAGAAATAATATGTCCGAGAAATTTCACACGAGATTGCCAAAAGTGGCACTTAGAAAATTTTGCTTTCAATTAATTGTTCCTAAGAGTTTCCAACACAATCCAAAGATGCTTTTCATGCTCCTCCTCGGTTTTAGAATAAACAGGAATATCATCTATAAAGATGAGAACAAATCGATCGAGGAAGTCTTTGAAAACTCGATTCATAAGGTAAATGAAATAAGCTAGAGCATTCGTTAAACCAAATGGCATAACAAGCCATTCATAAGATCCATAACGAGTACAGAACGATGTCAAAGGAATGCTATCCTCTGTAATACGAAGCTGATGAAAACCGGTTGCTAAGTTTAACTATGAAAAGACTCTAGCACTGCTAAGTTGGTCAAATAAATCATCGATCCAAGGTAAGGGATATTTATTCTTGATGGTGAGATCATTAAGCTTGTGGTAGTCAACGTAAAGACTAAGTGTACCATCGGATTTCTTCACAAAAATAGCTGAAGCTCCCAAAGAAGTGGAACTAGAACGAATAAACTGCTTCACTTCCAATTCGGATAATTGTTTACGCATCTCCTCATTTTCTTTACTAGAAATACAATAAGGAGGACGAATTATAGATAGAGCTCCAGGGATTAGATTAATTCTGAACTCAGTTGCTCGCTTAAAGGTTAATTCTAAGACGGGCTCAAATGTGTCGGGAAATTCACGAACAACGTGAGTGAGGAAAATGACATCTTCCTCATCATCACTATTGTCATCATGAGGATTTAGAGAATATAAGGATGTTGCCAATTTGGAAGCCGAATCTTTAAGAACAACAGAAATCTGCTTAACAGATTGAGGATGTCGAAGATGAATAGTCCTCTCAGGACATTGGACGTGAGCTTTATAACGGTTAAGCCAATCCATTCCCAAAATCATTCCAAAACCTAAGTAGCACATGACATGCAAATCGGCTCGGAAAGAACAATCACATAAAATAATCTCGACATCTTTACAAAGCAAACTGAATGTTGCAGATCCACCAACCAGATTCGCAATTCACAGTGAAACCATCAAAGCCATAACACTTAAGGAAAAAGTATCAACAAGCTCTTTTGATATAAAAGAATGGGATGCACCT
Organism: Allium cepa; assembly: GCA_030765085.1. NCBI lineage: Eukaryota > Viridiplantae > Streptophyta > Magnoliopsida > Asparagales > Amaryllidaceae > Allium > Allium cepa. The sequence continues at coordinate 701,693,332 of CM060938.1, read as the reverse complement.
GTGTAAAAAAAACTCAAATAGGATGATCACGAAACATAATAATGCCATCAAGGATAGAATGAGAAATACCTTGACCACGAGAAGTGTTACTAGGGGCTTGCACAACATTTAGCTTTCCTTCGTTCTTGCTTTGAAGTTTGGGACATGAAGATAAAAGATGACCCAAACTTTTGCAATAATGACAAAAGAGAGGTTTTGGACATCTATTAGCATAATGGTCCTTAGAACCACAATTGTAGCATTGCCCACGACTAGAGAAGTCTTTGCTACCGGAGTTGCTTGCTTCCCTTTCTTATTGCGACAAGGACCTTTGAACTTAATAGGCCTCTTCTTGATGTTGTTGAAGTTCAGTTTGGCATTCACAACTTCATCATCACTTTCTTTATCGGCCTCTTCGAGTCGAAGAGCGATATCAACAAGCTGATCGAAAGAAACTTCTAACTTCAAAAGTAATGGCTTTTTGAGATTCTTGTTCAACCATAGACAAACCTCTGACTTTTCTTCAATGTACTCGACCCCATATTTGAGAGGGATTCAAAAGATGCGACGTAATCCGTCACAGAAGATTCACTTTGAACAAGGTCAATAAAGCGCCGAGCTAAAGTTACTTTTTCAACTTTTGGCACAAATTTTAATTCGAATCATTCTCGGAATTGCTCCAAAGTAAGATTCTCTTTAATAATTTTTGAAATCAAAAGCTCATACCAATCTAATGCTCTCTCTTGGAGCATACTAGAAGCCACTTGGAAACAATGTAAATCAATAAGATTCTTACGAGAAAAGATGCGATCGCATGTTCTAAGCCAAGCTTGGACTTCTATGACGCTTTCGAAACCCTTGAATGGCTTTCCATCCAAATTGGTATAATCACTGCACAAGCGTAAAAACCAAGATTTAGGGTGAGTAGGCTCTAGAAACATTTTGAGCGTTCTTTATGAGATCTAAAAGCTACTGGGCATAAACACTCCATCCTGAGGAGTAGCACTAGATTGACCCACGCTGGGACAGTTTGATCTAACCATTTCTCTTCTTTAAGAAAGAAAGAAAGAAAGAAGAAGAAAAAGGTTATTCTCAAAATGAATATCAAACAATCATGATTGACAAAACAAGGCATCATAAAAGAAAACAGGATAGAACGGATCCTAAGACTCGGATAAATCCCAAAGCACGATTCCTAAGAAGGACTTAGGACAATGATCCTTACTAGATTATTCTACATTGTTCCGAAGTTTGGCTCTGATACTAAGCTGTGACGCCCTACCTCTATACTCACGCTAGCCAAGGACACCACCGGGTAATGCCGTCGACTAGCACGAAGAATAAGGCTGTCGAGGAGAGAGCATCCATGTAATGGCTTTATGCGAATACCGATATGTCAGACGGTATGTCACCCATTTCATTTCAAGAGGAAATCCAACATATCAAATACAGACTCAAATCTACTACATAGTGGCTATGTGGTCTTTGGAAAAATATATAGAAATAAGCATAATACAAATCAGTCACAGATATCCATATCACAAAGGTGGAAGTAGATATGAATATATCACATAAAAGTGTACATCAAAATAGTGGTCATACAAGATCCACTACATCACAAAAGAATAGGTACAAGTGCTAGACAAAAGAATATGTATACATCGAGGGGTCTCTATCTCGAATGTATAACAAGAAAAACTACCAAATCTAAGTAGTTAGACAAAAGTCAGATGATGGTCCTAGATAAGGAGTCAAGCAGAAGCACCTGTAGCATCTCGGTCTGACCCGAGTATTATTTAATAAGAAAATAATAAACGGATCAGTCTAGCTATAAAAAATAAGAAAAAAATGAGATATAATAAGAGACAAAAACATATGATAACAATAATGTCATATTATGAAAAGTATACATTTAACAACAAAAAAAATCTTACAATATCTCAAGAATCTCAGAGATCAAAAAGAATGTCATATGCTTTATTTTATTCACCAAACCACAAAAATTGACAAATATATCAATGCCAATTGCGAAATTAGTGAAACCCAAATTCTAGAAATAATCAAATAGAAATCTAGAAATCACAAAGAGGGAGTCCTATCATAAACGGGAGCCTGAAAACTCACCAACACGTGCATCACAAACGGGTCGCTAACCCATGGTCGCTAACTATAGAGCCGGTGCAACGACGTAGTACAATAACGGTATGCTCGAGGAACCTGAAACTCGAATAATTCGATACAACGATGTAGTACAATAACGGTACATCCAATGAGCCGAACTCCATAAAAGAACATGGGTCGCTAGCCCATAAAAATGAGTCGAAACTCCGAAGATCCAATAGGTCGTTAGCCTATGAAAGAAATGAGACGAAGCTCAATAAAACGAGGTATAGTCCCCTACGAGGACAAGAAGACATCACATAACTCTAGTCTAAACCATAAAATGATCATCATCGATCAATAGAAAGTGTCGATTACACTAAGCTAGTAAATAAATGAGTTTAGCTTCATGTCCCATAACCACTTGCTTAACTTAAATATTTATGAACAAATTCAAGATTTCCACTCGAAGATTGTCACAAGATTTTCAATCAAACAAGTCTAAGAATTAACCGACAAAGTAAACGCAAGCCATACCGCTTGTTATTCTAAGTCATTTAATCGGATTTCTCGAACGAACGAGGAAAAGGTTTGTATATACTAATAAATTGGAAAACGATTTTATAAAAGAGCTTTGTATAAAAATTAGAGTTGAAATCATCTTTGTGAAAGAGTTTGAATATTTACTACTAGTATTAAAACCTTTATATTTCAAAGTGACAAATCACAAAAATAATTGTAAAAATAATCAATCACCTAAAATTCGCATACGAAGACGTGAATCAAATCCATAGAAATCGATACAGAATCCATCAAAAATGGATATTCCCAAAAATCCCCAAAAAGAAGCTATCAAAGTCAACAAAAGTGATAACAACTAATCGGATCGGATCAACAAGAATCGATTTAAAAATTGGAAATCCACACAAAAAGGAAAAATTGGCTTAGAGAAGCAGGTTCAGTCGACTGAACTCAATGGTCAGTCGAATGGTTCTATACCTGGAAACTTTTGGTTTTCTGGTTCAGTCGACTGAACACAGAGGTCAGTCGACTGATACAGGGACATGAGTTTTCTATCCCTAGGTTCATTCGACTGAACTCAGAGGTCAGTCGACATTTACAGGGACCATAATTTTCTTTCCTCAGATTCAGTCGACTGAACCTACAGTTCAGTCGACTGAACTGCGATTTGCAGTATTCTTAGCCAAGGCCCAAGAAAGGAAAAAATCCTAACCGGGAGAGATTGAGCAGGCACTGAGACCAGGGATTTATGCCAAGTGACAACCTAGCCTTATAGGATTTATGCCAAGTGACAACCCAACCTTATAGGCTCTTCGATACACCTCAAAACATGTCCAAACATCCATCGTAGGATTTTCATAAAATTGGACAAAAAAAACCAAAAATTGGAATATTCATCAATCCAATTCAAATCCAAAACAAATGACCATGAAATAGATGTTAGGAATTCATACCTAACAACTAAGAGAGTTATAGACATAGATGTGAGTTCAAAAACTCACCTTTTAAACCCAAAAAATATGAAGGAGAAGCTCTTAAAACAAGGCAAGATCAATTCCTCTTTACTACACCTCTAGAATCTTCAATCTATTATCAAAGGTTAAGATTTTCCTAAGTTAAGTTATAAGAATCTCTGAAATTTGAAGAGGGATTGAGATGGAGAAGATGAAGATGATGCTTACCTAAGCTTCTCTTGGATTTTGGACTTGAATTTGAATTTCCAAAGAAAACTAGGGATTATCTAATTTCCAATCTCTTGCCCCATTTTTCTCTTGAGCTTGAGTGTTAGGAAATGAGGAATGAAATGAATGAAAAGGAGTTGGGCTAGAGTGTTGACAAAGGAGTTGGGTTCTCATATTAGGTTAGTGGGCTGATACCCAAACCCAAAGCCCTAAAAGAAAATGTCAAAATTCTACTCAACTCCAAACATATCGATGTTTATACTCAAAAAGGTCGCAAACACCATTTTGAACTTAATGGAAGTAGTCTCGAGTCCCTATTCGACTGTTTGCAAAAATAGCATTTCGGGCTTAAATCCGACTAACAATGATATATTTAAATAAAATATTTAAATATACAATCGTAAAATATGCGGGTTGTTGTAGTAACCAATTCAACAACGATTTGAAAATCTAGGGTTTCGTACAAAAATTGGAAAAGTAATGCTTACTTGACGACTGTGTATGTTGTTGAGAGGTAGTGAGCTTCAGACTTGCTGACCAACGACCGGACTTAGTCACTTTTCCTTTGGCGATTGCGTTCATTATGAGAAAAAAGAGAAATAAGTGTTTTTTTTTATTTTGGATTCCCGTTTAAGCGAAAAGAATAGTAATTGGTGTTAGGAAGAGGAAAATGGAATTGTTTAAGGTCTCTTTTAGTTTTTGGTGGCTAAAAGAAGAAAAACTAGATGCCAATAGCAGCACATTTGTGATAAATATAATTTACACTTCATATTACATGTTCCCTCGTAGGTTTGAAATGTTGTTGATAAAAGAAAATAATGAAAATGAATCGGTTGATTACATATTAATTACTTTAATTGACTAACATTAAAAAGAGTTGGTATATAATTAGTTGTCTCGTTAATTTGAATTATAATTTAATTCTTTAATCACTTTGAATTCAAATTGATTAAAACTTAATATAATTAATTTCATTTGTTTTCTTCATGATATTAATATTTGAAATGATCCTTCGTCATATATAAAAATAGTTCAAGTACACATAACACAAATACTATATCTCTAGTTTATAGTTACCTATTTCTAAACATTTCTAAATGGCAAAAAAAAAATCTAAACAACATTAAATCATAGATAATTACCTCATTATTCCATGAGATCAAGACTTTGATGATAACTATGAATTTGTGCTTCCTATGAACATTTCATGGTCTATTAAACTACCCAACCAACTAAGTTTACAAAATACTTACTAAACTAATTTTTAAATTTTTTAAAGATGTACACCAAAGGTAACACAATAATATGCTTATACATGTATATTTTTTTACCAAAATACGTTATCAAAATTTATTATTCGAATATTCATTTACTTCATATATAATGCTTTTCTTTTAACTTGATTATTTATATACTTGTGTTTAAGAATAAAATAAAGATCAACTTAACCTCTGTTTGAATATACAAAATAATTTAATGCATTTGGTATTTAATATACAAAATAATTTAATGCATTTGGTATTTACATACTTAAAAATGTATAACTCCCTACGAAATAAATATAGAACCTTAGCCTCATAGTCTTACATATCAAAACCAAAAGGAAAACAAAAATTAAATTTAATATAAAATGCGTTAGACAAAAGGAATTGATTGATTATGTTTATTCTCTAATTGATTAGCATTAAAGATGATTAATCCTTTCATTAAATTAAATTAAATTTATTTCCCCGATCACTTTGAATTCAAATTGATCGAAATTAATAGTAATTAATTCCTTTCATTTGTTACATGGTTATATTTTTTAAAATATCCTTCCTATTTAAAAAATATTTCACTTATGCAAATCATAAATAACTATATCTCCAATATATAATCATTTATAGACATTACCAAACTACAAAAAAAATAGTCTATGGATGCAGCACAATGGAAAAGCGGTGCTTAGGTCTAATAACAGACTCAGGTTCGAGCCATGCCTTACACACACTTCTCGTAAAAAATAGTACCCGAGGGTTATAGGTGTCATGAATTAAAGCGGACATGCACAACTTAATTCTCCTCGAAAGTTTACCGGTCCGTCGGGTTCTCCTAGAGTATATTAAAAAAATCTGAAAAAACATCAAAAACAATATGAATAATTACCTCATTGTACTGTATGATAACCATTAATGTGTGTTGCTTATTAATATTTCATAATACTTCAAATGATGTTTTTCTTCCAACTTGATTTTCTTATATATTGACATTCGAGAATGAAATAAAGATAACTTTAGCTTTACTTATTAGAATGTTACAAAAGAGAGTAGGCCCGGCCCAAGCCCAAGGTGGGTAAGACATTTGTCTGGGGCAACAAAATGAGGTGGGGCAATGAAAATATTCCCGCTGTTGTTCTTTTCCCTCTTAAAAAATTGAAATTGACCTTTGCCAGCTCACACCTCCGCTGCCTCACCTCTTAACCGCATGTCAGATCGCCACCTCTTTGAGCTACGCGACATCAATCATCATCTCCACATGTTGTACTAATGTCTCTGTCTGACGTGGTTGTACCATGTACCCTAATTTTAAGTTTTCCTCTGCTGCTAATTTGAAGGTTGAAGTTCTAGGTGAAATAAAAATGTAAGTTTTTTAACTAAGAATTTATCATTCATTTCGAAACTAGTAAAGCCTGTATTGGTTGATGATTTACTATTCATCCCTATAATTGTCATTATTAGGATTCTAGGAGCAATAGTAAATCCCTTGTATTGATTTCATAATTTATCAAGAAACAAAAAAATATAGTACCTATAAAGTAGCATATAAAACCTAGAAGAATGCAAATGAAACCATAAAAAGGGTTCCAGTTATCTATGTCTTGTTTTTTCTTGTATGAATAGAATTATATTTTGATGAAGAATTGGATGATGATGATGAATGAATGGGTTCAATTGAGGGCCTCTGTAAAATGCAAGAGTCATAGCTTGTGCAAAGTATAACTCCAAATATTTTAGCAACTATTGGACAACTATTCTTATTTATCATTTCCTATCTATATGCGCACACCAAAATTTCATTAATAAACATTAGTAAAGTTATCATATGACCAAAAATAAAGAGAACAAAGGTGAAAATTGGAATGGGATTTGTAGCTACAGACGTTACTATTCTAGAGCTTAGCTTGATAACAATGTTATGTAAATTTACATTTAAAGCATACCTAAAACAAAAGGTGCATACATTTTTCATTTAAACTAATAATCCGTTCAGTAAATAATATCAAAATCAATATAAGTACCTAAACATTGCAAGAAAAACAAATTTTACTCATCGATTTGAATTAAAAGGGTGGTGTACTATTTTGAAATTCACAAGTTTTTATAACTAATTTAGACAATATATTGATATATGCATATATAAGCTAAATAGTAAATTGGTTTGATATAGGATGATCTGTTAGAATAAGTTACAAATCTATAGTTATGGATGAAAAAAATATAATTTATATTGTTTTTATATATTTTGTCCATGAATTAAAATAAGCACCTAAGATGGTAAATCCCTCTAAATCAATAAGCCTCTCTACTTGGTATATCGATAACATAATTTGTTATTTGTTAAATTATGATTGTAATAAATTATGATTGTTAAATTTTGAGTGAATAAGGAATTGAGTTAATATATAAATTTCATAATTGATTTTAATGTAACTAAAAGGAATTCTACCTTCCAAATGTAACCAAACCAATTTATAGCTTATATTTCTTTAAGGTCTTATTGTGAAGTAAATGGATTTTCAGATGTTTAGGTTGCTAATCAAGTTATTGATTATTCTAGTTATGGTTGTTTCGGTAGAAAGAAGGTTTTCAAAATTGCAAATGATATAAGCACTTTTTCGGACTATTATGTCGCAAGGGTGATTAGTGGATTAGCTATTTTTTGAATGAAAACGAGTGCTTGTATAATCTTAACTATAAAGAGGTAATAAATGAGTTTGCATCCAAAAATGCAAGAAGTTTATGTTTTTGTATATTGATATGTTATGATTTTGTGTCACGTTTAGATTTTTTTTTTACATATTATCTAAACGGCTTAGTTGTTCTGTATTTTGGTATTAATATTAAATTTTGTAATAGAATTTGCATTTTTTTTCATACATAAGTAATGTTATTTTTTCTGATCGGGGTAACAAAAACGAAAAAACAATTTGTTCGTCTAGGGAATTAAAGACCTTTGGGCCAGCCCTGAAAGAAAAAGTATGTTGTATAACAGGAATGAATGACATGAAGGAAATTATATGAAAAGGATTATAATGAGAGAAATATTTGTTCTATACCTATTTTATTGTAGAAAATTATTGTCTCTACTTACAAAATAGTCTTCTTGCTTTCGTTCACTTCTAATTCTGAAAATAAAACATTCCTTCTCTCATTTTATGCCAGTAAAAATTAATTCATGGTAAGATTTTCAATTAATCTATTTGCATTTTCAATCTCAATTGAGATGATTGTTGAACTAATAGAACATACATGGAAACCAAGACGAGTCCTTCTCTCTTCAATTTCTAGGTATATATTTAAATTATTGAGTTTTCATATATATGATATAAACAACGATTTTGGTGAGATAGAAAATTAGATGAAAGAAGAGAGAGAGGAAATTATTATGAGAAGGTTAGTTTAGTATTTATGGTTTATTTTTATAAGGAAATAATTAATTAATTCTCTCTTTGTTGAATTTTTTTACCACAAAATACCTTTATTCTACTTCCGCTCTTCAAAGCACTTATCCCTTTGACAACTCATTTTAATTATGTAGAACAACTTAAGGTTTTTGTATATGTATTAATATACAAATAACTCCCTATAAAGTAAATGAAGGAAGTCAAATTCATAATCTTACCAATTAAAAATATATAAAAAAATAATTTGATATAAAACGCAAGAAAGAAAAATTAGTTCAGATTTACCTATAATAGATTTTATAGAATAAACGATGCTTGTGTATCAATAAATCCAATAAAATTCTACAAAATAAAGTAAGGAATCAAAAACAAAATCGGAGGAAAATCAACATAAGGACACAAAAATTTAGGGCAAACAACAAATTCAACCTCGAATTAATGAAATGAAGATCTAACCTTTAAATCTAGCTCCTTGATCCAGTTAGCCAAAGTTTTTTGGTTGCTTTTAGATAATTTATCCATATGTATCCTATCACGAAAATCAATAGGTAGAAAATATACTTCATAACATGAATAATTTTTTTTAAGGTCAATACAAAGTTGAAGAACAATTAATGAATCTAATCAAACAATTATCACGTTAATCAAAAGCTATAAAATAATAAATGAATTGTTTGAAAAAATCTCACGAATTATTTGAAAAAAAATATCTAGTTTATTTTTGGTTAGAGAATTAATATTTTTTATAGGGTACTTTTGGCACAGGTCCTTATTAAGTTTCAAAATTCACGAAAAGTCCTTCACTAAATTTCAGTGTAAATTAGGTCCCTGTTTTTTATTCACGATTATTGCAGAGCATGATGCAACTTTTCATAAAAGTTGCTGATATTTCTGCAACTTTTCTGTACACTGTTGTGACGCCCCACCTCTATGCCCACGCTAGCCAAGAACACTACGGAGTAATGCTGTCGACTAGCACGGAGAATAAGGCTGTTGAGGAGCGACCATCTGTATAATTGCTTTGTGCGAGTATCGATATGCCGGATAAAAATATAACTTTTCATCTCAAGAGGAAATCCGACATACCGACACAAACTCAAAGCTACTACACAGTGGCTATAAAGGTCTTTGGAAACAAATATAGAAATAAACATAACACAAATCAGTCACAGATAATTCATATCACAAAGGCGGAAATAGATATGAATATAACACATGAAAGCGTACATCAGAGTAGTGGTCAAACAAGATCCACAATATCAAAAAAAAGAATAGATACAAGTGCTAGACAAAAGAATAAGTATACATCATAGAGTCTGTATCTCAAATGTATACAACAAAAACTACTAAACTAAAGTAGTTAGCCAAAAGTCAGAAGATGGTTCCAGATAGGAAGCCATGAGGAAGCACCTGTAATATCTCAGTCTGATCCGAGTATTATTTAAGAAGAGAATAATAAGAGGATCAGTCTAGCTATAAATATCAGATGAAATGATATAGAATAAGAGATATGACTAAACGCGTAATAATCACAATGCCAAGCTGTGATAAATAAATAATTGAAAAATCAATAAGAGATTAATCAATATCGCAAAGATCTTCTCAAAGATAAAAAGGAATGTCATACTCCTAATTTCATTCACCAAGCCACAATAAATGACATATATATCAATGCCAATCGTAAAAGTTGGTGAAACATAAATTCCAGAATTCAACACACGAAATCCAAAAATCACAAGAAAAGGATGGCCAAGACATTGATGTAGTGCAAACGGTACATCCAATGAATCACAAAGCAAAGACATTTATGTAGTGCAAACGGTACATCCAATGAATCAAAAGCAAAGACATTGATGTAGTGCAATCGGTACATCCAATGTATCAAAAGCATATCATTGATGTAGTGCAAACGGTACATCCAATGAATCAAAAGCAAAGACATTGATGTAGTGCAAACGGTACATCCAATGTATTAAAAGCATATCATTGTTGTAGTGCAAACGGTACATCCAATGAATCAAAAGCAAAGACATTGATGTAGTGCAAACGGTACATCCAATGTATCAAAAGCAAAGACATTGATGTAGTGCAAACGGTACATCCAATGTATCAAAAGCAAAGACATTGATGTAGTGCAAACGGTACATCCAATGTATCAAAAGCAAAGACATCGGTTTGAGAAAACGAGTACATCCAATGTATCATACGAGTGAGGTAAAGGCTTGTATATACTAATAGATTGGAAATCGGTTTGAGAAAACGAGCTTTGTTATAAAATAGTGTTGAAATCCTTTGAAGAAAGAGTTTAGATATTTACTACTAGTATAGAAAACCTTTATATTTTTAAAGTGACAAATCACAAAGAAGATTGTAGGAACAATCAATCACTAAAATTCACATTTGAAGACGTGAATAAAATCCAAAGAAATCGATAAAGGATCCATTGAAATGGATATTCAAAAATCCCTAAAAAGGAGTCATCAAGGTCAATAACAAATGATAACAACAAATAGGGAAATAACACAAATCGATTAAAGTTGGAAATTCAGACAACTAGGCAAAATAGGCATAGTTGGCAAATAGCAGCAGGTCGGTCAACCGGGCTCCCTGAGTCGGTTGACCGAACTAGGAGTTGGAAGTGCTCGGGCACCAGGTCGGTCGACCGGCCCAGGGGCTCGGTCGGCCGAAGCCTGTAACCAGCACTTCCAAAACAGAGGCAGGAAGTGCCTGGGCTACAGGTCGGTCGACCGGCCCCTGAGCTCGGTCGGCCGAACCTGTACACTTGCACTCCCTACCCTATTTCAAAAGAGGTGCAAACTCGATCAAATTGCATTCGCTCGAGCAACGGCGCTAAGGGTTTATGCCAATCGACTACCCGGCCCTATAAGCTCTTCGATGCATAATCAAAACACATTCAAACATCAAAGTTAGGATTTTTAAAGATTTGAACCCAAAACATTAAAAATTGGAATATTCACCAAATCAATCCAAACCAAAGCAAATGCACACGAATAAGTGTTAGGAATTCATACCTAACAATCGAAGATAAACATAGACTAAGATGTGAGATAAAAATCTCACATTTGAACCCAAAAACAATGAATGAGAAGCTTGAAGACAAGGGAAGATCAACCACACCTCAATCTCAACACTAGAAGCTTGAATCTAAGCTTAAAAGAAGAACATTCCCTAAGTTAGGTTTAGGAAATTTCTGAAATCAAAGAGAGAATGAGTTGGAGAAGATGAAGAGAAAGCTTACCAATGGTTTCTCTTGAGTTTGGAGCTAGAAATTGATTTGCAAATGGAAACTAGGGTTTTGGATTTCTATTTCCCATTCTCTTCCACCATTAATCTCTTTAGAACTGAAATTAGAGGAAGAGGGAGTGAATGAAGAGGGGGGTTTCAGTTTGGGGTATTAAGTTAGAACATTGGGCTGAACCCAACCTAAACACAAAGCCCTAAATGAAAAGTAGAAAAATTCTACTTTCTCCAAACATATCGAAGCTTATACTTAAAAAGGTCGCAAACGACATTTTGAACTCAATGGAAGGGGTCCCGAGTCCTAATTCGACCGTATGCAAAAAGTAGCTTTTCAGACCAAAATCCGACGAACGATAAAATATTTAAATAAAATATTTAAATATACAATTGATAAATATGCGGGTTGTTACAACTGTGAACATAGTGTATGAAAGTTGCTGAAATATCAGCACTTATTTATAAAAGTTGCTGACATTTCAGCAATATTTATGTACACTGTAAACACAGTGTATGAAAGTTGCTGAAATATCAGCACTTATTTATAAAAGTTGCTGACATTCAGCAATAATTTTTCTTCGTTTCCAAAAAACAGGGACCCGCTTTACAATGAAACTTTGACATGTAAAGTTGCTGAAATATCAACACTTATTTATAAAAGTTGCTGACATTTCAGCAATAATTCTTCTTCGTTTCAGGAAAACAGGGACCCGCTTTACAATGAAACTTTGACAGGGACCCGTTTTACAATATGAAAGTATGATAGGATGCCTTCCTAATTTACTATTTTTTATATATATGAAAGTGATGAATGGAAGAAAAACAAATTTATAAGAAGTTAGAGAAGAAAGTGAAGATGGAAATAAAAGGGAAACAAAGTGTAATTGAAACAAAAATAAGAGGAAAAGAGAAATTTGGATGCAAAATTTAAATCAGCGATACGATATCATAAATTTAAGACAAAAGCAGAAAAAATCGATTTTGAATTAAGAGAAAAGGCGTGTAATAAAAAAAGGTCAAACTTTTAAATCAAGCTTATTTATTAAGCAAGTCAAACTTTTTTTGGCAGCTTTTGGATAATTTTTCTGTAAGAATCCTAACACCAAAAGCAACACGTTGAAAACTGCCATGCATAACTTGATTAAAATAAAAAAGTAAGATAAATACAAAAGCAAATACCATTGATGGATAAAATCAAATTATAATCATGTTATAAAAATTATGAGATCAATATAGAAAATGTTTGGATAAACTCTTCAATTTGGATCGAAAAGCCATTTTTTTATAAAAATGGATATGGGAGAGGAAAAAATCATGAAAGGAGGGAGAATAAAATATAGTCATGTTAAAAATATTATGATATCAATATATAGATTGTCTGGAAAAGCTTTCTAATTTGGATTGAAAAGTGATTTTTTTATATAAAAATGGAGATGAAAGAGAGAAAATTGTGAATGAAGGGAGAATAGAGTAAAGATGGAAAATTATGAGAAAATAAGAATTTTTTTCTTGTATTACAGGTGTTAAGAAGAGAATGAGAATGTCGGTTGGAATATATAAGCACACTAAATTCACGAAGTGAGCAGATGAAAAGAATGCAGTGGGAAATAATTATTATCTTATAATGGAAATAGCTTTGGTTCTAAATGAGTATATTTAATTTTACGGGGTCAAGAAAAATTTTCCCCTTCAATTGATTACAGAAGAGTATTTTGAGTGACAATGAATAAGAAATACGAATATGCGAAGCTGATTATTCTCTTATGTGTGTGTATGTGTAAAGTACAAGAGATAAAATAGATAATAATTTATTTTTTATATATAAAAAAAGGAATGAAAAAACATAAAGTAATGAACGAGCTGATAGAGGAACTCATTTTTAATAGTATAGTATAGATATGTTAAAACTTTCGTCCCTTTTTATATTGTGAATTACACATGAAAACAAGTAGGAGGACAAATTTGTTGGACTTTTAATATAAGTACATGAAGAAGAAAAATTGGTTGAAGGACAGACATTTGGCATTGGTTCAGGTATAGACAACATTTTTGTCTTAAGATTGATGCAAAACGCAATAACGACAACAAGTACAAGAGGCAAAACAAGGCCGTTGAAGCCTTGGAGGAGGTGTAAGTGTGGCTGGGAGCTTGACAACCACAAAGGCGAAGGTGGTGATGACAAAGGTTAAGGCTAGAGTTTTTTATGTTTAAAGATGAGGCTGGGATTGTTAGTGGAGATGCTCTGTCATTAAGGAGGTGGTGGTGCTTCAATGATGTGTATTGGTGTTTGTGTCATCGATGGTGGTGGAGGAGGTAGTAGTGGCTGGTGGTGGGAATTTTTTTGAAGTATCATGCCAAGAATGTTAAAGTGCAACTAGTATTTTTTTATGCTGTAAAAACAAACATAACAGTCGATTTTTTAATGCTAATTTTTAGCTAGCTTCTTTTGAATTGTAAAAACGAATATAACATCTAACTTTTTTTAAGCTAGTTAGAACCAGAATTTTCGAGCTATAAATAAACATGGCGATTAGTTTTGAAATGCTAGTTATAACCAGCATTCTTTGTATAAAAAATAGTATAACTCTTAGTCCAAAATTTTGGCCTAACTTATTTTTAAGTCCAGATGGCTGAGGAGTTCTAAGGTACTTGGGCAAGAAACTCATTCCTTGAGCAGGCATGTTCATGTTCAAATAGTCAAATAAGTAAATATGCAATTAGGCAAATGTTTAAATCCTTAGTCAAAGTCACAATTTTAGTTTGAAATAAACATTCATATGGTAGAGCCAACACTCTTAATGCCTTATTGACAACTGAGGAAATTCCTTTCTCGATATTGATTAGAAAATCATAGTTTATCTTTAACGTGCAAGAGTTCTTGTTAGACATTCTAATTAGTGCGTATGTTTAGGATTGGTTGATTTTATATCATCCTTTGTAATCAGTTTTATCTTTGGATTGTATCAAAATCCTTTTTACTATCAAAAATTTATAAAAGAAATTCCTTTGCTATGAAGTTGGCATTTCTTGAAAGTGTGCTACTATTGGCATCTAGTTTTTTTCCTTCTGACCACCAAAACTAAATGGCACTTTAAATAATTATTTTTGCCTCTTCCTAACACTAATTACTATTTCTTCAACTGAACGGGCACTCAAAATTCATAACACATATTTTTCTTTATTTTTCAAAACGAACGCCGTCGCCAAAGAAAAAAATGAAGAAGTCAAGTCTTTTGTCAGTAAGTTAGAAGCTCGCTACCTCTCGACAATCTACGAAGTTGTCGAGCAAGCATTCATTCTTTATTTTTTATTATGAAATCCTAGCTTTTAAATTGAGATTGAATTGGTCGCATTGATTGATTAATTGAAAGATCAAAAAATCCAAACAACGTATTTGTGATTGATTTGTTGAAGAAAAATATTCTTTAACACATGAAAAGAAACTAACCTTTTTGTGATTATCATAATTTGGATTATACACTAAGTCTTCACCTTCCATCATCAATTAGGAAAAATTTTATTCTTTTTTAGGTTTATAATTTGGACTTTCTGAGAAGTACGTAAGATTTGTTGATAATGAGAGGTATGGCTGCATAGGGTTGAGTGAAAGAATAGAATATGGCGGTCGGAAGTCCACAAAAAATATTAATGTTTAATAAAAGTATAATGGTGGCCGGAAGAAAATAACTAGATCCAAATAGTACCACACTTCTTGGAATAACAATTGTTTCTCAGTGCAACAGAATGATGGATTTAGGGGTATGCTCTATAGGCAATTTTGTAATTTGTTACATATATCTAATTCTAACTAATCTTGTTCGAAATCAAAGGTACTTTCTTTCTATTATATACTTGACATAATGTGGTTATATTGATTAATTAATTTAATTAAAAGTATATGTAATAGAAAATTAATGAATGTTATGTTTGTGATAGTAGTTACAAAATGTTGTAACCGTGAGTAATTTAACACAATAAAAATAAGTATACCATTTTAAATATTCCTAGTCAAGATGCATGAGACTAGATATCGATGCATCCATTGAGACTAGAGTACACAACACTCTCTAAATGATGGGGAGTATATGACTCATGGATGCTGGCGGCACCTAGAGGTTACGTACTAATAGTTATTAGATAATTATGGAATGACTCACTCGATCGTTTTCTGTTGGTTAATATAACTAAAGTCAAACAGAAAATATCGATGTAACCGATTTACATAATTCTCTCAACTTAAGAATATTATGGATCTTCAATATGAAAGCTCTGCTATGGTTAGAGTTAAATCATGGCACGACGTTCCATCGTGTGACTATAGTTGGGTCAAGTGGAAATATTGGAAGTGAAGCACTATTCAAAAAAGGATCCATCACCTCAGTTATATGGGGTCAGTATCACGGTTAACTCAAAGTCAAAGTCTCTGGCCATAATATTTCGGTTAATAAAAATTGTTATTATTGAACCAAGGACTTTATGTTTGGACTAGATTTGAATATGGATGATACTGGAATTTTAACCATTACCATTAAGTCCAAAGTGATATAATTTTAACAAAGAAAATGGGAGTAAATAAATGTCAGAATCAGATAACGCTTAATAAAGTGAGGATTTTACCAAAGCCAAGTAAGCGATAAATTTGACCAAAATGTCACACCATCTACTAATTAATGTGTGAACATTAACATTCGAAAAGTTCGATGTTAATCGCTAACTGAATTTACACCCACAAGTCACATATATTATACTTAGGCCATCGCAATATGGTAGGTACGAGTGAATAATCTCTTTCGGTTTGTTGTGAAAACTCATGGTCGGAATGATATTTGGACAAGGAACCATGGGTCAAGAGCTGTATGTGATACAGCCGATACGAGTTATCCATCGTCCGTAGAGCTATGACATACTGAGCAAACTCAAGGTTAGAATTTCAAGACGAATGAGTCCTCACCCACTGGTGAAGTTGAAAGACCTCTATGTTTCACTTAGGGTTTTGTGAAACATAAAAAAAATAGTGGAAGCCTTATTGAAAAAATAAAATGATAACATTTAACATTTCTAATATTATAAGAACATATGCTATATAATATTCTAATAATCTACATTGTTAAAGCTATGCATTTAATAATATTAATAAAATGTTTATCAATTGAGATATACAAATGAATTGAAGATTGATAAATAGAAATATAACATATACTTACCAATAAATGATTATTGCATATTAACGTTTCAACACCTATGCAAATGCCTAATTTTACAACTACTAAATACATTCATAGTTTGGTCACTTACGCGTTTATTTGGTCAAGACCGTGCATTGCATTTTATGAGTTTCGAACTCTAAAAGTAATACAATACTTGATCCATGTCCAATCGCATATAATGTTATATTATGAACAATCAAAGTTTGTAATGTATAATATTTCGATGAAATTAGTTCACCCAAAACCAAATAAACCTTAGTGTAAGATCGTGTATTCAATTTGATTGATTATAAACATTATCATGTTGTATTAAATGTTATACAAGACAAAAACTACAATATAGATCTAAGAATTTGATTATCAAAATGTCAATTTTACCAATTTACGTAAGGTGCATCATATTTAATGTCCTTAAATGTTAAGGATGATCAAATTCATCTTTCTAAAGAGTTCATTATGACGTTGTAGTAAGGATTTTCTTTTGAATGATTTGACCATTTAGAAAGGAAAACGAATGTACAAGAGTAGATGTGATTTAAGGTAAAGTTGGGATGAAGAGAATAAATAGTCACTTTACTTCATAAAGAAACAATAGAAAGGAGAATTGTAATAATAGTGATTGATATTTAACATTGGAATAAGAAATATGATTTCTATTCCGAAATGTATTTTTATATAGAAAATTGTTTCTATGAAATTTATTTTTTTGGGTTCAAGATATTTGATTAAAGAACTCTCCGAAGTAAACTAGTTATAGTATATAAAATAAATAATTTATACTAAGTGAATGATAGACCTTTGAATTCAGTACACTATTATAGTAATGGTGGAAATAATGAGAGCATGCCACATAACACTTATTGATTACATCAAATTACAAAAATTGTTTTCGTGAAACATGTCGAACATTTTTTGTGAAATAATGACTTTTTATATCGACAGAAAAATAGACATGGTTATATTTTAATGTAAATATTATGAATATTCGTTATGAAATAAAATTATAATGTGGTATTTGTGTTCATAACAAAATGACGTATTGGAAAATACAGAAGTATCTAATATATTTACAATCTTTTTGGAATTATGGACTAAGCCGTAATTTTGAAAAATAATATTATTATATGATCATGAATCATATGATACTGATTAATTATATCTCAAGAAATTAATGGAAATGCACCCATTTAGTGGGAGCATCATAAGAGTTGATGAACTCTTATAATCGATACATATAGATGTATGTAATCATAAATCTATTAATACCAAAATGGTTCTACATACTTCGTTATATTCACCGATGAGTTATCACCGACATGTACATGTGTATTTGATGCACATGTGTATGTCTATGATAAACCCAAAGAGTATAAAATAGAAGTAAATAAGATAACATATGATGGAAATGATTCGATTTGATTGAATGGGTGAGTATATTGGAAAGAGTTCTGAACGTACCTAGAATGAATAAAGATTCAATCTCCAAAGTCACTCCTCCATGTGATACATAATGATGTATCGATAAGGAGTAATCAAACTTTGTTGAACATAGTATGATTAACTGTGAGTGACGTTAAGTTAGTTTCTTTCTATGAGGGAATGTACTTAAGAGTAGCACATAAGGTTAATATTATTTCATCTAAATAATAGTTCACAAAATCATACAAGATAAAGGTTTATAAAAAACCCCAACATATCCTAAATCAAGGAGTTGGTAGGTTATGCAAGTCAAAAGTCTGCATGTAACAATCGTTTGTGAGGGTTCTTGTATGAATCTCCCCAATATGAAGTTTGGGAAGGACTATCATTGGATGACATAATTATATTTTGAACATAAGTTTGTAAACTAAAACCAAATCAGTTTCATATATTAGGAAATTCATAAAATATTTATGAATACCTATTTCATTACATCGAGAAACAATTGTTATTTTAAGAAATACCAACTTCATAGTGAAGGAATTTCTTTGAGAAATTATTGGGAGTAAAGTGGAATTAGATATGTTCCATATATACAACCGATTACATAAGATGGAATGAAATTAACTTACCTAAATGAATACATCGCACTAGAGAGTGTCTAATAAGTATTATCGCACACTGAAGAGAAACCATGAGTTTCTTATCAATGTCGAGAATAGATAATTCTCAATTTCAATTAAGCCATTAAGTGTATTGACTCTATGGTATGGTTGATGCGCAAATCCAAAGGGATTCCATGTAAGTTATCAAAATATGATTTTGGTAGTCGTACTGAAGGGTTGTGATCCATCAGCTGCGATTGTGATTTTAAGAGACTAATGAGGTTGGAATTTAAAAAGCAACATTGATAAGAAAAACACCGTAAATTTCAATTGTTAAAATTAGCATAATAGATTTGATATTCAATTTGTTCAAGTTAATTTAGATTTATTCACAAAATTATCGCTTAGTATGACTTTATGTTTGGTACGTATATATTGAAGCAAAAAATTCTAAATAATGATTTAGAGTAAGTTGTTTACAAATAATAACCAAAATGTCTCAAAAAGCCAGTGAGAGCGATATTAAGTTTGTGAGTCTTTGGATATGATCCAAGAAATGATAGAAAGCATCATTTTATAAGCATCAGAATTGAACAAATATTTTGATAGAAATATCAAATAGTTTGATTGTCCATTAAAATGGATAGGAAGCATGTGTTCATAAGAATGAACGTCAAAAGTTACATTGATAATTCTAAGTTATAAGCAAACAACACGTTATTGATTTTAAGGATGTACTTGTGTTAAAATCAGCCTTAGTTCTTTTAACACTCTACTTTGAATTGTAAATGTTGTCTTTTATAATAAGTATAAAAGGTATTGGGAATGTGCCAAATCTATATACAAAGACACCTTATTAAATTGTTTAATTTGGAACAAGTGAGATGTGTTCCTTATGCATTGGCAACAGGAATTATCATGCACGTTATGTTGTCTACGATATCGTGATTTGTTTTAAGTATTTGATGTGTGAAACAAATATCAAATCCAAATTGATATCACTAATGGTAGTATGGAGTGTTCTTGTATATTTGCGAAATACTAGAGAATTATTTACAGAAAAACGAACTCCTTATGAAGGAGTGTTTGGACCCAAAATTCATAAGTGATATTGAGTATAATATGCTAATAATAAATTCAAGATAAGAATCTTTAAGTGAGAAATGTTCAAAATAAATTAGATTGTGACTGATTTATTGACTTGAATAGCACATTAATAAAAATTATATATATATATATGTATAAAATAAATGCACAAATTTATAACCGAGTCGAGGATGATTCCAAATGTTGTGAATCCTACAGCGTTGTCATATGATAACAAAGTCACTGTACTGTTTATAACAAAACAAAGAGCTCATTGGAAGTCAAAAGACATACTCAGAATTGTTCCACATGATAAAGGCAGTTATCAACGCCAAAGGGAGTTAATCGAAAGAGTAGATGGTTAAAAAAAATAGTATGCATGTTCGCTAAGGGACCGACTCAATTGGTTTTAAGGAAATCAATTAAAGAAGTTGGCATAAGATTCCATAATTGATCCCAAGTGGAAGTGGGAGATTGATAGAGTTAGGGGTATGCCCTCGGGACAATTATGTAATTTGTCACATATATCTAACTTAATAACCGATCCTATACGAAATCAAAAGTATTTTCTTTCTATTATATACTTGATATAATATGGTAATATTAATTAATTAATTTAATTAAAAGTATATCTAATAGAAAATCCATAAATTGTATGTTTTGTGATAGTAGTTACAAAGTGTTGTAATCGTGAGTATTTTATCACGATAAAAATAAATGTACAATTTTAAATGTTCCTAGTCAAGATGCAACAAGACTGGATATCGATGCATCTGTTGAGACTATAGTATATAATGCTCTCCAAATGTTGGGCAGTATATTACTCACGACTGTTGGGGGGCACTTAGAGGTTACATACTAATATCTATTGGATAAGTATGAAACGACTCACTTGATAGTTTTTTGTTGGTTAATATAACCAATGTCAAATAGAAAATATCGATGTGACTGATTTAACAATTCTCTCGACTTGAGAATATTGTAGAGCTTTAATATGAAAGCTCTGTCAAACAAAAAATATCGATGTGACTGATTTACACAATTCTCTCGACTTGAGAATATTTTAGACCTTTAATATGAAAGCTCCGTTTTGATTACTGTCAAATCATGACATGGCATTTCATCGAGTGACTATAGTTAGGTCGAGTGGATGTATTGGAAGTGAACCACTATACAAGAGAGGATTCGTCACCTTAGTTATATGGGGTTATCATCACAGTCAACTCAAGTCAACTCAAAGTCAAATCTTTGATCTAAGCATTCTAGTTAATAATAATTGTTATTATTGAACCAAGGACTTTATTTTGTACTATAGAGTTGAGTATGGATGATATTGGAATTTTGACCATTACTAAATTCCATAAGTTCAAAGTGATATAGTTTTAAAGAAGATAACTAGTATAAATAAATGTCACAATTGTGTAATGCTGTGAGGATTTTATCGAAACTAAGCAAGCGATAAATTTGGCCAAATTGTCACACCACTTGATAAGCGACATTTGAATGTTAACATTCAAATAGTTAATGTTAATAGCTGACCAAATTTATACCCAATAGTCACACAACCGAAATGATGAATTCTTTTTAAACCAAATAGTTTAATTAGTTTATAAATGTTACAAGTTAATCAAATTACTTAATATTTAAGAGATATTAATTATAAAATTTGAATATAACTCGAGGAATAAATACTGTTGTATATATTTATAATAGTGATATATATAAATCGATCGACATAAGATATCGATAAATAAATAAATTGGATTTATTTAAATAAGTTTATTTAGGCATAAATGGGGTATAATCCCATGATGTTAAAGGTAAAATTCGACAGCAACCATGTGATGTAGGGGCAGCCAAAATAGAGTATTAGGTATGTGATCGATGGCTAAGATCTGGTGAGAAGAGGTAAGCGTTGTGATCCACTTTTCTCTGTGATTTAAACACTATAAAGGGAACATAACCCTAACTTTCTAGAGTCTTTTTTGGCTTCCCCCTTTATTCATATCATGGACAAACCATACCTCTTTACATCACCATCAAATCTCAAATCAAATTAGTTCAAATCATTAGTAATTCGATAACAAAGGGTCTGCGATTCAAAGACTAACAATTTGACGAACCGGAAAATTTTATTAGAGGAAGAAACATATCATTACAAGGTGTACTTAAGGGCATTAGTTTAGGTAAGTATTTAGTTTTATATATAATGCATATTCTATATATAACTCTATATTATTCAAATATATATACTGCTGTTATTGAATTGTGTAACGTCCCCTATCTAGAGGCCCAAAATAAGCGCTACAAATGCTGCAGTCATTTATAGTATTAGCTTTCGGCGATTAAATACGTCTATGTTAATGGTATCTATAATATTAGAAACACTTGAACATGAAACAAAACACAAATTTCAAACAACTTTTACTTCATTACATTTAAAATAGATGGTCCATATTCAACTTACATAATCCCAATACGTTTCCAAGCATAGATAAAATATATTTATTACAAAATACGCCAAGAGCGGTATATGAAGATACCCCCTTGGATGATCAAAGTCATAGAGTCATAATAAACTTAATACAAAACACCGCGAAAATATTTTAAAACATAAAACAAGAACCGCAACTCCTAAATAACTATCAGTTTGCCTCTTTCAAGCCTTCGATAGCCTTATTCGTCAATCTTCTAAAACTTTGAAAAGACCTTAACTTCTCAGCCTACTCAGATTAGTTTTGAGCACCCTAGAGTTTAAGTGGAAACATAAACTTCGAGTCAGACATAAAGCCTGATATGAATGATACTATACATCTAGAAATTTATATGTTAAGTCAGACCACGCCGTTTAGCGAAACGGGTTTCCCCTTCCTAACATCCTTTTAAAACATACCTTTGCAAAACTTTTTCCTACAATCAAAACTGATTAATTGTAAAGCATTATTATGTAAACATACATAAACAATAGGTAATAATGAACTATCTATTCAAACATATAAGTTTTGTCTAGATAACTTTTAATCTTTGGTTAACTCGGCCTAAGAGACAATATAATCGAAATTAATCTAACACCTGTTAGCTATTTTTCTTTTGAATTATCTATTCTTAAATATTTGTTAAATACTTCACTTTTGGACGGTCTTTCCTTAACTATCTATCAAATACTTCTCTTCTAGACTGGTTGTCCCTAACTTAATCATCTCCCAGGTCTTTCTGACCCTAATGGTTTTTCAGGCTCACCAATAACCTATCTGTATACAACATATATTCCTTTCGGTGTGTAATCATAATTTTAGTCTACCTATGATCGTGCCCTGCACACTGGAATTTTGGACAACAGTTAGATGGGGCTAATAGCTAATGCATAGGGCCCGACTCCATACTAGGCCCATCTGGCATTCTAATACCCGAGTCATTTTTCACTTAAGGATCCCCTCTCATAACTTATTTTGAAAATATTTTCAAAATAATTTAAAACCTTTAAATCCACTTAAACAAGGATAAGTATATAATCTTTATACTTTACTCAAAATCATATCAACATGTTTGATGAAAACATTCAACCATCTGAAAGAATCTCTTTCTACACTTTTGAAATCATCTTTTTCAAAGTCAAACATCAAACCTTACAAAGTCAAGCATTTCGAAAACATTAAAACTTAGACATCCTTCTTTAAAATCACTTTAAAACATTGCCTTAGAAAAACTTTGGAAAATCTTCCATCTCAAACCTTTCGAATCCATTCAAAATAAACCTTTCGAAATCATTGAATTCAAACCTTTCAAAATCATTCACTTAAACCTTTCGAAGTCGTTCAACTAGAACCTTTCGAAATCATTCACTTAAACCTTTCGAAGTCGTTCAACTAAAATCTTGATCATTCATTTAAACCTTTCGTAATCGTTTAACTAAAACCTTTCTAAATCATCAAACCTTTTAAAACATAAACCTTTCGTAGACTTACTGGGTTCAATCTGAAACAAGAGAAAAATCTTCTTTTAAAACCTTTTGACTTCGTTGAAAGCAACATTTTGACTAAATCGAAAGCTCTGCTTCGAAAGCTTGGTTATACTTCACTTAGACAACAAGGGTAAATCACCTAAGTCAAAAGCTTCTTTTCGAAAGCATTGGGAGGAGCAGCTGGTTTTAAAAGAAGTAAACCTTTCATCTTTGTCGAAAGGTTCAAAACAAAACATTTATAAAGTGGCAGTAACCCTGCGACTATGTCGAAAGGTTTCAAAACCAAATAGTGATAAAACAGCAGTAACCTATCAACCGTATCGAAAGGTTTAAAACCTTTATTCTAAACATTTGATCTGTTGAAAGCAACCTAGTCGAAAGCCCTAATTTGAAAGCAATGCACGTGAAAGCTTTAGTTTATAAAACAAACATACTTCAACCTCTTTGGCAACCAACCTTTCGACTATGAACCCTTTGACCTTGTTCAATTCATTACGTAGCAAGATACTTGACACCATATGCATTGAACTTTGACCTTGTCGAAAGCTAACCTTTCGACTTTGTCGGAAGGTTTGGGTCAGAAGGTCTAATACCAGAATTGGCTGAAACATCCAAAAGTATGATTTATTTGATTTTTACTTAAAATGGATAATTTCAACTAATCTGCCTTTATTTGTAAAATTCTCATTGGTTAACAAATACTCTTCAGAAAAGTGCTGCCACTATTTTCATAATTAAATAATCATTTTATTTTATAATATGCCCCTTCTCCTTAATTAAATATATAAACATTTAAGTCACATACCTTAAATAATTTTATATATTAATCAAATAAATTAGGAAAAATCTGAAAAAAATCCTAGAAAATCCATCTTAATACGTTTTCCAACATATAAAAATGTCAAACCCAAATAATAATTATTTTAGCCGTAAATAATTTATAACCCAATAAATTATTTTCTTCACTAGAAAATTTATATAAAATCGACATTAATTCAAAAAATTATGAAAATTGTAACTCATCTCTAAAATATCGTTTCTGACCTATATTTAATTTTCAAGGCATTTGGACGTCATCTAATAGGGTTTTCATGTCAAACATATCATAAAAACTAACACGAACATATATAATTCATCAACAGGCATATGTATAACTTTAATCATCAAAACATGACATATACTTGCAAAAACATTTTGGATCTAATAAAAAAATCAAAAACCATAAGAAAATGGGATGTGGTAATTATTCACTTTAGCTTTGAGATTATAAGATGTGAGATTTGATGTTTATTATGTTGATTATCTTCCTTCACTGGAATCATAGTTTTAATCATTCTTTGAGAACAATAATGATGACAGACATTGATATATTTTAGTTAGAGTAAAAATGAAATGAATGCGAGTTTCATTTCTAAGGGTTTAGGGTATAAGCCCTTCCTATTGCCCATATTGCCCTTCTCATATCCTAAACCGTTAGTTTATGTTATTTCATTTTAGTTTAATAACATGGCACGGCTACCCTTAGCTAATCAATTCTCAACTTATTAATCTGTACATTATTTTATTTTATTTTGTTAATTATACATTCTAGAGAATTTTATAAAAATGTGGAATGTTATAGACTCCCTACCTTAAAGAATTTCGTCCTTGAAATTACGATAAGGTATACAATCAAAACAATCAAAAGTAAAATTTACCATCTAACAACTCTGGATATGCATCTCTAATCCTGCTCTCAGTCTCCCAAGTACAGTTTTTAGCACCGTAACTCCACTGGACCTTTACTAATTTGACTGTCTTGTTTCTTAACTTCTTCTCATCTCTGGCCACAATCTGAATCAGTTTTCTAACTATAGTCAAGTCCAGCTCTACTACTAAATCCTCGAATACTGTAGGTGCTATAGTAATCTCTGGATCACTAGTACATTTTTTAAGATGAGAAATATGGAATACATCATGTACTCCAGCCAAATTACTCGGCAACTCTACCCTATAAGCGGGTTTCTCGATCATCTCAACAATATGGAAAGGTCTAACAAATCTAGGTGCTAACTTCCCCGACTTTCCAAATCTAATCACACCCTTCATCGATGAAACATTAATAAACACATAGTCTCCAACCGAGAATTCCAAATCTTTCCTTCTTCTATTAGCATAACTTTTTTGCCTAGACTGAGCTTCTTTCATCTTAGCTCGAATCAACTCAATCTTCTCTGCAGCTTCTTTCACAAAATTCAAATCAAGAACCAGTCTATCCTCGATCCCCAACCAAACAAACAGGAGATTTGCATGGTCTTCCATACAAAGCTTCAAACGGTGCCATCCCAATACTAGTCCGATAACTAATGTTATATGAGAACCCGACTAAATGGAGATGGTCTTCCCATGATCCCTCGAAATCCAACACACAAGCTCTTAACAAATCCTCCAAGACTTTGTTAACTCTTTCGGTTCGCCCATCAACCTATGGATGGTAAGCGGTACTTATATTGAGCTTGGTTCCTAATGCTTCCTGTGGACTCTTCTAGAACTCACCAGTAAACAATGAATCTCTATCATTGATTATACTACTAGGAATTCCGTGTAGTCTAACCACACTCTTCATAAACAACAAAAATAGGTGCCATCCTAGTTGACTTTATCGGAATGAAATGGGCACTCAGTCTATCTACTATAACCCATATGCTTTCATTCCCTCTACTAGACCTTGGCAACCCATCTATGAAACCCATAGCGATAGAATCCCACTTCCATAATGGAACTTCCAACGGTTGAAGCAATCAACTTGGCTTCTGGTGTTCAGCCTTTGCTTGTTGGCAATTCAAGAACTACTTAACACATACACCAATGTCCCATTTCATACCTTCCTAGAAGAATTTTCTCTTCATATCTTAATACATCTTCGTTTCTCCTACTGGATAGTGAATTTTGAATGATGGAATTCATCCAAAACTTCCTTCCTCATGTCTCCGACATTCGAAATACACAACCATATTTTCTTTCTCAACCACCCATTTTGGTCAAGACTGAAATCCTTTAATTCATCTCCCTCTGTTCCTTCCCTTAACCTTCTGATCCATTCAGCCAAAACCCAATCCTCCTCCTGTTTAGAAGCTACCTACTCAATCATCACCGATCGAACTTCTAAGCAAGATAATACAACACTTCCTGCACCAGAACCAGCCTTGGATCTAAACTGCACTCTACAAGCTGATAATGCTTCTAAATCTTTCCACTCAGCAATCATAGCCAATACTGTATTCTGATGTTTCTTGCTAAGTGCATCTACCTTATTTCGATTCCCGAGTGTGTATTCAATTCCAAAATCATAGGCAGCAATAAACTTCAACCATCTCTGCTGTCCCATGTTCAACTCCTTCTGAGAGAACAAGCATTTTAATGATTTATGATCTGTGTAAAGCTCAAACCACTCTCCCAAAAGATAATGCCTCCACACCTTCACAGCAAATATAATGCAGCTAGCTATGAATCATGCTTAGGATACCTCACTTCATGTGGTCTGAGCTGCCTAGAAGCATAAGCAATCACTTTACCTCTTTGCATCAACACAGCTGCCAATCTAGCTCCATACACATCCGTATAAACAACCAAATCTTGATTCCCCTCCGGAACCACTAACACCGGTGCATCGGCCAATAAGTGCTTCAAGCTCTGGAATGCTTCCTTACACTTATCTGTCCATACAAACTTCACATCCTTTCGTGTATGCTTAGTCATCGGTGTAGCTATCTGCGAAAAATCCTTTATAAACCTTCGATAATATCCAGCCAATCCAAGAAAACTCTTTATCTCGGTCACCGTCTTTGGTCTCTTCTAATTACGCATCACCTCAATCTTAGTTGGATCTACAGACAACCCGTTCTCTGAGACCACATGACCATGGAACTTCACTTTCTTCTTCCAAAAATGACACTTCAAAAACTTAGCCTTCAACTAATGTTCCCTTAATATCTTAAGCACAATTCTAAGATGAACTTCATGCTCCTTCTCATCCTTAGAGTATATCAAAATATCATCTATGAGGACTAACACTAATCTATCTAAGTGCTCTCGGAAAAATTCGATTCATAAAATCCATGAAGAATGTCGACGCATTTATTAGTCCGAATGGCATAACTAACCATTCGTACGATCCATATCTTGTTCTAAACGCCGCCAAAGGAATACTATCCCCTACTACTCTAAGCTGATGAAATCTCATCGCTAAATCCAGCTGAAAGAATACTTTTGCTCCACTTAACTAATCGAACAAATTGTCCATTCTCCGCAACGAATATCGGTTCTTTATCGTCTTCTCATTCAACTTACAGTAATCGATACATAGCCTTAATGATCCATCCAGCTTCTTAGCAAACACTACGGTAGCTCCCCATGGTGAACTACTTGGTCGGATAAAACTCTTGCTTTCTAATTCCACCAACTGCACCTTCAACTCTTTCATATCTGTAGGTGTCATCCTACTTGGTGCCTACTTACCAGTTCTGCTCCAGGCACCAAATCAATTCGAAACTCTGTGGCTCGTTTCGGTGGCAATCCAGATGCTGGCTCAAACACATCAGCAAATTCTCTAACCATAAAAACTCATGCAACTCATCCTCCAACTCCATGATACCCAGTAAAGCATTTACTTTGCAACTAGGGTTCCCTACGGTATAAACTGTCCGATCACTATAACTAGAGTGACTAAGTGATATTTTCCTATACTGGCAAAATTCCTAGTATCATATTTACTTAATCAATCCATCCCAAGGATAATACCAAGTCCCAAAAAACCAAACATATGCAAACAACAATCAAAAGTATGACCTAGCAAATCAAACTCTAAATGGTCACACCTCGTCCCAAGTGTTGCATACCTTCCTATTGGATTTGCCACCCTTAAGGAAGTAACTAAGTATGAGGACTCTAGGTTAAGCTTATCCACTAAACATCGAGAAATTAAAGAATGTGATGCACTGGTATCAAATAGAACGCTAACAGACATATCATGAATCTGTAGCAAGTCTTCTAGAATAGCCTTCCCTTTTTCCTGCACGACTGGCCTTGATGTTGTGGGCTCCAATGCGTAAACTTGCCCCTAACTGGAAGGCTCCTTGCATTGGTTCTTATAACAGGCGATCTGATCACAATTAAAGCAACGGATGTTATTCCTTCCAATCACCTCCTTTCCTTTCTCTTTTCCCTTTCCAGTCCAATGCTCATTAGCATAGTGTCCCTTCTTATCACATTTATGACAAACCACCGCATCTTTTCTCTTCTTTTGTGCTTCTACCTTCTGAGCATTATTCTTATGGAAAAACTTTCTTTTCTGGATTTATCTCACCTGGGCCTCCTTCATTTTCTTCCTCAAACAAGCCAATGCCTCTTCCTGCCTCAGCGCCATTTCTACCACTACAATACTTGGATCCCTTAAGTGCGGCAAGGTAGCACTTATCAATTCCGGCCTCAAGCCTCTTATAAACTTTTCATTCTCCCTGATCATCGTATCAATCAAAGCATACCCGTACCGGGCCAACTCTTCAAATTTTCTTTCATATTCTAAAATGAACATCTCTCCTTTCTCCAACTCAGCAAACTTTCTAACCAATGCCGACCGCGACATCACCGACATAACCTTTCTTGAAACCTTTCCCTAAACTCTTCGCAAGTCATGGTTTCCTCATCAACGCCAGCTACAGCAGTATTCCACCAAAATAGAGCAGCTCCTTGAAGCTGTCTTGAAGCTAATCTCCTCTTTTGCTCCTTATTCAATCCTAAGTTAGCAAACATCCTCTCACAATGTAGCAGCAAGTTTTCCACCTCGATCGCATCTTTAGTTCCAATGAACGGCTTCCCTCCAAGCCTGGTGTAATCTCTACTCAAGTTAGCATACCTGTTGACCATCGGAGCTTCCTGAACTCCACCTCCAACAAAATTTCCTTTGACAACTCCAGCTGCAATTCCAACTTGCATCATGTTTACGAAAAACTGATACATGGCTCCCATATCCACATAGGAACCCCAGCACCAACATTTTCAGCTTGAGCCTAACCTGGACCTCTTCTAGCATTTGGTTGGAAATTTCCATTTTTGGTGGTGCTATCTCCTCCAAGATTAACTCTGCCTTTTCTTCCTTCAATATCTGTATTCAAACCTCGTGAGATACAGATGAATAGCCTAACTAAGATAGAAGTCTAGAAATATAGCTTATACTTATATATATAGCAAATACAAATACGTTACATAAAGCACCCTGATCTTAACTCTAAATACTAGGGATTATGTTTTCGAAACCATTTTTTAGTTAAAGTATTTCATAAACCATTCTCTGATACCATGCTGTAACATCCCTTGTCTAGAGGCCCAAAATTAAGCGTTATAAATTTGTAGTCATCTATAGTATTAGCTTCCGGCGACTAAATATAATTATGTTAATGTTATCTATAATAACAGAAGCACTTGAATATAAAACAAAACACAAATTTCAAACAACTTTTATTTCATTACATTTAAAATAGGTGTTCCATATTCAACTTACATAATCCCAATACGTTCCCAAGCACAGATAAGATATATTTATTACAAAATACACCAAGAGCGGTATATGAAGATACCCCTTTGGATGATTAGAGTCATAGAGTCGTAATAAACTTAATACTAAACATAGCAGAAATACTTCAAAACATAAAAAAAGAACTAAAACTCTTAAATAGCTATCTGTTTGCCTCCTACAAGCCTCCAGTAGCCTTATTTGTCAACCTACTAAAACTTGAAAAGACCTTAACGCCTCATCCTACTCAAATTAATCTTGAGCACCCAAGAGTTTAAGGGAAAAATATAAAATTCGAGTCAGACATAAAGCCTGGCATGAATAATAATATACACCCCAAAATATATATGTTAAGTGAGACCATGCCGCTTAGCGGAACCGGTTTTCCCTCATCAACATCTTTCTAAAACATATCTTTGCAAAAAAATAATGCAATCAAAATTGATTAAAAACTATAAAGAATCATTATATAAACATACATAAACATCAGGTAATAATGAACTATCTGTTCAAACACATAAGTTTTGTTTGGATAACTTTTAATCTTTGGCTGACTCGGGCCTACCAGACAATATAATCGAAATTAACACATGTTAGCTATTTTTCTTTTGGATTATGTGTCCTTAACTATCTGATAAATACTTCACTTCTGAACGGCCCGTCCTTAACTATCTATTAAATACTTCTCTTTTGGACGGTCTGTCCCTAACTTAATCATCTTCTAGGTCTTCTTAATCCTAATGTTTTTTCGAGATCACCAATAACCTATCTGTATACAACATATATTCCTTTTGGTGTGTAATCATAATTTATTCTACTTATGAACATTCCCTACACACTGGAATTTTGGACAATAATTACCTGGGGCTAATAGCTAACGTATAGGGTGCGATCCCACACTAGTCCCATCTAGTGCTCTAATACCTGAGTCATTTTTCACTTAAGGATCCCCTTCCATAATTTTCCTTGAAAACATTTTCAAAATGATTTAAAACCTTTAAATCAAACTTAAACAAGGATAAGTATATAATCTTTGTACTTTACTCAAAATCTTATCACCATCATATATATTATTTACTCAAACTTTAGTTGATAAAAAAAATTAACCATTTGAAAGAACCTCGTTCTACACTTTTGAAATCATCTCTTTCAAAATCAAACATCAAACCTTATGAAATCAAACATTTCGAAAACAATAAAACCTAGACATGCTTCTTTAAAATCACTTTAAAACATTACCTTAGAGAAACTTTGGAAAACCTTCCATCTTAAACCTTTCGAATCCATTCAAAATAAACCTTTCGAAATCATAGACTTAAAACCTTTCACAATCATTGAATTCAAACCTTTCGAAATCATTCACTTAAACCTTTCGGGGTCATTCAACTAAAACCTTTTGAAATCATTCACTTAAACCTTTCAAAGTTGTTCAACTAAAACCTTTCTAAATCATTAATCACTTAAGAATTAATCACCAAATCTTGCTTAACCAATCGTTAATTAATTACAAACCATTTTATTAGTGAATCATTCCTTAATTACCTTGTCAATCAATTAATTAATCTCTAATCTCAGATTAATTACCCTTTAACTATTAATTAATAAACATTAATTATTGTCCCTCAATATAAATTAATTAATCCATAATTACTCGTCTATATATTCATATATATGTGTGTATATATATATATGTAAATACACACACATAGAAACTCAGTTATATATGTTCACACAAAACATACTTATTTTTAGTAATTTCACATGCAACCAGATTTACAAATACTTAAGCTTTTTACAAAGGATGTTACTCACTGGTTAAAGTAGATGAACAGAGCCATTTTTTGAAATAGCTTTTAAACTTTGAAAAGTTGAAATCCCTTTTGATTTCGAAAAATTGAAATCCCTTTTGATTTCGAAAAATTGAAATCACAATTTTTAGTATTAGGTTGAGCGAGCAGTTCGAGTTTGATCAGAATTTGTGTTTTGGGTGGTTTCTGATGATCAAGATGCTCGGGGAGGTTGTTTCATTGGTATATCCTTCCACCTCCAGTGAAGACCACGAGATAGAGTAAAAACTTTTAAATCTAGATTCTACCTGTTGTTTGAATCATGTTTTGGAATAAAAATTGTAAAGTTCTTACATGCATACAAAGATGTGTATATGTGTGAGTAAAGATTTTTGTGCAAGTCAGTTACAGGCATGAACCCTCTGTTCCAGGTTTACAGGAATACAAACCTGTTCAAATTTCGATTTCTTCTTCTTCAACCATTATTAGACTTTAGAATTCAAACAGAAGTTTCTTATTTTGACATTATTTAAGTTTTAAAAATATGTTTAAGCAAAAATAAATTAAAATGTTTGTAAAAATTGGAAAATACAGGCACAATTTAACCATTTCGAAGTCGTTCAACGAAAACCTTTCTAAATCATCAAAACTTTTAAAACATAAACCTTTCAAAGACTTACTAGGTTCAAACTAAAACAAGTGAAAATTCTTCTTTTAAAACCTTTCGACTCCATTACAAGCAACCTTTCGACTAAATCGAAAGCTCTGCTATGAAAGCTTGGTTATATTTACTTAGAAAATAATGGTAAATCACCTAAGTCGAAAGCTTCCTTTCGGAAGCATTGGGAGAAGCATATGGTTTTAAAACAAGTAAATCTTTCGTCTTTGTCTAAAGGTTCAAAACAAAACATTATAAAGTGGCAGTAACCCTGCGACTGTGTCGAAGGGTTTCAAAACCAAATAGTGATAAAACAGCAG
Source organism: Allium cepa (assembly GCA_030765085.1). Taxonomy (NCBI): domain Eukaryota; kingdom Viridiplantae; phylum Streptophyta; class Magnoliopsida; order Asparagales; family Amaryllidaceae; genus Allium; species Allium cepa. The sequence continues at coordinate 701,660,036 of CM060938.1, read as the reverse complement.
CAACCTTTCGACTGTGTCAAAAGGTTTAAAACCTTTATTTTAAACGTTTGATCTAGTTGAAAGCAACTAAGTCGAAAGCTCTAATTTGAAAGCAATGAAGGTGAAAGTTTTAGTTTATAAAACAAACATACTTCAACCTCTTTGGCAACCAGCCTTTCGACTAGGAACCCTTCGACCTTGTTCAATTCATTACATACATGATACTTGACACCATATGCATTGAACTTTGACCTTGTCGAAAGCTAATCTTTCGACTTTGTCGGAAGGTTTGGGTCAGAAAGTTTAATACCAGAATTGGCTGAAACATGCCAAAAGTACGATTTCTTTGTTTTTAACATAAAAGGATAATTTTCAACTAACCTGCCTTTATTTGTCAAATTCTCATTGGTTAACAAATACTTTTCAGAAAAGTGCTGCTACCATTTTCAGAATTAAATAATAATTTTATTTTATAAAATGCCCCTTCTCTTTAATTAAATTTATAAACATTTAAGTTCCATACCTTAAATAATTTTATATGCTCATCAAATAACTTAGGAAAAATGTATAAAAATCCTAAAAAATCTGTCTCAATATGTTTTCCAACATATAAAAATTTCAAACCCAAATAACAATTATTTTAGCCGTAAACAATTTATAACCCAATAAACATTTTCTTCACTAGAAAATTTATATATAATCCAAATTAATTTAGAAAATTATGAAAATTGAAACCGATCTATGAAATATCTCTTCTGACCTATATTTTATTTTTCAAGGCATTTGGACGTCTTCTAATAAGATTATCATGTCAAACATACCATAAAAACTAACATGAACATATATAATTCATCAACAAGTATATGTATATCTTTAATCGTCATACCATGACATATACTTGCAATAACATTTCAGATCTAATCAAAACCGAAAACCATATGAAAATGAAATGTAGTAATATTCACTTTAGCTTTGAGATTATAAAATGTGAGGTTTGATGTTGATTATATTGATTATCTTCCTTTACTTTAATCCTAGATTAAATCTTTCCTTGAGAACAATAATGATGGCCCACCTTGGTATATTTTTGTTAGAGTAAAAATGAAATGAACGTGAGTTTCATTTCTAAGGGTTTAGGGTATAAGCCCTTCCTATTTCCCATATTGACCTTCTCATATGCTAACACATTAGCTTATGTTATTTCATTTTAGTTTATACACTAACATGGCAAGGCTGCTCTTAGCTAATCAATTCTGAACTTATTAATCTCTACATTATTTTATTTAATTGTAAATAATGTTATAAAAATAGGGGTGTTACAAATTGTTTGTTAAGTGAGATTCCTATAGGTACTTTTGTTCACATATATTGACTGGTTGTGTGTATATGTTCATCAAAATAAAAAATTTAAGGCTCTGATACACAGCAAAATCATTATATGTTAATTATTTAATATATACATAGATTAATATATTAATTAATTTATTTATATGACATGTATTAAACCGTATAACTATAATGCATAAATAATTGGTCTAATAATTTTCAAATGTATATCTATATTAATTATGATTTTGAGTGAAGGAAAATAAAATTTTGAAAATTATTTAACATGTTTTAATATTATTTAATCTTTGCATGAGTTAGTAAATTAATATAAAACAACTTATACCAAAAATTCGATTTAAATTTTGTAAAATAATTTATTATCACATATGTTCTTTGTCAAAAAATAAATTTTTTAAACCAATTTTCATATTTTCAAAAACATTTAAAATTTGGTCAAAAAACATTTAATTAATGAATAAAAAATTATTTTGACTTGGAAAATTCTAAAAAAAATTGCAATATATATAATACTATTCCTGATTTTTTGAAAGTTTAAAATTCGAAATATCTATTATATAAATATTTTTGATTATTTACTTATTGTTAACTAACTAATTAATTCATAATATGTATATATAATAAAATTATATTTATATTCAAATTTACTATATATATGATCTGGAATGTTTTATAAAAATAATGATGATGATAACATATATTTTAATTTTATAATTTATATAAACTATTCTAACTAATATTTACATTTTAATTTTATTTGTATTTATACATACACGCACGCACACACATATATATGTTACTTTGATATATATATGTAAATAATTATAAACTTTTTTGAGTAAAATATTGTCTTATATATATATTATATATGTTTATAAAATATTTAATACTGTAATATTTTATGCACACACATACACACACAGATATATATATATATATGATGTTTTAATCTATAGTATTTTCACTTATATTTATATAATAACTATAAATATATACACATATTTGGACAACACACAATACATATAGGATGAGCTAACATGTCCGTTGTGATGTAAATCACAGCGTCGATATACGGGCATGTTATACCCTTTGCGAAATATCATGTTACACATGCACATACATATACATATGTATACGATACATATATATTTTATATATGTTATCCCATTTTTTGGACAAAGCTGGAATATCAACGTTGAGCGCATCTCCACCACGATCGAGCTAAGAGGAAGCAAGCAAGCGTATATAAGTCTGGGATTTCACTCATGATTCAAGTATAAAAGTCCATTCGGTATCAAAGGTTTGAAGATTCATTCGGTAATATATCACATATCTCATTCGGCAAAGCCTCATTCGGCACTCAGAGCACACAGTTTCATCCGGCGTTCCCAGTACAAGAAGTCATTCGGCATTTAAAGCACAGGCTCATTCGGCATTCGGCATCTCCCTGCCGAACCAAGTACACCCCTTCACTTCCAAACTCCCACCGAACCAGACTTCTTCGCCAATCGCCGAACCATGCTACCACCGAACCAACTCCAACCTCACCATGCTACCACCGAACCAACTCCAACCTCACCATGCTACCACCGAACCAACTCCAACCTCACCATGCTACCACCGGTCCAAACAACATACCACTCACCGCCGAACCAAAGCCTCGCCGAACCAGAAAGTTGCCAGTCCAGATTGCTTCAGCCCGGGCCCACCAGCAGCTATATACTTCCAAGACCCCTGCCCCCTACCTCATTCTATAAATAGAGGGGCAGGGGTACAACAATGGCAGACAAGTTTGAGAGCTCAAACCGGGAAGGAACTTTCAAACAACTTTCATACACTTGTACTACAAGCTTTGTACTTGTAATCGGATCGGAAAAGGAGAATAACATATAAAGTGGACGTAGGCACATTCTGGCCGAACCACTATAAATCTGTGTGTCTTTTACAGTTTAGTCCCTGCTTTTTACGCATTTGCATAAACCACCTAAATCACTACGAACAACATAAAATCAACTAAATCATACGACTTGGAGTTTTTTGCCCATCTTTTGTGCAAACGTATTTGAGTTATTTGCTGAGATCTGTGATTTGTGTTTGAATATCGCTGACTTATATTCATACACTGGTGCTTTCACGGTATTGGGTGTTTGTGGCCATTTTTTACGCAAACATTTTGGTGCTTTCACTGAGAAGGACCAGCTCCCACTACATCGGATAGAAGTTTGGATTTGGAAGACAATGACTAGGCAAAACAGTAGAAGGCTAAGGGCTGAGAGAAGCCAACAAGGAGGAAGTCAACAAGCATCCTCCGGAGGTGAGGAAGGACCGGCTTCGATCTATATAACCCGGGATGAAATGGAAGCCATAACAAATTCACTGCAAGAGAGGTTGCTGAAAAGTCAACAGGAAATGATGCAAACTTTCTTGGAGCAAATGAGAGTTGCAGGGATGCAGAACCTAGGAACAGCTACAACGGCTGTGGATGCAGGACAAGAAGCTAGGGTTATGGAACCCAATGAAGGACAGGATACGGAGCCAGGCGGCAATCAACAAGGGCTTGGGGGCAGGCCCACAGGATTCAACACAGGAGAACCTTTGGAAGGAGTTCAACAGGCTAGAACCAACGTTGCTGCTAACGAGCCACACGAAGAGTATGTACCGGAGTTCCCTCGGGGGCAACCCTCGACAGATAACGGTGGATTGGTAGATATAATCAGGAAGACTGTGCGAGGTGGTTTGACCAACGGAGACTTGGAAGGAGTAAACAGGAGTCCGTTCACCCGGGAAATAAGGATGGCTCAGAATCCACCTAAGTTCAAGCTACCTAGCGTGGAGGCATACAATGGCAAGGAAGACCCTACGGATCACTTGATGAGATACACCAGACACATGGAGGTGCTGGGGGCATCGGAGGAGGTGATGGCCCGATGCTTCCCTTTGTACTTGACGGACTTAGCTGCAATGTGGTTCAGGCAGCTGGAAGAAGGATCTATCAGGACTTGGAGGGAATTGGTAGAAAGGTTTTTGGGACAGTTTCGGGTTCATGTCAAGAGACCGAAGAATGTGATGACATTGACGTCGGTAAGGCAAAGGATGGATGAATCGCTTAGAGCTTTTCTAACTCGATTCAGTGCCGCAGTTGCTTCGGTGGATCGGCCCGATCCATCGATGGTTTTAATGGCAGCAGTATCAGGAGTCAGGGAGAACTCGGATTTCAAGGTATCTCTGATACGAGATCCCCCACGGAATCTCGACGAATTTTTTCATGAGGCAGAAAGGTTCCTTCGACAAGAAGATGCGAGTACGGATTTAAAGCTGAAAAAGGTTAACGCGGTTGAGGGGGGAGGACCATCCAGCAATGGTTCGGATAAAAACAAAGGAAAAAGGAAGTTGGACAGTGATTCTGGAAATGCTAGGAAGCAATGGAAGGATCCAAAGTTTTCCACATACACAGGATTGAACGAGACACTGGAGCGGATATACCTGAATACTCGAAATCGCCTTCACTACCGGAGGCCGGCTAGGAGAGAACCAACAGAACGGGAAAGGACATCAGGAAGGCACTGTCTCTTTCATGATTTGGATGGACACGACACCAACAGCTGCAGGCACTTAAAGGACATAATTGAGGAACATGTAAGGAATGGACAACTGCCACAATATGTTGGACCGCGGAGTGCAACGGCGAGGCAGGAGCAACCACCGCCTACCTCAAGCTACGATGGTGGGAGGCCCAGGAATGATGGTCGGTTGATCGTCCCTTAACCAGGTTAATATGAAATAAGTAGCAAACTATTGGCAAGCAACCAAGTCATTTACACATGTACGGGGACGGAGATAGCCCCTAGGCATGCTCTGAATGATGATAAACTGCGACGCTATGGTTTGTGAAATTTATCTTTTTCTTTTGGATTGGACACTGCTTTTCTTTTTGGTTTTCGATTTTGGAGCTTCGATTGAGCTCCTGGTTTTTCTTGCTTTTTGATTTGGATTTTCCTTTGGACAATCGTTTTCGGTTTTGGATGTTAGTTTGGATTTCTGTTTTTATGGTTTTGGATTTGGATTTTGGATTTGGATTCTGGATTTGGATTTTGGATTTGGATTCTGGATTTGGATTTTGGATTTGGATTCTCGATTTGGATTTTGGACTTGGATTTTGAGTTGGATTTTAATTGGATTTTTATCTGACTTTTGATAAACGGTCGTCGGGTATGGATTATGCCTGGCAAGGGGTGAGTCGCTTTGCCCGAACGTGGTAAATTGACTCATTCAGGTCGTCGAGTATGGACTATGCTCGGCAAGGGTCCGGAGTGACCAGGATTCGGCCTAGGACTTAGGCCCTATATTATCAATCGTTATTTTCAGGTCGTCGAGTATGGACTATGCTCGGCAAGGGTCCGGAGAGACCAGGATTCGGCTTAGGACTTAAGCCATGGCATTGTACAACATCCAGGGACACTGGACCAAGGTCGTCATGTGTGGATTAGGCATGGCAAGAACCCGGAGAGGTTAGCTCAAAGTCCAGGGACACTGGATCAAAATCGTCAAGTGTGGATTACGCATGGCAAGAACCCGGAGAGGTTAGCTCAACATCCAGGGACACTGGATCATGGCCGTCAGGTGTGGATTGCGCTTGGCAAGAGCCCGGAGAGGTTATAAATTTGGACATCGACCCAAAGAGGTCCTGGATTCGGTTGTTGGCTATTGGATAAGGATGGTTTGGGACTCGGTTGTCGAGTTCGGACGGACATGGAATTGGCCCAGGCTTTGGTTATTGGATTTGGAACTGGATGTCGACCCGGAGCAGTCAAGGATGATCTACTCTGGCAATATGGCTATGAATTTTGGATATTGGATTCGGGACTATACAAAACACGCCTTCCTACCGCAAGGCATATTTTGGGGGGCAAAGTGTTATCCCATTTTTTGGACAAAGCTGGAATATCAACGTTGAGCGCATCTCCACCACGATCGAGCTAAGAGGAAGCAAGCAAGCGTATATAAGTCTGGGATTTCACTCATGATTCAAGTATAAAAGTCCATTCGGTATCAAAGGTTTGAAGATTCATTCGGTAATATATCACATATCTCATTCGGCAAAGCCTCATTCGGCACTCAGAGCACACAGTTTCATCCGGCGTTCCCAGTACAAGAAGTCATTCGGCATTTAAAGCACAGGCTCATTCGGCATTCGGCATCTCCCTGCCGAACCAAGTACACCCCTTCACTTCCAAACTCCCACCGAACCAGACTTCTTCGCCAATCGCCGAACCATGCTACCACCGAACCAACTCCAACCTCACCATGCTACCACCGAACCAACTCCAACCTCACCATGCTACCACCGAACCAACTCCAACCTCACCATGCTACCACCGGTCCAAACAACATACCACTCACCGCCGAACCAAAGCCTCGCCGAACCAGAAAGTTGCCAGTCCAGATTGCTTCAGCCCGGGCCCACCAGCAGCTATATACTTCCAAGACCCCTGCCCCCTACCTCATTCTATAAATAGAGGGGCAGGGGTACAACAATGGCAGACAAGTTTGAGAGCTCAAACCGGGAAGGAACTTTCAAACAACTTTCATACACTTGTACTACAAGCTTTGTACTTGTAATCGGATCGGAAAAGGAGAATAACATATAAAGTGGACGTAGGCACATTCTGGCCGAACCACTATAAATCTGTGTGTCTTTTACAGTTTAGTCCCTGCTTTTTACGCATTTGCATAAACCACCTAAATCACTACGAACAACATAAAATCAACTAAATCATACGACTTGGAGTTTTTTGCCCATCTTTTGTGCAAACGTATTTGAGTTATTTGCTGAGATCTGTGATTTGTGTTTGAATATCGCTGACTTATATTCATACACTGGTGCTTTCACGGTATTGGGTGTTTGTGGCCATTTTTTACGCAAACAATATATAAGTTGAAAATAAATAGAATAAATCTCAAACAATAATTTATGAATTTAAATAAAATATATGATTTTATTTAAACTAAATTTAAAATATTCTAAATAAATTAGGTTTCATAAGCCCAATATAGATCCAATAGGGTAAAAAAATTGAAATCCAACCATAACTTCCATTGCTGGCTAGCCCAGTTCCAACAAGGAATATTACTTATAAACATTTTAAAGAGCTAGCTTTATATGAATATAAAATACATTATGTTTTTAGGTGATGAAACTTATGTTTGTCACATAGATTGGTCAATCAATACTGATTGGTCCTAAATTCTTTTGGTGTGGTCCAAACAAGATCCCCCACGAATAAGTATTACGTGCAGTCTCTCGACTCACAGAACATGTCAACTCCTTGATCTAGGATGTGTAAGGATTTCTTAGAACTTTTATTTAGTATGATCTGGAAAACTATGCTTTAGATGAAAGTAATTTTAACCTTATGCACTTACTCTTAAACACATAACCTAATAGAAATAAGTTAACTCAGCTTCACTCATCATTAGTCTTTCTTTGTCCAATAAAGTCTGATTACTCCTTACTATTACATCATTATGTATCATCGGGAGGAGTGGCTTTTAGGTTAGAAAATTATTCATTACATTGGGAACTATATCCATTATACTCACTTATTCAATCTCATCGAATTATTTTATTTTCTTTGCATGTCATGTTTTTCACTTCCATTCTATATTCACTGAATTTATCATAAAACATTCCTTATGCATCAAATACACATGTTTTTTACTACGGAAATTAATCTAGAATTAAACGAAGTAGGTGGATCTGTTTTGGTATCATTTGACTTTTAACTATGTACATATTTTTGTATTAGTCTAAAGAGTTCACCAACCCTTTTGTCGCTCTCACTAAATGGATGTTTGCCCTTAATCTTCTAAGATATAATTCATTAGTACCATATGTTTCACAATCATATGACTTAAAGTGTTATTTCTCAAAACTATGACTTAGTCCATTATTTCAAAATAATTGTAAAAAAAATAGATACTTATGTGTTATGTAGCTAATAAAACCAATACAGTTATTCTAATAGATTTATTTGTAATGAATATTCAAAATATTCATAATAAATATATTTTTTAGTCAATACTGAAAATAGTTACTATTTCATAAATAATATTCGGTGAATCTACGAAAAAAGATTTCTGTATCTTGATGCAGACAAGTATTATATAGTATGCTCCCACTATTTATGTCATTGCAAAAATAGCATATGAAATATGAAGCCACATTTAACTACTTATTATACGCTATTTATTTCTTTATTGTAACTAGTTTAAAGTCTAGAGTTTCCAATCAAATATTTATACTCATATTAACTCTTGTAGATAACAATTTTTTATATGAAAATAAAATCAAAATAGAAATCACATTTCTCATTTCATATTGAGTATATTTTTGTATTTTATGCAGTTCTCGTTTTCGGTGTCCCTTCATAAAGCAAATAAACAATTCACTCTCTTTATTTCAATAGTGTCTAAATTACATCCACTCCCGTACATTCAATTTCCTTTTTAAAATGTTCGAACCATTCGAAGGAGATCCTCAATGTAATTAATCATATTGAGTTAACGATTTCATATTATCGTTTATTTGCATATCCCAATGAACTAATTTCATCGAAGTTTCATACATTAAGAACCATGACCATTCACCATATGACATTTATAAGTGATTAAATACAAATCAAATATCCATATCCTTATATTATTAACAAAGTTCAACACTAATGGAAGACAATCGCAGTCTTATGCAAATAAACGTATGATGACCGCCCGATACCACCGGCACTAATAGTAAATAAATAGTGCACTGTTGTCCTGCCCGACCGATATAGGATGATCATCAGGGTTTAGAATGAACCAATATAACATATAACCTGCCATATCTCACAGCGCATGGATAACATATAATATCACAGATATAACGGAAGAGACAGTAATGAAAATGTGAACAAACCATCATCATCAGAGTATAATATCAACAAAGTTATACATCAATGGTAGAGTTTATGTAGCAGAAATAAACTCAACATCTGTCTATAAAACAAATAGTAATAAGCAAGCACTGTCATGGGCTCCATAGTATTGCCCGGCAAAATAAGCGTAGATTTGATATATGTATATTATACGGGATAGCTCCATCCAGCACACCCTTCAAACAACTACTGTGTTACCTAGACCCGTTATCTAGTCTATTCATTTAAGAGTATCTAAGATAATAGAAGGCAAAGAATAAAACCTTGGGTCAGTCAACAGTCTTATGTGAGCGGTAAATGAGTCTTAAAATACTAAACGGGTAAATATGTTAAGAAACAAGAGTACACGAACCATACTTGACCTATCCATGCAACTAAAAAGTTAGCATACAACATTATAATATGCTACTCTATAATATCATAAAGATACACCACAAACCAGAAAAGGGATATAAGTCTTTCGGGTATTCCTAACTCCAATACCTACTCCCCCTGATACTTATGAGTGATAGCCTATTAAAGAGAGCAACCATGACATCCATTAAACAATCCTAACTATCACTCCTTGTGCTCTGAATATATTATAGCTCGTATGACCTTCTTCTTACCAAAGACTATTGGAAATCTTGGTTCTTCGTTGTACTCTCGTACCTCGCATCCCAAAGCGGGATACATGTCTCGTAGCCTAAAGCTGGACACTAGACACAAAGCCATGCGTCTAGTATATACAGGTCCCTTCATTGACCCAAGGGCATCCCCACTTACAATACCCATGCTTTGAGTATAACAGAAAACAATCCGAGCATCAACGGTTCCTTAGCACATACACCCGATGTTAGTCCTTGAGATGATGGTTTTGATGACAACAACCTTAGAATAAGATATAAAATATAAATACTAACGTTATAGTTTAGATATATATGTATATGCAGGATCTAACCATGTAGGTACCAAGAATGAAGACTGTACAGTATAGAGATTCAAGATATCAAGATTGAAGATTCGTGAATATTATAAAGAGTTCAAGATTTCAATAATGAGTAATTTAATTAGGAATTTTTTTAAAACTCCTAGAAAAGTATTGGCAGCTTAAAATCCAATTTATTCATGGAATGGAACCCACTTCGAGCCTGCTAAAGGGATGGAACCCTAAGTAGGATGGAACCTACGAAAAATCTAGTGGAACATTTTTTTTTATCCACTAACTTTTATTCAAATGTTTTTACAAAATTATATCTTGTTTTCAAAATGATTTCAAAACCTTCCTTTTAAGAAGAATAAAAAACATCTATCCTGGTTTTAAATACTTTTAGCCTTAAAATAACCTTTATTTTCAAAATCAATTTATCCTTGGTTTTAAACTATCTTTTAATAATAATATCTTTAACTTTTAATATTTATACTTAGATTTAAATATAATATTATATAAAATTTTATATACATCATAATATTATTCTCTATATTTATTTATGTATTTAACTATAGTTAAGTATATTTATAAAGTTTAAAATAGTTTTAATATAAGATGAAAGTTATTATCAAAGAAAAACAAAATCACCAAAAATTACTTAGGCCTGTCGACAACCCCAATATACCCTTATCGACAAGGTGGCAGTTTGATTCAAAAACTTGAATTTCAAAAGAAGTGTCTATTTATCATATCATTTCATGAATGGACATGACTGTTGTTCAACTATAAATATGGGCAGTTTTAAATGAATTTATATACATTTTTTTCTCTGATTTCACTCCTCTTCTTCTTCCACATTTCTTTAAATATATTTTTAACATTACTCTGCCGAAATCAACATTGAATCTAACATGATCATCTCTGGTTTGATTCACTATCACTATCTCAACAAGATCTCAGTGCTATGCAGAGTTATAGGATTCGTTGTAATAAACTAAACGAGAAAATATGTGATTGTAGCCTGTGAAATTAATCAAGAGAGAAAAGGTGTGATTGTAGCCTGTGAAATCAATTGGGTGAACTTGTTGCCCGTAAAATCAAGTATCTCTACCCAGAGGATTGTGAATCTGGTGTGGTGTACCTCATGGCCTTGAAATCGAGGGTGTGTAACGACCCAGGATTTTAATTAATTAAAATTTGAATATTTAATTAATTTTAAATATTAATAAGTGAAATTTGTAAGTCAAATAAATTTTATTTTGAATAATTTGATTTAATTGGATAATTAAATCGATAATTTAATATGTTAAATTATGGAAATAATTGAAATTTGGGTTAAATATGATTGAAAATGATTTGTAAAATTTTATCTTATCATGTTGGAGTTAGAACGATATTTTAGAACTTTTAAAATCAAATTAAAAGTTAATTTGTGAAAATTGAATATTTTAATATTTAATCGACTAGTGAAAATAGCCAATTTTTGAACAGTCTCAGATTTCGACGAAACTAGTTCCATTGGATCCGTAATAGTTAGTTATTATTGATTTCAATTTTTGTAGCAATCGGAGTTATCGTTTGATCGTGGCAGCTCGAAACGCATCGAATTGTTTTTAATATTAATTTGGCGAGTTAAAATAGTCATTTTTCAAAAAGTCTCGGATTTCGACGAAACCAGTTTCATCGGATCCGTAATGTGATATTATTTTAAGGTTTCAAATTTCGTGTCAATCGGATTTACCGTTTGTCCGGTACAAATTAAAACGCCTAGAAAATCGTTTAAATCGGTTTAATTTAAATTGAACGTTTATTGCCATAACTCGCACAGATGTCCGAATTAGCTTCCGAAACCTATTCCATTGTGTCTGGAACGCGGGGTAAACGCTAGAAACGCTGGTTACGGCGCATGAATCGGAGTTCGGAATTTCCAGAATGAATAGTGTTTCGTCGGTTCCCTATAAATAGCCCACCTTCACAAATTAAAAAATAAATAACAAAACCCTAAACCTAATGCACAGCCGCCACTTCCTAGAACCAAAGGCCGAAATTATCTCAACTTCATCCCCAAATCTCTTCAAATCCGTGAAGCAATTCAAGAAGTGTTCAACTACGAAGTTATAGAGCACAGCGAGATCTTCGTGTTCAACGGTGGAGATCGAGATTGGAGCTATGGATCAACGGGAAAATGGAGATGAAGGCGCACGGTTGCACACGCATTTGGAGGCTATAGGGGGGTCCGAGCTCACCCATGTTCCAGCCAAAGATAGCTCTTGCAATGGGCTTCAATATGGAGGTAGCTGATCGTGGTGGATGTCGTCGTGATGGCCGAGATATGGAACCCTAATTGACGGCTCTATGGGTTTCATGTACGTGTAGTTTACTGGAGGAAGAACGTGAGTTTGGGGGAGAAGAAAATGAACGGGCCTGATGATGGGGTGATGGATCCAAGGGTTGTGATGGGTTAGGTTGAAAAATAAAAATATTTTGTTGTAATTATTAAGTTATAAAATCGTGTAACTTCATAAATGCATATCTTTTTCATACGAGGTCGAAAACGCGCGAAACCAGTTGCGTTGGAATCGTATGGACGAGCACTACGCTATGGAATTGGATTGGAGTCGTTTGGAGTTAGTGAGAATTTCGGGTAAAATTAAACGTCCGTTTAATTTTATTCGAAATAAATCGCTAAAACGAAATTGAAATCAAGGTGAGAACTTCTCACTCAATCGAATCAGTTTCGATTTTAGTTTTAAATAGTTAGATTTAAAATATTTGAATGCATGTTTGAATGATGATTGTTATCTATTGATTGTTAAAATAGACATTATGCACCGTTAGTAAGCGGATGTTATTTATTAAAAACATATACCGCGAATATTTCATAAACAGAGAAATTGGTATTATATATAATAGCAATATATATATATATTGGCATATGTATATATTGAAGTTATTGATTTCCCGCATTTGTATAGTGGATGAGACCCTATTGCGCCGTCTATTAAGCGGATAATATTTTAAATCCCATATACCGCGATAATTCCGTACTGGAGCGGAATTGGTATTGTGCTAATGTTTGTGGATGCAGGAAAACAGGTTGGAGGGATCCAACTGGATTCCTCAACAGTATTTATTTGATTTCAGATATTTTGATATTTGATGGATTATCATATCGATATATAATATCGTTGTTGTCGTGATTGGCTATTTGGTATGTAGCATCATTGGACCAAATTTTGGAATTTTAAAAGGATTTCAAAGTGATTTTTGAAAGTATACGTTTATAAAATATTTTTGGAATTGATTTATTTTAAATAAATAAACGTTATAATTTTAATGTTATAAAAATTATGATTTTTGAGAAATATAGTTAAAAGTTGATTTTTGAAAATATGGGGTTAATGATTTTATAAAATAGTTAAAACGGGATTTCTGAATTTATTGTGAAAAGTTTAAATATAGGATTTATAAAATTTGATTATTTTATAAATCAAAATGGTGAAATTATAAAGGAGATTAAAGATGTTTTAAAATAATAATATAAATTGATCTATATAAAAGATTTATAAAATTGATAATTTATAAATGAAAATATTTGAATTATAAAACGAGTTTTTATAAGTGTTAGAATGAATTATGAATGGATTTCATAAATGAATGAAATTTATAGAATTATAAACGGTGAAGTTATAAATGGAATTTTATAAGCAGTAGGTTTATAAAATTTATAAAGTTATTGAAAGAATAGATTTGGATAAATAATTGAATCTTATAAGTTATAAGATTTATAATTATGAAGTTTAAAGGAACGATTGTGCAAACAAATAAATTCTAAGTATTTAACTTATAACATGAACTTTTGTTTTATAATTGAGTTATAAATTGAATAGGTTAATAAAGGAATTTATAAAAGGAAGTTGTTATAAAATAAATAGAAAAGGAATTTATAAACGTTGTTTTATAAATTCACAAACGACTTATTTTAAGAAGTAAATTGTTGTAACCTATTAATGGAGTTATATTCACGTTTTTGACAGTGAATAATCCTTTAAAATAAAATGAATAGAAATGATGAAATTGTTAACGTAATATATTCACGTTTTTGAATAGCGAATAGTATGTTAAAGAAATTGTTTTGAATGTGATGTTTTAAATAGAATTAAAACGATCTAACGATGTTTTCAAAACGTGTTGAGATTCGAAACCATAGATTTCAACATTTATTGTTGAAATAGACGTTTTCGAGAAATAGAAGGAAATGGTGGACTATAACACTGTTGTTATAGTAAATGATTTCCGAAAGGAAATGTTTTGTATAGTATTGGGATTTATATATCTATTTTAATTTCGAATCCCTATACTAGTGATTTTGGGTTGTCGTAACGATGTTTTACGCAACATTCGTTTTGGCCCAAATAAATATGTTTAAGAGAATGATTTCCTTAAAGAATGAAATATATACTTAATCTCGATTTAAGTATATTGAATATTTTCCAAGTGTTGAAAATAGATGGATTTGAGAATTACTTAATAAGTAAGTATGGAAATGTTTTCCAATATAAAGTGAATATTTTGAGAATTTATCTTTTTGAAGATAAATTGAAAATGAATAATTGAAATCGTATATTCATAGATATTTTGGAATATAAATTCACTATGGAATTTATAAAAGAAAGTGGAATTCGTTTAAAAATAAATATTGATTTATTTTTGAGATATTGAAATTATATATCTTGTAAAGATATTTTTGGGAAATAAATAATTTGGAAAATTATTTGGAATCTGGTGATGTTGTGCATATCCATTGATAGTTCAATAACCGACTACCAATATTTACCTTTGAAAGGTATTTGTTGGGATTTGTTGAATTTGAATGCTAAACTTATTTTTAAATTATTGCGCTCGTTATTTGGATTACCCATTCCGAATAGTGATACGACGTAATGGATAGCATTGAAGATCGGTGTTGAAGACCCGGTATTTGCGAGAGCGATAGGATTACCTGTCGATTGACTCTGCACCGAGTAGCTACGGTATTGAGTTCTCCATATGTGATGGGAAATCCGATCAGGATTGTGGATATGCGGATTGCAAGGACTTCTTTGTAAGTGCCTTCGGTTTTGTTCGAGCCCGGAACAGACTTGTATGGATTGTATGTCTGACGTTACAGATTGAGATATAAAGCATATTTCTTTCAAATATATTTCTGTTGGTGTCGGAGAATTTATTCTTTTAGCTTAACACCCTTCTCTGAGACGTACGAGCTCAAAGGTTATGTAGTTGAATGTTATCAGCGATATATTCCCAATTTGGTAATGTGACATGCTGAGTGTTGCTGTGAAATGATCATTGTGTTGATTATTTGTGATAGGATCATTTATTTGATCGTCTATCTTGGTGATCATTTCTATGATCATTTGTTGACCCAAAGCATGGCTTTTGTATAAAGTATGTTTTTGTGGACGTGACTTCGTCGAGCCTCACACCTCGGGAATGGTCAAAACAGGAAAGATGCAGCAAGGTTATGAGGGGTAGTGCCCTTTAGGGTATGTGCATTTCCTTCTGGAAAAGGGTGGTATCATGGTATGGAGCCCAGATACTTACTCATGTTGAAAACACTTTATGATTGTGTGAATTGATTACGAGCGCTCGGTTAAAGGTCCCAAAGGACCGGGGGATGGCATATTCGGTCAGTTGTTACTCAGTTAGGGGTAACCCGGCCTTGTGTTGGTAGAGATCCGGTTTGGTTCTCGGGGACGTCCATCCAGAGGCGTTCTCATGTGGCAATGGGAAGTTCCTTGGCCTGATCATTCGTTGGAAATCCAATTCTCAATACGAAACTTGTACGGTATTAGTTGTAGAACCTGCCATTCACTTATGGTGGTCACCACTGCTTGGATGGTAGCTATAGTAGGCATACGATAATGGTCGTATGTTGGCTAAGATTTATATTCTACTTTCGAAATGAATTTTTCCTACACTATGCACTATTAATAATATCAAATGTTCTTTTTAATGCGTATCAAGCATCTTTGACTATCATAAGGAGAAATCTCCTCCGATTCTGCGTTTGCATTGTGTGTGTGTGCGGGAGGCCTTATGGTAGTCTCATTTTTAAAAGCATTGCGAATTGACTTTAAAAATATTCCTCTATTTTGATTTTAAAGATAAATAAACTGTTTTGAGTTCCCACACCAGTCACATGACTGACTCGGAGTTTATTGTTTTCCTTCCTAAACTCTGGGTGCCCACCAATTTCCACACGGGCAGTCAAGAGTTAAGGTTTATCAGGATATTCTGGAGTTGCTGGAGGCAAGATGGATGGCATGGCGTATTATTAGTATATAGTATTTCTTTTTCCGCTGCATTGTTTGTTGTTGATTGTTGTTAGTTGTACACTCTGATGTAATGAAATGTAATGTGATGTAATGTTATAACTGATATAGTTCTTTGTTTAAAGATTATTCATTTATCTATTATATGTTGTTCCGCTGCGAATTGTGAGATTCTGTTATTGTTCTGTTGCTTTCTATTCTGTTCTATTTTCTATTTTCTTTCCTCTCTATTTTTCTATCTTTTCGCTCTTCTTCTCTCTCTTTCCTTTTCTTAAACATTGATAATTCGTATTTCTGTTCATCTTGAGTTAATCTATGGAGATTAGTGTATATTCAAGGAGTATGGATTTACGGGTCTTCACAGGTGGTATCAGAGCATATGGTTAAGCGACAACCATGGTTCTGTTGGGTATTACTCATTAGAGATAGAGTCAGTAGTACTCTAGAATGAGTTTGAGTGTAATAATAGATATGAGTGCGTATTTGTTAGTGAATATAAAATTGTTTTATATTGTGATGATTGGTTTGTTGAGTGGTATATGGATTCTGGTTAATACGAGTAATTAACGTTGTTGATAGGGATCTCTAAACACTTGAATAGAACAATTCGACATAATATTGTTTTAAATTAGGTAAATGAAATAATTTTGCCTTGATTATATTTTATATATAAAGGAATAAATTTTCAGAATTATTAAAGTGTATATAAGTGGATTGTTTAGTTGTTTGAATAATCTAAGTAAAAAAAATATTTGTATAAGAAAAAGAATTATAATTAAAGTGATTACAATTGTGAAATAAACTTATATGTATGAGAAGTGAAACTATATGGATATATTTATGAATATGAGTTGTAAATAAAAATGAATTTAAAGTTAATTGGAAAATTTACTTTAGAATTAGAAGCTGAATTGATTTGTAAGTGGGAATTTAAGTTAAGAAAAAACAAGTGATGTTTAAAAAAAAAATATAACTTAAGAAATGTTGAATTAAGTTGATATTGGTATCAAAGTAAATTAATAAAAGTTAAGTGATAAATGTGAACTTGAGTTATATAAATGAAATTCAACTTTTATAATTGAATTGAATTAATGAATTGAATGTTAATCAATTGAATGAAAACAATTGATATGAAATAATGAATGTAAGTGTTAATTCATTAAAATGTAATGTTATTGGAAGTTGAATAGTTGAATGAAAATCAATTTAATTAAACCAATTGAAAGTGATGGTGTTGAAACCAAATTGAATGAATATAAGCAAAGGAATTTGGTTGTAATTAATATACATTGGTTGATATATGATTATTAGTTGATTGTATATAATTCATTAAGTATTAATGTAATTGGAAGCTAAAGTATTTGAAATTCAATTGGAAGTTAAGTGAATCTTAAATAGAATTGAATTTGATTGGAAGTGAACCAACTTGAATATGAATTAGTGAATATAAACTAATTGAAAATGAATGTTAGTAAGAACATCCACTGTTAATGAATCAAATGTGATTAAATTGAAAACCATTTCATTGAATATTAATGAGAATATGAATGATTATTTATTGGTTATGAATGCTAGTTGGTTGATGGTTGAATTTATTGCTTTTACTGCATTTGCTATGTTGGCATATATAGTTATTATGTTGCTATATGTTGTATATTGATACTATTTTCATATATGCATGATTCTCATGTTGTTTGTTGAGTGTTTAGTAGGTGCGGATCACGTTTGCTTCGCATTTGGAGCTCGCTTTCGCGCTATATTAGCCGTATATGCTTGCTAATAAAATATAAGGTACATATCTCGGATTACATACCGTACTTTTACAATTTTTTCCCTTCGGGATGCCTCATTACTTGATGAGATGTATATTTATGATATATATACTGTTATTTTTTTTTCGGATCAAGCCACGCAAAGGAGACTATGGCGAATTTTTTCGAAAATTTAAGGCGTTAGAATATATTTGAGAAAAATTGGAAAATTTTGAAAACTTAGACTTTGATTTGGAATTGAAAGTTAAACAATAGTAGTTGTTTTGAAAAGATAACTAAGTATGATTGGAAAACTTAGTAATGTTATTGTAAGAAGTTTAACTATGGATTTTGGGAAAATTAATAGATCTGTAACTTTTCTTACTTAGTAATTTCGAGGACGAAATTCTTTTAAGGGGGGAAGTATGTAACGACCCAGGATTTTAATTAATTAAAATTTGAATATTTAATTAATTTTAAATATTAATAAGTGAAATTTATAAGTCAAATAAATTTTATTTTGAATAATTGGATTTAATTGGATAATTAAATCGATAATTTAATATGTTAAATTATGGAAATAATTGAAATTTGGGTTAAATATGATTGAAAATGATTTGTAAAATTTTATTTTATCATGTTGGAGTTAGAACGATATTTTAAAACTTTTAAAATCAAATTAAAAGTTAATTTGTGAAAATTGAATATTTTAATATTTAATCGACTAGTGAAAATAGCCAATTTTTGAACAGTCTCAGATTTCGACGAAACTAGTTCCATTGGATCCGTAATAGTTAGTTATTATCGGATTTCAATTTTCGTAGCAATCGGAGTTATCGTTTGATCGTGGCAGCTCGAAACGCATCGAATTGTTTTTAATATTAATTTGGCGAGTTAAAATAGTCATTTTTCAAAAAAGTCTCGCATTTCGACGAAACCAGTTTCATCGGAGCCGTAATGTGATATTATTTTAAGATTTCAAATTTCGTGTCAATCGGATTTACCGTTTGTCCGGTACAAATTAAAACGCCTAGAAAATCGTTTAAATCGGTTTAATTTAAATTGAACGTTTATTGCCATAACTCGCACAGATGTCCGAATTAGCTTCCAAAACCTGTTCCATTATGTCCGGAACGCGGGGTAAACCCTAGAAACACTGGTTACGGCGCGTGAATCGGAGTTTGGAATTTCCAGAATGAATAGTGTTTCGTCGGTTCCCTATAAATAGCCCACCTTCACAAATTAAAAAAAATAATAACAAAACCCTAAACCTAATGCACAGCCGCCACTTCCCAGAACCAAAGGCCGAAATTATCTCAACTTCATCCCCAAATCTCTTCAAATCTGTGAAGCAATTCAAGAAGTGTTCAACAACGAAGTTATAGAGCACAGCGAGATCTTCGTGTTCAACAGTGGAGATCGAGATTGGAGCTATGGATCAACGGGAAAATGGAGATGAAGGCGCACGGTTGCGCATGCATTTCGAGGCTGTAGGGGGGGCCGAGCTCACCCATGTTCCAGCCGAAGATAGCTCTTGCAATGGGCTTCAATATGGAGGTAGCTGATCGTGGTGGATGTCGTCGTGATGGCCGAGATATGGAACCCTAATTGATGGCTCTATGGGTTTCATGTACGTGTAGTTTACTGGAGGAAGAACGTGAGTTTGGGGGAGAAGAAAATGAACGGGCCTGATGATGGGGTGATGGATCCAAGGGCTGTGATGGGTTAGGTTGAAAAATAAAAAGATTTTGTTGTAATTATTAAGTTATAAAATCGTGTAACTTCATAAATGCATATCTTTTTCATACGAGGTCGAAAACACGCGAAACTAGTTGCGTTGGAATCGTATGGACGAGCACTACGCTATGGAATTGGATTGGAGTCGTTTGGAGTTAGTGAGAATTTCGGGTAAAATTAAACGTCCGTTTAATTTTATTCGAAATAAATCGCTAAAACGAAATTGAAATCAAGGTGAGAACTTCTCACTCAATCGAATCAGTTTCGATTTTAATTTTAAATAGTTAGATTAAAAATATTTGAATGCATGTTTGAATGATGATTGTTATCTATTGATTGTTAAAATAGACATTATGCGCCGTTAGTAAGCGGATGTTATTTATTAAAAACATATACCGCGAATATATCATAAATAGTGAAATTGGTATTATATATAATAGAAATATATATATTGGCATATGTATATATTGCAGTTATTGATTTCCCGTATTTGTATAGCGGATGAGACCCTATTGCGCCGTCTATTAAGCGGATAATATTTTAAATCCCATATACCGCGATAATTCCGTACTGGAGCGGAATTGGTATTGTGCTAATGTTTGTGGATGCAGGAAAACAGGTTGGAGGGATCCAACTGGATTCCTCAACAGTATTTATTTGATTTCAGATATTTTGATATTT
Organism: Allium cepa; assembly: GCA_030765085.1. NCBI lineage: Eukaryota > Viridiplantae > Streptophyta > Magnoliopsida > Asparagales > Amaryllidaceae > Allium > Allium cepa. Next base: position 701,639,326 of record CM060938.1, on the reverse strand, counting down.
GATGGATTATCATATCGATATATGATATCGTTGTTGTCGTGATTGGCTATTTGGTATGTAGCATCATTGGACCACATTTTGGAATTTTAAAAGGATTTCAAAGTGATTTTTGAAAGTATACGTTTATAAAATATTTTTGGAATTCATTTATTTTAAATAAATAAACGTTATAATTTTAATGTTATAAAAATTATGATTTTTGAGAAATATAGTTAAAAGTTGATTTTTGAAAATATGGGGTTAATGATTTTATAAAATAGTTAAAACGGGATTTCTGAATTTATTGTGAAAAGTTTAAATATAGGATTTATAAAATTTGATTATTTTATAAATCAAAATGGTGAAATTATAAAGGAGATTAAAGATGTTTTAAAATAATAATATAAATTGATTTATGTAAAAGATTTATAAAATTGATAATTTATAAATGAAAATATTTGAATTATAAAACGAGTTTTTATAAGTGTTAGAATGAATTATGAATGGATTTCATAAATGAATGAAATTTATAGAATCATAAACGGTGAAGTTATAAATGGAATTTTATAAGCAGTAGGTTTATAAAATTTATAAAGTTATTGAAGGAATAGATTTGGATAAATAATTGAATCTTATAAGTTATAAGATTTATAATTATGAAGTTTAAAGGAACGATTGTGCAAACAAATAAATTCTAAGTATTTAACTTATAACATGAACTTTTGTTTTATAATTGAGTTATAAATTGAATAGGTTAATAAAGGAATTTATAAAAGGAAGTTGTTATAAAATAAATAGAAAAGGAATTTATAAACGTTGTTTTATAAATTCGCAAACGACTTATTTTAAGAAGTAAATTGTTGTAACCTATTAATGGAGTTATATTCACGTTTTTGACAGTGAATAATCCTTTAAAATAAAATGAATAGAAATGATGAAATTATTAACGTAGTATATTCACGTTTTTGAAAAGTGAATAGTATGTTAAAGAATTTGGTTTGAATGTGATGTTTTAAATAGAATTAAAACGATCTAACGATGTTTTCAAAACGTGTTGAGATTCGAAACCACAGATTTCAACATTTATTGTTGAAATAGACGTTTTCGAGAAATAGAAGGAAATGGTGGACTATAACACTGTTGTTATAGTAAATGATTTCCGAAAGGAAATGTTTTGTATAGTATTGGGATTTATATATCTATTTTAATTTCGAATCCCTATACTAGTGATTTTGGGTTGTCGTAACGATGTTTTACGCAACATTCGTTTTGGCCCAAATAAATATGTTTAAGAGAATGATTTCCTTAAAGAATGAAATATATACTTAATCTCGATTTAAGTATATTGAATATTTTCCAAGTGTTGAAAATAGATGGATTTGAGAATTACTTAATAAGTAAGTATGGAAATGTTTTCCAATATAAAGTGAATATTTTGAGAATTTATCTTTTTGAAGATAAATTGAAAATGAATAATTGAAATCGTATATTCATAGATATTTTGGAATATAAATTCACTATGGAATTTATAAAAGAAAGTGGAATTCGTTTAAAAATAAATATTGATTTATTTTTGAGATATTGAAATTATATATCTTGTAAAGATATTTTTGGGAAATAAATAATTTGGAAAATTATTTGGAATCTGGTGATGTTGTACATATCCATTGATAGTTCAATAACCGACTATCAATATTTACCTTTGAAAGGTATTTGTTGGGATTTGTTGAATTTGAATGCTACACTTATTTTTAAATTATTGCGCTCGTTATTCGGATTACCCATTCCGAATAGTGATACGACGTAATGGATAGCATTGAAGATCGGTGTTGAAGACCCGGTATTTGCGAGAGCGATAGTATGACCTGTCGATTGACTCTGCACCGAGTAGCTACGGTATTGAGTTCTCCATATGTGATGGGAAATCCGATCAGGATTGTGGATATGCGGATTGCAAGGACTTCTTTGTAAGTTCCTTCGGTTTTGTTCGAGCCCGGAACAGACTTGTATGGATTGTATGTCTGACGTTACAGATTGAGATATAAAGCAGATTTCTTTCAAATATATTTCTGTTGGTGTCGGAGAATTTATTCTTTTAGCTTAACACCCTTCTCTGAGACGTACGAGCTCAGAGGTTATGTAGTTGAATGTTATCAGCGATATATTCCCAATTTGGTAATGTGACATGCTGAGTGTTGCTGTGAAATGATCATTGTATTGATTATTTGTGACAGGATCATTTATTTGATCGTCTATCTTGGTGATCATTTCTATGATCATTTGTTGACCCAAAGCATGGCTTTTGTATAAAATATGTTTTTGTGGACGTGACTTCGTCGAGCCTCACACCTCGGGAATGGTCAAAACAGGAAAGATGCAGCAAGGTTATGAGGGGTAGCGCCCTTTAGGGTATGTGCATTTCCTTCTGGAAAAGGGTGGTATCATGGTATGGAGCCCAGATACTTACTCATGTTGAAAACACTTTATGATTGTGTGAATTGATTATGAGCGCTCGGTTAAAGGTCCCAAAGGACCGGGGGATGGCATATTCGGTCAGTTGTTACTCAGTTAGGGGTAACCCGGCCTTGTGTTGGTAGAGATCCGGTTTGGTTCTCGGGGACGTCCATCCAGAGGCGTTCTCATGTGGCAATGGGAAGTTCCTTGGCCTGATCATTCGTTGGAAATCCAATTCTCAATACGAAACTTGTACGGTATTAGTTGTAGAACCTGCCATTCATTTATGGCGGTCACCACTGTTTGGATGGTAGCTATAGTAGGCATACGATAATGGTCGTATGTTGGCTAAGATTTATATTCTACTTTCGAAATGAATTTTTCCTACACTATGCACTATTAATAATATCAAATGTTCTTTTTAATGCGTATCAAGCATCTTTGACTATCATAAGGAGAAATCTCCTCTGATTCTGCGTTTGCATTGTGTGTGTGTGCGGGAGGCCTTATGGTAGTCTCATTTTTAAAAGCATTGCGAATTGACTTTAAAAATATTCCTGTATTTTGATTTTAAAGATAAATAAACTGTTTTGAGTTCCCACACCAGTCACATGACTGACTCGGAGTTTATTGTTTTCCTTCCTAAACTCTGGGTGCCCACCAATTTCCACACGGGCAGTCAAGAGTTAAGGTTTATCAGGATATTCTGGAGTTGCTGGAGGCAAGATGGATGGCATGGCGTATTATTAGTATATAGTATTTCTTTTTCCGCTGCATTGTTTGTTGTTGATTGTTGTTAGTTGTACACTCTGATGTAATGAAATGTAATGTGATGTAATGTAATGACTGATATAGTTCTTTGTTTAAAGATTATTCATTTATCTATTATATGTTGTTCCGCTACGAATTGTGAGATTCTGTTACTGTTCTGTTGTTTTCTATTCCGTTCTATTTTCTATTTTCTTTCCTCTCTATTTTTCTATCTTTTCGCTCTTCTTCTCTCTCTTTCCTTTTCTTAAACATTGATAATTCGTATTTCTGTTCATCTTGAGTTAATCTATGGAGATTAGTGTATATTCAAGGAGTACGGATTTACGGGTCTTCACAGGGTGTAATTGTAACAATTGATTTTGAAAGAAAATCCGTACATGTGTGCGGGACTGGATGTAGGGTAACTCCGAACCAGTATAAAATTCGGTGTGTTCTTTCCTTTATTGCTTTTACTTTATTTCTACACTGTATTTGATTCTGTGATCATATCTGTGTCTGAATATTGCATACATTTGTGTTCAAATTAACATAAACTCAAAAAGATTTAGTATTTCCTTAAAACACTATTCACCCCCCTCTAGTGTTAATTCTAGCCTTAAGATCCGTAATCCACATTTCTCACATTTGGTACCAGAGCAAGGTTTTCAAAATTTCATAATATGATTTTTGAAAAAGTTTTTAAAATGGCTATGCTAAAAAAACTTGTTAATATTGGTTTAGAAATATTCAGATCATCATTGTCTCTTGAAGTCTACATATAATCAATATTCAAATTCAAGTTGCCTGCCAAAATTGTATAATGTGCAGGAAACATGTTGTATGGGTGTTGAGGAATCAATCCACAATGGACAAATTGTGCATGTCAAAAAGAATAAATGGATACTCGATAGTGGATGCTCTAGACACATGACTGGCAATCCAGATATGTTGAATGATATAATATACAAAGACGGAGGACTGATTAACTTTGGAGACAACTCAAAAGGATATGTGCTTAGCATTGGCAAAGTCAGCAACTCTAAAAATCCTATTATTACTAATGTTTTGCTAGTTAAGAATCTGAAATATAATCTGCTAAGTATAGTCAACTTTGCGATAAAGGATATAAAATTAAATTTTAGAAAGATAAGTGTCATATTGAAGATAATAATTCAACCATAATATTTGAGGGAATTAGGAAAAAGAATATTTATATTCTTAGTATGAAAATTTCAAATGATAACTTGTGTCTTTTGGCAAATACAAGTGACCCTTGGATTTGGCATAAGAGATTTGGACATTTGAATTTCAAATTCTTATCTAGAATGTCAAAACATGATCTAGTAATAGGTCTACCTAAAATGAATTTTAAAGTAGATAGTCTGTGTGATGCATGTCAATTAGGAAAACTCAGAAAAAGTTCCTTTAAATTAAAAGATATGATTTCAACCTCAAAACCTCTTGAATTACTTCATCTTGATTTATTTGGTCCATCTCAAATTCTGTCAATAAATCATAGTAAATATGTTTTTGTAATTGTAGATGATTATTCTAGATTTACATGGACAATATTTTTGAAACATAAAAGTGATACTTTTGAATGTTTTAAGAACTTTACAAAAAGGATTCAAAATCAACTTTCTCTAAAAATTATAACCATCCGTAGTGATCACGGTGGTGAATTTGAAAATGAAAAGTTTGAGGAAATCTGCAATAAAAAGGGAATAACTCACAATTTTTCATTTCCAAGAACTCCATAACAAAACAGAGTAGTAGAACGTAAAAATAGGATGATTCAAGAGTGTGCGAGGAATATGCTTTCAGACAGTAAATTACCAAAGTACTTTTGGGCAGAAGCAGTTATTACCGCCTGTTATATTTTAAATAGAATTTTAATTAGACCTTTAACTGATAAGACATCTTATGAACTTCTTCATAGAAAGAAACCTAAGATATCTTATTTTATAATTTTTGGAAGTAAATGTTTTATTTTAAACATAAAAGATAACTTGGATAAGTTTGATCCTAAATTCGACAAAGGTATCTTTATCGGATATTCTAATAGAAGTAAAGCATACAGAGTGTTTAATTTAAGAACTACCACCATCGAAGAAACAATGCATGTTTCATTCGATGAAAGTCTCAAAAATTTTGAAGATACAAATGATGAAGAGGATTTAATCACTCAAAATCAAGAGTCAGCTGAAATTAATAATGAAATTAATCATCCTAATAAAAAGATTAAACTTTTAAAAGATCATCCTATAGAAAATATACTAGGAGATATGTAATCTGCTGTTACAATAGAAATCAATTAAGTAAAATGAGCATGTAGCCTTTATATATTGAACCCAAAAATCCAAAAGAAGCATCAACTGATGATTCATGGATTTTGGTTATGCAAGAAGAACTAAATCAATTCACTATAAATGATGCTTGGGAACTTGTTCCTAGACCTGAATATAAAACTATAATTGGAACTAAAGGGTTTATAAAAATAAAATGAATTAACAAGGATAGGTTGTTAGAAATAAAGCCTGGTTAGTCGCTCAAGGTTATTGTCAAGAAGAAGGAATAGATTTTGATGAAACCTTTGCTCCCGTAGCATGATTAGAAGCCATTAGGATTCTACTTGCTTTCACAAATTATAATAATTTCAAATTATATCAAATGGATGTTAAAAGTGCTTTTTTTAAATGTTTCTGTAAAAGAGGAAGTATATGTTGAACAACCATCATTTTTGAAAATGAAAATTACCAAATCATGTTTACAAACTTAAGAAAGCTATATATGGTCTAAAACAAACTCCTAGAGCCTGGTAAGATAGACTAAGATCTTACTTATTACAATCAAATTTTGAAATTGGTAAAGTAGATAATACTCTTTTTATTAAAAGAAATAAAAATGACATTCAACTAGTACAAGTTTACGTAGATGATATTATTTTTGGATCAACTAATTTTGAAATGAATAAAGAATTTTTTGAAATAATGACAAAAGAGTTTGAGATGAGTCATATGGTTGAATTAAACTTCTTTCTAGGATTACAAATAAAATAATTAGATAATGGTATCTTTATTAGTCAAGAAAATATGCTAAAGACCTAGTTAGTAAATTTGGTTTGACTACTACAAGTGAAAAAATCACTCCCATGGCAACCAATGAGTACCTAAGTAAAGAAGATCTCTCGAAAGATATAGATCAAAAATAGAGGAATGATTGGATCACTACTCTATATCACTGCTAGTAGATCTGATATCATGCATAGTGTTTGTCTCCGTGCAAGATATCAATCCCAACCTAAAGAGACCCACTTAAAAGCTGTAAAACGTATCATAAGATATGTTAAACACACCATTGATTATGGCTTATATTATCCTAAAAATAATTCTTTTGACTTAATATTTTACTGCAATGCTGATTATGCTGGTTGTAAATCAGATAGAAAAAGTACAAGTGGAACTTGTCACTTTTTGGAGCATTCTCTGATTTCCTGGTTTAGTAAAAAGCAAAACACGGTTTCTTTATCAACAACCGAAGCAGAGTATATATCTGCTGCTTTGGCTTGTTCTCAAGTAATATATATGCAACAAGATTTAAAAGATTTTGGTTTAAGTATCTCAAAATCACCAATTTATTGTGATAATACTAGTGCAATAAATTTATCCAAAAATACTACTCATCATGCTGGAACTAAATATATTGATACCAGACATCATTTTCTCAGAGATAATATAAGTAAGGAAGTAATTACTCTCGATTATATCAATTCTGAGAAACAAATTGCCGATATCTTAACAAAACCCTTAAATGAATCTATATTTACTAAATTAAGACGAGAGTTAGGTATTTGTTCAATAACTGAAATATAGAATATAAATAACAAAGTATAATTAAAAATTAAATTGAAATAAATTAAATAACAAAAATATCAGGTACCATGTCGACAACCCTCTCCTACCCCTGTTGACATATAACGATTTTTTTATTTTTGAAATTCTCCCACCATAATTGGTTATATATTTCTTCTTATTTTGAAATGTTGATCATTCTATCTAGTCTTTCTTTGTTCTAACTTCTAAAATTTTTTAAAAAATGGCCTCCTCTTCCAAATCAAACAAAAATTCAACTTTTTCGTTCCCTTCTCCTTCTACTGGACTATTTCAACGAACTACGCTTGCACGAGTGATGAAAATGGAAGATTCCTTGAAGGATGCACTGCAACTAATGACTGAAATTCAAGTAGTGCAACTTAGAATTTCCAAAGAACAAGAACGGAAAGGCAAAATCCTTAGAAATCTGCAAAAGTTTCTAATGGACAATCATGCTAATCCGATCTTGATTGATGAAGAGTCTTCAGGAGATCAAGTGCAAGAGGACAGCGAGGAAGAAGAAGAAGCCCTCATTGAAGAAGAGCACGCTGAAGATGACGACAAAGTTATTTGCGTTGGCGAAGTGTGCCTTGACAAGGATGGAAATCTAGTCGAACAACGTGGAAATTTCTGTTTCCACTACCTAAATTGTTCGTTTCATAGATCTCCCATTTTCAAGGACACACATTAGTTTCTTGTCTCTCTTTCCTATTGATCGTATGATCTTACTTTCGTCCTCTACGTGAATGTAAATAAAACAATATATACTTAATAATTTATTTTTGTTCTTATATTATTTGAATTATCATATATAGATTCTTAGTTAGAATAGTTAGTAATTTAGGACAAATGGGGAGTTATATAATTTCGAGTTAGTTTTTGTTGATGACAAATGGGGAGAAGTATAAAATAGGATAGGATGGTTTGGCATAGTCTTAGGGGGAGTTATTAGTTCTAGAAGGATTTATTAAGATAGAAATAATATTTTATAAACAAAGGTTGTCATCATCAAAAAGGGGAATATTGTTAGTCCTTGAGATGATGGTTTTGATGACAACAACCTTAGAATAAGATTATAAAATATAAATACTAACATTGTAGTTTAGATATATATGTATATGCAAGATCTAACCATGTAGGTGCCATGAATGAAGACTGTACAGTATAGAGGTTCTAGATATCAAGATTGAAGACTCATGAGTATCAAGATTATCAAGAGTTCAAGATTTCAATAATAATGAATTTAATTAGGAATTTTGTTAAAACTCCTAGAAAAGCTCTGGCATCTTAAAATCCAATTTATTCGTGTAATGAAATCCATTTCGAGCCTATTAAAGGGATGGAACCCTAAGTAGGATGGAAGCTATGAAAAATATAGTGGAACATTGTTTTGTATCCACTAACTTTTATTCAAATGTTTTTACAAAATTATATCTTGTTTTCAAAATGATTTCATAACCTTCCTTTTAAAAAGAATCAAAAACATCTATCCTGGTTTTAAATACTTTTAGCCTTAAAATAATCTTTATTTTCAAAATCAAATTATCCTTGGTTTTAAACTATCTTTTAATAATAATATATTTAACTTTTAATATTTATACTTAGATTTAAATATAAAATTATAGTGAAATTTTATATATATCAAAATATTATTCTCTATATCTATTTTGTATTTTAACTATAGTTAAGTATATTTATAAAGTTTAAAATAGTTTTAATATAAGATGAAAGTTATTTTCAAAGAAATTTTTTTTACCTAAAATTGCTTTGGCCTGTCGACAACCCCAATATACCCTTGTCGACAAGGTGGCAGTTTGATTCAAAAAATTGAATTTCAAAAAAAGTGTCTATTCGGCATATCCTTTCATGAATGGACATGGCTGTTGTTCTACTATAAATAGGGGCTGCTTTAAACAAATTTATATACATTTTTTTCTCTGATTTCACTCCTCTTCTTCTTCCACATTTCTTTAAATATATTTTTACCATTACTCTGCTGAAATCAACATTAAATCTAACAAGATCATCTCTGGTTTGATTGTCTATCACTATCTCAACAAGATCTCAGTGCTATTCAGAGTTATAGGCTTCTTTGTAATAAACTAAATAAGAAAAGGTGTGATTGTAGCCTGTGAAATTAATCAAGCGAGAAAAAGTATGATTGTAGCCTGTGAAATCAATTGGGTGAACTTGTTGCCCGTAAAATCAAGTATCTCTACCTAGAGGATTGTGAATCTGGAGTGGTGTACCTCGTGGTCTTGAAATCGAGGGTGTAATTGTAACAATTGATTTTGAAAGGAAATCCGTACTTGTGTGCGGGACTGGATGTAGGGTAACTCCGAACTAGTATAAAATCCGGTGTGTTCTTTCCTTTATGCATTTACTTTATTTCTGCATCTGTGTTTAATTCTGTGATCATAACCGCGTCTGAATATTGCATACATTTATGTTCAAATTAACATGAACTCAAAAAGATTTGATAATTCCTTAAAACACTATTCACCCCCCTCTAGTGTTAATTCTAGCCTTAAGATCCGTAATCCGCATTTCTCACACCTGAGACCTCCTTTGGTCCATTTGGATGAGCCCTTCTTGCTCAATAAAGTTTCCATTATTTACGAGGAACCCTTCCACATTACCGGATCCTACGGCCCACTCCTTTCGCGAGCCGCCTTCTTCGGAACATACTCCCAACATGATTCAACATTCGAAGACCATAGCTTTTCATCAAACTATTATATCGTCATCTAACCTGATTTGAATGAGTCAACACCTCCAACATGATCTATAGGACCTCTACTTCATCTCCTAGAAGTTTTATTCCATTTGGATCTAACCCTAAATGTCAGTACTGGCCTCTTACGTCTGACCTGAGTTTTATACTTAGCCAACCCATGGCTAAGTTTTCTTCCACTCCTTCCTTGCTTCTAGTACTCTATGCCCAGATGCTTTGACCCCGACTTCTCAATGCAAATCAAGTCACCATAGAATAAGTTCTCTCTTCAAAGCACTTTACTTTATATCCTAGAATTAAGACATCATAGCCTCCAACACTTAGCCATCAGCTATACATCACTTCAGGAAACTTCTACTAGCAACATCCTTGCTCTACCCAAAATCGTCATGGACCAAACTACAGTTGTCAGTGCTGACCTCTCAACTCGATGTCGACTTTTGTGGTTAAGGAATTGGAACTCGCACCTTGAACCATGAGCCTTTCCAATACTCTAGAGCCTCCTCTCCATGTTTTATCCAATTTCGACCAACTTTCTCCGATTTGCTCAATTCTCTGGCTTTACTTTTATACAGTCACAACACTAACAAACAACATCAAATCATATCATCCAACAGAGAATAAAAGGCAATTTAATCAAATCAAACATCCAATCTATCAAAATAAGACAAACAAGTCAATTTCTAACATAGATCTACATATAGCATGAATATATAAGCATTAGCAAGGGTGATTTCAAATCAATCTAAATCATATACATGATTTAACATGTAATTAAAGTTGGAAAAGGTTTTTGGCCAGAAAGCGATTTAAAACATATGAAATCCTATAATTTTACCATATAAACATGCATAGTACGGTGAGAAGGCATAAACCACTCACCAATTACCGAATTCAACCAATATGAATGTAAATCCAATCCGAAAAATAATAGAGTGCACTTCAAATCAAGCAAAACGATGATCTCTATCTTCTAATTGATAATCTAGTCTCTATTCGCAATCTAGTTTGATTTAGAGAGCATTAGGATGATTTTAGATGAAATTAGGATGGATTTAGGGAAAATTAGGGTTTAGAACTAATTTACAATAAGAGGGAAAATTCTTAGCTTGACTCTTAATCCATTTATTTATAGTATTCCCTAACTAGACTAATGGACCAAGTGCCAACTAATGGGCTTCACTAGTTATACACTAATTTTGGCTAGCAGCTTTATAAACTTCAAATAGGCATAACTTTCTAACCGTAAGTACATTTTTCTATTATGACCACTCTTCGAATGGGAAACAATCATCCTGATGCACTGGAAGTAATTTGAGACTCTATTTCGACTCCTATCAAAAGTTATAGCCCAAACAAGATTTCCAACGTCAAAATGGTCCCATAGAAATTCGAAAAAATAATAGATGTGTAAAATTTCCCTCGGAGTCATACCCCAAATTTAAAGAATCGTACGACCTCATACGAATAAAATAAAAATATTTTATGATCCTCCGATATGTAAAATACGGGTCATTACATTTTCCTCCCTTTAGGAATTTCACCCTCGAAATCCCCAAACAGACAAATGTATAAGCAACCATGGTCGTCCCATATGCCTATCAATCATAAGAAACCATCAAACATTCACACATTCAGTTATGCATTCCACTGTATAGCTGATTTACCTTAGCATGCGAAATACTAACCTATCAAATATAGTGTACAATGGTAAAAGTGGATACGATAAACAATGGATCTTACCATTCAAAGAGCTTCGGATAAGAAGTCCTTATGCTCTCCTCCATCTCCTATGTACAATCGCTTTAACATTCCCTTACCTGGAGGCCTAAAACTAACGGCTACGGATGCTACAATCATTCCATAGTTATTAATCCTCAATGATCAAATTCGGCGGTACTAGATACATTGATACACAAATCATAGAAATATGGAAAAAATTTAACAATTCAAAAACAAATTTCCATATTCCATTCAAAACATTTAATGTTCATTACATAATCCCAAAAGTGTTAACCACATTCAACAAAATATAGTCATTACACATACGCAAGAGCAACATATGAAGATGCCTCCTTGGTTGATCAGAGTATATAATAAGGCTCATAAATCCGCCTTTACATCCAAATACACAGCGGAAGAAGATAACACTAAATAACTAACTGCCTGCTGTACGCCTCCGAAAGCTTTATTCATCTAAGAAGAGAACCTGAAAACCCTAAACCTCAAACTACTCAAAATCAATTGAGTACCCGAGAGTTTAAGGGGAAAACAAAACTTCAAGTCATACATAAAGCCTGGTATGAATAATAATCTAACATCTCAATCCTTTTAGTTATCTAGTGAGACCACGCTGCTTAGCGAAACGGGTTTTCCTCTCATTAGTATCCTAAAATCTTTATAGAACCATATACTGTGCTCCTGCATCCATAATGGTTAAAAACATACATTTCAAAATATCACGATGACATGCGTACATATAAACATTTGGATTTCCCATCTACATTTTAAATTGACACCCTGTTATAATTATAGTTTCTAGGGTCACTATTAACCTAATAGTTTTCATGGGTTTACTAATAACCTTTTAGCAATTCTTGGACACCCTGTCCTATTCATAGTTTTCATGGGATCATGAAGAACCTATAGGCTCCTGCCAATTAACGTAATTAATTCATGGGTCCCCTTGACCTATTAGTCATTCCAATAACTAATCCCTTTATCCTAGTTTTCATGGGTTGACTAGGAACTTATGGATTTATCCAGTAACTCACTTCTCATCCTAGTTTTCATGGGTTGACTAGGAACCTACTGATGCCTCTATTAACTTCACTCTAATCCTAGTTTTCATGGGTTGACTAAGAACCTTTTGACTGATGTCAATACTAAATCCGAATATAGTTTTCATGGATTCACTATAAATCAAGTGGCCCCTACCAACCATCCTTAATGCATAACTTCATGGTTTACTCGAAACATGTAGGTTACCCCCAATAACTTCCTAATCATTTTTTCATGGGTTTACTATGAACCTATCTCCCGGGCAAATTCAAAGTTTGGGCATCATATATTTTGGTCTCTCTGACTCCCTGGATGCAATTTTACACATTCAGGAGTTTAATCAATTTATATTCATTACTGGGTTAACCTACTGGTTCTTCTATCCATTTTATCCCCAAAATGCAATTATGGGTTCTTTATCCTGTGAATATATTCATATTTGAAGAAGCAATATTACAATTTAACAATACCATTCCTGTGGGTTTAAGGTCCTTGAAATACGTTTCTTATATAACATAGTTAATCCCTTTAACTTATAATTTTATCAAGGCAATGCTTCTTCAAATTCACATACTTGAAGTCATTTCAAAACTCCTTTAGTTAAGCTATGGGTTTTTCCTTTAAAAATTTGAGTTTGGGTTTTAAAACCTTTCAACTCCTTTGAAACCTTTCTTTCGACCTCATAGGACGACCTCCTTCGAAAGCCTAAAAATCTACCTTTAAAACACTCAGATCCTCTCATTCAAATACTTTAAAACATCTCTTTCGAAACCTTTCGACCATGTTAAAGTATTATTATATAAGTATAGAAGCATAGTGTAACATTCCTAGTTTTTTTAGCCAAATTAATTTAGTGATTAATTTGATTTTTGAGTTTTTTTAGAATTAATTGGTAATTTAATTTGAAATTTCCAGGAACAAATAAAATAAAATGTGTTTGTTTACATAAAAATAGATATAAAAAGAATTTTGATTTTGAAATTCAAGGATAAATATCTTATAAATAAAAATTGATTTGTTAACTCTGTATTTTGAAAAATAAAAGTATATGTGTATATAAGATTATTTATTTATGTATAATTGATTTTCAAATCATTTTTCTTTATATAAGTACAAATATAAACATTCATTCATTTAAACTATAAATTTTAAATAAGAATAAATAGGAAAGTATGGTTTAAATTCAACATAATATTTACAAAAAAATTCAAAGCTAATCATTTTCAAAACATTAAGATAGATATTTATTTATTTAAAAGGTTGGTAACTTGAGTTTAAAATTTAAATAAGATTTGTATATATGTAAATATAAACACATGAAAATATAATTCATGAATTAATGTGCAAAACATAAAAACACAAATTCTAAATTAATTAAGAAAAAGGACTTAGAAATAATTTATAAATAAAATAAATTAACGGTCTAAAGATAAATTTTCTGATTTTAACAAGTGTAGGAAGATTAAAAACAAGTGTAAACAAGATTACATAAGAAATTAACAAGTTTTAACTAAAAATACAAGTGTTAAGATATGTTTTCCTTTCAAAATTTTAATGTAAATATCAAAAATAAATCAGGCTTTGCTTCTCAAGTCCTGCTATCTTCTCAAAAACCTGAAAACTAAATTAAAACCAGAGAAGAAAATTCAAATAATCAAAGCAAGCATAGATTCAGCAAAAGTAAAGATTCAAACCAAATAGCTTCAGTTGAAAATCTGTGAGCTAAAAAGGAAATAAATTCAAACTTCAACCTGAGATCGATATAAATCAAAACAAAGATAAATTAAAAAACTAGAAAACTAAAAAGGAAGCAAAAGTAGAGAATAAAAGCTTCAGAATCAAAACCATAGAAAAGGAAAATCAAAAGCATGCAAGTTCAAACCAGTTTCAAACAAAGATCAACAATCAACATTTCCAGATCAATTCAATATCAACTACAGATCAATGTCTATTTCCAGATTTCAAAAATCAAGTCCTTTGTTCAAATTTCCAGGCGAGCAAACCCTTGAATCTGTTATTAGAATTGTGATGTTTGGATTATTGTGTTATAATGATTGCTTGCATGGCTGTTAAAATACATACATACATATATAGTAAGTTTGTGCATGTTTTTGTTCCAGGCAACATGCCTTTATGTCGTTTACAGGCTAATCTTCCTTAAAGAAAAATTCAATATCTCTTTATTTAAAACATTATAGGTTATAATGTCTTGAGGGAATATGTTTGTATATATGTAATACAATTTTTCAAAATAATTTCAACTAAAATTACTAAGTATTCCTCTAATAATGTTAAATTATTCAGTAAGAATAAACATATTAGAAAATTCGACAACCATAATTGAAAGTTTAACTCAATTTTTCTGGTTTATATTCAAAAATGATGATTTTTGATAATCAATTCACAATTTTTAAGTCTATATTCGGAGAAAAATTATGAGATGAACTGAGATTGGGTTTTTGGAAAGTTCTGGCGATCAATGGGTAGTGAGGTCTCGGGTTTTCGTCAGCAGGTGGAAGGAAGTACGACGAGCTTAGGAAAAATGACTGGTGGGGTTCCTGATCATCGTGGCATCGACGGTGAGTTGATTTAGGTTTTAAACCCTAATTTGGTTGAGTTTGGGAAATGGGATCACTGCATTATCTCTGGGTGATCGAGTGGCTCGTGGCTTTGGGAACTGTTAGCATAGAGGGTCGGCATAGCGTGGCTAGAACTGCAGCGGCTCTGGTGATCGGAGGCATGGGTTCGAGAAGTTTCTGGCAAGGTGTCAGGTTCCAGTTTTCAACTAGATTGCTTGAATTTAATTAAAGGCTTGTGCTTGAGATTTGATGGTTAGGATCAAGGGTTAGGTGATAGTCGAGGTGCCAGAAGATTCATCCGAGGTCAGAGGAGCCACGGCCGATGGTGCACGTGCAAGGTGGCTATGTTGGTGTCAATGGTTTTTGTTGTGGATGGTCTCAAAGGAGGGATCGTGTTTTTGGGGTTGTAACTCGAGTTTGTACTCGAGTAGTTGGTGGGTATTAGGCCTACAGTTTTTTTTTAACATATAATAAAATCTATTTTTTTTTTAAAAACGGGGGAAGAAGAAGGGGAAACTCGGGGCTAGACCCGAGTGGTCTTCGGACTTGACCCGAAGCAACAGTGTTGTGCAGCTTTTAGAGGTTTTAAAATCAATGTTTTCGAAATTTAAAATTAAAATCTAGCTTAAACTTTCTCATTTAAACTTACTCTTTATATAATAGTCGTTTTCTTTAACAAGTGGTTAAAAGGTTAGAAATTTGTTTAATATAAATTTTGTTAAGTAAAATTTAAAGTGATTTTAAAACTTAAGTTAAAAATGAAATTTTAAGATTTTTATTTACATAAATTTTAAAATTTAAATTGAAACTAGTTTTAAAACTATTACTTGATAATGTTTAAAGCATTTAAAGGAAGTAATATTTTGTTAACTTTTAACTTATCAAGATTATTTATTTTAAAAACTTAATTAATGATTTAATTAAGTAAAATTATCATGAAGATAAAATGTCGTAAATATATTAATGGTAAAGATAATGTTTTATCTTAAAATAATTAGGGTTTAATGCCTTGAGATTAATTAAGTTAATTTAGGAAATTAAGTATAATTAATTAATATGATTAATTAATGAATAAAGGATTAATTAAGAAATTAATTAAGAGTAATTATTTTATTTGATTAATAAATAATAAGGGTTGAATGTTAATTAATTTAAAGTTAATTAATTTATAATTAAAGATCATTAATTAGAAAATTAAAAATTATTAATTAATGACTAGACATTAATTAATTAAGTAATTAAGTGTAATTAAGAGTTAATTAATTAAGTAATTAAGATTGATTAATTAAGTAATTAGAGATTATTTAATTAGTAACTAAGAAATACTTAATTTGTAATTAAGTTTTATTAATTAATAATTAGGTTTTATTAATTAATAATTAAATGATAATTAATCTCAAATTAAAGATTAATTAAGGATTGATTAACTGTTAATTAAGGATTGATTAGCTGTTTAATCAACTGTTGATTAATCTGATTTAAATTAATCAGATAATTGTTCTTACTTATGGATGTTTGAATTCTATTGATGGTTGAATTGTTTGATATCCCTCATATGTTATGCTTTGTGCTATGAATTGTTTTGGTGTGATCTGTGATGAATGTAGTTAATTTATCTGCGATAAATTTACATTATTTATCTGTGAATCTGTGAATGAAGATAAGCGTTATAGGATTATATCGCTTATCAATATTTCTATGATTGAATCTGTGATGATTGATGTTGATGCACTATTGTGTAACCATACACACACAAATATGGATTGCACGAGGAAATTGGTCAAGTCATAAATTTTTGAAATGGTTTTAAAGATTGAATTTTTGAATCCAAAATAGTTTTGGAAATGGAATTGGGTTAAATATGAAAAGATTTTGAAAAGGAGTTTTAAAGGTAAAAGTTATTTTGAATAACTTGATAAAGTTTTATAATTTAAATAATTTGATTTGAATTTGTACTCAAGATTTAAAATTGAATTCTATGTTTGGAAATTATACTTTTAAAAAGGTTATACAAGTTACAAATGTGTTTATATGGGTTTTAAACCGTTTTAAAAGTATTTTTTTAGGAATTTGAATTTAGCCCAAGTTTTATACTTGAAGGGCTTTAACTTGTGCAAATGTAATCTGATTCTTCCGAAACGAAAACTATTTGTTTTCAAATAATAATAATTTTCATATAAAGAAAGAATTTCCAATTTGTGTTGAAAAGATTTCAAGTTTGAATTGTGAATTGTTTTGAAAGTTATAATTGAATCTTTGTGGAAGAATGTCGAATTTTGTTCTGAAATTGAAAAGGATCTTAAAAGGTATCTTTTGTATAAAAGATTTGGGATTGAAATGGAATTGTTTTGAAGAGATATCAATGAATCTTTGTGAAAGATGGGTGAACTTTGTGGAATGAATCTTTTTGTTTAAAAGAGTGGAAATGGTAATTTGTTTAAACCATTTGAAAGAAAGGCTTTGGGCTTTAAGTTGTGACTTAACTAAGATCCCAATATCCATATGTTTTTAAATATTGAGCTCATTATTCGATTTAACCGAGAGAGCACTTTGTGTCATATAACTCATTTCGAATAATGATACGACGATATGGATAGCATTTGAAGACCGATGGTGAAGACCAGATATTTCCGAAAGCGAATGGATAACTCGTCGAATGTCTCTGCACCGGCTGATCCATGGTATAGAGATTTATATCATCCTTTGTGATGGGGAGTCCGGACATGATTAGGGATTATTCGAATTTGCAAGGGCTTCTTTGTGAAGTGCCTGCGGTTCTGTTTGAACTCGGAACAGTATGGATGTGTGTCTGACAATACACTTTGAGATGTAAAGCTGGTTTCTATCAAATACATTTCTGTTTGGTGGTGGAGAATTTATACTCTTAGCTTAACACCCTTCTCTGAGACGTACGAGCTCAGAGGTTATGTAGTTGATGGTTACTAGTGATACATTCCATTGGGAATGTGGCATACGAAGTGTTGTTGATCATTTGTTGATCGAAGCATGGCTTGTGTGAAAAGCGTAGCTTTGTGGATGAGACTTCATCGAGCCTCACAACCCGGAAATAGTCGAAACATGAATGTTGCGGCAAGGTTTGTAGGGGTCGCGCCCCTAGGGTATATCCATTTCCTTCTGGATAAAAGTGATATCATGGTATAGAGCCCAGATATTTAACTATATGGTTGTTGCTATTTGTTGATGAATCCCGGGATAAAGGTCGGTAACGACCGAGGATGGCTTACTTGTAGGTGCTACTTCCGCGCAAGGGTAACCCAGCCTTGTGTTGGTAGGGAACCGTTTCAGTTCTTGGGGGCGTCCCTCCAAAGGCGTTCCATTCGGTAAGGAAGTTCCTTAACCTGACCATTGTTGAAATCCAAAGAAACAATACGCGCCCTGTGCGGTTCTAGTTGTATAACCTTCCATGGAATGTGGTGGTAACCTGCTATCTAACATGGTAGCTATAGTAGGCATACAATAATGGTTGTATGCTGGCTAAGGTTAATGTTATACTTTCGAAAGTTTTCTGCATTGTGAACTAATAATAATATCAATGATTTTTGCATATCAAGCATGTTTGACTATCATAAGGAGAAATCTCCTCCAATTGTGCACTTGCATTGTGTGTATGGCGGGAGGCCTTATGGTAATTTCATTTTCCAAAAAGCATTGTGGATTTCAAATTTAAAATCTTTTGTTGTTTTTTTCAAAGATAAACTGTTTTTGTTTTCTCTTACCAGTCTCATTACTGACCCAGAGTTTATTGTTCTTTTCCTAAACTATGGGTGCCCACAATCTACATAGGCACTCTAGAGTTGGGTTTTTCAGATAATCAAATAGTAGGTGTAGATTCAATAGCATCCAGCCTTTGGATTTGGTGATAGCATTTGTTTCTCTTCAACATTCATTACTGATCTCGCTTAATGCATCGATGATGGTGGTTTGAGCTTTTGGTTCAAGCTATCTTTGGTTTGGAGTTTTGGAGATGGAGTTACAGTATGGAGTTGGATTCTTTTAGAGACCTTTTGGAGCATTGGATTGTAATGCATTTTCAGATTCATTCTTTCTCTCTTGGAGATACACTCTGTTGATGGTCATCTTTCCACTGTCGATGGTCGTTAATTATAGACCATCCTTATTATTGTTATCCTATTCCGCTGATGTATATTTATCTCTGATATTATTGGAATTCATATTGTATCGGATATTGTATTCATTGTTATATCAATGATATTGTTTTTTTCCGCTGTGTTGTTGCATTTAATGTGTTATAAGCTCCGACGAATCGAATTAAACGTTTGAATCTATGGCATTCGAATACGGAAGAAGTATGGATGCCGATTTTGAACGCAAAAATTCAGGTCATCACATTTGGTATCAGAGCTAAAGGTTGAACTTTAGCTTTTGGAGTATAACACAATAGGTGACTCATTAGAGATAGGGATTAAAATACCCTAGAATGAGTATATCCCTAAGATATCCATCTGTATGCCGTAGTAAATTCCCTTACTTTCCACTGATAGCGAGTATGAGTGCAAGAAGAGGACGAGATAGGGGATAGGGAAATACCACTATAAATGGTCAATGCCCTGTAACAACAAGAAAACAATATTTTCTCTATCAATCTCTTTTAATCATCATCCGATTTCAATTCTTTGATTTTATCATGGCAGCTCAAGGGAGAAGTTTTGGTAGGAGATCATTATTTTGGTTAAATCAAAGGATGAGTTAGCATGGGACATAAACTCCAAATAGGTCAAAATTGTTTGTTTGGATGAATTGGTTGCTATGTTTGCTATGGTTAATAGGTATACTTTGGTTTCTTAAACTAAAAGTTTAGGGATTGTCCCCTACTTTCAATTTTCGAGGACGAAATTTTCTTAAGGGGGGGAATTTGTAACATTCCTGGTTTTTCTAGCCAAATTAATCTAGTGATTAATTTGATTTTTGAATTTAATTTAGAATTAGTTGGTAATTTAATTTGAAATTTCCAGGAACAAATGAAATAAAATGTGTTTGTTTACATAAAAATAGATATCAAAGGAATTTTGATTTAAAATTCAAGGATAAGTATCTTATAAATAAAAATTGGATTTGTTAACTCTGTATTTTGAAAAATTAAAGTATATATGTATATAAGATTATTTATTTGTGTTTAATTGATTTTTAAATCATTTTTCTTTATATAAGTACAAATATAAACATTCATTCATTTAAACTATAAATTTTAAAATTTAAATAAGAATAAATAGGAAAGTCTGGTTTAAGTTCAACATAATATTTACAAAAAATTTCAAAGTTAATCATTTTCAAAACATTAAGATAGATATTTATTTATTTAAAAGGTTGGTAACTTGAGTTTAAAATTTAAATAAGATTTGTATATATGTAAATATAAACACATGAAAATATAATTCATGACTTAATGTACAAAACATAAAAGCGAAAATTCTAAATTAATTAAGAAAATAACTTAGAAATAATTTATAAATAAAATAAAGTAAAGGTCTGAACATAAATTTTCTTGTTTTAACAAGTGTAGGAAGATTAAAAACAAGTGTAAACAAGATTACATAAGAAATTAACAAGTGTTAACCAAAAATACAAGTGGCAAGATATGTTTTCCTTTCAAAATTTTAATGTAAATATCAAGAAATAAACCAGGCTTTGCTTCTCAAGTCCTGTTATCTTCTCAAAAACCTGAAAACTGAAATAAAACCAAAGAAGAAAATTCAAATCATCAAAGCAAGCATAGATTCAGCAAAAGTAAAGTAAAGATTCAAACCAAATAGCTTCAGTTGAAAATCTGTGAGCTAAAAAGGAAATAATTTCAAGCTTCAACCTGAGATCAGTATAAATCGAACAAAGATAAACCAAAAACCTGGTAAACTAAAAAGGAAGCAAAACTAGAGAATAAAAAGCTTCAGAATCAAAACAAGTAGAAAGGAAAATCAAAAGCATGCAAGTTCAAACCAGTTTCAAATAAAGATCAACAATCAACATTTCCAGATCAACACAATATCAACTATAGACCAATGTCTATTTCCAGATTTCAAAAATCAAGTCCTCTGTTCAAATATCCCGGTGAGCAAACCCTTGAATCTTTTATTAGAATTGTGATGTTTGGATTATTATGTTATAATGATTGCTTGCACATCTGTTAATACATATATGTCTGTATATGTGTGTGTGTGTATACAGGTAAGTCTGTGCATGTTTTTGTTCCAGGCAACATGCCTTTGTGTAGTTTACAGGCTAATCTTCCTTAAAGAAAAATCAATATCTCTTTATTTAAAACATCATAGGTTATGATGTCTTAGGGGAATATGTTTGTATAAATGTAATACAATTTTTTAAAATAATTTCAAATAAAATTACTAAGTATTCCTCTGATAATGTTAAATTATTCAATAAGAACAAACATATCAGAAAATTCGACAATTATAATTGAAAGTTTCACTCATTTATTCTGGTTTGTATTTAAAAATGATGATTTTGACAACCAATTCACAATTTTTAAGTTTATATTCGGAGAGAAATTATAAGATGAACCGAGATTGGGTTTTTGGGAAATTCTGGCGATCAATGGGTAGTGAGGTCTCGGGGTTTCGTCTAGAGGTGGAAGGAAGTACGACGAGCTTAGGAAAAATGATTGGTGGGGTTCCTGGTCGTTGTAGCGTCGACGGTGAGTTGATTTAGGTTATAAACCCTAATCTGGTCGAGTCTTGGAAATGGGATCACTGCATTATCTCTGGGTGATCGAGTGGCTCGTGGCTTTGGGAATTGTCAGCATAGAGGGACGACATGGCATGGCCGGAATTGCAGCGGCTCTGGTGATCAGAGGCATGAGTTCGAGGAGTTTCTGGCAAGGTATCAGGTTCCAGTTTTCGACTGGATTGCTTGAATTTGATCGATGGCTTGTGCTTGAGATTTAAAGGTTAGGATCAAGAGTCTGGGTGATAGTTGAGGTACCGGAAGGTTCATCGGAGGTCGGAGGAGCCACGGCCGATGGTGCACATGCACCGTGGCTAGGTTGGTGTCACTGGTTTTTATTGTGGATGGTCTCGAAGGAGGGATCATGTTTTTGGGGTTGTGACTCGAGTTTTTACTCGAGTTGTAACATCCCTCTTTTTTGTACGCTTTAAATCGACGAAAAACCACACATGTCAGACACAAAACATACAAAAGGGTGAATTGTTATTTGGGGGAAATAAGAAAAAGAGAGAAAGAAAGAAAACAAAACAGAATCTTGCAGCGGAATAACAAAATATAATAATCAAATAACAGTTCATGAAGTTGTTTTACAAAACATTTGATTATACTTTTACAACATAGAATCAGAGTTACACATACCAAAGAATAATAATTAATGCAATGAAACAATGTAGTAAATAATAGTAATAATACTATCTTCATCTTCGTCCTCCAAAAAAAGGTCTTCGAATCCTGTAATGCTCCGACTGACCCGAGCGAGTTGAAAGACAAACACTCGAGTCAGAACCAAAAGATCTTATGTAAGTTAAATCAACTGTAAATAAGATGAGTTGAACGACGTCAGAGATGTTTACAGGATTTGACATCTCCTATCCACTGTCTAACGTGAGTTCAGTAACTTAAGAGATGTTTGGTATTCACATCTCCTAAGGATCTGTTAAACTATTTACTATGTAGTAATATTTCGCTATTATAATAATAATGTCTATAGTAAAATAATCTTACTTTTAAACAGAGTTAAGGAGTGACCCAATATTCCACTTAACACGTAATAGTCCCAGTAGTCCATCCAGTACCATAGTACCTCCTGATCGAGGGGATACTAGAGGGTACTTCATGGGCTATGGGAGAAATCCAAACTCGTACAAGGCGCGATAGGGTAGGTGACATGGCACACAAGGCAATGCCAGTGTAGATATACCAATTACGCATCCGGGCTGGTGGTAACACGTAGCAGCTATTACCGCCTACCTCGAGCTACACTCCCAAAATCAAGGGTCAAAAGTGGCCATAGAATCAATTCAAAAGTCAGAGTATAATATCGGAGGAGTGTTTCCGATAAGAGGGGCTACCTCCTTGGCCCGAGAACCGCTCCTGTTTTAGCCACCTTATGCCAACTCACGGGAGTCGGGTCCACGTATATACCTTAATAGAACGTCGTCACCATCCTACTTCATTCTGGGATCTCCACCGTGTACATGGTTGTTAAAGTGGTTTTCGGAGTTGGCAGAGAGTATGACAACTTCCGATCCCTGTCTCTTCAACAACCAAACGTTATTATAACTCCGCGGTCATTTCAAAATAATTTATACTTCAAAACCAGAGTATAATATCCATTTCAAAACCATATAGATACGATATCATTTTCGTTTTAAAACCCAAATCAACATAATATCATTTTTATTTCAAATATATCCTCTTTCACAAATAATAGCACTTTCAATGTTATGACACTTCGAAACCAAACACTTGAAATTATAACATTTTCGAATCATAATACTTTGAAATTCGTAACTTTGAAACATAACTTCTATCACTTAAATGGTTCAAATATTAAAATACTTTATATAATAAATAGCTTCTTCAATTTGGCAAATCAATTCCAAAATAACTCGAATTCCAAAATTTTATATTTAAACCAAATCCCAAATCATGAATTTCAATACAATTTAGTTTCCAAATAAACTATTCCAAATTATATTGATTTCATGACCGATTGATCCATAAAATAAACCCTTTCAAATTCAGTATATTTCAAGCCTTAAGTATTCAACAACTTCAAAACTAAGTTCGATAATTACAATTCAGCGATTCAAATTTCTATTATTTAGTTTTGAAATATTTACTTAATAAATCCATTATCATTCAAATAAAACCCAGATTACAAATAACTAAATGTTTCCTTCAATTTAATTATACTTGAAATATTTATTTGATTCACCTCAAACAAGATCAAGTTATAAATCTTATCCTTTACAGATCTCAAATTTCATAAGTTCCAAATTGGTTTCATTTAATAATTTTTTTACATTTAATACAATTTCAAATCAATTTCAAATCTACCTTTTCAGCCTTAATTTTATTAAAAATCATTATAAAGTCTATGTAAAATATAATTTATATAAATACTTAACCATATTATATTTTAGTTAAAATCAATCTTTATTTTTAAACTTGTTTTATACCAAACAAATTTATACATAGCTAAAAATCAAGAATTTAACTATATATATAAAGTAACATTTATATAATACCTGAAATCAATATTTCTATAAAACCATATATTTCTTTACAAACTATAGAAATCATTTCACTATATTTTTATATATATAGACCGCAGTGTCCGTACATAATTTTCTATCCTGTGTCAAGTGATACAGATATTTATCATTTCAATCCGCAATTTAAAATATAAATATGGTTATATATCATTTCAAACCGTAATCCCGAATGAAACAAAAATCCATAACAACTTGTAGTTTATAACAGTATAAAATGCAACATCCATTCATCCAATGTCAATCATCAAACATTTACCACAATCATCATCCAATTCAATCAATAACATCAATATGGAACAAATAATGAATAACAGGTATTTACCGGTAGTTTATATTCAATAATAAATTAAATACTATTTTATCCAAATAATTTCAAATAAACTGAGATGATGATTCAAAATATGTCAAACAGTCATAAATAAATTTCTAATCACATCATACATCAATTTAACAAACATAAGAAATTTTAGAAGTTGTGAGTGGGTTAAAATACTCACCTTTTGAATTTAAATTGAATTTAAATCCAATTTAAACCCAAAATTTGAACAGGTTTAGAATCCATCTTAACCTATGTCAAAGTGTCCAAAATTTTTGATACGATCCAAACGGAGAAAACCGCGCGTGATTTGGACCTCGTATGCAAAAGTTATGCAATTTAGAATATTGAAAATTCAAAAATTAAATAGTTGACAAAAAAAAACAAAAAAAACGTACACACTTATCACCAGCCATATCACCCTCATCATCTTCTCACGGAATACACGCATGACCCAGATGCTAGACCGAAACCCTAGGACGCCGTAAGCCACGACCGATGATCGCTGAACGATCGTCGCGCCTCTGCCACGCCCCCACGTCGACTTCTTCCACGAGATCGACGACGAGCGACACCGTATGGTGGTCAAACAGCCCAGCCGCCGCCTTTAAAAATGAACCCTAATTGAATTTTTTATGAAATCGAACCGATGAAATGACCGGTGAACCCTACATAAGAACCCTACTCGACCATCTCTCTGCAACGGTACCTTTGGTTCGTTGATCGGATGAAGTCGATCAACGCGATAATGAACGGTCGAAAATGAATCCACGAATTCCGGACGCACTGGAACCCAGATCGAAAAATGAATTATATATTTTACTTGCGCTCATCGAGAGCTTCAAATCCATATAAAATTCGATATACTTTGTAGAGTTTTGATTTCTGAAGTTGTATTTGAATTGAAATTGGATTGGGAACGTTAGGGTTTTCAGCCATTGAGGAGGAGGAGAAATAGAAGTTTTATACGTACAGAAATGAGAAATTGAAGGGCTGCTAGGATTTATAACAGGATATATATAGGTAAAGCTGAGAAATAGAGGAACGAATATGATTGGTTTGGACCGTTGAACAAGAAATAGCCTGAAAAGCCCGTTCTTACTCCGGAACGAAATTGGGTCAATCCATATATCGAAATAGATGTTTTTGAATATTTTAAAATCAATGGAACAGGTTTCAAGTCCAAATTTCATCATATGAAGAAGTTATACTAAAATCCAGTTATTTGAAATTGATTTCAATTAAACAGATTTCTAGGCGTTTCGAGTCCGTGTGATCAAACGACAAGTCCGATCGATGCAAAACTTGAAACCCTACAATAATTCACCGTTACGGATCCGATGAAACTAGTTTCGTCGAAATCCGGGTCAGTGGCCAAAATGGCTATTTTCCAGTCAATTAAATAAATAAATATTAAATCAATTAAATCACCTTTTCAATTTCAATTCCATAATTAACAGATCTTATCATTTTTGGTTTCCTAAACATTTACAGTAATTTAAACAAATTTAGATGTCAATTTTAAAGTTGATTAATCCATCAATTGTAGTGTTAAATTTCAATTTCATTAAATTCAAAAATATAAATTAAAATTCGAAAAATCCATTTGTTAAATTTTAAACCTTGTTTTTCAAGTCTTTAATTACAATAGGGATATAACTGACATTGGTTTATAACATGGTACATTAATATTTCCCAATTTCATCTTAATCTCTATTTATGTAATGTTTAAATATTAATTTTCATTTAATTCCAACTAATCCAATTATTAAATTTAAATTAATAAATCTTGATTTACATTCCCTTTTCTCAATCAATCATTATCTTATTCATACTTTATTATCAACCAATAATCATTACAATTAATTATCTAATATTGATTTTTTCCAAATTACAGCTTATTACGTATTATTTCGTTAATTAATATAACTTTGAATTTTATTTTTCAATTTACTACTTACAATCAATTATGACCTTCATTTTTTCAATTAATTGGGTTTGCACTAAATTAGTTATTTATAGTCTTGCATTAACATTATTACCTTAATTTACATTCAAATTGTTACTAATTAGTTTCAATATTAGATAACCATTTAATAAAATTAACAATTAAATTATCGAAAATTTTACGGGTCGTTACACTCTCCTCCACTCAAACTTTTCATCCCCAAAAGGAAAAAGGAAGGAAAGAATTGAGTAAATAATATGTTATTCAAAAATATTAACTTTATAAATAAATAAATTTACAAAATTAAATAATCTAAATAGAACATACCAATTTATAACCATTGAATCTTTTTATACTCAAATTAATAAAGTTTGGGAAACATTTTCAAAATTTTCTAAGTCTAAAATTTGCGGAAAATTTTGGCAGAGTCTCCTTTGTACGAAGAGGCTCGGGAGAAAATATAATATCAAATATAATAAAATATCACATATAATTTCCAAAATAATATATCCCAACACGGAAAAAAATAATATAATAATGCTATAAAACCGTAATCCGAGAACATACCTATTTTTCGAGCAATTAATGCTTATTTTATGAAATCAAAAGTAGTAGCAATTGCTTGCATAACCTGTATTTCACTTATATAATCTAAAAGGACTTAATAATTATATAAAATGAAATATTTAAAGTTGTTTCAATCACTAACAAACAAATCAATAAAAATCATTTGTGATCACAACATACAACCATCATATGAAGTCAATAAAATCAACCATTCATATATCCATAGAAAACAAAACACATAGTTGTTCGGGTTTAAAACTTTAGATTGTACCGAATGGAAAATAAACTAATAAGTGAACAATTTACTCAACAGTCTTAGATGAAACTAAATAGATTTATTCATACATCCAAATAATTTTAAAGTATCCTTGCCAAACAACCATAAACCAAACAACAACATTTTCAAACAATAGATCAAATTCATTCTTATTAATTTCGTTTCATACATTTATTGCTTCATTTCCTTTTTATTCATATAATGATTTATCTTTTTAATTTACATTTTGTTTCTTATAGTTTTCATCATTTTTTTTCTTCTTTTTTTCCTTCTATCCCCTACTTATAAATTCATTTTCATTTATCCATATAATGCAAATTTGTTTTATTTGCGTTCCATTCATTACTTAATTTCATTTATTTACAGTATTCATGTGAAATTCAATTATTTAGCACATCAATTCATCTACTTTAGTTTATAATCATCTATTTATAATACTTACCTTCTATTATATTAAATTAGAAACATTTTCAATTATACTTAAGTTTACAACAACTACACATCAAATTCTTATTTATTAAAGAATTTCATTGAATACTTTCATTACTTCAAGATTTTACTTGTAAGATTTCCCATTACATTTTCTTTTAACATTTTAACCTTTTATAGTTGGTAAGTTATATATATGTAAAAATGCAATTGAAAATTATACAAGTTTATCTCATTTCTTTTAATTAATCTAATGTTCAATACTTGAAGTTTCATTTAGAGGTTTCAATTATTAGCTAAATTCCATTTCACTACACAAATTAAAACTATCAATTAACAGAAACTTAAGAACTAAATACTGGGTTGAATTTCAAATCATTTTGAATTAATAGATAGATGTATACACTTACAATTTTTATATCTGATTATATTTAAAAAAAATTGAAATTTATATTTGTTTATCAAAATAAATCTTTAGCAAAACTACTACAGTGGCCTTCCCACCTTGAAACTCAAAAATGAATGTCGATGATGCGTGCACTCATCACCGAAATTATTTTCCAACGACCGAGAGGGGAGTACAGAGTTTATTTCTTTCCAAAGTTTCTTTAAAACAATTCTTTCAATTTATATAAGAAAATTCTTCTAACAATATTGTTAATATATCCTAAAATCGTTTGAAAGAAACTTTCAAAAATCCCGGAACTTAAATTCTAAAATTTCCAATTTCCATTTTATTTTATTTTCTTCAACTCTAGTTTCCAGTCAATATTTATAAATTTCACTACCTAATAACCAATATAATACAACCAAATATGTAGCTTATTTATAAAAATTTATTTATTATATATAGAAAATATAATAGGTAAAATTATTTCATTCACCTATATTCGAAACAATATTGTGTCGGTCTGTCCCATTAAGTGTTTAGAAATCCCTATTGATGTCACAGCGTCCTGTGCACCAACCAGAATTTATAAATACAAAACAGAACAAATTAACACAATATCCAAACCTTTTTATAACACTAACAAATACGTTCTCTCATATATATACACTCAACGACTCATCATACGGTATTACTACCCTATTAGTGAAGAGTCAGACCCTGCAAAGCTAAGGTTTATCGATAAACCAAAACTTTGATACCAGATGTAACATCCCGCCTTTTTGTACACTTTAAATCGACGATAAACCACACACGTCAGACTCAAAATATACAAAAGGGCGAATTGTTATTTGAGAGAAATAAGAAAAAGTGGGAAAGACAGAAAACAAAACAGAATCTTGCAGCGGAACAACAAAATATAATAATTAAATAACAGTTCACGAAGCTGTTTTAAAAAACATTTGATTATACTTATACAACATAGAATCAGAGTTACACATGCCAAAGAATAATAATTAATGCAACAGAACAATGTCGTAAATAATAGTAATAATACAATCTTCGTCTTCGTCCTTCAGAAAATAAGGTCTTCGACCCTGTAATGCTCAGACTGACTCGAGCGAGTTGAAAGACAAATACTCGAGTCAGAACTAAAAGATCATATGTAAGTTAAATCAACTGTAAATAATATGAGTGGAACAGCGTCAGACATGTTTATGAGATTTGACATCTCCTATCCAGTGTCTAACGTTAGTGCAGTAACTTAAGAGATGTTCGGGATTCACATCTCCTAAGGATCCGTTAAACTATTTACTATGTAATAATATTTCACTATTATAATAATGTCTATAGTAAAATACACTTACTTTTAAATAGCGTTAAGGAGTGACCTAATATTCCCCTTAACACGTAATAGTCCCAGTAATCCATCCAGTACCATAATACCTGCTGATCGAGAGGCTAGTAGAGGGTACTCCATGGGCTACGGGAGAAATCCAAACTCATACAAGGCGCGATAAGGTAGGTGACACGACACACAAGGCAATGCCAGGGTAGATATACCAATTACGCATCCGGGCTGGTGGTAACGCGTAGCAGCTACTACCGTCCACTTGATCCACACCCCCAAAATCAAAAATCAAAAGTGGCCACCGAATCAATTCAAAAGTCAGAGTATAATATCGAAGGAGTGTGTCCGATAAGAGGGGCTACCTCCTTGGCCCGAGAATCGCTCCTGTTTTAGCCACCTTATGCCAATTCACGGGAGTCGGGTCCACATATATACCTTAATAGAACGTCGTCACTATCCTACTTCATTCTGGAATCTCCACCGCGTACATGGTTGTTAAAGTGGTTTTCGGAGTTGGTAGAGAGTATGACAACTTTCGATCCCGGTCTCTTCAACAACCAAATGTTATTATAACACCGCAGTCATTTCAAAATAATTTATACTTCAAAACCAGTATAATATCCATTTCAAAACCATATAGGTAAGATATCATTTCCGTTTTAAAACCCAAATCGACATAATATCATTTTTATTTCAAATATATCATATTTCCTAAAAATATTGCACTTTCAATGTTATAAAACTTCGAAACCAAACACTTGAAATTATAACATTTTCAAATCATAATACTTTAAAATTCGTAACTTTGAAACATAAATTCCACCACTTAAATAGTTCAAATATTAAAATACTTTATATAATAAATAGCTTCTTCAATTTCGCAAATCAATTCCAAAACAACTCGAATTCCAAAATTTTATATTTAAACCAAATCCCAAATCATAAAGTTCAATACAATTTAGTTTTCAAATAAACAATTCCAAATTATATAGATTTCACAACCGATTGATCCACAAAATAAACCCTTTCAAATTCAGTATATTTCAAGCCTTAAGTCTCAATAATTTCAAAAATAAGTTTGATAATTACAATTCAGCAATTCAATTTTCTATTATTTAGTTTTGAAATATTTACTTAATAAATCCATAATCATTCAAATAAAACCCAGATTACAAATAACTAAATATTTCCTTCAATTTAATTATAATTGAAATATTTATTTGATTCACCTTAAACAAGATCAAGTTATAAATCTTATCCTTTACAGATCTCAAATTTTATTAGTTCCAAATCGGTTTCATTTAATAAGTTTCTACATTTAATACAATTTCAAATCAATTTCAAATCTATCTTTTCAGCCTTAATTTTATTAAAAATCATTATAAACTCTATATAAAGTATAATTTATATAAATACTTAATCATATTATATTTTTAATAAAATCAATCTTTATTTTTAAACTTGTTTTATACCAAACAAATTTATACATAGCTAAAAATCAAGAATAACTATATATATATAAAGTAACATTTATATAATACCTGAAATCAATATTTCTATAAAACCATATATTTCTTTACAAACTATAGAAATTATATCAATATATATATATATATATATATATATATATATATATATAGACCGCGGTGTCTGTATATAATTTTATATCATATGGTCAAGTGATACAGATGTTTATCATTTCAATCCGCAATTTACAATATAAATACGGTTATATATCATTTCAAACCGCAATCCCGAATGAAATAAAAATCCATAACAACTTGCAGTTTATAACAGTATAAAATGCAATATCCATTCATCCAATGTCAATCATCAAACATTTACCACAATCATCATCCAATTCAGTCAATAACATCAATATAGAACAAATTATGAATAACACGTATTTACTGGCAGTTTATATTCAATAATAAATTAAATACTATTTTATCCTAATAATTTCAAATAAACTGAGACGATGATTCAAAATATGCCAAACAGTCACAAATAAATTTCTAATCACATCATGCATCAATTTAACAAACATAAGAAATTTTAAAAGTTGTGAGTGGGTTAAAACACTCACCTTTTGAATTTAAATTGAATTTAAATCCAATTTAAACCCAAAATTTGAACAGTCTCATAATTCATCAAAACCAGTGTCAAAGTGTCCGGAATTTCGATAAGATCCAAGCGGAGAAAACCGTGCGGGTTTGGACCTCGTATGCAAATGTTATGCAATTTAGAAGATTGAAAATCCAAAAATTAAGGACCTCTCTAAACAGAAGTGATTCGATCTTTAACCTTCTAAATGTAATTAATTCGTATCAAAGTCTATTTTAACACAAATAGCTTGATACCTTTACCTAATAAATCAATCCCGAGGGCACGCGGGATGACTCTAACACATATTTATGGTAAAATTCCAAATAAAAATGTATTAATAGTCTGTAAATAATTCTAAGGCAAGGATGAAAGTCCTTGACCACATTAGGCCCGAAAGGACCCTAAACTTGTAGGTAAAGTCGGCAAAATAGGACGATCCTCTACCGCTAAAGCCAATGGGACATTTGTATTAAAAGATTGATTCTACCTAATCAACGGGAAATAATAAATCGATACTAATATAGTTTTCCAATTTCCAAAGATTACTCCATCTAAACACCACATAATGGGGGCTTCCAACATCAACACTTGGCATAACTTAAACCGGCAATAATGAATCATTCTTACCCACAATCAGACTATGCTTTCCAATCAATTCATCCATAACTCACATTTTGTCATGACCATGACTTCGCACGAGAATAATGAAGTACTCCTAGTATGGACAATTCCTCGTAGACTCCAAACAGAAAAGCCAATGTCGCTCTCTCAAAGATTGGTCTAGCAACAGTCTTGTGTTAGTGCCAAACTAGAATTTTGACTCACTCACAATCACTAGACACCAAACACAAGCTTACGATTGGCATAGGTAGTGCATCGGATCATTGTTTTGACCTTGGACCATGCAACCTAAGAACAAAATCCCACATAAAACTAGCAAAGGAAGGCTCATCGAAAAATCAAAGGCAAAGATACGATATAGATATTTAGACAATATAACCATTGCAAGACTAAGAAGACAATCTTGGATTAAACAAATGTAACAACCCAAAATTTAACCTGTATCAATTAATTCATTAATTAATTAAATATTAAAATAACTTTGTGAAATTATCACAATTGAGCCATGGGAGTTCACCGTTGTGTTCGGGGTAATTTTCTGGTCAATTTCCATATATAGAACATCAGAAACCGAGCTAATATGTAACGACCCAGAATTTTTGATAATTAAAATTTGAATATTTAATTAATTTTAAATATTAATAAGTGAATTTATAAGTCAAATAAATTTTAATTTGAATTATTGGATTTAATTGAATAATTAAATCGATAATTTAATATGTTAAATTATGGAAATAATTGAAAATTGAGTTAAATATGATTGAAAATGATTTGTAAAATTTTATTTTATCATATGGGAGTTAGAATGATATTTTAGAACTTTTAAAATCGAATTAAAAGTTAATTTGTGAAAATTGAATATTTTAATATTTAATAATCGACTGTAAAATAGCCAATTTTTGAAAAGTCTCAGAATTGAACGAAACCAGTTTCATTGGATCCGTAATAGTTAGTTATTACCGGATTTCAATTTTCGTATCAATCGGAGTTATCGTTTGAGCGTGGCAGCTCGAAACGCATCGATTTATTTTTAATTTTAATTTAGCGAGTTAAAATAGCCATTTTTCAAAAAGTCTCGGATTTCGACGAAACCAGTTTCATCGGATCCGTAATGTGATATTATTGTAAGATTTCAAATTTCAAGTCAATTGGATTTACCGTTTGTCCGGTACAAATTAAAACGCCTAGAAATCGATTTAAATCGGTTTAATTTAAATCGAACGTTTATTGCCATAACTCGCACAGATGTCCGAATTATCTTCCGAAACCTGTTCCATTGTGTCCGGAACGCGGGGTAAACCCTAGGAACGTCGGTCACTGCGCGTAAATCGGAGTTTTGAAAACCCGGATGAATAGTGTTCATTTATTCTCTATAAATAGCAAATAAATTCACAAAAAAAAATAAAAATAATAATAACCTAACCCTAGCCGCCAGTTCTAACATCAATGGCCGAAAATGTCAACTCTTTCCTCCTCAATTTCTTCCAATCTACAAGTTATTACGCGAATTTTTCAACTGCAATGTTGTAGAGCTCCGCGAGCTCTACAAATCCAACGGCTAGGATCGCTTGAAGTCGAACGAATCAATGGCAAACTGAGTTCAAACGCATGTAGTTCGGCACGTATTTCGAGACATTAGAGGGGGCCGAGCTCCGCCGCCTTCTGGCCGATGATAGCTTTCGAAATGGGCTTCGAGGCCGTGGCATCCGATCGTCGTCACGTCGTTTGTGGGGGTCGCGACCTGGAGGGGTTTGTTGCGTGCTCTATGGGTTAGGCCGCGTGTGTACTGGAGAGGGGAGAAGAGGTTGGGGACGGCCTTGATATGCTGGGGTATGAAATCAACGGTCCATATATTTTTTTAGGTTTAAGAATTATGAAAGAAATTGTAATTTATTTATGTTTTAATTCGTGTAAACTTCATAAATTCATATCTTTTTCATACGAGGTCGAAAACGCGCGAAACTAGTTGCGTTGGAATCGTATGGATGAGCACTACACGATGGAGTTGGTTTGGAGTCATTTGGAGTTAGTGAGAATTTTGGGTAAAATTAAACGCACATTTAATTTTATTCGAAATAAATCGCTAAAACGGAATTTAAAATCAAGGTGAGAACTTCTCACTCAATCGAATCAGTTTCGATTTTATTTTAAATAGTTAGATTTAAAATATTTGAATGCATGTTTAAATGTTGATTAATATCTATTGATTGTTAAAATAGACAATATACGCCGTTAGTAAGCGGATGTTATTTAATAAAAACATATACCGCGAATATTTCATAAACAGTGAAATTGGTATTATATATGATAGCAATATATATATATATTGGCATATGTATATATTGCAGTTGTTGATTTCCCGCATTTTTTTGTTTAGCGGATGAGACCCTATTACGCCGTTATTAAGCGGATAATATTTAATAAGAACATATACCGCGATAATTTCGTACTGGAGCGAAATTGGTATTGTGCTAATGTTTTTGGATGCAGGAAAACAGGTTGGAGGGATCCAACTGGATTCCTCAACAGTATTTATTAGATTTCAGATATTTTGATATTTGATGGATTATCATATTGATATATGATATCGTTGTTGTCGTGATTGACTATTTGGTATGTAGCATCATTGGACCAAATTTGGAACTTTAAAAATGATTTTTAAAGTTGATTTTTGAGAATATAC
This sequence comes from Allium cepa, assembly GCA_030765085.1. Lineage (NCBI taxonomy): Eukaryota > Viridiplantae > Streptophyta > Magnoliopsida > Asparagales > Amaryllidaceae > Allium > Allium cepa. Next base: position 701,604,216 of record CM060938.1, on the reverse strand, counting down.
TATATTTTGGAATTGATCCATTTTAAATAAATAAACGTTATAATTTTTAATGTTATAAAAATTATGATTTTTGTGAAATACAGTAAAAAACTGATTTTTGAGAATATGATGCTAACGATTTTATAAAAAAGTTTAATCGGGATTTTAGAATTATTGTGAACAGTTTAAATATAGGATTTATAAAATTTAATTATTTTATGAATCAAAAGAATAAAGTTTTTAAAGGAATTTAAGACGTTTAAAAAGAATAATATGAATTGATTTATAGTAAGAGATTTATAAATGGATATTTATAAATTGAAATATGGACATTATAAAACGAGTTTTTATAAATGTTGGAATGAAGTGAAAATGAAATTCATTAATGAATGAAATTTATAGAATTATATAACGGTGAAGTTATAAATGGAAATTTTATAAACAGTAGGTTTATAAAATTTGTAAAGTTCAAAGGAACGATTTTTCTAAATAAATAAATTATAAGTGTTTGACTTATAATTTGGACTTTTGGTTTATAATTAAAATTATAAATCAAATAAGTTAATAAAGAGATTTATAAAAAGGAAGTTTTTATAAATAAATAGAAATGGAATTTATAAACGTTGTTTTATAAATTCGCAAATGACTTATTTTAATAAGAAAATTGTTGAAACCTATTAAAGGGGTTATATTCACATTTTTGAATAGTGAATAATCCTTTGAATTAAAATGAATAAAAGGATGAAATTGTTAATGAAGTATATTCACATTTTTGAATAGTGAATAAGATGTTAAAGAAATTGTTTTGAATGTGATATTTCAAATAGAATTAAAACGATCGAACAATGTTTTAAAATGTGTTGAGATTCGAAACCATAGATTTCAACATGTATTGTTGAAATAAACGTTTTCGAGAAATAAAAGGAAATAGTGGACTATAACACTGTTGTTATAGTAAATGATTTCCGAAAGGAAATGTTTTGTATAGTATTGGGATTTATATATCTATTTTAATTTTGAATCCCTATACTAGTGATTTTGGGTTATCGTAACGATGTTTTACGCAACATTCGTTTTGGCCCAAATAAATATGTTTAAGAGAATGATTTCCTTAATAGAATAAAATATATACTTAATTTCGATTTAAGTATATTGAATATTTTCCAAGTGTTGAAAATAAATAAAATTTGTGAATTACTTATTAAATAAGTATGGAATTGTTTTCCAATATGAAGTGAAAAATTAGAATTTATCTTTTGAAGATAAATTGAAAATGAATAGTTGAAATCGTATATGCATGAATATTTTGGAATATAAATTCACTAAGGAATTTATAAATGGAAGGTGGAATTGGTTTAAAAATAAATATTGATTTATTTTTGAAGTATGAAATTATATATCTAGTGAAGATATTTTGGAAAATAAATAATTTGGGAAAATTATTTGGAATCTGGTGATGTGTGCATATTCAGTGATAGTTCAATAACCGACTATCAATATTTCCCTTTGAATGGGTAATTGATGTGATTTGTTTGAATGTGAATGCTACACTTATTTTTGAATAAGCGCTCACTATTCGGGTTAACCGGGAAAGGACCATGGGGTCGTATAACCCATTCCGAATATGTGATACATCGTTATGAATTGCATTTGAAGATCGGTGTTGAAGACCGAGTATTTGTGAAAGCGATAGGATGACCTATCGATTGTCTCTGCACTGGGTAGCTCCTGGTATAGAGATCTCCTAAGTGATGGGAAATTCGATCGGGATTGTGAATACCCGTATTGCAAGGGCTTCGTAAGAAGTGCCTTCGGTTTTGTTCGAGCCCGGAACAGACTTGTATGGATTGTATGTCTGACATTACAAATTGAGATGTAAAGCCGATTTCTTTCAAAAATATTTCTGTTGGTGGCGGAGAATTTATTCTTTTAGCTTAACACCCTTCTCTGAGACGTACGAGCTCAGAGGTTATGTAGTTGAATGTTATCAGCGATATATTCCCAATTTGGTAATGTGACATGCTGAGTGATGCTGAAATGATCATTATGTTGATTATTTGTGATAGGATCGTTTATTTGATCGTCTATCCTTGTGATCATTGTGTTGATCATTTGTTGACCCAAAGCATGGCTTTTGTATAAAGTATGTTTTTGTGGACGTGACTTCGTCGAGCCTCACACCCCGTGAATGGTCAAAACAGGAAAGAAGCAGCAAGGTTATGAGGGGTAGCACCCTTTAGGATGTGTCCATTTCCTTCTGGAAAAGGGTGGTATCATGGTATGGAGCCCAGATGCTTACTCATGTTGAAAACACTTTGTTATGATTGTGTGAATTGATTACGAGCGCTCGGTGATAAAGGTCCCAAAGGACCGGGGGATGGCATATTCGGTCAGTTGTTACTCAGTTAGGGGTAACCCGGCCTTGTGTTGGTAGAGATCCGGTTTGGTTCTCGGGGATGTCCATCCAGAGGCATTCTCATGTGGCAATGGGAAGTTCCTTGGCCTGACCATTCGTTGGAAATCCAAAGAAACAATACGAGACTTGTACGGTTTTAGTTGTATAACCTGCTATGGAATGTGGCGGTAACCTGCTATTGAACATAGTTAGCTATAGTAGGCATACGATAATGGTCGTATGTTGGCTAAGATTTATATTCTACTTTCGAAATGAATTTTTCCTACACTATACACTAATAATAATATCAAATGTTATTTTAAATGCGTATCAAGCATCTTTGACTATCATAAGGAGAAATCTCCTCCGATTCTGCGTTTGCATTGTGTGTGTGTGCGAGAGGCCTTATGGTAGTCTCATTTTTAAAAAGCATTGCGAATTGAATTTAAAAATATTCCTCTATTTTGATTTTTAAAGTTAAGTAAACTGTTTTGAGTTCTCACACCAGTCACATGACTGACTCGGAGTTTATTGTTTTCCTTCCTAAACTCTGGGTGCCCACCAATTTCCACACGTGCAGTCAAGAGTTTAAGGTTTATCAGGATATTCTGGAGTTGCTGGAGGCAAGCTGGATGGCATGACGTATTACTAGTTTATATAGTATTTCTTTTTCCGCTGCACTATTTGTTGTTGTTGTACACTCTGATGATATGATATGATATGATGTAATAAAATGAAATGTAATGTAATAACTGATATAGCTCTTTGTTTAAAGATTATTCATTTATCTATTATATGTTGTTCCGCTGCGAATTGTGAGATTCTGTTTTCTGTTCTTTTCCCTATCTAAATTTTCTACCTTTTTCTCTCTTCTTTTCTACTTTTTCTTTTCTAAAACCCATAACATTCCGTGTTTCCGGCCTTCGATTTCTCGGCAGTCGATAAAGTGAGTGTCGATGTTGAATTTTCGAAAGTCGAAAATTTACGGGGCGTTACATAATATGAACAAGTTACAAGATAAAAAAAATCAAAATAAATAAATTAATATATACTGGCTAGGTCAACCACCAGGTCGACCTAACCTCACCTTAGGTCGACCGGCCGATCGACCTGGGCATAGGGCCTAGCAGTCGACCCGCCTTGTGTAGTTAATGAAGGATATTTTCCTTTGTTCTTGAACGTTCCAGCGAGCTTTTACACGTATTTTGCATTATTTAAGCTCATCCGGTCCTTCTTCTTGCATCCGATGGCTACTATCTAGCCAATGACGTGGTTGCATCCTATTCAATCCTCGAATACTATGGTCTGAGATCCACTTCTACCCCTATAAATATAACCCTAGGCCTAATACATTTTCTCACTCTAGGTTTTCTCTAATTGAGTTCACCTTTCCAGGAAGGACCCTAAACGGAATAAAATTCCAAGGAGAAAATCATTTAAAAAAAATTTATTTAACAACCCCAAGTGGATCAGGGAAGACCTAGGTTAGAGCTAAGGACCACAGGTGAGTGATTGTAATTATTTTAGATTTCTTTAAGAGATTTAAGATAATAGGTTTTCCAATAGTTGTAGTTTTACTACGATTTTTGGTATAACCTTTTTAGCAGTTTTATTTATAGTTTTTATAATTATTTTCAGTCTATTTCTTTCTAGCTATTCTTTTTAGTTAGTTTTAGTTTATTTCTGTTATTTATAGCCTTTTCATTTATTTATAGTATTTTAGTTTATTTACTGCTATTTATGCGTTATTTACATCTTCCTACGCTTTGGATTTCCTTCCATTTTCTGTTTTCTTTTATTTCTCCTTCTTCTTCTTCGCATATGGATTAGAATAGAATTAATGAAAAATTGGATTAAATTATAAGAAATATGAAATAATGAAATATAAGATGTAAACTAGAAAGAATGTAATACAAATGGAATTAGACTGGAATTATGATTAAGTATGATATTAATTGGATTGAAATTATGCATAATTATGATATTAATTAGACTGAATTGAAGAGACTGGCCTAGTTATAACTTAAAATTATGACAAAAATAATAAAAGAAGAAAGAAGCTTATTTTCACACTTAGACCTTGGGTTAAGTAATAAGCATGATTATAACGTATGCTATTATAAGAAAAGAATAAAATAAGGCTTATTTTAAGACTTAGGATAAATTAATAATCACATATAATAGAGAAAATTGTAAAGGCTTATTCAAATAATTTATCTAAGTTAATAAGCTAAGATGAAAGTAGGACCTGTACCAAAATAGCATTCCTCTATGTTTTCTATGGACACGATGTTTCACATAAACCTAAAGTGAGACGAGAGGCACGCTTATGCTAGAAGTGGTAGTAATTGGTCAATATAGAGATGTTCAAATCATGGGGGATGTTGACAAGGGCGTCATTAGATACTATTTGGATAACGGGCCAGAACCGGCAGCATTCCTCTATATTTTCTATGGACACGGTGTTTCACATAATCCTGAAGTGAGACAAGGGGCACGCTTATGCTGAGTCGAGGTAATAATACGACCCAATAGGTGGAGCAAAAGATAGCATGGGCATGGTGTTACTTACATGTATGCTTCCATTTCGGTGCTCAGTAGTCGCTATGAGTTCCAAGTACTTAATATGCGTATCTTTCGTAGACGCCATTGCCTTTTGTGTAGGAAGCTATGTATCGTTTAGTCCACAGTGGGTGCTTTGTGTATCTTTCGTAGTTACCATCGGCTGCTGTGTAGGGAGTTATGTAGCGTCTATTCTATAGTAGGTATTATGCACTAGCATGCCGATCAAAGGGTAGAATTAGATTTCAGCCTAATTATAGGATTAGGAATTTAGCCTAATCAAGCAACTATCGCAGACAAGTGCAAACAATCAAAGTAAACCGATCTTATTAATTGAGAAATAGTTTAGTCGTATATATTTCCAATTTATCTCATTCCTATTTCCTTTATTTCCTTTTATATACTAGAACTATTGTAGAGTCTATTACTTTTATCTTGCTTAAAGACTCTAGTAATTACTGTCATTCACCAGACTTTTAGTTTGACCTACTCCCCTATTTTTTCCCTTTTCCCCTATAGGCAATCAAGGGAGAGGACGGTAGACTGCAGTTTCTCAGAGTTTTCTTGAAGGAAGTTTCTATTATGTATTTCCCTACTTTTATTTCATCCTTTTGTACTAGCACTTGAGAGGGATATCTATACCCTGATTTTTTTTGAGACTATGAATTTTATTTCATGAGATATATTGGGTTTCGAGACATGTATGTTGTATTTGGTATTTGACTTATTTAATTTATGAAGTATTTATGAAGTTTTGTTTTAAATAAGTTATTTTAATTTCCGCTTTTTTACCTATTTTTGTCTTGTGAATCTTAGTCTCTGTTAGTTTTAGTTTATACCTACAATGCGCCACGCCTTTTAGTGTGTCCTTTTGGGTATACTAAGGGGTATGGGATGTTTCAACAAAGCATACTTTGTATTTACGAAAGTATGTTTTAGGGGACAAATGTTGTGGGCATTTTCGCCCACTACATGGTGAATATAAGGAGTCAGAGGCAAAATTGTCATTTTTCTAAAACATACTCAATCTAGTTTGAAGGGATTCTCGAGATCAAGATATGGACATATGTTGAAATCGCGTCTCAATCCGATCTATGGATTGAGAGATATGATCATCTTAAGATTTTTCCACCACCGTCTCGTGGGGCTGATACCGAGACGATCTACCGCCATTCAAGGTCGATAGTCCAATAGAAAGCCAAGATCTCAGGTACAATGGACAAACCAAAACTTTGTTTTGACGCTTGCTTGGAGTCAGGTCTCGAAAATCTCGAGTCTAATTGGAGTCGGCGCGATGACCGAACCAAAACTTTGGTTCGGCGCTTGCTTGGAGCCAAGCCTTGAAAATATGGAGTCTGCTTGGAGTCGGTTGGATTATCGAACCAGAATAATGGTTCAGCGCTAGCTTAGAGGCAATCCTTGAAAATCTAGAGTCTGCTTGGAGTTGGTTGGATTACCGAACCAAAACATTGGTTCGACGCTTGCTTAGAGTCAGGCCTTGAAAATCTAGAGTCTGCTTGGAGTCAGTTGGATTACCGAACCAATTCTTTTGTTCGGCGCTTTCTTGGAGTTGGGGCTTGAAAATCTTGAATCTGCTTGGAGTTGGCACGATGATCGAACCAAAACTTTGGTTCGACACTTTCTTGTAGTCTGGCCTGGAAAATCTGGAGCCTGCTTGGAGTAGGTTGGATTACCAAACCAAATCTTCGATTTGGTGCATTCTTGGAGTCGGGCCTTGAAATCTCAAGTGTGCTTGGTGTTGGCTCGATGACCAAACCAAAACTTTGGTTCGGCACTTTCTTGGAGTCAGGCCTTAAAAATCTAGAGTCTTCTTAAAGTTGGTCCGATGACCGAATCAAAATTATTGTTTGGCGGTTACTTGGAGTCAGGCATGAAAAATTTACAGGTTTACTTGGAGTCAGCTAGCAGTAATGCTGCTTAGAGTCAAGTGAAGGTTTGCTTGGCGCTCAACTCGGTTATAACAGATCTAAAAAAAGTGGGAAATGTTCATCATGGCACGTTGATACTTCGGGGATTTCTTCATGATGTGTTCCGAGGTTCTTACAGGTTTATGGCGGTCGTCACAAGTGGAATAGTTTGACAATCATGTAAGGAAGGTTGAACCAAATCTTGGAGGAAAGAAGGTTGAACCAAATTCCAAATACTATATTTTATATCTTCATTCTATAAATACCAAGCACATGGTATCATAAAAAAAGAGGATGTTGAAAAGCAAATCTTTCAGCAATAATGGTAGACAACTTCGAGAGGGAAAAATCTTAGTTCTAATAACATGTTTAGTCATATTCAAAGCTTGTACTTGTAACCAAAATGAAAGGGATAATAAAAGAGGAATAGTGGACATAGGCACAATCAGGCCGAGCCACCATAAATTCTTTGTCTTTTTTACATTTAAGTTATTTATATATTGTTTATTGCAAATTATTGATTTCTACCTTAAACATGCGCAACTAATTTTCATCATACAATAGCTATATACTACAAACAGTATTCAGATCTCTACAACAACAATCGAGTGTTTGCCCATATTTTGTGCAAACATCGGCAATCAATTACGTGACGAATCGCAGCATAGAGAATTTATTTTAGTTTCTTTTCCTTCTTTCTTATGTTGTTCGTGTCATCAATTGCATCGATTTGTCTTTAGAGCATGATTGAAAGCTCTGTTGGCGCCCCTTAAGGTCTTATTATCCCTCTTTAAACCTGCAGCTCGCTTTTGGAGGAAGTATTTTCACGTTCAAGCTTTTGAACTTTAGCAGCATACTCATTTATGTTCTGAGAATATTTCACCCTTTGTTGCTCATTAAAATACTTGGCTATTTCAAACTTGACTCTCCGGTGCCAATTACCCACGGTGTTTTCATCTAACCTTGGATTATTTGACCTCGTGGGTCTGGAAATCAAGAGTATAGTGTGAGGAGTTGGTAAAGCAATGCTCAACGTGTTGTCTCCTATAAGAAATTCCAACGATTCGTATTGCTTATTACTATTCTTCAGTTTTAACTCCAAGTCGCTGATTTGCTGAATTAGCTCCGATATCATATGATCAAAGTCAATTGAAGGGCTAGACTTTATCTTCTGCTCCAGTGATAGAATCGTTTCATCTTTGTTTTTGATTTCAGTCTCAAGATAAGCAATATGATCCTTCTAATTGCTAGCAATGGATTTTGAAGAAAATATCTTTTGTGCCTTTTTAAAGCTTCGATGTTTCCATCGAAGCGTTCTAATAAGATATCGTCGCTAAGCTCAATCCTTCCGCTGGATTTTAATAGTTTCTCTTTAAGAGAAGCAACACACGATCATAGGTTAAAAGGGAGAGAAGCTGTAGATAAATGAAGCTCCTATTTAACGAAAAGAAACAAAAGTTAAAATTAGAATGAAGAATTTCTTCATTATCACAATAAAAGATTACAATGCGAACAACAACAAAGTCAAAAGGTACAATGGACAGCTAATCGATATCTAAAGTTTAAAAACTAAAATTTTAACTTTGCTTAATGATTTGGCGGAAAGATTAATTGTAGAATCAAAAGCAATGTTTAGCCCCTCCGGGGTTAACACCGGGGGACATTTGCCATAGTCCCATTTCCCAGTTGGAGGACTATCGTGGCCGTAAATTAATTTTGTATTGAATGTTCTAATCTCTTTAAGGAATGCCTCTTTTTCATCACCAAGGAAGTGAAAGCGAAGGCGAGGATATTTCAAGTAGAGTTTTTGTAAATCTTAAAGAAAAAAATATCTTGCTAATTTCAAGGACTTAACATGTGATGCCTTTTTAAGATAAAATCTTCTCAATTTAACACATTAGCTTAAGTGGTCTCTAGAAACAAGACGACCTAATAAACAGTCACTCTATGATAATATAATAAAATGAAGCTAAGCATAAAAGTAAGACTAAAACAAATATTTATAAAAAAATATAATGGTAAAGGTTTACAACTACTCATCTGGTTCATACAATACAGATTTAGAAAATAATTAAGTACAAATTTGTTCTTGTAAAACTTAAGCTTTCCAGGGGGAGATCTTGGGGAATAAGTCTGACCTATGGTAAAAAAGCTCTTGTGTGCGGGTCAGATCTGAATTCATCCAAGTATCTCTTATGAAAGTGCCTAAGTAAACTCTCGCTAAATTCACCTAAGTATGAAAAATCAATAATTGAATGTCTACAATAAGATTTATGTACAATGTTGACTACAATGTCTCTCTCTTCAATTAGCATCCAAAATAAAGTAATTACTCTCGTTTTTTCCTTTAAGAGAGTGTTGTATTGGAGGCGCACTCTCTTTGGTAAGGGAGAGTTATTATCCGGGTTTCTAATCCAGTAGAAACTAATAGAGAACAGAGCAGCCTTGCAAGAATAGGATGGTTGAGGACCTAACCAGAAAAACAAAGATAAGGGATCAACAAAGGCTAAGCGATACGACCAATACAACGACTGAGATCAACAGAGTCGAGAGATCAGTATTCCAATAATCCATTCTGTAGCTGAACATAAAAAGCTAGTGAATTACCACTAAAACGTAAGAGCAACGATAAAAGGCTATAGGAATATCTTTAGGTCCAGACTCCATAAAAACCCTAAGTGCACAGCTCAATGGTGATTCATGCCTCTACTCAAACCATTAAACAAACAAGATATAGAACACTATTAAGAAGAGGCAGGATTTAGTCCGCAAAACAAACCAAGTCCATGGGTCTCCAGTGACCCATGGTCTTGATTCGTTTTCCAAGCCAAAACCCTTCCTGGTCGCCTGTAACCTACCTAATAGCGGATGATGAGAAGCCTAGCCCAGAAACTCTCCAACCTCTATAAATAGCATGCCACTTACGACACAAAGAGGATCTTCTCCGAATTGGTTGCTAAATCTCTGCTGGAATTATTCTTCACTCTCCACCTACACACAACGATCTCCAAAGGAACACACTGTGATTCTTCAGTGGATTTCGAATCCAGAGATTCAATTTAACTAGAAAATAATCAAAGCCTTGTAATCAAATTATTCTTGTAACAGCAATCGGTCTATAATAAAGTTATAAAGTGGACGCAGGCTTCATTAATAGCCGAATCACTATAAAAATTCTCTGTTTTTACTATTCTTTCTATATATCTGTGATATGTGATATTTCTCTATGAGGACAGGGCTGGTGCTTTCAAATCTAAATCAGAGTGTCGGTCCATTTTTTGGGTCAACATTTTGGTGCTTTCACCGAGAAACTTCGACTCAGGATCCGGATCTAGCTATCTACTTTTGGTCTCATAGATCTAGAAGTTAGATCCTCAATCTTTGCTTGAAGGTCTAGCTATCCACTTTGGGTCTCATAGATCTATAAATTAGATCCCTAATCCTTGCTTGAAGAATCCACTATTTGGAATCAATGGCTCTTGGAAGAAGAAGAATTGCCTCTAAAAGGTCTATAGGGGTAGTAATAGCTGGAGAAGATGTTAATCCCAACAACCAAAGTGAATGGTGCTAACTTAGGAAACCAGGCACCTGCCTCCTCCAGTCAACATGAAGTTGTTACTAGTGATGAGTTAAATAAAATGGCTGATGAGATCAACAAAAAAATGGAGAATAGTCAAAAGGCTCTAATGGATAAGCTTAACGATCTCCTAACCCTATAGTCGAATCCCTCTCCAAAGACTATGACCGAACCTACAGCTACTATGAAATAAGAGAATTCCTCCTTTTCTGGTACACATAGAAGAAATGGAAAGTAGCCACAAAAAAGAGTGACAATGGTACTTAACGTGGATGGAAATGCAAGTACTCCGTACGCCCCAAGGCAGCCTATTTTGAATTTTATTTAGGGGTTAAAGACCGCCGTAAATGACATAGCTATGGATCTTTCTGACTCAGTGGACAGAGAGCCAGATGACAAATTGGATGAAGACGCCAATGCATTTGATAACGCAAGGAATACCCAAACTACTCCGTTGAGACCAATTGCTTGTCAGCAGGATCCTGTAGGAGTGGCTCTCCCAAAAACAGGAGAGCCTAGGCCTCAGTCTACTCACCGAGATGGTTTGCAAAGCCAAACACTTAGTGTAGTGGCTAAGCGCCGTCCTTAGGATACCGGACCTCAGAGGCATACATTATGAATATGGTCAAACGAATGATGGAGGAAAGTAAAGATAGAGGAGATGATGAGTAGGGATTTGCGCCAAGTCGGACTCCCTTCATCGATGAAATCTTGAGTGAGAGATATATAGAAAAGTTCACAATGCTAACTATTCCGTCCTATGACGAAACGAAGGACCCGAAGACTCACTCGCACAAGTATAGTTGGTATATGGATGGAGCAAATGCCTCCGAAGCTGTTCCTTGTAGATGCTTACCTTTATTTATTGAAGGGGCCGCGTCAATGTGGTTCACTAGGCTTCCACCAAGATCTTGTTGAATCACTAGTTTTGATTCATGACAAAACGATTCAGAAGCTAAAGAAGAATATGCACTCATACATTACAAAAAGAAGACATCATAGGATCAAGACTATAACTCTATGCTTAAATTAATTATTATATGTGTTGAGTCTTAGACATATGTCAAAATCAATCCTCAAGTTTTCTAGTTTTCTATGTTTCTTTAAAAACAAAGTTCACTGTGCAATATATGCACAGCCAGTCGACTGGCTATGCATGCCCAGTCGACTGGCTGTGCATATGCACAATAGATTACTCTTTTTCTAATTTTAAAATGATCAAATATTTTAAAAGTTTCAAATTCAGTCGACTGATCGAGATCGACCAGTCAACTGATGGGCTTCAACTGTCATAATTCTAAATGGACATCTTCTTCCATGAAGAGTTGCACTTCGTGAAAATATGCCTCTCTTGGCTGAAACTCTTCATTAAGAGTTGCATCTCTCTTAAAACTATATATAGGAGTTATCACATACTTATAATCATGATTTTCTGATTCTAATTCTTTCTATTCTCTCTTGTGATTATTCTAGTGCATTCGTATTCTTCATTGCTTTGAATCTTTGAATTATATTTCATATACTTTGATTCTTAGCAATATTCTTCCTTTCAAATCTTCACATTCTCTTTATATACATGAGGAATTGACTATAGGAAGTTTGTAATCTTAAAGACAAATCAGTGTTATCAAGAACACATTGAGTCAACTACTTTTATATTCTGTTAAGTCATGTTCTGCTGCTCAGGCAAGGGAAAGTCCTCTTCGGCTGCTGAGGCAACCTGTTCTATTGCTCAGGTGTCTGTTCTGCTGCTCAGACCTATTCCTTCGGGTTAAGTGAGGGTATTGTTAGTTAAATCCAGAAGTTAGTCTGGGACTGGACGTAGAACGGGAGTTCGAACCAGTATAAAAATTCCTGGTGTGCTTACTCTTATTTACTTTACTATTTTTATTTGCTTCTGAACTTAGTTTAATATATATTCCATATCTATCGATCCATACATACTTTCATTTGGTATTAGATCAAGGTTTCTTATAACCGTTCTGATATCTTGCTAATATGAAAAACAACACCAACACTACCACTAACACTGTCTCTAACACTAGTTTTATTGAAGGTCAATCCACTGCACGACCTCCATTTTTCAATGGTTTGAACTATAATTATTGGTCCACTCATATGAGAATCTATATGAAATCAAATAGTTTTGAACCATGGAATATTACACAAAATAAATACACTCTTCCTACTGGAGAATACTCCACTTGGTCAAACACACAAAGATTAGATGCTACTGCCAATCCTAAAGCTATGAACATGCTATTTTGTGCGCCAGATAGAAATGAATTTACGTGTTAGCATGTGTCAAACTGCTTATGAAATATGGAGAATGCTTAAAATCACTCATGAAGGAACTAACAATGTCAAACAAAGCAAAATATCCATGCTCAAAAATCAATTTCAAAACTTTATAATGAAATAAGATGAGTCTATAAATGATATGTACTCTAGATTCCCAGACATTTATCACTCATTGTTAGCACTAGGAGAAAAGTATACATATTTTGATATTGTGTCAAAACTCCTCAACTCGCTCACGGATGAATGGGAGAGAAAAGTTTTAGCTATCGAAGAAGCTAACGATATCTCTACCATAAAACCAGAGGAGTAGATAGGAAATCTAATGTCTTATGAAGTTAATTTACAGGCTAAAAGAGTACAGGCACAAGACAAAAAGAACATAGCTTTTCGGGCTTAAGAAGAAGAGAACCAAGATTCAGATAATGAAAATTTAGCATTCATTGCCAAGAATTTCAAGAAGTTCTTAAAGTATCGAAAGAACAACAGATTCAATGATAAAAAGAATTTCTCAAGCAAACCATCTACATCAGCTTTAGAATGTTATAACTATCACAAGAATGGACATATCCAGAAAAACTGTCTAGAACTAAAGAAGAGTTATTCCAACAAGGGCAGAAAAGACAGGTATAAAAATAAAGCGTTCACTGTCACATGGGGTGACTCAGATTCCTCATCATCAGATAGTGACAGTGATAATGAAAATGTACAAGCAAATGTATGCTTCATAGCCACAGAAAATGAGGTTAGTGATCTTATTTTTGATGATCTAATAGAAATTAATTCAGAACATATGAACACCCAAAAAAGTTTCAAAAGAAAATATAAAGAAGCTTGCGAAAATCAGAACAAAGCAGAATTCGAAAGAGATATGCTTAAAGATGAGAATAAAATACTAGAGGAAGAACTTGAAAAACTTCAAGAGTCAGTCTCTAATACTAATTCTCAACTTACTTTATTGAGTCAAGAAATTGAAACTCAAAAAGAGAAGAATGATGTTCTTGTCTCTGAAAATCACGAGTTAAAAACAAAAGTAAAATTATTTGAACTAGACAATACTGTGCTAAAAAGTAAGTTAGTGAATATTACTAAAAATGTTTCTAACTTTAATAAAGGAAGAGAAAATTTGTCCAAAATTATTGAAAATTTTCAATCAGTGTCAAGTAAAAAGGGGTTAGGTAATGTTAAGAAGTCAATATCTCCATCTAGAATAGAAAATAAAAGGAGAATTGATTTTAAACCCACAATCACTAAAGAAAATTTAAAAAGGACAAATTTGAAAACTATAAAAATATGTATTCCTAAAAGAACAATAGTTTGATTAGGAAGAAATATATAAATATCTTTTTAGAAGCTGTTCATAAAAATAAGGATTACATTTTTAAATGGGATACTGAGCCCTCTTGGGTTTGGTTTCCTAAGATTTAACTCTTAGGACCCTATTAAAAGGTGGGTACCAATGTTATCTCATATTTTTGTAGGTTCCACTCAAGAAAAGAGGAAAATGGATACTCGACAGTGGTTGTTCAAAACATATGACAGGAGACAAAGATATGTTATCAAATATTACTTACTCAGATGGAGGCTCCGTCACCTTTGGAGACAACTCCAAAGGTTATATCATCGACAAAGGCGATGTGAGCAACAACGGAATTTCAAATTTACCTCTTATTTCAAATGTTTTGCTAGTTAAAAATCTAAAACATAATTTACTTAGTATCAGCCAATTGTGTGAAAAAGGATTCAAAATTACTTTTTCTGAAAACAAATGCTGTATTTTTGATCACAATCTTATCTTTGAAGGAAATAGAGACAGAAATATCTATGTTCTGAATATGAAAATAAATCATAATTCATATATGTGTTTAATAGCCAAAGAAAATGATCCTTGGTTATGGCACAAACGATTCTGTCATATTAACTTCAAAACTATAAACAAGCTTTCTAAAAATGATTTAGTAAAAGGTCTACCAAAAATGAATTTTATAATTGATCATATTTGTGATGCATGTCAGTTAGGAAAATTAACTAAGTCATCTTTCAAATCTAAAAAGGTTATTTCAAATTTACAACCACTTGAATTACTACATATGGATTTATTTGGACCAACACAAGTACAATCCATTAATCATAGTAGATATGTGTTTGTAATTGTCGATGATTTTTCTAGATATACTTGGACTATTTTTATGAAAAATAAAAGTGTCACCTTTGATAATTTCAAAATTTTTGTCAAGAGAATTTAAAATTTTAAAAATTTGAAAATAAAAAACATAAGAAGTCATCATGGAGGTGAATTCAAAAACGAAGCCTTCGAACATTTTTTTAAGAAAAAGGGAATATTCCATAATTTTTCGTTTCCTAGAACTCCACAAAAAAATGGAGTCGTAGAACGTAAAAATAGAACCTTACAAGAATATGCAAGAACTTTGTTAAATGGAAGTACGTTACCAAAACGTTTCTGGGTTGAAGCAGCTGCAACAGCTTGTTATGTTTTGAATCGTGTTTCTATTCGACCACTAACTAAGAATACTCCTTATGAACTTCTTAATGGATGAAAACCATATATTTCTTATTTTAAAGTTTTCGGTTCAAAATGTTTTGTTTTAAACACAATAGATCAGCTTGGCAAATTCGATCCAAAATCCGATGAAGGAATCTTTTTAGGATACTCAGATTGAAGCGAAGCTTATCGAATTTATAATAAAAAACATATATCATCGAAGAAACACTACATGTATCCTTCGATGAAAATTTTAAACAAATCCCAAGTATAAGAGATGATGAAGAATTTTCTTATAATATCACAAATGCAGAAATTTCAAATTTTGAAAATAATGAAGACATTGCTCACAATAACAATGAATTAAGATCTCCACCTAGATTATTAAGAGATCATCCTTCTGTTAATGTTATTGGAGAACTCAATTCATCTGTTAGAACAAGAAGTCAATTAAATCAAGTGGGTCATGTAGCTTTCCTTTCTCATATTGAACCTAAAAATATTAAAGAAGCATCTACCAATGAAAATTGGTAAATCTCTATGCAAGAAGCACTAAACCAATTCGAAAGAAATGACGTTTGGGATTTAGTTCCACGGCCTAGAGATCAACCAGTTATTGGTCTAAAATGGGTCTTCAAAAATAAAGCAGACGAACAAGGAAATATTACTAGAAATAAAGCTAGATTATTTGCTCAAGGATATAATCAAGAAGAAGGGATTGACTATGAAGAAACGTTTGCTCCAGTCGCTAGACTTGAAGCAATACGAATCTTACTGGCCTATGCATGTTTTCATAACTTTAAATTGTATCAAATGGATATTAAAAGTGCTTTTTTAAATGGCTTTATAAAATAAAATGTTTATGTTGAACAACCCCCCTTATTCATTCACGAACAATTTTCAGACCATGTCTATAAACTTAAAAAGGCGTTATATGGATTAAAACAAGCACCTCGTGCTTGGTATGATTGTCTGAAAAGTTATTTAATAGACTTTGGTTTCAAAATTGGGAAGGTTGATCAAACTCTTTTTATTAAGAAAACCAAAAAGATATCTTAATAATTCAGTTTTATGTTGATGATATTATTTTTGGTTCAACTAATGAAAAGTTATGTCAGGAATTTTCTAAAATAATGACTAATGAATTTGAAATGTCTCACATGGGAGAATTAAATTATTTTCTAGGTTTACAAATTAAACAACTTAAAAATGGAATTTTTATAAATCAAGAAAAATATTGCAATAATCTAATTAAATGTTTTGGTATGGAAATTACTTCTGCCAAACCTACTCCTATGAGTACAACTATACATCTTGAAAAAGATGAAAACGGCAAAAGTGTAGACCAAAAATTATATCGAAGCATGATTGGATCATTACTTTACTTAACAACAAGTAGACCTGACAAAATGATGAGTGTTTGTGTGCACGATTTCAAGCAGATCCGAAAGAGTCACACATTAGAGCAGTGAAACATATATTACGATATCTTAATAAAACCAAGGACTTTGGATTATTTTATCCGAAAGAATGTCCTTTCGAATTAGTTTCATATAGTAATGCTGATTTCGAAGGAAGTCGGATGGATAGAAAAAGTACAAGCGGAACTTGTCACTTCATTGGACGATCTCTTGTATCTCGGTTTAGTAAGAAACAAAATTGCATCTCACTCTCAACCTGTGAAGCAGAATATATATCTGCAACTTTTGCATGTGCCCAAGTAATCTATATGCAGCAAACACTTCAAGATTTTGGTTTTAATTTATCTAAATCAACAATTTTTTGTGATAACTTAAGTTCTATCAACCTATCTAAAAATCCAATTAATCATTCACGAACCAAACACATTGACATACATCATCATTTTCTTCGTGATAGCATTGAAAAAGATATAATAAATCTTGATTTCGTATCTTCTAAAAACCAGTTGGCCGATATTTTACTAAACCTTTAAATGAAAACAATTTTGTAAAATTGAGACGAGAAGTTGGAATCATTTCGGTTAAAAATTTATAATAAAATCAAAAAAAAATTAGATAAGCTGGAATTCGAACTCAGAACCTACTGGTAAGTATGGATATGTCTTTGCCAATAGGCTACGTGATGTATCTTGTCTAAGCTCATACCTCACTTCAGCTTATTTTTTTTTAAATGATCCACATCTCCTTGATTATTGTCCTTAATCCTCTTATGGCTGAAATTCAATCGCTTTATATTTAATCTCAGCTATTCATTTTTAGTTTTAGACTTCTCTATTTATATTCATTCGAAAATATTCCTACTTGATTAAAGAAAATATTACTTCTATCAAAAACAATCAAACATGGTTTTCAACTTTGCATTATTTATCTACACCATGGCCGGATTGTCTTCAGACGAGCCTTCCTCTCTTTACTCGTCTGGATATTCTTCAATTAATTATGAATCTCCAAGTTCAGGGTCTTTAGAACTTCCAACTCCCACTCCTGCTTATATCCCAATATGTCCACCACAAAACCATCATACGGGATATATGCCAGAAAATAAATGCACGAGAAGAAACTTATTTCCATCTCCGACAACTAAAGAAAAGATAGATGGCTTGCGTCACTATCAGAGGTAAATACTTGAACTTCAGCGTGAAATGTATTATGAACAAAAGAGTCATGGTAGGAGACTGAGTTTTCTTAAGCGATGTGCTGCAAAAATATGTGGTTCATCCCCCATCAGCACGAACGCACATATTCACTCACCTCAACGCCCTCATATATCACTGAATTCATGGGAACATGGAGGAACAAGCAACCCACCGATTCAAAAAGAATGTTCACCTATAAAACTATTTGTTGAAAATACAAAAATTGAACCAGGAGAAGAATCAGAAGACTCACACTCTCATTTCTAATTTTGTATACACAAGAACTAGTATGCTCATTTTCTTTGTTTTAAAATGTACTTATGTTCATAAAATAAACTTGTATGTCTTGATGAAAAATATTTCAAAACCTGTTCTATAATTATTTCTTACAGTCAGTTGACTGAAATTCAAAATCAGTCAACTGTTTATAGGGAAATCAAACTCTTGGGAAACCAGTCAGTCGACTAACCTATCATGATCAGTCGACTGGCTGTATAAAATTTTTGTTTTCTTTTTAGTACACCAGTCGACTGACTTCTTTCGTCCAGTCGACTAACTGTATGTAACTTTTTTATTCCCTTTTAAGTTACTTTTTACTCCACTCTCACTTTACCATTCTCAGTTTTTTTTTCCCAAATCCATTTCGGAAAAAAACCTAAATCTCAAATCAATTCAAAATTTTCACCAAATCCTTGATCAAATGGCTCCTACAAAGCGAAATAGGCAAAGCTCCTCTTCCGCCTGACCTACCGATAGTCAAATTGCACAATGGCTATATAATGATGTAGCGATAGCAAGATGGCATAAAATGAAAAGTTCACGGATCTTTAAAGGTTCATTTATGGTCTACAGCGATTTTACGGCTTACGGATTACAAGACATTATGCGTAGATCCGGATTGGAATCACTATTCGACTTGAATCTCAATTCTCACAAGATTAATCATCTCATGGTGAAACTCTTCTATGCTAATTTAAATCTTCCTCATCAACGTCCATCAAATAGAGATGATTGTGTTTGGAGTTTAGTTTGTGGACATCAAGTTTTCTTCTCCTTAGACCGAATGGCACACATACTTCAATCGCCTAACCAAGGTATTCCTCTAAACGATGTCGATTGTAATATTCGATAAAGAAATCAAGTTAGCCATATGTTCATGGGTGACAATATGATAGAACAAAAATCTATTTTTCTTCGACCAAAAGCTAGAATTCTTCACAAAGCGTTCATGAGGAGTATCCTTCCACGTACCAGGTCTTATGAACTTATCTACCCAGAAAATTTAAAAGCACTATATGCGGTATGGGGAGGAACTCAAGTTAATTGGCTACGTAAAATATTAGATGAATTTCTCACCTTCAACAACGACAATATGAGAATCATTTACTTCAGAGAATATATAATGAGATTACTTTTAAATGTGGGTACACCTCAACCAAAATCTGACACTTATTTCGTTGGAGTTATCAACATTCGCACCTTGGGTCTCATGAAACTATCGTCAACTCCTCCAGCATTTATCTCATATGAAGAATGGCATCGCCAACAACGACGACAACAACAATCAGGCGGACCAATCATTCGAGATCGAACACCTCATCCCGAAGAAGGCGAAGAAATTCGTCTTGCAAAATCGGTTAGTATACGAGAATCCACAGAGATCCTTTCTAGAATTCAACAAATACTAGGAACTCGTTTGAAGAAAGTTGATAAAAAATTAGACAAGGCCAAAGGATTCTTTTCTATACTATGGGATGCAATTTCATGTTCTTCGTTTGCGAATGCTTCTTCGGTAGCACATGGTAAGCGACCAGAAATGAGATTCACATGGTCTACTTTCGAGGAACACACCGAAAGCGATACTAGCGGACCAAGTGGTAGTGGGCAAGACACATCAAGGCCTAGAAAGGAGCATATGTCTGAAGAGGAATATGACAGGGATCATGATAAGTAAGCTTCTATCTATTGTTGGTAAGATTTGATGGAATTTGTTCTTTGTTCAAATAAGTTACTTTGCAAACTACTCTAGTAAATATTATGAGACCTATAGTAAGTAGTCTCATTATTGTTGTTTATGTTTTTATTCATCTCTTGTACTATGATATTCTATTTTATCTATGTGTACTTTTCTGTGTATGTTTGTGTGTTGTACACTAAAATTTATTTAATTTGCTCCTTTTTTGTCGATGACAAAGGGGGAGAAAAAGTATGTGCACTAACATATTTGATGCAGGAAAATGATATCATATATTCAGGGGTAGAAATTTTTTCTCTCTAAGATATATACAAGTTTTCATCAATCAAAAAGGGGGAGAATCTTGAATCACTAGTTTTGATTCATGACAAGACGATTCATAAGCTAAAGAAGAATATGCACTCATACATTACAAAAAGAAGACATCAGAGGATCAAGACTACAACTCTATGCTTAAAGTAATTATCATATGTGTTGAGTCTTAGACATATGTTGAAATCAGTCCTCAAGTTTTCTAGTTTTCTATGTTTCTTTAAAAACAAAGTTCACTGTGCAATATATGCACAGCCAGTCGACTAGCTATGCATGCCCAGCCGACTGACTGTGCATATGCACAATAGAATACTCCTTTTCTAATTTTAAAACGAACAAATATTTTAAAATTTTCAAATTCAGTCGAATGATCGAAATCGACCAGTCGACTGATCGGGCTTCAACTGTCATAATTCTGAATGGACATCTTCTTCCATGAAGAGTTGCACTTCGTGAAAATATGCCTCTCTTAGCTGAAAATCTTCACTAAGAGTTGCATCTCTCTAAAAACTATATATAGGAGTTATCACATACTTCATAATCATGATTTTCTGATTCTAATTCTTTCTATTCTCTCTTGTGATTATTCTAGTGCATTCATATTTTTGATTGCTTTGAATCATTGAATTATATTTCATATACTTTGATTCTTAGCAATAATCTTCCTTTCAAATCTTCACATACTCTTTATATACTTGAGGAATTGATTATAGGAAGTTTGTAATCTTAAAGACAAATCAGTGTTATCAAGAACACATTGAGTCAACTACTTTTATATTCTGTTAAGTCATGTTCTGCTGCTCAGGCAAGGGAAAGTCCTCTTCGACTGCTGAGGCAAAAATTCTGTTCTATTGCTTAGGTGTCTATTCTGCTACTCAGACCTATTCATCCAGGTTAAGTGAGGGTATTGTTAGTTAAAGCTAGAAGTTAGTCTGGGACTGAACGTAGAACGGGAGTCCGAACCAGTATAAAAATTCCTGGTGTGCTTACTCTTATTTAATTTACTGCTTTTATCTGCTTCCGAACTTAGTTTAATATATATCCATATCTATCGATCCACACATACTTTCAGATCTATCTCTGCTTTTGACCGGCTAGCGATAAGATTCCTTGATCAGCTCAGACTCCATACTGCATAGCCAAAAGATGTCATGTCCATATCCGGATTGTTCCAAGGGCCTAATGAATCACTTAAGTCTTTAATGAACCGGTTCAACACTACGTTGACGGAAGTAAGCAACCCCAACGAAGACATGGTTTTTATGTCATAGTTCGTGCCGTTCACCTAAAAAATGAATTCAAAAAGTGGATTAAAATGAAGCAACCTACTACCAGGAAATATTTCAATCGCAAAGTAAGTCAGTATCTAAGGTTGGAGGAAGCGTAGGAATTTCAAGGGAAGTTTACTAGCGTGCGGTTGGCAAATGCTAGGCAAAGTGATGTAGCGATAAATCAAAATGTGCACACTTCGCGAAAGGCTGAAGAAACCATTGGGAAAGATGGGAATTCGAAAAGAGAAGGTCAAAACTCCAATAAGAAGAATGGTAATAGCAGCAATAAAATGCTCAAAGGGTTTAGGCCCGAAGGCTACACTCCCTTGAGCGACACAATGGAAAACAGTTTTCTCGCAATTCAAGGGACTGAGGAATGCAAAAAGCCACCCAGAAAGGATTCGACCGAGCAGCAGAAGCGCTCGGGGTAGTTCTGCCGCTTCCACGAGACACATGCCACAATATGAATGAATGCCGCCACCTAAAGAATCTCATCGAGGAACTGATCCAGAACAACAAACTCCAGCATTACGTAAGACAACCACAAAACCCCAATCAATCTGCAACTCCTCAACACCCAAGGGAGCGATGGAATCAAGCGGGAACTAGCGAAGAAGGGTTAAAAATACTGACTCTGACTCATCATCGGAATAATATTCAGAGGGCCGCATCCCGCATAAAGAAGTTAGGGGGAAATAGAGCGATATGAGAGTTCGCTGAAGCATGCTTTGAAGGAATCATGTTTGGATATGGAAGACAACACTCCAGTTAAGATGCAGAGGTTCTTGAATGACAATATTGTGTTCCGAAATCGGGATACCGAAGGGGTTAAAGCTCCAACTCTTGATCTGATGGTGGTGACTGTAGGAATATGGCATGCTGTAGTTTGGTGGGCGTTGGTTGACAGCGGCAGCTCCGTTAACATTCTCTTTAAACACACTTTCGATCAAATGATGATTGGCATGAAAAGTGTGTCTGCATGCTAAATAAAGATCCAAGGTTTTACTAGTGAACCCAAGCAACTGGTAGGAACGATTGACCTATCCATGGAGCTTAGAGAGGGTGAGCGAAGGGTCACCCTTATTCAGACCTTTGTGATTATGGATGAAAGGGAAGCTTACAACGCTTTCTTAGGACAGCCCGCATTAGCTGACTTCAGGATAGCACTGGCCCAATGGTGCCTTACCATGAAGTTTCCTTTTGAATACGGAGTCGAAATTGTAAAAGGAGACCAAAGCGTCGCCTACATTGCATAATTGCGTGAGTCAAGAAGAATGAAAAAGGAAAGGATGTGGGGAAAACCCTCAACATCCGTGAACCTTACGAATAGGAACTACAGAACCGCCCCGGACTTGAGGACCCTGGCCGATTCAAATAAGGTTTTGGACCTTAGAAAGAAGAACTTAGGGGAGGATCGGGCAACACCCACTGATTTGATGGAATATGTCCCAGTTTGCATGGATGACCCAACATGGGTCCTGAAAATTGGGTCATGGCTTGGAAACAAGATGCGGTCAGAACTAACCAAATTTCTTCACGGAAATTTGGATGTATTTGCTTGGACACACTCCAATATGTGTGGAGTATCGTCTGACATTGCCTGCCATGCTTTCAATATTACCCCAAATTCACCCCAGTTAAGCAAAAAAGCCGCTGCTTGGGCCCGGAATGGTGAGAAGAAGTAGATAAATTGATGGCTAATGGCTTCATTCGAGATGCAATCTAACCTGAATGTGCGTTGAACCCGGTCTTAGTCAAGAAGTCCAATGGAAAATGGTGAACCTGTATTGATTTCTCGTACCTTAACAAGGCCTGTCCGGAGGACAGCTTCTCGCTGCCCAGGACTGATCAACTGGTGGATGGAACGGAAGGACATGAATGCTGTCATTTATGGATGCATACTCGAGCTATAACCAGATCCTAATGCATGAAGCTGACCAAGAGAACATTAGCTTCATCACCGATTTGGGACTATACTGCTACCGAGTAATGCCATTCGGTATGAAAAATGCAGGAGCAACGTACCAAAGGCTAGTGAACACTATGTTCAAATGCCAGATTGGCAAGACAATGGAAGTTTACATGGATGATATGTTAGTCAAATCCCGAATGGCTGCTAACCATCTCGATAATCTCCCTGAAATGTTCGAAATACTCCGAAAATATGGAATGAAACTTAACCCACTTAAGTGCCACTTCAGAGTAGCCTCGGGAATATTTTTGGGATTCATTGTGAGTGCTCGAGATATCAAAGTAAATCATAACAAATAATGGCATTACGAGAAGTCTAAGCTCCTAGAAATAAGGGAGAGCTTTAAAGCTAGAATGGAAAGGTTGCAGCACTAAGTCGGTTCATCTCCAAAGCTACAGACAAGTGCATATCTTTCTTCGACGCATTGAGGAAAGGAAAGAAGAACTTTGAGTGGAACGAAGCTTGTAAACCTTTTGAGGAATTTCTATGATACATGGAAACTCCCTCGATCTTATCAAAACCGGTGGACGGAGAAGACCTATTTATCTACTTAGCCGTTTCCCCACACGCACTGAGCATAGCTCTCGTGCGGGAAGAAGCGAGAATCCAGCGAATGTGTACTACATTAGTAAAAAATTCACCGAGCTGAAAAGAATTACCCAAAGCTAGAAAAGCTAGCGTATTGCCTTTTGATCACATCTCGAAAATTAAGATCATACTTCTCGGCCCATCCAGTCAAAGTATTGACTAACCAGCCCCTGAAGCAAGTTTTATACCAGCCAGAAACTTCCGGACGACAACTCAAGTGGAACTTAGAGTTGATCCAATATGACATCACATACCATCCGAGGAAGGCAATCAACGGGCAAGTAATGGCCGACTTCATTGCCGAATTTACCATAAGAGACGATAAGTAGGAAGTTCTGTCAGAAACAGACGCACAATGTAAGCTCTTCGTCGATGTCGCATCAAACAACTTTTGTTTAGGCATAGGGATAGTACTCGAAACCCCCGAGAGGTGAGCCATTAGATACGCTTTGCACTTGGAGTTCCCAACTACGAATAATGAAGCAAAATACAAAGCACTGATCGTAGGATTGAAGGTTGTGAAGGAACTCAAAATAAAGCCTATCCACATATATAGAGACTCCTAGCTAGTCGTATGTCAAGTGAAAGGAGAGTAAGAGAAAATCTCACCCCGTACCTCTAAAGTACAAGATCTGTTGAGTGTTATTGAGCATTACACCATAACATACATCCCACGAGAGAAAAACACCAAGACAGATAATTTGGCCAAGCTGGCAAGCTCTGGAGAAGCCCAATCATTGGGATTGGTTCTGCTTGAAACGCTAACCAATCCGAGCACAGACAAAATGGACGTGGACTGGATTCTAGAGACTACCATCGAGCCAGAGACATGAATGACTCCGATAAATGACTATCTGCTTGTAGGAACCCTACCAACTGACCAAAATCAGCAGAAGAAGCTCCTCCATAAAGCACCAAGATTCATGATACAGGATTGTATACTCTAACGAAGGGGATTCTTGACCTCCCTTCTTTGTGGTGTGACCGATAATGAAGCATGACAAATCCTGAAGGAAGTACATGAAGGTGAATGCGGAGATCACACTAAGGGGGAGACACTGGCGAAGAAGGTCCTTCCATATGGATATTTTTGGCTAATAATAAATCGCGACGTTGTAGATCATGTCATAAGATGCGATCGCTGTCAACAATTTAGCAAAATTAAGAGAACTCCTTCAACGGAACTGACACAAATGGTCATTCCATGGCCATTTGCAATATGTGGAATCGTTCTGATTGGTATCCTTCCAATAGCTAAGGGGGAGACGAATATGCTATAGTTTCCATAAATTATTTCACAAAATGGGCCGAGGCGGAACCCTTGGCCACCATAAGCAAAAAAAGTTATTAACTTTGTCACTAAAAACATCATTTGCAGGTTTAGTATGCTGCAAAAAATCATCACTGGCAATGGACCCAATTCGAAAGTGTCGAGTTCAAAGACTTCAACTGGCACCTCTGAATCGAAAAAAGCTTTTCCGTAGTGGCTCATCCATAAGCAAACGGGCAAGTGGAAGCAATAAACAAAATCATCAAATCCATCATCAAAAAGCTATTGACAAAAGAAAAAGGAAATTGGGTTGACGAACTTCCACTGGCACCATGGGCAAACAGGACAGCACACAAAGTAGCAACTGGCCACACTCCATTCGTATTAGAATATGGTTCGGAAGCAATGATTCCTGTTGAATTAGAAGTCCCCTCGCATCGAAGGCAGAATTTTAATCAAGCACAAAACAAGCAACTCCTACTCGAATCGCTGGACATGGTCATTGAAAAAAGAGAAGAAGCAGAGTTGAGAACGGCTGCCCATAAAAAAAAGGGTGGCACGATATTTCAACTCCAAAGTTCATAGTCAGACCTCCGAAGTTGGAGATCTTATGCTCAAACTAGTTTATCCTATAGCGTGAGCCTTCAAACCAAACTAAGAAGGACCGTATGTCGTTAATCAAAAGCTCAACGACGGGACTTTCAAGCTGACAGCCGTCGATGGGGTCGTAGTTCCTAGAGCCTAGAATAACAAATCGCTTCGCCATTATTACATCTAAAATACTATTTTATTTATTTTCTATTTCTTTAGCAAATAAGCCATCTCGAAAATTCCAGGTGCATTATAAATAGGCAAAGAATCTTCCATGCTTTCCTTAATAAAGTTTGCTTCTTGAATCGACCAAACTGTGCTTATAAGAATTACTCATTGAGTCGATGGAAGCAAATCGACTCAAACCGTTTCTTGCCCTTCGACAATTAGACTACTTCGGCAGCATCAAGAAGGCTAAGAAAAAAAATAAAAACTCCCTGTCGCCCAAAGATAGGCAACAACGAGGAATCCCAAAACTAAAACTCCTTGTGTTGCCAGAAGATAGGCAACATCGAGGAGCACCAAAATAAAAAATCCTCATGTTACCCAAAGATAGGCAACATCGAGGAGCCCCAAAATTAAAACTCCTCATGTTGCCTAAAGATAAGCAACACCAAGGAGCTCCAGAATAAAAACTCATCGTGTTACCCGAAGATAGGTGACACGAAGGAAGATAAAAATTCCTCGTGTTTCCCGAAGATAGGCAACCCTGAAGAGTACTGAAATGACAACTCCCCGTGTCGCCCAAAGATAGGCAATACCAAGGAAAAACAAAAGCCACGCATCTCATGAGCCACACACCAAAATTCTAACTCCTTGCATTGCCCAAAGATAGGCAATGTCAAAGAGCGTGAGAAATCACAGACATATGGTCGAAATGGTGAGTGCAGTCCATACAAAATTAGCGCTAGAAGGAAGGCACTTAGTAATCGACAACACAGACCCATGCAAAAATTTCATATTCACCTAAGTGTTGAAATATTCTAAGCAAAAAGTGGGATCGCTTGCTAAAATCGCAACATCTCCAAAAATTAGAACCTAGTTGTAACTTAGTCAAATTTTCAATAAAGATTATTTAGACCCCAAGTTATCAGTTATTTGAAAGTCGTTTGAAGTGAACGACCCTAAGAACTGGGGGGGCATATACCTGTACCAAGACAGAACTAAAAAAATACAACAAGTTCACAGGCTCTGTCATTCCAAACCTCATGTTCACAAATACAACTTTCCAAGTTCCAAACAAATATTCAAGCAACAACTTTCTAAGTTTTAGAAAATTTGCTAAAGTTTTGCGAATTTCCAAGTAAAAAAACTCTCTAAGTGCTGCTAATCTCTAAGTTTCGTCACTTCAAATGAAGGACTTTGGCTATAATCATAGAACTAGTAAAGTATGAAATGAAATAAGCAGAAGTACATAAAGCATATATGAATAGATAGACAAAAATACAGTCAAAATATCACCGTATTACTTGTGACTTTCTGTATATAGGATTAAAATATAGGGGTCATACCCACACAATAATTGCTAACAATGAAAAAATACAGATTCAACAATCAGGACACAAAGTGCAGACTCTGCACTTGAACAAAACAGCTCAAAAATAAAAACAAGTCAATCTTCTTACGCGTTGTTGGCAAAAATCAAGTCCATCCTCACGATAGACACTCAGCTATTCTTGCCACCGCTTTCCTTCCCGCCTCTGGTTTGCAGCTTCTGCTTCTTTTTAGGAGAGTTGTCGCTGCCAACAATGTCAACATGCACTTCGGTGGCAATCTCCTCCTCTTCCTCCGAATGTTTTAAGAAGAGCTTCCTTTTCCTCTATGTTTTCATGACTTCCGGGAGCTCTTTAAAGCTTTGACTGCCTCCACCTTTTCCTTCTTGGTGGCAATCAAATCATGTTGGGTCTTCTACGACTGCTTCGTCTGCATCACTTGCTCCTTAGCCTCATCGACAGTTGTATCACCTTCCAGAGATGCTAAAGGGTCGTCCAAACTGTGAGCGCCGCAATCTTCTCAGCCTCTGGCCTCGGTTGTGAGCTAGATATGGATGTGGGAATTAGAGAAGGAATGGATAAAATCACAGAGGATGTAAAGATGGTAGCATGCACAAGCACCAAAGTAGCTATCCCGTCAACGAGAAGAGTGGATGGACCTATAAGATCAAAAAGGAAAGCATTGAACTCCTCTTGCTCTTGTGGCATAAGATGAAGGTTCTCAAAGTCGGGTGAATCATGGACGTTACCTATATCAGAGGAAGGATCACGAATGGTAACCTCAAACTCATCGCCTTCACCTTCTTTGGAGGACACCACCACATGAAGAACAACATCAAGCCCCAAGCTCATTGGCTGGTCGCGGAGTTGCTTTGATGGTTCATCTCTGCCCAAGCAAGAAGGCCTCGCAAGCAAGTTAGTAGTAGACATCAAGGCAGCATCAGCAGCCTCCCTCTCACGCTCAACTCGAAGGATCTCTTATCCCCCAAGCAATGCTACCTTGGATTCATCGTTAAGATAGGCATCTTGTAGCTTTTGATCGAAGTATGCATCACAGCTGTCGGCAAAAATAAACAAGATTTCCTCCCAAACGAGGGTAAGAGTGCGTGGAAACTTCGGCCTAAGGTAGTTAAGGCTTCCTTGATGTAGCAGAGTATTGACGTAGTGTTTAAAATTGTCGCATCCAGCTTCTCCATTTTTCGATCAAAAGTGTGCTGGAGGTCCAAGTAATTTGCTGTCACCATAGCCTTCTTAATCTCAATGGCAGTCGTGTTGGCATTGAGCTACGCGACCTAAGCTTGTAATTTTATGGTCTCGGCTTGATCGGCAATCGTTCTATTGTGCCCCTCGACAATCTGATCATGGTTAGCGATTGTCTTCCGTTGAGCTTCGATAACACATTGCAAGTAATCACTTCCTCTTTCAACTTTTCCTCCTCCAAATGAGTCATTTTGATTTCATCTCTCTAGACGATTTCGACCTTCTAATGCGCCTCCTTTAGCTCTTTCATCGGGATGGCAGTGCTCTTACTCTCCCGAAGCATCAATTTTGTCTCCTCCTCTAACTGTTTGCATCCCGATCAGCCAACGCACTTTCAAAATCATATTTCTTGGTTTCGAAGGAAAGAATCCCTTGATAACTATTCCTATTCGTGTCCACTAGTTGCTTGTTGAGCTTCTTCCATTTCTCACTTGCTCAAGGTCACTTTGGATAGCTTGGAGATGCGACACGTAGGAATCCCTGCGAACGAGATGAATGTCCGTGTCGAACTTGACTCCTCTTAAGAACCTACCTGGAAGGGCCGCCTCAAGCTTAGAGGGCCCCACAAGAAGGGTGTAGGGTTACCTTCAGTGGCGATGAGATGCGCTAGGGGAAGCAGTGATAATAGAGGAAGATGGATGATGTATCGAAGGCTGAATTGGGGCAGAAGAAGTAGGAACCTCTTGACCCGTGGAAGTATGCTTCGAAGTGGACTCGAAAGGAAGAGAGTGGCAGTTAAACTCTGATTTCTTTTACAGCTCATCTCTTTCCTTATGAGACCATCTATTCTCATATCCGCCTCTATGCGATCAAGCCTTATCTCTCTCCTCTTGGCGGCGAGTGTCGGCCATGAGCTCTTTCCTCCGCCTATACTCATCTTCTGTTTCCCGAACTTGGTGGCGGCTAAAGGAGCGCTTCGGGTACCATTGTGAGCCGATATAATCTTCAAAGTCATTGTAGAAGCCTCGCCCTCTTGTCATACCTAGATAAAGTGTACAAGAAATATTTTTGAAACACAACATAAATTAGGCAAATATACGAGGGAATGAAAGATTAGAAATGAGTGTAATCCAAGTGTGATATGTCGTGCATTTCGAATATGGGCATTTGGAATCATCACAAACCAGGGCGAGCAGCTATCGAAGGAGGGATTGGGCTGGCTTTGGTTATTATAAGCAAAGCTGGGCTAACTGGCGGAACAATATCACTAGAACAAGATGACATCGTGTCGAATTTGAAATCCCCTTTCATAAGCGTGTCAAAGTCGACGAATAAATTACTAAAATCTCCAAGGTCCGCACCAACATTCTTGCTTGGGGAACCTTGGCATCTATTAGTTACTGGGGCATTGCCCTTGCATATCAGAAGGGGCAGATTCGAAAGGACGAGACACAACCTCGGAGTCTCATCGTAAGATTTCGAGTCATCGCCTTCAGATTCCAACGAAAAGTAATCACTGGTAGTAGTTTCTCCACTTCTACTTCAAATTCCTCCTCTTCTTCCTTAGAGTCTACCGCAGCTTTATCTTCTTTATGCATGGGCTCCTCTTCTATTTCCTTCTGGAGTGGAGACATTCTGGCTGAACCTCTTAGGCCAGCCATAGTGATTTCTTCCTCTTCATGGGCCTCATCATGTGGTCTTTCAGATGGGCCAACTATCTCCCGTCCTTCATCCGAATCGTGTAAATAAGAAGTGGATCTTGCACAAACTCTGACCCGACCAGGAGAAGGGGCTTCACTTTGAGCAACGGACCTGCCCGGAGCCAATAGTTCAATCAACAAGACTTTAACACACTGTCCTCAACATCGATAGCCTTTCAGGTTTGGCAATCAAGTTAAGAGTTGCGTCTATGTTTGGCCTACGAATAACTGCAAAGGACACACGATCAATTAGAAACCCTATTATAGCACTTCAAGGTCCGAAAAACGGAAGAGAAAAGATTACCCTGTTGTCCATTGGCGATTGAACCCCTCCGGGCATCTAACAAAGAAGTACCATGTCTTAAACTATGATAGATTTCTTTGTAATCGCAAGATGATCTTTCAATTCCGCTAGGATTTGATTATGATTAGAAAGGGGCAGTCATCTCACCTCTTGAATGACAAAAAATATCGCAACTCATCGAAATTTGGAGCACGACCGAACGTTCTCATGAAAAGGACATACAAGCAAGTAAGGGTAGTGTAACCATTTGGATGAAGCTGGAATAGGGCAATTCACTTGTCCGAAAGCATTTCATGTAGAAAATCATTGAAGGGAGGCACAACTCCATTTAAATACATATATACGTACATACATACATACATACATACATACATACATACATACATGTATATGTATATATATATATATGTATATATATGTGTGTGTGTGTGTGTATATATATATATGACAGGCGGTGTACCCCGGGGGAGGCATATGAGCAAACTCGTTATTCGCAGCCAGACTCTTCTTTGGGAACTCCATGCTGCGTAATATATTGTGAAGAGCCTTGGACATAATCACCGATGATGCTCTTTCAGGAGGATTAAGAAGGACTCAAAAGTTAAGCGGCGTGGGATCCACGATGGTCCCAACCGGATCTAATTGATCGTACTGAGCCTGTGAGTTAGACAACGATTCAACTTCGGAGAGCACTAGGCTTCGCTCGCTTGACTTACGACGTGTAGAAGGCTGCTTCATTCTATATAACAGAACCCGCGTCTGAAAATGGTCAGGTAGCTCTATCCTAAATTTAAAAATTTCCCCAATCACACTTGATTTTAGAAAAACATTAACTTTTAATATACGCATCGGATTTCGGGTGCGAACTGGGACAAGTGTGTAAGTGCGGTGTGCAATCTATGTGGGATAAACTTGGGGCTCAGAACTCTGCAAACGCTCCATCCCATGTAGATAGTTCGTTCGCAGCGGGAGAAGAAAAGAACTTCCCATGTCAGTTCATTTTTTCATTTTATATACTTCTTGTGCACTTACTCTTTATCGATCAATGATTGATAACGGATCCGTTGTTCGAAGCGATACGGAAAACTCTTCTCATTACAGGAGCATTAAGTGTAGAATAACCAAGAAAGGTAAGCCCAAGTCCTTTGGAAATTGAAGGTAGACTGGTAACATGTCGTGCAAGTAGCATCTACAAAACCATAGACAAGTCAATTCTGGCTAATAGACGAAGATAAGAAAACACGTCAAGCCTTGGGTCAAAGCCCAAATGCCGTTCCAAGAGACAACTCAAGATTCGATTTACTATCTTCCTCCATTATACTGCAACCAACTCGAACTTCTTGTAGTCAACGTAGCAAGTGGATAATAGTATTCAAATCATGTCAAAAATGCAGAAATTAATTAACCCACTAAGCAAACCCACCTGAAAATGGATTGAAAGGCACAAGAAGAATCACAAATCAAACTCCGTGAGCTATGGAGTGGCAACAGAAATGCAACAACCTGGGGCATGAATTCGAGCAAGTGATATGCCGACTAGGGGTTCACAAAACCGTCAACAACTTTGGACCGAATCGGCAGTGAGTGACTGCAAGTGCGGTAATGAATTGGATCGAGCAAGTTCTTGGATCATTTGAGACTGAATCGCATGAGGGATGGATCGTTGGAAGGAAAAAAACTGCTAGGTCGAATGAAGGAAGGTGGATCGGTTCGTGTATTAGTAGGAAGAGAAAAGGCTAAATTTTCTGCTAAGTCATCGAGTCGCCAACGACCCAACCCATCATGGTTCGCCATCGAACATATCTGAGTCTATGATGGAAAAGAAACTTCGTCTACTCTTCTCGATATCGATCACTTAAAGCTATTCGTTATTCCAAAAGCATCCGGAAAGCTACAAGCAGAAATGTGATATATTGAGACAAGTAAGAATAGTCAGAACTAAAGAAAGACGACCGATGACGTTAGGCTAACATATTCGAAAAGCTCTAATGCCATCACTGGGAAATCAACAAATGAATAATGAAAACGGTAACTTTTAGAGCATGCCCTATTTACAACGAAGACATACTTTGAGGGGAAAATATTATCTGGGTTTTTAACCCAGTAGAAACCAATAGAGAATAGAGCAGTCTTGCAAGAACAGGATGGTTGAGGACCTAACCAAAAATACCAAGACAAGGGTTCAACAAGGGCTAAGCGATATGACTAAGACATCGACTGAGATCAGCGGAGCTAGGAGATCAGTATTCCTATGATCCAGTCAGTAATTGAACGTAAGCAGCTTGTGAATTACAGTCAAAACATAAGAGCAATGATAAAAGGCTGTAGGAACATCTTCTGGTCCAGACTCTTGAAAAATCCTATGTGCATAGCTCAACGACGACTCATGCTTTTGCTCAAACCATCAAACAAACGAGATATGGAACACTATTAAGAAGAGGCAGGATTTGGTCCGCAAAACAAAGCAAGTCTATGGGTCACCAACGAGACATGGTTTTAGCTCGTTTTGCGAGCCAAAACCCCTTCATGTTGCCTATACCTATCTGATAACGAATGATGACAAGCATGACCCAGAAACTCTCTAACCTCTATAAATAGCATGCCACCTGCGACATAAAAAGGATCTTCTCTTGGCTGGTTGTTGAAGCTCTATTGGAATTATTCTTCACTCTCTACGTCTATACAAAGATCTCCAAAGGAGTACACTGTGATTCTCTAATGGATTCTGAATCTGGAGATTCAATTTAACTAGAAAACAATCAAAACCTTGTAATCAAACAACTCCTGTAACAACAATCAATCTATATTAAAGTTACAAAGTGGACGTAGGCTTCATTAACAGCCGAACCACTATATAAATTCTCTATCATCTTTCTTTTACTATTCCTTCTTTATATTCGTGATCTGTGATATTGCTCTGTCAGTAAAGGGTTGGTGCTTTCAAATCCAAACTAGGGCATTGGTCCATTTTTTGGGTTAACAGTAGCCTCCTGATGTTTAAAAGACGCCAACATCGAGGCATTCCTGCCAAGCCTATGATGTCCGCGTTCCCGAAGGCACCCCTCTCTTTCAAGAACTTTTCAGAGAGTACATTATGCTCCCCTATTTGCTTATCTAACTCCCTATAAAAATTGTTTATTTTAGCTTGTTTTCTCTCAAGTTTTACTTCACAAGGGAGGATTACTTCTTCCTTATCTAAAATGAATGATTTACACTATTTTTATTTTCGAAGTGAAAGATATTTAAACAGAGAATCACATACTTGCGATCCTGGGATAAAGGACTAGGAAGCCTGCTCTTTTCCCTTGGACTTTTCAACATTAGCAGGAGCAAGCTCATCCTCTTAGGGAGCAGAAGTCCCAAAAGATTCAGGTGGGGTAGTTGCAGGAGGGGTTGGCTCTTTCTATGAAGCCTTGGTGTTGTCATCCTCATCCTTATCAGAGGTTTCATTGTGATCTCTGTCATCACCACATGTGCCCTGACCACCGTCAACGTTATCATCGTTATCATTATTATCGTCGTTGCGATCATCATCGTCATTTTTATCATCACCTTCTTCATCGGCGGCATCATCGTTGTCACCCACATCCTCAAAATTGGATTCAATTTCAAAGAAGGGGATGTTAAAGTAAAGGACCTTAGAAGCATCGATCTCCCCCTCATCTGTAGGTTCAATCCCCTCCTTCATTCGTTTGATCTTATCCATTACCCCATCAACCAGGGAAGAATCAAGTGAGGGGAAACCAAGTCTGGACATTTCTTGAAGTTGTTGGCATAAACGAGCACGAGAGCTTCTTCATAAGAGTTTAACAGCATTTTTCCAAGAGTTGTACTAATGAAACGAGATACTCGCCACTTGACATCGAAAATGGAATTTGCAGTGATTTTCAGTGAAGTCCTGGTTTTCTTAAACTTTTCCTTCAAAGAAGCATTCTTTGCAGATAAGAGAGATTTCTCATTGTCAGAATCTTTTAAAGTAAGCTCCACAGCGAATTTTTCATCAGCAAGAATTTGATGAGCCTTTCTTTCTACCAAAAGGTCCGCTTCTGCTCACGCAAGAGAAGCTCTTAATCATTCCAATTCTGAAGATGCTTCATATTTGGCCACAAAGAGAGAAGATACTTGATTTTTAAGATCAAAATTTCCTCCTGAAACTTGTAGTTTTTTTGCGGAAGACTTCGATGCATGCTCATTTAAAACTAGCCAACTGTCATAAATCTAAAAGAAGAAATGTAATACAAGCTAGCAATTTAAAAAAAACCAATGACAATAAGATTGATTGAAGTGGAATTTATCGAAAATTGTTGCTCTATCAGAGAGAAATAGTCCCTAGCCAAAACTGGAATAGAAGAAGGCAGATGAATGGAATGAAAGACTCAGAGTGTAAGATAGATTCAGCTATCTCCTCGAAGTTGATGGCAGAAGGAGAATAAATTGATGGTCGAGAAGGAGTGTGCTTTGGATTGGGGGCATATCCAAAGCCAGCTGCATTTGTGCAAGAACAACGAGAGAGTTTGAAACAGAAATGCGTGAGAGGGAATCGATCACAATTGGGGTTTGCCCTTGTTTTTTTAGAAGCTTCCGTAATTCGGCGCTTTGAAGCTTTGTCATGCGATGAAAGTTCCTCCTCTTCTACGTCTATAACTTTGGCAGCTTTCTTTGATGGCTCTATTTCAGATGATTCCATCAACTTTCTTTTGAAAGATTTCTTGGTTTTCGCAAAAGAGTTCAATAATTTATGGAACTCCAAAAGTTGAATGAAGAGGGGCAGCACCACTAACTGGCACTGTAACCTGAGAAGCGGCTGTAAAGATCCCAAATAGATTAAAAAATTAGCAAGATAACTCAGAAAGTAACAAGAATAGAAAAAAATGTTGTGCCAATAATTTACCAGAGTGGTGTGAGCAGAAAGGAGACATGGGAAGAAATGTTCAGAATCTCCTAAAGAGAGAAAGCGTTTTCCCTTCAAAGTATGCTTGATCAAAGGGGGTAGCCCCAAGACCCTTTGACCAGGAAGGAGAAGAGAATGCTTCCACAAGTTCGACGGTAACAGCAGCTTCAGCCGGTATCCAATTTTAGCAGAAGCTACAATAAGAGATTCCACCATTCTCTTGTCTGCTTTGTTAAGTTCCTCGGCAGGAGAACCTAGTATAAGATAAAACTAGACATGGAAAGCAACAAAATGGAAAGAAGATAATGAAAATTTGAAAATACGGGGGGGGGGGGGAAGAAAAGGTCCCATTAATGTTTAAGAAATATCAAACAAGGAAAAACTGGTTTTTCTTGCCTTTAAACTTGTTGACTCCATTCGATATAAGCTTCTTTGAGGGGTTAGCTCTGAAGATCTGACGATAAAGAGTGTTAAGTTTGACTAATCGAGTTAAGTGGTTTAATAATTCTGCATTCAGAGAAGGGATGCCAGATTCAAGTGTCATCAACTCTACAGATAGAAGATAAGTGTACACATTCGGAGATAGCTGATTTGGAGCAATTCCAAGATAAGACTAGAATCTTGATAGGAAGTGCGGGAATGGAAGAAACCCTCCATGCCATATGCGTATAGCGGTGTAGGCAAAGAACCCTTCAGGAGGGCTGTTGATAGTGTCATTTTCTATAGGAGAATGGTGTCCACTCCAGTGATTCCAAAGTCATTGAGAATAACATCCACTTCATCTTGAGTGGATATTAAAGAATGCTTTGAAGTAGCTTCAACATTCTTTGGAAAACTCATGATTCCGCCAGGTGAAAATGTTTTAGTTAAAATTTTCAAGTTTGGTATGGACATAGTATTCTTTTAAGAATTAATCAAACCAATTTAAATGACTTAAACAAAAACCAAACATGAAACTTTAAAATATTGAAATTTTTTAAGTTAAACGTCAAAGATATTGGGTTTCCGACAAACTTGAAAAGAAAAAAGACATCAACACTTAGCAAGTACATCTCGACATTTTCAAAACCCTAAATAAGAGTTCTTTGAGCTTTCGACAAGGTCGAAAGGATAAGTCAAAATATTTGTTTAAATTGCACCCTTCGACAGTGTCGAAAGCTCTATAGCAACCAAATTGCTAAAAGGAGGTAGTCCAAGTTAACCTAAAATTTGAACAAAAATGTACGCTGCAAACATATCAAAACAAAGTAACAAAACCCTTCGACACTGTCGAAACCAATAACTTAGGTTTCCTATGAAAAAATACAAATGTTGTCAAAACCTTGCATATTCATTGAATTGAAAGGTCCTAAGTTAAACTTATGCGCACTTAGAGCATTTTATCAATGCTGGAGAAACATAACTCTAGAGGGTTTCAACTTTTTAGATTTAAGTGGTGACGAAAGAGTCGAAGGGGTTATGATGGTTCCGAAGGTTAATTGAAGAGAATGGATTGTAATCGACACAAAAGGTTTCGACTCAGTCGAAACGTTTTGCTATTGAAAGGGTTGCTACACTTTACTTAACTACATATCCTTTCAACAAGGTTGATCAAATTGGCACTACAACACCTTTCGACCCCATCGAAAGGAGCTAAGGAAGCAAAACCAATGTTGCCGCCTAAATCCCTTTTGAAGGAGTAGAAAGATCATTTTGTGTCGCTAATTCTTCAATTTGTACATTTGAAACTTCCAGGCAAAGAAAGCTAGTTCCATAGTCTTCCCAAAATCCGATTGCAAAATTTAGGGTTTCAACTTTTTCTTAAAACAAATAATTAAGCCAATTAAAAAAACGAATTTCAACAGAGATCAAACTTTTTTGATTTCAAAAGCATGAAAATTATTATCAAACTGAATCCATATTTTCGAAGGAGAAACTAAAATCGTAAATATTAGAAGAAAAATCCAAAGCAAGAAGCAAATTTTATTGAGTTAAAAGTTTCTCAGCAAAATAAAACCAAAACCACTTTAAAAAAAATCGAAATTCGAGCATTCCAAGGTCGAATCTCGATTTAG
Source organism: Allium cepa (assembly GCA_030765085.1). Taxonomy (NCBI): domain Eukaryota; kingdom Viridiplantae; phylum Streptophyta; class Magnoliopsida; order Asparagales; family Amaryllidaceae; genus Allium; species Allium cepa. The sequence continues at coordinate 701,566,736 of CM060938.1, read as the reverse complement.
AGATCTCGATAAGCCAAATTCGACCAAAACACAAACAATAGAGAAGAAAACTAGCAAAATAGAAATGAAATTAAGTTTACGATTTAGATTTGGTGTTTGCTTTGATTCTAGAAGTGAATATAAATTTGTAGAATTCTTTACTCACACTCGGATTTTTGATTGCAAAAAAATAAGAGGAAGAAGAAAGCGCACTTATAAGAAAACTCGCCAAGAGCCATCAACTGTTAGATCAAATTTAAATAAACGGTCCAGATTCACACGGGAAGACCAAGAGGAGGGAAACTTTAGGTTTCGACATAGATGACTTGGAAATTCAAGAGCATCCCTTTGCGGGAGGGGGGGGGGAGGGGGAGGGGGCACAAATGTTACACCAAAAATTAGCCTTTTGACTTTGTCGAAACCGTTATGAGCGGAAGTCAAGGAAGGAACAAGTGTAATGGTCAAGCTAAACCTTTCAAAGGAGTCAAAGGGATGATGCCGTCAAATTATGGAAGCATTAAAACCTTTTGAAGGCGTTGGAAGGTCTCTGCAATAAAGTTCCGGCGAGTTTATACATTTCGAAGGAGACAAAGGAGTCGAAATCACCTTTCGCCTTTAATAGCCACCTTTCGACCGGGCATTTCATATGCATGATGACCTTTCGATTAAGTTAAAGTAGCGCCTTTCGACGATAATGAGAATAGCCACTTTCATATGCGCCAATCCTTTTGGTACCAAAGGTTTCACCTTTATTTAAACTATGCAAAAGAAAACATTATACAAGACAACCCCTTCAAAAGCTATAATAAAAATTTCAAATAGGTTGAAATCAATATGGTCCAGGAGGGTTCCACATCAGATTAGAAACAATAACATAGGCATAACCAACATCCCAAAACCAATAGACAAGGGCTATCGACAGAGTCAGAAGCACTTACAAGCCAACTAAAAGAAGAGGAGCGCAACCATACCTTTTTACAAAGGCGGCAACATGCTTAAGTCTTTTGGCAGCCACGTTTAGCCCCAGCCGAAAGCATCAGGTTCGAAAGGTACTGACCCGCATCTATAAATAAGACCCAAGGGGTCACATTTTGAGGATCCGATTCCTCCTATTCCAAACTTGTATTTCATTAAAAATTATTGTAACCCTAATTACAAGATTAATTTGGGGATTTGATGTAATAAAGACATCTTTTGCTTATGAAAGGGAAGTTTCAATTATTTTAGATTACCTATCAATTTATCAAAGTTCTTGACAGTTTCGTTCTTGTGTTTCAGGTTTCACCTTCATCGAAAAGCCACCATCGATACAATCGAAACATGGCAAAATTTAAACAAATTTAAGTTCATATTTCAAGTAACCATCCTTGGAGTTTTAGCTTTCAATATGGTCGAAAGAAGGTCATAACTTACTTAAATCATCAACTAGTTCAAAGTGCTCGAGGTTAAAGCTTTTGACAAGGTCAAAACCCTTCACCAAAACACTATAGCTTGATATTACTAGTTCAAACCCAAGGAGGTTAAGCTCGCTGCTTTTGACGGAATCGAAACCCCTGTCTTAACTTCCTGGATCTAGTTTTCACACCTAAACCACCTTGCTTCTGATAGAGTCGGAACCTCTGTCTCAGATTCAAGGATAGAATCCCAGCCAACTAATAACCATAGCTTTCGACAAGGTCGAATCCAATTGAGAGAGCCCTTATCCAGGGTATTTGATCTATTTCGAGAAGGAAAGCTTTCGAAAGAGAATCTACACAGTCTCAATAGAGTCGAAAGGTCATTAAGCATGGAACCCAACCTTTTCGACACAATCGAAAGGTCTGTTTGAGAAATTCCTGCCTACTAAAGCCTATTCAAGAGAAAAATTCAAAATGGCTTCATACCTACCACTCTATTCTACTTGCCTAAAGGATAATTCCCATTCCTTAGCATAACTTTGGGATGTTGACAAGAAATTTTGTTAACACATAAGCCTTCTCCACTTGCTTATCCTTTATCGATTCTGAATAATTCTTCTTCAAATGCCCAAGCTTGTCATATTTGTAACATTTCTTCTTCTCACTCATCTTGCAATCTTTAATTAATGACCATTCTCGTTCCATCCAAAGCAAACAGGTTCCCATTCACCCTTCTTCTTGCCACCCTTACCCTGAGGCTGCTTCCTCTTCCCATTCCACTTCTTCTTTCCTTCACCGCCAAACTATGGCTTTTGCTTCCTTTTTTCAGTGGAAACAACAATAGAAGTCTTATCCTTAGGTTAGAAGTTACACCGTTGGAGATGGAGGAGACCATCAAGATGGTTGATGGTTAGGGCGAAGGTGCGGTTGGCTGTCGCAGAGCTGATGGCGGTAACGAAATGGGTTGTAGTCGATCGAGGCAACGGAGGTAGAAGTTACTTAAGGAGGTTTCTTTTCCTATACATGAATTCAAGTTGAGGAGAATGATTGGAGATGAGGCAATGGGGTGCAATGGATTAAGCTCGGCAAGGGAAGTTCATTGGTGGCCGTGGTTCGCGTATCGAGTGGTTGGCCGGGGTGTGCATGTGCAGGGATACGTGTACATGAGATGGGTTTTGGAATCAAATTGGGGAAGTAATTTAGTGGTGAAGCACTATGCAAGCGGGTTTGGGTCAGTGATGTTGAGTTTGGGCTGGGCCGTATGGAGATGTTGGGTGAGAAACTATTTTAGTTATTTTGTTTAATATATTGACTAAATGCGTTGAATTGAAAATTGGATATCTCTCTCGTTTTAAACCCGTTAGACCCGCAGATTTTTTGGTTAGACTTGTATTGATGAGCACAACAACAATGTATAGATAGTTGATAGTTTTGACGAAGTATAAATTAGTGATAAATTAATAGTGATGGAGTATAATTACGTTGACTTAAATAATTGCGTAGTTAGATAATTTTATTTCATTTTTGACAACGAGTTAGTAGAATAAAACACCATTCTGCTATACATAAATTAAATAGATTATTTTAGACATCTACTTAGTAGAATAAATCCCTATTGTGGTATCATATTAATTTAGAAATTTATTCATATGCTCGTAGATTTAGATTGAATAATGATATGTTAACCATTGATCATTAATTATGGATTTGATTTACATATGTGCCCACTTATGTAAATTTTTATTTGACTTGGAAAGTTGAATTAAAATAAATGCTAGCTTGTTTAAGTACCATGGCGGTCTTTAAGCCTGTTTTCGAATTTGAAAAGTTATGGATTTAAATTAACTTAAATCTTATAACAATTTAAAGTTTAGTGTTATTATTTTATAAATGATGTTTTTAAGTTAATTAGTTACCTTATTACTTGTGTTTTTAAGTCAATTAATTATTTTATTAATGATATATTTAAGCTAATTAATTATTTTACTAACGATGTTTTAAAGTTAATTAACTATTTTATTAATGATTTTCAAAGGTAATTAATTAATTTAGTAAAGGTGTGTGAAAATAATAAATTATTTCATAAAAATAATTTTTGTAAATAAAAAGGATTTATTAAAGGAGTTCATAAATTTGAAAATCGATCTTAGGAATTTTAAAAGAGTTTTTTAAGGATTTTAAAGTTGAATTTTAAAGAGAGTATAATATTCTAACTAGGGTAAAAGTTTTTGGAAAGGGTTGAAGAAGTTTGGTATATAACACTTTGTTTTAAATGAATAGTATATGGAAATTTAGTAGTCCAATATTTGGTACTAAAAGCCGATGAGTAGACCGATCCTCTATCTATGAGATCTAAAACCAAAGTTTCTAGACGAGGGATATGGTAAGTTGAAATATAAAAAATGTTTTAAGTAAAGGAGTATTATAAATATATTTTTAGAGGAGATTTATAAAATGATCTTTATAAATAATTTTGGAGATTTATAAAAGGATTTGTAAATATGGAAAAGGTTTATAAAAAATAAAAGGAATGAGATTTGATTTTGATAAATAATCATTCTCAATCATGGTGGTATTGAAAGTGTAGTGTTTTGTTAATATACTTATACTGTTGAGATAAGTATATGGATATATTTTCTATGTATTAAAGATGTAGTGTTCAAGAATTATACTTATATCGTTGAGATAAGTATGTGGATAATTTTTCCAAGCGTTGAAAGAGTATAAATAAATAGTGATTGAGTAGTATACTTTTGTATATTTTTGTAAAAGTATTTAGTACAACTATTAACAAAGTGATTTTATTTAATGGAAGGATTAATCAAAAGGGCTTAGTGGTTTCCACTTAAACTTAAATCTCTGGATTGCTATTATTTATTTGATCGTTAATAATCGACTATCAAATCTTGAATAAATATAACTCCGAAAAAATCTTGAAGAAACAAGGGAATTATATGGTACAACTATCTTCGGTGAGCTTTACTATATGCATAAACTCATTGTATTTTTCTAGGATAAATGATAAGGGAATCCGTACACTTAAACTGTTAGGAGGTGAAATCTGCTCTTATGTATTATTTTTTCATTTCTAAAAGAATTGGGATTGAGTTTACTATAATTTATCGATCGGTTTTGTAGCGATGGGTAAACGGGGAAGTGTACTTATATGAAATGAATCAACAGTAACCACTCCAAAATCATATATCTTTTTGACACTTTGGAAGTTGTTTGAGACTAGTTCGAGATGACTGAATCAAAGACGGAATTTTTTGAAGTGCAAGGACTACATGCTACTTGTAACAACCCAGCATTTCACTGCTTTGATTTACGAATATTTAATTAATTTTAAATATCCAATATATAGGTTTTATAATAAAAATAAAGATCTTCTAAATAATAATTAATTATGGTAAAATAGTTTTCAAATTTTTTTACAAAAATAAGTAGTTCGAAGAAGGATTGAAAATGTGACCGAAATTCGTTTTTCGAATTTTAGATTTTCCGTCGGTTAAAAGTTATCGAAAACGTTATGAACTTTTTAGTGTGAATATATACTTTTATAAATAAGTTAATATGTGTATATATGTGTGTATTAATGTATGTGTATATATGTATTTACACCTAAGTATACCAAGTTTAAAAAATATATATAAAAGAGTATAGGTCGCATCATTAAGGGACAAAAGTACCATTAGGTACCATAACATGTCAAAACATGTTTTAACATGTTTATTCAGGGGAATTTCGAATTTTAAGAGGGAGAGACAAGGTGAGGACATGGTGATGAGGTGGAGCAAATGTGTGAAGGGTAGAGTACATAAGGGTAGTTTAGTAATTTCACTTATTCCATTTAAATAAAAACTAATTTCCTAATTTCTTTTTCAATTTTCTCATTCCCTTTTCACTTGAGAAATTTCCTAAAGCTTGAGCATTCTTTGATTGCTTCTCTTTAGATTTCAAAGAGAGAGGAAGAGAGACAAAAAGGAGGAAGGAGAAAAAAATTCTAAAATACAGAATGTTTAAAACTCCTCTTTTCGGTTTCAAAATTCCTCCATTTTAACCCAACTTCCATCGACCATAACATCCTCTAACCTTACCCAAAACATGATTTTCATTTTTTCAAAGCAATTCTAGTGACTACAATTTTTTTATTCAACACTTTTCCTGATTTTGAGCTTGGATGCTCCAAAGATCCATTTTTTTCGAGGATGTTTCTTTACCTAGGTTATGAAGTCCGAAAATTTCATTCACCGTTTTGATCATAACTTCCTAAAAAATGATCCAAATTGAGTAATTCTTTTTTAGATGATAGAGGAAAGAATTATACAAAACTTTTCTTTTGACTATCTTTTAAAATTCCAAGAATAAATAGTCGAAAATCGAGAAGAAAATGGCCTATTTTTGAGTGGATTTTGTGGTTTTCCAAGCTTTCCATATGCTAAAATATTTCTAGTTTCCAAAACATTTACTGAGTAAACTTCTTAACTTTTTGAAAAAAAAATTACTTATATATATGTGTGTGTGTGTGTGCTGTTGATTCGGTTACATATATAATATATATAAATGTTTGGTTTGGATTTCGGTATTGTTTAGATATGTTTGTTATAAAAAGGTTGTGATTCAAAAGTTGTTTTGAAATAAGTGCTTTCATGGTTTCCACTCCTTCCGTCCCTTTCCCCTCACCTATCACTTCGCCAGACCACATAAATTGTACTCACCCCACTACCTTACCTATTGACCACATAATTGTACCATCCTTTGCTGGCTTACCACCTCCTTTTATACCCGACCACCCCCTTACCTCCTCCTTTTGACTCATCTACCACAGTTGACTTTGAAAGTGCGGTGTGTATACAATTATATGTGCTAATATAGTATACACGGATCGTATAATATGGATTACAATACAAATGCGGAAATAGATGATAATAGCATTGTAAATAGAAAATAGAAAAATCACACCAGAGATTTTTATACTGGTTCGGAGCACCGTCCTACGTCCAGTCCCAGACTTCTATCTGGATTTTCACTATTAACTACCTCGCTTCACCCGGAGGAACAGGTTTACAATACCCGAACAACCGAACGGGATTTCACGCCTCTAATACACTAAGGACTTCAACACTTGCCTCTTACAACACAGAGGACTTCAACAAAAGAACAAATACAATTGTTGTTGACAACTTGTGTTCTTGAAAACACGGATTTGTCACTAGCAGTACACCCTTCCTATAATCTTATCCTCAAAGTATGCGATATGATGTTTTGAAAAGATTAAGGAAAGTATATTATTGAATCAAAGGATATGAAATAGTTTCAAAGATTCAATAAATAATTTAGAGCTTTTATAATACAGTATTGAGATCAGAGATTAGATTAAAAGAATATATGAAATCGTTGTAAAAACTTGTGTTTGAATCAATGATTTAGATGAGTATATATAGAGAAAAATAGTTGTAACTCTTTGTGAACAGTTGCCATTAAGAGTTATGATCATTGATGAAAGATAGGAGATGCAACCTTTGGAGAAGAGAAGTGTCTTTTGGAAAAGTTGCTTTCTGTTTAAAAACGGTCGACAGGTCAAAAATGGACCGGTAGACAGGAATTCAAATATATATATACGTTATGTGCATGTGTGCACGTTCACTGTGCAATTTACACAGGAACGGTCGACCGCACCTATATTGACCGGTCGACCGGTGCCTGTTAAATTGCACATTGAATTGTGCAACTGCATGCAACTTATAAATTATTCGTATATATATTGATTCCCTTGATATGCATGATTATTTGAGGATAGATTTTAACAAATTTATTACTATTACAACAACAAATAATCAACCTATAATCTAGAGTACCATATATAGCTCTATTGACCTTGTTTTTGTCGATCGCCTTGTTTGTCAAAAATCAATCGCCTTATTTGTCAGAAATCAAAACTTTCATAAAGCTTGTGACTCAACATTCTCCCCCTTTTTGATTGATGACAATATATATATCTGCAAATCTGAATCTCCCCCTGAGTATGTGATTTCTTTCCTGCAAGCAATTGTTAGCCCTTTCTCCCCCTTTGTCATCGACAAAAAGGAGTAACAGATCACTAGAATATGATATGCGTAGAATGAATATGATAAGCATAGAAAAATAAATCATTAACACATCAAAGACATAACAGAGTTTACTACAGAACATAATGTTAATTGAAAAGCATAAATAACGACACTATTTAGTACAAGTGTCGAAAAATGTTTTTAAAGAGCTAAAACATAATAGAATCTAGGATGAAGCAGATCGAATCTCCTCTTCATCATCGTCATCGTCGTCATCATCATCATCTTCATCTTCTTCCTCTTCCTCCTCATCATTGTTCCCTCTAGACGATTCGCCCTCGTCAGATGATGTCCATGTGAAAACTGGAGCAGCAGGACGTTTTCCTGGATCTTGTGCTTGAACAGAGGTGGATGAGGAACATGATATAGCGTCCCATAGCATACCGAAGAACGACTTGACCTTATTGAAGCGCTTATCAATTTTATAGTCCATACGCTTGAGACGAGATTCAAGCAGAAATTGATTACGCGCAATGGTTTCAAGAGATTCTTTTGTTGATGACTTTGATCTTAAAAGTTTCACCTCATCGGGACGAGATCGAGAGGAAGTTGCTCTTTGTTTTCTCGGTCCTCGTTGTTGCCATTCTTCAAAAGGCATAATCTCAAGATAAGGTGGAGGAAGCTTCATTCTTTTGATGGTTATGGAATCAATGCATTTTGGTGTTGAAGTTGCAGAATCAGGAGGATTGACCCCACAAGCTAACAAAAGTCTCATGATATATTCATTATAGAAGAAATGAGGCCGGGTTGAATTATTTACCTTGAGAATTTCATCAAAAAGCATGTGAACCCAATTGATTTGGATTTCACCATAGATAGCATAGAGTGCCTTGAAGTTTTCTTTGTACACTGCATCATAATTTCCAAGTCTAGGAAAAAGAGAATGCATCAAGACCCGATGAAGTAACCTTGCTGTCGGTCGAAGTCCAATAGACTTAGTGCCATCACTATTGTCTTCTATAAACTGATGACTTGTACTATTTCGAGTGAAAACTTCGCAGAAGGTAGATGAAAATTCTTCGCCTCGATTTGGTATGCCAAGTATAGAGGCAATTCTAGCATGAGTAAGAAAAATTTGTTTTCCACAGACCATAGACCAGATGACGCCGTTTGGATTATCAGGTTGATATTCATCAAGATTCATGTTGGCGTAAAATAATTTAATCATTAAATGATTTATCTCCACACTATTTGCCGAAAAATCTATCAATGGAGTAATGTTGGCATTATCGGCTAACCTTCGAACTCCGTAAGCCGTGAAATCATCAAATTTGATGAAAGATCCCGGATGAAACTTGTAATTTGTCATTTGATTCCATCGTGTTATAGCAATTGGAGTTTGAAGCCATTTTTTGACGGAGATGGTATGAGATGAAGTTTCAGAGATTGCTCCTTTCTTTGATTTCTTTTGAGGAGGAGCCATTATTAGAGGATTTGTGATTTGGGAATTGAAGAATGGGAACTAGGGTTTGTGATTTGGGGATAGAGAATAGTTTGAGTAGAGAGTGAATGAGGGTAGAGGGTAAAGTAACGTATAGGGTTATATATAAAAAACTGAAAAATGCGTAACCGGTCGACCTACAAATTTTGGCCGGTCGACCGTTTTCAACCAGAGAGCAAACGGTCGACCGGCAATAAAATGGGCGGTCGACCGGTCCTGGTCTATGTGCATATAGGATTCTTTTTCAAGTTTTTTTTTTATTATATATCAACCTATATATATATATATATATTATATTTTATACATAATACAAAATATAACCATCATTACACAAGAGATAGATAAATATATAACAACTATATATAAATCTAATGAGAAAGTTCGTCATTAGAATTATCGTTGTTTCCTTCAATACGATTCGACCATGGACTCCATTGTTTCTGAGCTCCTTCATTCTTTTCATAGTTCCGATCCCATGAGTTAGGACTTTTAGATGTTGATGGCCTAGACGGCATTGGTTCATGTACGTCATGTTTGTTGGAACCGCAGAAAAATGTTGCCAACTTTTCTAAAACAGACAATCGTGCCGATGTCCGTTGTTGCTCGTGATAAAGTTGACTTTGCCCGTAATGGAGTTGTCTCTGAAGGTCTATCTGATGTTTTTGGTAGTGGTGTATCTCATCAATTTGAGCTTTGGTTCGAGGAGAATAGAATAGTGTCCTTTTAACTCGTTTTGAATTTGGAGTTTTATCAGACATATAAGAGCATTGATGATGACAGCTCGATTTTTGTTTTGGAGTAGTAGGAGAATAATATTCGTCCGACTCAGAGCTTGTAATAGAAATGTGAGATTCTTGCGCACATTTGTCACAAATATGAGCCATAGTGTAAGTTGAATATAGTATTATGGTTAGATAAGAAGTAAAGATGAACAAAATAAATTTTTTTTGCAAGCTTATATATATAAGTTTCTTATATATACTCTTATGGATGTGAGTTAATGGTAACTTTTAACCACGAAAATATAAGCAGAAATTTTATTGTAAATCTAAAAATAGCTTTGTTTTTAAAACTGAATTTATAAAATGAGTAAATAGATTTTAACCATTAAATAAAGCAATGGCTAATATTTAATAAAAAAAAATAGGTTAAGTAAAAGATACGGTTACTAGGAGAAAAGACATTAGCTTAGTTTAAACAAAAAATTATAATTAAAGAGAATAGCCAAAAGAGAAGGTGTACATTAGTAATTGCTTAGTCAAGATTTTTTCTTGAAATTAAACCAAGCTCTCTTCGTAATCTAATAAAATTAGATTCGAGCAGCGGCTTAGTAAAAATGTCTGCTAATTGATTTTCAGTATGGACATATTCAAGACATATATTTCTTTTTTCAATATTATCTCGAAGAAAATGATGACGGATATCAATGTGTTTAGTTCGAGAGTGATTCACTGGATTTTTAGAAAGATTTATAGCACTTGTGTTATCACAGTATATAATAGAATTTGATAAATGAATATCAAAATCTTGAAGTGTTTGTTGCATATATAGTACTTGAGTACAAGCGAGAGCCGCTGATATATATTCAGCTTCACATGTTGATAGTGAAACACAATTCTGTTTCTTACTAAACCAAGAGACAAGTGATTTTCCAATAAAATGGCATGTACCACTTGTACTTTTTCTATCTGTTCGTGAGCCACCGAAATCAGCATCACTATATGATACTAATTCAAATGGACATTCTTTTGGATAGAAAAGACCAAAATCTTTGGTATTATTAAGATAACGAATTATACGTTTCACTGCTCGTAAATGTGATTCCTTTGGATCGGCTTGAAAACGAGCACATAAACAAACACTCATTAATATATCTGGACGACTAGCTGTAAGATAAAGAAGAGAACCAATCATGCTTCGATATAATTTCTGGTCAACATTCTTACCACTTTCATCTTTTTCAAGATGTGTAGTTGTACTCATAGGAGTTGGTTTACCAGATGTATTTTGTAATCCGAAGCGTTTGATAAGATTTTCACAGTATTTTTCTTGATTGATAAAAATACCGTTTGAAAGTTGTTTGATTTGAAGTCCAAGAAAATAAGATAGTTCTCCCATATGAGACATTTCGAATTCTTTGGTCATAATACTTGCAAATTCCTTGCAGAGTTTATCGTTTGTTGAACCAAAGATGATATCGTCTACATATATTTGGATAACCAGAATATCTTTTCGAGAATGTTTAATAAACAAAGTTTGATCGACTTTGCCTATTTCAAATCCTGAATTAATAAGATAGCTACGTAATCGTTCTTACCAAGCACGAGGTGCTTGTTTTAAACCATACAGAGCTTTCTTAAGTTTGAACACATGGTCAGGATATTTTTCATGTACGAATAAAGGAGGTTGTTCGACATAGACATTCTCTTTGATAAATCCATTGAGAAAAGCACTTTTGACATCCATCTGATAAAGTTTGAAATTATGATGACAAGCAAAAGATAATAGAATTCTAATAGCTTCTAGTCGAGCAACTGGTGCAAAAGTTTCTTCATAATCGATACCTTCTTCCTGATTGTATCCTTGTGCTACTAATCTTGCTTTATTTTTGGTGATATTTCCTTGTTCGTCAGCCTTATTTTTATAGACCCATTTAGTACCAATTACTGACTGATCAGTTGGTCTCGGAACAAGTTCCCAAACGTCATTGCGCTCAAACTGATTTAGTTCTTCCTGCATGGCAATGATCCAGTAATCATCTGTAGCAGCTTCTTTTGGATTCTTGGGTTCGATATTTGAGAGAAAAGCGACATGACCCATTTGATTGAGTTGACTCCTTGTTCTGACATGTGATGTTATTTCACCTATTATATTTTGGGCCGGATGGTCTCTTAATATTCTTGGTGGTGATTGTAATTCACATATTTGAGGAGTATTCTCAATAATTACTTCTGAGTCAGAATCAGTATTTGAGATGATTGGATTATCAATGACTATTGATTCGTCATCATCTGATATTGTGTGAGGATGCTGATAAATTTCATCAAAAGAGACATGAAGTGATTCTTCAATAGTTTTGGTTCGTTTATTAAATATCCGATAGGCCTTACTTCGTTCCGAATAACCGACAAATATTCCTTCATCGGCTTTTGGATCGAATTTTCCAAGCTGGTCTTTCGTATTTAAAATAAAGCACTTGGAACCAAAAACTTTGAAGTATGAGATTTTGGGCTTTCTTTTGTTAAACAATTCATAAGGAGTATTCTTGGTAAGAGGTCTTATGGACACACGATTTAAAACATAACAGGCAGTTGCGACAGCTTCTACCCAGAAATGTTTTGGTAAGGTGGTTCCATTCAATAATGTTCTTGCACATTCTTGTAAAGTTCGGTTCTTTCGTTCTACTACTCCGTTCTGTTGTGGAGTTCTGGGAAACGAAAAATTATGATATATACCTTTCTTTGTACAAAAATGTTCAAATTCATTATTTTCAAACTCTCCGCCATGATCACTTCTTATATTTTTAACTTTAATCCCTTTTGATTTTTGAATTCTTTTGACGAAAGATTTGAAATGATCGAAAGTATCACTTTTATTTTTTAAGAAAATTGTCCATGTATAACGAGAGAAATCATCAACAATTACAAGCACATATTGACTGTGATTTATTGATTGAACTCTAGTAGGTCCAAATAAATACATGTGCAGTAACTCAAGTGGTTGTAATGTTGATATGACTTTCTTGGATTTAAACGATGATTTGGTCAATTTTCCTAATTGACATGCATCACAAATATTGTTAACTTTAAAACTCATTTTGGGTAGTCCTCTAACTAGATTGTTTTTGGCTAGCTTGTCAATAGTTCTGAAGTTTATATGACAGAAACGTTTGTGCCATAGCCATGGATCATTGTCATTAGCCACAAGACACATATCTGAATTATGATTAATATTCATATTTAGAATATATATATTTCTGTCTCTATAACCTTCAAAAACCAAATTATGGTCTTTATCTAAAATACTACACTTATTATTTGAAAAGGAAATTATAAAACCCTTGTCACATAATTGACTAATACTAAGTAAATTGTGTTTTAAATTTCTAACTAGCATGACATTAGTAATAAGAGGTAAGTTAGATGTACCGCAATTGCTCACATCGCCTTTGCCGATGATATAACCTTTTGAATTGTCTCCAAAAGTGACTGAGCCACCATCTGAGTATTTAATATTTGTTAATAAGCTCTTGTCTCCCGTCATATGCTTTGAGCAACCACTGTCCAATATCCACTTTCCTCTTTTCTTCAGTGGGACCTGCAAAAAATAGAATTAAGTTCATGGTACCCACTTTTTATAGGGTCCTAAGAGTTAGGTCTTAGGAGTCCAAACCCATTTAGGTCCGGTATCCCCTTTATATATATAATTGTTATTAAAATGTACATTATTCATGAATTGCTGAATGTATTTGTTCCTAATCAAATTATTATTTGTTTTAGGAACCCATATTTTGATAGTCATGACATTTCTCTTTTGAAATTTCATAACTGGTTTTGGTTTGAAATATAATAAACTAAGATTTTTCTTAGCTTCAGTTTTTTGTACTTTCTTCTTCCTTTTATTTCTAAGATGTTTCTTAGTTTCATGTTTGTTATATCCCAAACCTTGTTTATCTGAAATAGATTGTGAACTTTCAATGATTTTAGTCAAATTTTCTCGACCTTTGTTAAAGTTAGAAACATTTTGAGTAATGTCATCAAACTTTGTTTGTAAACTAGCTTTTTCTAGGTCTAGAATTTTGACTTTTGCTTTAAGTTCATGATTTTCAGTAGTGAGAGCATTATTTTTCTCTTTTTGAGCTTCTATTTCTTGACTCAAAAGAGATATTTGAGAGTCAACATTAGATGATGATTCTTGAATATTTTCAAGTTCTTCTTCTAATATTTTCTTCTCATCTTTTAACATATCTCGTTCAAACTCTGCTCTACTTAAATCTGCTTTGAATACTTTTAATTGACGTTTTAAGTCTTTATATTTGACTATCAATTCAGCATTAATATCAAGTAATTCATCAAATGTAGGAATTTGTACCTCATCTTCTGTTGCCATAAAGCAAACATTAGCTTGTTCATTCTCCGAATCACTTTCACTTTCTGATGAAGATGACTCTGAATCATCCCATGTTACTGAGAAGGCTCGTTTCTTTGATTTGTCCTTCTTATATTTGAATTTGTCATTTTCTGACTTTTTCTTTTGTTCTGGACAATCCTTCTGCATGTGTCCCTTTTTATGGCAGTTGAAACATTCTATAGCAGATGAAGATGGTTTATTTGATCCAGGTTTCCTTTTATTGTAGCGACTGGCTTTTCGATATTTTAGGAATTTTTTGAAACCTTTAGCAATGAACGCCAAATCTTCATCTTCAGAATCTGATTCATTTTCATCTTTCTCAACATGAAATGCTACATTTTTCTTTTCTTCTTTCTGTTCTTTTCTAGCCTGCAAATTTGCTTCATAGGACATTAAATTTCCTATCAATTCATCTGGCTTCATGACGGAAAGGTCATTAGCTTCTTCAATTGCTAATACTTTTCCTTCCCATTCATTAGTCAGAGAATGTAGGACTGTTGAAACAACATCAAAATCAGAATACTTTTGTCCTAACCCAATAAGTGCATGGTGAATAGTTTGAAACCGTGAATACATGTCATTGATTGTTTCATTTGGTTTCATTTTGAAATTTTGAAATTGACTTTTCAGCATGGCTATTTTGGCTTGTTTAACCTTGTTAGTACCTTCATGAGTGATTTTTAGCGTTTGCCAAATTTGATATGCAGTAGTGCAGATACTAACACGGTTATATTCATTTTGGTCTAATGCACAGAACAACATATTTATTGCTCTTGCATTTACGGCTGCTGCCGTTTTCTCAGCCATAGTCCATTCTGAATAATCAGTTGTTGGATTCACTATTTCTCTTTGAGTAGCATTCCAAGCATCATAGCTACTTGATTGCATAAAGAATGACATACGTGTTGCCCAATAACTATAGTTAAGACCATTGAAAAATGGAGGTCTTTGTGTCGATTGCCCTTCTGTGTAAGTGGTGTTTTGAGTGCTAGTACTTGCGTTATTTGCCATATTACAAGAATATATCAAATAACTGTGTTACGGTTATATGATAACCTTGCTCTGATACCAAATGAAAGTGCGGTGTGTATACAATTATATGTGCTAATATAGTATACACGGATCGTATAATATGGATTACAATACAAATGCGGAAATAGATGATAATAGCATTGTAAATAGAAAATAGAAAAATCACACCAGAGATTTTTATACTGGTTCGGAGCACCGTCCTACGTCCAGTCCCAGACTTCTATCTGGATTTTCACTATTAACTACCTCGCTTCACCCGGAGGAACAGGTTTACAATACCCGAACAACCGAACGGGATTTCACGCCTCTAATACACTGAGGACTTCAACACTTGCCTCTTACAACACAGAGGACTTCAACAAAAGAACAAATACAATTGTTGTTGACAACTTGTGTTCTTGAAAACACGGATTTGTCACTAGCAGTACACCCTTCCTATAATCTTATCCTCAAAGTATGCGATATGATGTTTTGAAAAGATTAAGGAAAGTATATTATTGAATCAAAGGATATGAAATAGTTTCAAAGATTCAATAAATAATTTAGAGCTTTTATAATACAGTATTGAGATCAGAGATTAGATTAAAAGAATATATGAAATCGTTGTAAAAACTTGTGTTTGAATCAATGATTTAGATGAGTATATATAGAGAAAAATAGTTGTAACTCTTTGTGAACAGTTGCCATTAAGAGTTATGATCATTGATGAAAGATAGGAGATGCAACCTTTGGAGAAGAGAAGTGTCTTTTGGAAAAGTTGCTTTCTGTTTAAAAACGGTCGACAGGTCAAAAATGGACCGGTAGACAGGAATTCAAATATATATATACATTATGTGCATGTGTGCACGTTCACTGTGCAATTTACACAGGAACGGTCGACCGCACCTATATTGACCGGTCGACCGGTGCCTGTTAAATTGCACATTGAATTGTGCAACTGCATGCAACTTATAAATTATTCGTATATATATTGATTCCCTTGATATGCATGATTATTTGAGGATAGATTTTAACACATTTATTACTATTACAACAACAAATAATCAACCTATAATCTAGAGTACCATATATAGCTCCATTGACCTTGTTTTTGTCGATCGCCTTGTTTGTCAAAAATCAATCGCCTTATTTGTCAGAAATCAAAACTTTCATAAAGCTTGTGACTCAACAGACTTTACATCACCTGTGCCTGCACCATCGCCTCCTCCCATCCCCAAGCCACCTGACATCCTACCTTTGCTCGACTCTTCTATCCAAGTGCCTGCTCCTCCAGCCACATCAAACCTTTATACCTCTGTCCATGTACCTCTCACCACTTCACCGCTTTCATCGACCACGATGCCATGGGTATCGCTTTTCAAGTCCAAGCCTCGTCGTAAGGGTAGATAATTGCCGCGGCACTTCGACATAAAGGGTGCTGCTCTTCAAACGCCTACAGAGGTTCATCAAGAAGGCATCAATTTTAAGAACCAACATCTGGTCGGTTTTTTCCAGGATGACAAACTACCATAAAATGTTGTTACCTATCATTTGCATAAGATTTGGAGACTTAAAGGAACTTACAAGGTTAAATCCGACAACTCTAACTTTTATTTTGAATTTTCCGATGAAGCAGATAGGCATAAAATTATTGAGAGTGATCCAATATTTATTAGAGGCAAAATGTTTATTATCACTTCATGGAAGCCCACATTCAAAAGTGCACAATCTCAAATTAAATCGGCCCCTGTATGGGTTCATTTTCACAAGATACTGATTCTTGCATGGACATTACTCGAAATAAACTGACTTGCTTGTCATTTAGGTACTCCGGTTTGTTACAATGAAGCTACTGAGAAAATGTAGCGGTTTGAATATGCAAAATATCTGATTGAAATTACTCTAGATAAGGAGCTGCTTGATTTGATTAAATGTGGCGAATTTGATGATGCTGTTTATGTTGAAGTCTTTTATGACTGGAAACAAAAATATGTGTGCATTGCAATTTCTTCAACCATGATATTTCTACATGTATGGATATGATACAATGTATGCACACAGAAACATTAAGGAACAGATGATACTTGAAACACAATGCCCTTCTATGCAACAGGTCATGACGAAAGCTGTAATACTAGGAAAAGTAATATAACCACAAAAAATGATGAGAGTGGAATATGGAGAACCAAAACACAAATAGACAAAGAAGAAAACAATTTCCAATGGAGTACCTAAAACATACTCGACAAAGAACAATGCAATGTAGACCACTGTTCATTTACATACACACATAAATGAACTGGACATATAACACCCAGCTCTTAACACTAACTCCAATCAAACCCACTCACTATAACCTTTAGACCATCAATCCACTGACCAGAGCATATTAAATACTCATCACCTCCCTGTTAAAATAGAAAAGAGAAGATAATTATAATTTTAGAGGAGGATAGACAATTTTTTTAACTTGCTTTTTGTCTTGCCTACAACTTTATGCAACACATCAAAATGACCACATATATATAGTGGTTTACAACCCTTTCAAATGGACATAACCTTTTCGAATAGACACCCTTTCACTTCAATAGACATGACTTTTACTTAATAGAAGTGACTCTTCATTTCAATAGACACGACTTTTCAGTGAACAGACACGACTCTTCACTGAACAGATATGACTTTTCATTCGAATAGACACGACTCTTCATTCGAATAGACATGACTTTTCACATCAGCAGACACGACTCTTTAATTTTGGTTTACACCAACAATGCCTCCCCTAAACCAAAATTCCTTCGAACACCCAATGCAGCAAAATTCTTGAGAAAGAAGTCCCTCCAAGCGGCTTTGTGAAGATATCAGCAATTTGTTCTTCACTTCGACAATACTCAAGACTCACTTCTTCTTCACGAACGAGTTCTCGTAGGAAATAGAAACGTAGACGAATATGCTTTGTTCTTCCATGTAAAATTGGATCCTTTGAGAAAGAGATAGTAGAACTATTATCGCAATAATTGATCGTAGGATCTTTTAGCTTGAAGCTTAGATTTTCAAGAATTCTTCTTAGCCACAAAGTTTGACATCCTGCTAGAGATGCTGCGATGTACTCCACTTCGGTGGTAGAAAATGCTACAACTGGTTGTTTTTTTGAACACCAAGAAATAATTCCACTTCCAAGGTTAAATGCATAACCCGAAGTACTCCTTGAATCATCGATGCTTCCACCTAGATCGCCGTCCGTACATGCAACAAGCTTTACAGGCACACGAGCTTCATAGAAAATGCCATAGTCAATAGTTCCTTTGATGTATCGTAAAATTCTTTTTGCAGCTTTCCAATGGTTTGAGAAAGGCTTCTCCATGAATCTACTAATCAATCTTACTGTGTACATGATGTCGGGTCTTGTAGCAGTGAGATACATCAAATTTCCAACTAGGCTTCGAAAAATAGTTGGATCCACAAACTTTCCTTCACCTTTTTTACACAATTTCAAACCTGCAACACAATGAGTTGAAACTGGATTTGCATTCATCATATTGAACTTCTCCAATACTTGAGCAGCATATTTTTCTTGCGAGATAAAAATCCCACATTTTGATTGCAGAACACCTATCCCTAGAAAATGATGTAATTCTCCCAAATCCGTCATCTCGAACTCCTTCATCATTGAATATTTGAATTCAGATAACATCTCCATATTATCTCCAGTAAAAATTAGATCATCCACGTATAAACTCACGATCATGAAACCTCCTTTTGAACGCTTCTTCATGTAAAGAGTGTGTGCAAAATGATACCTTTCAAAGCCATTCTTCAAGAAGACATTATTGATACGATCATAACATGCACGAGGGGATTGCTTCAGCCCGTATAAAGCTTTCCGCGGCTTATACACCTTTTCCTCTTTGCCTCTCTTCACAAAACAAGGAGGTTGTTAAAGATAAATTTCAGCTTGAAGAAAACCATTCAAGAAAGCTGATTTCACATCCATTTGCAGCAGCTTCTAGCCATTTTAGGCAGCAAGAGAAATCAACAATCGAATTGTATCAAGTCGAGAGACAGGAGCGAATACCTCATTGAAATCTTCCCCTTCCTTTTTCTTATACCCCTTCGTAACCAAACATGCTTTGTACTTGTTGATGGAGCCATCAAGATTTGTTTTGGTTTTGAACCCATTTCACACCAATGGCTGTAAGTTCCCAAGTACCATTTTTCTCAATAGACTTGATTTCATCCTTCATTGCATTTACCCATTTTTCTTCCTTTGATGCTTCTTCATAAGTGATTGGATCTTCTCCTGCAAAAAATGCAAAATATACATGATCCGTAGTGTCAACTTCTTCGGTTGCATCATAGATTTCTCTCAAGGACCGCGTCCTTCTTTCCGCTGTTGGTGGTGAATTTTGCTTCTGCTCAGCCCCATTATTTTTTAGGCTGTTATTCTTCAATACCAACATCAACATCAACACCTTGTTCCAAAGAAGTTTCCTCTTCAAGATTTAGAGTTTGCCATCCAGGTAATTCTGCAAATTTTGAAAAATTATAACAGCCATTTTCATCAAAGCGAACATCTCCACTGATAATCATATTCTTCGTCTTCAGATTGTAAAGCTTGTAAGCTTTAGTCCTTTGGCTATATCCGATGAAAATGAAAATGCCTTTTTCAGATTTGTCGTCAAGCTTCGATCTTAAAGCATCAGGAATATATGAGTATGCAAGACAACCAAAAGTTTTTAAATGAGCAACATTTGGTTTCTTGCCAGACCGGACTTCATTTGGAGTGGAATCCTTTAAGATCGTCGTTGGTGATCGGTTGATTAAGTAAACGGCACAAGAGACCGCTTCCGCCCAAAAACACGCAGGCAAGTTCTTCTTCTTTAACATGCATCTGACCATATTCATTATTGTTCGATTTTTGCGCTCTGCGACTCCGTTTTGTTGAGGTGAGTACCTAGCAGTTAACTCATGGCAGATTCCATGATTTTGGTAGAATTCTTCAAACTGAGAGGACATGTATTCTCCTCCACGGTCACTCCTTAGATTTTTTATTTGATGACCATAATGCTTTTCAACTTGAAATTTGAAATCTTTGAAGCAAGAGAAGGCCTCTGATTTTTCTTTGACACGGTAAACCCAAATTTTTCTTGTGTAATCGTCAACAAATAACAAGAAGTATCTACTGCCTCCAAGCGATGGCACTTGCATTGGTCCATAGAGGTTGGTGTGAACAAGCTCCAGAGATGATTGAGAAAATCCACTTCGATTTGGATGGGAAAGATTCACGATGTTGTTTTCCCAATTTGCATTCCTCGCATGCTTCGTTTATCACTTCAAGTTTAGGCAGACCTTGGACTATTTCTTTGGTAGACATCTCCTTCAAACTCCGAAAGTTTAAACGCCCAAAACTCTCATGCCATAACTTGGAAAATTCATCATTAGAAGCAGTAATCATGCATGTACTTCTCACAATGTTAAGTTTGATCGGAAATAATTTGTTGGATCCCATCACAATATTTGCCACTTGTTGGTCGTTCTTCTTCATGCTGCATTGATCTCCAACGAATCAAAAATCAAATCCTTTCTTCAACAAGTGACCGACGCTAAGAAGATTGCTGCTATGCCTGGTACATAAAGAACCTTCGACATTTTTTCAACTTTTCCAGCCTTGGTTTTGAAAGAAATTTCGCCAACACCTTGAATTTTTTATGATTTTGCATCTCCAATAGTAACTTGACCATCATCAGCTTCCACAAGACTCGAAAATAGATTTTTATTTCCAGTCATATGCCTACTTGCACCACTATCCAAGTACCATACGTTTTCAACATTTCCATCCGAAGCGATTAACAAAGATTCAGATTTTTCTGCTTCATTATGCATGAAACCAGCAACCGGCTTCTTTTCAGGATGTTTCTCCCAACAATCATTTGCTTTATGACCCGGCTTGTGACATAAATTGCAATCAAAATATGGTTTTTTGCCTTTGTATTTGCCTCGCGCCTTGTTATTTTGGAATGATGGTTTCTCCTCCTTCGATTTTTCACGTTTTCCACTATTCCTGCTATTACTTTTGCCATAGTATGGGCCTTGACCTTTTGGATGCGAATTGAGATTTTAAGGCTTGATCTTGAGAAGAATTTGTTTGTTTACTTCTCATCAAGATTCTAGCCTCATGAGCTTCCACCCTTCCTTGCAAGCCTTCAAGAGAAAGTAAAGCAATATCATTTGATTCCTCAATTGCAACCACAATATGATCGAACTTGATCGGTAGGCTCCTTAGAATTTTTTCAATGGCTCTTTGGGTTTCCACGACTTCTCCGTTTGAAGCTATCTGATTTATGATGGAAGTGAGACGGGTAAAATACTCTGAGATTTTCTCACTATCCTTCATTTCGAGCTTTTCAAATTCAGCTCGTAGCGACTGCATGCGAACCTTTTTTACTTGGTCTTGGCCAGAGTACGTTGTATTCAATATTTTCCAAGCCTCCTGAGCATTTGCAACTTTTGAAATTCTCTCATAAAGTTGAATTTCAAGTGTTTGATAGATTTGGAAGAGAGCCTTCCGATCTTTATGCAACACAACAAAATGGCCACATATATATAGTGGTTTACAACCCTTACAAATGGACATAACCTTTTTGAATAGACACCCTTTCACTTCAATAGACATGACTTTTACTTAATAGACACGACTCTTCATTTCAATAGACACGACTTTTCAGTGAACCGACACGACTTTTCACTGAACAGATATGACTCTTCATTCGAATAGACATGACTCTTCATTCAAATAGACATGACTTTTCACATCAGCAGACACGACTCTTTAATTTTGGTTTACACCAACACTCCCAACTGCCCCTCCACCACCTCCCCACTATATTCCATTATCCAATAGTTTTGACATTCTCATCGACCATTGCACATTACCTTCCGCTTCAACTCAAACACTGCCTCGTATACCAAACTCCTTACATTCTTCAGTTTCTTCCATTCTGGCTACTTTTACTCTTACTTCAATACTACCTGATGTATCCATCAACATTATAGACCATGCTACTGAACCCCTTCCTGATTTACAATCATTGGATACAAATGCTCTACCATACAACCGTATCCATCTATCCCCGGACATCACTCAACATCTCATTGAACATAACATAATCGAGAATGATTCATTTGCTGATCAAAACACTGGATTACAACTCCTATTTCAACATGTTTCTCCTACTAATACCAAAATAGACAATTTCCTTATTGATAATCATTCCTCTCCTCAACCATCCAATGCTTGCACATCTCCACATACAAAGCAAACAAGAAAAAGAAGAACAAGAAGAATAATAAAATAAAAAAGCAAAGAGCTTGAGGACTATGATAATGGTCATGTCAACTCAACAACAAAAATATAGCTACACAATAGTAACTCTGATGATGATGAGGAAAACATACAGCAGGCTATCATAGGACTGAGGAAATCGAGTAGGATGAAAAAACATAACCTTTCTAATGCTTGAAAAAATTGGTGCATGGAATTTAAGGGGTGCACGCCTTCCCTTAAAACAACAAGAGGTCAAAAGATTTATTTCTCAACACAAATTGCAAATGATTAGAATTCTTGAGACAAAACTTAATGAAAAATATACAAAAAAATGTGCTCTTTTATCAACCCTCCTTGGGATTATGCTCATAACTTGACATGTGCTTTATGGTCATATTGTAGTATTATGGAACCCTCATATTTACCATGCCATCGCCATTACATCATCTTATTAATTCATTCATTTTCTTGTTACTCACATATCATCGACCTCGGTTTTCAATATCACTTTTATTTATGCTTCATGTAACAGAGTTACCAGAGTCATGCTGCATTCGTTTATATAATCTCAGAATAATATCACTATTCCATGGATCCTTATGGGTGACTTCAACTACATGTAAGCATCATCACAAAAATATGGTGGCAATCCACTTACCATTCATGACATTAATCCATTTTCCCAATATATTCAAATTGCGGCAATTCACAGAATTCCTTCTGTTGGCCAATATATACATGGAATAATCATAGAAATGTAGATGTACTTTTTATACATTAGACCACTCTCTATTCAACCTTCATGCTCTTTCCTCCTGGCCAAACCTTTCATCCACTATCGTTCAACTTGGTATTTCTTACCACAACCCTCTGATACTATCTTGGAGTGTGAAACAATTTAAGTACCATGCCTCTTTTAAAAATTTTAATTTCTGGACTAAAGACATTCAATGTCATGCTATTTTCTTGTAGGTTTGGAACATTCATACTTACAGCAATCCTATGTATATGTTATTAAAAAAGCTGAAGAACGTCAAAGAAAGTTTGAAAATATGGTCTAAAACCACCTTTGAACATGCTACATCCGAATCTGAACAATTACGTGAAGAACTATACAAAGCTCAAAAGGATATGATCGATACACCTAACAATGAAGTGCTATCAGCTGTGGAACATAGATTAAACCAACAATTGCAGGAAACTCTGCAACATGAAATTGACATGACCAAAGAAAATCTTGGAAAAGAATTTTTCTTCCATGGTGACAGAAACACATCTCTTTTCCATAAAGCCCTTGATTAAAAGATCCAAATGCAATATTAAAGCCATCATGGATCAGGAAGACAACCTACAAGCTGACAAGCTGCAAATAGATAAGGCATTTATAGAATATTTCAATAATTGTTTTTCTGCATATGGACATGTTCCAAGCCTCATTGACACTTCTCATATCAATTTACTTGAGATCACTAATATTAATGCATTGAGATTAATCAGTATGGTCACTTATGACGAAATCAAGGAAGCCCTCTTCGATCCGAATCCAAACCGTGTAGGTGGTCCTGATGGTTTCAATACACATTTTTTTTAAAACAACATGAGCTACTATTGATGTCACATTCGTTAAGGCTATACAATACTTCTTCATTGCCAATACAATGCTTGGGGGCATCAATGCTACAAATATTGCATTGATTCCCAAAAAATGCACCTACTTTATGACACATTACCGCCCTATATCTTGCTGCAATGTTATTTACTGATGCATCACAAAAATCCTTACAAAGAGGATCAAACCTATCATTAGCAATATAATTTCCCCCAACCAAACAACATTCTTGAAGAACAAAATTATCACTGATAATATTCTATTGACACATGAATTACTGCGAAGCTACAATCAAAAGAACATTTCTCATAAATGCATGATGAAGTTAGATATACAGAAGATATTTGATTCGATAGAGTGGATATCTATAGTTGCCATAGTTAGAATGATAAAATGATCTGATGTAATACTTTTTCTTATTATCAAGTATGCGGGCTTGGGCCTACTACATAGTTTAGCCCATTATTTTAACTTCCGCATTGTATATATTAAGGAGCATTATTGTACAGAGAATTATCTAATATTACAATACTGTTTTCATTACATTTCCATTTAGTCTCTCTGATCTATACATCGCACTGTAACGACCCAACTTCCAAAACACCAGGAAGTCGCATCACTAATAAGAAAGAAAGGGATAGAAGAGAGAAAGAAAGAGAATAAAGAAGAAACAATACATCAGAATCTAAACAGCGGAACGAATAAATTTATTAATAACATAAAATATTACATAGTTTATAACAACAATCAGAGTACACAGATAATACAACACATACTAGACAGTTATAAACACCTGCCTAGTATTTACAACATAATACAATTCAGAGACAACACAGAATACATAGCGGAATACTATATATCTAACGAGAAGCCTCCTGCTCCATTGCTCCTCCCATATTCGTCAAAGCTAACCTGAATGCCTTGGCTACTCGTAAAAATTTGAGTACCCAAGAGTTTATGGAAAACAAAGAATAAACTTCGGGTCAGACATGGATCTGGTGTGAGTAACAGGTTAAAGTTGCTAAACTTTCAAAAACCTTTTGAAAAGAAAGGTATCACGTAAGACTTCCCACACATAAACATGGAAAAAAATTTACCTTACGCTAACCAAAACATTTGATAGAAAATCCAGTGATATTATAATAGGTCTAGGGTTTTCAAGTAAATAAGAAATAGCCGAAATTGTTACATCTATTAAATTCCAGCTACTAGCCATAAAAGTGGGTAATACAATCAAAACCGTTGGCACTTATTGGATTTTGGATTCCATACAATGGCTGGGCTACTGGGGTACCGCCCGTCACAGTACGTGGCCTAGATCAACGTACCGAGGAGTACTTCCGCTCCCCTACAGCACAAGGCTGGGACCATTCCTTACTGAACATTCCCAAACAAGACAACCCCGTAGTTGGCGCGCGATTCCAACTGCCCACACAGTCGAATAAAAGGGGACTTCTAGACAGGGGGAAATCTTGCTCTCTAGTGGGAGCTACCCACGAAGCCTTGCTGCACCTCCCCTATTTTAGCCATTCCCGGTTGATGAGGCTTGAGGCTACGATTACCTTTATAGGACACATTATCTTAGAATGCTCATTGTCCACCTGATGATGTTCTGAAAGCATTCAATCCATACAAGTTCGTTCCGGGTTCGAACGAAACCGAAGGCATTATCTCGTTACACTCGTTTTGGAATCACCCTTAGAGTTAACGACGATAACCCTTGCACTCTGAATCTCCATCTCGAGCCTACAAGTACTATTTCTGTCAAACTCATCACGGAATAACCCCCAGAGTTATACTGACTAATAGTCCTTACACCTCGAGTCTTCAATCTTCACATAAGATTCACGACCTATCGTTCATTTGGATCGATGTGGTTTTCGGATATCCAAATATGGAAACCCGATCCCGATCTCATCGAAATCCAAAGCATGACTTTAGGTCCAAGTTGTTTTAGACTTTAAAACAATTCAATAACATTATCTATATACACACAGATAGATAATTCACAGATTCACAGCAGATAATCATCACCACAGATAATTCACATCATCACAATCAAAAGATATCCACATCATCATCACAATGCAACCAATGCATCCATATCACTCAACATTACTAATCTCATAGTTGAGATTCCAAACCATTCAAGGCAACCAATATCAACCATTCATAAGCAATGACCTATAATCATACCATCTATAAGTAATTTAAATTGAATTAAATTAATTACATCATCTTTAATTAATTACAAATTAATTAATTAACTAACCTCTAGTTTATCATCTTAATTAATCACCCCTGATTAATTTTACTTTAATTAATTTCACAAAATTAATTACTCTAAACTAAACATAGTAATTAACCTTTAATTACTTCATTAATTAGTTAACTATAATTAATTACATTAAACCTTAATTAATTAAAATTAATTAATTACCCTTAATTACTTATTAATGATTAATTAATCTTAGTTAATCAATCTTAATTACTTCATTAATTAATGATTCTTAATTATATTTAATTAATTACTCAATTAAATAAATTACTTTTAGTAATTAATCTCACTTAATTCATAATTATTAATCACCTTTGATTAATTAAATGCGCTTAATCACTTCATCCAATTAATTATTCCTTAATTAATTCCTGAATTAATCTCTTAATTAAATTAATCCAAATTGTTAAAATAATTAAATAAATAAGTAGTTAATTACTGAATGGTTATTAATCAAGGGTGATTAATATACGTGTGGTTTAATTGCAGATTAATTACTTATGTAATAAATTTATATAGAGAGATTGATTTAAATGTAATTAGAAATCATTAATTAATAAATTAATGATGTAAATTGGAATTGATTAATTAAGAAGTAATCGATAAAGTAATTAATTAATAAAGAATTAATGTAATTAATTTTAGTTAATTAATTGATAAAGTAATTACAAGTTAATTATTTGTATAGTATCAAGAATAACTAACTTGTGCAATTAATTTAAAAGCTAATTACTTATTGTAATTAGAGATGATTAATTAGTATTGATTAATTGAAATGAATATTGAGTTGGTGATTATTTAAATTGATTTGTAATCAATTGATGGTTAAGATAAGCAGGATTAATGATGAAGTAATTAATTTAATTTATTTCAAATTAATTAAGGATAAGGTAATTAATTTAATTCATTTTAAATTAATTATAAATGGTGTGATCATTAGATCATTGCTTATGTTTGATGGATGATATTGGTTGCCATGTATGGTTTGTAATCTCAGCAATGAGATGAGTAATGTATGTAATATGGATGCATTGGTTGCTTTTGGATGATAATATGGATTATTTGATTATGATATGAATTATCTGTTGGTAATGATATTGTTGATTATCTATCTGTGTGTATATAGATAATGAATTGAATTATTTTAAATTCTAAAACAACTTGGCCTTAAAAGACACGATTTGGATTTCGATGAGACCGGGATCAGGTTTCCATATTTGGATATCCGAAAACCACATCGATCCAAATTAACGTTAGGCCGTGAATCAGAAGTGAAGATGAAGATTCAGAGTGCAAGGGTTATCGTCGTTAACTCTGAGGGTGATTCCAAAACGAGTGTAACGAGACAATGCCTTCGGTTTCGTTCGAACCTGAAACGAACTTGTATGGATTGAATGCTTTCAGGACATCGTCAAGTGGACGATGAGCATTCTAAGTGTTATGTCCTATAAAGGTAATCGTAGACTCAAGTCTCATCAACCGGAAATGGCTAAAACAGGGGAGGTGCAGCAAGGCTTCGTGGGTAGCCCTCACTTGAGAGCGAGATTTGCCCCTGTCTAGATGTCCTTTTATTTACGGCTCAGTGGTGCGGTTGATGATCACAACGGCGGGGCTGGGATGGTTGAAAAGCCTACCAGTCGGTGAGCCGCTGTTGATGGTTGCAAAGCCTAGACTATCACATTTGGTCGGGCCAGACCTAGTATTACATATTTTAAGGTAAGGACATTCTGGACCACAGGAGGCGAGCTGGATTGCAGGAACGTATGGGGTATTTCCGCTGCGATATATTATAGTTTATCTAGGACAGCTTCTTTTAAACTGTCCAGCTTTATGTAATGATTGTAACTCTGATGTATAA
This sequence comes from Allium cepa, assembly GCA_030765085.1. Lineage (NCBI taxonomy): Eukaryota > Viridiplantae > Streptophyta > Magnoliopsida > Asparagales > Amaryllidaceae > Allium > Allium cepa. Next base: position 701,538,599 of record CM060938.1, on the reverse strand, counting down.
AAACATAAATGTAAAGATACAGATCTTCTTTGTAAAATTATTATTTATGCGATATGATATTTTATCTGCTGCGAATGTGAGATTCTGAGTTTGGGTTTTCTGTTTCTTCTTCTTTCTTTTTCTTCTTTTGATTAACTATCTGGAATTTTCGAGATCGAAATTTTCCGGGACGTTACATTTCAATTCTTGCTCTACAATAATCAAATTCATCACTTTCTAAAATCATATTATGGTATCGGAGCCAAAATCTATCAAACGACGGTAATTTGAAAACTGTTTTCAGTGAGTGTCTCAACAGAGATTTTCTTGCTTCATCGTCGAACCATCCAAGGAGGCGTCAGACAAGTCGTCGTCATTCACCATCCTGGTTGCTCTTAGATTTGCTATCTCATCATCTGAGAATAGAGTTTACCTATTTCTATAGCAAGTTTCCACTGCAAACTGTGCCACGCCAACATTCTTGAATCAAGAACATTGGCTGCACCTTCTGATATTCTAAATCAGATAATCTCAACCACACATCCTTATTGTTCATCATGGCAGGAGATGATGAAACAGCATAATCAGGAACCAGTGGAATGAAAAATTAGGAAGGGTCAAGATCAAGAAATCAAGATTCAACAACTGCTGAAACGAATTCCTGCAAGATCATAAAGCCAAAGAACAACTTAGTTACAACTATACCCGATGAAAACAACTTTATACTATGGAAATATCAAGTTGAAACTAGTATAAGAGGGTATGGACTGGAAGACTTTCTCTATGGAACAGCAATAATACCAGCAAGAATGACAACTGATGGCACATGAGAGATGATCTTCAACAAAGAATTCATCAATTATCAAAGGCAAGATAGCTTGCTTGCCGCATGGCTACTCTCCTCCATCAGTTCAGACCTAATATCTCATATTGTTGGATGTAAAACATCATTCGAAATATGGTCTGCAATACAACAATTTTCAACACACAGTCAGCTGCAAGAATTATTTATTACAAGAGACAATTGCAGAATCTCAAGAAAGAAAACATGACAGTGAGAGAATATCTAACAAAAGTGAAGTAATGTTATAATATTCTTGACACAGCTGGACACAAAGTATCAGAGACAGAGCAAATACTGACCATCTTGAATGGTTTAGACAGTGAATATGAATCTGTTGTGGCAATTATTTCATCACAACAAGATTTACCCAATATTCAGTCTGTCAACTCAATTCTGTTAGCTCGTGATGGAAGAATTGAACAGAGAAAAGAAATCAATACAGAACTATCCCTCAACTATGCCTCAAATTCAAGAAACAAAGGTCAAGTGAAGAAATCAGAAAATCAGAATACTATGTAGGAAAACTTCAATCACAAAAACAATGCAACTCAGAGAGGTAGAGGAAGAAGTGGAAGATGGAATAACAATAGAACAAAATGGCAAATTTGTGAAAAACCAGGACATACAGCCAGACAATGTTATTTCATACTCAATGTCAACTACTACCCAAATCAGAAAAACCAATCAAACCAGAGGAATCAAAACTCCAGTGCTAATATGGCACACATTGATCAAAGGCAAGGCAGTCATTCAGAAAATTCAAGAATACAAAATGTAAACTCAGAAAGACTTACCAGACTTGAAGATATAGCAGGAGAAGAATGGTATCCAGATTCAGGTGCAACCAATCACCTCACAAACAACTTGCAAAATCTCAATCTTGGCAATAAAGAATACACAGGTATGCATTCCATTGTTATAGGAAATGGTGAATCTCTAAAAATCACACATGTGGGAACAAGCAGTGTTTCAGGTAAAAGAGTTCTTTACCTTAATAATCTATTGAGAGTACCACAGATCAAAAAAAATCTTCTGAGTGTATCTCAATTTGCTAATGATAATAATATGTATTTTGAGTTTCACCCTAATTTCTGTCTAGTTAAGGATCTACTAAGTAAAAACATACTGCTACAGGGTAAACTGGACAAGGGACTGTACAAATTCAATCTTGGAAGTATAAGAAAGAGAAACATTGGGAACATGTATTGTAATAGCACTGAGTATCATGTTAAAAATAATCAAGAAATATTTACTCGGTGGCACTATAAATTAGGACATCCCAATGTAGATACTGTAAAACAAGTATGTTGAATAATAAAATTTCTGTTGATGTATCTCTACCATATATATGTACCTAATGCCAACTAGGAAAGAGTCACAAATTACCATTTACAGATTCAACAACAGTTATAAGCAAACCACAACAGGTAGTTGCAACAGATCTATGGGGTCCAGCCCCTATAAGTTCAGACTATGGTTACAGGTACTATATTTCTTTTATTGATTTATTTTCTAGACATACATGGATATACTTCTTAAAGTCAAAGTCAGATACACAGAAAACTGTAATACATTTCATAACTCAAGTAGAGAGACAACTAAATAATAAGGTCACAATCATGCAAACAGATGGTGGGAGTGAATATAAGCCATTGAAGGAATATTTTCAGAAAAAAGGCATCATCCACAGAACTACTTGCCCACATACATCTGTACCAAATGGTACAGCAGAAAAAAAAACATAGGCATATAGTGGAAACTGGTTTAACTTTACTGGCTCAGGCATCCTTACCTATAAAATTCTGGCCAGAGGCCTTTAACACTGTTGTGTATTTAATTAATAGGCTTCCTACCAAAGGCATTAAGCATCCGATCCCCATAGAAGTGCTATTTGGGACAAAACTAGAATATAAAAGTCTAAAGACTTTTGGTTGCTTATGTTTCCCATGTCTCAGACCATATAATAGACATAAACTAAGTCTTAGGTCTACCCCATGCACATTTATAGGTTATGGAAATAAACAGAAAGGATACAGATGCCTAAGCAATGATGGTAGGATCTATGCTTCAAGGCACGTAGTATTTAATGAAAATATTTTTCTTTTCACAGGTAAGGATATACAGACAACAGAGAAAGTGTACAGCAAAAACAGTTTTCAAATTCCATCTATACCTACCATACCTGAATGGAATAAATCTGATGGAAGTGTGTAGAGAAATCAGGGATCACAACACACTCTACCCAGCAGTGGAGCTGGATCAGGTCATGATTCACCAGAATCCTCTAGCTCCTTCCTCAATGCAAGTCAAAAGAGTGATGTCAGTCCAAGTCAAGGAGAAACTTCCTCATCCATGTCTCATCACACTGATGCAAGTACACGTATTCAAAGGCCACCACCTGAAATATCAGGACATCATATGATTACAAGATCAAAAAGTGGAATCTTTAAACCAAAAACATACAATGTCTAGCTTGACACAACTGAGCCAAGGGACTACAGTGAAGCCATCACAAACAACAACTGGAAACAAGCCATGGACAATGAATACAGTGCTCTCATAAATAATAAAACTTGGAGTCTGGTTCCACCACCCAGAGACAAAAACATAGTGGGGTGTAAGTGGACTTACAAAGTGAAAAGAAATCCAGATGGAAGCATTGCAAAATTTAAGGCAAGATTGGTAGCTAAGGGGTATAATCAGCAATTTGGATTTGATTTCAACGAGACATTCTCACCAGTGGTCAAGCCAACTACAATAAGGATTATGCTAACCATAGCTCTACACAGAGGATGGAAAGTTAGACAACTTGATGTAAATAAGGCATTTCTTAATGGAGACTTAAAAGAAGATGTTTATATGGTACAACCAAAGGGCTATAAAAAAAAAGCAGCAACAATCTTGTATGCAAATTACATAAACCATTTATGGATTAAAGAAGGCCCCACGTGTGTGGAATGAAAAGCTTAAGTCAACTCTAAAAGGTCCGGGATTCACTCCAACCAAGTCAGATAACTCACTATATATGCAGAACAAGCTAGGAAAGGCCACTTACATCCTAGTATATTTAGATGACATTATTATCACTGGTGATGACATTCAGACAATGAATCAGACAATCAAACATCTAGACAAAGCATTTTCTATAAAAGATTTAGGTGACTTAAACTACTTCCTTGGAGTGGAGGTGATTAGAAGATCCAATTCAGAGATGTTTCTTTGTCAGAAACATTGTATACAGAGTCTACTAAAATGAGCAAACATGAATCAGGCAAAACCACTCCCCACTCCTATGACCAGCAGTCTCAAGCTATCAAAAGATTCAGGAGAAACTATAACAAATGAAAAACAGTACAGAAGTGTAGTTGGGGCGCTACAATACATCACTATAACCAGACCTGACTTAAGCTACAGTGTTAACAAGGTATGCCAGTTTATGCACAAACCACTTAATTATCACTAGAAGGCAGTGAAACGAATATTGAGCTACCTGAGGGGAACCGTGAGTCACAGACTGCTTCTCAACAACAAAAAGAGTTTAAACATACAAGCTTACAATGATGCAGATTGGGCTTCTGATCCGGACGACAGAAGATCCACTATTAGGTTCTGTGTCTTTTTAGGTTGTAACCTGATCTCCTCGAGTTCAAAGAAACAGGCTACAATCTCACGCTCAAGCACTGAAGCCGAGTATAGAGCTATCGCCAGTACTACAACAGAAATCACTTGGATCTCATCTCTGCTTGCAGAGATTCAAGTAAATCCCACGACAACTCCCATAATTTGGTGTGACAATCAGAGTTCTGTCTCACTCTCCTCAAATCCAATCTTACATACTAGAACGAAGCACATAGAGGTAGATCTGCACTTCGTTCGTGAAAAAGTTTTAGAAGGGAAGCCGATAGTCAGCCATGTGCCATCTCAATTTCAGAGAGCAGATATACTGACCAAACCACTCTCAACGAAGAATTTCTCTCGACTGAAAGAGGAATTACGAGTAGAGGATGGCGGCGTAAAAATTGGGGACGAAGAAAAAAACCCTAGCTCATTTTGAAGGGGGAGTTAGAATGATAAAATGATCTGATGTAATAATTTTATCTTATTATCAAGTATGCAAGCAAGTATGCGGGCTTGGGCCTAATACATAGTTTAGCCCATTATTTTAACTTCCGCTTTGTATATAATAAGGAGTATTATTGTACAGAGAATTATCTAATATCACAATACAGTTTTCATTACATTTCCGTTTAGTCTCTCGGAGCTATACATCTCTTTCAATTCTTGCTCTACAATAATCAAATTCATCACTTTCTAAAATCATATTAGCCATTATGACTAAAATGGGTTTCCCTGAAACTTATGTAGCATTATATACACATGTGTGTCCATTGTTACATACACCATTAAGTTAATGTCCACTCAGCTGGCTATTTCAAATCTACACGTGGGATCAGGCATTGAGATCATGTCTCCCCATATCTGTTCATCACGGTGATGGAGCTGCTTAACTCTATCCTCATCATGTCTCCCCATATCTATTCATCACGGTGATGGAGCTGCTTAACTCTATCCTCACCAGCCATGAACTGACCAAAAAACTGAAGACACATCCTAAATGTAAGCACCCATTGAAAACTTCACTTATGTTTGCAGACGATATTGTGATATTTGCTAGATCGGATCCTAATACCATTTGAACTATCAACACAGCCCTTCAACAGTTTCATGACATAGCTGGTCTACATATTAACAAGAACAAATCGCACATTATTATCGCTGGTCTTCCTACCAGTACAAAATTGAGCATTACTAATCAGGCTAGCCATCATGCTGTGCCAGAGAACTCGACTTACCTTGGTATCCCTATCCCCACTTCTAAAATTACGACAACTCAATGCATCCCTATGTATGAAAAGATTGTAACTAAGCATTGGAATTGGCCTACACATTCCTATCACAAGCTAGCAGACTGACTATTGTGAAGTCCATCATTTTTGGAATGACATCATACTGGTCTTATCTCTTTATATTACCTAAGAAATTGCTTTCTATGATCAACGCTGCTATGAACCGTTTCTTATGGCATGGATACTGCCATTCTCGTAACCTGTTTCCATGGCATTAAAAAAAATTGCAGATAAAAAAAAGGGCGGTCTGGGTATTATTAACCTGCAATTCTAGAATATAGCTGCTGTAATGAAACATATTGATGACATCCTATGTGAAAAACCTAATCTATGGGTTAATTGGATCAGAAAGAATTATTTATATGGCAAATACTTCTGGAAAATGACACCACCATCTACTTCTAGCTGGTTATGGAGGAGCATACTTAACATCAGACACTTAATTCTTCCTCTCATCAAGTACAATATTTTTCTTATACCTAAACTTCCTTTTGGCATTCCCCAGAGCTTCGACAGGTGTAGTCCTCAATGATGTGTTAGACAATATGCAAAAGAACTCCACTGGCATTCCAGACAATGCTAATATTCAACATTTCATATTCCAAGACAAGGTGGTTATGCCTAATGCTAGATCGGTGGTGGTTAGATGTATATGGAAAAAGATCGTGAAAGAACAACACATTAATACTCCGCACAAGGTCCAATGGACTAGTAAACATGGTGCTCACTCCATTGCATCTACATACAAACAATTACTACCAGGTCATATTAGGCCTAACTCGCCGTGGTATCGTAGAATATGGAATTGCCTTGGAACAAAAAAAGATAATTTAATGCTTTGGAAAACAATACATAATTCATTACTAACTAGAGACAAGTTATTCGAGAGGGGCTTCGTCGAAAGTAATATCTGTGTTTTCTATACTAAACTCCCTGAGAGAAGAGATCACTTATTCTTCCAATGTGCGATGATTTATCCTATCTGGAAATTGGTTATTATGGCTGTTGGAATATACTATGGGAATACTTACTGCAACCAACAATGGTATGAAATTTTCAAGTGACAGAGGTGGCGAGACGAACTGGGTAATCAAATGCCGGTGGTGCTGAAAAGCTTCATCACTGTTTTATGGCGGGAGAGAAATAATAGAGTTTTTAATGATAAGCATAAGAAGAGGTATGATATTATTGCAGAGGTAAAAGGTATTGTTAATACACGAATGAATTGCTTGCAGACCGATGGATCAGGCTTCACATAGCGTGTTAATTAAAATGATATTTGGGCTAACTTGGGCTTGAATCCTTATCTAATTATGCAGTTGTTTTTTTGGTTATTTTTCCTAGATACTGTACTGTACATATGTTCCCTTTTAATTAAGATTTGGTACCCTCTCTCCTAAAACTTCACCTCTGTTCTCCCCTACTCTCCTTCCTAAATATCCAACAAAACTCCATCACCATGACCAAACTCGATGATGCGCTGCAGCAACTCAACCAACACAATGAAGCCATCACCACAATACAAGAAAACCAGACCAACCATAGCTCCATGCTCGAAACTCTAACAGCCGACAACATTGACATCAAAACTGCTCTTCAAGATCTCTCCACAAAAATAACCAACATCAACCGCAAGCTAGACAACCAACAAACTTTGTCACCAACTCATCACACATCAATCACATATCAGCCATCACCTCCAAACCGACAACCGCTGCTATTAGCAACACCAACACCCACCCGAACTCCTAAATGTTCTCTAACTACATTCGATGGATCCAACCCACATGATTGGATATTTCAAGCGGATCGATTCTTTGCCTACTATTCAACACCGGAAGACCGACGAGTTGATCTAGCAAGCTTCCACATGCACGGCCAAGCTCTCGCTTGGTTTCAATGGATGCATCACAACAATCAAATCTCTACTTGGATGGCATTGACGAAAGCGATCGAGAATCGCTTCGGACCACCTACATTTCTTAACCCACAAGCCACCTTGTTTAAACTCAAACAAATAAGCTCAGTTGATCATTATCAGTCCACGTTCGAAACCATTTGCAATCGAATAACAACTCTATCCCCTGAATCAATCCTATAGTGCTTTATATCCGGCCTCAAAACCCACATACAAAATGAACTTCATCTCCTAAAACCTTCAACCTCCGATGCAATCGATGCTGCTAAATTGATTGAACGAAAATACAACGATCCACCTACACCAATATACACTAACAATACCAGTCCCCAGGCCCAGAGCACAACAAATAATCAGCAAACCTCTCAGACATTTCCACAAACACCATCCACGCAACCCTTCAAAACCAGTATTCCTATCAAACAACTCTCCCAGTCAGAGATGCATTCACGTAAACAACAAGGTTTATGTTTCAATTGCGATGAGAAATACTACGTCGGCCATCGTTGTAAACCCACCCACCTCTTGATGATCCTCCCCGAATTCAACCCGGACAACGACATCCCCAAAAAAGACTCAGCACCAACGTCGGTCACCATTACCACCACCGACACCAACCTAGACACACCACAACAGCCAGCCCAAGAAATATCCTTCCTTGCTCTCACCGGTTCACACCACCTTCGCTCGATTCGCCTGCCAGCCACCATCGATAACAAATCCATCTCCATCTTGGTTGACACTGGCTCAACACACAATTATCTCCACCCGAAGGTAGCAAAATTCCTAGCTCTCGAATTGGATACGAGCACCTCCTTAGTGGTAACAGTTGGCAACGGCGAACAACTACACACCTCGGGATCCTGCGTAGGCGTCGGCGTCGAAATACAAGGCCACAACTTCGTCGTCGATTTCCATTTGCTCAACATCGTGGGATCTGACGCAGTGTTTGGAATACAGGGGATGAAGCAGTTTGGGCCGATTACGGTTGATTATAAGAAGCTGACCATGGCCTTTTCTTTCAATGGGAAAACTATCTTTCTTACTGGGCTGGACCAAGCTCCTTACTGGGCTGGGAGAACTATAGTTAGGCAACAACCATTACCAGTGGCCTTCGCTGACAGCCACAACGACCTTGAGGACAAGGTCGATCTTGAAGGAGTGGGTATTGATACGTATACTACTATTCCACCAGCACATGAAGGCAGCACTGCAAATTGCTAACTGTTTTGTATTTCTGTATTTTCTTTTTTTTTACTTTTTTATTTTATAGCTATCACCTTTCTGCAAAAACGGTTTTAGGCAGAGGTCCCCATGTTGCCACCTAAGCAAGTTTGTTAGCAAGTAGTCTATATATGTATGCATCCATAGTAAGAAATGCAAGCAATATTTCCTAAACAATCTTCTTCCTCCTGAAATTACTTCTTCCTCTCTAAGTTTTCTTTCTTCAGTCTCTGATCTGTTCTGAACCGCATCAATTTGGTTGTTGAGTTTCAAAGGTGGCTTGAATGGTGTTTATGGCGGTTTGATGTCGGGTGGTGATTTGTTGGATGGCGGTTTCGACCATTGTTTAATTTTGTGAAATGACGAAGGAGATGGGATATAGACGAAGGAGGTGAGAACAAGAGTGAAAGCACCAAAATGATGCGAGTTGCTGGACTTCAGAGAAATATAGAAGGAGCAGATAAGATGCAGAAAAAAATAGTATGGAAGAAATGCAGAGAATAAGAAGTTTTGAGATAAATTTTCTATATCCTTTTCCATTTCTCACAAGGTACATATATAGCAGCTGCTCTAACCGACTGCCTACGTGGCTTCATAATGAGCCTTGCACTAAAAAAACTTTTTAGCAGGAATCACTACAGTAACAGAAATTGCAATAAAGAGAAATACACGTCTTTCCAATAGTGGTATTTTGTAACAAACTGTCAGTTTTTGTCTCCTGTCCTCTAGTCCAATAACCGCCTAGGTAATTGTATGGTCCTTTTAGGCCTTGCATGAGTAGTGGTGCTGCTATCTTGTGTTGATGGAATAGTAGTGTGCGTATCATTGGTGCTTTCACCATTGACCTCTCCTCCTCCACTCCTCACTATTTCATTGACTTTGAACCATGGCCGACACCATCATCCACAACCCAATTATGTATGAAATCAAAACCCCCATTAACCACATCCTCCATTCACTAACTGAACTCTCTGCAAGAATCAACAAGCCACCACATACCCCATCCGTACAACTCATTAACACAAAAGCCCCTCTCTCACTAACTTTACCTTCAAACCCGACAAAACCTTCTTCGATTTTTCCCTCAAAACCAACATTACCATTATCATACCCCATTAAACGCCTTACCTACTCGGAGATGCAGCACCTCCGTGACCAAGGATTATGCCTCAACTGCAACGACATAGACACCCCTAGCCATCGCTGTCCGGTTAAGAGAATCCTTCTTGTGCAACCCGATGAAGATCCAAATATCGAGCAGCAATATATGGAGATACATGCACCAACAGTTCCAGTTCCAGAGCAGCTCAGCAACCAAGATATTTCACTCCATGCCCTCGACCATACTTCAGATTTGAAAGCGACGCGGCTGTCCACGCTCTTCTATGATCATCAAGCAACATCACTAATAGTTGACAATAGGAAAAAGATGGAAAATAAGGGATTATGCAGTGAGAATTACAAATCCTTTTTGATGGGTTTAATTCAACATCGAACTAGTCCCGTGGTGCATATGATTATTGGTTTTGGTGTTGCTATGATGAGAAATTATTTTCTGGATTCATTGATGGATCAGGTTGAATTCAAGATAAAAACGATTGAAAGTAAAGTTCTCATATTCGATCCGGGTGGAGTATCTCATGTAAAGCAACATATTCGGAGTTTGACCTTGAGGACAAGGTCATTTTCCGAGTGGGCGGTAATGATACGGCTACAATTACCTATGACCCGACCCACCTTGTGCGTTTGCCATGAAGGTTCATGGACTGAAGGCAATGCAAGAGGAGACTGCAAGTTGCTAAAAATATGTTGTATTTCTTTATTTCTATTTTACTGTTGTTTGTTATTCGGTTAGCACTTTTTGCAAAGCTGCTATAGGTATACAATAGCCACGTATGCAAAGTTGTTGAGAATACAGCTATATATGTATGAAAAGCAATGAAAAATACAGAAAAAGTTGTTTCTAAATTTCTCCATGGTCTCTTTCTTTTCAATATAACCTTCTTCTTCCTCTTACTGCTTGCTTTTCTTCCTGCTGCAACTGAAATCTCATCATTTGGTGTGCTTTCACCATTGACCTCTCCTCCTCCATTCCTCACTATTTCACTGACTTTGAACCATGGCCGACACCATCATCCACAACCCAATTATGTATGAAATCAAAACCCCCCTTAACCACATCCTCCATTCACTAACTGCACTCTCTGCAAGAATCAACAAGCCACCACATACCCCATCCGTACAACTCATTAACACAAAAGCACCTCTCTCACTAACTCTACCTTCAAACCCGACAAAACCTTCTTCGATTTTTCCCTAAAAGCCAACATTACCATTATCATACCCCATTAAACGCCTTACCTACTCGGAGATGCAGCACCTTCGTGACCAAGGATTATGCCTCAACTGCAACGACATAGACACCCCTAGCCATCGCTGTCCGGTTAAGAGAATCCTTCTTGTGCAACCCGATGAAGATCCAAATATCGAGCAGCAATATATGGAGATACATGCACCAACAGTTCCAGTTCCAGAGCAGCTCAGCAACCAAGATATTTCACTTCATGCCCTCGACCATACTTCAGATTTGAAAGCGACGCGGTTGTCCACGCTCTTCTATGATCATCAAGCAACATCACTAATAGTTGATAATGGGAAAAAGATTTAAAATAAGGGATTATGCAGTGAGAATTACAAATCCTTTTTGATGGGTTTAATTCAACATCGAACTAGTCCCGTGGTGCATATGATTATTGGTTTTGGTGTTGCTATGATGAGAAATTATTTTCTGGATTCATTGATGGATCAGGTTGAATTCAAGATAAAAACGATTGAAAGTAAAGTTCTCATATTCGATCCGGGTGGAGTATCTCATGTAAAGCAACATATTCGGAGTTTGACCTTGAGGACAAGGTCATTTTCCGAGCGGGCGGTAATGATACGGCTACAATTACCTATGACCCGACCCACCTTGTGCGTTTGCCATGAAGGTTCATGGACTGAAGGCAATGCAAGAGGAGACTGCAAGTTGCTAAAAATATGTTGTATTTCTTTATTTCTATTTTACTGCTGTTTGTTATTCGGTTAGCACTTTTTGCAAAGCTGCTATAGGTATACAATAGCCACTAGCCACGTATGCAAAGTTGTTGAGAATACAGTTATATATGTATGAAAAGCAATGAAAAATACAGAAAAAGTTGTTTCTAAATTTCTCCATGGTCTCTTTCTTTTCAATATAATCTTCTTCTTCCTCTTACTGCTTGCTTTTCTTCCTGCTGCAACTGAAATCTCATCAGAACAACACATTAATACTCCGCACAAGGTCCAATGGACTAGTAAACATGGTGCTCACTCCATTGCATCTACATACAAACAATTACTACCAGGTCATATTAGGCCTAACTCGTCGTGGTATCGTAGAATATGGAATTGCCTTGGAACAGAAAAAAATAATTTAATGCTTTGGAAAACAATACATAATTCATTACTAACTAGAGACAAGTTATTCGAGAGGGGCTTCGTCGAAAGTAATATCTGTGTTTTCTATACTAAACTCCCTGAGAGAAGAGATCAGTTATTCTTCCAATGTGCGATGATTTATCCTATCTGGAAATTGGTTATTATGGCTGCTGGAATATACTATGGGAATACTTACTGCAACCAACAATGGTATGAAATTTTCAAGTGACAGAGGTGGCGAGACGAACTGGGTAATCAAATGCTGGTGGTGCTGAAAAGCTTCATCACTGTTTTATGGCGGGAGAGAAATAATAGAGTTTTTAATGATAAGCATAAGAAGAGGCATGATATTATTGCAGAGGTAAAAGGTATTGTTAATACACGAATGAAGTGCTTGCAGACCGATGGATCAGGCTTCACATAGCGTGTTAATTAAAATGATATTTGGGCTAACTTGGGCTTGAATCCTTATCTAATTATGCAGTTGTTTTTTTGGTTATTTTTCCTAGATACTGTACTGTACATATGTTCCCTTTTAATTAAGATTTGGTAGAGGACCAGTATAAAACCTCGTTTCCCTTAAAAAAATGTTATGATTGTTGGTTATGTTTGGTGATGATGTGATTTGATATATACGAACTTGGATATGTCGTTTGTGTTAATCTTATCTTGATGCTAAAGCAAGTTATCATGTAAACTATTTAGTAAAGCAAAATTAAGGATATCTATAGCGATAGTCACTATGGATGCAGTTCTCTTAAAATTTTGATTTTTGTGAAGTTTCGTTTTTATACTTCAAATTGTTTTGTGAATATTTTTATAAACTAAATAATAATGTTTTTAAAAGTTAATTAAGAATTTAATAATTAGTTTTTAATTAATTAGGTTTTAGTAATTAATAACTAATCAAGTGTTAAAAACATTTGTTAACTTTAACTAAATATAGGTTAGTTTATAATTAATTATCTTTTAAAGTTAAGATTTGTTTTGAATTAATTATTACTTTAGTTAATTAATCATGAGTTTAGTATATGTTTTATTTTTAATTAACTATTAATTAAGTATAAGATTAACTATTAATTAATTATTAATCATATGTTTAATTATTTTAAATTATAAATTATTTAAGGTTTAAATAATAATAAATTATTTATTTAACGTTTAATTCATTATTTAAGTTTTAATTAGAGATTATTATTTTTATTAATTACAATTAATTAATATTTAACTATTAATGAAGGTTTGAATTATTATTTAATAATTAATAAAAGATTAATTTGGGTCTAATTAATAGTAAATTATTGTTTAAAACTTAATTAAATTAAGTTAAGATTCAATTAAAATTAATTATGATTTAAATAACGATTTAACTTATCATTGACTATTTTTAAAAATGTTTAAGTTTTAAATCCTTTAGTTTCCAAAAGTAAATTTATTTAAAGGTGCTTCTTTTCAAAGTTGGATTTGAATACAACTGATTCAAGTTTCGATAGCACTAAGAAACCACATAAATGTGAATGAGTTATTATGTAAATTTTGGATTTTTTAGACATATGATGGCAGAATAAATCCCTGTTCTGCTATAAATTAATTGTTTGTTTGTTGGGTTATTTGGACGTGAGCTTGCAGAATAAATTCCCATTTTGCAATAAATTGTTTGCTTGCTTGTTTGTTTGTGTGGACATGTATTAGCAGATTAAATCCTCGTTCTGCTATGAATTGGTTGAATGGTTTGGACATCTGTTTACCAGGATAAATCACCATCCTCCTATTATGTTAATTTAGATATGTATATGCAAATTAGTTCATATTGACATGTTATTCCCTGATTTAGATATGAGTGTGTGTGTGTATATATATATATATATAACTATAAAGTGAATTGAAATGGAAATTTAATGGTAACTTAAAATAGTACCAGCGGGATTGCAAAGCCTCTTTTTGAATTTACTGAACTATGATTTTGAATTAACTTTAATTCTATAATCATTTTTGGTTTAAAGGTTTTAAATAATTTTTAAATTTTATGATTATTTTATGAAGTTATGCTTAAATAGTATCTTGTTTTTTTTTGAAATGGGTTTATTAGGTGAATAAAAGGTTTTACCTAAAGTGATGTACAAACGATATTTTATTAAGGAGATTCTATAAAGGAATTATGAAGGAACATTTTTAAATAATTTTAAAAATAGAAAGAGATTTTATAAATTAATTTAGATATTTTTGAAAGGAGTTTTTAATCTAGTTGAAGATTTGTAAGGAGGTTTGAAATATGAAATAAACTTATAAAATGAATTTTTATAACGGATAAGCGAACGAGTTTAAAGTGAATGGATTTTATAGTAAGTGGTGTTTTGAAAGGGAATTTCTTGGCCATTCAATATGGAATTTGAAAAGAGGGAATTTTCCTAATATTTTTAGTAAATAATTATACTTTGAGATAAGTAAAAATGTTTTCCAAATATAATAGGGAAGTAAATGGTTTTGGGAATAGTGTTTAAAAAAGATCTTTTGATTAGGTTTTGCAAAGTGTTTTAGTTGATTAAATATTAATCAAGAAAGGCTTAGAGAATCCCATATGAAATCTAATCAATGTTGAATGATTGTTATTTGATAGTTAAATAATCGATTATCAAATCTGGACCAAAACTCAACTTTGGAAGTATCTAAGAGAAACATGAGAACCGTCGAAGGTGTTATACTGTACGTATAAACTTGTTTCGTTCTTCTAGGATAAATGGTACGAAAATCCGTCCACTAACGGTTTGGAGGTGAACTTGACCCTTATCTTTGTCTGTTTATTTCCTAAAGAACCGGGGCTGAGTTTACCGAAAATTACTGAAAGTTGTTTCGAAAAGACCAGGATCGGGTATGTTATCTGAAAACCACTCTGATCCAACTCAATCATTTCGAACTGAAGGCATCTTGAAGAATATGAAATTGAAGATGGAGTATTGTAGTGCAAGGAAAACTTGCTACTAATCCTGAGGGTGATTCCAAAATAGATGTAGTAGAAGTAGTGCCTTCGGTTTATCCTTATCCTGGACAACTTGTATGGATGAATTCTAACACTGCATTACTGCTTGGAAGGTAGTATTAGCCTTCCAAGTGGGATTGTTATTCAAAAGGTAAGCATAGTCTCAAGCCTCATCAACCGGTAATGACTAAAATCAGGGGTCCCATTAGAGTCTGTCACCACCTTTCTAGATACATCTACATATTTATGGATTGGTTGTGCATGAGATATCAATTAAAAGGGTTGCAAAGCAACCGGGATGATGACATATTTGGTACTCTCCAATCAGTGGTAGGCCAATCTTATGTTAGCAGGGGATCCTAAAGAATTCCCCGATACATTTTCTAGACATGCACCGTGATAGGTGGTACCTTGGTGCCTTGTCATAGTATGCAATCCAATCTCCAGTATGTGCCTTTACGATTTTGGTTGTAGAGCCTAGTATGCAAGAATTTAATAATGGTAACAATTTCGGCTATTTTTATATATTTATTATGAACACTTATATTTTATTATAATATCACTAGATTTTCTGTAAAAAGTGTTTTGGTTATGGTAAGGTAAAAACCTAACCGTGTTTATGTGCAGCGTGGTCTTACGAGATACCTTTGATTTTAAAATGGTTTTAAACATAATTATCCAGTTATTTGAGTTTACTCACACCAGACCTACGTCTGACCTGGAGTTTTATTTTTTTCCTAAAACTTTTGGGTGCTCAAATTTTTATGGGTAGACAAGTAGTTTAGGTCTTTCCACGGATGCATATTGGAGGAGCTTGGAGCAGGAAGTTTCATCGATAGCTAGTTATTATCTTATTTCTGCTGTATTATATGTATCTTGTATCATTTAGATAAGGACGGGCTTTGATAATTGTCCAAGGGTAGAATTTGTATTAGTATGACTATGATCCATCATTTTTGAAATGACTCTGTAAAGTATTATGTTGATTAATAGATGTTATTCCGTTGCGTTGTGAGATTCTATGATTGTTTAGTTTCTTCTACCTTCTATCTCCTTCCTTCCTCTAACAATCTGTCTTCCCGACACTTAGTTGTTCGGTGCGTCAATACCGTGGATACTTTAGTGTCGACTTCTGGGGTTGGAAAAAGCAGGTCGTTACAACGTGGTATCAAAGTGCAAGGTTAAGCGAGAACCTTTCTTTTGGTGGGAGAACTCATTAAGAGATAAGGTAATGGAATGCCTTATTATGAGTTTGAGTGTGTATATATATAAGAGCACTTATTTGTTAGTGATATAAAAAAAATTATAATGTATTGATTGATCTGTTGTGTGGCTTATGGATTCTGGTCAGTTTGAGTAGGTAACGTTATTGATAGGGATCTCTAAACACGGACATTCGACATAGTATTGTTTTGAAATTGGGTAAATGAAATATTTTTACCTAGGATATACTTTATATATAAAGAATGATTTCAAAAGTGTTGTATTTTGAGATTTTGTTTGCTATGAGATAATAATATTTTATTATTATCATATATGGTTTGTTTAGTCATGCTCATCCAGTTGAGAATTGACTATTATTCATGTGTATAGGTAGCTTCCCTTTTTAAGATATTGGTTTGGGTAGAGATCAAGAAAACATTGAAACAAACACCTTGTGAATTAAGTTTCATGATTTGACTATAAGACGTTCGATGTTAATATTGAATTAAAATTTTGTAAAAGTTATTTATTCAAAAGATGGAATATTTGAAATAAATATTTGGAATGTTTTATAAAATTTGATCTTATAAAATGAATTTATGAGAATGTGTCTTTTAATAAAAAGGAATTTGAGTTGAAACTTGAGGACTAAAATCTAAGGATTCTTGAAAAATGGATTTCAAGGGTTGGAAAAATAATAATATTATTATTTGAAAATATTTTTGGTTCAATTATAAGATTCTGGGAATGAAAAGGTTAAGTAAAATGTGTTTTCTTTGGATTAGTTTGGGAGAATGAGTCTTGATTATTTTATGATGATCTGAATAATCTTCTAAGTTATGATCGGATGTTTTTCCTAAAAGAACTTTATGGTGCATTCAATAAATTATTCTTTTTGTCATTGTACAATCAAAACAAGTTCAACCAAAATGAACCCAAAGCAAAACTGTGGTAAACGTTTTGTTGGGAATATGGGTAGTATTATTTCAAAAATGGGATTTTGAAATAAAAGTAATATTCTTAAGTAAATTAGTTCGAGTGGCTCGAAAATAACTTAAAACTGGGAAAGGGATGTGTTTGGATGTTAAGCACTTCTCTTGAGCATTACCCTTCGGGAGATATATATGATACTATTTGGTAGTACCTAGTTCCTTAGTATCATTTTGGAGTTACTCAAGCTATGTATATATTCTTTGATTAATATATATAAAAGTTTCATTTCAAAAAGTTATTGAAACAAGACCGGTTATTTGGCTCTTGAGTTTTCTTAGGAAAATAAATGTAAAATGGAGTAGTTGAATCAAATAAGGGTATATACTCTTAGGATGTAGTGGAGTATTAAACAAGTTGAACCTAAATTAGTTTGGTGATGTTTTCATATATAATTTAGTGGGAATAGAATTTCTATTAGGGAGAACCAATCAAGTAACCGCCTAGGTTGAACGTAGATCATTTTCCTTATCATAGAGTACATGGCTTGAAGTGATTCACACCATTCCAAATAAGGATCTATTGCTTGATTTTTGACAGCGAGCACTTGATGAGGGTTTTTGATATGGGACAAATGTTTCTTATCATAATTATAGGTAGCAAGGGGAACAAAGGTTCTAAATCAAGGAGTCTGATCAAGGTCTGCATTAGGAAATCAGATGAGAAATATTAATTCGGAAACAAAGGTATGTATTCTAGTAGTGATCGACTCATATTCTACATCAGAATGATCTATGTACATCATACGAACTGATTTATAGTGTTAACTGTTTTTTGAGTTAGGTTGAGCGGTAATTTCGGGGACGAAATCCTTTTAAGGGTGGAGAATGTAACGACCTGGAATTTCACTACTTTGATTTACGAATATTTAATTGTTATCCCGCCTTTTGACGAGGCCGTGACACCGAGAACTTAACTGGAAACCAAGGACAGTCCATCCCGAAGATCGGTTATACGCAGGTTCGCTATGGATATTGGTGAATTTTTTCCGAGTCCGGATCGAGCTACAATTGATGTGACACAACAAGAAAAGCTATAAAAGCCAACATTCCAAATTTAAGTCAATTGGAGTTCGTATGCTTGAGTTATGGATCAATCAAGTTTCATGAAAAGCATGCTTACTTCGTATCCATACACTTCGCATCCATCCATCCTCAACAATTCGCATCCATCACCAATCAGCAATTCGTATCCATCAATTGTATAGTTTCGTATCCATCAATGAGTATCACTTCATATCCATCAAGTAGCCATTGATTCTATCCATCACATGTATATTATTTCGTATCCATCAGACGACCGCAGATTCACATTCATGAAAAAGCACCACATTTCGTATCGATCATATCCACTCCATTTCGTATCCATCACCTGAAGATGTATCACATCAATACGAAAAAGCTTCAGATGAACGTTACGAATGGACCAATACGAAGCACGAGCCAACGACCGTTTGGCCGATACAAAATGCAAATTACATGATCGATGCGAAGGCAATAGCCACCCATCGATACGAAGAGGATTCAAAGATGGGTACAAAATACATCGTGACCCAAGGATACGAACAAGGCAAAGTCAACCATAAGAACTAGTCACTCGGCCTAAAAAGTGGATCGATCCAAGAATGTAGCACCACGTCAACTTACAGGCACGTGCTTGGATCGATACGAATAGAGCGATGCGAAGAAGGACCGACGTGAATTTAGCAGCCTTCAATAGATCCAAACTTACATCGATCATAACTCAAATCTACAAGTCCAAATACCACCAAATTTCCACAGGAGTTTACGTGCATCCACAAGAATGTTCATGACCGATCTCGACTCGATTAGACAAGATATTGATCGATACGAAGTTCGTTCGTATCGATTACGGACCAAGTGCACATGTCCTGGGATCGATCGTGTGGGCCCACCCACGTGAGAGAAGAGGTCTTCCGAGATCCGAGCGAGATATTTGCTGTCTACGCCTATAAATATCATCCCAGGACCTACAGAAAAGGGACTTTTGGCTCTCCGATGTCCAGACTCTTCTGAAATCACTGTTGTACTCGAAATTCACTGTTGTAATTCGTTGTAACCAGCAAGAAAAGGTTAATAAAAGTCAACCATTTCATAGTGGACGCAGACAATATGCCGAACCACTCTAAATAATAGTGTTTCTCTACTGTTTTCTGATTATTGTTTGGAATGTTTGTAAGATAATCCTCCTTTTACATTTATTTTCTTCACTTTATGTCTTCAAACCCTTCCAAGGAGTGTTGTGCCCAATTTTGGTACAAACACTAATTAATGTTAAATATTCAATATATAGGTTTTGTCATAAAAATACAGCGCTTTTAAATAATAAATAATGATGGTAAAATAGTTTTCATATTTTGTTTGCAAAAATAATTAGTTCGAAGAAAGATTGAAAATGTGACCGAAATTCGTTTTTCGATTTTTTGTCAGTTAAAAGTTATCAGAAACATTGTAAACTTTTTACTGTGAATATATACATTTGTAAATAATTAATATATTTATACATATGTGTATTCGTGTATGCATATATATATGTATGTATGTATGTATGTATGTATGTATGTATGTATGTATGTATGTATGCATTTACACCTAAGTATACTTATAAGGAGTATAGGTCACATCATTTGGGGACATAAGTACCATTAGGCACCATAACATGTCAAAACATGTTTTAACATGTTTATTCATGGGAATTTCAAATTTTAAGTGGGAGAGACAAGATGAGGACTTGGTTATGAGTTGGAGAAAACGTGTGGAGGGTATAGTACATAAGGGTAGTTTAGTAATTTCACTTATTCCATTCATATAAAAACTAACTTCCTAATTTCTTTTTCAATTTTCTCATTCCCTTTTCACTTGCAAAATTTCCTAAAGCTTGAGCATTCTTTAATGGCTTCTCTTTAGATTTCAAAGAGAGGAAGAGAGAGGAAAAAAGGAGAAGGGAGAAAAAAAAATTCTAAAATTCAAAGTGTTTAAAACTCCTCTTTACATTTTCAAAATTCGTCCATTTTACCCCAACTTCCATGACCATAACATCCTCTAACTTTACCCAAATCACAATTTTTGTTTCTCACAAAGCATGTATAATTCTACTGGTTACGATTCTCACGTTTAACACTTTTTCTGATTTCGAGCTTAGATACTCCAAAAATCCTTTTTTTCCGAGAGTGCTTTTTTACCTAGGCTATGATGTCTGAAAATTCCATTCACCGTTTTGATCATAACTTCCTCAAAAATTATCCAAATTGAGTACTTTTTTGCTAAATGATGTGGGAAGAATTATCTACAGCTTTTCTTCTAACAACCGCTCCAAATTCTTGGAATAAATAGTCCAAAAATCAAGAAGAAAATGGCTTATTTTTGAGTGGATTTCGTGGTTTTCAAAGCTTTTCGAATGCTGAAGTATTTCATGTTTCCAAAAAATTTGGTGAGTAAACTACTAAACTTTTTCCAAAGAATGTACTTATATATATATATATATATATATATATATATATATATATCTGTGTGTGTGTGAGTGTGTTGGTTAGGTCGTTATATATATATATATATATATATATATATATATATATATATATATAAGTTTTTGGTTTGTATTGTGGTATTGTTTACATATGTTTGTTATAAAAAGGTTGTGATTGTTGGTTACGTTTGGTGATGATATGATTTGGTTATGTTTGAAAATGAAAAGAGGAGTTTTAAACACTTTGAATTTTAGAATTTTTTTTCCTTTCTCCTTTTTTCTCTCTCTTCCTCTCTTTGAAATCTAAGAGAAGCCATTAAACAATGCTAAAGTATTGTACTTTTGTCTAATGTGTTAATCTTGTCTTGAAGCTAAAGCAAGTTAGCATGTAACTAGTTAGTAAAGTGAAATTACGGGCATCCATAACGGTAGTCGCTACGGATGCAGTTCGATTAAAATTTCAAAGCAAAGTTTGATTTTTATACTTTAAATTGTTTTATGAATATTTTTATAAATTAAATAATAAAGTTTTTAAAAGTTAATTAATTATTTAATAATTAATTGTTAATTAACTAGTTTTTAGTAATAGATAACTAATTAAGTGTTAGCAAGGTTTATTAACTTTAATTAAATAAAGATCAGTTCTTAATTAATTATCTTTTAAAGTAAGATCTGTTGTAAATTAATTATTAATTTAGTTAATTAATCATGAGTTAAGTATATGATTTATTTTTAATTAATTATTAATGAAGTATAAGATTACCTATTAATAAATTATTAATCAAGTGTTTAATTATTTTAAATTTTAAATTATTTAATGTTTAAATAATAATAAATTATTTATTTAAGGTTTAATTGATTATTTAAGTTTTAATTAGAGATTATTATTTTTATTAATTAAAATTAATTAATATTCATTGAGGTTTAAATTATTATTTAACAATTAATAAAGGATTAATTTGGGTTTAATTAATAGTTAATTATTGTTTAATTATTTAATTAAATTAAGTTAAGTTTTAGTCAAAATTAGTTATGATTTAAATAAAGATTTTACTTATAATTAATTATTTTTAAAAATGTTTTTTTAATTCTTACTCCATTGGGTTTCAAAAGTAAAATTGTTTAAAGGTACTTCTTTTCAAAGATGGATTTGAATACAGGTGATTCAAGTGTCGATCCCATTGTGATTGAGTTATAATGTAGATTTTTGGAAATTTTAGGCATGTGGTTGTAGAATAAATCCCTATTCTGTAATAAATTGATTGTTTGTTTATTGGGTTATTTGGACACGAGTTAGAAAAATAAATCCCCGTTCGTCTATAAATTATTTGCTTGCTTGTTTGTTTATGTGGACATGTGTTAGTAGAATAAATCCCTGTTCTGCTATGAATTGGTTGAATGGTTTGGACATTTGTTTAACAAAATAAATCAACTTCCTGCTATTATGATATTTGGATATGTATACGTTGGTTAGTTCATATTGACATGTTATTCCATGATTTGGATATGAGTGTATTTACATATATGTTAATCTATGTAACTAACTGTTAAGTGAATTGAAATGGAAATTGAATGGTAACTTAAATAGTACCATTGGGATTGCTAAGCCTCTTTTCGAATTTGTAGGATCGATTTCACCCTAGAGGGGGGGGGAGGGGTGAATAGGGTGACAGTGTTAATTATAAAAATTATTGCGGAAGTGTATATTAATTTTAACACAGATCACAGCAGAATAAACACAGCACAAAGAATAATAAAATGCAGAACAGAACAACACAGAATTTACCCAGCTTCGGCAAAACCCTGCCTACGTGTTGCCCCCAAGGTTTCTACTAGAAATTAGAAAGTCCCTCACTTACACACGTAAACTCGCTATACCCGCTATTGACTATCCTAACTCTACGCTCATAACCCTGGCCACAACTCAGCCACCGAGTTGCGAATTCCCAAACTACGACACGTAGTTTGTACCCTAGTCACACGACTAGAAAATTAAACGGTTTAAAAGAAAATACAAGATAAAAACAATTTAAACAAATAAAACCCTGTTTATAATTTTAAAAGCCCTTAATAAAATGCCGGCCCCTTTTGTATTTTAGCCCATCTCTTTTATTTTCTTCGTTCGTTTATTTGGAGATGGCGGCCGTTCCTCTTTGAAGCTAAATTAGGGCTTTTCGTCCTTTCGATTCAAACTAGGGTTCTTGCAAATTGAAGCGCCGACCTTTGATACTGTTCGACTTCGATGCTCTTTGATTTGCTCACTGCGGCTGCTTCATTGATCGAATTCCGGTATGTAATTATATCCTTTTGCTTTACTGATTTTGTGCTTTCTGGAATTCGGTACATATGCCGATGATGATCTTAGGGTTTATATAGGATTTGAATTCCTATTTTTGCGTTCGTATAAAATTGTTTGAATTCGTCTTCGGCCGTTTGATTTCACTTTGATGATTGAGATGTTTTCTGACTTGTTCGTAATCGAATATTCTTCGTTACTTGATGGTCACGGCTTTGATTTTGAAATTGCGATATATTTGGTCAAAATGAAATTTTGATTTCTTTGTGATGATCACGACTTTGACTTTATGTATGAACACAGCTTCTTGACTTCGATATTTTTGTGAATTGGCTTCGGCCACTGTCTGCATTCCTATAGTAGCTTTGTTCAAGTTGTCTTGGGCATTGTTGTATCCATTGCAGTCTTATAATCTTCACTCTGGCCATACTGCATTGTTTCGATGCTATCTGCCCTGGTTATTCATATAAGCATTTGTATGTTGTCACTGTACCACTGTAATGTGTTCTTTGCATTCACTGTAGTGCATTCTTGGTTTCAGTTGATTTTTATGCATTTCATCACTTTAGTATTGTATTGTTTGCATTCACTTGTAGTCGGTACCATTTGTAGATGTTTTCTGGTTTGATGTTGCATTTCATGATTCATCTTGTAGTTGCATTTACTTGTGGTTTCTTCATTGTTGTTGACGCTGAAGCTTGTTGGTTCGATTCCAGTATGCTTTTTCACTGTCCTGTACATGTTGTTTCATTATATTTGAACTTGCATCACTGCACTAGTTTTCTTCAATTCTCTGGCCTCTTGTGTTTTATTTGATATTTGGTTTGTATTGTCTTGAGCTCGAGTTGCTTGTATTTTCCATGTGTACAGACTTCATTGGTGCATTTGTATGCTGTGTGCCCTGGTTTGACCCGTGCTTTGTTTCACTGTCTATTAATTTCGTTGCCATATTCACTTGCATCTATATTGTCAATGTCTGCTTCATTCTGATTGCATACATGTTGATGCTTGTGGTAGATGTACGGTTCACTATATATATATATATATATATATATATATATATATATATATATTGCCTTCAGTTGCATTGAGCTCTGTTGTTTCATTGGTTCATTTGATATGTTGTCCACCTGAGTTTGAGCATCTGCACATTTGTTCACCTGCACTTGTTACTTCTATTCACCTGTATCATGCTTGGCTTTGCGGTTCATCCTGTTGCACTTTGGTCTGCTGTCATGTTTGCTGTCCACCGCAGTTTGTGTCGCTCACCATGTTGCTCATACATGTTTTCATTCACTTGAGTCTTGTGATTTACATATATGTGCATATATACAGTTGCTCGATCCTTGATTGTTTCAGTATTCATGTTGTTGTGCAGTAGTTGTGGTCTTTGTTGTTGCAGCATGCACTCGTTGTTGTTTCCAGTTGCACTTGAATCTCTTGGAACTGCTGTTAGCTTTGGTGTATGTAGCTTGGTTCATGTGTTGCATTGCAGTTGATTCATTAGCATGCTACTGATTGGTCTGACCTGAACTTGGTTCACTTCATGTTGATTTTTGAAATTTCACTTGACTTGAATCCAGTTTCAAAAACTCGGGTTTGCCCTTGTGCTTGAGTCGTGACTTTTATGTTATTGCACGTGAGCTGAACCCGGCTTTTCATTTGGGTTTGACCTGTGCTCACCTGTCCCTGTAAATCAATCAAGTGTATATCGGTGTGCACGGTTTTGTGGCATGTACAATGATACACTGTGCATGTCACATTGTTCGTGTGTGATGAATTCAAATTTAAATGATGACGAACAATCCAAATAACTGAGGCAAATATTATTTTCAAAAATTATATTTTATTTTATATTGTAAAAATATTTCTTTTTCAATTTTACTGCGTTAGTGAATATTTTTGCAGATTGCTCAGATGCTGGGTTCAAACTGGAATGAAGTTGAAGATTAGAAATATGAGTGTGAGTGATATGTAGTGAGGTTGTGAATGTAAATTGAATTTGTATAGTTATAGTGAGAGCTTGAAATTGTACTGTTCAAAATTGTAATAAATATTTGTTTGAATAAAATATTCGTTTGAATTCAAAATCTGTGTTATTTATTTTATTCAGCAAATATATATTTAAATTGTGAAAAATAAAATAGTATATTAACAAATACATTTAAACGAATGTATATATGTTTATTATCATCAAACAAAAATCATATAAGCGCATATTCAACAATCTCCCCCTTTTGATGATAACAAACATATATTTAAGATTTTGAATGTATTAAATGTATTTGATCGTTCAATTTGCTCCCCCTATTTAAATGCTCCCTCTCTACACAATTCTCCCCCTACATATATGCATACAAATAAAAATATGCAAGTGAGCCTAGATGCAAATTGAAAATTATTTGACCTTCGCTTGATTTTATTTGACAAAATCTTAACTTTTCTCTCCCCATTTTGTTATCAGCAAAAGAGTAATAGTGTTAGAGAAAATAGAGATAAAGTAATCGATATCAATCCAACATTAAAACTCAATTGAATATAAATATTTAATCTCGATAAAAGGTCAAACAAAAATCATAAATATTTTGTTAGGCGCATATTCCACTTTTAGAATGATGGAAATGATGTCATCATATAAAACCATATAGTTATGTCTATTTGTGGTATATTTATGTCAGGAATTTGAATATCTACTAACCATGCATAACCGTTAGGACTTTTAAATGAGATTAGAAGTATTCCAATTTTATTTTAAAAAAATGAATTCAAGTATCTTCTAACCACGCATAACCATGAGGACTTTTAAATGGGATTAGAATCAACTTGTTTATTTTAAAAAAAATCAACTTTTGATATGCGTTCCATACATGCATAACCATGAGGACTTTTAAATGAGCATGAAAGCACATAACAAATTCCAAGTAATTCACCCATGCATAACCGTGAGGACTTTTAAATGAGAGTGAATACTTTGGTATTTATCATCATCATCATCATTATTATTATTATTTTTTTAAAAATGTAAAAATGAAAAACGAACGATTCCTGTTTAAAGTACCACATATTGACAAACTATGTAGAATTTTGATGAGTGATGATTGTTAGAAATATGATAGATATAGAGATCGTCATGGAATTTTTTTACCAACAAAAAGTTTTATAACTCTTGTTTAAATTTCTAAAGAAATTTATTAATTATACCGTCTCAAGTCATAATATTTGATCAGTATTAACACTCATCACTTTTTCAATCACTATTTTTCTTTTCGATAATCATTCGGAAGTCAGATTAGTCAATATAGTCATTTAAAATCAAATTCCAAAATAATTATGAAATCAATTTTTCAAAAAATGACTAATCTAAAAAAATGGTCAAAAATGATTTTCTCCAGGGGGTTTTAAAAGAAAATTTTCTGCTATTTGAAAATTATTTGAAATGACGAATATGCAGATATTTTCTTTGAAAAATGATGCAGTTACTAAATGTCTCAAAAATCACGTTCAACTAGTAATTTTTCTATCAACTAGATTACCAGTGTAATCTGCATCTGAATTTCTCTTTCACTCAAAATCATCATTAATTGAATTTGATTGACCAAACCATGAAGTGTGCACCAAAAATTTCAAACTCAATTTTAACAGCAATTTAAATGATATTCTCTTGAATTTGAAATGAAGCCATATAAATAATATAGAGTTAGCCGAATTATAACCAATTGTATTATTATCCAGCAAAACACTATTTTTAATCCAAAATGATATATATGAAGTAATTCAAAGAATCTAGAGATTATTATAGTGTTTTTAGCATAAGAATATAATTGGCCAACTATGTTGAATAAGTCAAAGTCAAAATCATCATCTTTTCATCATCTCAATATTGACTGATTTTAATTCAGAATATGGTGCAGATTATCACATTTAATATATCGCTCAAATTAATATACCTTTACCTGTTTTACCTTTATGATATTTTTCATGGTTGTCTATTGTGATTTTGTCACCTTTGAACTAGGCTAAGGAACTTTTTTTTGTCGCCCGTTGTGTTTCTGGAGCAGCCAAAAATCCAGAGAACACTATTGTTGTTCCTTAGCCTTCCACCACACCTACACGGGAAAAAATTTATGTGACCTATTTGTTTTTATAGGTCCATGGTTGTTAGTGGTAGAAAATTTTGAAAAACAATTTTGTAAAGACCCAAAACTATTAATAATTGTTCCCTTCGGCATCCAAATTTGTTTAACTTTGAGAGATTTTATATTTGTGCCTTTTGGAACCTAAATCGGTATAGTTTTCACATGTTTGGGTCTATACCAACAATTATTGTGATTGTGTCCATATTTTCTACAAATTGTGCACATAGAATTAACTTGATTAATATTGCATTCAACAATTTTCGAACTATTATATCCGAGTCATTGTCTGACCGAATTAACCGTTTGCTTTCCTAATAGCATATTCAACGATTTTTCACTTTTGGAAAATTTATCTAAAGTAGTAGACAGTTGTTGGACTTGTGATTTGAGAGATTCATTTTCGTTTAACAATTGCGTGCACTTTTTAATAGAATTCTCTCTCCTAGTATTTTCATTCTCCTTTAAAATCAGAATTTCATTTTCAAGTGATTTTATAGTGATTTCTGATTTTTTAATTTCCTCGTCGAACGTTGGACACTTATCACACTTATGGATTCTACGTTGATAGTTCTTAACTAATTGATCAAGTTGTTCATTGCATTCTATCAAAGTATCCTTTTGGGGTTCAAGTTTGGCATATTTTTCCCTAAGTCGTTCATAACAGCCATTTACTTCATGAAAATATATAAGCAACTCAGAATGGGTAAGTTTTGATACCTCACTTGGCTCGTCATCGTCACTGTCAGTTGTATCACCTCGAAGACACATTTCTGCCTTTTCGCCTTCACTGCCAGTGTTTTGATCATTCTCGTCTATTTCATCCCAAGTGGCTGCAAAACTTTTCATTTTCTGTTTCTTTCCGTGGCTGAATTTAATTTGTGGACAATCGGGCTTGATATGGTCGGGTTTGTTGCAATTGTAACAAATAATCTTTTGTTATTCTGAGTAGTCTAGTGCTTTGGCTATTCTGCTTTTTGCTTTTTGAATTCGAGCTGAATTTCCATGTTTCTGATTCCATTTTTTTAATTTCCTTATTAACAGCTCTAGTTCTTCTACACCATCATCATCGTCATCGTCATCACTTTTAGTTGTTCCTTTGAGAGCTATCGATTTCTTTCGAGTATCTCCTCCTTCACGCTCTTCTTTGAATTTTATCTCTGGCTCATATGTGGTGAGATTTCCGATGAGTTCTTCAACTTTGAGTTGTTTTAAATCTTTCGATTCTTGAATGGCAGTTACTTTCGCTTCAAAGCTTCGTGGAAGGACTCTGAGGATTTTTCGGACTATTTCCAATTCGGTGTATGCTTTTCCGAGAGCTTTTGATTTGTATATGATATTGGAAAGTCGTCCGTACATCTCTTTGACATTTTATTCCTTCGCCATTGTAAAGTTCTCGTATTCGCTGCTTAGCATGGCAAGGCGAGATTCTTTGACTTGAGATGTTCCTTCGAGTCACTTCTAGTATGTGCCATATTTCCTGCGCAGTTAGACAATGTGAGACACGATTAAATTCAAATTGATCTAATGAACAGATAATAGAATTCATAGCTTTGGCATTAGTATTCTGTAATTTATTTTCTTGTTCTGTCCATTGTTCCTTTGGTTTCTCTATTTCCTGATTATCTACAGTTATAATTGGAGTTTTATAACCTGTCTCAACAATATCCCATGCGTCAATGGTTTTCAAAAAAAATTTCATCCTATTTTTCCAAAAAGCATATTCACCATTGAACATTGGTGGTCTAACTATCGACTGACCTTCTGCAAAAGCATTATTAAAAGAAGCCATTTTAAAAATTCAAATTTTTAAAACAAAATTTGATTTTTTTCAAAAAATCGAATTTTTAAAACAAATCTTGACTTCTATTCCTAGCTCCGATACCACTTGTAGGATCGATTTCACCCTAGAGGGGGTGAATAGGGTGATAGTGTTAATTATAAAAATTATTGTGGAAGTGTATATTAATTTTAACACAGATCACAGCAGAATAAACACAACACAAAGAATAATAAAATGCAGAACAGAACAACACAGAATTTACCCAGCTTCGGCAAAACCCTGCCTACGTGCTGCCCCCAAGGTTTCTACTAGAAATTAGAAAGTCCCTTGCTTACATACGTAAACTCGCTATACCCGCTATTGACTATCCTAACTATACGCTCAAAACCCTGGCCACAACTCAACCACCGAGTTGCGAATTCCCAGACTATGACACGTAGTTTGTACCCTAGTCACACGACTAGAAAATTAAATGGTTTTAAAAGAAAATACAAGATAAAAACAATTTAAAAAAATAAAACCCTGTTTATAAATTTAAAAGCCCTTAATAAAATGCCGGCCCCTTTTGTATTTTAGCCCGTCTTTTTATTTTCTTCGTTCGTTTATTTGGAGATGGCGGCCGTTCCTCTTTGAAGCTAAATTAGGGCTTTTCGTCCTTTCGATTCAAACTAGGGTTCTTGCAAATTGAAGCGCCGACCTTTGATACTGTTCGACTTCGATGCTCTTTGATTTGCTCACCGCGGCTGCTTCGTTGATCGAATTCCGGTATGTAATTATATCCTTTTGCTTTACTGATTTTGTGCTTTCTGGAATTCGATACATATGCCGATGATGATCTTAGGGTTTATATAGGATTCGAATTCCTATTTTTGCGTTCGTATAAAATTGTTTGAATTCGTCTTCAGCCGTTTGATTTCACTTTGATGATTGAGATGTTTTCTGACTTGTTCGTAATCAAATATTCTTCGTTACTTGATGGTCACGGCTTTGATTTTGAAAATGCGATATATTTGGTCAAAATGAAATTTTGATTTCTTTGTGATGACCACGGCTTTGACTTTATGTATGAACACGGCTTCTTGACTTCGATATTTTTGTGAATTGGCTTCGGCCACTGTCTGCATTCCTATAGTAGCTTTGTTCAAGTTGTCTTGGGCATTGTTGTATCCATTGGTCTTATAATCTTCACTCTGGCCATACTGCATTGTTTCGATGCTATCTGCCCTGGTTATTCATATAAGCATTTGTATGTTGTCACCGTACCACTGTAATGTGTTCTCTCCATTCACTGTAGTGCATTCTTGGTTTCAGTTGATTTTTATGCATTTCATCACTTCAGTATTGTATTGTTTGCATTCACTTGTAGTCGGTACCATTTGTAGATGTTTTCTGGTTTGATGTTGCATTTCATGATTCATCTTGTAGTTGCATTTACTTGTGGTTTCTTCATTGTTGTTGATGCTGAAGCTTGTTGGTTCGATTCCAGTATGCTTTTTCACAGTCCTGTGCATGTTGTTTCATTATATTTGAACTTGCATCACTGCACTAGTTTTGTTCAATTCTCTGGCCTCTTGTGTCTTATTTGATATTTAGTTTGTATCGTCTTGAGCTCGAGTTGCTTGTATTTTCCATGTGTACAGACTTCATTGGTGCATTTGTATGCTGTGTGCCCTGGTTTGACCCGTGCTTTGTTTCACTGTCTATTAATTTCGTTGCCATATTCACTTGCATCTATATTGTCAATGTCTGCTTCATTCTGATTGCATACATGTTGATGCTTGTGGTAGATGTACGGTTCACTATATATATATATATATATATATATATATATTGCCTTCAGTTGCATTAAGCTCTGTTGTTTCATTGGTTCATTTGATATGTTGTCCACCTGAGTTTGTGCATTTGCACATTTGTTCACCTGCACTTGTTACTTCTGTTCACCTGTATCATGCTTGGCTTTGCGGTTCATCCTGTTGCACTTTGGTCTGCTGTCATGTTTGCTGTCCACTGCAGTTTGTGTTGCTCACCATGTTGCTCATACATGTTTTCATTCACTTGAGTCTTGTGATTTACATATATGTGCATATATACAGTTGCTCGGTCCTTGATTGTTTCAGTATTCATGTTGTTGTGCAGTAGCCGTGGTCTTTGTTGTTGTAGCATGCACTCGTTGTTGTTTCCAGTTGCACTTGAATCTCTTGGCACTGCTGTTAGCTTTGGTGTATGTAGCTTGGTTCATGTGTTGCATTGCAGTTGATTCATTAGCATGCTACTGATTGGTCTGACCTGAACTTGGTTCACTTCATGTTGATTTTTGAAATTTCACTTGAGTTGAATCCAGTTTCAAAAACTCGGGTTTGCCCTTGTGCTTGAGTCGTGACTTTTATGTTATTGCACGTGAGTTGAACCCGGCTTTTCATTTCGGTTTGACCTGTGCTCACCTGTCCCTGTAAATCAATAAAGTGTATATCGGTGTGCACATCCTTGTGGCATGTACAGTGATACACTGTGCATGTCACATTGTTCGTGTGTAATGAATTCAAATTTAAATGATGACGAACAACCCAAATAACTGAGGCAAATATTATTTTCAAAAATATTATTTTATTTTATATTGCAAAAATATTTCTTTTTCAATTTTACTGCATTAGTGAATATTAATGCAGATTGCTTAGATGCTGGGTTCAAACTGGAATGAAGTTGAAGATTAGAAATATGAGTGTGAGTGGTATGTAGTGAGGTTCTGAATGTAAATTGAATTTGTATAGTTATAGTGAGAGCTTGAAATTGTACTGTTCAAAATTGTAATAAATATTTGTTTGAATAAAATATTCGGTTGAATTCAAAATCTATGTTATTTATTTTATTCAGCAAATATTTATTTAAACTGTAAAAAATAAAATAGTATATTAACAAATACATTTAAACGAATGTATATATGTTTATTATCATCAAACAAAAATCATATAAGCGCATATTCAACAGAATTTCCTAGATTATGGTTTTGAATTAAATTTAATTCTTTAATCAATTTAGGTTTAAAGGTTATAAATGATTTTTAAATTTTATTATTATTTTATAAAGTTATTTTTAAATAGCATCCTGTTTTCTTAAATGGGTTTTATTAAATAAAAGGTTTTACCTAAAGTGATTTACAAATGATATTTTATAAAGGAGATTGTACAAAGGAATTATGGAGAAAGATTATTAAATAGTTTTAAAAGTAGAAAGAGATTTTATAAATCAATTTACATATTGTTGAAAGAAGTTTTAAATTTAGTTGAAGATTTATAAGGATGTTTGAAGTATGAAGTGAATTTATAAAAAAAAAATTATAAGGGATAAGCGAATGAGTTTTATAAAGCGAATGACTTTTATAGTAAGTGATGTTTTGAAAAGGAATTTCTTGGCCATTTAATATGGAATTTGAAAAGATGGAATTTTCTAAATATTTTTAGTAAATACTTATACTTTGAGATAAGTAAAAATGTTTTATAAATATAAAAGGGATGTAAAGAGTTTTGGGAATAGTATTTTAAAAGGATCTTTTGATCAGGTTTTGCAAAGTGTTTTAATTAATTAGAGATTAACTAATGAAGGCTTAGAGGATCCTATATGAAATCGAATCAATGTTCAATGATTATTATTTGATAGTTAAATAACATACTATCAAATCTGGACAAAAACGTAACTTTGGAAGTATCTAGGAGAAACTCGAGAATTATATGGTACAGCTACCGTTGAAGGTGATATACTATATGTATAAACGCATTTCGTTCTTTTAGGATAAATGGTAAGGAAATCCGTCCAATAATGGTTATGAGGTAAACTCCGATCTTATCTTTGTCGGTTTATTTCCTAAAGAACCAGGGTTGAGTTTGTCGAAAATTATCGAAAGTTGTTTCGAAGAGACCGTGATTGGATATGTTATCCGAATACCACTTCAATCCAACTCAAACATTTTATATTGAAGACATCTTGAAGAATATTGAATCGATGATAGAGAATTGAAGTGCAAAGGCTGCTTGCTACTAGTCCTAAGGGTGATTCCAAAATGGATGTAGTAGAAGTAGTGCCTTCGATTTGTCCTTATCTTGGACAACTTATATGGATGAATGCTGGCATTGTAGTATTGCCTAGAAGGCACCATTAGCATTCCAAGTAGGATTGCTATTCAAAAGGTAAGCATAGCCTCAAACTTCATCAATCGAGAATGACAAAAATCAGAGGAGATGCAACAAGGCTAAGTGGGTAGCTCCATTAGGGTGTGTCATTACCTTTCTTGATACATCTACATATTTATGGATTGGTTGTGCATGAGATCTCAATAAAAATGGTTGCAAAGCAATTGGGGTGATGAAATATTCAGTAATATCCTGTCAGGGATAGGCCGGTCTTCTATTGGCAGGGATCTCGGTGAGGTCCTCAATACATTTTCTAGACGTGTACCATGATAGGTGGTACCTCAGTGCCTTGTCATGATACGGATCCAATCTCCAATACATGCCTTTACGATTTTGATTATATAGCCTAGTATGTTGGAATTTAATAATGGTAACAATTTCGGCTATTTTCATGTATTTATTTTGAACGCTCAGACATTATTATAATATCGTTGGATTTTCTGTAAAAAGTTTTTGGTTACCGTAAGGTAAAAACCTGTTCATGTTTATGTGCGGCATGGTCTTACAAGATAACTTTGATTTTAAAAGGGTTTCAAACATAATAATTCAGTTGCTTAAGTTTACTCACACCAGACCCATATCTGACCCAGAGTTTTATTTCCTTTGCCTAAAGCTCTTGGGTGCTGAAATTTTTATCGATAGCCTAGTAGTTCAGGTTTTCCCATGGATGCATTTTGGAAGAGCTTGGAGTAAGAGGCTTCATCAATAGCTAGTTCTTATCTTTTTTCGGCTGTATTATACGTATCTTGTATTAATTAGATAGGGATAGGCTGTCATAACTGTCCAAGGGTAGTATTTGTATTAGTATGACTTTGATGTATCATTTTTGAAACGACTCTGTAAAGTATTATGTTGATTAATATATGTTATTCCGTTGCGTTGTGAGATTCTGTGGTTGTTTAGTTTCTTCCATCTTCTATCTCCTACCTTTCACCTAACAATTTGTCTTTCTGACACTTAGTTGTTTGGAACGTGAATACCGTAGATGTATTAAGGTCAACTTCTGGGGTCCGAAAGGCGGATCTTTACACTACTAATCCTGAGGGTGATTCAAAAATGGGTGTAGTGGAAGTAGTGCATCCAGTTTGTTTATATCTTGAACTTATATGGATGAATACTAGCATTGCAAATTGTTGCCTAGAGGGTAGTGCTAGCGTTCCAAGTGGGATTTGCAAGAGAGGAAAAAGATAACGTGGCCTCATAGGCCTCACAATCTGGTAATGAGTACAACATGGGATATGCTTCAAAGTTATGTGGTTTGCTTCCATTAGGAGCATCATTCCTCGATTTAGAATCAATATTAATGGATTTGGTATGTGTACGCATAGGAAACGTGAGTCCAAAGGTTTTTTTTGCAGCTTTAGTGTCTAAGTGATGATGTAATCTAGTATGCCAATGTCAAAGGGGCAGCCGGCTCTGATTTACGGGACGTCTATGTGAGGCCCTCGATACATTGTCTAGAGATGGACCATAGCAGACGGTGCCTTAGCAACCTTGTCGTTGATGGAAACCAATTTCCAAAATGTTCCTTTACGGACTTAGTTGTATAACTATTATGCTGGATTGTAATTAGTTTAACTATTTTGGCTATGATTAATATTAATTTTAAACCTTAGACATTATTATAATATCACCTGATTTTTTATAAAATGGTTCGGTAATCATAAGGTAAAAATTCGTATGTGTTTGTGCGTGGCATGGTCTTATGAGATAACATTATTTTTAAAATGTTTTTATAATATTGAAAATTCATTTGACTGTGTTCTCACATTGGTTTACCGGACTGACCCTGGCATTATTTTCCTATAATGCTCGGGTCAGTCTAAGCATATTTTCCTGATTTAAACTTTAGAGCTCAAGGATACAAGTTGGATCCTCTAAGACATATTATCGTGTTTTATCTTCCTCTGTTTTGTTCTTGTTTGTATTTATTAGCAATTGTATGGACATGTTGTTATAACTGTTCCAAGCTGATGGTAGGTTAGTTTGCTCTAATGACAGTTTGTATATTATAATCCTTTTTTCTCAATGAAGATCTATTGTATATTATATATTACTCGTCATGATATGAGATTTTGTTCTGTCTTTTCTTTTTCTTTCACCCAACATTCTGTCTTTTTGGCACTTGGATGTTCTGAATGTAATATTGTGGATGTATTAGTATCGACTTTTGAAGGTCTATAGGCATGTCATTACATTTGTTATCAGAGCTTAGGTTGAGAGAACACCTAGGTTTTGGTTGGGTAAACTCATTAGAGATAGGGTAAGTGACAACCTAGAATGAGTTTTATATTATATATACAAAAATGTATTTGTTAGTGCTATAAAAAGCTTTTATATTGTATTGATTAGTCTGTTAAGTAGTTTATGAATTATGATTGATGCGTTTGATCAACGTTATCGGAAGGGGTTTCTAAACACATGAATAAGGTAAATCGACACAGTATTGCTTTGAAGTTGGTAAATGAAATAATATTAGCTAGATTATATTTTGTATATAAAAGAATAATTTCTAAAATTTATAGAGATTTTTTATATGTTTGGTTGATAGAAGATGATAATATTCAATTATTATTATTTATTATTTGATTAGTTGTGCTCAGCTAGTTTGTGATTAGTTTTACCTTTTCTCTACATAGGAAGGGAGGATAGTAACTATGGGAACACTAAAAACGAATACCTTGTGAATTAATTTTCACAGTTTGATTTTAAGGCGTTCACTGATAATGTTAGATTAAAACTTTATTTTAATAAAAGGTTTATTCTTATCTAAACAAAGATATACATTTGAGAAGTGTTTTATATAAGAAAGTGAAATTATATGAGTACGATTTATAAACATGGTTTATACACAAAAAGGATTTAAATTAAGACTTTAAGAACTTAAATCCAGATATTTTGAAAATTGTTTTCCGAAGTTTTGGGAAAATAATAATAGCATTATTTGAAAGTATTGAAGAATAAAGATATTTTAAAAGGGATTTTAAAAGAAATAAAAAGCACTGAATTCACTTCTATCGTTGGAAAGTAATTCTGGTGATGACTGCAGCATCATCGGCGTTCATTTTTTGATTTTTTAAGTGGGGGAAATGCTACCAGTAGTTTTGCTTTATATTTATTTTGATAAAGTAAAATTTGTTTTAAATTCCAAAATTATGATTTTATATAAAAAGGAGAGGTTTATATGATTATTATACCAAAATGATTTGAAATAAAAACCTAGTGTTTAGTTCTTGAGTTTTCTGTTAAAAATTATGGACTCATGTATCTCGTGCATTGGAAAATTTTAGGTTGTGCACCTCATTATGATATGGTTATTGGTGATTTTCATTAATTGAAATGAAATGGTATTTTCGACAGTAAAAACTTTCAAATTGATATTGAAATGGAAGCTTACTGTTTCTAAGAAATTATAATCAAACAAGTTTTTGTAACTTATATATTTGAAAAGATAGTAAATTAAAACCAGTTCTAATTTTGTTGAACATCCTGGTTAAGTAAAACAAATTTGATATTGTATATATACTCTCAGAATATAGTTGGATATTATACAATTTTAAACTTAAGTTTTTGTGTGATATTTTTATAAATTATTTTTGAAGCAAAAATAACTTAATATAAGTAAGAACCAACGAGAAAAAGTACGTATGTCGCATGTAGAACATTACATTGCATGTTTCTTGATCTAAGATTCGAGTTCACGACTATGAGGTGATTTACACCAATCTAATAAGGATTTATCATGCGATTCTTGACGGTGAACACTTGATGAGGGTCCTTGAAAATTACCAATATTTTCTATCGTAGTATGTGGTGATGTAAGTAGAACTGAGGTTTCTAATCAAGGAGCCAGATTAGAATCTGCACTAGGGAATCGGGTGAGCGATACTAGTTCGGATGAGAAGTCTATCTATGAGTAAGAGATCGAATCAGATATTGTGTACATCGTATGGGCCTATGATGTTAAGTATTTGTGTAAGTTTAGTTTTTCTGGGTTTGAAAGTGATGAAATTTGAGGGCGAAAGTCTTTTAAGGGAGAAGAATATAATTACCCAGAAAACATTTCGAGTGGAAGTATATAATATTGAAAGATTCAAATTTTATTCAAATATAATAAGAGAATTAAATTTTAATAAAACGACTTGATTTTTAATGACATATTTTTAAATGAATTTATATGATTTTTCCACTAGTTTTTAATTTGGAAATTATTTAAATTTTCATTTGACGTATTTTACAGCAAATGATAATATTTTGAAACTTTATAGAATTTGATAACCGGTGTGTTTTATAATTTTTTTGGGAATCTGTTCCATTTTTGTGCACGATCGTATTTTAATTTCAATAGTTTACGGCCCGTATGCGAACAGGATATTATGTAATAGGGTATTAAAAACTTTTTCAAAATAAAATCAAAATTTTATTTTTTCAACTTGATTTAATGTGATTAGATTTGAAAGAGACGGTTAAGGTGGAGTGTGGGTTTTGGTTCGCTTGATTATGAAGAAATGAAATTTGCTTTAGTTATAAGTTCATCAATATTACAATTTCTCTTCGTTTCGCCTGAGCCTTTACTTTTTCTTCTTCTCCTTTTTATTTCCTTCTTCCTGCAAAAAGTAATTATACCATCTTCCACCTTCTAAAGTCATTATCTCACAAACCAAATTGAAATTAGCCAAATCTTCCAACGTCAAAGTTATTTGTTTCCATGTCTAGTATTTAAAGAAAATAGTTGTTCGTCCTTTTGTCTAGTATGGTTGTAGAAATTGTTCAAGAATGGTGGTGGTCGATTGGTGGTTGTCTTTCGACGAGTACAAAATAGAGATCGAAGGATATAGTTGTGTTTATATTGTAATGTTATGATTTTTGGTGGTAGTCCCACGATTTTAGGGGACCGATGTTGTCAATGGATGATTTTTGATTACTTTCCAATCATCTATTTATTTATGATGAACCGATGGCCGAGGGGAGCTACAGTGGTGAATAGGAGGAGTGTTGGGTCGTGTTCGAGGCATGGGTGATGGTCTGCAGTGGAGCGGTGGTCGGAGGTTGTCTATAGAGCTTGAGTTAGGGTTTAGCTATTATTTTTAGGTTCGAATGCAACGTTGCAGGCAGTGGAGGAGACCATCGAGATTGCTGATGGTCGGGGTGAAGGTGTGGAAGGCTGTTACAGACCTAATGGCTGTAGCGGGGTGGGCTATAATCAATCGAGGCTACGATGATATGTATTTACTTAAGGTGGCTTCTTTTCCTGTATGTGAATTCAAATTGAGGAGGATGGTCTAAATTTGATTGGAGGCACTAGAGATGATGCGTTGGGGTGTAGTTGATCAAGCTCGGTTGTGGGAAGTTAGTTGGCGGTCGTTGTTCGTGTATGGGGTAGTCGGCCGGGGTGTGCATGTGCATGGATATAAGTACAGGAGATGGGTTTTTGAATCGAACCAAGGAAGTGATTTGGGGGAGAAGCACTATGTAAGCGAGTTTGGGTTTGGATCGGTGTTGTTAAATTTGGGCTGGGCAGTGTGGATATCTTGGGTAAGAAACTATTTTAGTTATTTTGTTTAATATTATAACTAAATGCTTTGAATTGAAAATTGGATATCTTATCCGTTTTAAATCTGTTTACCCGTGGATTTTCACGTTAGACTCGTATTGATAAGTATAACGGTATGTTATATAAATAGTTGATAATTTTGATGAAGTATAAACTAATGACAAATTAATAGCGATATTACGTTGATTTAAATAATTGAAAATTATATAATTTTAGTTCATTTCGACATTCAGCTAGTAGAATAAACTCGACTCTGGTATATGTAAATTAAATAGATTATTTTAGCCATCTATTTAGTCGAATAAACCCTCATTCTTTCATCATATTTATTCGGAAATTTATTTATATGCCCATTGATTTATATTTGGAAATGATGTGTTAACTTAACCATAGATTTAATTACATATATTTTTGCTTATGTAAATATTGGTATTGACTTGGAAAGTTGATTTAAAATAAATGGTAGCTTGTTTAAGTACCATGGTGATCACTAATCTTCTTTTCAAATTTGAAAAGTTATAAATTTAAACTAATTTAAATCTTCTAACAATTTAAGGTTATGTGTTATTATTTTATGATGTTTTTAAGTTAATTAATTATTTTATAAATGATTTTTTAAGTTAATTAATTATTTTATTGATGATGCTTAAAGGTAATTAACTAATTTAATAAAGGTGCTTATAAATAATAGACTGTTTTATAAAAGGAATTTTTCTAAATAAAAAGGATTTATTAGAGGTGTTTATAAATTTGAAAATGAATCTTAGAAATTTTAAAAGAGTCTTTTAAGGATTTTAAAGTGGAATGTTAAAGAGACCATAATATTCTAATTATATTAAGAGATTTTGGAAAGAGCTAAAAGAAGTTTAGTATATAACGCTTTGTTTTAATTGAATAGTATATGGAAATTTAGTAGTCCAATATTTGTTATTTAAAGCTGATGAGTAGACCGATCCTCTATCTGTGAAATCTAGAACCAGAGTTTCTTAGCGAGGGATATGGTAAGTCGAAATATCATAAACGCGTCAAGTAAAGGAGTTTTATCAATAGATTTTTAGAGGAGATTTATATAAGGATCATTATAAATAATTTTAGAGATTTATAAAAGTATTTTAAGTATAGAAAGGGTTTATGGAAAGGGAATTTTATAAAAGGAATGAGATTTGATTTTGATAAATAATCATTCTTATTTATGGTGGTATGGAAGCATTCTTTCCATACTTAACATCAAAGGACAGTAGTTTGTGTTTAGAATAAGCAATGTTTTAAATGATATTTGTTTTTGGCCCATTTAGCTATGAATCTGGAGAAAAAGAAATCTGCCTTAAGATTTATGGATATATTTATATCGTTGAGATAACTAATGGTTATATTTTCTAACTATTTTCTATTTATTGAAAGTGCAATGTTTTGTTAATATGCTTATACTGTTCAGATAAGTATATAGGTATATTTTCTAAGTACTTAATGTGTTGTTAATATACTTATACCATTGAGATAAGTATATGGATATATTTTCGAAGTATTGGAAGTGTAGTGTTTAGCGAATATACTTATACCATCGAGATAGATGCGTAGATATATTTTTTAAGTATTGAAAGTGCAATTTTTTGTTAATATATTTATATTGCTGAGATAAATATATGGATAAATTTTTTAAGTATTGAAAGTGTAGTATTTCGTTAATATATTTATCTTGTTGAGATAAGTACATGGATATATTTTCTTAATATTAAAGGTGTAGTGTTTAGCGAATATACTTATACCAATGAGATAAGTATATGGATATTTTTTCAAGTATAGTCCTATTTGGTATTCTAATATCCAAGTCATTTTACTTAGGGATTCCTTCCCAAAATTTTCCTTGAATTTTTTTTCAAAATTATTTAAAACTTTTAAATCAAACCCAAACAAGGAAAATATATAATCTCTATGCTTTACTCAAAATCACATTTCCATGTTATATATACTTTACTCAAATCTTAGTTGATGAAAACATTTAACCTTTGAATGTCCCCCTTTCGGATCCATTGAAAGTACTACTTTCGAAACCATTGAAAGTGTCCCTTTCGAAACCAAGTAAACCATTTTTTAATCTGCCTTGGTCGAGTGGTGGGGTGATATGCCTCCCAGGTGTGAGGTTCGAGGTTCGAGTCCCACCTTTGTGTGGGAGGAGATACGCCTACACATGGGATGGTTTGAGGTTCACTTTCGCGCCTCCTGGACCAAGTGTCAACCGAAAGGTCTGGCTAGCCTGGAATAGTGGTTGTGGCGGGCCAGCCATCTATTCTCTAGGTTTACTGTTCAGGAATCGCATGTCGGTAGTGATTGAACAGATTTCCCTAGTTCCAAAAAAAAGGCCAAAACCTTCCTTTCAAAGCCATTCTCAAAACCCTTTCGAAATCATTGGAAATCATTCCTTTTGAAAGCTTTAAACCTTAAACATCATTCTTTTAGAACCTCTAAACATTGCCTTTTGAAACCCTTGGAAAAACTTTTCCTTTAACCCTTTAGAAGCAATCAAAAAAATAGCACCTTTCGACTCCTTCGAAACTATTGGGGAACCACCTCTTCGAAACCTTTCTTTAAACCTTTCGAAAGCATCAAACGTAGACCTTTCGAAAGCACTTGGGTTCAATTTAAAATATGCGAAAACCTTTCGAAACCATTCAAAGCTTACACCTTTGAAACCCTTTGAAAAATATTTCAGTCGAAACCATTTGGATTATGCCTTCAAGTAGAGCAAAAGGATCATAAACCCATTAAAGTCGAAAGCACTTCTTTTCAAAATCATTTAGATCATCTCTTTCGAAACTAGTTGGGCTATACTTCAATTGAGCAAAACCATTTAAGTCAAAAGCCTAGCTTTCGAAAGCATTTCTAAGTAAAGAAGTGATGGTGTCGAAACCATCCCTTCGAAAGCATTGAGATATGGGAAATTTTTTAGAAAACAAGTAACCCTTCGAAACCTTTTGGGTCGAAAGGTAAAAAGGAGGCAGCTAAAGGCTTCGACTTAGTCAAAAGCAATCATTTAAAAACAAACATGCAATCCAATCAAAACCATTTCTTTTTAACAATTTGACCTAGTCGAAAACTAACCAAGTTGAAAGCATCTTAATCGAAAGCAAGCGGGCGTATTTACATTTAAAAAATAATAATGCTTCAACCCCTTCGGAACCCCTTAGTTTCGACCCTATACCTTTCGCTTATA
Source organism: Allium cepa (assembly GCA_030765085.1). Lineage (NCBI taxonomy): Eukaryota > Viridiplantae > Streptophyta > Magnoliopsida > Asparagales > Amaryllidaceae > Allium > Allium cepa. The sequence goes on along the minus strand of CM060938.1, from coordinate 701,496,451 downwards.
TCCAATTCACTACGTATCTGTCGCTTGATACCATGTGCATTAGTTTCAACCGTGTCGTTAACAAAGTTAAAAAGGCGAAACCTGGTGCAGAGGGAGTCAAAATAGTGAAAAACCTATTTATTTGTACTTTTAAACTATTTCTTTTGTACCTAACCTGTCTTGTTTGTCTAAATCTAATTGGTTGTCATTTTACTTTTTCAAAATTGCTGCCAATTTCCAGTAATAACAACTTTGAATTATTTGCAAATATCCCCTTCTCCTTTTAAAATATATAAAACATTTAAGTCACTTAACTTAAATAACTTTATACTCCATCAAAAGACTTAGGAGAAATCTAGAAAAATTCCAGAAAATCTCTTTTGATATGTTTTCTAACATATTAAAATTTCAAACCCAAAGCTTTTATTATTTAACCATAAATAATCAATAAACCAATGTTGTCCTGCTTTTTGGTGAAGTCATCATATCATCAATTCGACTAGGAATGGATAGTCCATAGCTTGAAGAGCCAGCTATATATAGTACTGTGGACGATAGTCGAACAGATTCGAACCGAAACCAGGTTGAAATATGGCAAACATGAAGTCACTAGCCTAGCCCCATGAAGTTATACCTTAAGTTTGGAATTAACCGATGTCCGTGCACACAAGCCATGGGTGAGACAACGACATGTTTGGATCGAGTAGAGAACTAACAAGGAAGATAGTTCAAATAATCGGAGAATGACTACTATCTTCAGAACCATGAAGCCAAGCCATGTAAGACACTCAGGACATCAATAGAGTAACAAGTGAGGCATACCACGACAACCACTTGCCCTAAAATGTAGATGAGAGGAAGGCCAATCGATATAGGTCGATCGTTATTGATTGTTGCAACCTAACGATCGGCATAGTTTGATGTATATTCTGCCTTCGATTTAAAACAGACGATAGCTTTCAATCTGCAACCCAGTATGATCACATATTCTAGAAGCAATATCAAAGAGCCTTTAAGATCATCTAATAACGATCGTGTATTGTTAAGAGTAAACGAAAATGATCGATTATGCATGTGCCGATCATTATAGATTATGGAGTGGGCATAGCCGATCGATATGGTGGGCTCTACTGGACCTAAGGAATTTCCTTGTAAAGTCTCAGCCTGATCTATGCGCGTCTCCTACTATAAATACTACATGCATAGCTTTAGAAGAGAGGACTTCTTCTTCTACACGCTCCGGTGGCTCTGCCATTTTTATTTCTTAAAACTTATATCAATGGATCCAAGTTGATCCAGCTGCTCATGTAATTGTTATATTATGAAAGATTAATAAAAGTATGAAGTGGATGTAGGCCAAAATTACCGAACCACTATAAAATCTATGTGTACATTACCTTTATGTTTTGTTCTTTTGATTTCATTCTTTGTTTTATACCCATAAGATTCTATGGGTGTTGATGCCCATTTTTGCGTCAACTTTTTGGTGCTTTCATTAAGAATTATATTCTCAGTTCGATTGGATCTCATTTTCGACTGGTGAATTTCCATGTTCGCAAGATAAATCCAGCTCTTGATTGATAGGTTTTCTATCCTACTCAGATTTGGGAAAAGTCTAGATGTAAGTTATTATACAAGGCCGTTAAATCATGTATGTTACCTTGGCCAAAAGTAGTAAAGGATGTGACTAGTAAGAATTAGCCACACGGTTTGTGAATGTCATTGCATTCTCAAGTTTCGGTGCAATGATGAACGATTGGTATTTGGTCATGGACCTTATGCACTAGGAAAACAGCTATTCACTACAAATTCAGTTGCTCCAACATCCTATCGATCGTTTTTTACAATGGTCCATATCAGTTATTCCACCTGTTTGATAGGGCTACTACATACATAAACGCTTATCTCATACCGTTCCTACACGGTCGTTCATCACCCGACTGTTTCACCCCCTTTTTGGGACCGAATGTTTTTGCTTTGCATGTGACCGTCGTACTATGTTGATGCTCCTGCCTACTGAATATAATTTATCAACTTTACACGATTGTTTTTACACGATCTTTCTAGATAGACTCCCCAACAACTGATTATGTATGAAAGTTCCAACGTGATCATTTTGATATGATCGTTCCGTTCTCGTCCTTATAACCAATCTTTCTTGTCTACATACTACAAACCTTTGCCCATGGTCCGAGGCTTCAAGGACGATCCAATAATAGTAGGAACTACCTTCACCTCTCTAAGTTAGCAAATTTAGCACCTTCTTAGAAAAGATGCTTTGAGTTATTAAATGTTAAAGATGACATGTTCAATCCTAGTGGGAGGTGGGCACAAAGGATTGGCGTGGAAATTTTGACAAGTACAAGAAAGGTTTTACAACGTTGGCAGTGACTCGAAGCAGGGCTCGGGCCAGATGATGTATTTCCTGAAGAAAACCCCAAAGAGACCCTGAGTGCCTATTGCCAAGCCTTTTAGATTTTCGATCCAGGTGATTCAGTCTCCTACTCTAAGCGACCCAAAGTTTGACTCCAAGAAACTACCAGAGTTCCTTGAGTCTAACCCCAAGTGATTGGCGACTAACTATTAATTCCAAATCACATACCTTTCATACATCTTGAATATGCAAATGGTCTAGGCAACCAAAATGAGTAGCTATTGCCGAAGAACATATCGACTTGATGATGGAAGAAACATCGCAGCCCAATTAATAAAGAACCCTGATCATCAACTAGATCAACAATGATCGATGCCCCGCTAAAAGAAACTAAGGAGCGAAGTGGAATAGCGAGCGCACAATGCTGTTTCGCTTATTGATGAGATTTATTCTAAATTTATTTTAATAAGTTTACTATAATTTGAACCTCAATTATGTTGAAAGTTGTGATCGGCTTAAATTAAACTACGTGCATATAATGTAGGTATCTGAGTGCTTAGAGTTGGGCACCGACCAGTCTCCACATATCATGGCAGAACTAATGGATGAGCGTGATTTAACCATTCGTCAACTACCGTCTGCCCTTGATTTGGGACGTCGAGGCACAGAATAAAGAACCTAACAAATTCAGAGTCCAATAGAATTAAGATATAGTTGACAGTCCGTTCAACCACCTTCATGTTAGACATAAAGTAGCCATGATTTACTGCCTACTTATTAATTACGGATTTCAACAAATAAACAAGATAGCAGCCCAAAGCAGAAGCGACTCATCTTTTTTGCTCAATAATCCATTATCCTCATTTGCTAGAAAGAAATACGAAGCAAATTATGCAAGGCTTGATCATCCGACCCCAGCATGGACATGATCCAATCATTCATTACCTTCTTTTTTCCTCGATTTGATGGGAAGAGCCACAACTTCCAAGTGGAAAGAGTCGACTGTCTGGTTGCATAGTTTAGTCCTGAATGCTGGGGGCAGAATCCCGTTCTATGAACAAACATGGTTCGACCGTTTATTCAACAGCTTTTGCCTCTATGTGGTAAATGGAGTACAAATCAAACGGGTGGAAATACAACTACACTCAACAAAAATCTCTAAGTCCCTAGAGCGCGGACTAGAGTACTCTAAGTCCCCGGAGCGCGGATAAGAGTATAAATGATTAACAAAGATCTCTAAGTCCATGGAGCGCAGACTAGACTAATCTAAACCCCCGAAGCATGGACTGGAGTATAAATGATTCATAAAAATCTCTAAGTCCCCAGAGCGTAGACTAGATTAAAACAATACACAAAAATCTCTAAGTCCTCGAAGCGCAGAATGGAGTACTCTAAGTTTCCAGAGTGTGTGCTAGAGTATAAATGATTCACAAAAATCTCTAAGTCCCCGAAGCGTGGAATAGAGTACTCTAAGTTCCCAGTGCGCGGACTAGAGTATAATCGTTCCCAAAAATTCTAAGTCCCCGTAGCACAGACTAGAGTACTCTAAGTCCTCAGAGCATGGACTAGAGTATAAACGATTCGTGAAAATCTCTAAGTCCTCGGAGCGTGGACTAGAGAAACCAAAGTCCCCGGAATGCAGACTAGAGTATAAATGATTCACAAAAATCAAAGTCCACGGAGCGCGGAATAGATTATAAATGGTCCAACAAAAATCCTTCAGTCCTTGACTATGAACTAGGATACAAACAATTCGGCAAAAGTGTGTCTGTCCACGAAAGAACTCCAAGTCCTCAGAGCATGGGCCGAAATATGAACACAAATCGAGTGCTAGTCTATCGTTCACGGAATGACTCTAAGTTCCCAAAATGCAAACTAGAATGCAAATTCCATGAACTGATGAATGGGTCTCAACCATTCCCTGTTCTAGTAATTCCAATATGAAATCGAAAAAAAAAAGTATAAATTGTTAAAGACCAGATCACGCACGAATTAGTCTACTATTCGTTAACTCGATCCCATGATTCGACGGGACAAATTGTAAAGCTAAATAAGCGTAACCTGCCCCTTTACTTACAGAAGTATACCCCATACTTGGGGGCACAAGGAAAATATGGTGAATGTGAATTGACCATTCATCGACTAGCTTTAAGTCTTTTGGGGGTTATGTTAAAATATAAACACCACTGGGGCGAGACTCGACCATCCACACCATGCACTTACCGACCCGAATACCGGGGATAGAAATGTGGATACCCAAGGAATAATTATGGCGGCCCAACACTGCGGCTCATATATCTTGTTCAAAACACCTCGAGGCCATAACCATAAAAAGGCCTTAAGCTGTATTAATCAAATTAGTGTACGATTTGTCAACCAACAAGTTACAAGTACATGAATGAGAAATGTTGTTGTTCAAACATTTAAACAAGTAAATGCAGATACCATACACAAGTGCAGAAGAATTTTTATTCACATGAAATATGGTTGTATAGAATACAGAGCAAAATTTAAGGGCCATGCCCATATAAGTACAACCAGAAAAAAGAGAAGCAGCTATCTAAATTATCTTCCTGTCCGAAGATCACCCTTAAGATTTCTTGTCCCTTTTTCGCTTCTTCGAAGTAACTCCCTCTGAACTACTTCTGGCCCCCTCTTCGATCCCTTACCAGCTCGGCCTTTCTTAGAAGGAGTTTCGCCAGTTGTATGAACTGAGGCAGTTTCGTCTTTGGAACTTGGAAGAATGGGGACATCTTCGGCTCCAAAAGTATGAGGAAAGTCTTCTGGAGGATTCGCACCTTTGGGAAGGATCATTTGAAGAGGGGAAGGCATCGGCTCATCCGAGACTGGTTCAGTTGGCTCTCCCTTCAGTTTCCTTTTCTCGAGCTCCTCTTGTTAATCCTTTCTTTCATATTGTGCCCACCGGTGGATCAGAGGAGCTTGTGATTACCATTTCTACATCAAATGGGATTTCATGATGTATGTCCCCTCCCTCCTTGAATAACGCCTCTATGAGTTGATCGTCAATAATTAAGGCCTGTTCACGAACATTTTGAGTGGCGTCCAAATTTGTAACTGTCATGGATTCAGTTGCGGCTGTTTGAGATGCCAGCTAAGGTCTTCCAAGAGGGAGAGAAGAACTATTCGATGGGTCTAAGGCTGAGAAAGAGAAAGGCGAAAAGATTAGAAAGATTGATTAATAACGTCCTAATTTTACAAGATAATGGAGAAATCGACGGAATATCCTCAATGGTGTGGATTTCAGGCACGACTGAAGCATCCTCAGAACCATGCTCAAGGATCAGAGATAGCCGCGGTTTATCCAAATCATACCCGAGGGCAGTCAAGGAGCTATTCATAGAACTAGTCGTGATTTGAGGTATCGGGGGCAACTCAGTTGCAATATCAGAATGTGCCGACCTAAATCCTTTGCCTACCTCATGTGAAGGAATACTCATGAACTATTTTGGAGGGAAAACTAAATGTTATGTAATATTTTATGTTCAATGCCCAATAGCACTTCGCCTTTGAGTTTGGTTGCATCAACATTTTCTAAGCCGTGAAGTCTTTTCTCCTTTGAGATAAGAAATTCCCAAGCACGATGAAGGTGATAGAGGTAGTCTTCGTCAAGCCACACTAAGTTCCAATGTTTAAGTACATTAGAATTGTAGAGAACGAGAAGCAGCTCGAGCTCATTCATTACGTATTCTCTCACCTTATTTGTGAGCATTTCTGTCTCACATTGAATGAGCATGTCGATGTTTTAAATTTTTCAATGGCCTCATCTATTTCAAGCCTATCACAAACAAGCTCTTCGCAAGAATCTTGAGTGATCTTTTGAGCTTCATCCTTGTCTTTTACCACATCTTCAAGCTTGACTTTGAGTTCAGCTATTTCCATCAAGATCGTAGATTCCTTATGTCGAGCCGCGTCTCGCTCAAGCGTTATGTCTTGGTTCCAGTGATGTAGTACTTGAACCATATCGAGATGGCTTGCTTTCATCTCCTTCATAGATTTCAAAGCAGCATTGGCTTTTTCTTTCGCTTTGGTTAAGGCAATTCTAGAGGTCTCTAGTTCATTTGTCAGAGCTTTGATGATTCTTTTATCCTGGGCCTTTTGTCGCTTAAGTTTCTCAATCTCTGCTACGTGCTTGAAAGAAACCTTTAATATTTTTTTTCCATGGCCTTCATCCATTCCCGATACTTCATATGGATGTTTATAAAGAAATTAATGGTCATTCTTTGAACATCGACCAAAACCTTCTTCAGAATAAGAAGAAAATAGAATCCATCAAAGCATGAGTTCGGGAATTCCTCTCAAAGTTCTGCCAAGTGGACATTTGGGTCAGTTGGAAAACACTTAGAAATAGTTTCGGCCCTAGTACTCACCTTGCTAGGCCTATGAGTTGCAGTATGTTCGCCATGGCGGCGGCGATCGCTCGGCCATTGTGGCTGAGATGGGACTAAGGATTTTTGAGGCACCGGAGCTATAGGAGGGCCACGAGGGGGATTGGTGGGCAAGTCCTTGCGTTCAGCTGGTTCTCAAAACTTCTTGGAGGAGGGGATCTTGATATTTATCTATGATGTCTCGAGCAGGCCTACCCCTATCATTCTTCTGATGATAACCGCGATCACGGTTGGGGAGATAGCTAATGTCATAATATTCATGACTACAGTTATAAGATCTAGATTGTGATGCCGATGATTGATGTTGTAGGTCTTGGAGGGAATCAGACATACTCCTTTGAGTACTAAGAAGTACATGTTAAGTACAGTGCAGTGTTGAACGTGCGAGTGTAAGTGTCCTAGTGCAGGCCCCGACAGACCAAATGCAAGGGATTTGCTCAACGATGCAACTTCCCCTCTAGAAGTAGGGACCTCCGAGCCAATTCTGATGGGAGACTCCGATCCTCCAATGCTCACGTCGGTATAGTGGTAAGCATCGACATCAAGTGGAATTGGGAGTTCGAATAGAGGATCCAGTGGTAGATCCATCGACGACTTAGTCGAGTCGGAAAAACATCTTCTTAGAGGCTAGTGTGCAACCATTTTCTTTTTTCCTTTCACCCACGACCGAGGACTGAGAAACTTGTAAGGGTCTGACACTAACCCTGGGATCAAGTCTATCATCTTGGCAACCAGATGTGTCTTCAATGCATCTTCCAGTGCTGATACCAGCAGTCTCTTGGGCGCTCGTGACTAGGGTCACTATAGGGCAGGTTTGAATATCTCTTTGACCGGCTACGACCTGTAATTTGGTCCCAACCGATCAGGCAGTTTCGGTTAGCCCCACGTCGAGGCCCTCTTCTATCAAGCCAAAAGCGATAACACATTTGTCACTGAGAAAAAATTCAATATTTCTAACTTCGTCTGGAGCATTCTTCAAAATAGATACTGCCTCTTTATGAACATCGTTGCTGGGTCGAGTTACGACACCTGAAAATGAATAACGTTGTTAGCATACAGCCTGGATATGTTTTCCTTATATATTTATGAAGTTATTTAGGAGTACTTACATCTCTTTAGCCATAATAGAGCGAAGTCGGGCGGGCAACGAATGAAGAACCATTCGCCTTGTAAGCACTTAACTTGTTCCAAGTGCGATCAAAATCTGACATTTCTTTTCTGATTCAAGAAAAGTAAACGATAAGATCCTTGTATGTCATTTAAAAGTGGAAAAAGGGAATGTCATTGATACTGGGTGGATGGTACAGAAACTCCATGAATATCATATATGTACGATTGAGGAGCACGTAGCTGTTCCGGTGGAGTTGTGAAGGAGTGATTCCTAGATAATGAAGGATCCCCTGGATATATGAATTGAAAGGCAGGATGCATCCCACCTAGCACATGAATTTATTGCATGTTATGTATCCTTCGGGAGGTCTGTGAGCCCTGTTGTCTTGTGACGAAACTAATACATCGCCAAAAGGAATCTTGTGCCTTGTGCAGATCCTCTAGAGGGCATCTTCAATAATCTTTAAAGCTAGTGAATCAGTAGGATTCTCAAGGACGATTGCATCCTATAAAGTGTCGGGCGCTGGTTGAATAACTTTCGGTGGAAAGATAAGAACAATATCGGAAAGATCAAGCTAGGAACCGAAGCCTTGAGGTTTCCCTGAACTATGACTAAGTAGCAAGCTATCAGATTCGGTTTCTAAACTGGATTCTACGTCTGAGTTAGTCCTGTAAGAGGAAGATTCGGCTGGCAAGATTGTAGAGTATCCGCGACACCTAGATTCCCTTGCTATCAAACTTGGTAAAAACCATAATTAGACAAAACAACTTGAACCCACCAATGCATTGTGAGCGTCGTGTGATAAAGCGCTAATCGATACAGTATCGGGTTATGCAAAACTGAAGACAGGAAAAGATAGTAAGACATAGAAATGTGTTTAAAGAATAGTTATTAGCCAATGGATATCAAATTGTTGTTTGAGCTATGGATAAGCTTTAACATGGTAGTTAAATCATTTGTAACACTTGTTCTAAGGCGATCTGTTACTAGTCGTGGAGATCATGTCATATGATGGTCATGTTCATGTTTAAATATTTATTAGAAATTGGAACTAATTACTTGGTTCAAGTTCATGTTCAAGATATGGGTCATATTCTTATGAGCGGGTAAAAACACTAAGTCCAAGCGTAAATGGATCACTATGATGTTGTATGATTCGATCGTTCCAATATCTTAAGGGTTGAACGTCCTAGAAGCAAGTATATGTCAAACGATCCATGGAATAGCTCTGGTCGATCGTCTTACCTATCGATTGGCTTCGCCCAAGGTAACAAGTCTAATCGTTCATAGGTCATTCTTGAACTCCCTCACCTTTGAACCAGAGCCCTATCGATCGTCCACGAATGATCGTAAGAATCATTCATATCCATCGCTCCAAACCCTTCATCTTCTCGTCATCATCACCCTCCAATAACGATCGACCTGATAATAATAGGCTGCTAACTTCTTCCAGGCGAGTCACCTCACCTCCATTAAGCACGATTATAGAAACAAAAGGAAAAAGAGAACTTAACCCATACCACTATCCTAGTTTTGAAATTGTTTCGAGAGTTATGCAACAAGTTAGGGTAATGTTTTACCTATGTTCAAGATCTAAAAAATGAAGAATTCAGGGTCGACTTGAAATACGGATGTAAAGGAAGATGGATAATATTAGGGGGATCGATGATGGGAAGGAAGAAGGTACTCATCTCATTTCATAGCTTAAAGGAAAAAGTGAGTAGTGAAGTGAAGAAAACGGCTAAGCACCAAGCCTTATATAGAGATAGATTTTTCGGATCGTTTTGCAAGATTTAGCAAGTCATTTTCACTTTGGAGGGCTACACCGATTGTCTTATACCCAGTGACTATACTGATCCATCTTTGAGTTGTACGTTCAAAGATCCATTCTTAATCCATCTTCCAACCATTAAACTATATGCCGATCCATTCTAAATCTAATCTACCAAGCACGTCGACCCATCCCAACGCTGATCGATTTTGTGTCTGATTTATTTAAGCCTTTTGGATGACCGTTTCATTTCCTAACCTACAACACCAAAAAAATGAAATTATGTGGCGATGAATGGAAATATATTGAAGTGAAAATTGTGCTGAATGAGAAGGACAGTAAATGATCATAGAAATTCGATTATGTGCGTAAACAGTTGGAATATCAAAAAAAGTTGGCAACGACCCATGGACAACGACCCGTGGACACGAGCATGACCTGGAGCTAACAATATGAATACATGTATGAAGGTGCATGAAAACAGGTTTAAAAGTTCAGCTTTTCATAATCAATTAAAGATTGCACACAAACCTGGAGCTATCAGGTTTAAGGCTGGATCAGATGAATGAGGGCTTGTAGATTCCCCATAACTAAATCTGTATATGCAAACAGGATATGACTCTGGATTTATACTATCAATTTACGATAGAGGAATAGTAATCAATCAGGAAGCTAAATTGATTCCATCACGGCGATTCAAACTTGTTACGATTCAAAGCACGTCATGTTATTCACAAGACATGCTTTAGGGGACAAATGTTATCCCGCTTTTTGGCAAAGTCGTGATATCATCGATTCGACTAGAAACGGATAGTCGATAGCTTGAAGATCCGGCTATATATAGTACTATGGACGATCGTTGAACAGATTCGAACCAAAACCAAGTCAAAGTATGGAAAAATTGAAGTCATTAGCCTGGCCCCATGAAGTTATACCTTAAGTTTGGAATTGATTGAAGTCCATGCACACAAGCTATGGGTGAGACAACAAATTGTTTGGATCGAGAAGAGAATGATCAAGGAAGATAGCTCAAATCATCGGAGGACAGCTGATATCTTGAGAACCATGAAGCCAATCCATGTAAGACTCCCAGGACATCAATAAAGTAGGAAAGTGAGACATACCATGACGATCGCGTGTCCTAAAATGAAGATAAGAGTAAGGGTGATCGTTATTGATGGGTGAAACCTAACAACCGGCATAGTTTGATGTATATTCTGCCTTCGATTTAAAACAGCTGATAGCTTGCAATCTGCAAAGCAGTATGATCCTATATTCTAAAAGCAATATCAGAGAGCCTTTAAGATCCTCCAATGATGGTCATGAGTTGTTAAGAGCAAGTGAAAATGATCGGTCATGCATGTGCCGATCATTATGGATCATGGAGACGGCCGATCAATATAGTGGGATCTACTAGTCCTAAGGGATTTCCTTGTAAAGTTTCAGCCTGATCCGTGCACGTCTCCTGCTATAAATACTACATGCATAGCTTTAGAAAAGGGGACTTCATTTCTTATTCCCGCTCCAATGGTTCTGCCATTTTTATTTCTTGAAACTTATATCAGTGGATCCAAACTGATCCAAATGCCCATGTAATTGTAATCTTATGAAAGATTAATAAAAGTATGAAGTCGATGTAGCCTAAAATTGCCAAACCACTATGAAATCTTTGTGTTCAATACTTTTATACTTTGTTCTTTTGATTTCATTCTTTGTTTGACATCCATAAGATGCTATAATTTTTATGCTCGTTTTGGGTGTCAACGCCTAAAATAACATTTTCTTTACTATAAAATTCATAACAAATCCACATAAATTAAAAAAATTGAAAATTGAAATTCATCTTTAAAATATTATTTCTGATCTACATAAAAATTCGTAAGGCATTTAGATGTCATTTAATAGGGTTTAACTATAAAACATATCATAAAATCAATATGAACATGTATAAATCATCAACAGGTTTATATAATCGTTCCATCGTTCAAAAACATGGCAAAATATTGCAAAATATTTCAGAATCGTCTTAAAATCGAAAGCAAAACAAGTTAGAGATGTAAACATTATTCACCTTAGCTTTTGTGATTAAAGAGATTGAGATGTGAATGTATTTGATTTGCTTAATCTTTTTTCCTTTAGCTTTTCTCTTTCTTTTTCCCCCTTTTCCTCGTTAATGGTGATCGGCCTTAGCTTAAAATTTTTGCATGAAAATGAAAATGAATAGTGAGCATGTATTGGAGTATACACGGCTATGTTTAAAGGATGTAGGAATGGCCTTTTTCTGTTTTACCCCTCTTATATTTTCTTTTAAACTCTTTTGTAAAGCGGCATGACTACCCCTTTAGTAAAATCAAATCTCAATCCTCTAATTAGCACATTATTTTGTTTAATTTATCTAATTAAATATCCTGAATAACGTTATTAAAAATGGGGTGTTACAAATAAAGATTTTATTTTTTATAAGGAAAAAACTTTTAATTGTCCGAACTTTATAGAGAAATAAAGTAGAATTTAACTTATGAGTAAGCATAGTAAAAGAGGAAGTTAAAAGGACTTGTTGTTACATGAGGATATATTAAAGCTTATTAAATGTGAAATTTTAGAAGGGTAATGTTTGCGCCAAAATTGGTCACAAACACCCAATATCACGAAAGCACCCGTTTACGTAGTCAACTTGATAATAATCAACACAGAACTCAGCAACAATCAATATAGAATTCAGCTCTAAGTAACAAATCACAGTAACTCACAAACAACAATCACAAACACAGGATTTATAGTGGTTCGGCGTTCGCGCCTACGTCCACTTTGAAGGTTTTCTCTTTATTGCTTTGCTTGATTAAATCGATTACAACGGATTACAGTTGATAATAGCTTTGAAATCTGAATACAACAGTGATTCTGATGAATAGATTTGAATCCGGCAGAGTCTTGGTGTTCAATGGCAGAAGCTCTCGGAAGATCCCCCTTTCTGAAGGCTTCAGGGTGCTATTTATAGGCATTGGAGGCCCAGATCTCGCTCAAACTCCGGGAGACTTTTTCTGGCACGTGAGTGGGCCCACGCGACCGACCCCACCAAGTTTCGTCTCGATCTGACATCGATTCGAAGTCATTTCGAACCCATCAAGAAATGGTCCAATCGAGCTGAAACTTGGCAGGAACAATCTTTACCTTGTGTGGAAGCTACTGTGAAAATTTGGTTGCATTTGGATCAATGGTTTAGGAGATATGATCGGTTCGAAATGATGATTCTCGGTTGGCTGTTCAGTTCGAACCGATCACTTCGAAACCACGTACTTCGAATCGATCGGCTCACGTGGCTTCGTGATGAGGTGGCGCGTGCTCTTCGAATCGATCCTGTTTTATCTCCGAGTTGACCGCTTCGCACCCATGGATTTCGCCTCGTTCGTATCGTGGAGCGACACGTCACCCAAGTTAGCTGACTTGGTGGGTACGAACAAGTGAATGTTCCTGGGTTCGAATGCGACCGTTTCGAACTAAGGTGTACTCGTGGGTTCGAACTCGATCGATTCGAACAAGATCGATTCGAAGCGACTTGGATTCGAAGCTGGTGGGCTTGAATGGATTCGAAGATGATGGTTTCGAATGTAATGGAGTCGAAGTTAATGGTTGTGAGGCAGGCACTGGTTGATGGATTCGAACAAGATGGGTTCGAAGGAAGGATACCGGATGGGTTCGAACTGGATGGTTTCGAGGTAGGGGTATTGGATGGGTTCGAAGGTGATGGTTTCGAACCAGACAATGACTACCTCTCTCAAATTGAATCCATCATATCTTGAGCGTACGGACTCGGATTGACCTGAAATTCGAAATGACGACTCCTTCGACCTTTCTTGTCATGTCCTATCAATTTTGGCCCATTCCGGACTCGGACAAATTCATCGATATCCATAGCAAAGCGAAGTATAACCAATCTCTGAGACGAACTGTCTTTTGTTTTCGATAAATCTTTTGGTATCGCGGCTTTGCCAAAAAGCGGGATAACATTTTGCCCCCCAAAACATGCCTTGCGGTAGGAAGGTGTGTTTTGTAATGCTTCGAGTTGGACGTTCGTATCCGATCATCAACCTGCAAAGAACTTGATAGTTTCATATGGCCTCAAATGACGATCGTTCGGGATCGAGCTATTTGGGATGAAGCGCGGTCGTTCGTGGTCAAGCGCTCAACTTCAAATGACGATCGTTCGTGATCGAGTCATTCGAGGTGAAGTGCGACCATGCGCGGTCGAGCGTATAAATCCATGCGTCGATCGTTCGGGATCGTATGCTGTTTGAGGTGAATTGGGACCGTTCGCGGTCCGTGCCGTTCGTGGCACAGGATGGAATAGGACCGTTCGCGGTCGATGCCGTTCGCGGCAAATGATGAGATGGGACCGTTCGCGGCCGACTGCTGTTCGTGGCAAATAATGATCGTTCGCGACCAAGTGCCGTTCAAGGCGAATGGTGATCGTTCGGGGTCGGATTTTATAATTAGTGAACCATGACCGTTCGCAGTCGGTGCCATTCAAGGCAGAAAGTGATCGTTCGCAATCGTGTGCCGTTCGAGGCGAATTTGTGACCGTTCGCGGTCGGGTGTTGGACCTCAAGTGACGACCGTTCGCGATCGAGCCATTTGAGGTGAGGTGAGTTGTGACTGTTCGAAGTCGAGTGCCGTTCGAGACGAACTGTGACCGTTCGAGGTCGGGTGCCGTTCGAGGCGAATTGTGTGCCCGGGAGGGCTTGGTATTATCGATGCCAGGGTCACGTTCGGGTGAGTTCCTGGATCGTTTGTCAGGGCGGTTCATCGCCGTCTCAGAGCATGCCTAAGGATCGTTCGCGACCCCGTACATGAGCAAGTAGCTTAGCCACTTCAGAATTATCAGAATCAAATGTCTATTAAACGAATGAGTTTCGAAAACAATGTCCAAACCAACAGAGTCTAAATGTTCAAATTAAAATGATATGAAAGCAAAGCATGGATGTCGAAGTGTAAGTTCCCACTACGAAACGGTCAATGATCACTCAGAGCATGCCTGGAGATCGTTCGCGATCTCGCACATGCGTAAATGATTTAATTGCATTAGTGGAAGCTTACAACTTGTTCATCGTTATTTCACTCAATTGATAACCAAACGGTGCCTTGATTCGGGGTCGCCTCTAGCTGATGTGGACGGTGGCCGTTCTGGTTCCTCCACAGGAGCTCGCCTCCTTACATATTGAAGGAGCATACCGTTCATGATATGCCCTTCCACCTCGTCCTTCAGGTGCCTACAATCGTTAGTGTTATGACCATTTAATTCATGGAATACACAGAACTTATCTGATTTCCTTTCGTCAGAGGTTGGATCCCTTCGCATTGGTCTACGATACGGAATCTGTTCTTTGGTATCCTGATAAATTCGCTCCAGGCTCTCATTCATCTCAGTGTAGGTGGTGAATCGCGGCTCCCTCCGTTGCCGCTTTGATCTGTCTCCGTTATTCTCAATCCTTTTTTTACCTTTATCCTTGTCCGAGTCCCTTCTAGGGGGCTTTTCGTCTTTGAGTGCATAAACTTCTATCCCATCTCCTTCTTCTCTTTCTGCATTCGCATCCTCTAATCGTAAAAACTTTTCCGCCTCATGATAGAATTCCCCCAGATCTACGGGTGGATCCTTAGTTAATGAATTTTTGAACTCCGTTCCGTCTGCTATTCCGGACACAGCCGCCATCATAACCATGGATGGATCCGGTCTATCCACCGAAGCTGCCGCCGCGTTGAATCGTGTCAGGAAACTTCTCAATGTTTCTCCAGCCTTCTGTTTTAAAGTTGCTAACGTCATCACATTCTTGGGTCTTGTAATGTGAACCCTGAATTGCCTCATAAATCTCTCAGTTAAATCATTCCATGTTCCAATGGATCCACTATCTAATTGCCTGAACCATAATGCCGCAATATCCGCCAAATACAGTGGAAAGCACCGGGCCATGACCTCCTCTGATGCCCCCAGCACTTCCATATGCCTCATATATTTTGTCAGATGCACCGCGGGGTCCGTTCTCCCGTCATACATATCCAGCGATGGTAATTTGAAATCCGGTGGGTTTCTAGCTCGTCTGATTGCCGGAGTGAAAGGACTCCTATTAACATCTTCTAGGTCTTTGTTCACCAAACCGCCTCTCATTGCTCGCCTAACCATCTCTGCCAACTTGTCGGTGTCTCCGAGATGTAACCTTCGTTCGTTACTTTCATCCTGCCCCCCGAGTTCGTGAGGGAACTCTGGAATCTGCCCCCTTGACTGAGCGTTCACTCCTCTACTACTCCTAGGTTGCGCAGATCCTTCTCTCTCTCTTTCCAAGATTGGGTCAACATTTTCCATATGCGTGCCCCCTAGCTCAGGTGCTATGCCGGATGGTCCTGCTCCGTTCTGGGCTCCATTGGCTTCTCTATTCTGTGCTCCAAGCTGTCCTATCTGTTGGAATAAATTCTGGATCAACTCCTCTTGCTTCTTCATCATCGTCTCCATCTCGTCCCTAGTGATGTAGATCGATGGTTGATTCGCTCCTGAGGAAGCCTCCTGACTCCCTTGTTGTTCACTTCTCTCTGGCCTTGGCCTTCGGCTCGATTGTCTCGTCATAATTTCTCAAATCTAAACTTCCAAACTTTCTCTGAATCAACTATCAATTGGTAGAACTCCTGAGTTAGCGATTCTCAGTGAAAGCACCATAATGTTTGCGCCAAAATTGGTCACAAACACCCAATATCACGAAAGCACCCGTTTACGTAGTCAACTTGATAATAATCAACACAGAACTCAGCAACAATCAATATAGAATTCAGCTCTAAGTAACAAATCACAGTAACTCACAAACAACAATCACAAACACAGGATTTATAGTGGTTCGGCGTTCGCGCCTACGTCCACTTTGAAGGTTTTCTCTTTATTGCTTTGCTTGATTAAATCGATTACAACGGATTACAGTTGATAATAGCTTTGAAATCTAAATACAACAGTGATTCTGATGAATAGATTTGAATCCAGCAGAGTCTTGGTGTTCAATGGCAGAAGCTCTCGGAAGATCCCCCTTTCTGAAGGCTTCAGGGTGCTATTTATAGGCGTTGGAGGCCCAGATCTCGCTCAAACTCCGGGAGACTTTTTCTGGCACGTGAGTGGGCCCACGCGACCGACCCCACCAAGTTTCGTCTCGATCTGACATCGATTCGAAGTCATTTCGAACCCATCAAGAAATGGTCCAATCGAGCTGAAACTTGGCAGGAACAATCTTTACCTTGTGTGGAAGCTACTGTGAAAATTTGGTTGCATTTGGATCAATGGTTTAGGAGATATGATCGGTTCGAAATGATGATTCTCGGTTGGCTGTTCAGTTCGAACCGATCACTTCGAAACCACGTACTTCGAATCGATCGGCTCACGTGGCTTCGTGATGAGGTGGCGCGTGCTCTTCGAATCGATCCTGTTTTATCTCCGAGTTGACCGCTTCGCACCCATGGATTTCGCCTCGTTCGTATCGTGGAGCGACACGTCATCCAAGTTAGCTGACTTGGTGGGTACGAACAAGTGAATGTTCCTGGGTTCGAACGCGACCGTTTCGAACTAAGGTGTACTCGTGGGTTCGAACTCGATCGATTCGAACAAGATCGATTCGAAGCGACTTGGATTCGAAGCTGGTGGGCTTGAATGGATTCGAAGATGATGGTTTCGAATGTAATGGAGTCGAAGTTAATGGTTGTGAGGCAGGCACTGGTTGATGGATTCGAACAAGATGGGTTCGAAGGAAGGATACCGGATGGGTTCGAACTGGATGGTTTCGAGGTAGGGGTATTGGATGGGTTCGAAGGTGATGGTTTCGAACCAGACAATGACTACCTCTCTCAAATTGAATCCATCATATCTTGAGCGTACGGATTCGGATTGACCTGAAACTTGAAATGACGACTCCTTCGACCTTTCTTGTCATGTCCTATCAATTTTGGCCCATTCCGGACTCGGACAAAATTCATCGATATCCATAGCAAAGCGAAGTATAACCAATCTCTGAGACGAACAGTCTTTTGTTTTCGATCAATCTTTTGGTATCGCGGCTTTGCCAAAAAGCGGGATAACAGGTAACTTTGAAAATATACACATGAAATAAGGAGAAATAAGAATTTTAATCAACATTTACGAGGAAAAATAAAAAATATTAGGAGAGATCTAATTTTTGATAAAAATTAAAAACTAGTAGGAGAGTTCTAACTTTAATATACATATACATACACACACACACACACACATAAATGTATGTATGTATGTATGTGTGTGTGTGTGTGTGGGTATTCGAAGATTTAACTTGATGAGTAAAATTAGTGAAAGGAGAAGCTAAAGGGACTTGATATTACACTTAAAAATATTAAAGAATGTTAAATGTAAAATTTTAGAGGGGTAAATGTGAAAATATACACACGAATCAAAAATAAATGAGGATTTTAATTCTGAAATTATGAGAAAAAATTAAAAATATTAGGAGAGATCTAACATTTAGATGTGTGTGTGTGTGTGTGTGTGTCTAATACAATATATATAGTATATAAGAAGTATAAGTTTTAACTTAATCGGTAAAATTGATAATAAGGGAAGTTAAAGGGACTTGGTGTCATGCCTGAAAGCTTATTAAATGCGAAATTTTGGAAGGATAAATGTGAAAATATACACATGAATCAAGGGGAAATAATGATTTTAATTCTGAAATTATAAGAAGAAAATAAATATTAGAAGAGATCTTGATATGATTTTGAGTTCTTATAGAGTCTGAGATCAAAGAAAAATTAAAATGAAAGAAGAAAATAATGAGAATAAAGATTTTCATTTTTTATAAGAAAGAACTTCTAAATTAAGGTTCAAAATTAGAAACGAATAAAGTAGAATTTAACTTAGCAAGCAAACTAACAAAATGGGAAGTTAAAAGGATTTGGTGTTACACCTAAACATATTAAAGTTTGTTAAGTACGAAATTTTAGAGGGGTGAATGTGAAAATATACACATGAATCATGGAGGAATAAGGATTTTAATTTTTTTTTAAAGCAAAAATATTTGGAGTGATCTAATTTTGAGAGAAAAGAAAAATTATTAGGAGAGATCTAACTTATCTATATATAATGCGAATACCTTCATTTGAAGCTTTTAAAATTTCTAAACTACCCTTTAAAAGTCATGATAAATGGTAAGGGTATTTAGGTCTTTTGTGCTCTTTACGGCAGTAACTACGATATTCCTCATGACATGATACTCCATGTTCTTTTCTTAACCTTCTACACATTAAATTATCCATCTTCTTACCAAATTTGATTTCGCTGCTTCACAATCTAGGTTTTCTAGTTTTAATTTATAAATTTGTCTTGCGTTCATTTCTCTCAATTATTTCGCTAATTCACAACTGCACTGATCAAATTCAACCCGTGATTTACAGTTTTTTCTTCTTCTTGAAGATGATCCCTTATACTTCCTATAGGTTGGACCTCTTATTATTTCAATTGGCTGAAAAGTCATTGACTTTGAAATGAGTGAAAATATGTTGTGCGCCTTTTCAACGGTAAAAATGGAGATATACTGAATTTCAATTACAAATTCAATTTGTGCGGTAGAAATCACAATAAAAAAAGAAGAAAAACACTTTTCTTGGACTAAGGGGTAATGACAAGTTTTTAATTAGTAATTTTTAACTGATAAATGATTATCAGTTATTTTCAAGTGAATGCAACCAAAAAACTCTTGAACTGCAGCATGTTGAATCAATTTGTTCATTTCTTGAATTTAAGTACCATTTATGCATGTTTACTTTGTTGTATAAAATGCTATTATGATATATTGTGTTTTTAGTTTAGTTCCTATTCATTTTTTTGTGGCCATAGGCTTTCAAGTGAATTAAGCAAACCAGATTTATTGATTTGGGATTGCAGATGGAAACATTTTTAACATTTTTTATATTTTCTTCCAACATATATTAATTAATGATTAGATTTGAAACATAGATTTACGTTAGGAATGATGGATAATAATTTTGAAGTTTAGTGGTCATATTAACACTGTGGCTTAAGTCAAAATATCCTTAAACAATGTTTTAATTCTATTGTCTATATCCATTTGGTTATTGATGCCGATCTCAAGTCTGAATAAATAAGGAGGGGAAACAACTAATAAATATGTATTTTGTTTACTACCATTTATACTTTTATATTTATTCATTAGTTGTTTGTTTTTCTGATGACTATCTTAACAGATATTCCATAATATATTTTTCCCATTAGTATTCATGAAGTAACAAAATTTATGTATGTAATGAAAACATTGTGTTTTGCATACGTTTGTACGTATCATTTTGAACTAACAAGAAGTTAACGTACTTTATTTTGCATACATTTAATGGACGTGCCAAATACTAATATATATATATATAGTATAAGATTTAACTTAATGAGTAAAATTAATAAAAGAGAAAGTTAAAGGGACTTGGTGTTGCAGCTGAACATATTAAATTCAAAATTTTAGAAGGGTAAATGTGAAAATATACACATGACTCAAGAAGAAATAAGGATTTTAATTTCAAAATTATGAGAGAGAAATTTATTAGGAGAGATTTAACTTCTGCACACGCACCAGTACTCATGCACATGCAATGCATGTGTACATTAAAAAATGATTCATCTTATTTTTTCTTTATAAAAGGGGTTTTGTTAAAAAAAATAGTGAAATTTGTAGAAATACAATTCTAGCATCTTTGGGTTTTAAGCGTAAAACTTGTAGCTTTAAATCGGGGTATTCATACACACACATACATATGTTTGTGTATGTGTGTGTTACAGCCAAAATTGGTCACTAATACCCAAATCAAGATGAAAGCATCAAATCACAGTTAAAGATCACATATAGATTGTACGTAGAGAGTATGAATGTGAAGAACAGCAAAAATTAAAGAGAAAGCGGTAATAACACAAGATAAATAGTGGTTCGGCTGACCCCGGCCTATGTCCACTCCATAAATTTCCTTTTTATTGATATCAGAATCAAGTACCGTTACAATCCGGAGTTTTCAAAACAATAGTGGCAGAGCAGCCTTAACGGAGAAGAGAAAGATGAAAAGAATGAAGATCCCCTTTTCTGATGCCCCGCATGTTGTATTTATAGGCAAAACCTGAGTTAATGGGCTTCCTAATGATCCAGGTCCATCAAGACCATAATCGACCCAAAATCCATCACCACGACCGATCCCCTGCTGAGGTTATGCTGACCCGAAGTGAACACGGTATTGGCCCGAAGCTTGATCGACCATGACTAGAAGCAAAACATGTTTGGACTCAGAGCAGCCTAATGTCGAGCCTTCTCCAAAGCACCGAACCCTTTAGCTGACCCAGAGTCTTTTTCCTACCAATCCAAAACTTACCTATTTGTGATTCGAAGTAGTTCATTCCATAGCCTAAAGTAAGACTGTACCGACCCCATACCATCAAGGCTGAACAACATGACCTGATCCCTCCGAAGCCAATCCCATCTAAACCAAACCACCACAGCTAATCCCACATAACTAGTCCATGTAGGATGACCCATCGAGACCGAACGACCTATCCTGACCGAACCATGCCTCCCAGACCGAATGACACCATCTCGATCGAACCATGCCATCGAGACCGTACGACCCCATCTTGATCGAACCATGCCTCACACACCTAATGACCCCATCCTCACCGAACCACTCCACTGCCCATCCGCTCCAACCAACCGACTTATGCCAACCCACCTTGACCGAACCACTTTAATGTCGAACCACTCCTTGCCGACCCACTCAGGTGAGCCATACTCACCGAGCCAGTCGCGCCGAGCCACCTTGGCTTAAGCACATGACCGAACCGTGCATTATTTCCTCCCCTCGACCGAGCCATGTACGACCGAGCCACCTTGGTCGTGCGAACCACACCGAGCCATCCATCCAGACCAATCCACATATGCCCGAGCGACACACGCTGAACCATTGAGGCCAAACGATACATGTCGAACCATATCCACTGTATCCTAGCCTCGATAACCGAGCAAATCGATTTAGTTAAATCCGTCTGTGTCTTGCCAAAAGGCAGGTTAACATTTGCCCCCCAAAACATTCCTTGCTATTAGAAGGTGTGTTTTGAATGGCCTCAAATCCATCATCCGAAATCCATATGTTATCCATAGCCATACCTTCCGATTCATGATCCAATCAATTTTATCCAAGTGCCATTGCCGTATTCTTATCCAAATCTACGACTGCTCCGAGTCGATATCCAATTCTGAATCCGATGACCATACCCTGAGCCAATTCCATAGCCATCCAAACCCATTAACCGAGTTTTAATCCATCCATAACCAATAGCCAAATCTATGACCTTTCTGGGTCGTTATGCAAATTCGAGACCGCTCCGGGCCTTTTGCCAAATTCAGGACCTCATCGGTCCATCCATACTAAGCCGAAATTTGAATCTATAGCCTCTCCAGGTTTAACTTCGAATCCATGGACCTCGCCGGGTAGTGTTATCCTGTTCCAGCTTCGACTCTCCGGTCAATGGCCTGTTTGTTCTCCGGCCTCGACTCTCCGTCGAGGACTTTTATATTCTCCGGCCTTGGATCTCCGGCCTCGGATCTCCAGCCAAGGACTTTTATATTCTTCAGCCTCGTCTCTCTGGCCGAGGACTTTTATATAGTGTTCGAGCCCATTCCATTGCTCTCCGACGAAGGGATTCATAGTCTACGATCACTCCTCCGTCTCTCCACGGGACCGTGATCGCAAGGGCTATTTTATTTATTACATTAACGCAAATCCAATCATTCAAAATAAGAGTTTTTACAGCCAGGAAAAACCAAATAAATATCTGTACATCCAAGGGAGAAACCAAAGTTTTCAAGGAAATGAAAAGTAAAACAAGATTTCATAGACTCGAGCGACATGGTTTATCATCCTCTCAACGCATGCCTAGGGACCGTCCTCGATCTTGTACATGTGTAAATGACTTAGCCGTAATACTTCGAGTTATATTACTTGTTCAAAGCCACGAACCAGTTTAGCTGATAACAAGCTAACGTTGCCTAGGTCCGGTGTCATCTTCGTTCGAGGTGGGCGGTGGCCGCTCCTGTTCCACTGCCTCCGCTCGTTTCCTTACATACTGCCATAGATGACCATTCCTTACATGCTCCTCAAGATCTCTTTCAAATGCCTGCAGTCGTTTGTGTTGGGCCCATCCAGCTCATGGAACAGGCAATGCTTTCACGATGCCCGCTCGTATTCAGAAGTTTCCCTCCTTGCTGGCCTCCGATACTAGAGGAACCCTCGAGTATTGATCCAAGTAAATCCTTTCTAGAGTCTTAGTTAAATCTATGTAAGAAGAAAACTTCGACTCCCTCCGAGGTCTTTTTGAAGTGCTACCGCTGTCATTCATTTTCCATTTTCCTTTATCATCTTTATTTGGATCCTCCTTGGGTGGACTCTACCCCTTACTACATAAGCTTTGGCCTCTCTCCCTTCTCTCTCAGCCTGTGCATCTTCCTGCCTCAAGAACATTTCCATCTCATGGTAGAACTCCCTGAGATCCCTCGGTGGGTCCCGTTCCAATGACATCTTGAAATCCGAATTATCTGCAATTCTTGAAACTGCCACCATCAAAACCATCGATGGATCGGGTCGATCCACCAAAGCTGCCACCGCATTGAATCTGGTTAAGTAATCCCTGAGCGACTCTCCTTTCCATTGTTTCATCGATGTTAAAGTCATCACATTCTTGGGTCTGACTATGTGGACCCGAAACTGTCTTATAAACTTTTCAGTCGGCTCTGTCCATGTACCGATAGAGCCACTCTCTAGTTGTCTGCACCATAATGATGCAATATCCGTCAAATACAAAGGAAAGCATCATGCCATGATCTCTTACGATGCCCCTAGCACTTCCATATGCCTCATGTACCTCGTCAAGTGAACAATGGGATTCGTTCTCCCGTCGTACATCTCCAGTGTTGGTAGTTTGAAATCTGGCGGGTTTCTAGTTTGCCTGATCATAGGAGAAAAGGGACTCCTATTCACATCTTCTAAGTCTCTTATTACCAATCCGCCTTTCATGGCTCTCCTAACCATCTCTACCAACCTATCACCGTCGCCAAGCTGTAGTCCTTGTTTGTTGCCTCCAATCTGCCACCCCCCCCCCCCCCCCCCGAGTTCATGAGGGAATTTTGGGACCTACTCTCCTAGATAAGCATCCATTCCTCTATTGATACCATGTTGTATAAATCCACCTGGTACTCCGCCCCGGATTAGATCAACATGCTCCGGGGGAGTTCCCCCTAGTCTTGGTGCTGCTCCTGATGGTCCTGCTCTGTTCTAAATTCTGGTTGCTCCATGCTCCTGACTCCTATTTCCTGCAACTCCTGCAGTTGCGTTCCCTTGACTCTGCACTCCAACTTATGCAACATGTCGAAGTAGGTTCTACATCATCTCCTCTTGTCTTTTCATCATTGTTTCCATTTCGTCTCTGATGATGAAAATCGAGGCCTGATTAGCTCCCGAGGAAGCCTCCTGACTACCCTCATGTGGACTCCTTTCAGTCCTCCGTCTTCTTTTCAATTGATTTTCCATAGTTTTCCAAATCCAAGTCTTTAAGTCTTCAAATCCAAAGTCCAAGTTGTAGGTTCCCTGAGTTCTAGCCTTCTCAATAAAAGCACCAAAATTTTAGAGGCAAAATTGATCACTAACACCCAAATCCAGATGAAAGCACCGAATCACAGTTATAGATCACGGATAGAGTGTATGTAGAGAGTATGAATGTGAAGAACAGTAAAAATTAAAGAGAAAACAGTAATAACACAGAATTTATAGTAGTTCGGCTGACTCCGGCCTATGTCCACTCTAGAAATTTCCTTTTTATTGATATCAGAATCAAGTACAGTTACAATCTGAAGTTTTTAAAACAATAATGGCAGAGCAGCCTTAACAGAGAAGAGAAAGAGGAACAGAGTGAAGATCTCCTTTTCTAAATCCTCGCATGCTGTATTTATAGGCAAAACCAGAGTTACTGGGCTTCCTGAGTGACACAGGCCCATCAAGACCATAGTCGACCCAAAATCCATCACCGTGACCGGTCCCCAATTGAGGTTATGTTGACTCAAAGTAAACACGGTATTGGCCTCAAGCACGATAGACCATGACTAGAAGCAAAACATGTTTGGACTCGGAGCAGCCCAATGCCGACCCTCCTCCTCCAAAGCACCGAACCCTTTAACCAACCCAGAGTCTTCTTCCTACCGATCCGAAACTTCCCTATGCATGACTCGAAGTAGTTCATTCCATAGCCCGAAGTAAGACAGTACCGACCCCATACCATCAAGGCCGAACCACATGACCTGATCCATCCAAAGCCTATCCCATCCAAACCGAACCACCACAGCCAATCCCATATAACCAGTCCACTTAGGCCGACTCCATCGAGACCGAACGACCTCATCTTGACCGAACCATGCCTCCCAGACCGAATGACCCCATTCCGACCGAACCATGCCATCGAGACCGAACGACCTCATCTTGACCGAACCATGCCTTTCAGACCGAACGATCCCATCCTGACTGAACCACTCCACTGCAGATCCACTCTAACCGACCGACTTATGCCAACTCACCTTGACCGAACCACTTTAACGTCGAACTACTCCACGCCAACCCACTCAGGCCGAGCCATACTCGCCGAGCCAGTCACGCCGAGCCACCTTAGGTAAAGCACCATGACTGAATCATTCATGGTTTCCTCCCCTCGACTGAGCCATGTATGTCCGAGCCACCTTAGTCGGTCGACCCACACCGAACCATCCATCCAGACCGATCCATACATGCCCGAGCGACACACGCCGAACCATTGAGGCCGAATGATACATGCTGAACTATATCCACCGTATCCCAGCCTCGATAACCAGGCAAATCAATTTAGTTAAATCCGTCTGTCTCTTGCCAAAAGGCGGGTTAACAATACGTATATATGTATATATACACAAACACACACACAGAACACACACATGACTTCTTTGGTTCAACAAAACTCTATGTTTTTAATATTTCATTTTAATGAAGGTTTAGTTCTTTACTATTTTGGTGTCCCTTTTTTGTCAACAAGTTATGCAAAATTCAAATATTATCTAACCGAGTCAGTCTTGAAGATAACATATGGATGGTTAAGGTACAAGTGTTATTCTAAGCAGCATAATGCACTCATTTTATGCATAAATCTGGTTTTTGTGTAAATATTAATAGAAAGAAGACTTACTATGCACAAAGTTTATTGTTGGTTTATTTGTTAAGATGGTTATGAGAAATATAACCGTTTGTTGAGCTAATATGAAGGCGTAAATGAAAAGCAACATACCATTTGTTTATTAACTATTACTCTCCTCCTTTTTATGTGCTGGAGATTAATGTCAATTGCTAAAAGAATATAAATTTCGGAGTTAAAAATGATGTTGAAGGAATATTTGGCATAACCCACACATTGGTATTATGACCCTTAAACTTTAAAACCATTGTTTTAATTAATGTACAAATAACAATTATATTAAAAAATAAATAAAAACCTCTTTAATATTAAAATTTTGCTTTAAATATAGCTTCAGTGACATTTATTTCATTTCTCAATTAATGAAGAAAAAAATTGTTACAACCTGAAATTCCTTATTATGTATGGAAAGTATGGAACAAATTAATTACAAAACCGCGCTTCCACAATATTGAAGTATGTAAAGTAAATAGCTTGCAGCTTATTAGGTGGCATAGTTGTAGAAAGAAAAGGGCATTCAAACATAAATATTACATCTCTAAAACTAATAATGTTAATTCAATGAACTAACTTCAACGGTGTCTTTTTGAAGTTCCAAAAATACCATTAGGATTTGTTTTGTGTTTCTAGACTAATTTTACAACATCTTCAAAGATAATGAAACATAATTTGGTATGTCCGACATACCTCTTCCAAATTGCATAGCAGGCTGAAACACTTCATCTTCTTCAATGTTAAACACATTTCCTTTAGGATTCAATTCCCTTCTTTCTCAAATAAAATGCAAAACCCGAACAAAAAAGACGATGGTTCTTCTTCTAAATCATTCTCCATCCAAATATTCCAGTCATACTAAGTGGATCGACTTTATTATCCCTTACTTCATCGACATCTATTAACCATAATTCCATTAAAGCCTATTAACCCAAATTCACCAACGTCATTATCTCTAAAATGAACAATGTTGCTCTGTCACCAAACTGAATGTCGCTTTTGTCAATAATCGACTAATGTTACTGCCATGATGTCCTTTAGGAAATGATCTAATCTTATGCTCAGGGTTGACGTTTACTACTCAATTTAAAAATAAATTTCTAACTATTTAGTATGATGTTCAAGGTTGATGTTTACTACTTAGTTGTAAAACAAATTTCTTACTATTAGTATTTGATAAGGGATAAACTTATGTCTTTTTGTTTTTAAAAATGGTTTCTTACTATTCAGCATTTATAATGATATGTTATTTAATTTTAAAGAAACTTTCGAAGTCTAGCAAGGGGTTTGGTCTGTATTATTTTGGCAGAAAGCAACGAAGTTGGTTATAGATGGCCAAGTTGGGTAGGTTTTGTAAAAGATGTAACAAGAGAATTGTACATATGCTGATAGTACCATGTTGTTTAACTGTGAGAACCATTTATATATCTTTATTTCATGTGCTTTCTACTGTTATCAACCTATTAAAAATTAAATGATAAAGGCACGTATTAAACAATCCTCCCAAGATGGAATTGGTTGAATTATTTATGGGTTTCTTTTGAATAATTTCAAGATTAGTGGCTCATATTAGCTATTTTATTCACTCTTCGTAAGAACTCTCATTGCACTTGCATATATCTTGGGTGTGATCATTCAATGTATACCAGTAAAAGTTCTTAAATATACTTGCTCTGAATGGTTTACCACCATATATACTATAATACTAATATCAAAGTAAGATGTCAACTATTGTCACATAATATCTCTAATGAACAATGACCGTGTTTTAAATTATGTAAGATACTTAATGTAACGACCCAGAATTTTTATTAATTAAAATTTGAATATTTAATTTATTTTAAATATTAATAAGTGAATTTATAAGTCAAATAAATTTTTATTTGAATTATTGGAATTAATTGGATAATTTAAATCGATAATTTAATACGTTAAATTATGGAAATAATTGAAAATATAGTTAAATATGATTGAAAATGATTTGTAAAATTTTATTTTATCATATAGAAGTTAGAATGATATTTTAGAACTTTTAAAATCGAATTAAGATTTAATTTGTGAAAATTGAATATTTTAATATTAAAATCGACTAGTGAAAATAGTCAATTTTTGAACAGTCTCAGAATTGAACGAAACCAGTTCCATTGGATCCGTAATAGTTAGTTATTACCAGATTTCAAATTTCGTGTCAATCGGAGCTATCGTTTGATCGTGGCAGCTTGAAACGCATCGATTTATTTTTAATTTTAATTTGGCGAGTCAAAATAGCCATTTTTCAAAAAGTCTCGGATTTCGACGAAACCGGTTTCATCGGATCCGTAATGTGATATTATTGTAAGGTTTCAAATTTCAAGTCAATTGGATTTACCGTTTGTCCGGTACAAATTAAAACGCCTAGAAAATCGCTTAAATCGGTTTAATTCAAATTGAGCGTTTACAGCCATAACTCGCACAGATGTCCGAATTAGCTTCCGAAACCTGTTCCATTGTGTCCGGAACGCGGGGTAAACCCTAGAAACGCTGGTTACGGCGCGTAAATCGGAGTTCGGAATTTCCGGGATGAATAGTGTTCGAATTTTCTTTATAAATAGACATGAGTCTTCATAATTTGATAAAAAAATAAACTAAACCCTAATTTTCAACCCTAGCCGCCACCTCCCTAATGAATGGCCAGAAAACACCCAACTTCATCCCTCCAAATCTCCAAATCCGTCGACAATTAGCAAGAATGTTCAACTACAAAGTTGTAGAGCACAACACGAACTAGAGATCCAACGGTTATGATCGAATTTGGAGCAACGGAGAGGGAGCTATGGGGGGCCGTTCTCTACAGGTCACGCACGTGTTTCTAGGAGGTTGGGGGGGCCGAGTTCCAAGGTGTTGAGGCCGAGCATGGTGGTGGAGTAGGGCTATGCAATGGAGCTCCCTGATCGTGTTCTAGGTGAATGTGTTGGTAGCTAAAATTAACCCTAGTATTAAGGTGTTTGGGTTCATATGCGTGCTCGGCCTGGAGGATATACGTGAGGGAGATGAAGCTAATGCACGGCCTGATGAGGGGGGGGGGACCAAATCTAACGGCCCATGTTAGTTTGGTTTAAAAATTATAAAATTTAAGTTGTAATTATTAAGTTTAAATACGTGTAAACTTCAATAATTCATAACTTTTTCATACGAGGTCGAAAAAATGCAAACTCAGTTGCGTTGGAATCGTATGGACGAGCACTACGCGATGGAGTTAGTTTGGAGTCGTTTGGAGTTAGTGAAAATTTTGGGTAAAATTAAACGTCCGTTTAATTTTATTCGAAATAAATCGCTAAAACGGAAATTAAAACCAAGGTGAGAATTTCTCACTCAATCGAATCAGTTTTGATTTTATTTTAAATAGTTAGATTTAAAATATTTGAATGCATGTTTGAATGTTGATTGATATATATTGATTGTTAAAATAGACATTATGCGCCGTTATTAAGCGGATGTTATTTATTAAAAACATATACCGCGAATATTTCATAAACGGTGAAATTGGTATTATATATAATATCAATATATATATATTGGCATATGTATATATTGGAGTTATTGATTTCCCGCATTTATTTGTTTAGCGGATGAGACCCTATTACGCCGTTATTAAGCGGATAATACTTAATAAGAACATGTACCGCGATAATTTCGTACTGGAGCGAAATTGGTATTGTGCTAATGTTTGTGAATGCAGAAAAACAGGTTGGAGGGATCCAACTGGATTCCTCAACAGTATTTATTTGATTTCAGATATTTTGATATTTGATGGATTATCATATCGATATATGATATCGTTGTTGTCGTGATTGACTATTTGGTGTGTAGCATCACTAGACCAAATTTGGAATTTTAAAATGATTTTTAAAGTGATTTTTTAAAATATACTGTATGTTTGGAAATTGATTTATTTTAAATAAATAAACGTTATAATTTTTAATGTTATAAAAGTTATGATTTTTGTGAAATACAGTTAAAAACTGATTTTTGAGAATATGATGCTAATGATTTTATAAAATAGTTTAAATCGGGATTTTAGAATTTATTGTGAAAAGTTTAAATATAGGATTTATAAAATTTAATTATTTTAGGAATCAAAATGGTGAAATAATAAAGGAGATTAAACACGTTTTAGAATAATAATATAAATTGATTTATATTAAGAGATTTATAAATGAAATTTATAAATAGAGATATAGACATTTTAAAACGAGTTTTTATAAGTGTTTGAATGAAGTGAAAATGAAATTCATTAATAGAATGAAATTTATAGAATTATATAACGGTGAAGTTATAAATGGAAATTTTATAAATAGTAGGTTTATAAAATTTGTAAAGTTCAAAGGAACGATTTTTGCAAATGAATAAATTATAAGTGTTTGACTTATAATTTGAATTTTTGGTTTATAATGGAGTTATAAAGTGAATAGGTTAATAAAAGAAAATTTATAAGGAAAGAAGTTTTTATAAATAATAGAAATGGAATTTATAAACGTTGTTTTATAAATTCACTAACGACTTATTTTGATAAGTAAATTGTTATGATTTATTTATAGAGTTATATTCACGTTTTTGAATAGTGAATAATCCTTTGAATTAAATTGAATAAAAGGATGAAATTGTTAATGAAGTATATTCACGTTTTTGACTGTGAATAATACTTTAAAATAAAATGAATAAAAGAATGAAATTTATTAACGTAGTATATTCACGTTTTTGAATAGTGAATAATCCTTTGAATTAAATTGAATAAAAGGATGAAATTGTTAATGGAGTTATATTCACGTTTTAGACAGTGAATAATCCTTTAAAATAAAATGAATAAAAAGGATGAAATTTGTTAATGAAGTATATTCACGTTTTTGAATTGTGAATAACACGTTAAAGAAAATGTTTAGAATGTGATGTTTTAAATAGAATTAAAACGATCTAACGATGTTTTAAAAGGTGTTGAGATTCGAAACCATAGATTTCAACATTCATTGTTGAAATAGACGTTTTCGAGAAATAGAAGGAAATAGTGGACTATAACACTGTAGTTATAGTAAATGATTTCCGAAAGGAAATGTTTTGCATAGTATTGGGATTTATATATCTATTTTAATTTCGAATCCCTATACTAGTGAATTTGGGTTGTCGTAACGATGTTTTACGCAACATTCGTTTTGGCCCAAATAAATATGTTTAAGTGAATGATTTCCTTAAAGAATGAAATATATACTTAATTTCGATTTAAGTATATTGAATATTTTCTAAGTGTTGAAAATAAATAAAATTTGTGAATTACTTATTAAATAAGTATGGAATTGTTTCCAATATGAAGTGATATTTAGAATTTATCTTTTTGAAGATAAATTGAAAAGAAAATTGAAATGAATAATTGAAATCGAATATTCATTGATATCTTGGAATTATAAATTCACTAAGGAATTTATAAAGGAAGTGGAATTTGTTTAAAAATAAATGTTGATTTATTTTTGAAGTACTGAAATTATATATCTAGTGAAGATATTTTTGTGAAATAAATAATTTGGAAAATTATTTGGAAACTGGTGATGTGTGCATATCAATTGATAGTTCAATAGCCGACTATCAATATTTCCCTTTGAATGGGTAATTGATGTGATTTGTTTGAATGTGAATGCTACACTTATTTTTGAATAAGCGCTCACTATTCGGGTTAACCGGGAAAGGACCATGGGGTCGTATAACCCATTCCGAATATGTGATACGTCGTTATAATTGCATTGAAGATCGGTGTTGAAGACCCGGTATTTGCGAGAGCGATAGGATGACCTGTCGATTTACTCTGCACCGAGTTGCTCCGGTATAGAGTTCTCCATATGTGATGGTGAATCCGATCAGGATTGTGAATATCCGGATTGCAAGGACTTCTTTGTAAGTGCCTTCGGTTTTGTTCGATCCTGGAACAGACTTGTATGGATTGTATGTCTGACATTACAAGTTGAGATATAAAGCCGATTTCTTTCAAATATATTTCTGTTGGTGGTGAAGAATTTATTCTTTTAGCTTAACACCCTTCTCTGAGACGTACGAGCTCAGAGGTTATATAGTTGAAGTTATCAGCGATATATTCCCAATTTGGTAATGTGATATGCTGAGTGATGCTGAAATGATCATTGTGTTGATTATTGTGATAGGATCGTTTATTTGATCGTCTATCTTGGTGATCATTGTGTTGATCATTTGTTGACCCAAAGCATGGCTTTTGTATAAAGTATGTTTTTGTGGACGTGACTTCGTCGAACCTCACACCCCGGAAATGGTCAAAACAGGAAAGAAGCAGCAAGGTTATGAGGGGTAGCACCCTTTAGGGTATGTACATTTCCTTCTGGATAGAGGTGGTATCATGGTATGGAGCCCAGATATTTAACCTATGTGGTTACTACGAATTTATTACTTTGTGGTTGTTGGCTTTCGGGATCCCGTGAGAAAGGTCGTTTACGATCGGGGAATGGCGTGCTCGTGTCAGTAGTTACCCAGTTAGGGGTAACCCGGCCTTGTGTTGGCAGAGTTCCGGTTTGGTTCTCGGGGATGTCTTTCCAGAGGCATTCTCATGGGGCAATGGGAAGTTCCTTGGCCTGACCATTTGTTGGAAATCCAAAGAAACAATACGAAACTTGTACGGTATTAGTTGTAGAACCTGCTATTCACTTATGGTGGTCACCACTGTTTGGATGGTAGCTATAGTAGGCATACGATAATGGTCGTATGTTGGCTAAGATTTATATTCTACTTTCGAAATGAATTTTTCCTACACTATGCACTAGTAATAATATCAAATGCTTCTTTTAAATGCGTATCAAGCATCTTTGACTATCATAAGGAGAAATCTCCTCCGATTCTGCGTTTGCATGTGTGTGTGTGCGGGAGGCCTTATGGTAGTCTCATTTTTAAAAGCATTGCGAATTGAAATAAAAATATTCTTCTATTTTTGATTTTAAAGATAAATAAACTGTTTTGAGTTCTCACACCAGTCACATGACTGACTTGGAGTTTATTGTTTTCCTTCCTAAACTCTAGGTGCCCACCAACTTACACACGGGCAGTCAAGAGTTAAGGTTTATCAGGATATTCTGGAGTTGCTGGAGGCAAGCTGGATGGCATGACGTATTACTAGTTATATAGTATTTCTTTTTCCGCTGCACTGTTGTTGTTGTTGTATGATGTTGTACACTCTGATGATATGATGTAATGAAATGTAATGTAATAACTGATATAGTTCTTTGTTTAAAGATTATTCAATTATTATTATATGTTGTTCCGCTGCGAATTGTGAGATTCTGATGTGATTCTGTTGTGTTCTGTCCGTCCTATTTTCTTCTGTTTTTCCTTTTCCTCTATTCTCTTTTTCTTCTATTTTAAAAAATTAAAATTTTCTGTTTTCTTTTCCTCTCCATCTTCTACCTTTTTCTCTCTTCTTTTCTACTTTTTCTTTTCTTAAATTTTTCTTAAAACCCCTAAGGGTTCGTATTTTCGTTCATCTTGAATTAAACAAAGGAGATTAGTGTCTATTCAAGGAGTACGGATTTACGGGTCTTTACATTTAAAATTACCTAAATCAATATATTTTTTTAAAATGTGTATTCACATTGAAAAGCATAATCAAATAATTGGCGATGGCTTCATGAAAAGTCCATATTGATTATTACATGTATAAAAATTTGCATATATTGTGTGTGCCCCTACACTAGTTATATCCTAGTGCATGGCCCGTGCTACGCACATGGGCAACACCGTAATTATAACGAGATGGTCATATTATATTTGTAATACGTGGATGAGTTTTGTTTACATTGGTGTATTTTTATTGAACACTAATGCAAATTGAACATAGGACGTTTTCTGCAATTACTTTTATTGAAAGAAGATTATATTCTTAAATATTCATGTTCATATATTGTTATGATTAGTATAGGATATTTTATCTAAAGTGTTTGTATGTATTTAAAGGTATGTTGTGTTCATATAATACTTACCCAAATGATTTTTAAGTTTGTGACAATGATACTTAAATTAGTTGAATTTTAGTATATCGGTCAATTAGGATCAACCATGCTTAAGTCTATTAATGGATTCCCAAATCCATTTGCACCTGAATATGAAAAATGAATACATATATGGTAGTTAGGAAGACAAATGTTTATATGAATATGAAGGCATTCATATCCCAAAATTAACCATTTGTTTTAGTCAAGTTTATAGTTTATATATTTTAATTTATTATAGTGAAGGATATGCATTTATTGTTTATTAGGTAATGGTTTATATTATATACATCTAATGCACGTTAACTTCTCAACACTATTTATTAGCATCATGTTTGTTATTTTTTGTATTTTTGTAAACAAGAAGACTGGATTTTTTGAGGTTAACCTAAAATTTCCAATGTATATTTTTAGATTTATCAAC
The DNA here is from genome assembly GCA_030765085.1 of Allium cepa. NCBI lineage: Eukaryota > Viridiplantae > Streptophyta > Magnoliopsida > Asparagales > Amaryllidaceae > Allium > Allium cepa. The sequence continues at coordinate 701,462,059 of CM060938.1, read as the reverse complement.
ATCAACAAATCTGATAAACAGTTTATTTCCATCCATGTCTGCAAACACAAATATCTGATATCCAAAAATAGCGGTTATGATGCTATTCTTATCTGAAAGTATCTATTGGCTGATCTAGCCAAGCCTACGGGTTCATAGTACTCCTATCCAAGATTCAAATGAGTATAGAGTCCATTTCAAGTGATTCTTACTATCAATAATTTTAATGTTTATAGTCTTACGATAAGATATTTAGTCGAGGTGGTCCTCACTCTTTCAATACATTGAATACCATTAAAATAACACCCAAAATTCAATTGTCCAAAAGGATATGCAAACTGGGTTAAAATTATTTTATGTTCATTTCTAATATGATTTCATACACTTCCTCAAACAGAAGAGAAAAGGTGAACATGCATCCCACCACCAAATTGCTTACTTGAAAAAGCAAAGAACAAATTGAACATCAGATGCAATCATATACAAATTGTTCGATTGTAAAAGCAAAGAGCAAAGAACATCAGATGCAAACATGTACAAACTATTCGATTGTATAGAACAGAGTACTAACGCAGCATATATAGTTTACAAAAAAATAAATGAAACATTCTTACAATGAGAAAATTACAACATAATTACACATAAACATAGCAAAACAATATAGATCTACCTCAGAACTTCGCTTTTCACTTGTATAATTGAAGTGCAAATGATAGAAAGCCATGTACTGAATTAATTTTTTTGTCAAACAAAGAATGCAAGTGTGATCCATGCTACCTTGACGGGAAGCATTGAAGTCATGGATGTATCTTCTATGGATGAGTCACAGTAACCAACAATAGGTTCGAAGTTCCCCTGTTTGGTACCTAAAATCGAATGTTGTAATACCGTATAATTTTGAATAGAAATAGCAAAAACTTTGATTAATTTGTTAAAGAATTCCAAATCATAATCATTACATGGTATCACTTCCAAGTATATGTCAAGTAGTACATAAATTTGTAAGCAATTATATATTTAAACTTCTTTGGATTTATTATGTCCTCCCTCTTTACTATATGGATTTGTGTTGACAAGCTGAATAGGAATCCTCATATTAATTTTATTCAGTAGTACCTGATCCATTGTCATGCTTTAAATGATCCATCACCAGATCATCCAGTGAAAAAACACTATCAAATCATGAAATATTGTTTGTTTTTGAACTTTCTAAGTAATAACATAATACATAACATTTTGATAGTAATATAATAAATATCAGAAACTATTGTGCATGATGCATTCTTTACATGTAAACATAAATGATACCTTGTTCTCTAAGGAAAAGGGATATGCGTATAGATGGTCGATCTAAAGATATTGGGATTGAACCCTTCTAGCATAAGCTAGTAGTTAGGACACTCAATTTCCAAGGGAAAACGTAGATGATACAATAGTTGGTCGTAGTTTCTATTGCTTCATATGTACATATATATATGAACAACTATTAATTGCAAATTTAGAGTAAACATCTTCTTCTAGTAATGGCTAATTACAAATTACTCATAGTATATAGATTTAGTTGTATGACTACTCATTATCAAGGAATTAAATAAAAAATATCCATAAAACAGAGGCAGTAATGTAAAAAATAATTAATATAAACAGTAATGAGTCATCTTCAATGTAGTTTAACTTAAATTTAAAATGAAATACAGATTTGCTATCAGAAGCTAAGCTAAGACACAATTGAATCAGTGACGGGATTCTAAAATTTTAGATCGGTCATGTATCAATACATTATATTTGTTGTCTCAGGGTAAACTGCTAGATTTTGTCAACCTAATCATAATTTGTTACATGTTAATTTACTACAAGCAATTATATCAATATTTATGAAAAGCGATGGTCTGTCAAGGCATGATAAAATACTATTTTATTGCAAGAAAATATATCAATTTTATGGAAACAAATGATAGTCTGTCAGGCATATCAATATTTATGCAATCAAATGACAGATATTGAAAGCAAGACTTGATCCCCTTATCCATGCTTTTCCTCCTTGTTCCTTGTTTGAAGCTCATTCAACTACCACTGGTTGCTGCAATCTAACGCAAAAGTCTATGCATCTCATACAAATGCACTGTCCAACAAATTTCCCCAGTCAAGCTATCTTCGGCCATTTATCAGTGATCAGCCTAATCATGCTTAAGATGCAGTCCAAGTCGATCGGTCTGCCACTAACACATAAACTGTGGTGGCATTGCATGTGCCTGATCCTTAACGAATTGTTCCTGAAGCTCTTATTATAGGCTGTGAATGTGCATATTCAGCACATCCAACAACTGGCATTGAACCGCCATGTTATCAAACACACTTTATCCCTGTTCGCATGATGACTCTTTAGCTGCACCATAAGTTCAAGATGTTGCAATGGTCTAGGCTTATGCCTAACCATTGCAGTTTGATGTGCATCTTCTTGTCCAAGTGTAGCCCCTATCTGCTGCGCATTCATACGCGACTTCTTCATCATCGAATGCTTCAGCAGATATCATCTTTAATCGAGTTTTGAACCTACGTGTGTTATCTAGTGCACCTTCTATGCATGACCAATATTCTATCTCGTAGTCTTATCCAAAAAAAACACTACAAATGCTCGGGTTTTCCAGCATTATCCTCTAGTTTTATTCAATCTGATGGGCTGGCCTGTGTACTATTGCAAGTCCATGCTCAGCCAGTTGAGTTTCGTGATCAACACGTTTCCTACCAGGCATATGTGGATATGCTATGTGTCCTCCCTGATCCCTTACATATCATTGCTTCCATACTTATAAACTTTCTCATTCATCAATTCATGCACGTGGTGTACATGCACACATGCTTAATTATATGCAAAGATAACTTTCCCTATCGCTGCTCTTTCAATTCAAATCTGGAGTATAATAAACACAGTAGTAAAAAAATGGAGTGCATATTGCATCGAAAAGAAAATCAAAATAAATCTGAATACCAACTCCAGTATATCACTGAACAATTTTGAACCCAGAAGTAATTAGCAAAGCAAGGATTAAGCTACTAATACATATAACAGAAAGCTCCTAACGAATAAATGAACTTTAGTATATACAAAACCTGCATATGTACATTAAAAACCAATGTATATAAAGTAATAAAAGAATGTAACTAACTGTCATAAGAAGATGTCGTACATACAAAAAGAAAAGCTATTCTACTTAGTAGCACCGACCTTATGTAATACTTCATCTATACAAAAGTTTCCAAATCAGTTAATATTCTAAGAAGTTATGAAGTCATCTGAAGTAATGGTAATTATTTTCCAAAATGCCATATTTTTTCTTCTTTTTTTGTTTCCATTTCTGGAAAATCCGAATATCAGATTCAAAAAAAAAAGATTATATGCAGTGTTTAACATAAGGAAAGTGTTACATCATTACCTCCTTCTGGGTATATAGAATTGTAATGAACCTCGGCCCAAAAGCTTAAGAAAATAACTATAATATAGAAAAAAGATACATGAAAATAAATCAATAACAGCCTCATAAATAAAAACTCCCAGGCTTCTCGTGATCTTCTGTCTTTGTAATCTATTCACCGCACTTTATTAATATACTACAGTATAATAGATACATTCAATACTAATAAAAAGACTATTCCATATCACACACCTCACATATAATAATCACTTATCTGATTCTTAACCTTTGTAGCACAGAACAAACACCGCTACATTCCTTTCTTACCTTTTACCTGCCAATAGTTATTCTTCTTTATCTGTCTCTCTGAACCTCTCCTGACCATGCACAAGTGCAATCTGATGTGCACCCCAGGGTTTGTTAATTAATAGTCACTGCTTCTCTTACTGCACTGCTGCATGTAAATGATATGCACGATCTAAAAAGCCAAATCCCCAATCTGAAGCACGACCTAGTGCGCAAGCTTTCCTGGTTCAGTTTACTCATGCCCTCTCACCACAATTGTCCACACCATTTAAAAGAAGCACTAGAAAGATTGCAAATGACATAAAAGGCATCTGAGTTAAATCGAACCGAGGGTTAAGGAACAATAACAAAGACAAATATCTAAGTAACATGGTATTCACAAATTCTTCAGAGCAGACAGTCATAGTCGACATTAAATTATTGATAATATGCGATTAAAAAAACCTAAGATAATTGGATAAACACAAATATGATTCATACCATGCTGTTTTAGAAAAATATCTAATTTGTAGAAATGACAAACTGTTCGTTTGCATACATTTATGACATGTTCGTTTGAAGACAGTCACAGTCATAAATGTATGCAGACAGTCACATATATCATATTAAGGATTTGTATGCATAATTGTTTGCATACTGTCAGCATGGAACAATTCATAAATGTTAGTTATTGTCACATAATAAATGTATGCAAACGAACAAATATTTAGTATGCATAAATGTATGCACTGAATATGCTAACAGTCTACATACATTTATGATTGTTCCATGCTGACATTTATGAATTGTTCTATGCATATATTTATGTCACAGTGAATTGTCTACAAACGAACAAATATTTGTATGCGAACACAAATATGATTCATACCATGCTGTTTTAGAAAAATATCTAATTTGTAGAAATGACAAATTATTCGTTTGCATACATTTATGACACGTTCGTTTGCAGACAGTCACAGTCATAAATGTATGCAGACACTCCTATATATCATATTAAGGATTTGTATGCAGAATTGTTTGCATACTGTCAGCATGGAACAATTCATAAATGTTATTTATTGTCACAGCATAAATGTATGCAAACAAACAAATATTTAGTATGCATAAATGTATGCGAACAACATAAATGTATGCAAACGAACAAATATTTGTTTGCATATTTCCACATAAACAGCATGGAACAATTCATAAATGTATGCAGACAGTCGTAGTGATTATGATGTTCTTTATGACATGTTGTTTAAGACAGTCACAGTCATAATGTGTGCAGACAGTCATATATATCATATTAAGGATAACTAATTTTTGCACAGTTAGTTATTCCAAAAAAATACTTTTTGAACTATTAAATAATACAAAAAATAAGAGAATTAATACGATGCAAAGTTAGCAACAGCTAGTGGTATCAAGGTTCTAGAAATGACATCACGATAACATAATTTAAAATTAAATTCCTTTATCTATTGAACCACAACCAACAACAACTAAAATAACAACAGCATAATCACTTTATCCTTAAATGAATATTAACCAGATGAATTATATGTATTCTAAGTGATTAAGAAAAGAAATGTGGTAATGAAAATATCATATTTACCCGTATAAGTTTACCTAAATCTTTCGATGCTCATGGATTTTAAGTTCAAATTTAAAGGAGTAACTTTGCAAATGAAAATTACATATGATTTAAGAATCAAAATAATGTTCAACTGTTTTGCTTGCACCAGTAATTGTTACTTTGTGCCAGATTCAAGTATGATGAAAACTGGTAGTCTATCAAATTTACAAACCAAAGAGATATGTTTTTCCTTAAACTTGACAAATACTTTTTGCTTAAATTAGAAAGTTACTATCTAACCAAACTGAACAGTACTGGAACATGTATTAAAAATGGAATAAAACATAATTATCATCTTCATATCAAACCTCCAATTTTAGGAGCTATTCGTCCATTCTACTTTGCTTTGAGAAACAAACTTGTTTGACTATTTTTAATCGGTGGTTTACAGATCCTAAAAAATACAGTTAGTCAGCAAACAAATAATATGAACGATTTGAAGAAGAAAAATCATCACTTTTTACTGCCGAGTCTATCGTAATATTGCTCTATAGTGTATTTTGAGCTTAAAGCTTTTGGTTATTGTTGTTGAAAGTCCTCCTTTAATCATAACTGGTTTGGAAAATGAATATTGATGAAAATGGAAATTTAGTGTAATGATGAAATTTATTTGTAGGATAAAGGTGATTAATACTAAGTTTTTATTCATACATTTCATTTACGACTAAATTTCAAATCATATGAATAATAGACTGAAATGCTATTTGTCTTTTTCTGGTTACAAAAACAATAATATTTAGAATTTTTTACTGTTGAATGAAAAGAAGAATTCACAGTAATCTCCATTAAGATAAGTTTTAGAAAAACTATATAACAATTTAGTAATTTGTTGGAGTATCATTTAAGAACAAAGTAGAAAGTTACAATATTTTTTCAGGTACTCATACTATTAAACCGAGGAATATAAATTGTTCGTTTGCATACACTTATGACAAAATAAAACATCACTTTTGTGTGGGCATTCAATTTCATGAGTTAAAGCATATTCATTATCTACAATAAGCAATAATCTTATTATACTACTCTTGGCTTCAAAGAAAAAAAATTCATCAGTCCAACTTAAATTTGTGTACGACAGTTTAAAATTTGAAGTGCTTACAGTAACCTATGCAATTAAACAAATATTTAGCAAAATACGATAGTATGGATAAAAAGTTATTTGTAGTTGTGTGTATGAGTAATCAAGTTAGGCTATCCTTGTGTTGCAACGCAAACACAGTTTTTGCAATTTTTGAACAATGCAAAAACTGGTAAGAAATGATATATCTTCAACCAAAAAACCCATAAATTGACCATGACTATGTGTTCATTATTCTTTGTTATATAATCAGGCCAAGTCATACTCAAACAAATTATGGTTACATGCGAATTTATGGAAAATTAATACAATAAGTCGATGAATTTCAGGCATTACTTTATAACAAATGTTGCATTATTTAAGAGTGCACAAATACTAAAATCATGTAGATTCAATAAGAATTATATAGGTAAGATTAAATCGATGTTAAAAGCTAATTATGGTTTTGATTTTCACTCAACTGGTGTCCACATGGCAAAAACCGTTGTTCTACATAACAAAACCATAATTATAATATATACATATGTGTGTGTGTGTGTGTGTGTGTGTGTTAAATCAGGCCAAGGCATACCCCTCCTCCTTCAATTTTGTTTCCTGCCGACCCATCTCGTCTTTCAACGTCCAATCAGCCCTGTCCTTCATCGCCTCTCCTTGTACCTCCTTCTTCTGTCGCATCCTTGTCAACCTTACCTTCATTTGTCCCTTCCTCTGTTCGATCCTTACCTTCTAACCCGATTCTCTCGTCTCCACCTCTGCCATTCCATCCCTCTCCTCCTATTGCTTGGAACTCCTTGTTTAAGGCCAAACCAATTAATGCAGGTAAATATGTTCCTCGTGACATTCAGTTAGTGTATAATGGTAGTGCTATCGTGCCCCCAGCTAAAGTTGTTTAGGCTGGAAACTCTATGTGGAAGGAACACTTAGTTGGTTTCTTTCTTGATAATCCTCTTCCTTACTCCTCTGTCCTTTATTATCTCAAAAAAGCGTGAAAATTACAGGGCTCTATTAGTGTAAAATCTGATGGTTTCATGTTTTTATTCAAGTTTTCTAACGCGGAAGACAAGAGAAGGATTGCCGAAGCAGATCCTATTGTGGTGAAGAATAAACTTTTCATCGTGAAGCCATGGGATGAAAATGTTGGAAATAGCTGTGGTAGTATCAAAGCAGTTCCTGTTTGGATTAAGCTCTCTAATATCCCACTGTATGCTTGGTCTCCTGTGGGTATTAACTGGTTAGCATCTAGGGTTGGTAAGCTCTTATGTATGGATGCATCAACTGAAAAAATTGAAAGGATTTCCTTAGCTAAATGTTTAGTTGAAGTCTCCCCTCAGCATGAACTTCCTGATAACTTTGCAGTTAAGTTACTTGATGGTACAGATCAGATAGTGAATGTTGATTATCTGTGGAGACCTGAAATATGCATTTTATGTAAGGAGTTTAGGCATATGGTAACAAGTTGTAAGAAATTTGAAGTAACTGGTGAAGGTAATAATAAAGCTTGTGATAATTATGTGCATCTCAAACATAGTGAAGTTGATCAAAGTAAGGTGAAGAAAGGTAAAAGGGTGGATAAAGATAACAAAGTGAACCAGGTCTGGCATAAAGTGAATTATAATAAGGGGAAAAAGAACTATAAGTGAAGAAGTGCAAACTGCAACAAAGAATAAGACAACTAGTAAGGAAAAAACATCACCAAATGTAAATGAGGAAATTAATACTAGTATTGAAGTTAGGATCAGAACCCATAGTGTCGGCCTTGTGAGTTCTGATCATGTTATAAAAAATAACAAGTATATTTTGCTACAATCTGATGATCATGTACAAGGTAATTTGGAAGGGCTGGATGTGGAGGAAGGTGAAGTAATTTTTGTTGGGACCAGTAATGATAATGCTAATAACCATTCCTTGTGTAATGGTTTTACTACTGCAGAAAATACTGATAGAAATAAAGAAACTATTCAAAAAACTGATGTTTTGGAGCAGCAAATTCCATCAAGTGCTAATTCTCTCTCCAGTAATATGGAGGTGGACAAGGTATCACCTTTAATGATTGAGCATGTGTATACTCCTGTATCAGAAGTTGACACAAATTGGTGTTTGTCTTTTGAAACACAGATAAAGCAAGTAATATTTACCATGAATCAATCTGTAGTGGAAAATCACTCGGCTGTTCCCCATTTGTATAACTTCACCATTGATTTGCCAGGTTGGCCATCTAACCTTCCCAACCCTGTTCCTCATACTGTCTCACCGCCTGTTCCCCCCTCCTCAAAACCTCCCTCCCTTGATTTGTCCTCCCCACTTCTCTGCCATCACGACAAATTATAAATAGAGCTCTTTCAGCAAAGAGAGGAAATAAATCTCACTTATCACTTTAATTTTCCCATGAATAAAAAAGGTGCTTCATGGAATGTAAGAGGTGCACACTGTAACTTGAAACTTGATCAGGTGAAAAGCCTTATTAACTTGTACGACATTTGTCTCTTTGGTATACTTGAAACAAAACTCAATCTTCCCTTATCCATCAAAGCAGCATCATATATTAATCCAGCCTGGGCATACCATCACAATCATTACATTGCTTCCTATGGTAGAATTCTTGTTCTTTATGATCCTGCTGTTTTGACATTATCCCTCATCCGTTCTTCAAGATAATTCATACATTTCCATATCCTTGTTTCTCAAACACAAACCTCCTTCTACATTACTTTTGTTTACGTCAATAATTCTTCTCCCTCTAGAAATCTTCTATTTAAATCTTTACCTCCCCTTCGATAGAAAACACACCCTTGGGTTGTGCTTGGAGATTTTAATTCATGTTATGACCTTGATGATAAACATGGTGGATCTCCTCTCTTGCCTGGTGACCTTGCTCCACTTAATCTTGCTGTTTCTGACTCTGATCTTATTTTGGTCAATGAATCTAGAGCCAAATATTCATGGAATAATCGAAGCCGTAGTGGTGTTCGAACCTTTACAACAATTGACCATGCTTTTTGTAATATCTCCTCCCTCAATACTTGACCATCTTTGTCAGTGTTTCTTCCTCTCCCCGTTCTGTTTGACCACTCTCTATTGATTCTCTCCCTTGATCACCCTTTAAGAAGAGAAAAAAGAAGTTTTAAGTTTATTAATGCTTGGGCTAAACATGATTATTTTTGTGTGCTAATTTCTCAAGTTAACTCTACCTTTAATTGTTTTGGTAACCCTATGTTTAAGTTTTACAGGAAATTAAAAAGCATCAAGCAATCTCTTAAATTGTAGGCTTCTTCCACCTTTGGGCTTGGCAGTTTGCTTTCTTCCTCCCTGTTGGAGCAACTCAAGGTCAAACAAGATTTCATGATGGATAATCCAGAGGATGAGAATGCAGCTGCTGAGGAAGGAAGATTATACATGGAGGTGAATAAAGCTCTTCTTTGTAGGATCTAGATTAACCCTAGAGGGGGGGTGAATAGGGTTATAGCAAATTTTCTCGATTTAAACACAGAAACAAACTGCAGAAATAAATATGCTGAAAAGTAAATCACACACAAAATTTACCCAGCTTCGGTAACCCCTGCCTACTGCTGCATTCCCAGATTTCTATTAGAATTAAACAGTATCCCGCTTACAAACACTCTAACAGACTCGCAAACCCTGCTCCCGCTTACAAACACTCTAATAGACTCGCAACCCCAGCTCCCGCCTATAGAGTTTTGCAAACTCGCAAACCCTTGCTCCCACCTATAGAGTTTTGCAAACTCGCACACCCTGCTCACTGAACTAATTCTAACTAGACAATCTGACACTACCTACAACCTAGGTGGTGATTTACCAAGACTTGAACCTTAAAAGAAAATTTAAAACAAACTAAAAATAGTTTAAACTAAAACCCTATTTGCCAAATAAACTAAAGCAATTAAACTAAAGCCTATCTATTTTAAAATAAGCCGGCCCAATTCATTTCTTTAACCCGATCCTCTTTTTGTCTTGTGAAGAGAATGGCGGCTCTGTTGAATTAGGGCTTTTGTTCCCTTGTGAAAATTAGGGCTTTGATTCTTCGTTCGATCTGATTTGTGTTGCTCTTGCTCGCTGCTTCTCTGATGATCAATTGTCTGGTTTGCGTTGCTCTTGATCGCTGCTTCGCTTATGGTTGATTCTCTGGTTCGCGTTGTTCCTCTGTTGATCGAGTTCATTGTTGCTTTGGTATGTAATTTCCCTATTTGTGCTTTTATGATTTCTCGTATTCGAACTCGATGCTGATGATGAATTTGGGGTTTGGTATTTATATGAATTCGAGACACTTGAATTTGCTCGTATCAAATCGATACTTTCCTAATTTTCGATTACCTGATGCACACGGCTTTGATTATGAAACGTTCGATTTTTACTTGAGTGATATGGCAGAAACTTTCCTCTTTTATCTTTGATTTTTGACTTTTGACTTTTTCCATTTTTTATACTGCGTTGATTTCTGACTTGGTCAATTTGTTGCCTTGATCATCACGGCACTGTTTTGATTCGAAACACAGTATTGAATTCTCTGTTGACATCGGCTTTGACTTGAATTTGCAAATTTACTTCGGCACTGGATATTGTGTATGCGACTCCATGACTCTGTACTAACCTCGGCCATCACCATTGCTTTGATATTGTCTTTGCTGTAGCATGGTTGTGATTTTGAAGTCTCTGTCATTTGTTGATTTTGTTTTGTGTCTGCATTGTCATGTTGTATACTCTCTGTATACATACTTGAGTCTTGTTCCATGCATCACTGTATATTCATACTGTTGGCATTCTTTATGTTGTTCAACACATGATGCTTTGTTCTTTGTTATTGATACATGTTTGAACTGACTTGTGTACACTGTGTTATTTGAATTGCTGTGTTGTTTTGTCTCTGATCTTTTGATCATGTTGCCTTCAGTTGCTTCATTTGCACACTGCTACTTGTCTGTAGCCTTTGTTGAGTCTTTTGTCGTCTGCACTTGCATTTGTTGTTCACTGAGTCTTGATAGTCAAGTTGCACTCATGTCCACTGCATAGTGGTCTTCATTGTTGCTGCTTATGTTGGTGGCAATCTTCGAGTCAGTTTGCATCAACTTCTATTCACTGTTGCATAATTGATTCTGTTGCTCGGCTCTTGACTTTGGTTGTTGCAGTATTCATGTACACTACTGTGTTCATAATGTGGTTTCATGCTTGTGACATTCATGCTGTTTGCATTCATTTGTTTGTTGCAGTCCATGTTGCATGCATGTTTTCTTCATGTAGCTGTTGGTCTGACTTGCACTTTTCACTTGGTCATCTTGTACTTCTGGATGCACTTGTCTGATTGTCTGGACAATTGTTTTATCACTCTGGCTTTACTGAGTTTGTTGTGCACTTGCTTGAGTTTCACTGCCATACTTGATCATTGTTCCATGTATTTGCATTGTACCATGCTGTAACCTCTCTTGTACCATTGGTGCTTGTACGTGCTGTATTGTCTCTGACCTGTGCACATTGTCGCCTTAGTCTTGATTCTCTGTTGTAACTGGACCATGTCATTGCTTGCATCACTGGTCGTTTGGTCATGTTGAACTGTTGTACTGAGTCTCTGGTTGGTGCATTGCCACACTGAACTTGATTCATACTTGTTGCATTCATTCATGTTGATTTTTGAAATTTCACTTGTGTTGAATCCAGTTTCAAAACTTGGGTTTGACCTTGTGCTCGTGTCGTGATTTTAAATATATTGCACGTGAGTTGAACCCGACTTTTCATTTGGGTTTGACCTGTGCTCACCTGTCCCTGTAGAGAATACAAGTGTATATCGATGTGCACGGCCTTATGGCATGTACAGTGATACACTGTGCATGTCACATTGTTCATGTGTGATGAATTCAAATGTAAATGATGACGAACAACCCAAATAACTGAGGCAAATCATATTTTCAAAAATCATATTTCATTTTATATTGCAAAAATATTTCTTTTTCAATTTTACTGCGTTAGTGAATATTTTTGCAGATTTCTCAGATGCTGGATTATAACTGGAATGAAATTGAAGATAAACTACGAGTGTGAGTGATATGTAGTGAGGCATTTATGTAAATTGAATTATGATGTAATTACAATCAAAATTGTATATGTATAGTGAGAGCTTGAATTTGTACTATTCAAAAATGTAATAAATATTTGTTTGAATAAAATTTCTGTTTGAATTCAAATTCTGTGTAATTTATTTTATTCAATAAATATTTATTTAATCTATGAAAAATAAAATAGTATATTAACAAATACATTTAAACGAATGTATATATGTTTGTTATCATCAAAAAAAACATATAAGCATATATTCATACATTCTTTTGGAAGCTTGTATGAAAAGGCAGCAACTTCACAACAAATGGCTTGAAGAAGGAGATAAGAATACTAAATTCTTCCATGTTTCATCAAAAGTTAAGCATGCCAGAGAAAATATTTTTAGCATTATGGATGATCAAGGTAACTTATTTTCTACTCCTGAATCTGTCAATGCCTTCATTGACTACTTCTCTAATCTTCTTGGGAACTCTTCTGGGTTCACTCCTGACTTAAACCAAATATCATCCCTTTCCCTGCCATGCCTTTCCTTCCTTAAAGCTGATGCTTTAATTAAACCTGTTACTGATGAAGAAATTAAGACAGTCCTCTTTTCCATGAACCATCATTCTTCTAGTGGCCCTGATGGTCTTAATGTAACATTTTTCATTTCAACTTGGAGTGCGATTGGACATGAGTTCTGTCAGGCAATCCATAATTTCTTTAATAAATGTAAATTACTGGGGGAAGTCAATTCCACAAACATTGCCTTAATTCCAAAAGTTTCTCCTCCTTCTAGAGTTTCTTCATTCAGGCCAATTTCATGTTGTAATGTGGTTTACAAATGCATTTCCAAAATTCTTGCTTCTAGGTTAGTATGTGTTCTGCCTTCTGTAGTGTCTCTCAATCAGGCAGCATTCATTCCAACTAGGAATATACTTGGTAATGTTCTTCTTGCCCAAGAATTATTAAAAGGATATGGCAAAGGTAATGTCTCACCAGCTGCTGCTCTTAAAATTGGCATATCCAAAGCCTATGATTCTATTCATTGGGTATCCATTGTGAGGGTTATGGCTATGATGAGTTTCATAAAAATCTTTGTGTCATAGGCTGACACTTGCATTTCCACTCCAACCTACTATGTGCTTGTTAATGGAAGACCTGTTGGATATTTTAGAAGTCAAAAAGGTATTAGACAAGGGGATCCCATCTCCTCTTACTTATTTCTGTTGGTCATGGAAGTCTTCACAGTAATTCTCAAGACTAAATTTTCTCAAAATCTCATAAAGTATCATCCAAAGTGCTCACACCATCAAATTTCATCTATTATGTTTGCTGATGATGTTATGATATTCACTAAACCTGAAGTTACCTCTTTGAGTGGAATCTTAAATGCACTGCAGTCCTTCTACGTGATGACAGGTCTCTCAATCAACCACTCCAAATCTACCTTGCTTGTTGCAGGAGTCAGCGATGTTCATGCTTCTGTTTTGTATCAGCTAATTGGTTTCTCTTGCATGCACACTGATACGAGGTATTTGGGTCTCCCCTTAATCACAAAAAGAATTACCAATGCAGATTGTCTTCCCCTTTTCAATAAGATAACTTCTGTCATGAATGCTTGGGATAATATGAATTTGTCTCAAAGTGGTAGGCTTGTACTTATAAAATCTGTTGTGTTTCCTTCCCTTGTCTATTGGGCTCGCACTATTATCCTTCCTGGAAGGCTTCTGCACCTTGTTCGGTCTGCCATGTATAGATATTTCTGGACTGGTAGTATTCACAATAGGAAACTGTTGCCATGCTCGTTTTCAAAATTTGAGTCTACTTTAAAATTGGGTGGGCATGGAATTATTAATGCTAAGAATTGGAACATAGCTGCTTTCAGCAGGCACTTTGATGACCTGTTAAATAAGGACAGTCTACAGGTCAAATGGTCTTGGCATTATAATATCGAGCATGAGAAGTTTTGGTGTATGGACATAGCACAACATAGTAGTTGGACTTGGAGGAATATTCTGAAACACAGGGATTTTTTCTTCCTTTGATACGGTATAATGTCCAACCTAATTCTGATATTAGTTTTTGGGATGACCCATGGGTGAGTAAAGGCAAGATTCTTTCCAGATTGTTTGATCATGCCATGATAGTTCAGTCTGGTATACACCGTGATGCTAAAGCAAATGACTTCATCTCTGATGGCAGAATGCACCTTCCTTACAATAGTAGTCAGGTGATCAGGCAGCTATGGTGTTATATTCAGAGCTACTTCTTCAGTAATGATCACCCTGTCTCTGTGTCTTGGAACAAGAAACCTCATTCTATAAAGTTGGTTTACCATCACTTAGCTGGTAACAATGTTTTGCCTGCTGCAAAATGGTGTACTGTTATTTGGACTAGTGATTCGCCCCGAGAGAAAATCTGATGATGTGGAAGGTTGTTAGTAATGCTCTTCTGACCAGAAGTGTTTTGAATAATATGGTATTTGCAGTAGCCATGAGTGTGTGTTTTGTGAGCAGCATGAGGAAACTATTGAGCATCTCTTTTTTGATTGCCCATTACTTTATGGTCCGGTGGAAAGAATTGGATGCAATATTGGTTGTTTTGATGCCTCTGCAAATTCAAAAATTGACTGGAACATTATTTATAAAGCTACTAGGTGGAGGACCCTCAAGTCAAGAGAATTAGTTATTTGCATTAAAATTTATATGGATGTGATTTGGAGAGAAAGAAATGCAATTGTTTTTTATAACCTGTAAAGAGTTTTTCTTCTTTATGGTATGAGGTTAGGGAAAGAATATTTATGCAATTGAAAAGGAGAGCCTGCCTTTTCCCTGATTTCATGATTAGTGGATGGGCTCATTGACTTCTAGTTTTAATTTTCTTCTTTGTTTGCCTGTTTCATGTTTGATTCAAAGCTTGTTTTGAATCATTTTATTATTTTATTGTTGTTGCAATAAAATCTGGTAGGGGTCCAGTTAACCCCGCTGGCTTTGCCAAAAAAAAAGAATAAAATGAATTAACTGATTATGTAAGGTACTTACCACAAACTATGGTATGCCATCGCATATAAAATTATCAAATTGCCCTTCATAGTTGGAAATTGATGGATTTTAAGGAAATTATGTTTTTAATATATCTTATCGTGTAATTGAAATAACTTCATTTATATAATATATAAAAAAGTATCTCTGCTTAAGCCGTTTACATTGTCATGTATTCAATTTTTTTTTTACACATTTTCAGTTAATAAAAAGTTTAAGCGCTTTGGTTGAATGAAATGATACATGAACATTTTCTAGTGGATAACCTATATCAAATTTTCTTATGCCTGTTGATATGATTCAGAAGCTATTTTTATTGAATTTTTGAATCACCACATGATCGATGTGAAGGAATAATTGCTTCTAGTAGCAACTAACAGGATAATATTACTATGTTGTGACCCCGATTAATCGATACTGACTTTTTTTTGATAGCATCAGATGAATTTATTTATGTAACATACAACATGTATTTGTTACTCATAATTAGGATTTCCTAGATAATACTTCATAGAACAGTATATGTTTTTTTAATAAGTAGATCCATTTACAGTACAAAAACATAACCAAGATTATAACAGTGGATTAACCATTACTTCTCAAGTTAATCAAAAACGGTATCTAATTTTAATCATTAATTTCAAAACATATAGAATTATTATGCGAAAATATGATAGCTAAAGGGGAAAATCCTTGAAAACTACAACTGATTAGTTGTTCAATCTATTGTGGTTGAAGCAGATATACCTATTAAGCTTTTTAACTCATCTCCTAGACATCCAAATTTAAAAACAGAGAGCAATAAATGTGCGAAAAAGATAATAATGAGACACATGACATGCAAAGCAATATTTTTCAGGGGTAGAATTTAAAGCTACATCAGACCATTGTCCAGTATGGAAAAAAGAAACCCAACAACTATAGTTTGTTTCATATTTGTCCATAATTATCAGATGGAGGAAAAATGGTGTGACGGAGGGAGTAGGTGCAGCCGATGATCAGATTATATTGAACAATAACCATTTGGAACAACCACTTCCTAAAAGAAAACTACAAACATTTTGCAGATTATATACTAAAAAAATTTCGGGCCAAGCAAACAGTTACTGAATAATTTTAAGATTTATCCACCGTTGTCAAATTTTAAAAAGGGTATGCGGCATATCGTAGGAACAAGATATCATCATATCAAGTTTTACCACACAACCTAGCGATGGTGTATTTAAAGGTATGAAATCTGCTTATATGGAACCAACAACCAATTAAGCATGAATTTGTAAATGGATATAGTTTTAAGAATAAATAGCCAGCAATCAACCTATCATTTCAGTAAACATGCCTACATCGATTATTTGGAAGCTCGTGTGGGAGGCTTGTATTGGCCAGTGATAGTGAAACAGTAAATGCACAATTGATGCGATTTAGTATAATAGGAAAAATCAAGCCAATGCAACATTCATGAGTATGTAAACAGTTGTCAGAAGTTAGGGATTTAAAAAACCAAAGTTCACAAATGGAAACACCCAAATTAGAAAAATAGACGTAAATAAATGATCAAAAATAGAGTTATGAGACATGACGTTCATATCAAATTTTTTTCAAGGCTCTTGCTTAAGGCTACAGTAGACCATTTTCATGTAGGGAAAAACAAACGCAAACATGGGAGGTTTCATATTTATCAGCAATTGTGAAGGAAATAGTAGGTACAATAGATAATTAAATTATATCTACCAACGAAACACATAAAATAATTAACATTCAACTACTCAGTATCTCAAGTACTAAAAAAGCATGGGTTTTACAAAACCTGTAATCAGTAAAAAATGAATTAATTTTTTTGAAACACAGTTAACAAATAATGCCGATCGCTATGATGCCAACTCCCCAAACATGTATTATACAGTTAGTGTGAATTTGGTGTGGTTGACTTGATTTGGGAAATGTTACAAAAAAAACATAATTAGTGGTTACTCTGACTATGGTTAAAAACAATATAGAAATTCTTCATAATGAAATCTTCAAAAAGCATATGAAATACAAGTTAAGAGTTAAGGAATAAAACAATAATGATGGAAAATATGAAACAACCGCTTTCAAAAATAAAACTAAATGCATTTACCAGATTATGCACTAAATACATTTCAGGCCAAACAAACAGTTACTACAAAATTTTAAGATTCACCCACCATTATAATTAGAAAAAGGTATGTAGCAAGAAAGAAAAAAGGGGGTATGTACCATACAGTAGGAACATTATATCATCAAATCAGGTTTTATAACATAACCTGTTGAATATGCACTTTGCGCTTATATGATTTTTGTTTGATGATAATAAACATATATACATTCGTTTAAATGTATTTGTTAATATACTATTTTATTTTTCACAGATTAAATAAATATTTGCTGAATAAAATTAAATGACACAGAATTTGAATTCAAATAGAAATTTTATTCAAACAAATATTTATTACAATTTTGAATAGTATACAAATTCAAGCTCTCACTATTCACTATACAACTTTGATACAAATTCAATTACATCACTATTTTACATATCATCACCTCACTACATATCACTCACACTCGTATCTTTATCTTCAACTGCATTCTAGTTTGAATCCAGCATCTGAGAAATCTGCAAAAATATTAACTAACGCAGTAAAATTGAAAATAAAATATTTTTGCAATTCAAAAATAAAAGATAATTGTTGAAAATATGATTTGCCTCAGTTATTTGGGTTGTTCGTCATAATTTAAATTTGAATTCATCATACACGAACAACTTGTGACATACACAGTGTATTACTGTATATGTCACAAGGCCGTGCACACCGATATACACTTGATTAATTTACAGGGACGGGTGAGCACAGGTTAAACCCAAATGAAAAACCGGGTTCAACTCACGTGCAATAACATTAAAAATCACAACACGAGCACAAGGTCAAACCCGAGTTTTAAAACTGGATTCAACACAAGGCAACATGACATGAATGAAACGAAGACCAACATCAAAACGGACTGCAACAATCATGTATGCAGATCAGGTCAGACCAGGCAGCAATATGCTTGAAGACCACAGCAAAACCAACAGTGGCAAACTACACAACTAGATCAAAGTACAACATACACTACAATGAATACAGCAAGCATGCAGTAGAGGTCAAGCATATATAGATATGCAATGACAAAGTGGATCAAAATGAAACATACAAAATGCCCAAGTAAAGTTCACAGTGAAGATCATAAACCAACTGCAGAGCCTCAAGTGACATGGTGAAGTAGTACAAAAGAGCAAGTGCAATTCGAACCAACAAAAACCAAGGCTACACAATGAACTGCATGAAACAGTCATGAACAATACACAGCAGCCCCAAATACCAGTGATGCAACTAAGCACAAATCACTTACAACATGTATGCAGCCCAATGAACCAGTGACAACAAACTACAAACTCAACAAGACATGTACACAAAGCATAGTGCACCGAAGGAGCAGCAACAATGAAACTGACTCGAAGCAACAGTGATAATGAAGTGAATGCAACAATCAAAAGATGGTAGCACAAAGATATGATATCACAGCGAACATGACAGTATACGAAATGCACCAATTTTTAATCAAGAAACAATATGCACAGGTGCATCAGGATATACTACAGATATGAACAAAGGTGCACAAGATCAGGGTAACTCAACAAGCCGGTGAAAAGAACCCACTAGACCACCAGTGAAACAGCTCAATGCATAAACCAGTGAAGCTACACTGAACAAATATACAGAGACACCATACAACATACACAATATGAAGACCACCAGTGAACTAGTGATACACCAGAGGGAATAACAAGACTCGGCAAGTCAAATAACAGTAAGAAGTGTAGTGGGAAATCGAAATTATCAGTTGAAGCCATGGTTCAGTAGCAAATTCAAGAAATTGCCAGTAAGTCAATGTTGAACCAATCGACCAAATTGACATTAAAGCAATTAAACTACAAGTATCCAGTGAAATACAAAATGACCAGAGTCGAACCAACACAGCAGCAATTTGTTAAAACATGCAAAACAAGAATGGAAAGTTTACAAAGTATCAAAGCCGTGTTTTTTTTTACCAAGTCAAGATCAACAACGTGATGACTAAGGAGTTGAAATAAATGCCGTGGGATTCAAACAACAAAAAATATACGTTTTTGAACAAGTCGCAATCATCTCAAACGTCCAAGCATAATCAAGCGGCAGTACAAAGAATTTGACGAATTCAATCAAATTTATACGAACGCAAATATAGGAATTCGACCTATATAAAAGCCCAATCATCATCGACAATCAGATTATCGAGTTCAAGTACGAAAGATTAGAAGAAGCAAAAAGCATAAATTACATACCGAAGCAATCGAACTCGATCAAGGAGGAGAAGCCGCAAACAATTGAAGCAAGCAAACCGAATCATCAACCATCAAGCGGCAATTCCTCCCGAAGCCCTAATTTGAAACAAAGAGCGCAAGGGACGAAGCCCTAAATTTGCAAGAGGAACAGAGCGGCCATTTTCACAAAGAAGCAAAGGAACGTACCAAGCAAAAAGGAATAGGGCCGGTCGAATTTTAAAAGGGCTTTAGTAAAATTTTAATTAGGGTTATTTTAATTAGGGTTATTTATGTGTCTTTTATTATTGTTTTTATTTTTCGAATCAAAACTTTGTAAATCACCACCTAGGGTTTAGGTAGTGTCAGATTGTGTAGTTAGAATTAGTTCATTGAGCAGGGTGTGCGAGTTTGCAAAGTTCTATTGTAGGTGGGAGCAGAGTTTGCGAGTAAACGAAGCTCTATAGGCGGGAAGCAAAGTTTGCGAGTAAGCGAAACTCTATAGACGGAGCAGGGTGTGCGAGTCTAGTAGAGTGTTTGTGAGCGGGAGCAAATGTTTGCGAGCAGGGTGTGTGAGTCTAGTAGAGTATTTGTGAGCGGGAGCAAATGTCTGCGAGTCTAGTAGAGTGTTTGTAAGCGTGATACTGTTTAATTCTAATAGAAATATGGAAATGCAGCAGTAGGCAGGGGTTGCCGAAGCTGGATAAATTCTGTGTGTGATTTACTTTTTCAGCATATTTATTTCTGCGTTTTGTTTCTGTGTTTATATCGAGAAAATTTGTTATAACCCTATTCACCCCCCCCCCCTCTCTAGGGTTAATCTAGATCCTACATAACCAATCGACTGGTGGTCAGTTATACGCATAATACCGAACTCGACGGATAGAATTAACAAATTAATGACCTAAAAGCCTTATTTGAAATAAATTAAATGGATGTAGCGTAGATTTGGAATAACAACTAATCAAATCAATTTGTACTACAAATTCTATCTACTATCTATTCGAATATAAAAAAAATCCTCAATTTAAGAAATAAATATCAACAAATTGCTGACCTAATTCGACTTAATATCCAATTTGACTTCGTAATTTTACCAACCGTATGACATCTCCTGTGGATTGTTTTGGGTAATAAGATTCGTCTTTGGAAAGAAAGAAAGAAAGAGGAGTGTAGGGTTTGTTTAGCGTGAAGGAAGAAATGGGGCGTACAATACGGGATACAGTTTTGGGATGTAACCGTTGTACAAAAAATAGATCGGTTGCCAACTACAGATATAGTTCCGAAAATACCATGATTGCAAAAAGGACACGTGTCATCATATAAATGACTTGTTTCTCTTTTCTTAAGTAGTAGATTAACTTAATTTGTTTTATGCCGATAACACAGTACAGTAGTTTTCACAGCCCATTTAGGTCATAGACGAAGGAATGGTCTTACGCTGCAGTCAACAAATTAGATTGATACAGGCCAATACGAGCCAATGAATAAGTGAAATGTTTTGTTTATTGATGAATCTACTAACTTGTACCCTTAAGAACTCATCCATGTACCACCTTATCAATTGTATACTACTGACCCTACTTGTGAGGAACTTAAGATGTGCCTCATCATTGAACCGATCGTATGAGTATAAGATTAATCGCATTTTCTGCTTACATTTTCTCTAATCTGCTTCACAATATCAAGTTGTCTCTTACTCTCACTCTTTTTACATAAAACTGTAATATAACTTCAATATAGATAATTTAGTGAAGTTACAAAATGTAGCAAATCCCGAATTATTAGATATGATCTAAAATATTATAATTTTATAAAATACTACCCATATTAAACTGTTTCTTGAGTGCAAACAACAAATTGAATACATTATAATATAATAACTACTACAAATAAATATCAAGCTCCCAAAATGAGGTAGCAATGTTTGCAGATGAACCTATGTTCCTTAAAACCAGAGAGCACCATTATATACACCTTTCTTGCTTAAATTAGTAAAAAGAGCTCATGCTGAATTTGTTGCTGCCTTCTCTTCTAAATATTGATCAGTACCAAAATACATTCTTGCTAGCCCGTATGTGCATACACATGTACACACACACTAGCTCCTGCCCGCATGAACAGATGCACATCATAATTTAATTTTTGTTTGTTAAATGCATTCATTAGTTGGTCTTCTTCGGTTCAAAACATATAAATTGTTACACGTGTGGATATATATCGGTGTATTCATAAAACTACATAGAAAATATATTAGAAATCATGAACTGCATATGTGAACAAAAAGAAATGAATTAACTAGATGTACAAACAATGACATGGCCACTTGAATTACCTGTAAATATGAAACATGCATTACAGTTAGGGACGGCCTAGGGGAAGCCCACCAAGCCTATGGGCTTAGGCCATAAATAATAATAATAATAATAATAATAATAATAATAATATAATAATAATAATAATAAATGGGTCTGCTCCACTTTGCTGCTTAACTCACGTTGCTTCTTCTCACGTTCAAATTAGGGTTACCTATCACAAAAAAAAACAAAAAAGCACAAGCGATCGACCGGCGCCAGCCTCCAGCCTCCATCGGTTGCTGCTCCTAAGCTCCAAAATTCCGACGCCAGCCTCCACTTAGGGAAACAGTGCTCTATCTCCCCTTGCAAGGCAGCAAGTGCAGAGGTAACTAAAAGGTCAAAATTGATTTCTGAAATAAATTGGTTTCTTAAAACTTAGAATTGGTTGTTAGTGGATAATATGACATGTTTCGTTGGATGATGTCCCATTGAATGCACGAGGACTGGACAGTAGTAAGCCTTTCTTTCTGTCCATTGTTTTAAACCAGTAATATGCTTTTGTTACCTGCAATTAATAATGTGAATGACAGTTCTGTAGCTAAAAGAACAAATAGGCATTGTTTAAGATGTCCAGTTCAAGAATTTCATTGTTGTTGTTATTGAGTTCAATTTTTTTGCTGAGTGAAATGAGCATTTTTATTAGCAGAAGAGGTATTTGAGTCTACACTGGTTGGTTAGAAGTGTACTATATTAGTGGGTGATGTTTTATTTGTTAAGGATAGATACAATTAACAAGATAATAACATACTCCTTTTTGGTTTATTAAGTATTGTTTTGTCCCCTCTCTTTTCTTTTCATTTTATACGGTAGCTGCTAATTATATATTTTTAGATTAAAAGGAGTAAAATAGTTTGATTTAATTATGTTATTAGATAGTGTATAGTATGACAAAAGAAGAAGACGATAAGAAACGGGTGAGAAATAAAAAGCAAAACTCCGGTGCTTATAATAGAAGACTGAAACAACGTCAAAATGCAATATCTACATCATTACTCGGTTCAATTTCTAAACTATTCAATGCAAAAGAACAACATTCAATTATTTCAAATCAAGTCGGAGAAACAAGTGAAGCTATCGATGAAAACGTTGACGATGTTTGTAAAGACCCGTATTCCCGTACCCTTTGAATCGACAATAAACCGCACATGTCCAACTGAAATTGCACGAAAAGACGTATCTTTAAGGGTAATAAAGAAAAGTAGACAGAACAGAATCTCACTCGAATGGAATAACATATAACATTGAACAAATATTTTTACAGCGGAAAACTTTAAATACATATATCAGAGTCTAACCTAAATTCAGCTTGGACAATTATAAACATCTGTCCTTACAATTGCTGACAATCATCAAACAAAAATACACTAAGCAAAGCGGATAATAGAATATGTCCATGCGTCGATGAATATCTCCAGCTCTCCTCTGGAAACTCCAACCATCTTCGACTAAACCTGAAACTACTTGGATCTGACCTGAGTATTGAAAATACCCGGATCAGGCTTGATAAACCGGCGTGAGAAAAACTCAATAATAGATGACAGTGTCATATATCAGCCTTTGAATAAAATCCTTTGAAAAAGAAAGAGTATCTCATAAGACCACGCCCACGCATAAACACGGACGAGTTTTTACCTTATGATAACTAAAACACTTTTATATATCAAAACATTTGATATTATTTCTAATGACATCTCTTTGAAAACATTTGCAAATAAACTTATTAATCTTAACTGAAATTGTTACCATTATTAAATTTCAACATACTAAGCTCTACAAACAAAACCGCAGGTTCTTATTGGAGAATGGATTTCCATACAAATGACCAGGCACATGATCTACCTTCCGAAATGGGTACACATCTAGATGGATGTCCCGAGAAACCATCACACAGCTTCTCTACCAACACAAGACCGGTCCACTCTTAACTAGATGGTACCGAATATGTCATCCATCGGTTGTTACCGACCTTTAACCGAGCGCTCATTTTCCATACACCACATTAATTAACATCCCGAACATTATAGCAGGAAGAAATATATCTAGAAGGGGATGATCATACCTTACTTGGGAATGACCCACTTAGCCTTGCTGCATCTAATCATGTTTCGGTCATTTCCGGTTTGATGAGGCTTGAGGCTACGATTACCTTTTCACAAAGCACATATCACATCTTTGAATGCCACATTGTCATTTCCGTTTAACTACTAATTGTCTTCCACAAAAATACAACCCTTGAGCTCGTACGTCTCAAGGAGGGTGTTAAGCTAAGAGAAGTTGTCTTCTCCGCCGCCACTGATGTACATTTGTAAAAATTAATGTACGTAATCGTTAGAAATGCAATGTCAGATAAACGTCCATACAAGTTGTCTAGGAACAGGACAAACCGAAGGCACTTCCCTTGGCAATTACTAGGCGAGAATCCCTTGCAATCCGAAAAATCTCCATCACGAGGAGACCATTGCTATATATAACTCTATAATGGGCGCGACCCCGAGCAAATCAACAAGCAGTCCTCACGCTATGAAGATCCACAGTCTTCAATAATCATCATCTTCAACATGTCTTCACGTTCGAACGTATACATTGGTTCGAAGTGGTTTTCGGATAGGAATTAACCAAATCCGACTCCGGTTCCTTCGAAATCCAATCATCGATAAGAAGTGAATATGAGTATGTAGGATTAATTAAGTATCTTTTCACTTTAATTCTTTTCGGATGATTTCGAATTTTTTTCTTTTGACTTAGAGTAATTTCTAAGAAATTCATTCTTTTGCTCTGGAAAATATCTCAAATTTCCTTACTTAATTCTCGATCAAATCCTTTTTAGGCGGGTCAAAAACTATGTTATTTAAGACATCGTTTACGATAAACCCTAAATCAAACTTAACAAATACTTTTGAGTAAATAGGATAATAGAAATCATTCATATTGAGATTGCTTAAATTTTGGATAATACCAATCCTCTTTTATTTTGGAAAACCTAACAGAATCATTTTATTTAAGAGCATCCGGACTTTCCCTTCGATCTGTTCCACCCCTGCATAAGAAAAGAAAACATAGGCCAGGTAAGTTCAGGGCACTAGTTGCTCTATTTCTAACCTTAGTTAAACACCTTATTTTATCTTTCCAGATATCACAGGCGGGACAAATGTACTTGTCGTTTCCACATACTCAGATTTTCAACATTATTTTTGAGTTTCTTATAAATATTCCAAATTATCTTTCAAAACGCTTAACTATCCTTTTTAAAGCATTCACAATTAATTCTGGGAAACGTCGTTACATTTAAACTTATATTCCAAAAGTTATAGAATTCGCAACAGAAAAGTGCTGCGGAAAGTGCTAAATAAGCTTATTGAATTAAAAACTTTTAAACATACGATAATTCTTATTTTCCAATACAAATCTCTTTTAAATCATTTAAATAGATTTATCAAATTCATTTCATATTTTTCCGTAATTAAAAACATTCATTTAAATAGATTTTCTATTATGGTCACTAAACTGCACTAGCGCGATTTTTCTCGAAAATTGATTTAGACTTAATTCAAAATATACTTATCGAAACTTTGATTTTCTTTCTTCGTTTAGAAGATATGGATATATAGTTCGGAATTTTCTTATCTCGAAGAATTCAGAGCCATATTACACTCTATACACTCATTTGAACTTTTCGGCGCGAAATCGCGAACTACTGTTGCGCGACGCGTCTAGTTTTAACTTATTTTTAAATACTTGAAATAATCTATTCAAATTTAATTTTAATACTTATAAAACCATTACAAATCATTTAAAATCAATATTCTCACTTTTTAAAATATTTAATATATATTTTTCACTATTACCATATTATAATATTATTATATTACCATTATTTTAATATTAAATTTTAAATTCCAATATCAACTCAATTTCAATTCTAATCTCAAATTAAACATATTTAAAACTTAGATTTCAAATCTAATTTCAATTTAAACTTCAATTCAATCTCAAACTAAAATTCAGTTTTCCAAAATCGATTTCAATTTCACTATTTATCTAAATTTTAATTTCTAATTAACTATCCTTTTCAAATCCGTTTCACTTCAAATTCAAATTCTCTTTCATTTTAACTTTAATTTCACTTCTAAATGGAAAGCGACTTATTTTTCCACAATTTATCATATTACTAAAATATGGTCTTTTAGATAAAGGGATTACTTAATCAAAATGAACATATCCAATATTCATATTTATCACTAACATAATATCCATTCAACAATCACACGCATATGATTTCAAATCTAACATTCACTATTAATATCATAACGGGATATATTATCACAATTCACTTAATTTACTAACTATCAAATCATCCATATTAACAATCAATTTGGTATAAACATTCATATGTCGTAAGAGTGTAAATATGATTTATAGCATAATAAAAATATATATTCAAAAGCAATGAGAATTTCTCACCATAAAACAAAGCGATTAACTTCCTACTAACATTCTAATCAACCAACACGTCACTAATTAATTCCTACTCCATTAAACACTAGCAAACAACACCCTCTCCCATCCAATAGCTTGGCCGAGGCTTGAGATGGAGGTTGGCCGAAATACATAGAAGAAGCGGTAGAGCTTTGAACTTGAATTCCCAAGATTTAGATCCGAAAAATAGGTCATCTCCTCTTTTGTTTTTAACTCTCTTACTCACAAAATCTGAAAAACTTATTAACTGAAAAGTTGTTGCAAATTCTTTTCTATTGAATTTGAAAAAAAGAATCATTTAAATCCAAGTTGTTATGAGGGAGATATGTTAAAAATAAAAGAGCTATTCTCGGATTCACAAAAATAAGCCCGAAAATACACTTCAAAGAATTGAGTTTCAGGTATAGCGAACCTCAAAACTGGAAAAAGTGATCAACATAAAAGTTGTAGCCACTAAAATTTCATTTGGTTTTAAAAAAGAATTTCTAAAATTGGATCTGTTATGATCAAGTTATGATGCCTATTTTCTGGCTTAAAAACCGAGCCAGAAAATACACTGGAAAAAGTGGAATTTTGACCTATTTATGCTAAGAAGTGGTCAACATGAAAGTTGCAGCCATTGAAAAAATACATGATTCAAAAAAATAAAATTACAATTTGATTTGGTTTTGAAGAAGTTATGGCCAAGAGAAGGAAAGGTAAAATGTGGGGAAAAAAAGGAGTTTGATTTAAAGAGAATGAACATTGATTTCTTTTAAATATTTTATAAATATTTTGACATTATTTCTTTTTAACTTTTTATATGGCATGGAAGCCATTAAAGAGAAGCAGAAGAAGATGAGAAAACTTGAGAAAATAAGAAGAAGAAAATGTGAATGAAAGTGAAGAAGGAGGTGAATATTTATAGAAAAAGAAAGAAGTGACAATTTACCAAAATAACCTCTTACCAAATTACCAAACTAACCTTACTTCAACTTAAAGCAATCTCTACTTTTTCAATACTTAACATCATCTTTCATATCCTTAATTTATGTCTTAGTCGCTTAAAGATTAAGTAAATAATATCATGATTATGTTGGCTTTGATTTGATATTGATTTGATGTTTACTTTTGACTTTTCTTATTTACTTTTGTTAATTCTTACTTACTTTTCTTAATGACTTCTAGAAGTTTTCTAATCTTATTTAGTAAAAGTAAACATGTTTATTGAATTAATTAATACTTACACTATTTGAATATATGTTCCTATATAAAAATAAAGGTGCGACAACGTAGCAACAACTTTTAATCGACAAAACGTCGTTTTTCGACAAAATGTTTTACGGTCACATTCTGACGTTTTAGTTAAACTATTTATTTATGTAAAACAAATTTAAAAATAAATTTGTATAATGCTATTTAAAAATATTAATACTCATAAATTAATTAAAATAATTTATTTAATCGTTGAAACTTACTTTTCTAAAATCAGCATTTTGTTACTTTTGTTGATATAGGCAAATGTTACTATTTTTGTGTATACATCTCTTTCCAAATCCTATCTAATTTTTTATGAATCATATAACCTTAATTATTTTACATTTAAAATCACTTTATATATTATTTTTTAAAGTGGTCAAATTCTGGGTTGTTGCATTCTCACCTATTTAAAAGCATTTCGTCCTCGAAATGAAAGTTAGATAAAAGAATCTATCTCATACTCATATCCTCAAATAATTTGACATATTTCTACTGATGATAGAAAAGAATAAGATCGATATCATAACAATACTAAAAGTAAATGATGTCAAGCATACATACATAGATTCCCTACACTAACCTGAGTACCTATCATGTACTTATGATTATATACACATACATCAAGTCAAACTTCTATTGTACCCATCCTAGTGCACATTACACAGTTAAGATAATATATACAACAACCAAACAAGACTATGCATCCAAAACAACCACATTGATACTATATCAACATAAATGAATACATCCACATAACTCATTCCCTGTCCTGAGCATGTACTATATCTGTGGTCTATATATCTGTGCATACCAAAACTTCGGTACAACCACTATATCTTAGTGCCTACTATTTGAGATAACTATTCAACTACTAAGTAGACAGACCTAACACATCATACTATATGTGATATTTGATTCGATCTATTATTCAAATCCACAACTTTTCTTTTGAACTAGTATCGATCCGTCGATTTTCTAGTGCGGACTTTGATCGGACTTTGATCAGACTTCTTGATCACAAATCCTTACTTTTCTTGCATAGCTCTCAACTATGATAGAAAACTCGTGTATATAATCATAAACTCCCATCAATGCTCGCTGTCAAGAATCGATTGATAAATCCTTTCTCGGATTGGTATAAACACCTCAAAGTTTTGTACTCAAATCTTAGATCAAAATTTATGTGCCAAAGTGATCTACGTTTAACTTATGTACTTATTCACGTTGATCTTTACCTAATACATTTCTTCAAAACTTCTATTAATCCGAGTTTATTTCACAACCATTTACTTTCTTCTAAATACATTTTACTTAAGCATTCAAATATGACTTAAACTTGTGTAACATACCTTTCAATCCTAAGAGTATGTATACATATCCCCAACTTCAAATCGTCATTACTTCAACTAAGGTGTTCAACCAATGTAGAATTCTACTATTATCTCAAACTAATAAGTTATAAAACTTAATCCTTTGTTTTATTTACCTAAGATCTTGATTTAGGTAATATTATTTATTCAATCCATATATTAATAAGACTACTTTACTAAGTGTACACCTTTTCCTCACCGATTCTATGATTAACTACTTAACTTATTTACCTATCCATTTTCTAAATCAAGTTTCTTAATCTTAAATCCATCAAATACCTTATAGTCAAATTATGAAACTTAATTCATGTGGTATTTTTTATTTAAAATTTTCATCCAACAATCAACCTATTAACCATTTTATTCAAAAATATCCACTTCTATTCTTACTTCATTCTGAATTACAAATGTTACCCTAATTGTATCACTAATTCAAAAAACTTTATTTGGATGATATTACTTATCTCTCTTATTCTAAAATTTTAATTTGACTTTTAACCTGGTCAAAATGTCTAAAGTTCAAATTATCTTATCTCATTTATAAGTTATAGAACTTATCCTTTTGTAAAAAGTCTCAACTTAGGTTTATCCTTTTCCTATCTTATTGATAATAATTTTTTGTAAGTATGCATTTTCTTTTTAATTTCTCTAGTTACAACTTGTAGCTTCAATATTATCATCAAATATCTTATAGTCAAATTGTGAATTTTACTTCACAAGATATTTGTACTTAGCTTTTAAATCCATCCATTATGATAATCACTTAATCATTATTATTTCTTAATACTACATATTTAAGGGTATATGATTAAAGTTCTAAATTCTAGCCTTCGACTAATTGATTCTATATAGAATATCTTATAGTCAAATAGTGCAATTCTAATCACAAGATATTCATATTTAGTTTCACTAAGCAAAATTACAATTAATACTTAATTTCAAACCCAAAAGATAATAATATCCACTTTAATATTTATAATATAAACCCAAGGTAAAAAATTTTCATTTATCAATTTCTTTAATACAAAAATCATTTTTATAAAATTAACAAATACGCGCTCATATATATAATTCTCTCATTACTCATTCTAGGGTGTTACAAACTCTGTCTCTAACGAGTTACTCATCCTAGGATATTACTAATCATATCTCTGATGAGACTTTACCCATAACAGAGCCAAGGTTCTCGCTTAACCTTCAGCTCTGATACCAAATGTAAAACCCGTAGTCCCGTACCCTTTGAATCGATAATAAACCACACATGTCCAACTGAAATTGCACGAAAAGACGTATCTTTAAGGGTAATAAAGAAAAGTAGACAGAACAGAATCTCACTCGAATGGAATAACATATAACATTGGACAAATATTTTTACAGCGGAAAACTTTTAAATACATATATCAGAGTCTAACCTAAATTCAGCTTGGACAGTTATAAACACCCGTCCTTACAATTGTTGACAATCATCAAACAAAAAATACACTAAGCAAAGCGGATTATAGAATATGTCCATACGTCGATGAATATCTCCAACTCTCCTCTAGAAACTCCAACCATCTTCGACTAAATCTGAAACTACTCGGATCTGACCCGAGTATTGAAAATACCCGGATCAGGCTTGATAAACCGGCGTGAGAAAAACTCAATAATAGATAACAGTGTCATATATCAGCCTTTTGATAAAATCCTTTGAAAAAGAAAGACTATCTCATAAGACCACGTCCACACATAAACACAGACCAGTTTTTACCTTATGATAACTAAAACACTTTTATATATCAAAACATTTGATATTATTTCTAATGACATCTCTTTGAAAACATTTGCAAATAAACTTATTAATCTTAGCTGAAATTGTTACCATTATTAAATTCCAACATACTAGGCTCTACAAACAAAATCGCAGGTTCTTATTGGAGAATGGATTTCCATACAAAGGACCAGGCGCATGATCTACCTTCCGAAATGGGTACACCTCTAGATGGATGTCCCGAGAAACCATCACACAGCTTCTCTACCAACACAAGACCGGCCCACTCTTAACTAGATGGTACCGAATATGTCATCTCTCGGTCGTTACCGACTTTTAACCGAGCGCTCGTTTTCCATACACCACATTAATTAACATCCCAAACATTATAGCCAGAAGAAATATATCTAGAAGGGGATGATCATACCCTACTTGGGAATGACCCACTTAGCCTTGCTGCATCTAATCCTGTTTCGGTCATTTTCGGTTTGATGAGGCTTGAGGCTACGATTACCTTTTCACATAGCACATATCACATCTTTGAATGCCACATTGTCATTTCCGCTTAACTACCAATTGCCTTCCACAAAAATACAACCCTTGAACTCGTACTTCTCAAGGAGGGTGTTAAGCTAAGAGAAGTTGCCTTCTCCGCCACCACTGATGTACGTTTGTAAAAACCAATGTACGTAATCGTTAGCAATGCAATGTCAGACGAACGTCCATACAAGTTGTCCAGGAACAGGACAAACCGAAGGCACTTTCCTTGGCCATTACTAGGCGAGAAGTCCTTGCAATCCGAAAAATCTCCACGAGGAGACCACTGCTA
The DNA here is from genome assembly GCA_030765085.1 of Allium cepa. Lineage (NCBI taxonomy): Eukaryota > Viridiplantae > Streptophyta > Magnoliopsida > Asparagales > Amaryllidaceae > Allium > Allium cepa. The sequence continues at coordinate 701,430,192 of CM060938.1, read as the reverse complement.
TATATAACTCTATAATGGGTGCGACCCCGAGCAAATCAACAAGCAGTCCTCATGCTATGAAGATCCACGGTCTTCAATAATCATCGTCTTCAACATGTCTCCACGTTCGAACGTATACATTGGTTCGATGTGGTTTTCGGAAAGGAATTAACCAAATCCGACTCCGGTTCCTCCGAAATCCAATCATCGATAAGAAGTGAATATGAGTATATAGGATTTATTAAGTTTCTTTTCACTTTAATTCTTTTCAGATGATTTCGAAATTTTTTTTCTTTTGACTTAGAGTAATTTCTAAGAAATTCATTCTTTTACTTTGGAAAATATCTCAAATTTCCTTACTTAATTCTCGATCAAATCCTTATTAAGCGGGTCAAAAAAAATATTATTTAAGACATTGTTTATGATAAACCCTAAATCAATCTTAACAAATATTTTTGAGTAAATAGGACCATAGAAATCATTTATATTGAGATTGCTTAAATTTTGGATAATACCAATCCTTTTTTATTTTGGAAAACTTAATAGAATCATTTTATTTAAGAGCATCCGGACTTTCCCTTCGATCTGTTCCACCCCTCGCCTAAGAAAAGAAAACATAGGCCAGGTAAGTTCAGGGCACTAGTTGCTCTATTTCTAACCTTAGTTAAACACCTTGTTTTATCTTTCCAGATTTCACAGGCGGGACAAATGTACTAGTCGTTTCCGCATACTCAGATTTTCAACTTTATTTTGGAATTGCTTATAGATATTCCAAATTATCTTTCAAAACGCTTAATTATCCTTTTTAAAACATTCACATTGATTCTGGGAAACGTCGTTACATTTAAACTTATATTCCAAAAGTTATAGAACTCGCAACAGAAAAGTGCTGCGGAAAGTGCTAAATAAGCTTATTTGAACTAAAAACTTTTAAACATTCGATAATTCATATTTTCCAATATAAATCTCTTTTAAATCATTTAAATAGATTTATCAAATTCATTTCATATTTTTCCGTAATTAAAAATATTTATTTAAACAGATTTCCTATTATGGTCACTAAACTGCACTAGCGCGATTTTTCTGGAAAATTGATTTGGACTTAATTCAAAATCTACTTATCGAAACTTTAATTTTCTTTCTTCGTTTAGAAGATATGAATATATAGTCCGGAATTTTCTTATCTCGAAGAATTCCGAGCCATATTACACTCTATACACTCATTTGAACTTTTCGGCGTGAAATCGCGAACTACTGTTGCGCGACGCGTCTAGTTTTAACTTATTTTTAAATACTTGAAATAATCTATTTAAATTTAATTTTAATACTTATAAAACCATTACAGATCATTTAAAATCAATATTCTCACTTTTTAAAATATTTAATATATATTTTTCACTATTACCATATTATAATATTATTATATTACCATTATTTTAATATTAAATTTTAAATTCCAATATCAACTCAATTTTAATTCTAATCTCAAATTAAACACATTTAAATTTTAGATTTCAAATCTAATTTCAATTTAAACTTTAATTCAATGTCAAACTAAACTTCAGTTTTCCAAAATCGATTTCAATTTCAATTTCACTATTCATCTAAATTTTAATTTCTAATTAACTATCCTTTTCAAATCCGTTTCACTTCAAATTTCAAATTCTCTTTCATTTTAACTTTAATTTCACTTTTAAATAGAAAGAGACTTATTTTTCCACAATTTATCATATTACTAAAATATGGACTTTTTTGATAAAGGGATTACTTAATCAAAATGAACATATCCAATATTCATATTTATCACTAACATAATATCCATTCAACCAATCACATGCATATGATTTCAAATCTAACATTCACTATTAATATCATAACGGGATATATTATCACAATTCACTTAATTTACTAACTATCAAATCATCCATATTAACAATCAATTTGGTATAAACATTCATATGTCGTAAGGGTGTAAATATGATTTATAACATAATCAAAATATAAATTCAAAAGCAATGAGAATTTCTCACCATAAACCAAAGCGATTAACTTCCTACTAACATTCTAATCAACCAACACGTCACTAATTAATTCCAACTCCATTAAACACTAACAAACAACACCCTCTCCCATCCAGTAGCTTGGCCGAGGCTTGAGATGGAGGTTGGCCGAAAATATAGAGAAGAAGCGGTAGAGCTTTGAACTTGAATTCTCAAGATTTAGATCCGAAAAACTGGTCATCTTCTCTTTTGTTTTTGACTCTCTTACTCATAAAATTTGAAAAACTTATTAACTGAAAAGTTGTTGCAAATTCTTTTCTATTGAATTTGAAAAAAATGAATCATTTGAATCCAAGTTGTTTTGAGGGAGATATGTTCAAAATAAAAGAGTTATTCTCGGATTCACAAAAATAAGCCCGAAAATACACTTCAAAGAATTGAGTTTTAGGTATAGCAAACCTCAAAACTGGAAAAAGTGATCAACATAAAAGTTGTAGCCACTGAAATTTCATTTGGTTTTAAAAAAAGAATTTTAAAATTGGATCTGTTATGATCAAGTTATGATAAAAAAATGGTCTATTTTCTGGCTTAAAAACTGGGCCAGAAAATGCACTTGAAAGAAGTGGAATTTGGACCTATTTATGCTAAGAAGTGGACGAAGTGGTCAACATGAAAGTTGTAGCCATGAGAACGAAGAAAGCATGCTTGATTCGAACAAAGATGTTGATGTAGGCCATGATCCAGGTTTATGGGGACCTATTATTGATGCTAAAAGAATAATAACAGTTCAAAGGGGCCCAATCAAAATCCTTAAAAAAATGACAAATTTCCAAGCGTCATAAAGTTTGGAAAAAATAGAAGTTTTTCATCTAAGCATTAGATTCATCGTTTTTTCAAATGGTGAAGAACATGAAAGGAACTGGCTTATATATTCTAATACATCAAATAATGTTTTTTGTTTTTGTTGCAAGCTATTTAAAAATAAATTAATGGCAAGCAAATTGTCGGAAGATGGAATTGATGATTGGCATAACCTTCCACACAAACTTCGAGAGCATGAAACTAATACAGAACATTATGAAGATGTTGTGAAGTGGGTTGATTTGCAAAAGGGACTAAACTTGAAAGCAATGGTTGATAAAAAATGGAAGCTCAAATTGAGAAGGAGAAAGTTCGTTGGAAGATGATATTAATTCGGATAATCGAAGTTGTGAAAACACTTTGTAGGAATAGTTTGCCATTTCGTGGAAACAATGAGAAGATATTTGAAAAAAATAATGGACTTTTCTGCCAATTTATTGAGTTTCTTGCAAAATTTGATCCGATTATGCAAGATCATCTTCGTCGTGCGGTAGATAAAGAAATTCAACATCATTATCTTAGTCATAAGACTCAAAATGAGATAATACTTCTATTATCGAATGAGATCAAAATCAAAATAATAACCAAGATCTTAAATGAAAAATATTTTTCGGTTACTCTTGATTGCACAGCGGATTTAAGTCATGAAGAACAAGTGTCGATTATTATAAGATGTGTGGATATTGAAGATATTAATGAAGTGAAGGTAGAAGAGTTTTTTCTTGGATTTATAGTAGTTGATGATACATCGGGGTTTGGCCTTTTCAAACAATTTGAAAATGTTTTGCATGAGCTTAAACTTAACATTGATGATATAAGAGGTCAAGGTTATGACAATGGATCCAATATGAAAGGTAAGCATCAAGGTGTACCAAAAAGACTTCTTGATATATATCCTCGAGCATTTTATATGCCATGCGGTTGTCATAGCTTAAATCTTGTTTTATGTGATATGGCTAAATCTTGTGTAAAAGCGAGAAGCTTTTTTGCATTCGTACAAAAGATTCATACATTATTTCGGGATCTACTTATCGGTGGGATGTTCTTAAAAAATATGTGAAAGGTTTGACACCAAAATCATTGTCTGCTACTCGATGGGAAAGTCATGTTGAAAGTGTAAGAGCTATTCGATTTCAACCATCGATGTTAAGAGATGCTTTAATTGAAATTGAAAACAATTCTAAAGAGGATATTGTGATGGTGGAAGCTAGAGGCTTATGTGTTAATGTTTTGAAGAATTTTGAATTTTTAATAAGCCTTTGTATTTGGTACAAGTTGTTAAATAAAGTGAATCAAGTAAGCAAGCACTTCAACATAACGATATGAATTTAGAGGACGCAATCACAAGATTAAAACAACTTATTGATTTTTTTTCAAAGCTTTAGAGAACATGGGTTTGAAGAAACGATGAATGAAGCAAATGAACTTGCTATCGATGTTGGTATTGAGCCAAAATTTAAGGTGAAAAGAGTTATTCGTAGAAAAAAAACTATTAGATGAGGATATTGAAATTAGTAATGAAGAAAGTCGTTCGTCGGAAGAAATTTTTAGAGTCTCGTATTTCATTCATATCATAGGCCAAGCTCTTACATCATTCAAAGATCGATTTGAACAAATTGAACTTTATGGCAATATCTTTGGATTTTTGTTGAAAGCAAAGTTTATGAATCTTGGTAAAGAAGAGTTAATGGAACATTGTATTCGTTTAGAAAGTTACTTGAAAGACAATGAACAATATGATATATATGGAAAAGATTTATTTCAAGATTTAAAAGCTTTGCAAACTATGTTACCTAAAGAAATAGTTAAATCGATCGAAATTCTTCACTTCATAAGTTCTTATGTAGAAGAATGTGGTGTTCAATATGCATGTGTTGCTTATCAGATTTTGTTAACTATTCCGGCTACACTTGCTTCCGCGGAGAGAAGTTTTTCTAAATTGAAATTGATTAAAAACTATCTTCGAACTAGCATGTCACAGAACGACTGAATGAGCTAGCAATGATTTCAATAGAAAGTGAATTTTTAGAGAAACTTAATTATGACAATTTGATCGAAGAATTTGCAACAAAAAAATGCAAGAAGAAGCATTTTTCTTCGAACTTTTTGAAGTAAGTTGGTCGTTATTTTGTATAAAAAGTTGATGTTTAGTTTATTTATTTTTTGAATTGAATGTTGTAACCTTTCTCATGCAGTGTATTTTGAATGAAAAGTGAACATTTTGTATGTTATAATCTTGTATGTTATCTTATACTTAATATTCAAAAAAAATATTGAAATTTTATGTAGCAGTGGGCAACAAAATTCGAGTGTGGCTTGGGCAATAAATTCTTTAGGCCGGCACTGATTACAGTTCATGAAGTTAACCTTTCAAATCCTATGTATTGATATTTAATCCCAACATAAACCAATCCACATGTAGAATATTTTCAAATCCAAACGGAGGCTAGCCAGCTTAAAATTCAATAATTATTTTCAGCTAATCCAACAATAACAAAAAGAATAAAACGATCTCATCTTTTTAATCATATCTGTTCTATGTGAGAAGCCATTTTACGCATCAAAACAAATCACCTTTCACTCGTTTTCCTTTATATTTATTATCTATCCTTCTTCATGCCAAATTCTAGTTTGTCAAAAATATTGGTGCAAACTGAATTTGAAAGGAAGAATAGGAATAAAACATTTGACGTACATGCTATTAGCGGGAAAGATGTCGATGAGAGCATGAATAGTCTCGACAAAGGTATATTGGCATAGCTAAAGAAATGAAAAAACTACCCAAGTTGTTTTAGTTTTCATAGGATTATTTTGGTATTTTCAAAAGCTTCAAATTAAAGTATCCACGTTATACTAACTTTGAAATCATCCTTTGGTGACATCATGTCCCATTGACTTCCCTTTTACATTTTCTACAATGTACCTCTTGCAAAATATGGATGGTTTTAAAGTTGTGTTTGTATTTAGAAAAAGTTAAATGAAATCAATTTGAAATTTTGACTGTTTAGTAATTTTCAACTCAGAAGTTTCTCATTTAATTAACTTCAATAAATCCAGCTTTAAAAGTTATTTCTTTGTCTTCTCCCTTTAAATAGTTTTGCATATTTTATATTCTTTCCATTCCACTATTATGCATATCTATGTAGTTCAATACCTAAGCAAAAATATTCTTTTTTCACATCTAAAATAAAATCTCTAACCACTTTCTTCCCCTCTTTCATTTATTTTCCACTTTAATCTTGAGCTTTACATGAAATTAAAAAGGCATCATAACTTCTTCTACTTATGTTAAAGTCAGATCTTTCATAAGTCTCTAGCATATTTCTTTCTTTCTTTTGTTTAATTTACTCTTTAATCTTGAACTCTACAAGAAATCAAGATACCCTCCGTACACACACGCTTAAATATTAAAGTTGGATTGTAACAACCGGCATTTTCGATCCTCAGCAATCGACACTAATTCATCTATGGTATTCACGTGTCAAGGTTCCAAGGGTCGGAAAGATGGCGTATTGGAGAAAAAGGAAGAAAAGACAGAATAAAATCTTACATCGTCTTTACAAAAGAAAAACTGCAATACACATACATCAATCGGAGTACACTAAACAAATAATCAGTTTGGAAAGTTATAACAATATGTCGTCACAAATGCTTTAAACATAGACAACCTATGTAGTGGAAAATAACATATATATGAATACATCACAATGCCTCCAACTCATCTCCTGAAGTTGTAAAGCATCCAAAATAGATCTATAAATATGCTTGGTGTGACCACAAGCATTATAAGAAAATAATGTATGGATCACTCTGGTAAACCATCACGAGAAAAACACACCTAAATTGAATTTTAATATTATAAAAATCTTTTGAAAATAAAGACATCTTGTAAGACCTGCCACATATAAACATGGATGAGTTTTTATTTTACGATGACCAAAACATTTTCTATAGAAAATTCAGTGATATTATAATATGTCTAAGATATAAATACGTATTAATAATTGTCAAGATTGTTATTACTAAATCCAGCATAATAAGTATACAATCAAGTTTGAAAGCTCATATTGGAAAAGAATCCAACTATGAAAGGGTAAGGGTCTACCCACCGAATGCGTACACCTCTAGATAAAATGTATGTAAGGCTACAACACGTTGCACCTCATCTACTCTAGACTGGTCCTATCTCTTATTGGATAGTACCTAATATGATCACTCCATTGTTGATTAACAACTATAATGGGTCTCGACATATACATAAATATCGACTTTAGATATGATATGATCATACCCTAATGGCAGCGACCCAAATAGATCTGCCGTACGTCCCTGCTTCAGTCATTTACCACTTGTGAGGCTTGAGGCTACGATCACCTTTTTATATAGCAAACCATCTTGGAATGCTAATACCGCCCTCCAAAAAAAATGCAACGCCAGCATTCATTTATACATGATTTTTCTGGGTTTAGATGAAACCGAAGGAACTACCTCTACTACATCCATTTTGAAATCACCCTCGGGATTAGTAGTAGGTAGCCTTGCACCCCAAAAACTCTACCTTCAATAGTCATCAAGATGTCTTCAGTTCTAATGGCTCGGTTCGAAGTATTTTTTGGATAATATAACTGATCCCGATCTATCCGAACCGATAATGATAATTTAAAACTAGCCAAGTTCGATAGTCGATTATTTAACTATCGAATAAATAAACAAGCATCAATCAAATCAGGGATTAATTTCCATAGAAAAACCAACATTGACTAAGCATATAAGCAACCACAAACTCTTTAATTAATCCTTCATGTATTAAAATCACTTTGTAAATACTTGTATCAAAATACTTTTAGAAGGATACATTCACAAGTCTTTTATGCTCCCATAAAAATACTTGTCTCAATAATATAAGTATATTCACAAAATTATTGCACTTTCATTACTTAGAAAATGTATCTATATACTTATTTAATGGTATAAGTATATTTACAAAAATTGTGAAAGATTTCCTATTTTGTATTGAGTGTGGAAAGATGTTTCTATACCACCACAATTATTTAACGATCATTATTTATAATCAATCTGATATTCTTTTATAAATTCCTCTTTTTTAATAAATCTTCACAATCGTTTATAAAACTCTTTTATAAATCTCTAAAACAATTTAAAAAACTCTTTTTATAAACCTACAAACCTATGTATAAAACTTTATCATTTTATAAAAATCCTTTATAAAAATCCCATTTAAAATTTCTTTAAAAAAAATATTTTCTAAAATCACTTTGTAAAAATCCTTTATAAAGCCTTGATAAAAATCCTTTATGAATACGAAACTCCATTTTCATTTATAAACTCTTTATTAAATAAGATTCCTCTATAAATCAATTTTTATTTATAAATACAATTTATCAGATAAATTAATTAACTTTAAACATCGTAAATAAATAATAAATTAACTTTTCAACACATTATTAACACAGCCAATTTCCTGTAGACATCATTAATGAAATGCATAATTTGCTTTAAAACATTGTTAGTGCAATAATAAATAACTTCAAAATATTATTAATATAATAATTAATAATTCTAAACATTATTAATGTCATACTTAATAATTAATCTTCAAATCCTTGTTATACTAAATAATTAACTTCTAAAATATGTTCAATAAATAATTATTATTATCTTCAAATAATATCAATTATTCAAATAAACAGCTTTTCATAAATTAAAATATTAATAAATAATTTTAAAACAATGTTGAATAGAAACAAACAACTTTTAAACATTATTAAGCAATAGTTATACAACTTTAAATCATTATTAAATGATGGTTAAACAACTTTAAAACACTTGTAAAATGGTTCGGAAAAAGCAAACAAAAAGTTTGGGGTAAGATAGAGAAGTCCAAAATCTACTTAGATAAAAATATTCCAAAAAACCCGAAGGTTGGAATTTGAAATCATTCCGGGCATCAAAAACCAATTTCATGCCAAATGACAATTAATGCTATTTTCAAAATACTAAATTGAGGCCAATAAACGCCATAGCACTTAACCAATATTGTTATTGATTTTTTATTACTAAAAGGGTTTAGCTTTGAACATATCACAATGTCATAACTAATAGTGCAAAATAATTAAGATTTAACAATTAATAAATTTATATACCAGGAATACAACTGAGTAGAATTAACAGGTATATATAACTGGAAATTTCAAACCACAACAGTGAGAAATTCAGATTTCTAAACAAATTTTCCTGTATTTCAATTTTAAATAATAATCACTTGTAAAAAATATATTATCAAACAACCAATAATTTCAACTAAACACAAACAGTAAAATTTAATCTACCATAACATACTGATTTATCTAAAAGGGTGAGTTATACTCACTAAATTCCAGTTGGCGCCCAAGCATTTCGATTCGGTCTAAAATAGCTTAAAATTCTGCAAGATTTAATTCCTACCAATCTAATTCCAATGTGTAGCTAACATTGATAAGGTGCAATGCAACTGATCGCGTTCGGTTTGGATCTCGTACGAGAGGGTTATACAATTTATAAATTATCGATTTAAAAAAAAATACACTTAATTAACACTTAATTTTTAAATTAACAACCTAAATCGTTTTATAAACTATCTTCCCAAATTCGATTTTCCTGTTTAACACCTACAGCACTCGTGACAATCCCCTTTCAGCCACTTCAAGGCCATCAAGCCACCACGTTGGAGTCCTAAGGACCACCAAACTCCACCAACACCCTCCCCCGACTTGGCCGCACACTCTTTGACCCAGACCACCACCTCCGATGCCACCTTGACCATTGCGACATGGTCGCGACCTAGAGCAGGACTTCGAACCCCCCACAAGCGACGTGATCCACTTCGAAGCATCGTGCGACTCCAAACTTCGGCAAGACGACGCTCTTCGCTCAAGAACCCCAGATCCACCCTCAAATTAGCCAAAAACGCCTTAGCTTGCTCGAAGATGGAAACCCTAGTTCCATATGAAACTGTCAAATGCCTAAAAGAAGCCGCAACCTCCCAATCATGTATCAACTTGTAGATCTAGGCATTTGAAGTTGAAAGATTCAACCTTTTTAATTTACTGATTTTATACGATTCAACTTCAGCAATTTTAGGAGGAGGATTTTTATTTCTTTCCTTTCAAATAAAAATATATAGAACGACAATGGAAGAGTATCAGAGAAAAGGAGTGTACTGCATTGTAAAATATTAATTAGAGTAGATAGAACGTAAGGCTCAAGGAAAAAGACGGAGAAAAATTTGTTTTTAAAAAAAATAAAGATTTTTTAGGCTGAAGTACACTTTTTATTATAAATCACAGAATGATAGTTGTAACTATCATGTTCAGTTTACATTAAAAAATGTCTTTCAGACTAAAAAACAAACTTGTTATCCCGAGACTAAATTTTTTTGCAACTTCTTCCTATGTCTATTTGCCTATACAGTATATATATAACTTGCAAATTTCGACATCTCGACATACAGATCCTGCTTTCATACGAACGGTGAATGAAAAAACAAAAATACGCTCGCACTCAGAGCAACGACGCAATCTCAAAACAATGATAATATACACGATTCTGTAAGATTACAAAAATACTGTTGTTCGTCGATGAATCGTCAAATGATAATTTAAATAATTTCCAAATTATAAATTATGGAAAAGTCAAATAAATTAAATTAAAAATACGAAAATAAAAATCGAGTTGTTATAATCAAAAATTAAATTTACTAATTATTTATTTGAACCATTTATTATTGCAAACAAATTTACAAAAAAAATTCACCATTGTTAGTTAGAATTTACAAGGAGTTAAATAAGACCATTTAATCAATTAAAATTAACATTCAATTATAAATCCTGTTAACTGAAACACTATTAAAATATTAATTCTCAATTCAAACATTGTAAACAATCCTTGTATTTGAATTCAAGATATTAGCTTTTAAAGTAACTCTTATATTTGAATTTAAGGTATTAAATATTTTAATATTTAAGATTAATTAAATATTTTAAAATCAAATGACCAAAATTTCAGATCATTATATTCTCTATCCTTAAAAGAATTTCGTCCTAGAAATTTCCAAAAGCATGAAAAATACCTCCAAACCCATTACAATTCTCAAAATCAATTAGTTGAAAATGGTTATTTAATTTTATAAGTATTTTAAAACCATGGAAAATTTCGGCAGTACCACTTTTGCTTGGCTCAATCGAAAAAACTATAAATCGCCACTACGAGTCCAAACCATCAAAAAAAAAACAAAATCCAAGTGGCATCCCATATCTGTGGTATAAAATCATCAAACCAAACCAAAAATATAAACATGTACCTATTAGTCGAGCAACCAACATTATTCATAAAACCAAAAGCGTCAAAGTAGTATTTTCTTCCATGAACCCGCATTTTACTTACAAATAATATCCAACCATATAACCCATAACCATATAATTTAATAAAGCGCCTCGTACGACGTACATATATCCTTTGTACGTAATACAAATCCGATCGCTCGCTCGATCACACAATTTCACTTCCAAACTAGCATCGCTCACTCGACTTACCTAGTGCGAACTTCAATCAGGTTCCTTGATTCAAAAATCCATTCTCCTTACATAGCAATATACTATGATAGGAAATTTTAGAATCAAATCACAATTCATATCGAGTGTTCGCCATCAAGAATCGAGCGAAAAATCATTGTTCGGACCGGTGTAAATTACCTCGAAATCGTGCACTCGGAATTGGATCAAAATCAGTTACAAGAATAAAATGATCTAAGTACATCTTACGTATTTATTCCATTGGTTCCTTAAATATACAAATTCTTTTATTCACATTCAATTTTAAATTATAATAAATTTCCAATAGTATTTCCTATAATACTAAAATTCATTTTCTAACCATTTCATAAATCATTATTTAACTTTATTTAAGTCAAGTTGCATCTCATAGCTCCATTTTCAAATTTACTTTTCTTAACCATGCTAATTATTTTAATTCACATTTATTATTTCTTAGCATATTCCCTTTAGTACTAAAATTATTTATGAACTATTTCATAAAACCTTACTTAAGTTTATAAATATTTTTAAAACATAATTTAGGTTTTACCAAAACTTTGAAATTTTAAGTTCATATTTTTAATTAATACTTGAGTTCATTTTCCGAGTCATTTCATAACATATTACTTTAAGCATGCAAACACTTTATAAAGACTCATTTTCATTAATAAAATATTCCATCAGATTATAATTACCTTTTTAAGGAATCGTTATTTTACTTAAGAAACATTACTTAAGCCTATTAACATTCTATAACCATTACTTACCTAGCACAAATTTAATGACACCGGCCTAAAGAAAAACTAATGCTGTAAATATAAAATAGTGAAATGTTCATGCGATTATATTCTAAAGATTTTGGCAAAAGCTATTTGTTCCTTGATACATAGGAGGAAATGTTAAATAGAATAGAACGAAATTGAGATCTTAAAGAGTATAATGCTTGGGCAAAAGATTTGCTCAAGTCAAATTTTCACCTAATATGTTTATATCAATAAAAATTACAGGAAAAAGTAAAAATAAAATGTTTTTTTATAACAAAATAGAAAAATCACAAACTCAGTCAAACTTGGTGAAAAACGACGAATTAATGTGGGAACATAATCAGCAGCTTTAAAAAAAATGATTTTTTTTTTCTTTTTAACGGAAATGGAAGATAAAGAGTGAAGTTCTCAAAATAAAAAGTCAGAAACTATATATATATATATATATATATATATATATATTCATAGTATTTAATCATAATTTAAACAATTAGTTGGCCAAATGCAAAATAAAATTGCATCTTTTTCATGAAAAGCCATCTTATAAAGAAGAAAATTTTGTTTAAGTGCATGAAACTGACCATTTAAATCTTCTTAATTATGATTTAATTTCAACGTAAACCAATGTGCATACAAAAGCATGGGAAAAAACCACATCTTTATGCATACAAAGCCACTTGAATTGCCTATAAATATGAAACATGCATTGCAGTTCATGAAGTTAACCTTTCAAATCCTATGTATTGATATTTATCCCAACATAAACAATCCACATGCAGAATTTTTTCAAATCCAAACGAAGGCCAGCTAGCTTAAAATTCAAGTACTATTTTCAACTAATCTAGCAATAACAAAAAATAAAAAAATCTCACCTTTTTAATCATATGCGCTGGATGTGAGAAGCCATTTTACCCATCAATACAAATCATCTTTCACTTGTTTGCCTTTATATTTATTCTCTATCCTTCTTCACTACCAAAATTCTATTTTTTCAAAAATATAAGTGTAAATTGAATTTGAGAGGAAGAATAGGAACTAAATATGTGATGTACATGTTGTTAGCGGGAATGATGTCGATGAGAATATGAATGGTCTTGGAAAAGTTTTGTTGGTCCACATGGCTAAAGAAATGATAATACTACCCATTAGTTGTTTTGGTTTTCATAAGGTTATTTTCATATTTTCAGAAGATTTAGATTGGAGCATCCACATTATACTAACTTTGCAACCATCTTTTAGTGACGTCATATCCCTTTGACTTCCCCATTAAATTTTCTATAATGTACCTCTTACAAAATATAAGATGGTTTCAAAGTTATGTTTGGATTTTAAAAGAAGTTAAATGAAATCTATTTGAAATTTTGGTTGTTTTGTAATTTTAAACTTAGAAATTTATCACTTAATTAATTTTAATAAACCCAACTGTAGTAGTTTTTCTTTGTCTTCTCCCTTTAAATAGTTTTTCATATTTTGTATTCTTTCTGTTCCACTATTATGGATATCTATGTAGTTCAATCCTTAGGAAAAAATATTTTTTTTGCCCATCTAAAATAAAATGTCATATGGCTTTCTTTCCTTCTTTCATTTGTTTTCCACTTTAACCTTGAGCTTCACATGGAATTGGAAATGCATCATAACTTCTTCAGTTCATATTAAAGTTATATCTTTCATAAGTCTCTAGCATATTTGTTTCTTTCTATTGTTTGATTTATAGTTTAATCTTGAACTCTGTAAGAAATCAAGATACCACACACACACACATATATTAAAGTTAGATCTGCCAAATCCATTGGTTTTTCCCCATAATTTTAATCCTTGATTCATATGTATATTTTTAAATTTACCCCGATAAAAATTCTCATTTAACAAGATGCCATATTTTCAAGAGTCTCAGTCTGTCATTAGACTTCCCTTTACTAGTTTTACTCCTTTTATTCAATTATATATATTTTTCTTTATAAAGTACAATCCTAGACTGAAGTTTCTTTTTTCTCATCAAAAGTAAGTTATTTTTCGCACTTTGTTTCTTTTTTTATTGTAGCTTCTCTTTAATTTAGGATACCACAGGAACTAGACAATTTCACTTGTGTAATTCAATCTCAAAAAAGATGTAGAATATGATGTAAATGTTTAAACTTAGGTGAAATTCACTCTCTTTCCCACTCAATTCAAAAGATTTTTTATTACATATAATTCAATTTTTTTATATTCTATATTTATAAACAATTTACTTTAAATCATCATAGGCCTTTACTTTTTATTGAAATTGCATTTAATATATCAAAAGATAAGTTTGTGCAATATTTTAGAATCGAAATGTACAAGATACTTAGAGCTTATTTACTTTATTTTCACCATGGTTAAGAAAGAATTATCTTGTATAATATACCTTTATTTATTATTTTAATAAATTAAGTTCAAATCATGACTTTTTTATAAAACTAATTTATTTATTTACTTCTTCCTTTCCCCATAGAATCGGTTGATATTCAACTCTCTTTCCCTTTCAATTCACTAGATTATATGTATTCCATTATATGTATATATATGCATATATCATTTCTATAAACAATTTGCTTTGAATGAAAATGTTCCTTAATTATAGATTACCTACCTTCAGTTTATGTGAGAATTTAAGAATATTTGTCATGTTTGTAAAATCCTAATACAAATACGCATTGATGGTAGTTATACATTATATAGTGGGAAAATTTTATAGTGAGGTATCGCGTGAGATGATTACAGATAATAAATAACTTGAACAATGGAGTGTCTATAGCTTTTATAAATTATATCAATGTAATACTATTCAAATTTAGGAATCCAATAAGATATTTTAATTGGGTCCATAAGTATACTAATAAATAGTTAAAAGAAATTGTACCATACTGCTACTAACATGGTTTCAAATATATTTTTAACAATTTACCAAGTTTAATACTTCTAATTGTAAGAGATTATCATAGATATATTACGGTAAGGATATGGATGAAAACATATCAACTTTATCAAGTCTGAAGGTTCATTGCTCTTGTCTTTGATGGGAGAGCTTTGTGAAAAATGCGGATTATGGATCTTAAGGCTAGGATTAACACTAGAGGGGGGGGGTGAATAGATTTAATAAAGAATTACTAAATATTTTTCTGTTTATGTTAATTTAGACACCGATGTAGCAATATATAGACACAGATATAATCATAGAAACAAACATAGATGCAAAAATAAAATAAAAGCAGTAAGGAAAGAACACACTGGATTTACATTGGTTCGGAGTTACCCTACATCCAGTCCCGCAACACAAGTACGGATTTCCTTTCAAAAGAAATTATATAATTACACCCTCGGTTTCAAGGCTACATGGTACACCCTCCAGAATTTCTATCCTCTGTGTAGGGGTACTTGATTTTTGGGCCACAAGTTTACCCAATTGATTTACCAAGGTTACAATCACACCTTTTCTCTTTTGATTGATTTCCAAGGCTACAATCACACCTTTTCTCACTTAATAGATTACAAAGAAGTCTATAACTCTGAATAGCACTGAGAACCTTGTAGAGATAGTGATAGAGAATCAAACTAGAAGTAATCGAGTTCGATTCAATGTTGATTTCGGCAGAGTAATGGTAAGAATATGTATTAAGAAATGTGGAAGAAGAAGAGGAGTGAAAAACCAGAAAATCAGATATAAAATTCGTTGAAACTAACCCTTATTTATAGTAGAACAACAGTCATGTCCATTCATGAAGAGTTATGGCGAATAGACACTTCTTTTGAAATTTAAATTTTGAATTCAACTGACACCATGTCGACATGGTTACCCTAGGCATGTCGACATCCCAAAGCAATTTTTGGTGATTTGATTTTCTTTGAAAATAACCTTTATCTTATATTAAAACTATTTTAAACTTTACAAATATACTTGACTATAGTTAAAATTCATAAGTAAATATAGAGAATAATATACATAGATTTTAACTATAATTTTATATTTAAATCTAAGCATAAAAGTTAAATATATAATTCAAAAGGATAATTTAAAATCAGGAGTAATTTTGGCTTTTGAAATTAAAGATAATTTTGAGGCTAAAATTATTTAAAATCAGGATAGAGGGTTTTGATGTTTTCAAAAGGAAAGTTTTGAAATCATTTTGAAAACAAGATAATTTTGAAAAGTCATTTTGAATAAAAGGTTAGCGGATACAAAACAATGTTCCACTAGATTTTTCGTAGGTTCCATCCTACTTAAGGTTCCATCCCTTTAACAGACTCGAAGTGGATTCCATTCCACGAATAAATTGGATTTTAAGATGCCAGTGCCTTTCTACGAGTTTTAACAAAAATTCCTAATAATAATACTTACGCTTGAAATCTTGAACTCTTGATAATCTTGATACTCACGAGTCTTCTACCTCGATATCTTGAATCTCTATACTGTACAGTCTTCATTCTTGGTACCTGCATGGTTAAATCCTACATATACATATATATACTTATAATGTCAATATTTATATTTTATAATCTATTCTAAGGTTGTCATCAAAACCATCATCTTACGGACTAACAATCTCCCTCTTTTTGATGATGACAACCTTTGTTTATAAAATATTATTTCTATCCTAATAACTCCCCCTAAAACTAATACCCCGTTAATTTATAACTAACTACCCTATTTTATATTTCTCCCCCTTTGTCATCAACAAAAATTCACACCCCCTCATTCTTGGATTTCAGTATCTGCATTGATAAACTATACAACGGAATATATAATATATAGATTAAGAAATAATTATACATATGATCATGATAACTAATCAAAGACTATATACATTTCAATGTATATATATATATGTGTGTTTTATACAACAAACTTCAAACCAATATCAAGAAATCAATCCACACACAGTATCAATCCAGACCAAATCAATCAAAGCAAACAAATAAAAATCAAACGTTACGTGGAACTTCCACCCATCCTTCTTCTCTAAAGATTTGGTCTGCCTTAATAGCATCCCAATTATCATTGTTATTGGTGAGAGAGACAGGAGGATGTGCTTCGTTATCATCCTTGTGCAGAGAGGAGATCATCCATCGTATCGCATCGAAGTGCCTTTCTTGTTCCTTGATCATCTGCATTTGACTCAACTCTAAGTGACGCTGGTTACGTAGAATAAACGAGAGAATATTCTTGAACGAATTAAGGGTTTCTTCAAGATTTTCGGATAGATTGTGAATAAGATTAGCCATAGTTGAATTTGTGAAAGAAATAAAGGATATAGATGATAAGAAATAAATTTTAGTGAAGAATTCTGGAAGAAACATGTATTTATAGGTGTAGAAATTCGTTTGAAATGAATAGACATTTGAAAGTTATTCAAATTTCAAATTCAAAATCAATTGTCATTTTTGACTAGTGCATGTCGACATGGTCATATAGGGGATGTCGACATGGGTTAGTGTAAAATTATGACTAATTTGATTTTGTGAATAATTGTGTACATATATATTTATATAATATACTAACATTTATTCTGGAGATAAGATAAGCTAGATAACAGAAAGGAAATTTCATTTCATTGCATACTATGATAATACAACGATTAAGCACACAACAAACTACATGAACATTCGAAATAAAGCAAATTAAAACAAATACAACTAGATACGAAAAGATAAAACTAGTTAGAGGATAATGATGATGAAGATAGTCCAAGTTTCTTGCTGACTTTGGAAATGAACTTGTTCATCTTGGATGAAATTTTGTCCAACTTCTTACTAACGGATCTTTTAAGAAACCGTTAGTTCTCAACAATTGTCTTTTGGTTTTTGAGAAGGGTTTTGGTGGATGGATTAGGAGGATAGTCAATGCTGTCCAAAGAGGTTTCACCTTCTTCTTCTTCTTCTTCTTCTTCAATTTCCATTTCATCCCCTTCTTCTTCTTCTTCTTCCTCTTCCTCTTCTTCCATTTCCTCATAAGCCAATCGCTCTTCTTTTTCGGCAAAGGTCTCATAAGGTTGAAAAGCAAAAGGAATTTTCATAAGCGAAATGTTGGAATGATTGAAAAATTTTCTATAAACAAATTCTTCGCCTTTGAAATCCACTCCAAAACAGTTAAAAATCCGAGTGAGATAAATTCCATGGTATAAAGTATTCTCACCCATTTCAAGATTTTTAGGACGAAGTTCATCCAAAATAACTTGCGCCCAATTTATGTCATAATTTTCAAAAATAGCAAAAAGAGCTTTTCAAACTTTTGAAGTAGGATTGTTAAAATTCCCCGATCTTGGGGTCAAAGTATGTTGCAAAAGAAGATTGACAATTCTTGCCTTTGGACGAAAATTTCGATTTTTGAATTCAAAATTATCAATTTCTTCGAAAATGTGATGAAATGTCTCATGATCATTTTCATCGATTTTAAAATTAGAAAAATCCATTCCCATACACTTGCAATTGAGAATGGTACCTAAAAGATCACAATTCAAAACAATTCTAGTGCCTTTGACACTACTCCAAATTTCATCCTCATTTCCATGATAACATCCACGGTTCAAATTAGCATAGAAAATTTTGACAAGATTTGGATAGCAAACAAAATCATTTTGAAAAGCATCAATAAGACTATGAACTCCATTGTTTGCAGAAAGAGAATCAAGTTCATAAGAGAAAAATCTTGAAAAATAGCAAATTTTTCGGGATGGACTTTGGCATAGTTAGCATAATTGATGTATGCTTTTATTGCCTCCAGATCATTGAATAAGTGCTCTTTGAGTTTTCCGGAAATTCTCATGGTGGAGGGGTTGCTTGAAGAAGCCATTAAAGTAGAGAGTAGAGAGCTTGAAGTTATGAAGAGAGAGTTTGAATTTGAAAACGAGAGTGAAAAGATATGATAAAAGATAGTGAATAAATAGATTCTTAAAGGACATATTCTTTGGTCAAAAGGTAGCTTTTCACAGAATTGAATGAAGTGAAAAGGTGGAGGGAAATTCAAACATTTGAATAAAAATTTTGAAATTCAAATTCAGGCACCCATGTCGACATCATAGTAGGGACCATGTCGACATGTACCTCTGAATTTTCATCAATTGATTTTTCCTATGTTCTCTAATATATAAATATTACTATTATTTTTAATGCCTATATATATCTAAAATATTATTAAACTTCAAGTATATTTCAGAAAATATTATTGTACTATTAAAAAATAATAAAAATAATATTAAAATAATGAAATAATAATAAAAAATAGAAAATAAATTTTAAAATTCAAACAACACATCAATTCTAAATCAATCAATCAAACAATCAAGCAACTAATTCTATGTAAGCAATTTCAACCAATTGTATTGTAAACGTGTACCTTTTTCTGAGTCTGTTTCTTTGAATTCGTCGGAGTCATGAACAACTGGGAAACAAAAATTCAAATTATCTGTCTTCTAATCATCATCACTTGAGGACGAGTCTGAGTCATCTAGAGTAGCAGTAAATGCACGCTTTCGTTTCTTTGCTTGATCATTGTTCGTAGGAGAATTTTGCCTATCTGGATACGGACGGTCTCTTTTGAAATGGCTTAGTTTATCACAGTTGTAACATTTGTTATTATTTGGCACTACATTCTGATTTCCAGAATTCTTATAGTTGTTTCTCTTGAGATTATTCATCTTTCTGTATTTTAGTAATTTCCTAAAATTTCTGGTCATAAAGGCTATCTCTTCGTAATTATCGCTGTTTGAGTCTGATCCATCGGTCAATGCATTAAATGCCATTGATTTCTTTTCATATGATTTACTTTCTCTTTTCCCTATCATTTGAACTTCATACTACATTAGATTTCCAATTAATTCTTCTATCTTTAAAGTGCTGATGTCATTTTCCTCTTCGATCGCAAGTGTCTTTTGATCCCATTCTGGAGTTAGAGAATTTAAAATCTTTCTGACTTGATCTTCTTCAGAAAATTCCTTTCCCAAAGATATAAGAGAATGCACAATATCCTGAAATCTACTATACATATGCGAAATGGACTCATTAGGATTCATTTTAAATAATTGAAACTGATTTGTGAGCATAGAAATTTTGGTATGTTTAACTTTTCTTGTTCCTTTGTGAGTAACTTGAAAAGTTTTCCAAATTTCATATGCAGACTTACAAACTAACACTCTATTGCATTCATTTCTATCTAGTGAACAAAATGGAATATTCATAGCCTTAGAATTATTTTGTGCAACAGTCTTTTGCTCAGCCGTCCACTGTGAAAAATTAGTTGTGGGTTCAGAATATTCAGTTTGTGTGATATTCCAAGTGTATAATCCTATAGATTGTAAATATATTTTCATCATATATGCCCAATATGCATAGTTACTGCCATTAAAAAGTGGTGGTCTAACAGTAGACTGACCCTCTACAAATGAACTAGTGACAGGGATACTAGTGTTAGTAACAGTACCAGTGTTGGTATCCGTTTTTAAAACTTTTCAAAAAATCAGATTATGAAACTTTGAAAACCTTGCTCTGATACCAATTGTGAAAAATGCGGACTACGGATCTTAAGGCTAGGATTAACACTAGAGGGGGGTGAGTAGTGTTAATAAAGAATTACTAAATCTTTTTCTGTTTATGTTAATTTAGACACCGATGTAGCAATATACAGACACGGATATGATCACAGAAACAAACATAGATGCAGAAATAAAATAAAAGCAGTAAAGGAAAGAACACACTGGATTTTATACTAGTTCGGAGTTACCCTACGTCCAGCCCCGTAACACAAGTACGGATTTCCTTTCAAAAGCAATTGTATAATTACACCATCGGTTTCATGGCTACGAGGTACACCCTCCAGAATTTCTATCCTCTAGGTAGAGATACTTGATTTCCAGGCCACAAATTTACCCAATTGATTTACCAAGGCTAAAATCATATCTTTTCTCTTTTGATTGATTTCCAAGGCTACAATCACACCTTTTCTTACTTAATAGATTACAAAGAAGTCTATAACTCTGAATAGCACTGAGAAATTTGTAGAGATAGTGAAAGAGAATCAAACTAGAAGTAATCGAGTCCGATTCATGTTGATTTCGGTAGAGTAATGGTAAGAATATGTATTAAGAAATGTGGAAGAAGAAGAGGAGTGAAAAACCAGAAAATCATATATAAAATTCGTTGAAACTGACCCCTATTTATAGTAGAACAATAGTCATGTCCATTCACGAAGAGTTATGGCGAATAGACACTTATTTTGAAACTTAAATTTTGAATTCAACTGACACCATGTCGACATGGTTACCCTAGGCATGTCGACATCCCAAAGCAATTTTTGATGATTTGATTTTCTTTGAAAATAACCTTTATCTTATATTAAAACTATTTTAAACTTTACAAATATACTTGACTATAGTTAAAATTCATAAGTAAATATAGAGAATAATATATATAGATTTTAACTATAATTTTATATTTAAATCTAAGTATAAAAGTTAAATATATAATTCAAAAAGATAATTTAAAATCAGGAGTAATTTTGACTTTTGAAACTAAAGATAATTTTGAGGCTAAAATTATTTAAAATCAGGATAGAGGGTTTTGATGTTTTCAAAAGGAAAGTTTTGAAATCATTTTGAAAACAAGATAATTTTGAAAAGTCATTTTGAATAAAAGGTTAGCGGATACAAAACAATGTCCCGCTAGATTTTTCGTAGGTTCCATCCTACTTAAGGTTCCATTCTTTAACATGCTCGAAGTCGATTCCATTCCATGAATAAATAGGATTTTAAGATGCCAATGATTTTCTACGAGTTTTTACAAAAATTCCTAATAAAAATACTTATGCTTGAAATCTTGAACTCTTGATAATCTTGATACTCATAAGTCTTCTATCTCGATATCTTGAATCTCTATATTGTACAGTCTTCATTCTTGGTACCTGCATGGTTAAATCCTGCATATGCATATATATCTAAACGTATAATGTCACTATTTATATTTTATAATCTATTCTAAGGTTGTTGTCATCAAAACCATCATCTCACGGACTAACAAGCTCTAGTCTCCCTATATTCTTATAGAAGATAAAAAACATTCTTAGAGAAGACATTTAATCTAAAAGTAACTGATATGCTATAGCCTTTATACTTGTGTTTTAATTTCAATAAATGGAATGTTGTGTAATTTTTACTTTATAACATTTTGCAAATGTTTCGTGTTATTGGCTTGGATTTTTCTATGATATTGCATTAAACTATATGATATGTTGCTTAAATATTTTTTTTTACCTTTTTAATGTTATTCTAATTTTCCTTTGTATTTCATTCAGTCTGCTCATTTTGATGAAATATGTGATTTTTGTTGACGAATCTTAACTAGAAACAAGTATGTTTTAGATAATGTATAGCCAAAACAAATTTAGCATAAAGTATATGTTTTACCCAAATTATATCAATGTTGATATCTATTTCATGCTACATTCTTAGGGCGATAAACTCGCAATTATGTTTACTTTATCAAATTTTGTATTTTGGAATCATTATTCCAGTTATCACAAAAAATTAGTATTTTTAATTCTAGCAACTTTAGCATGTTATATGCGTAGCAGGGATTTACAAAAATTACCCTATATGTTATTAAAGTTGGATCTCACTGAAGATTGTTTTCCTCATAATTTCAGAATTAGATACTTAGATATCCTTGATTTATCAAGCTCTCAAGAAGGTCCCGAGTTCAAATCAAACTAACCATGCTTATCTCTAATGTATACTTGAATAATTTCACTTTCCTTGATCCACTTTGTTCTCAAGCATCTATTTTCAAATTGTATTAACCTCATTTACTTATAATGTTTTAAAACTACTTAGTTCACTTAAAAACATATATTTAATCTCAGTTAGTTTCTTTTTTTTGAATAATGTTCATTATTGAAAACAAGTGTCGATCTAGAGGATTGTACGCGTGACCTTTAATGTCGTAGTCTTGAATTACCAACCAACTGCGCCAATGCTATTGGCACACAACTAGTTTCCTTTTACTTATAAATTTATCAAAATCTAAGCTTCGTTCATATAATCATATATTTTGCAGCCACATTCGCTATATTAGCATGATCTTTATTCGAATTTCAATGATTTTATTCTCACATATAAACTCCATTGAAAATATAACATATTATAAGCAATTATGATGAAATAGTAAGAATTAAAAGTTCCAAAATTTTGAAAATGAGTAATACTAAATTAAAAGAAAATCATAATAACTAGTATAATATGTATGTATATGAGTGTGTGTGTGTGTATATATATATATATAATTGTTTATTTGTGTGTTTATGTGTAATGAGTGCTATAGTTTATTTTATGCTTTATTTTTAAATAAACCGACAAACTCATGTACTATAAAATATATAAATAGATCGTCTTAATTTATCCAAATTCAATCACATCTTATTCATTGTAGTTATTTTAAAAAATTAAGCAAGGTCTCTATTTGAAATTCACTTATTCTAAGTAATTTAGTGTAAAAACTGATAATATTAATGAAAATATAATGATCATTAATTATGGATATAAACTTTGCTCGCTATAAGGATTCACATTTAAACTTTTTTTCTTCATTCCCTCTTTTGAAAAGTAAAACGTATAAATTTCATCCGCTATTGTCAATTCTTTAATCTATAAAATATCGGATATAATATATAAAGTGCACTTACTTAAATATCATGTGAACTTTAATTTTCATTATAATTATAAAATATGAAAAGTATAAATTTGAATGAACTAATATAAAATTATATATTATATGAATCTTGTTTTAGCCTAATTTATTTTCCATACAATTTTGAAATAAAATCAAATTTTTTAATCGTTCCATGAAAATACAGACTTTTCATTTTTCCAAATAAGAAGTTTAATACGAAGGTAACTCAAAATTTATGAACTCTTTAATCGCCCAATAGAAAATTTTAATTTTGGTCTTTCTTTTTTCAATTTACACTCAACTCTTTTTTTCAATATCTATTCTTCCAGTTTCACCTTTTCTTTTATCCCTTATTTTTTTAATACAAGATAAATTAAAATAAATATCCAAAGCAAAAAAATCAATGCTTTAATTTTCTCTATAGAATAAGCACCAATCTATCATCACTCTCTTTGATAAGAAATTATGGTTCTTCTTTTACCATCTTTATCATTGAATTTTGATTTTTGCCTTAACTTTTTTAACCAACAGTTACCCTTTGTAATTTGGTCACATCTCAACTTATTACTATTCAAGTGTCATTTAATGCTATATTTTTAATGCAAAACCCTATATATGTTTTTATTATTTGATATTTTAAAATTAATCGCTAGAATCAATAATGCAAAATATCACATTGTTTAACTAATTTTTTTAATTAATATTGTTTTTACCATGTCGTATGCATAGCACGAACTAACACTGATTAGAATAGAAAACCATACAGCCTCAGACTTAAAAGGAAGTTGCTAAGAAGGCCAGATTCAAGTTTGAGCTGACTAATTCGACTAAATCAATCAACACCTTAAAATTTTCCTTTCCCACTCGATTAATACTTAAATTTGTTACTTCTAAAATTACCGTTCAACATCAATCAACGCGATAGTCTAGACATTATTCCTTTCCTCGTCCTTCCTCTCCCTACTTCTTTAATCTTAAATTGAAAGGTTTAAGGTAACTACATATTAATATTTTGTTTCATATTAATTTTATTCAATGGAAACAAAATTTAAAGAAGATTTTGGTAAAAACATTTAACTAATTCCATAAAAAAACCCAAACTATTGCATTTAATCTCTATATGAAAAAGAAAATATTTGTCATTTTAAATAAAACTTATTTAGAGTGGCTTTTTACTTTGTTAACTAATTTTTTTTACAAAAATTGATGATAATAATTGCCTATTAGTATATGTGGTTTCTGGTTTCATAAATTTGACAATACAAGAAGATAAATGGTTGAAAGTAAATGAAGATGAAATTGAAATTAAAAGAAGAAAATTGATATAATATGAGGTGAGAAAAGAAATGCATGGGATGTGATATCTTTTTACAAAAAAGTACGGTGTGAAAGCAAACTTGAGGATGCTAATAGATACTAGTGGGAGCCATTAGCGGAACTCAAGGGAGCCATTGATGCTAAAAGCTTGATTGAAGAGGAGCCAACCGATTATTTTCGGACAAAAATTCTTACCCTAAGTTTAGGCCTATTTTCTTTATCGATCATAAAAGGATGCCACAAAGAACTTATCTAGTCCAACTCTTTTGTATTTCGGTATGTCAAGCAAATAAATGCACTATTTATTATATAAAGTCCATTCTTTTTCTGTATATGGTATTATTTTGAAAAATATTTAACTATGTGTCAATTACTCATTAGTGTAGCACATTAAGAAAGAAAATATTAAGGTTAGATGATCTACTCCTAGAGATGCCATAAAAAATAGAGAGTCCTGATAACTTATTTATATTTTGCAATTTTTGGAAAAATTTGGTTTGGGTAAAGCGGCCTTTCCTTTTAGCGCTTAGTGTTTGTATTTGCGCTGTATCTGGTGTACTACCTAAACTGAAGGTAAAAAAATGTTAACATGTAAAATATAATTATTTTTTTGACATGGACAAATATCTATTATTTTGTTTGCTCCTATCAAGTGTAAGTACTTTGTTTTAATACTAGCATAGAACAATGATAATAAATGAATTATTCTCGGGGAAACTCGATTCTATACCCAAATGCCACATAAAATATAATGCGGATCATGTTGACGATACGTAGAAAAAACAGGAAATTAATATCACAAAACAATGATAGATCACGAATACAAAACAAAAAATATATTCTATATTTATAGATAACGTATGTTCACTTTCTAGAGAGGTGATTTAATTACCTTCTAAAAGAAAAGGGATTTAAAAAATTGATAATGGAGGCTAAGCTTAGAAAAGAATATACAAACAAAACCCTCCTTTCCAGATTGGGAACAATAAAGATGCAAAAAATAATCCCTAAATAGGTCTAGTTATAATTCTCTATCCTATTTCCTGTCATTGTATCAAAAGCTCTATGGAGTGCAGACTCCAAAACACCATAAAAATAATGAAACTTCTTCGGAATTTCACGATCGAGTTATTTGGAAGTCTTGAACAGTTGGTTGCTTCAATCAATTGGAAAGACTTCCAGTCGACTGTGCGTATAGGATGGTGCTCAAACCAAAATGCCTAAATACCAGTTAACAAGAAACATGTAGCTTATACTAAAGTGTTGCTCAATTTTCTCGCAATTAATTAGCAAGCCGATTAAGGCATGACCTACCCTAAACAAATTTGGCTCAACAATTCTACGATCGAGCTACATATGATGGCCTAAACTCAGGTTTATATCTAACTAGCCCATCTACTCAAATAGCACATCAAACCATCAACCGGTCATCTCACTCAAAGTGGCTACCATGAACAATTCATCAGATGAAGACAAGGCTAAGTATAGTCCAACCCGGTCCACAACGGTCTAGGTCAATTATGATCTGCTCTCTCCTTTCAGTCCACCTCTAGCTTAACTGTGGATTAGCCTGTCCTCTCGGCAACACTTCAGTTGCCAGCCAACACGACTTAGATGGCCTAAATATTCGACAGAACCAGCTCAAGCACAGTCATCTCATCATATTACAACCGACCCAACATGTTCTATGTACCCTAGCCCTTAGCATCATTTAGCTTCCTTTATGTCTACGGTAATTAACTAGCTTGCTCATCCTTCCTTTCAACATAGGCATGCAAAAGTAAACGAAAAATCGTACATCCAGTTGTACAATATATTGTAGCAAAACAGCAAAAATCATGCTTATTCCTACAACAAACCGTTAGCATTTAATGCGCATTAAATGGAAAATCCATGCTTATCATAGAAGGACAATTAGCTGGCTTCCCAACCACATATTCTATTCCACTTTTACAGCTATCTCCCATCAAGTCGCATGGCCAGATCAATGACTAGGCTTGTTTCCCTCCTTATCTACTATACAGTCATAGTCATCCATCATCCGCTTTGACATCATAAATATCTCATGCATTATCACTTCAAAGAGGTTGGAAAATATTAGAATTCTAGTCATTATAAATTTCCAAATCCCTGCTCATAACAAATCAAAGACCTATACTTAAGATTAGCTAACTTTTTTAGCTTAATTGTTCTTCTGTAATTCCTTGTAATTGTAGGAGATGAACTTCAGTAAGGGATCTTCATAATTAACATAGGCCTTGCAGATTCACTCTATATTTGATTTTATCTATATTTCTTTGCTTGTATTCTTCCACAATTTTCATTTTTATGTCTAGTGATTAGCAAGTAACCTTTGCTTTCATGGCATAATTAGGCTAATTCCAAGGTTGGCTAAATATTAAGTCAACATTCTGACCCTAGAAGAAGGGCATCTTAAAGCTCTCCCCTCCCTTCATTTTCTTTATAAAAATATGATTTGACATATTACCATGGACCTAGTTTTGGGCCTGGAAGATAACGACTCCAACGAGCATGATACAATGGCAACACCGTTGCTAGTGTTGCTCACCCCATTCTTGGGCTCAACGATGAGATGTGGTGTACTGTGTTGCAACAATTAAAAAATGTTGGTACTCCTACCTAAGAAGTACAAAGTTTGAGAATGTGGTGGGATGTTTAAACTACTGTAAATTTTGTCCCATCGGCCCCTTGGCAGTTGACTTTGTTGACCAACCTATTCATTAACCTGCATTACCCGGCGCCTTGTACCTCATGAAAAATGATGAGCCCCAAGGAAGAGTGGTACTTAAAACCCACTCATGGATGATGTTCATCTAAGAAGGCATTTTATACGTATGCCAACCCATGTTGATACTTGTTTAGATGTGGCTGCTCCTAGAGAACCAGGGCATTGTTGTTTCACATCAATAGAATGGACATCGGCTCTCGGCTGTCCAAAACTTCTACTTTTGACTGTTAGTCCTTGAGATGACTGTTTTGATGACAACTACCCTAGTACTTGTTATAAAATATAAATAATAACATTATAGTTTAGATATATATATATATATGTATGTATGTATGTATGTATGTATGTATGTATGTATGTATGTATGTATGTATGTATGTATGTATGTATGTATGTATGTATGTATGTATGTGTATGTATATGCAGGATTTAACCATGCAGGTACCAAGATTGAAGATTGTACGGTATAAAGATTCAAGATTGAAGATACCAAGATTGAAGACTCATGAGTATCAAGATATCAAAAGTTCATGATTTCAAAGTACAAGATAAATATTGAGTCTATAATTATGTTAAAACTACTTGAAAGCACTTACATCTTTATTCGAAATTTATTCGTGGAATGGAATCTATTTCGAGCATGTTAAAGGGATGGAACCCTAGTGGGATGGAACCCACGACAATATCTAGTGGAACATATAGTTGTCCTATTTTGATATCCACTAATTTTATGAAAATGCTTTTCAAAAATATATCTCTTATTTTAAATGTTTTTAAAACCTTCTTTTCAAAAAGACATATCTCTTATTTGAAATATTTTAGCCTCAAAATTATCTTTATCATTTTTTGATTTCAAAATTGCCATTATTTTTAAACTATATCTTGTTTTAAATATTTAGCTTTTAAATATTTATATACTCAGATTTTAAATCACTTTATAGATTAAGATTGTACATATTAAAAATTACTTTTATACGTTTAAACTATATTCAAATATATTTACAAAGTTTAGAAATTGTTTTTGACAAATTATAGAAACCAATTTTAATAAGAAAATCAAAATCACCATTTTTGCCTAGAGCATGTCGACGTCCTCCTACCCCCAATGTCGACATGGTGCCTATTAAAATTCAAAATTCAAAATTTCAAAAGAAGTGTCTATTCGTCGTATCCTTTCACGAATATATATGGCTGTTGATCTTTTATAAATACTAGTAGTTCTTAATGAATTTTTAATCAGATTTCACTTGTTTTCTCTCCTCTTCATCTTCCACATTTATTCTAAATAATCCCAAACTATACTCTGCCAAAATACCAAGTGAATCAAACTTGATTATCTCTTGTTTGATTCTCTACCACTCTCTCCATAAGATCTTAGTGCTACTCAGAGTTATAGGATCATTTGTAAATCAAACTGTTGAGTAAAAGGTACGGTAGAGTCTTGAAATCAATTGGGTGTGATTGTAGCCCCAGAAAACAATCAGTTGATCTTATAGCCTGGTTAAATCAAGAGAGTTTACCCGGACTCGAATACAGGAGGGTGTACCTCGTAGCCTTGAAACCGAGGGTGTAATCTGGAAGATTATTTTTAAAAGAAATCCATATAATTATGCGGGACTAGATGTAGGGTAACTCTGAACCAGTGTAAAATCCTGGTGTGTTCTTTTCTTTATTGCTTTGATTTAGTATTTTCTTCCGTGTCTAATTCTGTGATTATATCTGTATCTGTGAATTACATTTGTTGGTGATTAAAATGCACAAGTTTCAAAAAGATTAGAAAATCCATAAAACACTATTCACCCCACCTCTAGTGTTATTCCAGCCTTAAGATCCGTAATCCGCATTCTGTCATTGACCTTCTGAATAGTGACGCTCCTGCCGTCGATAAGGAGCATGTGACTCCCTTGGCATAGCCCAAATCTCATAGGGTGTGGCCAGAAATAGATTAAGAGAAGGACATGCCAAACATTTAAGGTCGCCCTTCATGCATAGGAAGAGAAAATACCCTACTCCATCTCATTGTTGTCACCACTCTCTCATCACTGATCTCCCGCTCCATCCAGTTCCAAGCTTAGTCCTTAGCCCATCTTTGGCCAAAATATCCTCAATAGGTCGATGTTGGCCTTAAGGAAGAAATGTACATTCTTTACCAATAACTTAACATAATGCAAGTCCTAAAAATATAAGATGGAGCATTATTTGATGATAAGAATAGACTACCTTTTTCTAATGAGATTCTTAATATTTGCATCCACTGGAAGTATGCTTTGACTTCCATAGACAAGTACGATGGGAATGCTAACCCATCCAGTCATGTCACTGCCTTTAACTCCATTACATGTGTCGATCAGCTTTCAGACCTAGCAAAGTGTTTTCTTTTTTCCTTCCACTCTCAAAGGACCACCCTTCTGCTAGTTCTTGCACCTTCCACTAGGCAACATTAGTTCTTGGGCCTAGTTATGCGCAGATTTAAGGCTCGATTATTTACTTCCTGAACCCATGTTGTGATGGCTAGTGAGCTATGTAACATCAGGTAGGGTCTCATTGAAAACTTGTGGGCTTATTTCAACCGTTCAATAAACAGTCCACTCGGGCTAGGGTGCAGATATGAATGGCTTGGTCATGGCACTCTGCTCGAGGGACAGATGCAAGTCCATAATGTAGAGAAAATTCTAGAAGCAACTACATACATCCATGGCGACTTTCATCAGTGGGCGAATGTTATGGTGAGAATGGATGATGTTAATCTTTGGACAAGAATAATGAGACTAAGCATCCCACCTAAGTTGGTGCTCTCTACAACAACGAATAATGAAGCAACGTTCGTTAGAATGACACTAGAAGGTGAGGAGACACTTGCACCCAGTACAAGCGATGTATGCTAGTTATTATACCTTAGATAGGGATATCACAACAATATATCTCGCCATCCAGGACCGGGTGCCATGTCAAAAGCCCAACGCCACTAGAGATGGAAAGAAGGAGGAACCTTATAGCGACGCCAATTATTGTGAGTTCCATCCACTTAACAACTACACGGTCGAGTGTCGGGTGCCTAAAGATGAAATTGAGAGACTCGTCCAAAAAGGAACACTTCTAGAGTTTATCCATGATCAGGTTGTATAAAGGAATAATCATAACAACCAATTGACCCAGCTTCAACTGCCCAATAACATCATCACCACTATCATCGGCATCTTAACCATATGCAAAGGCCTGCATGTGGCAAGCAGTATTTGGGGAGAAAAGTCATGGGATCAAAAAGAAATGGGCACAATCATTAGCCCTATTCACTAGAGCATCGAGGGTTTCGAAAGCACCTTGGTTGGAACTAGACCAGTCAATTACTTTCATTGCTGAGGACAGGGAAATGGTTTCTTACCCTCATTATGATTCATTAGCCATCACTTTTATAATGGTCGACTCCAATTTACAATGGGTATTCTTGGATTGGAGTATCTCAGTCAATGTTATGTTCAAGCATGTCTTCGAAGCTCTCAGATTTCCTTCCTCCAACCTTACCCCATGCGTCTTTTCAATTTACAAGTTTAAGGTGTATACATTGTTCCAATAGTATCCATCTCACTTATGATAACATTTGGCCAGGAGCCCCTTGCTATAATGATTGGTAGTTGACTACCCTTCTACATATAACATATGAATAGGATGACCTGCACTAACTGAACTGGATGTCATCATCTCCTATAACCACCTTGTCATGAACTTCCCCATCTAGGGTGGGATCAGCAAGATCAAAGATAATCTGAAAAAGTCCAGGTAATGTTATGGAATCTCTCTCAAACAAGCAAAGAAGGGTGTGCTTATGCTTCAGCAAGAGCTTGTAACAGTCAATGGTGAGTCACTCGAGAGAACCATCGAACCGATCAGCCTTTGTTTCTGCCGAGATTGCCCTTAATTTCAAAGCATTAACATCATTAACTCCTCTTATAAGTGATAACCAACCTAAGTGAGCTATGGAAATTAGCGATGTATCACCCAAAAGAGTGTCAGACGCTTGTGTTGGGACCATCCTTGCTATTGAAGAAACAACCATCGACGATATGTCACTTGAGAGTGCCCTCGAACCAAATAATGCTCAGAGTTTTGCCGGTTGTGATGGGACCACCCTCGGCCAAGAAGTCGTACCAACTGACTATGTGTTACCCATGAGTACATTTGAGTAGCAGCACTCAGGGTCATGCCGGGACTTCAAGCATAAAAACTCCTACCCTCTCAATACCAGCAGACTCATCTGTAGGGGCCGAGGGCAACATTATTACCCCAACTCGAGCATAGACGTCTGTCTCGATCAAGAATGTCATAGAGCATGTTATTTACATGCTATACCAATGTGAATTGAAAGCAAGGTCAGATCCATAGGATGACAAGCCAGACCCTCGCTCAAGCATTGAAGGCCTGGTGGCCTCTCCCTTTGAACAATATCTATATACAGTGCCGACACCAACAAAGTCATTCAAATTAGCACCGACCTCAGTCTAGAAGTTAGAGAGGATCTGATCAAGTTCCTACGCCAATGCAAAGCTATCTTCACATGGGTTACATCAACATGACTGCTACTGATTCCAAGACTATCTGCCACGCTCTTAATATTGATCCAAATGTCACCCACGTTTGGCAAAGCACTAGACACTCAACCCAGAATGGTACTGAGCTGTGAAGAAAGAGCTTGATGATGACATAGATTATAGAATGGATTAGACTGCTCTTGTATCTACTAGCAGTTAACCCAAAAAATGGATTAACACCCAGATATTTGATGAAAGTGCTATTTTAATGTAAGTAAAGGCAAAGTAGTAAAAGAAGAAATAATTTTTATAGTGGTTTCGCATAACCCCCAGCCTACGTCCACTTTAGTCTCTTTTATTAGTTGTTCTCCCTTTAGATTACAACTAATTTTCTTGGATCTGACTATAATTTAGTGGACCTGAGATTTATAATAATGTTTCTAGAGTATTTGAGGAAGAGAATAGGAGTTAAGGAGGTGTTGATGAAGTTCCAAATCCATTTGTGTATCCAACAGAGAGTAGAAAATCCTTTTCTGTTAAAAAGTAGGTTCGTATTTATAGAAGAAATGGGGAGGTGTGGAGTCAGAAGCCCATCAGTAAGGAGGTCTAAGAGATAGCCTGAAGTCACTCTAGAAGAATCAAGCCAACCGGAGTCAAATTAACAACTCGATGTCCGAGGTCGACTTATCCCCTATAGGTCGGACTCGAGTAAAGGCCTTAGGTGTAAGTTGCATCACCCCAATTGCATACCGCTTCCTTCTTCCAGTTGATTTATTTAGGCATGTTAAAGAAATAATCACCAACATCCAAAGATGCATTGGATAAAATGTGAATTTGAAGAAGATCCCTTTCGAAGGACTTCGAAAGGAACGAGATTCAATATTGCACTGTATTTACCGCCGCTTGAAAGTTATTGAAATGATGTCAAGAACCCAATCGAATGGACCTCTTCGAAGGTATTGATACAGAAGCTATGAGGTGATCTCCTTTGAAAGCCAAGATATATTCGAAAATATTCAAATCCCTTTAGAAGAAGTCCTCTGAAAGAGTCTGATTCAACGGTTAAAAAGAGAACCCGTTCGAAGATCTAGTACCCTTCGAAAGGATTTGAAACTCGATATTTGTAAATTTGAGTAAAAAGTGGATTCAATGTGCTATAGAGCCTTATTTTGGATAAATGTCAAAAATCCAATTGATGCAATGATTTTGAATTATCATCGCCATGTTATTTTAGTGCCGCAAGGGCTTTGGACATTATGCTTTAAAGTCAAGATATCCAAATGGGTACTATAGCGTGGCATATCCTAAATAAGGGTTAAGAATATAAGTGTTTATCATGTGCAATTGGTCATTAGACAAACTAATGGCCGAGATGATCATTCTCATGTTCGAAATCAATATCGAGCCCATGCATCCTTTCTTTTTATTTCTCACAAATGGACTACGAGTAGTAGTATTTGTCCCTAATTTGATTTAGGGTTACAAGAATTCAGTTTGGAAAAGAAATGTAGGAAAGAAAAAACAGTCCCAAACTTAGACCCCTAGGTCATACTTATATATGCGGGTTGGACCCTTCTGCATCCATCCTTCCGAAGCTATCGAAAGGTCTCTTCACCAACCTTTCGCATCCATCCTTCCACCTTTGACCTCCTGCTTTCATGGGTTCGAAGTTGTAGGTAGGTATTCGGGTCTTCTGGCATGCTTAAATTAGCCATTTTGTCTCTACTGAAAGTATGTTATTTATGGATGATTTTGAATACTTATGGAGCCATTTGACACCGTCGAAAGGTGTGCTTCTTTTGGTGGCAAATAAATCATGGTACTTCATTATGCTATTTGAGTATAAGTGGAAGCATTTATGACCCCTTCTTGACCTTCGAAGCCTAGAATTAGATTTAGGGTGGGTTACTTAGATATGTGCGGAAGGGTGTTTGAATTGGCTCGAAAGGTTGGAATGTTGGCGGAAGGACTATTTAATGTGGATGGAGTTCATGGTGGACAAATGATGGTTGTGGAAGATTGTTTTCAAAGATAATTTCATGAAAGCTCAACTTTTAATACTTGCGAAAGGGTAGTTCTAGTTGACTTTTATTCTACAAGAAGTAAGTAGTGACAGAACCAATCGTATTGAAAGGTTCGACCTATGCGAAATAGGTAGTGTTGGTGGAAGCCCTGGCTTTAATTTCCTATGGAAGTGTGCAATGCTTGCACCACCTCTCTGATTCCCACGAAAGCTATTTTTAATGCCTTCGAAACCCTCTTTTTGAGTCATGGTAAAACTTCTTTACAATATTTGCGAAACCCATATGAAGAGCATTATCCAAAGTGCCTCCCCTTGATACTATCGGAAGCTTTTTTTACAATTATGGAAGTCCTTCCTTTCATATCTTCACTCTTGAGTAGTTTTTATGGTTAACATTTTGGCCCCCACAGTATGAAAAAAGTTTTTTCTTTAGAACAAAAATCCAAGAATTATCTTTTTCATTGTTTCATCCTCAATGGTCTTCCTTATCAATCTTATTTTCCTATAAAGTATAAAGTGGACAACATTTCTTATTATTAATTTGAAATTTATGTAAGAATATGTTTAGTAGTTTGTCCATATTATTGGAGATAGTATTAGAATTCGTAATAATAGAACTCTATAAATCTAAATTTGGGAATATTGGAAATTAATAGATCATCATCTAAAGATAATAAGTGATGAGAAATCCATAGTCGAGAAATATTAAGGACTGGAAATTTTTGTCTAACAATAATAGAAGTCCTAAAATCAAATTTTGGTGATGATGTGAGAAGACCAGAAATCTAATCATGGAATTAGCAACAAAGGGACTGAAATCCAACTCTAGCATTAATAATAAAAGTTTAGAAATCCTCTTATGGAAATAATTGACAGAAGATCAAGAATAGTCATCTGGTAATAATAAAAGCCCAGAAATCTTCATCTGGAAATAAGTTATAGAAGACCAGGAATCCTCGTTTGGGGATAAATAATAGGAATCCAGCAACCTTCATCTAGAAATAACAGAAGACCTGAAACCAAGATTCGGGTATTGAAAAGTGCAGTCTGGAAGTTAATAGTAAAAGACCTAAGACCAAGATTTCGGTATTAGTAAGAGAGAACTAGAAATTATCATCTAGAAGATAATAGAAGACTAGAGATCCATAATAACAGAAGACCGAAACCAATATTTGAGCACTAATGAGTGAAGCCTAAAAATAAACTGTAAAAGACCTAAAACCCAGATTCAGGTATTGATAAGTGACGTCCAAAAATCATCTTATTGATACAGTGGAAGTCCACGAATTAATATTTGAAGACCCGAAATCGAAATTCGGGTATTAAAAAGTGAAGTCCAGAAATCATCTTTTGGCAATTAGCCAAAGGCCATGAGTTCATATCTAATAATGAATGTAGTCCAGGAATTATTGTCCGAAAATAATAGAAGACTAGAAATCCATTGTTGGTAATAAGAACGAAAGTTTAGATAACATATACGAGTAATGGAAGTTCAAAAATTCTCATTTGAATCTTTTGTTCTGCATTATTCTTTGGAGTCTGATCATTTGAATCTTTTTTTTTGTGCAACCTTTCTGGTTCCAGATATCTGATTCTTTCGATATGCATCATCCATTAGGCTTTGTATATTGTTAATGTTTTATGTACCACTCCTCGTGCTTTGACAACTTAGTCTGTTGTTGTTTGGTGCGCTTGGTTAGCTTATCCACAAGCAAGACCCAAGGACTTACCCGACCTCCCTCTGGGAGGCGCTCCAACCATGCCTTATAGGTAGGACCGAAGGCTTGTCCGATGCCTTGACCAGGGCATGGCATGGCAGGATCAAGGGCTTACTCCAGCCTTCCTCTAGGAGATGCTCCGGCTAGGAATTATTGGTGGGACTGAAGGTTGGTTGGTGCCTTGAACTGGCCATTGCGTGGCACGTTCAAGGGCTTGCTCCATCACCTCTCCAAGAGGCACCTTGGTATGACCATAGCATGGCATGATCAAGGGCATGCAGATACTTTAACCTGAACATAGCGTGGCATGGATAAAGGGTTAGTCTAACCTCCCTTCAGGAGACCTGGCCATATTGGCGCGTACAAAGGCTTATGACTGTTTAAGGTAGTTTCCAAATTTAAAGAGAATTCTATTGCTGACCGTTTAGATTTTCTTAGAAAAGAGGTGCCTTATTCATCCAATGTTAGAAAATATAGTCATAATGTTCTACGTTACATGCCCTAGGAGCCATATTTTCATTTGGTCAACGTAATTTGTAAGCTCCCAAAGGAATTGCTTTGCACACAATTAGAGAACCCTCCCAATTTGGTCCTAGCAGTCTGTTTGTAGGATTTCTAGTGTTTTTTCCATCACTTTACGACGCACTAGATTTCCTTCTTGAAATGATTTGTCTTTACTTTCGAATTGTAGTATTTTGGTATTCTTATTTGATACTTGGAAGTTCGAATGCCTGCTTCATCTCTTAGTTCATGTATGAAATCCAATGATTGTTTCTTCAACACCTGGTTTGGATTAAACACGTAGGCAATTCTTCGATGCGAAGGTATTTCAATTTCGACTGGTGACATTGCTTTGCACCCATATGTTAGAAAGTAAGGGGTATGACCTGTAGCAATTTCGATGGATGTACAATATGTCCATGGTACAAGTGGTAATTCTTACACCCAATTTCCTTTGGTCTTATTAAGTCGTTTTTTCAAGATGGTCTTAATAGTGTTGTTGGTTGCTTCAATGGCTCCATTAGCCTTTGGATGTGCTATGAAAAAAACTTTTAACGACTCCATTCTTATGTCAAAATTGAGAAAACTCCTCAATTTCAAATTGTGTTCCATTATCAGATATAATCTTGTATGGGTTCCCAAATCTAGTGACGATGTTCTTAATGACAAATCTAAGTACTTTACCAAAAGAGATTTTAGGAAGCGGTTTTGCTTCTACCCTTTTAGTAAAGTAATCAATGGAAACTACGGCCTACTTTTCCTCTCCTTTAGAAATTAGCAATGGCCCAATCAAATCGATTTCCATACATCAAAGGGTCATGAACTGGTGATCAGAGTTAATTGGCTTGATGGAAAATGGGTAACTCTGAGCATTTTTAGCACCATTCGTATTTTTTCACATGCTCTATAGCCTGACTAGTTATTTAAGGCCAATAGAAACATTCTCATTATTTTCTTAGCCAAATTTATCCCATTGGAATGGTCTTCACAAAATCCCGCATGTGCTTCCTTTAAGGAAGAGCATATTCTTTCTTATAAAGAATTCCATCAATCATAGTGAAGGTTGGAGCTTGACGTCAAATTCTCCTAGCTTCCATTTTGTTAGATGGTAATATTCCAATGGTAATATATTCTATAATAGGTATCATCCAAGTGTTCTTGTAGCAATTATCTATTTTTTGGATGATGGGACTCTTTATATGAAATTTCTTCATCACTTTCTCTTTCTTCTCTTTCTTGTGTCATGGCTTGGGATCTAGTTCAAACCAATAGTTCTTTCCCTGGTTCGAGCATTTTCTCTTCAATATTGGGACTTTCTTGATACCCTACTAGTATGATACAGATTTTGGAGCTCCTCTTGAACTAGCCAATTTTGCTAATGAATCTGCTCGAGAATTATCTTCCCTTAGGACTTGGTGCATAGAAAAATCTTCAAATAGGGCAAGCATTTTTACTACCTTCTTAACATATAGGGATAATCTAACGTCTTTATTCTGATATATCCGCTTTATCTGATTTAGCATTAGTTGAGAGTCGCTAAAGATTTGAATTCATATGATATTAAGTTGGAGGGCTAGAGTCGGTCCTGCCACCATTGATTTGTATTCAGCCATATTATTCGTTGTAGGAAATCCTAGCTTCATTGCATAGTGTAGGCGGTGTCCGCCTACTGTGATTATGACATACACTGATCCGGCTCCCTATTCATTTGATGCCCCATCCAAAAATAGTTTCCATATGATAATTTGATCGTTTTCTTTCTCCGATTACTCTTTAACAAAACCTATACATTTATTGATAACGCTTATGATTGCCCTTTGACTATTGCTCGTGGCTGAAATTCTATGTCATATTGGCTAAGTTAATTCCCCATTTTACTAGCATACCCGAAGTCTTAGGTTTACTAAAAACCTACCTTGAGTGGAAAGTTAGTCAATACTCTAATCGGATATGTTTGGAAGTATACTCAGTGTTTCCATGCTGTTAATTAAACAATAAGCCAATTTTTCTATGACCAGGTATCGAACTTCGGCATCCTTCAATCATCTGCTCACATAACAAAATGAAAGCTGAGTTTCATTTTCCTCTCTAATCAGAATCAAACTAACAGCATGTTCTGAAACTGCCATACATAAGTATAAGCTTTCTCTATTCTCGGGGCTGGATAATATTGGTGGTTTCCCCAAATGATTTTCTAATTCTTATAAGGCTTTCCTACCGTTCAAACTCATTACGTCTTTGCTTGTTTTGGGCTCGGCCATGTCTTTGATAGCTTGGGCCTGGTTAGGACTGGCTTCAATCCCTTGTGCACTAACAATGTAACCTAAGGACTTTCTAGAATGAAACCCAAAGGAACATTTCTGAGGATTTAGTTTCATTTGTTACCTTCATAATACTCCAAACATTTCTTCAAGATCTTTAAGGTGACTCTGAACGCCATAGGACTTTACTAGCATATCATCTATGCAAACCTCCATATTTCGACCTGTCTATTCCTTGAACATTCTATTGACTAATCTTGGCAAGTACCTCCTGCATTCTTTAGTCAGAAAGGCATTGCTTTATAACAGAAAGTTCCCTAATCAGTAATGAAACTTGTGCATTCTTCGTCTAGCTTGAACATGGGCATTTGATTATACCCTGAATAAGCATTCATGAGAGATAAAAGCTTATGTCCACTAGTCGCATCAACTAACTGCTCTATTTTAGTTAGTGGATTATAGTCTTTCAAGCATGCGTTGTTCAGATCAGTGTAATCGACATAGGTTCTCCACTTGCCATTTGAATTCTTTACCAATACAAGGTTTGCTAAAAACTTTTCGAATGAACCCATTTTCAAGTAGCCACTTAACCTCTTTTTTTAAGGTGTCAAATCGAACTTTGTCAAACTGCCTTTTCTTTTGCCAAATATGACTCGCATTTGGGTTAATATTTAGTGCATGGCACATAACTGATGGGTCAATCCCAACCATATCTAAATGGGTGTATGTAAATACATCCTTGCTAGCTTTAAGGAATTGAATCAATTTTTATGTCAAGTTACCCTCTAATTCTTTTCCCACCTTGACTATTTTGGTTGAATCAGTTGGATCTACACATATTTCTTCAAGATCCTCTATAGGCTTTATCCTCTTCATTTCTCCTCGATAATCTAATTCTATGATGATCTTGCCATCTTCTATAGAGTTAGCATCAGTCCTCTCCCTCTTCCCTCCAAGCGAGATGTAACTTTCAAACACACGTTTATTTGTTTTATTAGATCTTATTTTTTCTTCGAATGTTGGGTGTAAAAATCTAGCATCCAACGGTTGAAAAATAGTAGAGGAATCATGGTAGGAAGAGTACTCCATTTTGTATTGATCGAGAGTTGCAAAATGAATTTCGTGGGAGCTAAATTTTTCTCCTTGAATAGTACCCCAATCCCTTTTAGTCTTGAACTTTACCATCAAGTACTTTGGTGAAAGAAAAGCATTCACCTCATCTAGCGTAGGAGGGACAAAGAATGCATTGTAATATGAAGGTGACCATTGATGACAAAGGGAGTCTCAAAAGTTCTACAGCATGGTGGCAGGCCCATCTGGACCAGTAGCTTTGCCTGCCGTCGATCCTTTATTATTGAACCCAATGATAGGTTCAAGACAAGGTTCATGTTTATCCTCAGGAATGCCCATCTGATCGAAATCGTGCTTGAAGATGACGTTAGCTATGCTTTTGGTATCTACCAGAATTTTGGATACTATGGAAAGCCAAATTAGAGATTTGATCATAATGCGGTCATTGTAGGGATGATGGATTCTTTTCTTTAGCTCCTATGGAGTGATGACAAGATTTGACATTTATATATTATGTCATGGGTTTTTAAGTTAGAGCTCCTCCTGTATAGAGAACACCCCTTTCTTGGATTTCTTGATATATATTTTTAGCTCCCTTACTATTTCTCGCTAGATGCGGTCCCTTATGAATCACATCAATCCTATTCAAAGGTGGACTTAACTTCAATAGATCTTCATCCCCTAAAACATTCACAGCATTACAAGGAATTTTTGGAGTGTATTTTTAGTTTGTGGTACTTTCTGTTTATCTTGGACAAACTCTTTTAGATGTCCTTCACAGATCAGCTTTTGAATAGTTCCATCTAGCACCCAACGCTCGTCTGTCTTATGGCCATTCGCCTTATAATAAGCATAAAAATCACCTCCTTTTCTCTTTTTAGGAAAGTTCTTGGCCTTGAATGAAGTTGGAAAATTAATTTTTTCTTTAGTTGTGGCTTAGATATAAGATAAAGGATTATTTAAAGCAACTGAACTGGTCCCACCTTGACCTTTTATGTCCTTGATCAAATCTAAATCTTCTAATTTCCTTCTTGGGGTTAGTTCTAATTTTTTCATAGTAATCTATCCATTCGAATGAATTTATCATCTTGAAAGTGAAAATCTTGAAAAAAATTGCATCCCTAGATAAAGAGCTCTTTCTAGAATGGCATGTTTTCTATCAATCCCAAGTGCACTGCGATTAGCTTTTCTCTATCATTCATTTCTTTGGCCTACCTCTACATTGAATCTTTTGAGATAATCACCCAATGATTCTCCTTGCCTTTGCTTGATGTATCCAAGATGGTGTAGTCAATTGTTGGATCTTTGCATATGCAAAACTAAGCAAAGAATTCGTAAGAGAATTTTTCACATGAGTAGGTAGTTTTCTCCTGATATTGTCGGTACCATTTTCCAGCAGCCCCTTGAAGTGTTACGGGAAATAATCTTCATTGGACTGCCCTCGAGGCATTATAAAGGTCCATTTGGCTATCAAAAGCCAGTAGGCGTTCATCGGAATAAGTAGTGTCATGGTATTTCATAGAAGGAACCTTAACATGAAATAGAATTATTGTTGACATGATTTAGTTAATGAACGAAGCTACTCGATCATTATCCTTCACTTGCTCACCTAAAGTTCTTTTCCCTTTAGAATTCAGCATGTCTTTAACAGCTTTCTCTACCACATCCTTTAAATATGCTTAAGTATCATGATAGCTTTTTCGATTTGGATTATATTCCTTTGAGGTTGAGCTTCCAGATGCTCCAAGGATTTGTCTTACGTTATACTCTGGTGATCAACTCTAGTTGCATAACGTTCCTTCTCCTTTGATGATGTTAAGTCAATCTTTCTTTTGCCTTCGAACGTGTAAGCCTTCAGATTACTCTATAGGGAGATCACTTAGTCCCATATTGTTGGCTTAGCGGTTTTGGATTATTTCTGAGGGCTACTTCTAGGCTTTCTTGCACTTCCAGTAGCTATTGCTTTAAATGTTTTATCTTAGCTACATTGTTATCAAATTATGTTGGAGTAAATGGTTGTCCTAGCACTAGACTTCTAAGTTGAAGTTTGGGTACTATTTTCCTCCAAACTGCTGCGTGCACTGCTTCTTCATCCAATCTGCTGAGTTTTTTGATTTGATTTTCCTAAAAAAAATCAAACTCTCTGTGATTAGTCTATAAGGAAAGAATAAGGGCAGAGGTTCGAGACTTCCTTCTAGCACCAAAAATGTTAGCGATATAATCGTTAATATCCAAAGATGCATTGGATAGAAAGTGAATCAAAAGAAGATCACATTAAAAGGACTTTGAAAGGGTTTGTATTGTCAGAACCGAGATTTGATGTTGCAATCTTATTTACCGCTTCTTTTGAAGGGATCAAAATGAGGTCAAGGATCCATTCAAATGGACCTCTTCTAAGGTGTCGATATGAGGTGATCTCCTTTGAAAGCCAAGATATATTCGAAAGTATTCAAATGCCTTTCGAAGAAATCCTCCGAAAGGGTCTGATTCAACAGTTACAAACAGAAACCCTTCAAAGGTCTAGTACCCTTTGAAAAGATTCGAATCTCGTTATATGTAAATTTGAGTAAAGAGTGGATTCAATGTGCCATTGAGCCTTATTTTGGATAAATATCATAATTCCAATGGATTCAAAAATGATGAATTATCATCATCATGTTACTTTAGTGATGCAAGGATTTTATAGGTAATGATAATATGCTTTAAAATCAAGACATCCAAATAGGTTCTATAGCATGACATATGCTAAATGAGGGTTAAGAAGATAAGTGTGTATCATGTGCAATTGGTCATTAGACAAGCCAATGGCCGAGATGATCATTCTCATGTTCGAAATCGATATCAAGTCCATGCATACTCTTTTTTATTTCTCACAATTGGATCATAGAAAGTAGTGTTTGTTCCTAATTTGATTTAAGGTTACAAGAATTCGACTTGATAAAGAAATGAGGAATGAAAAAATCGGTCCCAAACTAGGACCCCAAGGGCCGTATTTATAGATTCGGGTTGGACCCTTCCATGTCCATCCTTCTGAAGCTATCGAAAGGTCTCTTCACAGACCTTTCGCATCCATCCTTCTACCTTTGATCTTCTGCTTTCATGGTGCTTGTAACATCCCGTATTTGGAGAGCAAAAGCTAAGCACTGTGGATGCTACAGTCAGTCACAGTATTAACTTCTGGTGAAGAAATCCAGCAGTGTTAATGGTATCCATAATATCAAAAGCACTTAAATATGAACAAAATAACAGATTTCCTAAAACAATAATTTTAGTGATTATATTTCAAATAAATCATATCCAAGTTGCAAATATCCCAAACGTAATCTCAAGCATTGATGAAATATAATTTAGGACAATATGCCAAGAGCGACATATGAACATGCCCCTTTAGATGATCAAAGCAATACAGACACAATTGTCTTAATACACAATGGAAACAATTTTAAAACAGAATACCTAAATCTATCCGTCACCACCTACTCGTCTTCGAATACTTTATTCGCCAAAAGCTATGAAAACCTAAAGACTTAAACCTTCAGCCTACTCAAATCAAATTTTGAGCACCCGAGAGTTTAAGGGAAAACAAAAACTTCAAGTCAGATATAAAGCCTGGTATGAATAGTATCTGTTATACCTCACTTACTGATAATTAGTGAAACCATGCAGCTTAGCGGAATGGGTTTCGTCCCACTAATATCTCTTTTCAAAACATGTATTTTGCAAATCCTTTCCTGCAACCAAACTGCTTATCCGACTGTTATAATAATAATATAGCAATATCCATTATGCTAAACAAGAAATAAAATAGACTATCTGTCTAAAATCTGAACTATCTTTTCTAAATTATGAGCATTCTGCTCTTTTCTAGACTAG
Source organism: Allium cepa (assembly GCA_030765085.1). Classification (NCBI taxonomy): domain Eukaryota; kingdom Viridiplantae; phylum Streptophyta; class Magnoliopsida; order Asparagales; family Amaryllidaceae; genus Allium; species Allium cepa. The sequence continues at coordinate 701,386,282 of CM060938.1, read as the reverse complement.
TTTTCCTAAAACTGGTTATACCAAAATAGCAATTTTTTTATGATAGATAATGAGCTATCTGCCCAAAACAGGTAAAAAGGGGTGGACTAACTGTCCTAAAAATTTAATAAGGTCCGTTATGCTAATAAATGAATTATTTGTTCATATCAGAGTTGATTGGTCGTTGTGGACTAACTATCCTCTATGCCAACTCCCCTCAAAGTGGACTGACTGTCAGAATTTAAAATAAGCCGACTACCCAAATTTTCTTTTGGGTTAACTATCCTTTAAAATATCTGAGCTAACTGCTCTACACAATATCTGAGCTAACTGCTCTTCAAAATTTTCCTTGAAAACCTTTTCAAAATGATTTAGTCCGTCAAATCATATATATACAAGGAAGATATCATTAGCATTACTCTAAGCTATTTTATCCATGTTATATATACTTTACTCAAAATAATGTTGATGATGTTCAATATGGATTGTCTATCCTTTAAAATAAGTTAAAGTCATTTATAACTTAAAACACTTAGGCTATCTTCCTAATTCTTATATTCGAAGTCTTTAATTAAAACCTTTAAACAACCTTTCGAAAACATAAAAGGCAACTCCTTCAAAGCCATTCATAAAACCTTTGAAAGTATTGAAGGTAACTCCTTCATATATTTTAATAAATCTTTCGAAATCATTGAAGGTAACTCCTTCTAAACCTTTTAAAAGCTTTCTTTTTACAAGATTTAAAACATATGACACGTGCCTTTAAATCCTTTAAACCTTGACCTTTCGAAAACATAGATAAACTATACCTTTTGGAATCAATGTACCATAAAACATTTTGAAGACAATGGATTCAATTTAAAATAGGAGGAAAAACTTTTGAAACCAATCAAAGTTAACTGCTTTGAAACCATTAAAATGTTTCGACTTAAAATATTTGGATTATGCGAAGGGATCAGAAAAACATTGGAGTCAAAAGCAACTACTTTGAATCATTCATAAAACCTTTTGAAATCAAACCTTTCGAAATCAAAACCTTTCAAAATCAAACCTTTCGAAATCAAACCTTTCAAAATCAAAACCTTTCGAAATCAATGGAGAGAGATGGAGAGTTTTAGAAAACAAAAGATAACCTTTGACTCCATCTGTGTCGAAAGGTTAGAAAGCGGCAAATATGTTTATGACCTGGCCGAAAACTATAATTTTCGACTTTGCTAAAAGTTTTTCAATTTAAACAAGAAAGAAAACCATTCAAAACCTTTTCCTTTTAAATCTTTTGACAATTTCGAAAGCTCTTTGTCGAAAGCTAGCAGGTGTATTTTTCTTTAAAACTAAAACAAAACTTCATCACTTCCAAAAGCTATAACCCTTCGTCCCCGACCTTTCGACTTCCTCCAATTCACTAGGTACCAGTTTTCTGATACCATATGCATTGGTAATTAATCTAATCAGAAGGTTTAATACCCTTCAACCTTGTCGGAAGATCTAGAATAAAGGTGGAAGCTCTTGTCGAAAGAGTTGAAATTGTAAAAATACTGTTTGAAATAGTTCTTTTGTATCTCACCTACCTTGTTTGTCTAAATTTGATTGGTTGCCAGAATTTTATATTCAAAAGTATTGCCGACTTCATTATTTAGAAATTTAAATAATTTTCAAAAACCCCTTTCTCCTTTATAATTATATAAAACGTCTAAGTCCCATACCTTAAATAATTTTATATAATCATCAACTCACAGCGAATAATTCTGGAAAAATTAAATTAATATGTCCTCTTCAACATATAAAAATTTCGTATCCAAACAATAATTATTTTACCCATAAATAATTTTTATAATTCAAATTAACTATTTCTTCCTTAGAAAATTCATAACAATTCCACAAAAATTAAGAAAATTCTGAAAATTGAAACCCATCTCTAAAATAACTTTTTAGATCATCATAAAAATTCGCAAGGCTAACGGATGCCATTTAATAGGGTTTTCATCTTAAAACATGTCATAAAATCTATATGAACATACACAAATCATCAACATGTATATATAATTTTCTATCATTCAAAAATATGGCAAACATTTGCGAAATTAATTGGAATTAAACTTAAAACCGAAATAAAAATATTTAGAGATGTAAACGTTATTCACCTTTGCTTTAGTGATTAAGAAGCTTCAGATTTGAATGATTTTGAATTGAATTTGCTTTCCTTAAGCTTCTCTTTTGTTTCCTCTTCTTCTTCCTTCATTAATGGTGGCCGACCAAGCTTTTTAAGTTTTGAGAATGAGAATGAACGTGTTTTTAAATACACGTCCTAAGGAAGATGATATAGGAATGTCCTCTTTTCCATAATACCCCTCCTATAATTCATTTTTAAACCCTTCATTTAATTTATTAGTTAAAAGGCACGACGACCTTAATTAAATCAAATCTCAATCTCCTTGTCAACACATTATTTTATTTGTTTTATCTAACTAAATCTCCTAAATAATGTTATCAAAAATTTGAAGTGTTACAGACTACCCTCCTTAATGAATTTCGTCCTTGAAATTACAATAAGGCTCGAAACAAATAAGAATGTAAACATACCATCAAATCAAGTCAGGATAAGTATCTCTAATCTTGCTCTCAACCTGCAAAGTACAGTCTCTGTCATCGTCACTCCCTGTACTTTGACTAATCTGACCGTCTTCGTTCTAAGCTTCTTCTCATCTCTCGCAACAATGTAACTCCCTCGCTATGGTCAAGTTCGGTTCCACTACTAAATCATCTAGCACTATCTTTGCAATAGCAGTCTCCGCGTCTCTAACACACTTTCTGAGATGAGAATTATGAAAAACATCATGGATACCTGCCAAACTGCTCGGTAACTCAAGTATATATGCGAGCTTCCCGATCCTCTCAAGAATAGTAAAAGGTCCTATGAACCTAGGATATAACTTTCCTAACCTCCCAAATCTAAGCACACCCTTCATCGGTGATACTTTGACGAAAATCTGGTCCCAAACTGAAAAATCCAAATCTTTCAATCTCTTATCTGCATAACTTTTTTTTTCCTAGACCGAGCCTCCTTCATCTTATCTCGAATGACCTTAATCTTTTCTACAGCTTCTCTGACCAAATTTGGACCATGAATCAACCTATCCCCGGCCTCCAACCAACAAATGGGAGATTTGAGTAGCCTACCATACAAAGCTTCAAACGGTGTCATCCCAATGCTAGTATGATAACTGTTGTTATACGAAAACTTGACTAGATGCAGATGGTCCTCCCATGATCCCCCAAAGTCTAGAACAGAAGTTCTCAACAAATCTTCTAACATCTTGTTAACTCTTTCCGTTTGCCCATCTGTGTGCGGATGGTAAGCAGTACTTATCATAAGCTAGGTTCCCAAACTTCCTGCAGACTTTTCCAAAACTCGCATGTGAACAAGGAATCTCTATCACTAAATATGCTGCTAGGAACTCCATGCAGTCTAATCACATTCTTCATGAACAACCTTACTAAAATAGGTGCCGTCCTGGTTGACTTAACTGGAATGAAATGGGCACTCTGTCAATCTGTCCACTATAATCCATATACTTTCATTTCCTATGTTCGACCTTGGAAACCCATCTATGAAGTCCATAGAAATAGAATCCCACTTCCACGCTAGAATATCTAACGGCTGAAGCAAACCACTCAGTTTCTAGTGTTCGGCCTTTGCCTGCTGGCAGTTCAAACACTACCTCACACACAAGCCAATATCCCGCTTCATTCCTTCACCGAAGAAACTTCTCTTCATAGCCTGGTACATCTTGGAACCTTCGAGATGTATAGTGAACTTCAAATGATGGCATTCATCTAAGACTTCCTTTCTTATGTTTCCTATACTCAAAACACATAATCTTCATTTCTTTCTCAACCATCCATTCTGGTCAAGACTGGAATCTTTAAAGTCAACGCTCTTGGTTCCTTCCTTTAGCTTTCTGATCCGTTCAGCTAACTCTGGATCCTCCATCTACTTAGAAGCAATTCGTTCAATCAAAACTGGTTGAACTTCCAAGTAAGACAATACAATTGTATCACCACTAGACCCTGCCTCGGATCTCCATTGCACTTCCTAATCTGCTAATTCTTCTAAATATTTCCACTCCGCCATCGTTGCCAACACTGCATTCTGATGCTTCCGTTAAGTGCATCTGCAACCCGGTTGCCTTTCCTTTGTGCGTACCCAATCCCAAAATTATAAGCGGTTATAAAATCTAACCATATCTGCTGTCTCATGTTCAGCTCCTTCTGAGAGAACAAATATTTCAACGACTTATGATCTATAAACAACTCAAACCTTTCTCCCAAAAGGTAGTATCTGCATACCTTTAAAGAAAAAATCACAGCAGCCAACTCTAAATCATGCGTTGGATATCTGATCTCATGCGGTCTAAGATATCTAGAAGCATAAGCGATCACTTTACCTCTCTACATCAACACACATGCTAATCCTGTTTCACATGCATCGGTATAAACTACCAAGTCCTGATTCCCCTCTGGAACTACCAATATAGGTGCATGGGTCAATAAATGTTTCAAACTCTGGAATGCTTCCTCACACTTATCAGTCCACACAAACTTCACATCCTTCCTCGTTAGCTTGGTCATTGGTGCTGCTATCCATGAGAAATCCTTAAGGAATCTCCGATAATAACCAGCCAACCCTAAAAAACTCTTAATCTCGGTTATTGTCTCGGGTCTCTTTCAACTATTCACTGCCTCGATCTTAGTCGGATCTACTGATAATACTTCCTCTGAGATGACATGACCAAGAAACTTCACCTTCTTCCAGAAGTGACACTTCGAAAACTTTGCTTTCAACTGATGCTGCCTCAGTGTCTCAAGCACCACTCTAAGATGAACTTCATGCTTTTTTTCATCATTAAAGTAAACCAAGATATCATCTATGAAAACCAGCACGAACCTATCCAAGTGATCTCGAAAAATCTGGTTCATCAAATCCACAAAGAAAGATGGAGCATTCATCAGTCCAAATGGCATAACTAACCATTCGTATGATCCATGTCCGGTCTTTAATGCTATCAAAGGTATACTATCCCCTACTACCCTAAGGTGATGGAACCCATTGCCAAATCAAACTGAGAAAATACCTTTGCTCTACTTAGCCAGTCGAACAAATCATCAGTTCTGGGCAATGGATATCGATTCTTTATCGTCTTCTCATTCAACTTACGATAATCGATACATAACCTCAATGATCCGTCCAACTTCTTAGCAAACACCACTGCTGCACCCCACGATCAACTACTTGGCTTGACAAAATTCTTGCCCTCTAAGTCCACCAACTGCACCATCAACTCCCTCATCTCTTAAAAGGTCATCCTGCTTGGTGGTCTACTCACTGGTTCTGCTCTCGGAACCAAATCTATTCGAAACTCAATAGCTCGTTTCGATGGTTATCCAACTACAGGCTCGAGCACATCTGCGAATTCTATAACCAACTCGGCTCAACTCATCATTTGAATTCAAAGCGCCCAATAAAGCAAACACTGCGCTGCTAGAACCTCCTATGGTGAAAACAATCTGATTGCTTCAATCTGAGTGTCTACGAGATATCTTCCTACCCTGGCAAAATATCTCAGCATCATACTCACTTAATCAATCGATACCTAGGATGATCTTAAACCCCACAAATCAAACACATGCAAACTGCACTCAATAGTATGACCTAATAGGTCAAACTCAAACTGGTCACACCTCAACCCTAGAGTTGCATACCCTTCTATGGATTCGCAACCCGTAAGGAAGTAACTAAATATGTGGGTTCAAGGTTAATCTTATCTATCAAACATCTAGATACAAAAGAATGCGATGCGCCAGTATCAAAGAAAACACTAACAAACATACCATGAATTTGGATCGTTCCCCCAAAAACTGACTTTCCCTTCTCCTTGGATGTTGGCTTGGAAGCGACAGGCTTCCTATGCATACACCTTGCGCTTACCAACTCTAATGTGCTCCTTACACTGGTTCTTATAATGGCATATTTAATCACAGTTAAAACACCTAACATTCTTCCCCTTAACCACATCCTTCACTTTCCCTGAGTGACACTCGTTAGCAAAGTGCCCTTTCCTATCACATTTATAGCAGACAACTTTAGACTTCGCTTTCTTGGCTGCTCCACCCTTCTGAGCACACTTCTTGGGAAAGAACTTCATCTTCTGGCTCTACCCAACCTGGACTCCTTTTGTCTTTCTCTTCTCCAGAGACTCAAGGACTTCATCCTGCCTCAAAGTCATATCTATAACAATATCAAAAGTATCTCTAAGATGAGACAATATAGCACTAGCCAATTCTAGCTTTAATCCTCGGATAAACTTCTCATTCTATTTCAACATGGTATCTATCGAAGCATACCCATAACAGGCCAACTCTTTGAACTTCCTGGCATACTCAGAAATAGACATCTTGCCATACACCAGCTCAACAAACTGCCTAATCAGAGATGACTGTGCCATTACTGACATAAACCTCTCCTGGAATCTCCTCTTGAAATCCTCCCAGGTTACGGTCTCCTCATCAACTATTGAGGATACAATGTTCTAATTGAACGATGCGATCCCCTGAAGCTGGCTGGGCAACAACCTCCTCTTTTGCTCGTCACTGAGCCCTAAATCTGTAAAAATCCTTTTGCAGTGCAATAACCAATTCTCCACTTCAATGGAATCTTCAGTTCCCATAATCGGCTTCTGTGACGACCCGGAATTTTTGAGCATTTAAGATCGGAATACTTAATTGAAATTAAATATTTAAAAGTTAATTTTAACTTGAATTCAAATATCACTATTTATTTGATAATTAAAGTTTTGAATTTGATAATTTGAAAATTTGGTAAGATGTTGAATTTTGAGTTCTAAGCCTGTTAAAAATAATTTGAAGGCTTGTAAAATTTACATTGATAGCACTGAAGATAATAGAAGTTGTAAAATTGAAAATAACAGTGGTTTATTCAGTTTTAAAATTTTATATCATTTAAATTGAATTTAAAAATAGCCTTCTGAGGCACAGTCTCGGAATTCGACGAAATCAGCTCCATCGGATCCATAATAGTATATTATTATCGAGTTTCAATTTTTGTAGTGATCGGAGTTGTTGTGTGAGCATACGATATATAAACGTGCTGAAATTTTAATTGATAATAATCGATTCGGAAAGTTATCTTCTCCATACGATCGAATTAGGATTCGAAACCTTTTCCATTGCGTTCGGAATAGGTATATAACAATAGGAACGCCTAGCGGCACACCTCGATAGGAAGTCAAATTTCGTGTTACGTTTATCGACACGAGTTGAATTTAACTTAATTATATATATTTTTATATCTGGTCACTATCAGCCGTTTCCTTTCCAATCAGCCGTGATTCTATCATCTTTCGAAACACTGTAGCGAGTATTCTTCAACATGCTTCTCTTTTAATCTATAGCCGAGCCTTCTTTAAGAATCCACACGTTCAGTTATGAAAAAATATATGGCCGAAGCCATCATCTTAAAAAAAAATCAGTGTAAATCGAAAAAAAAGGGGGAAGGACACGAGATTCTCGTCATCTTCATTTAAACTAAAAGTAAAACCCAGATTTCATTCAAATCGAATTAATCAAGAATCACGGCTTCCACTTCAGCCGTATCGACCGAACCCCTAATCACGAAGTATAGCTGCGACCAGGGTTTCACTTTCGAGGTGGCGGTGATTCGAGTTGCGCGTAGCCTAGGTGGATAGCTCGACGGTGCTGCGAGGGCTTGTTGTCAGTTATGGATGTGGCAAGTGTCGCATGCGATTTGGAAATCCCGAGGGCGATTTCGACTTTGACAATGAGTCGCGGTTCAGTGAATAGGGTTTCACGATGGCAAAGGGGTGTTGATTACGAGGTCGCTTGCGAAGAAGGGGTGAGGCGGCTCGAGCGATCGTCGATGAGGTTCGTTTCCTTCTTTATTCCGATGTAATAACATTTTATTTGTAGATGAATGAAAATTTAAACGATTTGGGTTAAAATAAAAAAATGATAAGAGTAAAGATGAATATGGTTTTAAATGTCTTCCTGTATATATGTACATAAAATACACGTATACATTTTTTTGTTTCATCTTAAAAGAAGTATTAAAGTGATTTATCTATTATAATATCACATTAAAAACGAATATTTACAAATTAATAAATTGTGATGAAGGGAAAATTTAGTTTGAGTATTTTTAAATTGATAGTACTTAAGTCTAAACCCGAGATTAATTTATTGATTTTTTTTTTGTAACCCATTGATCAGAAATTACCTTTATAGGTAAGGTTTTGAAAAGAACATTATATACTTATGTGCACACTTAAGTTACTTAATTATTTTAAGTAATTTACGAAGGGAAATTAGTTTAAAATTTCCTACTTTGGTTAAATTACATCAAAAGTTAAAATTTAATCATTAGTTAAATAAAATAAATAAATGGTGAATAATTGTTTGATTGATACAAATGCTAAAAAATTGTGAATTGTTTATACAAGGTCAAAACCGTGAAGAGAATAAGCTGGAATGGAAATGGATTGCAAAATAAAAGGTGAGTTAATCTCACTCAGCTTAGTTTAAATTTAAATTTAAATAGATAAATTTAAACAATTTATTGATTGATTTGATTTGGTGTGTTATACTATATATAGTAGTATATAGTATATCTTGGAATGTTTGATTTCCCGCATTAAATAGCATATGATTTTATATTTCAAAACCCATATACCATGATATTCCACCTCGAAGTGGAATTGATATTTATGTTGCGCTAACATCTCTGGATGCAGGAAAACGGATTGGAGGGATCCAACTGCATTCCTCAACATTTATTTAAATTAACTAAAATCCTCTATTGTGATTGTTTGATATTCTATGATGAATTATATTGAAATATTGAATATTATGGTTTGATTGGATATAATTGGGTATAATGAATTACCAAAAATACACAAATTTGAGTTTGGAAAGAAAATAAAAGAAGCGAATTTGTAAGTAAAATAATTATAGAAATTTTGAATAAATTTAAGAATGAATTGGAAATGGAATAATGTGACTTTAAAATTCTAATAAATAAATCTCGAGTATGGGAAGGAAATTTTGAATAAACAGAAAGTTAATGAATTTTAAACTTTAATGTTATTATTTTAAAAGAATAAACATTTATTTTAAATTTAAGATTTAAATTTTGAAAGGAATAAGGAAGAAATTGGGAAAAACCTAAAAAGTTGTATATTTCAGTTAAAAGATTTAAAATCAAACGGAAAATAACAATAATAACAAAGTCCATAATTGATGAATTTTGAAATGAACTGAGTAAGTAAAGAAATTTATTTCAAATGGAATAAATTGGAAATCTATTTGGAAATTGATTTAAGTAATTGAGATTGGAAATTCTCCCTGGATAACCAAGTACGTTTTCAAAGTAAATTTTTAAATATAAATTAAAGGTTTTAAAGTTGTTTTAAAAAGCAATTTTTTAAAAAAATTATTATTTCTAAATATCTAAAATCTAAAGTAAGTGTTTTCTTTTGATCTATTATAGCAGTACTTATTTAAAGAGTGACTTAGTATTTTGTTTTTAAAAGTGAAAATCTAGTTTTATATTTTATTAAGTAACTTTATTTTCAAATATTCGTATAGTATGTATTTTTAACAAATTATTGAGGTAGTTTTAACTTGAATGTTTTAAAGTATATTTCAAAGTAAAAAAAATTAAATTATTTTAGAAAAATCTAGTTTTGTGCTTGGTGATTTCAGTGGAGATAGAAAATATTTGGGAAAGTTTATTCTGAAAACAAAGATGGTTTGAAACTGTTTTCAAAGAGTTGAAAATAAAAATATATCTTTTGAAGACATTTTTGAGGTTAATAAATAATTTGGGAAATTATTTATTGTTGGATGGATGTTTGTGAATGTTAATTGATAGTTAAATAATCGACTATCAATATTGGACAAATGCGTTGATCATTTTGAAGAGACTGTAACGACCCAGAATTTTTAGAAATTAAAATTTGAATATTTAATTAATTTTAAATATTAATAAGTGAATTTATTAGTCGAATAAATTTTTATTTGAATTTTTGGATTTAATTGGATTTTTAAATCGATAATTTAATATGTTAAATTATGGAAATAATTGAAAATTGAGTTAAATATGATTGAAAATGATTTGTAAAATTTTATTTTATCATATGGAAGTTAGAATGATATTTTAGAACTTTTAAAATCGAATTAAAAGTTTATTTGTGAAAATTGAATATTTTAATATTTAAATCGACTAGTGAAAATAGTCAATTTTTGAACAGTCTCAGAATTGAACGAAACCAGTTCCATTGGATCCGTAATAGTTAGTTATTACCGGATTTCAAATTTCGTGTCAATCGGAGTTATCGTTTGAGCGTGGCAGCTCGAAACGCATCGATTTATTTTTAATTTAAATTTGACAAGCTAAAATAGCCATTTTTCAAAAAGTCTCGGATTTCGACGAAACCAGTTTCATCGGATCCGTAATGTGATATTATTGTAAGGTTTCAAATTTCAAGTCGATTGGATTTACCGTTTGTCCGGTACAAATTAAAACGCCTAGAAATCGACTTAAATCGGTTTAATTCAAATTGAGCGTTTATAGCCATAACTCGCACAGATGTCCGAATTAGCTTCCGAAACCTATTCCATTGTGTCCGGAACGCGGGGTAAACCCTAGAAACGCTGGTTACGGCGCGTAAATCGGAGTTCGGAATTTCCGGATGAATAGTGTCGAACGAAACTCTATAAATAGCACCACTCTCTTCATAATTTGATAAAAAATCATTCCAAACCCTAATTTCATAAGCACAGCCGCCAGTTACAATTCAATGGCCAGAAATGATCTTCCTTTCCCCCTCAATCTCTCTCAATCCGTAAAGAATTACGCGAAGTGTTCAACTACAAAGTGGTAGAGCACGATGAGAGCTTGGAGATCAACGGTGGAGATCGTGTTTGGTGTCGTGTGGAGTGAGCTACAGGGGGCCGTTCCCTACAGGTTGCGCATGCAATTCCATGCAGTGGGGGTGGCCGAGCTTAGGGGGATTGAGGCCGAGTATAGCTTTGGTCAAGGGCTTCGCGATGGCGGTGACGTGATCGAGTATAGTCGAGTGTGGTGAGAGCAATAATTAACCCTAGTTTCGAGCATGGGTTTGGCTTCATACTGGGTATTTGCATGATGATGAGGAAGAAAGGGGGGAGCCGTTGGATTGGGAATGAAGGGTGATGATGGGGGTATGTAAAAGAAATTTAAATAAAATGTTGTAAAAGTTTATATAAATCGTGTGTAAACTTCAAAAATCAATATCTTTTTCATACGAGGTCGAAAAATTACGAAACCAGTTGCGTTGGAATCGTATGGACGAGCACTACGCGATGGAGTTGGTTTGGAGTCGTTTGGAGTTAGTGAGAATTTTAGGTAAAATTAAACGTGCGTTTAATTTTATTCGAAATAAATCGCTAAAACGGAATTTAAAACCAAGGTGAGAACTTCTCACTCAATCGAATCAGTTTCGATTTTATTTTAAATAGTTAGATTTAAAATATTTGAATGCATGTTTGAATGATGATTGATATCTATTGATTGTTAAAATAGACATTATACGCCGTTAGTAAGCGGATGTTATTTAATAAAAACATATACCGCGAATATTTCATAAACAGTGAAATTGGTATTATATATGATAGCAATATATATATATTGGCATATGTATATATTGGAGTTGTTGATTTCCCGCATTTATTTGTTTAGCGGATGAGACCCTATTGCGCCGTTATTAAGCGGATAATATTTAATAAGAACATATACCGCGATAATTTCGTACTGGAGCGAAATTGGTATTGTGCTAATGTTTGTGGATGCAGGAAAACAGGTTGGAGGGATCCAACTGGATTCCTCAACGGTATTTATTTAATTTCAGATATTTTGATATTTGATGGACTATCGTATTGATATATGATATCGTAGTAGTCGTGATTGACTATTTGGTGTGTAGCATCAGTGGACCAAATTTTGGGATTTTAAAATGATTTTTTAAGTGATTTTTGAGAATATACTATATTTTGGAATTGATCCATTTTAAATAAATAAACGTTATAATTTTTAATGTTATAAAAATTATGATTTTTGAGAAATATAGTTAAAAACTGATTTTTGAGAATATAATGCCAATGATTTTATAAAATAGTTTAATCGGGATTTTAGGATTTATTGTGAAAAGTCTAAATATAGGATTTATAAAATTTAATTATTTTATGAATCAAAATGGTGAAATTATAAAGGAAATTAAAGACGTTTTAAAATATTAATCTAAATTGATTTATATTAAGAGATTTATAAATGGATATTTATAAATTGAGATATTGAAATTATAAAACGAGTTTTTATAAGTGTTTGAATGAAGTGAAAATGAATTTCATTAAAGAATGAAATTTATAGAATTATAAACGGTGAAGTTATAAATAAAATTTATAAATAGTAAGATTTATAAATTTGTGAAGTTATTTGGAGAATAGATTTGGTTAAATAAATGAATCTTATAAGTTATAAGATTTATGGTTTGGAAAGTCTTTAGAGGAACGATTTTGTAAAATAATCGTTTTATAAGTATTTAACTTATAATATGAACTTTTAGTTTATAATTGAGTTATAAAATGGAATAGGTTAATAAAAGAATTTATAAAAAGAAGTTTTTATAAATAAATAGAAATGGAATTTATAAACGTTGTTTATAAATTCGCAAACAACTTATTTTGATAAGTTAATTGTTGAAACCTATAAATGGAGTATATTCACATTTTTGAATAGTGAATAATCCTTTGAATTAAAATAAATAAAAGGATGAAATTGTTAATGAAGTATATTCACATTTTTAAATAGTGAATAATCCTTTGAATTAAAATGTATAAAAGGATGAAATGTGTTAACGTAGTATATTCACGTTTTTGAATAGTGAATAAGATGTTAAAGAAATTGTTTTGAATGTGATATTTGAAATAGAATTAAAACGATCTAACGAAGTTTTAATTGTGTTGAGATTCGAAACCATAGATTTCAACATTGATTGTTGAAATAGACGTTTTCGAGAAATAAAAGGAAATGGTGGACTATAACACTGTTGTTATAGTAAATGATTTCCGAAAGGAAATGTTTTGTATAGTATTGGGATTTATATATCTATTTAATTTCGAATCCCTATACTAGTGATTTTGGGTTGTTGTAACGATGTTTTACGCAACATTCGTTTTGGCCCAAATAAATATGTTTAAGAGAATGATTTCCTTAAAGAATGAAGTATATACTTATTTTTGATTTAAGTATATTGAATATTTTCCAAGTGTTGAAAATAAATAAAATTTGTGAATTACTTATTAAATAAGTATGGAATTGTTTTCCAATATGAAGTGATATTTAGAATTTATCTTTTAGAAGATAAATTGAAAATGAATAATTGAAATCGAATATTCATTGATATTTTGGAATTATAAATTCACTAAGGAATTTATAAAGGAAGTGGAATTTGTCTAAAAAAATAAATATTGATTTATTTTTGAAGTGTGAAATTTTATATGAATTTGTAAAGGAAGTGGAATTTGTCTAGAAAATAAATATTGATTTATTTTTGAAGTGTGAAATTTTATATGAATTTATAAAGGAAGTGGAATTTGTCTAGAAAATAAATATTGATTTATTTTTGAAGTGTGAAATTTTATATCTTGTAAAGATATTTTGTGAAATAAATAATTTGGAAAATTATTTGGAACCTGGTGATGTGTGCATATCCAGTGATAGTTCAATAACCGACTATCAATATTTCCCTTTGAATGGGTAATTGATGTGATTGATTGAATTTGAATGCTACACTTATTTTTGAATAAGCGCTCACTATTCGGGTTAACCGGGAAAGGACCATGGGGTCGTATAACCCATTCCGAATATGTGATACGTCGTTGTGAATTGCATTGAAGATCGGTGTTGAAGACCCGGTATTTGCGAGAGCGATAGGATGACCTATCGATTGTCTCTGCACTGAGTTGCAGCGGTATAGAGACTCCCTAAGTGATGGGAAATCCGATCAGGATTGTGAATATCCGGATTGCAAGGACTTCTTTGTAAGTGCCTTCGGTTTTGTTCGAGCCCGGAACAGACTTGTATGGATTGTGTGTCTGACATTACAAGTTGAGATATAAAGCCGATTTCTTTCAAATATATTTCTGTTGGTGGCGAAGAATTTATTCTTTTAGCTAAACACCCTTCTCTGAGACGTACGAGCTCAGAGGTTATATAGTTGAAGTTATCAGCGATATATTCCCAATTTGGTAATGTGACATGCTGAGTGTTGCTGAAATGATCATTGTGTTGATTATTGTGATAGGATCGTTTATTTGATCGTCTATCTTAGTGATCATTGTGTTGATCATTTGTTGACCCAAAGCATGGCTTTTGTATAAAGTATGTTTTTGTGGACGTGACTTCGTCGAACCTCACACCCCGGAAATGGTCAAAACAGGAAAGATGCGGCAAGGTTATGAGGGGTAGCACCCTTTAGGGTATGTACATTTCCTTCTGGATAGAGGTTGTATCATGGTACGGAGCCCAGATATTTAACCTATGTGGTTACTACGAATTTATTACTTTGTGGTTGTTGGTTTTCGGGATCCCGTGAGAAAGGTCGTTTACGATCGGGGAATGGCGTGCTCGTGTCAGTAGTTACCCAGTTAGGGGTAACCCGGCCTTGTGTTGGCAGAGTTCCGGTTTGGTTCTCGGGGATGTCTTTCCAAAGGCATTCTCATGTGGCAATGGGAAGTTCCTTGGCCTGACCATTTGTTGGAAATCCAAAGAAACAATACGAAACTTGTACGGTTTTAGTTGTAGAACCTGCCATCTAATATGGTAGCTATTAGTAGGCATAATATAATGGTACCTATGCTGGCTAAGATTTATATTCTACTTTCGAAATGAATTTCTTCTACACTATGCACTAAAAATAATATCAAAATTGATTTGATTTTAATGCGTATCAAGCATCTTTGACTATCATAAGGAGAAATCTTCTCCAAGTCTGCGTTTGCATTGTGTGTGTGGCAGGAGGTCTTATGGTAGTCTCATTTTTAAAAGCATTGCGAATTGAATTTAAAAATGTTCCTCTATTTTGATTTTAAAGATAAATAAACTGTTTTGAATTCTCACACCAGTCACATGACTGACTTGGAGTTTATTGTTTTCCTTCCTAAACTCTGGGTGCCCACCAATTTCCACACGGGCAGTCAAGAGTTCAGGTTTATCAGGATATTCTGGATATTCAGGAATTGCTGGAGGCAAGCTGGATGGCATGACATATTACTTATATAGTATTTCTTTTTCCGCTGTTTGTTTGATGTTGTATACTCTGATGATATGATGTAATGAAATGAAATGTATAAAATGTAATAACTGATATAGTTCTTTGTTTAAAGATTATTCATTTATTATTATATGTTGTTCCGCTGCGAATTGTGAGATTCTGATGTTGTTCTGTTCTATGTTCTTTTCTCTATTTTCCTTTTCCCTATCTTTCTCTATTCTCTTTTACTTCTATTTTAAAATTTTCTATCTACTTTTCCCTATCTAAATTTTCTATCTTATGTTTTCTCTTCCCTCTATTATCTATTTTCTTCTTCTTTCTTCTTTTCCTCTCTTTTTCTTTTTCTTTTCTTTTTCTTAAAACCCTCAGTGTTCGGTTTTCTGTCGTTCGATTTCTCGGCAGTCGATAAAGTGAGTATCGATGTCGAATTTTCGGAAGACGAAGAATCGGGTCCTGACAATGTGGTATCAGAGCTTATGGTTAAGCGACAACCATGGTTCTGTTGGGTATTTCTCATTAGAGATAGAGTCAGTAGTGCTCTAGAATAAATTTGAGTGTAATAATAGCTATGAGAGCGTATTTGTTAGTGAATATAAAATTGTTTTATATTGTGATGATTGGTTTATTGAGTGGCATATGAACTTTCGTCAGCGTGGTCCGCAAGACTATGCCGAAGGGGTTTCTAAACACTTGAATAGAACAATTCGACACAATATTGTTTTAAATTGGGTAAATGAAATAATTTTACCTTGAGTATATTTTATATATAAAGGAATAATTTTTCAGAATTATAAAAGTGTATATAAGTTGATTGTTTAGTTGTTTGAATAATCTAAATAAAAGAATATTGTATAAGTAAAATGAATTATAAAGAATTGAATGATAATTAAAGTGATTACAATTGTGAAATAAACTTATATATATATATAAGAAGTGAAACTATATGAATATATTTATGAACTTGAGTTATATAAATGAAATTCAACCTTTGTAATTGAATTGAATGAATGGATTGAATAATAATCAATTAAATGTAAATTTAAATTGATAAGAAATAATGAATATAAGTGTAATTCATTAAAATCTAATGTTATTAGGAAGTTGAATAAACTGAATGAGAATGAAAATCAATTAATTAAACCAATTGTAAGCAAAGTAATTTGGTTGTAATTAATATTCATTGATTGTTATATGATTGTTAGTTGATTGTATATAATTCATTAAATGTTAATGAAATTGATTAGTGAAATTGAAAACTATGTAATTGAATTCAATTGAAAGTAAATAAATTTGAATAGAATTGAATTTGAATTGGAAGTGAACCAACTTGAATATGAATTAGTGAATATGAACTAATTGAAAATAAATGTTAGTAAACCCAGTGTTAATGAATCAAATGTGATTAAATTGAAAACCAATTCATTGAATATTAATGAGAATATAAATGAATATTTATTGGTTATGGATGTTAGTTGGATGATAGTTGGTTGATGGTTGAATATATTGCATTTGTTGTTTGTTTCATTTGCTATGTGACATATGTTAGCATGTATAGTTATTATGTTACTACATGATGTATATTGATACTATTGTCTATATGCATGATTCTCATGTTGTTTGTTGAGTAATTAGTAGGTGCGGATCGCGTTTGCTTCGCATTTGGAGCTCGCTTTTGCGCTATATTAGCCGTATAGGCTTGCTAATAAAATATAAGGTACATATCTCGGATTACATACCGTACTTTTACACTTTTTTCCCTTCGGGATGCCTCATTACTTGATGAGATGTATATTTGTGATATATATACTGTCATTTTTTTTCGGATCGAGCCGCGCAAAGGAGACTATGGCGAATTTTTCCGAAAATTTAAGGCGTTAGAAAAAATTTGAGAAAATTGGAAATTTTGAAAACTTTAACTTTGATTTTGGAATTGAAAGTTAAACAATAGTAGTTGTTTTTGAAAAGATAACTAAGTATGATTTTGAAAACTTAGTAAGTTATTGTAAGAAGTTTAACTATGAATTATGGAAAATTAATAAATTCTGTAACTTTTCTTACTTAATAATTTCGAGGACGAAATTCTTTTAAGTGGGGAAGATTGTAACGACCCAGAATTTTTAGAAATTAAAATTTGAATATTTAATTAATTTTAAATATTAATAAGTGAATTTATTAGTCGAATAAATTTTTATTTGAATTTTTGGATTTAATTTGATTTTTAAATCGATAATTTAATATGTTAAATTATGGAAATAATTGAAAATTGAGTTAAATATGATTGAAAATGATTTGTAAAATTTTATTTTATCATATGGAAGTTAGAATGATATTTTAGAACTTTTAAAATCGAATTAAAAGTTTATTTGTGAAAATTGAATATTTTAATATTTAAATCGACTAGTGAAAATAGTCAATTTTTGAACAGTCTCAGAATTGAACGAAACCAGTTCCATTGGATCCGTAATAGTTAGTTATTACCGGATTTCAAATTTCGTGTCAATCGGAGTTATCGTTTGAGCATGGCAGCTCGAAACGCATCGATTTATTTTTAATTTAAATTTGACGAGCTAAAATAGCCATTTTTCAAAAAGTCTCGGATTTCGACGAAACTAGTTTCATCGGATCCGTAATGTGATATTATTGTAAGGTTTCAAATTTCAAGTCAATTGGATTTACCGTTTGTCCGGTACAAATTAAAACGCCTAGAAATCGACTTAAATCGGTTTAATTCAAATTGAGCGTTTATAGCCATAACTCGCACAGATGTCCGAATTAGCTTCCGAAACCTATTCCATTGTGTCCGGAACGCGGGGTAAACCCTAGAAACGCTGGTTACGGCGCGTAAATCGGAGTTCGGAATTTCCGGATGAATAGTGTCGAACGAAACTCTATAAATAGCACCACTCTCTTCATAATTTGATAAAAAATCATTCCAAACCCTAATTTCATAAGCACAGCCGCCAGTTACAATTCAATGGCCAGAAATGATCTTCCTTTCCCCCTCAATCTCTCTCAATCCGTAAAGAATTACGCGAAGTGTTCAACTACAAAGTGGTAGAGCACGACGAGAGCTTGGAGATCAACGGTGGAGATCGTGTTTGGTGTTGTGTGGAGTGAGCTACAGGGGGCCGTTCCCTACAGGTTGCGCACGCAATTCCATGCAGTGGGGGTGGCCGAGCTTAGGGGGATTGAGGCCGAGTATAGCTTTGGTCAAGGGCTTCGCGATGGCGGTGACGTGATCGAGTATAGTCGAGTGTGGTGAGAGCAATAATTAACCCTAGTTTCGAGCATGGGTTCGGCTTCATACTGGGTATTTGCGTGATGATGAGGAAGAAAGGGGGGAGCCGTTGGATTGGGAATGAAGGGTGATGATGGGGGTATGTAAAAGAAATTTAAATAAAATGTTGTAAAAGTTTATATAAATCGTGTGTAAACTTCAAAAATCAATATCTTTTTCATACGAGGTCGAAAAATTACGAAACCAGTTGCGTTGGAATCGTATGGACGAGCACTACGCGATGGAGTTGGTTTGGAGTCGTTTGGAGTTAGTGAGAATTTTGGGTAAAATTAAACGTGCGTTTAATTTTATTCGAAATAAATCGCTAAAACGGAATTTAAAACCAAGGTGAGAACTTCTCACTCAATCGAATCAGTTTCGATTTTATTTTAAATAGTTAGATTTAAAATATTTGAATGCATGTTTGAATGATGATTGATATCTATTGATTGTTAAAATAGACATTATACGCCGTTAGTAAGCGGATGTTATTTAATAAAAACATATACCGCGAATATTTCATAAACAGTGAAATTGGTATTATATATGATAGCAATATATATATATATTGGCATATGTATATATTGGAGTTGTTGATTTCCCGCATTTATTTGTTTAGCGGATGAGACCCTATTGCGCCGTTATTAAGCGGATAATATTTAATAAGAACATATACCGCGATAATTTCGTACTGGAGCGAAATTGGTATTGTGCTAATGTTTGTGGATGCAGGAAAACAGGTTGGAGGGATCCAACTGGATTCCTCAACAGTATTTATTTAATTTCAGATATTTTGATATTTGATGGACTATCGTATTGATATATGATATCGTAGTAGTCGTGATTGACTATTTGGTGTGTAGCATCAGTGGACCAAATTTTGGGATTTTAAAATGATTTTTTAAGTGATTTTTGAGAATATACTATATTTTGGAATTGATCCATTTTAAATAAATAAACGTTATAATTTTTAATGTTATAAAAATTATGATTTTTGAGAAATATAGTTAAAAACTGATTTTTGAGAATATAATGCCAATGATTTTATAAAACAGTTTAATCGGGATTTTAGGATTTATTGTGAAAAGTCTAAATATAGGATTTATAAAATTTAATTATTTTATGAATCAAAATGGTGAAATTATAAAGGAAATTAAAGACGTTTTAAAATATTAATATAAATTGATTTATATTAAGAGATTTATAAATGGATATTTATAAATTGAGATATTGAAATTATAAAACGAGTTTTTATAAGTGTTTGAATGAAGTGAAAATGAATTTCATTAAAGAATGAAATTTATAGAATTATAAACGGTGAAGTTATAAATAAAATTTATAAATAGTAAGATTTATAAATTTGTGAAGTTATTTGGAGAATAGATTTGGTTAAATAAATGAATCTTATAAGTTATAAGATTTATGGTATGGAAAGTCTTTAGAGGAACGATTTTGTAAAATAATCGTTTTATAAGTATTTAACTTATAATATGAACTTTTAGTTTATAATTGAGTTATAAACTGGAATAGGTTAATAAAAGAATTTATAAAAAGAAGTTTTTATAAATAAATAGAAATGGAATTTATAAACGTTGTTTATAAATTCGCAAACAACTTATTTTGATAAGTTAATTGTTGAAACCTATAAATGGAGTATATTCACATTTTTGAATAGTGAATAATCCTTTGAATTAAAATGAATAAAAGGATGAAATTGTTAATGAAGTATATTCACATTTTTAAATAGTGAATAATCCTTTGAATTAAAATGTATAAAAGGATGAAATGTGTTAACGTAGTATATTCACGTTTTTGAATAGTGAATAAGATGTTAAAGAAATTGTTTTGAATGTGATATTTGAAATAGAATTAAAACGATCTAACGAAGTTTTAATTGTGTTGAGATTCGAAACCATAGATTTCAACATTGATTGTTGAAATAGACGTTTTCGAGAAATAAAAGGAAATGGTGGACTATAACACTGTTGTTATAGTAAATGATTTCCGAAAGGAAATGTTTTGTATAGTATTGGGATTTATATATCTATTTAATTTCGAATCCCTATACTAGTGATTTTGGGTTGTTGTAACGATGTTTTACGCAACATTCGTTTTGGCCCAAATAAATATGTTTAAGAGAATGATTTCCTTAAAGAATGAAGTATATACTTATTTTTGATTTAAGTATATTGAATATTTTCCAAGTGTTGAAAATAAATAAAATTTGTGAATTACTTATTAAATAAGTATGGAATTGTTTTCCAATATGAAGTGATATTTAGAATTTATCTTTTAGAAGATAAATTGAAAATGAATAATTGAAATCGAATATTCATTGATATTTTGGAATTATAAATTCACTAAGGAATTTATAAAGGAAGTGGAATTTGTCTAAAAAAATAAATATTGATTTATTTTTGAAGTGTGAAATTTTATATGAATTTGTAAAGGAAGTGGAATTTGTCTAGAAAATAAATATTGATTTATTTTTGAAGTGTGAAATTTTATATGAATTTATAAAGGAAGTGGAATTTGTCTAGAAAATAAATATTGATTTATTTTTGAAGTGTGAAATTTTATATCTTGTAAAGATATTTTGTGAAATAAATAATTTGGAAAATTATTTGGAATCTGGTGATGTGTGCATATCCAGTGATAGTTCAATAACCGACTATCAATATTTCCCTTTGAATGGGTAATTGATGTGATTGATTGAATTTGAATGCTACACTTATTTTTGAATAAGCGCTCACTATTCGGGTTAACCGGGAAAGGACCATGGGGTCGTATAACCCATTCCGAATATGTGATACGTCGTTGTGAATTGCATTGAAGATCGGTGTTGAAGACCCGGTATTTGCGAGAGCGATAGGATGACCTATCGATTGTCTCTGCACTGAGTTGCAGCGGTATAGAGACTCCCTAAGTGATGGGAAATCCGATCAGGATTGTGAATATCCGGATTGCAAGGACTTCTTTGTAAGTGCCTTCGGTTTTGTTCGAGCCCGGAACAGACTTGTATGGATTGTGTGTCTGACATTACAAGTTGAGATATAAAGCCGATTTCTTTCAAATATATTTCTGTTGGTGGCGAAGAATTTATTCTTTTAGCTAAACACCCTTCTCTGAGACGTACGAGCTCAGAGGTTATATAGTTGAAGTTATCAGCGATATATTCCCAATTTGGTAATGTGACATGCTGAGTGTTGCTAAAATGATCATTGTGTTGATTATTGTGATAGGATCGTTTATTTGATCGTCTATCTTAGTGATCATTGTGTTGATCATTTGTTGACCCAAAGCATGGCTTTTGTATAAAGTATGTTTTTGTGGACGTGACTTCATCGAACCTCACACCCCGGAAATGGTCAAAACAGGAAAGATGCGGCAAGGTTATGAGGGGTAGCACCCTTTAGGGTATGTACATTTCCTTCTGGATAGAGGTTGTATCATGGTATGGAGCCCAGATATTTAACCTATGTGGTTACTACGAATTTATTACTTTGTGGTTGTTGGTTTTCGGGATCCCGTTAGAAAGGTCGTTTACGATCGGGGAATGGCGTGCTCGTGTCAGTAGTTACCCAGTTAGGGGTAACCCGGCCTTGTGTTGGCAGAGTTCCGGTTTGGTTCTCGGGGATGTCTTTCCAGAGGCATTCTCATGTGGCAATGGGAAGTTCCTTGGCCTGACCATTTGTTGGAAATCCAAAGAAACAATACGAAACTTGTACGGTTTTAGTTGTAGAACCTGCCATCTAATATGGTAGCTATTAGTAGGCATAATATAATGGTACCTATGCTGGCTAAGATTTATATTCTACTTTCGAAATGAATTTCTTCTACACTATGCACTAAAAATAATATCAAAATTGATTTGATTTTAATGCGTATCAAGCATCTTTGACTATCATAAGGAGAAATCTTCTCCAAGTCTGCGTTTGCATTGTGTGTGTGGCAGGAGGTCTTATGGTAGTCTCATTTTTAAAAGCATTGCGAATTGAATTTAAAAATGTTCCTCTATTTTGATTTTAAAGATAAATAAACTGTTTTGAGTTCTCACACCAGTCACATGACTGACTTGGAGTTTATTGTTTTCCTTCCTAAACTCTGGGTGCCCACCAATTTACACACGGGCAGTCAAGAGTTCAGGTTTATCAGGATATTCTGGATATTCAGGAATTGCTGGAGGCAAGCTGGATGGCATGGCATATTACTTATATAGTATTTCTTTTTCCGCTGTTTGTTTGATGTTGTATACTCTGATGATATGATGTAATGAAATGAAATGTATAAAATGTAATAACTGATATAGTTCTTTGTTTAAAGATTATTCATTTATTATTATATGTTGTTCCGCTGCGAATTGTGAGATTTTGATGTTGTTCTGTTCTATGTTCTTTTCTCTATTTTCCTTTTCCCTATCTTTCTCTATTCTCTTTTACTTCTATTTTAAAATTTTCTATCTTCTTTTCCCTATCTAAATTTTCTATCTTATGTTTTCTCTTCCCTCTATTATCTATTTTCTTCTTCTTTCTTCTTTTCCTCTCTTTTTCTTTTTCTTTTCTTTTTCTTAAAACCCTCAGTGTTCGGTTTTCTTTCGTTCGATTTCTCGGCAGTCGATAAAGTGAGTATCGATGTCGAATTTTCGGAAGACGAAGAATCGGGTCCTGACAGAGACCGAGATCGATATTTATTTCTCGAAAACCACTTCGATCCGGTTTGTACGTTTTCATGGAAAAATGAGTTTGGATTCGAAGATGGAGCAGTGAAGTGCAAGGGCTAGTCGCTACTAATCCTGAGGATATTTCCATAATGGATGTAGTAGGAATAGTGCCTTCGGTTCCGTTTGAACCCGGGAGGGACTTGTATGGATGGATTCTTTCGGAACATCATCAGGCGGACGATGGGCATTCTAAGGGATATATTCTAAAAAGGTAACGCTTAGCCTCAAGCCTCATCAATCGATGACTGAAAATCAGGGGTTATGCAGCAAGGCTAGGTGGGTAGCACCCATTCAGGGTGAGGTGATCCCTGTCTAGATGTCCCTTTTATTTTGGCTTAGTGGGCGGTTGTTGATCCCAACCGTGGGGTGATTTCACTCGGGATTATCCAGTAAAGGGTAGTTCCGGTCTTGTGTTGCAGGGTAGCGGGCGTACTCCTTGGTACTGTGATCTAGGCCACGTACTGTGACAGGTGGTGCCCCGGTGCCTAGTCATTAGTTGAAAATCCATTCTCCCTACGAGCCCTGTACGAGTTTTGTTTGTATTACCCACTCTGTGGCTAGTAGCTGGAATTTAATCATGTAACAATTTCGGCTATTTTATAAGTATTTGTATGTAGACCCTATTATAATATCATAAGATTTTAATAAAAATTGTTTTAGTTATCGTAAGGTAAAAACCCGACATGTTTATTTGTGGCGTGGTCTTACGAGATGCTTTTGTTTTCAAAAGGATTTTTGAAACTTTAATAATCAATTTGAGTGTGATTTCTCACGCTGGTATTCTAGACTGACTCGGGTGTTATTTAACTATAATGCTCGGGTCAGACTGAGTTTTATAGGATACAGGATATGATGCCGTGGAGCTCAAGAGACGAGCTGGATGACGATACGTACTTTCGTACTTGTTTTATATATATTCCGCTGTGATGAGTAGATGTGTATCCAGTTGTACGTTATTGATGTTGAACAGAGATTGATGTACTCTGATGATGTAATACATAAACAGATATATTTTATTTTGTTTAAAGATATGTTAATATTTATTATATTTTATTCCGCTGCGATGGTTAGATTCTTTGTTGCTTTCTATTTTCTTCTTCTACCTCTTCTTCTTTAACCCTAATGGTTCGTATTTCTGTACAATTTGAGTTGATTGATGTAGAATAGTGTCGACTCAAGGGGTATGGATTTGCGGGTCGTTACACTTGGTATTAGAGCTTAGGTTGGTGATAACCTTGGCTCTGGTGGGAATTACTCATTTAAATTAGAGTCCGTAGTACTCTAGAATAGAGTCTGAGCGTATGAAAAGATATGAGTGCGTATTTGTTAGTGAATATAAATTGTTTTAATATTTTGTTGATTGGTTTATTGAGTGGCATATGAACCTTTGTCGGCACAGCCTGGACAACTGTATCGAAATGGTTTCTAAACACTTGAATAGAACAGTTTGACACGGTATTGTTTTAATTGTAGGTGAATGAAATAATTTTACCCAAAAGATATTTTGATATAAAAGAAAAGTTTTTGGAAACTATTTTAGCTAATATATGGTTGGTTGGATGTTAGAAATGATAATATTTAATTATTATCATCGTTGTGTAAAAATTTAACTAGAAAATGAAAATATAACCAAATTTTAAGGGAATAAATTCATTATAAAATGAAATTTATAAATATGAATTATAAATGTAATTTATAAATTGAAATATAATCAAATGGAAATTTGTATAAGCATAAACTATACAAATGAATTATAGTTAAAATTTGAATTAAGTCAGAATTTGAAAATTTAAATCCAGGAGATTTGGAAGTATGTTGAAGATAAATAATATCATTATTGTTTTGGAGGTATTTCTAAAAGGAAACGTGTTTTGAATGGATTTTGAAAGTGATATAGCATTGAAATCACTTGGATTATTGGGAAATAATTTTGATGATGACGGCCGCATCA
The DNA here is from genome assembly GCA_030765085.1 of Allium cepa. Lineage (NCBI taxonomy): Eukaryota > Viridiplantae > Streptophyta > Magnoliopsida > Asparagales > Amaryllidaceae > Allium > Allium cepa. The sequence continues at coordinate 701,360,951 of CM060938.1, read as the reverse complement.
TCAGTGTTCATTTTCAAATTTCTAAGTGGCGGATTGCTACCAAATTGGTTTGTTCAGAAAAACTAGTTGTTTTTAAAAATTTCAAAGGAAATTTGTTGGGAATAAAACCAGGATTGGTTTGACTTTTGAGAAATGTGATTTGAGATGTTGAAGATTTCAAAATGATTTGAAACCAAAAGCCGGGTGTTTAAAAATCCTAATGAGATAGGTTGTAAGCTTATAAATTGAGATGATTTTTAAATCAGGAAGGAAATATGATCTTGCTTTGAATGTTGGAATTTAAATTTAAAGTGAAAAGTTAAAAGTGAAATTAACTTGGATTGGGAAATAAAATTTAACTGGATTGAAATTAATTGAATTAGACTGAAAATAATATCCAGTTGTATTCGAGTTAAGTTGAAATCGTATTGAATTTAATAAATCTGAGTTAAAATAAAATTGAATTGGAATAAAAATTCAATTGAATATTTGAATGGAATTAGATTCTTACCTGAATAAATGGAAATAAGTTGGATATGGAATAAGTTAGGATAAATAAATTAGAATAACTTGTAAAAGAATTAAAAATCCATGGAATAGGAGAAAAAAATAATAAATAAATAAAATATATGCTTGGATTTTAAATAAATGCAAAACTCGAGTTAAAAATAAAAGATGAATATATTTAAGCCTAGAATGAATGGAAATGTGTGGAATAATAAGTTGTGACTTATAAAATTTGAAAGTGGAATACAAAATCCAAAAAAATATTGTCTGATGTTTTGGATAATTGAATGAAAGAAAATCCAAACTTGAATTATAAAATAAATTGAACTTAAGAAAATTTAATGAAGAGATTTTGAGATTAAATCAAGAATTGAGCTATAAACAGGGAAGAACTAATTAGATAATAAATTAGTTAATGAAATTGAATTGTTGAGACAATAAAATTGGATGGTAAATTAAAAGTGAATGGTGGAATCAGAACTTGAGTTATTAATTAAAATTCGACTTGAAGTGTTAACAAATTGAATATAATTGAAACTGTTGCCAAATAAAAAAAGGGAAATTGGATTAAAATAGTAATGGTTTGTATTGCGAATAAAATCCAAATAAGTAGAAATAAATTGGAAATGGCCTTGTAATCAATTGAATGAGCTGAATCTGAAAGGTTAAATTTTATAATAACTAATCAAAAGAAATTGTAGATTTAAAATAAGATTTAATTGAGATAGAATTAAGTTAAATAGAAAAGAAAATTTTACTTGTAAAATGAAAATGAGCTTAAGTATAAAATTTGAATAAATTGGAGTAAATTAACTTAAGCTAAATAGATGGAGGAGAATTGAATTGAATTCAACTTAAACTAAGTTTAATGATATTGGGTTGGATAAAAATCAAGTGAAAATAAATTTTAATCGAAAGAAAATTCGGTGAATTATAGATAATATTTAAAGGAATGAAATTCTTAAATAAATAATTGTAAACCATCTAAATTGTTAAGGAATTGAAATAACTTGGAGACAATAAGAAAAATAGAATGGTTTTAAATGAAACGCAAATGAATGGGTTGTGAATAAAATTTAAATAGAATGTGTCGAGGTAAATAAAATGGTTGTGAATGAATTTTAAATAGAAAGAATTAAATAATAAATTGTGTTGGAATCAATTTAAAATGGTTTTAAGCTTAAGTAATTGTTATTTGCATGAATAACCTCAAATGTGCATAGAAAAATTTGGTCATTCTATCGTAAATGAAGATAAATGTACTAATAGAGGTGAATAGAGTGGATGTTTAATCAATTGGAATAATATGGATTTGTTTAGAATTAAAAATGAATGGATTGTAAGCAAGTGGGTTGTAAACCAGTCAAATTGAATGAAAATGGTTTATAAATTAATTGAAAACAGTTGAATTAGTATGAAAACTATATATATTGCTTACGGAAAGTGTTTGGTATGCTTTTCTTTTAGAATTCACGTGTTTAACTATTATAAATAAGTGAAATGTTGTTAAATTTCATTTATATGGCACTTACATGTTTAAATTGAGTAAGTACAGGTACCTGGAAGTCGTGTGGCTGGATTGGGTTGCGCTAATTGCTTGAATAATAAGCCGCTTGCTTAAAAATGCTAAATAAGGTACGCCTATGCAATAAAAATAGGAAATATGAACTGTTTTTGGTTTTGCCGACTGTGTCGGTCAATGTATATATATATTTATATCTTTTTCCAAATTGCAAAAGCTCGTCCGTACAAAGGAGACTATGCCAAAATTTTCCGGAAATTTTGGGAGTTAGAAATTTTTTGGAAATTTTTGGTAACAACAAGACGATTTCAAACTGGAAGTTGAAATAAATTTGTAAATGAAACTAATTTAAAGTAATGATATGAATAAGTTATAAATGGAAAATAATATTCAAATACTTAGAGAAAGATAAATTGAATTCATATGGAAATGAAAGAATCAATTTGAATAGAAGTAGAGATAAACTAAAGGGTAAGGTGAAAATAAATATAAGAAACATATTAAATGCTTATACTAAACTTAAGAAAAGAATGGTGTATTCTTAATTGGAAATTGATCTGCAAATATAATCTAAGTTAATATTTGAATAAGTATTAACATTTGTAAGAAAGACGATAAAATGTTTTGGAATGTTGTGATTGGAAATTATTGCTAAGTGAGATATGCATGTATTATAAAGGGAAAGGAGAATTGGTTTTGATTTCAAAAGATAAATTTAAATTGCTCGACAAAAAGGTATATGATTAAATTCTACATGAAATTGGATTGGGTTTTTGATCTAGCCACTTGGCCTTTGTTTTCTTTTGGAATTTGGGAGCCCGTAGAGGCCTTGTTGTATCGAGCTAGCCACGCAAAAGAGACGCAGGCGAAATTTTTCGAAAACTTAGAGAGTTAGAAATTTTTTAAGAAATGTTAAAAGTTTTAAACTTGGTTTTGAAATTTAATTTGATTGGTTGAATAAGTAAAGTTATTTGGGGACTATAAAAGGGTTTGGGAAGTTAGTTGAAGTAATAGTGAGTCTTTAATAAAAGAATATGTTATGGAAAGTTAATTAAACTATTTGGTTTTGGGAAATAGTAATGGGTATTGGATCATTCTTCCTAACTAGTAATTTCGGGGACGAAATTCTTTTAAGGGAGGAGGAATGTGACGAACCAGAATTTTTGAGCATTTAAGATCGGAATACTTAATTGAAATTAAATATTTAAAAGTTAATTTTAACTTGAATTCAAATATCACTATTTATTTGATAATTAAAGTTTTGAATTTGATAAATTGAAAATTTGGTAAGATGTTGAATTTGGAGTTCTAAGCCTTGTAAAAATAATTTGAATGCTTGTAAAATTTATATTGATAGCACTGAAGATAATAGAAGTTGTAAAATTGAAATTAACAGCGGTTTGTTCAGTTTTTAAATTTTATATCGTTTAAATCGAATTTAAAAATAGCCTTCCGAGGCACAGTCTCGGAATTCGACGAAATCAGTTCCATCAGATCCGTAATAGTATATTATTATCGGATTTCAATTTTCGTAGTAATCGGATTTGTTGTGTGAGCATACGATATATAAACGCGCTGAAATTTTAATTGATAATAATTTGGAAAGTTATCTTCTCCATACGATCGAATTAGGATTCGAAACCTTTTCCATTGCGTTCAGAATAGGTATATAACAATAGGAACGCCTAGCGGCATGCCTCAATAGGAAGTCAAATTTCGTGTTGCATTTATCGACGCAAGTTGAATTTAACTTAAATATATATTTTTATATCTGGTCACTATCAGCCGTTTCCTTTCCTATCAGCCATGATTCTATCATCTTTCGAAACACCATAGCGAGTATTCTTCAACACGCTTCTCTTTTAATATCTATAGCCAAGCCTTCTTCAAGAATCCATGCGTTTGGTTATAAAAATATATATAGCCGAAGCCTTCATCTTAAAAAAAATCAGTGTAAATCAAAAAAAAAGGGAAAGACACGAGATTCTCGTCATCTTCATTTAAACTAAAAGTAAAACCTAGATTTCATTCAAATCGAATTAATCAAGAATTGCGACTTCCACTTCTGCAGTTTCGACCGAACCCCTAATCACGAAGTTTAGCTGCGGCTAGGGTTTCACTTTCGAGGTGGCGGTGATTCGAGTTGTGGGTAGCCTAGGTGGATAGCTCGACGGTGCTGCGAGGACTTGTTGTCAGTTATGGATGTGGCAAGTGTCGCGTGCGATTTGGAAAGCTCGAGGGCGATTTCGACTTCGACAGTGAGTCGCGATTCAGTGAATAGGGTTTCACGATGTCAAAGGGGTGTTGATTACGAGGCCACGTGCGAAGAAGGGGTGAGGCGGCTCGAGCGATCGTCGATGAGGTTCGTTTCCTTCTTTATTCCGATGTAATAACATTTTATTTGCAGAAGAATGAAAATTTAAACGATTTGGGTCGAAATAAAAAAATGATAAGAGTAAAGATGGATATGGTTTTCAATGTCTTCCTGTATATATACACACATAAAATACACGTATATTTTTTTTTCATGCTGTTTAATCTTAAAAGAAGTATTAAAGTGATTTATCTATTATAATATCATATTAAAACGAATATTTACAAATTAATAAATTGTGATGAAGGGGTAAATTTAGTTTGAGTATTTTTAAATTGATATTACTTAAGTCTAAACCCGAGTTTAATTTGTTGATTTTTTTGTAACCCATTAATCAGAAATTACATTTATAGGTAAGGTTTTGAAAAGAACGTTATATACTATGTGCACACTTAACTTACTTAATTATTTTAAGTAATTTAGGAAGGGAAATTAGTTTAAAATTTACTACTTTGGTTAAATTACATCAAAGGTTAAAATTTAATCATTAGTTAAATAAAATAAATAAATGGTGAATAATTGTTTGATTGGTTCAAATGATAGTAAATTGTGAATTGTTTATACAAGGTCAAAACCATGAAGAGAATAAGCAGGAATGGAAATGGATTGCAAAATAAAAGGTGAGTTAATATCACTCAGCTTAGTTTAAATTTAAATTTAAATAGATAAATTTAAACAATTTATTGATTGCTTTGATTTGGTGTGTTATACTATATATAGTAGTATATAGTATATCTTGGAATGTTTGATTTCTCGCATTAAATAGCGGATGATTTTATATTTCAAAACCCATATACCATGATATTCCACCTCGAAGTGGAATTGATATTTATGTTGTGCTAACATCCATGGATGTAGGGAAACAGATTGGAGGGATCCAACTGGATTCCTCAACATTTATTTAAATTATCTAAAATCCTCTATTGTGATTGTTTGATATTCTATGATGAATTATAATGAAATATTGAATATTATGGTTTGATTGGATATAATTGGGTATAATGAATTACCAAAAATATACAAATTGGATTTTGGACAGAAAATGAAAGAAGTGAATTTTTAAGTAAAATAATTATAGAAAATTTCAATAAATTTTAGAATGAACTGGAAAAGAAATAAAGTGACTTTAAAATTCTAATAAATTAATCTCGAGTATGGAAAGGAAATTTTGAATAAACAGAAAGTTAATGAATTTTAAATTTTAATGTTATTATTTTAAAAGAATAAAACATTTATTTTAAATTTAAGATTTAAATTTTGAAAGGAATAAAGAAGAAACTGGGAAAAACATGAAATTTGTATATTTCAGTTAAAAGATTTAAAATCAAACAGAAAATAACAATGATAACAAAGTCCATAATTAATGAATTTTGAAATGAACTGAGTAAGTAAAGAAATTTATTTCAAATGGAATAAATTGGAAATCTATTTGGAAATTAATTTAAGTAATTGATATTGGAAATTCTCCCTGGATAACCAAGTACGTTTTCAAAGTAAATTTTTAAATATAAATTAAAGGTTTTAAAGTTGTTTTAAAAAGCAATTTTTGAAAAAAATTATTATTTCTAAATATTTGAATCTAAAGTAAGTGTTTTCTTTTGATCTATTATAGCAGTACTTATTTAAAGAGTGACTTAGTATTTTGTTTTTAAAAGTGACAATCTAGTTTTATATTTTATTAAGTAACTCTATTTTCAAATATTCATATAGTATGTATTTTTAACAAGTTATTGAAGTAGTTTTAACTTGAATGTTTTAAAGTATATTTCAAAGTAAAGTGTTTTAAATTATTTTAGAAAAATCTAGTTTTGTGCTTGGTGATTTCAGTGGAGATAGAAAATATTTGGGGAAAGTTTATTCTGAAAAGAAAGATGGTTTGAAACTATTTTCAAAGAGTTGAAAATAGAAATATATCTTGTGAAGATATTTTTGAGGTTAATAAATAATTTGGGAAATTATTTATTGTTGGATGGATGTTTGTGAATGTTAATTGATAGTTAAATAACCGACTATTAATATTGGACAAATGCGTTGATCGTTTCGAAGAGACCGGGATCGAGATTTATTTCTCGAAAACCACTTCGATCCGGTTTGTACGTTTTCATGGAAAAACGAGTTTGGATTCGAAGATGGAGCAGTGAAGTTGTAACGACTCAGAATTTCCGTCATTTGAAATTCAAATATTTAATTGATTTTAAATATCAACAAGTAAAATCTATAATTCGAATAATTTATTTTTCGAATATTTAGATTCAATTGGATAATTAAATCGATAATTAATATTTGAAATTACAGAAAAATTTGAAAATTGGGTTTAATGTGATTAAAAATGATTTATAAAGTTATATTAAATCATTGGAGTTAGAAAAATGTTTGTGAACTTTTAAAATTGAATTTAAAAGTTAATTTGTGAAAATTGAATATTTTAATATTTAATCGACTAGTGAAAATAGCCATTTTTCATACAGTCTCGGATTTTGACGAAACCAGTTTCATCAGATCCGTAATGTCAAATTATTGTATGGTTTCAAATTTCATGTCAATCGGATTTACCGTTTGTCCGGAGAAAGATAAAATGCATAGAAATTGGTTTAATTGATTTAATTTAAATTTGATCGTTTATTTCCGTAACTCGCACAGATGATCAAATTAGCTTCCGGAACCTATTCCATTGTGTCCGGAACGCGGGGTAAACCCTAGAAACGCCTGTCACCATGCGAGATTTGGAGTTCGAATTTTTTTGGATGAATTGTGTTTTGTGAAATTTTCTATATAAGGACCTCTCTACTTCACATTTGCAAACAAGTCAGAAACTATAGTTTCTGAGCATGGCCACCGTTTCTATTATTTTCAATGGCCAGAAACTTTCTAACTTCTTCCTCGATTATCTCTCGATCTAGACCCTTTTAGCTTATGATTCCTAAATGAAAGTTGAAGAGCTTCTCGAGCTCTACGATGTGAACGGCTATGATTGAATTTCGAGCCTTGGATCGATGGGAATTTGCATTCAAACATGGTGCGTTCAATCGCGTTTTTTGGAGTGCATACACGACCGAGCTTCGAGGCGCTTGGGCCGAAGGTGAATGTGCATGAGGGCTTCCATGTGAAGGTAGTTGATCGTTGTACAAGGCGACGTTGGTGGCTCGTCCTCAAAATTTTCGAACATGAATATGGGTTCACGGTTGCGTTCGTTTCCTGGAGCAACGCGTGATGGAAGAAAGGGGGGGCATCGGCCTTGATGCGTGCAGGGGTGATCTAACGGCCAGTATTGATTTAGGTTAAAATAATGAAATAGATTGTGAATTAATTTTAATTTAAATTCGTTCAGACTTTAAATTGTTGTAACTTGTTCATACGAGGTCAGAAAATTACGAAACAAGTTGCGCTCGCTTCGTTTTGACGAGCACTATGCAATGGAGCTGGTTTGGAATCGTTTGGAGCTAGTGAAAATTTCTGGTAAAATTAAACGCACGTTTAATTTTATTCGAAATAAAACGCTACGACTGTTATCGGAAACTCAAGGTGAGAACTTCTCACTCAATCGAATTGTTTCGATTTAAATTTTAAATAGTTGAATTTAAAATTGCTTGATTGTGTGATCGCATGATAATTATCTGCTGTATTGAAATAGACCCTATGCGCCGTATATTAAGCGGATGTTATTTATTAAAAACATATACCGCGATAATTCCAACTTGTACGGAATTGGTATTATATATGAACTTGGAGTTGATTTTCCCGCATTATATAGCGGATGAGACCCTATTGCGCTGCATAATAGCGGATAGTATTTTATAAATCCCATATACCGCGATATTTCGTCTTGAAGCGAAATTGGTATTGTGCTAGCATCTTTGGATGTAGGGAAGCAGGTTGGAGGGATCCAACTGGATTCCTTAAATGATTGAATTGGTTTCAATGTTGTGTGTTGATCTATTTATTGATCTATTTATAATCTGCGTGATTATCTTTGTGATTGGAATCGTTGAAGGCTAAATTTTAGCCGAATATATTTTTGGTATCGTTAGATGCCGAAAATAAATAAAATTTGATTTTTTGAAAATTAAGTTGAGAATTCATAATAAAATTTAATTTTGGAATTGATTCATTTTAAATAAATAAACGTTGAAATTTTTATGTTATAAAAATTATGATTTTTGTGAAATATAACCGAAATGTGATTTTTGAAATAAGTAGTTGATTAGTTTATAAAATGGTTTAAATTGGGATTTTTAAATTATTATAAATGATTTATATAAAAGATTTATAAAATTGATATTTATAAATTAGAATGTTGGAATTATAAAACGAGTTTTATAAGTATTAAAATGAAATATAAATGGGTTTCATAAGTGGATGAAATCTATAGATTTATAAATTGTAAAGTTATAAAAAGAATAGACTTTGTAAAATAAAAGATTTATAAGTAATTAACTTATAAATTGAATTTTGGCATGTAAATGGAATATGGATAGAATTTGTTAATAAAGTGATTTTTATAAGTTGAAGTTGTTATAAAATATAAATGGAATTTATAAACGTTGTTTTATAAATCCGAAATCGACTTATTTTAATAAGTTTAATTATTATGGCTTATTAAATGAGATATATCCATGATTTTGGGACGGTGAATAATCCTTTAAATAAAATTTGTAGAAATGATAAATTTGGTAAATGAAGTATATTCACGATTTTGGACGGTGAGTAATATATTAAAGAAATATTTTGGAAAAGTGATATTTTAAATAGAATTAAAACGATTCAAAAAGGTTTTAAAATGTATTAAGTATCGAAACCATAGATTTCAACATTTATTGTTGAAATAGATGTTTCGAGGAATAGAAGGAAATGGTGGACTATAACACTGTTGTTATAGTAAATGATTTCCGAAAGGAAATGTTTTATATAGTATTGGGGTTTATATATCTATCTTAATTTCGAACCCCTATACTAGTAATTTTGGGTTGTCGTAACGATGTTTTACGCAACATTCGTTTTGACTCAAATAAAGGTGTTTAAGAGAATGTTTTCCTTAAAGAATAAAATATATGCTTAATTTGGATTTAAGTATATTAAATATTTTCCAAATGTTGAAAATAAATGAATTGTGAATTACTTATTATTGAATAAGTATGGAATATTTTCCAATATGAAGTGAATGTTTTGAGACCATATCTTTAAAGATAAATTGAAAGTGAATAATTGAAATCGATTTGTAAAATCGTATAAAAAGTGAATATTTGTAAATGTAAATTCACAGTGGAAATTTATAAGGGAAATTTGTTTTGAAAATAAACATTGATTTATTTTTATAAGTGTGGAAATAAATTTACGAATTTGGAACGTAAATTTGAATAAATCGGTAAGGATTTATTTGATTGGTTTAAATGAAACATTTTGAGATGAAAGTTGTAAAGGTGAAAATCGATTTGAAATTTGTTTTCAAATGGTTGAAGTGTGGAAAATATATCTTATAAAGATATTTTTGAAAAATAAATAATTTGGGAAATTATTTGAAATCGGGTGATGTTGTGAATATTTATTGATAGTTAAATACCGACTATCAATACTGACCCTTAAATGGCTATTCGTTGTGAATTGGTTGGAATTGAATGCTACACTTATTTTTGAATTATTGCGCTTGTTATTCGGATTACCCATTTCGAATAGGGTTACGACGTAATGGATAGCATTGAAGACCGATGGTGAAGACCGGTGGTGAAGATCGGGTATTTGTGAAAACGATAGGATGACCTATCGATTGTCTCTCTGCACCGTTAGCTACGGTATAGAGATTTCCTTTGTGATGGGAAATTCGATCGGGATTGTGATTACCCAGATTGCAAGGGCTTCTTTGGAAGTGCCTTCAGTTCTGTTCGAACCCGGAACAGACTTGTATATGATATTATCCTTTCCGCTGTGTATTCATTTGTAGGGACATGTTTGTACAACTGTCCATGGTTTGTGTGTTGTATATTGTTGTTGTACACTCTGATGATGATGTAATGTAATGTATTAACTGATATAGTTCTTTGTTTCAAAGATTATTCATTTATCTATTATATGTTGTACCGCTGCGATATGTGAGATTCTGATATTGTTTCTGTTCTATCTTTTTCTTATTTCTTCTATCTTTTTCTTCTACCTCTTCATTTAACCCTAACAATTCGGTTTTCCGGCATTCGATTATGCGGCATTTGATACAGTGGACGTAAGAATGCCGACCTTCGGATCCCGACAAATCTGCGATTGTTACAAAAGTGCAAGGGCTAGTCACTACTAATCCTAAGGATATTTCCATAATGGATGTAGTAGGAATAGTGCCTTCGGTTCCGTTCAAACCCGGGACAGACTTGTATGGATGAATGCTTTCGGAACATCGTCGGGTGGACGATGGGCATTCTAAGGGATATATTCTAAAAAGGTAACGCTTAGGCTCAAGCCTCATCAACCGGGAATGACTGAAAATCAGGGGTTATGAAGCAAGGCTAGGTGGGTAGCACCCATTCAGAGTGAGGTCATCCCTGTCTAGATGTCCCTTTTATTTCGGCTTAGTGGGCGATTGCTGATCCCAACCGTAGGGTGATCTCACTCGAGGTTATCCAGTAAGGGGTAGTTTCGGTCTTGTGTTGTAGGGGAGCGGGCATACTCCTCGGTACTGTGATCTAGGCCACGTACTGTGACAGGTGGTACCCCAATGCCTAGTCGTTAGTTGGAAATCCATTCTCCCTACGAGCCTTGTACGAGTTTTGTTTGTGTTACCCACTCTGGCTAGTAGCTGGAATTTAATCATATACCAATTTTGGCTATTTTATAAGTATCTGTATATAGACCCTATTATAATATCATAGGATTTTAATAAAAAGTGTTTTAGCTATCGTAAGGTAAAAACCCACATGTTTATTTGTGGCGTGGTCTTACGAGATGCTTTTGTTTTCAAAAGGATTTTTGAAACTTTAATAATCAATTTGAGTGTGATTTCTCACGCTGGTATTCCAGACTGACTCGGGTGTTATTTAACTATAATGCTCGGGTCAGACCGAGTATTATAGGATACATGATATGATGCTGTGGAGCTCAGGAGACGAGCCGGATAACGATACGTACTTTCGTACTTGTTTTATATATATTCCACTGTGATGAGTAGATGTGTATCCAGTTGTATTTTATTGATGTTGAACTGAGATTGATGTACTCTGATGATGTAATATATAAATAGATATATTTTATTTTGTGTAAAGATATGTTAATATTTATTATATTTTATTCCCTGCGATGGTTAGATTCTGTTGTTGCTTTCTATTTTCTTCTTCTACCTCTTTTTCTTTAACCTTAATGGTTCGTATTTCTTTACAACTTGAGTTGATTGATGTAGAATAGTGTCGACTCAAGGGGTATGGATTTGCGGGTCGTTACAGCTTCCCTTCTAGCTTCACATAATCATCGCTCATCTTAGCGAAATGATTAACTACTAGAACTTCTGAAACCCCTACTCCTGCAGCATTTCCTCCTACACTCCAGTAACTCTGCCTTCGTCATATTCCTGAAAAACCGATGCATGGCTTCCATTCCGACCGTGGTACTTCAGTACTAACATTCTCTGCCTGACCTTGGCCTCTCCCTACATTAGGTCCGGCATTCCTTTCGGTGCTTCCCCCTCCTTGGTTAACTCTGCTTCTTCTACCATCCATATCTGTATTCAAACCTCATGAGATACAGAAAGATAACCTAATCAAAGATAGATGAATGAAGATAAAGCGCATATTTATATGTAGCAACTACAAGTATGTTACTATAGCGTTAACCTAACCCCAAATTTTGCTCCAATTTCCTCAGATTTTTGTTTTCAAAACCAATTTTTAGTTAAATTTTTCATAAACTTATGCTCGGATACCAAGCTGTAACATCCCGTATCTAGATGCCAAAAGCTAATCGCTATGAATGCTGCAGTCATCCATAGTATTAACTTCTAGTGACGAAATACGGCAGTGTTAATGGTGTCCATAATATCAAAAGCACTTGAATATGAACAAAATCACACATTTCATAAAATAATAATTTTAGCGGTTCTATTTCAAATATATCATATCCAAGTTACAAAAATCTCAAATGTAACCCTAGGCATTGATCAAATATAATTTACAATAATAAGCCAAGAGCGACATATGAAGATGCCATCTTGGATGATCAAAACAATATAGACATAACTATCTTAATACATAGCGGAAACAATTTTAAAACAGAATCCCTTAATTTTCTATCCGTCGGCCACCTGCTTGTCTTCGGATGGTTTATTCGCCAAACTCTACTAAAACCTGAAAACTTAAACCTTCAGCCTACCCAAATCAAATTTTGAGCATCCGAGAGTTTAAGGGGAAACAAAAACTTCGAGTTGGACATAAAGTCTAGCATGAATAATATATGTTACATATTAATTTACTGATAACTAGTGAGACCACGCAACTTAGCAAAATCGGTTTCCTCTCACTAATATCTCTTTTCAAAACAAACATTTTTGCAAATCCTTTCCTACAACCAAACTGGTTTATCAACCGATTATAATAATAATATAGCAATATCCATTATGCTAAACAGGAATTAAATTAGACTATCTGTCTAAATTTGAACTAATTGTTCTAAATTCTGAGCCGTCTGCTCATTTCTGGATTAGCTATCCTAAAACTATCTATACCAAAATAGAAATTTCTTTTATGCTAGATAATGAGCTATCTGCCCAAAACAAGTAAAAAGGGGTGGACTAACTATCCTTTAAAATTTTGTAAAGTCCGTTATGCTAATAAATGAACTATCCGTTCATATCAGAACTTACTACTCTTTTTGGACTAACTGCCTTAGACTAACTATCCTCTTGGATGACTGCCTTCAAAATGGATTGACTATCCAAATTTAAAATGAGCTGACTTCCCGAATTTTTTTTGGGGTTAACTACCCTTCGAAATATTTGAGCTAACTGCTCTACACAATATCTGAGCTAACTGCTCTTCAAAATTTTCCTTGAAAACCTTTTCAAGATGATTTAGTCCATCAAATCATATATATATATATATATATATATATATAAGGAAAATATCTTTAGCTTTACTCTAAGCTATTTTTGCCATGTTATATATACTTTACTCAAAATAATTTTGATGATGTTCAATCAGGATTGTCTATCCTTTAAACAAGTTAAAATCCTTTATAACTTAAAACACTTAGGTTAGCTGTCTAATTCTTATATTCGAAGTCTTTGTTTAAAACCTTCGAACAACCTTTCGAAAACATAGAAGGTAACTCCTTCAAAAGCATTCATAAAACCCTTTGAAAGTATTGAAGGTAAATCCTTCATATCCTTTAATAAACATTTTTAAATCACTGAAGGCAACTCCTTCTAAACCTTTTAAAAGCTTTCTTTTCATAAGCTTTAAAACATATGACACTCGCCATTAAATCCTTTAAACCTTGGCCTTTCGAAAACATAGCTAAACTATACCTTTCGAAATCAATGTACCTCAAAAACTTTTAAAGACATTGGGTTCAATTTAAAACAGGTGGAAAACCTTTTGAAACCAATTAAAGTTAACTACTTTGAAACCTTTAAAATGTTTCGACTTAAAACATTTGGATTATGTGAAGGGATCAGAAAAACATTGGAGTCGAAAGCAACTGCTTCGAAACCTTCATAAAACCTTTCAAAATCAAAACTTTTGAAATCAAAACCTTTCGAAATCAAACCTTTTGACATCAAAACCTTTCAAAATCACCGGAGAGAGGTGGTGAGTTTTAAAAAACAAAAGATAACCTTTGACTCCATTTGTGTCGAAAGGTTAGGAAGCGACAAATATGCTTCCGACCTGGCCGAAAGTTATACCTTTCGACTTTGTCGAAAGGTTTCAATTAAAAAGAGAAAGCAAACCAATCGAAACCTTTTCCTTTTAAACCTTTTAATCGATTTGAAAGCTCTTTGTTGAAAGCTAGTGGGTGTATTTTTCTTTAAAACCAAAAAAACTTCATCTCTTGCGAAAATTATAACCCTTCGTTCCCAACCTTTCGACTTTCTACAATTCACTATGTACCATTTTTTTGATACCATATGCATTGGAATTCAATCTAATCGGAAGGTTAATACCCTTCGACCGTGCCGAAAGGTCTGAAATGAAGGTGGAAGCTCTTACCAAAAGAGTTGAAACAATGAAAATACTACTTGAAATAGTTCTTTTGTACCCACTTGCCTTGTTTGTCTAAATTGGATTGGTTGCTAGAATTGTACATTTAAAAGTGCTGCCGAATTCCTTATTTCGAAATTTGAATAATGTAAAAATCTCCTTTCTCCTTTCTAATTACATAAAACATTTAAGTCTCGTACCTTAAATAATTTTATATAATCATCAATACACCTTGTAAAATTCTAGAAAAATTCCAAAAAGTAAATTAATAAGTTCTCTTCAACATATAAAAATTTTGAATCCAAAAAATAATAATTTACCATAAATAATTTTTATAATCCAAATTAACCCTTTCTTCCTTAGAAAATTCATAACAATTCCACAAAATTTAGAAAATTCTGAAAATTCCAATCCATCTCTAAATAACTTTTTAGATCACCATAAAAATTTGCAAGGCTAACGGATGTCATTTATTAGGTTTTCATCTTAAAACATGTCACAAAATCTATACGAACATACAAAAATCATCAACATGTATATATAATCGTTTATCATTCGAAAACATGGCAAACATTTGCAAAGTCGATCGAAATCGACCTTCAAACCGAAACAAAAAATATTTAAACATGTAAACATTATTCAACTTTTCTTTAGTGATTAAGGAGCTTGAGATTTGAATGAGTTTGATTTGAATTTGCTTTCCTTAAGCTTCTCTTTTGTCTCCTCTTCTTCTTCCTTCGTTAAAGGTGGCCGACCAAGCTTTTTAATTTTTAAAAATGAGAATGAACGTGTTTTGAAATGCATGGCTTAAGGAAGATGATATAGGAATACCTCTTTCCCATAATAACCCTCCTCTAATTCTTGTTGAAACCCTTCATTTAATTTATTAGTTAAAAGGCACGGCTACCTTGATTAAATCAAATCTCAATCCCTTTATTAACACATTATTTTATTCAGTTTATCTTACTAAATCTTTTAAATAACGGTATCAAAAATCTGGGGTGTTATAGTTTTGAAGTCATAGGCAGGTATTCGAGTCTTCTGGCATGCTTAGATTAGGCCTTTCTTCTCTATCGAAAGCATGCTATTGATGGGTATTGATTGGATATCCATCAACACCACTTTCAAATACTTCGAGAGCCTTTTGAAACCATTGACGGGTGTGCTTCTTTTGGTGGCAAACGAATCATTAGACTTTATCATGTTATTTCAGTATAAGCGGAAGCGATTCCGACCTATTCTTTACCTTTGAAATCTAAAATCAGAGTCAAGGTGGGTTACTTAGACATGTATGAAGGGATATTCGAATTGGTTCAAAATGGGTATAATAGCAGTAGAAGGACTATTTTATATAGATGGATTTTATTGGTGGATAAATGATGGTAGTGGAAGATTGTTCCGAAGGTAATTTCTTTGATTATCTTGGAAACTCAACTTTTAATACTCGCGGTAGGGTAGCTCTGGTTGGCATTTCTTTAACGAGAAGTAAATAGCAACAGAACCAATCATTTTGAAAGGTTCGACCTATGCAAAAGGGGTAGAGTTGGTGGAAGCCCTAACTTTCATTTCCTGTGGAAGTGTGCAATGCTTGCGGCACCTATCTAATTCCCTCGGAAGCTATTTTTAATGCCTTCAAAACTCTTTTTTGAGTCATGATGAAACCTCTTTTCAATGCTTGTGAAACCCCTATGAAGAACATTTTTCGAGGTGCCTCCCCTTAATACTTTAAAAAGCCTTTTTTATTCTAGAACCCTTTCTTTTATGCCTTCACGCTTGAGTGGTTTTAATGGTTAACAGGGCCACTTTGTGATCATCTCTAAGTTGAATCTTGTGATCTCTTGAGTATCCATCTCTTTAACTCTCCATACTTATTCATCCTTAGAGTAGTCCATATAATCCATGCATAAGCACTTGGGTGTAAAGTACTAGAGTGAAACGATCAAAACATGAAGTCTGGGAGGTCATCGGAGTAACACACATAGGTCAAAACCGACCTATAGATTAACTCAAGGCCAAGTTTAATTGACCGATCCAATCACCTATAATCATTTCAAAGTCCTTCCTTATGCTCTTCTACATGCACATGTCAAGTTTTAAGTCATTTTTATGCCGTTTGAATTCTCTAAGTCCAGTTAAAGCTACTTTAGGGATAACTCTGAACCAACCTATGGTGATAACTAGGTGACGAGTGATGGACTTAGCATATTTTTAGTTAGAATTTTCCCAAGCTATCTTCTTAGTTCATTAGAGAGTGCCTTTTGGATTTCAAGTCGTTTCGTCCTCGTTTGAACCTTCTGAATCCAATTGATATCTTCTTTGCTAAAAAGCGGGTTAACACTATCTGTGCTCCGCCCTGACATTATTATACGTTTCTTTACTTTACAACTGTATTGTATAGATGTCTCTTCATGTTATTTTGTGGCTTTTTTGAGGTGTTTTGGATAGAGTTAAAGTGTGAGATGCAGCCGCTGGAGCATTCATCCACAATGTTTCTACTGTTTGTGAAAAATGGACAGGCCATTGTAAAAAATAGCATGGCTGGGAAAAAATAATAATAATAGGTAATTAACAAGGCTATATATTTTAACCTATTTAACCCAAATATAATTTTGCATGAAAGAAACATATTTTGTAGATCAAATCAGTTTTTTAAATCAAAATTAACTAAAATCATAAATTATTTTTCAAATCTAAGAATATGATTTTTTTTTTCTATATAACATAATGATGAAAAATGCATAATAACTACAAAAATAATATAAACCCATGAAATTAAAATTCTAATCAACGTTGTAGCATAAAAAATAAAAAATCAATGTAATAGAATAGATTATGAAATAAAAAATAAAAATGAATAAGGAATCACTTACTAATTTTTGATCCAGCAATTCATCAAAATAAGGATAATAAGAAATTTTGGAAAGCTTCAAATTCTTTAGTGATGGAATGCACTGAATTATATAAAGTAACTCCATACAGCGTAAGAGTTTCTCTATAAAGTCAAAATCATCTCTTCAGCAAAAAATCACTTTACACTCAGATAGTAAATTTTTAGGGGGTAATGTGTTACATCATATTACGCGAAGGGATATTTTTATCCTTTTGATTTTAAAAAGAAGAAAAACATTTTTTTTAGCTATTTAATAAGCTAAAAGAAGTTTTTAACTCTTATTGCCAAAACACCTAATCGATAAACATATGTCAAGTATAAATATATTCCTATGCGATCCTATACTACAAAAGCACCGAACAGTCATCGTGAAAGTTAGCAATATCGAAAGGTTACTACATTGTTTTCTCTAATTTAACCCATGCTAGTTGTATTAATCAAGTACATGTTGCTAACACTGAAATATGATGGCTTCCATTAATCGAAAGCAACAAATGAAAAATTAGACAAAAAGGCTAAACTAGATAGCAAGTAATCGAACGATGATCAACCTTAAAAGAAATGATCATGACACATGTAGCATCAATACTGTAATACTAGGATATCTTGATAGTTCAAAGGGATCACATATAAGCATAGTATAGCGCTAACTTTGTATATAAAGTCATAAACAAATTACAAGAGCAAGTATGCTAGATTAATTCCAAACGTAATCAACCGAACGACCAGCTTCAATGTGGTTTGCCACCTGAAGAAAGAAATCAGTAGCAAGACGCAAAAAAAAAGTTTTCTCTTCATTATTAGAGTTATTGTAAAAGCTCATTAATGGATTCCAATCATTACTTGTATTCCTTGGATATAATTCTGGAAAAAATGCCCAAATTAGACATAGGGGATTCCCCGAAGTACTATAAATCCTTTATCACTTTACTATTTGGCATTTATTTAATTTTCGGCATTCACAATTGTACTAACAATTAAAATCTTTAATATTATTCTTGAAGGAACCGGTCCATTTCACAGTAGGTGAGAAGTAAACTTCAAAAAAATTCCCATATTTGGATTATAATGGGCCTATGAAGTTAACGAGTTTTACTAGATCCAATCTAGCTATTAAATAAAGTCATATTTTATTCAATATTATTTTATATTTATTAACTAATCACATTAATTAATTTAACAACATGTTTTATTTGAATGTATCATGTATACATTCGCTTATATAACAACATAGCATAATGAAATATAACATGGTATAACTATATACATAAATTTATAGATATAGATATTAAGATTTACATCTAGTATATATACATAGATGTTACTATATATATAAAACAATTTCATATGAATATCGAAAATATAAATGTCTAAGTGTATATATGTACTATAATATGTGTATATGGTTTGTATACAGATATGTATAGTACTATAAATAGTTTAGACATATGTGTATATATATACGTGAAATTTATGTAGCCACTTATATATATATATATAAACAAATCCACGTAAAAAAATTATACTTTAAAAATAAGAGAATGCTTGATCGAATGTAAAGGAAATAAATTTATATTAAATCTTGATCCAATCAATTCAAAATTAATAGGAAAATAGAATAAGGTAATATTTTAGGTTTTCTCTTTTTAAAACATTAATCAATAATAGGTTCAATATCTATATGGAAAGAGTTATATGCTTAGTCACAACAAAAGTATTTTAGGTTTTAAAATTAAATATATGAAAATATACACATTCAACATGAAAACAAAATCATTATAAAATATTGTCACAGTTAATATATAGCTTTAATAAAATGATTAATTTTAAACATTGCAAATATATAGAAACATACACATATGTATGTTTTAATTAAGAATTTAAATTTTAACCATTATACTTAACTAAACAATACACATTGAATACATAAGTTTGAAAAAATAATTATTTAACCAAATTTAAAATTTATTTATAATTTTAGACAACATGAAGATGAAGCACATGAATACATAGAATTCAATTAATTAAATATTAAATCCATAACCATAATTTAATTAAATTACATTAATTTAGATCTACATTAACTAATAACTCAAATCCAACAAATAATTTGAATGCATAAAATAAATTAAACAAAAATTTGATTTTATAATCAACTAACAACACACAAGGGATTTTATATTAGACTTAATAAGTGGCAATCTATAACGTATATATAAATTCGATCAGGGATAAAAGTCAGGAATAAGTAAAATAAAATAGTAGAATTGAACCTGAAAAGTCTTGTCCTTTATGGTACATTGATTTAAGGTTTCTCCTTGGATCTCTAAGTAAATCCACATCTAACTTTGCAAGAGAATGATGAACCACATAGTCTTTTATTGTATTTGATGTTTTGATTTAATTTGTAGTTCACTTTTCTAAAAAAGATGAAGAAATTTTCGACAATGGCTTGAAAAAATGGAGGAGTAATGAAGTAAACTGAAAAAAAGAATGTAATGAACGAAAAGAATTTGTTTTAAGGGAAGAATATAAACATTTTCTTTTCTATCCTTAAAACCTTATACTTTTAATTCATAATCAATTTTCAATTACTTCACCATTCTCTACCATGATGTGGTCGACTCTAAATTTCCATCATATGGCATAAATTTTCCAAAAATCTCTAGCAATTATCTATTATTTAAACACGTTTAAAGTTACACCATTATCGTATATCGATGCACGTAGATAATATTTTTATATATACATTAGATAATTCCAAAGAACTCCAAAGCATCAAATAAATCAAATAATAATCAGTATTTATCAAATATTAATTAAATTGATTAATTTACAACATTTTATAAATTAATTAAATTATGATTTTTTGGAAAATTCAAAAATGTTATATGAGACTCAGAGGTGAAAATTCCATCAGTTATTAACTTTTAACAATTCAAATATTAAAGTTTACATGTCACCTTAGCTAGTGGTCTGATAGTTTCACCAGATTCATCACTTATGAACCTTTCAGTAAAATCATATTTTATATTTTCTTAAGCTGTACCACTGGTGATAATGATCTACACACGCTCTAGTTGCCATTGCTATATCATATTAGGATGTATGGAATCATGTTTGGTCAAAACTTTGATATTATCCATATTTATCTCGATTAGTCCACAAAAAACTCCTTGTTTCAATAGTAACTTTTGTTATTAACAGTTCTACTTTAGCCGAGGATTTTGACTATGAGTTTATTGTGATACTAATCTCATACAACTAAGGAGAAAATTCTCTATTGAATATCGTTTCACTCCTGATGCTTCAACTTAGATCCAGCTATAGTCACTTGATGCATCGTCATGTCATGATTTAACAACAATTAAGGTGGAGTGTTCACACTGAAGTTCCATGGTATTCCAAAGTCTAGAGAATTATGTAACATTATCACTCTAGGATTTACTGTTTAACCTACTTATTATTAATCAATGAGATACTATATGATGAGTCATTCAATAGTTATCCAATAACTACAAGTACTTAACCCCTTGGTGTCCCTAAACAACTATGGGTAATACACTATCTAACATTTGGAGAGCGTTATGCACTCTGGTCTCAATGGATGTATCAAAGTCCTTTCTTAAAACATCTTGACTAAGAATACTACAACAAAATATTATTTTGCATTGTGGTTAATTTCTCATAACTGCAGCTATTTACAACTACAATCACATAACATTTTATTTAAAGATTTTCTTATTATATGCTTTAAACAAATTACTTAATTGTTTATATTACAATATAACAATTTATATATAAAACAAAACAAACACCTTTATTACAAATAAGATTGATTACAGAGTTATATGTATGTAACAATTACATAATTGTCCCTAGGGCATAACACTATATCTTTTAATCTCCCACTTTTACCTTACGTCAATCATGGGATCGTACTCCTACTCCTTCAACAAATCGAGCTAGTCCCTTAGTAAACGTATATATTGTATTGTATTACTATTTACTCTATTAGTCAGCATCTCTCCACTATAGATAAACTGCATTTATCAAGTGGAACTTTTAAAGCATGTGTCTAGACACCTTGAGAGCCCTTGTTTCTTTTTCAATTTGCATCACAACATTTTTTTCACAAAACAATGTCATGGGATTCTCAACATCTGAAATCACCCTAGCTAGTAATAAATTTGTGCCTTTATATTTATACTACTTTCACTATGGCACTATTCAAGTCGATGTACTTAGCCTTTCAGTTGAATCAGCAATCACTACTCATTTAAAACTTTTTGAACTCAGATCTCATTGGTTAAATTTGAATGTGAACATAGGATTGAAGTACTATATTATATATCTTTTACGAAGTTTGAATACAAAAATTCCTTCATAAGTAATTTACTATTTCCATAAACCATTCCATAGTATTTTGCAAATACTCATAAATACTCATAGTTACCATTTAGCGATATTAATTTGGATTCGATACCCATTAATTCCTCAATTACATAAGCAAACAATGATGTAGTAGATGTCATAGCATATACGATAGTTCATATTACCTACGCATAAGGAATCCACCTCATATGATCCACATTAAACATATAATATGGTGTTTACATATCATTCGAAATAATCCCACATCCTTATTTGTAATTTTAGAAATATTTTAGTTACTCTTTTAATATTCTTTACAGACACATGCTTCCCTTGCATTTTAATTGATAATCAATCTATTTTACCTCTTTGCCAAAATATTTGCTTAATCCGTTGCTTTTCGAATGATATTGTTGTATGAGTTCTTGGATCTTATCCAACACTTACACATTCAATTCTAACATCGTGGTATTTTGGTTTTCATATGCAAGTAGTCTATTCTAAATTTCTATTTAGAATTTCTAATTCAACAATGATGTACCAAAATTCAACGTTATATTAAGCAATAGTGTTGCAAATAGTAAAGAAATATTTAAGCACGCTGATTAATGAATATGTTACGCTAATTTCAACAATTGAAATTTACTAGGTTATTCTCATTGATCTTACTTACTATATTTCAACTACATCGATCTTCCTTTTGTAGGCACCCGTACGTTGATGGATTATATCATTTTGGGTATAACTATCAAAATCATTTTTTGAAAATGTAGAAATCTATTCCAGGTTTATGCATCGTGACATATGTTATAGTCTATACTCTTCATGGCTTGACGACAATCAAGGAGATTGTCATCACCAACAATACTTTTTCTCAACATTGATAAGAAACTCACAGTTTCTATCTAATGTGCAAGAATCCTTCTAGACATTTTAATTAGTTGTGTCTGTTTTAGGCTTGGTTAATTTTATTTCTCTTATGTAATTAGTTGAAATCTTAGTCTTCAGACTGTATCTAAGTCCTTTATACCACCATTAATTTCTGGAAGAAATTCCTTTACCATGAAGGTGACATTTCTTGAAACACTAATTATTTCACGGTACGATGGAATAGGCATTTGAAAACGTTTATGAACTACCTTTATACATATATATAATTGTTTTCGATTTGGGTTTATGAAACTTATTTGCATAACATAGATTAAAGAACCACACATCTTAAACTATTTAAGGACGGGTTTTTTTATCAACTCATATCTTATATGATTTCATAAACTATGCTTTAGATGAAACTATATTTAACATATGTACTTACTCTTAAGTACATATCCTCATAGAGGGAGTTTAACTTAACTTCACTCACCATCAGTCATAGTCTGTGCAATGAAGTCCAATTACTCTTTATCGATACATCATCATGTATCATAAGAAGGAGTGACTTTGAGATTGAATCTTATACATTTTTAAGTACCTATGGAACCCTTCCAATGTTCTCACCTATTTAATTATATCTAACTGTTTATTTCCCTTGTAAATTACTGTTTCTGCTCCCATTTTAAATTCTATGAACTTATCAAAGATATACTACTCGTGTATCAAATATAAATGTTCATATTTGTGACAACTCATCGATGAACTCGATGAACTAAGTGGATCGGTTTTGGTATCATTAGACTTTGGATTACATGCGTCTATATGTATCAATCTAATGTGTTTGTTAACTCCTTTGTCTCTCCCATTGAATAGGGCTTTGCCTTAATTGTTTGAGATACAATTCACTATTGTAATACCCTATATTTTTAGTAACGTTATTTAGAATACATAATTAGCTAAATAAAATAAAGTAATGTAAGATGATTAATAGGTTAAGATTTGATTTAACCAAGGGTTTCCATGCCTACATGTACAATGAACTAAGCAGATAACATGAATATAAGTGTTTGGAGATAAGAAGGGAAAAATAGGAGAATGGTAGAACTTATACCCTAAAACCATAGTAAACCAAACACACATTCATTTTATTTTCTCAAGCAAAAATAATTTAAGGACGACCACCATTTTCAATCTCAAGAGAAAATAAAGCTAGGATTTTCAAGAGGAAGAAGTAAATCAACTTGTTCAACATCAAATCTCACATCTTTAATCACAAAGCTAAGACGAATGATAACTACATCCCTTTTTCTTATTATTTTCAGTTTTAAGATCCCAGAATGATTTTGAATGATAATGTAGTATTTTGGATGATTAAATGTTTATATATGCTTGTTGGTGATTTATGCATGTTCATATTGATTTTTATGATATGTTTTGATCTGAAAACCCTATTTAATGACATCCAAATGCCTTGCAATTTTAGATACAGACCAAAAATGTTATTTTAGAGATGGTTTTTAAATTTTTATAATTTTATAAATTAATGTGGATTTTATATTAATTTTCTAGTGAAGAATAAGATTTATTGGGTTACAAATTATTTACGGAAAAATATTTAACCATTTGGGTCCGAAATTTTTATATGTTGGAAAACATATTAAAAAAGATTTTCTGAGATTTTTCCATAGTTTTTTGATAAATATGTAAAATTATTTAAGGTAAGGGACTTAAATGTTTTATATATTTAATTAAGGAGAAGTGGTATTTTGAAAAATAAAATCATCGTTATTTCTGAAATTATTGACTGCACTTTTCTGAAAATTATTTAACAACCAATGAAAATTTGACAAATAAAGGCAATTTGGTTTAAAAGTTTTCCCTTTTGAGCTAAAAATAAAAATAACATAATTTTAGCATGTTCCTCAACTTTCGGCATAGGGGTTTCCGTCCCATACCTTTCGGCACCAATGTTTTCAAAACCAAAGCGCATGGTATCAAGCTACTTGGTACTTAGCATTTTGGACAAAGGTGAAGGGATACTTGGTCGAAACCTAAGGTTTCGAAGGGGTTGTGGTATGTTTATTTTAAAACTAAGGTAGCGCCTGCTTTGCTTTCAAAAGAGAAAGGTTTCAACTTAGTTACTTCGACCGGGTCAAATATTTTCAAAGGAATGGTTTTGACTTGGTTGCATTCTATTATTTTAAGTAAAGCTTCCGAAGGGGACGAAGCACCTCATTGCCGCCTCTCTACCTTTCAAAGTCAATGGTTTCGAAAGGTATTCTTTGTTTTAAATTAACCACTTCTCCAATACTTTTGGAAGGGGTATTTTGACACTATCACTTCCTTACTTAGTAATAGCTTTCGACCTTATTGCTTGTGATCCTGAGTGATTTTCTTTAAAAGAACAACCTAATGGTTTCAAAAGATAATGATTTCAAAAGGTGTTTTCCCACGTGCATTGATTTGAATCCAAAATGCTTTCGAAGATTTTGAAATTTTAGTACTTCGAAAGGTTTTAAAGAAGGTTTTAAAGGGGAGGATCGATAACCGTTTCGAAAGGTCTAAAGGGAAGGTTACAAATGATTTTGAATGATTTAAAGGAAAGGTTTTTCCTATGGTTTCGAAAGTAAATGTTTACTTATTTTAAAGAGTGATGTCCATGGTTTTTAGCCTTCGTAGAAGAGGAATTTAAATGGTTTCGAAAAGTTTTTAAGAATGGTTTTGAAAGGTGTACTTTCAATAAGATCAAAGGGACACTTTCAAATGTTTAAAGGTTTTCATCAATAAAGATTTTAGTAAAGTGTGTGTGTATAATATGGCAATATGACTTTGAGTAAATCATAGTTTTCATTTTTTAAGTATGGTTTAAAAGGTTTTAAATCAATTGTAGATGAAAAGGTTTTCAAGGAAAATTAAGGGAAGGTGCCCTTAAATGAAAACGACTTAGATATTAGGATATCATATGGGACTAGTATAGGGTCACGCCCTATACATTAGCTATTGGCCCTAGCTAATTTAGTCCAAAATTCCAATGTGTAGGGCTTTGTCACAAGTAAGACTAATATTATGATTACACACAGAAGGGAATATATGTTTGTATACAGTTAGGTTATTGGTTAGCCCGCAAAACCACTAGGATCCGATGACCCTGGGGAATGTTAAGATAGTGATAGACTATCTAGAAGAGAAGTATTTAACAGATAGTTAAGGACAGACTGTCCAGAAGAGATGTGTCTAACGGATGTTAGATAATTTTTTTTATTATGTCTGGTAGGCCCGAGTCAGCCAAAGGTTGATAGTAAGCCAAACAAAACTATATTGTTCGGACAGATAATCCATTTGTTAACTGATATGTATGTTTACATAATAATGCTTTATAGTTTTAAATAGTTTTGGTTGCAGGAAAAACGTTTGCAAAAGATATGTTTTAAAAATGATGTTATTGAGGGAAAACCTATCCTGCTAAGCGACATGGTCTCACTAAGCATTAATAACCGAGATGCATAGTATTATTAATATCAGGCTTTATGTGTGACTCGAAGTTAATGTTTTCCTCTTAAACTCTCGGGTGCTCAAAATTGATTTGAGTAAGATGAGGGTTGAGGTTCTTTCAGGTTTTATTAGGATGATGAATATAGCTAGTAGAGGAAAACAGAAGGCTAAGGGATAGCTATTTAGGAGTTGCAGTTCTTTGTTTTGTATTTATTTCCGATGTGTATATATCAAGTCATTTATGACTATATGACTCTGATCATCCAATGGGCCATCTTCATATGTTGCCTTTGGCGTATTTTGTAATAAGTATATTTTATCATTGCCTGGGAAATATTTTGGGATTATGTTCTGTGAATATGGAACAAATGTTTTGAAATGTAATGAAAAATTACATTTTAGAAATCTATGACTTTTTTTCATATTCAAGTGCTTCTTATATTATAGATACCATTAACATAGCCACATTTAGTCGCCAGAAGTTAATGCTATAGATTACTGCAGCATCTGTAGCGCTTAGCTTTGGGCCTCTAGATAGGGAATGTTACACTGATTAGCACATAAAGTGCATTATTTTACTTCCATATTTAATCTTCTTTTAATTAAAAAAAATGAGTACATTTGGGTATTTACATTTTTAAACCAAAATTTGAATTGTTTTCAAATCATCATTTATTCATCTTCATTTAAGGAGTAAAATGGTAATTTTGTGTGATTTAATTTGAAAAAATTATTTGCAGATTTTTATTTTTATTTATAGGAAATGAAGTGCAAAGATGAAGCGGGTTCATGGATGAATGCATGCACATATGGTGAAAGAAAATGAAGAAGGGAAATAAATGAATTCATGCAACATGGAGAAGTTCACATACCCACTGCAATATGGGTCATAATTAAAAGCACATGCACATGTCAATGGAGACTTAAAGACATGTTAGTGGGAATTCATTGTTTCCCTAATGATTACTTGGAGGTTACACATTCTCAAGAGCATTTTAGGTAGTCCCCTAAAATATGAATTAGGGTTTTAAGCATGTATAAATACCCCTTATGTTTCGTGTAATTATCTTCTTATTTTCGTCCAATATTCACAAAATCAAAGTTAAATAAAAATTTATTTCATGGCTTCTTAGCCTTGTTTTTACTTTCATGCAATTTTTATTTTATGATCACTTTTTGTGCTATTTTATTTCATGCTCTCTTTCTTAGTTTAAGATTCTCTTGTTTAATGCTTATAGCACAAAATTAATTCTTGTAATTAGTTCAATTTCATTTCGTGCAATTAGTTAGCTCTCTTTTATTGTAATTAGCTCTCATTTTCCTTTTGTTTTATGTTGAAATCATTTTACGTTAACATGTTTTAAAGTATGAGTAGCAAAACCCCTTCAACTTAGCGGTAATGAAGCTCTCATGAAACATATAACATTAGCATAATGATTTAATTTGTGATCCCTCATATGTGCTTAATGGAAAATACGAACGATGGTGGTTTATGTTTCTTTTTTATTGAATTTTGATAGCTCATGTTGGCATCTCAAATAGGCTATGATTAATTCCATTTAAAACATAAACTATTTGACCATTTGCCTAAGTGATTTTGAAAATGAAAGTTAAATTAGAATCAAAATTTGATGGTTTATGTTACTAACTAATAGTAAATAGATCAAACTTAAAATAGATTTTAATTTTAATTTTCATGTCATTTTCATGAGTGTTGATAAGTGGGTTTGAATGATTTGTTACAGTTGATGACTTAAGTTGTGCTAATTAATAGCACAAATAAATCATACTTATAATAAGCACATCTATCATTTCTACATAATATCTTAATGATAGATTACAAGTGAATTTTATGTTGATTTATATGAATAATTGGAAGTGGATTTGCCTTTAAATTGCTCCTTAATATCATAGTTTTATTCATTTTTCCACCAGCTTATTTTCTATGATTTTCTTAGTTTAAAACCACTTCAAATCTTTGGGTTAATTTGATTGAGTATTATCAGAATTTAATTCTTTTCCTACAGATCGACCCTTACTTGCATACGTACTATGATTGTACGCCGTGCGCTTGCGGTTCTAATGATATATTTTTAACAATGGTTTTCTAATCGATAGAAACTTCCGTTGTTATCTAACATTCACCAACATCATATTATTCATAATCATAGGATTAAAAATCATTTTTTAGATATTTGGCTTAGTCTACAATTCCAGTATAATTGTAAAAAATTTAGATTTATTTTTATTTTTGGCTAATGCATCGCTTTTGTTACAATAACAAAATACCATTAGTATAGTTTACATTACAATGAATATTCATATAAATCAAAACTATCAATTTTTAGTCAGTACTGAAAAATAGTTATTATTTTCATAAATAATATTTGGTAGTTTTATCATAACAATTTTTCGTGCCTTGATGCAACTATTGATAAATGTTATATGACACATTGTCACTATTTTTTCCATTACTATAACAACATATGAAATACAGTACTCAATTCAACAATTTAATGTGGGTAATTTATTTCATCCATTATTACTAGTTTACAGTCAAAAGTTTAAAAAAAATATGTTGAATTTGAAGAAATATCTCTGATAGGAAACAATTCTCTATGTGAAAATTAATTTTGAATAGAAATCCCATTTCTCATTCCTTATTAAGTATCCACTATTATTTTATACAATCTTAGTTCATATGTCTCTTTAGTAAGCAGTGGTGACTGTTCACTCTTTTTATACCAACCATGCCTACGTTACAACCACACTCGAACATTTGCTTTCCATTTTCAAATGGTCAAAACATTCAAAAAGAAATTCGTGCTGCAAGTCCATACCGAATTCTTTATGAAATGCATTCCGATATCTTTAACATTTTAAGGATGTTCAATATGCTACACTTGAATAAAATAATCAAACCGACATTCCAGTAATTGAATTCTTAAGTCTGCCTACTAGTTCCCTATCCATTTGCCATTGAACACTATAGATTGTTATTGTATTTATTGCATCAACAAAAGGTTTTGTATTATTGAATGAACTAATTTCATCGGCATTCCATACATTACTGATACGACTGTTTATTATACAACTTTGCATATGATATAATATGGATTATATATCCATATTATTGTATTGCTTTAGAGTTCAAAACTCATAGAAGATAATATACAGCCTGGAGCAATAAGCACTTAAATGACCAAGGTACATGTAACAAGCCGAACCTTAATGGACCCGAATTTCGACTAAATCGGATCCTGTCTATTAGGATATACATCGTTGGTGTTGGTAACCTGTAATAAACATAAGTATATTAGAGTGCTATCTACATAAACTTACATTGGAATAGAAAAATACAATATAACATATATGCTGGCAAGGCTACTACCTTGAAATGATATAATTTCTTGTATATCTAGTTGCATTGTCGGTCTAGGATGAACGAGAAAACTTTTTCATCCACCATTCTCATCTTGCACCAGTATCTTGTCCCTCTAGATCAATGTGTGGGTTGTAATGAGGAAGGGGTCGGAATAACATTCTGGCGACTTGTAAATTAAATACTTTACTCATAATACTAATTTATGCCTTGATTTCTATTTAAGTGTTATATCTATTATTCACGGCTTTCTGTTTAATTCCATTTACGTATACAATAGTCCAACCTTATCTGAGGTAGAACTATACATAAACATTGTACTACCTAGAAGAAAATCTTGGTCATTTATACTTCTTAAATTCGAAGGAGGTAGATCCAAGGGCCATATAATACCTCAACCTTAAAGAGGACTCTTTGTAACGTAAGCGCTAGTCAACCAGCCCATAACTACAAAGGCCGATGATCCTTAGATAAGACTCTATAATTTAGTTTGTTGTATTACTAATGCATCTCAAGGACTTATCCTACGGTTAACTAGACCACCACCGACATACAAATGACTAATTAAACTTTGAGGTCTTTGCATATCCCATATAGGTTCTATACTAGTAGGAAGTGAAATCCATCAGGGCATAACAAAAGCCTTTGCTAATGACAACTCGAAATCACTAGAGCAAAAGTCTATATGCTAATCCTACTACTAAATACCTGTTTACCAACAACACTATAGCACATCGACATCCTACGTTGAAATTCTTTTTGGACTTAGACTTATCTAATCTAAGAAAAAGGAAAATGCCCATCCCAGTTATTTAATACCTCTTGTTAGAAATGAAGCAGACCTCATTCGCCTATTAAGTACTATCGTAGGTAATTTAAAACTTCTTATATTGGGAGGCGACCGACCTAACGACCATTTAATAACTTTCACCCTAAAGCAAACCCTTTGACATCCCTAAAACTACCGAGTATACTTTAAATCCAAGACAAACTCCTAGTATTTTTTCTCACACCTACACACGAACATATATCCCTTCCCTGTGGACCATGTAGTTGGAGATGTCCCACATCAGTAGTATGCATACATAACTGTCGTAGCCTCTAGGTGAAGGATAGACTTTTTTTGTGTAATTCTACTAACTCACATCCAAACCCATACTAAACCAAATCAATTATGTAAGACCTAAATATTAGGCTAGACCCACTAAATCATGTTCGTCCTAAACTTACTATTGAGGCTATATAATTTCCTACTATGAAAATTATATTATCTCCTAAGTTTATTTTCTAGAATCCTTCAATGTGAAACTATTACTATCTTCTATGCTTTATACTCATTATTTCCCTCTTACGTCCCATAAATGTCAATTATCCAAAATAAACGTGCATTATAATTCAAATTGAACAATCATTAATGATATAATTATCTGTTTCAAATTTTATTATTACCCCTGTTTCGTTGTCCCATAAATGTCATATTAAGTTCTGCAATCAATCTCATTCAATGCATTTATGTCCCCTTTAATTTTTGTAACTCCCTATTAACTGCACTTTATGGCCCAACTAATTTTGCAATCATTGTTCATAATGCTTGAATTTACTACCTCTTTTCCATCACAAATTATTATGCTATTAATATCTAGTCATCCTAATTAATGACTACTATAAGCACCATCGTATATTCATTTATTACGCTTTATTCATGATCCTATGTATATTTATATTATTAATCGGTAGGCGCAGTCATACATGGATGTATACTCCTGTTTCTAACTCATTAATTCCTATGCTTAGGAATTCCATAATACAAACTTATATGTACATTTAGAAAAGAACATTCATTTCCACATTTAAATATATTAGAGCTATCCTTTCCAAAAAGGATTACTGTATAACTTTCCATAAATCATCTAAAAGTAAGACTTTTGCCACGTTTGAAATTATAAAGAATTATATTTCTTTATTTCGAAATAGATGGTGCAAACTACAGAGAAAAACATCAGTAAGTACACATCTCTTCCAATTTGATATATTCTTTATTATTCCAAACATCGCACACCGAAATAGATCCAACTAAACTTTGCCCACAACATTGCTAATAAATTAAAACACAGAAATTCACATTCCAACGCAAATTAATAGTAACAATTTACAACTCAATTTATAAATCTAGAATAAACTTGACAATCTTGTCAACATTCAACCTTAAAAATTATAGGGATTGATTTTCCAATTTCAGATTAGGGTGTATTTACCAGTTCATTCCAGCTACATAACTTATCGAACATGTAAGCGAGATTTCAATTGAATACGTTTAATTTAAGCCTATAACTCAATAGATCTTGCATAGACATAATAACTAAATAAAATTCAACGATATAAATTTCAGTATTTTGTACAAATCATATAATTTCACACTCACCTTTCTAGCTTTCTAAATCTCCCAAATCCAAACTCATCCCTTTAATTTACTTTTTCAACCCAAAAATATGTATAACAAGATATATAAAAACCTATTAGAGTTACAAATCTGAGAGGAGGTTTGAATTAAGTGGAATATGGATTTATAATTTATAATTTATAGAATTTATATTTTCGCAGAATTAATTCATTTTAGTTCAATTCAAAAACATGAGAAAATATGAGAAGAAAAGTGAGAAGCTAGGCTTGTATTTATAGGCGCTTGAATCAATCGTATCGACTAGATATAAAGTATTTAAATCCGGGCCGCTAAACCGAGGTTCAACCATAGCCACTATTTGTTTAACCAGTCGACCGCTCCTTCCTAGACGGTCGACCGCTAGCCAATTACCAACAGAACAATGGGATCGACGGGTGGGGTCCATGAAGTTATTATCATTTATTTCTTTTTAGTTCAATTCAAAAATTTTAAAGCTAATAACTTCTCTATTTGAACTCCGATCACAAAAACTTCATATATGAATGTTTAGAAAATTGCCATGAATACAATGGTTTAAGTTTCTTGGCCAAATTCTAATGTTTGCTCAAATTCCTTTTTTGAGTCTTAATAATTACTTTTTGATTATTTTTTATTTATGGGTTGTTACAATCTCCCCCTTTAAAATAATTTTTCATCCCTACAATTCCCTAAGGATTGAATTATGTAACTAGTGTGCAACCATTCTAAACTATCCTACTAACTAGCGTATAATCAAATTTTGCAGCTAATCGCGAACAAATGCACAGTGTATCACAATATATATGATACGTATGTCGAATAATAATAAATTGAAGCCTCCTATATCAATGCATTCTTTTAAAACAATTTTGAAAATATAACGTAAAGAACTATTTATATATTGATAGTTCTTTATGTATGCAAGCTTTCAAAAGTCAAAAATCCTTTTTTCACACAACAAATTCCACACACCTATGATTAGGAGTATGGTTCAACAACATCCAATCCCTAAAATCCAATATCTAACACAATATTTCTAACATCCAAAATTGTGAAATCCAGTTTTGTTAAATCTGTACTTCTATGTCAAAAAAGGAATTTAGATGGAGAATTTTACATTTCCACCATGCTTTTGGATATCTATTCTGTTGTACCTTAGAACCTTGTCTTTTGCTCACAAATTTTTTCCAACTTTTTCGAGTACAATTTGCATAAGAAGGTTATTTTTGGATATTCAAAATAGAATTATTTGAAAGCGAATTTTCCTTACTATCAACGAGTTTTTGAAATAGATATTACATAGCGAAAATAGCATTTTTACCTTGTTATTCTCTGTGTTTTGTATACTTTCACCTTTATCGGATAGTAAAATTCATATTCACTAACATGTGACCCTCCCTACGCTAAGCATGTAGCATAAGAAAGTTGAAATTTTTCTTAATTTCCCATTGGTATTATTTTTCCCTTTCCAATCAAACTTGCAAAATACTTTTGAAAAGTCAAATTTTTGAAAGAATTTAAACACCATTTTTCAAAATCATTTGAACAAAATTTTCCAATCACTTGAACAAAAAATTTCAAAAACAATTGGACTAAAATTTTCAAAATAATTTCTCTTACATCTTATAAAAAAATCAAGCCACATCTTAATGTAATCACAATCCAGTCAATGAGTTAATGCATATGATCGATTCTAGCATTTTGCAGTTAATCAAATATTTTGAAAACCTTTACTTTTGTCTCAAAATGACTCACAATCACATATATATAAATTTTAGCTTTTAAGGCATAAGGATAGTGGCACATAGGTTTGCAGCAACCCTTCCCTTTCCTTCACTCGTTAAAATTATTATTTTTTCAAAATTCTAAAGTTTTTGGGATTAAAGCATTCTTTATTTTTAGTTTATAATTTATTTTATAAACTTATAATCTTAGTTACATTCATCGTTAGTTTGGTGTCCTTATGAGGTTTTATTATTTATACTATTTTCTAATATATATAGCAGTCATAGCTCAAAAAGAAAATCAAAACGGAAATAAAATAGGAACATATCTCATATCATATCGTATGCTTCTTTTTTTCATTACTCGAAAAGGGACAACTAATGATTATAATCCAAATATCCAAAAAGAAATAATTATTGGAAGTTTCCCTTCAACATCGACTGGTACTATTGATGTTGTAGCCCTATCACTTCCTACTCATTTTTAAATGCAAGAGTGGTCCTCTTAAGAAGAGAGCACTCATATTTTCTTAAACAAAAATCAAAAAGCATATATAGCTTCGATAAGAAATTGTTATTATAATGTGATGATCATCGCTATGATGATCAAATGAGTGTGAAAAAGGAAAGATGACCAAAATAATACAATTACAAAGAAATAGTCTAACACTCATCATACTACTATTATGACTATAGGAGAAAAGTGGGTATGAAGCCATGAGATAAATATAGAGAGTTGGCGCTATAATTGTGGATGTATTCGAGGTGAGAAGAGCTTTAAAAGGCATTGTAACTGCGGTTTAGGCGGCATAGATGGCTAAAATGAAGGTAATTAGACATGTAATTATCGAAATAGTGATGTAAATCTCCAGCTTGCTTGTAACACGCCATATTTTTATAACATTATTTAGGCTATTTAATTAGCTAAAATTAAATAAAATAATGTAGAGATTAATTAGTTGACAATTGATTAGCTAAGGGTTGCCATGTCATGTTAGTGTATAAAATAAAATAAAATAACCTAGGTTAATGTGTTAGGATATGAGAAAGGAAATATGGGAAATAGGTGGAGCTTATACCATAAACCTTTGGGAAATAGAACTCACGTTCATTCTCATTTTTATTAAAATAAAAACACTAAGGCCGACCACCATTTTCATTCTTAAGAGGAAGATTAAAGCTAAAATTCAAGAGAAGGAAAGTAATCAACAAAATCAACATCAGATCTCGCATCTATAATCTCCGAGCTAATTTCAATAATTACTACATCCCATTTCCTTATTTTTTTAGTTTTCAGACTAAATCTGACATGTTTTTGCAAGTATATGCCATGTTTTGATTATTAAAGTTATATATTTTTTGTGAATTATATATGTTCATACTTGTTTTTATGATATGTTTGATATGAAAACCATATTAGATGACATCCAAATGCCTTGAAAATTTGAATATAGTCAGAAATGATATTTTAGAGGTAGATTTCAATTTTCATATTTTCTGAATTGTTGTAGATTTTATATTAATTTTCTAGTGAAGGAAATTGTTTATTAGGTTATAAATTATTTATGGCTAGAATAATTATTATTTGGGTTTGAAGTTTTTATATGTTGGAAAACATAATAAAATAGATTTTTTGGGACTTTCCTAGATTTTTCCTAAATATTTTAATCAATATATAAAATTATTTAAGGTGTGGGACTTAAATGTTTATATATTTAATTAAGGAGAAGGTGCATTTTTTAAAATAAGATTATTATTTAATTTTGAAAATAGTGGCAACACATTTTTGAGAAGAATTTCTAAACCAATAAGAATTTGACAAACAAAGGCAAGTTAGTTGATAAGTTATCTTTGAAGTTAAAAAAAAAAGAAATCATACTTTTAGCATGTTTCAGCCTTTACGACAATAAACCTTCCAACCTAGACCTTTCGACAAGGTCGAGAGGGTCATAGCTTTTGACAAGTTCAAACTAATGCATATGGTATCAACTTGCTTGGTATGTAATGAATTGGACAAGATCAAAGGGTTCTTAGTCGAAAGGTTGATGGCCAAAGAGGTTGGGGTATGTTGTTTTACAAACCAAAAGCTTCCACAAGCTTTGCCTTCCAATGCTTTTGACTTGGTTGCTTTCGACCACGTCAAAAATTTAAAGGATAGTTTTTAAAACTTTCATCACAATAGAAAGGTTACTGCTATTCTAACACTATTTTGTTCTTGAACCTTTCAACACAGTTGAAAGGTTATTGCCACTTTGTTTTACGACAAAGACGAAAGATTTACTTGCTTTAAAACCAATCACTTCTCCCAATGATTTGAAAGGAAGCTTTCGACTTAGGTGATTTACCATCGTTTTCTAAGTGAAGTATAACCAAGCTTTCAAAGCAGAGTTTTCGACTTAGTCGAAAGGTTGCTTCCAATGGGGTCGAAAGATTTTAAAAGAAGGATTTTCACTTGTTTTAGATTGAACCCAGTAAGTCTTCTAAACGTTTATGTTTTAAAAGGTTTGATGACTTCGAAAGGTTTAAATTGAATGATTTCGAAAGGTCTAAGTGAATGATTTTGAAAGGTTTTAATTCAATGATTTCAAATGGTTTATTTTGAATGGATTCGAAAGGTTTGAGATGGAATGTTTTCCAAGGTTTTTCTAAGGCAATGTTTTAAAGTGGTTTTTAAAAGAGGATATCTAAAGTTTATTTTCTTTCGATAGGTTTGTTTCTTAATGGTTCCGAGGGGTTTGGAGAGTGGTTTCAAAAGGTTTGAGGTATGATTTCAAAAGGTTTTTAATTGGTTTTCGAAGAGGTACTTTCATATGTTTAAATGTTTTAAACAACTAATGTTTGAGTAAAGAATATACATATGACATGGTAACATGGTTTTGAGTGAAGTATAAAGATTATATACTTTTCCTTGTTTAAATTTGGTTTAATGGTTTTAAATCACTTTAAAATTGTTTTCAAGGAAAATTATGGGAGGGGATCCTTAAGTTAAAATGACTTATATATTAGAATACCAGGTGGGACTAGCATACGGTTATGCCCTATACCTTGTCCAAAATTCCACTGTGTAGGGCTTTGTGATAGGAATATATGTTAGTATACAGATAAGTTATTGATGAGCCTAAAAAACCATTAGCATTAGGAAGACTTTGAAGATTATTAAATTAGGGGGACAGACAATCCAGAAGTGAAATATTTGGCAGATAGTTAAGGACAAACCGTCCAGAAGTAAAAAAATTAACAGATAATTAAGGATGGATAATCCAAAAGAAGAATATCTAATAGATGTTAGGTTAGTTTTGGTTATATTGTCGGGTAGGCCTGAGTAAGCCAAAGGTTAAAAGTTATCCAAACAAAACTTGTGTCTTTGAATAGATAGTTCATTATTACCTGATATTTATGTATGTTTACATAACGACGGCTTTATAGTATTTAACCATTTGGATGCAGGAGCAAAGTATATGGTTTTATGAAAGGTTTTGCAAAGGTATATTTTAAAAGGATGTTAGCACGGGGAAATCCGTTTTGCTAAGCGACGTTGTCTCACTCAATATGATTAAACCAGGATGTATAATATTATTCACAACAGGCTTTATGTCTGACTCGAAGTTTATGTTTTTCCCTTAAAATCTCGGGTGCTAAAAATTAATTTGAGTAGGCTGAGCGGTTAAGATCTTTTTCAGATTTTAGAATTTTGAAAAATAAGCTACCGAAGGAATGTAGGAGGCAAACGGAATGGTATTTAGGAGTTGCAATTCTTGTTTTATGTTTTGATGTATTTCCACTATGTTTTTTATTAAGTCTGTTATGACTCTACATGTGACAACCTGCAAATCCGTACCCTGTGGATCAACAATAAACCATATATGTCCGACCTAAAAAGCACAGAATGACAAAAAGTCATGAGAAAGAAGATAGCGGGTGGGAAGAAAGAAAGAAGAGAGAAGAAGAGAAGAGAGAAACAGAACCATAACAATATAGAATCTCATATCGCAGCGGAACAACATATAATATAGATGAATAATCTTTACAAAAGAGAAAATATAATAAACATACATCAATATCAGTGTACATGAATAAATAATTATTAGCTTGGACAGTTATAAAAACTTATCCCCAGAAATGCTAATAATTTACAACAACAATAGATACATGTATACGAGATGAAGACCTCCAGCTCGACTGCTGAAGCTTCAAAAATACTAAATCTGAACCTGTAAATATACTCGGTCTGACCAAGCATTGAAAGGAAGGATGCTCAGATTAGTTTGGTAAACCAACGTGAGAAAAACACATCTCAATTGAATTTATAAAGTTATCAAAACTTTACCTTTACCAAAACAAAAGGTATCTCGTAAGATCACGTCCACACATAACATAGATGGGTTTTTCCTTACGATAACCAAAACCTTTTCATATCAAATCGTATTGTATTATAACAGAGTTTGTTATAAAAATAATAATCAACATAGCTGAAATTGTTATATTATTAAATTCCAGCATAATAAGTGTACAAACAAAAGGGCAAGCATGTGGTGGATATTGGATTCCATACAAATGACAAGGTAAGGGACGACCTTCCGTACAGTACACCTCTAATGGGATGCACCTAGGGATCAGATACTACCCGCCTAAACCAACATAAGACCCTCTTACCCCTTTCTAGATAGTACCGAATATGTCATCACCCCGATTGTTACCAACCTTTAACCGGTACCTGAGTCGTACATTCACCACATACTTAGACATGTGTAGAGTAAATCTAGAAGGATGATGACATCTCCTAATGGGAGCGACCGACTTAGCCATGCTACTTCTACCTAGTTTTACTTATTTCCTGGGGCGTGAAGCCAAAAGAGGTATTGAATACCTTTCACATATCACATATCACATCGTCTTTGAATGTCACAATACCATTTCCATTGACTACTAATTTCCTTCCACAAAAATACAACCCCTGAGCTTGTATGTCTCAAGGAGGGTGTTAAGCTAAGAGAAGTTTCCTTCTCCGCCACCACAGATGTATGTTTGTAAAAACTAATGTATGTAATCTCAGAAAATGCACTGTTAGACATTCATCCATACTAGTTGTCTAGGAACAAGACAAACCGAATGTACTTTCCTACCACATCCTATCAGGAAATCCCTAGGATCGATAGCGAATAGCTCTTGCATTGGATATTTCATAACGTAGAGACTACTACTATACGTATATTGGGATTTTAACCCCAAACGATCAACAAGTGGTCCTGCACTATGCAAATCCTAAATATCAATATCATCAACAAATGTGCATAATCGTTGCATATAGGTTGGTCCGAAGTGGTTTTCAGATAAACTGATCCCGCTCTCTTCGCACCAACAATGCAAAAGCGTTCCTCAACCTCATACAAAAACCAAATCTCGTAGACATATCACTTTTCCAACTTTCAACTTGCTATCCTTCGGCCAAGAAGAAAGCTCAGTAGATTAGATTAATCACTTCGCACTACTTGATTCAATATCCGTTACACCAAACAATAATCAAGCCTACAATGATGGCAACGTACTTAGTGTATGGCTAAATAGTTCCACATCAAGTTGAGAAAGTAAAATGGCCAAAAATATAATTTAGCACTTAAATAGTCACAAGGCCTGATTTATTAATCTTTTATTTGTTAAATCACTTTTCCAAATTTATTGCACCAAATTGTCTTTAAAAAGATATGTTCTCAAAACCATTTCAATATTTAAAAAACATTTCATAAACTTATTTTAATAATAAGAGAATTCATAACTTATTGTATTCTCAAACCAGTAAACTCCCTTTTAAAATGTCACTTTCCAAAACATTTATTTTATGAATTTTTCACTTTCAAAAAACGTGAATATATTTCCTTTTATAAAAATCCATATTAAGCTTATCAAATTAAATTGATTTCACATTTATAAAACGGTGTTTATAATTCACATTTTTATTTATAAAAACTTCCATTTATAATTTTCCTTTATCAATCAATTTTCTGTTTATCTCATTTATATATCAAAATCCCATTATAAGCTTATTACTTATTAATTTCTTTGTTTACACATTCATTCTTTCTTAATCTCATTATTTATAAAGTACATATAAATCCATTTCTAAATTTGATTATAAATCCATTTTCAAATTTGATTTCAAATCCATGTCTAATATTTATAAAAAATTGTTTATAAAAATCCATTACATTAAATCTCTTTATTAATAGCATTCCTTTACAAACTTTCTTTTTAACACTTACAAAATTTGTTTATATTTCCATTATTTCTATTTATAAAATATCAATTTTTTAAACGTTATAAACAAACCATTTATAATTAGTTCAAAATTCTAAATTTAACTTATTTTACAAAATAGTTAACTTTATATTTCAGTAATCATATTTAAGTATATTTCACAAAGCCATAATTTTTATAACGTAAAAATTATTACTTTGTTCGTTTAAAATATATTCATTTCTTTAACAATTCAAAATTTTATTAAAACATAAATAATTTCAAAATCACTTTAAAATCCTTTTCAATTTGAAATCATTATTTTAATATTTTAAATTTCCAAAAATATAGCCTAATGCCGCATAAGTACTAAATATGGGGATTCACATCAATAATTGCAAAAATGGAATTCAACACATCAAACATCACATGGTACAACATATATAACAATATGTTTAAATGAGAATCAACAATGGTGAGGAATCCAGGTTGATCCCTCCAACCTGTAACCTGCAACAAATACACATATGAGACAAATATGTACAATGTCTGCTTCATGGCAGACGCGCGTACAAAGGGTCATCTGCTCATGCATGGGAATGTATAGGTACTCATCTACTCCAATAGGAAACTATTAATAATATAGTATAACATCCAAACAATCATCAAACATCGTACAATAAATTTATTCCCACTTATATAAAAATATAAGCGGGCCAAAGAGAGTGAGTTTTACTCACTTTGGTTGATTCCATCATGCAGCATTTTATTTCGATTAAAAATTAAATGAGCCTTTAATTTTTAACCAAAATTGCTGCTAGCTTTAAACTGCCCAAACAAGCTTCGATGTGTAGTATTTTGGTTATGAGTGCACAACTTGTTTTTCTAAATCGGACCTCATATGAAGAAGTCATGAATTTTATAAGATACACCAATTAAAATAAAATTAACAACGTCATTAACGAATTAATTATTGTCATTAATCTTATTAACCATGACCTAATCTTTCTCTCCTCTATTCGAAAATGCGACACCCAGGTTCTTCCCCA
Source organism: Allium cepa (assembly GCA_030765085.1). Taxonomy (NCBI): domain Eukaryota; kingdom Viridiplantae; phylum Streptophyta; class Magnoliopsida; order Asparagales; family Amaryllidaceae; genus Allium; species Allium cepa. The sequence continues at coordinate 701,319,969 of CM060938.1, read as the reverse complement.
AACCCATTCGATCCAATTGTTAATTGATCACCGAGCCTCCTTCTCTAAGCCAAAGGTTGATCCATCATCGTTGATGTGTGCGCCTACCCCTTTCGACCTCTATTGCAACTGTGGCCTCCCCGTTCATCGCCAGCGATGAGAAATCCCCTCTGAAATGGAAGATAAATGCGGTCAATTTATGCCTCCCACATAACGAATTAGATGATCACCACCGTTAGATTTCAAGAGCTCGATGTGCTCTACAATACTGGTAGGAAGTTTTCTATAATTATGGATGGCCTGAGAGATAATTGAGGAGGAAAATCGCACGTTTATGGCTATCAAAATGTAACATCCCGGAATTTTGTTAAATTAAATTTAGTAAATTATTTGAACTTTCAAATTTAAATTGTGAAATTTTAAGAAAAATAAAATATTGTTAAGATTGATATTACAAAGTGTCAGACAATAAAATTCTACATTCAAACAATAGATATGTTTAATAAATAATAATAATAGTAATAAGTAAAGAAGAGAAAAGAACATATAACAAACAAGAAGTTGTTTAAAACAATAGGATGAAATATGTACAAACTAAAGTAAGAAAAATAAACTGTAAAAATAAAGAAACAAAACAACACTTACATATAAAAGAAAGTTAACAGCATATTGCTGTAAATATTCAAGAAAACAAACAAAATTGTACATACAAAGCTTAATTTAATATGCATGTAGACAAGGAGGGAAGCATGGGCATTAAATGCCATCACCTCTAGCTCAATGTAAAAATCCTCTCATCCGAAAATATAAAAATGTACTTATTAAAAAAAACAAATCAACAGATAGCTGTCAGTATTAAGGAAGTTTATAAACAAAGAAAACAATCTATTAGTAAAATAAAATGTACTTATAAAAATCTAATTAAAACGGAACATGCTCTCACTAAATGCCAGCCTCCTTAGTACACAAGATAGGGTTATATCAGCCATCAAATATGAAGAAAAAAACTGATCTTATTGTACAAAAAAAATGCAATTCACCCTGTACAAATACATACCCTGTAAACCCTTTTCCATCAACTTTCTCACTTCAGTTCGTTCAACAATCTTAGCAGAGAACATAAATTAAAAAGAAAGAAAAACATAAGTGTCATTTATTCACAAACTAAACTTCATTCAACAAGACAAAATAGAAAAGAAGAACATCACCGTATATTTAAATTTGAAAACTATTTACTGAAGAAAAGAAAAAGAAAACAGGGGAAGATTAAATCTGCAGTTTCAGAAATCCACCAACTCTCTGTTTCAATATCTGCCAAGTGAGTAAACTTAATCATTGAAAAGTTTTAAATTTATTTGAAAACATTTCAAACTTCATCTATTAATTGTTTTGAATATGCTTCAGTGCATATGATGTTGGATGTTCAGTGTTTCTCTACCAAAAATTTATTCAGGGTATATATTTGTTACAAAACCCAAAAGTTATTTGCTGTTAAACATTGTCAAGCTTTGGTTTTTCAGTATAATCAAGATGTTTAATCCTTAAAACTAGATTTTTGCAAAGCTTATCTAAATATACAGTGGATTATCACCACTGTAACTTTGGTTTACAGGTATTCCACTAATATTGATAAAAAATAAAATGTTGTAAAATATTAACTCAAGGTTATAATCTGAATCTATGCTTAAATACATGATTTTTAAAACAAAAATGAAGATATTTAGTTGGTTATTTTAAGAGTAGTTTGTATTTGAATAAAAATTGAACTTTTACTAATTCCTAACAATCTATTCAATTATAAATGCTTAAAATTGGTTTGTGGCAAGCTCGAACATCAGAGACTTCGAGAAAATTATCAAAGAAATTTTCCATTGCGTGAAATTTGAATACGAGATCGATTTAGGGTTTGGTTTTCAAGTTTAGTCGTGTCTGTAATGTGATGAATTCGACTCCTACGCGTGATCGAGTGTCACGAGGCTCTGGTGGAAGGTTGCTGGGGGGGTTTGTCGTGGTGTGGACGAAATGCGAGTGTCTCTGGTGGTCTATGGGGTGGCGGTGAGGCGTTTTCGTGTGGGTAGGTTAAGTTATAGGGTCGAGTAAATTGCTACTTTTTGATTTCGAGACGATGGTTTCGAGTTGATGTATAAATTCGAGTGTATATGAGATTTCTGACTTGTTGAGGGTGGTGGCGGCCACCAGAACGGCGACGCGACCTCGTGCACGTGCACGAGGTCGTCTACGTGTCAACAAGATCGGGCCTGGGAAGAACTCGAGGGGATGCTCGAGTCGAAAGGAAATCGTTGGGTTATAACACGCGAGCCCGAAAATTTTCTTACCTGATACTTTCGTTCAAAAAAAAAATTAAATCACCTACTGGAAGAAGAAAGGAAAGGAAAAAAATAAAGTAAAAGAAGAAGAAGAAAGGAACCAGAGGAAAGAAGAAAACTCAAGAATACTGGGAATGCTCGAAAATGAAGACCTGGGTATATGCTCGGGTTAATTTCGAATTGGGTTAGGCCCAATTAATTAAGGTTTAAAATGTTAAAAGTAAATAACATTGATAAGTTTTAAAGTTAATATTTGATTTAAAATTTATTAAAAGAGATTTACGAATGTAAAATTATTAATTAATCTAAAGTATAAGTTAATTAAGAATGAAATTAATTTATAATTGTAATTAAGTAAAGTAATTTAAGATCAAATAAATTTGTATTTAAAGATGGATAATATAAATCTAGTGCTTAATCAATTTAGAATCAAGAAATTTAATTAACTATTTAAAATTAGTTAATAAATAAATAGTAGTTAACTAATAAAAAAGAATTAATTAAGGAATAATTAATCAAGTCAATTAAGATTAATTAATTTATCATTGAGAATAAATTATTGATTTTAGATAATCAATAAAAATAATTATGTGGTCAATTTATTAAATCATATTCACTTTGTTTGGAAAATAATTGATTAGGAAAATTTATTTAAGTAATAAATAAATGATTAATTAAGTTTTATTAATCAATAATGGAGGTTATTAATTAATAATCAATTAAGATTAAGTAATTAATTTAGAGATAATTAAGAAGTAATTAATTTATGTTTTTAAGTCAATAAATTAATTTATGATTAATTAAGGCTCGAAAATTCGTTCCACTTAGAGTCGGTAAAATGTTAATTTTGTGGTTAATTAATTTAAACCACACGATTCATTTACCGCATTGGAAGGTAATTAACTATTGTTGTGCACTGGATTGATATTCTGTTATGGTTATGATACTGTATGATGTGAATTACTCTGTACGGGATTGTGATTGGTGATTTTATTCTATATTGATGTGAAAACTCTGTTTGCGCGTAAAACGGCGTTTAAACCTCGATGCGACAGGGAATCGGATTTTAGTTTGCTATCCGAAACCCACATCGAACCCTGAATATGAATCTTTGTGATTGATATATCCACGTGTCTTAATAATTGAGCGCTCACTATTCGGTTTAGCCGGGAAAGGACCTTTGTGTGATATAACCCATTCCGAATAGTGATACGTCGGAATGGATAACATTTGAAGACCGGTGGTGAAGACCGGGTGTCTTTGAAAACGATAGGATAACCTATCGATTGTCTCTGCACTGAGTTGCTCCGGTATAGAGATTTCCTAAGTGATGGGAAGTCCGATCGGGATTGTGGATACCCGGATTTGCAAGGACTTCTTTGGAAGGGCCTTCGGTTCTGTTCGAACCCGTAACAGACTTGTATGGTTGTGTGTCTGACACTACACTTTGAGATATAAAGCAGATTTCTTTCAAATACGTATCTGTGGTGGCGGAGAATTTATTCTCTTAGCTTAACACCCATCTCTGAGACGTACGAGCTCATAGGTTATGTAATTGAAGGTTATCAGCAATGTACTCGCAATTTGGTAGTGTGGCATGCTAAGCGTTGCTGTGTGTTGATGATCATTAGTTGATCATTTGTGATCAAAGCAAGGCTTTCGTGTAAAGCATAGCTTTGTGGACGAGACCTCATCGGACCTCACAACCCGAAAATGGTCAAAACAGGAAAGATGCGGCAAGGTTATGAGGGTCGCGCCCTTTAGAGTATGTCATTTCCTTCTAGAAAAAGGTGATGTCATGGTATGGAGCCCAAATATTTACCTGTGTGGTAGGTCCAATCTCATTTACTGTGTGTTGTTGCTTTGGATAGAGGGCCCTCTGATAAAGGTCCCAAAGGACCGGGAGGTGGCATATTCGTGTAGTAGTTACCTAGTTACAAAGGTAACCCCGCCTTGTGTTGGCAGAGAGCTGGTTAAGTTCTCGGGACGTCCCGCCAGAGGCGATCCCATGTGGCAGTAGGAAGTTCCTTAGCCTGACCATTTGTTGGAAATCCAAAGAAACAATACGAGGCCTGTACGGTTTTAGTTGTAAAACCTGCCATGCAGCGTGGCGGTAACCTGTCACAAAACATGATAGCTATAGTAGGCATACGATAATGGTCGTATGCTGGCTAAGATTAATATTCTATTTTCGAAATGATTTATACACTATGCACTAGAAATAATATCAAAGAATTTCTTTCCTCGTACTAAGCATATTTAACTATCATAAGAAGAAATCTCCTCCAATTCTGCGTTTGCATTGTGTGTGTGGCGGGAGGTCTTATGGTAGTTCCATTTTTTTTAAAGCATTCCGAAAATTCTTTTATAAATCTAGTTCTTTGAAAGTAACTGTTGTTTTTGTTTACTCATACCAGTCCCATGACTGATCCGGAGTTTATTGTTTTCTTTCCTAAACTCTGGGAGCCCATTATTTCCACACGGGCAGCCTAGTAGCAGGTTTCTGTATTTTGGAGTAGCTGTATTTTTGGAGCTCTTATCTTGGAGATATCTTAGGAGAATTTGGAGATTTCAGGTGTTTAGCTTTTGGGAGTTCATTATCACCTCTCTCATTTGAGACTTTTGGATATATGATCACTGTTGTATTATCATGATGTTGTATTTGGAGTTGTGGTGTATGTATTATATACTCTAGTGTAGTATGGATATTATGTTAATGTTGTAACTGTGATGATATTTATGATATTGATTCTGTTACGCCGTTTTATATTCATCTAATTGTTGTTATAAGCTCCGGCGATGCGAATTTGATGTCGTTTATTGGACATCGAGTTTGGGTCGTCACAAGTGGTATCATAGCTTTTGGTTGAGTAAGAACTTTAGCTATGGAGTATAACACATTAGATGGCTCATTAAAGATAGGGTGAAGTATACCCTAGAATGAGTATAACTAAAACCGAAACTCTAAATTTTATTAGTCTATTTCTTTTACTGTTGATATTCCTTAAGATATTTCGTTCGTGCATCTAAATCAATTTCCTTACTAATTACAGATAGTAATAATGAGCGGACGAAGGGGAAAAGTTAAGGGTCAGGGAAGTGCCACAGCACCTGATCAAGATCCCCCAACAGCAATAGCGGCAGTTCAGCAACAGCCGAATCTGACTGATTTACATAAAAGTTTCTCGAGACTTGGTGGTAAGCCGTTCAATGGCAAAGAGTCGATCGTTGAGGCAAAAGCCTGGATGAGATCATGTGAGAAAATCTTTAGAGGGCTAAAATTGCAAGACGATTAGAAGCGACTTATAGCTTCTTGGCAACTTCAAGATGAAGCCTCAGCCTGGTGGGAGACAATCATGGTAGATAAGCCAGAAGATGAGTTTTCTTGGGAAAAATTCAAAGAAGTATTTGAGAAGCGATATTTGCCATCAGCCGGAATTTCTAGAATGTACCAGGAATTTATGGACCTGAAGCAGGGAAGTTTGTCGTTTGAGGAGTATCTCAACAAATTTAATGAATTGTCCCGTTTTGGTCCCGAATTGGTGAATACGCCTTTAAAGATGAACGAAAGATTCATTCGTGGAATGAATAAGAAATTCTATGAAAGAATGACGGGCCACGTCAAGGAGTCTTTTTCAGATTTAGTTGACATGGGGTACAGATATGCCACACTTGATATACAAGAAACCCCAGCAGAAAAGGGAAATTCAGGCAATGCAAATTGGAAAAAACGAAAATTTGGAGGCAAGAAACCATGGCAAAGCAAGGAGAAAAAGAAGAGCATTCAGGGTAGTACAGCTGAGAATGTCACTTGTTATAATTGCTTGGAAAAAGGCCACTACGCAAACAGCTGTAAGAAGCCAAAGAGAGACCAATCTGCTCAAGCAAAGCCTAGGAAGTGCTATTACTGTCAGAAAGTGGGGCATGAAGTTAAAGACTGTCCAACCATGAAGCAAGCTCAAATAGCAATGGTGTACACAGTCAAAGACCAACCTGCAACATCCAAAGCAGGAAAAGGAAAAGAAGTTTTGGAAGGTAATCTTATCATTTATGATAGTATTGTTAGAGTTTTATTTGATACGGGCGCTACACATAGTTTTATCTCTCAGCAAGCCACCAATGAATTAAATCTTGAACCTGATATTGTTGATGAGCCTATATGCGTAAGGAATCCAGTTGGAGGTCCTGCGAATCTTTGTCTTTGATGTAGAGATGTTCCTATCTCATATTCTCATTATCAATTCCCCATTAGCCTCTTCGTTCTTGATTTTAGCGAGTTTGAAGTCTTACTCGGAATGGATTGGCTAGCAAAATATGAAGCCAGATTGGATTGCAGCAATCGATTGATTTCGATTAAAACCGAATTTGGAGATTTCATCGAAATTTCTTGTGAGGACCCTAGTCCTAAAAGGAAAGGATTGATGTATAATTTGGGTTATCCTGAACCCATTTTGGAGTATATACCAATTGTTAGATATTTTTCGGATGTATTCGAAGAAGTGAAATCTTTACCTCCACATCGAGAAATAGAATTTAGAATTGACCTTGTACCCAATGCTCGTCTTGTTGTTCACGCAAATCACAGGATGGCACCCAGAGAAAAGATTGAATTGGTTCATCAAACTGATGAGCTACGAGCAAAAGGATTAATTCGACCCAGTGTTTCTGATCTGTTCCGCTGTTTTATATTCATCTAATTGTTGTTATAAGCTCCGGCGATGCGAATTTGATGTCGCTTATTGGACATCGAGTTTGGGTCGTCACATGAAACTAAAGTGGCGACAAGCCCTAATTAGAGGCTAGTGTTTTAGCAAATGAAGATCCATATATAGACAACTATAAAATACTATTCACACAAAAAATTGCCGAACTCCAAGTGAAGCTTCCCGCCTGGCGTTCCTAATGTTCTACCCCTATTCTAAACACAATGAAATATATATTAGAGACCAATCCCATCGTATATAGAAGATAGATTTCAAATTTGAATTATTTTAATTAAATTTCCTTAAACAAATTTCTAGGCCTTTTTAATTTGCATGATCAAATGGTAAGTCAAATCGCTATGAAATTTGGAATTCTATAATAATATACTATTACGGATCTAATGAAACTGGTTTTGTCCAATTCTGAGACAGTGTCTCAAAGGCTATTTTACTCGTCTAATTAAATTATAAAATTTCCAATTTCTATTTATTCACTTTAATTCCATTTTAATAGTTTTCTAACTTCATTCTATTTCCAATAGGATTTAATTCAACTTTAAAAATCATTTTTATTCTTCTTTATACTGCAGATTAAATTATTTAAACATATTAACTTTTACATTTTACTTTTCAATATTTGAAATCAATTAAATATTCAGAATTCGAACGAACGAAAAAGCTGGGTCGTTACATACTTTCCCCTTAAAAGAATTTCATCCTCGAAATTACTAAGTAAGAAAATACCATAAAATTCAATGGGTTTACTTTTAAAAAACAAATAGTTCAAACTAGATTACCAAATTCATTCAAAGCCTTTTAAGTTTCTTAAATTTTATTAGTTAAACTTCTTATGAAACTTTTCTAAGTTTTCAAATCCATTCATAGTTGTTAACCAATACCATTCCCTAAATCAACTAACACATTCAAAAACCACCATATCTCATTTCAAGTTATAACTCAAAAATCAATTTTTTTTGTTATCAAAATTTTTCCAAGTTTCCCAAAAAAATTATAATGCCTTAAATTTACGAAAATTTCGCCAGCGTCTCCTTTGCACGGTTCGATCGTAGTAGGATCGCAACATATATGTATAGACACACACACACATCTCAACTTCGAGGATGAGGCATCTCGTAGGGCAAAAACTATAAAAGTACGATATGTAATCCGAGATATGTACCTTATATATTTTTAGCAAGCATATACAACTAATATGGCATGAAAGCGAGCTTCAAATGCGAAGAAAACGCCGTTCGCACCTACTGAACACTCAACAAACAAATAAGAACATGTATATAGGAAGTAATAGCAACGTATACCATATATAATGTAACACCTATATGCAACAAAGCAATCAACTAACAACAACATGTATCATGAGAAATCATCCAACTAACATCCAACAAATCAATTCATAATCAGTTCTATTTGCATTTTACAATGTCAATAGTTTAATTCATTCACTTCCATTTCTTATTAACATTTAATTGATTTGCATTTAACTACATTCATCACTTCAATTTGTTTACTAATATTCAGTTTATTCGCATTCATTTAATTCTCATCAAATTAATTAACATCCATTCCTTCTACATTAATTCTACTCATATTCAATTAGTTTACGTTCTACAAATTCACATTCATTCCAATGCAATTATTAACATTCATTTATTAATATACATTTACTTCCAATTTATTAACATTCACTTATTTATATTCACTTTACTTTTGTTAACTTTACTTCAAATTCATGTTTAACAACATTTCATTCCATTACTAAATTTACTTAAGTTTGCTTTAAATATTTTCTACAACACTTCTTACGTTTATTTTCACTTCATTACTTAAGTTCATTTCCAATTTTATCAAACAACATTTCAACTTATACTCAATTCATTTATATACTCAAATTGAATTCCATTTATAAACTCAAGTTTGTATTTATTTCTATTATTTCACTTCATTGAATCTCTTTGTTTAATTTAAGTTAATCTTTATATATTTACTTCATTTAACTTATTAATTTGCTCATTTCATTAATTTTCGAGTTAAAAAAATTATTTCACAAACCATTTTATTGAACTTAACTTAAATTTATCCATATTTCCTAATTCCAAATTGTAATATGATCATTGACCATTTAAATGAAAGGTTTTTGCTGATTCATTTCAAATTCCATTCACTTTATTTAACTTTTCTTTAGTTAAACTTCAATTCATATAATTCATTTTTAATAACTCAATTTATTAACTTTACTTAAGTTAAATTTTAAGTTCATATCTTAATTTTTTCTTCTTCAATTTACAAGTTTAAAAACTTACTTTTCTTTATTTATCAAACCATACTTGGATGTTAAATTTCAATTCTAATTTGTCATGACAAAACTTCAATATAAATTTAATAAGGTGGCAAATCCATCACATAGAAACTCGAAAATGATACTGGTGATGCGGCCAACATCGTCCTTATTATTTCCCAGCAATTATAGTGAACTCGGTGCTTTAAATTCTTTTAAAAGTAATTTTAATCAAATGCTTCTATATAATAATATAATATCTTCAAACTTTGAAAAACATCTGTCAAAATCAACGGGATTCAAATTCCCAAATACTTAGTTTCAATCCATTTTTATTTATAACTCATACTTATAAATATACTCATGTAGTTTCATTTCTTTTACATAAGATTATTTCACAATTGTAAATCATTTTAATTATAACCAATACTTTATAATTCAAATTATCAATTCACTTGCTTATTCAATTTATTCTTTTACAATTGTTGTTTTTATTTAAATAATTCAAACATCTTTTATTAACTTATATATATTTACACTTTCAAACAACCAAACAATCAATTTATATACACTATAATAATATCAAAAAAAATTGTTCCTTTATATATAAAAATAATCGAGGTAAAATTATTTCATTTACCTAATTTAAAACAATACTATATTGACTTGCCTTTGTTAAGTGTTTAGAAACCCCTATCGATTACGCAGCACCCCATATACCAACCATAGTTCATAAAAAACTTAACGGATAAGTAAACACAACATAAAACATCTTTATAATCACTAGAAAATATGCGCTCATATATATAATATGTCAAACTCAACCTAAGGTGCTACTGACTCCATCTATACTAAGCACACATCAAAGCCTAGGAATATTGTTATGACCCATTTTTTGACTTTCGAAAGTCGACATTAATACGTCCACTGTACCAAATGCCGCACAATCGAATGCCGGAAAACCAAACCGTTAGGGTTAAAGAAGAAGAAGATAGAAGAAGAAACAGAATTCGATAACAGAATCTCACATTTCGCAGCGGAACAACATATAATAGATAATTGAATAATCTCTAAAACAAAAGAACTATATCGGTTTATACATACATCATCAGAGTTTACAATGACACTATACAACACTGACAGTTATTAAAACTGGCTTACATGAAAATTTTGACTTGCATTAACCCATTCGCAGCAGAGACTACATAGAATAAGTAATACGCCTGCCATCTAGCTAGAACTCCAAATCTCCACAGCAACTTCTTGGCTTCACTCTAGAACAATGATAACCTGATTCTAGACTGCCCGTATGGGAAATTTAGGACATCCAAAGTCTAGATAAGGAACAATAAGCTCCAAGTCAGTCATAGGACTGGTGTGAGATCTCAAAAACAATTATTTGCATAAAGAAAAGATAAGAAATCCGGCATGGTTTTGGAAAATGAAACTACCATATGGCCTCCCGGCACGCACATAATGCAATCGCACACTTGGAGGAGATTTCTCCTTATGATAGTCAAACATGCTTGATACGCAAAATCTCTTTTAATATTATTATTTGTGCATAGTGGAAAAACAATTGCAAGTATATTATTAATCTTAGCCAGCATACGTACCATTATAGTATGCTTACTATAGCTACCATATTAGATGGCAGGTTCTCTAACTAAAACCGCACTAGGCGCGTATTGGTGATTGGATTTCCAACAAATGGTCAGGCTAAGGAACTTCCTGGGCCACATGGGTACGCCTCTAGAGGGACGTCCCGAGAACCTAACCGGATCTCTACCAACACAATGTCGGGTTACCTTTGTAACTAGGTAACTACTGACACGAGTATGCCATCCCCCGGTCGTAACCGACCTTTATCCGAGGATCCTCATCACCAACAACCGCAAAATAATAAATTTGTAGCATTCACATAGGTTAAGTATCTGGGCTCCATACCATTATACAAGCTCTTTCCAGAAGGAAATGCCATACACTCAGGGGGCGCTATCCCTAAATAACCTTGCCGCATATTTCCTGTTTTGAGCATTCTGGGTTGTGAGGTCCGACGAAGTCTCGTCCAGAAAGCTATGTTTTCACAAGAGCCATGCTTCGATCAACAAATGATCAGCAACACTTCGTATGCCACATTACCAATTTGGGAATATATCATTAGTAACCATCAACTACATAACCTCTGAGCTCGTACATCTTAGAGAAGGGAGTTAAGCTAAGAGAATAAATTCTTCTCCACCAACAGAAATGTATTTGATAGAAACCATCTTTATATCTCAAAGTGCAATGTCAGACAGACATCCATACAAGTCTGTTTCGGGATCGAACGGAACCGAAGGCACTTCAAAAGAAGCCCTTGCAATTCGGATATTCACTAATCACGTCCGGAATCCCCATCACAAATGGTGATAAAATCTCTATACCGAAGCAACTCGGTGTAGAGACATTCGACAGGTAATCATTTTGCTTTCGAAAATGCTCGGTCTTCAACACCGTCTTCAAATGCAATCCCATCGTCATATCATTATTCGGAACGGGTTTTATGACACAAGTTCCTCTCCCGGCTAATCCAAACAACAAGCGCTTATTTTAGAAATAAGTGTTACATTCAGATTCAAACAATTCACAACAAATTTCTACTTTGATCTTTTAAACAAAAGATCCATCACAATCACAAAGGTTCGAAGTGGTTTTTGAATATCCATTTGGAATCCGACCCCCGGTTGCATCAATATTCAAATGCCATTTAAAGGCCAATATTGATAGTCGGTTATTTAACTATCAATATTTCGATTGTGAAATTTCCAGATAGTTAGTGAAAGAAGAAAGAGAAAGAAGAAGAAACAGAAAGCTCAAACTCAGAATCTCACATTCGCAGCGGGTAAAATATAATATCACATAAATAATAGTTTATACAAAGAAGAACTGTATCAATTCACTTATACATTTATACATTTGAGTTACAACATTTACACAACATTGGACAGTTTAAAACAACATGTCCAGATATACTACTATAATATATACAGCGGTTACGCTCCATACATTCCTGCTAACCAGCTCGTCTCTTGAGCTCTAGAACGTCCTTACCTGGAAATCTGTAATACTCGGTCTGACCCGAGCATTACATCAAAGTAACACCCGGGTCAGGCTGGAAACCAGCGTGAGTAAACCCATCTAACATGTAATACAAAAGTATACAACTCATATAAACCCGGGGTAACTTATATAAAATCTATAACAAAACAATCACCAACATTTAAATAATTTTTCCCCAATTATTTATTTTCAACATATCTTCGCAAGATATAGTTTTAACACTTCAACACTTTGAAAACAAATTTCAAATCATTATTCACATTTCAATCCTTTGAAAACAATTTCAAATCATTTTCCTTACGCGGAATATATTTCCAAATATTTATTCGTTTCCACTGAAAATCTGCCGGGTTAAAATAATTCAAATCACTTGTTCAAAGTATTCTTGGAACATTTAAAATAAACCCATCTTAAATACTTACTTAAATATTGGTTATGAAAACATTATACTAATTACCACATATAAGACTTCAAGTCCAAATTAGTTTTAAAATAAAATTAGTAGATAGGGTATAACTATTTAAATAACCATTTTCTAAAACAAATATCAATCTTAATTTTTAAAATAATCCCTTCTATAAGTAATTAAATAAATCTATACTTTAAAGCTTTGAAACCAACTTAATAAAATAATTTATCCAAAGTATCCTTTCTAAAACCATCCTTAAAAAATTTAAATATATATTTATAGGCCACTTTGAAACCATACTCGACTTTCCAGGGAAAACACATTTTCCATTTCAAAATGGTTCATTCAAATCAATTAATAAGTCCTTTTCGATTTATTTTAAATTTACATTTCAAATCCGTAAATTTCTTTCCACACTTTTAAAAATACACCAATATTTATTTTTAAAACAAATTTCCCTTTCCTTTTAAATTTTCATTGTGAATTTACATTTCCAAGCATCTACTGATATACTGTAACGATCCCCAAGTTTAATTTATTTTAAATGGATAATTAATTTATTTTTGAATAAAATTTGTGAAATTAATTGATAAATTGGTTTGAGTTTCCCCCAAATTCCAGTTAAATATGTATTAAATCATTTAAATTTGAGTTTAAGTAAATGGTTTGAAAATAATTTGAATTTATAATATAGATAGGAAAATAAATAAATATCTCAAATAAGTTTATAGTTATATAAAAGATAAATTACAAGATATAAAGTAAAACATATTAGATAAATTCTAACATCAAATTTAATATAGAACTTCATACATATTTCAAAGTAATAAAAATAAAATAAAAATGAACAAGTATAATAGCTTGCAAAAATAAACCAGATACACTTAAACATTAAAACAAAAAGTATGAACAAACAAAACAAAGTAAAATAACAAACAAAAACATTTCAGCCGAGACAAACAAAGTAGTAATGCAAGATACAATGTAAAAATATAATATGAAACATAAAATATGTAAACAAATAAAATATAAGGTGTTAACAATACAAATGTAAGCTAAGAAAAGAATGCAAGGAAACAAACAAAGAAAATGTATAAACAAAGTAAAAATAAGCAAACAAAATAAAGTTGCAGCCACTAAATAAAAACAAGCTAGGCAATGCAAATAAAGTATAGAAAACAAATATATGTCTCCCTGATGAAACAAACAAACAAAAAATATATACACATGAGTTGAAGCTTGCAAAAGAAGAAAACAAGATAAAATAAAAAGAAGTCAAGTACAATCAATGCAGCCACCATGCAAGATCCATCAGCCTCCAAACTTAGGAAAAATCTCTGATTATATTTGTACAAAACATAATTATCAACCTGCAAATTGTTTAACCCAGTATCACATACCCCATGTACAAACCCTTTTATACCCATACTCATTTTGGTTCGTTCATACCATATCAAACCTGAAAATAAGAAATAATAGCAAACATTTTCATTTATACAAACCAGAGAAAAGAAAAAAAACAATCAGGACATCAAAGGACCTATGTGGTATGGAGCCCAGATATTTACCTATGTGGTAGCTCCAATCTCATTTACTGTGTGGTTGTTGCTTAGAGGCGCCTCGGATAAAGGTCCCAAAGGACCGGGGAGTGGCATGCTCGAGTAGTAGTTACCTAGTTACAGAGGTAACCCGACCTTGTGTTGGCAAAGATCCGGATAGGTTCTCGGGACGTCCCGCCAGAGGCGATCCCATGTGGCAGTAGGAAGTTCCTTAGCCTGACCATTTGTTGGAAATCCATTCATCCAATACGAAACCCTGTACGGTTTTAGTTGTAGAACCTGCCATTCACTTATGGTGGTCACCACTGTTTGGATGGTAGCTATAGTAGGCATAGTTCGAAATGTCTATGCTGGCTAAGATTAATATTCTACTTTCGAAATGTCTTCTGCACTGTGCACTTATAATAATAATATCAAAGAACTTTCTACGTATCAAGCATGTTTGACTATCATAAGAAGAAATCTTCTCCAATTCTGCGTTTGCATTGTGTGTGTGGCGGGAGGTCTTATGGTAGTTTCATTTTCCAAAAAGCATATCGGATTTTCTTTATAAATCTTGTTATTTTTAAAGATAAACTATTTTTGTTACTCACACCAGTCCCATGACTGACTCGGAGTTTATTGTTCCTTTCCTAAACTCTGGGTGCTCACTATTTTCCACACGAGCAGTCTAGAGTTGGGTTTTTCAGATAGTTAGGTTCAGTAGATTGTCTGGAGCTAGTTCAGTCTTTGGATATGGACGAGACTTTCTTGTCTTAGTATATCGTGATGATGGTTCGAGCGGCTGTTGGAGGTCTCTCTTGAAGACTATCTTAGAGTTATTTGTTCCGCTGCTAGTGTTATCTATTTTCTTTCCGCTGCTATTTTATTGTATCATATCTCTGATGTATATCGATATCTATTGTATCATCTGCTGTATCAGGATGTTGTATCAGATGTTGTATATTGATATTCATTATTTCTTCCGCTGTGTTGTTTATTTAATTGTGTTATAAGCTCCGGCGCACCAGGTTCGACGTTTGGATCTGCGGCATTAGAATATGGGTGACATATTCGGTGTCGATTTTCGAAGGTCGAGTCAGGATCGTCACATTTGGTATCAGAGTTAAGGTTAAACTTTAGCTCAGGAGTATAACACAGTAAGTAGCTCATTAGAGATAGGGTGAAGTATCCCTAGAATGAGTAATCCCTAAGATATCCGTTCGAATGCCTCAGTAAATTCTCTTACTATCCACTGATAGTGAGTATGAGTGCAAGAAGAGAACGAGATAGGGGACAGGGGAATACGACTATAAATGGTCCATACCCTGCAATAGTGGAAGTAATTTTTCTCTATCGATCTTCTTTGATTCGTTTCCAAATTCTTTTGATTGCTTCATGATAGCTCCAGAAGAAGTTTCAGTGTGATGGTGGCCCTACGAATCGTTGTAGGAAATTCTTACTTCGTATCTTTGTCGGTTCTTATCAGTCTTTGATTTAAACTTTAATGAATATTAATTTGGAATTTGAAATTGGAAAATTTAAATTGAGTTAACTTGATTAATAGAATATAAAGGATAATTTGAATTGAATCGATAAAACGATATCGGTTAAAACCAAAATTAAAATTCTATTGAAATTTCTTAGGTTGATCGAAGTCCGAAGAGGGACAAACTGGTATATACTTTGGGGTATTCTGACTTGAATTTGGAATCCGTATCTTGTGTTTGAAAATTATAGAAGATTAAATCTATCTCTTTTGTTCAGCATCTCTTGTCAATTCTTCGACGATTCCTGGTAAATCCAGGAAGAAGATTTGATATATTAGTATGGGACACAAACTCCGGATAGACCAAAATTGTTTGTTTGGATGTATAGGTTGTTTTGTTTGCTTTGGTTGCTGTGGTTGATAGGTATAAATTAGTTTTTAAACTCAACATTTTGAAATTGTATCCATATATCTGTCAATATTGGGTCCAGATATATATTACGAATGGTTAGTTATCCTTTCGAACTAACCAATGCCACTACATATTTTGTAGATCTGGATAACCCGAATATCTTATGAAGTGTTAAATAGATTCGTTCTTGTATCTATTTGTGATATTCTGATTTGGTAAGCCAAATGCAAAATAAATATACCTAGTTGATCTCGAAAGATATTTCTCTTTCATCTATCTTCGTTATCTCTCTTTAGCGAATTTCGAGGACGAAATTTTTTTTTTAAGGGGGGAAGTCTGTAACGATCCCGAAGTTTAATTTATTCTAAATTGATAATTAATTTATTTTTGAATAAAATTTGTGAAATTAATTGATAAATTGGTTTGAGTTTCCCCCAAATTCCAGTTAAATATGTATTAAATCATTTAAATTTGAGTTTAAGTAAATGGTTTGAAAATAATTTGAATTTATAATATAGATAGGAAAATAAATAAATATCTCAAATAAGTTTATAGTTATACAAAAGATAAATTACAAGATATAAAGTAAAGCATATTAGATAAATTCTAACATCAAATTTAATATAGAACTTCATACATATTTCAAAGTAATAAAAATAAAATAAAAATGAACAAGTATAATAGCTTGCAAAAATAAACCAGATACACTTAAACATTAAAACAAAAAGTATGAACAAACAAAACAAAGTAAAATAACAAACAAAAACATTTCAGCCGAGACAAACAAAGTAGTAATGCAAGATACAATGTAAAAATACAATATGAAACATAAAATATGTAAAAAAATAAAATATAAGGTGTTAACAATACAAATGTAAGCTAAGAAAAGAATGCAAGGAAACAAACAAAGAAAATCTATAAACAAAGTAAAAATAAGCAAACAAAATAAAGTTGCAGCCACTAAATAAAAACAAGCTAGGCAACGCAAATAAAGTATACAAAACAAATATATGTCTCCCTGATGAAACAAACAAACAAAAAATATATACACATGAGTTGAAGCTTGCAAATGAAGAAAACAAGATAAAATAAAAAGAAGTCAAGTATAATTAATGCAGCCACCATGCAACATCCATCAGCCTCCAAACTTAGGAAAAATCTCTGATTATATTTGTACAAAACATAATTATCAACCAGCAAATTGTTTAACCCAGATATCACCTACCCCCTGTACAAACCCTTTTATACCCATACTCATTTTGGTTCGTTCATACCATATCAAACCTGAAAATAAGAAATAATAGCAAACATTTTCATTTATACAAACCAGAGAAAAGAAAAAAAACAATCAGGACATCAAGTGGTGGATTAAATTCAACAACTCATCAAAACAAAACTCCAGTCCCCTGTATTCTTTGTTCTTTCCTACCACTGTGAGTAAAATCACCCTTTTAAAATTGTTAAGTATATAATTAGGTTGCCTGCTTATCTTTGAAGTATAATATGCTTGTGAATATGTTTTAAAACTCTGTGTAGATATAGATATGTTGGTGTGTGAAATGCTGTGTGTTTGAATTTCTGGTCTCTGGCTTTAGTTCCAGGTTCAAAAGATAGTCAAGAGAAAAAAAAATCATTTGCCAATAATCCAATCTATGTTATGATTTAAGTGTTGAACAAAATATATTTGTTATGCCATCAGTTTTAGTTAAAAATTTGTTTAAGTTACAAACAAATTGCATTTGCCTCTGGATATAACAAAACAACACAGCAGAGTTAAATTAAGTCAAAAATAAAATGTCAAGATTCTTTGATTCAGGTATATGTATCAAATGCTAATACCAAAATTGGATTTTTAAAACTAAAATCCCAATTTTTAAGTGAAGGGGTTGAGAGTAGTTTGTGGGTGATCGAAATTGGTATTTTAACCAATTTCCGGCGACGTGTTGATCTGGAGGTGTCGGGGTTGTTTGGGGTGGTAGACGAGCCTATGGAGTTGCTAGGAAAAATGACCGGAGGGGATGGAAGCGACGGTGGCGTCGGCGGTAAAGGATTCAATTTTTTTAACCTAGTTTTTAAACGAGAAGGAAAATCGTGCACCACTGCCTCTCTCGTGCATCGAGTTGCACGCGACCGTAGGAGGTGGTAGAGGGATAATGAACTAAGATGTAGCCGGAGCTGCCGACCTTCAAATGGTTGGAGGAGCGAGAAGTTGCCGTTGACAGGTTGATGGGGGGTTCCAGTTTTTGTTCCAGTGGTGCTCGAGGATACTCGATTTTGATGTGAAGTTGTTTTGAGTGTTTTGAGGGTCGGAACTACAATCATCGGTGATAAGTGATGTGTCACGAGGTTCGTCGGCGTTCGAAGTCGCCTCCGGCGTCGGTGCAGGTGCACGAGGGGGTGGACTGTGCCAGTGTGTTGATTTGGGGATTCTGTTGTTTTAGGTTGGATGGGAGACTCGAAGCAGATGTTGGTTTGACTCGGGGGAAACTCGAAGTAAATTTGTCCAGGCTCGGGTCAAGTTGGTTACAGGGTTTTGAACCTGTTTTGTCTTCAGAAGTTAAAATCCAAATTTAAACTTTAAAAAAACTGAATTTTAAGTCAAAACTACATTGTAAATCCTAGTTGAATTGAAATCTAGTTTGAAAATAAACAAAGTTTCAAATCTAATTTGTTTCAATAATTTAAAGACAATTAAATGTATGGGGGAATTTGAATTCAAAATAGAATTGAATTTGGAAATATAAAATAGAAACTTAAATAAGTGAAGATAAGAAAAATTTAGAACCCTAAATAAATCCTAAATCAGATTCAAAGACTTTGAAGTTTATTTAATTTTTTTTTACTTAAGTGGTGGCAATAAGTCAAATATGTTAAGGTTAAATAGAAAATTTGATTTTTTTTAACTCTTTAAATTTCTTTTGTAATTAATGGTCATTTTTAATAAGTGAATTTAAAAATGTTAGAAGAGTTTGATTTAAACTTATTTGAAGATAAACAAGAATCCATTTCAAATTTTGAATTTTAAATTGAAATTACAAAAAGGGAATTTGTAACAATGTTTCAATATATTATAAATAACAATTAAACTATATGTATATATATAAATAAGTTTTACTTTAAGTAATGAAGATTTAATGATTTATAATTCATTAATTATTAAGTTGATTGAAATGGATAATTTGTTTATTTAAATTAATTAATTTAGATTAATTAAATAAATAATTAAAGGATAAAGTAATATATGAAGGTTTAAAGATTAATTTATTGGTAACTAAGGATCTTTAATTAAACATTAATTAATGATTAAAGTGATAAATTAATTAAGTAATTAATCTGAGATTAACCAATTTAAGCAAGGGTTATTAACTAGTGAAAGTAATTAAAGGTTTAATTTCTTAAAATAATTTATCAAGGGTTAGTTGAAATTATCAATTAAAGGGTTAATAATAATTGTAAATAATTAAGATAATTTAAATAATTGAAGATTACTTGGTTCATTTATCAAGATTGATTAGTTAATAATAAAAGACTAACTAATAAAGGATTAAATAAATCTGATAATTAATAAATTTTACCCGTGAATGTTTGGACTTGACTAAATGATTTAATTGTCTGATATCCCTGATCTGTGACACTTTGTGATATATACTGGTTTATCTGTGATCTGCAATGTAGTTATTTATCTGGGATAAATGTAATTCATTATCTATGATTTATATATCTGCGATCTGTGAATGATGGATAAGCGTTATAGTTTATACCGCTTATCAACTATATTTCTGTATTTGATCTGTGATGGTTGAATGATATTGCACTATTGTGTTAAACCCCTGGACCACACCTATACACACAGAAATATGGGTTTCACGGGGAAATCGATTAAGTCACAGATTTTAAAATGATTTATAAAATTGAATATTTAAGTTCAAACGTTTTGGAAATGGATTGGGTTTAAAATGAAAAGCAATTGAAATGGAATTTTCAAAGATGAAATATATTTTGGATAACTCGATTGAGTTTGGGAATTTAAATATTTTGATTAAATTTGGATTCAATATTTAAAATTGAATTCTAAGATTTGGAAACTAGGGTTAGAAAGGTTATTCAACTTATAAATGGGTTTATATGGGTTAAACTATTTTAAAGGTATTGATTTGGGAATTTAAATTTAAATTCAAAGGCTTTAACTTGTGTAAATAAAATTGGATCTTTCTGAAACGAAAACTATTTGTTTTCGAATAATAAAAGCTTTCATATAAGAAGTGAACTTTTAAATTGTGTTAAAAAGGGATTTCAAGTAAAAAAAAATGAAAATGATTTTTCAAGTTATGGAAACGGTTTGAAAGCTATTAGTTAAATCTTTAATTTAAAGATTTAAAACGAGTTAATCCAATTGAAATGGGAATTGATTTGAAATCCATAAATGGATCTTTGTGAGAATGGGTGAACTTTGTGAAATAAATCTTTTCGTCTAAAAGATTTGAAATGGTAATTTGTTTAACCATTTGAAAGAAAGTTTTGAATCATTAAGTTGTGACTTAATTGAAATTCCTATATCCATATGTTTTAAATGTTGCGCTCACTATTCGGTTTAGCCGGGAGAGGACCTTTGTGTCGTATAACCCATTCCGAATATGTGATACGTCGTTATGGATAGCATTTGAAGACCGGTGGTGAAGATCGGGTGTTTGCGAAAACGATAGGATGACCTATCGATTGTGTCTGCTCTGAGTTGCTCCGGTATAGAGATTTCCTAAGTGATGGGAAGTCCGATCGGGATTGTGAATACCCGGATTTGCAAGGGCTTCTTCGGAAGTGCCTTCGGTTCTATTCGAACCCGGAACAGACTTGTATGGTTACATGTCTGACACTACACTTTGAGATATAAAGCAGATTTCTTTCAAATACATATCTGTTGGTGGCGGAGAATTTATTCTCTTAGCTTAACACCCTTCTCTGAGACGTACGAGCTCAGAGGTTATGTAGTTGAAGGTCATCAGCGATATACTCCCAATTTGGTAGTGTGGCATGCTGAGTGCTGCTGTGTGTTGATGATCATTTGTTGATCATTCATTTATGATCAGAGCATGGCTTTTGTATAAAGCGTAGCTTTGTGGACGAGACTGCATCAGGACCTCACACCCCGGAAATGGTCAAAACAGGAAAGATGCGGCAAGGTTATGAGGGTCGCGCCCTTTAGGGTGTGTTATTCCCTTCTGGTAAAGGGTGGTATCATGGTATGGAGCCCAGATATTTACCTATGTGGTAGCTCCAATCTCATTTACTGTGTGGTTGTTGCTTAGAGGCGCCTCGGATAAAGGTCCCAAAGGACCGGGGAGTGGCATGCTCGAGTAGTAGTTACCTAGTTACAGAGGTAACCCGGCCTTGTGTTGGCAAAGATCCGGATAGGTTCTCGGGACGTCCCGCCAGAGGCGATCCCATGTGGCAGTAGGAAGTTCCTTAGCCTGACCATTTGTTGGAAATCCATTCATCCAATACGAAACCCTGTACGGTTTTAGTTGTAGAACCTGCCATTCACTTATGGTGGTCACCACTGTTTGGATGGTAGCTATAGTAGGCATAGTTCGAAATGTCTATGCTGGCTAAGATTAATATTCTACTTTCGAAATGTCTTCTGCACTGTGCACTTATAATAATAATATCAAAGAACTTTCTACGTATCAAGCATGTTTGACTATCATAAGAAGAAATCTCCTCCAATTCTGCGTTTGCATTGTGTGTGTGGCGGGAGGTCTTATGGTAGTTTCATTTTCCAAAAAGCATATCGGATTTTCTTTATAAATCTTGTTATTTTTAAAGATAAACTATTTTTGTTACTCACACCAGTCCCATGACTGACTCGGAGTTTATTGTTCCTTTCCTAAACTCTGGGTGCTCACTATTTTCCACACGAGCAGTCTAGAGTTGGGTTTTTCAGATAGTTAGGTTCAGTAGATTGTCTGGAGCTAGTTCAGTCTTTGGATATGGACGAGACTTTCTTGTCTTAGTATATCGTGATGATGGTTCGAGCGGCTATTGGAGGTCTCTCTTGAAGACTATCTTAGAGTTATTTGTTCCGCTGCTAGTGTTATCTATTTTCTTTCCGCTGCTATTTTATTGTATCATATCTCTGATGTATATCGATATATATTGTATCATCTGCTGTATCAGGATGTTGTATCAGATGTTGTATATTGATATTCATTATTTCTTCCGCTATGTTGTTTACTTAATTGTGTTATAAGCTCCGGCGCACCAGGTTCGACGTTTGGATCTGCGGCATTAGAATATGGGTGACATATTCGGTGTCGATTTTCGAAGGTCGAGTTAGGATCGTCACATATACGATTTTCAAATCAATTTTCCAAATATTCACTTTCAACACTAAATCAAATTTCCAAATCGATTTCTAAATTTATTTCAACACCAAATCAACTTTCATTCAACACCAAATTAATTTTCATATTGACTTCCCAAAAATTTATTATCTTTTAAAATAAATCCCTTTATTCCTCCCAAACCATTTGAAATTTGAATTTTAAAGAAATTCTTCAACTTTTAAATAATATTACTCAAAATCCATTTATAAAAATCTTTTTCTATATTTTGGAATTAATTCGATAGGATTGCAAAAATCAACTTTTATACTTTAAAATTCATTAAATTTATACAATTCTTTAAAAACAAATTTACTTAAATTTTCTACTTAGGTTTCAAAAATTCGATTTTATTCATTTCTGGTATCCTACGATACCAAAAATATATTCAGCTAAATTATAACCTACAATAATTTCTATCACAAATATAATCATACACAGATTATCTTAATCAACACACAACATATGAAACAAATTCACACAATTTTAGGAATCCGATTGGATCCCTCCAACCAGTTTTCCTGCTTTCATAGACATTAGCACAACAATTACATACCAATTCCACTTCGAGGTGGAATATCGCGGTATACGGGATTATATAAAATATCCTCCGCTATTATACGGCGCATAGGGTCTCATCCGTTATATAATGCGGGAAAATCAATCTTCCCAAATACATATATAATACCAATTTCACTTCGAGGTAGAATATTGCGATATATGGGTTTAATATAATATTATTCGTTATTATGCGGCTGATAGGGTCTAATTCAAAACGACTAATAATAATAATTTATTATCAAGCATACAACCAACACAATCAACAATTTTAAATCTAACTATTTAAAATTAAATCAAAAAAAATCCGATTAAGTGAGAAGATCTCACCTTTAACAAAGCATGCGACCATTTTTTAATCCAGCTTGTTTTCTTCACAGTATTAGACCTTATATAAATAATTATATGATTTAATTAATATTCAAACAAATCGAACAATCACTTATTATTAATTTATCTAATAGACTAACAATTTGATTCAAATTGATAGTTTCCCCTTCTTTTTAAAGCCTTTTGTATCATAAATAAATTAAATCAGTTATTAACAAATTGATCACTAATATATATATATATATATTATTAAATTTTAAAAAAAAATCTTTTAAATAATTTTCTTGGTAACTGAAATAATTAGATAAGTTTATTAACAAGCTAATCACTTAAATAAATTATTTTAAAACAAGCTTAGTATAATAAAAATGTGTGTATTTTATTTTTCAATGTGAAAACAAAAATAATTTTCTAGATTTCAAAAACTAATTTTTACATAAAATTTTCAAGAATTTAAAATTTCTAAATTTTCTTTTTAAAACCTTGTCTAAATATATATACATATTTACCAATTCAAACAAAACTAAGTAAATTAAGACCTTACTGTAAAAATCAGAAAATGTCTTACTATGAATAAAAATTTATTTTTCTTTTTTGTTTAATAACTAATTAAAATAACAAGATATACCTTCTGCCTCCATAAACCCAGCCCGCCTAATGACCATGACCATCACCTCGATCGACTTCGATCTAACACATGACCTTACGATTGCTTCCTCGGCGACTTCGACCACTGCACAGCTTCGAACGCCACTGTCGCGGTCGCGACTCCACAACTACCCACGAAGCCTCATTATTGAACGCATGCTCTAAAACTCGAACGCGACAGTGCTGCCATTTTCACGCGATTCGACATCCCGCTCTTTGCCCCCAACCACCGCGAACAGGCCGCTGCCGCACTTCGTGCTTGCGACATCCACCAAAAACTGTTGCTCGCCGCACACAACCCTAACTCCTCTTGGCCATCGCCGCTTGCTCGCCTGAAGGCTCCCATCGCGCGCACGCAAACGCACGCTAACCTTTTTTTTTCTTTTAAGAATTTGCGATTTTTAAACTGAGGATAGGTTGGAATTGAAAGAAGAGAAGAAACAACCATTTATATTTTCTTTTCTATAGAGTCGAACGGAAAGGGCTTGGCCCTTATTTTGATTTTAAACGAAGAAAAAGGCTTTTGTTTGATATCTTATTTTTCCTTTGATTTGTATATACGGCACAGAAAAAGGAAGAAGACGCATGTCTTCAATTTTCGCCAAGTGTTTAAAATGATAAACGTGTTAAAATTTGTTTATTGAATATATGAGAATGTTATATATATATATATATAATTTTAAATTCAAATTCAAATTGCCTTGACAAATGCAACTCAAAATCCTGAATTTCAATCGAGGCATTCCGCCAGACGTTTATAATTATAAACCCTTATTATGAACGCAATGGAAAAGGTTTCGGATCCAAATTCCATTGTATGGAGAATATAGCTTTTTGAACCAGCTATTAAATTAAATTCCAATATAAACTTTAGCGCGTTTACAATCCGTACGACCACACAACAACTCCGGATGCTACGAAAATTGAAATCCGGTAATAATACAATGTTACGGATCCAACGGAATTGGTTTCGTCGAATTCCGAGACCGTACCTCGGAAGGCTATTTTTAAATATCGATTTAAATGATAAATTTCCAACACTAAACAAAACAGTTTCAAATTTAACTCTGAAGCTTCTTTATCTTCAATATTATCAATATAAATTTTTTAAGCCATCGAATTACTTTTATCAGCTTAAATTGAAGATACAAATTTTTACCCCTCATTAATAAATTAAATTCAATCACTTAATTGCCAAATCCATCTGAAATTCAAGTGTACAATAACTTCAAATATCTAAAATTAATTGAATGTTTCATTTTCAAATGTTCAAAATTTATGGGTCGTCACATTCTTCCCCCCTTAAAAGAATTTCGTCCCGAAAATACTAGTTAAGAAGAATGATCCTCAACCCGTTTACTATTTTTCCAAACCAAATAGTTTTATCAATTTGCCAAAACAAATCTTTTTACTAAAGTCTCATTGTTGCTTCAACTAACTTTCCATAATCTTCCATAATTTTCAAACAACATTATTTTCTTGTCAATTCAAATTTATATTCAAATTCAAATTTTAAATTATCCAAATTTCTCAAAAAAATTCTAGCTCCTTAAATTTTCGAAATTTTTTGCATACGTCTCCTTTACGCGGCTAGCTCGGTACGACTACAAAATGCCACAACGGCCCCCAAGTTTCAAAAAGAAAACGAAAAACCAAGCGACTGGACAAGAAAATCATCAAATTTCATATAGAAATTTAAATACATACCTTTTCGAGCAATTCAATTTTTTCCTCGAAATCAAAATCCCAATTCCACTTCCTTTATAATACATGTATACTATTTAACAACCGTATCTAGTTTCTACATTCAAAAATCATCTTGCATATTCCATTACAAAAGTTTGAATACTTACTTCTTATACCATCTTTACTTCACTATTGAATTTATATATTCATTTCCATTCAATCTTACATTTTCATTTGAATTCAATTTACAATTTCAATTTTATTTGGATTCAACTTACCTTCTGAATATTGAATTTTATTAACTATCTTTCATTCATAACGGATTCATATCTCTATTTTAAATTAGTTTCATTTACTAATTCATTACAAGTTGCAATTCATTTTATCTCAACCCTTTTTTTCACCTTTATTATCTTTAGTTCACTTTGAACTAATTTTACAACTTCATTTTATTTCACACAATTCAAATTGGTTTTCAATATTCAATTTCAATTCCAGTTTTATTCTTTTGTTCATTCCCAAATTATTTTCAATTCACTATTTTGGTTTATAACCACTTATATTTAAACTGGATTTCAAATTCCATATGAATTTAATTTACCTTTCATTTATAATTATTAAATTCAATTCATTTCAAACCATATCTAAATTTTTCATTCCTTTTATTGGTTTCAGTTACTAATTTTATTTTAATACTTCGCTTCGTTTATCACAAATCAAATTCAATTCCAACTCCAGTTCTATTTACTTACAAGTTCGAAATGTATTTCAACATTCAATTCACTTTACTTGCAATTGAAAATTTATTTATTCATTCACAGTTTATTTTCCATCTTAATAAATTTTATTCCAATCATTTTAGTCTATTAGACTTCTAAAATTCACCTTTATTCAAATTAACTCAAGTTAATTTCAGTTTAAATCTAAATTTCCTAAGTTTTCGAACTTATTTATTATTTCATAACCATTTTTAATAAGATTCCAGAGTCTTTTCAACCTTTCAAAATCATCTTTGAAATCAATTCAAATTATCCTTTGAATTTTCAAAACCAACCCAGTTTTGCAAACAACATTTATTTTAAAAAAAATTGCAGCAATTCCTCTCTTGGAAACTCGAAAATGAAGATAGATGATGCTACAGTCATCACTGAAGTTATTTTCCGACGACTAAAAAGAGTTTAGAGCTTTTATCCCTTCAAAACACTTTCCAAAACCTTTGAAATTCATTTTTAAACTAAAAAGGGATTTAAATTTCCAAATTTTCCAAATTTCAAGTCCTTTCAAAACACTTCTTTGGGATTCGGTTTCAAATTATAAATCACATTTACAATTCATATTTACAATTTACATCCTCAAATTCAATTTGTATATGAATTTATTTCTTAACTTTGGAGTTACGATTTCAATTTCCTATTCAATAATCAATGATAATATTTAATATTATCACTTCCTAATAAACAAGCAACCATATACTATAATAATTTATAGAAATCATTTCCTTTTATATATAAAAGTAATTTGGGTAAAATTATTTCATTTACTCGATTCTAAAACAATATCGTGTCGAATTGTTCTGTACGAGTGTTTGGAGATCCTATCGATAGAGTTGTACAGACTATACCGACCAGAATCCATATACCACTCAACAAACCAATCATCACAATATAAAACAATTTTTTTTATATTCACTAACAAATACACGCTTATATCTATTATTACACTCAAACTCATTTTATAGTACTACTGACTCTATCTCTATTGAGTAAACCCAACCAGAGACAAGGTTGTCGCTTAACCAAATGCTCTGATACCAAATTGTTACGACCCGATTTTTCGACTTCAGAAAGTTGACATTACTACGTCCACTGAATCAAAAGCCGCACAATCGAATGCCGGAAAACCGAACCATTAGGGTTAAAGAAGAAGAAGATAGAGAAGAAATAGAAATCAATAACAAAATCTCACATTTCACAGCGGAATAACACATAATAGATAATTGAATAATCTTTAAAAAAAAGAACTGTATCGGTTTATACATACATCATCAGGGTTTACAACGACACAATACAACACTGACAGTTATTAAAACTGGCTTACATGAAAATTTTGACTTGCACTAACCCATACGTAGCGGACACTACATAGTATAAGTAATACGCCTCGCCATCTAGCTAGAACTCCAGATCTCCACAGCAACTTCTTGGCTTCACTCCAGAATAAGGATAACCTGATTCTAGCTGCCCGTGTGGAAAATTTTAAGCACCAAGAGTTTAGAAAGGGAACAATGAACTCCAAGTCAGTCATGGGACTGGTGTGAGATCTTAAAAACAGTTATTTGCATAAAGAAACAAAAAGAAATCCGCTATGCTTTTGGAAAATGAAAACTACCATAAGGCCTCCCGGCACACACACAATGCAATCTCACACTTGGGGGAGATTTCTCCTTATGATAGTCAAACATGATTGATACGCAAAATCTCTTTTAATATTACTATTAGTGCATAGTGAAAAAACATTTGCAAGTATAATATAAATCTTAGCCAGCATACATACCATTATAGTATGCATACTATAGCTACCATATTAGATGGAAGGTTATGCAACTATAACCGTACAAGGCGCGTATTGGTGATTGGATTTCCAACAAATGGTCGGGATAAGGAACTTCCTGGGCCACATGGGTACGCCTATGGAGGGATGCCCTGAGAACCAAACCAGATCTCTGCCGTCACAAGGCCGGGTTACCTCTGCAACTAGGTAACTACAGACACGAGTATGTCAACCCCCAATCGTAACCGACCATTATCTGAGGATCCTCAACACCAACAACCACAAAGTAATATATTTGCAGCATTCACATAGGCTAAATATCTGGGCTCCATACCATGACACCACCTCTTTCCAGAAGGAAATGACATGCCCTTCGGGGGCACTACCTCCAAATAACATTGCCGCATCTTTCCTGTTTTGACCATTCCGGGTTGTGAGGTCCGACGAAGTCTCGTCCACAAAGCTACGCTTTTCACAAAAGCCATGCTTCGATCAAAAAATGATCAGCAGCACTTCGTATGCCACATAC
Organism: Allium cepa; assembly: GCA_030765085.1. Classification (NCBI taxonomy): domain Eukaryota; kingdom Viridiplantae; phylum Streptophyta; class Magnoliopsida; order Asparagales; family Amaryllidaceae; genus Allium; species Allium cepa. The sequence goes on along the minus strand of CM060938.1, from coordinate 701,291,036 downwards.
CAATTTGGGAATATATCACTAGTAAGCATCAACTACATAACCTCTGAGCTCGTGCGTCTCAGAGAAGGGTGTTAACCTAAGAGAATAAATTCTCCGCCACCAACAGAAATGTATTTGACAGAAACCAGCTTCACATCTCAAAGTGTAATGTCAGACAAACATCCATACAAGTCCATTCCGGGATCAAACGGAACCGACGACACTTCAAAAGAAGCCTTTGAAATCTGGATAATCACTAATCACATTCGGAATCCCCATCACAAAGGGTGATAAAATCTCTATACTGAAGCAACTCGGTGTAGAGACATTCGACAGGTAATCCTTTCGCTTTCGAAAATACCCGGTCTTCAACACCATCTTCAAATGCAATCTCAGTTCGTCATATCATTATTCGGAATGGGTTTTATGACACAAGGTCATCTCTCGGCTAATCCGAATAACGAGCGCTTATTTTAGAAATAAGTGTTACATTCAGATTCAAACAATTCACAACAAATTACCACTTTGATCTTCTAAACAAAAGATGCATCATAATCACAAAGGTTCGATGTGGTTTTTGAATATCCATTTGGAATCTGGACTCCGATCGCATCGAAATCTAAATGCCATTTAAAGGCCAATATTGATAGTCGGTTATTTAACTATCAATAAATATTCACAACAATCGCCAAGATTTAAATAATTTTTCTCCAATTATTTATTTTCAACATATCTTCACAAGATATAGCTTTAACACTTCAACACTTTGAAAACAAATTTCAAATCACTATTCACATTTCAATCCTTTGAAAACAATTTCAAATCATTTACCTTGCGCGGAATATATTTCCAAATATTTATTCATTTCCACTGAAAATCTGCCGAGTTAAAATAATTCAAATCACTTATTCAAAATATTCTTGGAACATTTAAAATAAAACCATCTTATATACTTACTTAAATATTGGTTATAAAAACATTATACTAATTATCACATATAAGACTTCAAGTCCAAACTAATTTAAAAATAAAATTAGTAGACAGGGTATAACTATTTAAGTAACCATTTCCTAAAACAAATATCAATCTTAACCTTTAAAATAATCCCTTCTATAAGTAATTAAATAAATCTATACTTTAAAGCTTTGAATCCAGCTTAAGAAAATAATTTATCCAAAGTATTATCACGATCCGAAATCTAATGTTCGAAAATTAACACTAAATACCTCACTTGTATTCGACTGCCAAAGATTCAACATAGAACTCCAGTCGGATGGAGCTTATAACAACATTAGATGAATATAAACATCGGAAACAAAATGTAACGACCCGCCGCTCTGACCGCCTCTAGTCGGTAATTAAACCGACTAGACACGTTCAAATGACGGATTGTTATTTAGTTTATAGAGTTTAAACAGAATCAGCCACAGAATCACAGAATAATGATAACATTTCACATAAATGAATTTTTCTTTTATATACAAATATCAGAGTCTATACAATGAATTACATTTTATACAGCGGAACAAACATATATCTTTTTAAAGTACAAGAAAAATTTTCTGAAAAGCTTTAGTGAAGTGCTTTCCCCTCTCTCTCTAACTTCGCTGCGAGAAAATCTCCAAGCTGTAAAACTACTCGGTCTGGCCCGAGTATTACATTCAAAAGAAAATAATACACGGGTCAGTCTAATTCAAACTCAGTTATTAGTGCATAGAAGCAATAATAATTAAACAGAAATTAGACGACAATCAAAGATAAATTTACCTATCTGATCCTTTATAAAGAAATCGGATAACGGTAAATATAACACTTAAATAGTGTTAAACAATAAATCAGCAGATTGAAATCATCAATGAAGATAGATGAAAAGATTTTTTTTCTTTTAAAAAGATAATTTAGAAAAGCATCAAAACTTGCCTAAACGGCAGTTTAAACCAAAATCATCAATTTAAAACAAATCAATTAAAATAATTGAAAAAGTTACTTAAAAACATCAAAATCGATTGGCTGCCGTACACGCACGCGTGTACGGCCTCGCCAATACGGCATATGAAATACGCAAAGAAATCAACAAATCAAAAGCAAAGAAATCAACGAATCAAAATCAATACTGCATGGCTGCAGTACACGCACGCATGCACTGCCTCGCCACAACAGTAAAAAAAAATAGAAATTAGCACAAGGTCAAATCCGAGCTACAAGCTGGATTCAACTCAAGTGAATTCGAAAACAAATACAAATGTAATAATTCGGGTCAGTGAGCACATTATGTAGCAGACCAGATTAGAGTGACAACAAAACAAGCTCAACCAAGTTAAGTGAAGATAACCAACAATAAATCTAAGGTCAGATATTATTCCAATTGTGCAGACCACAGGCAAAGCCCCTTCATCAAATTCACACACACAAGCATGATTTTTGTTTCAAAAATCATTATTTTTACAAGGGGTTCACATAGTGTTATAAAAGTTAAGATTCGGGAAGTTTTGAAATTCTCGAAAAGCTTGAAGCGTGACAGTACTTCACTGTTTTCAGGAAGAAAGAATATGCATGTTGTTTTCAATACATCACTAATATCAGATACATGTTCAAAAAAACAAATTTTCAACTTGTTTTCAATTCATTTCAGAAGGAATAAGTGGAGAGTAGATTGGGCTTTAACCATAGGTTTTTTTTTCTTTTACTGTAAACCAGAAAGCTAAGGAACCAGGGAAGGGGAAAAAAATCATTTCCAGGCATGCATTCTTGGGTTTGTCAAGTTTCTCTTCTTCTTCTTTTTCTCTTTTTTTTTCTTCTTTCCTGAAGTAGACAGGAACTAGCATTTTGAAACATCAATATGCAAATCGGTGAAACAACAATGCAAGACTAAAGTGCAACATAACAACTCCAAATGTATCAGTGCATGAAGACTGAAACAACATCAAAGCATCACATACATATGTATGTACATGAGAAATGGCCAAGACTACAAGTACAAGGCATAGAAACTGCATAGAAACTGCATCAGATCAACAGCTACATGAAGAAAAACATGCATGCAACATGAACTGCAGACAACAAAAGAATGATGCAAGCACATGTACAACAACAAGTCCAGCTACAACAAGCAGTGCAGACCGCAAAGAAATGCCACCAATCTTAGCAAAAAATACAAGAGTAGTGGCAACATAGAGCATACCAAATTGAAAAAAAATATAACTGCAATATGCACAGGGCAGTGCTGCAAACAACATGAACACGGTATAGGCAGTGAACATGTGGAAATCAGGCTACAGTAGCCAACCAGTATCAAATGCCATCAAGTAAACAAGACTCAAGACAGTACAAATCCAAAAATATATGCACACACATACAAAATAATTTATGCCTATATATACAGACCTGAACAAACAGGGGACAGATCAAAGCCACTATTTAAAACAAATTGACGCAGCAATCATGATTCAAGTTCAAATATACAGGTATAGCTAGCAAAAATCAAAATGGACAGCAGCTACTACACAGATGCAAGAAGGTCAAGTTAGCACACTCAACACAGTGCAAGCACAAGTGCGTTCAATAGGTCAAACCCATGCAAACTCGGGCTCAACACAATTGGATCATTCAGTATTAAACAAAAACCAATTCTTATAAGGACATAATGCACGTACACGGTGCATAGCAAAACAACTCAGAGTTTCAGATGAACCAGTAAACACAAAAGCTATAACTCAAAATGAAAAAATCAGTTTTTTTTTTTAATAATCAATGATCGAACAGCAGGTCAAAAACATTGGACAAATCAAGTTAAAGACGAATGCAACAAGCAATCTGATCCAGTTTAGCAAAATTACCAACATCTGAACAAAGTCGAACGAAATCGACAGCGTTCAAGAAAATCTACAGCATCGAACCAAATCAAAACCCTGATCAAAGAATAGGCTGAATGAGTCAGAGACAAGATTGTCAAGAATCGAGCAGCTCAAACCCGAGTGTATCAAGTATCAGGTTATACAAAATTGGAAAAATTAAAGAAATCATCACAGTAAAATCATCTCAAGCCTCTAAACAAAATCGAATGGCCGAGGCCCAATATAAACAAAATCATCAAAAATTCAAAGCACTGATAGCCCAGAATAAAGCAACGAAATTCACGAATTAGAACAAGCTAGGAAACACTAGAAGCTCGAATTAGATGTGAGTAAAGAATATTACTCACCTTGCTTCGAAGCGAAGAGCACGAATTTGGGTCGAAGCCGATTGCCGAAGCCCCTTATTTTGAAAAGCCCTAACTTTGTGAAGGCGAAGAACGATGCCGCCATTCGATCGAGCTATTGAAGTTGTCGCCTTCGATTTTGAAATGCCATAGCTTGGAAAAGAGGAATCGAGCAGCCAGCAGCCATAAATTCGTGAAGCCCTAATTTTTTGGAACGAAGCCGAAAGACGAGCCACCATTATATCGTTTCCTCGTTTGATTTTTAGATTTAGGTTTTCTTTTTTTTTCTTTTTTTTTCGATCTGCTTTGAAATGATGAAGGGGGTATCGGCCGCCATTGTTTTGTTTTCTTTGATTTCTAGGGTTACGAATGAAATAGAGAAGGGATCAAGTATAGCCTTAGATAATTATTACAGCACTTAAGCAAAACCATGGGCTAAGAAAATTGTAAAGCCCACCTAATTCCTTAATCAAATTATTAAAGAATTATAACTAAATTTCAGAGGAATTCAACCGTTTAAAATTCCAACAGCAATTAGGCACAATTTATAATTGTCATTCCTTCATTATCTAGATATTAACTCAAAACAATTTATAAAAGAAACTATCTCTTTATAAATAAACAACATAATTTATTTGAATTTGGAAAAACTCAAATCGATTAACCAATTAATCTCACAATTTTAAATCAAGAATTAAATCAGTTATCAATCTAAAATAAATTAAAATTCGGAATCGTTACTGTCGAAAATATTTTTTTTCTTTAGTAAGCTTCATAGGTATATAAACGTTTTGAAGTTCAACTATCAAGCGTTAATTTATATTAACATGTTTCACAAGTAGATTTTATGCTTGTATTTTGTATTGATAAAATTCACTCCATTTTATTTAGATTAAAGAACAATGTTATTAAAACTAACCATCAATTTATAAATTTACATAAATAATACTTGTATCCAAATTATTTTCCTAAGTCATTAGTTTGAATTAAAAATACAAATTCAATATTCAATTTCAACTCCAAAGTCAAATTTAAATTTTTATTCAACTTTGTATAGATTAAATTTTAATATTTAATCGCCAAATTCACAGTTATATTGGGAATTCAATTTAAATTATCGTTCAAATATTTAAAATTAATTAAATATTTACAATTTAAATTGTTCAAAAAATTCAGGGTCGTTACAATCTCCCCTCCTTAAAAGAATTTCGTCTCGAAATTACAAGTAAGGAAAAACGATTGTTAAAATTCACCGATATTTATATTTTACACAATTTTACCAAGCTTGAAACTTATTAAAAAAAAATGAATTCCATTTGTTTTATCTCAATAGCCTTGTTAATTAACTCATTTGCTCAACATTTTCTACAATCAAGACGCAAAAGTCTTTTACTAAAGTTTTCAACTTACAAAACCCAAATTTTAAATTTGAAATTCTTCATTTAAGAAATTTACATAGTATAACTTTTCCAAAGCTGTGGACTTTCAAAATATTTTCAAAAATCTTCTTCCTTAGTTCATTAGGTTGGAATTTATGTTACTTTAATTTCAGATTATTGATTTTCTATTTAAAGTTTGAAAATACTTGCTAACTCGAAATTTAACAAGTCTATTGTCGTTCTTGAAGACATTAGGCATACGTTGGCCAGGCGCAAGTCTAAAAATCTCCAAGTACTAAATATACTTGCTTCAATTTCCAGTGAAAATACTTTAAAAAATCTTTTTAAAAATGGATATGGAAAGCACATTCCTCCATGGATCACAGTTTACCCGGCGGTTACGCTACTATCTCAGTAGAATCGCTTGTAACTGTAGATTTCTCATCTCTTGAATTTCGCCATGGTTGTTACCATAGATCGCGGTCCACACGGCGGTTACGCTACTATCCCAGTAGAATCGCTTGTGACCGTAGGCATCTCGCCCCTCGAATTTCGCTTTGGCTTCTAGATTGCAGTTTACACAGCGGTTACGCCACCATCCCAGTGGAATCGCTTGTAACTGTAGGCATCTCGCCCCTCAAATTTCGCTAGTCACTCCAACTAATGGAAAACAAATCGTCAATCCAACTAATGGAAAACAAAGGGCCAATCCAACTAATGGAATACAAATGGTCAATCCAACTAATGGAATTCTACGTAGCTACGATTTTCAAATGGACACTCATCTCGAGTTCCAACAACCTTCACAAATTTTAAATGGAAGGTACTTTTCCATATCCTCAATTTGGAAAACATAATATCATACATACATATATAATATTTCATTTCACAATTCGTACATATCATACTCATGTACTTACATAAGTTTTCCATAACAATTACCTTCCAAACTAATGGTTTTCGAATTTATCGTATTCTCATATATATGTTCTGAAAACCTCAATATCTCATACCCATAACAAATAGAGGATTCACAAATTTTCCATTTCATTATCCATTTAAAATTTTCCTCTAAGTCGATTTGGAAATTTAAGGTTATCTCAAACCTAATTCATATTCATAATCCAATTTATTATCGACTTCACACTCGATTTGGATTTCATGTTACATCGTCAATTCTCAACACATAATTGATGTCTATCGATATATAACCTCTGAGCTCGTACGTCTCAGAGAAGGGTGTTAAGCTAAGAGAATAAATTCTCCGCCACCAACAGATATATATTTAATAGAGATCAATTGCCATGTCGTAAATTCACAATGTTAGACATACAATCCAAATCAACCATTCAAAATTCAAAGTTGAACTAATTGTTCCAATTCCCCAAAAATATCTACACAAGATATATATAATTTTTTTTCCACACTTAACCATTTGAAAACAAATTTCAAATCATTTTTTTCACCTTTCAATCTTTGAAAACAAATTTCAAAGCAATTTCCTTAAACGGAAACATTTCCAAATATTTATCCATTTTAAACTTAAAATGGTTCATTTAAATCAATCAAATAAATCCTTACCGATTTATTTTAAACTTACGTTCCAAATCCGTAAATTTATTTCCACACTTCAAAAATAAATCAATGTTTATTTTTAAACAAATTTCCCTTTCTTTTATAAATTCCATAATGAATTTACATTTCCAAAATATCTTATGAATATACGATTTTCAAATCGATTTCACATATTCATTTTCAATTTATCATTAAAAGATAAAATCTCAAAACATTCACCTTTCACTTTATCTTTAAAAGATAAAATTTCAAGCCTTTCATTTCATATTGGAAAATATTTCCATACTTATTCAATAATAAGTAATTCACAAATCCATTTATTTTCAACACTTTGAAAATATTCAATATACTTAGATCATAATTAAGTATATATCTCATTCTTAAAGGAAATCATTCTTTAAACACATTAACTTGAGTCAAAACGAACGTTGCGTAAAACATCGTTACGACGACCCAAAATCACTAGTATAGGGATTCGAATTTAAGATAGATATATAAATCCCAATACTATATAAAAAACATTTCCTTTTGGAAACCATTTACTATAACAACAGTGTTATAGTCCACCATTTCCTTTAATTTCTCTCGAAAACGTCTATTTCAACAATGAATGTTGAAATCTATGCTTTCGATTCTTAACACATTTTAAAACAACTTCAAATTTTCCAATATTAAGTTTTCCACTTAACTTAATTCCATGCCCGTTCAAATTCAAATTCATCACTGAATCTATTATGGATTTTCATATTAACAAATATCGAATTTGAAATCTAAATCTCATTTGAACTTTGCATTTGCTTTCTATTTCCAAAATAGTCAACTAGTTCTTTAGTAAACCACTCATCGACTTGGTTCCATTAGATTCATATTTCCACATTAACTATTTTAGGCATTAGTCTAAACTTGGAATATAAGCTTTACATCAAAACTTGTTTTATTCATACAGTTAAGTTGACAAATAAATTTCCTATCAAAATTTTGCAATCCTTATTAGCGAAGGTCAGATTATTCAATCATTTTCCTAAGACATATCCGTTTTATGTAATAATATATTCACTGTCCCAAAATTGTGAATAAAATTCCCATTTCTATTTATAAAACTTCGATTTATAATCTCCTTTATTAATTCAATTCAATTTATATAACTCAATTATATACCAAAATCCATATTATAAGTTAAATACTTATAATCCATTTATTTACTAAACCGTTCTTCACAACATTTGAAATCAATTTTTCAAAAGAATTCAGAATCAAATTTCCAAGTTATAGTTCAACAATCCGCTAGATTATAACTACATTGACATGTCGTTTTATTTTCCAATTTATTGCTCTGGAGATATCCAAAATATTTGGTTTAAACCAATTCATCAATTCACTTAACTCATATTTCATTTTTCATTAATCTCAACAATTCGATAATGAGTTTTCAAATGATTGAGACTCAAATCTAAGGAGACCTCACCGAAGAGAACTATCGCAAACCTAAATTTAGAGAGGAGAATTTTCAAAAATAATTCTAATTTTCAAAATACTTTTTATTTTAAAGAAAACAATTTTAAACTTCTTTAGATTTGAAAACACTTTCTTTAAAGTGATTCCAGTAACTATTCATATTAAACGCAATAAACTAAGCTTTGTATAAACCAATGCTCTGATACCACTTTGTAACGACCCGTTGCTCTGACCGCCTCTAGTCGGTAATTAAACCAACTAGACACGTTCAAATGACGGATTGTTATTTAGTTTATAGAGTTTAAACAGAATCAGCCACAGAATCACAGAATAATAATAACATTTCACATAAATGAATTTTTCTTTTATATACAAATATCAGAGTCTATACAATGAATTACATTTTATACAGCGGAACAAACATATATCTTTTTAAAGTACAAGAAAAATTTTCTGAAAAGCTTTAGTGAAGTGCTTTCCCCTCTCTCTCTAACTTCGCTGCGAGAAAATCTCCAAGCTGTAAAAATACTCGGTCTGACCCGAGTATTACATTCAAAAGAAAATAATACACGGGTCAGTCTAATTCAAACTCAGTTATTAGTGCATAGAAGCAATAATAATTAAACAGAAATTAGACGACAATCAAAGATAAATTTACCTATCCAATCCTTTACAAAGAAATCGGATAACGGTAAATATAACACTTAAATAGTGTTAAACAATAAATCAGCAGATTGAAATCATCAATGAAGATAGATGAAAAGATTTTTTTTTCTTTTAAAAAGATAATTTAGAAAAGCATCAAAACTTGCCTAAACGGCAGTTTAAACCAAAATCATCAATTTAATACAAATCAATTAAAATAATTGAAAAAGTTACTTAAAAACATCAAAATCGATTGGCTGCCGTACACGCATGCGTGTACGGCCTCGCCAATACGGCATATGAAATACGCAAAGAAATCAACAAATCAAAAGCAAAGAAATCAACGAATCAAAATCAATACTGCATGGCTGCAGTACACGCACGCATGCACCGCATCGCCACAACAGTAAAAAAAAATAGAAATTAGCACAAGGTCAAATCCGAGCTACAAGCTGGATTCAACTCAAGTGAATTCGAAAACAAATACAAATGTAATAACTCGGGTCAGTGAGCACATTATGTAGCAGACCAGATTAGAGTGACAACAAAACAAGCTCAACCAAGTTAAGTGAAGATAACCAACAATAAATCTCAGGTCAGATATTATTCCAATTGTGCAGACCACAGGCAAAGCCCCTTCATCAAATTCACACACACAAGCATGATTTTTGTTTCAAAAATCATTATTTTTACAAGGGGTTCACATAGTGTTATTAAAGTTAAGATTCGGGAAGTTTTGAAATTCTCGAAAAGCTTGAAGCGTGACAGTACTTCACTGTTTTCAGGAAGAAAGAATATGCATGTTGTTTTCAATACATCACTAATATCAGATACATGTTCAAAAAAACAAATTTTCAACTTGTTTTCAATTCATTTCAGAAGGAATAAGTGGAGAATAGATTGGGCTTTAACCATAGGTTTTTTTTTCTTTTACTGTAAACCAGAAAGCTAAGGAACCAGGGAAGGGGAAAAAAATCATTTCCAGGCATGCATTCTTGGGTTTGTCAAGTTTCTCTTCTTCTTCTTTTTCTCTTTTTTTTTCTTCTTTCCTGAAGTAGACAGGAACTAGCATTTTGAAACATCAATATGCAAATCGGTGAAACAACAATGCAAGACTAAAGTGCAACATAACAACTCCAAATGTATCAGTGCATGAAGACTGAAACAACATCAAAGCATCACATACATATGTATGTACATGAGAAATGGCCAAGACTACAAGTACAAGGCATAGAAACTGCATAGAAACTGCATCAGATCAACAGCTACATGAAGAAAAACATGCATGCAACATGAACTGCAGACAACAAAAGAATGATGCAAGCACATGTACAACAACAAGTCCAGCTACAACAAGCAGTGCAGACCACAAAGAAATGCCACCAATCTTAGCAAAAAATACAAGAGTAGTGGCAACATAGAGCATACCAAATTGAAAAAAAATATAACTGCAATATGCACAGGGCAGTGCTGCAAACAACATGAACACGGTATAGGCAGTGAACATGTGGAAATCAGGCTACAGTGGCTAACCAGTATCAAATGCCATCAAGTAAACAAGACTCAAGACAGTACAAATCCAAAAATATATGCACACACATACAAATAAATGTATGCCTATATATACAGACCTAAACAAACAGGGGACAGATCAAAGCCACTATTTAAAACAAATTGACGCAGCAATCATGATTCAAGTTCAAATATACAGGTATAGCTAGCAAAAATCAAAATGTACAACAGCTACTACACAGATGCAAGAAGGTCAAGTTAACACACTCAACACAGTGCAAGCACAAGTGCATTCAATAGGTCAAACCCAAGCAAACTCGGGCTCAACACAGTTGGATCATTCAGTATTAAACAAAAACCAATTCTTATAAGGACATAATGCACGTACACGGTGCATAGCAAAACAACTCAGAGTTTCAGATGAACCAGTAAACACAAAAGCTATAACTCAAAATGAAAAAATCAGTTTTTTTTTTAATAATCAATGATCGAACCGCAGGGCAAAAACATTGGACAAATCAAGTTAAAGACGAATGCAACAAGCAATCTGATCCAGTTTAGCAAAATTACCAACATCTGAACAAAGTCGAACGAAATCGACAGCGTTCAAGAAAATCTACTGCAACATTTTTCAATCAAACCCGAATTCAACATCGAACCAAATCAAAACCCTAATCAAAGAATAGGCTGAACGAGTCAGAGACAAGATTGTCAAGAATCGAGCAGCTCAAACCCGAGTGTATCAAGTATCAGGTTATACAAAATTGGAAAAATTAAAGAAATCATCACAGTAAAATCATCTCAAGCCTCTCAACAAAATCGAATGGCCGAGGCCCAATATAAACAAAATCATCAAAAATTTAAAGCACTGATAGCCCAGAATAAAGCAACGAAATTCACGAATTAGAACAAGTTAGGAAACACTAGAAGCTCGAATTAGATGTGAGTAAAGAATATTATTCACCTTGCTTCGAAGCGAAGAGCACGAATTTGGGTCGAAGCCGATTGCCGAAGCCCCTTATTTTGAAAATCCCTAACTTTGTGAAGGCGAAGAACGATGCCGCCATTCGATCGAGCTATTGAAGTTGTCGCCTTCGATTTTGAAATGCCATAGCTTGGAAAAGAGGAATCGAGCAGCCATAAATTCGTGAAGCCCTAATTTTTTGGAACGAAGCCGAAAGACGAGTCACCATTATATCGTTTCCTCGTTTGATTTATAGATTTAGGTTTTCTTTTTTTTCTTTTTTTCTTTTTTTTCGATCTGCTTTGAAATGATGAAGGGGGTATCGGCCGCCATTGTTTTGTTTTCTTTGATTTCTAGGGTTACGAATGAAATAGAGAGGGGATCGAGTATAGCCTTAGATAATTATTACAGCACTTAAGCAAAACCATGGGCTAAGAAAATTGTAAAGCCCACCTAATTCCTTAATCAAATTATTAAAGAATTATAACTAAATTTTAGAGGAATTCAACCGTTTAAAATTCCAACAGCATTTAGGCACAATTTATAATTGTCATTCCTTCATTATCTAGATATTGACTCAAAACAATTTATAAAAGAAACTATCTCTTTATAAATAAACAACATAATTTATTTGAATTTGGAAAAACTCAAAACGATTAACCAATTAATCTCACAATTTTAAATCAAGAATTAAATCAGTTATCAGTCTAAAATAAATTAAAATTCGGAATCGTTACTGTCGAAAATATTTTTTTTTCCTTTAGTAAGCTTCATAGGTATATAAACGTTTCGAAGTTCAACTATCAAGCGTTAATTTATATTAACATGTTTCACAATTAGATTTTATGCTTGTATTTTGTATTGATAAAATTCATTCCATTTTATTTAGATTAAAGAACAATGTTATTAAAACTAACCATCAATTTATAAATTTACATAAATAATACTTGTATCCAAATTATTTTCCTAAGTCATTAGTTTGAATTAAAAATACAAATTCAATATTCAATTTAAACTCCAAAGTCAAATTTAAATTTTTATTCAACTTCGTATAGATTAAATTTTAATATTTAATCGCCAAATTCACAGTTATATTGGGAATTCAATTTAAATTATCATTCAAATATTTAATATTAATTAAATATTTACAATTTAAATTGTTAAAAAAATTCAGGGTCGTTACACAAAATGAATATCATATATCAACAAAGATATAACATGATACAGTATCCAATACAACATCGATCCCAAATATCAGAGTGATACAAATATGATACAACAATAATACGACAACAGAAACTTCAACAAATTTCCAACATACTTCAACTTCGACAGGGTCTTCAAAAATCTAACTCTTCAAAAGATTTCCAAATCCAAAGCTTCCAGAAGACTACAAATTCGAGCTATCTCCAAAACATGGATAACCTGCTTCTAGGCTGCCCATGTGGAAAATTGTGGGCACCCTGAGTTTAGGAAAAGAACAGTAAACTCCAGGTCAATCATGGGACTGATATGAGTAAAAAAACAGTTTTTGAAATAAAACAGTTTATTCTTATCAAAGGCAAACAAAAGAACTTGAAAGAAATCCGCAATGCTTTTTGAAAATGAAACTGCTATAAGGCCTCTCATCACACACACAATGCAAGCGCAAACTTGGAGGAGATTTCTGCTTATGACAGTCAAAAATGCTTGATACGAGAAAACTCTTTTAAATATTATTATTAGTACATAGTGTGAAAAACATTTTGAAAGTATAATATTAATCTTAGCCAGCATAGGTACCATTATACTATGCTTACTATAGCTACCACCTGAGGTGGCAGGTTATACAAATTAAAACCGTGGGCTCATATTGTTTTGTTTGGATTCCAACAAATGGTCGGGCAACGGAACTTCCCACATAAAATGGAACGCCTCTAGAGGGACGTCCCCAAGAACCTAACCGAATCTCTGCTACACAAGGCCGGGTTACCTCTGTAACTAGGTAACAACTGACACGAGTATGCCACCTCCCGATCGTTACCAACCTTTATCTGAAGCGCTTCACAACCGACAACCACAAAGAAATAAGTTTGCAGTAACCACACAGTATGTATCTGGGCTCCATACCATGATACCACTTATAATCTAGAAGGAAATGGACATACCCTCAGTGGGAGCTACCTCCAAATAACCTTGCTGCCACGTTTTGACCATAACCGGGTTGTGAGGTTCGACGAAATCTCGTCCATAAAGCTACGCCTTTTCACAAAACCATGCTTCGATCAACAAATGATCAACAGCACTCAACATGCCACACTACCAAATTGGGAGTATATCACTATAACCTTCAACTACATAACCTCTGAGCTCGTACGTCTCAGAGAAGGGTGTTAAGCTAAGAGAATAAATTCTCCGCCACAACGGATATGTATTTGAAAGAAAGCAGCTTTATATCCCAAGGTGTAGCGTCAGACATACAACCATTCAAGTCTATTCTGGGTTCAAACAGAACCGAAGGCACTTCCGAAGAAGCCATTGTAATCCGGGCATCCACAATCCCGATCGGACTTCCCATCACTTAGGGAATCTCTATACCGTAGCTACTAGGTGCAGAGACAATCGATAGGTCATCCTATCGTTTTTGCAAATACTCGGTCTTCACCACCGGTCTTCAAATGCTATCCATAACGTCGAATCACATATTTGGAATGGGTTATACGACACGAAGGTCCTCTCCCGGCTAAACCGAATAGTGAGAATCAATTTTTTTTAAAACACGTGAATGTATCAATTACAAAGATTCACACATTCGATGTGGGTTTTGGATAACTAACTGAAATCCGACTCCCTGTCGCATCGAAGTTAAAATGCCGTTTTACGGGCCAATGGGTTTCCACAATCACACAGTAATATATTCAATACCAATATCACAGCTCATCACATAACAGGAATATCAATCCAACACACAGTATTCAAGAATGATCAAAACACCTTTAATTCAGATAAATAAATCATGTGGTTTAAATTTATTAATCACATATTTACTCTCATTAGAAATCTTTAATCAATGATTAATTACAATTTATTAGATCTTAATCATCTTCATTAATTAATCATCTCTTAATTAATTATCTTAATTAATTTCAAATTAATTAATCTTAATTATTAATTAATTAAGTCTTAATTACTTTTATTAATTAATTAATAATTAATTACAAATCAATTAATCCAAATTATTTATTAAATTAATCTTTAATATTAAATAATTAATTAAGTGATTACCTTTTAAAATAATTAAATTAACAGAATCATTAGCTATTTAATAAATCAAAAGATAAATTAATTTTCTTGATTATCTTTTCAAACCTTGTTTAATAAATCACCTTTCTAACATTAGTTACTTTAAAAAGGTTAAGGTTTAGTTTAAACAACATTTATCTAAATTTCTTTTTATTACATTATTTATTATAAGCGACTTTATAAAATGATGTATCAAAATTAAATAAATTAAACTTTAATTACTTTAAAAACATCTCACTTAAATCCTTGATTTATTCAACTTAAGTCAAAGGTATAAATTTGAAACATGGTTAAAATTGTTTAAATTGTTTAAAAGTTTGAAAAAAAATTGAAGGAAAAAACTGTTTTACATATTAATCACGATACTCGCTTCGAGTCACACCCGAGAGCTTTGCTTGTTTGCTTCGGGTTTATCAGAAATTCAACCCGAGTGCCCCCTATTTCAACTTAAAAAAATTTCTATGTAATTTCAACCCGGTGCACCATAAAATTTACTCGAGACCAAACTCGAGCCACAACATGATTATCCCGAAGCCTCCTTCGAGTCGAACCCTGCTCCTTCATTTTATTAACTACTGACACCATTAATTCACCATGCACATGCACAACTGGAATCGCCACCTCCGCTCATAGCTCCAGCCTCCATCGAGTCGACGATTATCTCACCAAACATTCACACCACCCAGAAATCCGTAGTGTCAGTAAATTTGCAAAAGAGTCATTTGACTCAAAACTGGGTTGTAGCTCGACCCACAAATCCACCTCGCTCCGACGCCAAAGGTCACCGGATGTAACGCGCCTCCGTCACGAGCTTCCCTTGTCGACCACGCACCTCCTCCAAATGACCTCGTCCAGTCCGATGCAGCCTAGACCATGAAATTGGTCAAATTTAGATTACTGCAGAAGCATAAGCTAAAACCCTAGTTTGATCTCGACAACCCCCCTCGACTAATTATAAAATCGATGGGCATTTTTCCACTAATCCCTGAGTCTTCCTCCATCTTCACGAGCAACCCTGACCCTAGCCATCGCATCGATGATCGGCAATGGCCATAAACCCCAAAATTGACCATTTTAGCTTATCTCAATGACTACTGAACTAAAAATTATGAATTTGCTTCAAAAATCATTAGTTTTGATAAGCTTTCAGATAATATACTTGAAACTAAGATTTATAACATTCGAATTTCTACAGGATTTGAATTTTTAACTGTAGTTTCAAATTTTTCACAAAAACTTTAGTTTATTTTGCTTAAATTCATTTTTACACTCTAAGATATGTCAAAACAAACAACTTTTGTTTGAATTCTGAGATCAAACAAGGATCAGAGGTAGGGGAGTTGGATTTTGTACAAGATTATAAGTTTCTATAACCTGGAACAAGATGATTCAAACTTAAACTAACAGGCACAGGTAAGGATGTACACAAATTCATGGATTATATGCATGCAACAAATGTTCAAAATTGTTTGAATCCTATATTCAACAACACATAAAACATCAGAGCTTAAAAACATTTACTCACCTGAAAACTGAACAAAGAATAACTTTTGGGTTTTTAACAGAGACTACTATTCGAAACTGCAGTATTGATTTCTTTTTCTTTTTTTCTATTTTGATCTTGAGTGATATTTGAGTTTGATGTTTATTTTTTTCTTTTCAGGCTTGGCTAAGTTGTTTGAACGAACTGGAGTAAAGGATGTGTATATATAAAAGAAACAGGTTTTTAACAAAGTAGGTTTTAACTGGTTAGTGTTCTTCCTTTGATCAGATTTTTCTTTGCTTCTTTTGTTGACTAATATTTGGTTAAAGTTTTTTTGTTGAAAATTGAAATGATTTTCATATATTTCGTTTGACCTTGTGTATGTGCTAAAATGATCTTGATTTAGGCTTAAGAATAGATAGCATTAATTGCTTATGTTCCCATTTTTGTTAACATATAATCTTATTTTGATTTTTTGTAAATACAAATTTTTGTTTTGTTGTGCAGATTTTTTTTATCTTCTTGCATATGTCTTTGTTTGATTATTTCCTAGTTTACAAATTTACATACATAAAGTTTCACATGTATCAACTTATCTGATGTATCCATATTGACATGTAACTTGAGCATATACACATTTTGTTTGATTTGCTTTGCTTAAAAAAATTGTCATAGTTGGTTTTATAAATTTTTTTAACTTACCCTATATATTTATGTTTTAACATAATTCTTGTTTGTTATACATTTTTTTCTTTATTTATTTATAGCTTAAACTACCAATATTTTATTTATATTCATATATTTTTCTTTTCTTATACTTAATATTAATAATATTTTATTTTGTTTTGAAACTTTTCAAATTAATTTACAAAAGTTCAAATAGGTCACCAAATTTAATTTAAAATTTTTTTGGAATGTTACAAGTATCCTTTCTAAAACCATGCTTAAAAATTTTAAATATATATTTATAGGCTACTTTGAAATCTACTCGGCTTTCCAATGAAATGCATTTTCCATTTCAAAATGGTTCATTCATCTCAATTAATAAATCCTTTTCGATTTATTTTAAATTTACATTCCAAATCTGTAAATTTCTTTCCACGCTTTTAAAAATAAATTAATATTTATTTTTAAAACAAATTTCCCTTTCCTTTATAAATTTTCATTATGAATTTACATTTCAAGTATCTAATAATATATGATTTTCAAATCAATTTTCCAAATATTCACTGTCAACACTAAATCAAATTTTCAAATCAGTTTCTAAATTGATTTCAACGCCAAATCAACTTCATTCAACACCAAATTAATTTTCATATTGATTTCCCAAAAATTTATTATCTTTTAAAATAAATCCCTTTATTCCTCCCAAACCATTTAAAATTAGAATTTTAAGGAAATTCTTCAACTTTTAAATAGTATTACTCAAAATCCATTTATAAAAATATTTTCCCATATTTTGGAATTAATTCAATAGGATTACAAAAATCAACATTTATACTTTTAAATTCATTCTTTTTAAATTTATTCAATTCTCTAAAACAAATTTACTTAAATTTTCTATTTAGATTTCAAAAATCTGATTTTATTCATTTCCGGTATCCTACGATACCATAAATATATTCGGCTAAATTATAACCTTCAACAATTTCTATCACAAATATAATCATACATAGATTATCAATAATCAACACACACATATGAAACAAATTCACACAATTTGAGGAATCCAGTTGGATCCCTCCAACCTGTTTCCCTGCATCCACAGACGTTAGCACAACAATTAAATACCAATTCCACATTGAGATGGAATATCGTGGTATATGGGATTATATAAAATATCCTCCGCTATTATACGGCACATAGGGTCTCATCCGCTATATAATGGGGAAATCAGTCACTTCAAATAAATATATAATACCAATTCCACTTCGAGGTGGAATATCGTGGTATATGGGTTTAATATAATATCATCCGCTATTATGCGGTGCATAGGGTCTAATTCAATACAACTAATAATAATAATTTATCATCAAGCACACGACCAACACAATCAACAATTTTAAATCTAACTATTTAAAATTAAATCTGAAAAAAATCTGATTGAGTGAGAAGATCTCATCTTTAACAATGCATGCAACCATTTTTCAATCCAGCTTGTTTTCTTTGCAGTATTAGACCTTGTATAGATAATTATATGATTTAATTAATATTCAAACAAATCGAACAATCACTTATTATTAATTTATGTAATGGACTAACAATTTGATTTAAACTAATAATTTCCCCTTTTCTTAAAGCCTTTTGTATTATAAATAAATTAAATCAATTATTAATAAATTGATCACTAATATATATATATATATTATTAAATTTTAAACAAATTTTCTTTTAAATAATTTTCTTAGTAACTAAAATAATTAGATAAGTTTATTAACAAGATAATCACTTAAATAAATTATTTTAAAACAAGCTTAGTAAAATAAAAATATGTGCATATATTTTATTTTTCAATGTGAAAAAAAAAATTCTAGATTTCAAAAACTAATTTTTGCATAAAATTTTCAACAATTTAAAATTTCTATAGTTTCTTTTTAAAACCTTGTCTAAATATATATACATATTTACCAATTCAATAAAAACTAAATAAATTAATATCTTACTGTAAAAATCAGAAAATGTCTTACTATGAATGAAATATTATTTTTCTTTTCTGTTTAATAACTAATTAAAATAACAAGATATACATTCTGCCTCCATAAACCCTGCCTGCCTAGTAACCATGACCATCACCTTGACCGAGTACGATCTGACACACGACCTCGCGATTGCTTCCTCGGCGACTTCGACCAGTGCATAGCTTCGAATGCCACTGTCGCGGTCGCAACCCCACAACTACCCACCAAGCCTCATTATTGAATGCGTACCCTAAACCTTGAACGTGACAGTGCTGCCATTTTCACGCAATTCGACATCGCGCCTCTCACCCCCTACCATCGCGAACAGGCCGCCGCCGCACTTCGTGCTCGTGACATCCACCAAAAACTGCCGCTCGCCGTGCGAAACCCTATCTCCTCATGGCCATCGCCGCTTACTCGCTTGAAGGCTCCCATCACGCGCGCACAAACGCGCGTTAACCCCTATTTTTTTGACGGATTTACGAATTTGAAACTAAGGATAGGCTGAAATTGAAAGAAGAGAAGAAATGGCCATTTATATTTTCTTTGCTACAAAGTTGAACGAAAAGGGCTTGGCCATTATTTTGATTTTAAACGAAAGAAAAAGGTCTTGTTCAATATCTTATTTTTCTTTTGATTTGTATGTACGGCAAAGAAAAAGGAAGAAGGCGCGTGCCTTCAATTTTCACCAAGTGTTCAAAATTATAAACGTGTTAAAATTTGTTCATTGAATATATGAGAATGTTTATGTGTGTGTATATAATTTTAAATTCAAATTCAAATCACCTTGACAAATGCAACTCAAAATCCCAAATTCCAATCGAGGCGTGCCGTCAGGCATTTATAATGTTAAACCCCTATTCTGGATGCAATGGAAAAGGTTTCGGGTCCAAATTCGATCGTATGGAGAAGATAGCTTTTTGAACCAGCTATTAAATTAAATTCCAATATAAATTTTAGTGCGTTTGCAATCCGTACGACCACACAACAACTCCGAATGCTACGGAAATTGAAATCCGGTAATAATACAATATTACGGATCTAATCGAACTGGTTTCGTCGAATTCCGAGACCGTGTCTCGGAAGGCTATTTTTAAATATCAATTTAAACGATAAATTTCCAAAACTGAACAAAACAGTTTCAAATTCAACTCTAAAGCTTCCATTATCTTTAGTATTATCAATATAAATTTTCTAAGCCATCAATTTGTTTTTAATCAGCTTAAGGTTGAAGATACAAATTTTTACCCCTCGTTAAGAAATTGAATTCAATTGTTTAATTGCCAAATCCATAATTATATCTGAAATTCAAGTGTACAATAACTTCAAATATATAAAATTAATTAAATATTTCATTTTCAAATGTTCAAAATTTCTAGGTTGTCACAAATATACTAAACCTATGCTCTGATACCAAATATGACAACCCATAAATCAGTATCCTTTGAATCGACAATAAACCACACATGTCCGACCGAAAAAAGCATAGAATGACAGAAAGTCATGAGAAAGAAGAGAGAGGGTAAGAAAAAAGAAAGAAGAGAGAAGAAGAGAAGAGAAGAAGAAGAGAGAAACAGAACCGTAACAATATAGAATCTCACATCGCAGCGGAACAACATATAATATAGATGAATAATCTTTACAAAAGAGAAATTGTAATATTCATACGTCAATATCAGAGTACATGAATAAATAATTATTATCTTGGATAGTTATAAAACCTGTCCTCACAAATGCTAATAATTTACTATAATAATGTAGTAGAAAAATAAACAAATTCGTGTACATGACATGAAGATCTCCAAAAGCACCAAATCTAAACCTGTAAATATACTCGTTCTAACTTGAGCATTGGAAAGGAAGAACGCCTGGATTAGTCTAGTAAACCGGCGTGAGAAAAACATATTTCAACTGAATTTATAAAGTTATCCAAACTTTACCTTTATCAAAAAAAAAGGTATCTCGTAAGACCACATCCACACATAAACGCAGACGGGTTTTTCCCTTACGTTAACTAAAACCTTTTCATATCAAATCATGTTATATTATAATAGTGTCTATTATACAAATAATAATCAACATAGCTGAAACTATTACATTATTAAATTCCAGCATAATAGGTTTACAAACAAAATGCAGGCACGTAGTGGATATTGAATTCCATACAAATGACAAGGTAAGGGACTACCTTCCATACAGTACACCTTTAGAAGGATACACCTAAGGAGCAGATACCGTCCTGCCTAAACCAACACAAGACAACCTACCTGTTCCTGGATAGTACCGAATATGTCATCACCCGAGTTGTTACGGACCTTTAATGGTACCTAAGTCATACATTCACCACATAATTAGACATGTGTAGAGTAAATATAGAAGGATGATGACATCTCCTAATGGGAGCGACCCACTTAGCCTTGTTGATTCTACCCAGTTTTAGTCATATCCTGGAGTGTGAGGCCAAAAGAGGTATTGAGTACCTTTCACATATCACATATCACATATCACATCATCTTTGAATGCAACATTTCCATTTCCATTGACTATTAATTTCCTTCCACAAAAATACAACCCTTGAGCTTCTACGGCTCAAAGAGGGTGTTAAGCTAAGAGAAGTTGCCTTCTCCGCCATCATAGATGTATGTTTGTAAAAAAAGAATGTACGTAATCTCAGAAGATGCACTGTTAGACATCCAACCATACAAGTTGTCTAGGAACAGGACAAACCGAAGGTACTTTCCTACCACATCCTATCGAGAAATCACTAGGATTGGTAGCGAATAGTCCTTGCATTGGATATTTCATAACGAAGAGACTACTGCTACTATATGTATATTGGGATTTCAACCCCAAACGATCAACAAGCAGTCCCTCACTATGAAAATCCTAAATATCAATATTATCAACAAACCCGCACAATCGTCGCATTTAGGTTGGACCAAAGTGGTTTTCAGCTAAACCGATCTCGTTCTCTTCGCACCAACAGTGCAAAAGCATTACTCAACCTCATATAGAAACCAAGTCTCACAGACTTATCACGTTTCCAACTTTCAACTTGTTATCCTTCGGCCAAGAAGGAAGCTCGGTAGATTAGAGTAATCACTCCGCACCACTCGACTTAACATCCTTTACACCAAACGATAATCAAGCCTACAAAGATGGCTACGTACTGAGTGTACGACCAAATAATTTCCACATCAAGTTGAGAAAGTAGAATGGCCAAAAATATAATTTGGCACTTAAGCAGTCATTAGGCCTGGTTTATTAATCTTTTATTTACTAAATCATTTTTTCAAATATATTACTTCAAATTATCTTTAAAAGGATATATTCTCAAAACCATTTCAATATTTGAAAAACATTTCATAAACTTATTTTAATAATAAGTGACTTCACAACTTATTGTATTTTCAAACCATTAAACTTTATTTTAAAATATCAATTTCCGAAACATTCATTTTAAGGGTTTTCTACTTTAAGAAAAACGTGAATAAATTTACTTTTATAAAAAACCATATTAAGCCTATCAAATTAAATTGATTTCACATTTATAAAATAGTGTTTATAATTCACATTTCTACTTTATAAAAACTTCCATTTATAAAATTCCTTTATTAACCAATTTTCTCGTTTATCTCATTTATATATCAAAATCCCATTATAAGCTTATTTACTTATAAATTTCTTTAGTTACACATCCATTCTTTTATAATCTCATTATTTATAAAGTCCAATATAAATTCATTTTTAAATTTCAATTGCAAATCCATTTACAAATTTGATTATAAATCCATTTCTAATATTTATAAAACATTGTTTATAAAAATCCCTTTCATTAAATCTCTTTATTAATAGCATCCCTTTATAAACTTTCATTTTGATACTTGTAAAACTTGTTTTAAATTCCATTGCTTTTATTTATAAAATATCAATTTTATAAATCTTAATATAAACCATTTATAATAAGTTCAAAATTATCAATTTAACTTATTTCACAAAATAGTTAACTTCATATTTCAAAATTTATATTTTAGTATATTTCACAAAGCCATAATTTTTATAGCATAAATTTTTTAACTTTTCATTCATTTAAAATAAATTTATTTCTTTAACAATTTAAAAATTTATTGAAACATATATATTTTCAAAATTACTATGAAATTCTTTCTAAATTGAAATCATCATTTTAATATTTCAAATTTCCAAAAATATGGCCTATTGCTGCAAAAGTACTAAATAAGGGGATTCACATCAGTAATAGAAAATATGGCATCCATCACACTAAACGTGACATAGTATAACATATATAACAATATGTGTAAATGAAAATCAACAATGGAGAGGAATCCAGTTGGATCCCTCCAACCTGTAACCTACAACAAATACATATATAAGAAAAATATGTACAATGTCTGCTTCGAGGCAGACACGTACAAAGGATCATCCTCTCATACATGGGAACATATAGGGTCTCATTTTCTCCAATAGGCAGGAAAATATCCAACTATTAATAATATAGTATAACATCCAAAAAATCATCAAACATTATATAGTAAATTTATTCCCACTTGTATAAAAATATAAGCTGGCCAGAGAGAGTGAGTTTTATTCACTTTGTTTGCTTCCGTCGTTATAGCATTTTATTTCAATTAAAAATTAAACATTTAATTTTTAACCAAAATTGCTGCTAGCTCTACATCTATCCAAACCAGCTCCTATGCGTAGTAATTTGAGTAACGAGTGCAACGCAATTCGTTTCGTCTGAATCGGACCTCGTATGAAGAAGTTATGAATTTACAAGATACACGAATTAAAATAAAATTAACAACGTCATTAACGAATTAATTATCTTCATTAACCTTATTAACCACGACCTAATCTTTCTACCCTCTGTTCGAAAATGTGATGCCCAGGTTCTACCCCGAACCAATTCGCGCCAACTTTAAATTGATCGCCGAGCTTCCTCCTCTACGGTAGAGATCGATCCATCATTATCGATGAGTGAACCTACCACCCTCGACCTCCATGCCAAGTGCGGCCTCCCCATTCGTAGCTAGCGATGAGAAATTCCCTCTGAAATGGCAGGCAAATGCAGCCAATTTACGCCTCCCACGTGGTGAATTAGATGATCACTACCATTAGATTTCTAGAGCTCGATGTGCCCTACAATATTGTAGTATGAATTTTTCGCTAATTGTGGGTGGGTTGAGAGATAATTGAGGAGGAAGATCATGCATTTATGGCCATTGAAACTAAGGTGGTGGTTAGCCCTAATTAGAGGCTAGGTTTTTGGGAAATGAAGGTACTTATATAGACAACTACAAAACACTATTCGCCTAAAAAATTCCAAACTCCAAAAGAAGCGTGCCGCCTGGCGTTCCTAATGATTTACCCATATTCCGAACATAGTGGAATATATATCAGAGACCAATTCCATCATATATAGAAGATAGGTTTTAAAATTGAATTGTTTTAATTGAATTTCCTTAAACAAATATCTAGGCGTTTTTAGTTTGCATGATAGAAAAGTAAGTCCAATCACTACGAAATTAGGAATCCTACAATAACATACTATTACGGATCCAATGAAAATGGTTTCGTCCAATTCTAAGACAGTGTCCCGAATGGCTATTTTCATTCGTCTAATTAAATTATAAAATTTCCAATTTCTAATTTAAATGTAATGGGATTTTGTAAGTTGAATATGGAACATCTGTTTTGAATGTAATGAAGTAAAAAAAAATTGAAATCTATGTTTTGCTTCATATTCAAGTGCTTCTGATATTATAGATATAATCAACATGCCATATTTAGTCGTCGAAAGCTAGTACTATAGATGGCTGCAGCATATGTAGCGCTTAGTTTTGGGCCTCTAGATAGCGGATGTTACAGCTTGGTATTAGAGCATGGTTTATGAAATACTTTAACTAGAAATGATTCTTGAAAACGTAAGCTTTAGTAATTGGAGTTAAGATCGGGGTATAGGATAACGCTATAGTAACATACTTGTATTTTCTATATATACATACATATATATACATATATATATAAGTATACGTTATATCTGTAGAATCCTATCTTAGTTGGGTTATTCATTTGCATCGCACGAGGTTCGAATACAGATATGGAAGGAAGAAGAGGTAGAGTTAATCTTGGAGGAGATTGCACCATCACTAATGAAAACGCTCGACCAAATGCTAAGAGAGGTCCCGGTGAGGCTCAAGCTGAAACTGGTTGTGCTGGGGTTTCCCAGATGGACATAGGAGCAATGTATCAGTTCTTTGTAAACATGATGCAAGCTGGAATTGCAGCTGGAGTTGTTGGAGGTAATGCTGATGAAGGTGGAGTTCAGGAAGATCCGATGGTCAACTAATATGCTAACTTGAGTAGAGATTACATCAGGCTTAGAGGGAAGCTGTTCATTGGTCCTGAAGATGCAGTCGAGGTGGATAATTGGCTATTGCATTGCGAGAGAATTTTTGCTGACTAATTGAATAACGAGCAGAAGAGAAGATTGGCTTCAAGACAGCTTCAAGGAGCTGCCTTATTCTGGTAGAATACTGTTCTTGTTGGAGTTGATAAGGAAACTATAAATTGGGAGGAGTTAAAGAGAAGGTTTTCAGAAAGGTTTATGTCAGCAATGGCATAGTCGATGTTGGTGAAGAAGTTTGCGGAGTTGGAACAAGGAGAGATGTCCGTCTTGGAGTATGCAAGGAAGTTTAAGGAGTTGGCCCGGTATGGGTATGAATTGGTAGATACAGTGATCAAAAGAAATGAAAAGTTTATAAGGGGCTCGGGGCTAGAGTTTGTAAGTGCTACTTTGCTGCACTTGAGAGATTCCAGTGATGTAGTGGTAGGAATGGCGCTAAGGCAGGAAGAGGCATTAGCGTGTTTGAGGAAGAAGATGAAGGAGGCCCAGGTGGGATAGGGTCAAAAAAGAAAGTTTTTCCAGAAGAAGAATGCTTAGAAGGGAGGAGCATAAAAGAAAGGAAAGGATAAAGTGGTTGGTTACAAATGTGATAAGAAGGGACACTGTCCTAATGAGTATCGTACCGAGAATGGAAAAGGAAAAGGAAAAGAAGTGGGTGGAAAGAAGAATGTCAGATGCTTTAATTGTGGTCAGATCGTCCATTACATGAATAAGTGCTCAGATCCTGCTAGAGAAGGAAGGGGGCAAGTTTATGCATTGGAACCGACGACGTCAAGACCAGTTGTGTAGGAGAAAGGGAAGGCTATTCTAGGAGGCTCGCTATAGATTCCAGGTATGCCTGTTAGCATTTTGTTTGATACTGGAGGATCTCATTCTTTTATTTCTCGATTTTTGGTAGATAAACTTAACCTAGAACCTTCATGCTTATTTATTCGTTAAGGGTTGCAAGTCGGATAGGAGGCTATGCAACACTTGGGATGAGGTGTGACCATTTAGAATTTGATTTGCTAGGCAATACTTTTGAATGTTGTTTGCATGTGTTTGACTTTGTGGGTTTTCGGATTATCCTTTGGATGGATTGGTTAAGTAAATACGATGCTAGGATATTTTTCATGATAGAAAGATATCACTTAGTCACCCAGATATTAGTGATCGAATAGTTTCTACCATAGATAACCCTACTTGCGAAGTAAATGCTTTATTGGGTATCATGAATTGGGGGATGAGTTACATCGAATCCTTGTGGTTAGAGAATTTGTTGATGTATTTGAGCCGGTAGTTGGACTGCCACCGAAACGAGGCATAAAATTTTAGACTGATTTGGTGCCTGGAACAGAGCCGGTGAGTAAGCTGCTAAGCAGGATGACACCTACAGAGATGAAGGAGCTGAAGGTGCATTTGGTGGATTTCAAAGGCAAGAGTTTTATTCGACCGAGTAGTTTTCCTTGGGGAGCTGTTGTGGTGTTTACTAAGAGGCCGGACGGATCGTTAAGGCTGTGTATCTATTATCATAAGTTGAAGGAGAAGACGATAAAGAACTGATATTCATTGCCGGGAATTGATGATTTGTTCAATCGGTTAAGCAGAGCTAGGGTATTCTCTCAGATGGATTTGGTGACAGGATTTCATCGTCTTAGAGTGACAGAGGATAGTATTCCTTTAACGGTGTTTAGGACAAGATATGGATCGTACGGATGGTTAGTTATGTCGTTCGGACTAGCTAATGCGCCGGCATTCTTTGTGGATCTGATGAATAAAATTTTCCAATAGCACTTCGAAAGATTTGTGTTAGTCTTCATAGAGGCATTTTGATATACTCTAAGGATGAGAAGGAGCATAAAGTTCATCTTAGAGTTGTGTGCTCGAGACGTCGAGGGAGCATCAGTTGAAGGCTAAGTTTTCAAAGTGTCATTTACAAAGGAAGTGAAGTTCCTTAGTCATGTCATCTCAGAGAAAGGGTTCTCTGTAGATCCAACTAAGATTGAGGTGGTAAATAATTGAAAGAAACCCGAGACAGTGACCGAGATAAAAAGCTTCTTGGATTGGCAAGATATTATCAAAGGTTTGTTAAGGATTTTCGCGATAGCTACACCATTGACTAAGATTACACAAAAAGATGTGAAGTTTGTATGGGCTGATAAGTGTAAGGAAACATTCCAAAGCTTGATATACTTATTGATCCATGCACCGATGTTGGTGGTTCCAGAGGGGAATCAAGGTTTAGTTGTTTATACTGATGCGTGTGAAACTGGATTGGGAGTTGTATTAATGCAAAGAGGTAGAGTGATTACTTATGCGTCTAGACAGCTCAGACCACATGAAGTTAGGTATCCTATGCATGATTTGGAGTTAGCTTCCATAATATTGCTTTAAAGGTGGGGAGGCAATATGTTTTGGGAGAGCGATTCAAGCTTTATATTGATCATAAGTGATTGAAGTACTTGTTCTCTTAGAAGGTGCTGAACATGAGGCAGCAGAGATGGTTGGAGTTTATTGCTGCTTATGATTTTCGAATGGAGTACACACCCAGAAAAGGAAATAAGGTAGCGGATGCACTTAGGTGGAAGCATCAGAATGCAGTATTGGCTATGATTGCTAAGTGGAAAGATTTGGAAGCATTGTCAGCTTGTAGCGTGCATTTTAGATCCAAGGTAGGTTCTAGTGCAAGGAGTGTTGTATTGTCTTATTTAGAAGTTAGATAGGTAATGATTGAGAAGATAGCTTCTAAGTAGGAGGAGGATCTAATTTTGGCTAAATAGATCATAAAGCTAAGTGAAGGAACGGAGAGCGATGACTTAACCGATTTCAGTCTTGACCTTAAAGGGTGGTTGAGAAAGAAAGGAAGGTTGTGTGTTTCTAACATAGGAGACATAAGGAAGGAAGTTTTGAATGAGTGTCGTCATCATTCAAAGTTCACTATCCATCTAGGAGGAATGAATATGTATGAGGATATGAAGAGAAGTTTCTTCTGGGAACGTATGAAATGGGATAAGTGGGTATGTGTTAAGCGGTGCTTGACTTGTCAACAAGCAAAGGCTGAACACCAGAAGCCTAGTGGATAGCTTCGACTGTTAGATGTTTCGTTGTGGAAATGAGATTCTATCTCCATGGATTTTATGACGGGTTTCCAGGATCTAGTAGAGAAAATGAAAACATATGGGTCATAGTAGATAGACTGACTAAGAGTGCCCATTTCATTTTGGCAAAGTCAAATAGGACGGCACCTATTTTGGCAAAGTTATTTATGAAAATGCAGTTAGACTGCACAGGATTCCTAATAGGATTGTCGGTAATAGAGATTCTTTATTTACTAGTGAGTTCTGGAAAAGTCTACAGGAAGCATTAGGAATCAAGCTCAACATGAGTACCGCTTACCATTCACAGACTTATGGTAAACACAAAGGGTTAACCAAAACTTGGAGGGTTTGTTATAAGCATGTGTATTGGATTTTGGGGGATCATGGAAGGACCACCTTCATTTAGTCGAGTTCTCGTATAACAATAGTTATCAGACGATTATTGGGATGACACCGTTTGAAGCTTTGTATGGAAGGCTATGCAAATCTCTCATATGTTGGTTAGAGGCTGAGGATAGATTGGTTCTTGGTCCGAATTTGGTGAAGGAGGCTGCAGAGAAGATTGAGTTGATACGAATTAGAATGAAGGAAGATCAGTCTAGGCATAAATTTATGCTGATAGAAGAAGGAAGGACTTGGAATTTTCTATAGAGACTATGTGTTTATTAAGGTTTCATCGATGAAGGGTGTGATGAAATTTGGAAAGTCGAAAAAGTTAGCACTTAGATTCGTTGGACCTTTCCGTATTATTAAGAGGATTGGAAAATTCGCTTATAGAGTAGAGTTACCGAGTGGTTTGGCTGGAGTCTATGATGTTTTCCATGTTTCTCATCTTAGGAAATGTGTTAGAGACCTGGAGACTACTATAGCACCTATAGTTTTAGAATATTAGTAGTAGAGCCAGATTTGACTATAGTTAGAAAACCAATTTAGATTGTGGACAAAGATGAAAAGAAGTTGAGGAAAAAGACAGTCAAGCTAGTAAAGGCATGGTGGAGTGACGATGCTAGAGGCCGTACTTTGGAGACAGAGAGTAGAATTAGGGACACCCTGATTTGTTTGATCGTATGTTTTACTTTGATTGTTTTATTGTGTAACTTATCGTAATTTCAGGAATGAAATTCTTTAAGGTGGGGATTCTATAACACCCCATATTTTTATTATTTAGGATATTTAATTATCTAAAATTTAATAACATAATGTGGAGATTGATAAATTGATAATTGATTAGCTAAGGGTAGCCATGCCTTGTTAGTATACAAATTAAAGTGAAATATAAGTTAATATGTTAGGATATGAGAAGGGAAATATGAGAAATAGTTGGAGCTTATACCTTAAACCCTTGAAAAATAGAACTCACGTTCATTCTCATTTTTATTAAACTAAAAATACTAAGGCCGGCCACCATTTTCATCTTAAAGAGGAAGATTAAATCTAGGATTTAAGAGAAAGAAAGTAATCAACTAAATCAACATCAAATCTCACACATATAATCTCAAAGCTAAGGTGACTAATTACTACACCACATTTTCTGATAATTTTTGGTTTTGAGACTAAACATGAAATGTTTTCCAAATATATGACATATTTTGATGATTAAAGTTATATATATGTTTATTGGTGAATTATGTATGTTTATATTTGTTTTTATGATATGTTCGATATGAAAACCCTCTTAGATGAAATCCAAATGCCTTGAAAATTTGAACATAGTTCAGAAATGTTACTTTAGAGGTGTTTTTCGATTTTCATAATTTTCTGAATCATTGTGGATTTTATATTAATTTTCTAGTGAAGGAAATTGTTTAATAGGTTATAAGTTATTTACGGCTTAAATAATTATTATTTGAGTTTGAA
The DNA here is from genome assembly GCA_030765085.1 of Allium cepa. Lineage (NCBI taxonomy): Eukaryota > Viridiplantae > Streptophyta > Magnoliopsida > Asparagales > Amaryllidaceae > Allium > Allium cepa. The sequence goes on along the minus strand of CM060938.1, from coordinate 701,260,522 downwards.
ATTTTTATATGTTGGAAAACATATTAAAATAGATTTTTTAGGATTTCTCTAGATTTTTTCAAAGTGTTTTGATGAATATATAAAATTATTTAAGATATGTGACTTAAATGTTTTATATAGTTAATTGAGGAGAAAGGGCATTTTATAAAATAAAATTATTATTTAATTATAAAAATAATGGTAGCACATTTCTTAAAAGTATTTATTAACTAATAAGAACTTGACAAACAAAGGCACGTAGTTGAAAAGTTATTTTTTAAGTTAAAAACAAAGAAATCATACTTGTAGCATGTTTCAGCCTTTCCAACCCAGAATTTTCGACAAGGTCGAGAGATTTATAGCTTTTGACAAGGTCAACCAATGGATATGGTACCAAGTTACTTGGTACATAATGAATTGGGCAAGGTCGAAGGGTTCTTAGTCGAAAGGTTGATGGCCAAAGAGGTTGGGGTATGTTGTTCCACAAACCAAAAGCTTTCACCTTCTTTGCTTTTGACTAAGAGCTTACGACTTGGTTGCTTTGGACCAGATCAAATGTTTAAAGGAAAGGTTTTAAACCTTTCGATATAGTCGAAAGGTTACTGCTATTTTAACACTGTTGTGTTTTTAAACCTTTCGACACGGTCGAAAGGTTATTGCCACTTTGTTTTGTTTTGAACCTTTTGACAAAGACGAAAGGTTTACTTGTTTTAAAACCAGCAACTTCTCCCAATGCTTTTGAAAGGAAGCTTTCGACTTAGGTGATTTACCATCATTTTCTAAGTGAAGTATAACCAAGCTTTCGGAGCAAAGCTTTCAACTTAGTCGAAAGGTTGCTTTCAATGGAATCGAAAGATTTTAAAAGAAGGTTTTCACTTGTTTTAGATTGAACCTGATAAGTCTTTGAAAGGTTTATGTTTTAAAAGGTTTGATGACTTTGAAAGGTCTAAGTGAATGATTTCGAAAGGCCTAATTTGAATGATTTCGAATGGTCTAAGTGAATGATTTCGAAAGGTTTTAATTCAATGATTTTGAAAGGCTTATTTTCAGTGGATTCGAAAGGTTTAAGTTGGAAGGTTTTCCAAAGTTTTTCTCAGGCAATGTTTTAAAATGGTTTTTAAAAGAGGGTGTTTAAATGCTTTTCGAAGGTTTTTTTCTCAATGGTTTTGAAGGGTTTGGAGAGTGGTCTCGAAAGGTTTGAGGTTTGATTTCGAATGGTTTTTACTTGTTTTTGAAAGAGGTACTTTCATATGTTTAAATGTTTTAAACAACTAAGGTTTGAGTAAAGAATATGCATATGACATGGTAGCATGGTTTTGAGTAAAGTATAAAGATTATATACTTTTCCTTATTTAAGTTTGATTTAATGGTTTTAAATCACTTTAAAAATGTTTTCAAGGAAAATTATGGGAGGGGATCATAAGCGAAAATGACTCAGATATTAGAATACCAGATGGGACGAGTATGGGGTCACGCCTTATACATAAGCTAATAGCCCCAGCTAATTTTTGCCCAAAATCCTAGTGTGCAGGGATTTGTCACAGGTAGACTAAAATTATGATTAGACATTGAAAGGAATATATGTTTGCATATAGATAGGTTACTGGTGAGCTCGAAAAACCTTTAGGATCAGGAAGACCTAGGAGATGATTAAGTTAGGGACAAACTGTCCAGAAGTGAAATATTTAACAGGTAGTTAAGGAAACACTGTCCAGAAGTAAAATATTTAACAGATAGTTAAGGATAGATAATCCAGAAGAAGAATATCTAACAGGTATTAGGTTAATTTTGATTATATTGTTTGGTAGACCCGATTCAGCCAAATGTTAAAAGTTATCCAAACAAAACTTGTGTGTTTGAACAGAGAGTTCATTATTACCGAATATTTATGAATGTTCACATAACGATTACTTTATGGTATTTAACCATTGTGGATGTAGGAGCACTGTATATGGTTTTATGAAAGGTTTTGCAAAGATATGTTTTAAAAGGATGCTAGTGAGAGGAAACCCGTTCTGTTAAGCGACGTGGTCTCACATAACATGATTAAACCAGGACGTTTAATATTGTTCATACCAGGCTTTATGTTTGAATCGAAGTTTATGTTTTCCTCTTAAACTCTCGGGTGCTTAAAATTAATTTGAGTAGGATGAGGAGCTATGATCTTTTTCAGGTTTTAGAATGTCACGAATAAGCTACCGTAGGCATGCAGGAGGCAAACGAATAGCTATTTAGGAGTTGCAGTTCTTGTTTTATGTTTTGATGAATTTCCACTATGTTTTGTATTAAGTCTATTATGACTTTATGACTCTGATCATCCAAGGGAGTGTCTTCATATACCGCTCTTGGCATATTTGTAATAAGTGTATTTTATCTGTATTTGGGAATGCATTGGGATTTTGTAAGTTGAGTATGGAACATCTGTTTTAAATGTAATTAAGTAAAGTGGTTTGAAATCTGTGTTTTGTTTCATATTCAAGTGCTTCTGATATTATAGATACCTTAACATAGCCGTATTCAATCGCCGGAAGCTAATACTATAGATGGCTGCAGCATCTGTAGCGCTTAGTTTTGAGCCTCTAGATAGGGGATATTACGTTGTTGTTGAACCCTAATGAACACTCATTATTGTAGCTTTTTTCTACCGTTGAATCATGATAAGCGCCATAGTAATGAGGCAAAGAAATGGTGACTGATGTTGTTTCTTTAGAGAGGCGAAGTATGATCATTTCTATACAAACCGAGGCAATTGTATTAAAGGAGTGCAAAGGATTTTCAATGATGCAATATAAAGATGTACAAGAACAGGAGAGTTAGAGTTAAGGATAGCCATGAATTAGTGAAATGATGCAGAGTGTGTAGCTCGAGAGGAGCCTATGGTAGATAGAGGAGCATTGCAGGTCAGTTGAGGAGTGAACGAGAACTGATGAAGTGATGCCCCTTAAATGAAATGATTACGTGGAAAGGTGTTGTACTTTGGGAGGATCCAAGATATTGCATGCATGGAGACTGCTAAAGCAAAGAGGCAGCCCTGCTTGCAAAAAAAAATATGAAGAAATAAAAAACAATACCGCTAATAGAAAATCCTAATGAGGTGAATTGGGTGTGTATCAATTTATAAAATTATGGTGAAGGTCCTAATCTAGGAATATATAGCATATAGAAGATTTATGAACTGAGTGTGTACCGTTGTATAAAATTATGAACTTGGTGAGAGCACTATGGGGAACTGAGTGTGCATGGAGGAAAAAGGATCTTCAGTATTTAGCATGTAGAATTGAGTGAGAATCGGTATATGGATAATTGAGTGTGTATGAACAGAGTGTGTACCAGTGTATTTATTAATCTAATGTATACCAGTATGTGGAAGAATCTTTAGTGCTTATAATAGATATATGTTTGTATATGATGTGTATAATGATGCCGATTGCATAAAAGGAGTATAGATTGAATTAAGTAGGTTATTATATATGCTGAAAATAAGTAGAATACTTATGTCATAAAATACAAGGTAAAATGGAAAACAAAGTTATCTCACAAGGACAAAATTAATCATATGTTAAGGTATTTATAGATTGTGGCACATCGTTATTTGGGCCATTAGGTCTCTCGATCCTTTCAAGGTGGATTCTTCAGTTTGTGCATTACAATCGGTGTTCATCAGTAGAGTAAATTATATAAGAAGATTTATTGTAAATATTGTTAAAATGCGTTGTTGCACTCTGACCATAAAGTCTCACAAGTAATTGCACATATTGAGTCTAGATTTCTCCTGGTCGATTGGGTAAAGTTCAGCCTATAGCTATTGTAGTAAATGTTGGGTGGGGACACGGCAGAAGTAACATGGATGTTAAACACCTCCAGAATCCTATCGATAATAAATTGGGAAAAAAGATAGTCAAGGAATAGGTGGGAAGTGGTCTTTGGCGTCCAATTACAATGGTAACAAGGATGCGGATCGATAGTGGAGGTAATTATTGAGTTAAGCCTAGTAATGGTGTTTAATTTATCATGTAAAATGATCCATGAATTAATTTTAGCTTTAAGGGGGCATTGATCCTCAATATGGGTTTGAAATATCTAAAATCATTTGTTCCTAAAGTAATTAAGAAGGGGCATTTCACTAGAAGGACAAATTTTGCAATCCAATTAGTTTCTAGGACACACATCCACAAAAATTAATTTCAAGGCCAAAGTCAACAGAATAATTATTTTTAAGGACAAAGTCAGCAGTCCAATTACTTTCAAGGACATAATTTCATAGGATTTTGGGCCTTAGAAACTAATTATTTTGCATTTTGTCCTTAAAGGTAATTATTTCAGTTATGTGTCCTAGAAACTAATTGCACTTGCTAAAGAGATCATTGTGGCTAATTTCCACAATTAAGAATTTGTACGTTGATTTGAAGTTTAGATTCCTTTTTTTATCCTAACACCTTATCAGATGATCAGGATGGTCTTTGATGTTATATTTTACGATTATATAGATTAATTTTAAGTATGACTAAGTACATTTCCTATTAGATTTTCGTTAAACGTGATGTCCCAGTTAAAGGGCATCGTGATATGCACAAAAAGCGTATATTTTTACTTTCATATTTAATCTTCTTTTATTTGAGTAAATGAGCATACTACGGTATTTTACGTGTTTAAATCAAAATCTAAATTGTTTTCAAATCATCATTCATTCATCTTCATTTGAGGAAAAAATGGTACTTTTGTGTATGATTTAATTTTGAAAAATTTCATTTGCACATTTTTTTATTTGTAAGAAATTGAGTGCAAATTGAATGGACCTTCATGCATATATGTATGCACAAATGTTCAAGGCCAAGGGAATGTAAAAAGTAAAAGAATTCATGCAACATAGAGGAGCCCACATGCCTACTGACTAGTGGTCCATAATTAAAATCATGTGCACATGTTAATGAAGAGTTAAAGGCGTGTTAGTGGAGATTAATTAATTCCCTAATGATTACTTGGAGGTTACACTATCTCAAGGGCATTTTTGGTAGTTCTCTAGAAATGAATTAGCATTTCAAACATGTATAATTACCCCCTTATGTTTCATGTAACCATCTTCTTCTCTTTTATGCAAAGTTGTAGCACAAAATTAATGATAAATAAAAGTTCTCTTTGATGGCTTCTTAACCTTGTTCTTTACTTTCATGCAATTTTTATCTCATGCTTTCTTTTATTGCTATTTTATTTTATGCCTTCTTATTTAGTTTATGCTCTCTTATTTCATGTTATAGCATAGATTTAATTTTTGAAATTAGTTGAGTTTTGTATCATGCAAGTAGTTAGCTCTATTTTCTTTAAATTAGTTCTCATTTCCTTGTTTTTTATATTTTTAAATCACTCTATGTTAAGTTGTATTCAAATATGAGAAACTAAACCCCTTCAATTTAGGATAACGAAACTATCATGAAATATATTAAATTAACATATTGATTTCATTTGTGATCTCTCTTTTGTGCTTAATGGAAATTATGAATGATGGTAGTTTTTGTTTCTTTTTTAGTAAATTTGATAGTCTATGTTGACATCTCAAATAGGCTATGCTTAATCCAATATAAACACAAACTATTTGATCATTTGCTAAGTGATTTTGATAATTGATGCAGCGCAATCTACAAACTCAATGGAGTTGAATTGCTCAAAGGCCTTAGGTCGCTCATGACCTAGTGAAGGTCGCTCGCTAGGGAACACATCAGGCACCAAGGCATTCGAACGACCTAGTGATGCAAAGATAGGTCGCGAACGACCTAGTGAAGCAGCGCATCATGGTTCACATGTTTTAAGTTGCCAACGACCTAGTGTGTTAGGTCGCTCAGTTTCAGGTCGCTCAGGCCTTATGTCGTTGTTTACTTCAGGTCGCGTAGAGCTTGGGTCGCAAGGTCTCTTATGTTAACCCGCCATCACATGCTACTCTCTATAGGTCGCGAGCCTCCTTAAGTCACTTCTGGAGATAGGTTGTTAAGTCGCTCCTGGAGAGGTTTCTTATGTCGCTGATGATTAGGTCGCATGGTTGTAAATTGTTAAGTCGTTGTATTGAACTGTGTTGTTAGGTCGCGTGGATGTTGTACATATTGTTATGTGTTGTGTTTGTAATGTTTGTACTAAATCGTAGGTTGTTGAGTCACCTACATGTATAAGTGTTGAGTCGCGTGTTGATAGGTCATTACCGACCTATGTTAGGTCGTAGGTCGCAACCTACGTTAGGTCGGCGAGTTCAGTGTTGAGTTGTAAACTGCCTATAAATATGGGGGTTGTGTCATTTGTAAAAAGAGTTGATTTTTGAAAAAAACTTTGTGTTTGTGTGATTTGTGCCACTTTAAAATTGGTAGTTGAGTGTTATCTCCTATCTTCATTTGCGGTATTCGAGTGCGCTCGAATCAACGGATTTGAAGCCGATTCACGGAATCTCGTGCGCGAGATCAACGTCGAAGAATCGTAGATCTTTTAACATGGTATCGTGCGCGATCAACGTGTTGGAGATAGCTAGAATTCGGTATCTTTTGGAGATCAACGAATTTGAGCATTCGGTATCTTTCAATCCATCGATTTATATTGCTTCATCTAATTGTTCTTCGATTAGTTTGACACGAAATCCACATTTCGTCGTCATCCTTATAATCCGCTGCATCGGTTTTTGGTATCGGAGCTAGACTTAGCCAATCATAGCTAAGCCGAGTCCTTGGAGCCAAAGAGAAGAGTTTGAAGAGTAGAGCCGAGCTTGTTCAAGTTTGTGGGAGATTTGTTCAAGCCGAGAGCAAGTAGAGAAGGTAGATCCGAGCTATAAGTGGAGGCGTGTATCACTTGTGTAGATCAAGGCCGAAAGCCAGTTTGGTATTAGTTCAGTTGAAGAAATTAAAGCCGAGTTTGTTGAAAATTGTTGTTAGAGATCATGCCGCCAAGAAGAGCTAATCATCATCAAAATGTTAAAGTGTTGTACAGAAGAGAAGAAGCTGAGCAAATGGAACAACGCATCAATGAAAAGTTTGATGAAGGTATTGGGAAGTTAGAGAAATTGATGATTGACATGAATCAAGGTGAAAGGAAAAGGTCACCAATCTCGAACCACGGAGGAAACAGAGTTTCGCCATCGGTTACGGAAGCAAGGAGGGTGTCGCCGCAATCTTACCGAGATAGAAGGGAATCTTCAGTTTCATTGAGACAAGAACACCATGAGTACAGAAATGAAGAGAGAAGAACTCCATGTGAGTTTGGAGATGAGCCATATTGTGACGTTGAAAGACATAGTAGAAGAGATATGCGTGATTATAGAGATGTTGATGGTCGAGATCGATATCGAAGTACATTTGATTATGATGAAGATGGTGATAGATACAGTGTTCATTATTGAGATCGAGACCAAGTACGAAATCGCTATCGGGAGGTAGAAGATGATTGTAAATGGGAGTCGGGGATGAAGACTGAAATTTCAGAATTCAAAGGTGGAATGGTAGCTGAAGAATTTTTGGATTGGTTATCTAATGTTGAAGATTTTTTATTTTAAAGAAGTCCCCGAGCATCGCAGAGTTAAGTTGATTGCTACACGTTTGAGAGGGAGAGCTATGGCATGGTGGCAACAAACTAAACTTACACGGGAAAGAATGGGGAAGTCAAAGATTGAGTCATGGGAGAAGATGAAAAAGTTGATGAATGCTACTTTCTTGCCTTATAATTATCAGTCTCTTATGTATCAGCGATTGCAGAACTTGAGACAGGGAATAAGTCAGTGAATGATTATGCGGATGAATTTTATCAATTGATTGCGAGGAATGATATCATGGGGACAGAGGAACAGCTGACTGCTAGATTTGTTGGAGGACTGAGAATACAGATTCAAGGTATGGTGAATATGTTTGATCCTAGATCTGTTGCAGAAGCACACCAGAAGGCGTTAGCTTGGGAGAAGCAAGGTAGAAGAGGAGGTGGTGTGTTTAAAAATTCCAACAACAAAGTGAAAGGGGCTAGTAGCAATGCGAATATTTCCAAGGCTGTTGCGAAACCAGTTATCAATGAAGTTGCTAGGACCAAGGTAAATAGTGGTATCAAATGTTTTAATTGTCAGGAGTTTGGTCACAAGAGAAATGAACGTTCGAAGCCAAAGAAGCGAGCGATGGTTGCTGAGGTTGAGGATGAGGATGCAGAAGTAGAATGTTCCAATTCGCTACAAGCTGAGGAGGAAGAATTATTGTCGAGAGACGAGGGACGTAATTTGATGATGAGGAGATCTTATTTGACACCAAAGCAAGAGGATGATTCAAGTTGGTTGAGGAGTAGCATCTTTCAGTCAACGTGTACTATCTTGGGAAGGGTGTGCAAGTTTGTTATTGATGCGGGAAGTTGTGACAATATCATTTCTACAGAGGCTGTAAAGAAGTTGGAATTAAAGACTAAGAAGCATCCTAAACCTTACAAGTTAGCTTGGTTGAGGAAAGGTGGAGAAGTGAAGGTTAATCGAAGAGCTTGTGTAAATTTTTCGATTGGGAAGAAATATAAAGATGAAACTTGGTGTGATGTTGTGGATATGGATGTATGTCATCTATTATTGGGGAGACCGTGGCAGTATGACAGAGCTGTGCAACGTGATGGTCGTACCAACAGCTACAGTTTCATGTTCGAGAGCACTAAAATCACTTTGGTTCCTAAGAAACGACAACAAGAAGAAAGCAAGTTGGAGGAGATTGAAGAACTGAAAACTTTGCTATCTTTGAAGGAGTTTGTTAAGGAAGTGGAAGATGAGCCTGAAGTGTTTTTATTGATCGGACGTGAAAGTAGTGAGGAGGTTGAAATTCCAGAGGAATTCTAGAGGAAGTCAAACCAGTATTGGAAGAATTCAGAGATGTGTTTCCTGAAGAGTTGCCAAAGGAGTTACCACCGTTGAGAGATATTCAACATCAGATTGATCTTGTGCCAGGGGCGGTATTACCTCACAGGCCACATTACGGGATGAGTCCTAAGGAGCATGAGGAACTGAGAACGCAGGTGGAAGAGTTGCTTGAACAAGGACGCATACAAGAGAGCTTAAGTTCTTGTGCAGTACCAGCTTTGTTAGTACCGAAGAAGGATGGAACTTGGAGAATGTGTACTGATAGTCGAGCACTGAACAAGATTACTGTGAGTTACAGATTTCCATTGCCTAGATTGGATGATTTGTTAGACCAGTTGAATGGAGCTGCAATATTTTCAAAGATTGATCTGAAGAGTGGGTACCATCAAATTCGAATTCGACCTGGGGACGAATGGAAAACAGCGTTCAAGACACGGGAGGGGTTGTATGGATGGCTGGTTATGCCGTTTGGTCTTTCAAATGCACCTAGTACGTTTATGCGGTTGATGAATCAGATCTTTAGACCATTTATTGGGAAGTTCGCGGTGGTGTATTTTGATGATATACTGATATACAGTGGAAGCCCAGAAGAGCACTTGCATCATCTGAGAGAAGTGTTGATGATACTGCGACAGGAACAATTTTATGCTGCAACGAAGAAATATGTGTTCATGATGCATAGTATTTTATTTTTTGGGATATGTTGTATCAGAAGGAGGTATACAGGTGGATCAGAATAAAGTTGAAGCAATCAGAAATTGGCCACAACCCAGGACGATAACAGAAGTTAGAAGTTTTCATGGTTTGGCATTATTCTACCGAAGATACATTCCACACTTCAGTAGCGTGATGGCACCCGTTACTGATTGTATGAAGGGGAAGCAATTTTCATGGTTAGAGGAAGCAGGATTTTCTTTTGCGCGGATCAAGGAACTTTTGACATCAGCACCCATTCTAGTATTACCAGACTTTCAGTTATTGTTTGAACTACATACTGATGCATCTAAGGTTGGAATTGGAGGGGTGTTAAGTCAGAGGGGCCGTCCTATTGCTTATTTTAGTGAGAAGCTTTTGGGAGCCAAGATGATATATAATACTTATGATGTAGAATTCTACGCTGTTGTGCAAGATGTGAAGCATTGGAGACACTATTTGTTCCATAAAGAATTTGTTTTATATACTGATCATGAAGCATTGAAGCATTTGCAAGGGCAGGACGAGATTGCAGCTAGGCATGCTTCGTGGATTGCATACTTACAACAATTTACATTTGTAGTGAAACATAAGTCGAGAATTACGAATCGCGTGGCAGATGCATTGAGCAAGAGAAATCATTTATTGACTACAATGAAAGTTGAAGTAACCGGGTTTGATGTGTTGCCAAAATTTCTTGTGGATGATCCTTACTTTGCTAAGGTTATGGATGAAGTCACAAAGGGGAAAATGGATGAGTATATTTTGGTGGATGGTTTTCTTTTCAAAGGAAATCGCTTATGCATTCCAGATAGTAGTTTGCGAATGAAGATTGTGAAGGAGTTACATGAAGAAGGTCATGTACGTAGAGATCGTACATTGCAGTTGATTTCTCAATCCTATTTTTGGCCTTCCATAAGAAAAGAAGTTGAAAGATTTGTGGAGAGATATCACATATGTCAAGTTTCCAAGGGAACAACTACGAATGCGGGATTATATATGCCATTACCTGTGCCTACTAGACCATGGGTTGATATCGGCATGGATTTCGTTTTCGGTTTGCCAAGAACTCAGCGAGGGAATGATTCTATATATGTGGTGGTGGACGGATTTTTGAAAATAGCACATTTTATAGCTTGTAAGAAGACAGCTGATGCAGTTCGTGTTGCTCAATTGTTCTTTAAGAAAGTTTATCAACTACATGGACTACCTAAATCCATTGTTTCTGACCGGGATACTCGATTTCTAAGCCATTTTTGGTTGAGTCTGTGGAAGATGGTTGGGAAAGGCTGAAATTTAATAGCGCCTATCATCCGCAAACAGATGGACAAACGGAGGTAGTTAACAGATCGTTGGGGAACTTGTTGAGATGTCTTGTGAAAGATAATTTGAAGAGCTGGGATATGAAATTATGTCAGGCGAAATTTGCACATAACCATGCTGTTAATCGAAGTACTGGATTAAGTCCGTTTCAAGTTGTATATTCAGCAATTCCGAAGGGACCGTTGGATTTGACGACCGTGCCATATCAGAAGGGAGTTGTTAAGCGAGCGTGTGATTTTGTGAATGAGCTGCAGGAGTATCACAGAACTGTTCATGAACGATTGCTTGCATCAAATGAGAAGTATAAGCAATTGGCAGATAAGAAGCGAAGGAGTGTGAAATTTAAAGAAGGTGATTTGGTTTACGCAGTATTGACGAAAGATCGTTTTCCAGTTGGAACTTACAATAAATTGAAAGCTCGAAAGATTGGTCCAGTAAAAATCTTGAAGAAGATCAATGATAATGCTTATCAGTTAAGGTTGTCATATCATATTCACACTGCAGACGTTTTCAACGTTAAATACTTGATTCCGTTTCATGGGAATGAGCCTGTCAAGGAAGAAGAAAGTGCAAATTCGAGGTCGAATTCTTGTCAACCGGGGGAGGATGATGCAGCGCAATCTACAAACTCAATGGAGTTGAATTGCTCAAAGGCCTTAGGTCGCTCACGACCTAGTGAAGGTCGCTCGCTAGGGAACACATCAGGCACCAAAGCATTCGAACGACCTAGTGATGCAAAGATAGGTCGCGAACGACCTAGTGAAGCAGCGCATCATGGTTCACATGTTTTAAGTTGCCAACGACCTAGTGCGTTAGGTCGCTCAGTTTCAGGTCGCTCAGACCTTATGTCGTTGTTTACTTCAAGTCGCGTGGAGCTTGGGTCGCAAGGTCGCTTATTTTAAGCCGCCATCACATGCTACTCTCTATAGGTCGCGAGCCTCCTTATGTAACTTCTGGAGATAGGTCGCTAAGTCGCTCCTGGAGGGGTTTCTTATGTCGCTGATGATTAGGTCACATGGTTGTAAATTGTTAAGTCGTTGTATTGAACTGTGTTGTTAGGTCGCGTGGATGTTGTACATATTGTTATGTGTTGTGTTTGTAATGTTTGTACTAAAGTCGTAGGTTGTTGAGTCACCTACATGTATAAGTGTTGAATCGCGTGTTGATAGGTCGTTACCGACCTATGTTAGGTCGTAGGTCGCAACCTACGTTAGGTCGGCTGAGTTCAGTGTTGAGTTGTAAACTGCCTATAAATATGGGGGTTGTGTCATTTGTAAAAAGAGTTTATTTTTGAATAAAACTTTGTGTTTGTGTACTTTGTGCCACTTTAAAATTGGTAGTTGAGTGTTATCTCCTATCTCCATTTGCGGTATTCGAGTGCGCTCGAATCAACGGATTTGAAGCTGATTCACGGAATCTCGTGCGCGAGATCAACGTCGAAGAATCGTAGATCCTTTAACACGGTATCGTGCGCGATCAACGTGTTGGAGATAGCTAGAATTCGGTATCTTTTGGAGATCAACGAATTTGGGCATTCGGTATCTTTCAATCCATCGATTTATATTGCTTCATCTAATCGTTCTTCGATTAGTTTGACACGGAATCCACATTTCGTCGTCATCCTTTATAATCCGCTGCGTCAATAATGAAAGTCAAACTAGAATCAAAATTTGATGATTTATGTTACTAGTTCACAGTAAATAGATCATGCTCAAAATAGAATCTATTTTTATTTTCATATCATTTTTGATGAGAATTTATAAGTGGGTTTTAATGATGTGTTAGAGTTTGATGGTTTAAGTTGTGCTAATTAATAGTATAAATAAATCATACTTATAATAAATACATCTATCATTTCTACTTAAAATTAAAATGAGAGATTATAGATAAATTTTGTGTTGATTTATATGAACGATTGGAAGTGGATTTGCCTTTATATTGTTTCTTAATCTCATAGTTTTATTTACTTTTGCTCTAATTTATTTTCTACTATTTTCTTACTTTAAAACAACTTCAAAACTTTGGGCTAATTTGATTGGGTAATATTATAATTTAATTCTTTTCCTGTTGATCGACCCATACTCGCATACGTACTGTGACTGTACGACGTGCACTTGCGGTTTTTATAACGATTATATTTTTTGATGGTTTTCTAATAGATAGAAATTTACATCGCCAAATAATTTTTGGGCGCCGTTGCTGAGGAAATCAATTTAATTTTAATTTTATTTTTTGAATGATTTTTATATTTTTCTATTTTATTTGGTTTATTTATTTCAAAAAAATAAAGAAAACAAAATATATTTTTTTGTCCCTTTGTTGTTACATTTTTGTGTTTTTATCGATTGTGCATTTAGTTTCACTTGGTTTCATTTTATATTAGTTTTCATTTAATGTGTGTGTATATTATTCCATTGCATTTGTTTTTATTCTTGTACTATCATTTATCATCTATTTTTGTATTGCTATTTTGCATTTATTAAAAAAATTCAAGCGTTTTATATTTTATTTAGTGTGCATTTCAGCTAAAAACTGTTCACTTGTCTCTATTCTCTATTTGCATAAACTATTGTTTTTGTACACACACTCTGTTTACAAACAGCTCATTTTAACATTGCATTTGTATTACCTTTTCCATTGCGTTTTACAAACCTTCCTCCTCATCATTCACTGCCACCCGCTTTACCTCGAAACAACATCATCACGACATAGCGACAAATCAGCATCTCCATCTCTTACACAAACTACCTCATCAAAACTCGATTCCTTCCATACAACTACCATCACCTCACCAACCACAAGCAATCTACAACCCACCAGCACACTTCGACCACACTCCAGAAAACAAGCATTTCCTCCTGCCTCACAACATCACTGCATCTCCATATCCACCCCTCCCCCATCATCAGTCACTTCATCCATACCGACACTTCCACTCCTCCTTTACATCGCAATCAGCATATCACCTTCAAATTCTTGAACACAAACTGTGACACATCACTGTCCCTTAGCACAACCAATGCATCCTACTCCATCACCATCCACTTCCTCCCTACCTCAGCCAACAAACAGAACTTCAATTCCTATCACAAACTTCATTCGAAACCACCTACCAGCCTCTGCACCACTTCAAACTACTACAACTTCCCCCCATAATCTCCTCTGTCCATTCATTGCAAACCTAACAGCAAACTACAATACCTACACCTCCAACTGCCCCATTCTCCTACATCCTTCACCAACTGCCACAACCATTGCACTTCTCTGCTTGAAACACACACTTTAAATTCCAAACATCATAATTCCGAAGCACCAATCTCCTTTGACTTCATCAATCACCAGAAACACACCATACGCTTCCTCACCATCCACTATCATCTCAGCAACACCTTACATCTCCTCCTACACTTCAAAACCAAACAACCTCATTCCCAAACTCCTCACCACCAAACACAGTCAACAACAACCCAAAAACACAGCAACTACCCATTCACCGATCACCAAATCCTTCCCATACGAACAACAACGACTTCACTGCAACCACAAAAACCAGAATCTCCATTATAATCTTGAATCCAACCTGGACCCGAACTCGAACACAAAATCACAACATTGAAGCTAAACGCCCCAATTACCAACTCGATCGCTTGAATAAATCGCCAACCACCGCCACTTCAACTCGAATTGCCCAAACTCCTACCGCTTTCCTCAATTGCGACCTAAACAAATGCCTCCATCTCTAGACCCAATCCAAACCTATCTAATTTCTAATTCAAGAAGCCGAATTGAATTTCGCTTTAATTTTTATTTTTTTATATTTCTTAAAGAAAAAGAAAACTCGATTTTTTTAGAGCAGAGAAGAGAATGCGTTTGTTTCGTTTGCAATAAGGAAAAGGGTTTAATTTAGTTTGGGGATTGGGCTTCTTGTGGGCTTGTATTAGTGGATTGGGTTTAGTTTAATTTTTTTGGAAAAAAAGGTGCAAGTTCTATTTTTCCTTGCTTTTAGCGCACATTCTTTAGCTTAAAAATTAAAAAAAAAAAAATCCTTTAACTTGGGAAATTTCAACTTTACAGAAAACATTGCTTTCATTTTTTTCTTGGGTATACAAAAAAAAATTTGTTTTTGTTTTCATTCCTTCCTTGATAAAAAAAACAAAATAATACGCTGCATATATCATGCTCAGATTTTTAGGTTGCAGAAACAGAAAATTAGAAGAAGAGTATTTGCTTACTTAAAATAATTGCTCTGCTTGCCAAAACAAATCGTTCGCAGGCTACATGTTCCCCTTTCCAACAACCAAGTGGTTAATGCCCTTTGGAGCAGTTTAGCTCATCTGCACGTTCAAACTAATCAGATTGATTCCTCGGTTGGAATGGAAGTTCTCATAGTTTTGGTGTGGTTTATAAGCTCCTCCGCAGGATTGAAGCAATGCCTGTTTCACCATGGCGCAAAGTTGTTTAGGCTTCTCATTTGTCTAGCAAGGATAATTTATTATTGTGGAAAATAACAAAGCTCTAATGACCAGAGATTATCTTAATGGTATTTGGACCGCTCTGATGCAAAAGGTTGGGGTGAATGGCATCTCTAAGGTATCACTAGTTCTGACTGGCATATCCTACGTAAGGCAAGCAAGTGGAGAAGGAGTCATTGGGATATTGTATTTTTTTTATTGTTAAGAAATATATGTATGTGGTTTGGGAAGAGAGGAACAATCATTGTTTTTTTTTTTTTTTTTTTTGCATAGCCAGCGGGGTTGACTGGACCCCTACCAGTTTTATTGAAACACAATAAAAGCGAAACTACAAGAGAGCAGAAAAGGAAAAAATAAAAAAAGGAAAAGAAAACAATTGAAGAAACAACAACAAACTTCAACCCCAAACATGGATCAACGAGTCAGGAAATTTAGTGTTGCAATTCTTCAATTGGCAGTGAGTGTTTCTCCTAACTTCTTGCCATATAACTTCATTCCTCCTTCTGATATTATCAAACACAGCTGAGTTCCTTTCCTTCCAAACCGCAGTGAGATATTTTTTCAAACACACAACCATAATTCTAGTCTCAAGCTTTCTCCACCTTGTTGCTTTGTATATGATATTCCATATTACAGCAGATCCCCCAGCATTTAAAAGACAACCAGTTGAGGAACTGAGACTAACCAACACAGATTGAAGCGCAGGGCATTCAAAAAAAATATGATCAGTTGTTTCTTCATGCATATCACAGAAAAGACATAAAGATGTGCATGCCATTCCAAAATTCTTTAACTTACTTCTAGTCAGAAGAGCATGATTTAAAACCTTCCACAGCATCAAGTTATCTGTAGGAGGAGAATCATCAGACCATATCACAGAGCACCATTTTGACGAAGGCAGAGTGTCATGCACAGATATCATTTTATATACATCTCTAATGGTATGTGGCCTCATGTCCCAAGTCACAGTTTGCATTTGATTATTGTTTCTGTAGTTGTTTTGAACCTCATTCCATAACTGCCTGATTGTTTGGTTACTATTGTTAGGCAATTGCAACAACCCATCGTGTACATAACTGTTAACTTTAGCATCAATTTGTATTCCAGACTGTTGAACATGTAAGAAAGCAGTAACTTTGGAAAGGATAATACCACTGCCTGGCCAGGGATCATGCCAGAAACTAACATCAGATTTAACATTGACATGATATTGAATCAAAGGCAGGTAGACATTTCTAAGTTTCAGAATGCTCCTGAAAATCCAACTGCAGCATTGTGGGATCTCCATGCACCAAAAGTACTTAGACTTAATGTAAAATTGCCACACCCATTTAGCCCAAACAGTGTTTCTTTTATTTATGAGGTCCTCAAAAAGGTAACTAATGGCTGCACTATTCCACTTTCTAACATTAATAACTCCCAGCCCACCCTGTTTGATTGGAGTTTCAAATTTAGTGAAAGAGCATGGTATCAACTTCCGGTTATGAATGCTACCGGTCCAGAAGTATCTGAGCAAAGCAGATCGAACCATGTGCAGCAGGTTGGAAGGAAGAAATATGCATCTAGCCCAGTAGACTAAAGATGCAAAAACCACTGACTTAATAAGAACTAGCCTACCACTTTGAGACAGTTGCCTATTGGTCCAAGCACCCATAGCAGAAGTGATCTTGTTATATAAAGGCACGCAGTCAGCATTAGTAATTCTTTTGGTAAGCAAGGGTAGCCCAAGATACCTCATGTCATTGTCCATTCTGGTGAACCCAGTGTGAAGATGAAGGGCATCAGCTTGGATATCACTGACACCAGCAAGTAACAGTGAAGATTTAGCTTTGTTTATTGTGAGACCAGTCATGCAGTAAAAAGTGTGAAGTGCATCAACAATTTCAGTCATAGAGGGAAAATCAGGTTTTGAAAAAATTAAGACATCATCAGCAAACATCAAAGATTGGATTTGGAGAGCAGAGCACTTGGGGTGATACCTGATTAGTTTCTGAGAGTATTTCTCTTTAAGCACTACAGTGAATACTTCCATGACTAACAAGAACAAGTAGGAAGAAATGGGATCTCCCTGGCGAATTCCTTTACTACTCTTGAAATACCCAACTGGTCTACCATTCAATACAATAGAGAAACTAGGGGTGGAGATGCACACATATATCCATGACACAAAAATTTTGGGAAAACCCATGACAGCCATGATCCTCACAATTGAAGACCAATGTATAGAATCATAGGCTTTAGTTATGTCAATTTTAAGTGTAGCAGCAGGTGACACATTACCTCTAGAATAACCATTAAGCAATTCTTGTGTCAGCAGAACATTGTCAAGTATATTTCTAGAAGGAATGAAGGCTGCCTGGTTCAAAGAGACAACAGTTGGCAAAACACTAAGCATACGAGTGGCAAGTATTTTCGTGATACACTTGTATAAGACATTACAACATGATATTGGTCTGAATGATGTCACACAAGTTGGAGGGTAAACTTTAGGGATCAGGGCTATGTTAGTGCTATTAACTTCTCCAAGCAGTTTGCATTTTGAAAAGAAGTTGTGGATGGCTAGACAAAATTCATGACCAAGAACACCCCAAGTAGCAATGAAGAATGACACATTAAAACCATCAGGCCCTCCTGCAGATTGCTTGTTCATTGAAAATAATGTATTTTTTATTTCCTCATTGGTTATAGGCTTAATTAATTCAAGAGCTGCTGTAGAAGAAATTCTAGGCAAGGCAAGTGAAGAGATTCGTTCAAGGTCAGGGGAGAAACCAGTTTCATTACCAAGCAAGGTGGTGAAGTAGACAATAAAAGCATGGTCAACAGTTTCAACAGTGTCACAAAAGATACCCTGCTCATCAATGATATTAAAAATGTTCTCAGTTGTGTGTTTGACCTTAATAGAATCATGGAAGAACTTGGTGTTCTTGTCACCATCAACTATCCACTTAGCATGCAATTGCTGCTTCTTCATGCTAGCTTCCAAGCTTAAGGCATTGTTCACATCAGAAAATAGTTTGCTTTCATCAGCTGCTGCTTGCTCATCAAGGGGATGCTCCATCATGTAATCTTGTTGCTTCTTCAGTTGTTCCTTTAAAGTTGTGGAAAGTAGGCTGCCAGCTCCAAAGGTTGCAAAGGCCCACTTTCTGATTTCCTGCTTCATTCTTCTCAACTTCCTGCAAAACTTATACATGGGGTTACCGTAGCAAGTAAAATCATTGCTAACTTGTGAAACTAATTCAGAAAAGTGGTCATGCTTGAGCCAAGCATCAAAAAATTTGAAACTTCTTTTTTCTTTTCTCAAATGGGGACCCAGGGTAAGTATTAGAGGAGAGTGGTCAGATAATAAGGGATGAGGGAGGTAGACAGTTAAGGTGGGCCAGAGGTGGAGAGCTTGGATGTTGCAGAAAACATGATCAATTGTCGTGAACGTACGTACACCACTACGACTTCTATTGTTCCATGAGTATTTAGCTCCAGACTTATTGACCAAGACTAACTCAGAATGTTCAATTGATAAGTTGAAATGAGCTATATCAGCTGGGCTTAGAGGGTTACCACCACATTTGTCAGAGAAGTTAAAACATGAGTTGAAATCACCAAGCACTAACCAAGGGTGTGATGACTGACGTAATGGTGGCAAGGAGTTAAAGAATTTGTTACGTGAAAGTACAGAGTTATCAGCATAGACGAAGGTGACATAAAAGGAAGTTTGTGAAGGAGTTTCAAAAACATGAAAATGGATGAACTGCCTAGTTGAAAGAATTGGGGATAGAGTAATCACTTTTGGATCATACAAGATAAGGATACGACCATATGTAGCAGCATCAAGGTTGTGGTGGAATTCCCAAGAAGGGTCAATGTAAGCAGCTGCTATGGATGTTAACATGAGGTTTAGTTTTGTTTCAAGCAAACCAAAAAGACAAATATTGTGAGCAGCAATGTAATTCTTTACTTGATCAAGTTTAATGTTGCTATGCGCTCCTCTGAGATTCCAAGCTGCTATTTTTTTAAACATAAAAAATTAAAGTTGGGGGGTGGATTTGTTTCTTCTCTGTGCAGACAGAGATCTTGTTTCCATTTGCCTGAGAGGAGAGGGATGATGTTTGGAGATAGGGACAATGGTTGGATTTCGATTTGGTTGCAGAAGGGTTTGGTTTGAAGGCCAACCAGGCAGGTCAATTGTGAAAATGTATGGTGAATGTTCAGATGGATGAGCAACTGAGTCATGCTTATGCCTTGTGAGAATTAGTTGTTTTATGTTTGCTTCAATAGCAGTGCACCAAGCAACATCTTGTTCAGCATAAGTATCTGCTTGTGCATGCAAGCCAGATACAAAGTTATCTTTCTCACTGTTATTGCTTCTGGTATCAGTTTCTTCAACTTGTGTATGTTGCATATCAGAACCTAAATCAGGGGTTGTGTTGCTAGTAACAGTACTGTCATTCAAAAAAACTTTGGACTGGCAGTTTTCTCCATTAACTTCAGCACAAAAGTTAACTGGGTTGATATCACCATCCTCAACCTCATTAATATCACTTATATTTTGCTCAGTCTCTTCATCCTGTAGCACATTAAATTTGTTTTGGGTTTGAATATTACATACTTGGTCCACATCCCCTGATTCATTAATATCTTTCAATTTAGAATTGTTTCCTTCACCTCCATCAACTTCATTTATTTCCTCTGCCACTAAACTTGTGAAAGTTTTATTTTCCATCTCCTTACTTACATATAATTTTTTTCCTTTGTTCCTATTAATCTTTTGCCACACTTGCTTCACTGTAACTTGCTTGCCTGTGTTTTTTCCTTTATTATCATTGTGTTGCTTCACTTCTCCGCTCTTGTATTGTTCATTTTCTTCACATTTCTTAACGTTCTCATCAACAACTGACTTCTTGCAAGTGCTATCCAAATGCCCAAACTCTTTACAAAAGGTACATATTTCTGGCTTCCACAAATACTCAACTAATACTTCCTGTTCAGGCCCATCTAGCAATTGAACAGTAAATCTTTCAGGCAGAACATGAATAGGAGTAACTTCAACTAAGCATTTGGCAAAAGTGATTCTTTCAAAATTTTCAGTCGAGGCATCCATGCATAGAAGTTTACCAATTCTAGCAGCCAACCAATTAATACCCAATGATGACCACGCGAACAAGGGGATGTTAGATAACTTTATCCAAACTGGAACTGATTTAATACTGCTACAACTATTGCCAACATTCTCGTCCCATGGTTTAACAATAAAAAATTTATTCCTCATAACAACTGGATCTGCCTCAGAAATTCTATTTCTATCATCTGCATTAGAGAATTTAAAGAGGAACAGGAACCCATCTGAACAGGAATTCTATTTCTATCATCTATTTCTATCATCATTGTTTTCATGGCAAGAGCATTATTGGACTGTTAATTTGGAATAGGCCGATGACAACAATTGCAAATGGGTCGCGTGGAAGCTTGCATGGTTTCTCTTCTCATCATGTCGGCCACTGGACATAGCTTGGTGCCTGCGTGTTGTTCGTGTGCATGTTCTTTGTTTCCTCTGTGCATGTTTTCTCACTACATTGTTGTCTTGTGTAGTGGGTGCTTGTCTATCTCTGTGTGCATGTTTTCCTTTTTTCCTTCCTTTTTTTGGACATGAAGTTTGTTTTATGTCCTTTTTTATTGTTTGTCGCATTAAAAACTGGTAGGAGTTCAGTCAACTTCGCTAGCTTTACTAAAAAAAAGCAAATCGTTTGCTTAAATAAATCGTTGCTTAAAAATAGTTTGCTAATAATTTTTCATACTCTGTTATCTTTTTCTTATGTTTAGTTGTTATTTTCTTTACACTGTTGGTTGCTTGCATTTTAAAAATTCATAATCAAAAACAAAATCAGATTTCATTTGTAATTGCGTTGTTAAATCATGTTTAATTTATATTTTGCATTCATTCATCCTATTTTCTTTTCTAAGGACAATACCCAACTTCACATAAGGTATGGAATTTCACCACCTCTTCATTGGCCCACAAATTGCATTTCATCATAGAATTTAACTAATAATAATAACGGTTAGACGTTGGATTTAAGGGTGCCACAAGCTCGTCTGGGGCTTGATTGTATCTTGACGAGTTGTCTTCTTTCAACAATCTAATTTCCTGGTGTTTAGGCTATGGCAGAGCAATAATCATTTATAAATATCACGGTGATTCATAAATATTATAGTGATTGTTTTTCTAAAGGTGCTTAAACCTTTGCATTGCTATGGTGATTCGTGGTGCACCCATAACCCCTGTCTGTTACCTGGTTAAGAACTATTTTGTTAAATTAAGTCAAAGTGCGATTATACAATTTTGGGTTATGAGCTACTAAGGATGGAAAATTTGTAATTAAGTCATTGCATTCATTTAGTTGCATTAGTTCATGCATATATAAAAAATAAAACAAAAAAAATCCAAAAGTAAAAAAAATTACATTTTACTTAACTTAGATTTTAAACAAAAATATATAAAAAAATCTTTCCGAATATTTTGCTTTGAAAAAAAAAGCAAACAAAATTAAAAATCCAAAAACAAACATTTTACTTAGGTTGGTTTTTTTAAGAAAAACAAAATTAGAAAATATCTTTTCAAAAACAAAAACAAAATCCCAAAAAAAAAAAAAAAAAATCAAACCTCCCTTTTGAAATTTTTTTGGTAAGTGCTTTTTCTTTAAAAACGAAAGAAATTATTTTTTCGCTTTATTTCATTCTCTTAACCTTGATTTTCACGTCTTTGTCTCCTTAATCTTTTTTACTTATGCATGAGTACATGGACCCATAACACAACAACATGTTTAACTCGAATGAACGATCCTTCGACGATGGCTAATGCAAACGTCCATCAATCTCTCATGGATAGAATCTTTCCCGATAGAGTTTCTATTCTTTCTTGTATCGTGTTACCCCCAACGGGTAATTACTTCGAATTCCATTCGACATATTGCCATACTCCTGAAGTTTGGCAATTTTGAACACGATGACCTATATATATTCTTAACAGAACTTGAACAAGTTTGTACAATCATTAAATTCCAACAATTACGTGATGATGGAATCAAACTTCGATTAATTCCATTCGCCATTACCAATTACGCTGAAAAATGGTTGTACAACTTACCTTCGAACTCGATCAAAATTAGTGATGAATTCGTTAAAGTTTTCTTAAAATGTTCCAGCCCTCGGAAAAAACAACCAAAATACGAAACGAAATTGTGAATTTTCATCAATTCAGGAGTGAAATTTTCGAAAAATATTTAAAGAGCTTTCGATAAAATATCTACACTATAATTTCAAAAAATGTACTATTTGACAAATCTTATACGATGGACATGAAAATAATTCATGAACCATGCTTGAATCAATGCGTTAAGGCAATTTTCTCACCCAACGTAACGATGATGCTTAGCAATTTCTTAAGAACATGGCTAAAAAATCATCCCAATAGGAACGTTCTAATGAAAAATCCACTTATTCATGATGGAGCGCACACTCGATAGGATCATCGTTGGCTTTGGAAGCGAAAATCGATGTAACGATTAATAAATTTGACAACATTTTCTCATCTAATCAAATGAATCAAGCTTTCGAACCACTATTGTAACGACCTGTAAATATATCACTTTAAATAAATGATTGTTTAGCCTTATCGATATAACAATAATTTTGTAAACAATTATTACTATTAATTTATGTGGTTTTATAAATAAAATATGATCCTTTTTATTAGTTACGAATGGTAGGAAAATTTATTTTCTAAAATTGTTTACAAAAATATGCATAGAAATTTAAAAGAGAAAATATGACCGAAGAACGGAAAAAGGTTTTGTAACAATGCAACATGTGGAAGTGGTGCGACATTGTAGGGATATGTTACATACACAAATACATGTACATATGCATACATGTAACATGCACATAAACATATATATACATACATACATACATACACACACCAAAATATACAAATATAAAAGTATAATGTAAAATATATAATATATTTTATGATTTCTTACTCCTTAAGCATTATAAGTCAACTTACGCACACATGAGAAGATGGAAGTGATGGGCACATGGGGGAGGTGGCCTTCTTGCCGTGCTTTGGAGGAGGGGAGTTGTGTAGGAGAAGCCTTAAAACGATGATGCAAAGGTGATGTGTAGATGTCTTCCTTTATACTCTTCTTCTTTCCTATAAATACCATACCCTCGTCTCTTCCTTTTCATTCATCTTTTTCTTCATATTCTCAAGCTTTTGCTTCCTCTTTAATGGCTTCCGTCCTAAAGGAAATAATGTTAAAAGTTATTTCAAAAAGAAACTAAAATCATAAAATACAGTTATATATAGTAAAACACCTCAAAACGATCCAAAAACCGCTCATTCCTCTTTGTTCTTCACAAACTCCACTTTATTTCATCATAGGCCAAGCCCATCCCTTGCTTCAACTTAGTCCATGCACCCCCTAGCCTCCTCAAGACTTGGTCGAGGCATTTAGGAGCTAAAATCTGAAGAATAGTGAGCTTCGGAACTCGAATAAATGAGCTCTAGCGATATTTTTTTTGGTGAATCGTTTGAAATCCAAGGTGAGAACTCCTAAACTATTATTGTATATGTTGGATGATGATATGATATTGAAAATGGATGTTTAATATGCTTTTATCATAAGTTTGTTTGTTTTCATATGAATGTTGAATATATATGCAAGTCATGAATGCACACGTCGATAAACACAAAAGAAAATCACTTTCCTTGAATTAATGAAATGGTGTATATGAAATTATTAAACCTCTAAAAAATGGTTTCAAATGTATTTGAAATGTTTTATGAACATTTAAAGTGTTTTGGTGAAGTTTGAAAAGAAATGGAAAATTTTAGTCAAAAATAAGCATGTCGTGTAACGGTAGTTTGCGATTTCATGCTATGAAAGTCAAACAAGTGTAAAAGTTGGAATATAGCTCAGAATTCTTCGAGGTAAGAATTTTCGAACAATTATATCCATAGCTTTCCAACGAGGAAGGAAAATTGAGATTTTGATATGTTGATTTTGAAATATGAGTAAAATAAGTTTTGAAAAAATCTTGATTTTGTAGTTCATAATCCAAAACTAGATTTCTTTGAAAATGATATTTTAAAATTGTTTAAAATAAGAAAGATATCTTATAAATGTTTTAAAATGTTTAAAAAGTGATTTGAGTAATAAAAATAAATTTCGAATAATAAAAAGTCATTTTGATCAATATAGCTAAAAAGGAAATTTCCGCGGCACTTTTCTATAACTTTTGAATTAAAACTTTTAACTTAACAATTCTTTTACAAATATTTTATAAATATTTTTAAGTGGTTATGAAAGAATTTTGGAGCAATTAAAGATTTAGAGTCGATCAAAAAACTTGACAGCCTTATGGGTGTCAAAGAGATAGTGTCTAGGCTTGAGTTTGTAAAACCAGTTTCCTGCTCTCCATGGCTATCCGGACTGACCTGGCGGAGGGAATGGTGAATTTCCTTTACTCAGATCAATATCTTTATAAATAAAATAATTTCAAGTTTATCCTTAACAAAAAGAGTTTAATATTTATTAAACTATTTTATAAGGGAGGTTTATTATTTCTATATATACCGAAAAAATATTTTTTAGATATATATCTCCAAAAGAGAATTTGATAAAAGAAGTTAATTGGTTAAAGAATGATTCCTTATTCACCTGACCTCTTTTTATTGATGATTGGTTCGGAGAAACTGGGGTTGGATCTAGATAATTCTTGTCCAAAGATCACTTCGAACCAATTTACATATTCGAAGTACATGAAAATATTTGTGGAAGATGGAATGTAGGGATACTTATCACTACCCCTCGGGGGAATTTCCCATATTATATTATGTGGCAATAGTCTTCATTTAAGATCTTCGTTGCAAGGACTTCTTGCTACTAATCCTAAGGTTAACTCCCGATAGGATATGGTAGGAGAGTGTCTTTGGTTTCCTTCAGTCCTAGAACGAACTTGTATAGATGGATGTTTGATAATGCATTCTTAAGATTTCATCGTTAACTTCTATAAACAAGAATCTGTTTGGTGGTTGGGAAGGCAACTTCTCTTAGCTTAACACCCTTTTTTGAGATGTATGAGCTCGAAGGTTGTATGTTTGTGGAAGTCAATAGAGATCATTGGAATGACAGTGTGGCATTCAAAGGAAGATGATTTGGTATGTGAAAGGTAGTTGTTACCTCAAGCCTCACACCCGAAAATGGCCAAAATAGGGTAAATGCGGCAAGGCTATGTGGTTCGCATGTACTATTTATCAATTTAACATAATATGAGAATTTGTGTTTCTATCTTTTATTTTACCCCTTAAAATTTGCCTTCCCAGCACTTGGATTCACGGCATGTGAATACCGTGAATGTATTAGTGTCGATTTCCGAGAGTCAAGGAGATGAATCTTCACATTTGGTATCGGAGCTGAAGGCTAAGCAAAAGCCTTGGATTTGGTGGGGTATAACTCATTAGAGATAGGGTTAGTAATGTCCTAGAATGGGTTCAACCTTTGAGAGTGCACATTTAGAATCCTTATCTGAATAAATTAAAGTTGTGTTATATATGCATTCCCAAAGATAATTTCAACTTTATATTCTAATGTTATCTTACTAAATTCAGGTAGTAAGACATGAGTACTCGTAGAGGAGAAATAGCAGCACCACAACAACTAACGGTCGAGGTCCAACCGCCACTGTAGAAGAAATAGCTCCCACACAACGCCAGGTTAATTTTACAACTCTGTGCAAAAATTATACTAGCTTAGGGGGAAAACCATTCAAGGGTACAGAAGTTATCATTGAAGTTCAAGCTTGGATTAAATCATGTGAAAGAATCTTTAAGGCGTTGGATATTAGTAATGAGCAAAAGAGATTTTTGGCCTCGTGGCAACTTCAAGAAGGGGCTCTGGCTTGGTGGGAATCTATCACCCTAAATGATTCAATGGAAAAAAAATTTAGGAAACATTTAAGTAGATTTTGGAGGAGTAGTACATGTCGGCACTGGGAAAATCTCGTCTTTATAGAAGCTTTATGGATCCGAAGTAGGAGGAAATAACTATTGAGGAGCATGTGAATAAGTTTAACTAATTATCTTGTCTTGGGGTGGGTCTGACAAACACGCCTTTGAAGAAAATCGAGAAGTTCATTTTTGGGATGAATGATAATACCAAAGAAGGATGATTGCCCATGTCAAAGGGTCATTTATAGATTTGCTAGATATGGGATTCCGTTATGAGACATTGGACAAGGCGAAGATGGTAATAGCTCGGAACAAGAACAACAAAAACAACAACAATAGTATAAACAATTGGAAGAAGAGGAAGTTTAATCAAAATAGGAAAAAGCCAGGTCAATGATAATCTGGAGGAGGAGCCCAAGGTAACTATTTGAAAGACGCTATGTGTTATAGTTGCCAATAGAAGGGCCACCTATCAACTCTTTGCAAGAACCCCAAAGTTCATAGGACATTACCAAACTGCTATAATTGTCATCAGCTGGGACACATGATCATGGATTGTATGATTATGAGGAAGGGAGAGCAATCCAGAGTCAACATAATTGTGGGTGAGCCTTCAACCTCTCAGAATGTGAAGGGCAATGGAGTTTTGGAAGGTAATATTTTTATTGAAGATGTTTTAGTTAGAATATTGATTGATACAGGAGATACTGATAGTTTTATTGCTAAGAAAACCGGAGAAGATTTAAAACTTAAACCTAAGTTGGTTGATACCCCTATCTGCGTGACAAATCCTGTAGGTGGTACCACTAACCTTTGTATGAATTGTGAAAAAGTACCAATTTCCCATTCTTCTCATCAATTTCCTTTCGACCTATTTGTTTTAGATTTCATTGGATTCGAAATTTTTCTTGGTATGGATTGGTTAACTAAGTATAAAGTTGTTCTTGATTGCGTTAGTAGGATGATAACCTTATGGATCAGTTTTAGGAAGTTTATAGAATTTTCTTGCGAAGATCTTAGTCTAAGGTGGGGAAGTTTTCTATATGCATTAGACTCATCTTAAGAAAGAGTAGGAACCATACCTGTTGTTATAGGATTCCCAGACATTTTTAAAGAAGTAAAAAGTTTACCTCCACATCGAGAAATCGAATGTCGTATTGATTTAATTTCTGGTGCATAGCCAATTAAACAACAAGACCGAAGGATGGCTCCAAAGGAGAGGGAGGAGTTAAATAACCAAACTCAAGAGTTAATAAAGAAAGGGTTGATAAGACCAAGTCAGTCAAGTTGAGGATCAGCGGTAATTTTTGTCGCCAAGTCAGATGGATCTCCAAGGTTGTGTGTAGATTACCGAGATATGAATAAATAAAAAATTATGAACAAGTATCTCTACCTCGTATAGATGACTTGTTTGATCAGTTACATGGTGCTCGGGTATTCTCGAAAATGGATCTAGCTATAGGATTCCATCAGTTGAGAATCGCAAAAGAATGCATCCATCTAACCGCATTCAAAGGTCCAAACACGTTCTTCGAGTGGTTGGTTATGTCTTTCGGGCTAACCAATACACCCGCTTATTTCATAGACCTAATGAATAGAGTATTTAGAGATGTACTCAATAAATTTATGTTGGTCTTTATCAATGGTATCCTTATCTAATCTAAGACAGAAGAAGAACATGAGAGATATCTAGAAATTTTTTTTGAGATATTGAGAAAGAATGTGCTTAAAGCCAAATTCTCAAAATCCCATTTTCAGGAGAAGGAGGTAAGATTCCTTGGACATATAGTGTCAAAAGGTGGGGTTTCAGTAGATCCTGCAAAGGTTGTGGCCATTCTAAATTGGAATTAACCCACAAACTCCTAAAGAAGTTCGTAGCTTATAAGGTCTGGCATGGTATTACAAAAGATTCATTCAAGACTTCTCGAAGATTTCCTATCACCTAACAAAGCTGACCATGAAGGATGCTAAATTTATCCGGACTCCTAAATGTGAAGTATTATCCATAAAATGTTCTTAGGAATAAAGTATGAAAGAAGGAGCAAGAAAACTATTGAAGATTGGAAGACTTTAGGATGGTACATCACATCATAAGAGAGAGCCTTCGACATATAAATGTAAGCGTTAACAATGCCTTTCGAAGGAGTCAAGAGGATGTTTCGATAGAATAAGTAGAGAGATTTCGACGAGGTCGAAGGCTCCCTTTAACCGATAATGGATAGAAAACACTTTACATTTTGCGCCTAGCAATATGAAACATCTTGGTTTCACCTTCATTCACTTCCACCAGAGGAATATTCTACCAATTTGACACTTTCAAAAGCATATATAGCCTTTGGAAACGGTTAGGGCCACTCTCACCTGAGAAAGAAGAAATACACGTCCATTACTATATAAGCATAAGATTCCGAGTTAGATGGGGCAAAGGTATTTGAATGAGTCCGTGAACAACAAAAAACCCTTTAGAGGTTTCGAATCACTCGTAGAAAAAAGAGGGCATGCTTCAACTATGTCGAAGGCTAGCACCTAGGTTAATTATCTCAACACGTCAACATTCAAAACAAAAGCGCATCAGTAGGCCTTTCGATAAAGTCGAAAGGATATCAAGCAACTCATTTCAACAAAGTCGAAAGGAAACAAAGTAAGAAAGTGAAGCCCAGCCTCCAACGACAACAGAAGAATAAAACCCTTTTGACCAGGTTGAAAGGTATGATGCAGCAGACCTTCATGAAAGCAGAAGGGTTGAGCTTCCGACCGCATCGAAAGCTTGGGGTCGAAAGCTCCAAGCATCCTTCCACAAACGGAAAAAGAAGCAAAGATCCATCCAGGACACCTTTCGACATTGTCAAAAGGTGCTGTGAAGAAAGCAATACTTAGAAATCAGCAAAGGCAAAAGAATGATAAAAGACCTTTCGACAACATCAAAAGAAGGCATGGCTTTTGATCAGGTCGAAAGGTTAAGAGAGAATGAAGGAACTGCTAGAATATAACAAGAAGAACAAGGACAACTTTCGACAACGTCGAAATGGCAAACCTTTCGATCAGGATGAAGAGTTCACAACAACAACAAAAGGAGGACCTTCCGATGTTGTCGAAAGCAAGGGCGCGAAAGGTGGTCCAACTGCATCTATAAATAGGACCCAATGGATCACGTTTTGAGGATCCGATTTCTCTCATTCAAAACTTGTATTTTTCTTAAACAAAGTATTGTCCCTAATTTGGAGATTATTGATTTGGGAATTCAATGAAATAAAATTTCTTTAGATAAAATAGGGAAGTCTTGTGCTTTATTGATCTCTTTACTATTTACAAAAGCTTTTGTTGGATTAACCTTTATATTTCAGGTTTAACTTCATCGAAAGGAACTTATCAACAAAGTCGATACTTCATCTGGTCCTAACATCTTTTGTAACTTTCTGAAGCCATCAACTCTATGGTCTAAAGCTTTCGACAAGGTCAAACCTATTCTTAAATACCAAAACTTAGACTAATAGATTTAATCCAAAGGAAGTTATTCCCATAGCTTTCGACAAGGACGAAGCCAACTCCAAATCCACTAGAGAATAAGACTTCTTGCCTAAACTTAAGGGTTTAACGGCTTATAGCATATGCTCAATGCAATCGCGTTTCCTACAAAAACGGATTTATCCTAGTTTTAGTTTATTCGAGGATGAATAAAAAGATAAGTGTGGGGGTATTTGATGAGCACATAAAAATGTATATTTTCAGTCCCATATTTTATCTTATTTTATTTAAATAAATGAGCATATTAGGGTATTTTACATGTTTAAACCAAAATCTTAATTTTTTTCAAATCATCATTCATTCATCTTCATTTGAGGGCAAAATGGTAATTTGTGTATGATTTAATTTTGAGAAAATTTATTTTCACATTTTTATTTTTAATAGGAAATTGAGTGCAAATTAGATGGAGTTTCATAGATACATACATGCGCAAATGTTCAAGGCCAAGAGAATATAGAAAATAAAAGAATTCATGTAAATGGAGGAGCCCACATGCCCACTACCTAATGACCCATAAATAAATCACTTGCACTTGTTAATGGAGACTCAAAGGAATGTTAGTGGAGATTAGTTAATTTCCTAAAGATTACTTGGAGGTTAAACTATCTCAAGGGTATTTTTGGCAATCCTTTAAAAATGAATTAGGGTTTTAAGCATATACAAATACTGTAACGAACCGCCTTTCATTCCATAGAAAGACGCATCATTAAGAAGAAAGAAAGGGATAGAAAAGAGAAAAGAAAGGAACAGACAACATCAGAATCTCACAGCGGAACGAACAAATTATATTATATCACATAAAAACATTACATAGTATCATATACATCAGAGTTATACAGCTAATACATCACAAACTAGACAGTTATAAGCACCTGTCTAGCAATTACAATTCAAGTACATCAGAGTAAAACAGATACGACTCAAACACAGAGGAACCACTATATATATCTACATGCTGAAGCCTCCTGCTCCATATCTCCTCCAGAATTCGTCAAAGCAATCCCGAAACACTTGACTACTCATACATAATATGAGTACCCAAGAGTTTAATAAAACAGAAAATAAACACTCGGGTCAAACAGGGGTCTGGTGTGAGTAAACGGGTTTAAAGTTGCTTAAATTTAGAAAATCCTTTGAAAACAAAAGGTATCACGTAAGAATTCCCACACATAAACATGGAAAAAAATTTACCTTATGCTAACCAAAACATTTGATAGGAAATCTAGTGATATTATAATAGTGTCTAGGGTTTTCAAATAAATAAGAAATAGCCGAAATTGTTACATTCATTAAATTCCAGCTACTAGCCATAAAAGTGGGTAATACAATCAAAACCGTAGGGTCTCGTAGGAAGAATGAGTTTCCATCAATGGCAGGGCTACTGGGGTACCGCCCGTCACAGTGCGTGGCCTAGATCACCGTACCGAGGAGTACGCCCGCTCTCCTACAACACAAAGCCGAGACCATTCCTTACTGAACAGTCCCGAACAAGACCACCCCGCAGATTGGCCGTCGCCAACTGCCACACAACCGAAATATAAAGGGACCTCTAGACAGGGGTAAATCTCGTCCTACTTGGGCATGACCCACTTAGCCTTGCTGCACCTCCCCTGTTTTAGCCGTTCCCGGTTGATGAGGCTTGAGGCTACGATTACCTTTATAGGACACATCAATCTTAGAATGCACATCGTCCACATGACGATGTTCTGAAAGCATTCAATCCATACAAGTTCGTTCCGGGTTCGAACGAAACCGAAGGCATTATCTCGTTACACTCGTATTGGAATCACCCTCAGAGTTAACGACACTAACCCTTGTACTCTGAATCACCATCTCGAACCTGAAAGTACTATTCCGTCAAACTCATCACGGAATCACCCTCAGAGTTATACCGACGAATAGTTCTTATACCTCGAGTCTTCACTCTTCACTTGAGATTCACGACCTATCGTTTAATTTGGATCGATGTGGTTTTCGGAATTCCAAATTTGGAAATCCGATCCCGGTCTCATCGAATTCCAAACGCCATCTTAATGTCCAAGTGAATTTAGTTTAAACGATTAATTAAATTCATCGTTATCTATTTCACACAGATAGATAAATTACATATCACAATAGATAATCACATTCTCATCATCATAATCAGATAACCTGTATCATCATCACAATAGATAATCATCACAAACAGATAATCCATATTATCATACTTTAACTAAGCATCCATATCATATAGATACTGCTCATCTCATTATTGAGATCACAACCATCCAAAGAAATATCAATATCATCCATAAGCAATGATTTATCAACCACCATCTATAATTAATTTAAAATGAATTAAATTAATTACTTATATCTCTAATTAATTTAAAATAAATTAAATTAATTACACATCTATAAATCCTTCTTATATATCCATTAATTAATTAACCTAGTTAATTAATCATTCTCTAAGTATTCAACTTGATTAAACACCTTTGATTAATCGTTATCTAATTACAATAAGTAATTAGTCTTTAATTAATTTCACAAATTAATTAATCTTAATCATAAGTAATTAACATTTAATTACTTCATTTATTAATTAACTATAATTAATTACATTTATCCTTAATTAATTACATTAATTAATCACCTAATTATTAATTATTCCTTAATTAAACAATTCTTAATTACATCATTAATTATATTAATTAATGATCTTTAATTTATAGTTAAATAAATTACTTTATTAAAAATTAATTACATTTAGAAATAAATCTACAATTATTAATCACCCTTGATTAATATTCAATCCAGTAATTAACTAATTAATTATCCCATAACTAATCATCTTCATTAATTAATCCCTTGATTAATTACAAAAGTAATTATCCAAATTACTTTATTAAAATCATCTTCACTAATTACATTCTAGTAATTATTATTTATTACTTCTCTAAGTAATAATGCTCCATTAATTACATTAAGTAATTACTCTCATTAAATCATTAAATGATTTCATAAATTAATTAAAATAAATTAATTAATTTAAGCTTATCACATTATCAAAATTAATTACAATAAGTAATTAATACCTTAATTACCTTTATCAAGTAATTATGCTTAACAAATTACAATTAATTATATTCAATTAATTAATATAATTAATTATCAAAATTAATCATATAAATTAATTACTTAATTATCCTTAGGTAATTATCATTATTAATTAACAACATTTTCTTTAATTTCTTACTTAAGAAAAATTATCTTAGATTAATTATTCATTAATCATCTCTAATTATAAATTAATCCAAAACATTAATTAAAATCAATTAAATAAGTAAATTCTTAATTATCTTAATTATTCCAAAATAATACATTTACTTATTAATGACTTTATTAACATTCAAATGTATTTAAACAATGCATTTCTAAATGAAATTCAATTTCCATTTTAAAATTTAAAGATTTCAAAATGTTTAACCATTTAAACATTATCCAAATTTTAAATAAATTTATTCTTAAAATAAAAGTAAAGGACCATCATTACTTATATAAGATATTTATATAAGAAAAGTTTAAAACTAAATTACTTAATTTTATTAAAGAAAACAAGTTTCTAAAATAAATTGATTATTTTACTTTTCAAATTAAAGTTAAACACTTCATATCTTTAATTCCAATATTAAGAAAAGTAGTCTTCCAAGTTTAAACATTTATTTGAAAACAAACTTATTTTTAAATTTTACTTTAAAACATTTGAATTTGTTCAACTTTAAATTTTACACAACTGGTCCAAATTAAAAATTTTGGATTCAAAGTAAACTTGAAAACAATGTTTAAACTTGATTCAAACATTGCCTAAATTTAAAAAATTTCATTTTAAAACTTTGAATTCAAAAGTTCACTTGAATTCAATTTCAAACTTTGCATTTTAAAAAAAAATCATGTTCAAATTCTGCTTCAAAAATTTAAATTCATTCAAGTTTTTAAAAAAACTGCATGCTGACAGTTTATAACCTGCAACAAAAACTACCCGAGACCTCCCCATATATGCTTCGGGTAAACAACCTAAATTCTTCAAGTCAAAAACACAAATACCCGAGTAATACTCGACACATTCTCCTGCACCAACCCAACAATAGTTCATCAGAACTTATGTGCACGGTGCATATGCACCAGCACTCTGTCGAACTCCAGCCACCGTACCACTCTTCACCAAGTCGCCAACCACCATCCCACATGATCACGACTTCCGTAAATCCACTGCAGCTCGAAAAATAAATCCGAGATAGTCAAACCAAACCTGGAACACCACTGCAAAACGTCCCCAAACCTGTCAACACCGCGCTACCTCTCCTCCAATCACCTGAGACACCGCGACTCCAGTCAACGCTCCAACTACGCCTCCTCTTCCTAATCCCAAAGGCTTGCATCACTCAATGCAACAAAGAACCCAAAAACCTACAAAAAACCCCAACTTCGGAAACTAGGGTTCAAACCTGAAATCGGCCACCACTGTCGCCAACCACCACTGACAACACATCAGACAATACTCCCCTACTCATCCATCTACTCTCCACCTCCAGGAAGCACCATAACAACCAAAGTCCCCTAGGCAATTAGAAAAACCCAAAAACTTCCAATTTGGTTCAAACTCAGTAATACTAACTTTATAGTGAATTTTAAAATGTGATTTTTGTTTTTAAAAATCATAATTTCATACTTGCATTCAATTTATAAACTTGTCTTAATAATTTAAAAATGTTTGATATTCTTACTTATTGGAAACAATAACTGTTATCATTTGATACAGAGATAACAGTTTTCCAAATTTTAACTTAATTATGATTTACAAACTTGAATTTATACTAAACAAACAAATTTTGCTTACCTATTAATTTCTAACAGAGATCAAATCCAGAGGTAAATATTTTCTATTTAAAATCTTAGTTTAAAACATAAATAGGTATGCAAATACCTGTCAGCAACAATCACATATGTATATTGATATATATACATAGAATCTCACCACAACAAAATCATACAAACATGATTATTTCCATCCATCCACATGCACAGATAACTCAAGCTCTTTGCATTGTGAGGTTACTCACTTAAAAGAAGAAGAACATTTAAAAAAAACAGTTTGAATTCAGAAAACTTGAGTTCTATAAATTTCTAAGCATTGATTTCAAAAGAAAACTATTTTTAAAATAGAAATTTACTCACCTATTAGTTGAAGAGGCAGAGAAGCAACTTAGATGCAAACTCACAATTTCCTGAAACCTGATTTGCATTTACTTGCTGTAGTAGATTTTTAAAACTGCATGCTAGTTGAATCTGGTAAATCTGTTAGTTGATTTAAACTGCATGCTGATCTTGTTTCTTAGAGTTGAAGTTGATCTCAAATTGATGTTGAAACTTGCTTTCAGATTTGCAGTTTTGAATCAAATTTGAAGAGCAAGCAGATTGTGATTTTGCAGATTTTTGATTGAATTTAGGTTGTAGATTTTGAACATGAATTGGTTTTTCAGATTTGGATTTTGAATTTTACTTATAATCTGATTTTCAGTTTTTCAATTGAAGATAAATGGTTTCTAACAAAAATGAATTTGCTAAATTTCTTATCTAAAATAATAAATTTCAAAAATAAATAATATTGCCACTTGTTACTTAAGTAAGACAAATGATTTACAATGTCTTCTCTATGATTTAAAAACTTAACACATGTACATTTAATATAAAAAAATAAATTTATTAGTTTATAAATGTTTTTAAATCTTTCTAAATCAATTTCTAATTAATTTAACATGCTTTTGTTTATTTGAATATTTTTTTTAAATAATGTTTTTAATGCTACTTTTCAAAAGATAAAAATTAAAAAGAAAAGAATGTTGAATTTCATTTTATTCAAAAGTTTCAAACCAAAATATTGCACTCTAATATATATGAACTAAGTTTATTTCAAAGAAATCAATTTTTAAAATAAAACAAAATAAACTTTTATTATAAAATACAACTTAAACTATTATATTTATAAACAAAATAAATATTTACTTTAATTTCTTCTGAAGATATAAGATAGATTTTTAAATTAACCTTTTGAAAAGTTTTCAATCAAATTAACCAATTACAATTTATTCACATACATATATAATAAATTTGAAAATATTTTTATTAAATTTAAATTAAAAATAAAATCGTATTCTCTATTTACAACGTATACATATATATACATTATAAATAAAAATATCCTTTAAATCAACTTAGAAAGATAATTTTATCATTTAAATATTTTTAACTTTTGAAAAGAACAAAATTTCCGAATATAAAATTATGATTATTATAAAATTTTGAAAAGAATATCATTCAACAAACTAAATAATTATTAGTTTCAAAAGATAATTTATGGTTGAATTATATTACTAATATTTCACATTTTAAAATAATTATTAATGAAATTATTAAATAAATATTGCCCAAATTTCCGGGACATCACATTCCTCCCCCCTTAAAAGAATTTCGTCCCCGAAATTTAAAAGCAAAGGTAATTTAATATTTTCATACATATTTTAATTTTAAAATAGCAATCATATGCTATCAACCAAATACTAGCAATCATAGCAACCAATTTAAACAAACAATTCTAACTATCCAGACAAAATTCGGGATAGGATTCCCTAGAGTTTCCCAGGTACAAACACCGGGACACTCGCTCTACAGAATCTAAACTAGCTACACCACTCAGATCTAGAGCTCCTATATATCTGGATCTACAAATCTAAACAGGATACTGGACCACAGACAAGTCCTGATCAACTTCCAAATCTCCCAGAATTACTGATTCTAAAACCAGTGATAGACCATGCACGTACTCCCTCAGAGATACGTAAAGAAAATCATAACAAATTCCAGCCATCCGAACTGGCAATTCAATCCTTTAGATCCAACACTTAACTCTTAAGAGAAAACAGAAAGATACTATACTTTATCCACAAATCTCTCATATCGATCCTGGGCTGCCTTCAACCTTCTAGATCAATCCATTCTTTGCAGATGCTTTACAGAACAAATCTGGACAAAGAGATAAACAACCTCCAGATCCTAATCAACAAAATGGTTCTCTCAAAATCCATTAAAATCTACTACACAAACTCTACTACACAAATAATAGAAGACTTCAAACATACTACTTCTATTCAGAAAACAAAACAGATGCACAAGACAATCAAGCCTCCAGATCCAAAAATGAATTTCCTGTATTTAAATTTTTAAACCCACCATAGTAGAAGTTACTGATAATTTCTTTCCAAATCCATGTACAGACTTCTTAGTCAATTAAAACAAACATTTATAGTATGTCATTCTACCATGACATACATGTCTTAACTCATCTTTTAGTAAATAATGTTCATTCATTACTTCAATTTTTACACTAGATTATGAGATAAATTGTGCACTCCCACGCTGCAGTGAGTAAGAAATATAAACCGTGCACATTTAGAATAACTCATCGGAAAATTTTGCTTGGTGGAATAAATTTTCTACCAGGTATACTGTCTTCCTTAACTTTGAGTCAACCAACATTCTTTATTTGTGTTTTCCATCTCATTACCCTCTTCTCTAGTCATATTACTATCTATTTTCAATTAAAACCTCTTGATAGAATTCTCTAACTTTGGTATTTACTTCATTTATCCTTGATCTTTCATGCAAGGATACCCTAGGACTTGTAAGAGTAAACTTTGATATCATTCCTTGTTCCTTTGAGGTTTCTTCTTATGGCTTTCATACATGTCCAATCAAATGTTCTTAGGTTCTTACCAATATTCCTTGTATTCAGCAAAGATTCCTTGTCGCTACATTACGAGTATTCGTGGCTATGTTATTCATAGCCTTGACCTTTACCCTATCCTACTTAGGCAATCTTCCTTATCTACCCCCTATCAAAAATTGATTTAGTTTTCATGACTCTTTATAAAATTAAAACTTCATTGTCATGAAACAATTAATCCAAAACTTTTACCTTTCAAAATATAAACTTAAAAACCTTTCTATTACATTTAAAAATTGCTTGGTTTTCAAAAGGAGCCTTGATATTTTTTCCCATTCTAACCAACTTTCCCTTTTCAAAAACTTTCTTAAATAGAGATTTACTTCTTTAAAAGTAGGATTTTTAACTCAAAGCATTTATTTACATTCAAAAACTTAATTGGCATACCAAACTATTTTTAAAAAACACCTTTTATAACTTCAAACAAAAAAAACTTGAGTGGACAAAAATAACTTCCATCCTTTTATTTTTCTACTACTCATGCTATTTGCTCTTCAATTTTAGTGAAGATTCTAATATCATGAGGGGGGACAAGAATATGTGCAATTATTGCACACATTTATGGAAAATATCCGTTTTTCTACACTTCGCCTCTAATTT
This sequence comes from Allium cepa, assembly GCA_030765085.1. Taxonomy (NCBI): domain Eukaryota; kingdom Viridiplantae; phylum Streptophyta; class Magnoliopsida; order Asparagales; family Amaryllidaceae; genus Allium; species Allium cepa. The sequence goes on along the minus strand of CM060938.1, from coordinate 701,222,261 downwards.
CCTACATCGTTCCTAACTAGATTGCTAACATTAGTTTAATATAAATTCCTAATGTCGTTCCTATTTAAATTTCCTAATACTTTTACTATTAAAATTTATGCTACCCAAATTACCTTCAAGTGGCTTCTCCTTACATAGCTTTTTTCCTCTTTATTGTTTTCTACCTATTCCACTGTGTTAGCCTGCTGCTTTAGTCAGTGGGCTTTTCTTCATTAATATGAAAAGAGATATATATAAAAAAGTCTAACTATGTATCTCAATATTTTCCTTATATAGGAATATATTTCCTATCTTCATCATCGGACATTCTTACCCATTTGTTTTCTTTAATTCATTTCAATCAGGTACCATTCACATTTATCCATCCTTTAGAAAGAATTTTAAAACTTTCGAATTTACAAACTAGGAAAAATCAAAACACCAAACATATGTCCTTTTTAAATTATTTTAGAAATGAAAAATCCCTTTATCAAAAACGTTTAATAGAAATTTTTTTGACTTAACCAATTATGAATTAAGAATTTCCAAATTTTCTTACTTTTCAAAACAGCAAGTTTCCAATTAATCTTTTGGAAAACTATTCAAAACATTTTAAGGAATTTTCAAAATCTTTTTATCAAATTCTTTAACATGGTATTGGAATCAAAAATGAACTTTAATTGCCCTTTCTTTTGGAATTTCCTTCTTTCCCACTCATCCATAACTCATCTTCGTCAAGAACGTATCGAAAATTTCACCTATCATCTTATGGTGATTAATGTACACCTTCTTGCAGGAACTCGATCAATCCTTTTTCACTTCTTACTTTTCAATGTTTACAACATATAGGTTTTTACTTTTCATCTATCTGGATGAAATGTACGTCTTCAATCAGCAATTCATCAAAATCCATAATCATATGATAGCATAGGCTTAACAAAGGAGTCGATTACCATCTACCTTTCGGGGTCCTTCTATAGGTCTTGCTCATGATCTTCTCGGTCCATGCCTTACTGTAGGGTCTCCCTCTAGTAGGATAATCGGGATAAGCATATAAATTTTAATGACTTATTGTTTCGACTCATAGTTTCCTCATCCATTTTTTTAGAATATGGTCACGACTACTTCTATAGTCAGAATTCATAAAGTTTGGAATATATACAATTAGAGGTAAAAATACAAATACATTCTCTCATCTTATCCTAGTTCCTATGATCAACTAACATAAGCTCTAATACTAAATGTAACAGCCCACAACTTAATGGGCATGAACTTCAACTAAATCAAAACCTGAGTCTATTTGGGTACAGATCGTTGGTGTTGGTAACTTACAATAAACATAAGTATATTAGAGAGTTATCTACAAAAACTCATAGCGGAATAGAAAATTATAATAAAACATATATATCGAATAAGGCTACTACCTTGGAATTAATATTATTCGTTGGATATCTAGTCGCCTTGTTAGTGCCGAGCATGAATGATAAGGCTTCTTCATTTATTGTTCCCACCTTGCACTAGTTGCTTGTCTTACTAAATCTATCATGTGAGGTGTAATGAGGAGGGAGTCAGAACAACGTTCTGGTGATTGGTAAATTACATACTTTTTCCATAACACTGATTTATACCCATTGATTTCCATTCAAGTATTATGTCTATTATTCATGGCTTATCCGTTTAATTTCATCTACGTTTATGATATGTCCAACCTTCCCCGAGGTGTATATATATATATTTGTGTGTGTGTGTAAAAACATTATACTACCAGAAAGAAAACCTTGGCCACTTAATACTTCTTACATAGAAAGAAGGCAGACATAACGTCCATTTAATACCTCAACTATGAAGTGGTCCTTTTGTAACATAACGCTACTCAACCGACCCTTAGCTACAAAAGCCGATGACTCCAAGATACAGCTCTATAATTTTATTTTTCGTATTACTAATGCATCTCAAAGACTTATGTAAGGGTTAACTAGCCTACATCCGACAAACAAATAGCTAATTAAACTTTGAGATCTTTGTGTATTCCATATGGATTCAAAAAGCCAAATCCATCAGGGCATAACCCAAATGTTTGCTAATGACTGTTTGCACAAAAAATGGACAAACACCTCAAAGTCGTATGATTTAGTTGATTTTATGTTGTTCTTAGTAATTTGGGTGAGTTATGCAAATAAGTAAAAAACAGGGGCTAAATTGTAAAAAGACATGCAGATTTATAGTGGTTCGGCCAGAACGTGCCTACGTCCACTTTATATGTTATTCTCTCTTTTCTTTCAGATTACAAGTACAAAGCTTTGTATACAAGTATATGAAAGTTGTTTGAAAGTTCCTTCCGTGCTTGAGCTCTCAAACTTGTCTGCCATTGTTATACCCCTGCCCCTCTATTTATAGAGTGAGGTTGGGGGCAGGGGTCTTGGATGTATATAGCTGGTGGTGGTCCTGGGCTGAAGCAATCTGGTCTGGCAGCGTTCTGGTTCGGCGAAGTTTGGTTCGGCCGTGCTTGGAGTGGTTGATCCGGAGGTTTATTCGGTAGAGGCTGGAAAGATGGTTGGCTCGGCAGGGAAGTGGAAAGATGTTGGTTCGGCATTGGCTTCTGGACCGGTGGTGGTGATGGAAGTTGGTTCGGCATGGAAGTGGAGAGGTGGTTCGGTATTGAAGTGGAGATGTGGTTCGGTATGGCTTGAGGGAAGGTTGGTTCGGCGAGGCTTCATTCGGCATGGGTGCTTGGTGGATCTGGTCCGGTGGTAGAGGTCGAGAGCTTGGTCCGGTTGCCGTTTGTTTCGGTAGTGGAGGGGGAGCACCGGTCCGGCTTCGACCTCCTACCCCTTGGTTCTGTCGTAGGTGGAAATCTGCCCGACATTTGCCCCCCAAAGTAGGGCATATATCTGTATATGGCATGCTTTGTTTTAAGTTGGGTATTTTGGATAGCTTCATTCGGTTTGGAGTGCCGAACCGGTTGGTCTGGTTGTCCTGCGCTCTTCTATATATAGCGGCTACAACCCCCTTCGTTATCCCTTACCGAATCAGAGAGTGCCGAATCACCTTGTACGAATCGATCCCTTGCCGAATCTGTTTTGTACCGAACCAGGTATACATTTTCTCGTCGAATGACCATGAATGTTTTTCAATGCCGAATGCTTCTTCCTGTTGCTCTACCGAATGAGCTTGTGCCGAATGAGTTTTGGTTTTGTTTTACCGAATGGGCTCGGTAGTTTTGGGTGCCGAATGGACCTAATCCCGAATGAAACATGGAAGCATTTGGCACCGAATGAACTTGATAACTATTCATTTATATTTCCATACTCCTCGTTCTAATATCATGTTTTTCTTGTGCCACAGATAAATGTCTCGCAAAGCAGAAACTCGATCAGATAGAAAGAAGTCCAAGGACAGAGAAGAGACTTCTACCGTGCCCCCTGCCCAGTCAGGGCCGGCGCAACATGGACCTGCCCTGAGGTCGTTAGTGGATGGGTATGGTCCCCAGGAACTTATGAATTCTCCGCCCGATTGTTTTCCTAGCTCCCTCAGGGAGGAACAGCTCGACGCCATATCTCGTTCTTTTGGGATTTATAGAGCGCTCATGGTGCTGCCAGGGGCTTATGCCATATGATAGAGCATCCATGAGTCTCTCTTCTCCTTCTTCTCCATTCTCTCCTGAACATTCCTTACGAGAGTCTGCATGCTCTTCATTTGATGATGAGGCCACCGAGGAATTCCCAACTCTCTGCATTTCTTCTTCAAAAGAGTTAGACCTATGTTTAATTCTTTGGCTGCTTGCGATATTGGCAATTAAAAGTACTTCGATACTAGTTCAAATGTTAAGGCCGTTTTTTCCTTGTTCATCGTTAATTTCTTCTTTTTTCTTTTTTTTTTCTTTTTTTTTGCCTTTTGATTCTTCCTTCTGATCATCATTAGATATCCTGTAGCTCAACTTGGACTTCTCTATCTCATAACTCAAGTCGTTGAAGATGATATTGAACTCTTCAGAAAGGGTCAGAGAAGCTAAACGAGGATCTGAAGGATGGTTTAGAGGAATGGCATTGATTATTTCATCCAAATCTGGTACTTCATTGTTCAAACCGCTGAATGATCCTTTACTGAAATTTAGTTGAGCATCATCAAATCCACTGGACAGACCATCAATATCGTTCCAAAGATTATGATCATCTAAGTAGTGCAATTGATTATTCATGACCGCAGAAGGACTGATCATGTAATTTCGTATATGATGTTGAAATGTGTAGTCAATGCATAGAAGATTGAAGTTGGTAATGAATGTGCATTTCATCTTGAGTGTTCTGAGTTCAAGCCTTGCTTCCCCTTCTTTTCTTTTTAGGTTTTCATAACTTGATCGTTTACTGTTTGTTTAATGAATTCCTCTTCTGAATTGGACAGGTGGATTTCCGATCAACATGCTGGGAGCTCCGACCCTGCGGCTAAGTAGGCTTGGAGAGTAGGTAGGATGAGGGCGAAGCGTGGACGCAAGTGGTTCCTTGTCCGGATTCGGCCACCTTTTGATTTCCTTTTAGCGCTGTTTATGTTAGTCCAAAACATTGATGTGACTGTAATAATATTGTTTGTGGTGAATGACTTTATGTAATTTCATAACATAAGCTGATTCCTTTATGTTGGAATGTTATCGCTATTTTGTTGTGCTGTGTGAGTGATGTAACTATGCATGTTACTAGTGACTTGACTGTGCCTGATGCCAAGTTTTTTGCTTAAAGTATAATTTTCTCATTTTGCAACGTAAATGTGATGTGTGAATATGAACTGCAGCTATGCATTAATGTATAAAAGTAGAAGGTACCGCCCTTCATGTTTCGGCTATGGACGGCAACTTCGTGCGCCCTGTAAGACTAAGCACAGAATGCTGTTGAGTGTCTCGTCATCCGATAGTAAGTTTCTGTTCCCATTAGCGAGCGTTCCCTATTTCATGTCCTGTACTTTCAAGCACCGTTACAGAGAATAGGAGAAAAGTTTTAAACGAAATGGAAATATAGGAAAAGTAAAACTTCCAGTCACGGAAGGCCGTCGATGTGCTTAAGTTCGTGGCAAACGGGTTTTGTAGTCACTTTCCCTAGCTGTGGGTCTTGGAGACATTTGTCACCCATCTTACGCCTCTGCGGGGAGTTTTCTTTTTTACCACAGCCGCACTTAAGACACATCGGAGCCGATCGCGCACAGTAACTACCCAGGTCATTATGGCCCGTAATCGCGGGTATTATTCGATTTACTGTGGCCGGCTAGCGTGGGGGCCGATCGTCAACTGTGAACTGCCCCTGGCTGGCCACACCTTATGTTGGGGCTTATGGTCGGTTCACAGTTGCCGGCGAGCCGAATCACTGTAATGAGCTGCCATGGCATAATCGGCTTTCTCGGTGGCTTATACTCGGCTTATTACAGTCGGCTTTAAGGGCCGAGGCAAACAATGAGTTAACTCGCGGTAGAGGGATACCGGAGCAAAGTGTCTCATTGGCGAGGGCATAGGATCGTAGCGTACCTGTTAGATTTTGTCCAGGTGGAGTTGTGTTGTGAAGCTCTGAATTGAAATGTCATCTGCAAAGGATTTTGTTCAACAGAAAAGGATAAAGCTTAACAAGTAGCCAAGATACAAAGGAACAAGTTAACAAGAGCCAAGTTTTTTTAAAGTGGTTCGGCATGAAAATGCCTACGTCCACTGATTCTCTTTGTTAATTCACTTCATATGGGCCGTACAAGTTAAGAAAAGTATCGACGGAGGTGTCGGATGTTCCATGCCTTCTGGAACACCTCTCCGTCCACTGTTGGCAAAATATAAGCTCCGTTGTGGAGATCTTTACGAATTACATATGGTCGGTCCCAGATGGGGTCCAGTGCCCCGGGGCACGGAAAGATTCGCTTGAGGACAAGATCTCCTTCTTGTAAGCTGCGATGCTTGACTTTGGAGTTGTATAGTGCTGCCACTTTTTGTTTGTGAGCTGCTACTTTGAGTGCTGCATCATTTCTTCTCTCCTCAATCAGATCCAAAGACATGAGGAGGAGTTCTTCGTTTTCTTCTGGGTTGTAGTGGATCCTACGGTGGGAAGGCACAATAGTCTCAACTGGGAGCATTGCCTCCGATCCGTATGCCAAAGAGAAAGGAGTATGCCCTGTTGATGTTCTGAAAGATGTGCGGTAGGCCCAAAGTGCCGTAGGAAGTTGATCCACCCAAGCGCCCTTTGACTTTTCAAGCTTCTTCTTGATCAGCGTTTTGAGAATCTTGTTGACAGCTTCGACTTGTCCATTTGCCTGGGGATAAGCTACGGATCAGAAGCCCTTATGAATTCCGTGCTCTTGGCACCAGTCGGCAAATTCCTCGCTGTCAAATTGAAGCCCGTTGTCTGATATGATTCTGAGTGGAACCCCGTACCTGCACAGAACGTTTTTTATCAAGAAGTTGATAACTTTAGTTGAAGATATTTTATTCAGAGGCTCCGCTTCCACCCATTTGATGAAATAGTCAACTGCCACTATAGCATGTCTGGCCCCGCCTCGGCCCATCGGCAATTCGCCAATTAAGTCAATTCCCCATATTACGAAGGGCCAAGGGCTGGTCATCTGAGTAATTTCATTGGTTGGTAGTCGAGGAATCTTAGCAAATTTCTGACATCTGTCGCATCTTCTGACGAAGTCTAAGGCATCTTTGTTTAAAGTGGGCCAGAAATACCCATATTGGAGTATCTTTTTTGCTAGGGTCTGCCCTCCGGTGTGGTCTCCACAACTTTCCTGATGGATATTGGACAGAATTTCCTTGGCTTCTCTTCCAGCAACGCACCTTAATAAGGGGTTAGAGAAGCCGCGCCGATAGAGTATGCCTTCTTGCATTGTGTAGCGGGAAGCTTTCCTTAGAATTTTCTTAATTTCATTTCGCCCGTCGGGTAGGGTGCCGTTTTATAAGTATTCTCGGATAGGGGTCATCCATGTTTCTTCTTCGGTTGCAGCTATCAGATTTACTTGCTCGAAACTTGGTGCCAGCTGTTTTGAGATGGTTAATGCTCCGAAAATAGTGATGTTCTTCATGCTAGCTTGTTTTGCTAGTTCGTCGGCCTCTTGATTCTCTTCTCGGGGAATGTGTTTGATTAAATAGTGATCTAATTGATTAAGCAGTAGCCTGGTCTTCTTTAGATATGCTGTGAGTCGTTCTCCTCGAGTCTGGAATTCTCCCAGTATTTGATTTACAATAAGTTGAGAATCACTATGGAGACATAAAGAACTGACTCCAATTTCCAGTGCAAGTTCTAATCCGGCTATCACTGCTTCGTATTCTGCGTCATTGTTGGTGGCAGCGAATTCCAATCTTAGGGCGTAGTGCAGCTTCTTTCCCCTGGGGGTGATTATCATAACACCTGCCCCCGAGCCTTGTTCGTTCGACACTCCATCTACGAAGAGATTCCACTTGATATCTTCTGCTATTTCAGATTGGTCCTTACCTTCGCTAGTAGTGAATTCGGCAATGAAATCAGCTATGGCTTGCCCCTTGATAGCGGTGCGAGGATGGTAAGTGATATCATATTGACTTAGTTCGATGCACCACTTAAGTAATCGCCCAGAAGTGTCGGGGCGATGGAGCACTTGCCTTAGCGGTTGATCGGTTAAAATTCTGATGGAATGAGACTGGAAATAGTGTCGCAGTTTCCGCGACGTGATAAGCAAACAGTATGCCAGTTTCTCGAGTTTGGGATACCGGGCTTCTGTCCCGTGAACCTCTTGCTTATGAAGTACACTGGCCGTTATGTGCGGTTTTCTTCTCTTACCAAAGCGGCGCTTAGAGCACGGGATGACACAGCAAGATATGGGTATAGTTCCTCGCCTTCATTTGGAGTTGAAAGTACCGGTGGTCCCTGGAGGTGTCCGATTAAGTTAAGGAAGGCTGTCGGGCATTCGCCAGTCCATTCGAACTTTCCTTTGTCTTTCTTTAGAGCTTCGAAGAAAGGGATGCATTTGTCGGTTGCTTTAGAGATGAACCTACTCAGGGCGGCCACTTTCCCGTTTAGGCTTTGCATCTCTCTTCGAGTAGATGGTGTCTTGATATCTTGTAAAGCTCGGACTTGTTCGGGGTTTGCTTCAATCCCCCTGGCATGAACGATGAATCCCAAGAACTTTCCCGATGATACTCCGAAGGAGCACTTTAGAGGGTTCAGCTTCATTCCATATTGGCGAAGTACTTGAAACATCTCGTCCAGATGGTTTATATGGTCGTTGGCTTTCCTCGATTTTACCAGCATGTCATCCACATAAACTTCCATCGTTCGTCCTATCAGTTCTGCAAACATCTTGTTGACGAGGCGCTGATAAGTAGCTCCGGCGTTCTTAAGTCCGAAAGGCATTACTCTGTAGCAGTACAACCCCCGGTCCGTGATGAAACTGGTGTGGTCCTGATCGGGGGCGTGCATAGGGATTTGGTTATATTCGGAGTAGGCATCCATGAAAGATAAGAGCTCGTGACCGGCAGTGCTGTCCACGAGTTGGTCGATTCGGGGGAGTGGGAAGCAGTCTTTCGGGCAAGCGTCATTTAAGTTGGAGAAATCGATGCATGTTCGCCACTTCCCATTAGCTTACTTTACCAGTACCGGGTTGGCGATCCATTCCGGGTAGATGGCTTCACGTATAAAGTCATTGGCAAGTAAGTTCTTTACTTCTTCCTCGAGGGGGCTGCTGATCGTTCTGCCCCCATACTTCTCTTCTTTTGCTTTACCGGTACCTTGGTAGGATCGATGTTTAGTGCGTGGCATGCTATGTCCGGGGAGATTCCAGTCATATCAGTGTGCGTCCATGCAAATACATCCATGTTGTGGCGAAGAAAATCAATGAGTTGATTCTTTAATTCTCTTTTTAATTGAGATCCGACTCTCAGCAGTTTACCTGGGTCGCGTTTGTCTACAGATACGAATTCCATAGCCTCTGCAGGCTCGGCGGTGGCCTCCTCCTCTTTGTCCCTAGGGTCTAATTCATTGAAAGGATCACTGGTATACCGAAGAGGAGGGGCTTTCTTTAGTTGCTATGCTTCCAAGCTTTTCATGCAGAGAATAGTCTCTGCATTTTTTCCTTTATCTCTCCTGCGATTATTGCGAAGTTCGGTTACATAGCAGTCCCGAGCGGCGTCTTGATCCCCTTCTACTTCTCCCACTCCATTATTCGTTGGGAACTTCATCTTCAGGCACCATGGGGTAAGGACAATTTGAAAGTCGGACAAGGCTGGTCTTCCTAAAAAGGCATTGTAGGCCGAGTGGTTGTCTATTAGCACGAATGTTTGTTTCCGAACGGCGGAGCGGGGATGACTTCCCAATTCAACAAAGAGATCCAATTGTCCGAGGGGCATCTTTGCTTCTCCAGTGAAACCGTGTAGCGGTTTGTTGCAGGGAGACACGTCCTTCATTGACAGCTTTATTTTGTCGAAAGCATGCTTGAACAGAATATTCACTGAGCTTCCAGTGTCTACTAGGATTCGAAAAACTTCAGCTGGGCCGAACCAGGCAGAGATGACCGTAGGATCCATATGAGGGTATTGCCTTCCTTCTAGGTCGCGCCCACTGAATGTGATGTCATTATTTTCCTTCCGCTTAGGTGGCGTTCTTCCATAACAGAATTGACGCAGTCTCCCTCGCTTCTGAGCGAGTTTCCATATCTTTCCATTTCTGCCCAGCTTTTGTCGGCGATGTGTGGCCCCCCAGATATTGTATGAACCACTATCTTCTCTTGGCTGGAACCGCTGGTGTTGCGGTTTCCTCCGCCTGTTTTTGGGAGGAGCTGCCCTGGGTTTTCCTTGGCGGGAGCTGGAGTCCTGTCCTGGCCCTTTACATAGCGTTCCAGCCTCTTTCTCCTGATGTGTTCTTCAATTAGGTCTCGGAGATGGCGGCATTCATTGGTATCGTGCCCATGAGACTCGTGGAAACGGCAGAATTTTCCGGACTGGATTGCGCGATCTGACTCTTTCTTGTACGGGGGGAGCTTGTATGTAAGTTCGTCCTGGGTGGCCAGGAAGATGTTCTCGACTGTTTCATTCAAGAGAGTGTAAGCGTCGAATCTCGGTCCTGGTCGGTACAAGCGCTTTTCTCCCTTCTTGCCCCCTGCATTGCCTCTAGAGTCGTTTCTCCGAATGTCCTTCGCTACGGCGGGGGCGTTTCCATGAGCCGTCTTAGCCTGTGGTCCTGTCTGCCTTTCAGTGGTAGCCTCTTCGAGTCTCATGTACTTTCCAGCTTCATGGAAGAAATCGGGCAAGGTAGCTGGTTTTTCTTTAGTTAGTCTTCTAGCAAACTTGGTATCCGGATGCACACCACTACAGAGGGCCATCAGGACAAGTTTCTCATCGGCATCTTGAACTGCTGCCGCTGCGGCATTGAACCGGGTTAGGTATTGCTGCAGTGTCTCTCCGGGTTTCTGTTTGACAGTAGATAGGGAGTAAGCATCCTTGGGTTGTCCACATGAATGCGGAACTGGCTGATAAACTTCTCCTTCAACATTTCCCATGAACTAATGGATCCTTGGGGTAGATGGCAGAACCAGGAGGTAGCTAGATCTGCTAAAAATAGTGGAAAACATTTGCATAATACTCCTTACGTTGCCTCGCTCATGAGAATATGTTGTGTGTATCTTTGCAGGTGTACAACGGGGTCAGAGGTTCCCTTGTATGGTTCCATTGTCGGCATTTTCCACTCTCGGGGGGTGATGGCAATTTCAATATCGCGGGTGAAAGGGCTGGTTACCCTAGCACCTATCCCACGATCTCTTTGGTCCCGTTGGACGCATTCTCTGAACAATCGTGCCATCCTCTCATCAGAATATGGGGCAGATAAGAAAGAGCTTGGTTCTTCCCTACGGGATCGATTCTGTCTGGATGGCCTGTAGGGGTGGTATAGTCTATCACTCCTAACGTTTCCCAGCGGATGTCTTTGGCTGTCCGGATGCATGCTAGGTTCAGCTATAGTTGGCCCTTGCCTTGATCTTCCCCTGTGGGGTTCTGTTTCAAGCATTTCCTCGGGGTCAACTTCGGGCTGGATTCTAGCTCGGCTCCGTTCATTGGTGTTTCTCTGGCTAGGCAGCATGACCGGCTCAGCTACATCCGATCCTTGCCTGGTACCTCCCCTGCGGGGTTCGGTTCCAAGCGTTTCCTCGGGTCGGAGTTCGGGCTGAGTTCGGGCTCGGCTCCTACCATTGTTGTTTCTGTTGATAGTTTCTTCGAAGAAGGAAGACCTTTGTCGCCCCCCAGATCCTTCGGATTGGGATTCACCCCATGATTCAGTGTCGCAGTTGGATTCTTCAGCATCCCTTAAGCGTGACATGAGTTGGTCCACCAAAGCTTCTTATTGGGATGTGAGGCAGTTAGTTACTTCAGCCACAACTCTGTCTAGATCTGCCCTAGTAATTGCTGCCGGTTGTTCTGTGGCAGGGGCTGTCGGGTTTGTCTGATCCTCGTTCGGTACTGCTGCTGGAATGGGATGATTCTCTTGATCTGGATCCACTAGATCTGGAGCGCTGCTGGTTGCAACGTTCTTTCCCTTGTTGGCGTCTTTTCTCGGCCTGGAAGTCATGTTTCCTAGGCAATGAAGGGTGCTATTGGGAAAGAAGGTTGAATGAGGGAAGCTGAAGCTTCGAGTTCCAAGTTCTCAGTGAAAGCACCAAAAATGTTTGCACAAAAAAGGGACAAACACCTCAAAGTCGTATGATTTAGTTGATTTTATGTTGTTCTTAGTAATTTGGGTGAGTTATGCAAATAAGTAAAAAACAGGGGCTAAATTGTAAAAAGACATGCAGATTTATAGTGGTTCGGCCAGAACGTGCCTACGTCCACTTTATATGTTATTCTCTCTTTTCTTTCAGATTACAAGTACAAAGATTTGTATACAAGTATATGAAAGTTGTTTGAAAGTTCCTTCCGTGCTTGAGCTCTTAAACTTGTCTGCCATTGTTGTACCCCTGCCCCTCTATTTATCGAGTGAGGTTGGGGGCAGGGGTCTTGGATGTATATAGCTGCTGGTAGTCCTGGGCTGAAGCAATCCGGCCTGGCAGCGTTCTGGTTCGGCGAAGTTTGGTTCGGCCGTGCTGGGAGTGGTTGATCCGGAGGTTTATTCGGTAGAGGGTGGAAAGATGGTTGGCTCGGCAGGGAAGTGGAAAGATGTTGGTTCGGCATTGGCTTCTGGACCGGTGGTGGTGATGGAAGTTGGTTCGGCATGGAAGTGGAGAGGTGGTTCGGTATTGAAGTGGAGATGTGGTTCGGTATGGCTTGGGGGAAGGTTGGTTCGGCGAGGCTTCATTCGGCATGGGTGCTTGGTGGATCTGGTCCGGTGGTAGAGGTCGAGAGCTTGGTCCGGTTGCCGTTTGTTTCGGTAGTGGAGGGGGAGCACCGGTCCGGCTTCGACCTCCTACCCCTTGGTTCTGTCGTAGGTGGAAATCTGCCCGACATTTGCCCCCCAAAGTAGGGCATATATCTGTATATGGCATGCTTTGTTTTAAGTTGGGTATTTTGGATAGCTTCATTCGGTTTGGAGTGCCGAACCGGTTGGTCCGGTTGTCCTGCGCTCTTCTATATATAGCGGCTACAACCCCCTTCGTTATCCCTTACCGAATCAGAGAGTGCCGAATCACCTTGTACCGAATCGATCCCTTGACGAATCTGTTTTGTACCGAACCAGGTATACATTTTCTCGCCGAATGACCACGAATGTTTTTCAATGCCGAATGCTTCTTCCTGTTGCTCTACCGAATGAGCTTGTGCCGAATGAGTTTTGGTTTTGTTTTACCGAATGGGCTCGGTAGTTTTGGGTGCCGAATGGACCTAATCCCGAATGAAACATGGAAGCATTTGGCACCGAATGAACTTGATAACTATTCGTTTATATTCCCATACTCCTCGTTCTAATATCATGTTTTTCTTGTGCCGCAGATAAATGTCTCGCAAAGCAGAAACTCGATCAGATAGAAAGAAGTCCAAGGACAGAGAAGAGACTTCTACCGTGCCCCCAGCCCAGTGAGGGCCGGTGCAACATGGACCTGCCCCGAGGTCGTTAGTGGATGGGTATGGTCCCCAGGAACTTATGAATTCTCCGCCCGATTGTTTTCCTAGCTCCCTCAGGGAGGAACAGCTCGACGCCATATCTCGTTCTTTTGGGATTTATAGAGCGCTCATGGTGCTGCCAGGGGCTTATGCCATATGATAGAGCATCCATGAGTCTCTCTTCTCCTTCTTCTCCATTCTCTCCTGAACATTCCTTACGAGAGTCTGCATGCTCTTCATTTGATGATGAGGCCACGGAGGAATTCCCAACTCTCTGCATTTCTTCTTCAAAAGAGTTAGACCTATGTTTAATTCTTTCGCTGCTTGCGATATTGGCAAGTAAAAGTACTTCGATACTAGTTCAAATGTTAAGGCTGTTTTTTCCATGTTCATCGTTAATTTCTTCTTTTTTCTTTTTTTTTCTTTTTTTCGCCTTTTGATTCTTCCTTCTGATCATCATTAGATATCCTGTAGCTCAACTTGGACTTCTCTATCTCATAACTCAAGTCGTTGAAGATGATATTGAACTCTTCAGAAAGGGTCAGAGAAGCTAAACGAGGATCTGAAGGATGGTTTAGAGGAATGGCATTGATTATTTCATCCAAATCTGGTACTTCATTGTTCAAACCGCTGAATGATCCTTTACTGAAATTTAGTTGAGCATCATAAAATCCACTGGGCAGACCATCAATATCGTTCCAAAGATTATGATCATCTAAGTAGTGCAATTGGTTATTCATGACCGCAGAAGGACTGATCATGTAATTTCGTATATGATGTTGAAATGTGTAGTCAATGCATAGAAGATTGAAGTTGGTAATGAATGTGCATTTCATCTTGAGTGTTCTGAGTTCAAGCCTTGCTTCCCCTTCTTTTCTTTTTAGGTTTTCATAACTTGATCGTTTACTGTTTGTTTAATGAATTCCTCTTCTGAATTGGACAGGTGGATTTCCGATCAACATGCTGGGAGCTCCGACCCTGCGGCTAAGTAGGCTTGGAGAGTTGGTAGGATGAGGGTGAAGCGTGGACGCAAGTGGTTCCTTGTCCGGATTCGGCCACCTTTTGATTTCCTTTTATCGCTGTTTATGTTAGTCCAAAACATTGATGTGACTGTAATAATATTGTTTGTGGTGAATGACTTTATGTAATTTCATAACATAAGCTGATTCCTTTATGTTGGAATGTTATCGCTATTTTGTTGTGCTGTGTGAGTGATGTAACTATGCATGTTACTAGTGACTTGAGTGTGCCTGATGCCAAGTTTTTTGCTTAAAGTATATTTTTCTCATTTTGCAACGTAAATGTGATGTGTGAATATGAACTGCAGCTATGCATTAATGTATAAAAGTAGAAGGTACCGCCCTTCATGTTTCGGCTATGGACGACAACTTCGTGCGCCCTGTAAGACTAAGCACAGAATGCTGTTGAGTGTCTCGTTATCCGATTGTAAGTTTCTGTTCCCATTAGCGAGCGTTCCCTATTTCATGTCCTGTACTTTCAAGCACCGTTACGGAGAATAGGAGAAAAGTTTGAAATGAAATGGAAATATAGGAAAAGTAAAACTTCCAGTCACGGAAGGCCGTCGATGTGCTTAAGTTCGTGGCAAACGGGTTTTGTAGTCACTTTCCCTAGCTGTGGGTCTTGGAGACATTTGTCACCCATCTTACGCCTCTGCGGGGAGTTTTCTTTTTTACCACGGCCGCACTTAAGACACATCGGAGCCGATCGCGCACAGTAACTACCCAGGTCATTATGGCCCGTAATCGCGGGTATTATTCGATTTACTGTGGCCGGCTAGCGTGGGGGCCGATCGTCAACTGTGAACTGCCCCTGGCTGGCCACACCTTATGTTGGGGCTTATGGTCGGTTCACAGTTGCCGGCGAGCCGAATCACTGTAATGAGCTGCCATAGCATAATCGGCCTTCTCGGTGGCTTATACTCGGCTTATTACAGTCGGCTTTAAGGGCCGAGGCAAACAATGAGTTAACTCGCGGTAGAGGGATACCGGAGCAAAGTGTCTCATTGGCGAGGGCATAGGATCGTAGCGTACCTGTTAGATTTTGTCCAGGTGGAGTTGTGTTGTGAAGCTCTGAATTGAAATGTCATCTGCAAAGGATTTTGTTCAACAGCAAAGGATAAAGCTTAACAAGTATCCAAGATACAAAGGAACAAGTTAACAAGAGCCAAGTTTTTTTAAAGTGGTTCGGCACGAAAATGCCTACGTCCACTGATTCTCTTTGTTAATTCACTTCATATGGGCCGTACAAGTTAAGAAAAGTATCGACGGAGGTGTCGGATGTTCCATGCCCTCTGGAACACCTCTCCGTCCACTGTTGGCAGAATATAAGCTTCGTTGTGGAGATCTTTATGAATTACATATGGTCCGTCCCAGATGGGGTCCAGTGCCCCGGGGCGCGGAAAGATTCGCTTGAGGACAAGATCTCCTTCTTGTAAGCTGCGATGCTTGACTTTGGAGTTGTATAGTGCTGCCACTTTTTGTTTGTGAGCTGCTACTTTGAGTGCTGCATCATTTCTTCTCTCCTCAATCAGATCCAAAGACATGAGGAGGAGTTCTTCGTTTTCTTCTGGGTTGTAGTGGATCCTACGGTGGGAAAGCACAATAGTCTCAACTGGGAGCATTGCCTCCGATCCGTATGCCAAAGAGAAAGGAGTATGCCCTGTTGATGTTCTGAAAGATGTGCGGTAGGCCCAAAGTGCCGTAGGAAGTTGATCCACCCAAGCGCCCTTTGGCTTTTCAAGCTTCTTCTTGATCAGCGTTTTGAGAATCTTGTTGACAGCTTCGACTTGTCCATTTGCCTGGGGATAAGCTACGGATCAGAAGCCCTTATGAATTCCGTGCTCTTGGCACCAGTCGGCAAATTCCTCGCTGTCAAATTGAAGCCCATTGTCTGATATGATTCTGAGTGGAACCCTGTACCTGCACAGAACGTTTTTTATCAAGAAGTTGATAACTTTAGTTGAAGATATTTTATTCAGAGGCTCCGCTTCCACCCATTTGATGAAATAGTCAACTGCCACTATAGCATGTCTGGCACCGCCTCGGCCCATCGGCAATTCGCCAATTAAGTCAATTCCCCATATTACGAAGGGCCAAGGGCTGGTCATCTGAGTAATTTCATTGGTTGGTAGTCGAGGAATCTTAGCAAATTTCTGACATCTGTCGCATCTTCTGACGAAGTCTAAGGCATCTTTGTTTAAAGTGGGCCAGAAATACCCATATTATACGCATATTACGTATATTCTTTATTTCTCTCTTACATCCCATATATGTCAATTAGCCGAAATAAGTGGTCGTTATTATTCAAACTATTAAATCATTAATGACATGCAATTATCCTTTTCAAATTCAACTTATTATGTTGATTCCATTTTCGCATAAATGTCATCTGAAGTTCTATAATCAATCACATTCAATGCATTTATGTTTCCATTAAATTTCTGCAACTCCCTTTTAACTGCATATTTATTGTCCCACCAATTTTGCAATCATTACTCATAAGCTTTGGAGTTACTACCTCTTTTGCATCACAACGTCCTAATCTTATGGTTTGCTACATTATTAATATTTAGTCGTCCTAATTATGACTAATACGAGTGTCATCGTCTATTTATTTGTTAATTTTTATTTATTATTGTATGCATATTTTTTAAATGGTAGACGTGGTTAAACGTACATATGCATGCGTGCGTGTGTGTGTATTCATATTTCTAACTCATTAATTCCTAAATTTCATAATATACATTTCATTATTACATTCCATAAAGAACATCTATTTCCACATTTTAATATACTAGAGCTATCCTTTCCGGAAAAGAATGGCCATTATAAATTTCCATAAATTATTTAAAAGTGAGACTTTTGCCACATTTGAAATTATTAGAAATTATTTCTTTTCTTTATTTTGAAATAGATAGTGCAAACAACAGAGAGGAACATCCATACTTTACACAGCTCTTTCAATTTGATATATTTCTTATTATTCCAAATGCCATACTTTTTGTGCATAGTTGGAGAATTAGATTATTTATAGAAATTTTCACAAAAATAGTACAACTAAATTATACCAACAATACTCTTCACATTCCAAGTCAAATTTGGGCAATCCAAATTAATACTAATAAATTACAATCTAATTCATAAATCTGTAATAAACTTCACAATCTTGCTAATATTCGGCTTTAAAATTTTAGGGACTAATTTTCAAAATTTTAGATTAGGGTGTGGTTTAACGGCAGATTTACTATCGGTTTAGAAAATCGTCAAAAAATTATGTAACAAAAATAACTGCAATCGCATGGCATGCAATTCTAATACGTAGCGAGTACTGGTCGATCCGCAAGGAATTAAAATAATTTGAAAATTCTACTCAATCAAATTAAATCAAAGAGTTTGAGATTGTTTAAATTAAATAGAAATGCAAAGGCTAACTAGAAATAAAAGTGATTAAAAATATTTGATTAGAAAACAATTTAGAGGCAAATTCACTCTCATATTTTTACATAAATCAACATAAAAACAATCTATGATATCTGTATTGATCTTAAGTGGAATTAGTGATGTACTTATCTTAATTATGGTATATTTATGTTATTAACTAACATAACTTAAATCATCAAACTATAATACAACACATAAAACCACTTATCAATTGTAATGAAATGAAGTCAAAGAAAAAGCTATTTTAAGTATGATCTATTTACTATTATATTTAGTAACATAGGCCATCAAATTTTTATTCTACTATAATTTTACAATGAAAAATCGCTTAGTTAGTCAATGATGTAAATTGTGTTTATATTTGAATAAGAATAGCCTATTTGCAATAACAACATAGACTATCAAATTCACTAATAAACTTACATCATAAACTAACTTTTCATGAAGCACAAAAGAGATCATAAACCACATAATATGTTGAATTTAAATAATTTTAGCGAGCTTCATTGCCCCTAAATTGAAGGGGTTTAGCTACTCATTTGTTTATCATTTCAACACATGTAAATTTCAATATAGAAAATAAAAGGAAAATGCAAGCTAATTAAAATAAAAATAAACTAAATAATTGCATAAAAATAGTGCTAAACTACTTGCGTAAATGAAAGCTAACTACTAACATGAAAGGTAGCATGTAAATAAAAATGAGCAAGAAAATAATATAAGAACAAAGAAGAAATAAAAGAAAAAAAGCTTAGGAAGTCGTTTTATTTCATATAATTTGAGGCTTACAACTTGCACAATATGGTAAGAGATAAAACCCTAATGCATATTTTTGGGAGCTACCCAAATTGCCGTTTAGGAAATGTAACTTCCAAGTAATCATTAGCATGAGCATAATTCTCCATTTAAATGTGCATGCAGCTTTAATCCCCACTAACGTGCGCATTAGCTCCTAATTGAAGTTCATGATTAGTGGGTATGTAGGGTCCTCCATGACGCATAAATCGATTTATTTCTTCATTCCTTTATTCTTCCATCCTTATGCATATATATATATACACATATATATATATATATATATATGAAAGCCCTTTCCATTTTCCATCTAAATTTCTACACATAAAAATTAAAATGTGCAAATAAATTTTACTTAAATTAAATACATGCACAAAATTACCATTTTACCCCTAAATGAAGATGAATGAGTGGTAATTTGATAATATTTGGATTTTGGTAAAAACATGTAATAATATCCAATTATGAAATTTATTTAAATAAAAGTAGATTAAATATGGAAGTAAAAATATGCACATTTATATGTACATCAGGTGTATATACCATTTCATACCAGTTACATAACTTACAGAATATGTATACGAGGTTTTAATTGAATAAGTTCAATTTAAGCCTACAGCTCAACAAATCTTGCGTAGGCATAATAATTAAATAAACTCAACGATATAAATTTCAATGTTATATATAAGTTGCATAATTTTTCATTCACCTTTCTAGTTTTTCAAATTTCTAAAATCTGAATGCATCCCTTTAATTAACTCATTTTTCCTTTCTAATCCAAAAATATGTATAACAAGATATATGCATATCCATTAGAATAACAAAATGAAAGGAGATTTAAATTAAGTGGAATATAGATTTATAATTTATAGAATTTACTTTTTTCATAGAATGGATTCATTCCTTCTCTTCTTCTCTTTTATTTTCCACCATTCTTCAGTATGTGGCTATGTGTGTATGTATGTGTATGTATATATATGTGTGTGTGTGTGTGTGTGTATTATTTTTAATATATATATATATATATACATATAAATTGAAAATGGGTTCATTTATTAATAACTAACAAAATGTAGTACACGCATACATACAATACAATAATAAAACACAAGTACACTACATCGTACAAACAGAAACCATTTTTGTCCACCAAATCTAATAAGTCCAACTCATTAAACTGCTAACTTAAATCTAGTTTTTCGAAGAGCATTGAGATTTACATGTTGCAAGTCTAATATGTACTCGAAACTCCGAAGCCAATCGCACATATCATTTAAGCCCGGTATAAATTTATGTTTGTGGGCTTCATCTTTACAAAAAATGGTTCTGTAAACAGTACATGTTTACTCCTTCATGCAAATTGGCATTTCCTTTACTGAATAAATGAACTAAATCAGTTATTACAACCGCAATTCTTTTATGAACCAAAATAGGTAGAACTCATCCCCAAAAGCTAGCTTGTAAGGGGAGTATGCCTAGTTGGTTATATAGTCATCGCTCGTACCATATTAGACGATATGGGACATTACATACCACACCACGCTTCCAAAGTACGACGCCCACGTCGATGCTCTACTGCACTGATACCGCCCATACAATGTTAATGTACAATAGAATGATGTCACGCTCATACATGTCATCCATGCCCAAACATGTCACCAACGAGTTTCAAACTTTTTCTATCGTGGTGTTAGGCTCTGATACCATTTGTTATGAACCAAACTAGGTAGAACTCACTCCCAAAAGCTAGATTGTAACGGGATGGTGCCTAGTTGGTTATATAGTCATCGCCCATGCCATATTTGGCGATGTGGTACATTACAAATTCACATCACATCTTCAGGATAACTGCGTCCTGACGTGAATTTTTCTCCCCTTATGTGACATTGTTATCGTTCTTCCTCTCACTTTTAGCCTTGCTTTCGATGACCGCTAGATCGTCGATGATCAGAACCATCATAACCGAGCCTTGAACCATAAACTAAGGGTTCATGTGAATCTAATCCCTAATTAAGATTGTAATCATGGAGGCTAGAGTAGAAAATTGAATAACTGTGGTGTTACCCCTATGTAAAATATAAGCATTCCAGGAAGAGTTGACTATTAAGAGGAAAGAACCATTGCGTTTATCTTTTATCACCATTATTGCCCTTATTCTGGAAAAATGCATTTCACCAGCGCCAACAAATGCTATTATCTCGAGATATAGATAACATGTTGCTCGAACTTAATTTAAAATAAAGCAGCGGTTCCATATTTCTAGCCATAAATCTGATTCACTTGATTCCCAATCTAGGACAATTGAAATCGCTAGTAATTTATGCTTGAAAAACCAGAAGCATAGCCTACGTTTGTTTTTAGTAAGAAGGTCTGAATCCCAGTTCTGATTTATAAATTAGAACTTCCTGTGTTGTTTGTTTTTTGTCAGTGTTCAGAATAAACCAATCTGTTCAGGCAAAATATTTTAGAACGTTTTTACGGCTTACTTTTTGTTCTAAATGTTGTTTTTTGTTCCGAATGTTGAATACAAACAAACAAATAAGTGATTATTCAGAATTCAGCATTCAGCAACCAGCATTCAGACTTCAGAGTTCAACAATCAGAATTCAGATTCATCGTTTTAAACAAACGGAGCCTAGTCTTTTACTTCATCTAATCGCAACTCAAGAATTCGCCTGTCCTTAATTTTGTAAGGTTGGAACTTTCACACTAATTCGAATATGGAAATGGAATTGAGACATTGAATGGACTGAGAATTGGTACCCGATCAACACGCCTTATCTACTAGGGCATAACCGGATTTAACTCTAACTGCCTAAAGATTAATCTTTATAGGATCAATAAGCTAATTATTTCACATCCAAAATTCTAAACCTTGAAACGAATTCACCAGTTACACTTATTTTTGAAAATCGTTGGCACAAGATCTGGAACTGAAACATTGAGTCGCCTTATACAAGTAAGCATAGGGATTCTAGGATAAACTTTAGTTTGCAGATCCCATGATATTGAAACTTATGTCCAAATGTGGAATTACTTTGTAGGTTGTCTAAAATATTAATGGATCGAGGAATCTTACTCGATTCATGTATTATATTGAAGAATTTTCCAAATCAGCAAATGATTTCGTAATAGCAAGTCAAGTATCACCACCAATACATAGATTATTTTAGAAATACTATGGAATAGAAAATGGCGAAGCTCCACTGCTTTGATCATAAAGTATAAGAAAAAAGTAAGAAGCTAGATATGTATTTACAACCTTGAATCAATCATATTCGTTAGATCTAAATTAATTGAATATGGGCCTTTAGGTTAAGGTTCAACCCTAGTCGGCACTTATCCAATAGGTCGACCGACCCAAAAAGAAGGTCGAATTGTGGGGTCATTCAATTATTATTGTTTATTTCCCTTTCAAATCTTTTTAATTATTTTCGATCCGAAAACTTCAAACACAAATAACTTCTCCGTTTGAACTTCATTCGCAAAACTTCATGTATGAAAGTTGCTCAAAAAATCACCACGAACAAATAATTTAAGTTCCATGACCAAATTCTAACGTTTGCTCGAACTCCATTTTTGAGTCATAATAATTATTCATTAATTACCTTTTATTTCTGTTGAATATGCAAGTGTATGATTTTTGTTTGATGATAATAAACATATATATATATATTCATTTAAATGTATTTGTTAATGTATTATTTTATTTTAATAGATTACATAAATATTTGCTGAATAAAATAAATAATACATAATTTAAATTCAAAAAGATATTTTACTCAAACAAATATTTATTACAATTTTAATTATTACAAATTTGAGCTCTCACTATATATACATAATTTCATTTACAACACAATTTTGATTACATCATAATTTTCATTTACAATATGCACCTCGCTACATTTCACTCATTCGCTCATATTTTATCTTCAACTTCATTCCAGATTGAATCCAACATCTGAGTTGTCTGCAAAAATATACACTGCCGCATTAAAATTGAAAATGAACTATTTTTGCAGTGTAAAATAAAAATGTGTTTTAAAAATATTATTTTCACCGTTATTTGGGTTGTTTGTCATCATTTAATTTTGAATTCATCATACATGAACAGCTTGTGACATGCACAGTGTATCACTATATATGCCACAAGGCTGTGCACACCGATATACACTTGATAAATCCATCGGGACAGGTGAGCACAAGGTCAAACCCAATTAAAAGTCGGGTTAAACTCAAGTGAAATACAAATAAAACCACGATATCAGCACAAGGTCAAACCCAAGCTATAAGTTGGATTCAATTCACGTGCAATTTCAAAAATCGACATGAAGTTCAAAGTGAACCAGACAAAAATGAAGCAAATACAAAGTCAACACAACAGTGATGAACCAAATAGATTAGTGAGTACCAAGTGTTACGAGATCGAACCGGACACATGCAACATAGCAAATTCAAGTGCATTGAACTACCATGAATCAGATGTCCAGACTAAATACAATGCCAGAAAGAAAAATAACCAAGGATAGATACAATATGAAAATAAAAAAGTGCAAGGCAACAGTGGCGACTTCAATTATATGGTGATACAGTAATGAGCATTCCAGACAAGTTAATGCTAACATGAAGTACAACAGACTCAAGTCTGCAACTCAACTTGAAGACCAGTCACTACATGATACTACAGTCACCAGAATCCATAAGTTCAGGAGCCTCAACAAATGATATCAAATGCACCAGTTCGAAACAACAACAACCATGAAATACTAGTGCACTCACATATATAACATCGATTCAGAGCTAACTCAATGCACATGTCAATGGAGTTCAATGCAACACAGTGGCAAGCATGCAAATACAATATGAATGTATAGACTCAATAGTTCAACAGGCTGTAACACTTGACTGGAAAGAACAACATGAATTCATCAGTGACAATGCAGATCAACATGTAAAATCTACACATGACAGTAATGGCTTATATATACCAGACCAGTTCGATATGCTATGCAATGTGAACCAAAGACTACATGAAGTCTAATCATCAACCCAATCCAAACCAGATTCAAGCTCAATCAAATGGCCGAGACATATACAAGTGCACCGTGTATATACATATTTTTTAAGTAAACAGAGCAAAGAATTATTGAACCAAACAATGCAGACAACGTACATAAAGACCAGACTTCAAGTTAAGCAGTGGATAGGGAAAACAAGCACAAAGCAAACCAGTCACATATGCAATTTCCAACAAAGACAGCAGTTTCAAAGCCGCGATGAACAAGTCAGAAAAGTGACCGAAGTCAACAAATTTGAATACAAGAAAATCGAAACCGTGATGAGCAAGAAAAAAATTCCCAAAGCAATTCAA
Organism: Allium cepa; assembly: GCA_030765085.1. Classification (NCBI taxonomy): domain Eukaryota; kingdom Viridiplantae; phylum Streptophyta; class Magnoliopsida; order Asparagales; family Amaryllidaceae; genus Allium; species Allium cepa. The sequence goes on along the minus strand of CM060938.1, from coordinate 701,198,635 downwards.
CGCCGTGATGACCAAGGAAAAAATATATGAATTGAAGAAGTCAGAAATCATCTCAAACATTCGATCAAAATCATACGGCCGAGATAAATTACTTGACGAGTTCAAACGATTATATACGAACGAACTTATAGGACATCGAATCATATATAAACCCATAATCATCATCGGCATAAGATCATTCGAGTTCGAGCTAAACAGAGAACAATAATCATTCAACTCGAATCAAGATTGAGTTCAAGCATTCAATCAGAAAAGCAAAAGAGCAAAAATTACATACCGATGCCTTTCCGAACTCGATCGAATTTGAAGCAGTCGAAGTAAATAAAAGAGACCATCGATTGACAAAAAAGGAACGTTGAATCGTCTATTCAATCGAGCATTTAAAGTTGGCTTCTTCGAATTTCACAGAAACCTTAATTTAGTTGAAGAGGAAACGAATAAGAATGAGCAGCCATTTTCAAAGACGAGTCGGGCCGAAAAAGTAAAAAGAAGAAAGGGATTATCTTATCACTTATTTGTTTTATTATGCCAGCCTTGTTTATTTGGTTATCAATTATATAAGGCTTTAGATAATTAGGGTTTTTGTTTTAATTTGTTTTTATTTTATTTTATCTTTTAAACATTGTAATTTCTAGTCGTGTGAATAGGGGACGAGCTAGATGGTGTAGTTCAAGAATTCGCAACTCAGTGGCTGAGTTATAGCAGGGTTTTGAGCGTAGAGTTAAGGTTAGTCGATAGCGATGTCGCAAGTTTATGTGTGTAAGCATCGAACTACTTAATTTCTAGTAGAAACCTCGGGGGCAACACGTAGGCAAGGTTTTACCGAAGCTGGGTAAATCTGTATGTTCTATTTTTATTATTCTGTTATTATCTGTGCTACTATAGTTCTGATAAATCTATGTTGCAATTATTTTATATATTTCCACGATAATTTTTATAATTAATAGTATCATCCTATTCAACCCCCATCTAGGGTGAAATCAATCCTACAATTTTATGGGGTATTACAGTCTAAGTGCATTTAGTGGTTGTATAATTTTGCTCGCATTGGTCTTGAAGTGACAACATGCCAAAAACTTATTGGTAAGTGTATATAAATATATATATGTATGTATGTATGTATTACATTTCTAAGCCTTATTCATCTCATTGGTATATTTCAATTAATAAACAACCCTATCAATTATATTAGATGTATAAATTTAGCGAAGTAGGTAATTTAGTTTTATATAGCAAATATTCTTACAATATTAGAAAGATTAAATTTTATCATCTTATTTTTCTAATAAAGCTCCCATTAGATTTTTATATTCCCTAAAATCTTATTAGAAACATAGAAAATTTTCGATTCCTTCAGTGAGTGTTAAGGCTGGCTTACCTTGAGTTTGCTCGATAAATCATAGGCCTATAAGTGTTGGATAACTCTTCGATTGGATCATATACAACTTCTAACCTTTTTCTTTCCCTAATCTTGATCTTTACATTGTGTTTGCTTCGCAAATCAAGAGATATTGTTTGTTCTTTACGATAGACTAAGTATAACGCACATATCTTGAGTTTGCTCAAAAAATATATGCATCTATCTTACCTTATCTAATAATATATTAATAGTACTATATATAACATCCCTAGCTTGAGTTTGGTCAACAATCAAGGAGTTAGCAAGTAATCTATTAATATAGAAATAATTGAAGAAAACTTTATATATTAGGGATTCATAATCTTTAATATAAACATTAGAGTGGCAACAATTTAATAATAACATATTTCTCATAAAATATCATTGTGGTTCAAGTGTTAAACACATCTGAAATCATGGTATACATATTTTATATTGTACTTATCCTAATAATCTATTTTTGATTTATTTCAGATTCACTTATATTTATTTTATACATATATAATTATATAAGGTTAATTTACAATCATTTATAATTTAAGAATAATTTTTGATCTAACTAATTAAATCATATTTAATTGTATTTAATTCTTTAATTCAATTTAAAATTTTATAATTTTTGTATTATTACCCCTAAACTAATTTAAAAGAATATTCAATTTTAATCGTTATAGTTTCATAAATATATCAAATATATATATTAGCTAATTAATTAATTATTTATTTATTTAATTATTTAATCATTTTAATTGAATATTTAATAAACTTTAAAATTTTATTTAACTTAATTTCTCAAAACAATTTTGAGAAAACCAAGACATTTTAAATTACTAAACTATAGCCTTTATAGTTATATATATATATATATGATTTAATTAATTAATATTAATTATTTATTTATCAAAAGAATCATTTATTTAATTTGTCTTAGATAATTTAAGGTAAATTTTCAACTATAACCTTAGCAGCTACATATATATCACTATGCATACAAATATTTTAATTAACTAAATTTTAATTAATTATTTATTAAAACCCAAGGCCAAACATTACTATTCTAAACACCAATTAAATAGAAAATTTTATTAGCTATCCCCTAGTGCCGGCTAATTAGACTGCATCAACCTTATGGGCTCTAATACCATTGAAGAAACTCAGTCCATTTTGTAGTGGGTAAAATATGGAAATTTTAAAAATTCCATCTTTGAAGCATAGCGAGCCTACGAAGTATAAGTGGTATCACTAGATACAATCCAGTTAATAAATAATGTAGCGACCCACATTTCGGAAGGTTTAAATTGACAATAATCCACACATATCCAACTCAAACAATCCAAAACATAGATAATCAGTAGAGCTAATTAAGAAAACAAGAAAAGGAAAAAACAAATAAAGAATCTTGCAACGGAATGACAAAATATAATAATCAAATAAACAGTTCATGAAGCTGTTTATACTATACATTTGATTATAATTTTACAACATTTATCAGAGATATATATACAACAGAACAATAAAACAATGCAGCGGAACAAAAGATATGGTGAAATAATACTAGTAATAATATATACCAAATCTCCGTCTTGTCCTCCAGAAAATAATCTTCAACGCATTGAAAACTTAGGGATGCTGCGAGCATAAAGTAAAACAATACACTCGAGTCAAGACTGAAATATCCTTATGTGAGTCAAATCAATATCACATATAACAGAAGGGTAATAGCATCGAAAATGTTTATGGGGTTTTACATCTCCTATCTAGTGTATAACGTGCGTGCAATAGCGCAAGATATGTTACGAGATTTTCCATCTCTTAAGGATCCATCAGAATATTTATATATAGTAGAATATGCTATATATGTAATGTCTAATCGATAAAATAAATATTTTTCTTAGCATTATGGCTTTACATTAATCCCCCTTAATGTGTTTTTAAGCATTGTCGTACAGTTTTCATATGATCCTAGTAGCACGTTGGGGGATAGGGATGTGCTGTGATATGAGAACACTAAACCAAACTCATAGTGGTCTCGTATAAGAATAAAAGTATGACAAGACACATGAATCAATGCCAAAGGTAGAATACCACCAGTTTAAGTCACAAGGGCTGGTGGTAACACAACGTAGCGATGACCAACCGCCACGTCCATCCATCCCATATCGAGTCAAAGGGAGATCATCCCAAAAATCAAGGTGCGCCAGTCGAAACCAATAACTAGGAAATAGTATGTACCAAGTCCAAAAGAAAATCAAAGAACGGATGTCTGCTAGAGGTAGCTACCCTCATTGTCCCAGTCAAGTCGTCTTGGTTTAGTCATTTCAAATTGGCACAAATGACTATCCATCATCATTCTCTTTCTTCAAATCCAGCAAACGTACACCAAATGCATTATGGAGTGTCCTCTATACACAAAGTTATTAAAGTGATTCCACTATTTATAGAGGGTATGCCAATAAGTGGCCTCAGTCTCTTTAGTAACCAGACGTCGTTTTACACACCAGTTGGTTCTTTTATATTTCGAAAATGATTCATACTTAATATCAAAATATCATTTCATTTCAAAATATCATATTCACTTAAAATATGTCAATCGCTTGAAAATCATTTTCACTTCAATATCTAAATTTCGCTTTGAAAATCGTTTCGAATTTCAACTTAGGTTATAACTTCATTTTTAACACATTTGTATTTAAATCAACAATTTAAATATAAACATTTCCAATCTTGCATAGTTTGAAATTTTAGAAAATAGTTTGAATAGTTAAAATCGTTTTAAAAGCTAAAAATATTTAAAATAGTTTGATAAAAATGGTTTATATAGTAAAATAGTTTGGAAAATCAAAATAATTTGAATATTTAAAAAGATAGATTTTAAACATTTTATATTAAAATAATTTATTTGAAAATAGTTTTAAATCAAACTACTTCTTCCATTTCAATAGATCTGGACATAGGTCCAAATATTCATCAAATTGATTCAACTTCAAATCTTTCAATTTAAAATCATCTTCAATCTCAAATTAACTTAAATCGACCCGATTTCGATTTCAATTCGAATTAACTTCAATTTCAATTAAAATGGTTTACAGGTTCAATTCAATTCTCACTTTAAACCGTTTCAGTTTATATAAAGTTCGAGTTCAATTTCAGAACATCGATTTAAATCATTTAAATCAAATTTAACTTCGTCGTTCAATTTAAAGTTCAAATATTTAAAATAATTCAATTCTGAGCTCAAATTTGGAATATCTATTAACATCACTTTTACTTAGATAAATTCGAAGTTCAAGTAAAAGTTCAATACTTTCAAACAACTCAATTTCCATAATTCAAATCATATTCCAGCTATAACTACAAACTTCAAACTTCAAATTGCATTCTTTAAACAATGTCTTTTAACTAATTTCGATTTCAACATTTTAAAGCTCGAATAAAAAATAATCCAATTTATACAAATTCAATTTTTATTTCTTTAAATCAAAATCATTTAAATAGATTCAAATTCAAGAACGTAAAACCATTTAATTTAACCAATTTGGTGTGTGTGGATAATTTTCTATCCTCTTGCCAAGTGAATAGTTATTTCAATTTTTAATTGCATTGATGGATATCATTTCAATCGAAATCTAAGTATCATAGGTATATATCATTTCAACCTGTTTCTTAATTTATTTGAAACAATTAAAAAAAAGTTTATATGCTGTCAAATAATTTTAGGGTTATAACAAGAATATATAAAATAAATAAACCAATCATCTAATATATCATCCAGTAGCCATCCATCACAATCAACATCCAACTTAGCCAAGATATCATAACCATTAATTAGTTATCAATATCAAGTGTTTAACTAGGAATCCAATTTCAATTTCAAATTGAACTGTCCAATTAAATTCCTATCAGTTAAATTCATAGGCCAATTTTAAATCCCAGTTAAATCACCAAACAACAGTCAATAAAATAAATCACTTCATGATTTCAAATTTAACTAACATCAGAATATTTTAATATTTCGGGAGCGGTTTAAAACACTCGCCTTTGTTCGAATCTGAAAATTCGAATGAAATGAATTGCAACAAATAAACCCATAGCATAGACAACGTCAATATGCATCCAACTCAAAAGACGGCACTCGAACTGACCTCGTACAAACGATATACGAATAAATTAGCAAAACGAATAACTAAAATTTAATTAACATACTTAATTTAAAAAATTAAACTAATACTCACCTCTCTAATCTCTCTTTCGCTCTGCTACTAGGTCGCGTTCGTGTTCATCCTGTTCACGAGCTTCATTTTTTTATTAATTGAATCGCTCTCACCTCCAACCCACCTTGTCGTTGCTGACCAGGATCAATGCTATGCCTCCCCCGCCCCCTCCATGCCACCTCATGCGCCACCCCCATCTCCTTCATGCCGTGAATCGAAGCACAAAATTCCAATAAAAACCATGCACCTAAATACCACCGTTGTCGCCTGGCGTTCGATGTGTTATACCCCTTTTTCAAACATAATGGAATAGGTATCGGGAGCCAATTTCATCATATTCAGAAGATAGCTTTTCAAAATCCAGTTATTTTAATTAAATTCCTTTAATTAATTTCTACGCGTTTCAAGCTCGCATAGCCAAACGATATGTAACGACCCAAAATTTTCGAAGCCGAAAATTCCAGATAGTTATGAAAAAGAAGAAAGAGATAGAAGAAGAAGAACAGAAACACCAAACATCTCACATTCGCAGCGGATAAAATATAATAATCAATAATTACAGTTTACAAAAGAATACTATATCTGTCGATTACATTTAATATACATCAGAGTTTCACATATATACAGCCACTGAATATATAAAATTATCATGTCTCAGATTAACAATAATATAATACAGCGGAAATACTTTACACGATCCTGCCATCCATCTCGCTTCCTGAGCTCCAGAACATCCTACCTGAAAATCTGTAACACTCGGTCTGACCCAAGCATTACACCAAAGTAACACCCGGGTCAGGCTGGAAACCAGCTTGAGTAATCTCAACTAACATGGAATACCAAAGCAATCAACTTATATAAAACCCGGGTAACTCGATTCAATTCACACAGCTACAATTAGTTATAGACATCTTTTATTCCATACATCCATTTCCTAAGTACCAAGGTTTAGATTTAAATAATCCAATTTCCTTTAAATCACTTCACTCTAGCATATAGATTTCACATATCAATCTATAAAAATATTCGAAGTGGTTTCGGGTATTTCCTAATATCCGACCCCGGCCTCTTCGAGACTCGTGTCATCCTAACCCAAATTATCAAAATGAAATATACAACATTTCATATCAGGGATGTCATCTTATTCAAGCATCCAATACCATTCCATTTTTCACCACAAATTTGATCACTTCCAAATTAATTCAGTTGATTCTAATTGAATTTAAATCCTCAATCACTTAGATTTCTTTACTTATTAATTAATTAATTTCAAATCAAATAATTCAATTATCCCTTCAACATTCATCAGCATTAATCAACCTGGATTAATTATCCTTCAATTTCATTTAAACAACTATCTTTAAGTAACTTCATCATATTACTTATCCTTAACCAAACGATAAGTAATCTTAATTACTTCATGAACAAATTAGCTATTTTAGTTACATTAATCTTTAATTACTTATATTAACTACACATAAGTCACTCATTAATGATTAATCAATCTTAATTAATTAATCTTTAATTACGTCATTGATCATATAAATTAACGATTTCCAATTATAATTTAATTTATCCTAATCTAAATTAATTTCATTAAATAATTAATCGTTAATTAAACCACAAATATTAATCATTCTTGATTTATCTCAACCTTTAAATTAACTATCTATTTATCTACTCCTTTAAATAAATCAACTTCCTCTTAATTAATCGTCTTAATTAATCTCTTGATTAATTACACAAAGCAATTATATTTTATTTTAATTTAATTAAGTAATTATTCATCAAACCATCCAATGATTATTCTGAATTAATTAAACTTCATTAATTAACTTAATCCATAATTAATTAATTCCAAACCCTTAATTACTAAATTAATTAACCCAAATTATTAATTAATTGAACTAATTAATTAATTATTTTAGTTACACTTCAAATTTGATGAACCAGAATTCATTAAGCCCTTAACAACATTAGAATGAAAACATTCTCTTATTTATAACATTAAATCTAAAACAATTTAAAAACCCGAACACTTCGAGTCAACCACAATTAACTCGAGATCAAATCAAAACAAAGTCACATCATCTTCAATAGCACATCCAATCAATTTATTTATCCAACCAATTATTTAAATTTAATCATTTAAATTTAAATAGAAATCCACAAAGTGAGATTTACTCACCTTTATTTTGCTGTTTGCAATCCATCCCAAACTAGCTTGTTCTTCATGATTTTTGACCTTGTAGAAATATTATATGACTTATTAACATCTGAGACAAAACGAACAACCTATTTCCATTTTAAAATGTATTTAACTAACAATTTATTTTAGACTAAAATTTTTCCAAATATGTAATATCTCATTTTCTTTTAAAACTCATATACTAAAACATAACCTATGTACATTTTAAATAATCTATACATATAAAAAAAATAGATTTATATACATTTACTTTACAGCATTATAAAATTCCCAAACTTTATCTATGTCACATAATTTATGTTTCTTTCCTGATTCCTATATACATATATGTATATATATAAAAATGTGTATATATTAAATTGAATTGAATGAAATACAGAACAGATTGTAACTTACTGCCAATATTAATTTCAAGTTCATTTTGTTTCCAAATTAAAATATGCATTCTAGTTTTAAAAATGAAAAGAAATTAATACAAAACGAGATTGGCTGTTGAATGCAACCCTTCCCTCGTTCGAACGTCGAGCACGAAACCCTAGTTTGAAAATCACTGCATAACTTCACCGCGATGCTACCCAGGTTTCGAGCACCCATCGGCCTGTGCCCAAACGCGACTCCATCGTCGCCTCGTCGCCCTCGAGTTCGAGTCGAACTCGAATAGCCATGCTCTTGTGCGACTCCCCCAAAATCGCCGCCCCTCTTCTCGCGTTTGATCGCGACCAAGCTCGCGAATCGCCCAATTGAACGCGGCAATGTTCGATGCTTCGGCTATTGATTTCGATTTGATGAGGCCGGCTTCGGCCTTTTTTTTTGATACAGTTTTGTTTTCTGTTCGTAATAAAGAGGGAGACGGAACATTTAATATAATTAGTAATGGCTTCCTGAGTACGCTGATTATAATAAAATTAAATATTTAAAATATCTCGTGTTGCATAACATGAAATCCCGAACCCTGAAATAGACATGCCGACAGACGTTCATAAGGTTTTACCCGCATTCCGAACACAATGGAACATGTTTTGGAGGCTAATTTGATCGTATGCGCGAGCTACGGAAGTAAACGATCAATTTTAAATCAAATCGATTAAAATAGTTCTAAACATTTTGAGCTGCCAAGGTCAAAAGACAACTCCGATTGCTACGAAAATCGAAATCCGATAATAACTAACTATTACGGATCTAATGGAACTGGTTTCGTCAAATTTCGAGACTGTGCCTCGGAAAGCTATTTTTAAATATCGAGTTAAACGATATAATTACTAAAACTGGACAAATTACCTTTGAATTAAAATTTCAACCATTCTATTATCATCAATACATCATTATAAATTTTATAAGCCTTTAAATTATTTTAAACAGGCTTAGAAATTTCTGATTCAACAATTTACCCAATTTCAATTATTAAATTCAATATTTAAACTATATAATTCAATGATTTAATTATCAAGTAAATATTGATGTCTGGAATTCAAGTTAAAATTAACTTTTAAATATTTAAAATCAATTAATTATTCTAATTTAATCTGTTAAAATTTACGGGTCGTCACATTCCTCCCCCCTTAAAAGAATTTCGTCCCCGAAATTACTAGTTAGGAAGAATGGTCCAATACCCGTTTACCTTCTCCCAAAACTCACAATTCAACATCCTACCAACTATCTTTTATTAAAGACCCCTTATCACCTTAACCAACTTCCCAAAACCTTCAATAGTTTCAAACAACACCTTTTTTCTCAATCATCTAAATTTTAATTTAAAACCAAATTTTGAATTATCAAAATTTTCTCAAAATTTTTCTAACTCTCTAAATTTCCGAAATTTTTTGCTAGTGTCTCCTTTGCGCGGCTAGCTCGGTACAACTACAAAAGGCCTTTATGGGCTCCCAACTCCAAAAGTAAACAAAAGCGAAGTGTCTAGATCCAAAACCCAATCCAATTTCATACAGAAATTTAAATACATACTTTTCTGTCGGGCTATTCAAATTTATCTTTTGGAATCACATCCAATTTTCTTTTCCCTTTAATACCTGCATAACCTACTTAGCAATAACATCCAATCATAGCCTTTTCAAATCTTTACATACCTTTCCTTATAGAAGTTTTCATATCCATTTCTATTTAAATTAGTTTTCCCATTTTCATACGAATTCAATTTATTTTAAATTTTGCATATTGAATTTTATCTTTCAAGTATAACTGATTCATGTTAGTTTCATTTACTAATTTACTTTAATTTCCAATTTGAAATCGTTTTGTTGTTAACAAAAATTTTCCCAAAAATTTTCTAACTCCTAAAATTTTCAGAAAATTTTGGCAAAGTCTCCTTTGTACGGAGGAGCTTTTGCAATTTGACAAGAGATATAAATATATATACATTGACCCATCCAGTCGGAAAAGCAAAAATAGTTCATATTTCCTATTTTTATTGCGTAGGCGTACCTTATTTAGCATTTTAAGCAAGCGGCCTATTTATTCTAGCAAATAGCGCAACCAAATCCAGTCAAACGGCTTCCCGGTACCTGTACTTACTCAATTTAAATATGTAAGTGCCATATATAGAGAATTTATTAGCATTTCACTTACTTTAATGCAAAACACAAGCATTACAAAAGCATCAAACACCAAACGCTTACCATAAGCGATTTATATGATTCAAAGCCAATCCAATTGCTTCCAACCAAATTTATATGTCATTTCATTCAGTTTTAATGGTTTACAACTCAATTGCTTATGTTCAATTTATTTTTAATCCAAACAACCTCATATTTACTTCAAATGATTCAAAAATCAATTTATTAAATCTCTACCAATTTATAAAATTTTAATTGCTTCTGTTTACGTCAAACGACAACTGTTTATGTGTAAATTCGACGATATCCGCTTAATAGAGTATCTATTTTAGTTTATAACTATTTCAAACTGATTTCAACTCATTTTATATTTAATTCCATTTCATTTCTAATTTATTCACCAACCATTCATTTAACTCGACACATTCCATTCGTGTATACTTCTAGCCATTCCCAAATTAATTCAATCCAAGCTTTTATTTAATGGGCTTTCACTCTTATTCTTCCATAAATTTTAAACTTAAGTTAATTTACTTTAATTTATTCCAACATCAAACTTAAGTTTAACTTTATTTGATTCTCATTTAATCAAATTCCATTCAACTCAGTTAGCCCATCCCTTTTAAATTTTAATTTTAATTCACCTTCTCAATTTTCAAAATAATATCCAAGCACATACTTAACTCATTTATACTTCAAATTAATATGCCACTGAACTTAGGTTCAGTCTGATAATCCAATTCCAATCACCACTTTGATTATTTTTTTTAATTCAATCAGACTTCATCCATTTATTATTTAACTTAATTAACCCAATTTAAATTTTTAATTTACTTACTTAATTCATTTTCGAATTTATTTTATTAATACAAAGCCATTCTCAATCTATTTCTACTCATCTGGATTTTATTTGTAACTCAAACCATTTCTATTACAATTCACTTCCATTATATCCAATTTACTTGCAAATTTCATTAAATATTATTCAAATCACACTTGAATTTTATTTGTAATTCAAACCATCACATTTTCAATCCAACTCTATTTTATTTTTATTTTACAACATCTCTTCTTATTTAATTCATTATTAAATCTAAGTTGAATTCTATTTAAAATTCGAATTCATTCCCAAACCCATTATCAACTTACAATCCATTTGTTTAACCAAGTTAAATTTTCATTAACATACTCTATCAAATAATTATTTATTAACTTACTTCCAACTTTTAATTCAAAAATCACTTCATTTAAATTTCCCTGAGTTAAATCTTATTTATAGTTCCAGTTTGGATTTCTTTCATTTCCCAAAATTCTAACACTTTTATTTTAAAAAAATTAGAAAGGCTTTTAAATCCACCTTATACTATTAAAATAGCTTTTTATAAAAATACTTCTTATAACTCGATGTCTCAACCAGTCCATCCTTGTTCTCACATAAATTCAGTCATACGTTGATAAGGCGTAGGACTGAAAATCTAAGTACTTGGTAAACCCGTTTTCAACACCCAGTGAAAATACTTGAAAAATAATTTTATTGAAAATATAGAAAACAGTTTTTGAAAATATAGAGGAAATATCTTTGGTGAGAATGCTCTGGAAATCATCACCCCCTTCCATGGTCGCAGTTACATTCCAGGGTTACGTTGCCATCGCAGTAAAAGTCCATGCAATTGCAGGCTCTCCGTGGCCTCTCGATTATGCCATGGAACCCACAACAGATCACAGTTACATCCCAGGGTTACGTTGCCATCACAGAAAAAGTCCATGTAACTGCAGGCACTCTGCGGTCTCTGATTTTCGCTGTTAAAATGAAACTTCTCCACTCCTACATAGGTCGCAGTCTACCGATATAAAATCAAATGCAGGCTGTTGGCTCTCAGCGGCACACACGACTTTCGCTATGTTATACTCTATTCATAATCCTCAGGAACTAGTTTTGTCCGGACTCCTCACAGGATCAACTTTAGAACCCCTCCTTAGGGCTCAAGGCAGTACCACCCGGTGGCACTCTTGAGAAGTTCATTCCAAGGGAGCGCCTTTTTCCCCAGAGCCATCATCAAAACATTTTATACTATACATATAGTATCTTCAAATCATACACCTAGTATGATTTCATACAAAACTCCTTTACACAAAATCGATTATTCCAAAATCGATAATTCTCAAGCTAGGCTTTTCAAATTCAATATTGATTTTACCCAAAAATCAAAAGCCTTTCCAAATTCAAAGGTTCCCAAAACCTTTTCCAAAATCCTCATAACATCCTTTTATAATTTTCCAAACTTTGGCTCGTTCAAACTTATATAAAATTCCTTTATACTTCAAACACTTTCAAAAATACTTTTCTTCCAGCACTAAATTCAACAAGGGGAGATTTATCTTATATAACAAAGATATATAACTTTGTTTATTCAAAATCAAATATTCAAATTTGATTACTCTTTTTTTTTCATTATCAATTTCATTCAAATACGTACGATATACACATATTATCCGTACGCTATACCAATCTGATCGTCCACTCGATCACACAATTTCACTTCCGAACTAGTATTGTCCACCCGACTTCCTAGTGCGGACTCAGATCTGGTTTCTTAATTAGAAACCGTCATTCTCCTTGCATAGCCATAACTATGATAGAGAATATACAGAACCAATCAACAATCCATATCCAAGTTCACTGTCGAAAATCGAGTGAAAAATCCCAACTCGGATCGATATACTATCTCGAAATTCTGTGCTCGAATCTGGATCAAATCACTATGCAAATAGAATAGTATACGTACATCCTACATATTTATTTTCATTGATTATTAGCCAAATCAATCCCATTTCTATTCTCATTCACTTGAATTTTTCATTCACTTAGTTACAATTGTCTCAATCCCATTGAATTATCACTTCAATTCTTATCTCAGTTGGGTATTAAATCCATAACAGTTTGAACTCCAACTAGTTTATATTTAGAAAATAGCTTGAAAATTTTAAAAATAGATAAGCAGTTGAAAAATAATTATTAGTTTACAAAATAGCTATAAAATAGTTAACTAATCGTAAAATAGTTGGAAAATAGTAAATAGTTTCAGAAATTTTAAATAATTGCCAAATAGTTGTAAAATAGAAATTAGTTTGTGAAATAGTTGAAAATTAGTAATTAGTTTATAAAACAGCTATAAAATAGTTAAATAACTCCGAAAGTAGTTATAAAATAAGTATAAAATAATTTTGGGTTTAATAAGAAAGGTTGTATATATTAAATAGCTTGGAAAAATTTATTTATATTAAAACAATTTATGTTGAAAAATAGTCCAGAGTCAAACTGTTCACATTCCCAACAATTGAATCTTAATTTCAACTTCCATTTAAATTGACTCAATTTCAATTTTGAACAACTTCAATTTTTCTTGCAATTTATTTAAGCCCAATTCGAGTTGAATCAATCTTGATTCCTTTCCTAAATTAAACTGAATTCCACTTTAAATTATCTTTACTCATGTATTTCAAGATTCAAATAAGAGTTAAATACAATTTTATTTGTTTTCAAAATTTAATTTGTTATTCAATTTTATCTTCCAGTTTGAAGCCAGTTCTTAAACAAGTTTATTTTACAATTCAATTATTTAAATTTATTTTATTTATACAATACCATTCTCAATTTAAAGATTTTTATTAATAATAGGATGATATCATCCAATTTATTTTAAAACGTCCATCCATTTTCAATTTTTAAATCTCAAACCCGTTTTGAGATCACACAAATTGCCAATTCAAATCAACCATTTAACTTTCCAAGTTAAATTCCAATTTACTTAACCTAATCAACCTTACTCAATTTGAATTCCCGCTTCAAACTTCAAGATTCTTTCCCTCTTATAAGTTCAAAACTTATATCACTTTGGGTTTTTACATCACACTTCAGGGAAAAAAATCAAAACTCAACCTCTTAGAGTTTATTTTAAATTATCTTTGATATCATGTATATCCATATATATATACATATTTATTTCTTGGCCCTTCCATCCATGTTTTAAAATTTTAAACCACCCTTTGTTTTAAATCCAAATCAAATTTCAAACAACCCATTGTTTTCAACAAGTCCCAGTTATCCAAATAATACTTATTTATTATTTTTCATTACTTTGAAACAAAATTTCCGAATTCTGGGACCAGATTTAGAATTTCATTTTCAATCCATTAAATTTAATTTGGTTGTATTTCTATTTCTACTTAATTTAATTCCAATTCAAGACTTCAGTTTGGTTGTATTATATTACTTCTCAATTTTAATTTCAATAATTAACAACCAATCACCTTAATATTTATTAGAAGGAAATATTGCTTTATATATCAAAATATATATTTTATATAAAATCATTTAAAATCTTTATATAAGAAAATAACAAGTACGCACTCCTACATGTACACTCAACTCATTCTAGAGTACTTTGGACACTATTTAATGAGTAATCCCCACCAGAGCCAAGGTTCTCGCTTAACCTGGCTCTGATACCAAATGTAACAACCCGAAATTTTCGAAGCCGAAAATTCCAGATAGTTATGAAAAAGAAGAAAGAGATAGAAGAAGAAGAACAGAAACACCAAACATCTCACATTCGCAGCGGATAAAATATAATAATCAATAATAACAGTTTGCAAAAGAATACTATATCTGTCGATTACATTTAATATACATCAGAGTTTCACATATATACAGTCACTGAATATATAAAATTATCATGTCTCAGATTAACAATAATATAATACAGCGGAAATACTTTACACGATCCTGCCATCCATCTCGCTTCCTGAGCTCCAGAACGTCCTACCTGAAAATCTGTAATACTCGGTCTGACCCGAGCATTACACCAAAGTAACACCCGGGTCAGGCTGGAAACTAGCATGAGTAATCTCAGCTAACATGGAATACCAAAGCGATCAACTTATATAAAACCTGGGTAACTGGATTCAATTCACACAGCTACAATTAATTATAGACATCTTTTATTCCATACATCCATTTCCTAAGTACCAAGGTTTAGATTTAAATAGTCCAATTTCCTTTAAATCACTTCACTCTAGCATATAGATTTCACATATCAAACTATAAAAATATTCGAAGTGGTTTCGGGTATTTTCTAATATCCGACCCCGGCCTCTTCGAGACTCGTGTCATCCTAACCCAAATTATAAAAATGAAATACACAACATTTCATATCAGGGATGTCATCTTATTCAAGCATCCAATACCATTACATGTTTCACAACAAATTTGATCACTTCCAAATTAATTCAATTGATTCTAATTGAATTTAAATCCTCAATCACTTAGATTTCTTTACTTATTAATTAATTAATTTCAAATCAAATAATTCAATTATCCCTTCAACATTCATCAGCATTAATCAACCTGGATTAATTATCCTTCAATTTCATTTAAACTACTATCTTTAAGTAACTTCACCATATTACTTATCCTTAACCAAACGATAAGTAATCTTAATTACTTCATGAACAAATTAGCTATTTTAGTTACATTGATCTTTAATTACTTATATTAACTACACGTAAGCCACTCATTAATGATTAATCAATCTTAATTAATTAATCTTTAATTACGTCATTGATTATATAAATTAACGATTTCCAATTATAATTTAATTTATCCTAATCTAAATTAATTTCATTAAATAATTAATCGTTAATTAAACCACAAATATTAATCATTCTTGATTTATCTCAACCTTTAAATTAACTATCTATTTATCTACTCCTTTAAATAAATCAACTTCCTCTTAATTAATCGTCTTAATTAATCTCTTGATTAATTACACAAAGTAATTATATTTTATTTTAATTTAATTAAGTAATTATTCATCAAACCATCCAATGATTATTCTGAATTAATTAAACTTCATTAATTAACTTAATCCATAATTAATTAATTCCAAACCTTTAATTACTGAATTAATTAACCCAAATTATTAATTAATTGAACTAATTAATTATTTATTTTAATTACACTTCAAATTTGATGAACCAGAATTCATTAAGCCCTTAACAACATTAGAATGAAAACATTCTCTTATTTATAACATTAAATCTAAAACAATTTAAAAACCCAAACACTTCGAGTCAACCACAATTAACTCGGGATCAAATCAAAACAAAGTCACATCATCTTCAATAGAACATCCAATCAATTTATTTATCCAACCAATTATTTAAATTTAATCATTTAAATTTAAATAGAAATCCACAGAGTGAGATTTACTCACCTTTATTTTGCTGTTTGCAATCCATCCCAAACTAGCTTGTTCTTCATGATTTTTGACCTTGTAGAAATATTATATGACTTATTAACATCTGAGACAAAACGAACAACCTATTTCCATTTTAAAATTTACTTAACTAACAATTTATTTTAGACTAAAAATTTTCCAAACAAGTAATATCTCATTTTCTTTTAAAACTCATATACTAAAACATAACCTATGTACATTTTAAATAATCTATACATATAAAAAAACAGATTTATATACATTTACTTTACAGCATTATAAAATTCCCAAACTTTATCTATGTCACATAATTTATGTTTCTTTCCTGATTCCTATATACATATATGTATATATATAAAAATGTGTATATATTAAATTGAATTGAATGAAATACAGAACAGATTGTAACTTACTGCCAATATTAATTTCAAGTTCATTTTGTTTCCAAATTAAACTATGCATTCTAGTTTTAAAAAGGAAAAGTAATTAATACAAAACGAGATTGGCCGTTGAATGCAACCCTTCCCTCGTTCGAACGTCGAGCACGAAACCCTAGTTTGAAAATCACAGCATAACTTCACTGCGATGCTACCCAGGTTTCGAGCACCCATCGGCCTGTGCCCAAACGCGACTCCATCGCCGCCTTGTCGCCCTCGAGTTCGAGTCGAACTCAAATAGCTATGCTCTTATGCGACTCCCCAAAAATCGCTGCCCCTCTTCTCGCGTTCGATCGCGACCTAGCTCGCGAATCGCCCAATTGAACGCGGCAATGTTCGATGCTTCGGCTATTGATTTCGATTTGATGAGGCCGGCTTAGGCCATTTTTTTGATACGGTTTTGTTTTCTGTTCGTAATAAAGAGGGAGACAGAACATTTAATATAATTAGTAATGGCTTCCTGAGTACGCTGATTATAATAAAATTAAATATTAAAAATATCTCGTGTTGCATAACATGAAATCCCGAATCCTGAAACAGACATGCTGACAGACATTCATAAGGTTTTACCCACATTCCGAACACAATGGAACATGTTTCAGAGGCTAATTTGATCGTATGCGCGAGTTACGGAAGTAAACGATCAATTTTAAATCAAATCGATTAAAATAGTTCTAAACGTTTTGAGCTGCCAAGGTCAAACGACAACTCCGACTACGAAAATCGAAATCCGATGATAACTAACTATTACGGATCCAATGGAACTGGTTTCATCAAATTCCGAGACTATGCCTCGGAAAGCTATTTTTAAATATCGAGTTAAACGATATAATTATTAAAACTGGACAAATTACCTTTAAATTAAAATTTCAACCATTCTATTATCATCAGTATCATCATTACAAATTTTATAAGCCTTCAAATTATTTTAAACAGGTTTAGAAATTTCTGATTCAACAATTTACCCAATTTCAATTATTAAATTCAATATTTAAACTATATAATTCAATGATTTAATTACCAAGTAAATATTGATGTCTGGAATTCAAGTTAAAATTAACTTTTAAATATTTAAAATCAATTAATTATTCCAATTTAATCTGTTAAAATTTACGGGTCGTCACACGATAAGTCCAAACGCTACGAAATTTGAAATTCTACAATAATTCATTATTAAGGATTCGATGAAACTAGTTTTGTCCAAATCTGAGATAGTGGCCAAAAAGACTATTTTACTCATTAATTAAAACAAGAAATTTCCAAAATCAATATAATCACTTTAAATTCAATTTTAAAAGTTAATAAATTTCATTCTTGTTAAAATAAAATTTAAATAGGACTTCGGCATCATTTTTATTCATGTTTAATTCAGGATTCAACTATTTAAATAATTTCCAATATTAAATTTTGACAATTTAAATATCCAACAAATCATTAATAAATCATTGAATTTCAAATGAATTTTATTTATCAACAATTATTTTATTTTCATCTAAATAGTTCAATGTTTATTTTTAAATTCCAACCACTGATTATAAATACATTCAATATATTGAACTTTGTTCTAATACAAATAATTTCCTTAAATCTTATCGAAACTGTTAGTTCAAACTTTTATTGAAGTTTATGTTAAATAAATTACATAAATAAAACATAAATTATTATTTCTAACCATTTTTGATCAATAGTCGTATTAATTTTAATAATTTAATATAGTTAAAATTACGGGTCGTTATAAATAAAATCACATATAATTCAACATTTTTTATATTTTTAATTAATCACACTATTAATTTAATTAAATGTTCTATTTTAAACATATCATGTACTCATTAAATAATGTAACAACATAACATACAAAATATCAACATGTGTATAACTATACACACACTTATACATAAAAACCTATCTAATGAATTAAACATTTTCTAAATAAAACAATGCTTAAGGTAAAAGTAGAGATGAAAATAAATTTTTACACTAGATCTAGATCTAATCAATCTGAATTAAAAAGAATATGGAATAAGGTAATATTTTAGATTTCCTTTTTTACAAACACCAATCAACAATACGTTCAATATCTATATAGAAAGAATAAAGGAACTCATTTTATTTCACAATGGGAGATAGTGTGGATTTTAGAAAAATTCCTTATTTAGATGTTCGTTGGCTCATAAAGTCTAATGGGTTTCACTAGATCCAATCTAATATATTTAATAAAATTATATTTATAAATATTGTCTCATTCTTATTAATTACATTCGTGTTAATTAGATGTGAAATTTGGAATGGTACAAATATATCAAATGTATTCATACTTTAAAACGTGTTCCAAATATGTGAAACATATAATGTGGTAATTGTAAGGATGAGAACAAATATTAAATTAGACCTGGATATAGCTACATAAGAACCTAAAAGAAAAGAGATAAATGAGGCATCATTGACTGATTCCACCTTTTCTCCTTCGAAAACATTTATTTGATATTGCATCAATCTATAAGGGAAGATATATTATAATACGTTCAAAATGATAAAAGTAACAAACAATTACATGGTCATATATACATGTGCGGGACTTATATCTGCCATGTATATATTCGATATTTATATACGGATATATCATTGCCTCAATTCAAGATGTTCTAGAATTAAATTAAAAAAAATTGTTTCTAAAACACATGTCTAAACAATATAAGATTTAAACATAATAACTAAAATATACACACATGTATAACTATATATTCAATGATTAAGCCAAATAATTTCTAATTGATTCAAAAGCTAAATAATTTCTAATTAAAGTATATACACACATACACCTTATGTATTTGTAAATACGTCAAAGACCTCTAGCACAAGTGGTTAGGGGTATGATGCTTTAGACAGAGGTTCTAAAGATCATGGGTTCGAGCCCTTATGACATTAAGAAGGAAGAGTGCTCTTTTTGAATAAAGTATCACTTATGCTATCAAAAAATGATGTATTTGCAAATACATAAATACACACACGCATACATACATACATACATACATACATAAAAACATACATACACACACATATGTAATTTTAACCTAAAAATAAAAATTACCTTTTTAAACAGTCAAAGTATTATAAAACTAAAATTGCTTACATCAAATCAAAAGAATATCAATAATATATATATCATAGGATTGATTAAAAAATTCAAAAAATAATTTAAAATATATTATTATACGAAAATTTGAAATATAGATTCATAACCAATAACTTTGTTTTATACATATAGAAATCTTGATTTTAATTTATAAAGTTAATACTGATCAAATCATTTAATAGATTGCTTTAATTGTATCGCTAATTTTAAATCAAGATGGGGCAATAATATGTCCATACAAACTTGTGATAAATATATTACATTTATGGTAACAAATAAAATTTTAGAATATATCTTAGGTCTAACCAGTAAGTGACACTTTGATTTGGAATTCTCTACTTAGATCCTTGAATTCATATCCAACTATGCAAGAGAAGGATGAACTGCATAGCTTTTATATTTATTTGATGTTTTTTTAGAGTTATTTTTATTTAGAAGAGGATGAAACCATTTTCAGCAAAGCCAAAGAGAGAAGAGGAGATGAAGAAACAACTAAACAAAATAAAATTAATGGACAATTGAGATGGTGTAACCTTTTCCATTCTTTTAATAAATCTTCCATAATTAATCCCTTAAATTTTTTCTCACTCCACCCTTCTTCCTTTATATACGGATGACCATCATTTTCCACTTATATGGTGCAAAGTTCACAAAAGCCTTCAAGCACTTATCTCTTATATAAACTCATTTAAAAATATATCAATATCGTATATCGATGCATGCAAATATAACTTTTATATATACATTCAAATAATTGCAAGCAACCCCAAGAACATCATGTAAATTAATAATAATCAATGTTTCTCAAATACTAATTAATTAATCAATAACATTTTATAAACTAATTAAATACTGTGGTTTTTGAGACAATGGTTGTGAGACTCGGGGTGTGAATTCGGTTAGTGATAAGTTTTTAACAATTCAAATATTAACATTCACATTTTACCTTATCTAGTGGTACGGTGATTTGGCTAAATTCATCGCTTATAAATCTTTTGGTTAAAACTCAAGTATATATTTTTTAAGCGGTACCTTACATTATCTTGTCAGCATTATATCACTTTAGGATTTATACAATTTGGTTTTGGTCAAAATTCGAATATCATTTTTATTAAACTTAGTTATTCCACAAATAGAGTCCTTTGTTCTATAATAACATTTAGTATTAATCAATGTCACTCTTGTTAGAGATTTTGACTTTGAGTTAACTATGGTTGACCTTGATACTAACTGTTTGTACCAAAAATGGACACAACACTCTTCGAAAGTTTTTTAAAGAGATAAAAATGAAGAATATAAATTTAAAAAGTAGATTATCTAACAAAAAATCCATATCTGATAAGTAAATACAAGGACACAGAGTGGTTCGGCGTGTTGCCTACATCCACTATGAAGTATTTATGACTTTATTGATTCTCTTTCAACGATTACACTTGATTACAGCGAACAACAGTGGGTTACAACTTGAAATTCGAGTACAACAGCAAGATTAGGATGCAAAACTCGATCCGGCAGAGTCTGGGCGCTTGAGAATCAAAAAG
Organism: Allium cepa; assembly: GCA_030765085.1. Taxonomy (NCBI): domain Eukaryota; kingdom Viridiplantae; phylum Streptophyta; class Magnoliopsida; order Asparagales; family Amaryllidaceae; genus Allium; species Allium cepa. Next base: position 701,176,857 of record CM060938.1, on the reverse strand, counting down.
ATCCCTTTTCTGTTGAGGCTCTATTTATAGGAATAGGAGGCTGGTATTTCGCTCAAACTTCGGGTGACTCCTTCTGGCACGTGAGTGGGCCTACGCAATCGATCCCGGGAAGTTTCGACTAGATCTGTGATTGATACGAACTCAATTCATATCGATCAAGATGATGTCCAATGGAGTCGAAACTTGGTGGGAACATTCTTTGGCTTGTACGTAATCTTCTATGAAAATTTCATAGCATTTGGATTGGTGGATCTCGAGTAATGATCGATACGAGTTCGATTTTCTTGGTTAGCTGTCTGGTTCGAATCCATGGTTTCGAATCGGTTCGCATCGAATCGATTACGCACGTGATGACGCGGTGACATGGGGCACATTCCTTGCATCGATCCACCTTTCGCTTCGAGTTGACCATGTCGCATCCATGAATTTCGCCTCGTTTGTATCGAAGGCTGTTACCCGGTTCGCATTGAGGGAAGACAACCTATTCATATCGATGCAATGAACTCTGTTCATATCGATGGAAAATATGTGGATACGTTGACTATTTGGCATAGCTCGTATCGATCATAATAGGCTCCAGAGCTCGATGGATTCAAACAGTAGCTCCATTATGGGTACGAACTAACGAAGATGGATGGATACGAATAGGGCTCTCCTTGATGGATACGAATAAGGTAGTTACTTCATGGATACGAAGTAGTGACTTGTCGTAGTTGATGGATGTGAAGTAGTCATCAGCCGATTGATACGAAGATGATGGATTCGAATACTGATAGCTTGATCAATATGAATCAAGAGAACTGATCGATGTGAAGTGGGTTGTGGATACGAACCAAATCGAGTCGAACTGTGGCTCACTGATGGATATGAAAACGAGGCTATTTCCTCTAATTTGCATCGATCATAACTTGAGCATATGAACTCGGATTGACCTGAAATTTGGAATGCTGGCTTTCCTAGCTTTGCTTATAATGTCATATTAACTGTAGCTCTATCCGGACTTGGACAAAATTTACCGACATCCATAGTAGACCTATGTATTAACGATCTTTAGGACGAACTATCCTTGGTTTCTAGCCAGTTCCTTGATATCTCGGCCTTGCCAAAAGGCAGGATAACATTTGCCCCCCAAAGTACGTCTTGTGGAAACATGACATGCTTTATAAAGCTGCGGTCTTTACTCTAAACAATTATTGCTTCTTCGTTGAAGGTTGTAACCTCCAGTTACTGTAACTGATCGTTGTGCGATAGTGCTTAGCAGTTTATTGTCGTAATCGCTGTTAGATCCAATTCCTGTTAATGTTGAAAATTGAATATTAGTTTGTCATACACGTATATACGTTACCCTTACTCTCGTTAACGTTGCACGTTCATGAGTCGTTGTCAGTTTTCTCATATCGAATTCTGCATTGATCCTCTCCCGAATCGATATGAAACTCGAGTTGTGACAACGCTTAATGGTTGTTCTTGGATGATCCTTCGTGTCGATCCTCTCCTGAATCGATATAGAAGTTTAAAAGGTTGCTCTCACATTGAAGGATTTTGCATTAATGGATGCGACATGGGTATTTCGCATCGATGTGCATGAGCTTTGATGGTCTTGAAATTGGCGTTCATATCGATGGTACCGGTGGATTCGAATAGAATAGTTCACAACGATGGACCGTGAATGGAGCTGTGAACTCTTCGATACGAATAAAGATGTCGAACCGATGGGACTCAATTGTCTCCAGAGCTATCTTCATTGTGTACTTCGTATCGACGGATCTACTGACCATTTCGAATCAACAGGAGCTTAGGCAGATGCATTCGAACTAGCCATTTGACTCGATGCGATAGTTGACCCGCAATGACCGGTCGCATTTGATTGGGAGGCGAATCGGTTTTTTCCTTCACTTCGGTCCATATAAGTACCAAGGGTTCAGTCATTTCTCACTTTTTACTTTTTATTGCTGCCTTCTTTACCGCTGCATTCCATCGATTCCCAAGCTTGAGAAAAGAAAAACTTCACGTTGCTTTTGAATCGACCAAATACAGTCTTTTAATCCTTCGAATTCAATTTTAATCTAGGTAATTAATTGACTATGACTAAATCCAACGGATTTCGAATCTGAGATCCATTCCACCCTTGCTGATTACCAATTTCGGCAACGTCAAGGCAAGATCTGGGCCAAAGCTTGGTCGAGGGTGGCCATGGTGATGCTCGTGTTGACTGGAGAAGGAGTGTGGAGAAGAAAGGTCCGATCCTTACTTCGTGTCGATCTGGGGCGCTTGTGTCGAATCGATGCAGATGATAACGTTTTATCTTGGAGTTCGTATCGATCCCAGGAATTTTAAGGGAAATGATGTAGTTCGTATCGACCAAGATAGTGGGAAATAGTGTCGATCTATAATGATCGATGAGAAAACTAGGGCTAGCGAACGGTGTGAAACCCAAAGTTTTAGATCAATTTGAAATACACTCTCACGATCGATTCGAAAAGTATCGACTCAAACTTGATCGATGCGAAGCCGAGGACTTCCTGATCGATACGAACCTGAACACTGAGGATCGATTCGAAGCTATTGATCTTGATCGATACAAACCCAAACGTTGATGATCAATTCGAAGTGAGCTCCCGGTGATCGATACGAACTCGAATCTTGATGGATACGAGTAAGTCCCCCGTGATCGGTTCGAGCTCATGCCATGATGGATACGAAATTTTGAGCACTTGATAGCATGATTCCGACGAGATTCATTCTTGCATATCTGGACTTAACTATTAAACTGCATACTTGACTGCCTTTCGAAGCTCGTCGATGGAACTTTAACTTAGCACAGTGACAAGAAATTTTGATTCGGATCGATTGCTAACATCTGGATGTTATGGTTGTGACAGTCAGCAATGAGGTCACTCCAACCGGATTTCGAAGTCTTATTGTCGTTTGTACACTTCCTTTAACTCTGCAGAATCTTTTCAAGTAATGCACGGCACTGCAAAACACACACTTTACACGGAGGGAACGTACGGGCTCATTATTGCCTAATGATGGTTTTTCATGAGTTAGTTAGCAATGGAAACTCCGAGCTCGCAGCCATAAGAAATTCAGAGTTTAACTCCTCCAGCAATCGATATACCGGACATTGAGGCCGAAATCATTGGCCCTGCCCCGGACGAAGCTCCTGACGCATCTCTCATCAATAGTCCACCAGACTCGGTTCCGTCCAATATTTCAGAAGACATGCTAGGGAGAATATGCCTAAGACACGGCCTTTCGATGGATGACGTACTATTTCCTGGACCAAACGATAGACCGCACAATCCATCGGAGGGGTATACCGCATTCAATCGCCATGCGTGCACAGCAGGGACGCTCCCTCCATTCAATCAATATATAAGAGAAGTGTTATCTTTTCTGGGGTCGCTCCGTCCTAGCTACACCCAAATGGATATGCTCTACTGAACAACTTGTTTATTGTATTCATGGACTATCTCTATCGTCCTTCGAACCCGACCGAGATTAGATACCTGTTCAATATCAAGAGTCGAACAGATGGTCCATCTTTCACATTCCTGGAGGCAGTAAGGAACTGTCAAGTGGTCATGGGGTCTTGGACTAGATTGAGCTACTTCAAGACGGAGTGGTTTTACGTCAGTGCCCTCCAGGATTTGCCAGTAGATGGCTATTTAGACGTGAGCATTGCTATCTTTTAGAATAGTTGACAGGACGGTTATAGCTGAAGTCAAACTTATATTTCTTTCTCTTTACATCCATAATTCAGCGACCCAAAGGTGTTCTCGTTATAAGGAGATAGTATGGGTTGTTCAAGAAGTCCTAAGCAAAGAGAGGACCATCGACTCGGTTTTGACGGATAGGAACCTTAGAATCCTAGGGCTGATCAAGCGAAGACAGAGTATAAGGCTCGAGGGTACACTAAGGACTATCTCGAGGGAACGAGTCAAGCGCAAGAAACCCAGGGTTGTCATAGTTGAGGAAGTTGATTTCGAAAGAACCCATACCAATGAGGAACCTTTGGTTCGGCCTACGGATGCGGTCCAGGACTCCAATGAAAAGAGAAAAGGCAAGGCCGCAGCTTTTAAACAATCCAAATCCGGGAGATGGAAGTCTGTGGTCATGTCTCGGCCTGGGTCTAGAGTTAGAATTTTGGAGGCTTCTCCCTCACGAGTGGAAAATCTCTTCGAAGGGCTCGTCGATCTCCCAATTTCGGGCTATGTATCCTTCCAACATGATGCCGGATTGGATGAACTTCAAAACGCTTTAGATTTAAGCGAGTCTCTTCCCACTAATGTGGTCAACACTTCCTGTCGGTCGGTGGTTTGCACATACATACACACTTCACAGCACTACATGATTTCTGACCGTAAGTTGCCTTTTTCGGAAGATTACTAACTTCGTTCTTGCTTTACTTCGCAGATACGATGTCTGGCCATGGTTCCATGCTTGGGAGTCTACACAATACACGTAGATCTTCATCATACTACGAGTCGCGTAGGAGAGAAGGGGACAGGGATTATGATCAAGGCTATTCCAGCCAGGAACAGTCTGACAAAGATAGGGGATACGTGCACCGATCTCGATCTCTCTCACCCCCTCACAGAGCTCATGTACCGCCTCCAGTTCACGTTTCATGGCCTCTTGAAACTTCACGGCATAAGCCGCATTCTCATACTCCACAGTCCGACCCTCATCGCAGAATTGAAGTAGCGGACCCCTCAACTACTGCACAGGCCCTCGTCGAGCCTACTGGGGAAGGGGCGATTAGGCTCGCTCAATTGAAAAAGGATTTTCCTAGCATCTGCTTTGATGGCTACGTCTTTCCCCCACGCTTGAAAAGAATTTCGGCGTCGGTCGAAAACACAGTGCATGATTACGTCGCGGATATATTCTTCCAGTATAAGGAGTGGTCGAAAGCCGCACAAAAAGCGTCGAAGGTGGCGTTTGAGCGGGCAGCTACCATCGAGAAGTTGGAAAAAGAACTTTCACATAAGACCGGATCATCCAAGTACTTAACACCAAGGCCGAGTCTTCCAGAAAATATGAAATGGAGGCTCTCAAAAAAGCTGATGATGCCCATGCGGCCATGGACAGAATGAGGCAAGAAAAATGTGCCATGGTGGAGGATATGGCTATAGGAACACCATCGTTACTGCTAAACGGAACACGTCCCTTAAAGAGCTTAACGAACTTAAGTCTAAATTCTCTGAAATTATAAAAGAGAAGGATGCTACTAACGTTTCCACACAAGAAGCATGTGATCAAGCTGTGGTGCTTTAGAGGGAGAGATACGCGGCTATGGAAAAAGTCCGTGAGGTAAAGGCCGAGGTCGATGAGAAGGTCCGATTGGCAGAAACTAGGCTCGAGGCGGACATAGAGGAGCTTCTCGTCACTTATAACGCCAATGTGCTGAGACATAGAAATCTGGCATGGCTTGACGATTACTCAACTCATCTCTATAACGCTTGGAATCTGCTGGTTGAGGAGGAGAAGCGGTGCAATTGGGTGGAGCTTTTGACGAGTTTAAGCTGGAGAACCATATACTGAATGAGGATGAAAAGAAGGTTCTTCGTGACTCTATGATTTCTCATGCAAGAGAAAGACTCGGCATCCAGCACTAGGAAATTGGGGAAGGCTCCGGAGTTGAGCATCATGCAACAAGTTCCGAGATTGTTACTTCATCTCGATCCGAGCCCACTCTAGTGATTGAGCCCCAGCCCATCCTGGCTTACGACCCAGAACAGCCACGTCTATCTCCTATTAGGGAGCATTCATCCGAAGCAGTTCAGCCAACCACAAGTCGAACCGAGGAAGATACTCTGAACAAATTTCATGTGTATCTAAATTAAGGACTTGTTCTGAAGTGTGTTCTAACAACTTCTTTTCTTCCTTGTCCAGTGACCGAAGTTACATTGACATCACATAAAAGTACAAAAGTATACAAGTCCAAAATCAAAAGTGAACAAGTACAAAAGGTGGTGAACAACACATAAAAGAGGCATTCGAGTTCAATAAAAATCGTAGAGTCAAGTTTCAATTCAAGTTGAAAATCAATAACTCGAATCAAAGTCGAGCACAAAAGTATACACATGAACCAACTACTTCAACCAGAACTAACACATGTGGTCAGAGAACACAAAGAAGGGAGTAGAGATAAACACCTCATGTACAAAGCAGGTAACATATTGCAATGCAGACAACCAGAACTATTGACCAAGGTGGAGATTCAAATGTTATCAGAAGGTAACTAGTAGGTGACATAGAACTGAATGATGAGCTATTTATTCTTTCATCATAAGTGAGAGTATTTTGCTCAAAGATTTTAAAAATAACACATAGCTTATGTTTTTACACACACCAAAACAGTATACTACAAATATAGATGTCATTGAGTTTCCTACTGTCTATCAATCATCTTATAAAGACAATGAAAAATTAGAAGACCTTAGCAAATACATATGTTAATATAACATGTATTTCTTAATTGAATTGAGTTGAGTTACCATCACCGAACCTTCCGAGCTTAGCATCTGCATTTCTTTCAGACTTATTTTCTTCTTAAGAACGCTATTTCCAAACAAATTTTCTATTGTCACCTTGTCAATCGGTAGCAATAATGTATGTTTTAGCTATAATAATTGCTCAAGCATTGAAATAAGTACATACTTCAGCAGTGTTTTCATATAATTACTCCAGTACTTATGTATTGTAATAACTGGTAATTATACTTGAACATAATGTTTAAATGTTGCCATATTATGACAACCAGAAACAAGAGCCACTTTTATGCTTGCGAAGTTATGTTTGAACCAGTGAGAGCTTCTTTTATACATGGGAAAGCTTTTGTTGTGCGTGGTAAGGTTTTCGACCATTTTTTTATCGTTTTAAATAATATTCTTAACCATTATATGCTTACATTTGGAATCATTCTATTATTCCTATACATTTTTAGTTTTTCTTTTATTTTAGTCATAATAAATCTATATTAATTTATACCAGTCCGACATGGTAGTAAATTTTAGTTAAATTTAACACGGACTAATATGCACTTTATCGTTACATGAAAATGCTGATCTAACTCTAATTCATAAATATAGACAAAAACTATTCATAGAGCTCTATATACACTATATAGTTTGACAAAAAGTAAACCTATAATGAATAAACTATTCTTTTATTTAACCAAATACACTTTCTGATATAAAAATGATCGATGATAGTCTATGCACCTTTAACATATATAAAGTTGCATATTTTTCAACACATAAACAATATGTCCCTATATTATCAAGACTAGAGGATTCAACAATTGTATAAATGCAAGCGGTAATGAAGTTAAAACTTGTGTTAAATTGATGCACTTTTAATTGTTTAAAGATAATTTATATATGTTAAAGAATAAACCAGAGATATTTTCAATATTTAGGCTTTTCCATATTACGATAGTTTTCCTATTGTATAATTACTTAGGCTCTAAATAATGTGCCTATTAAAATAATAACTGTTAATAAGAAACCTTGTCAATACCCTCAAAGTAAGGTTAGATGAGAAGGTTATAAGGAAAAGCTCAGAAGAAGCCTTGGTGAAGTCTGGCGAAGCTATTGTAAGCAAAGAAAACCCTTTCAAGTGCATAAAAAGGAGAGTACCAATCCCGTTAACATTACCCTTTGAACTCCCTTTCAAACTAGTTAATATAGCCTATGATCCATTGGTGTCGAAAGGTATTAAGTATATTAGACAGATCTTATGGTTTTGAAAAGGACTCCCTCGTGAGGTATAAATGTATGTACTCTATAAACAAAGCCGCATGCAAGCAGTAAATCTGAATCTATGTACTTGAGAATGTTATGTATTCATTTTATTGATAACTTTTATGAACATAAAGGCCTAAGTATACGATGAAGTGAAATCCCCGGTTCGATTTAAAAATTAGGGTTTACAGATTAGAAATAGAATGCAAGTGGAAAGAATCAAAAATTCCCCCCAAAACAGCACCCTTAGGGACTTATTTACAGGTGCGGGTTGGCGCCTTTTGCATTCATCCTTTTGACTCGATCAAAAGGATACTTTCGTAACCTTTCATTGTTGTCGGCTCCAAAATGCCTTTTTGATGTCACTTTTGTCTAGAATGGAGGCCTTCGATGCCGCCGGAAAGTATGGAAGAGGCCCTATATTGTGAAAGGGTGTTCCAACATTTGTGAAAGGTACAAATAATTGTGATAGAGATGATGTCATCAGTGCCTCCCAATGAATTTGATAAAGTTGTGTAATCAATCTTTCATTCTCCATCGTTCTTTATTGTTCAGCCACCCACCTCTATACTGGATTCATCAAGTCATCGTCAATCTCTCGTCGAACAATAACTTCTGGTATATTCTATATTATTTGATTTCCTTATTATTTTTTATACTAGATCTTAACTTATATCTTACTTTTCCACCCAGACTACTAAAAGCTGGTATTCTCTTCAAGAACATGCTTCTAAGTCTTTTGTTGAAATATTAAAGCTCAGGGGAGAAGTCTTGACATTAAAAAATCAAATTAATACCCTGACTACTGCCAAAGAAAATGCAATGAATGGATAATAAAAGGTTCTCTTACACAGGCAGATTCTATAATTTCTAAAGAGATGAAGGCCAAATAGGTTCTAGCCGATGAAGTTTTGGCTCTTAAAATGACTTTGAAAGAATCTAAAGATGAAAAGGCTAGAGTTATTTCCAATTATGCCTCTCTCAAAAAGGAATGCATTTATCTAAATAAGAAATTAGAGAAGAAAAGTACCTCTTTATCAAAAGCCATTAACATCATTATGAATGCTAAGAAAAAAGTGTCTCGTTTTCTGAACACTTCTCTTAATGAAATTATTATGAATTCTTATGAAGATTTACTAATGCAAGCCTATTCTAATAATATAGAGAAGTGTCTGGACATAAGCTTCCCTTTACTTAACCCTGAGCTAGCCAAAAAAATTGTGGCTAAGGTTAAGGAAATAGAGCAAGGGATTGAGGTTCTCGACAAGAAGGAAGTTAATGCCACTCAACTCTTGTCTTTTAAAGCTCCTTCCAAGGAAGAGAATTCTGAATTAGATGAAGGGGAAGACAAGGAGGGCAATGAAGCCATCGTTGATCAAGATAACAACGATGATGATAATGATAACGATGGTAATAATGAAGATGATGAAGGTCATGATACAGGTGATAATGAGGGTGACCGTGATGGCATTCTTGGTGGAGATGGCAGTAGCACTTCTAGGGCTCCAAGTAATAAAGATGGATCATGAAATGTTAATCTCAATCCTACTGTCAGTGAAGAGATGATGATTTTTATCTTGGAAAACGAAAGGGAAGAAGCAAACTTTACAGACTCAATTCCGATTTCTCAGATATGGAATTCTTTATCAAAATGGCTCTTATTTTCAAGATAACAACAGCTAATATCTTACCATTTTAGATGAGGAAGAAAAACATAAACCTTTATAAGACAAAGCTTGAAAAGAAATAGGTGGAAATAAATGGTCTACATATGGGGTTATATAAACAGTTAAAAGAACACAATGTACTATCTGATAAGTACTGTAAGCTTAGGAAAAGTGCTATAGTATTAATGTATTTTAGAGACAAAGAAGCGGTCCCTCGACTGAAAGAGAGCATCTTTGCTATGACAAGATTTTGGAGGAGAATAAGGAATCGATGATAATTTTTTGGATGATCATCGAAGACAGAGACATCATGGTAGAATATTTTTTATAAAGCTTATTGCAAACATCCAACTGTGGACTACTCATACTTGCATGACTTCAGTGGGGCTAACTTAGACATTTAAATAAGAGATACTTGGACGAATACGAGTTTGATCCCCACTTAGGGGTTTGTTGGAATTTACCATGGGTTTACTCAATTCCTCGCACATTACCTCAAGAAAAACTCTAATATTATAAGAACAAGTTCATTTCAGAGATATTTAAAAGGCCAATTTTGTATGAGCCAGATGAAAATTTGTAACATGTAATTATATTGATCTATGGACCTTAATGTATCAGCCTTTTTATTCTTAATTTTATTGCTTCCACCACTCTTTCATCCAAACTAGAGATTTCTTAGGAAAATCTGTCAAGTTAAGAAGAGATTACTCAGAAAAGTCTTCACATATGAAATCTTTAAGAATGGAAAGATATTGCATTCTTAGAGATCTACAAAAACTATACATGCAACATCCCCTGCTTCACTTTGATTTTCTAGGCGAGGAAAAATAAAAGCTTCTTAAAGAAATTCGAACGTATCATATAGAATTAATTTGCGGTCGTGATAGACCTCTAGGTGGAGAATGAGATTATAACAAATGACCCACAGCTGTTACTCCAGAAGGATTCAATGCCACTTTTGAATCAACACTTACTCTTTTGGCTAAGCCTTTAGATAATTATAAATATGTTGTCTCTAGACTTTAAATGTGATAGGGCAAAGAAAGGACTTGTTTATAATAATGATGTTGGAAAAGCTGTCTTCCTCTTGAATTGTAATCCCTATTATTGTAATGAAAGATAATTGTTCTTTAGCTATTGATTTCTTTTTCATTTGTTTGAATAGGAAAACACAGTTGGCGATTATGCCACCTTCGATAGATCCTTCATCTCGATACACTTGTCTTATGGATAGATTCATTGCTGATCTTGAAATGGAGCTTATTTAAAGATTCGTTTTCCGCCAGACTCCAAAATAATACTCAAGCACTGGAACAACGTAATAAATTTTTACTTCAAAAGGTGACCATCAAAGACCTCAATGATCAAATTACTAGCCTCGAAGTGGATATTAAGAAGAAAGATGAGATGATTTTTCAATTGAAGCATCAAATTAAATCAAATCCTTCGATCGAATTTGATCATGAGATGTCCAATCTTTACCAACAGGTAAGCGATTTGGAAATAATACTGAAGGATGGCCAGGCACGATTGCTTCGGTCACCTCTACTGTTGGGAAATCAATAAGCTCTCGTTCCTTAGCCATTCAAAAATTGCCTACTATAGCAAACCCTCCTTCGAGTTTGGATGAAAGAGATGCGGGTGAATAGTGCGGAAAAGTTAAATTTGAAATGATGAAATATTTCAACAATCAACAGAAAGAAAGATTCTCGCAATGTTCAACGAGTATGCGACCAGAATTCAAGAACTTGAACACGAAAGATATCTTTTTCAAAAACATATTGTTAAATTGGAAAGACGGTACAAAGCCTTTAAAGGTGCAAATAATGCTTTTGATCATGCTTTGAAGACTAGTATCGAGTCTATCGATGATGTTGATCAGATCAGGAAGAAAGAAAAGAAACTTAAAGAAACCCTTTATGTAGTTATACGCCATATTGTTGGTCCCTTAATTTCTAAGAATTTGGATAAGATAGCACAAGACCATTGAGGCACACAGCTGTTTTGACCTTTTGGTACCAATATCTTAATATATTGCATAATATACTTTGTAAATAATTTTGCATATTAGGTAAATATTACCTGGCTTGTAGCCTTTATCTGCGCTTGTTGCTTCTAAATCTGCTTCTTAATAGCTTTGGATATGGTTTCTGTACTTGTTTAATCACTTAATCTTGCTTAGTAACAAAGAACAGAAACCCTTTTTTACAATAGAAGAAGAGAAACCCATAATAGGAGACACGAAATCTAGATTTGGGTAGAATCTGAAAATCATCGTCTGAGAATAAGAGAAGACCAGAAATCTACAGCTGGTGAAGACCATAAATCCAAATCTGGTGTTAATAATAGAAGACGTCCAGAAATCCAATTTCAGAATAATTGAAGACCAGAAATTGAAATCTGGCATTTATAATAGAAGAAGTCCATAAATCCAGTATTGGAATAATAGAAGGCCTAAAACCCAAATTCGGGTATTAATAAGTGAAGTCCAGAAACAATAATAGAGGACCCGAAACCCAGATTCAGGTATTAGTAAAAGGAATCCATAAATTATCGTCTGGAAATTAGTAGAAGAACAGAAGATCATAATAAAAGAAGATCCAAAACCCAAATTCAGGTATTAATGAGTGAGTCTAGAAATCAATAGTAGAAGACCCAAAACCCATATTCGAATGTTGATAAGTGAAGTCCAGAAATTGATATAGAGGACCCAAAACCTACATTTGAGTATTAGTAAGAGGGATCCGAAAATTATCATCTAGAAATTAGTATAAGATCAAAAGTCCATAATAACAAAAGGGCCGAAACCTAGATTCAGGTATTAATGAGTGAAGTCTAAAAATCAATAACAGAAGACCAGAAACCTAGATCCGGGTATTGATAAGTGAAGTCCAGAAATCATCTTTTGGAAATTAGTCGAAGGTCATAAATTCATATCTAATAATGAAAGTAGTACGGAAATAATAGAAGACCAGAAGTTCGTTCCTGGTGATAAGAAGGAAAGTTTAGAAAACATTATTTGAATAATGGAAGTTCAAAAATTCTCATCTGAGTCTTTTGTTCTACACCACTCTTTGAACTTTGGTTGTTCAAATCTTTTGCTTTGTGTTATCTTTCTGGTTCCAGGTACCTGATTCTTTTGATATACTCCATACATTAAGCTTCCTATATTATTAACATTTTGTATGCCACTCCTTGGGCTTGAACGTCTTAGTCTGTTATTGTCTGGTGTTCTTGGTTAGCTTATCCACAAGCAGAACCCAAGAACTAATCCGATCTCCCACCAGGAGACGCTCCAGCCAGGACTTATAGGTGGAACCGAAGGTTTTTCCTATGTCTTGACCATGCTATGGCATGGTTGGATCAAGGGCTTACTCCATCTTCCCTCTAGGAGGTGCTCCAGCAAGGCCTTACAAGCGGGATTGAAGGCTGGTCGGTGCCTTGAACTGGCTATAGCGTGATGCATTCAAGGGATTACTCCGTCCCTCCTCCAAAGGCGCCTTGATCTAACCATAGCGTGTGCGATCAAGGGCTTTTAAATACTTTAACCTAGCCATTTCTGGCGCAAATAAAAGATTACTCTGACCTCCCTCCAGGAGGCACTTTGACCTGACCATCTTGGATTTATCTACGATTTGAATGAGTCTTTGACCTAGCCATTTTTGACGCCAATAAAGGATTACTATGACCTCCCTCCAAGAGGCACTTTGGCCTGATCATCTTGGCGCAAATAAAGGATTTGGATGAGTCTTTATTGAATTTATCAAGGATTGCTTCACAAATCTATTGGTCTTTCCTTGTTTGAAAATTTTGATGATCATACCTTTAAAAACTCTGCATTGATTGGTTTTGTGTCCATTTATCACATGATAATGGCAGTTAGGCCCTCCTAGATTTCTTTTGTACTTTGGCTCTTTCTTTTTGGATGGCCAGTAATTGAGTTCCTCTCTTATTAGCAAATAGATGTTCTCAATTGATGTAGTCAACTTGCATTCTTTGGGGAGTCTTGATTTATAGCATGTCTTTTGAGATTGATTTCAAGATCTTTTGTTGGTTGACATAGGAGCTTCACCCTCGATGACCAATTCTTTTTTAGAATCTTTCGAAGCTCGTATGGAGGTAATGCTCCACTTGTTACTCGATGCCATTTCTGAGCGAATGTGTAGTAATTGGCCATTATCCCCTTTTCGGATATACTTCCTTTAGTGTAGAATTGAGTGGCCTTCTTCATCTGAACAAACAAATTATCACCCCTAGATCTTGTTTCCCCTAAATCATAGATGGGTGTAGGCCCGACATGAAATGGGTTTGATGCTCCAATTATAGGGATCATATAAATCTTCTTGCTTTTTCTCATTTACAATTCCTAGTGTTTCCATCCTAAGCACATGCTCTTGATAACTTCAAGAGACATTGCTGATTTGACGAGTTGACCATGCTAGTCATTGTTCTGAAGAACCTTGTTGTGATCTTTCAATCATTCACGGTTCACCATAGTGGTCAAAAGTAGGTATGAAATAGCTTGGGTAGGGAAAGGTCGTGTTGGTAATTCAACTAAATCGGAGGTTCAAGTCCTCCTTCCAGCACCAAAAATATTAATAAGAAATCTTGTCAATACCATAAAGTAAGTTTAAAGGATAAGGTGGTAAGAGAAAGCAAAGAAGAAGCCTTGGTAAAGCCCAACGAAGTTGGTGGAAGCATAGAAAACCCTTTTGAATGCATAAAAAGGAGATTATCGATGCTATCAATATTCCCTTTCGACACCCCTTTCGAACCGGTTAATATAGCCTACGGTTGTGATCCAATGGTGTTGAAAGGTATTAAGTGCATTGAATAAATCCCATGGTTTCGAAAAGGACTCCTTTGTAAAGTATAAATATGTATACACTATAAACAAAGCCATATGCAAGAGTAAATCTAAATTCATGTATTTGAGAATGCTCTATGTTCGTTTAATTGATAACTTTTATGAATACAAAGGCCTAAGTGTAAAATGAAGTGAAATCCCCAATTCAATTTAAAAATTAGGGATTACAAGTTATAAATAGCATGCAAGTGGAAAGAATCAAAAATTCCTCCCAAAATAGCACACCTAGGCCCTTATTTATTGGCGCGGGTTGGCGCCTTTTGCATTCAATATTTCGACTAAGTCGAAAGGATTCTTTGTAACCTTTTGTTGTTGTCGACACCAAAGCGCCTTTTTTATGCCATTTTGTCTTGGATTTGGAGGCCTTTGATGCCATCGGAAGGTATAGACGAGGCCCTATATTGCTGCAGACATGTTGGATGACTACAAAAGGGTGTTCTAACATATGCGGAAGGTACAAATACTTGAGAAAGGGATGATGCCTTTGAAAGCCTTTACTCTGTTAGTTATGGAAGCATTTATTGAAGATGGAATGAAATTAGCAAATGATTTGAACCCTTCGGAAGGGTTAACTACTTCAGAAGCATATACATTAATTATTGCAGAAGGTGCTCTTATCAATCCCTAAAGATGCATTGGACTCTCTCCATACTTGCAGAAAGTCTTCTATGTTGAAGAAGCTTGTCGAAGGCAGCTTTAGTGAAGTAGCCGTCTCTTGCAATAGTTATTGGGCTTTAATTATCGCAAAGGCATGCCTTTTAATGCCCCTTTCGACCACTTCGGAAGCCTATAACTCATTTAATACTTGTGGAAGCATCCCTTCGATTCTCACAAAAGGCCTTGTTGTCACTATTCTTCTTCTTAGCGTTTCCATTTGTCATCATTTAGGCTTCGACGGGGTTGAGTTGATTTTGGCAGTTATACTAATAATAAATTATATTATGATTAAGTTGTAATAAAGTATTCCCTCATTTTCTTCTTTAAATTATATTTTGTTTTGTTTTCTCTAATAATTTCAATATGGTATAAGAGCAACGTTCTAATTTCAGGTATTAATCTCATCTTTCTCATCCTTTCTATTAATTTCCTTTCACTCCCTTGTTCTTATTTACTTTCACCATCACCAAACTCAGAAAACATCACAACTCCACTACTCTCAAATTATATTATCAAAGCACTACTTCGGTTTTACCTCCACTTAGATCCATTATCAACAACTCATTACAATCAAATCTGATAGCTACACCAAAGAATTCCAACCAAATAACAATCTACAAACTACAACCTGACCTAGATACCAATTCCAAATCCATCTCAAGTAACTCATCAAAACGAACATTCACTCTTACCTTCATGATTTCAAAGGTCCACCTTTGTCTCCAGGTTATGTTGCTAATCTAAGTTATTTTATTGTTTGAAAAAAAAGAGAAAGGAAAAAAGGGGAAAGAAAAAAGGAATTTTAGGGTGCCAAACTGAAACCCAAACAAACTCTTAAATGTGAACCAGGTGTTGATAACTATTTACTTTCACTGACTATGCTCGTAAAATCAAAGAATGCAGATGAGAATGTTGTTTATATGTAATAGTTGACAATTAGGTGTTTGTTGTTGGAATTCTTTCCATGGAAAAATGTATTCAAATATGACATAATTTAGTATTTCAAAAGGGGTTCCGATTGTCACACAACTCCTCCAGTGCAACTGCTCATCTCACTAGCTACTAGTCCTTTCAGAATTTTCATTCTCTACAGCCACATGTCATGTCTGCCTCTTATTTTTAGGTTAAATAAATAATAACTCCTCGTGTAAGTCATCTTTATGGGTCTTGAATTCTTGTGCTTTCCACCATATGTCTTGAGACACTTCGTCTTTTTCTACTTTGTATTCATCATCCTCAATTCCTGTTATAACTGCTGATGACACTCCTATGCCATTGGTAGGAGGTGTAACTGTTGTTACTCCTAACTTATCTCTTTATAATGTTTACCATATCCAAATATCACATTGAATCTTATATCTATTGATCAATTATGTGACTCTAATAATATAGTAACATTTACTTCTGATTCTTGTTTTATGCGGTATCTATAATCTCAAAAAAATGATACGGACAAGCTATAGAGAAGGGGGACTATATGCATTGAAAGAATTAAAAGTTCCAGTTAGTGCTGCTACCAGTATTGATTTATCTTCTTTTAGTTTGTGTCCTTCTTCCTTTAGTTTTTATTTATGATTTTCTCGTTTACGTCATGTTTTTTCTTCTCATTTGAAACTTTTAGCACCCACGGGTGCATTAGAAAATTTGCAAATACATGATATTTCTGATTATAGTAGATGTAAACAGGAAAAATGCTCCATTTGATTTGATTCATTTAGATATGTGGGGACCATCTCCAATTTCAACTAAAGGAGGGTCTCGATATTATGTCTCTTTTATTGATGACTATACACGTTACTGTTGGGTCTATTTAATGAAACATTATTCTGACTTTTTGAATTTTACAAGAAATTTAAAGCACTTGTCAAGACAAAACATTCGTCTGTTATAAAATGTTTTAGGTGTAATTTAGGTACGAATTACTTTCCTTAGATATAACTATTCAATAAACTTCATGTACTGATACTCCTCAACAAAATGGAGTTGCAGAAAGAAAGTACAGACATATTTTTGAAACTGCTCGATCTATGTTACTTGTGCTTCTGATCCTAAGGAATTATGGGGTGAAGCTGTCCTCGTGGCTGTTAGACTTGTTAACACTAGTCCTTCTTCGCACATTGTAGGTATTTCACCTTTTGAGAAGTTGTATGGACTTGCACTAGATTATTCCATTTTAAAAATGTTTGGGTGTACTTATTTTATTCTCCTTCCTCATATGGAACATAATAAATTTCCTTCTTGATCTGCGATCTGTCTTGAAATGTTGTTTTTCTTGCACATGTACTATTTTACTCTATTCCATCCAACACTCATAGTTTAACTAGATCTTATCTAATTCATATTGATCTCTTTTTGAAGAGTAATAATAATGCTAGTAGTCCTATGGAAATGGGAACAACTGAAACACTAGAAGCCACATCCTCCCCTTTTATGGCCCCTCAGTCTTTAGCTGAGCATGTCAATCCACCTTTTCGTCATTCCACACATTTGTAAGTATACAAAATTACCTGATTTTGTTATTCTTGTTACTCTTCATCCTTTTCTTCATTCTTACCTCCATTCATAAACTTTTTGAGCCAACTTCTTATTAAGGGCCAGTTCTTAACCCTTGTCGACGAGAGGCTTTAGATGAAGAAGTTGCTACTTATAATGGACAGATACTTGTGTAACAGCCCTAGTTTTTAGCTATTTATTTCTTTTAATTTTTTTGTTTTTAGGAATATAATTTATATAAATTGTGTTTACCAATATTGTTTAAATATTTAATTTAGAGAATTAAACTCGTTAATTTAATATGATTTTTGTAACTAAATTTAAGAAGAAGAAAAAAAAAAGGAAATTTTTATAATGTATAATGAAGTGTGTGGTAACTAAATGTTTTGGATATTATCATAATATCTGTTGTTATACCCATTCCCTAAAAATAATGAAAAGGAGAAAATTTGTAACATATTAAAGTAGTTAATTAATTATGTTAATTAGGTTTTGACATGCAAATCATGTTGGTGGAATATTCTCAATTTTGACATATTAATTATGTTAGCAGTGAACATTGTTAAGCAATTTAAAACAATGAAACTTACAATCAATTTATTTGATAAATCTACCTTATTCCTAGTTAGCAATTCAAAACTTGAATAAAGGCACATACGGATATTTTAAAATGGAGTTAATGACAATTAATAGATATTTCAAAAAGAAATTTATGACAATTAATAGAGAAATTAATTGTAAAATTTCAGTAGTTGACCAGAATTAATTTATTGAATAATTAATGCAAATTAATAAAATTGATGAAAGATAAATAAGTTAATTCTTTTGGTTAATGGCATGAGGACACGAGGTTAATCCCCATTTTGTAGGAGAAATCTGCCCGTGTAACCAGTCCGGCTACCAGTGCCTACAAAGCGGACGGATTAATGTGAGACGTCGCAGGATTGATAATTAACAAAAAGGGTTAATTAACTAATTAAGTTAGTAACCAAATTTGAGTATGTAATTAAAGGAGGATAATTAATTGGTAATATGGTAATTAATTGAAATCAATTAAGGAGGGTAATTAAAAGGGATAAGGTAATCAATTGAAATCAATTAAAGGCAATTAAAGGGGAATTAATTGATTAGAAGAATATGGAAATCAAATTTGCCTTCCTTTGCGCGTGACACAAAATTTTATTCTTTTAACATTTTGACATTTGCCTCTTACCATTTGTTTCTTGAGCATGTCGCTGTATTCATTTATTCACGCAGCCTTATCCACAAAAATATCAACTCTTCCAATTGCCATTTTTCCTCTCACCTAAATTAAATGCATTCAAAATTTAATCTTGCCTATCTTTGCAAATTTTCGCATACCCATTATATCTCTCTGTTTCCACTGCGTTTGTTTTGCAATAAATAAATTTTTCGAACCATTGATCAAGTAAATATTTATGTAAGCATTTATTACTTTTGCCTTTTCAGTTAAAAGCTTTTTCATTGCTTACCATAAATCACGCAAGAGCTCAAGTTTTGCTTCCTCAATCAAATCTGTTCAAATTTGCAGTAACGCATGCTTTAAATTTAGATTATAACTGGTATAAATCATGCAAGCTATCTAAAAAAAAAAATCCAAAAGAGTGATATCGTTCAAACATAAAACTGGAAAGAGAAATCAACGCATGCATTTATCACAATTTTCGTGTAGCGTTCAAACAAGAAGAACTGGAAATAAATCTCTTGCCTAAACGCATGCACTCAAAAATCAACGCTTGCATTTATTTCTTACGTTTTCAAACCTGCCTATTTATCTCCCCTTTTTATTTCGCAAGTTTATCTATAAATACTTTGCCTCATTCACATAAGTTTTCATATCTCCTTGTTTGTCCCTCTCTGGTACAAGCTTCTATCAGGTAAATAATTTGCATTGTTTATTTCTTTGCTTCTTCCAATTTTCCTTCCTCCTTCTTGTGTTCTCTGATTTCCTTGCTCGGCTACTTCCCCATCATGCCGTGCCATTTATAAATACATATAGAACTTTGTTAGTAGTAGGCTGGAAGAAATGATATAAATTGATTGTAGGAAGCTAGACTATGGAATTAGTGTAGTTATGATGTAGTTAGTGGTATTGTGGATTTGGATAAGTGCAGTTTGAAGAGGAAGGCATAGAAAGAAAGAAAAAAAAGAATTACAATTTAATAATGGAGAAGATAAATTGATAAGGAGAAAATGATATGAAATGTTGTTTAATTCAAATAAACAATATTGTATGAATAAATCTTGGGTGAATATAATAAAATGACATTTATTTCAATTTTTAATGGTTGAAATAAATTTAAGATGGTTAAAAATAAATTTAACTACTTATTTGAGAATTTGGGTGGATAAATATCAATGGATTGTATTTATTATGGTTAATAAAAGGATATTGGTGATGTATACCAATAATCACCTTTTAATGTTTAATAATAAAAGTAAAAGAAGAAATAATTTGCCTAAACATGATGAACATGTATGTGAAATAAAGTATTATTTAATGAATTCGAATGTAGTTAGTGGCTACATTTGATTAAATCGAATAATTTGAACAGCATTGTGTTTGTTGCCAATATTGTCATTTTATTTAAATAAATATATATGAGAATGAAAATAATTGATCATGATAAATATGATTAAAAATGTGAGAAATAATTTAATAATGTCTAAACATGTATTTGTTTTGTTTGGGTGCATAACATCTTTTTATTCAATCAATTGTATTAAATTTGCAATTTATTTTGCAATTTATTCAATTTATTTTATGCATGCGTACGGTTGAAGTATGGGCCTAGGATATGTTGAGACGGTTAGCGGGTTGTAGTAGTCGAGCAAGTTGAACTAAATTTCTTTTATTCTATTCGTTCCAGTTGTTCTGAAATTTTGCTTTGACCGTAATTTTTAAATTCGCATACTTGGTATTTGGATCTTATAGATTTAAGTCAAGGCTTTGCATCCGCCGAAGTTTGATCGTGCTTTCCGTTTTTTTTTCCGAAGTAGATACCGTGTTTGATTTAGATCCACTGCAACGTTTAAGGTGAGTATTTCTCACCAGACATATGTACATATATTTTGTGAATTATCGCAAGTGTATGTGTAAAAATTTTATTTAAATATTATCTGTCTGTAGTATAACGTAGAATGATGAATCCCATTTAAATTGACACCTCATCAGTTATTATCTGTTGTATTATTTCTGCAGTTATATTATATTATTGTTTATTTACTGCTTAAATCACCACTGCAAGTTCCCTGTTAAATTTAGATTGTTGTGGGCTGAAATGATAGGCCTAAATGATGATTACTGTGCTATTATTATGTTAACTGTTTAACTGTTAACTTGGGATTGCGGGTTTGAAATGATAGAACCCGGGGTTTGTAAATTACGGATTGAAATGATATAAATCCGTATCACTTGACCTAGGCTAGAAAACTATATACAGGCCCGTGGTCCTTATAATATTTTCTGAAATATTTAAAATTATTTTGGAAGTTAAATATTTGATTTAATATCTTTAAAGGATTTTATATTGATTTTGAATGAGTTATAAATGTTAATAAATAAATAAATAAATATTTGAATAAAATTTTGGTTATTTTGGAAATTCTGGATTTTTGAAAGGATAAGATTTCAGTTAAGAAATATATATATAAGTTATATTTGGAAATATTTATTAAGTTAAACAATCTACTAAAGCATTTAAATGCTATCTTTTGAAATTGGACTAGTTTTACCCGTAACTTTAGGTAGCATTTCCTAAGTGCTATAGAATCTGGAATTTGATTGTTTTGAAATTTAAGGAATTTGATAAATTATATTTATGTTTAAGTTTTGGAGACCTTTAAGATATGAGATTTATAACTGGATTTTTCTTAATAAATTTAAGATGAACATTCTAGTGTTAAGTAAATTTTGAAATTATTTAATGGCATAATTTTGGAGTTTTATCTATGGAATTTATGGGAATATTCAAGACGAAATAATAAACACTAATTTGTTGAAAGAAAAAATATCCAACCTTAGTTTTGAATATTAATACTCCAATTGGATATATATATAGGAATTGAAATGGTCTTGGGAACATGAAGTGATATTTAAATTATGGTTTAAATTAAAGAAATATATTTGTAAAGCTATGTAAATTATCTTCTTTACAAAGTAACCATAAAGTTAAACCATTTATATCCAAACCATTTGTGTTTTGGGAGTTATGTTTTTTTAAAGAAAAATTTCCAATATATTATGGTTTAAAGGTATAATTCAAATATTTGGTTTCCAGATATTATAAATTTTAAGCAGTATGGTTTTGGAAAAGAATTATATTTGAATATAACGATATCATGTTGTTTTGGGTTTTAAATGATATCGTATTTATAGTTTTGAAATGGAAATGTTTATACTAGTTTTAAAGTATAAATTGTTTTTAAATGACCACGGGTTATAATAACGATGGGTTGGCAAAGAGACCGGGATCGGATATGGACATACTCTCTGTCGATACCGAAAACCACTTTGACCAACCGTGTACGCGGTGGAGATTCCAGAATGAAGTAGGTCGGTGGTGGCGTTTCCTGTAAGGTAAATACGTGGACCCGACTCCCGTGAGTTGGCATAAGGTGGCTAAAACAGGAGCAATTCCAGGCCAATGAGGTCATTCCTCTGATCGGACGCTCCTCTTCGATATTATACTATGATCTTGGATTGATTCAGTGGCCACTTCTATATTTTGATTTTGGGGGAGTTAGTTCGAGGTGGGCGGCAGCTGCGCGCTGCGCGTTACCATCAGCCTGGATAGCAATTGGTATATCTACCCTGGCATTGCCTAGTTGTGCCGTGTCACCTACCCTATCGCGCCTTGTACGAGTTTGGTTTTCTCCCGTAGCCCGTGTGGTATCCTCTAGTGGCTTCCCGATCAGGAGGGACTATGATATTGGATGGACTACTGGGACTATTACGTGTTAAGGGCTATATGGGTAACCCCTTAACGCTATTAAAAAGTAAGTTTATTTTATAAATAGACACTAGTATAATAGCGCAATATACTACATAGTAAATAGTTTGACGGATCCTTAGAGGATGGGCGGTCCCAAGCATCCTTTAAGTTACTTGCTCTATATTACAGTACACTTGAATTAGCTTACATTATATAAGTATGTATGTCCTGACTCGAGTGTTATGTTTTATTTTTACGCTCGGGTCAGCCTGAGTTGCAGCTTCAATTTCTTCTCCGTAGCTAGGACACTCAGTAGATCATTCGCGCTGCTGGAAGTTGTTTCAGCCTTTATCTTTTCTGGAATTCAAGACTTTGAAGACTCTATCTCTATTTATGTCTTAAAATTTGTATTGAGGATTATAGACAATGTAAGTTCTGTTTTGTTGAAGTTATATCAGTGGCTTCATGAACCACTAAATTTTTAATTTCCGCTGCGAGATTCTGATATCTGTGTATGTGATTCTGTGATCTATTTATTGTATATTCTGAGTTTTGCCAAATTTATTTTACAACGCAGTATTTTGAACAATTCAAGTCCGACATGTGCGGATGCGAAGGGTTGAAAATACTGGGCCGTTACAACTTGGGATTTGGTTCCTCTACCTTATGGTAAGAGATTTATTGGTTGTTGTTGGGTATATAAAATCAAAACCAAATCGGATGGGTCAATCGAAAGATATAAAGCTAGATTGGATGTAAAAGTCACTCATAACAATATGGAATGATTACATGGAGTCATTTGCTCTAGTTGTAAAGATGACTACCATTCGTACTCACATTGTTGTAGCTTCCATTCAAAAATGGTCTATTTCACAATTTGATGTTAAAAATGCATTCTTGAATGACAATCTTCAAGAAGAAGTTTATATAGAACCACCTCCAGATGTTCCACATGAATCTGAATACATCTGCAAACTTAAGAAAGCATTGTATGGAATTAAGCAAGCACCTCTTTCTTAGTTTGAAAAATATTCGGTTGTGATCAAAACTCTTGGTTTCGTCTCTAGGTTTCATGATAACGCCTTTTTTGTTAAAAACACTAGTAAAGGACGTATCATACTATTGTTATAGATTGATGATATGATTATTATAGAAGATGATATGCGTGGCATTTGTTACATAAAAAAGGAGTTAGCTAAAAAAATTGAAATGAAATGGGTCCTCTAAAATATTTCTTAGGAATTGAGTTGGCATTCTCACCAAAAATTTATCTTCTTTCTCAATCAAAATATTTCATAAATATTCTTGAGAAAGCTAGATTACTGGTAATAAGGTCATTGACACTCCTATTGAAGTTAATGAAAAATACTCTAGTTCAGATGGCATACCACTATTAGATCCTACTTTATAGCATATCATTGTTGAAAGCTTGGTTTATCTTAATATGACCCATCTAGATATCTCATATGTTGTTCAAATTGATAATCATCTTGTAGCTTCCCTTACTACACTTCACTAGACAGTCGTCCTTCGTATTTTAAGGTATCTTTCAGGTACTATCTTTCATAGATCTCTATTTTGATCCAATTCATTTTTGGAATTACGTGCCAACTTTGATGCTGATTATGGTAGTGATCCCACATATTGCAAGTCGATTACTGGCATTTGTGTCATTCTGGGTGACTTTCTTATATATTAAAAGAGTAAGAAGCAGTCTATTGTTTCTTATTCTTCAAATGAAGCAGAGTATTGTGCTATGGCATCTATCACAAAAGAGATTGTTAGTCTAATAGGTTACTAGCAGATATAGGAGTGTCTATAACGACCGGCCTTTTTGACCCTCAGAAGTCGACACTAATAATCCATGGTATTCATAAGCCAAATATCTGGGTGCTAAAAAGACAGATTGTTGAGGTAAAAGAGAATGAAAAGACAGAATCGAATCTCGCATCATGATGAGTAATATATAATATACAATAAATCTTTACAAGGAGAAAATAACTTTAATATACAGATTATCATAAGAGCAAACTAACCTATCATCAGTCTGGACATTTATAACAACATATCCTTACAATTGCTGATAAAAATAGACAAGAACAAAACAATGTTTATAATAAAGGTTATTAAACCTTTGACAAAGTCGAAAGGTTACTGCTGCTTTGTTTTGTCTTGAACCTTCCGACAAAGTTAAAAAGTTTGCCTATTTTAAAATCAGCTGCTTCTCCATGCTTTCAAAAGAAAGCTTTCGACTTAGGTGATTTATCTTTATTTTTCTAAGTAAAGTATAACCCAAGCTTTCGAAGGAGTTATTTTAAAGGCTGAAGCCTATTGTTTAAAAGTTAAATTTTAAAGCTTTCAAAGCAGAGCTTTCGACAAAGTCAAAAGGTTGCTTCCAATGAAATCGAAAGGTTTTAAAAGGAGGTTTCTCCACTTGTTTTAAATTGGACCCAACTTGATTTTGAAAGGTTTGAGTTCAATGGTTTTGAAAGGTTTGAGTTTAATGGTTTTGATAGGTTTGCTTTGAATGGTTTTGGAAGGTTTTAAATTGAAGGTTTTCCAAAGGTTTTCTAAGGCAATGTTTTGAAGCATTTTTAAAGTAGGAGGTCTAAAGTTATATTGCTTTTGAAGGGGTCAAAAGCAAGGCTTCCAAGGGGATAGTTTTGAAGGGATTGGAAACTTGTTTTATTTGAACCTTATAAAATAAATGTTGTTTATCCTTGGGGATACCACGGCAGGCTTAATGAAGTTCAATAATAGTTGGGGATTAACATTTGTATGTTTTGACAATCATTAAGGGATACCAAGGTGAATTATAATTGGGATATAACCAAAATTAGGGATACTAATGGTAATAGGTTACTCTTGTGGATAGCATGAGATAAGTATACTAATGGGATGTTTGATGGATAGTCAACATCAAGTTGGAGATAGATAGTCTCCCTATGATTGGAGAAGGGTTCATAGTCATCTTGAGAAAACTATGAGATGCTTGATGGATAGTCAGCATCATGTGGGGGATGGATAGTCTCCATATGTTTAATGAATGATTTATAGTTATCTTAGAATAACTATGCAATGTGGGGTGGATAGTCCGCATCAACTGAAGTAAAATGAATGTGGGATGGATAGTCCGTGCCAACTTAAGTAAAATGAATGTGGTATGGACAGTTACTCTTTGAGACAATTAGAATCTAATAAGGGATGGGGAAATCCTAATTGTTTTCAAGTATGCATATCATAATAATGCTTTAAATATATGTTTTAACCATTGTGGATGCAGGAGCATAAAATATGGTTTTAAAAAGGTTTTAAAAGGATATTAGTGAGGGAAAGCCCGTTCCGCTAAGCGGCGTAGTCTCACTTAACGTACTAAACCGGTATGTATAGTATTATCCGCACTAGGCATTATGTCTGACTCGAAGTTTATGTTTTCCCCCTAAGCTCTCGGGTGCTCAAAATTAATTTGAGTAGGCTAAGGGTTTAGGTCTTTTAAGGTTTAGTGGGATGATGAATAAGACTATCGGAGGCATGCAGGAGGCAAAAGGATAGCTATTTTGGAGTTGTAGTTCTTGTTTTATGTTTTGAGGTATTTCCACTTTGTTTTGTACTAAGTCTATTATGACTCTATGACTCTGATCATCCAAAAGGGCGTCTTTATATACTGCTCTTGATGTATTTATAATAAGTATATTTTTTCTGTGCCTGGGAACGAATTTGGGATAATGTGTAGGGAACGTGAAACATTTGGTTTTGAAATGTAATGAAGTAAATTTGTTTTTGAAATCTGTGTTTTGTTTCATATTCAAACGCTTCTGATGTTATAGATATCATTAACATAGTTGTATCTAGTCGTCGGAAGCTAATACTATAGATAACTGTAGCATTTGTAGCGCTTAGTTTTGGGCCTCTAGATAGGAGATGTTACAGCTTGGTATCAGAGCATGGTTTATGAAATACTTTGACTAAAAATGGTTTTGAAAGCATAATCCTTAGTAATTGATGTTCGGATCGGGGTATGGGATAATGTTGTAGTCATTGTAGGAAATACAAATTACGGATCTTAAGGCAGAATCAACACTAGAGAGAGGGTGGATAGTGTTTAATTAATTTTATAAATCTTTTTGAAATCTTTTCAAATTAAACCCAAACAGATGCAATTCACAAACACAGAAATAATCACAGGATCAGATATAGATGCAAATAGTAAATAAAAGCAATAAAGGAGAGAACACATTGGAATTTTATATCCGTTCAGAGTTATCCTACATTCAGTCCCACGCCATTTCTTATGCAGATTTCTTTTAACATATAATATTGAAATTACAACCTCGATTTGAAGGCCATGAGATACACCATAATGTCTTAGAGTCTAGGGCAAACTCTCTTGATTTAACCCGGCTATAAGATCACCTAGTTGATTTACGGGCTATAATCACACCCAATTGATTTACGGGCCACAATCACACTGTTTCCATTGTCACTTTGATAAAAAGACTCGATACACTTCTTTAATTACAAATGATCCTATAACTCTGAATAGTACTAAGATATTTGAGAGAGAGTGGTAGAGAATCAAACTAGATATGATCAAGTTTGATTCACTTAGGATTTCGGCAGAGTTTTGTTAAAATATAAGAGAATGCTTGAGTGGAGAAGAAGAAGTGAAGAAATGAAGAAAAACTAACTTAAAATTCGTTGAAAAAAACTGGTATTTATAGAAGAACAACAGTCATGTCCATTTATGAAAGGTTATGACGAATAAACACTTCATTTGCAAATATGAAATTTAAATTCTATGGTCACAATGTCAACATGAGGGAATGGGGTATGTCGACATGCCCTAGTAAATTTTGAAAATTGATTTTTGTTTTCGAAAGAGATTTTCTTTCTAAAACTTGTCAAAACAATTTTTGAAGTTTACAAACCATTTTGAATATATTTTAAACTTAATAAAGTGATTTAAAAAGTAATCTTAAAAATATATAATCTATAATATAATAGTAATATTAAAAACTAAGTATAGATATATTTTTGAGATTTAAAGCTTATAGTATTAAAACCTGATGATAGTTTAAAAATAAGAGATGATTTTGAAATCAAAATGTAAAAGATAATAAAAATAGTTTAAGGCTAAAATATTTAAACTGAGAGAAATGACTTTTAAAAAGTTTTCGGAAAAATATTTAAAATAAATTATTTTGAAAATTTCATGGATTCCATTCCACTAGAGAAGGTCCTGGGTTCCGTCCCACTAAAAAGGTCGTGGGTTTCATCCCACTATTAAAGCGAGATGGTGGATTTCATTCCACAATTAAAATCCGAATAAAGATTTTAGTGCTATTATGAAGTTTTAACATAAATCTAGAGACTATTACTTATCTTGATATCTTGAACTTTTAATACTCATGAGTCTTTAGTCTTGATTTCTTCAATCTTGAATTCGTCGGTCTTGAATCTCTATACTGTACAGTCTTCATTCTTTAGCACCTACATATCTATACTGCACAGTCTACAGTCTCCCTTTTTTTGATGATGACCACCTTTGTTTATAAAATCTACTCCACCAAACTCTGATTCTACTCCAACTCCCCCTTATTCCAACAACTTCCCCTTAATCTAATCCTATCTAACATACTTTATAATTCTCCCTCTTTATCATCAACAAAAACTAAGCCTAAACTACATAACTCCCCCTTAAACTAATACTAAGGAACAAAATACTAATAACGAATTATAATTAAGTGAAACGGTACAATTTTATTATGTCGTTATATTACACATATAAACACAAATATGTACAAATACACACAATATATAAAAATATAATCATAAAATCAATCTAATGAGAGTCTTTGATAATTGGTGACTTGTGAATCAAACAGTTTGGGTAATGGAGACAAAAGTTTCCACGTTGTTCAACCAAATTACCATCTTTATCAAAATGGACTTATCCAGTGCATATAACTTTATCGTCTTCCCCCATTTGCGCTTCTTCTTCTTCTTCGTCATCTTCCTCTAATGGATTATGAGTATGAATGTTAGAGGAGTCATCTTCAATTACATCGAATTCGCATGATTATCCATTAGAAATTTTTGTAAATTTCTAAGGATTTTGCCTTGTTTCTCCTATTCCTTTGCCATCATTATTTGCATAACTTGCAACTTAGTCATCATTTGCAGAGAATCCTTCAAAGTTTCCTCTATCTTCATGACTCGGGCAGTGTAGTTCGTTGAAATGGACCAGCATTAGGAGAAGGGAAAGAAAAGGTAGCATTTTGGTTTGATTTAGGAGAGGAGGCCATTATTTTATATACTCAGAAGTTTGTTATAGAGAGAAATAAAGAGAGAAGACAAAAGAATTCGAAATACTGTGGTTTATATAACCACCAAACTGATTTTAGAGGAAAAATCAAAATTCAAATTTTAATATTGGGTAGGGGTATGTCGACATCCTTATGGAAATTTTAACAATTTGATTTTTCTTTCTTTATTTAAATATATATGTTACTATATCTATATTCTATATCTCAGTTATAGAGCAAACACCTAGATCTCTTCTAAATTTAGTAAAGATCGATTGATTCAAGGGTTTG
Source organism: Allium cepa (assembly GCA_030765085.1). Lineage (NCBI taxonomy): Eukaryota > Viridiplantae > Streptophyta > Magnoliopsida > Asparagales > Amaryllidaceae > Allium > Allium cepa. The sequence goes on along the minus strand of CM060938.1, from coordinate 701,147,868 downwards.
GTCAGAATATCAGCTATTTGATTCTCAGTGTTGATAAATTCAAGAGAAATAATCTCTTTACTTATATTGTCTCTGAGAAAATGATGTCTGATATCAATATGTTTGGTTCTGGCATGATGAGTAGGATTTTTGGATAAATGTATTGCACTTGTATTGTCAAAATAAATTGGTGATTTTGAAATATTTAATCCAAAATCCTTTAGGGTTTGTTGCATATAGATAACTTGAGAACAAGCCACAGAGATATATTATGCTTCAGTTGTTGATAGTGAGACAGTATTTTGCTTTTTACTAAACCAAGAAACCAAAGAATGTCCTAAAAAGTGACAAGTTCCACTTGTTCTTTTCGGTCTGATTTACAACCAGCATAGTCAGTATGACAATATGAGATTAAATCAAATGAATCATTTTTAGGGTAAAATAGGTCATTGTCTAAAGTGTTTTTAACATATCTTAGTATACATTTAATGGCTTTTAAATTGGTCTCTTTGGGTTAAGATTGGTGTCTTGCACAGTGATAGACACTATGCATGATACCAGGCCTACTCGCGGTTATATAGAGTGGCGATCCAATCATTCTCCTGTATAGTTTTTAATCATCATATTTTGACATATCTTCTTTATTTAAATCTTCATTGGTTGCCATGGGAGTAGGTTTTCCACTCGCAATGGTCATACCGAACTTATTAATTAGATCCTTAGCATACTTTTCTTGACTAATGAAAAGTACCAGTATCTAATTGTTTTATTGGCAATCCTAAAACGAAAGCAAGTTCACCCATATGACTCATCTCAAACTCTTTTTTCATTATTTTAGAAAACTCATTGCTCATTTCATTATTTTTTGATCCAAAAATTATATCATCTACATAAATTTGTACTAGCTAGATATCATTTTTGTTACTTTTAATAAAAATAGAATTATCTACTTCACTAATTTCAAAATTTGATTGTAATAGGTAAGATCTTAGTCTATTATACCAGGCTCTAGAAGCTTGTTTCAGACCGTGTAAAGCTTTCTTTAATTTGCAAACATGATTTGGAAACTTTTTTCTTCAAAAAGTGGGGGTTGTTCAACATAAACACCTTCTTTAACAAAACCATTTAAAAGGCACTTTTGACATCCATTTGAAATAGTTTGAAATCATTTGGTTTACAAAGCAAGTAGAATTCTAATGGATTCTAATCTTGCTACGGGTGCAAAGGTTTCATCATAGTCTATTATTTCTTCTTGACAGTAACCTTGCGCAACTAACCATGCTTTATTTCTAACGACCTCACCTTGTTCATTCATTTTATTTTTATAAACCCATTTAGTTCCTATTATAGTTTCGTCCTCGAGTCTAGGAACAAGTTCCCATACATTATTTCTAGTGAATTGATTCAGTTCTTCTTGTATAGCAAGAATTCATGAATCTTCTGATGATGTTTCCTTTGGATTTTTGGGTTTATAGTTGATATAAAAGCTACATTACTCATCTTGTTTAGTTGATTTATAGTTCTAACAACAGATTCAATATTTCATAATATATTTTCTATAGGATGATCTTTTAAAAGCCTGGTCTTTTTATTAGGATGAATAGTTTCACATTTTATTTCATTTTATTCATTATCTAAAGTAACAAAATCATCTTCATCATTTATTTGAACAAAATCTTTGAATTTTCATCAAAAGATACATGCATTGTTTCTTCAATGGTGTTGGTTTTTAAATTGAAAACTCTATATGCTTTACTTCTATTAGAATATCCGATAAAGATTCCTTTATCGGATTTGGATCAAATTTATCCAGATTGTCCTTTGTATTTAGAATGAAACATTTACTTCCAAAAACTTTAAAATAATGAAAAGAAGTTCATATGATGTTATATTAGTTAGAGCTCTAATTAAAATCCCACTCAAATATAACAAGCTGTAGTGACTGCTTCAGCCTAAAAATTTCTTGGTAATTTACTATCTGAAAGCATAGTTCTTGCACACTCTTGAATCGTCCTATTTTACGTCTACCACTTTGTTTTGTTGGGAGTTCTTGGAAAGGAAAAATTATGAGTTATTCCTTTTTTATTACAAAAATTCTCTAAATTTCTTTTCAAATTCTCCACCGTGATCACTACGAATAGTTTTGATTTTTAAAGATAGTTGATTTTAAATTCTTTTTGTAAAAGTTTTAAATAAATCAAAACCATCACTTTTAAGTTTTAGAAAAATTGTCCATGTAAATCTAGAATAATCATCTACAATTACAAAAACATGTTTACTGTGATTTATTGACTGAATTGGAGATGGACCAAACAGATCTAAATGAAGTAACTTAAGAGATTTTGAAGTTGAAATCTGTCTTTCAATTTGAACGAACTTTTCCTAAATTTTCCTAATTGACAAGCATCATATATACTATCTGCTTTATAATTTGTTTAAGGGAGACCTCTTACTAAATCAAGTTTTGATAGTCTAGATAAAAGTTTGAATTCAAATGCCCAAATCTTTTATGCCAAATCCAAGGGTCACTTATATTAGCCAAAAAAATAGGTTATCATTTGAGATTTTTATGCTAAGTATATAAATATTTTTCTTCCTATTTCCTTCAAAGACAATATTTGATTTATTATCTTCGATGTGACACTTATCCTTTTTAAATTTAATTTTGTACCACTTATCACATAGTTGACTTATGCTAAGTAAATTGTGTTTTAGATTCTTAGCTAACAAAACATCAGAAATAATAGGAGTTTTAGAGTTATCGACATTGCCGATGCCAATCACATGTCCTTTTAAATTGTCTCCAAAGTAGACTAGTCCTCCATCTTTATAAATTATGTCATTCAGTATCTTTGGATTGCCAGTCATTTGTTTTAAACATCCACTATCAAGTATCCATTTGTTCTTCTCTATTTGCACCATTTGTTCATTGAGTGTTGATTCATCAAAAGCCATATAACACATCTGTTCCTGCACAACACACCAATTTGGTGGATAACTTGATTTTCTATGATAACAATATGCAGATTTATAAGATAATGATTATTTGGACAGTTTTGAACTAATGTTAACAAAATCTCCAAAAATTTCCATTTTAAACTTTTTTGAAATTCAAACTATGATAAGGTTTAAAACCAGTGCTCCGATAACAAATGTAGGAAATGCATATTACGGATCTTAAGGCAGAATTAACACTAGATGAAGGGTGAATAGTGTTTAATTAATTTTATGAATCTTTTTGAAATCTTTTCAAACTAAACCTAAACATTTTCAATTCACAAACATAGAACAATCACAGAATCAGACAGTGATGCAAATAGTAAATAAAAGCAGTAAAGGAAAGAACACACCAGAATTTTATACTGGTTCAGAATTACCACACATCTAGTCCCATACAATTTCTTCTGCAGGCTTTTTTTCAAATATAATGTCGATATTACAACCTCGATTTCAAGGCTATGAGCTACACCCTCCTATCTTTGAGTCCAGGGAAAACTCTCTTGATTTAACCAAGCTACAAGATCACATAATTGATTTATGGGTTACAATCACACCCAATTGATTTATGGGCCACAATCATATTGTTTCCAATATCACTATCAAATTTTGATAGCTTGAAAGACTTGATACACTTCTTTGATTATAGATGTCCTATAACTCTGAATATCACTTAGATATTTGAGAGAGAGTGGCAGAGAATCAAACTAGAGATGATCAAGTTTGATTCACTTAGGATTTCAGCAAAGTTTTATTAAAATATAAGAGAATCCTTGAGTGGAGAAGTAGTGAAGAAATGAAGAAAACCAACTTAAAATTTGTTGAAAACAACTGGTATTTATAGAGAACAACAGTCATGTCAATTCGTGAAAGGTTGCGATGAATAGACACTTTATTTGAAAATTTAAAATTTAAATTCTACGATCACCATGTTGATATGGGGGATGGGATATGTTGACATGCCCTAGTAAATTTTGAAAATTGATTTTTGATTTTAAAAGAGATTTTCTTTCTAAAACTTGTCAAAATAATTTTTGAAGTTTATAAACCATTTTGAATATAGTTTAAACTCAAAAAAGAGATTTAAAAAGTAATCCTAAAAATACATAATCTATAATATAAAAGAAATATTAAAAACTAAGTATAGAATATATTTTTGAGATTTAAAGATTATAATTTAAAACCTATAGATAGTTTAAAAACAAGAGATGATTTTGAAACTAAATATAAAAGATAATAGAAATAGTTTAAGGCTAAAATATTTAAACTTAGAGAGATGACTTTTAAAAAGTTTTCGAAAAAATATTTAAAATAAATCATTTTGAAAATTTCATGAATTCCATTCCATTAAAGTAGGTCGTGGGTTTCATCCCACAAAATAGGTTGTGGGTTCCGTCCTACTATTAAAGCGAGAAGGTGGATTTCATTCCACAATTAAAATCCGAATAAAGATTTTAGTGCTATTATGCAGTTTTAACATAAATCTAGACACTATTACTTATCTTGATATCTTGAAATCTTTAACTCTTGTATTCTTGAACCCTTGATACTCATGAGTCTTCAGTCTTGATTTCTTCAATCTTGAATTCGTTAGTCTTGAATCTCGATACTGTACAGTCTTCATTCTTTAGTACTTGCATATATATCCTACATAGATATATATATCTAGACAAGAATATTAGCAATTATATTTTATAACAGGTCTTATGATTGTTGTCATCAAAACCTTCATCTCAGGATCTAACAGTAACGTACTTGTATTTTCCATATATATAAGTATACGTTATATTTCTAGACTCCTATCTTAGTTAGGCTATTCATCTATGTCTCACGAGGTTTGGATACAAATATGGAAGGAAAAAGAGGCAGAGTTAATCTTGGAAGAGATAGCACCACCACTAATGGAAATGCCCCACCAAATGCTAGAAGAGGTCCAGATCAGGCTCAAGATGAAAATATTGGTGTTGGGTTTCCCTAAGTGGATATGGGAGCATTGTATTAGTTTTTCATAAACATGATGCAAGCTGGAATTGCAGTTGGAGTTGTCGAAGGAAATGCTGCCAAAGGTGGAGTTTAGGAAATTTCGATGGGCAATCAGTATGCTAACTTGAGCAGAGACTATACCAGGCTTGGATGGAAGTCGTTCATTGGAACTAAAAATGCGATTGAGGTTGAAAATTGGTTACTGCACTGCGAGATAATTTTTGCTGACTTAGGACTGAATAATGAGCAAAAGATGAGACTAGCTTCGAGATAGCTTCATGGAGCTACCTTATTCTGGTGGAATACTGTCATAGCTGGTGTTGATGAAGAAACCATAACTTGGGAGGAGTTTAGGGTGAGGTTTCAAGAAAGGTTTATGTCGATGATGGCGCAGTCGGCATCAGTTAGAAAGTTTGCCGAACTAGAGTAAGGAGAAATGTCCATTCTAGAATGTGTAAGAAAATTTGAAGAGTTGGTGTACGGGTATGATTTGGTTGATACATCGATCGGGAGGAATGAAAATTTTATAGGCGGCTTAAGGTCGGATTTGATAAGTGCAACCTTACCACACTTAAGGGAGCCAAGTGATATAGTGGTAGAAATGGAGTTGAGGCAGGAAAAGGCGTTGAGGAAGAAAATAAAGGAGGCCCAAGTGGGACAGGGCCAGAAAAAAGTTTTTCCAGAAGAAGAAAGCTCGAAAGGGAGGAGCACAAAAGAAGGGAATAGCTAAGGTGGTTTGTTATAAATTTGATAAGAGAAAGGACACTATGCTAATGAATTTCGTACTGGAAAAGGAAAGGAGAAAGGAAAGGGGATGATTGGGAAGAAGAACATATGATGCTTTAATTGTGATCAGATTGGCCATTATAAGAACCACTGCAAAGAGCCTACTAGAGATGGAAAGGATAGATGTATGCATTGGAGCCTACAATTTCAAGGCCAGTTGTGTAGGAGAAAGGAAATGCTATTCTAGGAGGCTCGCTACAGATTCACGGTATGTCTGTTAGCATTTTGTTTGATACTGGTGCACCATGTTCTTTTATTTCTCGATGTTTGGTAGATAAGCTTAACCTAGAACCCTCATATTAGTTACTTTCTTAAGGGTTGCAAATCCGATAGGAAAGTATGTGGCACTTGGGATGAGGTGTGACCATTTAGAGGTTGATTTGCTAGATCATACTTATTATTGTTGTTTGCATGTGTTTGATTTTGTGGGATTCAGGATTATCCTTAGGATGGATTGGTTAAGTAAAAATGATGCTAGGATATTTTGCCAAATGATAGGAAAATATCACTTAGTCACCCTAGTTGTAGTGATCGTATAGTTTATACCATAGAGAGTCCAAGTTGTGAAGTGAATGCTTTATTGGGAATGATGGAGTTGGAGGATGAATTACATTGAGTCTTTGTGGTTAGAGAATTTGCTGATATGTTTGAGCCAGTAACTGGATTTCCACCGAAACGAGCTATTGAGTTTCAGATTGATTTAGTGCCTAGAGCATGACTAGTGAGTAGGCGGCCAAGCAGGATGACACCCATAAAGATGAAAGAGTTGAAGGTGTAGTTGGTGGATTTGGAAAGTAAAAGCTTTATCCGACCGAGTAGCTCACCTTGGGAGCTGCTATAGTGTTTGCTAAGAAACCAAATGGATTGTTAAGCAATGTATCAATTGTCGTAAGTTGAATGAGAAGACGATAAAGAACCAATATCCATTACCGAGAATTGACGATTTGTTCGATCGGCTAAGTGGAGCCAAGGTATTCTCTTAGTTGGATTTACTGACTGGATTTCATTAGCTTAGTGTGGCATAGGATAATATTCCTTTGATAGCATTTAGGACAAGGTATGGATCGTACGAATGGTTAGTTATGAAGTTCATAACTAATGAGCTGACATTCTTTGTGGATTTGATGAATCAAATGTTCCAAGAGCACTTGGATAGATTTATGTTGGTCTTCATAGATGATATTTTTATATATTCTAGGGATGAGAAGGAGCATGAAGTTCATCTTAGAGTTGTGTTTGAGACATTGAGGGAACATCAGCTGAAGGCTAAGTTTTGAAGTGTCATTTTTGGAAGAAGGAAGTGAAGTTTCTTGGTCATGTAGTCTCAAAGAAAGGATTGTCTATAGATCCGATTAAGATTGAGATGGTGAATAATTGAAAAAGACCCGAGATGGTGACTGAGATAAAGAGATTTCTTGGATTAGCCGGATATTATCGAAGATTTATAAAGGATTTTTCGCGGATAGCTGCACCGATGACTAAGCTTATGCGAAAGGATGTGAAGTTTGTATGGGCCGATAAGTGTGAGAAAGCATTCCAGAGCTTGAAACACTTACTGACCCATGCACCGATGTTGGTGGTTATAGAGGGAATCATGGTTTAGTTGTTTATACTGATGAGTGTGGAACTAGATTTAGGAGCTGTGTTGATGCAAAGTGGTAAAGTGGTTGCTTATGCTTCTAAGCAGCTCAGACCACATGAAATTAGGTATATTACACATGACTTGGAGTTAGCTGCCGTTATATTTGCTCTAAAGGTGTGGAGGCATTATCTTTTGGAAGATCTATTTGAGCTTTATACATATCATAAGTCATAGAAGTACTTGTTCTCTTAGAAGGAGCTGAACATGAGACAGTAGAGATGGTTGGAGTTTATTGCTGCTTATGATTTTGGAATCGAGTATACATCTGAAAAAGGAAATAAGGTAGCATATGCACTTAGCTGGAAGCATTAGAATGCAGTATTGGGTTTGATTGCTGAGTGGAATGATTAGAAGCATTATCAGCTTGCAGAGTGAAGTTTAGATCCGAGGCAGGTTCTGGTGTAGGAAGTGTTGTATTATCATGTTTGGAAGTTCACCCGATGATGATCGAGAAGATAGCTTCTAAGTAGGAGGGAGGATCTAGTTTTGGCTGAATGGATCAAAAGGTTAAGGAAAGGAATAGGGTGCGATGACTTAAAGTATTTTAGTCTTGACCAAAATGGGCCGTTAAGAAAGAAAGGAAGGTTATGTGTTCCGAATGTAGGAGACATGAGGAAGGAAGTTTTGGATGAATGCCATCGTTCGAAGTTCACTATCCGTCCTGGAGGAACGAAGATGTATCAGGACATGAAGAGAAGTTTCTTTTGGAAAGGTATGAAATGGGATATTGGTTTATGTGTTAAGCAGTGCTTGAAATTGCCAACAGGCAAAGGCTGAACACCAAAAGTCAAGTGAATTTCTTCAATAGTTGGAAATTCCATTGTGGAAGTGGGAGTCTATCTCTACGGATTTCATTGATAGGTTGCCAAGATTTAATAGAGGGAATGAAAGCATATGGGTCATAGTAGATAAACTAACAAAGAGTGCTCATTTCATTCCAGTAAAGTCAACTAGGACGAAACCTATTTTGGCGAAGTCATTTATGAAGAATGTGGTTAGACTGCACAGGATTCCTGGTAGTATCATTAGTGATAGAGATTCTTTGTTTACTAGTGAGTTCCGGAAGAGTCTACAGGAAGCTTTAGGAACCAAGCTCAAGATGAGTACCGCTTACCATCCACAGACTGATGGGTAAATGGAAAGAGTTAATAAAGTCTTGGATGATTTATTAAAAGCTTATGTATTGGATTTCGGGGGATCATGGGAAGACCATCTCCATTTAGTCGAGTTCTCATATAACAGTAGTTATCAGACTAGTATTGAGATGGCACCATTTGAACCTTGTATGTAAGGCCATTCAAATATCCCATATGTTGGATAAAGACCGAAGATGGGTCTGTTCTTGGTCAGGATTTGGTAAAATAAGCTACAAAAAAGATTGAGTTGATTCGAGTTAGGATGAAGGAAGCTCGGTCTAGACATAAAAGTTATGTAGATAAAAGAAGGAAGGACTTGGAAGTCTCTAGAGACTATGTGTTTATTAAGGTTTCACAGATGAAGGGTGTGATTAGGTTTGGAAAATCAGGAAAGTTAGCACCTAGATTCTTTGGACCCTTCCATATTGTTGAGATGATCGGAAAACTTGCTTATAAAGTAGAGTTACCAAATGGTTGTCAAGAGTTCAAGATGTTTTCTATGTTTCTCATCTTATCATATTAGAGACCCGTAGACTGCTACAGCACCTATAGTGTTAGAAGATTTAGTAGTAGAGCCAGATTTGACAATAGTTAGAAAGCCGATTCGGATTGTGGGAAGAGATGAGAAGAAGCTAACGAACAAGGCAGTCTAGATAGTAAAGGTCCAATGGAGTGACGATGCTAAAGACTGTACTCGGGAGACTAAGAGCATGATTACAGACTCTTGTCTTGGTCTGTTTGATGGTATGTTTTATCTTTGATTGTTTTGTTGTACCTTATCGTAATTTCAAGGACGAAATTCTTTAAGAAGAAGAGTTTGTAACACCCCATAATTTGTAACATTATTTATGATATTTAATTAACTAAATTAAATAAAATAATGTGAAGATTAATGGGTTGAGATTTGATTATACTAAGGGTAGTCGTGCCTTGTTAAATATAAATCAAATAAGATGACATAAACAAATGTGTTAGGAAATAAGGAAGGGCAATATGGAAAATAGGATAGGATTATACCCTAAACCCTAAGGAGAAGAAACTCTTGTTTATTTCATTTTAGCAAACCAAATACATTTAAGGTTGTCCACCATTATTGTTCTCAAGAGAAGATAAAAGCTAGGATTCAAGAGAAGGAAAATAATCAACTAATCCAACATCAAATCTCACTTCTTTTAATCTCAAAGATAAGGTGAATAACCACTTCATCCCAATTTCTTATGGTTTTTGGTTTTAAGATTAGTTTCGAAATAATTTTGCAAGTATATGATATGTTTTGATAATTAAAGATATATATGTATGCTTGTTGATAAATTATAAATGTTCATGTTAGTTTTTACGATGTGCTTGCATGAAAACCCTATTAAATGGCATCTAAATGCCTAGAAAATTTTAATATAGGTCAAAAATGATATTTTAGAGATGGATTTCAATTTTCATAATTTTCTGAATAAATGTGGATTTTATATAATTTTTCTAGTAAGAAAAATGATTTATTTGATTATAAATTATTTACGGCTAAATTAATAATTATTTGGGTTTAAAATTTTTATATGCTGGAAAACATATTTAAATAGATTTTTTGGGATTTTTTCAAACTTTTCCTAAGTTATTTGATAAATATATAAAATTATTTAGGTATGGGACTTAAGTGATTTATATATTTAATTAAGGAGAATGAGCACTTTATATAATAAAATGATTGTTTAATTTTGAAAAATAGTAGTAGCACTTTTTTGAAAAGTATTTTTTAACCAATGAGAATTTAACAAATATTTGTTGAAATTATCCTTTTTAAGTTAAAAACAAAGAAATCATACTTTTAGCATGTTTCAGCCAGTTCTGGCATTAAACCTTCTGACCCAGACCTTCCGACAAGGTCAAGAGGTTCATAGGTTTCGACAAGGTCAAAACGATGCATATGATATCAATTTACTTGGTATGTAATGAATTGGACAGAGTCGAAGGGTTCTAAGTCGAAAGGTTGGTTGCTTAAGACGTTGAAGTGTGATTGTTTTATAAACCAAATATAGTCTGATTTGCTTTCGAATAAGAGCTTTCGGCTTGGTTGCTTTTGACCAAGCCAAATTTTTATAATAAAGGTTCTTAAACCTTTCGACAAAGTCGAAAGGTTACTGCTGCTTTGTTTTATTTTGAACCTTCCGACAAAGTCTAATGGTTTGCCTGTTTTAAAATCAGCCGCTTCTCCATGCTTTCAAAAGAAAGCTTTTGACTTAGGTGATTTATCTTTTTTTTTCTAAGTAAAGTATAATCCAAGCTTTTGAAGGAGTTGTTTTAAAGACTGAAGCATACTGTTTAAAAGTTAAATTATAAAGCTTTCGAAGCAAAGATTTCGACAAAGTCGAAAGGCTGCTTCCAATGAAGTCGAAAGGTTTTAAAAGGAGGTTTCTCCACTTATTTTAAATTGAACCCAGTAAGTCTTTAAAAGGTTTATGTTTTAAAAGGTTTAATGTCTTCGAAAGGTTTTAGTTCAATGCTTTAGAAATGTTTGGTTATTCAATTGTTTCAAAAGGTTCGAGTTCAATGATTTCAAAAGGTTTGAGTTCAATAGTTTTGAAAGGTTTGAGCTCAATGATTTTGAAAGGTTTGAGCTCAATGGTTTTGAAAGGTTTGAGTTCAATGATTTCGAAAGGTTTGCTTTGAATAGTTTTGGAAGGTTTTAAATGGAAGGTTTTCCAAAGGTTTTCTAAGCCAATGTTTTGAAGCATTTTTAAAGTAGGATGTCTAAAGTTTTATTGCTTTTGAAGGGGTCAAAAGCAAGGCTTCGAAGGGGATACTTTTGCAGGGATTGGAAACTTGTTTTCTTTTAACCTTTTAAAATTTGCAGGAATTGGAAACTTGTTTTCTTTTAACCTTTTAAAATAAATGATGTTTATCCTTGGGGATACCAGGGTGTGCTTAATGAAGTTCAATAATAGTTGGGGAACAACATTTGTATGTTTTGACAATCATTGGGGAATGCCAAGGTAAATTATAATTGGGATGTAACCTAAATTAAGGATACTAATGGAAATAGGTTACTCATGCACATGAGATAATTATATTCATGGGATGTTTGATGGATAGTCAACATCCAGTTGGAGATGGATAGCCTCCATATAATTGGAGAAGGGTTCATAGTCATCCTTGGAAAAATATGAGATGTTTGATGGATAACCAACATCATGTGGGAGGATGGATAGTCTCCATATGTTTTATGAAAGGTTTATAGTTATCATAGGATAACTATGTGATGTGGGATGGATAGTCAGCGTCAATTTAAGTAAAATGAACGTGGGATGGATAGTCCGCGTCAACTTAAGTAAAATGAACGTGGGATGGATAGTGCCTCTTTGAGACAATTAAAATCTAATAGAGGATGGGGAAATCCTAATTATTTTCAAGTATGCAAATCATCATAATGTTTTAAAATATATGTTTTAACCATTGTTGATGCAGGAGCGTAGAATATGGTTTTAAAAAGGTTTTAAAAGAATATTGGTGAAGGGAAACCCGTTCCACTAAGCGACATGGTCTTACTTAACATATTAAACCGGGATGTATAGTATTATTCACACCCGGCTTTATGTCTGACTCGAAGTTTATGTTTTCGCCTTAAACTCTCGGGTGCCCAAAATTAATTTGAGTAGGCTGAGGGGTTAAAGTCTTTTCAGGTTTAGTAGGATGACAAATAAGGCTACTAGAGGCATGCAGGAGGCAAACGAATAGGTATTTAGGAGTTGTAGTTCTTGTTTTTATGTTTTGATGTATTTCCACTGTGTTTTGATTAATTCTATTATGACTCTGATCATCCAAGAGGGTATCTTCATATATCGCTCTTGGCGTATTTGTAATAATTAAATTTTATCTGTGCATGGGAATGAATTTGGGATAATGTGTAGGAAATGTGAAACGTTTGGTTTTGAGATGTAATGAAGTAAAATTTGTTTTTGAAATCTGTGTTTTGTTTCATATTCAAGTGCTTCTAATATTATAGATTATGACGACCCGAAATTTTTAAGCATTTGAAATCGGAATATTAAATTGATTTTAAATATTTAAAGTTAATTTCTTTACTTGAATTCAAATATCACTATTTATTTGATAATTAAATTATTGAATTAAATAATTTAAAGTCGGTAAAAATGTTGAATCTGGAGTTTTAAGCTTGTTAAAAATAATTTGAAGGCTTGTAAAATTTATATTTATAATACTGAAGATAGTAAAAGTGTTAAAATTGAATTTAAAGGTGATTTGTTCAGTTTTGAAAATTTATCGCTTAAATCGATGTTTAAAAATAGCCTTCCGAGGCACAGTCTCGGAGTTTGACGAAACTAGTTCCATTGGATCCGTAATATTATATTATTTTCCGATTTCAATTTTCGTAGTGATTGGGGTTGTTGTGTGAGCGTACGACATATAAACGCGCTGAAATTTATATCAAATTCAACATAATAACTAGTTCAATAAGCTATCTTCTCCATACGATCGAATCGGGACTCGAAACCTTTTCCATTGCGTTCGGAATAGAGGTACAACATTACGAACGCCTAGCGGCATGCCTTGACAGGAATTCGAAATTATAAGTAGCATTTCCGAGACAATTTGAATTTAATTTAAATATGAGTAAATACTTTACTTGACTAGTCAAATTAATTTCACATCAGTCTTTTTCCAGTCTTTTCCAAAGCACGGTAGCCAACCTTCTCCTGCACGCCACCTCCTTTCTGTTAGGAAATCAATTCTATGGTTTCGATGATAACAACTATACAATGAAAATTGAATGTACATATATATCTATATTTACAGGTAGATGATAGAGTAACATCACCAAAGAGACCAAAACAAGACTCAAGAGAAGTATAAAAAGACTTTGAATCGGTAGAAGTTGAAAAGCAGTGGCACGGACACAAATAAAGCAACATGCACATTTTCAGACGTCTGAGTGCACTAGCCAGACGTCTGAATGTTTCCTCTGGTTTGTAAATCAGACGGAATCAGACGTCTGGTTATATGCTCAGACGTCTGGTTAAACTGTCTGGTTCACAACTCAAAAGGAAACAGACGTCTGATAATAAACTCAGACGTCTGAATAGCAACCAGACGTCTGGTTAATAAACACAGACGTCTGAAATGCTACCAGAAGCAAAAAAATTATGAATGCCAGACGTCTGAGGATAGTTTCCAGACGTCTGATTATAAACTCGGCCGTGTAATTTCAAAGACAAACTGTCACATCCGAAAAGACACATTCGCTCCTCTTCACTACAACTCTTCATCACCAACAGGAGCAACCATACAACGATCGTTAATGAATGCAACTACACGAAGAATCTTTCTACCACTATAAATAGCATCGGGAATTAAAGAGAAGATCTGACCTTACTCACTTATGCTCTTAATTCCTATACTCTGACTTATACCTGTTCTCTAACAATCAACTACTTGTATTTAACACTTCCATATATTCAGAACTCATTATTCAATATCCTCTAGATATATATATATATATATATATATATATATATATATATATATATTGGAAGCACTTGTACTCAATAGTCAACATTCATGTTATAGAACACATTCTTGACAAAGAAACTCTGTTATTGTAAACATGTTCCTCCGAGTCAAGTGAGGGTTGGTTGAAAGGAAATTTCGAAGAGGAGCTTCGGGACTGGACGTAGGACGGAAGATCCGAACCAGTATAAAATCCTGGTGTGATTATTTTAATTTACATTGCTATTATTATCTATCAATTTATATTATATAGTTAGTTGTTCATACTTGCATATATATCATATACGATCCACTCATATAGACTTTCAATTGGTATCAGAGCAAGGTTTTGATCAAATAACAGTAACACGTTTTTGAATCAATTTAATGTGGCAAGTATTTTTCACGAAGGACAATCCACTGCACGACCCCCACTTTTTAATGGATCTAACTATGCATATTGGTCAACACGTATGAGAATTTTATGGAAGCTAATGGCCTTGAAATTTGGTCAGCCACACAAGATAGATATGAAGCACCTACTACTGCTATGAACACTTGGACCGATGCACAAAAGACCTTAGCATCAAATAATGCTAAAGCTATGAACGTCTTATTTTGTTCTTTAGACAAAAATGAATTTTCACGTGTCATGTTATGCACCACCGTATTTGATATTTGGCGTACCTTACAAATTACACATGAAGGTACAACAAAAGTCAAACAAACTAAGATTTCGATTTTGCAAAACCAATTTTCCTCATTTAAAATGAAGCAAAATGAAACTATTGTTGACATGTATTCTAGATTTCAAACTATCCAACATGATCTTATGGCATTGGGAGTTAAATTCACTGATTTTGATTTAATATCTCGAATACTCAACTCTTTGACATCGGATTGGGAAAGGAAGGTTTTAGCTATAGAAGAAGCTAATGATCTTTCCACTCTCAAAGTTGAAGAGTTGATAGGAAATTTAATGTCCTATGAAGCTAACTTGCAGGCACGAAAAGAACTTAATTCGGAGAAAAAGAATATAGCATTTCCAGCAACAAAAAATGATGACTCTGATCTAGATGAAGAAGAAATAGATTTTATTGCCAAGAATTATAATAGATTCAAGAAATTTAGAAAGATGGCCAAGTTTCAAAAAGAAGGGAAGTCCAACACAACAAACATATCACAAATTAAGTGCTATGAATGTGATCAATACGGACATATGAAGAAGGATTGCCCTAAACTCAATAATGACAAAAAGAATAACAAAGTTCAAAAATTCAAGAAGAAGAAGGCTTTCAAAGTAACTTGGGATGATTCGGATTCTTCATCTTCTGAAAGTGATAGTGATAGTGACGGAGAACAAGCTAATGTATGTTTT
Organism: Allium cepa; assembly: GCA_030765085.1. Classification (NCBI taxonomy): domain Eukaryota; kingdom Viridiplantae; phylum Streptophyta; class Magnoliopsida; order Asparagales; family Amaryllidaceae; genus Allium; species Allium cepa. The sequence goes on along the minus strand of CM060938.1, from coordinate 701,132,471 downwards.
ATGGCACAAATTGAAGAGGTACCAAACCATCTTGGGTATGGCTACGTTCCTCTAACAAATAGGACCCTAATAAAATATATGGGTACCAATTAAAACATTTTCTATTTTGCAGGTACCCAAAATAAAAAATAAGGAGAAATTGATACTAGATAGTGGTTGCTCCAAGCATATGACCGGAAATTCAAAAATGTTATCAAATATAACATACATCGATGGTGGAACGGTAACCTTTGGAGACAATTCAAAAGGATATGTCATAGGAATTGGAGAAGTCATCAACTCTGGTATATCTAACTCTCCTATTATTACAAATGTTTTATTAGTAGAAAATTTAAAACATAACTTGCTAATCATTAGTCAATTATGTGATAAAGGTTTTCAAATAAATTTTGAAAAAGATAGATGTAATATTTTAGATAATCATAAACAACTCATTTTTGAAGGATTTAGAAACAAAAATATTTATGTATTAAACATGAATATAAATAAAAATTCAAACTTATGTTTAACCGTCAAACATGATGATCCATGGTTATGGCATAAACGATTTTGTCATATCAATTTTAAAAGTATTAATAAATTGGCAAAATAGAGTTAGTAAGAGGATTGCCTAAAATAAATTATAAAGTAGAAAATTTATGTGATGATTGTCAAATTGGAAAAATAAAGAAAAGCTCGTTTAAATCTAAAAATAATATTTCTACAAAACAACCATTAGAATTATTACAATTAGATTTATTTGGTTCAACACAAGTACGGTCTATAAATCACAACAAATATGTGTTCGTAATAGTCGATGATTTTTCAAGATATACATGGACTTTATTTTTAAAACATAAAAGCGATACTTTTGGTATGTTTAAAATATTTGCTAAAAGAATTAAAACTCAAATGAATTTAAAAATTAAAAATATTAGAAGTGATCACGGAGGAGAATTTGAAAATGATCTTTTACAAACTTTTGCAATAAGAAAGGTATAACTCATAATTTTTCTTTTCCTCGTACACCTCAACAAAATGGTGTCGTAGAAAGAAAAAATCATACATTACAAGAATGTGTACGAACATTACTAAATAGTGGTGGATTACCAAAACACTTTTGGGCTGAAGCTATTGCAACATCCTGTTATGTACTAAATCGAGTAACTATTCGCCCCATGACTAAACAAACTTGTTTTAAAATATTTTTTGGTAAAAAACCTAAAGTATCATACTTTAAAACTTTTGGTTCAAAATGTTTTATATTAAATACAAAAGATAATTTAGGAAAGCTTGATCCAAAAGCCGATGAAGGTATCTTTGTTGGATATTCGGAACGTAGCAAAGCATATAGAATTTTTAATAAACGAAATAATACTATTGAAGAAAGCTTACATGTCTCATTCGACGAAAATCTTTTTAAACATCATACTAATGATGAAGAAGAAATTATTCCACTAACAAATTCAACAAACTCTATTACTAATGAAACAAATAGTCAAAATAATACTTTGATATCATCTCCTAGAATTCTTAAAGATCATCCAATAGATAATATTATTGGAGATCTTAATTCAAGAGTAACTAGAAATCAACTCAATCATATAAGCCATATAGCATTTATGTCAAACTTTGAACCCAAAAATTATAAAGAAGCATCAAATGATAATTTTTGGATAATAGCTATGCAAGAAGAATTAAATCAATTTGAACGTAATAACGTGTGGGAATTAGTACCAAGACCTGAAGAACAAACGGTAATAGGAACAAAATGGATATTTAAAAACAAAGCAGATGAGAATGGAAATATTGTTAGAAATAAAGCACGTTTGGTTGCTCAAGGCTATAATCAAGAAGAAGGTATAGATTACGATGAAATGTTTGCTCTAGTAGCAAGATTAGAAGCCATTCGTATATTACTCGCCTTTGCAACTCATAACAATTTTAAACTATTTCAAATGGATGTCAAAAGTGCCTTTTTGAATGGTTTTATTAAAGAAAATGTATACGTCGAACAACCACCACTATTTGTTCACGAAAAATATCCTGATCATGTTTTTAAATTACATAAAGCACTATATGGATTAAAACAAGCACCTCGTGCATGGTACGAACGTCTTAAAAATCACTTAATAACATCTGGTTTTCATATAAGAAAAATAGATACAGCTTTATTTATTAAAAGAGAAGATAACGATATTTTGGTTGTACAAATCCATGTTGATGATATCATCTTTGGTTCAACGGACGAAAAACTATGTAATCAATTTTCTAATATTATGAAAAATGAATTTGAAATGTCATACATGGGAGAATTAAATTTCTTCTTAGGTTTACAAATAAAACAACTCGAAATGGAATCTTCATTCATCAAGAAAAATATTGTAACGATTTATTACGATGATTTGAAATGGATAAAATATCAAGCAAACCAACACCAATGAGTACCACTATTCACTTAGATAAAGATGAAAACGGAAAATATTTTGATGAAAAATTATATCGTAGCATGATTGGTTCTCTACTTTATTTAACGGCTAGTCGACCGGATATTATGATGAGTGTATGTCTTTGCGCTCGATTTCAAGCAAAACCAAAAGAATCTCATCTAAGAGCGGTTAAGCGAATTTTACGTTATTTATCTAGCACTAAAGATTATGGTTTGTTGTACCCTAAAGGATCATCGTTTGAACTTGTTTCATGTAGCGATGCAGAATTCAGTGGATGTAGAACAGATCGTAAGAGTACTAGTGGAACTTGTCATTTTATCGGACAATCTTTAGTTTCATGGTTTAGTAAAAAACAAAATTGTGTTTCTCTATCTATTTGCGAAGCCGAATACATCTCCCCCGCTCTAGCATGTGCGCAAGTAATATACATGCAACAGACATTAACAGATTTTGGTAAAATTATCACCAAATCTCCAATTTACTGTGGTAATACAAGTGCAATTAATTTATCAAAAAACCCTGTTAATCACTCACGAACCAAACATATAGATATACGACATCATTTTCTACGAGACAATGTTGAAAAAGGAACCATTTCATTAGAATACGTAAATACCGAAAATCAAGTAGCCGATATCTTTACAAAACCATTAAATGAACAAACTTTCTCTAAACACCGACGAAGTTTAGGTATTTGCTCCCTTATTGACCTTCTTCCTTAATAATATATATATATATATAAAATAATTTTTTTTAAGGCTAAAATTAGTTACCATAGTAATCACCACAATTTATATCATTGATTTCTGCACCTTCAAACTTTTAGAAAATTAGTTTACCTATATTTAATATTTTAGCATATAAATATAGCCAAACACAAAACTACATTCAAACAATTGAATTTTTTTAATAATAAAAAGGAAGAATCAAAATATAACAATGTCGTCGGAAGATTCATATATATCTATCTCCGTCTCAACACCAACAACGGACAGCTCGGTTGACACCCCACAACGACTTCCGACACCTACACCAAAGCAAGAGCCAACATATAGGTGGTCTTCATATCGTACGGTTTTTACCCCGGATAATAAGAAAACTAAAAGTTCTCTATTTATTTCCCCAAACACAAAGGAGAAAATTGATGAAATCCATCATTACCAAAAACAACAGATGGATCTTCAACGAAAGCTTTATTTCGAACAAAAAGTTACAGCACGAAGATTAAGCTTTCTCGAGCAAGTGGCGATGAAGTTTTGTTCGTCCCAAAAGAACGATGTTCATGAACCGCTACGAAAACCTTGTAGTTCATTGGATCCATCTTCTTCGTATCGTACTTCTTCAGATCCCTCACCAAGACGATTTTATGGCTCTCCATAGACTCACGAACGTGGAAATATATGGACCCCACTTAGACCATGGAAGGATAATGAGTCAGAAAATCCAAAAACTCCATCTCCATCTAAATAAATAAATTGTATTAAGTATTAAATGTATCTAAACTTATTTGTTATTATATTTTTACAACAATAAAGTTATTGTTATCTACACTCGATATATAAAGTGAAATCATCACACTTTAAGTCATTTTAGCCCATCTGTAATTTTCAGACGTCTATCAACAACTTCCAGACGTCTGACACAAGGATATACTATTCAAAATTTAGGAGTGTGCATATATCAGACATCTGATATACCCCCTAGACGTCTGAAATGTTGTTCCGTCTCCTCCAAATAAAATTCATACCAATCCAGACGTCTGAAATAAGATCCAAATGTCTGCCTTAGTTTTCTGTTTCGAAATTAAACAAAAACAGACGTCTGTTTTCAATTACAGACGTCTGTTTTCAATTACAGACGTCTGTTTTCAATTACAGACGTCTGAAAAATCTCACTGTATCTGCAATTTTAAACTACGCTCAAAAACAGACGTCTGGGTCACAAAGCAGACGTCTGATTTTATCCTCTGGACAAAATTTTGGGCAAACCAGACGTTTGATTTTTTATCCAGACGTTTGTTTTCCAATCGACCATTTAAATTCGAGCCGATAATGTCATTTTTATTATTTTATCCCAAAATTATTACATCCTACGATTTTATCAAACATTATCTTACAGCAAATATAATCAAGATGCCTCCTCACACTCAGAATACTAAAATGACGAAAAGAAAGCAAGATCAACCCACCACATCTTCAAATCCCCAGGTTTGCTCCGACGACCAAATCGAGCGGTGGATGAATAACGCTCCCCATTCTATAAAAAGGTATGAAGATATTCAAAAGAAGAAACTTCATACAGGACCATTCTATAATCTTCTTAAATTCCCCATGTATGATTTAGATGAACTTTGTGAAAATGCCGGTTTGGAAACCCTAATCTCGTTTACTCCTAATGATGTTCAAATAGATCAGTTAGCTATATTTTTATTCTACGCCAATCTAGATAGTACTTCAGTTTGGAATACCGAAGATGAGGACAACTGGCTATGGTCAAGCGTTTATGGGAATACTATTCGATTAACTCAAGGTTTAATTGCCAGAACCTTAGGATGCTCCGATACCGGGGAGGATTTGCACAACATTCCGGATATGCGTTTTAAGCCACGGAATAGTATTACTCATCAAATATGGGAGGACGAAATGCTGAAATTCGCTTCAAAATATTTACGTCCAAAAGCCCGACTCCTGACAAGAATGATAATAAATACAGTGGTTCCACGTATGGGGAGTCGCGAGCAAATAATGGAATTGGAGCACAAAGCTCTGTATGCTCTCTTTAGTGGAACTCGGGTAAATTGGGCAAAATTCATCTTCGATGAGCTCAAACACTTTTGGACTCGCTCAAGGCCATCGATCATTTACCCTACCTATATTATGAGACTTCTTCGTGCACATAATATTCCTTCCTATCTATCGACGTTCGAAGAAATTTTGCCAAAATATGCTTCCACAAAATTCTTTTCTTTGATGCACCTACCAAAAATTCCTCCAGATATTATGTCCTTCGAAGATTGGACGCATAATCGTCAATCTCGAAGAGTTGAGCCTCCTCCTCAACCACACATTGATCTGTCCCAAGAGGAAGAACAACATCGAGAAGTCACTCCTACTCCTCCCGCACCATTTGATTATCCGAGACAGGACGAAATTATAGAGACTCGATTGGAAACAAATCTAAATGAAAGTATTCGAGATCTCAAACATCAAAACCAACATACATTATCCCAAAATCAAAAAAAATTGGCTAGGCGAATTGACGAATTTGAAAGTTCATTTGCTACACGACTAGCCGCAGTTGAATAATCTCTTTCGACTGTTTTATCGGTTCTTAAAGAAGTTTTGCAACGAGTCCGTGGTCCAACACCACCCTTTGAGGATTGGGCAACCCCTGTACCTTCTCCTCTTGCAAAACATTCCAAATTATTTGAGGATGAACCTCCAAAGGAAGCTTTGACATCTCCTTCAAAAGCTAGCACTTCTACAAAAGAAGAACCAAAGGAGGGTGATACAAATCAAGCTTCACCAAAGGAGGATGATCCAAATCAAGCTTCTCCAAAGGAACTCTAAGAATTTAGGAATTGTAGTGTTTATATTTTGTACAAATCTATGTATGTAACTTCTTCATGTTACTAATGAAAATTTTCTTTTTGAAGATTGCCTTAAATATTGTAAAATCTTTTTGATAATGTCAAAGGGGGAGAAATATAGATAGAATCATAAAACATTAAAAATAAGCACATATTCAGGGGAGATTTCTAATATATATATAAGTACATTGAATAGTTGTCATCATCAAAAAGGGGGAGATTGTTAGGAAATCAATTCTATGGTTTCGATGATAACAACTATACAATGAAAATCGAATGTACATATATATCTATATTTACAGGTAGATGATAGAGTAACATCACCAAAGAGACGAAAACAAGACTCAAGAGAAGTATCAAAAGACTTTAAATCGGTAGAAGTTGAAAAGGAGTAGCACAGACACAAATAAAGCAACATGCACATTTTCAGACGTCTGAGTGCACTAGCCAGACGTCTGAATGTTTCCTCTGGTTTGCAAATCAGACGGAATCAGACGTCTGGTTAATATGCTCATACGTCTGGTTAAACTCTCTGGTTCGTAACTCAGAAGGAAACAGATGTCTGATAATAAACTCAGACGTCTGAATAGCAACCATATGTCTGGTTAATAAACACAGACATTTGAAATGCTACCAGAAGCAAAAAATATATGAAGGTCAGACGTCTGAGGATAGTTTCCAAACGTCTGATTATAGACTCGGCAGTGTAATTTCAAAGACCAACTGTCACATCCGAAAAGACACGTTCGCTCCTCTTCACTGCAACTCTTCATCACCAACAGGAGCAACCATACAACGATCGTTAATGAATGCAACTACACGAAGAATCTTTCTACCACTATAAATAACATCGGGAATTCAAGAGAAGATCTAAAACCTTACTCACTTATGCTCTTAATTCCTATACTCTGACTTATATATGTTCTCTAACAATCAACTACTTGTATTTAACACTTCCATATATTCAGAACTCATTATTCAATATCCTCTATATATATATATATATATATATATATATATATATATATATATATATATATATTGGAAGCACTTGTACTCAATAGTCAACATTCGTGTATAGAACACATTCTTGACAAAGAAACTCTGCTATTGTAAACTTGTTCCTTCGGGTCAAGTGAGGGTTGGTTGAAAGGAAATTTCGAAGAGGAGCTTCGGGACTGGACGTAGGACGGGAGATTTGAACCAGTATAAAATCCTGGTGCGATTATTTTAATTTACGTTGCCATTATTATCCATCAAGTTATATTATATAGTTAGTTGTTCATACTTGCATATATATCATACACGATCCACTCATATAGACTTTCACTTTCCACATCACGTCCCTTCTTTTACTTCACAGTCGATATCCAATAGCTCAAACAAATAATAATAATAATAAAAGCTTCAAGAGGAAGAAATAAATGGCCGAAGCCCTTCGTTTAAAAAAACAAAAAAAATGTGACGAGCTATCTCCTTCTTTTTCTTCCCGTCCCCCTCTTCGACTCGGAAAAAATAGAAAACAAAATGGCTGACCATTAAAAAAAAAGTGAATCGAAGTCTGTAATGATATGGGGTTCATACATGATCGAATCGCAAGCGATGACGTCGCGTCCGGCTTTGGATTCGAGTCGATTTAAGGGAGAACGAGGCGACGAGGTGTTATCGATCGTTGGAGGAGGAAGATTCGCGATAAAGTCGCGAATGAGTTGGGCTCGCGTGTAATGCTACCAGCGAGGAAGGGGTTGCGAAGTCGAAGTTTCGAATGTCTGGAAGAGGCGGCATCGAGCTCGAGCATGGCTTGTCGGCATCGCGTCAACGAAGCCCGCGCGCGTGCACTCGCGAGAAGTAGGGGATGGTCGTGACTGTTATGCATGGCGATGGAGGGGAGGTGACTCCTGATGTTCGCGAGGCAGAGGCTGATAAGGTTATGAGGTAATCTTTAGCCTATATTATTATTGCATAATTAATTTTAAGAAGAAAAAATGTTGTTATCAGTAAAAAGAAAATTTTACCTGTTAAGCAGTTTCTTTAAATTTTAAGGAAAATTGAATTTAATTTAAATATGTATAGGAAACAGAAATTGTTTATAGATTTGGGGAAAAGGATAGGAGTCGTATGAAAAGTAGATTTTTAAACCTGTTTTATTAACTTATTAAATGATTTTAGTTATTAAATGGTTGTATTAAAGGAAAAATATTAATTAAAGATTAAACCATTAGATAATAAAATTCATCAACTGGAAATTTATTGTTCGATTGTTCAAATATCAATAAATCATACAATGTTATACAAGGTCAATGATCGTGAAGAACAAGTCGTAAAGGAAATGGACTGCAAAACGATAAAGGTGAGTTAACCTCACTCATCTGGGTTGTTTAGATTTAAATAGTTAAATTCAAATAATAGATTGAATGATTGAATTGTTTTGATGTGCAATATTATATATAGTAGTATATAATATATCTTGGAATGATTGATTTTCCGCATTATATAGCGGATGAGACCCTATGCGCCGCATAATAGTGGATGATGTTATATTTAAAACTCATATACCACGATATTCCACCTCGAAGTGGAATTGGTATTTTATATTGTGCTAACATCTGTGGATGCAAGGAAACAGGTTGGAGGGATCCACCTGGATTCCTCAAAATTATTTATATTGTTTAATATTCTCTATGATGAACATTCGATATTCTGTGAGGAATATTATTAATAATTGAATTATTGAATGCTATGGTTTACTTGAATATATTTCGGTACACCGAGTTATCAAAATATATAGAATAGGATTTTTGAAAAGAAAATAAAAGAAGAGAATTTGTAAGTGAAATAATTATAGAGAATTTAAATAAATTTAAGAATGAACTGGATAAGAATAATAGTGGTTTTAAAATTATAATACATAAATTCCGTGTATAAAAAGGGGGATTTTGAATAAACAGGAAGACAATGAATTTTAAACTTAAGTGTTATTATTTAAAAGAATAAAGCATTTATTTTAAATTTAAGATTTAAATTATTGAAAATAATAATTAAAGAAGGAATTGGGGAAAAAAAATCTGAAATTGGCGTTTTCAGTTAATAGATTTTAAATCATAATTAAGGAATAAAAATCTGAGTCAATGGGTTTTGAAATAAATGAGTAAGGAAGGAAATTTATTTAAAGGTGAAGTAATTTGAAAATCAATTTGAAAATTGATTTAAGTATTTAAAATTGGAGTTTTAAACAGGAAATGTGACTATGACATTTATGAACTGGGTTTATAAAAGCAAAGTAATATATCAGTGGATATTTGAAGAATAACTTCACGATGGGAATTTATTAAAGAAATGGAAATTTTGTTTAAAAATAAATAGTGATTTATTTTTAACGGATTTGAAGAGAAGTATATTTTCCTGGATAGCCAAGTACAGTTTCAAAGTAATTTTTTTTAAATATAAGTTAAAAGTTTTAATGTTGTTTTAAAAAGCATGTTTTGAAAAAGTTATCATTTTTTTTTAATATTTAAATTTAAAGTAAATATTCTTCAAATCTATTATCGTACTAATTAATTAAAGGTGTCTTGGAATTTTGTTTTAAAAAGAGAAAAATCTAGTTTTATGTTTTATAAAGTAATCGTATTATAAATATTCCTAAAGTATATATTTTTAATAAAGTATTGAAGTAGTTCTAAATTTAAACGTTTTAAAGGTTATTTTATAATAAAGAGTTTTAAATTATTTTAAAAATCTAAAGTTTTGTGCTTGGTTGTTTTCAGTGGAAATAAATATTTAGAGATTTTAATTCACGAGAAAGGTGTGTTGAAAACTGTTTTTAAAAGGATTGAAAATGGAATTATATCTTGCGAAGATATTTTGAGGTTATTAAACAATTCAGGAGAATTATTTATTATTTGATGGATGTTTGTGAATGTTAATTGATATTTAAATAACCGACTATCAATGTTGGCCAATGCACTGATCGTTTCAAAGAGACCGGGATCGGGATTTATTTCTCGAAAACCACTTCGATCTGGTTTGTACGTTTTTGTGGAAAAACAAGTTCGGAGTCGAAGATGGAGCAGTGAAGTGCAAGGGCTAGTCGCTACTAATCCTGAGGTGATTCCAAAATGGATGTAGTAGGAATAGTGCCTTCGGTTTCGTTCGAACCGGGGACGGACTTGTATGGATTGAATGCTTTCAGAACATCGTCAGGTGGACGATGAGCGTTTTAAGTGAAACGTTCTAAAAAGGTAACTCTTAGCCTCAAGCCTCAACAACCGGGAATGACTGAAAATCAGGGGTTATGCAGCAAGGCTAGGTAGGTAGCACCCATTCAGGATGAGGTCATCCCTGTCTGGATGTCCCTTTATTTCGGCTTAGTAGTGCGGTTGCTGATCCCAACCGTAGGGTGATCTTACTCGGGATTATCCAGTAAGGGGTAGTCCCGGTCTTGTGTTGCAGGGGGTCGGGAGTGATCCTTGGTATGCTGATCTAGACCAGGTACCGTGACAGGTGGTACCCCAGTGCCTAGTCATTAGTTGGAAATCCTTTCTCCCTACGTGCCTTTACGATTTTTGTTTGTATTACCCACTTTATGGCTACTAGATGGAATTGTAGGATCTAGATTAACCCTGGAGGGGGGGTGAATAGGGTTATAGCAAATTTTCTCGAATTAAACACAGAAATATAATAGCAGAAATAAATATGCTGAAAAGTAAATCACACACAAAATTTACCCAGCTTCGGCAACCCCTGCCTACTGCTGCATTCACAGATTTCTATTAGAATTAAACAGTATCACGCTTACAAACATTCTACTAGACTCGCAGACCCTTTTGCTCCCGCTCACAAACACTCTACTAGACTCGCACACCCTGCTCCCGCCTATAGAGTTTCGCTCACTCGCAAACACTGCTCCCGCCTATAGAGCTTTGCAAACTCGCACTCCCTGCTCACTGAACTAATTCTAAATAGACAATCTGACACTACCTAATCCCTAGGTGGTGATTTACAGATTCTTCGACTCGAAAAGAAAAAACAACTTCAAAAATACACGCAGGAGCAAAAATTAAAATATAAACTAGAATCCCTAATTTTTGCTCAAATTAAAAAACTAAAAACCCTATTATAAAATTAAAACTAAATCAATAAAACCCCTTTGAAAATAAACAAGGCCGGCCCCTTTATCTTTAACCCGATCCACTGTCTTTTGAGAAGAAAAAATGGCGGCCTCTTGTCGTTCTGAAATTAGGGCTTGCGATCCATTATTGGGGCTTTTCAATATTCGATTCCTCTGATGTTGCTCGCGCTCGTTCTCTGATGATTTGGTTGACTTTGAGATTGCGTTGCTCGGCTTGCTCGTTCTCTTGATTTGAGAAACTAGGGTTCGGCTTCGGTTTCTTCTATTCATTAATGACTATTTGGTTCTTCTCTGTCTTACTTCAGCAATCGACTCTTTGGTATGTTGTTTCTTTTGTTGATTGTTTGATTGCTTGCTCTTTTTCAATGCCGATGATGATAGATTGGGATTACGATTGATATTTCGATTGTGAATTGAAGCACACACTGATGATGATACCTTCGGGTTGAATTTATATGAATTCGAATCAATCGATTCATTGGTATTCACTCGCGAATTCATCACTTTCCTGATTTGTTGCAACTTTGATACGCACGGCTTCTATTCTGTAGCGTTTGATTGCCTTGAGTCACACGGCTTTAACTTTTACACGTTCGATTCTTCTTGTATAAAACAGAAACTTTCCTTTTTAATTTTGCTGACTATTTCAAAGATTACAAATTTGAGTTTCATTAAATTCTGACTTCGATTTGTATTTAACTTCAATCATCTCTGCTGCATACTGTACTCGATCGTGAATTTTTATCACTGCGTTACATTTGTAAGTCTGCATTGTTATTCTTCGACTTTGGCACTGATCCATGATTTCGACTTGGACTTTGCATTGAGTACATATGATGACATCCACATGCTACTTGCTTTATTCTCGGCCTGAACATTTGCATTTCATCCATACATATATGCTCACTGTCTTTGTATACATTTTGCACAGCTGAACTTGTGTTGTCTTTGATGTTGTTGAACTTGGTATTGCTGCATCCATTGTAGCTTGCTACTGTAGTTGTATACTTGGTTGTTGTTCATCTTGTAGTTGCTCATTTGCAAGTGCATGTTTCGATTCACTGTTGCACTTTCTCATTTGCACTGCTTCACCATTCTTGTTGCCACTGCATTCTATTTCACTTTGGTCTTGGAGTTGCTGCTATATTGGTTTAAGTTGCACTGTACTTTGTGCTACTTTCACTGTGTCACTTGAGGTCTTGCAGTTTGGTTTATTGATGCATTCATGTACACTTTGTATTGATGCAGTGCTGTCATGTTGTTTGCAACTGTGTTGCACTTGTATCACTGGTATTTGAACTAAACTTGTGTATCTTGTAGCTTTCATCACTGGTGCATGTACATTTCTTCATGTTGCCTTCAGTAACTTCACTGTTGCATTTGTATCACTGGTTCATGCACTGTTTCATGCATGTACTCTGTTGCAGTATTCATTATGTTGTTCCTATTTCATATGCTTGCACTACTTCTCTTTGGTCCTGAGTTGTTTAATGAAGAGGTTGAACTTGCATACTTCATGTAGCCTTTTTGTCTGACTGTTGCTTCATGTAGTTGACATATTTGTGGTCTTCATTTGGTGATTTGCACTGCTACACTGTTGCATTATAGTAGTTGCTTCTGCAGTTGTTTCATTATGACTGCTCTATGTTGTCACTGACTTTGGTTCTTCGCTTGCATCGTTGTAGTTGCATTTATGTCACGTAGTTGCATACTTTGACTTGATGTTGCATACATGTTTGTTGCAGTCCCTTTTTGCTGTTGCTATGCAGTTACTATGCTTTGCTTGTTCTCTGATCTCTGTTGCTCATTTGGGCTGTTGGTTGTCTCTGACCTGAGCTGTTGCCTTTGCATTCATTCATTAGTTTATTTGATCATTGGACTGGCTGTTGTAGTCGAGTTGTATTCATGTACACTTGTGGCTTGAACTTGATTCACTTCATGTTGTTGTTTGCGCACTTGCTATTGTTGGCTGCGCACACGAGTTGGCGAGGCAGTGCACACGTGTATGAACGTACACGTGTGTATTGCAGCCACTTATGGTTACATGTCCTTGTAATATCTATGTGCACAACTTTGTGATGAAAACAAGTGCGAATTATGACGAACAACCCAAATAACTGAGGCAAACCATATTTTCAAAAATCGTATTTTATTTTATATTGCAAAAATATTTCTTTTTCAATTTTACTGCGTTAGTGAATATTTTTGCAGATTTCTCAGATGCTGGATTCAAACTGGAATGCAGTTGAAGACAAAATACGAGTGTGAGTGATATGTAGTGAGTTTATCAATGTAAAAATATTTGTGATGTAATCGTGATGTAATCAGAAATGTATATGTATAGTGAGAGCATGTAATTGTACTATTTAAAATTGTAATAAATATTAGTTTGAATAAAATATTCGTTTGAATTCAAAATCTGTGTAACTTGTTCTGTTTGAATTCAAATTCAAATTCTGTGTAATTTATTTTATTCAACAAATATTTATTTAATCTATGAAAAAAATAGTACATTACCAAATACATTTAAATGAATATATATGTTTATTATCATCAAACAAAAACATATGAGCGCATATTCAACAATCTCCCCCTTTTGATGATAACAAACATATATTTAAGATTTTGACCGTGTTAAATGTATTTGGCCAATTATATTCTCTAATTGCTCCCCCTATTTAAATGCTTCCTCTCTACATGATGCTCCCCCTACATATATGCATACAAATAGAAATATATTCAAATGAGCCTAGATGCATATGGAAAAATTATTTGACCTTTGCTTGATTCTATTTGACAAAATCTTAACTTTTCTCTCCCCCTTTTGTTATCAGCAAAAGAATAATAGTGTTAGAGACACATAGAGATAAAGTGATTGATATTAATCCAACATTAAACTCAAATTGAATATAAATATTAAACTTCAATAAGAATCAAACAAAAACCATAATTACCCTTGTTAGGCGCATATTCCACTTTTAGAAATGATGGATATGGTGTTCATATAAAATCATACAGTTGAATCAACTTGTGGTATTTATATCAGGAATTTGAATATCTACTAATCATGCATAACCGTTAGGACTTTTAAATGAGATTAGTAGTATTCGAATTTAATTTTAAAAAATGAAATCGAGTATCTTCTAACCACGCATGACCGTGAGGACTTTTAAATGGGATTAGAATCAACTTGTCTATTTAAACAATTTAATTTTGATATGCGTTCCATACATGCATAACCGTAAGGACTTTTAAATGAGCATGGAAGCACATAATAAAAAAAAATTCAAGTAATTCACTCATGCATAACCGTGAGGACTTTTAAATGAGAGTGAATACTTTGGATATTTATTTATTTATTTAAAAAATATGACATGAAAAATAAATGATTCCTGATTATAGTACCACATATCGACAAACTATATTGAATATTTGATAAACCATGGTCGATAGAAATAATGATAGATATAGAAATGGTCATGGAATCTTTACCCAACAAAAAGTTTTATAATTCTTGTTTTAATTCCTAAAGAAATTTTCCAAATATACTCTCTTGAGTAATGTATGTTAAATATCAACACTCATCACTTTTTCAATCACTATTTATCTCTTTGATAATTAGTAGGGAGTCGGATCAGTCAAAATTTGTCATTTAAAATCAAATAAAATTAACTAATCTGAAAAAATGGTCAAACAATTATTTTCTCGAAGGGGTTATATGAGAAAAAAAATTCTGCTAAATGAAAAATTATTTCAAGTGAAAAATATGCATATATTTTCTTTGAAAAAACGATGCAGCAAATGAATGTTTCACAATAAATCACGTTCAACTCGTAAGTTTTCTATCAACTAGATTACTAGTATGAATTGCATCTGAATTTCTTTTTCAATCCAAGATATCACTAACTGGATTTGGTAAACCAGACATGAAGTGTGCATCAGAAATTTCAAACCCAATTTTAGCAACAATTTAAATGACATTCTTTGGATTTTGAATTGAAGCCATGTTCACACTCAAACAAATATCATGGTGTTAATTTCAGAAAACCATAGGATAAACAATTATATTCATGAGTAATCAACAGTCAATCAACATCATAATTATTTCAAAAACAATTTCTTGAAGTTTCAACAATTTCTTAAAATCCTTTTTCACATGAATTTGAAATCGTGCAAATATACAAGCAGTGACCAAAATGTCAAAATATATCTAAGTATAGCGTGAGTAATCAAGGATCAATAAAATACCATCATTTGACCAAACATATTAAGTTCAATGATGAAAGGATGGTTGGTCTACTTTTAAGCACAAATCAAAGTAAGAACAAGTCAAAGGAAAAATCATATCAATAAGTCAGAATTAAAGACATCACATCATTATCGCAATTTTGGCTGATTTAATTCAGAATATGGTGCAGATTATCACATTTAATATACCTTCACCTGTTTTACCTTTACGATAATTTCTCGTGATTGCCCATTGTGATTCTGTCACCTTTATACTAGGCTAAGGAACTTTGCTGTGTTGCCCGTTGTGTTTCTGGAACAGCCAAAATCCAGAGAGCACCGTTGTTGTTCCTTAGCCTGCCACCACACCTACACGATGAAAGATTTTTGTGACCTATTTCTAGGTCCATGATTGTTAGTGGCAGAAACATTATGAATAAACAAACCCTTTGGAACCCAAACTTGTTTAGACTTTTCATTCTTGTTCCAATAGACATGAAATTTGTTTGTAGAATTCTTAGGAACCCAAACTTGTATAAATTTTGTGTTCTTGTTCCTATGACTACAATTTTCAGAATGATGTCCAATTATTTCACATATATCAAAGACACTTTTCCCTTTTGCATTATCCTCAGCTTGTGTTTTCCCAAAACCAAGTCCTTTTCTGTTGTTAGCAAAAATTTGATTTCCCAATAGCATGTTGAAAGATTTTTCGCCTCTTGAAAAGTTATTCAAAGATTTCTCAAGATTTTGGACTTTGGTTTTTAGTGTTGTATTTTCAGTGATAAGTCAGGTGCATCGATTTATAAAATCCTTTTTCCTAGTGTCGATGGTTTCCTTAAGGTTCAAGTTTTCTTTTACAAGATTCTCAGAGTTATTCTTAAGTCTTGTCAATTCTGAATCTAAAACTTTACATCTTTTACATTCTAGGTTTTGAATATTTTCAAGTTCAGTTTCTAACCTAAAATTTTTACGAGCAAGTTCTCTCCTATCAGTTTTCAGTTTTTCAATTTTAGATTCAAGAGCATCAACTACTTTAGTGAGATCAGAACACATAAAAACAAGATCTCTATAGGAATACTCACCTTCCTCACTAGATTCCTCTGAGCTTGAATCTGAATTTGATTTCGCCATAAGACACAAGTTAGCCTCCTCTGCGCTGCTATCCGAAGCTTCTTCTCCTTCTTCATCATCCCAAGTTGCTGCAAATACCTTCTTCGCCTTTTTCTTTCCTTTGTTGTTTTTGAGAAGTGGGCATTTTGGTTTGATGTGGCCAGGCTTGTTGCAGTTATAACACGTCAGTTCATTATCGGAATTTTCAGAATCTTTTGGCCTATTACGATTTGTTTTCTTCTTGCGTGGCTTGAATCTCGACCATTTTCTAAGATTATTGACAGCCACTGCAAGCTCTTCAATTGGATCTTCTTCATCGCTTTCTTCTTTGCTCTTTAAGGCAATCGTCTTCTTCTTTGGTTCGGAGTTGTTGCGCTCTTCCTTTGCTTTTAGCTCAAGCTCGTATGTCATCAAGTTACCAATCAACTCCTCCATGCTTAATTTACTCAAATCTTTCGATTCTTGGATTGCCGTGACTTTTGCCTCAAAGTTCATTGGTAAGACTCGTAGTATCTTCCGCACAAGCTCTACCTCAGTGAATACCTTCCCAAGCGCTCTAGCGTTGTATACCAAAGTTGAAAAGCGCCCAAACATGTCCTTTATGCTCTCGCCTTTGTCCATCACAAAGTTCTCGTATTCATTGCTGAATAGGGCTAGACGAGACTCCTTGACTTGAGAAGTTCCTTCGTGTGTCACCTCCAGAGTGTGCCAAATTTCCTGTGCTGTTGTACAATGAGAAATTCTATTAAATTCATTTTTATCAAGAGCACATATCAAAGCATTCATGGCTTTAGCATTTGTCGTTTTCAATCTCTTATCGTTAGCATCCCACCTATCCTTAGGTTTAGGAATCTCAGTACCACCAACGATTATAGTGGGAGGTTTATAGCCAGTTTCAATAATATCCCAAACTTCATAATCAACGGAACTAAGGTAAATACTCATCCTAACTTTCCAATAAGCATAATCGTTCCCGTTAAACATGGGTGGCCTAACGATAGATTGCCCCTCAGAAAAAGCATTATTTGATGGATTCATGACTCTAGAGTTAAATAAAAATACCAGGCTCCGATACCACTTGTAGGATCTAGATTAACCCTAGAGGGGGGTGAATAGGGTTATAGCAAATTTTCTCGAATTAAACACAGAAATATAATAGCAGAAATAAATATGCTGAAAAGTAAATCACACACAAAATTTACCCAGCTTCGGCAACCCCTGCCTACTGCTGCATTCACAGATTTCTATTAGAATTAAACAGTATCACGCTTACAAACACTCTACTAGACTCGCAGACCCTTTTGCTCCCGCTCACAAACACTCTACTAGACTCGCACACCCTGCTCCCGCCTATAGAGTTTCGCTCACTCGCAAACACTGCTCCCGCCTATAGAGCTTTGCAAACTCGCACTCCCTGCTCACTGAACTAATTCTAAATAGACAATCTGACACTACCTAATCCCTAGGTGGTGATTTACAGATTCTTCGACTCGAAAAGAAAAAACAACTTCAAAAATACACGCAGGAGCAAAAATTAAAATATAAACTAGAATCCCTAATTTTTGCTCAAATTAAAAAACTAAAAACCCTATTATAAAATTAAAACTAAATCAATAAAACCCCTTTGAAAATAAACAAGGCCGGCCCCTTTATCTTTAACCCGATCCACTATCTTTTGAGAAGAAAAAATGGCGGCCTCTTGTCGTTCTGAAATTAGGGCTTGCGATCCATAATTGGGGCTTTTCAATATTCGATTCCTCTGATGTTGCTTGCGCTCGTTCTCTGATGATTTGGTTGACTTTGAGATTGCGTTGCTCGGCTTGCTCGTTCTCTTGATTTGAGAAACTAGGGTTCGGCTTCGGTTTCTTCTATTCGTTGATGACTATTTGGTTCTTCTCTGTCTTACTTCAGCAATCGACTCTTTGGTATGTTATTTCTTTTGTTGCTTGTTTGATTGCTTGCTCTTTTTCAATGCCGATGATGATAGATTGGGATTGCGATTGGTAGTTCGATTGTGAATTGAAGCACACACTGATGATGATACCTTCGGGTTGAATTTATATGAATTCGAATCAATTGATTCGTTGGTATTCACTCGCGAATTCATCACTTTCCTGATTTGTTGCAACTTTGATACGCACGGCTTCTATTCTGTAGCGTTTGATTGCCTTGAGTCACACGGCTTTAACTTTTACACGTTCGATTCTTCTTGTATAAAACAGAAACTTTCCTTTTTAATTTTGCTGACTATTTCAAAGATTACAAATTTGAGTTTCATTAAATTCTGACTTCGATTTGTATTTAACTTCAATCATCTCTGCTGCATACTGTACTCGGTCGTGAATTTTTATCACTGCGTTACATTTGTAAGTCTGCATTGTTATTGTTCGACTTTGGAGCTGATCCATGATTTCGACTTGGACTTTGCATTGAGTACATATGATGACATCCACATGCTACTTGCTTTATTCTCGACCTGAACATTTGCATTTCATCCATACATATATGCTCACTGTCTTTGTATACATTTTGCACAGCTGAACTTGTGTTGTCTTTGATGTTGTTGAACTTGGTATTGCTGCATCCATTGTAGCTTGCTACTGTAGTTGTATACTTGGTTGTTGTTCATCTTGTAGTTGCTCATTTGCAAGTGCATGTTTCGATTCACTGTTGCACTTTCTCATTTGCACTGCTTCACCATTCTTGTTGCCACTGCATTCTATTTCACTTTGGTCTTGGAGTTGCTGCTATATTGGTTTAAGTTGCACTGTACTTTGTGCTACTTTCACTGTGTCACTTGAGGTCTTGCAGTTTGGTTTATTGATGCATTCATGTACACTTTGTATTGATGCAGTGCTATCATGTTGTTTGCAACTGTGTTGCACTTGTATCACTGGTATTTGAACTAAACTTGTGTATCTTGTAGCTTTCATCACTGGTGCATGTACATTTCTTCATGTTGCCTTCAGTAACTTCACTGTTGCATTTGTATCACTGGTTCATGCACTGTTTCATGCATGTACTCTGTTGCAGTATTCATTATGTTGTTCCTATTTCATATGCTTGCACTACTTCTCTTTGGTCCTGAGTTGTTTAATGAAGAGGTTGAACTTGCATACTTCATGTAGCCTTTTGGTCTGACTGTTGCTTCATGTAGTTGACATATTTGTGGTCTTCATTTGGTGATTTGCACTGCTACACTGTTGCATTATAGTAGTTGCTTCTGCAGTTGTTTCATTATGACTGCTCTATGTTGTCACTGACTTTGGTTCTTCGCTTGCATCGTTGTAGTTGCATTTATGTCACGTAGTTGCATACTTTGACTTGATGTTGCATACATGTTTGTTGCAGTCCCTTTTTGCTGTTGCTATGCAGTTACTATGCTTTGCTTGTTCTCTGATCTCTGTTGCTCATTTGGGCTGTTGGTTGTCTCTGACCTGAGCTGTTGCCTTTGCATTCATTCATTAGTTTATTTGATCATTGGACTGGCTGTTGTAGTCGAGTTGTATTCATGTACACTTGTGGCTTGAACTTGATTCACTTCATGTTGTTGTTTGCACACTTGCTATTGTTGGCTGCGCACACGAGTTGGCGAGGCAGTGCACACGTGTATGAACGTACACGTGTGTATTGCAGCCACTTATGGTTACATGTCCTTGTAATATCTATGTGCACAACTTTGTGATGAAAACAAGTGCGAATTATGACGAACAACCCAAATAACTGAGGCAAACCATATTTTCAAAAATCGTATTTTATTTTATATTGCAAAAATATTTCTTTTTCAATTTTACTACGTTAGTGAATATTTTTGCAGATTTCTCAGATGCTGGATTCAAACTGGAATGCAGTTGAAGACAAAATACGAGTGTGAGTGATATGTAGTGAGGTTATCAATGTAAAAATATTTGTGATGTAATCGTGATGTAATCAGAAATGTATATGTATAGTGAGAGCATGTAATTGTACTATTTAAAATTGTAATAAATATTAGTTTGAATAAAATATTCGTTTGAATTCAAAATCTGTGTAACTTGTTCTGTTTGAATTCAAATTCAAATTCTGTGTAATTTATTTTATTCAACAAATATTTATTTAATCTATGAAAAAAATAGTACATTACCAAATACATTTAAATGAATATATATGTTTATTATCATGAAACAAAAACATATAAGCGCATATTCAACAGGAATTTAATAAATGTAACAATTTCGGCTATTTTAATAAGTATTTGTAAATAGACCCCATTATAATATCAGAGGATTTTAATAAAAAATGTTTTGGCTATCGTAAGGTAAAAACCCGACATGTTTATTTGTGGCGTGGTCTTACGAGATGCTTTTGTTTTCAAAGGATTTTGAAACTTTAAAAATCAATTTGAGTGTGATTTCTCACGCTGGTATATCCAGACTGACTCGAGTGTTATTTAACTGTAATGTTTGGGTCAGATCGAGTATTATAGATGACAGGAAATGATGTTGTGGAGCTGGATGGCGATACGTACTTACGTATTTGTTTAAATATTCCGCTGTGTATTCAGATTGTGGGGACAGGTTATGATTTCTGTCCAGTTGTATGTTATTGACGATGTTGAACTCTGATGATGTATTCTGGTGATGTATGTATAAAACAGATATAGTTTTCTTTTGTGTAAAGATCTGTTATTTTCTATTGTATTTTATTCCGCTACGATGGTTAGATCCTGATGTTGTTTTCTATTTCCTTCTTCTACCTCTTCTTCTTTAATCTTCATGGTTCGGTTTTTCGGGCATCGGAAAATCAGGTTGTGACATTGTGTTATCAGAGCTTAGGTTGGTGATAACCTTGGCTCTGGTGGGGATTACTTATTGAAAATAGAGTCCGTAGTACTCTAGAATGAGTTTGAGCGTATTAATTGATATGAGCGCGTATTTGTTAGTGGATATAAATTTTTTTAATATTGTGTTGACTTATTTGTTGGGGTGGAATATGAATTCTGACTGGGTAAGTTGCCCGCTATTCGAGAAGGGTTTGTAAACACCTGATACAATAAATTGACACAGTATTGTTTTAAAGGTGGGTGAATGAAATAATTTCACCCAAAATATATTTTGATATAAAATAAAAGTTTTTGTAAACTATTTTAGCTAATATATGGTTGATTGGATGTTAGGAATGACAATATTAAATTATTATCATTGTTGTGTGAAAATTTAACTAGAAATTGAAAATATAACCAAAGGTTAAGGAAATAAATTCATTTATAAAATGGAATTTACAAAAGTGAATTATAAACATGAATTATAAATTGAAAGACAATCAAATGGGAATTTGTATGAGCATAAATTATACAAATGAATTATAGTTAAAATTTGATTTAAGCTAGAATTTGAAAATTTAAAGTCCCGGAGATTTTGGAAGTGTTTTTCGAAGTGTTTTGAATATAAATAATAGCATTATTATTTTGGAGGTATTTCTGGAAGGAAATTGTTTCAAATAAATTTTGGAAAGGGATATAGCATTGAACTCACTTCAGTCGTTGGAAAATAATTTCGGTGATGACCGCAGCATCATCGATGTTCATTTTCGAGTTTCTAAGTGATGGATTGCTGCCAAATTGATTTGTTCAGAAGAATTAGTTTGTTTTTCAAATTTCAAAGGAAGTCTGTTGGGAATAAAACCATGATTGGTTTAAAAATTTGAAAAATGTGATTTTGAGATAATAGTGATTTCGAAATGATTTGAAACCAAAAGCCGGGTGTTTAAAAATCCTGATGAGATAGGTTGTAAGCTTATAAATTGAGATGATTTTTAAATCAGGAAGGAAATATGAGCTTTGATGTTGGAATTTAAATTAAAGTGGAAAATTAAAAATGAAATTAACTTAGATTAAGGAAGAAAACTGAATTAAATTGAATTAAATAAATCTGAGTTAAAATAGAATTGAATTGGAATAAAATTCAGCTGAGTTATAGGTGGTATTGAATGGAATTAGATCCTTACTTTAATAAATGGAAGTAAGTTGGATAAAAAAATAAGTTGGATAAGAATTGGATTGGAATAAATGAATTAGGATAACTTATAAAAGAATTAAAAATCTATGGAATAAAAATATGCTTGGGTTATAAATAAGCGAAAATCTTCAGTTAAAAATAAAGATGAATATATTCAAGCCTAGAATGAACGAAAATGTGTAAAATAACAAGTTGTGACTTATAAAACTGGAAAGTGGAATAGAAAACCCAAAATAAATATTGTTTGATGATTTGGAAAATAAAACAAAAATTCAAACTTGAATTATAAATAGGGGAGAATTAATTAGATAATAAATTAGTTAATGAAATATGTAAATGGAACCTAATGTAGTTAAACAGAAGCTGAATTGTGAGTTAATAATGAAATTTGAAAATAAAATTCGAGTTATAAATCAAATTCGACTTAAATCGTTAGTGAAGTAAATATAATTGAAAATAGATTAAAGTAGGGATGGTTTTAGTTGCAATTAAAACTCAGATGAGTGGGAATAAATTGAAAATGGCCTTGTAATTAATTGACTTAATTGAGAATGAATTGAATCTGGAAATTTAAAATTTATACGAAACAGATGAACTAATCAAGTAAATTTTTAGTCTGAAATGAGATTTGATTGAAATAGAATCAAGTTAAATTGAAAAGGAAGATTTATTTGCAAAATGAAAATGAGCTTAAGTATGAAATTTGAATAATTTGAAATAAATTAATTTAAGTTTAAAATTAGTGGAAGCTTGGCTTCGAGTGAGGGTAAAAGTCCATTAAATAAAAGCTTGGGTAAATTTAAATTGGGTAATGGTTATCAATATATAAGCATGGAATGGTTCAAGCTTAATAAAATGGTCTCAAATGAAATAAAGGCAAATATGGAATGAAACGAAAATGGATGGATCATGAATAAAATTGAAAAGGAACAAAATTGAAATAGAATGTGTTGAGCTAAATAAAATGGTTGTGAATGAATTAAAATAGAAGGAATTAAATAATAAATTGAGTTGGGATCAATTTAAAATGGTATATGAATTAATTGAAAGCAGTTGAATTAGTATTAAAACTATATAAATTGCTTATGGAAAGTGTTTAGTGTGCATTGCTTTTAGGATTCATGTGTTTAACGATTGCAAATAAGTGAAATGTTGTTAAACATCATATATATGACACTTACATGTTTTAGTCGAGCAAGTACCGGTTCAGGGAAGTCATTGGGCTGGATTTGATCGTGCAAAATGCTAATTAAATAAGCCGCTTGCTTAAAAATGCTAAATAAAGGTACGCCTACGCAATGAAAATAGGAAATATGAATTGTTTTTGTTTCTCCGACTAGGTGGGTTGATGTATATATTTATATCTTTTGTCAAATTGCAAAAGCTCCTCCGTACAAAGGAGACTCTGCCAAAATTTTCCGAAATTTTTGGGAGGTACAAATTTTTTGGGAAAATTTTTGTTAGCGACAAAACGATTTCAAATTGGAAATTGAAATACATAGAGTGGATAAAACTAATTTAAAATAATGATATGAATCAGTTATAAATGGAAGATAAAATTCAATATTCAGAGTTGAAGATAAATTGAATTCATATGAAAATGGGAAAACTAATTTGGATAGAAGTAGATATGAAACTTCTGTAAGAAAATGTATAAAATGATTTTAAAAAAGCTGTGATTGGATATTATTGCCAAATAGGATATGCAGGTATTATAAAGGGAAAGGAAATTTGGTTTTGATTTCAAAAGACAAATTTGAATTGCTCGACAAAAAAGGTATGTGTTTAAATTTCTGTATGAAATTTGATTAGGATTTTGATCTAGCCACTTGGCTTTTTGTTCTCTTTTCGAATTTGGGAGCCCGTAGAGGCATTTTGTAGTTGTACCGAGCAAGCCGCGCAAAGAAGACGCCGGCGAAATTTTTCGGAAATTTAGGGAGTTAGAAAAATTTTGAGAAAATTTTGATAAATCGAAAATTTGGTTTTAAATTGAAATTTGAATGATTGAGCAAATAGTAATATTTAGAAACTATGGGAGAGGTTGGAAAGTTAGTAAGATGGATAGTGTGTCTTTAATAAAGATTGTTCAGTTGTTGTTAAAAACTGTTTGGTTTTGGGAAAAAAAGTAAACGGGTATTGGACCATTCTTCTTAACTAGCAATTTCGGGGATGAAATCCTTCTAAGGGGGGAGGAATGTGACAACCCGGAATTTTTGAGCATTTGGAATCAGAATATTTAATTGATTTTAAATATTTAAAGTTAATTTCTTTACTTGAATTCAAATATCACTATTTATTTGATAATTAAATTATTGAATTAAATAATTTGAAGTTGGGTAAAAATGTTGAATCTAGATGTTAAAAATAATTTGAAGGCTTATAAAATTTACATTGATAATACTGAAGATTGTAAAAGTGTTAAAATTGAATTTAAAGGTGATTTGTTCAGTTTTGAAAATTTATCGTTTAAATCGATATTTAAAAATAGCCTTTCGGGGCACAGTCTTGGAATTCGACGAAACCAGTTCCATTGGATCCGTAATATTGTATTATTTTCGGATTCCAATTTTCGTAGTGATTGAGGTTGTTTCTAAGCATACGACATATAAACGCGCTGAAATTTATATCAAACTCAATATAATAACTGGTTCAATAAGCTATCTTTCCCGTACGATCGAATCGAGACTCGAAACCTTTTCCATCGCGTTCGGAATAGGGGTATAACATTACGAACGCCTAGTGGCATGCCTCGATAGGAATTCAAAATTGTAAGTAGCATTTCCGAGACAATTTGAGTTTAAATTTAAATACGAGTAAATACTTTACTTGACTAGTCAAATTAATTTCACATCATCCTTTTTCCAGTCTTTTCCAAAGCATGGTAGCTAGCCTTCTCCTACATGCCACCTACTTTCCACATCACGTCCCTTCTTTTACTTCACAGCCGAAATTCAACTGTTCAAACAAATAATAATAATAAAAAAGAAGCTTCAAGAGGAAGAAATAAATGGCCGAAGCCCTTCGTTTAAAAAAAACGTGACGAGCTTTCTCCTTCTTTTTCTTTCCGTCCCCCTCTTCGACTCAGAAAAAAAATGGCTGACCGATAAAAAAGGCGAATCGAAGTTTGTAATGATATGGGGTTTGTACGCGATTGAATCGCAAGCGATGACGTCGCGTTTGGCTTTGGATTCGAGTCGATTTAGAGGAGAACGAGGCGACGAGGTGTTATCGATCATTGGAGTTTCGCGATAAAGTCGCGAATGAGTCGGGCTCGCGTGTGATGCTACCAACGAGGAAGGGGTTGCGAAGTCGAAGTTTCGAATGTCTGGAAGTGGCGGCTTCGAGCTCGAGCACGGCTTGTCGGCATCGCGTGAACGAAGCTCGCGCTTATGCACTCGCGAGAAGTAGGGGATGGCCGTGACTGTTATGCGTGGCAATCGGAGGGGAGGTGACTCCTGATGTTCGCAAGGCAGAGGCTGATAGGGTTATGAGGTAATCTTTAGCCTATATTATTAATGCATAATTAATTTTAAGAAGCAAAAGAATGTTATTATCAGTAAAAAGAAAATTTTGCCTATTAAGCAGTTTCTTTAAATTTTAAGGAAAATTGAATCGAATTTAAATATGTATAGGAAACAGAAATTATTTATAGATTTTGGGAAAAGGATAGGAGTCATATAAAAAGTAGATCTTTAAACCTGTTTTATTAACTTATCAAATGATTTTAGTTACTAAATGGTTGTATTAAAGGAAAATTATTAATTAAAGATTAAACCATTAGCTAATAAAATTCGCCAACTGGAAATTCATTGTTCGGTTGTTCAAATATTAATAAATCATACAATGTTATACAAGGTCAATGATCGTGAAGAACAAGTCGTAAAGGAAATGGACTGCAAAACAATAAAGGTGAATTAATCTCACTCATCTGGGTTGTTTAGATTTAAATAGTTAAATTTAAGTAATTGATTGAATGATTGAATTGTTTTGATGTGCAATATTATCTATAGTAGTATATAATATATCTTGGAATGATTGATTTCCCGCATTATACAGCGGATGAGACCCTATGCGCCGCATAATAGCGGATGATATTATATTTAAACCCATATACCATGATATTCCACCTCGAAGTGGAATTAGTATTTTATATTGTGCTAACATCTATGGATGCAGGGAAACATGTTGGAGGGATCCAACTGGAGTCCTCAAAATTATTTATACTGTTTAATTTCTCTGTTATGAATATTCGATATTCTGTGATGAATATTATTGATAATTGGAATATTGAATGTTATAGTTTACTTGAATATATTTCGGTACACCGAGTTATCAAAATATATAGAATAGGATTTTTGAAAAGAAAATAAAAGAAGAGAATTTGTAGGTGAAATAATTATATAGAATTTAAATAAATTTAAGAATGAACTGGATAAGAATAATAGTGGTTTTAAAATTCTAATAAATAAATTCCGTGTATGAAAAGGAGGATTTTGAATAAACAGAAAGACAATGAATTTTAAACTTAAGTATTCTTATTTAATAGAATAAAGCATTTATTTTAAATTTAAGATTTAAATTATTGAAAGAAAAAAAATTAAAGAAGGAATTTGGGAAAAATCTGAAATTGGTGTTTTCAGTTAAAAGATTTTAAATCATAATTAAGGAATAAAAATCTGAGTCAATGGGTTTGAAATAAATGAGTAAGGAAGGAAATTTATTTAAAGGTGAAGTAATTTGGAAATCAATTTGAAAATTGATTTAAGAGTTTAAAATTGGAGTTTTAAACAGGAAATGTGACTATGACATTTATGAACCGGGTTTATAAAAGCAAAGTAATATATCATTGGATATTTGAAGAATAACTTCACGATGGGAATTTATTAAAGAAATGGAAAATTTGTTTAAAAATAAATAGTGATTTATTTTTAAAGGATTTGAAGAGAAGTATATTTCCCTGGATAGCCAAGTACGGTTTCAAAGTAATTTTTTAAATATAAGTTAAAAGTTTTAATGTTGTTTTAAAAAGCATGTTTTGGAAAGGTTATTTTTTTTAAATATTTAAATTCTAAAGTAAATATTCTTTAAATCTATTATCGTAGTAATTAATTAAAGGTGTCTTGGTATTTTGTTTTAAAAAGAGAAAAATCTAGTTTTATATTTTATAAAGTAATCTTATTTTAGATATCCCTAAAGTATATATTTTTAATAAAGTATTGAAGTAGTTCTAAATTTAAATGTTATAAAGTATATTTTATAATAAATATTTTTAAATTATTTTAAAAATATAAAGTTTTGTGCTTGGTTGTTTTCAGTGGAAATAAATATTTAGAGATTTTAATCCATGAGAAAGGGGTGATGAAAACTGTTTTTAAAAGGATTGAAAATGGAATTATATCTTGCGAAGATATTTTGAGGTTAACAAACAATTCGGGAGAATTATTTATTATTTGATGGATGTTTGTGAATGTTAATTGATAGTTAAATAATCGACTATCAATATTGGCCAATGCGCTGATCGCTTCGAAGAGACCGGGATCGGGATTTATTTCTCGAAAACCACTTCGATCATGTTTGCATGTTTTCGTGGAAAAACGAGTTCGGAGTCGAAGATGGAGCAGTAAAGTGCAAGGGATTGTCGCTACTAATCCTGAG
This sequence comes from Allium cepa, assembly GCA_030765085.1. Taxonomy (NCBI): domain Eukaryota; kingdom Viridiplantae; phylum Streptophyta; class Magnoliopsida; order Asparagales; family Amaryllidaceae; genus Allium; species Allium cepa. Next base: position 701,104,334 of record CM060938.1, on the reverse strand, counting down.
GTGATTCCAAAATGGATGTAGTAGGAATAGTGCCTTCGGTTTTGTTCGAACCCGAGACGGACTTGTATGGATTGAATGCTTTTAGAATATCGTCAGGTGGACGATGAGCATTTTAAGTGAAACGTTCTAAAAAGGTAACGCTTAGCCTCAAGCCTCATCAACCGGGAATGACAGAAAATCAGGGGTTATGCAGCAAGGCTAGGTGGGTAGCACCCATTCAGGGTGAGGTCATCCCTGTCTAGATGTCCCTTTATTTCGGTTTAGTGGTGCGGTTGCTGATCCCAACCGTGGGGTGATCTTACTCGGGATTATCCAGTAAGGGGTAGTCCCGGTCTTGTGTTGCAGGGGGTCGGGAGTGATCCTCGGTATGCTGATCTAGACCAGGTACCGTGACAGGTGGTACCTCAGTGCTCAGTCATTGGTTGGAAATCCATTCTCACTACGTGCCTTTACGATTTTTGTTTGTATTACCCTCTTTGTGGCTAGTAGCTAGAATTTAATAAATGTAACAATTTCGGCTATTTTAATAAGTATCTGTAAATAGACCCTATTATAGTATCAGAGGATTTTAATAAAAAATGTTTTGGCTATCGTAAGGTAAAAACCCGACATGTTTATTTGTGGCATGGTCTTACGAGATGCTTTTGTTTTCAAAGGACTATGAAACTTTAAAAATCAATTTGAGTGTGATTTCTCACGCTGGTATATCCAGACTGACTCGGGTGTTATTTAACTGTAATGCTCGGGTCAGACCGAGTATTATAGATGGTGGGAAATGATGTTGTGGAGCTGGATGGCGATACGTACTTCAGTATTTGTTTAAATATTCCGATGTGTATTCAGATTGTAGGGACAAGTTATGATTTCTGTCCAGTTGTATGTTATTGACGATGTTGAACTCTGATGATGTATTTTGGTGATGTATGTATAAAACAGATATATTTTTCTTTTGTGTAAAGATCTGTTATTTTCTTTCATATTTTATTCAGCTGCGATGGTTAGATCCTGATGTTGTTTTCTATTTCCTTCTTCTACCTCTTCTTCTTTAACCCTCATGGTTCGGTTTTTCGGGCATCGGAAAATCGGGTTGTGACATAGATACTATTAACATAGCCATATTCAGTCGTCGGAAGCTAATACTATAGATGACTGCGGCATCTGTAGCACTTAGTTTTGGGTCTCTAGATAGGGGATGTTACAAGGAAGTTGTCATCTTGCCAAATTTAGAAAGCTGCTTTATTTTGGTGGAAAAGTGTGACTGTGGCAGTGGATGAGGAGACCATGACATGGGCAGAGTTCGAGAGGAGGTTTCAGGAGAGGTTCTTATCGATAATGGTGCAATCTGTTTTGATTATGAAGTTTGCTAAGCTAGAACAGTGAGAGATGATTGTTCTGGAATATATTAGTAGGTTCAAGGAGTTAGCTCGATATGGTTATGTTGTTGTTGATACAGTGATGAAGTGGAACGAGAAGTTCATCAGGGGATTGAAGCCTGAGTTGTCCAGGGCTACCTTATTGCATATTAGAGATCCCTATGATGTGATTGTGGAGGTGACTTTAAGGCACGAGGAGATGCTTGCTTATCAGGGCCAGAATAAGACTAGGGCGGTCCAGGTTGGGTAGGGCGAGAAGAGGAAGTTCTTTCACAAGAAAGGTGCTCAGAAGGGTAGAGTAGCCAAGAGAGGAAAGTTTGAGGTGGTCTGTTTTAAGTGCGATAAGAAGGGGCATTTTACCAATGAGTGTCATTCTAGGAAGGATAAGGAAGTGATCGGGAAGAAGAATGTCAGGTGCTTCAACTATGATCGGATTGGACATTACAAGAACCAGTGCAAGGAGCCGGCTAAGAATGGAGAAGGCAAGGTGTATGCATTGGAGCCTACTGCTTCTAAGACGACAGCTTAGAAGAAGGGAAAGGTGGTTTTGGGAGGTACGCTTCAGATCCATGGTATGTCCGTTAGCATTCTATTTGGTACTGGTGCATTGCATTCTTTTGTATCTATATGTTCTATATATAAGCTTAACCTAGAACCCAAATATTTAGTTACTTCCTTACGGGTTGCGAATCCAATAGGTGGGTATGCAACCTAGGGTTGAGATGTGACCAGTTAGAGTTTGACTGTTAGGTTACACTTTTATTTGCAGTTTGCATGTGTTTGTTTTTGTGGGGTTCGAAATTATTCTTAGGATGGATTGGTTAAGTGCGTACGATGCTAGAATATTTTGCCAGGATTGGAAAAATCTCTTAGATACCCTGATTGTAGCGACAAGATTGTATATACAGTAGAAGCTTCTAGTGGAGAGATGTATGCTTTGTTGGGTGTTACAGAATCAGATGATGAGTTGAGTCGAGTTTTCGTGGTTAGAGAATTGCATATGTTTTTGAGCCTGTAGTCGGATTGCCACTGAAACGAGCCATTAGTTTTGGTTCCATGAGCAGAACCAGTGAGTAGGCCACCAAGCAGGATGACCCCTTTAGAGATGAGGAAGTTGAAGGTGCAGTTGGTGGATTTGGAAGGCAAAAGTTTTATCAGGCCGGGAAGTTCGCCTTGGGGTGCAGCAGTAGTGTTTGCTAAGAAGCCGGATGAATTGTTGAGGCTATGTTTTGATTATCATAAGTTGAATGAGAGGACGATAAAGAATCGATATCCATTACCTAGAATTGACGATTTGTTCGACAAGTTGAGTGAAGCCAGGGTATTTTCTCAGTTAAATTTGGCAACAAGTTTCCATCAGCTTAGAGTAGCAAAGGATAGTATACTTTTGACGGTGTTTAGGACCAGATATGGGTCATACGAATGATTAGTTATGCCGTTCGGATTGACTAATGCGCCATCTTTCTTTGTGGATTTGATGAATCGGGTTTCCAAGAGCACTTGGATAGGTTCGTATTGGTTTCATAGATGATAGCTTGATTTAACCTAAGGATGAGAGAGAGCATGAAGTTCATCTTAGAGTGGTGCTTGAGGTGCTGTGGTAGCATAAGCTGAAGGCAAAGTTCTCGAAGTGTCATTTCTGGAAGAAGGAAGTGAAGTTTCTTTGTCATGTAGTCTCAGAGAAAGGGTTGTCAATGGATCCGACTAGGATTGAGGCAGTGAATAGTTGGAAGAAACCGAGACAGTAACTGAGATAAAGAGTTTCCTTGGGTTGGCTGGTTAATATCGGAGGTTCATTAAGGATTTCTCGTGGATAGCGGAATTAATGACCAAGCTAACGAGGAAAGATGTGAATATTGTGTAGACTGATATGTGTGAGGAAGCATTCTAGAGTTTGAAACACTTATTGACCCATGCACCTGTGTTGGTTGTTCTAGAAGGGAATCAGTATTTGATGGTTTATACCAAGGCGTGTGGAATAGGATTGGAGTTATAATGATGCAGAGAGGTAAAGTGATTGTCTATGCTTCTAGACAGCTTAGACCGCATGAGGTCGGGTATCCGATGCATGATTTAGAGTTGGCTGCAGTGATTTTTTACTTTAAAGGCATGGAGACATTAGCTTTTGGGAGAGAGGTCTGTGTTATATGCAGATCATGAGTCGTTGAAGTATTTGTTCTTTTAGAAGGAGTTGAACATGAGACAACAGAGGTGGTGAGAGTTTATTGCCGCTTATGATTTTGAGATTGAGTATACACTGGGAAAAGGCAATAAGGTTACAGATGCAGTTAGCAGGAGACATCAAAATGCAGTGTTAGCAATGGTAGTTGAGTGGAAAGATTTGGAAGCTTTGGCAGATTGCAGAGTGTAGTGGAGATGTGAGGCTGGGTCTAACGGAGATACCGTAATATTATCTTGTTTGACCATTGATGATCGAGAAGATTGCTTCTAAATGGGAGGAGGATCTAGTATTAGCTGAACGGATCAGGAAGTTAAGAGAAGGAACCGAAAGCGATGACTTGCAAGATTTCAGTCTTGACTAGAACGAGCGGTTGAAAAAGAAAGGAAGATTATTTGTTCCGAGTGTACGGAACATAATAAAGGAGTCTTGGTGGAATGCCATCGTTCGAAGTTCTCTATTCATCCAGAAGGTACTAAGACATATCTTGATACAAAGAGGAGTTTCTTCTGAGAAGGTATGAAGCGGGATATTGGCTTATGTGTAAAGCAGCGCTTGAATTGCCAGCAGGCAAAGGCCGAACATCAAAAGCTAAGTGGGTTGATTCAATCATTAGATATTCCAGTATGGAAGTGAGATTTTATTTCTATGGTTTTATTGATGGGTTTCCAAGGTCAAATAGAGGAAATGAAAGTATATGGGTCATAGTAGACAGATTGACTAAGAGCACCCATTTCATTCCAGTTAAGTCAATCAGGACGACAGCTGTTTTAGCAAAGTTGTTCATGAAGAATATGGTTAGACTGTATGGAATTCCTAGTAGCATAGTTAGTGATAGAGATTCCTTATTCACTAGCGAGTTCTGGAAGGGTTTGTAGGAAGTTTTAGGAACCAAGCTCAAGATGACCACTGCTTACCATCCGTAGACAGAAGGACAAAACAGAAAGAGCTAACAAAGTCTTGGAGGGTTTGTTAAGAGCTTGTGTTCTAGATTTTAGGGGATCATGGGAAGACCATCTGCGTCTAGTCGAGTTTTTTATAACAATAGTTATCAGACTGGTATTGGGATGACACCGTTTGAAGCTTTGTATGAAAGGCCATGCAAATCTCCCGTTTGTTGGTTGGAAACCAAGGATTGGTTGGTTCTTGGTCCAGATTTGGTGTGACGACCCGGAATTTTCTAGCAATATCAATTTAATAATCTGCATTAAATATTAAATTGATTTTATATATTTTTGTTAATTAGATCTGAATTGATACTTTTCTTTTAATAAACATCTAATTGGTAAATGATATCTGTTAAAATTAATTGGTTGTTAACTATTTATAAATGTATATATTTGTATACATTGTAAATAGATGTGATTTGATTTAAAGTTCAACTAATAAATTATGTTTTAAATACTAATATATATATATATATTTTAGTGAATCAGAAATTATGTTTTATTTAATATAAACTTTTTAAAGTTAATTAAATAAATAAATATAGGGTTTTAAATACATAAGATAAATGTTTAAATAGTTCAAAACTTATTTTAACTTAAGTTTAAATTTTAATTTGTTAACAAAAAGATTTGTTTTATTTTCTTTTAGTATAGCTTGATTAAATTATGGATTTGAGATGATATATGAGTTTTAAATATAATTTTGTCAAACAATACATTAACATATATTATAAAATATGTAGTTTAAAATAAAAAGATAATTTATTCTATCTATCTTTTCAAATGGATCATGTGTTTTATAATATAAATAAAATAAAAATGTACATATAAAATACAAGATACAAGATAAATTGGAAAAGAAATAAGTAAGTACATAAGTTAAATTATAATAACATAACAACTATAAAGTTCAACTAGTTTTCAAACAACAAAACAAATATACATAAGTTAAATTTTATTGTAAAAAAATAAAATGAATACACTATAAATAATTATGCAACAATTAAATTACAAACAAATTATACATACAAATTTAGTACAAACAAATTTGGATATGTGTGCAGGCTAATGAACAAATATAATGTGTGCAGGCCAAATGGAATGAAACAAATGACAGTAGCCAAAATAAAACAACTGCATATGTAAGAAGCTTGTTAAGGAAGACAGTATTATATATCCTTAAGCAAGCAAACAAAACTAATTAATGTAAAATCTTTTTAGTACACAAAGTATTCATTTCAGCCCCCAATCTAAAATATCTCTGTTTCAAAAAAATCTGTACAAGCAAGTTATGTATGCCATATTGTACAAGTGTATGAGACATAATAATAAACCTGTGTGCAACTTTTTGATATATATATATATATATATATATATATATATATATATATATATATATATATATATATATATATATATATCTGCCCTTTTCATTTTAAATTCGAAAGCCAAGCTAAAAATCTGAATCAAAACCTATTTCAAACTCAACAAAGCTTCTACTTGATCATCTCAGCATCATAGTGTCTTTAATTTGCAAGTTTAGTCTTCAAAAGTTTCACAGTTTCAAGCTTCTTCAAAATAAAACCTGAGACTCTGTGTTCATCAATCCAAGGTGAGTAACTTTTTAAATCAAAACTAAATAAATAGTTTTCTATTGTTTGTAAAGCTCTGTGATGATGATTACTTGTTTACACATATATAGTGATAATTCAGTGTTAAGAATTTCTGTAAACATACATGTTTGCATTGTATATTTGGGCATTGATAGCCTCTGTTCTTTCACCAATGCAAGGGAGTAACTTTATATTTAATAACTTAAATTTAAATCTAGTTGGGGATTAAAATATGAGACTTTACTTTGGTGAAATAGATACTTATATTGGTGAATATGCTTGTGCATGTTTGCAGAATCATCAGGGTATAAGTGAAACTGGAAAAGGATGTATATGCTTGCTCTCTGATACTTTGTAAACAAATCTTACTTTCTAAAATCATTTACTCCTTTTCTGTTTAAACTTAAGATTTATGTCTGTATCATTATAAACTAAGTTTAAGAATTTAGTTAAGATAAAAACATCTTAAAACTTTGTCTCTGGAAACCAATCTCTGAACATCTCAATAACATCAAAAATTTGAATATCTTATTTTATCAATTCAGGCACATAAATCAAATAGTTAAATCAAATTATGATTTTTTAAAATGAATATGGTGATTTTAGTGGAGGGGGTGAGGTATGGTTCGAGTTTATCCATTTCAGGCTTTTTGAGTGGCCGTGGGTGATCAAGTGGATATGGGGGGTCGAGACTCTGACAAGGGGTAGAGGAGGTTGCCGTGGAGCTAGGAAAAATAGTGGGTGGCGGCAAATTGGATAGTGGAGGAGTCGGCATGGGTTTAAAGTTTTTAAACCTAAGTTTAACTTTGCTATGAAATTTCGAGCACCGCGGCCATTGCAGGCGACCGAGTGCCACGTGGAAGGAGCACCGCGTTCGTGGTGGTGACAGGTTTGAGGGAAGGTGAGGTCGTGTTTTTTCCAGGTTTTGTAACTCGATTTCATTTGCGCGCATGGAGTAACTCGAAGCAGGCTACGGGTTTTATCTCGGGAAACTTCAAATATTACTCGAAGTAACATAAGGGGGGAACTCGGCTGTTGTTTTTTTTCAGGTTTTAAAACCTGTAGCTGTTTTTGTTTTACAGTTTTGAAACTTGGCTTTAAAATGTAATCAAAGTCAAGCTTAGTTTTAAATCAAATTTAAATCGTGAATTTAAGTTAGTTTTGAAAGAGAGTTGGAAATAATTAGTTTTTTAAAATTTAAATACTTTTATAACTTAAAAGTGGTTAATAATTAAAATATATCCAAACGAGAGTTAAGTTCAAATGAATTTAAACTGTTATGAAAAGATTGAAAATAGGTTAACCTCAAAAATAGAAATCAGGACTTGGATCTGAAATTCTAAATTTGGAAATGAAATAAAGTTTTATAATTTAAATTTATTCAAATAAGTTTTAGTTGCAATTGAACATGTGAGTTTACAAAGAGTTTTGAAAAAATATAAATTAGTTCTAAAACTTTATTAATGATAAATTAGTTTTTAATTAGAAAGTAAATTAAAATAAATGTTTTAAACATATTGGAATTTTACTTTAATTCATGAAGTTTTAGAATTTTATATGCATTAACCTTTAAGTTAATTAGGTAAGAATAATTAATGATGGATATTAATTAATTTAGAAATTAATAGTTTAAATGTAGTAATTAAAGTTAATTAATGAATTAATTTATTAATATGTGATTTAGAACTATATATTAGATTTTTAAATTAATAATGGTTAATTAACTTATAATTAATAATTAATATAAGTTGATTATGTTAGAAGGAAATAATTAAATAATTATTAATGAAGTTCATTAACCAGATTATGTTATAATTAATTAATATGATTGATTTTGTAATAAATTAATTAGATTAATTAATTCAATAGTTTAAATGAAATTATTTATTAAAAAGTAATTAAGAGATTAATTACTTATTAATTGAGTAAATTGATTTGAATTAATTAATTTAGTTTAATTAACAGATATTTTGGAATTAAATTACTTAGAAAAGTAATTGAAGGATAATTACGGGATGTAATTAATCGATGTTGTTAATAGGAGTAACTGAAGTATAATTACTTGAATTAATCAAGGGATTAATTAAGCTTGTTATTGAGAAGTAATTAATTTAGGATGATTAATTACTATATATATTAATCAAGAGGATTTGAAGATGTGTATTCTTAATATAATTAACAAATGAAAATGTAATTAGAAATCATTAATTAATATAATTAATGATGGGTTAGAAATTGGTTTATTTGGGAATAATGAATCAACAAGATAATTAAATGGTAATAAACCGGTATAAATGTAATAAATTAATGGATTTATTCAAGATTTATTTACTGTAAATGAATTAAGGAAACTACTGGAATGCAATCAAGTATATTTAAATCAAAGATGATTAATTTGAATATATATATAAGTAATTGATAATAAGATTTAAATTTAGTTAATTAATATTAAATCATTTGATGATTTGATTACTTAGTGTAATTAATGGAGCATAATTACTCAGAATAGTAATTGGATGATCATTACTTGATGAAGTTAATACAAGATGATTTGCAAGTAAAGTAATTTGAGTAATTTCTTTTATAATTAATCAAAGGATTAATTTATGGGAATAATTAATCATGGAATGATTAATTTGTTAATAAGTAATTAAGAGTAGTTAATTACTGGTTTGTTATTAATCAAGGGTGATTAATAATTGTGTTTAAATAAAGATTAACCAAATAATATAATTAAATATAAATTGGAGATCATTAATTAATATAATTAATGATGTAATTAAGAATTGTAAATCAAGGAATAATTAATAGGGAAGTAATAAAATGTAATCTGCTATGAATAATTTAGAATAATCCATTTTAGAAATTTATTAAAGACTAAATTATTCTTGTAATTAGAAAATGGTTAATTAATTTGATTTATAATTAATTAATGATTGTGAGAGCAGGATTTATGGAATGAGTAATTAATTTAATTTATTTTAAATTAATTAAAGATGGAAGTAGTTAATTTAATTCATTTTAAATTAATTATTGCTTGTGATTCATAAATCATTGCTGATGGATGATATTGATATTTCATTGTTTGATTGTGATCTCAGTAATGAGATAGATAATGACTATGTGATATGGATGTATAGTTTAAATGTGATAATATTTAATTATCTGCTTGGATGATGATATTAGTTATCTGTTTATGATGATGTGATTATCTATTATGAAATGTGAATTATCTATCTGTGCATATTAATATTGAATTCACTATTAAGACTAAATAGACAACTTGGCCTTAAAAGACATGTTTTGGATTTCGATGAGACCGGGATCGGTTTTCCTTATTTGGAATATCCGAAAACCACATCGTTTCCAAATTAATGATAGGTCGTGAATCTGAAGTGAAGATGAAGATTCAGAATGCAAGGGTTATCGTCGTTAACTCTGAGGGTGATTTCAAAATGAGTGTAACGAGATGATGCCTTCGGTTTCGTTCGGAACCGGAACGAACTTGTATGGATTGAATGCTTTCAACACATCGTCAGGCGGACGATGAGCATTCTAAGAAATATGTTCTATAAAGGTAATCGTAACCTCAAGCCTCATCAACCGGGAATGGCTTAAACAGGGGAGGTGCAGCAAGGTTAGGTAGGTCATGCCTAAGCAGGACAAGGATATTCCCCTGTCTAGATGTCCCTTTTTATTCAGCTGTGTGGGCAGTTGGTCTGCAGCCAACTGCGGGGTTTATCTTGTTCGGGACTGTTCAGTAAGGAATGGTTCCAGCCTTGTGTTGCAGGGGATGAAGGGAGTAATCCTCGGTACGTTGATCTAGGCCACGTACTGTGACGGGCGGTACCCCAGTAGCCCTGCCATTGTATGGAATCCAAAATCCAATAAGTGCCTACGGTTTTGATTGTATTACCCACTTTTGTGGCTAGTAGCTGGAATTTAATAGATGTAACAATTTCGGCTATTTTCTATTTACTTGAAAACCCTAGACCTATTATAATATCACTGGATTTCCTATCAAATGTTTTGGTTAGCGTAAGGTAAAAACTTTTCCATGTTTATGTGTGGGAAGTCTTACGTGATACCTTTTCTTTTCAAAAGATTTTCAAAATTAAGCAACTTTAACCTGTTACTCATACCAGACCCATGTCTGACCCGAAGTTTATCTTTGTTTTTCATAAACTCTCGGGTACCCAAATTTTTACGGGTAGCCAAGGGATTCAGGTTTAGCTTTGACGAATTCTGGAGGAGCAATGGAGCAGGAGGCTTCAGCGCTGTAGATATATATATACTTCCGCTGTGTGGTATCTCTGTGATGTATTGTGTATTGTGTTGTATTAACTATACAGGTGTTTATAACTGTCTAGTATGTGATGTATTGTATGTATCACTCTGATTGATGTTATATATTATGTAAATACTTATGTGATTAATATATTTTATTCGTTCCGCTGCGAGATTCTGATGTTGTTGTTCTTTCTTCTCTATCTTTTCTATTTTATCACCCTTTTCTTTCTTAAAAACGATGCTTCTTCCTGGGAGTAGGAAGTGGGGTCGTTACAGTGGTATCAGAGCGCTAGGTTGAGCGAATACCTAGGCTCTTAAGTGATTTCTTTCCTGAGAGAGCGTATTTGTAATTTTGATATATATATATATATATTTTCTATCTATTTGTTTGATTTCCTGTTCGGGTTTTCCAATATAAGCATAAGGATAGATTGAATAGTGGTGTGTGTAACACGACTACCTGTGGTTAGAAGTATATTTGACGAGACTGTAGACCTAATACCGTCTCGAGTAAATTGGGGTGTAAGGATTTCACCTAATCTTTTGAGGAAACTGTTAAGTTTTGGAGTCCATTTCTGTAGTACAAGATTGGATGAGTAGAATTGGGATTTTTGTGAGTTGAGCAGAAGCTAGAATATTATCTTGGTAACTTAAGAAGTAGTGGTTGTATGTTGAGATGCAGTAGCGATGGATTGTTCCGAAGAAGTTCTCAAGGATTTTGGATTAAGGAATTTTTGAGCATTAGTAGCAGTGTTACAGCTCAGATTGTTCTGTCGGCACGCGAGGAGGTCATCTGTCAGCAGTTCTCTAGAGGTGAAATCCAGAAGCAGTTTTGTGAATCCATTTCTTCAATGGATTGGCTAGATAAGTTTAAGCTATTCAGATAGGTAAGGAGAGTACAGTTTTCTTTGGATATTAGCCTGGATTGATCGCAAAAGCGACTTACGATAGTTGAGTATTCTCTGGGATGGCAGAAATTCTTCTGGATATCTTTGAAGAGGTCAGTGGTTTGCCTTAGCATCTGAGGAGTTGAGTTTGGTATCAACTGGATTTCAGAAGTAGTGCCGATGGTTCAGCTTAGTAGTAGAATGGTTTCTAGAGAGAGGAATTGGTAAAGCGACTCAAGTTTTGGAGGAACTTCTGAGTTTTATTTTGGATCCGTTGAACCATATTTTTGTACTGTGTTTTCTAGTTTGTGCTTATGTGCACCATCAGCATTTTCATCCATCCAGATCAGAGTTATGCAGCGGAAGCAGTTGGGAGTGCATCTGTTTTTCTTCTTTTCTAGAAAAGAGAAGTTGTTTTCTATTGATGATAGTAAAGGTTGTGTTCTTGGTTTTGGGTTTGTTTTGAGAAAATTATTCTACTGGATTGTTTTTGGATTCAGATTTGTTTTAGGAGTTATCAGCAAAGGTTGAGCTGATCAGTAAGTGGAAGGTAGCTCTAGATTGTCAGAAGTATTTGGTGGATAAGAGACGAAGGAATTTGGATTTCGGAGTCGTAGATTTGATTTCGGATGAATTTTCTCTGATTCGAAGGAGTTCTGTAGATTAGTAGTATAGACTGTTTGGATTCTATAGATCGAGTATTCCAGTATTATACTGGGAAACTCTAGGGTGCTCTATCCAGAATTTTGTCTGGGTAGTTTGCTTTGTTGATTGAGTAGATTTGGTTGTGATAATTGTTAGCATGTGATTGACATATTAAAATCTAAAATATATTATTAAATTACCTTTGCTTTTAAATTTCAGGGACGAAATTCTTTTAAGCGGGGAGGAATGTGACGACCCGGAATTTTCTAGCAATATCAATTTAATAATCTGCATTAAATATTAAATTGATTTGATATATTTTTGTTAATTAGATCTGAATTGATACTTTTCTTTTAATAAACATCTAATTGGTAAATGATATCTGTTAAAATTAATTGGTTGTTAACTATTTATAAATGTATATATTTGTATACATTGTAAATAGATGTGATTTGATTTAAAGTTCAACTAATAAATTATGTTTTAAATACTAATATATATATTTTAGTGAATCAGAAATTATGTTTTATTTAATATAAACTTTTCAAAATTAATTAAATAAATAAATATAGGGTTTTAAATACATAAGATAAATGTTTAAATAGTTCAAAACTTATTTTAACTTAAGTTTAAATTTTAATTTGTTAACAAAAAGATTTGTTTTATTTTCTTTTAGTATAGCTTGATTAAATTATGGATTTGAGATGATATATGAGTTTTAAATATAATTTTGTCAAACAATACATTAACATGTATTATAAAATATGTAGTTTAAAATAAAAAGATAATTTATTCTATCTATCTTTTCAAATGGATCATGTGTTTTATAATATAAATAAAATAAAAATGTACATATAAAATACAAGATACAAGATAAATTGGAAAAGAAATAAGTAAGTACATAAGTTAAATTATAATAACATAACAACTATAAAGTTCAACTAGTTTTCAAACAACAAAACAAATATACATAAGTTAAATTTTATTGTAAAAAAATAAAATGAATACACTATAAATAATTATGCAACAATTAAATTACAAACAAATTATACATACAAGTTTAGTACAAACAAATTTGGATATGTGTGCAGGCTAATGAACAAATATAATGTGTGCAGGCCAAATGGAATGACACAAATGACAGTAGCCAAAATAAAACAACTGCATATGTAAGAAGCTTGTTAAGGAAGACAGTATTATATATCCTTAAGCAAGCAAACAAAACTAATTAATGTAAAATCTTTTTAGTACACAAAGTATTCATTTCAGCCCCCAATCTAAAATATCTCTGTTTCAAAAAAATCTGTACAAGCAAGATATGTATGCCATATCGTACAAGTGTATGAGACATAATAATAAACCTGTCTGCAACTTTTTGATATATATATCTCTGCCTTTTTCATTTTAAATTCGAAAGCCAAGCTAAGAATCTGAATCAAAACCTATTTCAAACTCAACAAAGCTTCAGCATCATAGTGTCTTTAATTTGCAAGTTTAGTCTTCAAAAGTTTCACAGTTTCAAGCTTCTTCAAAATTAAAACCTGAGACTCTGTGTTCATCAATCCAAGGTGAGTAACTTTTTAAATCAAAACTAAATAAATAGTTTTCTATTGTTTGTAAAGCTCTGTGATGATGATTACTTGTTTACACATATATAGTGATAATTCAGTGTTAAGAATTTCTGTAAACATACATGTTTGCATTGTATATTTGGGCATTGATAGCCTCTGTTCTTTCACCAATGCAAGGGAGTAACTTTATATTTAATAACTTAAATTTAAATCTAGTTGGGGATTAAAATATGAGACTTTACTTTGGTGAAATAGATACTTATATTGGTGAATATGCTTGTGCATGTTTGCAGAATCATCAGGGTATAAGTGAAACTGGAAAAGGATGTATATGCTTGCTCTCTGATACTTTGTAAACAAATCTTACTTTCTAAAATCATTTACTCCTTTTCTGTTTAAACTTAAGATTTATGTCTGTATCATTATAAACTAAGTTTAAGAATTTAGTTAAGATAAAAACATCTTAAAACTTTGTCTCTGGAAACCAATCTCTGAACATCTCAATAACATCAAAAATTTGAATATCTTATTTTATCAATTCAGGCACATAAATCAAATAGTTAAATCAAATTATGATTTTTTAAAATGAATATGGTGATTTTAGTGGAGGGGGTGAGGTATGGTTCGAGTTTATCCATTTCAGGCTTTTTGAGTGGCCGTGGGTGATCAAGTGGATACGGGGGGTCGAGACTCTGACAAGGGGTAGAGGAGGTTGCCGTGGAGCTAGGAAAAATAGTGGGTGGCGGCAAATTGGATAGTGGAGGAGTCGGCATGGGTTTAAAATTTTTAAACCTAAGTTTAACTGTGCTATGAAATTTCGATCACCGCGGCCATTGCAGGCGACCGAGTGCCACGTGGATTGGAGGGGAGGTAGAGGAGAGATGGTCGAAGGAGTAATCGGAGTTTGGTGGCCTCCGGTGGAAGGAGCACCGCGTGCGTGGCGGTGACAGGTTTGAGGGAAGGTGAGGTCGTGTTTTTCCCAGGTTCTATAACTCGATTTCATTTGCGCGCATGGAGTAACTCGAAGCAGGCTACGGGTTTTATCTCGGGAAACTTCAAATATTACTCGAAGTAACATAAGGGGGGAACTCGGCTGTTGTTTTTTTTCAGGTTTTAAAACCTGTAGCTGTTTTTGTTTTACAGTTTTGAAACTTGGCTTTAAAATGTAATCAAAGTCAAGCTTAGTTTTAAATCAAGTTTAAATCGTGAATTTAAGTTAGTTTTGAAAGAGAGTTGGAAATAATAAGTTTTTTAAAATTTAAATACTTTTATAACTTAAAAGTGGTTAATAATTAAAATATATTCAAACGAGAGTTAAGTTCAAATGAATTTAAACTGTTAAGGAAAGATTGAAAACAGGTTAACCTCAAAAATAGAAATCAGGACTTGGATCTGAAATTCTAAATTTGGAAATGAAATAAAGTTTTATAATTTAAATTTATTCAAATAAGTTTTAGTTGCAATTGAACATGTGAGTTTACAAAGGGTTTTGAAAAAATATAAATTAGTTCTAAAACTTTATTAATGATAAATTAGTTTTTAATTAGAAAGTAAATTAAAATAAATGTTTTAAATATATTGGAATTTTACTTTAATTCATGAAGTTTTAGAATTTTATATGCATTAACCTTTAAGTTAATTAGGTAAGAATAATTAATGATGGATATTAATTAATTTAGAAATTAATAGTTTAAATGTAGTAATTAAAGTTAATTAATGAATTAATTTATTAATATGTGATTTAGAACTGTAGATTAGATTTTTAAATTAATAATGGTTAATTAACTTATAATTAATAATTAATATAAGTTGATTATGTTAGAAGGAAATAATTAAATAATTATTAATGAAGTTCATTAACCAGATTATGTTATAATTAATTACTATGATTGATTTTGTAATAAATTAATTAGATTAATTAATTCAATAGTTTAAATGAAATTATTTATTAAAAAGTAATTAAGAGATTAATTACTTATTAATTGAGTAAATTGATTTGAATTAATTAATTTAGTTTAATTAACAGATATTTTGGAATTAAATTACTTAGAAAAGTAATTGAAGGATAATTACGGGATGTAATTAATCGATGTTGTTAATAGGAGTAACTGAAGTATAATTACTTGAATTAATCAAGGGATTAATTAAGCTTGTTATTGAGAAGTAATTAATTTAGGATGATTAATTACTATATATATTAATCAAGAGGATTTGAAGATGTGTATTCTTAAAATAATTAACAAATGAAAATGTAATTAGAAATCATTAATTAATATAATTAATGATGGGATTAGAAATTGGTTTATTTGGGAATAATGAATCAACAAGATAATTAAATGGTAATAAACCGGTATAAATGTAATAAATTAATGGATTTATTCAAGATTTATTTACTGTAAATGAATTAAGGAAACTACTGGAATGCAATCAAGTATATTTAAATCAAAGATGATTAATTTGAATATATATATATAAGTAATTGATAATAAGATTTAAATTTAGTTAATTAATATTAAATCATTTGATGATTTGATTACTTAGTGTAATTAATGGAGCATAATTACTCAGAATAGTAATTGGATGATCATTACTTGATGAAGTTAATACAAGATGATTTGCAAGTAAAGTAATTTGAGTAATTTCTTTTATAATTAATCAAAGGATTAATTTATGGGAATAATTAATCATGGAATGATTAATTTGTTAATAAGTAATTAAGAGTAGTTAATTACTAGTTTGTTATTAATCAAGGGTGATTAATAATTGTGTTTAAATAAAGATTAACCAAATAATATAATTAAATATAAATTGGAGATCATTAATTAATATAATTAATGATGTAATTAAGAATTGTAAATCAAGGAATAATTAATAGGGAAGTAATAAAATGTAATCTGCTATGAATAATTTAGAATAATCCATTTTAGAAATTTATTAAAGACTAAATTATTCTTGTAATTAGAAAATGGTTAATTAATTTGATTTATAATTAATTAATGATTGTGAGAGCTGGATTTATGGAATGAGTAATTAATTTAATTTATTTTAAATTAATTAAAGATGGAAGTAGTTAATTTAATTCATTTTAAATTAATTATAGCTTGTGATTCATAAATCATTGTTGATGGATGATATTGATATTTCATTGTTTGATTGTGATCTCAGTAATGAGATAGATAATGACTATGTGATATGGATGTATAGTTTAAATGTGATAATATTTAATTATCTGTTTGGATGATGATATTAGTTATCTGTTTATGATGATGTGATTATCTATTATGAAATGTAAATTATCTATCTGTGCATATTAATATTGAATTCATTGTTAAGACTAAATAGACAACTTGGCCTTAAAAGACATGTTTTGGATTTCGACGAGACCGGGATCGGTTTTGCTTATTTGGAATATCCGAAAACCACATCGTTTCCAAATTAACGATAGGTCGTGAATCTGAAGTGAAGATGAAGATTCAGAATGCAAGGGTTATCGTCGTTAACTCTAAGGGTGATTCCAAAATGAGTGTAACGAGATGATGCCTTCGGTTTCGTTCGAACCCGGAACGAACTTGTATGGGTTGAATGCTTTCAACACATCGCCAGGCGGACGATGAGCATTCTAAGAAATATGTTCTATAAAGGTAATCGTAACCTCAAGCCTCATCAACCGAGAATGGCTTAAACAGGGGAGGTGCAGCAAGGTTAGGTGGGTCATGCCCAAGCAGGACAAGGATATTCCCCTGTCTAGATGTCCCTTTTTATTCGGCTGTGTGGGCAGTTGGTCTGCAGCCAACTGCGGAGTTTATCTTGTTCGGGACTGTTCAGTAAGAAATGGTTCCGGCCTTGTGTTGCAGGGGATGAAGGGAGTAATCCTCGGTACGTTGATCTAGGCCACGTACTGTGACGGGCGGTACCCCAGTAGCCCTGCCATTGTATGGAATCCAAAATCCAATAAGTGCCTACGGTTTTGATTGTATTACCCACTTTTGTGGCTAGTAGCTGGAATTTAATAGATGTAACAATTTCGGCTATTTTCTATTTACTTGAAAACCCTAGACCTATTATAATATCACTGGATTTCCTATCAAATGTTTTGGTTAGCGTAAGGTAAAAACTTTTCCATATTTATGTGTGGGAAGTCTTACGTGATACCTTTTCTTTTCAAAAGATTTTCAAAATTAAGCAACTTTAACCTGTTACTCATACCAGACCCATGTCTGACCCGAAGTTTATCTTTGTTTTTCATAAACTCTTGGGTACCCAAATTTTTACGGGTAGCCAAGGGATTCAGGTTTAGCTTTGACGAATTCTGGAGGAGCAATGGAGCAGGAGGCTTCAGCGCTGTAGATATATATATATATAATTCCGCTGTGTGGTATCTCTGTGATGTATTGTGTATTGTGTTGTATTAACTAGACAGGTGTTTATAACTGTCTAGTATGTGATGTATTGTATGTATCACTCTGATTGATGTTATACATTATGTAAATACTTATGTGATTAATATATTTTATTCGTTCCGCTGCGAGATTCTGATGTTGTTGTTCTTTCTTCTCTATCTTTTCTATTTTCTCACCCTTTTCTTTCTTAAAAACGATGCTTCTTCCTGGGAGTAGGAAGTGGGGTCGTTACATTTGGTGAGAGAAGCTGCAGGAAAGATTGAAGTCATTCGGGCTAGAATGAAGGTGGCTCGGTCTAGACAGAAGGGTTATGCAAATAAGAGATGGAAAGACTTAGAGTTTTCAGTTGGAGATCAAGTATTTGTTAAGGTGTTACCGATGAAAGGTGTAATCAGATTTGGAAGATCAGGAAATTTGGCATCGAGTTTCATTGGACCTTTTCCTATAATTGAGAGGATCGAGAAACTCGCATATAGAGTTGAGTTATCGAACGGTTTGGCAAATGTCCCTGATGTTTTTCATGTTTCTCAGCACATAAAGTGTGTAAGAGACCCGGAGACTGCTTTACACCAACTGTGCTAGATGACATAGTGGTAGAACTGGACTTGACCATAGTTAGAAAACCAATTGGTATAGTTACGAGAGATGAAAAGAGACTTAGAACTAAGACGGTCAGATTAGTCAAGGTCCAGTGGAGTGACGATGATAGGGACTGTACTTGTGAGATTGAGAGTAGGATTAGAGATTCTTGTCCTGATTTGTTTGATGGTATGTTTTACCTTCTTGTTGATTGTTCTGTACCTTATTGTAATTTCGAGGATGAAATTCTGCAACACCCTATATTTTGATAACATTATTTAGGAATTTAATTAGGTAAATAAAATAAAATAATGTGTTGATTATGAGATTGAAATTTTATTTTATTAAAGGTGTAGCCATGCCACTTAACAACGAATTAAAGAAGAGATTAATGAAATAAAGGAGAGGTAGAATAGGAAAGAGGTTATTCCTACATCCCTTAACTTAGTCGTGTATACTCCAATACATATTCACTTTTCATTTTCATTTTCATTCAAAATTTTCAACCTAAAGCCGACCACCATTAATAAGGAAACAAGGGAAAAAATAAAGAAAAGCTAAAGGAAAAAGCTTAAGCAAATCAAATCCATTCACATCTCAATCTCTTCAATTACACAAACTAAGATGAATAATGTTTACATCTCTTACTTGTTTTTTTTTCGGTTTTAAGGTGATTATGGAATATTTTTCAATATTTTGTCATGTTTTTGAATGATGGAATGATTATATATACTTGCTGATGATTTATACATGTTCATATTAATTTTATGATATGTTTTAATGTAAAACGCTATTAAATGACATCTAAATGTTTTGCAAATTTTTATGTAGATTAGAAATAATATTTTGAAGATGAATTTCAATTTTCAGAATTTTTGGAATATATGTGGATTTATTATGAATTTTCTAGTAAAGAAAATATAGTTTTGGGTTACTAATTATTTACGGTTAGATAATAAAAGGTCTAGGTCTGAAATTTCTATATGTTATAAAACATATTAAAAGAGATTTTATGGATTTTTTCTAGATTTTTCCTAAGTGTTTTGATGGATGTATAAAATTATTTAAGGTATGCGACGTAAATGTTTTATATATTTTAAAAGGAGGGCTCTTTGCAAATAATTCAAATTTTTTATTTCTAAAAATTGATAGCACTTCTGAAAAAGTAAAATGACAACCAATTAGATTTAGACAAACAAGACAGGTTAGGTACAAAAGAAATAGTTTAAAAGTACAAATAAATAGGTTTTTCACTGTTTCGACACCCTCGATACTAGGTTCCGGCTTTCTACCTTCGCTTCTAACACAGTTGAAAGCAATGCACATGGTTATTGGCAACTACTATATAGTGAGTTGGACATAGGCGGAAGGTGTAGGATCGAAATCAAGGGGTTTCGAAGGGGTTGAAGCATTACTTTGTTTTAAATGTAAATGCAACTGCTTGCTTCGACTAAGATGCTTTTGACCTGGTTATCTTTCGACTGGGTCGAATGGTTTAAAAGGAATTGGTTTTGACTGGGTTGTACCTTTGTTTTTAAATGATTGTTTTCGACTAAATCGAAGCCTTTAGCTGCCGCCTTTTTATCTTTCGACCCAGAAGGTTTCAAAGGAGTTAATGTTTTCTAAAAATTTGCCCATATCTCCAATGCTTTCGAAGGGATGGTTTCGACAACATCACTTCTTTACTTAGGAATACTTTCGAAAGGTAGGCGTTCAACTTAAATGGTTTCAATGACCCTTTTGCTCAATTGAAGTATATCTAAATGATTTCGAAAGAGATGATCTAAATGATTTTGAAAAGAAGTGCTTTCGATTTTAATGGTTTTATGATCCTTTTGCTCTACTTGAAGGCATAATCCAAATGGTTTCGATCGAAATGTTTTTCAAAGGGTTTAAAGGGGTAAACTTTGAATGGTTTCAAAAGGTTTCCATACATTTTAAATTAAACCCAAGTGATTTCGAAAGGTTCATGTTTGATGCTTTCGAAAGGTTTAAAAAAAGGTTTCAAATGGGTGGTTCCCCAATAGTTTCGAAGGAGTCAAAAGGTCCTATTTTTCTGATTGCTTCGAAAGGGTGAAAGGAAAAGGTTTTTTCAAGGGTTTCAAAAGGTAATGTTTAAAGGTTTTAAAAAAAATATTAAAGTTTTAAAGCTTTCGAAAGGAATGATTTCCAATGATTTCAAAAGGGTTTTGAGAATGGTTTTTAAAGGAAGGTTTTGGCCTTTCGGTCTAGATTAAAAAAAGGGTTTTACTTGATTTCGAAAGGGATACTTTCAATGGTTTCGAAAGTGGTACTTTTAATGGTTTCGAAAGTGGTACTTTCAAAGGTTAAATGTTTTCATCAACTAAGATTTAAGTAAAGTATATATAACATGGCAAGGTAATTTTGAGTAAAGCATAGAGATTATACATTCTCCTTGTTTGAGTTTGATTTAAAAGTTTTAAATAATTTTGAAAATATTTTGAAGGGAAATTTTGGGAATGAATCCTTATGTAAAATGTCTCGAATATTAGAATACTAGATGAGACTGGTATAGGATCGCGTCCTATACATTAGCTATTAGCCCTAGCTAATTTTGTTCAAAATTCCAGTGTGTAGGGCTTTGTCACATGTAAGACTAAAATTATGGATACACAAAGAAAAGAATACATGTTTGTATACAGATAGGTTATTGGTGAGCTCGCAAAACCATTAGAATCAGGTAACCCTAGGAGATGATAAATCAAGGATAGACCATCCAGAAGAGAAGTATTTAACAAATAGTTATGGACAGACCGTCCAAAAGAGGAGTGTCTAACAGATGTTAGATAATACTAAATTGATTGTCCAGTAGGCCTGAGTCAACCAATGTTTAATAATTAGCCAAACAAAACTAAAAGTGCATGAACAAATAGTTCATTTATTACCTGCTATATATGTATGTTTATATAATGATGCTTTATAGATTTTAACCAGTTTTGGTACATGCAAAGATTTGCAAAAGATAAGTTTTAAAGGAATGTTAGTGAGGGAAAACCCATTCCGCCAAGCGGCGTGGTCTCAATTAACATAAAATAACATAAATGAACAGTACTATTCACACCAGGCTTTATGTCTGACTCGAATTTCTGTTTCTTCTTAAACTCTCGGGTGCTCAAAATTGATTTAAGTAGGTTAGGGGTTAAGATTTTTGGGTTTTCGTAGTTTTGGCAAATAAAGCTTCCGAAGACGAGCATGTGGCCGACGGATAGCTAATTACGAGTACAAATTATTTTATTTTAATCCCGTTGTGTATTAAGTCAGATATGACTATATTTCTTCGATCGTCCAAGGGGCCGTTGTCATATGTCGCTCTTGGTGTATTATTGCAAATTATATTTGATTAACGCTTGGGAATGTTTTGGGATTTTGTAACTTGGATATGATATTGTTTTGAAATGCAATCGGAAAAATATTGTTTTTTTTATTTGTGATTTTTTTCATATTCAAGTGCTTTTGATATTATATATACCATTGACATTGCAGTAATTTGTTACCACAAGTTAATACTATAGATGACTGCGGCATCTGTAGAGCTTAGCTTTTGGCCTCTAGATACATGATGTTACATTAAGTCATTGTTTCCTTCTTTCATTTTAGTTTTTCTTTCATCTCGGACTCTATGTGAACTCAAAATCATATCATAATTTCATTTGCACGATTCAATTATCAGAAGGTCACATAATATGATGATAATGTTTAAAATTTGCTGATATTCAATTCTCTTTTCCCCTAAATTCACTAGATTTTTCTTAACTCTATGCATAATTCAAAATTTCATACTCCATATCTATATGAAATTTGTTTTGAAATATAGCAGGCCTTCATTTTTCATGTAAAATGCATTTATTATCTTAGAAAGTTGTTTGTACAATATCTAAGTATCAAAAGGTACAATAGTTAGAGTTTATTTTCTTATTCCTTTTAATTATAGATAGGTAAAGATTAATTTATACATTGTATTTCTATTTATTGATTTTATAAATTAAGTTTGTATCATTATTTTGATGCGTAATTAAAATATACTAAAAGTGATTCCTATTATTTTTAGTCACTTTTCAAAGAATAATTTAGAAAATACTTCTGTGCACAATAATCTCGACTATGGTAAATAAGTCAACAGTATTTTTAGTTATTTTTCGTGTAAATTGCATTTATTATCCCATAGGATAAGTTTGTAGAATATTTTAGAACTGTGATGTATAACACAGTTAAAGTTTATTTTCTTCTTCTTGTTCCATGTAAATAAGTTGTAATCTGTGCAACATATTTTTATTAATTATTATTATAAATTAAGTACAAAACATGATTTTAGATGTGCAACTAAAATATTTAAAGTAATTTTAATTATTTAGTAGTTCCTTTTCAATTGTTAACCTCAACTAAACCGAATTGCTTTTTTTTGTAATTTACAGGTTTATTTTCGGTTTTTTCCCTCAAGGATGCATAATTTAATTGTTGGTAATTGGCAATGAAAATAAACAGGGTTGGAAGTTAATCTTTTTGTACTAAACCTCTTGCAAAACAGTGGGTGATTTCAAAGTTGTGCTTAAATTGTTCAAGATGTTAAACAAAATCAATTTGAATTCTTTGGCAGTTTAGTAGTTTTTAAATTTGGAATTTCTCATTTAATTAACTTTAACAAACCTAGCTATAAAAGTGGTTTCATTGTCTTCTCCCTTTTATTAGTTTTTCTTTCATATTTTGTATTCTTTCTATTACATTCTATTATGAATATATATGTAGTTTAATCCTAAGCATAATTATTTTTTTCCCATTTAAAATAAAATCTCTAATCGCTTTCTTCTCTTCTTTCATTTATTTTTCACTTTAATCTTAAGTACACATGTAATTAAAAAGAGGTCATAACTTCTACAACTTATATAACAATTGGATTTTTGTTTTGGGGCTTTGCACGAAAGGTCCATATTTCTGATATTGTTACAAGAAAAATCCTCGTACAAAAAAGTATGTAATTTAGGTCCCTGTTTTTTCTAAATCAGAAAGTGCAAATTAGCTTGCGCCTTTTAAAAATTTTAGAAAAATTTCAAAATCAGAAAGCACAAACCAGTTTGCGCTTTCCTGATAGAAAGCGCAAGTTACCTTGCACTTTACAAAAATTTTAAAATTTTAAAAAATTTCAAAATAAAAAAATTCAAAATCAGAAAGCGCAAACTAGCTTGTGCTTTCGTGATAGAAAGTGTAAGATAACATGCGCTTTTCAAAATTACGAAAAATATTTCAAAAACAGAAAAGTGCAAGTTGCCGTGTATTTTCTGTCGGATAAGTGCAAGACATCTTATGTTTTTTAGTTTTCAAAAATAGGGACCAAATTTACATATTTATTTCTGCAGTGGCTTTTCCTGTAATAACATCAAAAATAGGGACCTGTGACACTATTCTTGTTTTTACAAATCTCTAATATTTTTGTTTACATTTTCATTTTATTAACTCTTTAACCACGAACTCTGTTGGAACTCAAAATACTATAAATATACACACACGTACTAAAGTTAGATCTCTCATAATCCTTTGGTGATGTCATATCCTTTGATTTTCCTTTTAGTGAGTTATGCAATAAACTAATTACAAATGTAAGTTTTGTTATGTGATTAATGTATTTTTATACTTGAATAAAAATTAAATTGTCGCTTTTGTAGATAAAAATGAGTTATACACTCATTTATTAGCTTTTAGGATTTGTATCTATTAAGCAAACAAATAGACGTTGATATTCTTAATTAATTTTAAAATTAGCATGTTTATAAATTTCCAGATAATTTTTACGTACATGCATGTTTAATTTTATATTTAGCATACGGTACATTTTATTAAAAGATAAACAATATATAAATTGATTTCATATATTACTTGAGAGAATGACAAAAATACCTAAAAATGAATATGTAATAACATCGAGCAATATATTTTAATGCATTAAAAGCTCTTACAATAACTAAAAAGTGTATATTATATTATTAAAGAAATAAACAAAATATCTATTAAACAACTAAAAGAAATGTTAATTGATATAAGATGTGCTATGCTACAAATCATATTTTTATTTCAATTATGTTAAAAAAAACAATTTCATTTTTAGTCCATGTTTCATACCTCAATAATGTTATTTTATTAATCAAATATTACAAAATATAATCAACATCTATCCTAAAAAGACCCAAAAAAATCTCTTCTCAATCAAAATATTGTATACTTTTAGCTATTGATTAATGTAAATTATGAAAATAAAAATTAAATTTAACAATTTCATAAAACATATTAACTAAAAATATAATCATTTTTCAAATTTACAAAATAAAAAAACATTCACCACTTATTGTTAATTCTAACGTCAATCTTAACAAACATAAATTTTATCATCATAAAAAACCCATATGAAGTAACAATTTTAGAAAAAAAAGAACATTGTCTACGTTTGTAATATCATAATAATATTAAAAAGAAAATTTGTGTATATATTTGTAATAAAATATCTTTAGAAAAAAATCATGTATATGTTTCTTTATAATAAAATACTAATTTTAAAAAGAAATAAATTGGATGAATTTGAATTTAGAATAGTGCAATAGAACTACAGATAATTTTCATGTATAAGTGTAAAATTTTTGAATTATACGGACTTGAATGAAAAATTAGTTTTACCATATTTGTCAATATAAATATTCTAAATAGTACATGAAATTGTTCTTTTTTAAACTTATTATACTAAATAACAAATATTAGTTAATTGTATTTAAAAAGTTTAAATTTAAGATCACATATTTGATTTAAATACATGTGGAATTCAATGTAGAAAATAAGAGAAAACTTGAAAGAATTATGTGCATAATTGTAGAAATTATTAAATATCAATATTTAAATGTAAAGTGAAATGATAAAGAATTAGCAGAACATTGTAATAATGATAATAATAATAATAATAAAATTTATATAGGGGTTAGAAAATGAATACTATGAGAGAATTAAGAAGAGTAGAGAAAATTCGTAGAGTTGATAAGAATGCAAGAAATGTTATAAAATAAAGAAAGCAGAAGCCACTAGAGAGAGAATAATTTTATTCATTCAGAGATTAGTAATACATTTTCATTACATTAGCACCTTTATATAAAGGCCTAGGAGCTTGGGATAGAACTAATCCCACGATGTAGGACTAAATACAAAGCAGTATATAGCATATTCACAATTTATATTATAACATTCCCTTTTGAATATACGTCTTTAAAATCTTGAATCCTCTGATAACATGAAATTGTCTCTTTTGTAATGTATATGATGATTGCTCCCCCTCATTGTTATCTTGCTTGCACTTATTCGTTAAGTCGATCTAGATATTGTCCGTTGCCTCATTAAAAAAAACATCTATTAGGAAAATCTAATGGAAAAACCTTGAATGAGAAAAAGAGTGCAATTTGAGCTCATAGATATCATATAATGATATTCCTTCTAAGAGTTTAATACTTCAGGATCAATATAATGCCTCCTTAAAACCCTTACTAAGAAAAACCCAAAGGGAAAAATCTTAGTGGAGGAAAAAAAAGAGCACAATAACATATCTTATTTTCTCATTTCTTCAAATGAAGTTTGATACTTCTGGATCAAACTAATGCCTCATTAAAACCTTACTAAGAAAAACCCCATGGGAAAAATCTTAGTTAAGGAAAAAGAGTACAATATAGTATGAGATATTTCAATAATTTACAAATATAGTTTGATACTTCTGGATCAATATAATACTTCATTAAAAATCTTATAAAGGAAAATTCGATGGGAAAAACCTTAGTCAAGGATAAAAATACAATTTAACTTAAATAACATATTTGAGATGTTATTTCTTGAAATTACGTTTGATTTTTCTAGATCAAGACAATGCCTCGTCAAAACCTTAGTAAGAAAAACCCAGTGGGAAAAATCTTAAATAAGGGAAAGAGTACATTGTAACTTATTTTCAAATGTTACTGGAGAGTTGATACTTTTGGATCAAGATAATGCCTCATTAAAACCTTACTAATAAAAACCCAGTGGGAAAAATCTTAGTTAAGGAAAAAGAGTGTATTAGAAAATACTTATGGATGCTCCCTCTGATTTAAAGTTTCCTCTGAATTCGTATTCGTCTTTCGATAACTTAAATTGGTTATAGATACTTCTAGATCCATAAATATATATCTCATTAATAATACAATTTATTAATAGTTTCATTCGATACAATCAAAATTTCCAATCCAAATATGATTTGCATTTTATGCATTTTGTTTGCTACCTTTATGAAAAACACATCATGTGTTTTCATTTTTATGCTTCAAATCAGTTTTGCATATTGCAATACGTCTTTGATGAATATTAAAAGTTCTATTACAACAATACTTGCAGGAAGTAATCTACTCATCTTAAAGTGCATCAAGATTTTCATTACAACAATACCTAGAAGAAGGTTGTAGTCTACATTCCATGTTCTATGCATTCTTTATAATCTTCGTAGTTATTTATATTCTTCAGGAATAATTTTTGCATATCGCAACTAATATTTCAATGTATATTAAAAGTTTCATTACAACGATACTTAAAAATAGGAAGTAATCTACTCATCATGAATTATATCAAGATTTTCATTACAACAACACGCAAAGTAGGTTGTAATCTATGTTTCTTGTTCTTTGCATTCTTTATAACCACAAAAGTTATTTATATTATTCAGGAATTTGTATACTTTCATCACTTAATATGATTCAAACCATATTTATACCTTGGGGTATATTAAGCATTTCAAGTACTTCGCTACTTTGCGGACTACATGTCCATATTTCTCTATTGGTAAAGGATTCATGATGGCCAGTCATGTTTTTCCTAATTCAAGATATTTAATCTTTTTATAAACATAAGCGCTTTATTACTTATAAATTTATCATCGATGATTATTTCTTTGTCAGTTCTAGACATGATTTATCGAGATCTCTCTAATTATCATGTTTTAGGTACCTAAACCACTTCTAAGATAATTTGACAATCATGTCATTAGTCTTTTCAAGAGCACCCTTAAATTTTTCTTCAAGAACACTCACCTCTTTTATTTGACATCTTTATTACTTACACCAAAATTATTTCAAACTGACTTTTGTACCATATTTCAGATGTGGTTTACATATTTTGATCCTTCAGGGATTCAAATCTATATTGGAGAAAGTTTACCGGGGATATTATTGATAATTTATTCAAATTACTTAATATTTTGCATTATTGTATATTTTAACAAATATTTAACACTAAAGATCAAAATGAACTTGTATCGCTTTATCCCCCCTCAATGTTGACAAACATTATCACATTAAATAATAATCATCTTTGGATTCTCATTTTGATCCATTATCATATTTCTACCAGCAAATACACCATACATATGAATGATAAGAGGATAATTCTTTTATCAATTGATAAGATGCATTCAAGTGATATTTGTGAGCTTCTGGCTCATGTTTAAATATGAGATTCAATTATGCCCAATTTTCATGAAATACAATCCAGTTGAAATTATACTAAATTTTCTAAAATAAGCTTTTGGCTTTCAATTTTAGAAATAACGCAAAGATATTCTTTGACGTTTTCACTATAGTTTCAACATGGTAGCTATTCATTTATATATCCTCAAAACTCAATAAATTTCTTTTAAGTTTGCTTGAGTATAATGTATTTTGAATTAAGATATATGTACCATTTGGTAATACTATATAGGCTCTTCTGGAACCTTCAATTATATTAGAAAATTTGCTATGGTTGAAATTTGTAGCTAAAATATTTTCATATAGTTTAGAGAAAAATTTCTGGGTTTTCAAAATCATATGAGTAGTTGCACTGTCCAGTAGGCATATATTACACTCAAATATTGATGGTCCATATCTTAAGAACTAAAGACAATATAGTTAGTCAACTATTAAAATTTGTAAGCATAAATAAATTCTAGTACTTTCCAAAAATTTAAAATAGACTACTGATTAAAGCCAACATTATCGGTACATTCTTTTAATTAGTTATGAAAGGAAAAACATACAAGCACCAACTTCCAACTGATTTATTGAACTGAAATAAAATAAAATCCACATAGTAGACTTCAGGCTGCTACTATTGATCAATTCGACCATATCATTTATTATTGCACTTAGATTTTCATCACTAATGAAGTTTCCGTCATGAACTTCGAAGAAATGATCTAATTTCGGGTTAGTATTACTAGACAATCCTTTTACATAATTTTAGTTTAGAAGTAATCTTAAATATAGAGTAATTGTATTTTCCTAATAGAATATTGTTCATAGGTATATAATCAATGCATTTCATAAATAAGAACCATATCTGATAGTAGTTACAGTGAAAGAAAAAACATTACTGCAAAATGGTAAAAGACAACCAAATATAGTATATAAAAAGTGACTACAATTTCTTATTTACATCCTTTTGATAGCTCTAGATCCAATCTCATTAATTGCATTCAACTATCCTTGAAAGTATGGAAAGACCCTTCTATGGATTGATTGGTAGAGAAGGGGTGAATTATATTCAAAGATTGTGCTGATTTTACTATGTTTACTTTCATAATATAAGCAGATTTAAAAATATGAACAGGCAGTATTAAATACCATTTATTAATTCATAACAACTGAAATAATGAGAAATGCAAATATAAACCAAGTATATACGTTATGATCCTTGTCAATAATAAGAGATATAAAAGAAGAATAAATGTACGAAGTATACATACGCATCTTTGGACTATTATCATTAATCGATTAATTTTATTTAATGATTTATTAATTACTATTGATTAGTATATGAATTAATATATATGGCTATCTACATAGTGTAAGGTAAACAGAGATAGGAAATTTGTACATCACATAGTGTATGAATAATATCATGAAAAACAAAATAGTTTGACTTGGCAACTAAAAAATATGTTGTATAAGTTACAACTATTGATAACATCAATAAGTATATTTTTGTGACACGACAATAATAGGTAAAAGATTAAGCATACAAAATAGTAAACATTGGAATATGTCTTTGCTGAAAGAGGAAAGATGAATGAATTTTATGTATAATATAACATAATTGATGTGTGTATAAATATTAACATCCATTTTATAAAGAATCCAAAATACTTATTTGATGAGTCAAAAGAAGGAAATTTGATCTATTATATTTTACCTTTTGAAAGGCATGATTGGATGCATGGAAGAAGGAAAAAAAATTAGGAAATAAACTTCCTGTTAGAATATCTTGTTTTCTATTAAAAAGATAGAGAGCAGGAGAGTAGATATATCTACGTATTTATTTGGTTTAATAAAAACACCAAATATATCAACAAATCTCTTCTAGAGATATTTTATCATTACTAAATATACAAATCTCTTCTAGAGATTTGTTTATTACTATCATCACTTTTGGAGTGGACAAATTTCTTTACATTTATTTGGTTTAGTAGGTAATACTATTGGCAAACATTTTTGGAACTTCAGGTTCCAATTTTACTTTAAAGTAAAGTCTTTGTTTAGTAACTTAGATCCTAAATGATACAATTTGATTTATAATATCAAACTTCAGGTTTGATTGCAAACATGGTTATGATTTACCATAGTCTGAATTAGCTTTTCTAATAATGCAATACTTTACATCTCAAATTTATAGAGTTTTGATATATAATCCTCTATTTTAGGAATACAAACCTACATGCATAAATTTTATTTGAAAACTTTAGGTCTCCAATATTAGATAAACAGAATGAAACAAGAGGATTCTTTATAATTGTATTCGAAAATAAGAATCATAATACTATTTCTCTTCGATGAAATAGTATTTATCACATTTCTAATGTTATTTCAACACATTATTTTTATGTTATGTCTTGTGGACATATCAACATCTTCTTCTGGAATTGCTCACTTATATTTTTTTTCATGGCTTTATTTCAGCTTATGAAAACTTTAATGTTTCACCTTCGCACATATGAACTTCAGGTTCTTATTCTTTCACATAGACTTAATACGATCTTTTAGATACGTATTATCTTTGTATTTGTTTCTCTAAGAAACAGTGAAATATTTCTTCTGGAAATATAAATCATGTGGTGAAATTATTTCAATAGTTCTCATACAAACCGAAATGCAAACAAAAAAATTTCAAAATGAATTTTTTTCCACCAAACAATGGATCATCAATAGAGTAAGATCTATGAGATTATATATATATATATATATATATATATATATATATATATATATAATGAATTCTGGAAAATTAGGTCTATGATAAGATCTAAAAAGAAAACTAATAGAATAAGGTCTAAAATTACGTTTTAGTCTACGAAACAATTTTAGTTTCAGATCAAATTTAAATTTATCATAAAAAATGGATATACATTAATAAAAATAAATAAGAAATCTTATGATTTAATTCTACAGATCTAAAAAAATATATCATTTGAACATGATATTAAAATCTACAAGTGATCTGAAAAATTAGAATTAAAAAAATAAGATCTAAACTAAACGAGAACTAAAATACAGAGACAAAAAAAAGATGTTCAAATAGAATTACATCTAATCAGATCAGAAATAGCTTACCACTTTGAAGATTTATAATCAGATCCGAAAATTTTCTTTTATTTTGAGATCGTCCTGATAACGTTTATAAAATAAAGAAAGTAGAAGCCACTAGTGAGATAACAGTTTTATTCATTCAGAAATTAGTAATACATTTTCATTACATTAACACATTTATATAAAGGCCTAGGAGTTTGGAATGGAACTAATCCCACGATATGAAACTAAAAGCAGTATATAACATATTCACAAATTATATTATAACAAGAAATTCCTATGTTTTACTATTATTCAACAGATCTACACGATTTTGGTTATTCCACCTTTAGCTAAGCTAGTTATACAAACAAACACGCTAGACACGATTCTAAAAGTAACCCAGTGATACACTATACACATCAAACTACTATAACACGTGTAAATGCACTTAGCTGTAACTGGCCTGCTGTCTTCTTCTCGGTGAATTCAAAACCCTCAAATTTCTTTCAACAAACGAAGGACAACAACAAATTAATCAAAACACAGGAAATCAACTGCAAAAATGACGAACTTGAGATCCGACTCTCCAATCTGCCGTCGAATCGTTCTTTCGTTCTTGGGTTTCCTCAATTCAGGTTCTCAGTGAATCTTCTCTACGATTTTAACCATTTCCCTGTTGTTTTACTCCAATTCTCAATATATTTATTGTTTCTACTTCTGAAATGACTAACTTTCAATTCATATAGTTATTATTTTTTCCGTTATAGCTTTTATTCTCGAAAACCGGTCCGTAATTTTTGAAATGACCATTCATCATTGTAATTGATAAGTGCTTGATTCGTATGAATACTACAGTTGAACCTGCCCCTGGGGTTGATCCTGAGGGCATTGATGTTGCTACACAGTGCTTAAAAGAAGTTTTTAAGCTCAATTCATGTTCGGAGATCAATGGCATACAACCAGGTGCTTTGGTTAGGTTATTTTCTGCACTAGAGAATGGGGATAGATGTGAAGAACAAACGGGTTCAGGTGTTTCGACAAGAATGAATACATCATGTTCAGCCTCATCATTGACCGTAGGTTTCATAATTTTTTATCTAAATTCTTGTCCAGATCAGCTTTGATTGTGTTTATACGATTTGAGCTTAATTCTATTATGTGTAAACATATTAAATTACTCTAGAAATACATATTGACATGGTAACATACTTTTTATAAAGTAAGGCTTTGCAAAAGGGATTGGTAAGGAATTAATCCAGTTCTACTGAGAATTGATATTTAAATGTAGTATTGTAGTGACTGCTACCCATTCCTTTACCATAACAGAAGTGAGGGGACATGTAGAGATAACCGTTAAAGCACTCCAAACATGACTTTCTGTATCCATATGAATTATGTAATGTAAATAGGGAATCATGTTACTGTTATTGTTCAATCATAGTGGAGTTAACGACACAAACACGGGGACATTCATATTTATTGGATGACGTGAGGTACACATTACAGTTAATTTTAATTTTTTGATTGGGTGTATTTTTGGTATCGTGTCAGGGAACTTACCACAAAAACAAATGATGGTACATAATTTGATTCTTTATATTTTTATATAGCTTCCTTGCTTGAAATCTTCTTTTCCCTAATTACATGTCTCATCTCCCACTGTACTCTTTTCATTCAATTTTTGTCAAGCAAATATTATAACTAGATAAAGCAAAAATGAAGTGTTGGATACATGCCATCATATTTGGTAAATTTGATTTGAACTGAGAAACATACTTGAATTTTGTTAATGTAACTTGAATTTTTCATCTTTAATAATTGTCCAAGACCAAGTTTATGGAAATTGTGTTATGTTTTTATTATATTTTTTAGTATTGATATTTTGAATTTGCTCTATATTTATCAAGGAAGAAGATCAGCCTCAATCCTCCAAATATGTAGGTAAGGTACATATTTTAGATGATTATCATGCTTATTATAGGTTTTGAATTAAGCTTAACATTTAGCTTAACACATCACGGATTCGCAATACATCATATCATGCATGCATATTGTGAACATTTGAGAAATACGGTAGAGCTGAATTTCAGTGATTTTTTAAAAGTTCGAGAAGTTAATAAGTGCAAACATCGATTGAATAATTCTTTTACCTCAAGCATTTCTTGACAGTTGTTTATTATGGAAGCAATATGGTAAAATATTTTCGATTTATAAATCATGCAATTTGAGTTTAATTTGACTTGCTAATTTACTTGTTCTGTGTTCTCGTATTATCTGTTTCAGTTCTTAATTTTACCATAGTTAAAAGTAATTACTACTTTATGCTAAAGAGAGTAATCAATACCATGCATAAATATTAGGTTTTGATTGTTACCAATTGTTTAAAATGTTACACACACACGTGTCCGCATTCGTGTGCGCATGCGTGGATGCGTGTATGTGATCTTTTATCACAACTCCCCAAATTCCCTTTGAATACTTACTATTATCATCTTTTCTAGAATTTGATATTTGTGAAGGATTTTGACTTGAGCTATTCTCTTAAAATAGGAAAGGATTTTGAAGATGAACTGTTGGGAAAATTCATTAACTCACTTGAGAGAGCGAACTTCTTCAGGTCGTCTTGTAATGAAGATGAGGATCCTGAACTAGAAGAGAAAGCAATGAAATTATTTAATGATACTTTAAAAGTAATGTAACTCACTTCCTTCAATAAGCTTAATGTAGCAATTACTCTGTTATGATGTTTGGTTAGCAAGTAACCCGTCCAGTGTTATATGTGTTGAGTGATCAAAACACAAATTTAGGTTTGCATGCATTCTATTTTTGTGCTCATTGTTTGTGATGTCAAAGATACTTATAAGTTATAACAACCTTCTTGATTTCACATTCAAAATAAGGTTTTATATTTGCATCGGTAAAGTATCAGAAATATCTTGCGGTCATCTATACATGTATCAGGCCTGTGATTTATTCAAATCGATTGAAAAGCCCCTTTAATGAAATCTATATATTATTCTTTGTCACATGCATTAAGCTATTGGGAAATATATATATAGGAAAACACTACAGTAAATTATGCTGTCCATCCAAAGTTTTACTCAATTTTGGTGGGTGATATTGCTACATACTATGCATATACTTATCAGTATGCGGAAATCGTAGTTTGTTCTGTATGATTTCACTCTAGCCAGCTATTTCTATATTTGAAATAACCCAGCTATTCTCAACTGTCAGGAAATTGAGATGTCCGAGAGAGAAACATTAAACCTCAACAAGCTTGCTGATGTATTTAAATTAAGAGGTATCTGGCTTAATAATATATCAGGGTTTATTTTCTATCTTCTACAGTTTAGATTATAAGAGATTCTACAATTTATAAGTCCCTTAGATCATAGTCTCAAGAAAATCAGCATAACTACCACTCTTGTTCTGGTAGAAACTTTATTTGTCTTCTATATATCTATACACACGGACACACACACACATGTGTATATGGTTTTCAGTTACTACTGTCCTAACACTGTCACCATTTAATGTACTCATAAAAAATAGTCTTCATTAACATGTTATAACTTTTGATTGTCATCAGGTAACCATTCCATTGAGTCAAAGTCGTACAAAGAAGCCGTTGAACTTTATACCTGCGCCATAGCACTTTGTGAAACAAATGCTGTTTATTATTGTAACAGGTATGACACCGAGAAGCATGTACAGCACAAAAATAACTGAGTATGCTTTTGTTGCTATATCCATTTTCCCACTTGAGCTAATTAGGAAGTGCCATGGACACACTGTGGCTGACAATTTGAATATGAACTTGAGAATTGATTTTGATTTAGAGGTGTACTTGAAGATTTGATATCTTTTATCTGAAGCTTCTAAGCTGGTATAGATGCTTTGATATTTGTGTCAATTAATGTCTGCTCTGACCTTTTTTTTTGGCAAAGCAAGCTAATTATTCCTTGTCTTCGAACATACTCAATACCGTATGCATTTTTTTGAGAATTAATTCAATAAAGCATGCACGTTAAGTGTTAAAATGGTAACATGTTAAAATAGTAACATAGTATAGAACCAATTATATATCATATCAAATAAGTTTGTTATAGCAAATATATACAAGTAGACTTAATTATCATTTACGATGGTGTCAAGTATCTTGCAAAATGTTCCATGTGCTTTGTTATGAAAACGCGCATAAAATTGTGCAAATGAGAATTCAAAGTAGGCACGTCTACTTTATCTTTGATTGTTCATTTTTTAATTTGTTTCTTTATTTCCCCCCAAAATGTAGATGCATCAAAGATCAGTGTTCATTAGATGATTGTATTTTAATTACTTCTCATCGTTTTATGTTCTAAAAGATGACAATCCTTTTACTAAATTTAATTCAGAATAGCATTATATTTTGTGACATTTTTGTGAAACAATTTAGACATCTTTTTTTTGATATTGTTTATGAATATATATTTGTATTATTTTGTTTCGTAGAAAGTGGTGTGTAAAAATAATAATAATAAATATTTATTTTTTGTTCAAATAAGCAAATTATTTTAAAATGGCATGCGTGTGCTACAGAACATCATCAGACAAGGCTTCATGCAGATTTTGCACCTTTATGCGTTGTACGTAACTATGTGATCAATTTGGTTAAAATATTCACTTGAATATCTTATACCAAAAATATTATTGACATATAATGATGTCATAATCTACGAATCTTAATCCAATCCTCTTACACCTTTTTTGTGAATGCACCGCAGCTCCAATTAATTTTGCAAATGATATTGATTTGCATTTACTATGAGAATCATAAACATTCTTATGTCAGTAATATATATTTTAGGGTATCCATATATTCATGTACGTCGTTACATAACAATCATGATTAAATATAATTTTCACATATTTTAGTATTATTTTGAACACCTTTCTGAAGCTATTCAGTCAAAAATATAAGCATTACTTATATGCTTTAAGAGTCTTTATGTGATCACTTTTAACTTTATGCTTATGAAAATCGATGTAAATAAATTTGATTTAATAAAATTGAAATTTTTTTCACTTTGTTGTCTAAAACGCCACACTGGAGGTATAGTCGGAACAGATGTTGTATTTGCTATTTATCACCAATGATTCGCTACTTTGCGATAACACTAATTTCAATGTCTGCTACGTTTGTTGTAGCAAGATTTATATTTTGTCTCTTTCATCAATTTTGATGAACCATGGAATAAGGATATACAAATAAGACCAATCCCAACAAAAAGGTATAATACATTGGATTAGCAAATACGACTACTAGACCTCCTGATATACAATCAAAAACACTATAAGCGTTATCATGTATTGGTCCAGCATTTGAGAGCGGGGACTGGATTAGGTCGAATCTTCTATTATTTCTAAGTCGAAAGATTTTGAACGACTAATTCTTCGGAACAATTTAAAAGATAAAGAAGTATCGCTATTTTCATATTTGTTTCAAAGTTGAATTATCATTTTTACAAAAAGGAATCTTCAAATTTTGAGCATTCTCTTATTTATCACTTTTATTTACTATTTGGAAAAAAATGCTATACTCGGTGCAACATCAATACTATCTTATCGGTTACTTTTATAATTTATTTATATACTTAACGCGGCCGACTTCATTTCTTAAAATCCAAGCAAATTAAGCATTAGATTTGTTTATGCGAGTACAATCTTTGTCTACAATTATATATCGAACGCTATTATTTCTTCATCATCTTTATATTCTGGTAATGTTTGATGATAAAGTTGACATATATAGTCAAAATAAACAACTTAACTTTTTTGGATTAAATAATGAATAACATGAAATCAACCTTTTGTTGTAGAATTTACAAAATAACACGAATACTTGGTTACAAAGTAATTAATGACCAATTAATATTCTTTCATTCATGATTATCAAAATCTTACGATTCAACTCCCGTTTCAAATGAGATCTTTTATGTTCTGGCTTGATGTAGATTCCAATTTAAACTTTGTTTAAACACAGTTGAGAATTCTGTTCACACATATATATTCAATATGTTTACTTGGATCCACAATTCCAATTCTATTGTTTTCTGAAAAAAAAAAAAAGCGGAACAAGAGAGAAAACCAAGTTTTAGGTTTGGACGTAGAAGTTCAAACATCATAATCAATTTCAAAGTGTATACGAACTTTAAATTATGGACCATTTGAATTTATGATTTACGATTTAGATCCCATTTCGATATAAGGTTTGAACTTCACGATTTACGACTTGAATTCCATTTTAAAAACCTTGCTTTCAGGATTAGAAATTTCTACACCTGTGAACATATGAGTTAGTTCCCAGTAAAGTTGGATTTATATGTTTAGTAACTGTTTACGGGATGCAGCCGTACAGTAATTAAAAAATTAATTGACTGCAATACTAGACAATTCCAAATCTATATTAGACGGTACACATGATTTTATGAGTGTGGTTATTCAGTATATGTCATATTATATTTATATATGAATTTTAATATTCGTGCCTATGTATCGACTAGTGCATAATGTTTTATCATCGTAAATTTTACTAAATCTGAAAGTAGAAAATTTAACCATATCCAACGTATGCTAATTAACTCCAACCAGGTGTCAATGTTGTTCAAAGCATCCAAACAATTTTGTATTTATATGCGACAAGCCTCCAAATAATTTATGCAAGCAAATTATGAACTGGGTTTTTATAGTATGGTTCAGAACATACTTTAGTTTGCATTGGAATACTATGAATGTTTACATGCAACATACATTAGGCATGATTTATTAATAGTTTGAAATATCTGGAAGCTGTAATAAAAGACAACCAAATTTACATTAAAATATTATTATATTATGTATGTATATTGCTAAAGCATGACCAGTTCTCATAAAAGCAGAGCAACATCTCATTTTAAAGCCGATAATTTGTAATATAATATTGGAGCAATTATATGCATTGAACTTCAAACATAGGTTGATCCGTTTTATTTATATTCATAGTTTCATACGTATAATATTATGTAAAGATGAACATGATGCACACATGTTTGATTGATATTTGTTCATTGTGATGTTCTAATTTTAGATGAACATACATGATGAACATACATTACCCATACTATGCATATATAAAACAGCGAAGGTGGAAAAATATCAAGTCTTTATCAATTGGGTCTAGAGATAATTTAGTAATAAAATAAGGTCATGAGTAACTCGGAATTTATACACATTCATAATGTATGAATATAAGACTACACTGTAAATATTTAAACTGCCTTTTCATTACATATCATATGTGTAGTACATAATTAAATTATATTTATTGACCATTACACATCCTCATGTTCCCATTTTGAACATAAAATTAATATGCAATTGATCTTGGACTCTAGTATCTACTTAAGGTTAAATCCTTGTCACATCACACATTTTGTTCGAGAAATTTCTAGTTAAATTTAATCTAATCTAATAATATAGTCCAAATATATTCACTAGTCGGACGAAATAATATATTTTCCAACCGAACTTTAGTAAATTAAATTATTACACTCATGTGTTGATTGTAGCATATACATGTTATAACACACCTTTTCTGTTCTATTATATATACCAAATAAATTTTATATGAAAGTTATAACATGAACATGTGTTAAGGCAAAAAATGCACGACCGTACGGTTTTATACATGATTCGTAGCCATAAAACATACATGAAACTTAAATGCCCATTTTTCACGTGGATGCTTTCAACTACTACTCATTTCTCAACCGACACTGAAATATATTAAAAACGGAAGATCGATAAATTATATCATTAATACTCTTTTTGTTTCAAAGGCGTTGCTTGATGGAGTACAAATCTAGCAAATGGAAAGTTTTTAAGATATTTGGTTGAAAAAATCATCAGAAGTTTGAAATAAGTGATCAAAATTCCCTTGTAGGGAGCAATAAGCATTTATATATTGTTTAAATTATAAGGAATATTGGTTATGAATTATAAAAACAACATATAATAATTATTAAAAGATACCACATTTCACCAACATATCGTTTAATTGCATTTGTGTTTCTACCATAATTTTGTTTTCGAAATGAAGTAACTTAAAATTAGCTTAACTAAAATACACTAAAATTTTATGAAAAGAATAAAAGTGGAAAATATGATTCACACCTTATTTTCAAACTTAATACCCGAAAAACTCTTCTTAAAAACGAATTTCATGAAACATCCCTATTAATGTTTTCAGCGAAAATGTGCATCATAAACTGCATATTTGTAGTTACAACTTCAAATGTTTACAATTTAAAATGCACATATTTGTAAAACAAAAATATTTGCATTGGGGACTGCGAATATATATAATGTAAAATACACATTCTTGTGGTGTAAACGGTGAATTTTCATTTTAGAAAAATGTGCATGTCTAAACCGCAAATATTTGCAGTGTAGAATGCAAATATTTGCAGTTTTAACTGCAAATATATGCAGGTTGAAAGGCACGTTTTCGTTGGAAACATCGACACAGGTTTTTCATGAAACTTGTTTTGACATGACGCATTTTGAAACTTTTGAAGTGTGTTTGAAAACGTCAAAAAAAAAAAACCCGCCTGTTTTATAATGAATTTTTTCTACAGTAATAAAATGGTTCTCAATACAACATCCAGTTTCAATTCAATAAAAAATATATGAAAAATCATTGGATCATATTGAATTTTATATTATGATAGTTGGACGACTAAAATTTGTTACATTTTCAACTAAACATTGAAGTTTTATTGAAATTTCTTTGTTTTCTTAAAAGAAATTGAAAATAAAATAGGACACTATTAAATAATTTCTCCAAATACACAAAATTTGAATTTTGGCAAAAAAAGTAAAGAAATCATTATGTAGGCATGCATCAAAATTATAAAGATAAAGATATAAGAAGAATAAAGAAAATTTAATATAAAATATTTTTGGAATGTTTAATCTTGGTTATTACATATTTGCTTCTTATTTTATTAATTAGGTGATAACACTCATTTCTTATTTGTCAATAAATCAAGGGACATTTTTGTCAAAACATTCGAATAAATAATTATTCGTAGTCAGATAGACCTAAAATGTAAACAAATTATTTTTCCTATCAATCAGTAACCAAGATGCATTATTCAACTTCAACATTGAACATTCATAATTAAACATTAAGCACGTAGCATTGCAAATGCAGCCTGAATGGTTCATAATCACTAAACGGAGATTTCCAATTGTGGGAAATAGCAAACATCCTCAAATTAATGTTAAGTAAGATTAAAGATAATAAACTCGTGTACTTAAACAACCATGAATATATATTTGCATTTCAAATATCTTGCCTCTTAAAACGAAAACCTTTATGTAGCAAGGAAGCAGAATATAATTAGTTACTT
Organism: Allium cepa; assembly: GCA_030765085.1. Lineage (NCBI taxonomy): Eukaryota > Viridiplantae > Streptophyta > Magnoliopsida > Asparagales > Amaryllidaceae > Allium > Allium cepa. Next base: position 701,063,811 of record CM060938.1, on the reverse strand, counting down.
TTTTTTTCTATGATACTTGATTGGAGGATAATTTTCACTTAAATTAACATTAGATTAGTCTATGTTGACGTGGTTACTACTGTGTAGGCAAGGGACAGTGGGCTTTATAATAGTTATAATTAAATCCTTGGAGGAGTTACAAAGGTTTCAAGTAATCATTTTTCATGAATTTACCTAGATTCGGGATTTTCTGGCTCAAAGTCACAATTTTGAATGCGGTTATTCCTTGTATGACAATTCAGGGCTGCTGCTTTCACCCACATGCAGAAGTACACGGAAGCAATTCAAGACTGCTTGAAAGCAATTGAGATCAATCCAAGTTACAGCAAAGCATATAGTCGCCTTGGTATTGCTCATTTTGGTCAAGGAAATTATGCAGCTGCTTTATCAGACTTCCATAAAGGTTACTATTTACCCATTAAGAATATATGTTTACTTTTAGATTTATAAAATTTGTAGCTTTCATTTGCTTTGTTAGTTGATAGTATATGTTTGTGCTATTTGCTGCCTATTGGCTATTGCCTAGTTTATGTTGAATGAAACTAGTTCCCTTGTACCTATAACATATTTTTATCTTCTCTAATAGTGAGAACAATATAGGGCTATCCAAATTACATAATTCTGTTGAAAATTAATAATAATATGAAAAGTCTATCTAGTTTTATGCACAGGTCCGAGCTATATTTAGCTTGATATTCAAATTACAAGTCATACATAGATTTATGTTTTTTCCATCAAATATTATCTTAGAAGTTTTAAAAAAACATCAGAAGATAAATAAAATATATTTAGGATGGGTAATTCTGACGGTTCAATTTAATTATCTACCTATAACATAATATCACATTTATTTTCAATGTAGATGCAATTTTAACCTTAGGAACGTCCTAAAGTTAGTAGTTTAACGAATCAGCATGTTATAGGGTAAAATAGTAGTTTCTGTAATGCTTAATGATGTTTAATTAAGCACTTAGAAGCTTTACTTTGTAATAGACCAATGTGTTGATTACTCTTGATGAACAGTCTTAAACCCAGTTTTTTATAGCTCTGCAGTTGGATCCTAATAATGCTGGTGTGAAAGAGAATATTCAGGTATTTCCATGTCACAAAAATATTGCCGCATTTTAACTACAAATTTTCCAAATTCAAAAATTCCTCTCTGCCTTAAATTTTGTTATAAGAGAAGCATAACGCTATTTGATTCATGCTACTGATTATATATTTAGGAACAATATAATGCCCCCTAAAGAACTTTTTAGTATTTACTAGTCATATTGTGAGTTATTTTTCTTTACTTGTTCTTGTCCCTTCAAAAATATTTCTTGTTACTGAAATAACGATTCAGTCAATATTGTCATGAAATGCCAATAACGTTTGCTCAGTTGGTTGATGATTCGGACTACGGATGTAAGATCACAAGTTAGAACCCGGAAACTGACCCCTGTTGGCATTAACCAACCACGTCCAAGAAAAAAGTCATGAAATACCTATGGAAACTTAGATAATATTATAATCGTTTTACAATTTTTTTCCTTTTTCATTTACATTGTTTTCTCTGATGAATTTAAGAGAGATTTAGAGGGTTTATTTATTATATGAAATTCTCATAAAGTGCAAATGGTTTTGGTATTATACACTAGTCTAGAAGCTCCTGATATTTATTTTCTTCTAATCTTTTCTGCTTAAATATTGTAGGCAGCAAAACTGAAATTGGTTGAGCAAAACCAACAGGCAAGTCAAAATGAAGTTAGTTTCACATGTGTATATGTTTGTCAATCAACTTTCCGTACTATTATCTTGAGGTGTTCTCTATCAAAACCTCTTTTGTAACTTCAGTATCGTTAATAACAGTCATGCAAATAAATCATATTTAACAACTTCCTTTATAACAAGGTTTAAACCTAGCTTACAGTTTACGAGGACAAAATATGCAATGAGCTGTCAAATATGGTACGGCATACAAAACAACCTCCATTGCAACAACTTGGGGAAAGTATGAAATCCATGCATAGTGCACATGGACATGTCCATAGCTCATTAATTACTTTTGTTTTTACTACATAAATTAGGGTCAGTTGTACGGTTCTCCATCTCTCATCATTGATAGCATTTCATTATAGAGTTAAATGAGATCAAGAATTTGTAGAATCAATTGGTAACTTTTGAAGCCTACAAAAATAAAACAATTATTCATTTTTAATTGTGGTCAGCATTTCAGGAATCATGATTCAATTTTAGTTGGATCATTTAGTTAGAAAGTAGAAACCCTATGTTCTAATGGCCAACATCAATTATTTTAGGCACTTTGTATGAACAAGTTGCATTATTATGTAACTTCTGCAAGCATTTATTTCCAAATTCCAACCCCTGAATGTAAAATAAATAAATAGCGTGTTGGATCTACATAAAAACTGCCAAACTGCAATTCTGATTCTGAAATGTCTTGTAAACAACCAAAATGAATATTAGAAAACAATATGTATTTTGAAAACTATAAATATGATTCCAAGTAAATACTTCGGTTCTAGACACAGGAACGCTAATGCTGTACCTGTCTTTTACAGAATCAAGGATCATCTAGACAACCAGGAGAATCATCAAATCAACGCACTCATTTTACATCATTTGCGCATGATACTTCTCCTTCACCTGAATTTACATCAGCAGGGGCATTTCCATCATTTAACTTCAATGTTTCAACTTCTGAGTTTCCTCCATCTGGTGTATTTCCATCATTTAATATGAATGGGGCGAACTTGCCTCCTGAGATTAACAATATGTTTAGTGCAGCTGGGCAAGCAACTAATCCTGTGAATTCAAGTTTCACTTTTCCTGAAGGACCTGACCAACTTAGAGACACAGTGACCGCCATAATGAATAGGATCATCTCTCAGCAAAATGGATCACAACAAAATGGTGATAGAGGTCTGTTATTCTCTTGAACTTGTATTTATGTGACTGAGATCGAATACTAAAATGTAGTCAAAGTGGATTTTTTTTCCCATGCATGATCCCAAATTATTAACTCTACTCAGCCCTAGATTATGTTTAGTTTGAAGCATCAAGGTTACGTCGATCTCAGTAAATTCCTTGAAATATTGGATTTTTTTAACATGAAATAGTTTATGCAACTAGAAGTTATTAGTTTGTAATTTTTATAATACCTAGAGAAACAATCTTCGCTTCTAAACTTTGAGCAAGTATGCATCGCATGCGTAACTAGCACATACTTAAATATTGGATTTTCTTTGCTAATTTACCAACTGAAGGAATGGATGTTTTAGCTTGGACCATCAAATGGGTTGGGTCGGGTCATAGAGTTGAGTAGAAATTGGCCTAACTCGTTTATGAAAAAATGGATCCAATCCAATTAACATTTATCAAATGGGTTGAGCTAACCCACCCCTTTATTAAATGAGTCAAACTAACCCAACCCTTTGATCTATTTCTACTACTAATAAAGAAAATTCGCTGAACTAATTTACTTGGTGTCTTTTTGAAATTTCAAAAATGCCCTTGCTTTCCGTTTACAATAACAAACAGCCCGTGTGCGAAGTACGGTCCATACTAGTCTAAATAAGTTTTTAATGTGGAAACTCAAAATTGTTTTCTCCGAGCATTTAAAAAAAAACACACCAAAATATTCAATCTAAGTATAACATTTCAAATAAATTCAACAAGAAATAAAAATTTTGAAAAGTCAAAAAGTTTGAAATTACTTTTTAAAAAAATTTGTTGAAATATTGAAAGCTTTTGAATAAAATACAATAATTCATAAAAGCATCTCAAAATTTGAAATAGGACGAACAAATTAAAAAATTGTAGAAACTATATATATTTTTGAATTTCTTGAATTCCTTGTATTTTTCTTAATCTTTGCATTTTCAATTTTTTTAAGGATTTTTAAAATTTTCAATGTTTGTTGAATATTTTCTTGAGTTTATTTATAATTTTCTAATTCATTCAATTTTCAGAACTCAATGATTTTTTAAGTTTCGATTTTTTGAATTTGTCCCAGCATTTTTGAACTTTTTTTTTTGAAATATTGAAGTTTGTTAATATTTTTGAGTTAGTTAATTATTTAAAATTTTAATTTTTAGATTTCTTGTTTTTTATGAATTCTTTGAGTTTTTTTTATTCAAATTATTTGCATTTATTTAAACGAGTGTCAAGTCACGCCCAAAGTGCGTGATGATTGCATGGGCTTCTGTTGCAAATTGTTTTTTTTTATAAATTGTATATGTTTAACACGTCAAGAGAAATGATTTGTAGAGAAATGATTTGCACAAGTATTTAATTGTATTTTTGCGTTGAAATCATGTGTAGTTAGTTTGAATTTTTATTTTTAAGTTTCGACATGTATTTTTTTGTTAGTTTGAATTTTAATTTATACTATTAACTAACAAAGAATGAATCTGGTGCGGTAGCTAATCGAGTAGCTTTAGAAGCGTGTGTACAAGCTCGTAATGAAGGACGTGATTTTGCTTGTGAAAGTAATGAGATTATCCACGAAGCTTGCAAATGAAGTCCCAAACTTGCGGCTCCTGCTTCTTCAGCAGGAACTCCGGGTTGAGGAGTTACTTGGAATGCTGCTAAGATATGTTTCATAATCAGGAGTATATTAAGTTAGTCTGTAATCTTTAACACCAGCTTTAAATCCAACACTTGCTTTGTTAGATCCTATTTTTAACTGACATTAATATTTAGTAATATTTCTAGAGGGTCGTTTTGAATTTGTAAAGGAAGTTTATTTACGGTGTCCTATTTTTAAGTGATATTTGGTAATAGAGGCATTTTGAATTTGTAAAGAAAGTTTATTATTTATTAGATTCTAATTTTAAGTGATATTAAGATTTGCTAACATCTACATGAGTCTTTTTGGTAGTTACACTAACACCAAAAAAGTTTGGCACCAAAGGTATAACAACTATTATTAAAGATATTTAATTTTTTAATTCCATTTTTTTAAAACATTCTTGAGTTTATTTTTTAAGTTTTTTGAATTTTTAAAATTCTTCAAGTTTCATTGGTTTCTTTGACTTTTTGAAACTTTTTGTAGTTTTTGAATTTTTTTTTTAAGTTTTCTAACTATTTGATTTCTTTACCATTTCCCCTAGTTTTTGAATTATTTTGCATTTTTTATAGTGAACCCTTTCTGTGTTTTCAATTTTCAGAATTTTTTTTCATTCAGTTTTGGGAACTTTTTTTTTTCTTTCCATTTTTTGAGAAATTATTCATTTGAACCATTCAATTTGTTTGCTGATTTCATATTTTTGAATATTTTCAGTTCTTTCAGAATTTTCAAATTCTTTTTCTGAGTTTTTCTGAATATTTTTTCAATTTTTGATTGAAAGATATGTTTAAATGGGTTTGGAAGATATTCTAGACATGGTCATTTAATTGAATTAATTGATTCTGAATGGTTAAACGGGTTAAAGCCATATAAACCCATTTAACAAATGTGTTAATGGTTGAACCCGATAAAACCATTTAATTAAATGGTTAGGTCTGAGCAATTCCCAAACAACGGCGCTCATCTATTTTAAAACGGTTGAGTGACTAATCATAACGACTTATGACCTATGGATGTCTCTTCCTAATAATATCTTAATGTGCCATCAATATGATAAAAATAGATAGAGTATCATTTCTGTGAGTCTCTCATTCAATCTCTTTGTTGATAATCTGTATAGATAACAATCAATCTTGAAGGGAGGATGCACCAATACCGAGTATTATTGAAGACCAGTGGAGATGATGTGGTGTATTGACTGGAACTCAGCAGTTGAATTCTTTCCATCACATACTTTAAGTTGGAATGTTATAGAACTTTTGCAACTAGCACATCTGGTTTAGATATGCAGTTTTATTTGTCTTATGATCCTTCCTTTATGTAACAAGGTTTCTTTTGACTCATCCTCAAACTGTTGGATAACTTGCTTGTGGCATGTTAGTTATTGTTGCATATTATTGAAGTTTATCGCGAAGGGACTTGATTTCACTTGTATGCTGATAAATTCAAATAATTATGTTGTTTTATGTTGCCATCAAAGTTTTAAATAGTGCACATGTACATGAGACATTCTGTGCTCCTGGGTGAGATGTAAACAATTTTTCAGGTAAGCATTGAAATAAATAAAAGAAAATTTCGGCGTATATTCTTAAGATCATAAGAAATTAGGATTAGGTCCCTCTTAAATTTCATTTATAAAGTACATTTTTATTCTTTTTAAGGTGAAGTTTACGAGGATATTCGGATACTAACCTTGATATGTGTAGCAAATAATTTTTAAAAACCTTGATAAGTGTAGCAAATAATTTTTAAAAGAAAAGGATGCAAAATAAATAAGTGTAGAAAGGGGGATGTTGTCATCATTTTCACGTAAATAAAAGGCAACCATTACAATCTACAAATTACAAATGTAAATCTAAAAAAGCCATGTGTTATTTTCTTGATGCCATGATGCTTATTAAGTGATTCAATGTTTCATTTTTGATACAACCGTACTTTATTTGCATACGGCTACCATCTTAAAGACGTATGCGCACGAGGTGCAATATGTTTTTTAGATAAAATGCTTTTTTTATGCATTGGGTTTATTCTCTTCACATCTTGCTTTAAATGTTTTCGGTATATCGTATACCATGTCATTATGCTAAATTGGATTGATTCAGTAGGCTATTTTTGCATCGAAGATTGAAAATGCTTTTGAAATCATGTTGTGAATGGTTTGATTGTTGATGAGAAATGCGCTTATGATATCGCTTAAATATATGTAAAACCAGTAGTTGGTACCTGGTATGGAACTACGAATTGTTATCTCTCTTATATATGTATATGTATGTGTATATATATAAGTGTGTGTTGGAGAAGGGTAAAGTTTTATTCCGATAAATACAAAAAATAGTTGCTATAATGCTCGGCTACAAACGATTCAATAAGTATATGCAAAAACAAGTAAATAAGCATGAAGCTTATATTATAAAACAGATGACAAAATGCTATAGGAGCACATGGAAGTTATCTAACCAATTCATTACCTTAAATCAAGATTCCATAAATTTAAGATTTTGATATTGTCTTCGGGCCTCATTGTCTTCGTCAATTTAGAAAAATGATTTTTTTCAAATCTTGATTGAGCTTACTCGCTTCAATTTTTGTTCTCTTAATTCCTTTTGTTTCCTTCTTCCATATGTGGAAAATAGATGTAATAAAATAGCCCTTAGTTCTCTATTTAATTCTTTCCTTTAAAGGACCGACATACAAACAGGTCTAATCTTCAATCTTAAACCCATACAATATATCTTACCTAATTTAGTGCGATAAGGCACCAAATATACTTAAAGAAAGTGCAATAAAAGAATAAATGCTTAACGTTTTTGACTTCTTCACATAAGATGCATAACAAGTTCACCTAAATTCCCCAATTAGAAAATTTGTTATTTGTTTATAGATGATTTTTAATGGCTTTATAAGCTATAATGAACATCTTATAAATTATAATAATGTGACCATAAATAATTGGAGCTCAGTGAACAATCGGAGAATGATACATTACTCCATCCCATGCAGATGTCAGAGGAAAGCCATAATTTAGAACTGTCCTATCCAATCATCAAACCCCTCTTCCTTATTTATTTGTATATTCTCAATTAAGAGCATAATAACCGTAGCATGAGGAGATAAGTAAATCTTCATTCCCTATTCCTTCTAATAGATTTGACCATTAATTCCCCACCTCCGTATAATTTCATATGGCACCACCAAAAAATATTTCCTTGACATTTATTGTTAACTCAAGGGTCAAATATTATATGCGTTCACAATCTCTCTCGTCATTATTTTTAGCTCCATATCCCAAGCTCCTAGAACACACCTCCAAAAACTTGAGATATTAATGTCAATACCCTTACTTTAATCTCTTTTCTTTTAAGAAATTTTACTTTTTATACAACAAATCACTGTGGCAACATATCACATGTCAATAAACATTTGAATCATGCTACACAAGTTTCAAACTTGTGACCTCTCGCAACAAAGCCAAATCACTTAATCACTGGGACAATGGTGCTTGTCGACTCATATCTACTATGCATCCATAAGCCAAGTCACCTTTTTGATAATTCCAAAGGCGCTTAATAACAACCCCTTTTAACGTCAAACAACTTCCTCAAACCAATACAACCTTCTTCAGGAGAAAACAAAATTTCTCAAGAAATTTTGTGATGTTTATCTTCATTAAAAATTAGCGCACAAAAAATAAATTTTTATCGTCCACTAGGAACGTTAAAGGTTTGAATCCAAAAAATATCATTTATGTAATAACATAATGTATAAGTTTAGCCCAACCTACCATACGAGAAGAACAAAATCTCAACCATTAAATTTCTCCTAAAATTTTCTAATAAAAGAAATGTTTTGTCATCAATATCGAATATTGCCTCTTTAATTTCCTCTAAGTTGTGGACTACGAGAAAGAAAAGATACACCCTCATACTAATTAAACTAATGCAATGAATATCATGCCAGACCATATCAACCAAATTGCCTTCATTTGAACTATAAAGCGCATTAAGATAATAAATTGTTGGATTCAAAAATTTGATCATCAAAGATAGGAGCTCCATCGCTGTCCTTTAATGCTAAGGAATTTTATTTCTATCTCTCCTCTTTGCCATCTTTGCATTTTTTTTTTGAATTTTGATCACCAAGTAAGCCAATCCAATTTAAATTTCTGCCTAATTTCACAGATTTTCCTTTTCAACATTGCTTTGTATCTCTTTGATATCAACTAAAAGAGTCCTTAAAAGTAGTTTCTAAAATTTGCAAATTGTGGTTTTGTTTCATGCCTCAAGCCTATCTTAATCGAAAGCTTAAAAACAAGATTATATATGTTATATATGTCTAGTTTGGTAGAACTCAAATTTCCTTCTATAAAAACATAATGATTACTAATAATATCCAATTATTAACATAAAGAAAAGTAATACCATTTTGGATAATAATTCGATCATGAAAATTTACCAAATGGGAGGTATGGTCACTGGTAGAATTGCGCAGAGCGACAAATATGAAATTTTGAATTTTTATGAGGACTTCACTATAAGAACCTTAACAATCTTCGTGGTTGCCCTTTTATTTCTCCACGTATATCTATACCCTAAGATATTGGACTCCACCCAAAAGTTACAAAACAATTGTTGAAACCTTGAATTTAAATGAGATAAATATGTTAGGAATGCCATTCTAGTGTTTTGATGATAATAATCATATGAGAATTCTATTAATGATTTTATTGAGTTATTTCAAGTACAATAGCAATGATATAGAAAATGAAATATGATGGCGATCGATATGAGTTCAATAAAGGTGAATATATCAAAAATATCAAAATAAATCAAACGGAGGCTTACGATGGAGCACAAGCATTCAAAAACATTTAGTGGAGTGTCAATCTACTAGAACGCATCAACGTTGAAGAAATACTTGAAGATGGACAGACTGGACAAAAGTTAAATATTTTATTTATCGAGTACTTATCGAGTTTTATCAGTCTAGATTTTTTAAAACATTAGAAACGATCTCTGAATCACTCCAAATTTTAACACAACATTTGTAAAATATTTTCAGTAATTTTAATGATTTTTCAAGTGTCAGACCAGGTTAAACAAAAATTAATCAAAATAAGATAAAAAATTATATTTTATATTTTTGGGCCACATATGTCAACCCATAACATCTATACAGGTCCACATGTGTGTTATACACGTCGACCAACGTAGATGCAAGAGGTCGACATGTAGAAACCATTTTTTTACGATTTGGAACAACCACTTTTTTACGATTTGGAACTACGGTTTTGCCTCTCAAAAACACTAAAGCTCCATGATGCCAGACCCAAAGCCACATATCCTTCTCATGCCCGAGCCAAACCCTAATGTGCGGCTTCGGTCCTTCACCATGCATGACGCGGAGCAGGCATGAAGTTTCCCTGAAGTAAAATGCGACTTTTCCCATACGAGAATTTTTCAAAACCTAATAACTCCAGGTCGCGTTTTTCTACTTCGCTGTTCTTCCTCTTCGACCAAAAATTTATCCTCTTCATTTTTTACAGCTGTAATCATTCAAAGCCATCCTTGGATTAACTATAGATACCCTTAATCACTCCAAAGCAAGAACAACAATTCTCTCTCTGCTTTTATCTCTTTGATTTTTGTAACGACCCGTAAAATTTTCGATGATTTAATTATTAATTTTATTAAATGTTTGTTTTCTAATATTGGAAAAAACATAAATTTGTGATTCATTAATGAAATAATAACTTAAAGGAGATGGAATAAGGCTAGACTAAGTTATTTATTAACTATTTGAATGAAATTACAATTAATGGAATTTGCGTAAATGTTTTACTAGGCTATAAATTGAATATAAGAAAACAATCGTAAATATTGAATTAATAATAATAAATAGTAATTGAATAAAATCAATGATCTGTAAGTAATTATAATATTGTTTGGAAATTAAGATTTATCAATTTGTTGGGATTTGAACTATAATAATTGGATTAATTGCAATTAAATGAAACTAAATATCTAAATATTACGTTAATTAAATTTAAGATGGGATTTGAGAATATTAACGTGATAGATCATGAATCCAGTGTTAATTTCATCCATTTTGACAACAATGGATTGAATAATAGAACGGAAAGTAAATTATGGAATTATTGCAAATTAAATTTATAATTTCTGAATTTAGTGAAATTGAGGTTAGCACTGAAATTGATAAATTAACCAACTCTAAGATGACATGTAATTTTTTTTAAATCAGTGTTAATGATTAAGAAATTTAAAAACGATAAAGATTGCCAATTTTAGAATTGAAGTTGAAAATTTGATTTAATTAATTAATTTTTAATTTATTTAATTAATGTAAAAATAGCCATTTTGGCCACTGACTCGGATTTCGACGAAACCATTTTCATTAGATCCGTAATAGTGAATTATTGACTTGTCGTTTGATCGTACGGACTCGAAACGCTCAGAAATCAATTTAATTAAAATCAATTGAAATCAATTTGAAATAAGCTGATTTTGGAATACCTTCTTCATACGATGGAATTTGGACTTGAAACCTGTTCCATTTATTTTTAAATATTCAAAAATATCTATTTTGATATATGGGTTGACCCAATTTCGTTCCGGAGTCAGAACGGGTTTTCTGGGCCATTTATCGTTCAACATGTAATCCAATCGTATCCTTTCCTCTAATTTCAGCTCTACCTATATATATCTAGTTATAAACCCTAGCCTATTTCTTATGTTCATTATTCTGTACGTACATTTCCATTTGCTCCTCCTCATTCCAATGGCAAGCAATTAAAATTCAAAGTCAAAAATTCAAACTCCACAAATAGTATCAAATTTTATATCAATCTGAAGCTCTTGACAGACGCAACCCAAATATGTAATTTATTTTTCGATTTGGATTGTCGTTTGACCTGAAATGGGATATTTAATTCCGACCGTTCATACGGGATGGCGTGGTTTGACGTGGATCTTCAACTTGAGGTTGATCGGGGGCCAAGGTCTGGTGGAGATTGCCGAGTCTAGCCGATCGGCTGGGTTAGTTTTGTCGCTAGAGGCCTGGATTCACCAGAACGGTGCTGTGAATTTCACGGCAGCGACCATGCCTAGGCGACGACGGAGACAGTTGCGCTCGGCCTAGGGATGCGCGCTGGCGTGGGCTTCGCTATAGGAGCCTCTGATCTGGACGTAGGCCGGTGTAGGCGCGGTGGTGTTGCGATGAAAGTGGTGGCTGGATTAGGGTTTGGGCGAGCTACTGATCAAACGCGATAATTCGCGTGTAGAAGGTGACGTGGCAGGAGGAACGGTTATATCGTTTAATTTAATTTAATTTTTATTATCCAACATTCTACATGAATAACTTTTGCATACGAGGTCAAAATTACGTGCGGTTTTCTCCGCTAGGTTCTTATTGGAATTCCGGAGATTTTGACGTTTGTTTGGATGAATTCCGAGACTGTTCAAATTTTGGGTTTAAATTGGATTTAAATTCAGTTTAAATTCAAAAGGTGAGTGCTTTAACCCACTCACAACTTCTAAAATTTCTTATGTGTGTTAAATCAATTTTTGACATGATTAGTTTATGGCTGTTTGGCATATTTTTAATCATCGTCTCAGTTAAATTGAATTTATTGAGTTAAATTGTTATTTAATTTATTATTGCATATAAACTGCCAGTTTAATTGTTATTTAATTCATTATTGCATATAAACTATCAACTAAATTATTATTTAATTTATTATTGAATGTAAACTGCCAGTAAATACCTGTTAGTTATTATCTGTTCTATATTGATGTTATTGATTAAAATGGATGATGATTGTGATAAATGTTTGATGATTGATATTGGATGAATGGATGTTGTATTTTATAATTGTTATAAACTGCAAGTTGTTATGGATTTTATTTCATTCGGATTGCGGTTTGAAATGATATACAACCGTATTTATAATTTAAATTATGGATTGAAATGATAAATATCCGTATCACTTGAGCATAGGATAGAAAATTATATACAGACATCGTCGGTCTATATATAAATATTTTGAAAATGATTTCTACGGTTTTAGAAAGAAATATATGATTAAATAAATATGGATTTTTGATATTATATAAATATTATTTTTATATATAGTTAAATTCTTGAATTTATGCTATGTATAAATTGTTAAATAAAAAAATAAGTTTAATAATAGAGTTTGATTTTATTGAAATATAACGTGGGTAGGTATTTAAATTATATTTTAATATAGAGTGTATAATTCAAGTTATAACCTCTTTCAAAAGTAATCCTCTCATGTCTGCTCTTGTAGACCCCCTCCTTTCTCCTCCCATCAACTCAACTGCACCTCCCATACCTATCTTCTCAGCAGTATCATCCCTTACCTCAGTAGTCAATTCGGTTCCTGCTCCCCCACCTCCCATCTTGTCAGTACCACCTGTCTCCACCTCTGTCCCCTCATCCCTCAGAGCTAATGTAACTTTGAACTCACCAGTCCTAGTCTCTCCTCCTCCTCCTCCAACCATCCCACATCCTGACCCTCCTGACCCTCTTCCTTTACAATCTGCTACCCATACTCTCCCAGCTAAGGTCGACAACTCTCTCACCGCTTGTACGAGTGAACGGAAATGGAATTCTCTGTTTAAACACAAACCGAGGAATGCAGGCAAGTACATACCCGTTGACATGACACCAGTGTATGAAGAAGAAGCTTTAGTGCCTCCTAACGAAGTGATAGAAGCTGGTGCTGCTATCTGGAATGACACTATAGTTGGCTTCTTCCTAGACAAGCCACTGTCGTACACAGCTGTTGTCAGAAGTTAAAGTTCATATGGAAACTTAAAGGCGTTGTTTCAGTTAAATCAGATGGTACCATCTTCTTATTCAAATTTACTTGTAGTGAAGACAGGAAAACAATTTTGCTGAGTGATCCTATTATTATGAATAATAAACTATTCATAATTAAACCGTATGATGCAACTGTGAGTAATGTTACTGGTACAGTCGCCGCTGTTCCAGTGTGGGCGCACTTGTATAATCTTCCATTATTTGCATGGTCTCCACTAGGAATAAACTGGCTCTGTAGTCATTTAGGTAAACTATTATGTATGGATGAGATGACAGAGAAGCAAGATAGGTTGAACTTTGCGAAGTGCTTGATTGAAGTTAGGCCGGAAAAAGAACTAGTTGATGAATTTTTGGTTGAACTAGTTGAGGGAGGACAGCAGAAAATTTATGTTGAGTACTTATGGAGGCCAGATGTATGCGTTATGTGCAAGAGATTCGGACACAAAACTAAGGACTGTGAAAATAATGATGCAAGTAAGACAAAGTGCGATATAGAAAATAGTAGAACTGATAGAGAGGTAGGAAAGAAGGAAAACATAAAGAATGTGCAAGCCCATAAATATATTAGACCAACCAAGAAGCAGAGCATTAGAAAATGGCAACGTGTTACGAGAAAGAAAATAGATAAAATTGTAAATGACCTTCACGTGGAGAAAATAGAAGAGGGGTGCGATGAAAAAGTTTCGGCAAAAGGTAATAATGACATACTTGGTATGATGAATACTAGGGAGAAAGAATCAATGGGTAAAGAGACTGAACAATTCAGTGACGAGTCTGATGAACTAGGTCATGAGGAAGAGAGAGAAGCTGAGTCAGACAATCCATCTGGAATTATTAGTAAAAAGTATGAAGAGAAAACCAAACTGAAAGCAGTATTTAGTGAAGATGTTGAATTAGTAGATAGTTGTTTGTTATCCAACAAATTTGATATACTCTATGAACTGGACGAGGAGGATAATACATGTGCTAGAGTTAGTGATAGTATGAAAGTGGTTGACAAGATTGGAATAAATGGAGCAATAAATGATAATATCAAAGGAACAAATAAAATTGGCACTACAGAGCAAGAAGAGCAAAAGGAAACAAACAACAAAAATTCTATGCAAGTAAAGACTGATCATACAAAGCAACTGCATGAGAAGGTAGAAATACAAGTCAATACAGCAGCAGTATCTAGAAATATAGAAGGCATGTTAAGCATTGAAAACAAAAGTAATGAAGAACTGGATCCAAGTGACAAGAAAAGTAAAAAGTGCAGAAAAAAGAACTCTTCCCTCAGTAAGGCTACAGAGTTGAATGCAGAAACATGCATGCACGTTGTTGCATGCACAACACAAACAATTCCCCTTCCTGCTTCAGGAAGTGTTCAAGAATCATCTCCCCTCTTTGTTTACACCAACATAAAACCACCAAATGCTTTCAAACAACCCCCAACAACGTCCCACTCTCCACCTACCACTCCTTCCACCGCTCTAAAGCTTCCTATAATCTCTGGTCTGACCACCCCCCCAACAAAAGATGGTAATACAAGCAACGAACTTACTCCACTCTCTGTTGCAATTCCAAACTACTTATCCTCTTCACAAGCTGTCACGAGGAGAATGAAAATTGAAATGATAAATGCCCGTGCTCTCCAATGATGACAAATCTTGGAGCATGGAATATACGTGGAGGTCATCACGTCATCAAACTTGACCAATGTAAAGAACTTATCGATGCTCATAAGTTATCCATCTTAGCCATGCTTGGGACTAAGTTAAATCGTGAACTTACACTCAAGGCAGCCAATTACATTAAACCTGATTGGAGCTGTGTACACAACCTCGATGATGCACCATATGGTAGGATCCTAATACTATACAATCCCCTCCAAATCCAAATTACTCCTATCCTCTCCAATTCTCAGATGATACATTGCCATGCACAATCATCCTATGATAATACATCCTTTTATGTGACCTTTGTATATGCCTTTAACTCTGCAGCGGCCAGAGCAACCTTTTTGGATGTTATTCCAGCTCTACGACAAAACACACACCCTTGGATAATTATGGGAGACTTCAACTGTTGTTATAAGCTCTCTGATAGAACTGGTGGTAATCCCCTTTCTCTGAATGAAATAAAACCCCTTGCTAATACCCTGAATCTAGCAGAGTTAATTCCTGTCAGAGCAATAGGAATGCAATATTCATGGAACAATAAAAGAAAGCATGGTAGTAGGACTTTCTCCAGGATCGACCACACCTTTTCCAATCATGCTGCCCTTACCAAATGGCCACTACTCTTCAGCCTTCTTCCCCCCGCCACAACTATCAGACCACTGTCCTCAAATTACCCATCTTCGTGGAGCAGACAAGAGAGGAAAAACAAATTTTAAATTTTTTAACTCTTGGATTAAAGAATCGGACTTTAAAAATACTGTATTAAATGCTTGGAGTAAAGAAAAGAATGGTAACCACTTATTTATATTGCAGGAAAAAATAAAAGAAGTTAAAGATGTTTTGAAGCAGTGGTCGTTCAAGGGATTTGGCAAAGGTGACAAATTGAGCTCTTTGATTGGAGAGAAGCTAGCTGAGGTACAAACGGAGATGATGTCCAACGTTACCAACACTAACCTGTCTGCAGCTGAGTATAACTTAACCCAACAATATTATGAAGCTTTATCATCTGAAAGTGACATGATTAGACAAAAGTCCAGGATTAAATGGCATGAACATGGTGATAGAAATAGTGCGTACTTTCACGCTAGTCTCAGAAACAAACACCGTAGAGAGAATATTGCTACCATCAAAGATAAGGACGATCAGCTACATACTACTATTCCTGCTATTCAGGATGCATTTGTACAATACTTCACTTCCATATATGGCAATGCGAACAACTTCAAAACTAGCATTGAAGATATTCCACCTAACATTCTTCCTCGAATTACCGACGAAGACTTTACCTTCCTATGCTCTGAAGTTACCTCTGATGAAATTGAGAAAGCGATGTTCTCATTTAATAGTAACTCTTGCGGTGGCCCAGATGGTCTTAACGCCAAATTCTACACTACTTGTTGGCCATTTGTCTCTACTGACGTCATCAATGCCATTAAGCTTTTCTTTAAAAAATCCAAGCTTTTCAGGTCGTACAACTACACAAATATAGCTCTTATCCCCAAGTTACAAAATGCCCATCATGTCAATGAGTATCGACCTATTTCATGCTGCAACACCATATACAAATGCATCTCCAAAGTCATTGCTTCTAGACTTAAACTTGTTCTTCCTACTCTGGTCTCCAAAAATCAAGCTGCGTTCCTACCTGGTAGGAACATACTAGACAATATTCTTCTCGCACACGAACTTCTTAAAGGATATAACCGTAAGAATGCATCTCCAAAGGCTATGTCAAACTTGATATCATGAAAGCTTTTGATACGTTACAATGGGATAACATTATTCGAATCATGGGTTATATGAATTTCCCACCTCACTTTCTTGCTTGGATATATGAATGCATCTCCACCCCAAG
The DNA here is from genome assembly GCA_030765085.1 of Allium cepa. Lineage (NCBI taxonomy): Eukaryota > Viridiplantae > Streptophyta > Magnoliopsida > Asparagales > Amaryllidaceae > Allium > Allium cepa. The sequence goes on along the minus strand of CM060938.1, from coordinate 701,046,860 downwards.
TTATTCGGTCATTATCAATTGAATTCCTGCTGGTTTTTTTCGCAGTAGGCATGGCATAAGGCAGGGAGACCTGATATCTGCTTATATTTTCATCATGGTGATGGAACTCCTGACTAGATTGATCAATAAGCTTATTGATCAAGGAGAGTTCATGCGACATCAAAAGTGTAGTCAACCGAGTATCTCTACGCTTATGTTTGCTGACGACCTTGTTGTGTTTTGTACGCCGGATATCACAACTGTCAATAATTTAATGAATATGCTTGCTCAGTTTTATGCTATGACTGGTCTGAAGGTTAACATTCAAAAATCTGAACTCATCTTGGCTGGTGTCAGCGTTGAACAGGAGGAAGCAATATCTCACGTTACTGGTCTATATTCTAATCCAAATACAGGTACATACTTGGGGCTCCCTCTGACAACATCTCGAATAACAACTAATCATTGCCTACCTTTATATGAGAGGATTACAACGAGATTAAATTGCTGGACAACGGTTAAACTAAGCCAAGCAGGTAGACTTACCTTAATTAAGTCTGTTATATTTGCTATGCAAGTATATTGGGCAAGAACCTATGTGTTGCCCATAAAGCTTATGAAAATGATTACTAGTGCATTTATGCGATTTCTTTGAACGGGAAGAACAAATGGCAGATATATTGCCCCAGTTAAATTTAGTAGAGTTGAACTCCCCTTGAATAGAGGGGGTCTTGGTATCATCAACTTAAAGCAATGGAATAAGGCGGCGTTTGCTAAACACGTGGATACCTTCTGCAACAGTACTGAAAGCATATGGGCAGAATGGTCACGAAATTATGTTGTTAAAAATAGAAGCTTTTGGAAAATGAGCAGGCCGTAGAATCTTAGTTGGACTTGGCAGAGTATATTCAAGATAAAGGAAGAGGTTCTTCCTCTCAGTCAAATGAGCATCAATAATGTGTTTAGTGTTAGCTTCTGGGATGATCCTTGGCTCGTTAAGGGGATGATTCTTAGAAGGCACCTAACATACAACGAGCTAATGCAAACTGGCATTCACCATGCTGCTAAGGTAAGGGATGTTCTCAATAATATTCAAAGTTCTAATTCCTTCTCTTCCAATCAGAGAATTCAACGTATTTGGAACCTGATCAGAAGCAATACTCCTCTGCTATCTTCCAATGAAAAGCTTGTTTGGGGTGATAAAAGGACCAAGTTCAAAATTGGCACTGTTTATGAACATTTGACGAAGAACACAGCACAACCAAGGTGGAAATGGTGCAAGCTTGCATGGCATAAGGACAATAGCATGAGAAACAATCTTTTACTCTGGAAAGTGCTACACCGAGCAATACTAACTAAAGCTAAACTTGTGTGCATGGGGATGGATGTTAATATAATGTGTACTTTCTGCAAGGATCAGGTTGAGACCGCAGAGCACTTGTTCTTCGATTGTAAAGACATCAAGCATGTATGGCAGCTTGTCAAGGCTAAGCTCTGTAGGAATGAAACTTCTCATGATAACTTGGATGAATGGAATATCATACATGCGAGAATAGGGTATATAGGAAAAGACAAGAGACTATATCTGGCAGTTTTGAAAAGCTTCATAGCTGCGGTATGGAAGGAACGAAATAATAGGGTGTTTGAACCAAACAACGCTAAATCTAAAACAATGTTTAAGCCTTGGGTGATGCATGAGATCAAGAATACACCGAGTATGCTAACTTTCAACATTGATCCAGGCATTTATCACTCATTCTAAGAGTGCTATTTTTTAATTTATTTATGTTTCTGTCTTCTCTCCGTTTTGTTTCCAGTTTTTTGTAGCGCTATGTATACCTCTGTATTCTCTGAGCTTTCTCTATGTTGTCTGTGTTGTAATCTTCTTGGTGCTGCAATAAAGTGGTCGGGGACCATCCAACCCCGTCGGCCTTGCCAAAAAAAATAATATAGAGTGTATAATGATTTAAATAAATTAAGGTTGGGAGATAAATTGGAGATTTATCTGAAATTGAATTTATTTAAGATTTAAACTCAAATGAGTAAATATGAAATTCATAAAATTTGAAATTTTAGAAGGTATGATACTTATAACTTGATTTTTATTTAAGGTGAACTAAATGAATATTTTAAGTAAATAGATTGAAGGAAATATTTAGTTATTTGTAATTTGATCTTTATTTAAATGATAATGGATTTATTATGTAAAATATTTCAAAACTAAATAATGGAAAATTTAATTGTTGAATCGTAATTACCAAACTTAGTTTTGAAATTGTTGAATACTTTAAGTTTGAACTATTTTGAATTTGAAATGGTTTATTCCGTGGATCAAATCTGTTTTGAAATCGATAAATTTGGAATAGTTTATTTAGGAAACTGAATTGAATTGAAATTTATGATTTGGTTAAATATAAAATGTAGAAATTCGAGTTGTGTTGGATTTGATTTGTGAAATTAATGAAGCTATTTTATTATATAAAGTATTTAAATATTTAAACCATTTAAGTGGTGGAAGTTATGTTTCAAAGTTATGAGTTTCAAGGTATTAAAATTTGAAAGTGTTATGTTCAAGTGTTTCAATTTCGAAATGTTATAACTTTGAAAGTGCTATGATTTCGAAAAAGGGCTATATTTGAAATAAAAATGATATTATATTGATTTGGTTTTATTAAAATGATATCATATTGATTTGGTTTTAAAAATGGAAATGATATCGTATTTATATGGTTTTGGAATGAATATTATATTCTGTTTTGAAGTATAGATTATTTTGAAACGACCGCGGTGTTATAATAACGTTTGGTTGTTAAAGAAACCAGGATCGGAAGTTGTCATACTCTCTGCCAACTCCAAAAACCACTTTAACAACCGTGTATGCGGTGGAGATTCCAGTACGAAGTAGGATGGTGGCGACGTTCTATTAAGGTATATACGTAGACCCGACTCCCGTGAGTTGGCATAAGGTGGCTAAAACATGAGCAATTCTCGGGCCAAGGAGGTAGCCCCTTTTATCGAACACACTCCTTCGATATTATATTCTGACTTTTGATTGATTTGGTGGGCACTTTTGATTTTTGATTTTGGGGGTGTGGCTCGAGGTGGGGGGTAGTAGCTGCTACACGTTACCACCAGCCCAGATGCATAATTGGTAATATCTACCATGGCATTGTCTTGTGTGCCGTGTCACCTACCCTAGCGCGCCTTATACGATTTTGGTTTTGTATCATGCCTATGGAGTGCCCTCTGACGACGCCCAATACAGGGGAGATTACGGTACTGTATAGACTATGGGAATATACAAGTGTGTTAAGGCGAAAAATATAAAGCCTTAACACTATTTTAATTTATATTATACTTTACTGTAGACACTATTATGACAGCGTATATTACTACATAGTAGATAGTTTAACGGATCCTTAGAAGATGTAAATCCCGAGCATCTCTTAAGTTATTGCACCCACGTTAGACATTGGATAGGAGGTGTCAAACCCTATAAACATCTCTGACGCTGTTTACACTCATATTTATTTACCGTTGATTTAATTCACATAAGATCCTTTAGTTCTGACTCGAGTGTTTTGTCTTTTCAATTTGCTCGGGTCAGCCTGAGTATTTCATGATTTGAAGACTTTATTTCTGGAGGATGAAGACGAAGATCTTGTTACTATTATTTGTTATATTATTCCACTGCATTCATACTATTCCACTGCATTATTTATTATTCTCTGGTATGTGTAACTCTGATATGTGATGTATAAGCATAATCAAATGTTTTGTAAAACAGCTTCATGAACTGATTATTTGATTATTATATTTTGTCGTTCAGCTGCAAGATTCTGTTTTTTTATCTGTCTCTGCTTTTTCTTATTCATCCCAACAACAATCCGCTCTTTTGTATGGTTTGAGTCTGGCATGTGTGGTTATCGTCGATTTAAAGCGTACAAAAGGCGGGATGTTACATCTGGTATCAGATCTTTGGTTTAGCGATAACCTTAGCTTTATGGGGTCTGACTCTTTACTAATAGGGTAGTAATACCCTATAATGAGTTGCTGAGAGTATATATATGAGAGAGCGTATTTGTTAGTGTTATAAAAGAGTTTTGATATTGTGTTAATTTGTTCCTTTTTATATTTATAAATTCTGGTTGGTGCATAGGACGCTATGACATCAATAGGGATTTCTAAACACTTAATAGGACAAACTGACACAATATTTGTTTTGAAATATAGGTGAACGAAATAATTTTGCCTATTATATTTTCTATATATATAAAATAATTTTTTTATAAATGATATATATTTGGTTGTTAGATAGTGAAATTTATAAATATTGGTTGGAAATAAGATTCAAATTAAATAAATACAATTGAAAATTTTAGAACTTAGTTCCGAGATTTTGAAAATTTTGGCTTTCAAAGGATTTTTGGAATATAATAATATTGTTTATAAGTATTTTTTGATATAAATAACTCAATATAATTTGAAAGAATTGCTTTAAAGAAACTTTGGAAAGAAATAAGTTCTGTACTCCCCTCTCTGTCGTTGGAAAATAATTTCGGTGATAAGTGCACGCATCATCGACTTTCATTTTCCAGTTTCGAATTGGGAAGACCACTGTAGTAGTTTTATTGCAGATTTATTTTGATAAACAAATATAAATTTCAAATTTCTTTAAATATAATTGGATATATAAATTGTAAGTGTATACATTTATCTATTATTTTAAAATGGTTTGAAATTTAACCCAATATTTAGTTCTTAAGTTTCCATTAATTAATAGTTTCAATTACGGTAGTGAAATGGAATGTAACTAATTAATAATTGGAACGTCTAGTTAAAATGAGAGATTAAATGCTATGTTATAAATGAAATAATAAGAAAGTTGAAATTTATAATTTATAAAAAGCAAAAGATATGATTATTGAACATTAAATTAATTAAAGAAATGAGAAGACTTGTATAACTTCCAATTGCATCCTTAAAGCATATATATATAACTTACCAAATAGTAAAATTTGTAATGTTAATAAGAGAATGTAATGGATATTATACAAGTAAAACTTGAAATAATGAAAGTATTCAATGAAATTCTTTAATAAATAAGAATTTGATGTGCAAATGAAAGGCTACTAATTAAATATAATAGAAAGATAAGTATTATAAATAAATGAAATGAACACTGAATGAATGAATGGAAATATGAAATTTGCTAGAAATAAATGTAAATTAAAAAGACAAATCATTATATGAATGAAAAGGAAATCAAATAACAAATGTATGAAATGAAATTAAGAAGAATGAACTTGATCTATTGTTTGAAATTGTTGTTTGTTTGGTTTATGGTTGTTTGGGCAAGGATACTTTAAAATTATTTGGATGTATGAATAATCTATTTATTTCATCCAAGACCGTTGAGTAAATGGTGCACTTAATAGTTTATTTGGCATTCTGTACAATTTAAAGTTTTTGAACCCGAACAACTATTTATTTTGTTTAATATGGATGGATAATTGAATGGTGTTGATTTATATGATTGTATATTGATCGCAAGTGATTGTTGTTATAATTATTTGTTTGTTTATGGTTGAAACAACTTTTAATATTTCACTTTATATAATTATTAACTCTTTTGGATTATATAAGTGAAATACAGGTTATGGAAGCAAATGCCACTGCTATTGGTTTCATAATTAAGCGTTTGTTTGCCCGACAAATAGGTACGTTTTCAGATTATGGTTTATAGCGTTATTATATTGTTTTTCCCATATTGGGATATATATTATTTTGGAATATATGTTGTATATTATTATATTTGATATTATAATTTCTCCTGAACCTCTCCGTACAAAGGAGACTCTGCCGAAATTTTCTATAAATTTTGGATATAGAAATTTTTTGAAAATGTTTCCAAACTTTATTAATTTGAGTATAAACATATTAATGGTTATAAATAGGTATATTTCATATAAAATAATTAATTTTTAAATTTATCTGTTTAAAAAGTTAATATTTTTGAACAAGATGTATAGATTATTTGATTCCTTCTTTCCTTCCCTTTTTCCTTTTCGGGGATGAAAAGTTTTGAGTGGGGGAGAGTGTAACGACCCGTAAAATTTTCGATGATTTAATTGTTAATTTTATTAAATGTTTGTTTTCTAATATTGGAAAAAATAGAAATTTGTGATTCATTAATGAAATAATAACTTAAATGAGACGGAATAAGGCTAGCTTAAGTTATTTATTAACTATTTGAATGAAATTACAATTAATGGAATTTGTGTAAATGTTATACTAGGCTATAAATTGAATACAAGAAAATGAACATAAATATTGAATTAATAATAATAGTAATTGAATAAAATCAACGTTCTGTAAGTAATTGTAATATTGTTTCGAAATAAAGATTTATCAATTTATTGGGATTTGAACTATAATAATTGGATTAATTGCAATTAAATGAAATTAAATATCTAAATATTACGTTAATTGAAATTAAGATGGAATTTGAGAATATTAATGTGATAGATCATGAATCCAATGTTAATTTCATCCATTTTGAGAACAATGGATTGAATAATAAAATGAAAAGTAAATTAAATGGAATTATTGCAAATTAAATTTATAATTTCCGAATTTAGTGAAATTGAGGTTAACACTGAAATTGATAAATTAATCAACTTTAAGTTGACATCTAAATTTGTTTAGATCAGTGTAAATGACTAAGAAATTTAAAAACGATAAGGATTGCCAATTTTAGAATAGAAATTGAAAATTTGATTTGATTAATTAATTTTTAATTTAATTAATGCAAAAATAGCTATTTTGGCCACTGACTCGGATTTCGACGAAACCAGCTTCAACGGATCCGTAACAGTGAATTATTATAGGATTTCAAGTTTCGTAATGATCGAACTTGTCATTCGACCGTACGGACTCGTAACGCCCATAAATCAATTTAATGAAATCAAATTGAAATAAGCTGATTTTGACATAACTTCTACATACGATGGAATTTGGACTTGAAGCTTGTTCCATTGATTTTTAAATATTCAAAAACATCTATTTTGATATATGGGTTGAGGCAATTTCGTTTCGGAGTCAGAACGGGTTTCTGGGCCATTTATCGTTCAATGTGTATTCCAATCGTATCCGTTCCTCTAATTTTAGCTCTACCTATATATATCCAGTTATAAACCCTAGCCCATTTCTTATGTTCATTATTCTGTATGTACACTTCCATTTGCTCCTCCTCATTCCAATGGTAGACAAAACCAAAATTCCAATTGCAATTTCAAATAAAATTCAAAATAAAAAATTCAAACTCCACAAATATTATCAAATTTTATATCGATCTGAAGCTCTCGGCAGATGCAACCCAGATCTGTAAATTATTTTTCGATTTAGATTTTCGTTTGACCTGAAATGGGCTATTTAATTCCAACCGTTCATACGGGAAGGCGTGGTTTGACGGTGGATCTTCAACATGAGGTTGATCGGGGGCCAGGGTCTTGTGGAGATTGTCGAGTCTAGTCGATCGGCTGGGTTAGTTTTGTCGCTGGAGGCCTGGATTCACCAGAACGGCGCTGTGAAGTCGGCGGCAGCGGCCATGCCTAAGCGATGACGGAGACATCCGCGCTCGGCTTAGGGATGCGCGCTGGCGTGGGCTGCGCTATCGGAGCCTCTGATATGGACGTAGGCCTGTGTAGGCGTGGTGTTGTTGCAATGAAAGTGGCGGTTGGATTAGGGTTTGGGCGAGCTGCTGATCGAAGTGATAATTCACGTGTAGAAGGTGACGTGGCAGGAAGAACGGTTATATCATGTTTAATTTTATTTAATTTTTATTATCCAACATTCTAACATGAAGAACTTTTGCATACGAGGTCGAAATTACGCGCGGTTTTCTTCGCTAGGTTCGTATTGGAATTCTAGACATTTTGATGCTGGTTTGGATGAATTATGAGACTGTTCAAATTTTGGATTTAACTTGGATTTAAATTCAAACGTGAGTGTTTTAACCTACTACAACTTCTAAAATTTCTTATGTCTGTTAAACTAATTTTTGATGTGATTGGAAATTTATTTATGGCTGTTTGGCATACTTTTAATCATTATCTCAGTTAAATTGAATTTATTGAGTTAAATTGTTATTTAATTTATTATTTCATATAAACTGCCAGTTTAATTTTTACTTAATTTATTATTGCATTTAAACTGTCAGTTAAATTGTTATTTAATTTATTATTGAATATAAACTGCCAGTAAATACCTGTTATTTATTATCTGTTCTATATTGATCTTATTGATTAAATTGGATGATGATTGTGATAAATGTTTGATGATTGATATTGGATGAATGGATGTTGTATTTTATAATTGTTATAAATTGCAAGTTGTTATGGATTTTATTTCATTCGGGATTGCGTTTTGAAATGATATACAACCGTATTTATAATTTAAATTATGGATTGAAATGATAAATATCCGTATCACTTGACCATAGGATAGAAAATTATATACAAACACCATCGGTCTATATATAAATATTTTGAAAATGATTTCTATGGTTTTAGAAAGAAATATATGGTCAAATAAATATGTATTTTTGATATTATATAAATATTATTTTTATATATAGTTAAATTATTGAATTTATGCTATATATAAATTGTTAAATAAAAAATAAGTTTAATAATAGAGTTTGATTTTATTAAAATATAACGTGGGTAAGTATTTAAATTATATTTTAATATAGAGTGTATAATGATTTAAATAAATTAAGGTTGGGAGATAAATTAGAGATTTATCTGAAATTGAATTTATTTAAGAATTAAACTCAAATAAGTAAAGGTGAAATTCATAAAATTTGAAATTTTAGAAGGTATGATACTTATAGCTTGATTTTTATTTAAGGTGAACTAAATGAATATTTCAAGTAAATAGATTGAAGGAAATATTTAGTTATTTGTAATTTGAGCTTTATTTAAATGATAATGGATTTATTATGTTAAATAATGGAAAATTTAATTGTTGAAGCGTAATTACCAAACTTAGTTTTGAAATTGTTGAATACTTTAAGTTTGAACTATCTTGAATTTGAAATGGTTTATTCCGTGGATCAAATCTATTTTGAAATCGATAAATTTGGAATAGTTTATCTAGGAAACTGAATTGAATTGAAATTTATGATTTGGGATTTGGTTAAATATAAAATGTAGAAATTCGAGTTGTGTTGGATTTGATTTGTAAAATTAAAGAAGCTATTTTATTATATAAAGTATTTAAATATTTAAACCATTTAAGTGGTGGAAGTTATGTTTCAAAGTTATGAGTTTCAAGGTATTAAAATTTGAAAGTGTTATGTTCAAGTGTTTCAATTTCGAAATGTTATAACTTTGAAAGTGCTATGATTTCAGAAAGGGATATATTTGAAATAAAAATGATATTATATTGATTTGGTTTTATTAAAATGATATCATATTGATTTGGTTTTAAAAATGTAAATGATATCGTATTTATATGGTTTTGGAATGAATATTATATTCTGTTTTGAAGTATAGATTATTTTGAAATGACCGCGGTGTTATAATAAAGTTTGGTTGTTAAAGAAACCAGGATTGAAAGTTGTCATACTCTCTGCCAACTCCAAAAACCACTTTAACAACCGTGTACGCGGTGGAGATTCCAGTATGAAGTAGGATGGTGGTGACGTTCTATTAAGGTATATACGTAGACCCGACTCCCGTGAGTTGGCATAAGGTGGCTAAAACATGAGCAGTTCTCGGGCCAAGGAAGTAGCCCCTTTTATCGAACACACTCCTTCGATATTATATTCTGACTTTTGATTGATTTGGTGGGCACTTTTGATTTTTGATTTTGGGGGTGTGGCTCGAGGTGGGGGGTAGTAGCTGCTCCACGTTACCACCAGCCCAGATGCATAGTTGGTATATCTACCCTGGCATTGTCTTGTGTGTCGTGTCACCTACCCTAGCGCGCCTTAGACGATTTTGGTTTTGTATCATGCCTATGGAGTGCCCTCTGACGACGCCCAATACAGGGGAGATTACGGTACTGTGTAGACTATGGGAATATAAAAGTGTGTTAAGGTGAAAAATATAAAGCCTTAATGCTATTTTAATTTATATTATACTTTACCCTAGACACTATTATGACAGCGTATATTACTACATAGTAGATAGTTTAACGGATCCTTAGGAGATGTAAATCCTGAGCATCTCTTAAGTTATTGCACCCACGTTAGACATTGGATAGGAGGTGTCAAACCCCATAAACATCTCTGACACCGTTTACACTCATATTTATTTACCGTTGATTTAATTCACATAAGATCCTTTAGTTCTGACTCGAGTGTTTTGTCTTTTCAATTTGCTCGGGTCAGCCTGAGTATTTCATGATTTGAAGACTTTATTTCTGGAGGACGAAGACGAAGATCTTATTACTATTATTTGTTATATTATTCCACTGCATTCATACTGTTTCACTGTATTATTTATTATTCTCTGGTATGTGTAACTCTAATATGTGATGTATAAGTATAATCAAATTTTTTGTAAAACAACTTCATGAACTGATTTTTTGATTATTATATTTTGTCGTTCAGCTGCAAGATTCTGTTTTTTTATCTGTCTCTGCCTTTTCTTATTCATCCCAATAACAATCCGCTCTTTTGTATGGTTTGAGTCTGGCTTGTGTGGTTATCGTCGATTTAAAGCGTACAAACGGCCAACTCCAAAAACCAGGATCAGAAGTTGTCATACTCTCTGCCAACTCCAAAAACCACTTTAACAACCGTGTACGCGGTGGAGATTCCAGAATGAAGTAGGATGGTGGCGACGTTCTATTAAGGTATATACATGGACCCGACTCCCGTGAGTTGGCATAAGGTGGCTAAAGCAGGAGCGATTCTCGGGCCAAGGAGGTAGCCCCTCTTATCGGACACACTCCTTCAATATTATATTATGACTTTGGATTGGTTTGGTGGCCACTTTTGATTTTTGATTTTGGGGGTGTGGCTCGAGGTGGGCGGTAGTAGCTGCTACTCATATTAGACACTAGATAGGAGGTGAGCGATCCTTAGAAGATTTAAATCCCGAGCATCTCTTAAGTTATTGCACTCACATTAGACACTAGATAGGAGGTGTCAAACCCCGTAAACATCTCCGATGCCGTTTGCACTCATATTTATTTACAGTTGATTTAACTCACATAAGATCCTTTAGTTATGACTCGAGTATTTTGTCTTTTCAATTCGCTCAGGTCAGCCTGAGTATTTCAGGATTCGAAGACTTTATTTCTGGAGGACGCAGACGAAGATCTTATTACTATTATTTATTATATTATTCCACTGCATTCATACTGTTCCACTGCATTATTTATTATTCTATGGTATGTGTAACTCTGATATGTGATGTATAAGCATAACCAAATGTTTTGTAAAACAGCTTCATGAACTGTTTATTTGATTATTATATTTCGTCGGTCCGCTGTAGGATTCTATTTTGTTTTTTTGTTCTGCCTCTGCTTTTTCTTATTCACCCCAATAACAATCCGCTCTTTTGTATGGTTTGAGTCTGGCGTGTGTGGTTATCGTTGATTTAAAGCATACAAAAGGTGGGATGTTAAAATTTTGATTTTTCTTTGTATGTTCAATACTTACAAAATTTTCATAGCTATCATTAAAACAACTTCTATAATTCTTGTTCATTCAATTCGGGGATATATTGTGTCGGTTATAGGAGCTTTGTACTACAACCGATAATATTTGTACTCAAGGTACAACACCTTCTATTACTGTTATACTAAAATACTATTGGTTAAAGTCATGTTCGGCCACTCATGCATTAATGTCGTAATTTTGTCCTCCAAGAGAAGAGAGGGTTGTTGGTAGTGGAAATCCAGATGAGAATTCTGGGATCGAAAATCGAATTGGGTGTGCAAACCAGTATAATAATCTATGGTGCAGTTTTTCTATTTAATTTTTTTACTTGCTTTGTTGAATTATTTACTTAACTACTTAAATTTTCACTATGATAATCTACTTAATTTGGCTAAGTTACTTAAACCTTATTCAATCCATATATAAACTTTCACTTTGTATTAGAGCCTTGTCACTTTTAAACAATAACATAGTTTAAATAGTATATTTTATATGGAATTTGGTAAATTTGCATCTTTCTTAGAAGGATAATCTATTGCTATTCCTCCTATACTTACTAGCACTAACTACAGATATTGGGCTACTAGGATGAGAATATGTAAGCGGGCTATTAGTTATGATATTTAGAAAGTTACGAAAACTAAATATGTTAAATCCACTACTATCTATGAAGCTTGGTTGTAGATCAAAAAACTAAAGTTGAAAATAATACAAATCTATGAATATTTCATACTATGCTTTAGGCGAAAATGAGTTTAATAGAGTTAGTGTTTGTAATACTGCTTATGAAATTTGGAGAACCTAAAAAATATGCATGAAAACATAACAAAGTTAAACAAAAAAAATTTGAACTCTTAAAATTCAGTTTCAATATGGATGCAAATTAATGAAACTGTCTTTGATATGTATACTTGTTTACAAAATATTACTCATGCATTAATAGGGCTTATATAAACACTCTCAGAATTTGATATAGTTTCTAAAGCTTTAAAATCCTTAACCTATGAGTGTAAAAGAAAAGTTTTGGCGGTCCAAGAAGCCAGTGATCTTTTCAAACTCAAAGTAGAAGAGTTAATAGAAAATTCGATGCCATATGAAGTTTACATGCAGATCAAGAAGGAACAAGATCAAGAGAAGAAATTCATAGCATTCGAAGCTGAAGTGCACCTAAGCTTTGATATAAATAAGCTCCGATTAATTGGCAAAAAAATATTAACAAAATTTTCAAATATCATAAAAGAAATAGCGATAACAACAACTCATCTACACTAAACTGCTACGCGTGCAACAAAAATGACCATATTATGAAGGATTGTCCATGATATAAAAGGAAATTCAGATAAAACAATGACAAGCATGATAAAAAGAACCAATCTTATCAAGTGACTTGGGATGATTCTGAATCTTCTTCATCAGACATTGAGACTGAAAACAAGGTAGCTAACCTATGCTTTTATGACATGTGATTATTAGGTAAGCAATGACTTTACATATAACGAGTTAGTATAAATAAATTTTAGGCCAGTAGACAAATATAAGGACACTAAAATGGAGAAATATGATTTAATTGGAAAGGTAAATAGAATTGAATTAGAAATAGCTATATTAAAGTTGAAAAAATAATTATTGAAGAAGAATTGCAAAAATCACAAAATTCTCGTTATAACTTAAATACTGAATCTACTATACTGTATGATAAAGTTAAAGCTTATAAAGTTGAGAATCTTAAACTATGAAAAGAAGTTTGTGATTTAATATCAATAAAAAATTGGCTACAAAACACGATTAAAAATTTAGAGAACAAGGTTAATGGGTTTCCTAGTATTAACAAAGGCAAAGAAGATTCGTCAACTTTAATAAATATTTTTGAATCTGCCTTTATGAAAAATGGACTTAGTTATAAAAATAAAAGAAAAATATAAAACACTAGCTCTAAAAACCATTATGCATGCATCACTATATACAAATTTTAGAAAACCAAACAAGAATCAGTATAGACTAGATAATAGGAGGACTGTTAAAATTAGGGTACCAAATGCAAATAATAGTTTAATTAGAGACAAGCACATACATAATTTTATTACCGAGGTCCATATTTGTAGTAATTTTATTTCAAAGGTTCTACTAAACCCTCATGGGTGTGGTTACCTTTCGATTAAGCCCTTGGACCTAGAATGGGAAGTTGGTACTAATATATAATTGTTTTTTGTAGGTACCCAACAATAATACAAGGAGTTGGATAACTGAATTGCATATGTCGCTATGCAGTTAAAGTGCTTAGAAGTTCTATAGAGGTTGAGGTGCAAAAAGTTATAGCTGGTTTAAAGAGGGAAATAACGAAAAATAGCAGAGGTGCAAAAAGCTTCATTAAATATAAAACCAAATATTTGAAGTTAATTTATTCTCATTCTCGTATCATTTGTATAGGATAAACTGATATTGTTTAAACTTTTATAGAAAACCAAAGAATATCACGACTTACGCAAACTAGTTTTGATGACTATAATAGGTTTCTAACTTATATTGAGCAATTATGCTTTAAAATTAGGTCTTTATTAAATTTGTTGATTCGGTTTAAAAGAAAATTAGTCAAATCGACCTTTATATATTGATGTTGCTAAAGAAGGTGCTAAAAAGCCTTGATTTAGCGAGTGTAGCGGATAATAACGGGGCTTAAAGAGGAACTACTGTTTAATAGGGCTAAATTGAACCAGCATAGCGGTTGAGGAGCGCTATGTGCTATAGCGAGGATTTTGCGGGGCTTTAACTGCATATGTTATAAGGAATCGGTACGGATATGTCGTTGGGAATATAACATTAGCAATATATGTAATGACTCGACTTTTCACCTCCGAATGTCGATACTAATACATCCATGGTATTTGTGTGCCAAGCATTCAAGTGTTGGAAAGACAGATTATTACGGTAGAATAAAAAGAAACAGAACAAGAAAGAAGGAACACAATATCAGAATCTCACAATGGAACGATAACATATAATATCAAAAGACAGTACAAACTGTCACTCTAAGATACATAACATTTTAGAGTTATAATTCTAAATACTATAATCATCCTCGATAATTGTAACATCGCGTCCTCACAAATGCCGGTACATATAATATAGCAATGTAGGAGAAATAAGAATATTATGGTAGTTGAACCATCCAGCTTGTCTCCTCGAGCTCCAATGAACATTAACGGAAACCTGCCTTTTTCAGACTACTTGAAAGAGTACATGAAGAATTTAGGGAAAACAAAAACCACGCATCAGACATAAGTTTGGTATGAGAAACTCAAGAGATATGCAATCAACATATAGCAGTACTTTTGGGACTGCACAGAATGCCATAGCAGTTATCCCCTCAAAAGAACTACTCATCTAATAAGTACATAAGGTGATATATTAGATAATGTCTAGGATGTAGAATATAAATCATATCAAAGAGCAATGATGATTACATTGGTGTAACATCCCGGATTTTTGAGCCATTGAATTTTGAACATTTAATTCATTTTAAATGTTCACTGAGGATTTTTCATTAATTTTGGGACAAAGAGAATCGGGTTCAATTTATAAAATAAGTTATAGGTTTTAAAATATGATAATTTAATTCAATTTTGAATAGTAATTAAATATTGGACTGAAACAATTTGGGAATTTAGATGTAAATAGTGATAAAAATGTTTTTAAAATTTATTTTTAGTCCATTTGGATTTTAAAAAGTGTTGTTGAATTTTTAGAAGGATTTAAAAGTTAATAAGTTATTATTGGAAAATTTATGTTAATTTAATAATGGATTTCATATTATTAAAATGCAATTTAATCGGATTTTGGTCTGGAATGTGCCAGAATGATTTTTAATGTGATTATAAATTTTATGTAATTTATTATTAAGTTAGTAAAATTTTAAAAGTACAATTTTAAGCGTTTTCGACAATTTTGAAAATCGTCCGATTTAATCGACGAGTTAAAATAGCCTTCCGGGGCACAGTCTCGGAATTCGACGAAAACAGTTCCATTGGATCTGTAATAGTTAGTTATTATCGGATTTCAATTTTCGTAGCAATCAGAGTTATCGTTTGACCGTGGCAGCTCGAAACACATCGAAATCGTTTTAATCGGTTTAAATTAAAATTGATCGTTTAATTCCGTAACTCACGTATATGTCCGAATTAGCTTACGAAACATGTTCCACTGTGTCCGGAACGCGGGAAAACCCTAGGAACGCCTATTGGTACGCGAGAATTGGAGTTCGCTTGCATAACTTGTTAACATTTGAAGTGTAACATTAAAATAATATTAATTAACGATATAAAACATTATAATAATCAAACCCTAGATCCATTATCTCCAGCCGCCGTTCCATTATAATGAATGGCCGAAATCAACCCTAACTCTTCCACGTCTCTCTCACGATCCAAGCGATTTTAGGCCAGATCTCCAACTGGAAAGTCGGAGAGTAGCTCGAGCTCTACGTTTCGAGTGGTAGAGATGGGGTTTCATCGACTAGATGGGGAGATTGGCAGCCGCATTCGTGTACTGTTCGCGCACGATTTCTGGTGCGAGGTTGTGGCCGAGCTTCGTCGTAGTGGGGTCGGCGGTGGGGGCCGTTGCGAGCTATGGTGTGATGGGTTTTGATCGGAGTCCGGTCGTCATTAGTGGTTGCGTTCCAAAACCCTAGGGCGGCAAGCTATGGGTTACTCGAGCTGAGCTTTTCGCGTGAGGAAGAATCATATGCGGCCTTGATTTCTTTTGCAACGAACGGCCTGATGTTGTTGGTAATAGTAAACTAAAAAATTAAAAAGAAATTTGTCTAAATTTGAAATTGAAACTTATAAAATTCATATCTATTTCATATGTAATCAGAATTTGACGAAACTTGCGGCGTCGGAATCGCAGAGATACGTACTACGCAATGGTGCAGTTAGGGAATCATTCCGAGCAAGAAGAAATTTGAGTTAAATCGAACGTCGTTCGGTTTAATTTAAATTTCGAACGCTCGCCAAAACTCAAGGTGAGTTATTCTCACTCACATCTGGATGCTAGCTGATTTAAATAGATAATATTTAAATATTTGTATGATTGGTTGAATATAATCGTTGTCATCAGTCTGGATTGATATTTATATATGTGATGTGCTAATATTTGTGGATGCAGGAAAAAACAGGTTGGAGGGATCCAACTGGATTCCTCACGATGTAGTAATTATTTTTATAATTGATGATGATGTCTGTTTATATGTTGTGATTGATAATTTGAAATTTAATTGTGCTGTGATATTGTTGAATAAATTATAAACTCAGAATTTTAATTATAAGTAGAATAAATTGGGCTTTAAAGGAAATAAAGGAAATTGATAAATAAGAATAAAATTTGGAATCTGGTTTGGATAAACATAAAAATAAAAATTTGGTAAAATTTGTAATTATTAACGAAGAGGACATTTTATCAATTGATAACTGTGGAAGTATAAATTGCTCGAAATTAAATATATAACTATTTGAAATGTATATAAAATATTCTGAAATACAATTTTGCACTATGGGAATTTATTTAAGTAATTTGTAAGTATGATTTTCATTGAAGAAATCTCCAAATGTTTTATTCAATAATGTCTTAGAACTATACTTTAACAAATTGAAATTTCGAAAATGAAAAAAATGTTTAAACTGCAAGGGAGTTTATTTGTAAGCTTGGAAATAAATTTACGATAACTAACGTAAATTTGAGTTGGAATAGATCGGGCGGGATCTATATGAAAGATTCTTTGGGTTGTTTGAATGGAAATGTTTTTACCTGGGAAACCAAGTTTGTGTTCTAATAGATTTTATTTAAGAATAAGTTAAAGTTTAAACTTGATTAAAAGAGTATTTTTGGAATTATTATTTTTAAGTAACTAATTAGAAAATTTGTAATAGTAATTATTTACGAATACATTAGAAATTATTTTTACAAATGGATTTATTTAAAGGTTAGTTTGAATAAAGTTATTTGAACTTGTTATTAATACTTTTAAAACTCTACCTTTAAATTTAGTTTAACTAAACCTTTATTTAAAACTCAAGTTTATGTCTCTTAATAAATAGTTTTACTTCACATATTTTAAATTTATATTTTGAGTAATAACTAGAAGTAAATTTACATATTTTAAGGTATATTTCAGAATAAAATGTTTTAACCATTTTAAATCTAAATTGTTTTGGACTTGGTTATTTCCAATGGGAATATATGGTAAAGGATTTACCTTGTAAAGGAAGAACCTTGGGAATTGTTTTCAAATGAGTTTTGAAAATTTGAAAATTTGAAAATATATCTTGTAAAGATATGTGAGGCAAATAAATAATGTGGGAATTATTTATTGTGTGATGGATGCTTATGGATGTAAATTGATAGTTAAATCACCGACTATCAATATTGGACAAATGCGTTGATCGTTTCGAAGAGACCGGGATCGAGATTTATTTCTCGAAAACCACTTCGATCCGGTTTGTACGTTTCGTTAGAACACGTGTTCGGAGTCGAAGATGGAGCAGTGAAGTGCAAGGGCTAGTCGCTACTAATCCTGAGGAT
Organism: Allium cepa; assembly: GCA_030765085.1. Classification (NCBI taxonomy): domain Eukaryota; kingdom Viridiplantae; phylum Streptophyta; class Magnoliopsida; order Asparagales; family Amaryllidaceae; genus Allium; species Allium cepa. Next base: position 701,028,631 of record CM060938.1, on the reverse strand, counting down.
ATTTCCAAATTGGATGTAGTAGCAGTAGTGCCTTCGGTTCCGTTCGAACCCGGGACGGACTTGTATGGACGAATGCTTTCGGAACATCGTCAGGTGGACGATGGGCATTCTAAGTGAAATGTTCTAAAGGTAACGCTTAGCCTCAAGCCTCATCAAATGAGAATGACTGAAAATCAGGGGATATGCAGCAAGGCTTCGTGGGTAGCCCCCACTGGAGAGTAAGGTCATCCCTGTCTACATGTCCCTTTTTATTTCGGCTTAGTGGTGCGGTTGCTGATCCCAACCGTGGGGTGATCTTATTCGAAACTATCCAGTAAGGGATGGGTCCGGCCTTGTGTTGCAGGGGATCGGGAGTGGTCCTCGGTACGGTGATCTAGGCCCCGTACTGTTGCAGGTGGTACCCCAGTGCCTAGTCATTATTATAAATCCATTTTCCCTATGAGCCTTTTACGAGTTTTGTTTGTATTACCCACTTTGTGGCTAGTAGATGGAATTTAATCATGTAACAATTTTGGCTATTTTATAAGTATTTGTAAATAGACCCTATTATAATATCAGAGGATTTCTATAAAAAGTGTTTTAGCTATCGTAAGGTAAAAACCCGACATGTTTATTTGTGGCGTGGTCTTACGAGATGCTTTTGTTTTCAAAGGATTTTTGAAACTTTAATAATCAATTTGGATGCATTATTATCAACTGGTATTCCAGACTGACTCGGGTGTTATTTCATTATAATGCTCGGGCCAGACCGAGTATGATATGTTCAGGATAGGTTGCTATGTAGCAGGAGAGGAGCTAGAGTCCGAGACGTATCATTCGTATTATATGTACTTATATATATATTCCGCTTCTGTGATTGTATGGTATGTCTGATTGGTAATTGATGATGTATGAGATACTCTGATGATGTGATGTATAAAACTGGTATAGTTTTCATTTTATGTAAAGTTATATATTTACTATTATATTTTATTCCGCTGCGACTGTGAGATTCTGATATTGTTTAGTTTCTTCTTCTTCTATCTCTTCTTCTTTAACCCTAATGGTTCGTATTTCTGTGCCACTTGAGTTAATAGAGGTAGAATAGTGTTGATTCAAGGGGTACAGATTTGTGGGTCGTTACACTTGGTATCAGAGCTTAGGTTGGCAACAACCTAGGCTTTGGTGGGGAAATTACTCATTAAACAGAGTCAATAGTACTCTATAATGAGTTGAGTGTATTAATAGATATGAGAGCGTACTTGTTAGTGAATATAAAATTTGTTTTTATACTGTGTTGACTTATCGGTTGAGTGTTTATGAATTCTGGTTGGTGCGGGAAGTACAACCGTATCGATAGGGGTTTCTAAACTTTTAAACAAGATAAACCGACATAGTATTGTTTTTAAAAGTGGGTAAATGAAATAATTTTACCCAAAATTATATTTTGATATAAAAGAAAATAATTTTATGGAATTATTATATATGTATATTTGGTTGATTGGTCGTTAATACTATAATTAAATAAGAATCTAAAATGTAATTTAAAATTCAAAATGGTTATTGCCAAACAAATTATATGAGTATAAATTATATAAAGGTAGAATAACTAAATTTGAATTAAACTAGAGTTTAAATCCTAGAAATTCTGAAAGAAATGTTTTAAATGGGGTGAAACCTAAAGTTTAGGAAATTTAAAATCTTGGGAATATTTGGGAATGTTTTCCAAGGTGTTGGAAGGTAATGATGAAATATTGTTTTGGGTAATATTTTTGAATGGGAACTGTTTTGAAATGAATTTGGGAAAGTAAGAAAGCACTGAACTCACTTCAGTCGCTGGAAAATAATCCTGATGATACTGGCCAAATCATTAGAATTCATTTTCGAGTTTCTAAAGTGATGGATTGCTTCCCTAGTACTTGGGTATAATATTGTTTGGGACTTGTTGGGCATAAGGTTGTTAGGAAATTTTCAAAAGGGGAAAAGTGTTTTGGTATAAACAAATTGTATTGGAAATCTAGAGATTTGATTGATATACCAAATAGGTATGAGTTGATTATTATTTCAAAATGGTTTTGGAATAAAACTGGGTAATTTAATTCTAGAAAATTTTATTTAAATGATGTGTAAAATTAAAATGAATTAACTATTGAATTTATTAAGTGAAATTGATATAAATAAGAAGAAAGAAATGAAAATTTTAACCTTGGAATTAAAATGTAACTTGAGTGAATGGAAATGAATAAAATATATGGAAGTGAGTAGAAAATTTGAATTTAACTTGGATAAGTAAAATAAATTGGACTTGGAATTAAATTGATTTGGGTTAAATTAAATTGTAAGTTGACTTTGAAATGGTGGGTCATTGTGTAATGAATAGTACCCATGAGCTATTAAGTATTATACTTATAATTTGAGGTTGTGGATTTGAAGTTGCAAAGAATTAAATGGAAAGAAATTTACATCTTTAAGAATTCATGGATACATATATATAACATTTGAAGTTGTAATTCTAAAATGGAAATGAACTTAGGAATGGAAAATTTGATTGTAAACTTAAGTAAAATGGGATTCTAAAATCAAAGGGAAATGGTATGAATTCAAGATGGCTAAATAAATTTGGTTGGACTTGAATTCAAATGGGAAAAGAATTGAGTTGAGGGAAGGTTAAATTTAATTGAAGATGCATTTAGTGTATACTAAATTAAATGGAATTTGTATTAGCATGAATAAAATTTTGATAGTTTGGTCAAAATTTGGAAAGTAAATAAGAATCCAATTGTGGCATGGGATTTAAATTTGTGGTAACAAATATTGAAGTGTGAATGAAAGATGAAATTAGATTATAATGGTGATAGTTTGAATTGTGAATAAATTCAAAGGAATGAAATAATTTAAAGTGGTTTCTTTGCTAATAAAATAAATCTAAAAACGGATAAAATAAATAAACAAAGTGCATTAAAATTTATAAATGGTTTGATTTGGGTAAGAATCAATTAAAATGGAAATAAATTGAGATATTATGGAATTGAAATCATTTAAAAACATGGTGAGATGGTTATGGTTAAGCTTATGAAATAGTTTAAAATGAAATTTGTGTAGATAATAAAATTGGAATGCAAGTAAATGGATTGGAATTGATTTGGATGAGAATCAAATGAAGAAAAAAAAAATTGATATAAGAAGACAATGGAAATATTGTATGATTTAAACAACATAAGCAAATTGAAAACAATAATAATGGATGAGCTTTATTAAGTAATCTTAACTGAAATTTGTTAGATAATAAAATTTAAATGCAAGTGAAAAAGAAATTTTAAATTAATTATTGTGATAAAATAAGGTTGTATGAGTTGTAAGTAATCCAAAATGGAATGATATTAATATAAACCTATATGGATAGTGATCTGGAAATATAAGATTTGAATTTAATTCCATAATTGTGATAAAGCAAGAATGTTTGGGCTGTAAATAATATAGAATGGGATGTTATCAATTTAAACTTAAATGATGATCTTGAAGTGAGAATAAGAAATGGAGTTAAAAATTGCAATGGAATGAGAATGCTTGGATTGTGAACCATGTGAAATTTAATAAATTTAATATGAATATAAGTTGGGATTAATGTGAATGGTTATAAGTTTAAGAATTGGTTATTTGTTTGAATAACCACAACCTGCATGGAAATTAGTCATTAAACTTAAGTGAATAAATTAAAGGAAGTAAATGAAAATGATATTTGAATTATAGGAATGGACTGGAATCTATTTAGTGGGTTGGTATGTAAATGCAAGTTAATTAAAAAGAAAGGTAAATGAATTAAAAGCATATATTCATAATATTGAAGTGAACATGAATTGGTGGTAGTAATTATGAATTGGAATAGCGAAACTTGTATGTAAATCCCTTGTGCGAAATAAAATGGAATTTGGCATTAAAAAGGAAACTTTGTGCATGTTATAAAATATGGTTTACTTATGAAACCATGCAAATTGTTGATTTGATTAGGAAATGGATATGTTTGGCTTACATTTATATTGGAAATGTTGTTAAAATGTTAATATCTTTGAAAACTGATGAGTTTGTTGAGTAAGTACAGGTACGGAAGGCGTTCGATAGAGTTGGAGCGCATATATGCTAAAATATTAGCCGCTTGTTTTTTAAAATTTGCAAAAAAGGTACGCCTACGCAAATATAATTGGGAAATGATATATATATTGTGATATATTTTGGTTTCCGACTGTGTGGGTCGATGTATATATATTTATTTGTATCGCGATATCGCGAAAGCTCCTCCGTACAGGGGAGACTCTGTCAAAATTTTCCGGAAATTTTAGGAGTTCGAAAATTTTTGGGCTTTTGGGAAAAATTTATTAACTTGGAAAGTTATTTTGAAATACGTTAGAATTTAAAGCTTTAGAGTAAGTAAAACAAATGAATGTAGGATTGAGCTAAAGGGATTTGGAAAGTGTATATATGTTTTAACTAAAGAAGTTTGAGTTAAGTTAATGAGTGTAGAAGCATTTGTTTCATTAGTGACAAGTTGATTTCAAATAACAATTGGAAATAAAGGATTTTGGAATAGGATTGAATTAGTAGTTTCGATTTGAAACTAAAGGATTTGGGAAAAGTGAATTTGAGCGAAGTGAAATTTAGATTTCACTAAGTAAGTTTGTTTTTGGGTCTGGAAGCATTCTTCTACCTTAGCAAATTTCGAGGACGAAATTTTTATAAGGGGGAAGGAATGTAACATCCCGGATTTTTGAGCCATTGAATTTTGAACATTTAATTCATTTTAAATGTTCACTGAGGATTTTTAATTAATTTTGGAACAAAGAGAATCGGGTTCAATTTATAAAATAAGTTATAGGTTTTAAAATATGATAATTTAAATCAATTTTGAATAGTAATTAAATATTAGACTGAAACAATTTGGGAATTTAGATGTAAATAGTGATAAAAATGTTTTTAAAATTTATTTTTAGTCCATTTAGATTTTAAAAAGTGTTTTTGAATTTTTAGAAGGATTTAAAAGTTAATAAGTTATTATTGGAAAATTTATGTTAATTTAATAATGGATTTTATATTATTAAAATGCAATTTAATCGGATTTTGGTCTGGAATGAGCCAGGATGATTTTTTAATGTGATTATAAATTTTATGTAATTTATTATTAAGTTAGTAAAATTTTAAAAGTACAATTTTAAGCGTTTTCGACAATTTTGAAAATCGTCCGATTTAATCGACGAGTTAAAATAGCCTTCCGGGGCACAATCTCGGAATTCGACGAAACCTGTTCCATTGGATCCGTAATAGTTATTTATTATCGGATTTCAATTTTCGTAGCAATCGGAGTTATCGTTTGACCGTGGCAGCTCGAAACGCATCGAAATCGTTTTAATCGGTTTAAATTAAAATTGATCGTTTAATTCTGTAACTCGCGTATATGTCCGAATTAGCTTACGAAACATGTTCCATTGTGTCCGGAACGCGGAAAAACCCTAGGAACGCCTATTGGTACGCGAGAATTGGAGTTCGTTTGCATAAGTTGTTAACATTTGAAGTGTAACATTAAAATAATATTAATTAACGATATAAAACATTAATAATCAAACCCTAGATCCATTATCTCCAGCCGCCGTTCCATTATAATGAATGGCCGAAATCAACCCTAACTCTTCCACATCTCTCTCACGATCCAAGCGATTTTAGGCCAGATCTCCAACTGGAAAGTCGGAGTGTAGCTCGAGCTCTACGTTTCGAGTGGTAGAGATGGGGTTTCATCGACTAGATGGGGAGATTGGCAGCCGCATTCGAGTACTGTTCGCGCACGATTTCTGGTGCGAGGTTGTGGCCGAGCTTCGTCGTAGTGGGGTCGGCGGTGGGGGCCGTTACGAGCTATGGTGTGATGGGTTTTGATCGGAGTCCGGTCGTCATTAGTGGTTGCGTTCCAAAACCCTAGGGCGGCAAGCTATGGGTTACTCGAGCTGAGCTTTTCGCGTGAGGAAGAATCATATGCGGCCTTGATTTCTTTTGCAACGAACGGCCTAATGTTGTTGGTAATAGTAAATTAAAAATTAAAAAGAAATTTGTCTAAATTTGAAATTGAAACTTATAAAATTCATATCTATTTCATATGTAATCAGAATTTGACGAAATTTGCGGCGCCGGAATCGCAGAGATACGTACTACGCAATGGTGCAGTTCGGGAATCATTTCAGACAAGTAGAAATTTGAGTTAAATAGAACGTCGTTCGGTTTAATTTAAATTTCGAACGCTCGCCAAAACTCAAGGTGAGTTATTCTCACTCACATCTGGATGCTAGCTGATTTAAATAGATAATATTTAAATATCTGTATGATTGGTTGAATATAATCGTTGTCATCAGTCTGGATTGATATTTATATATGTGATGTGCTAATATTTGTGGATGCAGGAAAACACAGGTTGGAGGGATCCAACTGGATTCCTCACGATGTAGTAATTATTTTTATAATTGTTGATGATGTCTGTTTATATGTTGTGATTGATAAATTTGAAATTTAATTGTGCTGTGATATTTTTGAATAAATTATAAACTCAGAATTTTAATTATAAGTAGAATAAATTGGGCTTTAAAGGAAATAAAGGAAATTGATAAATAAGAATAAAATTTGGAATCTGGTTTGGATAAACATAAAAATAAAAATTTGGTAAAATTTGGAATTATTAACGAAGAGGACATTTTATCAATTGATGACTGTGGAAGTATAAATTGCTGGAAATTAAATATATAACTATTTGAAATGTATATAAAATATTCTGAAATACAATTTTGCACTATGGGAATTTATTTAAGTAATTTGTAAGTATAAGTTTCATCGAAGAAATCTCCAAATGTTTTATTCAATAATGTCTTAGAACTATACTTTAACATTGAAATTTCGAAAATGAAAAAAATGTTTAAACTGCAAGGGAGTTTATTTGTAAGCTTGGAAATAAATTTACGATAACTAACGTAAATTTGAGTTGGAATAGATCGGGCGGGATCTATATGAAAGATTCTTTGGGTTGTTTGAATGGAAATGTTTTTCCCTGGGAAACCAAGTTTGTGTTCTAATAGATTTTATTTAAGAATAAGTTAAAGTTTAAACTTGATTAAAAGAGTATTTTTGGAATTATTATTTTTAAGTAACTAATTAGAAAATTTGCAATAGTAATTATTTAAGAATACATTAGAAATTATTTTTACAAATGGATTTATTTAAAGGTTAGTTGGAATAAAGTTATTTGAATTGTTATTAATCCTTTTAAAACTCTACCTTTAAATTTAGTTTAACTAAACCTTTATTTAAAATTCAAGTTTATGTCTCTTAATAAATAGTTTTACTTCACATATTTTAAATTTATATTTTGAGTAATAACTAGAAGTAAATTTACATATTTTAAGGTATATTTCAGAATAAAATGTTTTAACCGTTTTAAATCTAAATTGTTTTGAACTTGGTTATTTCCAATGGGAATATATGGTAAATGATTTACCTTGTAAAGGAAGAACCTTGGGAATTGTTTTCAAATGAGTTTTGAAAATTTGAAAATTTGAAAATATATCTTGTAAAGATATGTGAGGCAAATAAATAATGCAGGAATTATTTATTGTGTGATGGATGCTTATGGATGTAAATTGATAGTTAAATCACCGACTATCAATATTGGACAAATGCGTTGATCGTTTCGAAGAGACCGGGATCGAGATTTATTTCTTGAAAACCACTTCGATCTGGTTTGTACGTTTCGTTAGAAAAACGTGTTCGGAGTCGAAGATGGAGCAGTGAAGTGCAAGGGCTAGTCGCTACTAATCTTGAGGATATTTCCAAATTGGATGTAGTAGGAGTAGTGCCTCGGTTCCGTTCGAACCCGGGACGGACTTGTATGGACGAATGCTTTCGGAACATCGTCAGGTGGACGATGGCATTCTAAGTGAAACGTTCTAAAGGTAACGCTTAGCCTCAAGCCTCATCAAATGGGAATGACTGAAAATCAGGGGATATGCAGCAAGGCTTCGTGGGTAGCCCCCACTGGAGAGTAAGGTCATCCTGTCTAGATGTCCCTTTTTATTTCGGCTTAGTGGTGCGGTTGCTGATCCCAACCGCGGGGTGATCTTATTCAGAACTATCCAGTAAGGGATGGGTCCAGCCTTGTGTTGCAGGGGATCGGGAGTGGACCTCGGTACGGTGATCTAGGCCCCGTACTGTGGCAGGTGGTACCCCAGTGCCTAGTCATTGTTGGAAATTCATTTTCCCTACGAGCCTTTTACGAGTTTTGTTTGTATTACCCACTTTGTGGCTAGTAGCTGGAATTTAATCATGTAACAATTTCGGCTATTTTATAAGTATTTGTAAATAGACCCTATTATAATATCAGAGGATTTCTATAAAAAGTGTTTTAGCTATCGTAAGGTAAAAACCCGACATGTTTATTTGTGGCGTGGTCTTACGAGATGCTTTTGTTTTCAAAGGATTTTTGAAACTTTAATAATAAATTTGGATGCATTATTATCAACTGGTATTCCAGACTGACTCGGGTGTTATTTCATTATAATGCTCGGGTCAGACCGAGTATTATATGTTCAGGATAGGTTGCTATGTAGCAGAAAAGGAGCTGGAGTCCGAGACGTATCATTCGTATTATCTGTACTTATATATATATTCCGCTGCTGTGATTGTATGGTATGTCTGATTGGTAATTGATGATGTATGAGATACTCTGATGATGTGATGTATAAAACTGGTATAGTTTTCATTTTATGTAAAGTTATATATTTACTATTATATTTTATTCCGCTGCGACTGTGAGATTCTGATATTGTTTAGTTTCTTCTTCTTCTATCTCTTCTTCTTTAACCCTAATGGTTCGTATTTCTGTGCCACTTGAGTTAATAGAGGTAGAATAGTGTTGATTCGAGGGGTACAGATTTGCGGGTCTTTACAATTGGTCACATCACAAAATATTTAGGGTATAATCAAAACCGATAAGGAACGTTTGCATAATGGATTTTCAACGGAGACGCCTCTAGTAAACTGAAGTGGATCGCTTGCATAAAGGGTCAAAAAATACTTTTGAGTGTCATATACCTGTAGATAAAATATAACAATAAGGTAAACATAATCGGATCATATCTAAAACACGTGATCTCAAATATCATCACCTCCTGCATGCAAACATCGATATGGATACTCTATAAATGGAGTGATAATTCCTATCACGTGTTCACTAAACCCAAAGTTATGCGCCTATCCTTTTTTTGCCATTTCGATGTCGAGGTTACATTCGACATCTTTTACATAAGTCTTCATCACTCGAACAGAACTAAGATTCTCAAATGGATTCCCACATCTCCAATAGATTTTGAAACCATGCATGGATTCAGACATCTCAAATCGATCCACTTCCAAGAGATAAAACATATATCTTAGTCCTGAAGTGGTTTTTTTAAAAATAAAACACTTACGAATCCCATTCTCTTTAAGATTGGATCGACGAATTTGGTCATATTCAACAATAACGAGAACGATCGCATATAGAAACTAAGTCTCGTATACTTATAATGTTTCCAAACTTTTAGCTCTAAGTACACGACTAATACTTTCCATAAACAATTAAACACACAAAGCATGGTTAAGTCATGTAAAGAACGATTAAGTCACATAAGCAACCTCTAATCCCCTTTATGTTTAATTAATCATTTATTAATTAAAACCCCTGTTATTAGTAAAAATTCTTTTATCTAATAAAAATTCATTTACCGATCACTACCATTCATCTGTACTCTTTCAATATTTCAAAAAGTATTCATATACTTATCTTAAATAGTACAAGTATATTCACAAATCATTGACCAGATTTCTTACTTTAAACCTTTATTTTTTCTATCTTTTTCCTAGAAAATTCCATACTTATAAATTCCTTCAATATATCCATTTTGAGGACCTAAGTACTTTCACCAGTCCATTCAAAAAGGTTAAAACTAATGTTACTTAAGCATTGTTATTACAAACCCAAAACCATTTCACTTACGCTTATCTTTAAAACATTCTTTCAAGATCTATTTACATTCCTAAGTGTAATAAAAAAGGATTAAAAAAGAATTTTATTAATACAGTGTCACAACAAATCCAAAACCATTTTCATACTTATATTATTTTTAAAATCATTCGTTTAAAGATCTAAGTTAATAATTGATTAAGTTCGATAGTCGACTAATCAACTATCCATTTAGAGATGATTGCTTATAAAAGTTGCAGTTCTTATACAACTCGTTTTTGGTATTCCAACTTATACCATCCCTTGTTCAAGAATAAAGCCAAGTAAGTTAGAAACTGGTTACATATCAAGGCTTTGCTTAGACACTTCATTCTTGAATCTCACAGATTGATAAGTCTACCTCATCGGCTTTTAGTGTTAAGTATAATGTTAATGATTTTCATAAACTAGTAAGAAATCAACACGATTAACACATTTCTGACATTCCCGACTTAACCAATCTCAGTTAAGAGGAAAGCCGGTAAGTTAGTGCACTATTGCTTCTGTACTTAATTGAATATCAATCTTAACTCTCACAAATAAATAAGCCTACTTCATTGGCTTTTAGTGCTAAGCTTAATTAATTTTCTTTTTAAACAATTAAATAAACAACAAGATTAACACGTTTTCGATATTACAACTTAACTATATCTCGATCAAGAGGAAAGTCGGTAAGCTAGAGCACTATTGCTTCCATCCATACTTGAACATCAATCTTAACTCTCACAAATTGAGAAGTCTACCTCGTCGGCTTTTAGTGTTAAGCGTAACTAATTACTTTTTTAAAAACTTATATATATAAGTACTTGTAAATAGGTTTTAAATATTTATGTAAAATATTACATGAAAATTACTAATTTATAATTTGTTGAAATACATGTTTTATAATTTAAAACTCCTTTACTTCCAAATTCGTAAGTAATTATTAAAAATATATTTAAACTTCAAATCAATTATAAAATATTATAAAATATGTTAGAAAACATTCCTCAAAATATTAGAGAAAAATACCAAATTTAAATATCATTTTTGAACACTTAATACTATAAGCAATTTACTATAGTATTTATAAATGTGGTTAAAAGTCCTTGTTAAAGAACAACATTGCAAAACACAATTTTTGTGATCATTTTTCACCACTTTAACAGGTGATTTAAGACTTGAAAATTTTACATTAAGTACTACCCTTAGGTTAATAAAAAAAATGCAAAGAAACCCCTAAGAATATCTTCCAAATTAATTAAAAAAATTCTCAAAAACAGGATATATCAGAGTGCTCATACAACAACCTTCTTCTCGCTATAACTTCTTGCAACTTTGATTCACAATTTCTATAACTTTACAAATAATTTATTTACTTTTCCATACACCAATATATATGTAGAGAACAACCAAATCAGATTATCACAAATTAAGATCATAAATTAGCCATTTATATAAGTCAAAGTTAAGGGATATCGAAGTGCACTTATAGCAACTATCCTCCCTTCAAACACTTGCAAACATACTTCAATTCAACATACAAATTAAATAACCATTTAAAAATTAATTAAATTCCATATAAAATGTTTAAGTGGGTAATAAAAGTGATGTTATACAATATAAATTTGTCATCTGCTTTCAAGTGCAAGAGGCGTCCATAGTATATGACTTTACTTAGTTAATGTCACTTTGACTTTATATTTTGTACATAAATATATATACACAATACACACACAAGATAGTGAGATAACTCATTTATATTCAATCCAAACTCTAAAACACTCACAAAGCTAAGAACACTTACTACGATCACCAAACTTCCAAAGATCCAAGCTTTAGCACTTATAATCTAAGGCAAGATCTCCCCCTCTTCCATGCTCATAGCCTCACCACGCTCCCCTATTTCTTCCAGCTTTTTCCACATTTGACTTTAGATCCATTCTTCCTATGGTGTTCTAAAATGTTGGTGAATGTTTGGTGAAGTTTGGAAGAGATTTGAGTTAATTAGAGAAAGTTAGTGAAGTACAAAGTGGATTAGTGCTAATCCACTTCCTTCATTTTCTTAATTTAATTTAAGTGATTAGCCTTACCTTTAAGAGTGTATTTATAGACTTTTTCAAGATTTCATCACCACCTTTAACCTTCCATAAAAGGTCACAAAGGAGCCTCCCTCTCACATGCTACGTTTACACCTCATTTTCTTTGCTTAATACTTAAGTATTTCTTTAAAAGCTCATTTTCAAAATATATTCTATGACATCACCCATGACATCATCAAAAACTTTACTTCCATAAATAGAAAAATATTTTTATTTTATCTAATGTTATCTTAAGCAAATAAGTTGTAAAAAAAATTTAAACAACTTCCGATGAGTAAAAAGCTGTTTATCAATAAAATGATTTTCGGTCACGTTATCGATATTTCTTCAAAGTAACTATTTTTGCAAACATTTTTCCAAAACAAGTTTACCATCATAACTTATAATTTAAAAGGGGATTAACAAGGTTATTAAATCACTTTAGTCACATTTAATCCAAGATTCAATTATTTAAATACGAATTGTTCGAAATTTTGGATCGTTACATTCTCCCATAATTAGAATATTTCGTCCTCGAAATTTCAACACGAGCAATAAAAAGTAACAGTCACACGTCAATACTTAACAATATTCAAAATCAATAGTAAACATAACTCACATTTTTTCTTAAGTTCAAAAATCTTCTTATCGCACAAGGATGATAAACAATCTACTAAGCGTACCTTATGTTCAATAGCCTCAGGTTATTACTTAGTCGATTATCCATACCTCCACAAAACAAATCAAAGTGTCATCATCTAAACTCCCCATAAACCAACAAAACATAGTATGCATATATACTAAATCTCACACGATGTACACGGATCATCCATATGCAATATTCGATCTAATCACTTGCTCGATCACATAAATTTCACTTTCAAACTAGTATAGATCACACGATCTCTCTAGTGCGGACTTTGATTAGGTTCCTTCATTATAAACCTCCATTCTCCTTACATAGACATATACTATGATAAAAAACCTCAAGATAATATCAAGAATCCATATCAACTGTTCGCCGTCAAGAATTGGGTAAAAAAAATCCTTGTTCGGACAGGTGAAAGTCACCTTGAAACTATGTTCATGAATATTGGATCAAGAACAATCATGCGAATAAAACAATCTACGTACAACTTACGTATTTATCCTATTGTTTCTTTAACTATACCAATTCCTTTTTATCATATTCATTTATCCAAATAATATATCATTCAATATTAAATTATTTATGGATCATTTCATAAAAGCGTAACTTTAAGGTATTAAACATTTTATAACTTAAGTACACATTCATATAATACTCCTTTACAACCTAAGAGTATATACAAAACATCAAACTTGTTTTGCTTAACAAGCATGTTCAATAAATTCAAAACTTGTTTTAACTTACCACCTTCTTGATACAGGAGTTACAAAAACTCAAGTTTTACATTTTCACAAAAACACTTAGCTTCAAATGCTGTACGGTTCGGAAGTTTCCGACTACCAAATTCGCCGAAAATCCTGTTTCATTTTAACAAATTAAATTCACCAAACAACATATCATCACATGATGCATATACCGTACTATCCTAATGCATATTTTACAAGTGTCCAATAACATAATAAAGTTCCACTTATTTATTAAACATGTTTTTCCAAAAAGGGAAAACATAAATAGGTTCCATCTTTTATTCCGGGATATGCCACTGCCACTCGGGCTCCCTACATAGTATATAGATAAAACTTTTTTACATCAAAATGTTCATATCAAATTCCTTTTAAAGAAAAACTTTACAACTAAACACTAGGTTTTATTTCAAATCATTTTGAAATGATAATATATATACACATATATCTTTTGTATTTCAAATCATACTTTCAGGACTAAATCAAAATCTATTTTGGCAAAACAACTCTGTAGCATCCCCCACTTAAATGCCCAAAAATGAATGCCGATGCTGCTGCCGTTATCACCAAAATTATTTTCAAACGATACGAATGAGTTTAGTACATCCAAATCATACATTTCAGACTTAACCAAAAATCATTTCAAGCTGGTATCAAAAACTTCGTAAATATCACTAAGTACCATGATCTCAACTCATAAACTAATTTCTCAAATATTTACTTTCAAATAGTTCTATTATTATTCTTCCAAAATCTTTGAAAAACATTTTCAAAGACACTGAGATTTAAGTCCTCAAAACATCAGTTTAAATCCTTCTTTGTTTATAAAATATAAATTTATAAACCATACTTATATAAAATCATTTTCTTATATAAATCCTTTCACAAATTTTTATTTACAAAATACCTTATCTTTCCTTAGATTACAATAAATACCTTTTACCAAATTCAATTTTTATAAGAGTTAATTTCTAACCCAACATTATCCTCGAACGCCTTATAGTCAAACTATGAAACTTAGTTCACAAGGTGTTCATTTTTCAATGTATTTATAAATACTGTCCACCTACTCATGCAGTATAAGGTAAAACTACTCATGAAATGGTTGAGCACAAATCAACAATCAATAATGATAGTCAATGCTGATAAATTGGCCGAGCATGTCAAAATATTCCACAAAGAATAGCAATGCTCATAAACTGGCCGAGCATAGCTAAAATAATTAATAAGGGGCAACGAATGAACATCATTAATCCCTATATTAATTGAGCTATGTTTTAACAATTCATGCTTATATAAGTTACCTTATATAAGATCTTTAATTTTTTTACTTGTAATTACCTTTAAGGTATACGTTTATAACAATTAAAAATAAGCTCTCATATGCATAATTCACTCGACTCATGCTAGGACATTCCATTACCCTATCACATAATGAGTCACACCCAACTACAGTTAAGGTTCTCACTTAACCTTCAGCTCTAATACAAAGTGTCATGACCTAACTTTTTAACCATCGAATGTCGACATTAATACATCCACGGTATTCATGTGCCGAACATCCAAGTGCTAGAAATATAGATTGTTAGGGAAAAAACGAAAAATAGAGCACAATATCAGAATCTCATAGTGGAACAATAACATATAATATCAAAAGACAGTACAAACTATCACTCTAAGAGACATAGTATTTTGAGTTACAATTATAAATACTTTCAGCAGCCTAGATAGTTATAATAGCCTATCCTCACAAATGTTAATATACACAATATAATAATGCGGCAAAAATAAGAATACTAGTGAACCATCCAGTTCGTCTCTTCGAGCTTGAATGAACATCGATAAAAATATATCTTTTTCATACCACTCAAAAGAGCACACGAGGAATTTAGGAAAAACAAAAACCATGCGTCAAATATAAGCTTAGCATGAGAAACTTAAGAAATATGCGATCAATGTATAACAACACTTTTAGTACCACACGAAATGCATTAACGGTTATCATCTCAAATGAACCACTCAACCAATAAGTACATAAGGTGATATATTAGATAATCTCTTAAATTATATCAAATTACTGTCATGTTACATTGGTCACATCACAATATATGTAGGGTACAATCAAAACCATAGAGAATGTTCGTATAGTGGATTTTCCATGGAGATGCCTCTAGTAAACTGAAGTAGATTTCCTGCACAAGAATTTGAAACCACCTTCAAGCGCTGTATATCTCTAGGTAAAATATACCAATAAGGTAAACATAACCGATCCACTTCTAAAACATGTGATCTCGAATATCATCACCTCCCATGCGCAACATCGGTAAGCATACTCTAGATATGGTGTGATAATATCCTGTCGTAGGTTAGCTAAACCCCAAGCTATGCGCCTACTATGTTTTCTACCCTTTTAATGTCAAGGTTATGTTCGGTATCTCTTAAATAAGTTTTCATCCCTCGAATTGAACACGCATCCTGAAATTGATTCCCACATCTCGAACAGATCTCCAAACCACACATGGATTCGAACCTCTCAAACATATCCAATTTAAAGAGACAGAACATGTATCCAGTCTTGAGATGGTTTTCGATAAATAAAACACTTACCGGTCTTGTCCTCTTCAAGATTAAATGGACGAATTTGGTCATATTCACAATAACAAGAACAATTGCATATGGAAACTAAGTCTCAAATGCTTATCATGTTTTCGAAATTTTAATGCCAAGTACATAATTAAATACTTTCCATAAACAAGTAAACACGCAAAGCACGGGAAAGTCACACAAAGCACGATTAAGTCACATAAGCGACTTCTAATCCACTTTCTGTTTAATTAACCTTTTATTAAATAAAACCCCTTCTATTAGTAAAACTTATTCTATCTAATAAAACTTCATATATCAATCACTACCGTTCATTTTTACTCTTTCAATACTTCAAAAAGTATTTATATACTTATCTAAAATGGTACAAATATAATCACAAATCATTAAACAGATTTCTTACTTTAAACCTTTACTTTTTCTATCTTTTTCCCAAAGATTCCATACTTATAAATTAGTTCAAAGTATCCATTTTAAGGATCTAAATACTATCACAAATCCATTCAAAAAGGTTTAAACTAATGTTACTTAAATATTGTCACTACAAACCCAAAACCATTTCACTTATGCTTATCTTTAAAACATTCTTCTAAAGTTCCATTTACATTCATAAGTATAATAAAAAAGGGTTAAAGACAAATGTTATTAATACATTGTCACAACAAAGCCAAAACAATTCCATACTTATATTATCGTTAAAATCATTCTTTTGAAGATATAAGTCAATAATCGGTTAAGTTTGATCTAGTTGAAGGCAACCACTTATAGAATTCTTATACAACTTGTTTTTGACATTCCAACTTATACTATCCCTCATTCAAGAGTAAAGCTAGGTAAGTTAGAGCATTGGTGGACAAAGAAAGCCTTGCCTAGACACTTCATTCTTGAATCTCACAAATAGATAAGTCTACCTCATCGGCTTATTGTGTTAAGTATAATATTAATGATTTTCATGGTCCAGTAAGAAATCAACACGATTAATACATTTCTGACATTCTTGACTTAATTATTCCTTAGTCAAGAGGGAAGCCTGTAGATTAGAGCACTATTGCTTCTATCCCTAATCGAACATCAATCTTATCTCTCACAGATAGATAAGCCTACTTCATCGGCTTTAGTGTTAAGCATAGTTAATTTTCTTTTTACACAAGTAAGTAAACAATAGGATTAAAATGTTTCTAACATTCCAAATTTACTATTCCTTAGTCAAGAGGGAAGTTGGTATGTTAGAGCATTATTGCTTTCATCCCTACTCAAACATCAATCTTAACTCTTACAAATAGAGAAGTATCGTCGGCTTTAGTGTTAAGCAAACAAATTATCATTTTCAAAACTTATATATATATATGTGTGTGTGTATAAATATTTTAAAAATACTTGTAAATATGTTTTTAATACGTATATAAAATATTACTTGAAAATAATTAATTTATAATTTGATGAAAATATGTTTTATAATTTAAAATCCCTTTACTTCCAAAATTCATAAGTAATTATTAAAAATATATTTAAAGTTCAAACCAACTTTTAAAATACTAAAAAAAATATGTTAGAAAACATCCTTAAAAGATTAGGGAAAACACCAAGTTTAAATATCATTTTTGAACACTAAAAACCATAAGCAACTTACTAAAGCATTTATAAATATTGTCAAAGTCCTTGTTAAGAACAACATTGAAGAGCACAATTATGACTGGTTTTTAGCATTTTAATAAGTGATTTAGGGCTTGAAATTTTTATAGCAAGTACTACCCTAATCAAAAACCATGGAGAGAAACCCGTAAAGATATCCTTCAAGCTAATTAGAAAAATTCCCAAAAACAGGACATTTCAAAATGCCCATGTAGTGTTATCCCACCTTTTGGTCAAGGCTGGGATATCAACAAATTGTTTGGAAATGATGGATATCAGGATTGGAGATCTATTAGAAACAAGGTGATGATCGATATCGTCAGAATTATACCGAGATCCAATCAAGGTGGGAACAACTGGGAACGATGAACAAGGCTTGGAGAGGCTACACTTCAAATTTCAGGTCAATCAGAGTTCGTGTGCTAAAGATATGGATGAATCAATGGTGGAAAGGAACGATTTCATATCAATACCCTCATATTGGTACAGTTCGTATCGATAATGATGAATTGGTTATCTACTTTGGATCAATATGGTTCGTGTCGATCGGCATGAGTCACTTTGGATCGATGGATGTTGTTCGTATCGTTATGGTTCATATCAATACGAAGGTTGAAGCAGCAGGATGGATGTGAATATGGATAACACACATGGCTTTGGACCGATGGTATCGATCAGGGATGGACTCAACTGTTCAATTTGGAACGACGGCTTTCATACCAATGCAATGCGCATCGATTTGGTTGGATATGACATAAGTTTGGCAACATACTTCATATCGATCAAGCTGGGATTGACATGAAGAACAGAACAGTGGTTAAAGGAGGTCTGGATGAGAATCTTGTATCGATCAAGTATTGATCGATACAAAGGATATACATGGAGGATGGACACGTAAGACACACAAAAGGCAACAACATCGGATGGGTACGAAGACACACTTCATGTTGGTCTTATTCGTATCGATCCATAACGAAGCTTGGATTGATACGAACAGCATGGATTCGAAGGAGGGTTGGTTGATGGATATGAACAACACATGCCGATGGATACGAAGTAGTGGAGCTGGTCAAGTGATCAAGCGCTCAACATGGGTCGCGACATGAGAAGCGGATCGATGTGAAAGTTATGGTTAGGAAATGATGGGACCGAATCGAAATGAAATACGTTCGTATCGATATGAATTCATCAGCCTGCTTGAAGTCACAAACTTGAATCGATCATAACTCTTAAACCATGGATGCAAACGCTATGAAATTTTCACGGAAGCGACCTTATGCACTCAAGAACTTCCGTGATAGATATCAGCTCGATTGGACCACTTTTGGATCAATACGAATTGTACATGGATCGATCCAAAATCACTCTGGATCATTCTTTGGGCCCACCTGTGCAACAGAAAAATATATTCCAGGTTTTGGGGTAGATATTTTTGGATCTACACCTATAAATAGCGGTCTTATGGAAACTAAAAAGGGATCTTCTTCTGCTGTGGACATGGAAACTATGCCATTTTTTCTATTGATTTTCAATGGCTTGTAATTCTAATCTCAATACAAAAGGAATAAAAGGATTAATTCAAACTGGACGTAGGCCGGAGATAGCCGAACCACTAAAAACCCTGTGTTCTTTTCTTTCTTACACATTTTACTTTTGCTATTGCTTTAGTTTTATTCTCTACATTATCTGGATCTGAGATCTATGTTAATATATTGAGGATATGTGTATAAACACTGGTGCTTTCACTATATATGGGTTTGTGACCAATTTTAGCACATACACTTTGGTGCTTTCATTGAGAGAACAAGCACTCACTATATCAGATTTGGAGTTTGGATTTGGAAAGCTAAAGGATCGTATCTAGAAGGAACCATGACAAAACAATCAATAAGGAGACAAAGAGTGGAAAGGAGTCAACACAAAGGAGTTAAGAGGCTTCCTCGGAAGCAAATTAGGCCTCAGTTTTCATCACCGAAGATGAGATGGAGATGATGATGGGAGCTATGCATGAAGAATTATTGAAAAGGCAGGAGGAAATGATGCAGAACCTTCTCAGATAGTTTGAACAAGCAGGAATAGCAGGAGCTGTTGGAGATCAGATCCATGGAGCTGGACCAGAAGGACCCAACATGCAATCAGATGGATCAGCTCAACAGGGCGCAACCCCTTATCAGCACACAACTATCAATATGGATGGATCTAGGCTCGAGGGCACACCACCAGGCAACGATGGATCGATTCATCGAGGGATTCCAGGTGACACTGTGCAACATGGAGCTGATAGGAAGGTAGGAGTGCGTAATGAAGAGTACATACTAGAATTCCCTTGAGGACTCGGGGGCAACCCTTGGTGGACAATACAGGACTAGCTGAGATCATCAAGTGAACTATGCACAGAGGTTTAGGAAAAAGAGTTCTGGAAGAAGTAAACATGAGTCCGTTTACCCGAGATATCAGAATGGCTAGGAATCCACCAGAGTTCAAGCTGTCTACTCTGGAGGTATACAATGGTAGGGCCGATCCTACCAATCATTTGATGAGGTACACGAGATATATGGAAGTGCTGGGGGGTATCGGAGGAAGTTATGTCCTGGTGTTTCCCTCTGTACTTGATGGATATAGCTGCTATGTGGTTTAGGCAATTGGAAGATGGATCTATCAAGATATTAACGGAATTGGTGGATAGGTTTTTGAAGCAGTTTCGGGTTCATATCAAGGTCGAAGAATATGATGATACTAACGTCGGTAAAGCAGAGGATAGGAAATCGCTCAAGACTTTCTTAACTCGGTTCAATGTAGCAGTTGCTTCGGTGGATCGGCCGGATCCATCGATGGTTTTGATGGCAGCAGTGTCAGGAGTCATGGATAACTCAGATTTCAAGGTATTGTTGATACGAGATCCATCAATGGATCTCGGTGAGTTCTTTTACGAGGCCGAAATATTTCTTCGACAGGAGAATGCATGTTCGGATATGAAGTTAAAGGAAGTAAACGCGGTTAATGATGGAGAATCATCTGGTGAAAGCTCGGGTAAGGATAAGGACAAAGGGAAGAGGAAGTTGGATGAGAACTCCGACAAGACAAAGAAACGCTAGGGAGAACCAAAATTCTTCACTTACATAAGATTGAACGAAACATTGGAGCGAATATACATGGAAACCCAAGCTCGCCTTCCCTATCGAAGGCCGGTAAAGAGAGAATCTTCGGAAGGTGAGTGGGCATTAGGAAGACACTGTCCCTTTCATGACCTTGAGAGACATGATACCAATAGCTGTAGGCATCTAAAGGATATAATTGAGGAGCATGTAAGGAGTGGTCAGCTGCAGCAATATGTCTGGGCTCAGAATATGGCGATGGAACATGACATCCACCGTTTACCTTAAATGACGATGGTGTGAGGCCCAGGAGTGATGGTCGATTAGTTATCTTGATAGGGATGATATGGAATAAGTAGCAAACTCTGGGACAATGACCAAGTCACTTATTCATGTAGGGGGTCGAAGATAGCCCCTAGGCATGCTTTGAGATGATGATAAACTACGATGCTGTAGTTTGTGAAATCTGCCTTTTCTTTTCTTTTTTGGTTTGGGCATTTGCTTTTTTCTAGTTAGGTTTCGGAGTTTGGTTTAAACTTCTGGTTTTGTTTGTTTTCTAATCTGGACTTTGGTTTTGATGCTTGTTTTTTGGTTTGGATATTGGTTTGGATTTCTTATATAGTTCTTGGTTTTCTGATTTAATCTGGATTTCGGATTGGATTATGATTGGATTTTTATTTGTTTTTTGGTAAATGGTCGTCGAGTATGGATTATGCCTGGCAAGGGTAAGTCGCTTCGTCCGAACATGGCGAGATAATTTATTCAGGTCGTCGAGTATGGACTATACTCGACAAGGGTCCGTAGCGACCAAGATTCGGCTTAGGACTTAAGCCATAACATTACTTAGCATTCAGGGACACTAAACCAAGATCACCATCGGTCTAGGACTTAGGCCAGAAATTGCTTCATATAGATCGTCGAGTGTGGATTCCGCTTAGTAAGAACTTGGAGAGGTTATGGATTCGGATATCGGCTATGAACAACTAAGGATTTGGGTATGGGCCCGTAGTGGCCTCAGATTTGGATATCGACCCAGAGAGGTCAAGGATTCGGTAATTGGTTATTGGATATGGATGGATTAAAACTCGGTTGATGAGTTCGGATGGCTATGGAATTGGCCAAGGATTTGGTTACTGGATTCGAAATCGGACATCGACTCGTAGCAGTCGCGGATTTGGATAGGGATATGGCTACAACACTTGATAGGATGGCTTGGTAATAGATTGGATTACGGATCTGATAGTATGGCAGCTACAGATGGAATATGAACTTTGGATGTCGGATTCGAAACTATTCAAAAAATGCCTTCTTGCCACAAGGCATGTTTTGGGGTAAAATGTTATCCCACCTTTTGGTCAAGGCTGGGATATCAACAAATTGGCCGGAGAGGATGTATATCAAGATTAGAAACATGTCTATGATCGATACCATCAAAATCGGACCAAGCTCCAATTAAGATGGGATCGATTGGGAATGATGATCAAGGATTGGAGAGGCTACACTTCAATTTTAGGTCAATCGGAGTTCTTACGCTAAAGATATGGATGGGTCAATGTTGGAAAGGAACGATTTCATATCGATGCCCTCATATCAGTACAGTTTGTATCGATCAATAATGAATTGGTTATCTACTTCGGATCGATACAGTTCGTGTCGATCTGCATGAGTCACTTAGGATCGATGGATGTTGTTTGTATCGATATGCTTCATATCAATACGAAGGACAAAGCAGCAGGATGGATGCGAATATAAATAACACACATGGCTTTGGACCGATGGTAACTCGTATCGATCAGGGATGGACTCAGCAGTTCAATTTGGAATGATGGCTTTCGTACCATTGCAATGTGCATCTATTTGGTTGGATATGGCATAAGTTTGGCAACATACTTCGTATAGATCAAGCTGGGATTGACACGAAGAACAGTTCAGTGTCACATGGGGTCTGGATGAGCATCTTGTATCAATCCAGTATTGATCGATACGAAGGATATACATGGAGGATGGATGCGTAAGACACACAAAAGGCAGCAGCATTGGATGGGTACGTAGGAGGGTTGGTTGATGGATACGAACAGCACATGCTGATGGATACAAAGTAGTGGAGATGGTCAAGTGATGAAGCGCTCAGCATGGGTTGCAGCGTGAGAAGCGGATCGATGTGAAAGTTATGGTTAGCTAATGATGGGACCGAGAATCGATACGAAATACGTTCGTATCGATACGAATTCATCAGCTTGCTTGAAGTCACAACTTGGATCGATCATAACTCTTAAACCATGGATCCAAAACGCTATGAAATTTTAACAGAAGCTTCCTTATGCACTCACGAACCTCCATGATCGATCTTAGCTTGATTGGACCACTTTTGGATGGATACGAATTGTACATGGATCGATCCAAAATCACTCTAGATCGATCTAACGGGACCACCTGCGTAAGAGGAAAGGTATTCCAGGTTTTGGGGGCCGATATTTTGGGATCTACACTTATAAATAACGGTCTTATGGCAACTAAAAATTGATCTTCTTCTTCTCTGGACACGGAAACTCTGCCCTTTTTTTCTATTGATTTTCAAAGGCTTGTAATTGTAATCTCAATACAAAAGGAATAAAAGGATCAATTCAAAGTGGACGTAGACCGGAGATAGCCAAACCACTATAAACCCTGTGTTCTTTTCTTTCTTACTAATTTTAATTTTGCTATTGCTTCATTATTATTCTCTATATTATTTGGATCTGAGATTTGTGTTAAGATATTGTGGATCTGTGTATAAACATTGGTGCTTAGTTTTGGGCCTCTTGATAGGGGATGTTACAATGACTCACCTGATAGTTTTATGTTAGTTAATATAATTAAGGTCAAACAAAAAATATTGACGTGACTGACTTACACAGTTCTCTCGACTTAAGAATACTATGGATCTTCAATATGGAAACTCCAGTTCGATTATAGTCGAATTATGGCAAGGCATCCATTGAGTGACTAAATTGGGTCGAGTGGAATATTGAAAGTGAATCATTATTGAAGAGAGGATTCCTCTCCTCAGTTATATGGGGTTTGTATCATAGTCAACTCAAAGTTAAAGCTCCGGTCAGAGTAGTTTGGTTAATAATAATTGTTATTGTTGAACCATGGACTTTGTGTTTGGACGATAGTGTTGAATATGAATGATATTGGAATTTTGATCATTATATAATTTTAATGAAGAGAATTGGTGTATATAAAAGTCACAACTGGGTAATGCTTAGTAATGTGAAACTAGATTTTACAGAAATCAACTAAGCGATAAATTTGGCCAAAATGTCACACCACCTGCTAAGTGATGTGTGAATGTTAACTTTTGACTAGTTCGAAGTTAATCGCTAACTAAATTCACACCTAAGGAATCACACAACCGAAATGATGAATTCTCTTTTGACCAAATGATTTAAATAGTTTATAATTATTATAAATTAATTAAATTAATTAATATTTAATAAATATTAATTACAAAATTTAGATTATGATTTGAGGAATAAATATTATTAAATATTTATTATAGTTATAAATATATCAATTGATATATGATATCGATAAGCGATTAGATTAGATTAAATTAAATAACATTTTCTATGGGCTTACATGGGATTTTGACCCATGATGATGGGTGACTATTTTTGGATGCAATAAGTACTAGAGGGGTGGCTCAATAGGTTAGGGTTGTGGGGTTTTGGATGGCTCAGATTGAGAGAGTACTAGTATTAGATGAGATCCACCATTCTCTCTCTTCCATCCTTTATTTAAGCATCTCTAATCCTATTTGAAAATGACCTTTGGCCATTATTCCTACCTTCTCTTACTTGCAAACTTCAATCCTTAGGAGCTCCATCATATCAATCTCAGATCAATTCAAGATCAATTTTACTATCCGATAGTTAAAGATCAATGATTTAAAGATTAGCAGTCTACCAAATCGAAAAGTTCATCACTTCAAGGTGTGCTACAAGACATTAGTTCTCTGGTATATATTTCATTGTATTATAGCATATAATTTCTAATTAATATTTAAGTATATATATTATTATTATAATGTTAATTTGGAGAGATTCTTATATGTATTGTTGTTCCATAATCTAGATTGGTTTATGTATGTATATATTCACTTAAAAATTATTTTCTTAATATATATATCAAATATGTACAACCAAATTTTTAAATATAATAATAATAATATTTTATTATTTTTTATATACATACATACATATACACACACAAACACATGAGCGCTTAGGTATGTCTAATGGATGTGCATAAAGAAAAATAGGAGTAAACTACCTTTTTTCTCCAAAAAGTACAAATACTAACAAGAGGAATTCATATTATTTTTTTCATTTTTCCCATCAATTTGGTTTGAATATAACTTCAATTAAACATTAACCGTGCATCTAAAAACATAATTTAAGGAGTAAGGACATTATAAAAATTTAGGCTTCATCAAGTAATCTATATTACACATGTTATACTTAAAAAAGTTTCACAACTAATATTATAAGAATGTTGGTACTGTCCACAAACAGATTCGTTAACAAATGATATCAAATTAGGTAAGCATAAGACCTTCAACCCAATAGATAAATATGGTCATCGTTCCCAACATTTTAGGTTCAACCCTAGCTATAGATGCTTTCTTGCTCCATATATGCATTTGCAGGTCGATCTCATGATGAATCTATAAACTCTCAACCCCAAAATAAATAAGCAGATATTAACAAATGGATCAAGGTAGGCTTCTTTTCCCTTCAGCTCCATAGATAGCAATCAGAATTTTTTTTGGACTATTAAAGGTCATAATAGAATGAGATTATTAAAACTCAGGTAATTAAAGAGATCTTGATAAAAGATGACTTCTTTTGGTTCGCAAAAAGAACCAAAAATATTAATTTATTGGAA
Source organism: Allium cepa (assembly GCA_030765085.1). NCBI lineage: Eukaryota > Viridiplantae > Streptophyta > Magnoliopsida > Asparagales > Amaryllidaceae > Allium > Allium cepa. The sequence goes on along the minus strand of CM060938.1, from coordinate 701,002,874 downwards.
AAAGAACCATAGCTTTGGACTTTGCAAACACCTTTTACCACAGCAAGTCCATATTGAAATAGAATGCATGCAATGTTGGAATTGGTTTGGTTCACAAACGCCAGATCTAACAACTTATAATATATACCCTTTTTGGTTTCAACATATTCCTTTGATCACCTATTCCATCTAGCTTATAACAGTTTTCTTGATTAAGTTAATTGATTACATCTTATATAACTAATAATAAATGATAGAAACAACTGGAATGAATTATTTTCTTGTCTAAATATTGTCTCAAGTAACTTGAATAGTAAAAAATGGCCAATAAAAAGGATAATAATACCATATTATTGTAGCCATATAATTTTTATGTTCATGTTTACATGGGATAGGTAAACTATACTGTATGGGTTCCTATTTAAAGGGAAAATTAACATTTTCTATAGAATTTATTTTGGGTAGAAGTCAACACCTTTGCGAGAGCAACACAAAAAAAGCATGTAAATGTTTAGATAGCTTCTCTTAGGATCATACTGCTGGCATAAAATATTTGAAAGAGAAAAGGTTGTTGTAAGACTATAGGAGCACGTAAAATCGTCCTTCCTATATAACTGGATTTGAACAAACTTCCCAAAACAACTAATATATAGAAAATAAATTTTAGGGAATATGAGTCTTGTACATGTAAAATAGAAATTTAAGAATAAAAATGAGCGAAATGATAATAGAATTCATGACATGTATCATTAATATAAAGGTAAAGTGACCTTACTATGTTTATAGGATCATGACGAAGATAACATTGCATATCGGGAAGGATGTTTTTCTTGGAGATGAAAGAAGCAAAACATTATCACGAATTTCATATTAGATAGATACATTAGTAGTGTACCGATGTTGATAGAGAAAGACTTCAGCGATGAATATTGACAATCACCAAAATCAGAATTTTTTTTCTAAATCTTTAATGCAAACCATAAAATAATATCGAAAAGGTAAACCTAAATCGCATGGCCAAAGTATATTGTGGTACGTGAAATAATCCACATAGCCAAAGTGAAAGTAAAGGTTCAAAGTAAAAGTATATTTATAAATGATCCTTGAAATATTTCTTTGGCTTTCCATGATACCATGTGCATGTCATAAATAAGCAAGCATATCTTGTTTATCTTATCAATTCTTGCATTGAAACATCAATTTTTTTATATGAATAAATGATTACAAATAATATTTTGATTCATCAATGATGATTAATTATAGTAGCCATTACCAACTACGTAAATATTTTCAAACAAAAAAAGAGAAGTAGATCATTTTGTATACACAAATCAAAATAAATAAATAAAATAGCTAATGACTCAAAAAATGATCCTCCTCTTTAAAAAAATAAAGTTTAATAGCTAAAAACTTTGTATTAGCTAAGTAAATGTGAGATCAAGAATTCATACCATTGATTAGAGCATCTACACACCTCAAGGTGATAATTTGTGGAAGCATTTCATTACTATGTATTTTTGTTGTTGTGACATTAACTATGGTAATTGGCACTTGTTACCTACAGTGAATATTTTGTAGTCAATTCCATCGTAAGAGTATCAACTGTAAAAAATAATAATCACCAATGTTAAAATTTACTATTAACTTGGTATAAACCATAACTAATTGCTAAATCGATAACAAAATTATTTTCTTCAAATTAAGTTATTACAAAGAACCAAAACACTTGCATTATATCAAGTAATAAAAAATAGTTGTGATATCATAATCAAAATATATAACTGCTCTTTTATAATACCAAAAGGACACAGGAGCCTAAAAGTAGATTTAACCATAAAATATATATATAATAGTCAACAAAACCATACAATATTAAGCTTCCAATTTCAGCAAACTTGTAATTTTAATGCTAAAATATTAACAAATTATTGCATAAATTAATGCCTACAAGTTGGGTGTTTTTAATTAGTATGCCCAGGTGATACATAAAAGAAAAAAGATAAAAATGAACAATACTTACAGTGAACGGTTAAGGAGTCTCAACAGTAATTGGTTTGCTTTTTTCCTTTCATAAAATCACAAGTGGTCTATCTTAATGAAATTGCAAATTGAAGTTGCATTTTTTAGCATACTGAGCATAAATAGGCAAATGCATGAACCACGCAATTTCAACAAATAAAAATAAACATACCTTAATCTTTGAGAAAATCAAAGTGAAATACGTGATTCCTTTGTCTGAATAAGGGGACTGGTCGAATTAGGCGGAGGGCGGGCGGAGGAAGGAGTGAAGTTAGAAGATAAATATAGAAGACTGGAGAATGGAGACATCAAATCTTGATTTGAAGTAGTGGATTTTTACTGCTGTAGGGAGTAGGAGGAAGAAATCGAAGGAAGAATGGAGAAAATGAGAAATTTATCAACGTACAAGGAAACCTGGGAATTGTACCATGGGAAATAAAAAATTGCCCTTCGTGCGGAAAATCTTTCTGCGTTATAGTAGTGGACTATTTCGGTAGAACACAAAAGACTTCACTTTGACTCGATTGACCAAGTATTTGTTTTATATATAATATATATCTTTTAATTACATAAATATAAATTTCGCTTTAATTATAATATCATTCTATGGCAATAGTCGATCCTGTAATTTTATAGACGTATATTTAAATTAATAATAATTTTCGATGTCTACAAAATAGTTTTTATAATTTTTTATTATTGTTTAAGATTATTTAAATCAATATACTATCTAAATAAATCATATAAAATAAAACATGTTTCAAAAATTACTTTTTAAATTTTATGAAATTATTTTATCATGAAAAAAGCTCTTGGCCAACAAATGAAAATAAAAAAAAAATAATCAATTTTTCTATTTTCGCAAATTACTACAAACAGTCTAAAAAAATTAATTAATAAAAAAGGAGTTTTATCGAGAAAAATTATGGAAATCTTTTTCAAACTTCAAAATATCATGTAAAATTTTTTAGAAATTTAAAGTTGGAATAAAATATTTTATTGATATTTTATCTATTTTTGGGTAAATAATCAATTAATAAACATATTTAAATAATAAAATTTTGCAGTGCTATTCTTACAATTTGGAATTATATAAAAAAATTATTTTGTTAATTAATACATACATGTTGATATTATAAATATGTTTATGTGTGTGTGTATATATATAATTTATAAAAATATTATTGTGTCCTTATATTTATACATATTTTTGGTTCATAATATATTAAAAATTATTTTTGAAAAAATTAAAAATATATTATGTTATGTATATATATTTATAATGCATTTTATAATAGTATGCATATATATATATATATATATATATTAGTACTATTATATATATATAAATTATATATATATTCTTATATTAAATACTTCCATATACATAAAATTATTCAAACAAAATTAACATATAATGATATATGTATATATATATATATAATATTTATATAAGTAACATGTTTAAATACATACATATATGTGGACAACGTATAATATATATTGGATAAGCTAACATGTCTGCTGTGACGTAAATCCCAACGCCTATACATGAGCATGTTATACTTTGCATAGGCTTACATTTTACACATGCTATACATAAATTTATGTATATGATACATAGGTATATTTGTATGTATTAAAATATAAATTAAATAAAACTATATATATAAATTTAAATAAAATAAAAGATTTTATTTAATTAAAATTTAGAAATGTTCTAAATTAGACCTCACAAGCGCAATATAGATCCAAAAAGGAATTTTTTTTGAAATTCACCCATAACTTCCACTGTGTACTGGCCTAGTTCCTACAATATAACGATTTTAAAGAGATTAAACACAAGGGATGTACGAAATGCACTTATTTTGACTCTTTCGCTACAAACTTTCACACACACACTCTTATATATTACTTACAACCACACCATTTATATAAACATAATGTCTAGGATACAATACATATTTTAGATGGTAACAGAAGTGATTATACTACATATAAAATTGTTATTTGCTTTCCAAAGCAAGGGATCCAAAATTTATAACTTGCATTAGTTTTTTAGTTAACTTTATATTTATACACAACATATATACACATAATATATATGTTCAAACTTGAGTAAACTCTACCCAAAACCATGCTAACATCAAGCACAAGCCACTAGAACATAAAACCACATCCTACCATCACCCAAAAGCAAGCAAACTCCATCCTTCCTCTTGAAATGCTCAGGACCACATGCTCCTCCTTCCTTGCTCATGGTTTTGGCCTCATTTATCCAAATTTCTCCGCTAGCACCTTGCAACTATTTTAATCCATGGATAGTAGGTTTAATAAGGGGCATTTAGACGAAATTTGAGAGTGTTTTGATAATTTTTGGATTTTATTTGATTTGAAGTGTAGTATACAATTCTAGAAATTATTTTTCCTATGTGAATTTTTTGATTTAACTTTATCCCATTTTCCTAAGGAGTAAGGGGTACTTATAGGTAATATAAAAACAGTTGAATGGGCCATTTACAACCCCTTTGGCTGATCAAAAACACACACCCTTTCTCATGTGCTCTACTTACCCCCTAAGGATAAAATATCACCTATCTTACTTCATCCTTGAGCTTCGTCCATGAATATCTTCCCATGACCTCATGCATGATATCATCAAATGTAATTGGTTAGCCATAAACCCAAAATTATTATTTTTCTAATTAATGTCACAATAATATATTAGATATTAATGAGAAGTTCGGACAACTTATATCGAGTAAAAAGCCGTTTATCAATGCATAGTATCGATATTTCATTGCACCAATTATTTTTGTAAACATATTTCAAAAACAAATTTACCTTCATGCGTTATTAATTAATAGGGATTTGGATTATAAAATCACTTTTATCACATTAAACCAATCAAATATTTAAATGATTCAGATATTTAAATACGAAGTGTTTGAAATTACGAGTCGCTGCACTCTCTACTAGTTAAAACATTTTGTCCCCAAAATTTCCAACAGGACCAACAACTAAAAGAAACAAACCTCTGCCAATAATTAACAATATTCAAAATTATTAGAAAAAAAAACTCAAGGTTTTCCCAGGTTCAAAAATCCTCTCATCGCATAAGGATTATAATTAATTTACTAAGCATACCCCATGTTTATTAGTCTTTGGTTATTACTTAGATGATTATTCAAGCTACCCAAGAAAAATTGAAAAGTCAGTCCCTGAACTCCCCTAAGCCAAAAAAATTTAATATACTTATATACTTAGGTCCATACGATGCACATAGATCGTCTGCACCTAATATCTGATCCGATCACTTGCTCGATCGCATAAATTTCACTTCCAAACTAGTGTAGGTCACCTGACCTCTCTACTGTGGACTCCGATCAGGTCCCTTGATTTGAAACCTTTGTTTCCCTTACACAGTCATATACTATAATAGGAAACCACGATATCATATCAAGAATCCTTTTCAGGTGTTTTCCGTCAAGAATCGAGTAAAAAAATTCTAGTGCAAACAGGTGTAAATCGGTTAGAAATCATGTACTCTAATACTGAATCAAGCACTAACATGCGAATAAAATGGTCTATATACAACTTATGGACTTTATCCGAGTGCTTTATTCAACTATACTAATAAATTTTTATATCATTCATTTATGTAAGTAGTATATCTTAGTTAATGCAAACTATTTGTTCAATATTTCATAAAAATATAACTCAAGTTCATAGTTGTATAATACTCTACAACATCCTAGGAGTATATACCAAACATCAGATTCATCCTCCTTTCTAAAATTCAGATGAAGGCCCAAAATAAATCTGGATCTTATAAGCGAGTCAACCTTTTCGACTTCTTTATCCGTCGGGTTATGTAAGTAGATAGAAAGCACAGGACACTAGTATCCAAACTCGAGTCTAGGGTCTACTTTCCTTAGACACTGCTAGTTGGCACATTAACAACGAATGCTTTTCTTAACAATGTTCAAACCCATTTAAAAGTTATGCTAATTTACTACTTTCTCAATCCAAGAGTTATATGAACTCATCTTTATATTTTCAAAAACACATGGCTTCAAGTTCTATAATGACATGGAATTTTCAGACTGTCGAAATATCCATTAGTTCTAACAAATGAAATAACCAAACAAACACATCATAACATGATGAAGATATCACAATATCCTTCATGTATAGGATACATGCATCAATAATATAATTTATCAAAGTTTCACTTATTTATTTGACACACATCACTATAAAGGGAAAGTAAGAAAAGGTTTTCACAATTATTTGGGTTAAGCCACACCACTTGGGCTTCCTACATAATATGCATACATATCTTTTCTATAGAAAGCTCATGTCAAAATCTGTATTACCAAAAATACTCTATATTTTACTACTCTGTACTTTACATCAAATTTTTTTACAGAAAATTTTAGAACAAAACACTCATGTTTTATTTCAAATCCTTTGAAACAATAATATATACATATACTCTTTTGTATATCAAATCATACTATCATACTCTCAGGAATAAATCAAAAACCATTTTCAAAGAAGTATCAAGTACTTCGTATAATCATAGTAAGTATTATAATCTCAATTTATAAACCAATTTCCTAAATATTTACTGTAAAATCCGTAGAAAATATGCAAATATATATAGTAATACCAAAATGCTACCAAGGCAGTGGGTCCTACCGAGTTGTGTAATACGTCCCCTGAAATGCCCCTAATTTTTGATAACATTATTCAGGAGATTTAATTAGATAAATAAAATAAAATAATGTAAGTGTTAAGAGATAAGGGGGTTGAATATAATTAAGGTCGAGCTCAATTAAATAATTAAATGGGCTTAAGAATGGTGTTAGCTTATTTAATCTACATAAGGGTATATTAGGATTTGTCGCACATAACCCTACCATTTCATTCCCATTCACGTCATTTAGAAAATGTAAACAAAAGCTTAAAGAGGAGCCGACCATTAAGAGAAGAGAAATTAAATCAAAAGCTAGAGATTCAAGCTTAGGGAAAACTAATCTTAATCCGATCACCTCATCTAAAGCAAGGTGAATAATAATTCAATCTTCATTTGTTTTGTAATCATATGTTTTAAGATTTAAGGATGATGATATGCTTGAATATTATGTTTAATTTAAACAAAATTGTTTAAATAGGAAAATATAGAGTTTAGATGCCATGATTTTTTTTTTAAGTTATATAAAACATGATTTGGGAGTTGGGTTCTAATTTTGATAATTTTCCAAGCGATGGAAAGATTGCGAAGAATTTTCAAAGGAAAATATGGTTATTTGGATTATAAATTTATTTCGAAAAATACATTAAGAATGTGGGTCTAAAATTTTGATATATTAGATAACATGATTAAAGTGAATTTTTGGAATTTTTGAGGATTTTCCAAAGTGATTAGCTATGCAAATTAAATTATATTAGAAAAGGGACAATTTGGCAATATTGGTTTTCTTATTTGATTAACTTAACTATGGTTTAGATTTGAAAATAGAGGCAGTTATTTTATTAAAGAATTTGAAAAGTTAAGGCAACCAATCTTCTGTTTACACGTGGCAGGTTACTTAGAAAAGGGTTTGCTTTAATTAGTATTAAACCAGGATTACTTTGAAAAGTTGGTTTCGCCTACTTGAGGTGTACCTTTCGACTCAAAGCTTCCACCTTCAACCCAGTCGAAACCTACTAAGCCAAAACCAATACACAAGGTATCATAAAGATGGTACGCAATGGATTGGATAAAGGAGGAGGGTTAGGTGTCGAAAGCATGGCTTTCGAAGGGGTCTATACCTTGGTTTGTTTTAAAAAGAAAACGCCTGCCATTGTTTTATTTATGCATTCAAAGGAGTCGAAGCGTATGTCTTTAAAAGATGTTTTTAAAAGCTTTTGAAGGGGTTTCCATCAACTTATGTTTGCTTTGGAATGGGTTCCTTTACTTATGAAATATTGCTTTTGAAAGAAGGAATTCCGACATAGTCGAAGCTCTGCTACCGTTCTTTGGCCTTTCCATGGTATCGTAGTCATCAATACTTTCGAAAGGTAGTGCTAGTTTTTAAAGATGTTTTAAGCCTCTTCCAAAATGATTTTGAAAGGGTCCAAGGGTTTCGAAGGCAATGGCTTTGAAAGGGGTTTCGACTTTATCCTTCAATGTTTTGTTTAAATGATTTGAAGCTTTCGAAAGAGATGGTACCGAAGCGATCATGTTTTCCCCAACATTTTTATATGATAAAGGATGGTTTCGAAAGAGGTACTTTCGCCTATATTCACTTTGACCCAAATAATATTAAGTATAAACCTAATGGTTTTGAAAGAGGGACTTTTAATGGTTTCGGAAGGGTTACTTCCAATGATTTCGAAAGGGGCACTTTCTATTGGTTTCAAAGCTATGCTTCTAAAGTTAAATGTTGATACTTTAATACATTCAAAATATTTCAAAAGAAAGGTTTTAAAGTATTCAAAAAGTAGGAACCTAATGTTTTGAAGATAGGTCTATATGCTTTCGAAGGAGGGCATCCAATGTGGTCGAAAGCATGGTTTCGAAGGTTTCGAAAGGCCTTGTAACCCAAATACATTTTTAAAGGAAAAACCCATGGCTAAATTAAAGGTGTTCTGAAATAATTTTTAGAAGAATTTTTCCTTGATAAAATTATAGGTTAAAGGGATTAACTTGTTGTATATGAAAAGTATTTAAAGGACATTATACCCACAGGAGCGGTATTGTTTTGTATTTAAGTTTGTTTCTTCAAATATAAATATATCCACCTTATAATGGACCCATAACTGCAGTTTACAAATAAAGGGTAGAAGAACCATCTAGATTAACCCAATAGTGAATATAAATTGATTAAACTCCTAGATGAGTAAAATTGCATCAAAGAGGTCAGAGAGACCAGAATATAGGATGCCAAAATATGGAAGTTGTCAGGGAGACAGGTTCATAGTGCACCCATGAAAACTGTGATTAGGAAGTTATTGGAGTTACCAACAGGTTCATAGTGATCCCATAAAAACTATGTTATAAAGGGTGGTTAGTAGGGGCCAATTGGTTTTGTAGTGCACCCATGAAAACTATATTTGGATTAAGTTATTGACAGTTGTCAATAGGTTCTTAGTCAACCCATGAAAACTAGGACAAGAGAGAAGTTATCGGAGTCACCAATAGGTTCAGAGGAACCCATGAATTAATTAAGTTCATTGGTAGGGGCCATTAGATTTTTAGTGCACCCATGAAAACTATGAAATAGGACAGCGAGTCCATATATTATACAAAGGTTATTAGTAAGCCCTTGAAAAATAATAGGTTAATTGTGATCCTAGAAACTATAAATATGATAGGGAGTCAATTAAATAAAGGATGGGAAATGCAGCATGTTTTAACATGTTTACATATCATCGTGATATTTTGAAACGACTATGTTTTAACCATTGTGGATGCAAGAGCACAATATATGGTTTTATAAAGGTGTTAGGATACTAGCGAGGGGAAAACCCATTCCGTTAAGCAGCATGGTCTCACTAGATATCTAAATGATTTGAGATGGTAGATTATTATTCATACCAGACTTCATGTCTGACTTGAAGTTTATGTTTTCTCCTTAAACTCTCAGGTACTCAATTGATTTTGAGTAGTTTGAGAGTTGAGGTTTACAGGTACCTCATTAGACGAATAAAGCTTACAGAGATGTGCAGGAGGCGTGATAGCTATATAGAGTTTTCTTTTATTTGATTCTGCTGTGTTGTTTTTAATGGCAAATATGTTATATTGCCTGTATATCTCTGATCATCCAAGGGGCATCTTCATATGTTGCTTTTAGCATATGTTGTAATAAGTATCTTTGAACGCGGTTTACGATGGTGGGATTATGTAATGAATTGGAAATGTTTTGAAATGGAATGTAATCTTATTTTAAGTTTTAATATTTTTCCATATTCATGTGTTTCTATATATGAATGAATCTAACACCATCGTATTTGGTCATCGATGATTAATAACTATTGATGACTGTAGCATTAGTAATCGTTAGTTGTGGGCCTCCAAGTTGGGGGAGCTTATCTACTAAGAAAGGTAATAATTATGAGAAGTGCTTACCAACCAAACCCATCCCTTGCCTATTTTTAGTTATTTTCACACTACTCGAACTAGATGACATAAAAATATTTTAATCTCAAATTGACTCGCTGGTTCTAAAAGAAACCTCAGATTCGAACAAATCTAAAACTTTTTTCAAAATATAGCATTGACAAATACTTTCAAATAATACCGTTATTATTTTCTCCAAAATCTTGGATACCATTTTCAAAGACATCGGGATTTAATTTCTCAAAATATCTATTTAAATCCTTTTTATTTATAAACCATATTTTGTAAACCATGCTTATACATAATCACTTCTTATAAAATTTATATTAAAATCCTTTCTTAAAGGTAAATTTCTAACATAACATTTTCACCGAATCCTTATGGTCAAATTGTGAAATCCAGTTCAGAAGGTGTTCGACTCAATGTACCTATAATTACTGTTTACCCAACCCATGTAGAGAAAAGGTAAACTCTCATAAACTAGATGAGCATAAATCAATAATCAATTAATAATAATAAATGCTCACAAACTGGCCAGGCATGACCAGTCAACCTACAAATGATAACAATGCTCACAAATTGGTCAAGTGTGATTAATCAATCTATGAAAACAATGCTCATAAACTGGTCAAACATGACTAATCAATCAACAATTGATAAAAAATGCTCATAAACTGGCCAAGTATGGCTAATCAATCTATAAGTGACAATAATGCTCATAAACTGGCTAAACATGGCTAATCAAATCAATGTGGGATAACAAAAAAATATTGTTGATCCCCACAATAATTAAACTACACTTACAAATCATGCATATATAGATTACCTATATATATAAAATCTTTTAACTTTCATAGTTGGAATACCTTTAACGCATATTTTTATAAAAATACAAATATGCTCTCATATGTATAATACACTCAACTCATTCTAAGGCTTCATTTACTCTATCTCTAATAAGTTATACTCGACAAAAGCCAAGGTTCTCGCTTAGCCTTCAACCTTGATACCAAATTTAACGATTTGTATTTTTGACCCTTAAATGTTGACACTAATACATCTATAATATTCACGTACCAAACAGCTAAGTGTCAGAAAGATTGATTGTCAAGGTAAAAAGAAAAGGCCAAAATAAAAATAACGACAAAGAAAGGACAATGCATCCGATGTCACAACGGAACGATAATATATAATATCCAAAATGATAGTACAAAGGGGCTACTCTAAGATACATAACATTTTGGAGTTACTGTCCTATGTACTATCATCGATCTGGATAGTAATAATAGTCTTTCCTTACAAATGATAATATATACATACTAGTAATGTGGCGGAAGTAAAATACCACGGTAGGTGAAAGCATCGTGCTCATCTCCTTGAGCTTCAAATAATGTCCAACAAAGATCTAACTTTCTAAAACTGCTCAAAAGAGCACTCGAGAATTTGAGGGAAAGTAAAACTACAAGTCAAGCATAAGTCTAGTGAGAGAAACTCAAGAAATATGTGCCCACATAACAATATATTTTGAGACAAACCAAATCAATGGAATGGTTTTTCCCTTAAAAGGACCAAACCATCTAATAAGTACATATGACGATATAATAGAAAATTGGTTCAATTTTCTCCTTCTCTCTGGAATGTTAACCCCAAAAATGGATCAACACCCTGGTTTGAGTGTGAAAGCACTAGCCTTGTTCTCATAGAGCAATAATATAGATAATAAATAGAAGAAAGCAGTAAGAGAAAGAAGACAAGAATATTTTTATAGCGGTTCGGCTGTTAACGAAGCCTACGTCCACTTTATAATATCTATTATAGACTAATTGCTATTATAAGAACTATTTGATTACAGATCTCTTGATTAGCCTTGGCTAGGTTGAAACTTCAAGGTTGGAATCCGCTGGAGAATCAAAGTAAACCCCGTTGGAGATTGTTGTGAGGGAGGTGAAGAATGAAGAAAACTTTCAGCAAAGTTTCAGCAACCAGTCTGGAGAAGATCCCATTTATGTTGCAGTTATGATGGTATTTATAGAGATCAGAGAGTTATCGGGCCGAACCTGTTCACCAATTTCTTGCAGATAGATACAAAATAAATCAGTAAAGCTTAGCTCATGGCCTAAGCCAAAAGCATGGATCGCTAGCGATCCATGATCCATGATCACTAGCGATCCATAGTATTAGCTCGGGCACGAGCTAATTACTTAGCCTCATTTTCCGCTTTAGTCTATTCAGGGCCGCGCTCATCCCATGTTCACGTATGGATCGCTGGCGATCCATAGGGTGGAATGGATCGCTAGCGATCCATACACTTAGCATATTTTTGGATTTTGGCTTTTGAGCTTTCTTCATTGTCTTTTGTCTATGTTGTTTGTATATTCTTGTTGCGTGTCGCTTTGCTTTGATGACGATTTACTTGCTAGTTGTATTTAGCTTCTAATTGGACTAGACGGATGCTTGTCTCTTGGTCTATCTAACTCGAAATCTTGTCAAACTCAATTACTACTCTAGTAATATGGATTGAATCACGATGCAAGAAATCCTGTTGAACATTGGACTAATCCTATAGATCGCTACTGATCCATGTCCTTAGTGGGTTTTTTGTTCTCTTTTCTTGGCTCTTTTTGGCTTATTTCTTTAGTCTTTTTGGTTGAGTTCTGAGCCATTCCGACTTCATCAAGTTGTTCCGTCTTCTCTTGGATCCTGTTGGGTTAAAAATCCGGACAACATTTGCCCCAAGAGTACGTCTTTGTTGGAAACAAGGCGTGTTCTAAATGACATTGCTTCTAGTCTCTTCTTGTTGAATTCCAAGTAATTATGTTAGGGTTTCGTGAATGTGAGCTGGGTCATGTTGCTGTTCGCTTAGTTTTGATCTCGACTGCTACTTGTCATAACAGATTGAATTTATCTCTATAGCTTCTCGACATGCTCTGAAATGTTATGTAAATTTTGCTACGGGAATTGGAGATAAAGTCCGTGTGGCTTCATAGATCACTAGCGATCCATATATGATGGATTGCTAGCTACCTGATAACATAGAGGATTCTGGGCACGTTTGGTATGGATCTCCAGCGATCCGTAGATGATGGATCGCTAGCGACCTGATAACTTAGAGATTTTTTTGGCACTTTTGTTTTCCTTCTTAAGCTGTTGTGCCGACCTATCTCATTACTTCTATAGGACCCCGAGCTTTTCTTCCTTTGTGCGATCCGAGCCTCTTGCAACGATTCGATCCAACTTCTTAAAGGCGATTCATCCTGGGCTTGATCAATTCGATCCAATGTTCTCCATAAATTCAACCTTGTCCTCCACCATGATTCCTTCTATGTCGCCAACGGCAGAGCACCGCCATTGCCTCCTCAGGTCGCCTTCGACAATAACCCTAGTTCGCCATTGCCTTAGGCCGTTGCCGATTCATCCCTAGATCGCCGCCGACCCAATTGTAGTTTGCTGATCCTAAAACTTCAATTGACTTTGCATTTTAGGTTGTTAATCCAAGGTGGGTTTGCTAATTACAATGTTTGTTTAATGATTTGGTGGCGAGGTTGCATTCGTGATGTTTGTCGTGAGGAGTCCGAGTCGATATCGGCTTAATGGAGGAAGAAAGTAAATCGAGTCTTGAGTTCCTCCCGGAATGACATTCGGGCCTTGCCCTAGTGCTTGACATGTTTTAATGTCTTCGTCCATTGAGCCAAAATAGACTTATGCCAAGTTCCGTAGTTAATATTGCATGACACATTGTGAATTTGTCCTGGCTCTTTGGAAGAAGTACAACTTATCTTATCTTGTTTGCTTTTGCATGCTGCTCGATGTCTCTGTACTTTCAATGTCGCTACAGACAATGGATCCATTATCGATCGTTGATCAATCACGGGTGAGTGAAGAGGAAGTAAAAGCGAAAGGAAATGATATGGGAAGTCTTTTTCTTTTTCCATCGCGAGCGAACTATCTACGTGGGATAAAGCGTTCGAAGTGTTTCAGACACTAATCTCACCTCCTATAGACAGCACACTGCACTTGCCTCGGTAAATACTTAAAATCCAATGCGTCATCATGAATCATTGTATCTTCGAAATTCGAGAGCTATAGGGGAAACTATTAGTTTAGAATAGAATTACTTGACCATTTTGGATGCGAATTCTATTGTTTAGAATGAAGAATCCATCTTTGCACCTTAAGTCAAACGGAGGAAGCTTGGAACTTTCGAAAGCCGAGTTGTCGTCCGTCTCCCTTTCTCCTTCCACCTCACAGGCTGAATATGGCTAGTTGGTCCCAGTAGGTTCAGTCTTGGATCAAACTCCCCATAATTTTAGGGTTCTTTTCAACCCGCCGAAGAGAGCTTCTTCTGTAATTTCCACCAAGGTCCTACATAACATCTGCATGCAACATGGCATACCATAGGAAAACATACACCTTCCAGAGAAGAATTTGTTTGCTCACATGCCACCACCGAGATATACTGCTTCTCATTGTTATATGTGTCGGAATGGAGCTATGCCCCCTTATAATGACATTTTGCACGAGACTCTCTCGAATTTAGGCATTTCTCCATTCCAAATTCATCCCAATAGTTACGTCATCCTAAGTCGTTTGCACGTCCTTTTCATGAAAACATTCAATCGGGCTCCGAGCTTTGACGAGTTGCGATACTTCCTTTCATTCAAGAGGTGAGATGAGTGTCCATCCTTGGTTGTAATCGAAGCTCAAAGGAATCGAAATATTGTATTTTAACTGCAGAGCAACCTACCTCAGCTCAAGACCGGTATTTCTTCGTCAGATGCCCTAAGGGGTTTAACTGTCTTTGGATAACGAGGGGTAATTTATTTTCCTTAATTACTGGGTTTCGACGTGTCACTATAAAGTTTCTAACAAGTCGAGTACTTCTTGTAGTTATACCGAGGCTGAATGGGGGCCTGTCTCTTGATGAAGTTTTTCGAACCCTAAAGGCTATCGACATTGAGCAAAGATCCACCAATGTCTTGTTGACTGACAACAACTTGCTCTGTATGGATTATTGCATCCGGAGAGATCCGCCATTCCAGTTGAATTCCCCTCTCCTTCTCGATCTAGGGTTCACATGCAATCCACTTCCTCTTCTCACGGTTCTGAAGAAGGCGCTTCTCAAGAGAGAGAGGGCTTGTCTAGAGAATTAGCCGAAGAGAGATGGAAGAGATGTTGCTATGACTGGAGTTAGTCGCTCGACCATAATACCTTCGATCCTGGAAGAAGGAGAAGAGGAGTTCAAACAAAGGAAAGGAAAAGCTGCGATGGACTTAGAAAAAGAGGAGGGGAAAACTGAGAGTAGTAGCGATGAGTCCACTTCTAGCGGTGATTTCTATGCAGAATCCGATGATGGGGATTCTGAATCATGTGACGAGACCTCGAGGATGAGTATGTTATTCTGAGCTCACCTCCTTTGGACATGAGTGATAAAGATGATGCTCTAGAAATTAGAGGACGTCAGGATTCTTCGAGTAAAGATGTTGGTGTGGAGTTTGGAGATTTGAGTGATGTTTACGTCGATTTCGACGTGCTCATGGGGGAAGATTTCAAATATGAGGAGGCATCCCCTCGTGTAGGCCAGGTCGCATCCAAATTAGTCCGATTCCTTCCGCGACGCCAACCTGCTCCGGTTTATGACATCGTTTTAGGCTCTCCTCCTAAACACTTCACATGCTTCACTAGGGTCACACTCACTTGTACACACACTTTTTACATTTATTTTCCATTTCAAAAAACTTTTATTTATCCTTTGTGTCAGGTATGATGAGAGGACGTAGCCTTTATGATGATTTTGAGGAGTTTACTAACTCCCAGCGTTGGTCCAAGTGTTCTTCCGGCCTTCATCAGCCCCGAGAGACGGAGGAAGAGTGTAGAAGAAAAAAATATCTAAAGGCCGAAACTCATCGCCGAGACGAGAGAGAGCGGATCTGAATATACGAAGGTGGGTATGAGAAGAGGAAGATTTTAAACGAGAGAGAGGAGCGATCAAAGAGGTCTTAGTTTGATCATGGTTCCTATTCTTCAGAACAACAAGCTTTCATTCCGACGTTCTCTTTAGTGGGGCAGGAAATCCCTATTACTTATGTCCCCATTCCACCTTTAACTTACATTCCATCATCTTATGTTGCTCTTGCCCCCAATGCTTCACGTCCCTACCGGAGACCCGCATATATTCTTCCATTTGGTCCTCCCAGGCTTAAGGCGGCACTCCCTAGGTGGTTCTTAAGGGCGGTTAAATTTAATCGTGATCTCCATCCGGTTCATAGAGATTCTTACATGCCACATCTTTAGGCTATCTAGAAAGATTTAGAATAAGCCGAAGGGTGGGAGAAATTATGCAAGCAACTGGCAGATACGAATTGCAACAATTATCAGGAAATCCTCTCTTTTAAATCAGAGAAGGTTGATTTTGAAAGGGCATTGACAGAGCATGATGCCATGATTAAGTAGATAGAGGAGAAAGAAGCGGCGCTTCGAGAAAGCAAAAAAAACACTGGCTTGCTAAAGGAAATAAAAGAGGTCCACGAGAGAATTGAGATCGTCTATCAGGACAAAATTAAGGAGGCTCATGCAAAAGAGGCCAAATTGAAAGAGGAAGTGGCAACTTAGAGCGCAACTATCGAGGCCCAAAAGAAAACCATTTCCGATCATGACCTCATTATAGAGGTGCATAATAAGGCCATCTCCGGTCAGGTCAAGACAATTGCTGAGCTATAGGGTTGCTCATCTCAGCCCTGATAAGTCTCGCATTAAGGTCGAAAAGGATGCCGTTACGATGGATTATCTGGGGCTTCAAAACACTTCAGAAAGGATGACGGAGAAGATGGATGAGACCATCTTGATTTTTTATGTCAACTCTCTGCTGCATTAAGGCTCAACTCTTAGGCCCTAAATTCCCGCGCACTCTTGTTGTGGTTTGGGAGGAAATCTTGACTTGCTTTTGTGACAGCGGTGACGTTTATACCGAGCGGTAGTTAGAGAATGGCTACCTCAATGAAGAATCAAAGAAGGCGTTGCTAGAGGACCAAGAGATTTTATGGATCGAGAGAAAGAAAGAAGCTGCTAATGTCGCCATGACTGCGATTGTCGAAGCTCTTACAAAGCTTTTCATTTCTAGTGTCGACGAGCCTTCGGGGCGGCCTTGTGATCCGTTGATAAGTTCTGGGCTTGAGGCTTCCCCTTGGATTGCAGAGCTGTCAAAGGATGGTGAACGAACTGAGTATGAATCTAACATTCTTGGTCATTCCTCCGATGCAGGTAATTTTCTTGTTTCCCCCAAGTTCGGGAGCTTTTAACTTACGGCGCAAGAGCAGGAAGAGTTTAATGCTTTCATTTTTGATCTTATAGGTCCATCCTCTTGTCCATTGATCTACCCATTTCTTCGGTGCCTGGACCTACGACTATCTCCACTGCTTCCGTGCCTACTCCGGTCACCATGTCCATGTCTAGCTCGCAGCCGGGGCTGGAGTCCGAGAAGATCGCCGTACTTCATGGCTTGGATGACCCTTTGGTATCTTTGGAAGGTGACACAACGGAGGTCGAAGTTTGGAAGCAGGAAGTTCAAACTAAGCAACCACACGGATATCAAGAATAGCTGGTTGCCATCAAAAAGGAGAAGGTTGAAGCAATCTAGACCTCCAAGAGTTCCCGCAAGTCACGGAAGCGTAAAACAAAGGGCGAATCTTCTAATAAGTTACAGAGCAGAAGGAGGACACTAGCGCTGTTGACATTACTGGAAACAACACTACTCTAGAGGCCAAGCAGACACTTCAAACAAGAGGTGAAAAAGGGGAGTGGTGGAAAGAAGCATTGAGAAGCTTGGGTGGTGACCGGTCTGATTTCGATGCCTTTTGTGTTGTTTTGTTCAAGTGTAGAGTCCGTACTTAATGTTTATTCTGTCGGCATTGTTTAGGTACGGCCCCCATGTTTTGACCTTGTATAAAAGAAAGTTATAAATAATACATTGTTGATGTTTTGATTGTACACTTAATTATCTGTACATATGCGTTCTGTGCACCTATATTCATTTTGTTTACACTTATTTGCTTATGTGTGTTCTATGCACTTATGTTTACTCTATATACTTTCACTTCACTTTATCTAGTCCTGTGATTACTGTCAAAATTATGGTTTTGGAGGTAAAAAAATTATGAAATTATTGTTTTTAAGTATTTTTATTTAAGCGCCGGTGTATGCCTCCCAGTTTACAAGGTTGTTTATTTCAAACAATTGACAAATGACCGGTAACTTATGATTTAAATAGTTAGCCTATTTAAACTTGAAATTTGACTAAGCCACAACTTGATTTTTATTCTTTTAGAAGTTTTGTAACTGTAGCATGTAGTCCAATTTTTTTGTGATATTCTGGTAAGTGTGCAACATATGCATGTTTGATATTTACTCATTGTATAAGTTAACTGTAGACAGTCAGATGTTATCAACGTTTAATATAACAGTTAGTCATCAAGCGTCAGCGATTGGAGTTTCCCACTGGTTTATAACACTTCGATTTTGTTGGAATCGTTCCTATTGCTTCCAACATTGGAAGTAGGTTGAACCTTGTTATTTCTACGTGGATAAGTTCCTTGGTCTTGCCGGGGCGATTTCGGGACTTGATAGTGCATGCGCTTATGGGATGTCCGAATTTTAGGATCGATATGTTCCGTCGACTCAAAACGGTTTTGGTGCTCCTCTATGCTGCCTATCTTCATGCAACTTGAGGAGTTTACATTTTAGGAGCATGATTTCATGTTGATGCTCCTCAGTGTTTCCTATCTTCAGGCAACGTGAGAAGTTCACGATTTAGGAGCATAATTTCATGGCAATGCTCCTCGGTGTTGCCTATGTTCGGACAACGTAAGGAGTTTACGTTTTAGAATGTGACTTTGCGGCTCCGAGAGTTAATGCATGTCTTATGTAATGCACGACTTTTGAGACTGATAGGACCCATTGGTCCAAAATGGTTCTAGTACTCCTCGATGTTGCCTATCTTCGGGCAATGTGAGGAGTTTATGTTGAAAAGTTGGTGCGCGGCTTATGAGGTGCATGGATTTTGGTACTCCTCGGTGTTTCCTATCATCGGGCGACGTGAGGAGTTTATGTATTAAGAGTTGGTGCATAGCTTATGCGATGCACGACTTTTCATACTCCTCGGTGTTTCCTATCTTCATGCAACATGAGGAGTTTACGTCTTTAGAGTTGATGCACAGCTTATGGGATGCATGGCTTCTCGTATTCATCAGTATTGCCTACCTTCGGGCAACATGAGGAGTTTATGTTTGGGCCTTCTCGATGTTGCCAGGGCAACACCGATTCTTAGAAGGAGGAGATCGGGTTCCACCAATCCAACGGTTTGAGGCAATTTGCTTTCATCGACCCAGTGGGTAGTTATTATGAAAATAGTTTTGTTGGTCCAAAAAGCAAATAATTTTATTAAATAAAGTAGGGTAGATTTTTCCTATTTACAATACCCTCGGCATCTCGGGATGGCTTATTTTACGTAAAATAGAGAGTACATAAGGTAGTTTTCAGACGAAGTAACGGCAGAGCGATTTTCTATTCCATGCCCTACGAATTTGGATTTCATCGACGGTTGTTAGCTTGAAAGTTCCGTCTCTTAGATTTTGATTGATGACATATGGTCCTTCTAAGTTCGGTCCGAAGGCCCCCGAGACGGAGTGGACTCGCTTGAGTACGAGATCTCCTTCTTCGAAGGTTTGGTTGTGAACTTTAGATTTGAAGTATCATGTGACCCTTTTTTGGTGGGAAGCGGTTCTATACTCGGCTTCTTCTCTTCTTTCATCAATCATATCCAATGACTCGAGTAGGAGCTGCTCGTTTTTCTTTTGATTGGAAATTTTCCTTCAGTGTGAGGGGACTTCTAATTCAACAGGAATCATTGCTTCTGAACTATATGCCAGAGAGAACGGGGTGTGGCCGGTTGCAGCTTTTTAGGTAGTTTTGTAAGCCCATAATGAGAGTGGAAGTTCATCAACCCAGTTTCCTTTCACTTTAGTTAGTTGTTTTTTGATAATGGACTTAATGATCTTCTTTTTTTGCTTCTACTTGCCCATTCTCTTGTGGATGAGCTACCATAGAGAAGCACTTTTCAATTCAGAAGCATTTGCAGAAATCTTTGAACTTGGTGCTTTCTACTTGAGTTCCATTGTCAATAATGATTTTCTATGGCACGCCAAACTTGCAAATAATTTTTATAGTAAGAAAATTAATGACTTTCTTTGTGCTTATGGTGGCCAGCGGTTCCGCTTTGGCCCACTTCGTGAAATAATCAACGACAACTATAGCATATTTTGACCCTCCTTTTTCTATTAGCAGGATGTTGAACAAATCGATTCCCTATATTGCAAATAGCTACGGGCTGACCATCTGCGTTTGCACTATTAAACGAGTTCTTTTAATTTTGTTGAATCTCCGGCAGCGATCGCATCTTCTGGTATAGTCTGCAGCATTGCGATTAATTGTTGACCAGAAGTATCCGTACCAGAGGACTTTCTTCGCAATGGTCTACACCTAGGGTGGTCTCTGCCTTTGCCTTCGTGCACTTCCTTTAGGATTCGTTGGGCTTCATCATCAGACATACATCTAAGAAGGAGGCCTGGGAATCCCCTTTGATAGCCGTCTTATATCATGAATCGCAGTGCCTTTCAGAGAAGCTTTTTCCATTGATTCCGGTCAGTCGGAAGGAACCCTGCAAGTAAATAGTCCTTTGTTGGTGTCATCCACATCTCTGGTTCAACGGTGATCTCGAGGATCCAGTCGACGACCATTTCGTCTATGCTTAGGGTGGTTAGAGTTTCAACTATGACTATCCCCAATGACTGAGCTTCTCCAGAGCTTGCCAGTTTGGCCAAACAGCCTGCCTTGGTGTTTTGCTCCCGTGAAATGTGAGTTACGGTGTAATGTTTGATGTCGCTTAGAAGCTCTTGCACTTTGTACAGGTACAGGGCAATATTTTCCATCGAGCTTGGTATTCCCTTTCACTTGGCAGACAACTAGTTGGGAGTCGCTGTAGATGTGAATTTTTTTTATCTTGAGCTCCTTCAAAACTTTTAGTCCTTCTATCAACGCTTCGTACTCTGCTTTGTTATTTCTAGCAGAGAATTCCAAGTACAAAGCATAGCAAATGGCTCGTCCTTCTGGGGTTTCAAGCACTACTCACCATCGTATAGAGGTTGTTACATGTGCCATTGACATAGAGTCTCCATTGCGTGTCCACTTCCAAAAGCGTTTCTTCCTCGTCATCCCGTATAGTAAATTCAGTAATGAAGTCCGCTAACGCTTACCCATTGATGAACTTTCTTGGGTGGTATGTGATATCATATTGACTCGGTTCTATATTCCACTTGAGAAGTTGTCAGGAAGTTTCAGGCCGATACAACACTTAGTTCAGGGGCTGATTAGTTAATACTTTGATAGGATGAGCTTGAAAGTATGGTCATAACTTTCTAGATGCAATCAAGAGGCAATACGCTAGTTTTCCCTGTTTCAGGTAATTTTTCTCGGCTTCGGTGAACCGCTTGATAATGTAATACACAGGTCGCTGGATTTTCATTTCTTCATGCATAAGAGCGGCGCTCAATGCATAACGTGAGATTGCTAAGTAAATGAACAGGTCTTTTCCATCCACAGGCTTTGATAGGATTGGCAGGGCTTCCATGTGCCGCAACAATTCTTCGAACGCTATTTAACAAGCTTCACTCCATTCGAAGTTCTTTTTTATTCTTCAATGCATCAAAGAATGGTATACACTTATCGGTATTTCAAGATAAATCGACTTAGTGCTGCGACCTTTCCATCAGGCTTTGTTGTTCCTTCTTATTTCTTGGAGATTAGACTTCTCGTAGTGTCGTTATTTGTTCTGGATCCGCTTTAATGCCCCCGACACTTACGATATATCCTAAGAATTTTTCAACAGCTATGCCAAAGTGACATTTGAGTGGATTGAGTTTCATTCCATACTTTCTGACTATTTCAAATATTTCAGTGAGATTGTCCAGGTGGTTGGAAGCCGCTTAAGATTTGGCCAACATGTTGTCCACGTAAACCTTTATAGTTTTTCCGATTTGGCGCTTGAACACGATATTTACCAACCTTTGATAAGTTGCCCTAGCAGTCTTCAAATAGAATGGAATCATCCTATAATAGTATAGGCCTAGGTCAGTGATGAAGTTAGTGTTTTCTTGATTAGGTTCATGCATCAGGATTGGTTGTACCCAGAGTATGCGTCCATGAATGATAGTAGCTCATGTCCTATCTTTCCTTCCACAACTGGTCTATTCCGAGGAGAGGGAAGGTGTCTTTTGGGCAAGCTTTCTTTAAGCCTGAGTAGTCGATACATGTTCGCCACTTCCCATTAGACTTTTTGACTAAGACCGGGTTAGATACCCACTTAGGATAAGTTGCATCACGGATAAAACTTTTGGCCATTACCTTGTCTACATCTTCCCTTAATGCCTTGGACTGTTCAATAACCAGGCCGTGCCTCTTTTGCTTTACTGGTGTGAACTTGGGGTCAATGCTGAGCGGGTGGCATGCGATTTATGGTGGCACCCCATACATATCAGAGCGCGTCCATGCAAATACATCTAAATTGGTGCAAAGAAATTTAGTAAGTTCTAACCACATCTTGTTTCTAAGGTGCAATCCAATTTTCAAGCATTTAGTTGTGAAGCAACCCTCCCTAACTTGCCTTAAGTGTTTGAGTGGCTCAATTTAGTTTATGCTAAATTCAGGGTTACTTACTTTCAAGACCAACTATTTTCTTTCTTTTATAAGTTTTTTTTGTTTATTTATTTCCCAAGATCCAATCTGATCAATATATGAATATTGATATACTTCTTTGTAAAAATATTTGTATGTACATATAAACATACAAATCATTTTTAATGCTAATATCAGAGTTTTTTTTGAATATAGAATAACTCAGTTTTCTTTGAACTAAAATAACTATGTTTTGCCACAGTAAAAATGATTGGGTAAGACCCCCTCCCATTTGTATCTTGATGCAAATTTATTAACTAATTCCTGTTTGTTTATTTGTGTTTGGCAATTGTCTATTTAATAAAACATGTGAATTGATTCATGATAATTAAACTTTTACAAGATTGCTTTACAAATAGAAAAACAGGAGGTTGTGCATGCTTCTGCGCATCTGTGTGCACATAAACATGTACAACTGCTATTCACTACACCTGGGTTTCCAGGTTGATCAACTTCTTAGGTTAGATCCCTATACTGTCTTGTTATAATTTGCTAACTTTGATCATTCATTAAAACATCAAACTCATGTAAATCTAGGTTCATGCTTCTTACATATTTTTTCCTTTTCTTCCTAAGGGTTTATCCTTACTTCATAATATTTGCGGTTAACATGTAAATAGGTTCTAGCCTCTAAAACATTCTAATGCATATGCATACACTACTGGTTCACATATGCTACAGATTTATTGCCAAACTCACTACTCGATTCATGAAAATATGCATGCTTACTGGGTAGGATATAAAGCTGAACACATTTATCTTTTCCTACTGATAATAGTTCCATTTCACAATAATCTTTTAAGCCATTCATTACATCACAATCAAAATTTTAGCCCAGTTCTAGCATCATTACAGAAAAGCTTTTTAGCTAAAGTAAAACATAAGAGACATTCTTTTGCAAAACCATAGTTTATTTAACTAGCAATTTCTTCTTAGCATCACACATCTTCATCTTATCACTTAGCTTCCCTTTTCCTGTAACCATCTCATGACCTGCTCCATAAACATAGGAAGCACCCATTTGATGCAAGCAACAAACAGGTCAGACTTATGTCTGGTGTAAGTAAAATCATTTGATAATGCATAAGACAATGAAATAGGTTCCATCATTACCTTCTGTTTGCAGAAGTTAAGTGTTTTACTTAATCTAGTCAAATCACTTTCTCATATTTAAATTAAAAAAGGGTAAATCAATGGTAGATGTTGCGTACTGTTAATATCATCATGTGTGCATTCTTAGGCTAATTGGTTATCAGAAAACTTTTAATCTAGAAAATCATAATAGCCATCATAATCTCACACATGCATACACAAACATGAACAAACAACATCCATAACATTAAGCTAAAGTACCAAAACTGAGTCAGCATGTTAGGACTCCTCATACTTCTAGCATATTTACCCCTGCTTGTATGTTCATTTCATGTCATTTTAAGGGTCCGGTATCACATTCATGGTTGCACTGGTGCACACTGCCTGGAACTACTACTTAATTTCCAGTGCACTACAAGCTATTAGGGCATGAACATGCCATGTGCAAACTCACACCCCAACCTTGACGCAAGCCAACCACTATGTCATACCCACTTCCCTCATACCCAACCTGATAGAGGAGACCCAATTCCTTAGTTTAATTACTAAGTTTTTTTTCTTTCATACAACCTAATATTATCTATGCAGTGTCAATCCCATGCACTTTAATCAAACTAAGATATGCTGTCAGATTTCAAACCACAGTTAATCATTCATCCATTCATGCATTCAACAACTGGTCAGTTATACTTGCATATCATTTCAAGTCTATTTCACACAGAGACATATCCTTAGCTAAAGCATAGATTGAAGCATTTTCAGAGGATGAAATGCTAATATGGTTTTCCAACAATATGGTTCTCACAGTCAATCCACACATTAAAGTGTGTTTGCTTATTACTCAACCCTATTTCCAGAGAACAGTTAGTGATGGATTAAGACTCAGCACATGGAAATTCCATTGCATCCTAACCATCCTTTCAGTTGCAAGACATAAGCCAGAGGACCCCTTTCTCTTACTGCCTTGCACCTTACTTTTTCTTATTAATTTATGCTTTAACTATTCTCAAGTTCATAAACATATAAATAAATCAATTATTATTACATCATTTAATTTATCATATATAAACAAGCATAGGTTAAGTGACAACAAAGCAATACAAGTCACCTAATCTCAGAAACAATAGAAAATTTTAAACCAAAATGCAAGCAAAACATCAAACAGAAGTTAAAATAAACTAAAGGTTAAATGGCTGCCTTTCATAGGTCTTAATGCCTTGCTAAGTGAGGGTTTAATCACCAAAGTTCTCCTTCCCAAATCTTGGTTTAGGTCTGCCATTGATTTCTTAAGCTGCTACCTATTTTCTTCCTTTTTTTATATTTTGTTTTCTAGTTCTAACCTGTAACCGTAGGAGGTAATGATGTATATAAGGGAGTTGCTAGAGTTTTAAGGTTAGTTAAGTAATTTTTTTCATCAGAAATCCCATCACCATTTTTGGTTTCACCCACAGTTCACCCTCTCCATTTTCCTTTCCCACCATTTCTCCTTTTTCCTTGTCTTAACCACTTTTGGCAAATTTTCTTCACACACTATATGCATGACTTTGGCTCGGGTATAGCTTTGTATTTTCTGGTTTTTATCATGCATATGTGTCTAACTAAATTTGTGTGTGTGTCAATCAATTATTTTGCACACCTTATTTCATACATTTTCTACCTACACAAGCAACTGTGCTTATGTTTAATCTATGTAAATTAGGACTAAAACTGCCTAGATTATTTACGTATTGTAATTAAGCTATTGTGTACACACTTAACAGGTCATGTACTAATTTATTTCATATTTACTTACAAGGTCCTTTACTCACTAAATTACCTTATTCAGGTAGCATACTGGAACAGTGTGCACGTGCACAAGGGCATGTATACTTATTTACACACAACTGTTTTTCAAAAAAAAATTTTTTTTTTTCAACTAACTATCTTTCTTTTATAAAATATTTAAATTTATATATATACTTAAACTATGCGCTGTCACAAGTTGGGTCGTCCATATTGATCGGGACAGACAGCATCAATTCTGTCGGTGCTGCCCGTTCCTCTCTTGAACTCTTCTTTCTAGGGTCTAAAGCCTTGTTGAATCGACTATGGTCCCCAAGCTAGGGGCAGCTCTTTAGTTGCTATTTTATTGATTTACGCATGTGGAGAGTTCTCCCTACATCCTTCCTTTTTACCTTCTTCTGGATTCACATAACTCTACAATGTAACATTTTCTGGCAGCGCACCGATCTCCTTTCACCACTCCGATTCCATGTGCGGTAGGGAAGTCCATGGTTAGACACCATGGGGTAGAAGCTATTCTAAAGTCTGCTAGTGCCGGCCATCCTAAGAAGGCGTTATATGCAGACTTTTCGTCCATGATTACGAAAGTTTGAATGAGGTTGTCTCTTCGATCGCCCTCTCCAAGTTCCATTGGCAGGTCGATTGTCCCCACACGTTGCTTTGGTTCGCCAGTTAACCCGTGGACCTTCGTTTGGCATGCATACATACTTTTCATGCCGATCTTCATTCGACCAAAAGTACGCTTTGAAAGTATATTAATACAGCTTCCATTATCGACCAACACTCGTTGAACAACAGCGGGACCGATTCCCATTGTTACCACCATTAGATCGAGAGTTGGGGATTCGATCCCTTCGGTGTCCCAATTTCAAAACATTATATTGTCACTCAAAACTTTCTACAGTTTGGTTGGAATTTCATCTTCTATTGCGAGGCATGATTCCTTTGGAGCATGCTTCAATGAACTTGTATACCTCTCCATCTCTCCCCAACTTCTTTGTATGAGGTATGGTCCCCTAGATATTGTTCCAATAATAAGTCTTTGGTTGGTTCATTTGCTACTTCACTACTTCTGGCTTGATTCCTTCGTTCTTTAGGTGGCCGAGGAGCCACAAGTTGATCAAGGTTCTATGACTTTCTCACGTACTTCAGGAGTTCGTTTTCCTAAATCAATTCTTCAATAATATTCTTCAGATGGTCGCATTCGTTTGTGTTTTGACCATGAGTCTCATGGAAGTGGCAGAATTTTCCTGAGCATTTTTGCAACTAAGTTGTTTCCTTCCTGGGGTTTTTTTGTATTCCTCAGTCACCTGTGTTGTTTAGAGGGGCAGAATCTGTTAGTCCATGGGATGATGGTTTTGATGACAACAACCTTAGGACTTGTTATAAAATATAAATACTAATGTTATGGTTTATATATATATATGCAGGATATAACTACGAAGACTGTAACATACAAAGATTCAAGACTAAAGACATCAAGATTGAAGACTCATGATTATCAATATATGAAGAGTTCAAGATTTCAAGAGTACAAGATAAGTATTGAGTCTAGAATAATGTTAAAACTTCTTGAAAGCACTTTCATCTTTATTCGAAATTTATTCGTGGAATGGAATCCACTTCGAGCCTGTCAAAGTGATGGAACCCTAGGGGGATGGAACCCTAGTGGGATGGAACCCATGAAAATATCTAGTGGAACATATAGTGGTCCTATTTTGACATCCACTAATTTTATAATAATATTTTTTCCAAAGTATATCTCTTATTTTAAATGTTTTCCAAACCTTCTTTTCAGAAAGACATCTCTCTTGTTTGAAATACTTTAGCCTCAAAATTGTCTTTATTATTTCGATTTCAAAATTGTCCTTGATTTTAAACTATCTCTTGTTTTAGAATATTTAGCTTTAAAATATTTACGTACTCAGATTTTAAATCACTTTATTGATTAAGATTATATATATTAAAAATTACTTTCTAAACTCTTTTATATGTTTAAACTATATTCAAATATATTTACAAAAGTTTAGAAATTATTTTTACAAATTATAGAAACTAATTTTAATAAGAAAATCAAAACATCAATTTGACCTTGAGCAAGTCGACATGCCTCTACCCCCTATGTCGACATGGTGTCTGTTAAATTCAAAATTCAAATTTTCAAAAGAAGTGTCTATTCGTCGTATCCTTTCATGAATATATATGGCTGTTGATCTTCTATAAATACCAGTAGTTCTAAATGAATTTTTAATTAGATTTCACTGGTTTTCTCTCCTATTCATATTCCACATTTATTCTAAAGAATCCAAAACTATACTCTGTCAAAATACCAAGTGAATCAAACATGATTATCTCTTGTTTATTCTCTTCCATTCTCCCTATAAGATCTCAGTGCTATTCAGAGTTATAGGATCATTTGAAAATCAAATTGTCGAGTAAATGGTGCAGTTGATCCTTGAAATCAATTGGGTGTGATCGTGGCCCCAGAAATTGATTAGTGACCTTTTGTCCTCGTTAAATGAATAGAGTTTACCTCAGACTCGAATACCGGAGGGTGTACCTCGTAGCTTTGAAACCGAGGGTGTAATCTGGGAGATTATTTTAAAAAGAAATCCATACAATTGTGCAGGATTGGATGTAGGGTAACTCCGAACCAGTATAAAATCTTGGTATGTTCTTTCCTTTACTGTTATTATTTAGTATTTGCATCTATGTCTGATTCTGTGACTATATCTATGTTATCTATGTCTGATTCTGTGACTATATCTATGTTTGTGAATTGCATTTGTTGGTGAGTAAATTACACAAGATTCAAAAAGATTTCGAAAATCCACATAACACTATTCACCCCCCTCAAGTGTTAATTCAGCCTTAAGATCCATAATTCGCATTTCTCACATTTGGTATCAGAGCAAGGTTTTCAAAGTTTTCATAATATGAATTTTGAAAAGTTTTTGAAATGGCTATTTTTGGGGATTTTATTAACACTAACTTACAACTGTTCAAATCATCATTGTTTCATAAGTCTGCATATAGTTATTATAGAAAATCAAGTGATTTACCGAATTTGTATTCTATGCAGAAAAGAAAATGTTATATGGCCTTTAAAGAATCAACACTCAATGGACAAATTGTGCAAATCAAGAAGAATAAGTAGATACTTGATAGTGGATGTTTAAGTCACATGATTGGAAGTCCAGATATGTTGAATGATATTATCTATAAAGATGGAGGATTGGTTAATTTTGGAGACAACTCAAAAGGATATGTGATTGGCATCGGCAATGTCGGTAACTCTAAAAATCCTACTATTTCTATTGTTTTATTAGTTAAGAATCTGTAACACAATCTGCTTAGCATTAGTCAACCTTGCAATAAAGGATACAAGATTAAAATTGAAAAAGATAAATGTCACATCGAAGATAATAATTCAAATATTATATTTGAAGGTGTTAGGAAGAAAAATATTTATATTCTTAGTATGAAATCTCAAATGATAATCTATGCCTTTTGGCGAATATAAGTGACCCTTGGATTTGGCATAAAAGAATTGGGCATTTGAATTTTATACTTTTATCTAGACTTTCTAAACTTGATCTAGTAAGAGGTCTTCCTAGAATGAATTTAAAATAGATAGTATATGCGATTGTCAATTAGGAAAACTTAGGAAGAGTTCTTTCAAATTAAAAAAAAAATGATTTCAACTTCAAAACCTCTTGAGTTACTTCATCTAGATTTGTTTGGTCCATCTCAAATTCAATCAATAAATCACAATAAATATGTCTTTGTAGTTATAGATGATCATTCTAGGTTTACATGGACAATTTTTATGAAACATAAAAGTGATACTTTTGATTCATTTAAATTTTTACAAGAAGACTTCAAAACCAACTTTCTTTAAAAATTATAACTGTTTGTAGTGATCACGGTATGGAATTTGAAAATGAAAATTTTGAGAGATTCTGCAATAAAAGGGGAATAACTCATAATTTCTCTTTTCCAAGAACTCCATAACAAAACGAAGTGGTAGAACGTAAAAATAGGACGATTCAAGAGTGTGCTAGAACAATGCTTTTAGATAGTAATTTACCAAAATATTTTTGGGCTGAAGTAGTCGCTACAGCTTGCTACATTTTGAATAGAATATTAGTTAGACATTTAACTGATAAAACACCTTATGAACTTCTTTACAAGAAGAAACCAAAGGTATCTTATTTTAGAATTTTTGGAAGTAAATGCTTTATTCAAAATGCAAAAGGCAATTTGGATAAATTTGATCCTAAATCCGACAAAGGAATCTTTATCGGATATTCTAATAGTAGTAAAGCATACAGAGTTTTCAATTTAAGAACTAATACCACTAAAGAAACAATGCATGTTTCGTTTGATGAAAATTTTAAAGATATTGAACAAATTAATAATGAAGAAGATTTTGCTACTCTAATTAATGAATCAATTGAAACAAACACCCTTTTTACTATGAATAGGCAATCTAGTGGAGGCCCTGATGGATTCAATGTCATCTTTTTTATCCATAGTTGAGATATAATAAAGAAGGATTTTCTTAAGGCAGTCCATAATTTTTTCAATTCTTTCAATCTGCTAAAACAAGTGAATGCAACTAATTTAGTTCTTGTCCCCAAGGTCCAGTCTCCCACGTCTGTTGCTTCTTTTAGACCTATCTCTTGTTGTAATGTCATGTACAAGTGTATTTCTAAAATTTTGGCCTCTAGACTTGTGCTTGTCTTGTCCAGAATCATATCCAAGAATCAGTCTGCATTTCTTCCCAAGAGAAATATCATTGATAATATTTTGTTATCTCATGAGTTACTAAAAGCCTGTGGATGTGCTCAAGCAACCAAAAATGCAATGCTTAAGGTGGACTTAATGAAGGCTTACGATAGTATTCACTGGACTTCTATTGTGAGAATTATGGCCCTGATGAAATTTCCCAAAGTTTTTGTGGCTTGGATATACCGCTGCATCTCCATTCCTACTTACTCAATTAAGTATAATGGCTTCACTTCTGGGTTTTTCAACAGAAAACAGGGAATCAGGCAAGGGGACCTTATCTCTTCATATATTTTCATTTTAGTTATGGAAGTGCTAACTAGTATGCTGTCTAGAAAATATATGCAGAAGGATATATTGTTCCATTCTAAATGTAAGCCCCACCAAATAACATCTCTATTATTTGCCGATGACATCATGATCTTCACTAAGCCTGATTAGTTCTCAATAGAAAACATTATAGCATCCCTTGATAATTTCTACCTCATGACTGGTTTGAAACTTAATGCAAATAAATCACATATTATCACTTCTGGCATATCTTCCGAGGAAGCAAATAGAATTACTAGCTTATCCGGACTGCAGCATATGGATACTAGCATGAACTATCTAGGTATTCCTCTGTGTACCTCAAGAATCACTACTAGACACTGCCTGTCCTTGTATACAAAAATCTGTAGCTTAATGAACTTATGGGCAAATAGGTATCTTTCTCAAGCTGGTAGACTTGTGCTTATTAATTCTGTTATCTCTTTTATGATGGTGTACTGGTCTAGAGTTTTTATTCTCCCCAAAAATCTGGTGAACATGGTAAGATCTGCCATGCTAAGATTTTTTTGGATAGGCACAATTCATTCAAAAAAACTCATACCATGTTCTTTTGCTAAAATGGTACAACCAAAAATGAAAGGTGGTCTTGGTATCATCAGCTTGCATAATTGGAATAAAGCTGCTATCAGTGCTCACTTAAATTCTTTGTTGAGTGGTGTTGATTCTTTATGGGTTGAATGGACCAGAAAATATAACTTGGGTAGTAGGAATTTCTGGACTATGCATGTGCCACAGAATTGTAGCTGGACATGGAGATGTATTCTTGGTTCGAGATCAAGCTTCACACAGCGTATTAAGTATGTGATCTCAAACAACAGCTGCATCAAATTTTGGCATGACCCATGGATGGCACAAGGTTTAGTGCTTGTCAGTGTTTTTTCTCCCCAACAGATTGAACAAGCAGGCATAAGTAGAGATGCAAAGGCTTTTGATTACTTGTATGAGGGCAAGTTGTCTCTCCTTTACACAAGTAATCAGGATATAAGGGCAGTTTGGAAGTTATATCACACAAATCAATATGGTCTATCTGAAAGAGATGAGGTTCAGTGGAATGGGAAGCAGCATTCAATCTCTGTTGCTTATGACCTTCTTACAAATGTGACTGGAAGATCTGCAACAGTATGGCACAAGGTTATATGGTCCACTTCCTCCCCTGCTAGGGATAACCTGACGATGTGGAAGGTGATCATGAACGCATTGTTAACTAAGAATAAAATGTTGAGTTATGGTATGAATGTTGATCCACTGTGTGTCTATTGTAAGCTGCAGATAGAGTCAGTGGAACATCTGTATTTTGAATGTGATGAATTACATGGCCTCTGGAGGAATTTGGTAAGAAGAATAGCTGAAGACCATAAGCATGGCTTGTCTGAATTAGAATGGGACCTAATCAGTAAATCAACAAGGTGGAGGATAGAAAGAAGAACTGTCTACTTTTTCTATCTAAAGAAGTATCTAAATTTAGTTTGGGAAGAAAGAAACTTGAGAATTTTTGAAAATAAATGGAGGAGTATGCAACAATTATGGGAAGTTCTTATGAAAGCTGTAATCATGGGTATGAAGGAAAGCAAGTTTGATTTCAGTTCTCACTTGGCTGAAGCTACTACTTAACTTCTCTTGAGTTTGTTCTTCTTTTCTTTTCTTGCTGTTTTTGTTTTCCCTGTGTCCAGGCTTTCCTTGTCTTTGTTTTTCTCTGTTTTCTTTTTCCCGTGCCTTTAGTTTGTTATTTTCTGTTTTTTGTGACTATGAGCATGTTCATAGTTACATTTCTTTTCTCAATAAAATGGTGTCGCCGAAGTGTGATAACAATATGTCTCCTGAGTATGATAACAATATGTTGGTGCCGCCGAAGGAAGTTCTAGAAGCTGGTGAGATGATCTGGAAAGATTCCCTTGTTTGCTTCTTCTTAAACAAGCCTCTTTCGTATACAGCGGTTATTCAAAAGCTAAAGTTATTATGGAAGCTTAAAGGTTCGGTCAACGTTAAATCTGATGGTATAGTATTCTTATTTAATTTCTCATGTGATGAAGACAGAGGTAAAATCCTTCAGAGTGGCCCAGTAATTATAAAGAACAAGATGTTCATCATTAAACCTTATGACGATGCTGTAAGTAACATTACTGGCACTGTCAACGCCGTTCCAGTATGGGTGCATTTATATAATCTCCGTCTATTTGCTTGGTCGCCTCTTGGGATCAACTGGCTAAGTAGTCACCTTGGCAAGCTGTTATGTTTGGATGAAATGACAGAAAAACAAAACAGAATGAGCTATGCAAAGTGCTTAATAGAAGTAAAACCAGACAAAGAGCTACCATATGAATTCATGGTTAAACTTGTAGAAGGAGGATTTCAAAAAATATATGTTCAGTATCAATGGAGGCCTGATGTTTGTTTGCATTGCAAAAAATTTGGTCATGCTACTGAATGCTGTGATGTTAATGTTACACGTGTAACAAACAAAGTGAATGATACAAAGAAAAATGAAAGACAGGCTAATAAAGAAGTAACTGTGAACAAAGTCCACGGCAATATCAGCTTCAATCCCACCCAAAAGCAGAATGTTAGGAGCTGGCAGAGAGTGAATAAAAATAAAATAGACTATGTAATAAAGGAGAAAGAGAAAGAAATAGTTAGTGGGGAAAAGGAAATAGAGGAGATCGAGGTAGAAATGAACAGTGCTGAAGTAGAACATAAAAATGAAGAGGGAGACAAGCTAGAGCAGAATAATGAGAAATGTGAAAATAGTAAAGAGCCTGTAGAAATAATCTTTGAAGAAGAAGCAGATATAACAACTTCACCAGTAGCAGAAAAGGACAAAGAAATAAGAAAAGGGAGGAATGAGAAAACAGTGGTTGTAGAATCGGCTGAAGACATCCTGTTAACAAATAAATTTGATGCTTTGCTACAGCTTGAAGATATTGACACAATGAATGAAGTGCAGGATGAAAATGCTAAAGATACAGAAGAATCTGAAGTTGAAATAAGGGAAACTCTAGAAAAAACTCCAAGTAAAGCCAAATGTACACATAAGCATGGGGAAAAAAGCAGCAACAGTATGAAACAAGTGAAGTTATTAAAAAAAATCTAACTACACAGCAAGATCAGAATTCAGAAGGCAAAATAGAAATCAACAAAGGAATTATAGAATGTGGAACAGAGAAAGACAGAGTAAATGAAGAAGGATCAAGCTCCAGAAGTAGGAAAATCTATAAGAATGAAAGCAAGAAAATCAAAAATGCTAAAGATACAAAAGAAAGCATGCACAGTGAAAAAAAGACATGCACAGAAGACCCAAACTACCATACTGAAACAGAATCATCTCACAAACAAAATCAAATCAATCCTTACTCTAATATCATACCACCAATGGCTTATAAACCTCCCAAATCAACTTCACAAACCATCACATCCTCTCTTCAATCACCGCATACCACTCCCATTTAGCCACAACAGACCCCCCCAAAAGATGGAACATATAACAATGATGTGACCCCACTATCAGCAACTATTCCAAATTACTTGTCCTCTAAGCATGCAGTAACAAGGAAAATGAAGATAGAGATGCTCAATACCCGTGTACTCTAATGATGTCCACCATTGGAGCTTGGAATATTCGAGGGGGGACACAACATGATCAAGCTTGATCAATGTAAACAACTCATTACTTCAAACAAATTATCTCTTCTGGCAATTCTTGAAACAAAACTAAATCTACCTCAGACTATTAAGGCTGCTGAATTCATAAAGCACGAGTGGAAGCTAATACACAATTTGAACGAATCTCCTTATGGGAGAATAATGATCTTATATAACCCCCAACACCTCCTTCTAACCCCAATCCTCTCCACTGCCCAAATGATACATTGTCAAGCTCAGGACATCAATGATAAAACATCATATTTTGTTACCATTGTATATGCGGAAAACTCTGCTGCTGCTAGAAGCTCCCTGCATGCTGTCATTCCTCCTCTTCAGCAGAATACACACCCATGGTTAATATTTGGAGACTTTAACTGCTATTTAAACCTCTCTGATAGAGTTGGAGGGAATCCCCTGTCCCTAAACGAAATACAACCACTTAATACAACTCTTATTGATGCTGATCTTATACCAGTGAAAAATGTAGGGATGCAATACACGTGGAACAATAAAAGAAGAAATGGTGTCAGGACCTTTTCAAGAATAGATCACACATTCTCCAATCAACAAGCCCTTCTCAAATGGCCTCTCCTATATAGTTACCTTCCCTCTCCTATCCTCTCTGACCACTCTCCACAAATTATCCACCTTCGAGAAAAGGACATGAGAGGGAAAACAAATTTTAAATTTTTTAACTCTTGGGTTCTTGAGACTGACTTTGAACCTACTGTTTCTAAAATTTGGAACAAGACTAAGAGAGGTAATCATTTATTTGTTTTGCAGGAAAAAATAAAAGAAATGAAGGAAGTGTTGAAGCAATGGGCATTTAAGAAGTACGGAAAAGGTGATGGACTGAGTGCCTCTATTTTGATGAAGCTTGTTGATGCTCAGAAGGCAATGCTGACTGATGTTAACAATCCTCAATTATCGGCTACTGAAGCTACTCTCTCCATAGAATACTATGAAGCGTTAGCAAAAGAAAGTGACATGATACGGCAGAAGTCTAGAATTAAGTGGTGGGATAAAAGTGATAAAAACAGTGCTTATTTCCATGCCAGTCTTAAAAACAAGCAGAGTAAAGAAAACATAGCTACGATAGTGGATAAACATGGTGTGCTACAATCTACTTCTGATGGTGTTCAAGAAGCCTTTGAACAACACTTCACATCTATGTTTGGAAACTCTGATAACTTTATCCCTGATATTGATGATATTCCATCAGACTTCTTGCCAAAACTTGAAGAAAATGACTATAATTATCTCTGTACTGAAGTAACCCATGATGAAATACATGATGCAATGTTCTCACTTAAAACCAACTCGTGTGGTGGACCAGATGGTTTGAATGCATGTTTCTACACCACATGCTGGTCCATAGTATCTACTGACGTGTGTAATGCCATATCTATATTCTTCAAAAAGAGTAAACTCTATCGGTCTTTTAATTACACTAATATAGCATTAATCCCCAAGATCAAGAATGCTCACGATGTTAAGGACTTTCGCCCAATATCTTGTTGTAATACTATATACAAGTGCATCTCAAAGATTATTGCTACAAGATTAAAGTATGTGCTTCCTAAAATAGTTACCAATAATCAAGCTGCTTTCCTTCCTGGGAGAAATATTCTCGATCATATTCTTCTAGCTCACGAATTATTAAAAGGATACAACAGTACTTATTCGGCCCCTAAAGCGATGATGAAACTAGATATCATGAAAGCCTTTGATATGTTGCAATGGGACAACATCATTCGCATCATGGTTTATATGAATTTCCCCCCACATTTTATTGCTTGGGTTTATGAATGTATGTCAACTCCTACTTATTCGATCAACATCAGTGGTGTGATGAAAGGATTCTTCGGAAGCAAACAAGGAATTAGGCAGGGGGATCCTTTATCTGCATACATTTTCATACTGGTTATGGAGCTCCTTACCAGAATGATTAACGAAGCAATACAACAAGGAAAATATAAACTGCATCCGAAGTGTAAAGACCCTCAAATTTCAACCCTCATGTTCGCTGATGATCTTGTTTTGTTCTGTGCTCTAGAACTTAACACTGTTCAGAACATAATGATTATTCTCAAGCAATTTCATGCTATGACTGGCCTTAAGGTTAACATTCATAAGTCTGCTATCACCATAGCTGGAGTGAATATGGAGCAGGTTACTCAAATAACAAATATCACTGGCTTATCTCTTAACCGATCCAATGTCTCGTATCTTGGCCTGCCTCTTACTACTTCCAAAATTACTACTAATCAGTGTCTCCCCTTGTTTCAGAAAATAACAACTAGAATGACTAGCTGGACCACCAGGAAGCTGAGCCAAGCTGGTAGGCTTACTCTAATCAAATCTATCATCTTTGCTATGCAAGTGTATTGGGCCAGAACCTTTGTTCTCCCCTACAAATTAATAAAGATGATTAGAAGTGCCATAATGAGATTCTTCTGGACTGGCAGAACCATGGGTAGATACCTAGCTCCAATTAAGTTCAGTTCTCTTGAAACTCCTTTTAATAAGGGAGGGCTTGGTCTTCTTAATCTCAAGCATTGGAATATATCTGCCTTTGCTAAGCATATTGATACACTGTTTAATTGCCCAGAAAGCTTATGGGACAAGTGGTATGAAATGAACGTGATTAAAAGTAGTAATTTATGGAATATGAAAAAGCCTCAGAAATTAAGCTGGACATGGCAGTGCCTATTCAAACTAAAGGAGTATTTTCTCCCTCTTATACAAATGAATACTGACCCTATTTACAGTGTTAAATTTTGGGATGATCCTTGGCTTGAAAAAGGATATATTATTTGACGTAACCTCTCATACAATGAAGTTATTCAAACTGCTATTCACTTATCTACGAAAGTCAGGGATGTTCTCTACACATTTCAGGGAGTTGCCAGATACTCTTCCAGTCAGCTCAAATTATTTGGGATAAGATAAGAAGATTTACCCCGATAAATACTACTTCTGCTAGAATTATATGGGGAGAGAAGAAAACTGCATATAACATCGGTGATGCATACGAGTATATACTACAA
The DNA here is from genome assembly GCA_030765085.1 of Allium cepa. Taxonomy (NCBI): domain Eukaryota; kingdom Viridiplantae; phylum Streptophyta; class Magnoliopsida; order Asparagales; family Amaryllidaceae; genus Allium; species Allium cepa. Next base: position 700,965,302 of record CM060938.1, on the reverse strand, counting down.
AACAAAGCCATCCCAGCTTGGAAGTGGTGGAAATGCATTTGGTCTACTGACAGTTGTATGCGTGAAAATTTATTACTGTGGAAGGTGCAGAAGCGTGCTATTTTAACTAAGGCGAAATTAGCAATAATGGGAATGAATACGAATGTGTACTGCCCCTTCTGCAGTGTGTATCCTGAAACTGCTGAACACTTATTTTTTGAATGTGCATTAATTATGCATATATGGACTGATACCATGGCGAACATAAACTGTGCGGGTCCTTCTCATGACAATATTGTCGAGTGGGAGCGTATACAATCTATGACTAGGGGTAAGCAAAAACACAAGCGAATCTTTACTGTGGCTTTGAAGAGCTTCATATATGCAGTTTGGAAAGAACGTAATATAAGGATTTTTGATGCAACGAATGCTAAGTCTGATGCTTCTTTCAAACATTGGATAAAGCATGAAATCAAACGCTCCCTGGAAATGCTCTTCTTTCATGATCCTGGGATAGCCATGTTCTTACAACTGTAGTTGTTGTTTTCCCCATGTGTCTTTGTTTTTTTCTTTTTGCTGTGACTTCTATTGTGTTTGTAACACTATGTTCCTATGTTTTCTTCGACCTATGCTCTTGTTTTTGTAAGTGTTCGTTCTCTCCTGTGTTGCAGTAAAATGGTCGGGGACCACCCAACCCCGTCGGCCTTGCCAAAAAAAAATGGTAGGGGACCATTTAACCCCGCTTGCTTTGCAAAATAATAATAATGAACTTATTCATCCAAATAATATGGTTAAGCTATTAAAAGATCATCCTATAGAAAATATACTAGGAATTGTTGAATCTATTTTTAGAACTAGAAATCAACTAAATAACATGAGTAACATAACTTTTATATCATCTGTTGAACCTAAAAATCCCAAGGAAGCATCGTCGTATGATTCATGGATTATGGCTATGCAGCAAGAACTGAATCAATTCACAAGAAATGATGTTTGAGAACTTGTTCCTAGACCGGAGGATAAAACTATAATAGGAACTAAATGGGTTAAAATAAAATGAATGAACTAGATGAGGTCGTTAGAAATAAAGCTCGATTAGTCGTATAAGGTTATTGTCAAGAAGTAGGAATATATTTTGACGAAACATTTGCACCCGTAGAAAGATTAGAAGCCATTAGAATTCTACTTGCTTTCGTAAACTATAATAATTTCAAATTATTTCAAATGGATGTTAAAAGTGATTTTCTGAATGGATTTGTGAAAGAGGAAGTTTATATTGAACAACCTCCACTCTTTGAAGATAAAAAATTTGCAAACTATGTTTTCAAACTTTAGAAAGCTTTATATGGTCTGAAACAAGCTCCTAGAGCATGGTATGTCAGACTAAGATCTTTTTTATTACAATCAAATTTTGAAATTGGTAAAGTAGATAATACTCTTTTTATTAAAAGAAATAAAAATGATATCCAACTAGTACAAGTTTATATAGATGATATTATTTGTGGTTCAACTAATCATGAAATGAATAAAGAATTTTCTGAAATAATGACAAAAGAGTTTGAGATGAGTCATATGGGTGAACTTACTTTCTTCTTAGGATTACAAATAAAACAATTTGATAATGGTATTTTTACTAGTCAAGAAAAATGTGCCAGGGATCTAGCTAGTAAATTTGGTATGACTATGGCAAGTGGAAAAACCACTCCCATGGCAACCAATGAAGATTTAAATAAAAAAAGATCTTTCAAAAGATGTAAATAAAAAACTATATAGGGAAATGATTGGATCACTACTCTATATCACTGTGAGTAGACCTGATATCATGCATAGTGTGTCTCGATGCAAGATACCAATCTCAACCTAAAAAGACTCACTTAAAAGTTGTGAAACGTATCACAAGATATGTTAAACATACTTTTGACTATGGTTTATTTTACCCTAAAAATGATTCATTTGATTTAATCTCTTATTATGATGCTGACTATGCTGGTTGTAAATCTGAGCGAAAAGTAAGAGTGGAACTTGTCACTTTTTGAGGCATTGTCTGGTTTCATGGTTTAGAAAAAAGCCAAACATTATTTCTTTATCAACAACTGAAGCAAAATATATCTCTGCTGCTTTAGCTTACTCTCATGTTATTTATATGCAACAAACCCTAAAGTTTTTGGATTAACAATTTCAAAATCACGAATTTATTGTGATAGTACTAGTGCAATAAATTTATATAAAAATCCTACTCATCATACTAGGACTAAACATATTAATATCAGACATCACTTTCTCCGAGATAATATGAGTAAGGAGATTATTTCCCTTCAATTTATCAACTCAGAGAATCAAATTGCTTATATTTTAACCAAACCCTTAAATCAACCTATATTTAATAAGTTAATAAGAGAACTAGGAATTTGTTCAATAACTAAAATATAGAATATAGATATAGTAACATATATTTTTAATAAACAGAAATACACAAGAAAACCAAATTTTTCATAGGCATATCAACATACCCCTATCACCCATGTTGACATACAACGACAAAATTTGAAAATTTGATTTTTTTTCCTTTAAAATTAGTTTGGAAATTATATAAACCTATGTATTTCGAATTTTTCTGTCTTCTCACTTTTCTTTCTCTTTATTACACTTCTGAAAATTGGAACTAATAGCCTCCTCCACTAAATCAACCCAAAATGACATAATTTCTTTCCCTTCTCCTCATTCTGGTCCATTCCAACGCACTACACTGGCATGTGTGATAAAGATTGAAGAGTCTATGCAGGATGCCATGCAAATGTTGACTGAATTTCAAGTTATGCAAGTACGAATGACAAAAGAACAAGAAAAGCAAGGCAAAATTCTTCGGAATTTGCAAAAATTCCTAATGGACAATCACGCTAATCCTATTGTGTTTGAAGAAGATTCTCCCAACATTCGAGTGCATAATCCCTTAGAGCACAGCGAAGCGGAAGAAGAAGAAGAGGAAGAAGAAGAAGAGGAGGAGGAAGAAGCACCTATGGAAGAAGACAACATCGTGGTCTGCATAGGCAAAGTCTGTTTTGAAAAAGATTGGAATTTGGTTGAACAACATGGAAACTTTTGTTTTCATTATCCAAATTGTTCGATTCACAAATCCCCAATTGTCAAAAACCCTCATTAGTTGTGTTATTCTATAATTTATGTACTTAAATATATTTGTGTGTTTATTTTCCATATATACATGTAAATATAACATCTTATATAATAAAATATTTGTTTTCACTTATTATACTTCCTTATTAGTATTTAAGAGGGAGTTATATTAGTTTAGGATTATTTTCTTTTGATGATAAAAGGGGAGAAATATAAAATAGAGTAGTTAGGCTTAGATTAAAGGGGAGTTATTAGTTTTAGGGGGAGTTAAAGTGAGAGTGAAGTATATTTTATAAACATAGGTTGTCATCATAAAAAAAGGGGGAGATTGTTAGTCCTTGCATGATGGTTTTGATGACAACAACCTTAAGACTTGTTATAAAATATTAATACTAATTTTATGGTTTAGATATATATATATATATATATACATATATGCAGAATATAACCATGCAAATACCAAGAATGAAGATTGTACAGTATAGAGATTCAAGACTAAAGACATCAAGATTGAAGACTCATGTGTATCAAGATATCAAGAGTTCAGGATTTCAAGAGTACAAGATAAGTTTGAGTCTAGAATAATGTTAAAACATCTTGAAAGTACTTACATATTTATTCAAAATTTATTCGTGGAATGGAATCCACTTCGAGCCTGTTAAAGGGATGGAACCTAGTGGGATGGAACCCTGATAATATCTAGTGGAACATACAATGGTCCTATTTTGATATCCATTAATTTTATAAAAATGTTTTTTCAAAAATATATATCTTATTTTAAATGCTTTCAAAACCTTCTTTTCAAAAAGACATCTCTCTTGTTTGAAATATTTTAGCCTTAAAATTATCTTTATTATGTTGATTTCAAAATTGTCCTTGATTTTAAAATGTCTCTTGTTTTAAAATATTTAGATTTAAAATATTTATATACTCAGATTTTAAATCACTTTATAGATTAAGATTATATATATTAAAAATTACCTTCTAAACTCGTTTATATGTTTAAACAATATTCAAATATATTTACAAAAGTTTAGAAATTGTTTTGACAAATTATAGAACCAATTTTAATAAGAAAATAAAAACATCAATTTTCCTTGAGCATGTCGACATACCCCTACCCTCATGTCGACATGGTACCCGTTAATTTAAAAATTCAAATTTTCAAAAGAAGTGTCTATTCATCGTATCCTTTCAGGAATAGATATGGCTGTTGATCTTCTATAAATATGAGTAGTTATAAACGAATTTTTAATTAGATTTCACTTATTTTCTCTCCTCTTCATCTTCCACATTTAATCTAAAGAGTCCAATACTATACTCCGCCGAAATACTAAGTGAATCAAACTTGGTTATCTCTTGTTTGATTCTCTGCCACTCTTTCCATAAGACCTCAGTGCTATTCAGAGTTATAGGATCATTTGTAAATCAAACTGTTAAGTAAAAGGTGCGGTAGAGCCTTGAAATCAATTGGGTGTGATCGATGCCCTGGAAATCGATTAGGTGATCTTGTGGCCCGGTTAAATCACAAGAGTTTGCCCTAGACTCGAATAGAGGAGGATGTACCTCGTAGCCTTGAAATCGGGGGTGCAATCTGGGAGATTATTTTGCAAAAAAATCCGTACAATTGTGCGGGACTGGATGTATGGTAACTCCGAACCAGCATAAAATCCTGGTTTTTTCTTTCCTTTACATCTTTTATTTAGTATTTGCGTCTATGTCTGATTCTGTGACTATATCTATGTTTGTGAATTGCATTTATTGGTAAGTTAATTACATAAGATTCAAAAAGATTTAGTCAGGGTAATAAACTGATTTACACTATTTCTTCGTTTTGTTTTAATTGGATTTCTAACCCCAAATACAAATTAGCTAAAAACAAATTCTTTAAAGGGTTCCTTAACAAAGTTAGGTATAATATTAACTCTTTTAAACTCAATAATAATATCTTTAACACTAATAAAAATAGTATTTATACTTATCCAAACTTATCCAACGATCTCACTGTCAACCATAATTTGCTTAGGATCATAGGCGCTTAATTTTTTTTGCTTGATACTATTTTTTGTTCGTGGCTTTGTTTAGATAGATGGTTTTCTTAGACGTCTAATCCCCCCACCCCCTTTTTTTATACATATATATATGTATATTAACTTTCTAATATACATATATATGTATCATTCTAACTTCTTATTTAGTCTTTCTACAGGCGCAGGTTCGAGCGACAGGGTGTTTGGTTTCACTTTGCAGGTTCACACGACTTCAGATTGCAGGGCTTTGGATTGCGGAAAGGACTTTGGCGTAGAGTTTTCATCTTAGGGCACCTTCATCTCCATTATGGAGCGCTTACTTCTAGAGGATTTGCTTTTTGGCTTGGGTTTTGTTCCACTGTAGCAGGAAGCTTCTTATTTAGCTTGTGTCGTCGCCTAGTATTTTAGGTTTTTCTATTGCTTTTAGGGTACCTCAAACACTTTAATATCGGACGGTTGTCTTGCCTGCGCTCGATATTAGGGTGTGACGGGTAGAGTCTTTGTCGGACCTCATCTTAGGGGTGCCTTTTTTGTTTTTGTTTTTGTACCTTCATTCTATCACTTGCCAGACATATTGGCAGCTCCTTATTTCTGCGTTATATATATAGCTATATGTGTGCTCTCCTCTATTCTTAGAGGATCACACATTTCCCTCAAAAACTATTCACCTCCCTCTAGTATTAATTCAGCCTTAAGATCATAATCCACATTTCTCACAGAATCTTCGTGCCTGAACCCTTTAAGCCTTTTATTGCTGCCATTATCATTCCTTTTATTGGAGTTTTGATTCTTTCTCTTTTTATTTCCATCCTTCCCTGTGACTCCTTCAGCGGTTTTAGAAGCGTGCGCGTTTTGATTCATTGTGACGTTGCTCTATCCGATGTTCATCGGTTGTACACTAATAGACTTCCTTTCCAACTCCTGCACTTTCTCCAATTTTAAGTATTTACTTGCTTTATGATTGAAGTCTTTGCTTGTGCTAGGTTGCTTCATCTTAATCCAGTTTTTGAATTCAGTCCCCGGGTGAATGGCATGAACTAACGCTATAAAAACCATGTCCCCGTTGAGGTTGCTTACTTCAGTCATTGAAGTATTAAACTAGTTCATGAAAGATTTCAATGATTCGTTGCATCCCTGGAATAGTCTAGATAGGGATATGACATCTTTTGGTTATGCGGTATGGAGCCTGAACTGATCGAGGAATCTTGTTGCTAATAGGTCAAAAGTAGAGATAGATCTCGGCAAAATTCTAGCGAACAATATTGATGCGATTCCTTCCAGAAAGATAGGAAAACACCTACACCAAACAACTTCAAAGGCATTAGCTCCATCCATGTACCAATTGTACCTGTACAAATGGTGTTTTGGGTTCTTTGTCTCGTCGTTGGACAGAATGGTTGGCATCGTGAATTTTTTCGTATACTTCTCATTTAAGATTTCATCAGTAAAGGGAGTTCAACTTTGTGCAGATCCCCATTCATTATCTCTCCTATCTTTACTCTCATCCATTAACCATTTGACCATGTCTTCTATGTATTCCTTTGATGTTCGATAATCCTGGGAGCGGCAGTCAGTCACTACACAAAGTATTTGGCTTTGCAAGCGGACTTGGTGAGTGGGTAGAAGCCTAGGCTCTCCTATCTTTGGGAGAGCCACTCCCACGGGATCTCGTTGGCTTGCAGTTGGCCTGATTAGGGGAAATTTGGACGTTCCTAATGTCTTGAATGCATTGACATTTTCTTACAACCGGTTGTCTTGTTCTCCATCTTCTGAGTCAGAGAGGTTCATAGCTATATCTTCTTGCGCGATCTTTGCCCCGTGAGTCAAGTTTAAAGTTGGTTGCCTTATGGTGAGCGGGGTACTTGTGTTTCCTTCTGCTTTGTGTTCCATGGTTTCTGTTGTCACCCTTTTTTGCCGTTGTTTCTGTTTCTTCTATTTAGACTAGAAACATATGAATTTTCCTTTTCTATAGCAGCCTTGCGCGATCAGGGCCTTCTAGCTACTTTCCATTCTTTAGTTGATCTCATCAACCATCTTATTCAACTCATCTCTAGTAATGACTTCATGCTGAATAGAGGATGCAGCGCCTGATTTCCTAAGTTAGCACCATTTACTTCATTTTGTTTGAGGGTTAACATCTTTTCCAGCTATCACTGCCCCTATGGACCTTCCAGAGGCAGTTCTCCTTCTTCTAGGTGCCATTAATTCCAAGCGGTAGATTTTTCAAGAAAAGATTGAGGATCTAACTTCTTGATCTATCTGATCCAAAGTAGACAGCAAGATCTGGACCCTGAGTTGGGTTCTCAATGAAAGCACCAAAGTGTTAACATAAAAAATGGATCAACACCCTAGTTTGAGTGTGAAAGCAGCAGCCTGTTCTCACAGAGCAATAACATAGATAATAGGTATAGAAAAAAGCAGTAAGAGAAAGAAGGCAAGAAAACTTTTATAGTAGTTCGGCTATTAACGAAGTCTACGTCCACTTTATAATTTCTATTATAGACTGATTGCTATTACAAGAAGTGTTTGATTACAAAGCTCTTGATTATCCTTAGCTAGGTTGAATCTCCTAGGTTGGAATCCACTGGAGAATCACAATGAACCACATTGGATATTGTTGTGAGGGTGGTCAAGAGTGAAGAAAGCTTATAATAGAGTTTCAACAACCAGTCTGGAGAAAATCCTGTTTATGTTGCATATAGGATGGTATTTATAGTGATCGGAGAGCCATCGGGCCTAGAATGTTCGCCAATTGCTTGAAGATGGGCATAAAAGGAATCAGTAAATCTTAACTTGCGACTCAAGCTAAAAGCATGGATCGCTAGCGATATATTGTATTAGCTCGGGCACGAGCTAATTACTTAGTCTCATTTTCTACTTCAGTCTATTCAAGGTCGCGCTTGTCCCATGTTCACGTATGGATCGCTGGCGATCCACACACATAACACGTTTTTGGATTTCAGCTTTTAAGCTTTATTTGTTTTTTTGTGTGTCGACGTTGTTCATATAGTCTTATTGCTCGTCGCTTTGTTTTGATGATGATTTACTTGCTAGTTGTATTTAGCTGCTATTGGATTAAATGGATGCTTGTCTCTTGGTTCATCTAACTTAAAATATTATCAAATTCAATCAATACTCTAGTAATATGGATTGGATCACGATGCAAAAGATCCGGTTGAATATTGGACTATTCCTATGGATCGCTAGGGATCCATGTCCTTAGTGGGGTTTTTCGGTCTCTTTTCTTGGCTCTCTTTGGCTTGTTGCTTTATTCCTTTTGGTTGAGTTCTGAGCCATTCTGACTTCATCAAGTTGTTCCTTCTTCTCTTGGATCCTGCTGGGTTAATAACCCAATAACAATAAGTCCGGTGTGAGAAACTCAAGAAATATATGCCCATATAACAATATCCTTTGAGAACCAACCGAATATCTGGAATGGTTTTTTCCTAAAAAGGACCAAACAATCTAATAAGTGAATATGACGATATAATAGATATGTCTAGAGTGCAGAATATAAATTAGAAAATAGCTTTGCTTCTTGCATGTCACAACACAACAATATTATAAGTACAACTAAAACTACAAAGGTGCGTTCACATATGGATTTCTATTGGAGTTCTCCTCAATACATCGAGTTCAGTCCTTTGATAAGGATCAAAATATACGTTTCAAAACCATGCATATTTCTACATAAAATATACGACAAAGGTAACATAGTTGGCCCACGCCCGAATACATGGCACCAAATACCATCAACTCCCGCTAGCAACAATCGAAAGCATCTTTAGATATTTGGAGGTTATGTATCCTTGGGTTAGCGAAAGCCACTGGCTATGCTCCCACTCTGTTTTCTATCATTTCCAATGCTGAATTCATGTTCAACATCTCAACACATGAGTCTTCGTTACTTGAACAGACCATGAATCTCTCCATGTATTCCAGCATCCCAAAACTTAAGCCACCATCACTTGAATAGTTCATGAATCTCTCTATGAATTCTAGCATAAATTGTCCAACAAATGCTTAATCTACCCTCTCTCTTGGAACATCCTTAGGATAGGCGGTGCCCTCAATGGCATCATTTGAAATGTTAACTCTAACCTCTCCCCTAAACTTAATCTTAGAATAGATAGTTCAACTTTATAACATTTCATTCTATAACTGCTTCCAAAACATAGAACTCACACAGGTTTTGAAGTGCTTATGGTTTCAAATCATCTCATATAAGTACATTCCCCCACTTACCGATCTCTTCAAAACCAAATCCATGAATTCTTAGATAACTTAACCTCGGTTCTTTTAGAAATAAACATAAAACGCATAAGGTAGAGGTTATTTCTTATCCAGATGGATTCCCTTATCTCTCATCTTAGAAGAGAAAGATGAGCTTATACGTAAGGTATAACATGACTAAGAGGATAACTATACCATTTAAATCTCATACTTCTTCTGAATATTTCTAAAGATAATTTTTATTAAATTCGATAGAAATAAATTGATCGCATATGGAAATCAAGTCTAGCATACTTATCACCATTTCAGACCATCTTAACTTACGTTATCCCTTGGGGTTGGTTAGACCACTAGTTACTTTCAGGCCCTACTCAAACTTCATTCTTAACTCTCATAGATAGAATAAGTCTACTTCGTTGGTTTTTAGAGATAAATACAGGAACAAATACTTCCCACAGTCGAGTAAACACATAGAGCATGGTTAAGTCACATAAGCGACTTCTAATCTCCTTTTTATGTAATTAATTTTTTATTAATTAGAACTTCTTTTGGAAGCAAGCGGACTGTATACAGGAGTCCTCCAATGAGGGGGCCTTAATTACATTTTATAGGAATAAGTCCTTTTCGAGGGATGTCACACGGTATAAATCTATAAAGCTTTATTTTTTTTCTTTTTCTTACTTGTGTAAATATTTAAAACACCATTACAAATGATATACACATGTACTATACTATTTCACTATTCATTTCTACTCTTTTCATACTTTAAAATATATTCATATACATATCCCAAAGGTAAAATAATATTCACAAGATTTTCCATTTTAAAATATAGTCAAAAAGGGTTGAACAAAATGTTTATTAAACATTGTCACTATAACCCACAACCATTTTATACTTTAAAACAGAACATTATTTTGAAAAGTCTAAGTATATCTCACTTATTTTAGAAGATAATATACTTTTTAATAATTTGACCATTCGTTATAACTAAGTGTTGTACACAAGAACTCCTTTTTTATAGATCACTTAACTTACTTTTCCAAACTTATATATGTAAATACTTTAAAAATACTTATAATATGTTTTAAATATCTTTAAAAAAATTATGTAAAAATAACCAAGTTAAAAATTACTTAGAAAACCATGCTAAATAAATATTACAAAATAAACCATTTACTTTAAAATTTTATATATCATTATTATATACATACATACATACATACATACATACATATACATATATATATATTTAAACTTGAAACCACTTTTAAAATACTTTAATCCTGCTGCTAAACATTCCTCAAAAGATCTCATAAAATAATAAATTTTAAATAACAGTTGAACAATTTCAAAATCACAAAAGTGGCTTCAAATAATGCAACACCGAACCATGCGATAACAGCCCAGAAATGCCGTTGTAGGTGAAATAGATCATTTATAAGTGCTATGATAGATAACTAGATAGAGAACACATGAAAATTGCATGAAAGTTTCTCCAGTCAAAAAAAGGTCTTAAGATATTTTTTTATAGTAAGTATTATACTTAGACTACGTAATAAACATGTAAAGTAACCTCTAAGGATATCTCCCAAAATCGTATTAAAAATTCCCATCACAAAGTGCTCATGCAGCGACCTTTTCTTGCTACTAACTTTAGCAACTTTGTTCAACAAGTTTTAATTTGATTCAAACTCTAATTATTTATAGTAAGAAGTGAACATATATTACTTAATAAAACAACAAAGAAACTTCTAAGTACGTGTTTCAAAATCATACTAAAGATTCCCAAAAACAAGGCATTTACAAAGTGCTCATATAGCGACCTTTTCACTAATAACTTTTGCAACTTTGTAAAACCTTTTAGATACTTTTCCAAACAATTTCCTGCTGTCCCATACACTAATATAAGTGTAGAGCTTAACCAAATTATATGCTTTCACAATATATTCACATATAACCATTTTAAATAGGTTGAACACAAGGGATTTATGTATAACTATAGGATTTATTTTGTTTTGTAAAACTAAATTATATATATACAATCAAATGCGCATATATATATATATATAATTTTGGCTATTTAAAATTTTAATTTATTTAACTATTGTTGAAAAATATTTATGGCATATAACCGATTTTAATATGTGTATAAAATAAAATGTTTACCTTTTTTTGATCGTGTCGATATTGACATGTTGGTAATTAGCTATTTCCTATTCGGTTCCCTTGTTCCCTGTGCTTGAATTCGTTGTGCCAACCTCGACTATTAAGCTTCTACCATTTCTTCAGTTGTGACTAAGGTTTTACTTCTAGATATCAAATATTTGGCACATTTCTCTCTAGATGTACATACCAACTATTTTGTCCCCTTGGTCTCTAGCATGGCTAGTTATAACCTTAATGGGTTAATGGACTTCAGGCCTAATTATTTATCATATCTTTAGTTATTTAGTTGGATGATTGTCTAGTTTCAACTAAAACTTTCTAGGAATACCATTAAAGAGAATCGTCCCATCTGGCTCCCTTTGTGATGACCTAGGGTTCCCACATTCTCCCAAAGGTTTCGTTATTTATATAGATATTTCTTCACAATGCTATTCTGATAGATCTTAACCTTGCTAGATTTAACATCATCATTGCTTCAAAATGTCAAGGCCACAAGCAAAGCTCTATATAATCCATCCAACATCTTTTTAGATCTAATGAAACGATGGTAGAACTCTAGAAGTACTTTGATGTCCTGTGGGCATTAGGTACAATTTAATAAATATCTAACATTAGCTAATCAATTGGTTTTCCCATACAATAGGTCCACCTATTCATGCTATACTGTTTGAAATCGTGCCATGTTACATATGCTAGCATATTGGGTGTGCTCGCAACTGAAGTATCTTTTACTGCAAGAAATTTAAATCCATTGACTCAATGTCACTAATTCTTATTGATATCAGAATAGCTTTTATTGCAAAACCATATGACACCCTATGTAGATATCTGGATTCATATATCATTGACTTCAGTAGTTAGACCAGTAGATAATGTATATACATCACCCATTTCAGATAGCTGGCTTACATGTGTCGTGCATGCTTAGTTTCTATTATCGTTCATATGTTTCCTGCTCCTTTTCTTATCTCATGACTTGTAAGTTGACCGCCAACTAAGGTATGTTGGACCAAGAGGAATGGTTTACTCTTATGCTTAAAGGACATTCCACATACTTAGTAGTTATCCCCATATTGCATCCCTTACAGATGGCTATGGTTTACTCCTTGCAAAACACTTCGACGCTTATATTTATGAGATACTATAGTCTTTATTTTTCCTTTTTTCCCTTTTGTAAGCCATACTTTCCTCTTTTACATTTATTTTTATAGTAGACTATATTCATGGGTTCAGCTCACTTCCTTAACTATGTTGCTCTTAGCATAAAATTTGATGTGGTTATTTTCCTTTGGATATGTTCTTATTATAATAATAAAAACAACAACAATAATAAATTTTATGTAATTAATTATTTAAGCCCATATATTATCTAAATCAATATATAACGATTATATACTATTTTAATTAATTTTAAGGCTTTAAACAAAGAATCAAAATGCCATAAAAATTCAATACAACATTTATTACTTTTATTATCGGTTTATAACATTTATAAATTAATTTCAAATTCAACTCAGAAACTAGCTAACAATATGGTTATGTCAACTTTGTGGTGTGAACTGGTCTTTAGTTATTATTTAAACAATTTAAATACTAAATCCCGTAAGGACTTTGCTGAAGCGTAATATTGGGCACAAGTTTAGTTACTTATAGATCATTTAAGCAAAATCAAATTTCTAATCTTTACAAAGCTACACCTTGTAACAATATTTTATGCACCGTTTTTTTCATGATCACTATATTACTGAGATATCTAGAGTTTAGTTAATGGTCATAAACTCTAATAACATCCATAGTTAACTGCATTTACCACTTTTAAAGTCCTTGGTACAATCCGATAACATTTATCTACTAACCATTGTACTCGAGCTAGAGATTTTGACTTTAAGCTGACTACCAATTACGGTGATACTTGTCTTCTATAAGGAGGCAAATCCCCTCTTGAGTAGAGTTTCAATTCAAGTAGTTTAACGTATACGCACCTACGGTTGTAATACGATCGCGATGTCCTGTGATTAACCATTATCGAAGTATAATCTAGTAACCAAAGATCCACGGTACTTTAAACTCTGAAGACTACTACACACAATTACATAAGATCTTTTATTTTGACATAGTTTTATTAATCTGTATAAGACTCTCATTGAGTCGTTCTTTGATTGTTCTACAAGTATTTAATCCTTTTGTGTCCTTAGTGTTATGAGTAATTGACCATCCATTGTATTGAGAGCATTACATATTCCGGTGTCAATGAATGTATTTTTGATGACCACCCTACACTTCTGGTACCCAATATACCTGTATTGTATCCTGTAATGGTACTCAATTGATGTAGGATGATTGTCAAGTGGTTAAGAAATAAAATCTCTAATAGATAACCCATTGCATGTCTCATAGTGCAAGGACAAAACTGAACTTTAAAACATGAAATTGAATTAACCTAAAACAAATCAATCAAGTAAAATTAGTTTTAATAATCGTTTATAATTTCAAGGTATGGAGAAGAACTAATTAATATATAAGCACACACGCACATACATATGTATATGTACACACACACAATTTCATGATTCAATCTACTAAAATCAGATAAAAAAATAAAAGGAATATGTGTGACAATAAGAGTAATTTATTGAAACAAAAAAGGTCTACAATAACACACAATTGGTTAACAAACAAGAGGATTTGTTTAATTTCCCATATGGAATAAACTTAAATTATTTGATCAGACAAATCATTAACCAAATATGATTAGAAAAACCACAACAAATCAATTCCACAACAATTAGTTATTTTGGATCCAAATAAATCATCAACGTTTAAAACCATACACAAATAGGACTTACAATCAATCACAATACATAAATAATTTTAAAATTGATCTTGATAAGTGGCTATCTTCAAAATCTTACCTAGAAAACCTTTACCTTCATCATATGTTTTTCCTTAGATTTCAAGCAAATCGGCATCTCACCTTGCAAGAGAAGGATGAGCTGTCTTTCTTTAATTTAATTTGATGTTGATTTGAATTTCTTTTGAATTTTTTTAAATAATTTTCGGCCATGAATGATTGAGAAAAGGAAGAAAATTTATCCTATGTCCAAGAAATCAAATGAGGAGATTTTGTTTTAATAGAATTAAAAGAACCTTCCTTATTCTTATTATCAAAATATCATTCTTTAATTATTTTTCAAATCTCAATCAACTCAGTTAATTGATTCCATTCACCATTATATAGTCGGTCCTAACACTTTATTAACGTGCAAATTTTCCAAATAAATATTCATTTAATTTTATTTAAAAGTATACTGGTATAGTATATCGATATATGCAAATATAAATTTTATATATGCACTTAAATAATTACCAACAACATTCAAAACAACAAATAAATTAATAGTAATTAATACTTCATAAATAATAATTAATAAAATCAATTTATAACATTTCACAAATTGATTGAATCATGTAGTTTTCAAAGAAGTCACAACTACAGTTGTGCGACTCAGAGATGTGAATTCAGTCAGTGATTAATATTGAATAATTCAAATATTAACATTCACACGTCACTTTAACTAGTGGCTTGACAGTTTGATCGAATTTATCATTTATCATGTCTATTTGGTAAACTCAATTTTCATAATCACTTAATGGTACCTTTTAGTAATGATAATTTACACCAATTCTCTTGGCAAAACTATATCACATTACGTCTCATGGAATTTGGTCTTGGTCAAAATTTCAACATCGTCCATATCCTTTCTCAAAACATCTTGACTATGAATATTTAAACAATATGTTATTATTTAGTGTGGTAAAATTTTCACGGTCACAAAACATTGTAATTACTATTGCATAAAATATCACTTAAGGATTTTCTATTTAATATGCTTTAAACTAATTAGTTAATTAATTATATCATAATATATCAAGTATACCATACAGAAAACATCTTTTATTTTGAACAAGATTGGTTATTGAGTTGGATATATGTGAAAATAATTACATAATTGCATATAGGGCAGACCGCTAACTCTATCAATCTTCCACTTGCATGTAGGATCAATTATGTAATCTTATTCCAACTTCTTCGATTGATTTTCTCAAAACTAATCGGGACATTCCCTTAGTGAATGGTTATCTTGTGTTGTTTTAATCACCTACGTTGTATATCAACTCTCTCCATCACTAATAAAATGCATTTATCATATAGAACTATTTAAAGTATGCCGCTTGAATTTTAGTGGGCACTAGGTTCTAATATGAATTGTATCACATCATTACTATCATATAAATTTTCTATGGGATTCTCAACATTTGGAGTCACCCAAAGCTCGGTTATAAAGTTTTATTTATATTTCTTTTATTATACTATTAGTTAAGGCAATGTACTTAGCCTTTGGTTGAGTCAGTCACTAGTTATTGTTTGGAACATTTCCAACTTAGTTATTAACTTAAGATTGAATATAAAATTAGGATTGACACACTATAATCGATATCACTTACGAAGTTCAAGTTCGCACACCCTTTCATAAGGAGTTCATTGTTTCTATAAAGAATTCTGTAGTATTTCATAAGTACTCAAGAGCACTCTTTATTTTTATATAGCACTCATAGTTCAGATACTTGTTCTATATATCAAATACATAAGAAAAGTGTGATACTATAACAATATAGCATGTATGATAATTCCTAATACTAATGCAATAGGAATCCATCTTACGTGCTCCATATGAAACAATCAATATCTTGTCTGCATATATCATTTGGGACAATCCAACATCATTTTATACTAACTATAAAAGGTGTCATTTTGAAATCCATTTTCAAGTGTTAAATAACCATAGTAACATGATCTTAACTTCAGTATACCGTTAACAATCATAAGTTTGTTGTTTACATATAGTTTTAGAAATATTTTAGTACTTATAATATTCTTTCTTATAGACATAAGCTTTCTCTCTATTTTGACTGAAAATTAGTCCTGCAACGTGATTTGGTCCCAAGGTGAAAGTCAATAAATCCATGCACGTCTGCCCTTTCCATTCGTTCTCTTGCACTCAAAAACTCGGCCTTCCAAGCAAAATGGCTCTGGAGACTTCTCACATGTACCGCGACTTCATGCCCCCGGTCTTGGAATCCGATCCCAATTGGTTGGAGAGAAAAAGAGGGCATCTAGGTGAAAGGGGTCAGCAGTTGTAGTTTGAGTCTTTTGGCAAGTCATTTTGTCTCTGTAGCCTTGCTTCTTTGGGCTCTACTTTCTGCCCTTTCGATCGGCTCCCTAAGCAGCTCATTAGGTAGAAACTGGTAGAAGTGCACTCGCGGTGCGAATCAAGCTTGAAAGAGTGACTCTTTCGTTTCGGGGACAGAAGTAGAGGGAAGGGCTAGACCTACACAAACGACTTGAGTGGGAGAAACAGAGTCGAAAAGAGGATTCCTCACTTCTTTCTCTCATTCAAAACCGTGCATGAGACTTTCATCTCGCATGGCTCCTAAGTGATAAAAGAAAGAAGAACTCATCTTATTTCTTTTTTGATTACCTTCCTCCATCGATTCGAATATGCATTCTTTTTTTACCTGAAAAAATTATCATTTATTTTTCTCAAAAAAAGAAGATAAAGGGATAATGCGAAGAATGAAATAGGACGACAATGACGGAACGTCCCGAATAATCAACCCGTTTACCAAGCAGAGTCTCATGAAATCTTCCTTCTTAGCCTTCAATTACATCTGAAAATGATTTGTAAACTTTATTATGACCATCCCACGCTAATTCACTGGCACCCTTCCCGAACTCTCTCTCAGCTCAGCTTAATATAATAGTTACTTACTACTTCCCTCACCATACCTATAGGGGGCCGCCCACAGCCGTTCAAAAAGGAACTATAGTGATCTTGAATAGGGATCCTACAACGATAGATAGAATCCCCATAAAAATACCACTAGATCGAGCACCAGAGATTTCGTATCCGGTAAAAATCATGGCTAATTGATTGAAGTGGGTAGCTCCAGTAGACCCATAGATCATGGAACAAATAGGGTGGGTAGGCCCAACCACGTATAGAAGCGACCCCCTCGTTACCGTACGTGCGACTCTTACCGCATACGGCTCGCACAAAGTGAGTGGAGGATTTGGACAGTTCAATCAGGAACCACACCATTTCGGGAATTGAGTATTGGGATAACAATCTAAGCCTCTATCAATCAATTTTGAATAAGCTAATAAGATCTTTCTCGATTCGCCGCACCTCCTTAGACTAGTTCTCTAGGTCTCGCAGGTCTATTTTCACACAGCTATCTCTACTCATACCTATCAAAACGGCCGGTTATTAATGGAATCCCCTGTCGGCTAAACTTGTACTGACGAATAACCAACCCGCAATGAATAGGGAAGGTATAGTAATGCTATGAATGACCCAGTATCGAATACTGGTAATAATATCAACAAAAGTGACTTAGACAAAAAGAAACAAAGTGACTTAGACAAATCATGTTTGTTGATAGCCTCGGACCAATCAATCAAATATTTACTCATACGTAATCGATCGAACACTACTTGAAAATGGTTCTTCTATCCAGAAACGAAATGTTCCAAATGTTCCTGTAAATTCTTGCTTCCATTGGACCATTTGTATCTATGATTTATGTTTCATCTTTCTTTTTGTTTGTTTCGAGAAAGATATCGATCAACTCCGATTATTTCTTTTTCGATTGATTCTTTTTCGATCGAGATGTATGGATCCATGGATCCATGTGTCTATATAGATCCTGTTCATGGATTAACGAAAATGTGCAAAAGCTCTATTTGACAAGAATGATTCAATCACACTTTAACTTATTTCATCCGGTACTTGTTCGAGTGGCCCCAGAATGAAAGGGGAGATCTCGTAGTTCTTGGTCTGTGAAGATGCGTTGTTAGGTGCTCCATTTTTCCATTGGGGTCGAACCTAAACCTGTGCTCGAGAGATAGCTGTCCATACACTGATAAGGGATGTGTGGATTCTCGAGAAGAGAGGAGCCGCGTGCAAATTTTAGCAGACGGAGCGGCTACAGTTGGTAGGGAACTCGCTTTAGAAAAAAACGTATTAGTCGCTTATATGCCATGGGAAGGTTACAATTTTGAAGACGCAGTACTAATTAGCGAGCGGCTAGTGTGTGAAGATATTTATACTTCATGAAGAAGCAACCTGATGTGCTTGAGTTCAGTTGGTTAGCTACCTCTCATTTTGTTCTAGGATTTTTTCTATTTGTGGGTCATTTGTGGCATGCGGGAAGGGCCCGTGCAGCAGGATTTGAAAAAGGAATGATCGCAATTTGGAACCTGTTCTTTTTATGACCCCACTTAGTTAAGATTTTTTTCTTTATATCTATTGTTTTTTCTGTCCTGACCCCACTTAGAACAAGAGTTATTCGTACGAATTATTTCTGATTCAAATCATTCAAAAAAGGGGTTTCTTGGTATCACCACTTTAAAAATCGATGGAAAAAAATTGCGTCCTGTATCACATCGAGATATCGATTCTTTTTCCGCCCCAAATGAGATGAGGAATTAGTCAACGCTACGCACCTTCATCTTTCTGAATGAATTGAGGCCTGGCCCGGCTCGCGTCGTTCCAACAACCGACCAACATTGTGCTTAGCCCCAGCACCGAGAAATTCATTTTTGTCAGGATTTGCCATCAACCCTGAGAGAGCAGAAAAGGAATAAAAACTTAATGACAGAGGCTGATTTGATTGCCTTGGCAGAATAACAGGAGATCATTTCGTTGGGATACGTCCTGTCTTTTCACCTTCCTATCTATCCAGACACAATAAATGAAAAACAAGAAATACTTTTTCTAGAAATATGGACGAATGGAAGTTTAACTCCTAAGGAAGCACTTTATGAAGCTTCTCGTAATTTGATTAATTTATTTATTCCTTTTTTGCATGTGGAGGCACCACAATGTAGTCAACTAGAAAAACAGGCAAGGAAGCAGCACTCTAGAGGGGAAGGAACTGTCTAAAAATGAGCTCATTCAAGAATCTCCTATTAGAGACAATGAATCCGAGGAAGGAATAGTAAGATATGACTCAGTAGTCAGTTCCCCTGTGCAGGCCACAAGCGAACTGAGTTTACTGACTCATGTATGATGGAATCATCAAAGGTTTTATCCTTTCTAACTCTGTCTGTAACTCACTAGAGGCTCGGGAAAAAAAGAGAAGATGGATACGAACGAGATATCCGGCAACAAGAAGAAGGAAAAGGATTGAATAAAGGAACTCCCAAGCATTTCTTGATCTTAGATGTGCCCATATCAATGGAACGGGTGACTCATTATTTCGATGAATCATTTCTTTGGACAGCGCTTTTACTATTTTTTGTGATCAAAATCGAAACTTAGCTTCTCCATAGATTCTCAGAAGAAAGCAATCGGCTTTGCCCAAGTTGTAATGATAATACAGTATATTAATTGGAGTCGACGAAGAATGTTTCGAAAGCAGCTACATACCACTCAGCCAAAGAAAGATAGTGGAGAGTTGACCGAAATGAGCACTAGATACTAAAATTCTACTTTAATGACACAATTGAAGAGGTCAGGTCGAATGAAGAAGGGTAGACCGAGAATCCGCACTAACAGCTCTTTTGATACCACTTGTTTAGACCAAGGAAGAGAAGAATATTAAGAACTAGCGCTGTCGTGCGTGCAACTGGGCGTTGAACAGTTTGCCGGCGATGCCTAATAATATACTGGGGCGGGAACTAGAGCCATAGCGAAAGCGACGAGCCGGGAGAGCGGTACCAAATCGAGGAAACATCTTGTTTCCACTTTTCCAGTTATTCTAGATACAATTGCAAAATATTGGATGTTCCGTTTTTTAAATCGCATATCTCCTTCGCTTATAGTCATTTATCATTCAATGAATGAATGAACAGGAGTCTCGATCAATCCCTTTTCCCCCCATTCTTCGAGAATTAGAAAGATCCTTTTCAAGTTTGAATTTGTTCATTTGGAATCTGGGTTCTTCTATTTTCTACTTATTTTTTTGTTCTTTATTTCATTTCGATTTTCTTTCCCTCTCTTTTCTTTTTATTTCCTTCCTTTTTTTTTATCTGTCTTTAATTTAATCCAATCTACTTTGCTATTTTGTTTAATTGATCATCTAAATTTTCCTTTATATTTCTTTTGAATTCAAAATTCTCTCCTTCTACTATCCAATAGGTTTATCTTCGTTTTATTAAATAAATTATCATAGGATAAAAAATCTTTTATTTTTGCAACCCGATCGCTCTTTTGACTTTGAAAATTTTTTTTGTCAGTAAATTTTCAAGTTCAATCTATTCTTTTTTCAAAAGATTAAGTAGATGAATAAGAATTGTGAGTAAGTGAAGTGTGTTTCATTTCTCTATCATTATATTATACAAAATACCATCTATACTTATACTCGCCTATGTTTATACTGGGTGGACCTCACTTCTTCCTCCCTATGAGGTCGCCTTCTTTTAGTGATCACACATAGAAATAATAGGTCACTCGCTTTAGCTCTTTCAACAAGTAGAGGCAGCCACCTTTCTTTTAGAGTCTGCCTAACTTCCGAATCACGAACTTCTAGAGTCAAACTATTTTATTTCCTATCAAAATAATTGCTTAAACTTATGCTTATCGAATAAAGCTTTCCTATGATTTCTTGGATCATATCCAATAATCCCACAAACTTAGAATTGCTCCAACTGACTTTGGGATACTTTGGTTATTAAGTGCAAACGACACATTATAAATCATTATTTAGAATTTTTGTTTTATATACCAAAACTCAAAATCATATGGAAAGATAATTTTGCAAGTGAAATACAAATTAACTTAAGTACATAGAACGATGAATCCGTTATGTTAATTCCAATAATTCAAACATACATTGTTAATAACAGTGCTACCATATTCCAACTGCATTAATCTTCTTCTTAGAGTCATTTTTGCGCCTGACGGATTATATCCTTATAGGTACAAATATAAAAATTATATTTTAATATTGTAATTGGAATCTATTCAGGATTTTTGCATTATGCCTTATGGTAGAGTCAATAATCCTATTGGCTCATTAATAACTATCATCCAACTTTAGACCAAGCGGCGTTCAAACTAAGATGGACATCAGGCTGAAGATGAAGTGGTTCAAGAACTTACGACATGCTTCGAAGGATAATAGAAGAAGGTTCAATAGCTTAGAGTGAAAAATATGACTAACCGAGAGCTTGGTACCGACCTAATTTTAGGCCAGTACTGACTTTTTTTGAAGTACTTAGAGTGGCTTTAAGGTAGATTTCAAGGTGCAACTAGCTAAAGTGATCATTCTAGGGCCCATTTCTAAAGGTGTGGTTGAGCAACTCTAAAAATCTTTGCGAAAAATGGAAAAGTACTAGAGGTGTCGGAACCTCTCGGTAATGACTTGATTTCTAAGGTGTAAGTTCTCAAAATTTAATGGATCGAAGATGGAAAATAGGAGAGTCTAATGAATTGTAACAAGCAATTTAAATAGATACCGACCTAGTTAGACTGTTACCGACATGAATTGATGGCTCTGGGGACTTCATCTTCCCCATACTTTTTTGGATCTAGAGTTTTAATTGGTATTTTGTGATCCGCTGACTTCGTTGGGTGATTCTCCTATAAATAGTGGACTTAATGCAATTGAAAAATGAGTTCTGGCCATTCTATTCTTCATTTTCTTCCTCTGCTCGAGTTTGTACTAAGGAAGCTATTTTTACCATTCTAGGCTGTTTTGAACTGTTCATCCCTTAAACTTATGACAAAAACATTCCATAATAAGATTAAAATGGACATAGGTCTCAAATTAACCGAACCACTAAAAGATTCGTTTGTTATCTGCTGGTTATTCGCTAATTATATTAGACCTATCTCTTATCATTTGAATTGGGGGCGTTGCGCCTGTGACGACCGCCCATGACTCCCGCACGGAAACAAGGGAATGGTGCACTGAAAGTGTGCCAGGCAGCCATGAGTGACCGTCAAGGGTAAAATAAACATCGCAGACTCTATCGTAAAACTCACAGCGCATGGATAAAATACAATAGAGGAATATAATATAGTGAAGCTCCCATAGAACAGAATATCATCATCTAATCATAATAGCTTTATACATGGTCTGAATCATGAATACAAGAAGCCTCACTACATAGCACTCAGAGTAATCAACAATCAGCGGAATATCCAGTACATAGAATATGAAAATAATATGTAAAGCCTCCTGCTCGTCTTCGTCATCATCAGCATGAGCCACTAAGATCAGCACCTGCCACCTGTCACCTAGTCTGCCCATCCCAAACATGGATGAACAGCCCAAGGTAATAAGAGGAGACATAAAACCTTGAGTCAGACAACAGTCTTAGTGAGCAGTAAATCAACTATCAAACATACCAAAGGAACATAAAGGATAAAAGGAATAGGAACCCAAATCATCCCACTCCACCTCTTTCTACAGTGATAGCCCCCAGACACACACTAAGGAGAAGCAAGCATAGCAAAGCAGATAATTAAAGTAAAGCAATAATCACTCGAGTCAAGATCGATGTTTTCCAAATACAAACCCCCAAGGCCTAAACCAAATCAGATAAGCACCCAGAAAACACCGCTCTTGAGATCGAATGATGATACAACCAAACATCCATGACTCTGGCTATCACTGTTATCATTGCCTTGATTTTATCGTTAATTGAATGACCAACTCATCTTTCAACCATCCGTCAAGGGCTAATGGCAACCCCGGTTCTAGACATAATTCCGCACGTCACCGTGACCCGTGCCTAGGTATAACGGATCTACCCAGAGTACTAGCACGTCATCATGACCCGCGCCTGGGTATAACGGATCTACCCAACGTACTTTTGCTTTGAGCTTGCTAGAACCTTCAATAACGATAAGATCTCAGCCTTCTAGTCATCCTCCTCGACGACTATTCCCATTATAGCTCAAGCACCTCTCGAGCCCACCATTATCCACCAACTCGAACCGCATCATCGAGTAATCATCATGCTTGGGATGATCCCGTCTGGATTAAACCAAGGCTTCCACATCATGCTTTGCTCCAACGCATCTTAGCAAAGTCCATCTCATCATCATACTTCGCCTCAACATATCATGGCAAAGTCCATTTCGTCATCATACTTCGCTTTCTCTAACTATAGCAAAGTCCTCGAACCCATCCATATGAGCTTCATCATCCGCTTCATATGCCACAGCAGCTTTCACCATTCAAGAGCCTTTCCACTTAGCTTTTGAATCATCTTCAACCATCTTGTCCCAAATCAACTACAAGCTAACTCGAGACAATCAAATCAATCATACATCCAAACAATCAAGCATTCAAACAAGATCTAATCAAGCAATATCAACTATAATGGCAATTTCGTAAATAAATGAGCATAAGTCTAACATATATGAAATCATGGATTTTAGCATAGATCTATCAAATATAAAACATGGGTTTTGTCTCTATAACTTGTTAATTGAACTTGCATAGGTAAACATCTTCAAAAGTAATGAATCTAGTCTTGAAACTAAGAAAAATGCATGAAATCTCTAACTTTAACACTCAAACAAGCCACCAATCCAATATACTCCTTTGGGTCCGCGTGAGAGATAACTACCACTCACCGAATCACCCAAACACTTCAACAACTATCAACTAACGATCTGGACAGCAAGGATTCAAGCTCGATTCGTCGAAATCTCGCTTGAAATGGTGAAATCTAGCTTCGTCGGATGAAGATCTTCAACTTTGGCTCTTCAATCTTCGATCTTGATCTTCGATCTTGACGGATGTTAGCACAAGATTGAAGTAGAGAAAGAAGTGAAGAAAATGTTGTAGTCGAGTTTCCAAAATGGCAGCACTTCGTCGCTTCAAAAACCGGTGCCAAAAAGTGAGCCAAACCCCTCTATTTATAGGCTGAAATCACCCTTAGGTCGCCCAGACTTAGGTCGTTGCCGACCTAAAAACTCCGACCTAACATAGGTCGCTGCCGACCTATACACTCCAACAACCTAACGGCCTAACCACCCAGAGACATACGAGTTACGACCTAGACCCCAACGACCTACGACCTAAAGCATACTCGCCTCTATGATATAGCGACCTACCGACCCAACGACCTAAAGCATACGCGACTTAACTCTCCAACGACCTAAACCTTATGCCAAAGCGCGAACTATCATAACCAAGCTATATCCCTCTCTAGGTCGCCAGAACGACCTAACGACCTTACACAGACATCCTACCTCAACATAGGTCGCCTCCGACCTAAATATACACTGCGACCTATCTTAGGTCGCTCCCCGACCTAACTTACTTATGCCGCCTACTATTAGGTCGCTAAACTCTTAGGTCGCTCGCACTTTTAGATCGCTAACTACATTAGGTCGCTAACTAATTTAAGCCGCTAACTTATAGGTCGCTCGCCCTAACTACTAAACGACCTAACTTACCTAGCAACCTAACACTTCCCTTAGGTCGCTCAACGACCTAACTTAGGTCGTTACCCTTATAGGTCGTTCACAACCTGTCTCCTAACTCGCTAACCCGTAAGTCGTAGCCTTCTTAGGTCGTTACCCCGGTCTAACACACTAACTCGGCCACACCTTAAGTCGTCCAAATCTCTAGGTCACTAACTCATCCCAGCCCTTAAGTCGCTCATATCTATAGGTCGCCTACGACCTAATACTTAACATGTTAACTCGTCCAAGTCTATGAGTCGTCCCACATCCTAACTCGGCCACTAGTTAACTCGTTAGCTATTATAACTCGGCCACATGACCTAAGCTCCTACCGACTCAACATCACACGACCTAAGACGCTAAGTCGGTCACGACTCAACTCCGAACGACCTAGGCTACCCTTCAACCTAAACCTCTACACGAGTTAACTACCATACGACTTAAGCACTAACGACTTAAAGACAACAACAGTTTTACGATCTTTCGATCCGAAAAAATACGGGTCGTTACATTCTCTCCCCCTTAGGAATTTCGCCCCCGAAATTCCAAACAAACAAGAGCAATCAAAATTATTCCGCATGCCTACCATCCATAGCAATCAACAAACCATGCATCCAATTACTAACCTAGCATGCAGAATTCTAAGACTAGAACAAGCTACAAATTGATGAGATGTTACGACACCTTAGGGCCATACCTCGAAGAGTTCAGGATGAGCTGCCTTCATCCTCTCTTCCTCCTCACACGTACAGTCATTAACATCATCACTCCATTGTATCTTGAGCAACGTAATCGTCTTCCTCCTAAGCTGTTTCGTATCGGTTTCAACAATACGAAGCGGCTTACGAGGTCTTCTAACAACTGGATCAACCTCCAAATCTTCACAGCTATCAGCAAAAACCACTGTGCTCGAGTCGTGCACATACTTCTGTAGATACGATACATGAAAAACATTGTGCACACCCGCCATCTTTTCTGGTAACTCCAATCTATAAGCGAGCTTTCCAATTCGCTCGATAATCGGGAATGGTCCAACAAATCTCGGAGTCAACTTTCCTTTCTTCCCGAATCGAATAACATTCTTCAGTGGAGAAATCTTCACAAAAACCATATCTCCTACGTCGAACTCCAAATCCTTTCGACGTTTATCTGCATAACTTTTCTGCCGATCCTGGGCTGCCTTCATTCGTTGCCGAATGATCTCTATGAAATCCGTAGTCTGACGAATCATCTCTGGCCCAAGCATCAGTTTTTCTCCAGCTTCCAACCAACATTTCGGAGAGTTACACGGTCTTCCATACAAGGCTTCATATGGTGCCATACCAATACTTGACTGGTAGCTGTTGTTATACGCAAGCTCCACTAAATGAAGATGATCTTCCCATGATCCTCCGAAATCCAAGACACATGCTCTCAAGAGATCTTCCAAAACTCCGTTGACTCTCTCAGTCTGACCATCTGTTTGGAGATGATAAGCTGTACTCAAACACAACTCGGTTCCCAAAACTTCCTGAAAGCTCTTCCAAAATCCACTAGTGAACAATGGATCTCGATCGCTCACTATACTCTTCGGAATACCATGGAATCGAACTATCCACTTAACATACAATTCAGCCAACTTCGATGCAGTCCTAGTCGATCGAACAGGAATGAATCTTGCACTCTTGGTCAAATGATCTACTATGACCCAAATCCCCTCATTCCCTGCTCTGGTTCTAGGTAGACCATCGATAAAATCCATCGATATCTGCTCCCACTTCCATGTAGGAACCTCTAATGGCTGAAGCAATCCACTCGGCTTCTTCTGCTCAGCTTTTACCAACCGATAGTTCATACATTTGGAAATGAAATTTCCAACATCCTTCTTCATACCTTCCCAGTAATAGGTTCTCTTCATATCCCGATACATCTTATTTCCACCTGGATGAATTGTCAACTTCGAGTGATGACTTTCCCTTAGAACTTCATCTCTCAATTCATCGATATCGAGAACAACTAGTCGTCCTTGCTTCCGAAGCCAACCTTCTTGATCAACTTCGAATCCTTTATCCTTTTCCGGGTCCAACCCAAATTCCAAATCACGGATAATATTGACAAGCTTATCGTCTCGCTTTTGCCCCTCGCCAATTCTTTCCACTAGAGTAGGCCTTGTCGATAAGTTTGCCAACATTTCAGGTTCCAATTCACATCTGGGCCTGAAGTCAAATCCAGCTAAATACTCGAGACTCTTCCATTCCGAAAACATGGCTCCCAATCCTGCATGTCTTCGACTCAACGCATCAGCTACTGCATTACCTTTTCTCGGAGTATAAGCTATACCAAAATCATATGATGCCAAAAACTCTAGCCATCGTTGCTGCCGAAGATTCAAATCCTTTTGGGAGAAAAGATACTTCAAAGACTTGTGATCCGTAAACAACTCGAATCGAACTCCCAATAGATAATGTCTCCACATCTTCAGAGCAAAAACAATCGCCGCTAACTCCAAATCATGAGTCGGGTAATTCCTTCCATGCGGCTTCAGTTGTCGACTCGCATACGCAACAACTCTATCCTTCTGCATCAGCACTGCTCCAAGTCCAGTACTGCATGCATCGGTGTAAACCACCATCTCATCATTCCCACTTGGAATAGTCAAAACAGGAGCACTCGTCAATCGCTCTTTCAGGATTCTAAAAGCTTGCTCACACTTAGCATCCCAACTGAACACTTGGTTCTTCTTCGTCGATCCTGTTAACGGTGCAGCTATCTTGGAAAAGTCTTTGATAAACCGACGATAATATCCTGCTAATCCAAGAAAACTTCTCACATCAGATGCATTCTTAGGTCTAATCCAATCCTGGATCGCTGCCACCTTAGCGGGATCAACCGCTATCCCATTTCCAGAAATGACATGGCCTAAGAACCTCACTTCACCCTTTCAGAAGTGACACTTCGAAAACTTAGCCTTCAGCTGATGTTTCCGCAAGATTTCCAAAACAATCCTCAAGTGCGTCTTGTGCTCTTCCTCAGTTCTGGAATAAATCAGAATATCATCCACGAACACAAGTACGAACTTGTTCAACTGATCTCTGAACACTCTATTCATAAGATCCACAAAATACGCTGGTGCATTCGTCAATCCAAATGGCATTACCAGCCACTCATAAAAACCGGATGGTGTCCTGAAAGCAGTCTTCGGCACACTATCCTTCGCCACTCTTAACTGGTGAAATCCCGTTGCCAAATCCATCTGAGAAAACACCTTCGCCTCGTGAAGCTGATCAAACAAGTCATCTATTCTCGGCAATGGATACTTGTTCTTCTTAGTCACCTTATTCAGCTCACGATAATCAACACACAACCTCAACGATCCATCCGCTTTGGTTGCGAACACAACTGGTGCACCCCATTCGGACACACTACGCCGAATGAATCCTTTCCATAAAAGGTCATCAACCTGCACCCTCAACTCTTGCTGTTCCCTAGGCGCCATCCGCCTAAGAGGCATCACAACAGGTCTGGCTCCCTCAACTAGATCGATACGAAACTCGATCTCCCTATGCGGCGGTAACCCTTTGACCTCGTCAAAGACATCCTCGAATCCATTCATGATTGGCATCGATGACAGTCCATCCCGTGGAACAACCAGCGAATACATGAAGCTCATGAAGACGCCTTCTTCATGCTTACATCGTATCACAACCTTTCGCCCCTCCACATTCTCGACTGTCACCTCCAATCTCTCATAATCAACCTTTGCCGCATACTTCCTAAGCCAGTCCATACCCAAAATAATTCCGAACCCCGCAAAGTACAGAACAAAGCAATCACAAACAAAAGAGCAATCATGACTCGATATAACTAAACCACGGCATAGCATACACAAACAAGACGAACCCCCAACTGGATTAGTCACTACCAATGGTCTATCAACAATATCCGGTTCCAAACCCAACCGGTCTACCAACTCATTACAAACAAAAGAATGAGACGCTCCAGTATCAAATAACACTCTAACTGGAACATCACAAATGGAAAGAGTACCTTGAACCACCACACTCTTCCCCTTCTCTTCAGCAGTAGGAGCTTTCGAAGATGACGGGACAACCCCCAAAGCATAAGCTTGCACAACCTGCCTGTCCTTTATCGGTTCCGGACAGTTCTTCTTAATGTGCCCCATCTTATCACAGTTGTAGCACTTCAACAACACCTTCGGATTCTTGCAATCCTTGGAGAGATGGCCCTTCTGCCGACAATTATAGCAGGTCTTTTCCCCCTTCAGCTTCTTCTGACCATCCTTACCCTTCTGCTGTTGCTGCTTCCTCTTCTTGTTTCCACCCTGCTGTGGTTTAGACTCCTCCTTGGTCACAGCAACAACAGATACTTCCTTAGGAAACAAACTCTCGTGCCTGAGAGCTTTCTCCACCAGCTTCTCAAATGGATCGTCCAGATGATCCACCAACTGTCTTCCAAGATAACTGTCCAAGCCTGTCACGAATTTCTCGTTCTTCTGGTAGGGAGATTCAATATACGATCTAGCATACTTGGACAGAGCCTCAAACTCAGAAACATACTCAAGAACTTGCCTCCCACCCTGCTTGAGTTCAACAAACTTCTTAAACAAAACAGACTTTTGAGCTGTAGAGATAAACTTGGCTTCAAATCTAACTTGGAATTGCTCCCAAGTAATCTCTTCTTCTGGAGTATCTATGGTGATAGAATTTCACCAATCAACAGCTCTCCCTTGAAGCTGTCTCGATGCAAGCTTCCTCTTAGTTGCATCCTCAATTCCTAAATCTCCAAAGATCCTCCTACAAGCATCCATCCATCTTTGGACTTCAATAGTCGATTCCGTTCCTAAGAAAACCTTTCCTCCAAGAGAAGTATAGTCCTTGCAAAGCTTAGCAAAATCCACCGGCCTTGGAGCTTGAACTTGAACTCCCACATCCACTGACGATCCTGAAGCTGGTATCCTCCTCATGATCGAAGTCATCATGGCCTCAAACATAGGAGCATAATCAACAGCTTCCCTAGCAGTATGGCTTTCCCTAGCAGCTTGTCTCTCGCCTCAACTCATCCTTAATATCTGTAAAAAGAATGATTAGAACACCTTGAGAAACAACTGCATAAGGAGTTCAAATCCTTCTAACTACTATATTATATATAGTAATCATCCATCAAAATACAATTACGTCTCTCTTACGTAGTTACGTAGGCGAGCGTTGGCTAAAATCGATTAACCAAAGCTCTGATACCAAATGTGACGACCGCCCATGACTCCCGCACGGAAACAAGGGAATGGTGCGCTGAAAGTGTGCCAGGCAGCCATGAGTGACCGTCAAGGGTAAAATAAACATCGCAGACTCTATCGTAAAACTCACAGCGCATGGATAAAATACAACAGAGAAATATAATATAGTGAAGCTCCCATAGAACAGATATCATCATCTAATCATAATAGCTTTATACATGGTCTGAATCATGAATACAAGAAGCCTCACTACATAGCACTCAGAGTAATCAACAATCAGCGGAATATCCAGTACATAGAATATGAAAATAATATGTAAAGCCTCTTGCTCGTCTTCGTCATCATCAGCGTGAGCCACTAAGATCAGCACCTGCCACCTGTCACCTAGTCTGCCCATCCCAAACATGGATGAACAGCCCAAGGTAATAAGAGGAGACATAAAACCTTGAGTCAGACAACAGTCTTAGTGAGCAGTAAATCAACTATAAAACATACCAAAGGAACATAAAGGATAAAAGGAATAGGAACCCAAATCATCCCACTCCACCTCTTTCTACAGTGATAGCCCCCAGACACACACTAAGGAGAAGCAAGCATAGCAAAGCAGATAATTAAAGTAAAGCAATAATCACTCGAGTCAAGATCGATGTTTTCCAAATACAAACCCCCAAGGCCTAAACCAAGATCAGATAAGCACCCAGAAAACACCGCTCTTGAGACCGAATGATGATACAACCAAACATCCATGACTCTGGCTATCACTGTTATCATTGCCTTGATTTTATCATTAATTGAATGACCAACTCATCTTTCAACCATCCGTCAAGGGCTAATGGCAACCCCGGTTCTAGACATAACTCCGCACGTCACCGTGACCCGTGCCTAGGTATAACGGATCTACCCAGAGTACTAGCACGTCATCATGACCCGCGCCTGGGTATAACGGATCTACCCAACGTACTCTTGCTTTGAGCTTGCTAGAACCTTCAATAACGATAAGATCTCAGCCTTCTAGTCATCCTCCTCGACGACTATTCCCATTATAGCTCAAGCACCTCTCGAGCCCACCATTATCCACCAACTCGAACCGCATCATCGAGTAATCATCATGCTTGGGATGATCCCGTCTGGATTAAACCAAGGCTTCCACATCATGCTTTGCTCCAACGCATCTTAGCAAAGTCCATCTCATCATCATACTTCGCCTCAACATATCATGGAAAAGTCCATTTCGTCATCATACTTCGCTTTCTCTAACTATAGCAAAGTCCTCGAACCCATCCATATGAGCTTCATCATCCGCTTCATATGCCACAGCAGCTTTCACCATTCAAGAGCCTTTCCACTTAGCTTTTGAATCATCTTCAACCATCTTGTCCCAAATCAACTACAAGCTAACTCGAGACAATCAAATCAATCATACATCCAAACAATCAAGCATTCAAACAAGATCTAATCAAGCAATATCAACTATAATGGCAATTTCGTAAATAAATGAGCATAGTCTAACATATATGAAATCATGGATTTTAGCATAGATCTATCAAATATAAAACATGGGTTTTGTCTCTATAACTTGTTAATTGAACTTGCATAGGTAAACATCTTCAAAAGTAATGAATCTAGTCTTGGAACTAAGAAAAATGCATGAAATCTCTAACTTTAACACTCAAACAAGCCACCAATCCAATATACTCCTTTGGATCCGCGTGAGAGATAACTACCACTCACCGAATCACCCAAACACTTCAACAACTATCAACTAAAGATCTGGACAACAAGGATTCAAGCTCGATTTGTCGAAATCTCGCTTGAAATGGTGAAATCTAGCTTCGTCGGATGAAGATCTTCAACTTTGGCTTTTCAATCTTCGATCTTGATCTTTGATCTTGACGGATGTTAGCACAAGATTGAAGTAGAGAAAGAAGTGAAGAAAATGTTGTAGTCGAGTTTCCAAAATGGCAGCACTTCGTCGCTTCAAAAACCGGTGCCAAAAAGTGAGCCAAACCCCTCTATTTATAGGCTGAAATCACTCTTTGGTCGCCCAGACTTAGGTCGTTGCCGACCTAAAAACTCCGACCTAACATAGGTCGCTGCCGACCTATACACTCCAACGACCTAACGGCCTAACCACCCAGAGACATACGAGTTACGACCTAGACCCCAACGACCTACGACCTAAAGCATACTCGCCTCTATGATATAGCGACCTACCGACCCAACGACCTAAAGCATACGCGACTTAACTCTCCAACGACCTAAACCTTATGCCAAAGCGCGAACTATCATAACCAAGCTATATCCCTCTCTAGGTCGCCAGAATGACCTAACGACCTTACACAGACATCCTACCTCAACATAGGTCGCCTCCGACCTAAATATACACTGCGACCTATCTTAGGTCGCTCCCCGACCTAACTTACTTATGCCGCCTACTATTAGGTCGCTAAACTCCTTAGGCCGCTCGCACTTTTAGATCGCTAACTACATTAGGTCGCTAACTAATTTAAGCCGCTAACTTATAGGTCGCTCGCCCTAACTACTAAACGACCTAACTTACCTAGCAACCTAACACTTCCCTTAGGTCGCTCAACGACCTAACTTAGGTCGTTACCCCTATAGGTCGTTCACAACCTATCTCCTAACTCGCTAACCCATAAGTCGTAGCCTTCTTAGGTCGTTACCTCGGTCTAACACACTAACTCGGCCACACCTTAAGTCGTCCAAATCTCTAGGTCACTAACTCATCCCAGCCCTTAAGTCGCTCATATCTATAGGTCGCCTACGACCTAATACTTAACATGTTAACTCGTCCAAGTCTATGAGTCGTCCCACATCCTAACTCGGCCACTAGTTAACTCGTTAGCTATTACAACTCGGCCACATGACCTAAGCTCCTACCGACTCAACATCACACGACCTAAGACGCTAAGTCGGTCACGACTCAACTCCGAACGAACTAGGCTACCCTTCAACCTAAGCCTCTACACGAGTTAACTACCATACGACTTAAGCACTAACGACTTAAAGACAACAACAGTTTTACGATCTTTCGATCCGAAAAAATACGGGTCGTTACAGCGCCACTTTTGGCCTAACACTTTTGGTGCAATCACAGAGAGCAAAGCATCCTAGGCATAGGTTTAGCTATTTCTTATGGATTAGAGCATCCAGGAGTTAGATGCCGAAGATTTCTATTTAAAGTATAAGGGAATTTCATATTGAAATCAATGGCACAAAGGGATTCGGAGAAGTGGCTGGTGGAAAAGGAAAAGATTCCCACCATGTAATATCTTCCATTCCTAGGCTTGGAAATATATACTATTGATGCTGCAGTCATCCATAACATTATTTTCCATTGATAGAATGAGATCCATTATTGAATCATTAACACCAAGAGCACTAGAATTTACAATAATTTTAACAAAATATTTCATTAATTAATTTGCAAATTCATTTCCATAACCCTTCGAATACATCATTCAGATAAAATATAATAATTACGTAAATAATCCCAAGAGAGACATATGAAGGTTCCCTTGGATGATTATAGTTTTAACTAACTAGACAGTTACATTACCCGTTATTACATACATTCAAACAAAAATAAAAAGAATTCAACTACCGCATAGTGGAAATATATATAATAATCTATATCGTAGCTTGCCTCCAACACGTCTTCCAAAGCTTATCCATCTTAACCTGAAAAAGCCCTACCCTCAGCCTACTCAATTTTAAATTGAGCAGTCGAGAGTTTATTGGGAAATCAAAAACTTCGTATCAGACAAAAATTATTCCATCTCGAACCAAAATGTTCACACAGTGAGACCACGTCATTAAGCAGAATGGGTTTTCTCCTCAATAGCACCATTAAAATCATATCATATCTCCAACCAAAATGATTAGCCCATAGTGATAATATAATCATGCAAAAATGTGTAAAATGAATAGTCCATCATTTATTAAGGCCAAAAGGTCACACAATCCCATATTTACCCACTTCAAAAATAGTCTATGGCATAGTTTTCTTAGGCTCATTACGAATCTATGTTAGTTTTCTCAAGCTTATTAGAAACCCATAATTGTTCAGCAAGATGATTAGAAACCTATTAGGCTGACTTAGGCTAAAATATAACCAGACAATCCATAATCTGTCGTCCAACGAGAGTAAATAACCATGGCTTCTATCTACCAAAAAATACAATGATGAGCACACTATAGCTATGATTTCCCTGCTTTGCGTAAATGAAGTTTCACCAGTCCTTCGGCATAGGCTCTATGCAATGGAAATTATGGACCTTCTAACCGTGGGCTAAGCCGTCGGGCATAGGTCGCAACCCTACACCAATCTCTACCTTTAGATCTTAGATCATGTTTTCAAAATGTTGATGAGTCATATATTTTGATCAGTTTTGGCACCCTAACACAATTTCGATCTTCACGATCTCTTGGATTCAATTTTACTCACTCAGGAGTTTAAGTCTGACCATGCCCATTAATGGAATAACCTAACCGGTCATCTGTTCTCCAAATCCCCAAGGTTACAATGTTGGGTGATATCATATAATATATAAATGAGCATGTCAAAATTCAATATATGCAATAATAACCGATCAATATAAATGTGAACATGCCAAACATCATCAATTAATCAAATATATTTTCAACATTATAGCCAATTTATGCACAAATTAGTTTTCCAATGTAATAGCTTCCTTTTCAGAAACTCTTTAAAAAATGGGCAAATACGATTTTGTTTTCTTTTGAAAACTCAATAAAATACTTAACAAAACCATCTTTATGTTTAATTAAAATTTTAGCCCTAAATGGAGTGAATATCTTGTAATTATTATAAAATAGCTATCTCCCGCTTTATAAAACCATAGGCAACCGTGCCTTAAAAATTCACTTGTTTTAATGCTTTAAAATATAGGCCATCGCATTTTAAAACCATAACTCTTATAAGTTGACAAAACATTATAGCCATCGCGGACTTAAAGCACCATTGCTTATAATTCATTTTGCTTATGGTAATATATATAGTTTGTTGAACAATTTAAAATGGCATGCATGGTCAGCTATCGCTTACATTCGCCTTTGCGTGTAAAAGGACCTTCATTTGCATTTTTTTCTTCTTTCACTTGTTTCATACTACTAACGTGGAGCCATTGTGGTTAAACAACTAGAGTCATCACTTATAAAATATACATATATTTTTTCGTGCGTAATCCAGCAACATGTGCTTAGGTGTGATTTTTTCCTTCGTACATACATACCATTACGAGATAATACCTTTGCTAGCAATTTTTATCTCATTCTCAATTAACCGTCGCTTGCAACACATTAATATGTTGTCGCTAGTTAAAACAAGAGCCGTTGCTTGGAATGCATTTATATGAAAGTAAGAACCGACGCTTGGAATGTATGGAACCATCACTAGGAGTATACAGGTGGTTTCAAATATTTAAGAGCCGTCGCCACAAGTTTTGAGCCATCCTTAACAAACATTACGAGCCGTTGCTATAAAAATTGGCCTTTGTGAATGAGGTGATTTGTTTTACTTGATCAAAAATAGTTCAATGGCAGTTTTGTAATTAAAGTAAAAACTGATTTATTACCACTTTAAACTAGTTTTTTTTCTATCATACCCAATTTATTGTTGGCTTTCTATTGGCCAAGCTTTTTTTTTCTATTATCTTTCTAGGAAATATTAATTCCTAAAACTTAGCACAATCAATTAATTAGTTAGCATTTTTTCACTAATTAATTCATATAAAATATGAAATTAATGGAAAAAATCCTATAAATTCACCAAAAATGTATTTAATCATTTTCAACTGCTTGTAGAACTTTCGGGCGAAAACAATTATTTTTCCTAGTTTTAAGAATTAATTTTTGAAATCCAACCCTTCTCTCACTTATAAAATGCATAGTATATTCACATAAATTCTAAAAGTTGTTTCAAATACCCATTCCCAAAGTAATGATTCGAACGTCATATCTAAGCTTAGAGATCAAAAACTTACCTTTTCATAGCAAAAGCCTTTAGGACAATCCATAAAATTCCTAAATAACAACCATTCAACCTTACATATGATTACTCATTCAACAAACATGATAAGCAATCAAAACCAATTTGAAACCACATCAAATCCAAATTAAAACACTTAAAATCATGAGATGATAGTGTATTATTCACCTTAACCCTTGTTGGGATGTTGAAATTTTCTTTAGCTTCTTTTCTTCTTCTTTTCCCTTGAGTTCTCTTTCTTCTTTAGGTTAGTAATGGTCGACCTTGCTTACGATTTGTTTAGTTTCGTTTAAAGATTGAAATGGATGTAAACAAGGGAAAGGAGAGAGTGGTGTCTCTTTTCCTCTTTTTCCCTTCCTTAATGATGTTTCTATTTCTGATTCCCTTTAGTATATTTATCAAGGCTAAACCATATTAATTAGTTAACTGATTTGTATGGCAAATCCCACATTTCTTAACTTCACATTTAGTTGTCCCATAATTAAATATCTAAATTATATTCTATATGAGAATTAGGGGTGTTACATGCTCCCACCTTTAAAGAATTTCGTCCTCGAAATTATGATAAGGTAAACAACAACAAGCATATAAAAGCAACAATACTAGCCATAAATACTAGTCAAAAGTCTATACAATAATATAGATTATCCAGTCAAAATAGATCAGGGTAAGTCTCCCCAATCCTATCTTCTATTTTCCAAGTATAATCACATCCATCAGTACTCCATTGAACCTACACTAACTTGACTATCTATTCCTTAGTGACTTTATATCTCTATCGACTATACCAATGGGTCATCTAATTAGGGATGGCAATGGGTTGGGTCTAGGATCCAGACCCGGTAGATCCGCCCCTGTTTTGGCCCACCTAGACTAGTGCCATTGTGTCATCGGGGTGGGTAGACCCATGACCCATTCTTGGGAGCTCCGGGTCTAGGGTTGGATTGGGGCTCGGTTGACCCGCTCTAACCTGACCTGCACTACTAAGATCTCATGGAGCCGCTTTATTACTGCAATGATAATTTGTTAATCCTCTTAGATATAAGTGATTATGACGTGGATACTATAATGTTCCAATCAATAAGCTATAATTCATAGTATTAAGTCACCGATGACTATGCAATAACATATGCATATTTTTTTGAACCGTTATTGGAAATCTCGTTTTTATTGTCTTCCCTTATCATTTTAAACACATTGTTATTTATATTTAATGTACCATTTAGTGGAAATGAATATAAATAAATAAATGTACATCAATATAGAATTTTGAATTAATACATAGACCCTCACTAAGTCTTGGGGCGGGCGGGTCTACCCTGACCCGTACGGGTTATGGGTTTAGGGTTTTGGGAAAAACTCCGAACCTGCAGCGGGTCTATAAGGCGGGTCTGGGGCATGAAAAACCCATCCCAACTCACTCCATTGCCATTCTTAATTCTAATAATGGCCATTATAGCTTCCATTACTAAATCTTCCAATATCGTTGGCTCTACAATAGTCTTTGAATCACTCACGTATTTCATTAAACGAGATAAGTAAAAAACATTATTGACTGATACCAAACTGTTTGGTAACTCGATATAATAAGTGAATTTCCCAATTCTCTCAATGATAGGAAATAGATCAACATATCTAGGTGGCAATTTTGATGTTATCCCAAATTAGACAAGACAACACCCTTCATTGGTGGGACCTTTACGAATACAAACTCTCCGATTGGGAATTCCAAAACCTTACACCTTTTATCTACGTAGGTTTTCTGCCTTGATTGAGCTTTCTTCATCCTTGCTTAGATTAACTCAATCTTTTTAGTTGCTTCTTTCACCAAATTTGGATGAAGTATCGTTCCATCATCCACTCCAACCAATAGGTGATTTGCATGGCCTTCCATAAAGATCTTCGATTGAAAGGTTCCATTCCTATAATAGTCTGATAACTATTACTTTAGGAAAACTCTGCCATGTGCAAATGATCTTACCATCATCCTTCGAAGTCTGGCACATGAGCTCTTAACAAATCTTCGAGCACCTTATTAACCTTTCCGCTAGCCCATTTGTCTGCGGATGGTAAGCGGTACTTATCTTCAGCTTGGTACCCAATTGTTCTACAAACTCTTGCAAAACTCACTTGTGGACTAAGGATCTCTATAACTTACGATGCTACTCAGTATTCCATGAAGTCTCATAACATTCTTCATGAATAACTTTGCCAAACTAGGCGCCGTCCTTGTGGACTCAACAGGGATAAAGTGTAAACTGTTCGTCAGTCTATCCACCACAACCCAAATGCTTTCATTTCTCTTATTTGACCTTGGAAACCCGTCTAAAAAATTCATTGATATAGAATCTCATTTCCACAGTGGCACTTACAATGGTTGAATTAGTCAACTTAGCTTTTGATGCTCAACTTTTACTTGTCAGAAA
Organism: Allium cepa; assembly: GCA_030765085.1. NCBI lineage: Eukaryota > Viridiplantae > Streptophyta > Magnoliopsida > Asparagales > Amaryllidaceae > Allium > Allium cepa. The sequence goes on along the minus strand of CM060938.1, from coordinate 700,926,579 downwards.
TTCATATATTGCTTCACCCATAAGCCTACATATCTCTTCATAACTTCCTAGAAGAATTCCTCTTCATATCCTGGTACGTCTTCATACCTCCGAGATGAATAGTAAACTTCGATCGGTGGCATTATCTAAAGACTTCATTTCTCATATTATCCACATTCAGAACACATAATCTTCCCTTCTTCATTAATCATATTCTATGGTCAAGTGAAAAATCTTTCAAATCATCAATCTCACTTTGTGACGGCTGCCCTACACCTTCGGTACCCAATATACATGAATAATGGACAGTGGAGGTACCTGGCCGATAGCCGAGAATGAAAAGTGGAGAAAATCCAAACACAGAACCTGTAGAACATCTCACAGTATATAGATGAAAATATAGTATAAAAACATAGATGTAAAATAGGCGAGACAATGATATAATCAAATGAACCATAAATAAGAATATTAAAGTGCATGGGCTATCCTAATAGCACATGGGCTATCAAATATCAAGTTAAGTTAATTTCGAAAATGGCGTCCACCCTGGTTACGCGATTTCTTTTCGCCTTCTCCCTTTCGTAAATCCTCCTAGTCGATCTGCCTTGCTTCTTTCTTCCCACTCTCTTTTCTTCGCATGTCCTATTCTCCTTCCTCTTCCTACCCGTCGCTCCTCCTTACTCCTTCTACGACCAGGTCTGGACGCAAGTATAGCGTGATGTCAGCCGCTGCCATTTCCCTTCTATCGGATGTTGAGTTTCCCCTATTGTTAGCAATCGCCGCTCTCCTAATTCTTGGCCTTCCATGAGTGCTTCGGTCCAACTTGCGGTACCTTCCTGTGTGCCTGCAATCTCTGTTCCTAATCCGCCTGATGAAATTATGGGTAAGCAGGTGTTTAAAAATTGTGATATGGGTAAGATTGGTACAAATGCTGTGAATAGCGTGGGTGGAGCAAGTGGATTCTCTGCTTCAACTGTGGGTTTGACCTTCGTTGAAGATCCTGAACGTTGCTCCTCAACTGTTTGCTTAATTGCCTCTGAGAACTTTGACCCATTGATCAGTGAAAATACTGTAGTTGCCTCTAAGACAGTTGTCTGTCCTGTACTGCCCCTCGCTGAGGATGCTCCTGGTCCTATTGCTCCTTTGTCTGCTTGCCCCAAATCTTGGTCATCACTTTTCAATTTTCTGCCGCGAAACGCCAGTGAATACGAACCAGTTGAATTTGAAATTGTCGAATTGAATGGAGTCAGGATTCCTCCTCCTTTGGTGTTGCAAGCTGGTATTGACTTTTGGTCAGAGCATTTGGTTGGTTTTTTTTGGATCCAAATCATTGCCTTCGTGATCCGGTGTCGGATTTGCGTAGGGCTTGGAAGCTGCGTGGAAAATTGCAAGTTAAGCAGATCGATTCCATGTATTACATTAAGTTTTCATCTGCTGATGATCGCCGTTATGTTCTTGGTGCGGAGCCTTCCTTTTTTGCTGGTAGGCCCTTTGTTATTACTCCTTGGACTCTGTTAACCCTATCTCGGTTACGACTCAGCAGGTATGTGGAGATGGCGCCGACCTAACTGATTAGTAAGATGGCCGACCTAATTGGATTCCGACTTAACTGGTAAAGAAAGGGTACCGACTAAACGCTGCATGGAGATTCCGACCTAAGGCTTGAAGGGATGCCGGTCTAACAAGGCTATGCCGACTTAAGACTTAAAGAGGTTCCGACTTAGGACTTACGAAGGGGTACCGACCTAGTATCTTAATATGGGAGACCGACTTAACTGCATAAGGCAGAAAAGGGTTGCCGACCTAAAAGTCTAAATAGGTTGCCGACCTAAGGTTTGAATCAGTTGCCGACCTAAAGCTTAAAGAAAGTTTGCCGACTTAATGATCAGTAGTAAGTTCCGACCTAGTGTGTGTGCCGATCTAGCGACTCAAGATAATTACCGACTTATAGTAAGCCGTAACCGATCTAACTTGAGTACCGGTCTAGTTATCTAAAGGAGCTGCCGACCTACTTGATGAGGACATGGAAAGGTACACGACTCATACTTAAGCCGGGGCATGTTAACTCGGCTACGACTTAGAACTGGTGATTTAAGTCCGGAGAAGCATGCTTGCCCCATTAAAAGCATGAGCCATGCATAAGAGAAAGGGGGACCTACGACCTAGCTTATCTCGGCAACAACTCAATTCAGACAAGCTTGCTTCCATTAAGTCGTGGGCTTGGCTCGTTAGATCGGCGATGGGATAAGTTAAGTCGGCCACGACTTATACTAAGTCGGTCGCGACTTAGAACTTGGCAAAAATTCCAGACCAGAACTCTCTATAAATAAACGACCACTTCCAACGTTCAAGGGACCTTTTGGCTCATTTTCTTCAAGCGCCGTTACTCTGCCGAATTCGAGACGACTTCAAAGCTTTTTAGATCCAACAAACTTCTAAAGGAACTCCATGAAGGAATCATCCACATTCACCATGGATTTGAAGATGATTGTCAACATCAAAGCTTGAGCTACTTGTTTCACATACCCTATCACTTGAAGTGTGTTGTAATTGAAAGATCTTGTAAAGAATTGTAATCAAACTAGTGATAAAAAGATTAAAGTGGACGTAGGCTGGATTATAAGCCGAACCACTATAAATACTGTGTCTCTTACCGTCTTTCTACATACTTTCTGCTTATTTCTATTTCCCGTACAAACGGGTGGTGCTTTCACAATCACATCTTATACACCAGGGTGTTAGCGTTTAAATTTTAGCGTTAACATTTTGGTGCTTTCACTGAGAATTGAACTCAGGACATCTATCATCATTGTTTCAGAAAGATTTGTAGATAGAGTTTCTTTAAGAACCAGAAGTCTATCCGAAATCATGGCTCCTGGAAGGAAAAGTAAATCTGTGAGATCTGCAAACATTCGAGAGGGAACCTCCACTTCCCCAACACCAAATCAAGCCACTCCAGCTGTTGGAGTTTCAAAAGCGGAATTGGACGCTGCTATCTTTGGGTTGAATCAGCAAATAAATGCCCAGAACGCGCAATTGGAAGCTCAGAATGCTCAGAATGCTCTGATTCTGAATAGGTTAAACGATCTGCTCGGGGCAAACCGTCAACCTGCGAATAATGAAAGGAACTTTGTCGGTAATGTCCATGATGCTGAAACTAGAAACATTCCCGAAAGGGCTGCTAGCCCCTTTGAACAGACATTGCCTGAGGCTGGAGGATCCAGAAATAGGAATGACGAAGAATATCTTTCTGGTATGGTTCGACAGATTATGAAAGAAAGTATGCAAAGGGTCGAAGATGAGAAAGAGTGGGGTTTCGCTCCGAGCAAGACTCCGTTTACTGAAAAGATCCTAAAAGCTGAATTCCCAAGGAAGTTCGTCCCTCCGACCATTCCAGCTTACAAAGGGACAAGTGATCCAAATGAGTTCCTGTACAAATATGATTGGCACATGACAGGTGCCAGAGCTTCTGACGAGATAAAATGCCGCTATTTTCCTGTGTATTTGGAAGGGGTAGCTCTGCTTTGGTTCACAAAACTACCTGCCCGGTCCATCGATCAGTTTTCAGACCTAACCAGGAAATTTAAAGAGCAATTTAGGCTATATGCTTCAAAGGCAAAAGACATCATGTCGTTATCCGGTTTGGAACAGAATCCGGGGGAAACTATCAAGTCTTTTTTAAATCGCTTTAATATAGCGTTAGCTGAGGTGGATAATGCAGAACCCCGCATGGTCTTGACCTATTTGATGAGAGCTATTGATAAGTCAAGTGAATTCGGAAAGTGGCTGAACATGAAGGAGCCAAATTCTCTGGAAAAGTTCTACAAAAAGGCGGATGAATTCATGCGTTTGGAAAGCCGTCCTGTCCCGGCAAAGGCAACAGTAGAGAAAGCTGAAGACAACACTGCTGCGCCACGTAAGAATGGATCTGTGGGACAGAAAAGAGAAAATAATGATGGAAGGAAACAACACAATTCAAAGAAGCCTCGATCCTTCAAGCCATCAGAATATACTCCTTTGTTAGAGACACCAGAGCGCATCTACCTGGCTACAAAAGATTCTTTTGAGTATCCCAAACCTCCTGTTCTCAGAACCGGAAGAAAAGCTGTGCAAAGTGGGAAGTTCTGTCGCTTCCATAATCAGCCTGGTCATGACACAGACGACTGCCGTCAATTGAAAAATATAATCGAAGAATTGCTAAGAGAAAATAAGCTGCAGCAATTTGTGAAGAAGAGTAGTAATGCTCCTGCTTCGTCAAGTCAGGGGCAACAAGCTCTTGCTCATCAGCCCAGGACAAATGAGAAGGCCGCAGGACATGAATCTGGAAGGCCAGTTATTAATGTCATCACAGGAGGACCCCACCCAGCAGGCAGAAGCTGGGGTGAAATGGAGAGGTACACTCGAGCTCTGAAACATATGCCAACTGAAGAGAATGTCTTTGTTTTAGAGGACTCTACACCCCTGAAACAACAAAGGACTTTTAATGATGATATTGTGTTCAGGGCTAGAGATTCCACGGGCATTGAGGCCCCTACTTTGGACCCGTTAGTCATCTCGGCCGGTATTGGACCGGCTATTGTCAGAAGAGTTCTTATTGATTGCGGCGCATCTTGCAACATCCTCTTCAAGAAAACGTTTGACCAGATGAGAATCCCGATGGCGGATGTGCAAGCCTCATCTCAGAAGATTGTTGGCTTCACTGGGGAGCCAAAGCAACCAGTAGGAACCATTGACTTGCTTGTGGAACTCGGAGAAGGAGAAAGAAAAGTAGTTCGCAAGCAGACTTTTGTGATAGTAGATGAATTTTCTGCTTATAATGCTTTCTTTGGTCGACCTATTCTTGCTGCATTCAAAGCTGTCCTTGCCCCATGGTGTCTTACTATTAAATTCCCTACAGACAATGGGGTAGGAGTTATTAAAGGAGACCAGAACGCTGGGCGAGAATGTTATATGACAGAGCTGCGAGAAACAAGGAAGAGAGAAATGGGGAAAGATGCGGCAACCCCAATCCGCATCAAAACACCAACCCTATAGCAACTACAGGGCGGACCCTGCACTGGCGAGCATAGCGGGGCACGAAAAGTGATGGATCCTAGAAAGGCCAGTGCGGGCGAGAGTAGGGTGGTACCAGCAGAAACAACGATACCGGTGCCCGTTGATCTGAAGGACCCAAACAAGGTGCTGAATGTGGGTTCACAACTTAATGTGTCAGTTCAGAATGCCTTGATATCTTTTTTGAAAGCAAACCTGGATGTTTTCGCTTGGACCCATGCCGATATGTGCGGAATATCCCCAGAAGTTGCGGTACATGCTCTGAATATTGACCCAAAGTTCACGCCAGTAAAGCAGAAAAGAAGAATCCAAGGTCTAGAAAGGTCGACAGCATTGAAAGAGGAAGTTGACCGGCTCATGGAGAATAATTTCATCAGAGAATCTACCTATCCAAATTGGGTTTCAAATCCAGTGCTAGTTAAGAAAGCCAATGGTAAATGGAGAGTGTGCATCGACTTTTCAGATCTAAACAAGGCCTGTCCCAAGGACTGCTTCCCATTACCCAGGATCGATCAACTGGTAGATGGAACAGCGGGTCATGAATTGTTGTCTTTTATGGATGCCTACTCCGGATATAATCAGATCATGATGCATGAGCCAGATCAGGAGGACACAAGCTTTATCACCGATGTCGGTCTTTACTGTTACAGAGTTATGCCCTTTGGGTTGAAGAATGCGGGGGCAACATACCAAAGACTGGTAAATGCTATGTTCAAACCGCAGTTGGGAAAGACTATGGAAGTTTACGTTGATGACATGCTAGTAAAATCTAAGAAAGCAGTGGATCACATCGAACACCTAGCAGAAATGTTCGCAATTCTCCGAAGATACGGAATGAAGCTTAACCCTTTAAAATGTTCTTTCGGGGTAGAATCTGGGAAGTTCTTGGGTTTCATCGTGAGCGCTAGGGGCATTGAAGCTAGTCCAGCTCAAATCACTGCTCTAAAAGAAGTCAAAGCTCCTAAAACAAAGAGGGAATTGCAAAGTCTCAATGGAAAAATTGCCGCCTTAAGTCGGTTCATATCCAAAGCTACTGATAAATGCATTCCATTCTTCGACGCTCTAAAGAAAGGAAAGAAAAACTTTGACTGGACTCCCGAATGCCAGAAAGCTTTTGAAGAATTGATTCAACATATGGAAACGCCTCCAATACTTTCCAGGCCCGGCGATGGCGAGGATCTTCTTATATACTTGGCAGTTTCATCTCATGCTTTAAGTGCAGCGCTGGTACGGGAAGACAAAAGGATTCAACATCCAGTTTACTATATCAGCAAAAGACTCACTGGGGCAGAAATGAATTACTCCAAGTTGGAAAAACTCGCCTATTGTCTATTGATTGCCTCAAGAAAGTTGAGGCAATATTTCCAGGCTCATCCTATCAAAGTCCTCACTGATCAACCTTTAAAGCAAGTCTTGTTTCGCCCTGAGACTTCGGGCCGCCTTTTAAAGTGGAATATTGAATTGAGCCAATATGACATCACTTATCATCCTAGAAAAGCGATCAACGGACAAGCTTTGGCAGATTTTATTGCAGAATTTACAGACAAGGGTAACAGCGAGGAAGAAACAATCGAGAACTCCCCAACCCAATGGAAGTTATTTGTAGATGGCGCAAGAAATGATTACTGTTCGGGTGCTGGAATTGTTCTTGAAACTCCTGAAGGCCGGTCATTATGCTATGCGCTAAGATTAGAATTTCCTTCAACAAACAATGAAGCAGAATATGAAGCTCTGATCGCTGGTTTGAAAATTGCTAAAGAACTAAACATTCGAGCGTTACAAATCTTCAGTGATTCGCAGCTTATAGTATGTCAAGTCAAGAAGGAGTTTCAAACGAAAGGAGGAAATCTGCCCGCTTATGTGTCAAAGGCTTGGGAACTTTTATGTGAATTTGACCATTACACGATAAGTCATATTCCTCGAGAAGAAAACATGAAAGCAGATTCTCTCGCAAAATACTCAAGTTCTGGCGAAGCCCAATCCTTAGGGTTAGTTCCAGTGGAAGTTTTGTCAAATCCGAGCATTGATGAAATGGATATCGATTGGGTTATGAGTATGTCGCAAGAGCAAGAATCATGGATGACTCCAGTAACAAAGTATCTACTCAATGGCTCTTTACCAGAAAACTCTAAAGAACGACAAAAGCTACTGAGAAAAGCTTCTCGATATATAATCCAGGATGGTCAATTATACAGACGAGGATTCTCAATGCCATTGCTTCGATGTGTATCCAAAGAAGAAGCCAAAATAATCCTATCAGAGGTACATGGAGGAGAATGTGGGGATCATTCAGGTGGTCAAACTTTAGCAAAGAAAATTCTCCGATATGGATATTTTTGGCCAGAAATTAATCGAGATGCTGCAGATTACTCTCGAAAATGTGACAGATGTCAAAGATTTGCCAAAATTCCTAGAGCACCTTCTACTGAGCTCACACAAATGACCAGTCCGTGGCCGTTTGCGATTTGGGGAATAGATTTGATCGGACCTTTACCAACCGCCAAATCTGGAATCAAATATGCCATTGTTGCTGTAGATTATTTCACTAAATGGGCTGAAGCTGAACCATTGGCAACTATCACCTCCAAAAAGATGATAAATTTTGTAACTAAGAATATCATTTGCAGATACGGTGTGCCTCAGAAAATAATCACAGACAATGGTACTCAGTTTGAAAGCGAGGAATTCCAGGATTTTTGCAAGCGATTCAAAATCCAGAAAAGCTTTTCGGCAGTAGCTCATCCGCAGGCAAACGGGCAAGTGGAAGCAGTGAACAAGATCATCAAATCAACCATCAAAAAGCAACTCGAAAGAGCAAAAGGTGGTTGGGTCGATAAACTACCGCTTGCACTATGGGCATACAGAACTACTCACAAAACTGCAACTGGGCATACTCCTTTTTCGTTAGCATACGGATCGGAAGCAATGATCCCGGTTGAAACAGAGGTCCCTTCACACAGAAGAATCCATTTCAATCAAGCAGAAAATGAAAAGCTGCAACTTGAAGCGCTGGATCTCCTTGATGAAAAAAGAGATGAAGCTAACCTCAGAGTTGCAGCTCATCAGCAAAGGATAGCCAGACATTTCAATTCCAAAGTTCGTCAACGCAGCTTTGAAATTGGAGATCTAGTCCTAAAAAGAATTATGACAGCGACAGGTGTGTTTGGGCCAAATTGGGAAGGACCGTATGTGATAGGTCAGAAACTTCTTGACGGCACATTCAAGCTCACCACAGTTGATGGAGATCAAATTCCAAGGGCATGGAACAGCAATCACTTGCGTCCATACTTTACTTGAAAATTTTGTTGAAACATTGTAAAAAGAATTATGAATGTATGATTCCTGTAATTGAAAGCAATTGTGAAACTGATGCAAGTAAATAATGAAAGAATATAAAGTGGATGTAGGCCCAATTTCATGGCCGAACCACTATAAATCTTGTGTTCCTTATTATCATTATATGTTTGCTTTGTTTTCGATATAAAAATACACAAAATGTATTGCTGAAATATCGATTTAAATTTTTGCAGACAGTGGAGATAAAACTTGCGCATAATAAGACCGAGCGATTCTCACCATCATTCAACAAACAAATTTCAAGTCCCAAAGACCCCGAATTCAAATCCTAGATAGGAAATGCTTCAATTGAACGGCTAATGATTTCGATAGGAACGAGCCCTTGCTGATAAATTGAGATTGTTTAAACAAACAAACATCCAATTAGGAAGCTAGTGCCCGTTCTCACGAACTTGCCTGGCAATGAAGTACACTTCCTTGGATTAAACAAGCCACTTGTGAAAAAAAAGGGGATCGCTGAAAAGGCATAAGCAAGTGAACAGAGGAACAACCAAAGCTACCATCAGCGCCACAAGTCCTCTTCGGAGGCACAACTCTTCGGATAATAAAAGACCTCTAATGGGTCATATGCCACAAAAAAGAAAGTTCTCTACTCAACAAAAAAGATTGGAGGAGTCATGACCCTCCAACCATGAGAGAGTAACTTCCAGGCGATGAAAACCCTCTCTGAGGCCCATTTCACCAGGAGTTGAAGTGTTATAACCGCTCTTCGGGATTTCACTTCACCAGAGTTGAAATGTAAACAAAATAAAAGCCCTCTTCGGAGGCCCATTTCACCAGGAGTTGAAGTGTTATAACCGCTCTTCGGGATTTCACTTCACCAGAGTTGAAATGTAAACAAAATAAAAGCCCTCTTCGGAGGCCCATTTCGCCAGGAGTTGAAGTGTAGCAGCCGCTCTTCGGAATTTCACTTCACCAAAGTTGAAATGTAAAAACAAAGACCTTCTTGAAAGCACACGTTTCACCGAGATTGAAATAAAACTTCCAAGTGTTGAAACGTGAAAAGGCTTTCTTCAAAGGCACAACTCTTTGGGGGTACACGTTTCACCAAGATTGAAATAAAACTTCCAAGTGTTGGAACGTGAGAAATCCCTCCTCAGAGGTACAACCCCCTCCCGGGAACACAATTAAGAAAAAAGACCTCTTTGGAAACCCACGTTTCACCGAGATTGAAATAAAACTTCCAAGTGTTGAAACGTGAAAAGGATTTCTAAAGCATAACTCTTTGGAGGTACACGTTTCACCGAGATTGAAATAAAACTTCCAAGTGTTGAAACGTAAAAAAATCCCTCCTCAGAGGTACAACTTTCTATAAAAAAAAAAAATCCTCATCAAAAGCGTACTTTAACTTTCAAAGGAAAAGTAATTTGCCTACTGTGGGAAATGATCGTAAAAAGAAAAGAAGTTAAAGTACCCTTCAGAGGTCCGCTTTACCACATAGAGGAATTCACTTGATGAGATATGCACATAAGCAAAAGAAAAAAGTGATTTCTTCGAACGACCAAGCGTAAAAACTTATACGAAGGGAGTTGTACTCTATAAAATTTTCTTTAAAGAATAAAATAATTATTCTTTAGCAAATAAGAGTGTAAGTCCCCTCGAGGTATAGAATATTGCAGCATACTTATGGAATGGGGGCAATATAGTATAATTACACACAATATGGTATAACTAAACCAGCAAAAGGTAACGCTCAAGTAACATACCATAAGCTCGCTGCAATATCAAATAAACTCATGCCAAAACAAATAACAAATGTATTCTTTAATTCAAACAAAAGTTTGTACAAACGTGGAATCATTTTATTCAAGGAATCATTTTATTCAATTACAACGCAGGTACAGGTTTCAAAATAAAGAAAAGCGGGGGCCGGTACCCGCACAATTCTCGGCCAGTACATGCAAAACACAAAAAAACTAGAAACTGAAGATCTTCACTTCTTTTTGCTGCCTTTAGACCCTTTACCCGGCCGAATGATCAGCTTTTCAGGTCGACCAGTGGGTATAAGGGAGGAAGGAGAGGTAGGCGCAGCTGGCCCAACTTCTGGCTCCTCTTCAGTGGCAGTGATTATCTTCCCTCTCCTCCTTGATGCTCCTTGCTTCCTTCTCCTCTTTGAGGAAGACTCACTTCCTGGAGTGGCAAGTTTAGATAAAGTTATATCGTCAGAAGGAGTCCGCTCCGGAGATATGTCACCTCCCTCAAGTCCCTCATCTTTTTGCTCTTGCGAAGCAACGGGATCATCCAGGCCATGGAGAGCTTCTATTTGTTCTTCTTGTGACCCAGGTTGAGAAGCAGAGGGAGGCGCCACTTGAAGAGATGGAGGAAGGATCACCGGGGGAGAAGAAGCTTGAGTTTGACTCGGTGCTTTCTCTACAAAGGAGAAAAAACTTAAAATATCAGTATCTTTCGAAAAGAGAGGGGATGACGGCTCATCAAAAGTCGGGAATTCATTGACATTTGAAAAATAATCAAGAAGATCGTCAAGTTCACAAGGAGCGAACGAGCAGTTCACCACTTGAGCTGGTCCGGTGTCAAGTTTACCTGGGGTAGTTGGATCTCTGAGGCTGATTTCATATCGCTGTGCTTCGTTGTTTTCACCACCTTCATCCCCGCCTTGTGCACTTGTAGTTTCAGTTACTGTCTTAGTTGCAGGCGGAGTAGAGGAGCTAGAACCCGTGATGTCAACCACAGGAGAAACTGGAGGATGGACAGAGGAAATAAGCGTTAATTCCTTTCCAGAACATTCCTCTTCCGCCATTCCAGTTCTCATCCTGGCAAGTTGTTCTCGCCCCTTCGCAAGAGCAGCGCGAGCTCCCTCATCCAGGTAACGCGCCTCAAAATCTTCATCGCCATACCCGGCGTCTTTAAACATGTTAAGAGCAGCTTCCCACACCTCGGCCAGGGTGATTTCATACTTAGGACCAAGAAAAGAGAGGCTGCCGCGTCCCAAGACACAATGTAAATAAAAATCGAATAAAGTCGAATTGATATCGTTTTCCATGGTCTGAGCAGTTTCTTCGGCTGCAATTTTGCCAGCCATGGCCTCATCTCGATCTTTTTCGGTCTGAGCAAGTTGGGCTTTTAGCGCTTCAATCTCCATGTCCCGGGCGCTCAGTTTATTCTGCAGCTGGGTGACATCAGTGCGGTGGTTCTCTACAGCTTGTTCCAACCTCTCAGCTTTAGCTTCAGCGTCCCTCTGGCTGGCGTGCGCATCTCGCACTTGTTTTTGCAATACCTCTTCTCTTTGGGTGTAAGTATTAGTAGAAGAGGCAAGATCATCTTTGAGCTGCTTTACTTCAGCTTCGAGTTTTTCATTGTATTCGGCTATCTCCTTCATCTCAGTGTTGTGTTGATCAAGAATCTTCTGCCATTCTGATTTGTCATTTTCCATGGTCAGCATTGCTTCGATGTTAGCCCGATTAACTCTTTGAAGTTCATCAACCAGCTTTTGCCATCCAGACATTCTATCGATATCAAGCTTGACAGCATCGAGATTTCTGTACATAGCTTCTTTGTCGATGGGGACCAAATCAAGGTCGAAGCGTACCCCCCTCAAACACCAGTTCGGGAATCGGCTCTGCAAAGTCGGGGGGCCCCTTTCAACATGGTATGAAGGCCTGTTGAGAAGTGTTTGGATGGCACTTCCTTCAAGAGCAGGAGATTTGGAAGGGATGTCAATAGAAACTGAGGCACCAGGTCTCTCAGATGTCACGGGCACGTGCTCCTCGCCAAGTTTGGTCCGCTTTCTCGAATCCTCAATATGGCCCTTCCCCCTATCATCGTGCGTTTTACGTTTATGGGAATCATCATCCCTTGGGAAAGATTCATGTCGCGTGCCCGCTCCCTCATGACGTTCTTCATACCTTCTCCTCTCTTCAGCTTTTCGCGCAGCTCTCTGCTCATTGGTCTCTCTGGGATCGGTATAGTATTGCTTGTAATCATAGCTGCCACGCCCTCCATAGCGTCGAAAGTCTTTGTAATAAGAACCGCTGCCGCTGCGCCCCATAGAGGAATCTGAAAAGGCAAAAATAGCAAGTCTTAGAAACTTCCGGAGAAAAGAAGTTAAATGTGAACAAATGCCAAAAAATCCTAAGTGTTGTGTGATGTGCAAGCTACGCGCATTAAGCTACAAACCACTCATTGGTGTAGAGGTGATGATAGCTTGGGTATGAGGAGTTGGTGTTTGTGTTGGTGTTAGTCGAAGAAGGGACGTCGCCTCAACTATAGGAGAGATAGTTTTAGACACGTCATCTCTAAAAAGCTCCTGTGAGGTCACTATTATGTCGCTCAACCCATCATAAACATCGTCACCATCATGCTCGGTGAGACTTGTTTTCTCAGTTCCTACATCAGCTAATCCCCCGAGAGGCTGTGAAGGTTCTTCTTCTTCCTCAATCGGGGCAAGTGCCGTCTTACTAGATGACCCCATAATGTCGGTAGGGGTGGAACATTTCACCAATGAAGCTTCGATGTTAGACTCTTTTGATGAGGGTTGTTCGATAGTAACGGGGGCATCCGATGCTTCAGTCGGGGAATCGGGAACTTCAGTCGGAGCTTCACAAAGCTGAGTATAGCGAGAAGGGTGGAGAAGTTCGTATTGATGTAGAAATTCGTCGCTTAGTAGAAACTTGATACTTCTCTCTTCTGCGGCTACAGCGCTCAGTCTATCAAAAGTCTGCCTATGTATCGGATCTCTAGAGGGAAGGGGAAGTGCTGAAAAAAGCAAAGAATGAGATTAGCAATTTGGACCCCGAAAAGAGTTAAGAAAGAAAGTGGAAAGACGGAAATAAATGATCTTACTTCCTACTCTCCAAGAAGCATAAAACTCTGGGGGACTGCGGGCAAAGAAAAATTGGTTTAAAAATCCATGGACACTTTCAGTAAGATCAAGAATGAGCTTGCGGTTTCTTGCACTTCTCACAATGATAAGAGAAGGATGGTCTTTGCTCTTTGCAAACGAGCATAAGTAGCGAATTTCTTCGAAGCTCGGCAGTCGGTCAAGATTTCTTCTGAACAAAACACCCAACCCCATCAAGATAGCGTAACCATTAGGATGAAGTTGGAAGGGAGAAATTGACATCCGAAGAAGAAGAATTCGAAGAAAGTCATTGAAAGGTGGGATCGCCCCACTTAAGCACATTTGACGATTAACCGCGACAAAACCATAGGGAGGTCTGTCAGCAGTATCATTCGGTCCAGGAAATATGACATCATCTTCAGCAAAGCCGAATTGAGTACGCAACTGAATAAATGTTCTCGAAGATAGAATAGTCGAAGTTCTTTCCGGAGGATTCTCTATAGGAACAGCTATCGGGAAAGTTTCTTCTTCTTGACTTGCTGCTTTTTCTCCTTGATGGGAAGTCATTCTACACAAGCAATTGGATATTCAAACATGAAGGTGCACGTTTCCTAAAGTGTGTGAAGTGTTGTACAAGTATCAATCAAACAATAAGCAAAGGTAACTGGAATAAAACCTAGCAAACATTTGTTAGTTATAAAAACCAGGAATCTTTGTTTTGAGTTTGAATATGCAAATACAATGTTGATGCAAACAAATCAGTTCAAATTGTTGATACTTTGCATTAATATTCTACTTTAGTCAATTAATTTACAACATTTCATGCAATATGTTCATATCTCTTATCTTGTCTTAACTAATCTGTCATTTGATATGGGCAGTCAATGGCAGTATGTGCGCCTTGGTTTTCTTTGTTTGTATGTTATTATCAACAGGTTTACAACTCAAAAAGTGAGAATGATCTGTGAAGTGGCATAATGTATTTAAACAAATTTAAAGTTGGGGCAGTTCAAAGTTTAATCCCTGTTCAAAGTTTGATCATAGTTCAAAGTTTATTCCACTTAATTCAGCATGACCAAGGCCTAAGTCATATCTCGGCTACAACCTAAAAAAAAGAAAAAAAAAAAGGAAAGGCTAAGTCTGAAGTTGGCCAAAATCATAGCAATTCAATTCGGCAAGCTTGGTTAAATGCTTAAGTGCCAACTCGGTTATGCCTTAAGAATCTCTCACACATTAGTGTTGGGTTCCTACTCCTTTAACTCGGCAGTTCCCTAGGTCGCAAGAGAAAGCCTTAAAAGTTAGGTCGGTAGGTTTCCCTATGCGTTGGCTCGGCCCCGAGTTAAAGCTTAAGTCCCCCAAATCAGATCGGCCATAAGAAAAGTCATTCAAGATCACTGGATCGCATTCAAGCCTATTTCTCACTCAACCCGTTAGCCCAATAACCGCTCCACCAGCAAAAACCCCTATTCCATTCATACCATCACCTGCTGCCGGATCATCCACTAAACCAGTTCGAGGTTATCACAAATTTGTCGCATGGTAATCTCAAACGGTTAGCCTGAGACGACGAGCCACTTTCATTACTTCGTTGAACCTCTAATCGAGTAACCTAAGTTTCATCAACAGCAAATCTAATGGAGTTTGGGATGAAGCATCATGCAAGGAGGCCGTTTGAATTCGAGCGATAAAGTTTGAGAACCGATAGTAATCTACAATCAAGGAAGGAGTAGAATCACTTACGCACTGAATAGTAGGAATTGCTGGTGATCAGGTAGGATGGGATCGCCTTAAAGAACTCAGGAGAATTTTAATGGCGGAATCGAAATTGAGTGAATAAGTGACGAAGAAGGTTGAAGGAGGCCGGCTAATATTCTGAAGTGAAATGATACGGGTCATCATACACGAGTTAGCTGATAAGTCGTTTGCGACTTACCGACCTAAGAGTGACCGAGTTAAAAGGTATCGAAGCACACGACTTAATCCAAAGGCGTATACTTCGAGGGGCAAATGTTAACCCTATCTCGGTTACGACTCAGCAGGTATGTGGAGATGGCGCCGACCTAACTGATTAGTAAGATGGCCGACCTAATTGGATTCCGACTTAACTGGTAAAGAAAGGGTACCGACTAAACGCTGCATGGAGATTCCGACCTAAGGCTTGAAGGGATGCCGGTCTAACAAGGCTATGCCGACTTAAGACTTAAAGAGGTTCCGACTTAGGACTTACGAAGGGGTACCGACCTAGTATCTTAATATGGGAGACCGACTTAACTGCATAAGGCAGAAAAGGGTTGCCGACCTAAAAGTCTAAATAGGTTGCCGACCTAAGGTTTGAATCAGTTGCCGACCTAAAGCTTAAAGAAAGTTTGCCGACTTAATGATCAGTAGTAAGTTCCGACCTAGTGTGTGTGCCGATCTAGCGACTCAAGATAATTACCGACTTATAGTAAGCCGTAACCGATCTAACTTGAGTACCGGTCTAGTTATCTAAAGGAGCTGCCGACCTACTTGATGAGGACATGGAAAGGTACACGACTCATACTTAAGCCGGGGCATGTTAACTCGGCTACGACTTAGAACTGGTGATTTAAGTCCGGAGAAGCATGCTTGCCCCATTAAAAGCATGAGCCATGCATAAGAGAAAGGGGGACCTACGACCTAGCTTATCTCGGCAACAACTCAATTCAGACAAGCTTGCTTCCATTAAGTCGTGGGCTTGGCTCGTTAGATCGGCGATGGGATAAGTTAAGTCGGCCACGACTTATACTAAGTCGGTCGCGACTTAGAACTTGGCAAAAATTCCAGACCAGAACTCTCTATAAATAAACGACCACTTCCAACGTTCAAGGGACCTTTTGGCTCATTTTCTTCAAGCGCCGTTACTCTGCCGAATTCGAGACGACTTCAAAGCTTTTTAGATCCAACAAACTTCTAAAGGAACTCCATGAAGGAATCATCCACATTCACCATGGATTTGAAGATGATTGTCAACATCAAAGCTTGAGCTACTTGTTTCACATACCCTATCACTTGAAGTGTGTTGTAATTGAAAGATCTTGTAAAGAATTGTAATCAAACTAGTGATAAAAAGATTAAAGTGGACGTAGGCTGGATTATAAGCCGAACCACTATAAATACTGTGTCTCTTACCGTCTTTCTACATACTTTCTGCTTATTTCTATTTCCCGTACAAACGGGTGGTGCTTTCACAATCACATCTTATACACCAGGGTGTTAGCGTTTAAATTTTAGCGTTAACAGACTCCAACTGTGGCAAGTGCTCGTGAGCAGGTGCTATCCATCCCCATTTGGGTGTACTTTTCGCATATTCCCTCTGCTCTTCAGCCTTTGCTGGGGTTAAATTGGTTAGCCTGCAATGTTGGTAAATTGAAATGCTTTGACACCAATACGGTTTCCCGTGATAAATTGATGTATGCTAAGGCACTTATTGAGATATCTCCTTTTAAGCCTCTCCCTGTTACTATCCCTGTTCAGCTTGCTATTGGGCATGTTGCGGAGGTCCGTGTTCGCTATGATTGGGTTCTAGACATTTTCTCTTCCTGCCACTCTTTTGGACATCTGGCAATCTCTTGCCAGCTCCCCAAATCAGCCGTTGCTCCTCCAAAGATTCCTCTACCTCGTCCCCCGCTCCAGAAATGGATTCCTAAGGTTCCTTCCCCCATCCCTCGGTCCCCCCTACCTGAGGTTTTTGTGTCGGATCTGGGTACGCCTCCCTCTATGGATAGGCCTGCCTCTCCTTCTGTTGCTGTAGTACCTACTGTTGCCCCTGACATTCCGTTAGCTGTCCCCGATTCTTCCTGGTTGCTTGTTGTTTGGGTTGAGTCTGAGGGGTGTTGGGTTGATCACACATCTGACGTGAGATTTAACCCAGTGGATAATTCATATTTTAGATTCGTTTCTGATGATCTGTTGGACCTTAGATGCCTTTATTACAAGCCGTCTGGTGATTCTTTAGTTCTTGATATGGATGGTGAGTATGCGAGTAGGAATTCAGTCATGCTTGATGATTCTTCTTGGGATCGCTCGTTCATTTACTCTTCTGATGCTCTGGGTTATGATCCTAGTCTTGCTATCGTTTTCAGGCCTTTCGTTGGTTTTTGTGGGAATGACCCGGTGGTCACTGCAGATGTTGGTGATTCTTCCTCTTCGGAGGAGGAATAGTATAGGTTATATATTTAGTTACTGTGACAAGTCTGTCACATACCTGTGTTGTATTTTTCTCTTTTCTTTAGTAGTTTAGGTGCCTTTGCCTTTCTCCTGTACTTCAACTTTATTACTTTCGTAATAAAAGTGGACGGCCCACTATAAAACCGGCTTGCCTTGCAAAAAAAAAGAATATTAAAGTGCATCAGATTCATAGACTATACAAAAAATTGAAATAATAGAGTTTGTACATCCTAAAACTCTAAAAAACAACTCTACAACTATCTCTTGAAATACAAGTACTGACATAGCCCACAGTACTACACAGCGGAATATCAGGGATAGTAAGCTCCAAATATAAATATGTGAAAGCACAGCCTCCTGCTCGTACTCCATATAGCTCCATGCATTATCCGGATTTGTTATCCATATTTACAGTGTAACGGAGATAATAAGAAGCAAAGCATAAAACCTCGGGTCAGAAAACAGTCTGGTGTGAATGATATATCATCTCAAAAATACTATAAAAATCGTATATAGTAAACATGGACATAGGGTATGAAGAACCGTACCTGATGTGTCCCTACTTATAAAAAGTTAGCACATCACAGTCGATATATTCTAATCTAATATCACAACCATATAAGCATACTACAGTCAATATACAATGTGCAGTCTAGGTATATGGTCAAAAATACCTACATCTTGTGACACCCTAAAGAGATAACAACCATGGAAAAACATAGCATCTATCAAACAATCCTCACTATCACTCATGTGCATTAGATATATGATAACTTGTATGCCACAATCACAAACCAGAGACTCAATCAAAATCCCACCTCCAATAATGCTCGAATTCATGCCACACCGAAAGTCTAGGAACCAGACCCACAATCACAAAGCCTAGGGTAACTACTATCACAAGGTCCAAACAAGATCTCAAATCCAAGTGGGAGCTACCCACATAACGCTTCTTTGCAACGGATTAGAAACCTCAGATTTATTAATGATCCCTTTGCTTGCGTCCATAATGGAACCCAATCGTTATTCTATCTCGGCTATCTCCACAGCAGGACATGGTCACAAATACCACTTGCAAGTTTCCACTGTTAAACTTGCTCTTGTGGATCACTGTCATGACTCCCATCATTAAATTGTCATCTGTAGAATGCCTCCAGACACCCATCTTAAGTCGTAGATCCATCGTGTTGAAGTTTCGAAGTTGTCGCCATCGTCGTTGGCTTCGTCATGTCGTACACTACACTATGGCTTCACTTGTCGCCACACAAAATCCAAGGCTATTCCAAATTTTTTGGAGTCTTTTACATCATTCCACATCATCCACTAGACCCCGTATTAAGTCTCAAAGAAATCCTGAAGTTTTGCTTCGCCATGACCAAAATTTCTGAATTTCAAGTTTCGCTCCGAGTATGCCCTAGGTCAGGCCAGAGCAAACCTTGTAATAGCCTGAAGCATGATCTGAAGCACCTCAGAAACCTCGAACCAAATTACTTGCTCGGGTGCCAAACCAATCCATTTGCAAAATCCTCGAGCACCACTCGAAGCACCCCCGAGCAAGAATTCTTAGTCGACTTTGAGCCAGACATTAATTGAACCTAAGCCAAACCTGAGCAAACACCCCGACCAAGAATTCCTATCCAACTCTGAGCCAACCCTAAGTCAAACTTGAGCCGCTCCTAGGGCCGACCAGAACACCCCTCGAATCAAAATACCATCGAGTCTTCGAATCCAAATTTCATTTTAATTCCACCACTGTGCTCCGTTCTTTGACCTATATGCCTTTCGTATGCATCGATACGACTCCTAACCTCTTCAAATATCCATCGAAGTCTAGATTCATGGTTCCTACCTGTAAGAGGCTCCAACGAGCATTATCAACCATACAAGCATAAAATAAACATCACAAATGCACCAAACAACATTCAAATATGAAAACATACAACAATTCATGGAAAATCATCTTATAATATGTCTCTAACATAGCCTAACATACGTTAAGGCGATCATCCATTAAATTAACATGGATAGAATACTTTATAATTTCGTTTCTACTTCATATTTTACTTTAAAAAAGTTCCAAAAAAATATTTTTGACTTTAAAAATGAGTTTAAAACATGTCAAAACTTATAAATACATACATAATAAGGTGAGAGATGATAAATCGTTCACAAAACACTCAAAAAGTGAAGATTTGCACGCAAAAGGTTGCAAATCCAATAATGAATAGCAAAGTTGTGATTTCTCTTCCCCTAAGATGTACATCTGAAGCTCTTTGATGAATCCCTTTCCTTATCTAAGGTTTGGACGTGATTTGGATGTGAAAAGAGAAGGGTTTTGAGTGAAGAATGGAATAATGGAGGTTGGGGCTTATTTGAGAAGTGGAGAAAATAAATGATTTTGGGAGAGATGGCTCAATTATTTATAAGCAAAACCCCAAGCACCCCCAAAAGCCTCAATTCTCCCCCTTCCCCTGAACCAACAACCCCTCGAACAAAGCACTCCTGAACAGAGCCCCCTTAAACAAAGCATCCACCGACCAGGATTCCATGATCGGCTACCGAGTCGTCCACACAATTAATAAGATTCCATGATCGGTCGCTGGTCCTATTCTTCAACCGAACCAAGCATGGCTCGGACCAAACAATACCTAACCAAACACGTCAAATCGACTATTACCGAACAAAAAATTTATAAATCCAATCTTCAAACAGTTATGTCTCCTAGCCAAAAAGCCTAAATCGCTATTATGACCCTCTACAGAAAGGGAAAGCATCATATCTTTCCAATATAAGTGGTCTCGATGCTAATTCGGCTTCAATCAAAAGTTATATTCATTACAAGCTTTTAGGGGTAAAATAATTTGATAAAGTACGGGCCGTTACACACTTCCTGCTCCTACTTTCTTAATTTGATCGACTAATATTGGATCATCCTTTTGCCTTGCTATAATTTTTTCAATTAATACCGATCAAATGTCAGAATACAAAAATAATCACTGCACGTGGACTGGAACTGGCCATCAACCTCATTCTTACTCCACATGTAGCCAATGCCATTAAATCTTTCCATTTAGATAACATTGCTAAAATCACATTCTGTTATTTTCTACTTAGCGCATTCGCTACTCTATTTCCTTCCCTTGTCATATTCTCAACTCCAAAGTCAGGTGCTACTAATAACTCCATTTATCTTTGCTATTTCATATTCAACTCCTTTTAGGAGAAAAAATACTTCAAAGACTTATGATCCATAAACAACTCCAATCATTCTCCCAACAAATAATGTCCCCATACCTTTAGTGCAAAGATCACCGTTGCCAACCCAAAATCATGTGTAGAATATCTTACTTCATGCAGTCGAAACTATCGAGAAGCAAAGACAATAAATTTACCTTTCTACATCAACACAACTCCTAACCCCGATACACATGCATCGATATACACCACCAAATCTTGATTTCCATCTGGAACAACTAACATAGATGCCTTAGTACATAAATATTTTAGCTTTTGAAATGCTTTTTCACATTTGTCTATCCAAATAAACTTTACATCTTTCCTCGTTAGCTCAGTCATCGATGCTACTATATGAGAGAAATCTGTAATAAACCTTTGGTATTAGCCAGCCAACCCTAAGAAACATATAGTCTCAATTACGATCTCGGGTCTCTTCTAACTATTAATATTCGAACTTAAATGGATGCACAGGCAATCCATTGTTTGAAACTACATGCCCAAGAAACTTAGATAGTGTTTGGTTTGTTATTTTTAGTTTTCGTTCATACAAGTACGCACATGATGTATGTATATTGTCGAAAACAATCAATTTAGAAAATGAAGTTAACATACAAAATAGAATTTTTTTTTATTTTCCATGTTTTGGAAAATAACACAAGTAGGAGAAACAATCTATTCTTCCATTGTGCTTCTACCCACTCCGTCCCCCCCTCCGTCTTACTTTAATACCCTCTATCATCCCTCCACTCTTCTCATGTTTGATATATGTATTGAAAGCCGAAAACACAAAATTCATTTTTAAACCAAACACTGCTTCACTTCTCATTTTCAAAAGTGACATTTTGAAAGTTTCACTTTTAATTGATGCCGCCTCAATGTATCTAAAACTATTATGAGATTAAATTTATGGTCTTGTTAACTCTTTGAATATATCAAAATATTATCTTTAAACACCAACACAAATCTATCCAAATGCTCTCAGAAGATTCGGTTCGTCAAATCTATAAAGAAAGAAGGCGTGTTGGTCAGTCGAACGGGTATGACTAACCACTCATATGAACCAAATCTTATTTGAAACACCATTAATGGTATACTTTCCTCCACCACTCTCAATTGATAGAAACCCGTTGTTAAATCTAAATGTGAGAACACCTTGTCTCCATTCAATTTATCGAATAAATCATCTGTTCTCGGTAAAGGATGCCGATTATTTATAGTATTCTCATTCAATGTCCTATTTTTAATACACAACCTCAATGATCCATTAAGTTTCTTCACAAACACGGCTGTGGCTCCCCAAGGAGAACCGCTTGGTCTAATAAAATTCTTTTCGTCCAAATCCACTAGCTGCGCCTTTAACTCCTTCATCTTAGTAGGTGTCATTCTGCTAGGTGATCTACTAATAGGTTCAACTCCAGCTATAAGATCTATTCGAAACTCTATGGCATGTTTTAGTGGTAATCCCGTAACATGCTCAAAAATATCAACATACTATCTTGTGACAAGAATCCAGTTAACTTCATCCTCCTCGCCTTCCATAGCACCCAACATCGCACAGACGTTGAAACTTGAATCTTCAAATTAGTATATAATTCAATCTCAGCAATTAGGATGATTTAACGAAATTACTCAATCTCGACAAAATACCCAAGCTTCAAGTCGACTCAACCAATCCATACCCAGAATATCCCAAAACACATCAAATCAAATACATACAAGTTGCAGGCAAACATATGACCTAATAAGTCAATCTCTACATGGTCACATCTTAATCCAAGAGTTGCATAGTTTCCTATTAGATTCGCAACCCTCAAAGAAGTAATAAGGTATGTTGTTTCAAGGTTTAAGTTATCCGCCAATCGTTTAGAAACAAAAGAATATGACACTTTAGTATAGAACAACACACTAATAGGAATGCTATGAATAAGAAGTGTACCCCCTAACACAACCTTTCCTTTCTCCTCTGCAGATGATCCAAAAGATTTAGGGTCCAAAGAAAAACTTTTCCTTTAGAGCTTTGACTGGATCAGGACAATCCCACTCAAAATTCTTTGTCTTGTCACAGTTAAAACACTTTACTCCTTTCTTACTGATAGCCTTCTTGCTATCTTAAGAATGGCATTTACTAGCATGGTGTCCTTTATTATCACATTTTAACAGACTACATTATTTTTCTCCTTTTTTGGAATTCTCTTCTTCAAGCTCCCTTCCTGCCAAAGTATATCTGCTTCCTATCTTGTAAACTTTTAGTCTCCCTAGGCTTGTTCATCTCCAAAGACGAAAGAAAATCCTCGTTTCTCAGAGCCATGTCCATAATAACATTAAACAAATCTTTAAGATATGGCATAGTTGCCCTAGCAATCTTTGGCTTTAGTTCCTGAATAAACTTCTCGTTCTTCTTAACTAGTGTATCAATGATGGTCCACCCATGCCTAGACAGCTCATCAAACTTTTTCGCATACTCCAACATTGACATCTCACCTTGCTCTAACTCCGAGAACTTTCTAAACAATGTTTACTTAGCTTCTTCAGATAGAAATTTCTCCTAATTTTTTTTAATAAAATCAGCCCAAGTTAACTCCTCCTTCAGAACTCCCATATTAACACTGTTCCACTAGTATAAAGCGGCTCCTTGCAATTGTCTCAATACCAATCTCCTTATTTGATCATAATTCAATGCCAAATCAATAAAAATACTCCCACACTGAAGATGACAACCCTCCACTTCAATTGAATTCTCCATTCTCAAGAATGGCTATGCCCCTATGCTAGTATAATCTCGATTTAGTGTGGCATAGTTATTACGAGCAGCCACTTCAAGCATGGCAGTTCCCGCATTGCCAGCGTTTCCTTAAGTCCCAGCCGCTGCTTCAACTTGCAACATGTTAACAAAGAACGGGTACATCATCCCCATATCCACTGGTGCAATTCCAGCTCCTACATTTGCATTAGCATTTGCGATAGTGGTTCAGTTAGCATTCCTTGCATTGGCTCAAACATTTCCAATGTTTATGGTGCTTCCGCCTCCCAAGTTTAGTCTTCCACTTTCGGTGTCCATTTCTTATAATCTACATACAAGTCTTCATAAGATACAGAAGGATGATATAAGACATAGGGGAGAGTATAGATAGAGATACATACTTATATATCGCAAACAACAAGTACATTATAATATCGCTATCTAAGCCCCAATTTATTCTTTGTTATTTCATTTAGGTTATGTTTTTTAAAATCTTATTAAGTTTTATGTGATCTTGTGCTCTGATACTAAGTTGTAACATCCTCCGTTTTGAGGCTCGAAAATAGGTAATATTGATGTTACAGTCATCCTTAGCACTATCTCCCAATAAAAAAGTGAGATTCATTATTGAATCATTAACACCCAGAGCACTAGAATCTACAAAAATTTCGACAAAAAAATTTCATTTATTAATTTGCAGATTCATTACAATTCATTTTCATAACCCCTCGAATACATCATTCAAATAAAATATAATAATTACATATGTAATCCCAAGAGCGACGTATGAAGATGTCCTTTGGATGATCAGAGTTTTAACTACCTAGACGATTATAGTACCCATCATTACAGACATTCAAACGATAGTAAAAAATAGTTAAACTTTTGCGCAATGAAAGTATATATAATCTTCTATATAGTAGCTTGCCACCTGCACGTCTCTAAAAGCTTATTCGTCTAAACTCGAAAAACCCTATCCTCAGTGTGCTCAATTCCAAATTGACCACCCGAGAGTTTAGGGGGAAATCAAAAACTTCGGGTCAGACAAAAAGTCTGGTGTGACTAATATTATACCATCTCAAACAAAATGGATACATGGTGAGATCATGCCGCTGAACGAAGTAGGTTTCCCTTTACTAGAACCATTAAAATCATGCCATACATGCAACCAAAATAATTAGCTCATAATTACAATGTAATCATGCAAAAATGGATAAAATGAATAGTCTGCCATTCACTAAGGCCAAAGGGTCACACAATCTCGTATTTACCAGATCTCAAAATAGCCAATGGCATAGTTTTCTTAGGGTCACTACGAACCTATAATTGTTTTCTCAGGCTGACTAGAAACCTATAATAGTTTTGCAGGCTTAATAGAGATCTATCGAGCTGAATAGAAAACTATCGAGATAACTCGAGCCATGATCTAACTAGAAAATCCATAATCTCTTATCCAATGAGAGTAAATAACCTCAGCTTCTGTCCAATAGAAAAGTAACATGGTGCATACTTTAGCTACGAGTTTCCTGCTTTATGTAAACTAAGTTTCACCATTTCTTCGGCATAGGACCTATGCAATGGAAATAGTGGACCTTTTAATTGATCAGGTATATGTAGCAACCCAACACTAGTCTCCACCTTTAAATCTGGTTTTTAAAATGTTAGTGAGTTATATATTTTGATCAGTTCAGGTATCCTAACACAATTTTGGTCTTCACGATCTCTTGGATGCAATTCTGCTCACTCAGGAGTTTAAGTCTGACTATACCCACTAATGGAACAACCCCAACTATCATCTGTCCCCCAAATCTCTAAGGTTACAATGTTGGATGATATCATACAACATATAGGTGAACAATTCAATATATGCAGTAATAATTGATCAATATAAAAGTGGACATACCACACATCATCAATCAATTAAATATATGTCCAATATAATATCAAGCAGAGCCGTAGCATACAAAATATACATATATGCTATCGCGTGTAATCCAGCAGCATGTGCTCAGGTGTAATTTTTCCTTTGTATATACATACCACTGCGAGATAACACCTTCGCTAGCAATTTTTATTTCATTCTCAATGAACCGTCTCTTGCAATGCATTTATATGTTATCACTTGTAAAAACAAAAGTCGCCGCTTGTAGTGCATTTACATGAAAATAGGATGTGTCGCTTGGAATGTATTTATATGAAAATAGGAGTCCTCGCTTAGAATGTATGGAACCATCACTAGGAAATACGCATGGCTTCAAACATTTAGGAGCCATTGCCATATTTTTTGAGCCATCCTAACAAATAATAGGAGTTGTTACTACACAAATTGGCGTTTGTGAATGGGGTGATTTATTTTACTCGGTCAAAAAATGTTCAATGACAGTTTTGTAATTATAGTAAAAACTAATGTATTACCCCTTTAGACCATATTTTATGCCAAACCCAATTTTTTGTTGGCTTTCTATTGGTTGAACTCATTCTTTTTAGTTATATTTTCAAAAAATGTCAACCCCCAAAACTTAGCTCAATTAGTTAACTAAATTAATGTTTCCACAATTAATTATCATTTTCCTTGCCTAATTCATTCATATAAAACAGAAAAATTACAAAAAAATCCAAAAATTTCATGAAAAATCTATTTTATCATTTTCAACCTCCTATAACAATTTTAAACCAAAACAATTAATTTTCCTATTTTTAATAATTAATTTCTAAATCCAACCTTTATCTCGCTTAGAAAATTCAAAAATATTCATATCCAAAAATTATGAAATTTGAAATCCATTTCCAAAATAACGATTTGAACATCATATTAAAATTTAGACCATTTAAAAATCAAAAACTTAGGTTCTTACAATAAAACCCTTTAGGAAAATCCATAAATTTCCTAAATAATAACCATTCAATCTTACACATGATTATTCATTCAAAAACATGATAAGCAATCAAATACAATTTGAAAACACATCAAATCCAAATTAAAACACATAAGATCATGAGATGATAGGTATTATTCACCTTAACCCTTGTTGAAATGTTGAGATTTGCTTTAGCTTCATTTCTTCTTCTTTTCCCTTGGATTCTCTTTCTTCTTTAGGTTAGTAATGGTCGGCCTTGCTTACGGTTTGCTTGGTTTCATTTTAAGAATGAAATATAAGTAAATAGGGGAAGGGGGAGCAGCGTCTCTTTTCCCTTCCTTATTCATGTTTTTTTCTGTTCCCTTTAGTATATTTATCAAGGCCAACCCATATTAATAATTAAGTGATTTTTATGGAAATCCCACATTTGTTAACTTCATATTTAATTATCCATAATTTAATATTTAAATTATATGCTATATAAAAATTAGGGATGTTACACACCATGATAAGATGATTAACCAACCGACAGCCACGTTGCTAGGATCATCCATCCCTTAGACGGTGGTGGCAAAGATGGAGTTTGATAGGATGATGTGGGAATTGAATCAAAGGATGAAAGATAGTTAAAAGGCTCTCCTTGACAAGATGGATGCAAGCACTACCTTGCTGATCCAATAGTCTTAAAGGCCCAAGAGGAATGTAAAGAACCATCACTTGCAGATTCCTAGGAGGAAAATTCATCTGCGTCTAGTTAGAACAAAAAGGATGGAAATAAAAGGATGAAGGAGCTGATTACTAGAGCAGGGAAGATGAATGCTAGAGGAAGTGGCCGAGCCTCTGCCAAGGGGATTCATATTGGTACTGACCATGATTAGGTCGAAACTGATCTGAATTTAAAGACCTTAAACGGGTAGAAGCTCAAAGTGGTCAATTTGTCAGATTCTAAGGACTATAACAAAAAACATCTTTTACAACTCTCGAAAAACTTGTAATAATTATTCTACATTGTTTTACTAAACCTAGTCTTAGCCACAGTTGTAATAGGGTCTACTTCTTTTACGACATTTTTTAGATGTTGCAAAAATGGTTGTAATAAACCTTATAACATCTGCTTTTAAATGTTGTTGCGATATACTTTTCTACAACTTTTATAAAATGTTGCGTTATATTTTTCACTTTT
The DNA here is from genome assembly GCA_030765085.1 of Allium cepa. NCBI lineage: Eukaryota > Viridiplantae > Streptophyta > Magnoliopsida > Asparagales > Amaryllidaceae > Allium > Allium cepa. Next base: position 700,899,187 of record CM060938.1, on the reverse strand, counting down.
GAAAAAAATACATGGACATTTTGCATTATTATCACCGTAAATATAATAAATTACAAAGTCAACACATGAATTTCAATGACACATCCAAATTGTTTCCATTAAAAATAAGTCAACAATTTATTAACACAAATAATATTTACATTAATTTCAAAGAAACATTCATATCAAAATTATAAATCCAGATGAATTTCACAAAATCTACAAATCACAACTTCAACGTACACAACATAAGAATATTACAATCCAAATTTAAAACTTTACAAATTACTCGAATAATAATTGGGCTAAATCTAGGACATACTAGCTTTTGATTTTTTTCCAACTTTTGCCAATTGTCAGCATAAGTAATGATGCATAAATTACAACGGCGCATAAATTACAACGCATCGTGTACTGATGAGTTAACTAATTGTTAGCACCAAAATTGGTCACTAACACCCTTAGAAAGATTGTGTAGAGAGATTAATTAAGAAAGTAAATTAAAACAGAGAATAGAGTGTAAATTTAAATTCAGAGAACAAGAACACCAAATTTATAGTGGTTCGGCGTAACTGCCTACATCCACTTTGAAGTTGATTTCCATTGATTTCCTTGATGGGTGATTACAGATACAATCCGTTTTTAGTTACCAGAATACAATTGCAAAGTAAAAGAAATAAGTCTGGAATGAGTCTTGAAAATGGCAGAGTCTCCCCAGTATTCTCTAAAATCTCCCCCTTTTTCTGTGCCCCTGCCCCTCTATTTATTGGCGAAGGTGGGTTGGACTTCCCTGGTGGGCCAGGTATCTGTATATCTTGGTCCAAACGGGACAAGCCCTGTGTGCCGAACCAAACAGGCTGAACGGTCGAATGCCGAACCATCATCTTTACGCCGAACGACACATTCGTTGTGTGGGAAGAGTAGACCGAGCAACAATTGAAGCCGATCGTGCTGAGGAGAATGTCGAACCATCTTTGATCGCCGGACGTCTCGGGAGGCCGAACGAGACTCATGTTAAACGTCTATCGGATGCCGAACGAGGCGCTTGACGCCGAGCACTATTCAATGCCGAGCTCTCTTATTTGTCCGAACGGTATTCAACACCGAACATTTCTCAATGCTGGACGCTCCTAGTTGCCGAGCGCTATTCAATGCCCAACGATATTATGATGCCGAGCGATGCGCTCTTGTCGAACGAGGCGTGCCGAGCCATCTGGACCGAGCGACGTGTGTCGAACCATTCTCGCCGAACCATGCCTAAATGCCAAACATGTTGACCGCATCAAATTCGTATGCTACTAGGCTCCTCTTGGTCAGAACCTTGTCTAGTGCTAATAATAATATCTTCAACTGTCGTTTTGTAGCCGAGCCAAGGTGTCGGTTAACACTTGCCCCCCAAAGTGTGTCGTGTGAAGCAACATGACACGCTTTGAATCGGCGAGCATTCCATGTCTCCAGAAAGAAATCCATCATGTTTCTTGAATAGTCATTATCCTTCAATTTTATCCTCCTAAGGTGTTGTGTCCTTCTTTGGTCGTCATGACGCTTGGTCGATTCCTAATATTATAAATCCAGGATTGTAGTTCATCAGTGGCCATCCATGTCTGGTTCTATAGGGCCAGTAAGCTTCGGCAATTTGATCTAGTCTTTTCTTAATAACCTTAAGTGAGAATTCAATTTTCTATTGATCTCAAGAAGTCGAACTTTTTTCGGATGTACACATGCATGTTCGGGTACATGTTCTTGCCATTGGCTGTCGGATGCGTTTTATATGCTCATAAGTCTTTGCCAATTCCATCTAGTTTAATTGCAATTCAATTGTGATTCCTTGTTTGTATTTTCTCAAAGCAGTAAGTAAGGGTGAATGGAGTACGACCAATCACGGACCCATGGGTAGTTCAATAAGCCCATAGTGTTGTTGGGAGTTCATCCATCCACTGCCTCTAACCTTTTCCAAACTTCTCTTCAGAACAGGCTTTATGATTTTGTTCACATCTTCAACCTGTCCATTTGCAATAATAATAGATCATAGAAGGTCATAAGGACAGATGACGTTACAGACAGTGAGGTTGATTTTTTTTTTGATTGTGGCTAAAAGTTATTTGTCTACCTATTTGGTGAAGTAAACAACTACTATGATGGTGTATTTCGCACCAAGAAGATGATTTCAATGCCCCAAAGTGGCAAACGACTATAGACTAGCCATTTGAGTAATTTCTATCGGCGGGGTTCTTGGATTCTTGCAAACATCTTGCACTTGTCGCATTGTCTAGCATGATCAACCGCATCTGATTGATAGTTGGCCAGTAATACTTGTAGTAGAGTATTTTCTTTATCATGGTTTTCTCCTTGATGCTATCGCCACATTCTTTTTCATAGACTTCCTTCAGAACTCGTTTTATCTCATTATGGGCTATGCACCGGAGTAAGGGGGTCGAGAATCCCCTTTGATACGTTATTCCACTCTCCATTACGTATCGCGAAGCCTTACGAATGACTTGTCGTCTTTTGCTCCTTCTTTCGGGTAAGACCCCATGTAGTAAATATTGCTTAAATGGGGTCATCCATGATTCCTTATCGATTTCGGTTTCTAACACGAAATCTACTTCCATCATATTTATACTCGGAGCATTTAAGGTTTCAACGGGAAACAATCCCATCTGCTGCGCATCGCCATTGCTTGCAAATTTTGCCAATGAACCGGCTGCTCTGTTTTGCTCACACGGGACATGTGAAATATCATAATACTCGAGATTCGCTAGCAGCTCCGCTCCTGAATTTAGACCAAATACGGGGCAAGTCTCTGCCCCCTTGCTTGGTAGTCTCCCCGCACTTGGTATACCACCCATTGCGAGTCGCAAAAGATTTCAACCGATCTTACTCCCAGTTCTTTGATGAGTCTTAAGCCCGCAATCAATGTTTTATACTTGGTTTTGTTATTTGTTGCTGGGAATTCAAACTTCAAAGCATAACAAATTGATCGATTCTCAGAAGTCACAAGAACTATGCCAGCTCCCAAACAACGGTCGTTAGATGCCCCATCGGTATTCATCTTCCATCGAAAGGGAGGTATGACATTGTGGCTGTTTGCGTCGTCTGACACAGTGAATTCAGCAATGAAGTCTGCTAGTTTTGCTTCTGTATGGTCCTTCGTGGCAGGTAGATAATATCGGACTGACTCAAGTCGATATTCCATTTTAACATCCTTCCAGAAGTTTCCGGTCGTTGGAGTACCTGTCGCATGGGTTGATCAGTGTAAACACTAATTGAGTGTGCCTGAAAATATGGACGAAGCTTGCATGTTGCAATCACCAAGCAATAGGCTAATTTCTCGATCTTGGGCTAATTTCTTTCTACCCTCGTCAGACGTTTACTAACATAGAAAACAGGCTTTTGAACTCGGTCCTCTTCGCGGACCAAAGCCGTACTGATAGCATGCTGGGATACTGCCAAGTACACATACAACAGTTCGTGGTCTATTGGTTTCGATAGCACCGGGGAACTTTCCAAATGCCTTACCAGAGCTCGGAATGCTTCCTCACAATCGGATGTCCACTCAAAATTCCTCTTTCCTTTCTTTATCATATCGAAGAAAGGAATACACTTGTCTGTAGCTCTAGATATGAGTCGACTCGCCGCAGCCACCTTTCCATTCAAGCTTTGTACTAGCTTCATAGTTCCGGGCACTAGTATGTCTCGGATAGCTTGAATCTTCTTCGGGTTAGCTTCGATTCCCCGCGCATTCACAATGAAACCCAAAAACTTTCCCGACGCTACGCCAAATGAATACTTCAGAGGATTGATTTTCATTTCATAATGCCTGAGTATATCAAACATCTCCGCTAGGTATCGGATGTGGTCGTTTGACTGCCATGTCTTCATGAGCATGTCATCCACATAGACTTCCATCGTTTTACTAATCTGGTCTTTAAACATTCGAATCACCAGACGTAGATAAGCTTCTCCAGTGTTTTTCAATCCAAAAGGCATTACTTCATAGTAATATAGCCCCACATCTCTGACAAAACTTGTGTGTTCTTGGTCTAGAATGTGCATCAGGATGTGTTTCTATCTCGAATATGCATCCATAAAAGACAATAATTCGTGTTCGGCCGTAGAGTCGACGAGCTTGTCGATTCTAGATAAAGGGAAACTATCCTTCGGGCATGCTTTATTCAGGTCAGAGTAATCAACACAAGTTCTCCACTACCGTTTGCTTTCCTCACAAGCACAGGGTTAGAAACCCATTTAGGGTAGAGGGCATCGCGGACGAACCCATTGGATTTGAGTTTGTCTACCTCTTTTCTGAGAGCAGCGGACCTTTCCGGGTCCATGCCTCTCCTTTTTGTTTTACAGGGACGTATTTCGGGTCTATGTTCAACATATGACTCGCAATGGCGGGGGAAATCCACACATATCAGATTGTGTCCAAGCGAAAACGTCTAGGTTCGCTCGGAGGAAATCAGTAAGATCTTCGGCCAATGATGGATCGAGTTACGATCCAATTTTAAGGACTTGTGATGGGTCATCCCGGCTGACTGGTATGTCAATTGTCAGCTCAGTAGGTGCCATCCCAGATTCTTTGAGTTCAGATGTAACTATTTTGCATAACACTCAATGTGAAATATGGTTGGGACGACCAATGTTGATGGTTACTCTGGTCGAATCCTAGAGTCCTGTCATGATTTATTAAGTCTAATAGTAAAGGGCTCTGAATGCTCTAATAGATTATCAGCAAATGGCCAAAGATCAGGCTTAAAAGCGCATTGAAGGAAATGTCGAGTAGGGGTCAGCCTTGAGTTGCGTGCAACCGTATAGCTGGATCTTGCTATGAATTTGGATTTGCTTGTATATTCGAGTAACACACTTTCTATTCAATGTATTCATGATCCTCTACCCATCCTTCGGGTTGGAGTGAATCTCAATTGCCCATGAGCTAAGGTATCGATTTAATGATTCTATCTCTAGGCACCGTTTTGGTCGTAGCCTTGAGTAGCTGTAAGCACTATATATAAGTTTCAATACTGAGCTATCATAGCCAGTCCTTGGATGACCATGCATCTGCTCCCAGTCTTGGGTTAATAACTGTACTGCATGGACGGTTGATTCTCGTCCTAGCTATGTTTATATTCTCACCTAAACTCCAAAGACATAGAGGTGATCGGTGAATAGTCGGTTCACATTCATCTTGCTTCTCGCTCGTTCCCCCAGGTCTGGGGCATATACCGATAAGTAGGAAGGTCAGCCATGCCCACTTTAGCATTAATCGGGGATCAGGTCGGTCGATGGGAGATGGGGTCTAGCCTATCTTGGATTTTATCGTGGTTTTCCGTTCCAAGACGAATACTTTGATGCCTCGTCGATTTTAGGGCGTAATTCGAACACTGGACTATCATCCACGTCCACTTTGGTTCATGTTCTATAATCAGATCTTGAGGTAAAGTTGGCTACAAATGCAGTCGGGTTATGCCCATCCAGTTTCATACTCCTCCTAATGGATCGAAGGAGGGTGCTAGATAATTTTTGACAAAATCTTCATAGTTTACTCTCCTTTCCACACTCCGGAGGTTATAGTTTTTCAAGGAACATCCCAGTCACATTCGTATGTGCTTGGTGCGGATCGATATTGACCCTCGATATTAGGTATGATATAGTCAGTTGCTCGTAGCTTTGGATGCCGTTTCGATTAGTTTTGTATTGATGCCTCCATGTAGTCGTTGCCTTAAGTTATAAGAAACGCCAAGCTAGAGCTATAGTTAGCTGTCGTATTCAGCTTTTAGTGATTTGTACCCCTGCTCTCAGCATTGATTTAGCTAGGCCACTAGTTGGATTGTCGAGCTCCATACTTAGCGAGTTAATAATCCTCCTATCGATTTTCGGCCGAAGTTTGTGGAATAGAGAATGGTCGGAATCCACTCATCTATTTGTCGATGTTTATACACCACTCTGCATTCTGGTGACTTAGTGTTATTCTCCCCTCGTTCGACTCGCGTCCAATTTGTGTTCATCTTTCGGTCCATGCTCTAGGGACTTAGAGATTTGTCGAACGGTTTATACTTTAGTCCGCAGTTCGGGATGCAGAGATTTTCATCAATTCATTTATGCTCTGGTCCGCATTCCAGGGAATGAGAGTACTTTAGTCCTCACTCAGGGGACGTAGAAGTTTTTAAGCTGTTTATACTCTAGTCCATGCTCAGGGGACTGAGAGTACTCTAGTTCGCTTCAGGGAACTTGGAGATTTAAGTCGCTTATACTCTAGTCCGCACTCTGGGGACTGAGAGTAATCTAATCCATACTCAGGGGACTTGTAGATTTAAGTCGTTTATACTCTGGTCCGCACTCTGGAGACTCAGAGTACTGCAGTCCGCACTCCGGGGACTTGGAGATTTTGAGTTGTTTATACTCTGGTCCGCACTCTGGGGACTAAGAGTACTCCAGTCCGCACTCCGGGGACTTAGAGATCTTGAGTTGTTTATACTCTGGTCCGCACTCTGGGGACTGAGAGTACTCCAGTCCGCACTCCGGGGACTTGGAGATTTTGAGTTGTTTATACTCTAGTCCGCACTCTGGGGACTCAGAGTACTCCAGTCCACACTTCGGGGACTAGGAGATCTTGAGTTTTTTATCCTCTTGTCCGCACTCTGGGGACTCAAAGTACTCCAGTCCGCACTCCGGGGACTTGGAGATTTTGAGTGTTTTATACTCTGGTCCGCACTCTGGGGACTCAGAGTACTCCAGTCCGCACTCCAGAGACTTGAAGATTTTGAGTTGTTTATACTTAGGTCCGCACTCTAGGGACTCAGAGTACTCCAGTCCTCACTGCGGGGACTTGGAGATTTTGAGTTGTTTATACTCTGGTCCGCACTCTGGCGACTCAGCGTACTCTAGTCCGCACTCCAGGGACTGGGAGATTTTGAGTTGTTTATACTCTGGTCCGCACTTTGGGGACTCAAAGTAAAGGTAGCATCCATGGACATCGACACCCGTCTTGAGGCGGCTAGAGAAGAAGGTAGGGAGGAGGTCAAAAACATGTTTGACCTGCTAATCGCTGAATTCAATGCCCGCGTTCTCATGCGTCGAGACTTGAATTTTTTGGGCGAGGGCTATCTTGAATCTTTAGCCGAGGCGTGGGAGGCCTTGATAGAAATCAGGAAGGCCGACCATGGTTCCAAGGAGGTTAATGAAGAGGTTTTGATAAAAGAATTTCTTAAAGGAAACAAGCCTTCGAACCTGTCAGGTCCAAACCCATGGATGTTCCTCATACTTCTTTGGTTGTCACTCCTCCATCAAAGAGGGTACCAAGGGTAAATGCGGAGGAGAGGAGTCATATGAGAAGACAACGGAGGTAAAGAAGTCGAAGAAGCGTAAGAATTAATCATTACTTTCGTTCAACGAGAGTTAGTTTAAGTTATGTAACTATTTTCATCTACTTCCGTAATTCTTGTAAATAGATTGTCGACTCCGAACTTCGAAGGGGTTGTAGTAGAAACTTATTTCTGAATAAAGTTTAGTTCCTTTTTCTGTCTTACAAAAGACTCCTATCGTTCAATTTTCTTTTTGATTGTGATTTAAATCCAAGTTGTTGTGAATAACATAGACCTCTCGGTTCATCTTCATATAACTTGGAAATTCTTTGGGAGTTGTTCATTTTTTCACTCCAGGCTTCAAGCACTTAGAATATCTTGTAGCATGTACATCAGGGATTTGGTGAGTTCAAGTCATTAGTGTCCTAGCTCATCCTCATGGAACTTAGGGATTTGAACCACTTATACTCGAATCCGCACTCTGGGACTTAGAGTATTCCAGTCCGCACTCAGGGGACTTGGAGATTTGAATCGTTTGTACTCGAGTCCGCACTCTGGGGACTTGGAGGTTTGAATCGTTTATACTCGAGTCTGCACTCTGGGGACATAGAGTACTCCAGTCCGCACTCAGGGGACTTGGAGGTTTGAATCGTTTATACTTGAGTCCGCACTCTGGGGACATAGAGTACTCCAGTCCGCACTCTGGGGACTTGGAGGTTTGAGTCGTTTATACTCGAGTCCGCGCACCGAGGACTTCGAGTACTCCAGTCCGGAGGTTTGAGTCGTTTATACTCGAGTCCACGCTCCGAGGACTTAGAGTACTCCAGTTCGCGCTCCGAGGACTTGGAAGTTCAAGTCGTTTATACTCGAGTCCGCACTCTTGGGACTTAGATTACTCCATTCTGCACTCTGGGGACTTGGAGGTTTAAGTCGTTTATAATCGAGTCCGCACTCTAGGGACTTAGAGTACTCCAGTCCACACTCTGGGGACTTGGAGGTTTAAGTCATTTATACTCGAATCCGCACTCTGGGGACTTAGAGTGCTCCAGTTCGCACTCTAGGGACTTGGAGTTTAAGTCGTTTATACTCGAGTCCGCACTCTGGGGACATAGAGTACTCCAGTCCGCACTCTGGGGACTTGGAGGTTTGAGTCGTTTATACTCGAGTCGATGCTCCGGGGACTTAGAGTGCTCCAGTCCGAGGTTTGAGTCGTTTATACTCGAGTCCGCGCTCCGGGGACTTAGAGTACTCCAGTCCGCGCTCCGGGGACTTGGAAGTTTAAGTCGTTTATACTCGAGTCCGCACTCTTGGGACTTAGGGTACTCCAGTCCGCACTCTGGGGACTTGGAGGTTTAAGTCGTTTATACTCGAGTCCGCACTCTGGGGACTTAGAGTACTCCAGTCCACATTCTGGGGACATGGAGGTTTAAGTCATTTATACTCGAGTCCGCACTCTGGGGACTTAGGGTACTCCAGTCTGCACTCTGGGGACTTAGAGTTTAAGTCGTTTATACTCGAGTCCGCACTCTGGGGACATAGAGTACTCCAGTCCGCACTCTGGGGACTTGGAGGTTTGAATCGTTTATACTCGAGTCCGTACTCTGGGGACATAGAGTACTCCAGTCCGCACTCTGGGGACTTGGAGGTTTGAGTCGTTTATACTCGAGTCCATGCTCCGGGGACTTAGAGTACTCCAGTCCGTGCTCCGGGGACTTAGAGTACTCCAGTCCGTGCTCCGGGGACTTGGAGGTTTAAGTCGTTTATACTTGAGTCCGCACTTTTGAGACTTAGAGTACTTCAGTCTGCACTTTGGGGACTTGAAGGTTTAAGTCGTTTATACTCGATTCCAAACTCTGGGGACTTAGAGTACTCCAGTCCACACTCTAGGGACTTGGAGGTTTAAGTCATTTATACTCGAGTCCGCACTCTGGGGATTTAGAGTACTCCAGTCCGCACTCTGGGGACTTGAAGTTTTAAGTCGAGAGAAGTCGTATTTCCACTCTTTAATTTGTATTCATCTACCGTATCAAGGCTAATGTTGTCGAATAAACAATCAAACCACATTTGCTTGTGGAATAGGATTCTGCCCCCAGCATGAGGGATGAAATTTGAAAAATGGACGATCGATTGTCGTCCACTTGGTGATTATAGCTCTTCCAATCAAGCCAAGGAAGGAGGTATATGACAGATGGTTGGATCACATCAATGTTGGGTTAGATAGCAAAATCTCTTACAATTTGCTCCGTATTTCCTTCTAGAAAATAAGGATAATAGATTATTGAGTAGACAAAGTAAGTTGCATATGTTCCAAGGTGCAGTCGTGCCTTTTTGTTGAAGGTAGGATTTGATGTGTAGATGATCAAATCACGTCCACTCTAGATAGATCTTGGTGTCACTGAGCTTCAAAAGAGGCTTCTGTATTTGTCGAACTTTGTTCTATGAATTGATTTGAGTGGACGATCGGTCCATACTCATTCCAAGCCTTGTTCAGGTCTCCAAGTCAAACGTGGAGGTCAATGAATGGATGGTCAGTCATGTTGACTTTGTATTTATGCTCTAATCGTGATGAGCTTCTCAATCTCTAGTTCTTGGCCCTAAATTAAAGGCACATGATTGATGATGAGCGATTGAATTATGCTCGTCTAGATGAAACTTCACACGTCCGATCATGGTCTGCGTCGATTGGTTGGCGACCAAAACCGAGTACCCAATCACCTGCATCGTTTTGAAAGTAGTTTAGTTCAAGTTATCCGTAGTTCATAGAAAAATTAAAATAGAAATAGATTTGGAAATAATTCAAAGAAGATTAGGATAAATCTCATTGATAAGTGAAGCGGCATTGTGTGCTCGCTATTCGACTTTGCCCCTGGCTCCTTTCAAAGGGATGTCGGCCGTCAACAGTCCAATTGATAATCATAGCCCTTTATTAATAGGCATCAGATATTCGCTTCCCGCCATTCTACAGGACTTGTGCATACTATTGAAGCTTTCCTTTCCAGATAAGCTTTTCGATCACACCTCGGAGGTGTTTGTAATTGCCCGTGTTAGGATCAATGAGCATCTGGGAACATACAACATTCCCCTGATTTTCTTTAGATTTGTTGTACTCTCTCGAGGTTGGTTTCCAGTACCACTCCGAGTCGTGAGTCTTCAAGTAGAGGTTGTCAATTGAATCTTTCAAAGAGCATATGAGCCGAGTTTTGAGGTCTTGTTTCGGCTACTAGGATCTACATCCTTAGCCAACGGGCCTTCATTGTTATTTTTCTTAGTCTGTCCGCTCCTCCACACTTTGGTTTAGATTCATTTTTGTCTTAGAGACGATCCATGGTCGTAGGAGGCTCTCCAGCTAACTGGCTTCCAAATATATATGGAGGTTAATTCTCCTCAAGGGTGATCAGTATGGTATCCCTTTGAGAGTATCGTTCGAGTTGTGTTTGTTTGTCCGTTCAGACGCTGTCGCTAGATTCGTGTAACTTAAGTTTCGATCGGCATGACAAAGTTGCTCGGCATACAAGATTATTCGGCTAAGGTGGATCGGCCAAGAGTGGCTTGGGGCCAAGGTGGATCGATCAAGGTAGGTCGGCCAAGGTTGTTCGCCCAGATGGATCGGCCAAAGTATGGCTCGGTCAAGTTGGATCGGCCAAGGTGGATCGGTCAAGGTGGATCGGCCAAAGTTGTTCTGCCAAGGTTGTTCGGCCAAGGTGGATCGACCAAGTTGGATTGGCCAAGGTTGTTCGGCCAAGGTGGTCGACCAAAGTGGATCGTCCAAGGTTGGTCGACCAAGGTAGGTCGGCCAAGATGGATCGGCCAAGGTGGATCGGCCAAAGTTGTTCGGCCAAGGTTGTTCAGCCAAGGTGGATCGGCCAACATGGATCGTCCAAGGTTGTTCGGCCAAGGTGGTCGACCAAAGTGGATCGGCCAAGGTAGGTCGGCCAAGGTAGGTCGGCCAAGATGGATCGGCCAAAGTGTGGCTCGGTCAAGTTGGTTCGGCCAAGGTTGTTCGGCCAAGGTGGATCGACCAAGGTAAGTGGATATAGACTTTTTCTAAAGCGGTCGGCATACGCCTTTTCTGGGGCAATCGGCATACGCCTTTTCTAGGGCGATCGGCTGAATTGCCTTCAGAGGAGGGTCAGCCTTCATTCAACTTGAGTGCAAACTTCAACATCCAATCACCAAATCTTGCGTACACCAATGAATCAATCTACGGCTATCAGCTTCCTTTATATTTCTTTCAAATCTGAGTAGAATAGGAAGTTTTCTAGTAAAAAACTGGATCTATCTCGCGAATATGGAAATCCACTAGTATATGATGAGATACAATCAAGCTGAGAATTCAATTCTCAGTGAAAGCATCAAAATGTTAGCACCAAAATTGGTCACTAACACCCTTAGAAAGATTGTGTAGAGAGATTAATTAAGAAAGTAAATTAAAATAGAGAATATAGTGTAAATTTAAATGCAGAGAACAAGAACACCAAATTTATAGTGGTTAGGCGTAACTGCCTACATCCACTTTGAAGTTGATTTCCATTGGTTTTCTTGATGGGTGATTACAGATACAATTCGTTTTTAGTTAGTAGAATACAATTGCAAAGTAAAAGAAATAAGTCTAGAATGAGTCTTGAAAATGGCAGAGTCTTCCCAGTGTTCTCTAAAATCTCCCTCTTTTTCTGTGCCCATGCCCCTCGATTTATAGGCGAAGGTGGGTTGGACTTCCCTGGTGGGCCAGGTATCCGAATATCTTGGTCCGAATGGGACAAGCCCTGTGTGCCGAACCAAATAGGCCGAACGGTCGAATGCCGAACCATCCTCTTTACGCCGAACGACACATTCGTTGTGTGGGAAGAGTAGGCCGAGCAACAATTGAAGCCGATCGTGCTGAGGAGAATGTCGAACCATCTTTGATTGCCGGACGTCTCGGGAGGCCAAACGAGACTCATGTTGAACGTCTATCGGATGTCGAACGAGACGCTTGACGCCGAGCGCTATTCAATGCCGAGCGCTCTTATTTGGCCGAACGGTATTCAACACCGAACATTACTCAATGCCGGACGCTCCTAGGTGCCGAGCGCTATTCAATACCGAACGATCTTATGATGCCGAGCGATGTGCTCTTGCCGAACGAGGCTTGCCGAGCCATGTGGACCGAGCGACGTGTGCCGAACCATTCTTGCCGAACCATGCCTAAATGCCAAACATGTTGACCGTATCAAACCCGTATGCTCCCAGGCTCCTCTTGGTCAGAACCTTGTCTAGTGCTAATAATAATATCTTCAACTGTCGTTTTGTAGCCAGGCCAAGGTGCCGGTTAACACTAATAATAGCGGTTAAACATTATGATTTGGGTTTAGATGGACAAGCATCAGCAATCAAGGATGCACTCCAACACATTTAATATTCGCAAGAATAAGAATAGTAACTCATGGTAGAGATCAATGGGTTAGAATTAAGCAAGACATAAAAAACAATGTTTCTTAACAACTGCAACGAAATTCTAACCCGGCTATACTTCTCTACGTTGCTAAAATGCAACCAAGTTAAAGGAAAAAATGATAAGAAGATTTTACCTCGATGAATTTCAATTTAAAATCAAGGCTCCTAAAGTGCCGAGTGAGTTCAAACTCTTCCCGAAGATACTCCATTATCTAGGAATAGTTTGCATTCTTCCATGTAATATCTGATCTAGTTGTTATAAACAACTAGAGAAAATTATAGTTAGCCAGTTGTTTTTAGTACCTATAAAAATATTAAGCGAGATTAATGTCGGTCAAGATTATATCTAGCAAGAGTAACTACCTTCTGAGTTTAAGAACGTGAATGCCAAATAAAGTTTAACGCATTTGAACAGCGAATGATGATATTCACATTCATAAGGGATCCAAATATGAGTCAAACTACAAAATAGAACATATTGTTGTTAAGAACAAAATGAACATAAGGCTCCTATATGCTTAATAGTTTATGAAATGCTTAACTGCGCACGCATACAATTATAGTTTTTATATGAAACATTCAAATTAATCCTTAAAACAAAAATGCAGACTAAAAAGGATGGATTTGTGTTTAAGCAATAATAAAACAGTGAAAATAAAAAAATTGATAAAACACAGTGTTCTTTATATGATATTCTTATAATCAATGTGTAATGAGTCTAGAAAATATCTGTAGCTTTTGGTTTCTTATAGCCAACCAACTTAAATGCCCAAAGCACACTCTATATGGACATACAAACTACTTGACATGCACATGCAAATGTTATGACAGATATATAGACGACAATGTTCTTTCATGAAACCTTTTTAAGAACAATGTCATACAAAAAATATAAATACATAACTATTGATAATATTTTACTAGTTTAACTCATATGTTCCAGATGTATTCCAATTATTTACTTAATGTGGTAATCGCATGATATCACACAACCAAACTATAAATGCACCAAGCACTAACTTGTCGAAAAGCCCAAGTTTAATAATCACATCACCAAGATTTGAATTGGCCTTCCCTAAAAGTTAGAACAACTTCTTTCTGTTCATGTTGAAATTTCTTGTCTTTTCCATACCATGATATATAGCTGTAAATTTTTCTACCATATCATTGACCTACTACATTAGAAAATCAGCTGCAATCACATTATTAGGTGTACATCCCATATGTTGCTTGGCATCACATAAAATTTATGTCCACTTTGAAATGGTAAGATCAAATAGAATAGACTTATGTTTTATTTGATTATACCTTATGAATATGGTAATCAAGGGCAACGCTTTGGCCTATTACACTTCTAATAACGCGTGTACCATCCATATCCAATTTTTAAGAACTATATGGTATGCTTTCCTTGCATCCATGTTATCAACAATGGTCTCTAACCTACAACATACTCTAAAGATAAAAATACCATGAAAGTCCGAGTCTAGTAAGAACAAAAATATTCAAAGTAATCGAACAAGTAAACCAAAGAAACTATAAGCAGACATTTTAAACTCAAGACTTCGAGAAGACATTTTGTCGAACACTTTCCTTGCCATATGTAATGAACCAAAATTTGACCACTGTAAAATATATTATTTAAAGTGATTTTAAATGTAAAATAAGTAAGGTTATATGAGTCAAACAATATTAGATAGGATTTGCAAAGAGAACTATACACAAAAATAGTAACATTTGCCTATATCGACAAAAGTGACAAAATGCTAATTTCAGAAAAGTAAGTTTCAATGGTTAAATAAATTATTTTAATTAATTTATGAGAGTTTATATTTTTAAATAACATTATATAAACTTATTTTTAAATTTGTTTTACATAAATAAATAGTTTGACTAAAACTTCAAAATGCGACCGTAAAATATTTTGTCAAAAAAATCAACGTTTTGTCGATTAAAATTTGACGCAACGTCATCGCACCTTATTTTCTTATATAGGAACAGATAGTCAAATAGTATAAGTATTAATTAATTCATTAATCAAGTTTACTTTTACTAAACATACTTAGAAATTTCTATAATATAATTAAGAAAAAGTAAGCACAAAAAGACAAACATGTCATTTCAAAGCAAAAAGTAAACATCAAATCAAAGCAAATATAATTATTATATTCTTTACATAATACTTATGTGAAAATGACATAAAGTAATGAATTAAAATGTGATGTTAAGTTTTGAAAAAATAAGGTTGCCTAAAAAGTAGGCAAATGGTATTTTGGTCTTTTTTACAAAATATTATTTTAATGCAAAACTTTTCTATAAATAAGCATCCATTTTCTCACTTTTTTGCACTTCTTCTTCTTCCTTTTTCAATCTTTTCTTCCACTCTCTAATGGCTTCTACTCTTCCATTTCCTTACTAACTTTTTCAATCCATATCAAACAAATTTAAAACTCCACCAAACTTTGCCAAAGACCTTAGAATATCATCAAAACATACTTTAGCATCTAAGAAGTGAAGAAATGATGGAGGAAGAGAAGGATCAAGGTGTGGCCAAACCTATATAAGAGAAGGGAGCAAGTTGGAAAGCTCCGGAGGTAGAAAAAGAGAAGGAAGTGCCGCCGATTTCATTCAAGATGCTAGGAGCAAATTCAAGGTGCTACAGAAGCTCTGTCGAATTTTTCGAAGTTAGTTAAAGTTGAATACAATAGTGAAGTGTTGGATTAAATGAATGTTGACAGGAAGTGAACAATTTGGTTAAAGATGAGTACTCGTATTTTAAGTTACTTATTCTTAAAAGATATTTCAAGTAAATTATATAAAAATGTTTGTTATATATTGAATGATTTAATGGATGATAACTTGGTTGATATTATGGTTGATTATATGTTTGTGATATGGATGACAACTTGGTCTGATAAATTATAAGAGAAATGATTAGTAATTAAGTATATTTATTTTAATGGAAATTAAATCCATATAAATGTGTGTATGGAAATTATTTAGCCTCTTAATGATTTCCAAATGTCCAAAAAATTGAAAATGATATTATAATAATGTAATATGAAATGAAATGAAAAATGAGTTTAAAATGATGAAAATACTGTTTTAAATAAGTTAAAATAGTTTAAATATTGTTTCGAAACAAATTTGAAGTGTTTCAGACAAGTTCCGAAACAATTCACAAAATTGGTCAAAATTGAGCTTATCCCGTAGTGGTAGTTCGTAAATTTCGACCCGTAACTTCAAATTAATGTAGAGAATGATTTATAAGTCGGATTTCTTCGAATAAAAAATATTTGGTCCACAATGATAATAGTTTTCCAATAAAGAAACAAAATCAAGATTTCGTCAAGTAGGTTTTGAATTATGTCCAAAACAATTTTCTAAAAACATCGTCATTTTGCAGTTCGGAATCGAAAAAGAGATTTCTTTGTAAATGATATTTTTAAATGATTTAAAAATAAGAAATAAATTTGATAAATCTATTAAAATGGTTTAAAAGAGATTTGGAATGGAAAATATTAATTTTCAAATATTGAAAAGTTATTTAAGTCATTAAGCTTATATAACACTTTCCGCAGCACTTTTATACTGGGAATTCTATAACCTTTTGAATATGAGTTTAAACATAACCATATTTTCTAGAATCAATTATGAATGTTTTTAGAAAGGAAAATTAAGAGTTTAAAAGATAATTTGGAATTTCATAATGAATTCCAAAATAGAGCTAGTAATTGAGTATGCGGAAATGACTATTACATTTTTCCCGCCTGTGAGATCTGAGAAGATAAAACAAGGTGTTTAATTAAAGTTAGGGATGGAGCAACTAATGCCCTGAACTTACCTGGCCTATATTTTCTCTTTTTAGATGAGGGGTGGAATAGATCGAAAGGAAAGCCCGGATGCTCTCGAAGATCATATTTAAGTTTTTCCAAAATAAAAGAAAAGAAACAAATTATGTTAATGTTAATTAACCACTTAACATCTTTTATCGATGATTGATACGATGGAACCAGGATCGGATTTGTATGATTCCTATCCGAAAAATCCGAGATTAGATTTAGGTGATTCCTATCCGAAAATCCCTTCAAACTAATTTTCGAAATAAAAATGTTGAAGACAAAAATCTTCATGGTGTAGGATTACTTGCCATTAGTCCCTGAAGGTGAAATTTACCATGTCTAAGATGGCAGTGGTATAGTATTATAAAAATCTTCGATTTGCAAGAATATGATTTGAAGTTAAGAAAGAAATCTTTGATTAAGATTTAATAAATAATTTGGTAATATTTTCCCTAAGTTAAAAGTTATAACTTGAATATAAGAAATCTTTGATTAAGATTTAATGAATGATTTGGAAAAGTTTTTCTAAGTAAAAGAGAAAATGATTTGGGATTATTCTAAGATTTAAGAAAGGTTTAAATAAATTAAATGATTTGATAAACGAGGCTTAATGATTCCATATACTCTTGAAAAGAAAATGGAATAATTTGAAAAGAATATATCTAAGAAAGATATTTGATTTAAATAAAAGATGAAGTAATTGATTGATGATAGATATCCACTTACGAACTTAATATCTTTTAAATCGATAATTGGCTTCGAAGGAACCTGAGTCGGATTTGGGTGATTCCTATCCGAAAACCACTTCGAACTAATGTATACGTTCGAAAATGAAGACATGTTGAAGATGATGATTATTGAAGACCGAGGATCTTCATAGCGTGAGGATTGCTAGTTGACATACTCTGAGTCGCTCCCATTATAGAGTTATTTATAGCGGCGGTCTCCTCGTTATGGAGATTTTTTTCGAATTGCAAGGGCTTCTCGCCTAGTAATGGCCGAGGAAAGTGCCTTCAGTTCCGTTCAATCTCAAAACGAACTTGTATGGACGAATGTCTGACATTACATTTCTGAGACACAACATTTGACATTTACAAATGTACATATGCTTGGTGGCGGAGAAGGCAACTTCTCCTAGCTTAACATCCTTCTCTGAGACATACGAGCTCAGAGGTTGTATGCTTGTAGGAGTCAAATAGTAATTAAAGGAATGGCAGTGTGGCATTCAAAGTGGAACCTGTTGTGATCAAAGCGTGGTTTTGTATGAAAAGCATGACTTTTTAAGAAATTGAGTGTAGCCTCATTGGCCTCACATCCCAAAAGTGATATGGGATACTATGTGGTCTGACAGACACGAATTCAGGATAAGTGAATATGTGTGGTGGTGTCCAATACGTTGGGCTCTTTGTGGAATACGTCCCTCAAGGTATTTATTGCCCTATTTGGATAAAGTGGTTAGCTTGATAAAAGCAGGGAACTACCGGTTATCAGCAGTAGTGTAGCAAGTATAGTTCCAAGTGACTAGTTTGAGAAAAGCAATTAAGGCGACGTGGGAACTATTTTTGCTATGCGTGGATCGAAGAAAAGGCCACTAGTTCCCTATCACGTTGGAAATCCAATCTCAATACAAGATTTACGGTTTTGATTGTATTCCCAAAATAGCTGTAGTGACTTGCAAACATTTCAGCTACCCCTTTCTAGTATCATATATTCCATATGGTATATTCTGTTGACCTAATCCGAGTATATTACCTTAACTTATTCCAAATATTGATGCCTTATTGAAATAAGTTTATTTGAAAAGTGTTTTCAAAATAATGTCATTAAAAATAATATCAAGTGTATTTTGGTACAAAAGTGTTTTGGTTATCATAAGGTAAAAACCCTTCTGTATTTATGTGTAGGCATGGTCTTATGAGATACCTTTCTTTTCAAAGGTATTCATAACATAGTCATTTTAAATTTCGAGTATCTCATGCTGGTTTATCAAGCCCGATTCAGGTATTATTAATAGTCGAGTTAGATCCAAGTAATTTCAGGTTTAGTTGAAGACGGTTGGAGTTTCCAGAGGAGCGTTGGAGATCTTCGTCATCATATGGACGTATTCTATTATCCGCTACATCTATTGCATTTGTTTTGTTATTTTCAGCATTTGTAAGGACAGAGGTTTATAACTATCCAAGATGAATCTAGGTTAGACTCTGATATTGTATTTTAAAATTTTCCACTGTAAAGATTATTTTTGACATAACATATGTTATTCCATTAGTGTGAGATTCTGTTTTGTCTTTATTTTCTATCTACCCTTAGTGATCCGCATTTTCATGCAATTTGAGTTAGACATGTATGGTTTATTGTCGATTTAGAGGATATGAAAAACCAGACCATTACATTTGGTATTAGAGCTGAAGGTTAAGCGAGAATCTTGGCTATGGTTTGGTAAAGACTCATTAGAGATAGGGTTAGTAATACCCTAGGATGAGTGATTCATTAGAGATAGGGTTAGTAACACCCAAGAATGAGTTTGAGTGTGTTATATATGCGTGAATATTTGTTAGTGGCTAATAAATTGTTTTGTGTTGATTTATCTGTTGAGTGTTTTATGGATTCTAATTAATGCGCCTGATCAACGTTATCGATGAAGATTCCTAAACATTTAAACAACGTGAATCGACACACAGATTTAAAAAAAACTGGTAGATGAAATAATTTTACCTAGGATTATATTTTGAATATAAAGTATATATTTTGAAAAGTTGTATAGTTAAAAATTAGGAATAGCGAAATTTAAATATGAACATCTTGTGATTAGAATTTCACAGTTTAACTATAAGATGTTTCATAAAGATAATCGATAAGTAAGAAATCTGATAAGGTAATTAAGATCTTTAAAACTTATTCCAAAATAGTAAATTAAGAAATCATAATGTTAAGTTACTATCATAAATTGATCAATTGTTTGATTTAAAAGTTCAAGTACAAGTACCTTGTGAATTAAGCTTCACGATTTGACTATAAGTTGTTTGATAATAAGATTTGTTTAAGAAATGAACAAATAAGATAAAAATGTAATAGAAAATGATTTTGTAAAATGATAAGTATAAAAGGAATGAGAATTTCAATTCGAGTAATTTAAAGAATTGTGGTGAATTAAATGAAGTTAATTATATAAAATAAAATGAATTTATAAAATAGGTTTTATAAAGTAATCTCTAAAGGATTTTGAAAATGGTATTATTTCAAATAAAAAGAGATATTTTATGATCACTAAAAATGGGCAAGAGATGTGTTCAGATGGTAAGCACTTTTCTTAAGTATTACTCTTCTTGTTAAAAGGATATATGATACTATTGGCAGTACCCAGTTCCTTGGATAGTTTTGTAGTTACTCGATTTATATAATTTTCTTAAGTTAAAGAAAAAATTTGAATCATTGATTAGTTATGTTTATAAAAGTATTTAAACTAAAGATAAATTAGGATCGCTAATAGCTAAAATAAAGCGGAATTTTCGACGTTTTTGGATAGTCGAAAATTGTCGAATCATACCTAACTCAGAGCTAGAAAATTTATGAAAAATTTGATAAAAGATTGTGAAATACTTTGAGTAAATGAAATAAGACAAGGATAATTTATAAATCTGATTTATACAGGTAAAAAAGTTTTAGGAGTTAAGAGTTTGAGGATTTAAATACGGGTGGTTTTAAAATTAGTTTTTCAAAGCTAGAAAATTAATAACAGTATTAAATAAGAAATAAGTTTTATAACTTATGAATTTGAGATAATAGTAAATTACAACAAAGTCTAAATTTGTTAGACATATGGATTTAAGTAAAACCAATTTGAAATTTGGGGTTTGTATATACTTTTAAGATATAAAGGTATATCATAAGTTTAGATTTTGAGTCATGAACTATTAAGCAAAATATTGACTCTTCAAAAAGGTAATTATAACCTGGAAAATGTTTTATTAATGAATTCTAGCATTAATTAAGGATTTGGACTTAAGTCTTTAAAGTGTGATTGATTTACATAAGTGTCAAAGGAAATATACTAAATTAAAGGATTGTAGGAAATATACTAAGTTAAAGGATTGTGGGAAAAATAATAAAGATAAATTATCTTATGAGTGAAAAATGGTTTCTTTAGAATATTTTCCTTTGATAAAAATATTTGGAAATAAATAATTAAAGGGATTATATAAAGAGTACATTTATAAAATGTTTGAACTTAAGATAATAGTTTTATGAAAAGTTTTTAAAATAGTGAATACATATATTATATGTAAATCATTTCGTCACACAAATTTTGATCTAAGATTCGAGTTCAGAACTTTGAGGTATTTACAATGGTTCAGAAAAGGATTTATCACTTGATTCTTGACGATGAACATTGATGAGGGTTTGTAGTTAGGTACTTTAGTTTTCTATCGTAGTTGAGAACTATGCAAGGAAAGCAAAGGTTTTGATCTTGAAGCCTCATCAGAGTCTACAGTAGAGAATCGGGGGATCAATACTAGTTCGAAAATAAAGTTGTGTATTTGAATAGGATATCGAATAAGATATTTCATACTGATGATCTATGTATAGTATATGGAATTAAGTTTAAAGATAAATGTTTTAGGCAAACTTTTATTTTGAGTAATTTCGAGGACGAAACTCTCAAGTAGGGAAGAATGCAACGACAAAGGATTTGACCACTTTAAAATATACTATTTAAAGTGATTTTAAATGTAAAATAAGTAAGGTTATATGATTCAAACAATATTAGATATGATTTGCAAAGAGAAGTATACACAAAAATAGTAACATTTGCCTATATCGACAAAATGACAAAATACTGATTTTAGATTAGTAAATTTCAATGGTTGAATAAATTATTTTAATTATTTTACAATTATTTATACTTTTAAATAAAATTATGTAAATTTATTTTTAAATTGGTTTACATTAATAAATAGTTTAACTAGAACGTCAAAATGTGATCGTAAAACATTTTGTCAAAAAAATCAACGTTTTGTCCATTAAAAGTTGTCGCAACGTCATCGCACCTTTATTTTCTTATATAGGAACAGATTGTCAAATAGTATAAGTATTAATTAATTCACTAATCAAGTTTACTTTTACTAAACATACTTAGAAAATTCTAGAATATAATTAAGAAAAAGTAAGCACAAAAAGACAAACATGTCATTTCAAAGCAAAAAGTAAACATCAAATCAAAGCAAATATAATTATTATATTCTTTACTTAATACTTAAGTGAAAATGATATAAAGTAATGAATTAAAATGTGATGTTAAGTGTTGAAAAAATAAGGTTGGTTAAAAAGTAAGTAAATGGAATTTTGGTCTTTTTACAAAATATTATTTTAATCCAAAACTTTTTCAATAAATAAGCATCCATTTTCTCACTTTTTACAGTTCTTGTTCTTCCTTTTTCAAGCTTTTCTTACACTCTCTAATGGCTTCTCTTCCATCCTTACTAACTTTTTCAGAACCATATCACACAAAGTTAAAACTCCATCAAACTTTGCCAAAGACCTTAGAATATCATCAAAACATAGTTTAGCATCTAAGAAGTGAAGAAATGATGGAGGAAGAGGAGGATCTAGGTGTGGCCGAACCTATGTAGGAGAAGGAAGTAAGTTGGAAAGATCCGGAGCTAGAAAAAGATAAGGAAGTGCTGCTTATTTCATTCCAAAGAGCTAGGAGCAAATTCAAGGTGCTACGGAGGCTCTGCCGAACTTTCTGAAGTTGGTTGAAGTTGAATACAATAGTGAAGTGTTGAATTAAATAAATGTTGGTAGGAAGTGAACAATTTGGTTAAATGTGAGTACTTATATTTTATGTTACTTATTCTTAAAAGATAGTTCAAGTTAATTACATAAAATGTTTATTATATGTTGGATGATTTAATGGATGATAACTTGGTTGATATTATGGTTGATTATATGTTTGTGATATGGATGATAACTTGGTTTGATAAATTATAAGAGAAATGATTATTAATTAAGTATAGTTAATTCAGTGGAAATTAAATCCATATAAATGTGTGTTTGGAAATAATTTAGCCTCTTAATGATTTCAAAATATCTAAAATTAAAAATTGAAAATGATATTATAATTATATAATATGAAATGAAATGAAAAATGAGTTTGAAATGATGAAAATATTATTTTAAATAAGTTAAAATAGTTTAAATATGTTTTAAAACAAATTTGAAGTGTTTCAGACAAGTTTCGAAGCATTTCACAAAATTGGTCAAAATCGAGCTCATCGCATAACGGCAGTTCGTAGATTTCGACCCATAACATCAAATTAATATCGAGAATGATTTATTAGTCAAATTTCTTCGAAATAAAAATTCTTTGGTCCACAATGATAATAGTTTTCCACTGAAGAAATAAAATCAAGGTTTCATCTAGTAGATTTTGAATTATATCCAAAATAATTTTCTAAAAACATCGCGGTTTTACAGTTCGGAATCCAAAAAGGGATTTTTTTTATAAGCGATATTTTTAAATGGTTTAAAAATATGAAATAAATTTGATTAATATATTAAAATGGTTTAAAAGAGATTTGGAATGGAAAATATGAATTTTCAAATATTAAAAAATTGTTTAAATCAAATAAGCTTATATACCGCTTTCCATATATGTTGCGAATTCTATAACTTTTTGAATATGAGTTTAAACGTACCGATATTTCCTAGAATCAATTATAAATGTTTTTAAAAAGACAAATAAGAGTTTAAAATATAACTTGGAATCTTATAATCAATTCCAAATAAAACTAACAAATTGAGTATGCAACAACGACTAGTACATTTACCCCGCCTGTGAGATCCGAGAAGATAAAACAAGGTGTTTAACTAAGGTTTGAGATGAAGTAACCAGTGGTATGAACTTAGCTGGCCTATGTTTTCTCTTTTTAGATGAGGGGTGGAATAGATCGAAAGGAAAGGCCGGATGCTCTAAAAGATCATATTTTATTTTTTCCAAGATAAGAGAAAAGAAACCAATTCTTTGAATGTTAATTAACCACTTAACATCATTTATTGATGACTGGTACGAAGGAACCGTGATCCGATTTGGGTGATTCCTATCCAAAAATGGGAATTGGATATGGGTGATTCCTATCCGAAAACCCCTTCAAACTAATTTTCAAAATAAAACAAATTAAAGACAAAGATCTTTATGATGTAGGATTACTTGCCATTATTCCCTAGAGGTGAAATTTACCATGTCTAAGGTGGCAATAGTACTCTATTATGAAAATCTTTGATTTATAAGAACATGATTTGAAGTTAAGAAAAAAAAAATATTTCATTAAGATTTAATAAGTGATTTGGGAATATTTTTCCTAAGTTAAAAGTTATAATTTGAATATAAGAAATCTTTGATTAAGATTTAATGAATGATTTGGAAAAGTTTTTCTAATTAAAAGGGGAATGATTTGAAATTATTCCAAGATATAAGAAAGGTTTAAATAAATCAAATGATTTGATAAATGAGGTTTAATGTTTCCATTTACTCTTGAAATGAAAATGGAATAACTTGAAAATAATATATCTAAGAAAGATATATGACTCAAATAAAAGAAGTAATCAATTGATGATTGATATCCACTTTTGAACTTAACATATTTTGAATCGATAACTGGCTCTGAAGGAACCGGAGTCGGATATCAGTGATTCTTATCCGAAAACTACTTCGAACCAATATTTACGTTCGAAAATGAAGACATGTTGAAGATGATGATTATTGAAGACCAAGGATCTTCATAGCGTGAGGGCTGCTTGTTGACATGCTCTAGGTCACTCCCATTATAGAGTTATTTATCACAGTGGTCTCCTCGTTATGGAGATTTTTTTCGAATTGCAAGGGTTTCTCACCTAGTAATGGCCGAGGAAAGGGACTTCGGTTTCATTCAGTCCTAGAACGAACTTGTATGGACGAATGTCTGACATTGCATTTCTAGGACACAACATTTGACATTTACAAATGTACATCTGCTTGGTGGCAGAGAAGAAAACTTCTCTTAGCATAACACCCTTCTTTGAGACATATGGCTTCAGAGTTGTTATGCTTGTGGGAATCAAATAGTGATCAAAGCAATGGAAGTGTGGCATTCAAAGTGGATCCTGTTATGATCAAAGCGTGGTTTTGTATGAAAGGCGTGTCTTTGAAGAAATGAGCGTAGGCTCATTAGCCTCACACCTCGAAAAGTGATATGGGATACTATATGGTCTGTCAGACACAAATTCAGAGTAAGTGAGTATGTATGGTGGTGTCCAATATGTTGGGCCCTTTGGGGAATACGTCCCTGAAGGCATTTATTGCCCCATTTGGATAAAGTGTTAGCTTGAAAAAAGCAGGGAACTACCGGTTATCATTAGTGGTGTAGCAAATATCTTTGTTATGCGTGGATCGGAGAAAAGGCCACCGGTTCCCTATCATGTTGGAAATTCAATCCCAATACGAGATTTACATTTTGATTATATTCCTAAAATAGCTTTAATGACTTGCTACATTTCAGCTACCCTTTTCTGGTGTCATATATTCCGTTCGGTATATTCCTTTGACCTACTCCAGATATATTACCTTAGACTTAGTCTAGATATTGATACCTTATTTGGATAAGTTTATTTGAAAAGTGTTTTCAAAAGAATGTCATTAGAAATAATATCAAGCATATTTTGGTATAAAAGTGTTTTGGTTATCATAAGGTAAAAACCCGTCCGTATTTATGTGGACATGTTCTTATGAGTTACCCTTCTTTTCAAAGGTTTTGATAACATAGTCATTTTAAATTTGAGTATCTCACGCTGGTTTGTCAAGCCTGATCTGGGTATTATTAATACTCGGGTCAGATCCGAGTAGTATCAGGTTTAGTTGAAGACTGTTGGAGTTTCTAGAGGAGAGTTGGAGATCATCATCGTCGTATGGACGTTTTCTATTATCCGCTACATCTATTGCATTTGTTTTGTTGTTTTCAGCATTTGTAAGGACAGAGATTTATAATTGTCCAGGCTGAATCTAGGTTATACTCTGATATTTTATTTTAAAATTCTCCGCTCTAAATATTATTTTTGAAATAATATATGTTATTCCATTTGTGTGAGATTCTGCTCTGTCTTTATTTTCTTTCTACCCTTAATGATCCGTCTTTCCATACAATTTAAGTTAGACATGTATGGTTTATTGTCGATTCAAAGGGTACGGAAAACCGTTACACCATGCTTATTTCGTCGCATTTGGTGTACAAACCGAGCAATAAATTATTCGCCAACACGTCGCGAGAAATAAACATCGCATTTATTCAAACTGAAGGCATGGGTCCACATATTGAGTGAGATGGACAACAAGCCTATGCATGCGCACAGGGCGCTCTGCAGTGTGTAGACATTGGGTTTTAGGTCCGACTTCATCATCATTTCCCTGATGAGTTCGTGGGCGATTTTGTAATCTCCATTCAAGGAATTGGAATCCATGTTCACGTTCCACGACACTTGGTTCTTGCTTTCGATCTCGTCGAAGATGAATCTTGCTTTAGTCAAGCAATTATAGGAGGAGTAGAAGTGGATGAGGCTATTAGAAATGAAGAGGTCGGTGGAGAGTCCAAGTTTGAAGATATGGGAGTGGAATTAGGACCCTTTGGAGAGGGTAAAGGTAAAGGCACATGACATGAGGACAAAAGGGAAGGTGTGGTTATTGGGTGGGATGCAGATATAAGCATTTGGATAAGGCGAGGATGGAGCATGTGTGTGGTTTTGGAGTGCGCATGAGCACGGATGAGAGAATTGAAGCCGTAGGAGGTGGGGAACATGGTTTTAGAATAGGTGATTTTGTTAAGGGAATGTACGTCAAAATAAAAACTTTAAATTTTGGAGCCAAAAGTTTCATTTTAGGGCAAAATGAAATTATATATATATCTTTAGATTATTTTAATCATCAAGCAAATTTGACCCGAGTATTGACATTTGCAACATAATACTTATATTTTTTCAAAATTTGAACATCTTTTACATTTTGAATGTTTTATAAAGTTTTAATTTATTTAAAGTTTCAGTTTTTAAAATTTGTGAAAATTTCAAAATTTTGTTATAAATTTTAGGAATATTGTAAAATTTATTTTAGGAACTTACAAAATTTTAACTTTTTTGAAATATTAAATATAATTATCAATTCTAATTATTAAATATTAAGTGCTAAATTTTAAATATTACTTCATAGTTACTAATGATTACTTGATCATTGATCGACGGAAATCAATTACTAAATGGGGGTAAGAGGAAATGAAAATTAAGCAGGAAATCATGTACTTAATATGTCACTTCTTAATTATTAGATATTAATTATAAGTCATCGAATATTTATTAATAATTAATTATTTAATAGATATTGTTTAATAGTAATTAATAATTATTCCTTCTTATTTATTAATTATTATTTATTAATTGTTACTATTGCTTTTTAATTATAATTGAATATTAATTATTAAATACTAATTATTAAGTACATATTACTAATTGTTAATTATTATTTTTTGCTGGAACTAGGACATGTGCGAAGTAAGATAAATGCACTTATTAATCATTAAATATTGTGTATTAGACAATAAATATTAATTATTCATCATCAAAGATTACTTATTAGTTATTTATTATTTAATAATACTTATTAATTATTAACTATTACTTCTTATTTATTACTCATTAATTATTACCTATTACTTCTTAAATATAATTGAATACTGATCATTAATTATAACTTTTAATTATTAAATGTATTTAAGAATGTTAACTATAATTTACTAATTATTAATGATCAGCTATAATAAATTATTAAATATAAAAATAATTATTAGTTATAGATAATAATTAGTAACTAAAATTATTTAGTAATAATTAATGGTTATAAATTATAAATAATTAACCATCTAAGCTTTCATTTATAAATTATTAACTATAAACTATCATTTGTAAATTATTTAAGCAAGTTTTAAATATTTGTTATTACTTATAAATTATTAGAATATTTCAAGCAATACCAAACATATTCATAAAAAAATTAAGCAAATCTATGAGTAAAAATAATTTTAAAAAATCTATAGTTAATTAATATCTAGTTGTAAGAAATAATGTCTTTACAACTTTTTAAACTGTTGTTAAAATGTAACTTTGATAACTTTTACAACAAATATTGTAAAAAGGTAGTTTTTACAATGTTATTGGTAGAAAGGTTGTATAATGTTATATTTTACAAAATTTTCTAAAAAGACGATGTAAATTCTAAAAAGACAATGTAAAAAAGATGCTTTTTGCAACATTTTTTGGGAAAACATTGTAAAAGGCATTTTTCACAACTTTTTAAATAGAAACGTGGTAAAATAAATGTTATAATAAGCTAAATTTGTTGTAGTGAAGGATGATTTGCAAGACACTAGCAATGAAGATGGACCAAATGATGGAGTACAGGAAGCTGCTATTCAAACTACCACTGTGAAGCTAACTTGATGTCGAAGGAGTTTCAAAGTAGTAGTTCTTCCGAAGACAGGAGAATCCAGACATCAACAAGCAAACCAAGACTGTTTGCAGAGTCAAACACTAAACGTAACTCCTGATAGTCATTTTTCAGATCATCGGCCTAGTAAGGAGCATATTGCAGATATGAATAACTGGTTGTTGGAAGCAAACTACTATAGGAAGAACGAAGATTAGGGTTCTGCACTTAGTAGAACACCATTCCTAGAAAATATATTGAGGGAAGAATATCCTAATATCCTAATAAGTTTACGATGCCTTTAGTGTCATCGTATAATGGGAGGATTGACCCCGAACAACATTTTTTTCAAGTATGAGTGGCACATGGTGTTGAATATGCGATTATATGATTTTTGTTTGATGATAATAAACATATATATATATTCGTTTAAATGTATTTGTTAATGTACTATTTTATTTCTATTAGATTAAATAAATATTTGCTGAAAAAAATAAAGAACACAGAATTTGAATTCAAACAGAAATTTTATTCAACCAAATATTTATTACAATTTTTTATAGTACAAATTTCAAGCTCTCACTATTATACAACTTCAATTATAATACAATTTTTGATTACATCACAATTTCACATTTACATTGCACCTCACTACATATCACTCATTCACTCAACTCGTATTTTATCTTCAACTTCACTCCAAATTGAAGCAATCTGCAAAAATAAATATTGACGCAGTAAAATTGAAAAAGAAATATTTTTGTAGTATAAAATAAAATGTTTATGTTGAAAATAATATTTGCCTCGGTTATTTGGGTTATTCGCCATCATTTAATTTTGAATTCATCATTCACGAACAACTTGTGACATACACAGTGTATCACTGTATATGCCACAAGGCCGTGCACACCGATATATATACACTTGATATAATTACAGGGACATGTGAGCACAGGTCAAACCCAAGACGCCGGGTTCAACTCAAGTGCAATAAAAATAATGTCACAATAATCAGCACAAGGTCAAACCCGAACTCCAAGCTGGATTCAACACAGGTGCAAGTTCATGGAATGATCAAGTTCAATATCATAGCAAAAAGTTCAAACCAAGTGCACCAAAGGAATGACAACAATGCACAAAGGCTACAGGTCTGGCAAGAGATAAGCAAGCATATGCACAAGTATCAGACTCGAGTGCATATACAAGTATGCAACTGTGAAACTGGATCAAGCAAGTGCAGACTCAAGTGATACAAGCAAAACTCTAACCAGAATAATATGGCAACACAGCAACAAAGCCTTACAGGAACCAAGACTAAATGAAAACACAGAAGTATGGTAAAGCAACTAACCACAACATCAAGTGATACTGAGTACACATGAAACAAATATGAAAGACCAGGCAACCATACTTGAAGCCAGAAACAATGCAGTGATACACAGTGACCAAGTAGTCTGTAGCAATACTAAAGTGAAGCCACCAATAGAACCAAACACTAGTCAAATGAAGAAATTGAACAAAGCTACAAGTGACAACAGTGTGAAAACGAAGAGTGATACCAGATATATACAATAAATCGAGACTGGACCAGACATCAAGAATATGAATGCAAGCAATACACTATAGTGAAGACTGTACTCAGGTGGACAGTGCTATTAAGAATGAGCACAAATGGCCAGAGGATTTAATACGCCAGAGAAAAGTATATCACATTTGAACATAGCATCAACGATGCAAACAAGTCACAAGGGTCAAGCTAATGATACATGTACAAGGCTCAAGACTCAACACTACGGCAACTTCAAAATGAAACATATGCACCAGCAAACTAGGCTACTATATAACAAAGCTCCTACCAAGTGAATATGCAATATGTACACAAGTGAATGCAATTCAGTACTCGAGGCAATCAAACATCAAGTATATATGGAGGCTGCAAACACATAAAACAGTGATGAACCATTTCATGTCAAACTCAATGAAGTACATCAAACCAGAACAGCAAGTGGAACTGACCACAAGCTAATCCAAACAACAACAAACTCAAGTATGCTACAACAATGAATTAAATCAGTGCACATAATCAATGCCGGGCAAGTAAAAACTGAACAAGTCGAAATGCTCAGTTCAAATAGAGTATAGATTAATGCAAACTATCTCGAACAATAAGTGAACATCAAGCGTATGTAGTGCATGGAAACTAAATAGTGAAACTAAACCACAAAGAAGTCAGTAATGTCAAGTGACCGAAGTCAAATGAACAAGACATAGAAGCAGAAGTTAACAAGCAAAAAGAACAAAACAGGGTACAAGTTCGAATCAAGCTCAACAGCACAACATCAAGCAAAATCAAGTTAAAGCCGTGAGCTACTGACCAGAGTCAAAGGAAACAAAGAACGAAATCAACATCAGCAAAATCATTTCGAAACTGTGGTTGCCAAGTAAATTAACCAAGTCAGAAATCGACACCGTGACAAGCAAGCAAATTATACAATTGAAAAAGTCAAAAATCAAAGCCAAAGTCAAGTAGGAAATTCACTACCGTAACGACCAAGGAAAGATCGAACGGTTCTGAATCGAAGCCGTGACAATCAAGGAATCAAGCAAGTTCGAAATCAAAACCGTGTTAATGAAGTAAACGAACTTATTCGATATGAACAAGTTAGAACTTATCATTATCATTAAAACAAAATTGAATGGCCGAGAAAAATCAAGTGCCGAATTCAAGTAAATGTATACGAACGAAATTCAAGGGTCTCGAATCATATATAAATAGGTAACATCATCGACAAATAAATTGCATCGAGTTCAAGTATTTAAACCAGAGAGCAAGAGGCAAAAATCATATACCCAAATCAAAGTAAAACTCAATCAAATAGAAGCAGCCGAATGCATCTTAAGAGACGTTCAATCGACAGATCAAGGAAATCGAAATCAGTCGATCTAATTAAAGTCGGCATCTTCAAATTTCTCCAAATCCCTAATTTTGATCGAACATGGAAAAGCAACGAGCCTCCATTTTACAGAGCAAAGAAATACGACCGATATAATAAAAAGAAAAAGGAGAGCTCTTCTTATTTTTATTGGGCCGGCCTATAAGCTTTAGTATAAAATTAGGGGTTTTAGTTTTTAATTGTTTTTTTAATTTTTATTTTACTTTTAAACCGATTTAATTTCTAGTCGTGTGACTAGGGGACAAACTACGTGGCGTAGTTTGAGAATTCGCAACTCAATGGCTGAGTTGTAGCAGGGTTTTGAGCGTAGAGTTAGGTTAGTCAGTAGCGGATGTCGCAAGTTTACGTGTGTAAGCGTGTGACTACTTAATTTCTAGTAGAAACCTTGAGGGAAGCACGTAGGCAGGGTTTTGCCGAAGCTGGGTAAATTCTGTGTCGTTCTTTTCTGCATTTATTATTCTGCTATTATCTGTGCTATTATAATTCTGATTTATCTGTGTTGAAATAATTTTATAAGCTTTCGCAATTAATTTTTATAATTAACAGTATCACCCTATTGACCCCCCCTCTAGGGTGAAATCGATCCTACAAGTCGTATCAGAGCTAGGAATAGAAGTCAACTTTTGTTTTAAAAAAAATTAGTTTTTCAAAAACCAATTTTTGTTTTAAAAATTTGAATTTTTAAAATGGATTCCTTTAATAATGCTTTTGCTGAGGGTCAGTCCATAGTTAAACCACCAATGTTCAATGGTGAATACGCCTACTGGAAAAATAGAATGAAAATCTTTCTGAAAATCATTGACGCTTGGAATATTGTTGAGACAGGTTACAGAGCACCAACTATAATTGTAGATAATCAAGAAATAGATAAACCGATGGATCAATGGACAGAGCTAGAAAATAAATTACAAAATTCTAATGCTAAAGGTATGAATTATATTATCTGTTCATCGGATTAATTTGAATTTAATCATGTCTCACATTGTCTAACTGCGCAGAAAATATGGCACACACTCGAAGTGACTCACGAAGGAACATCTCAAGTCAAAGAATCTCGCCTTGCCATGCTAAGCAGCGAATACGAGAATTTCACAATGGCTAAAGAAGAAAATGTCAAAGAAATGTATGGATGACTTTCCAATATTGTATACAAATCAAAAGCTCTTGGAAAATCATACACGAAATTGGAAATAGTCCGAAATATCCTCAGAGTCCTTCCACGGAGAATTGAAGCAAAAGTCACAGCTATTCAAGAATCAAAGGATTTGAAACTAATCAAGGTGGAAGAGCTCATTGGAAATCTCACCGCTTATGAGCTAGAAATAAAGTTCAAGGAAGAGCGTGAAGGAGGTGACACTCGAAAGAAATCAATAGCTCTCAAAGGAACAACTGAAAGTGATGGTGATGATGATGATGGCGGTGAAGATGAATTAGCAATATTAATAAGAAGATTCAAAAAGTGGAATTGCAAATATGGCAATCCGACCAAAAATCATCAAGTAAAGTGCAGAATAAACAAAGTTCTAGACAATTCAGAAAAACAAGAGATCATCTGTCACAAGTGTAATAAACCAGGCCATATCAAGCCAAATTGTCCTCAAAATTGACGCGACTTTGAAAAAAAATCAAAAAGGAGAAGTTTGGCAGCCACGTGGAATACAAGTGATGAAGGTAATCAAAGTACTAATAGTGAGAGTGAGAAAGCAGACATGTGCCTTCATGGTGAAATAACTGACAGTGATAATGGCGAGCCAAGTGAGGTATCAAAACTTAATCATTCAGAATTACTTATATATTTCCACGAAGTAAATGGCTGTTTTGAACGACATAGGGAGAAGTATGCCAAAATTGAATCACAAAAAGATACTTTGATAGATTTAAATAAACAACTTGACCAATTAGTTAAAACCTATTAAAGTAGGATCCCTAAGTGTGACAAGTGTCCAACATTCGAAGAAGAAACTAAAAAATCAAAAATTAATATAAAATCACTTGAAAATGAAATTCTAATTTTGAAATAGAGTGAAAATACTAGGAGAGAAAATTCTATTAAAAAGTGCATACAATTGTTAAACGAAAATGAATCTCTCAAAACATAAGTCCGACAACTGTCAATGACTTTAGATAAGTTTTCAAAAGGTGAAAAATCATTGAATATCTATTAGGAAAACAAACTGTTAATATAATTGGACTAGGACTTGGATATAATCAATCTGAAAATGTTAGAAATGAAATTAATCAAGTCAATTCAATGTGCACAATTTGTAGAGAATTTGGACACAATAAAAATAATTATTGGTATAGACCCAAACACGTAAAAACTACACCAATTTGGGTTCCAAAAGGCACAAATATAATATCTCTCAAAGTTAAACAAATCTGGGTGCCGAAAGGAATATATATAAATAGTTTTGGGTCTTCGCAAAATTATTTTCCAAAATATTCTGCCACTAACAATCATGGACCTATAAAGACAAATAGGTCACAAAAATCTTTCATCGTGTAGGTATGGAGGCAGACTAAGGAACAACAACTGTGTTACTTGGATTCTGGCTGCTCCAAGAAAACAATGGATGACAAATGCAAAATTCCTTAGCCTAGTAAAAAGGTGATAGAATCACAATGAACAACAACGAAAAATTATCGTAAAGGTAAAACAGGTAACGGTATATTTTGAACGATATATTAAATGTGATAATCTGCATCGTAGTCTGAAATAAATCGGTCAGTAATGTGATGATGAAATGAATGATGATTTTGATTCTGACTTATTCAAAATGGTTGGCCAATTATATTCCCATGTCAAGAACACTATAAAAACCACTAGAATCTTTGAACTACTTCATATATATTAGTTTGGATTAATAATAGTGTTTTATTGGATGATAATACATTTGATTATTTTACTGCTGACTCTATATTCACGGTTTTTGATTATTTACACGCCTTCAATTCAAATTCAAGAGAATTTCATTATAAAGTTGTTAAAAATGGTTTTGAGATATTTTGTTGCACACTTCATGATCTGGTCTATAACATTCAACTAAAAATATTTTTGAGTGAAAAATTCAGATGCAGATTACACTGGTAATCTAGTTGATAGAAAAATTACTAGTGAAACGTGATTTATGTTGAGACATTTAGTAACTGCATTGTTTTTCAAAGAAAATATCTGCATATTTTTCATTTCAAATAATTTTCAAATAGCAGAATATTTTTTCTCATATAACCCCTTCGAGAAAATCATTTTTGACCATGTTTTCAGATCAGTCATTTTGAAAATTTGATTTTATAATTATTTTTGAATTTGATTTTAAATGACTATTTTGACTAATCTGACTCCCTAATAATTATCGAAAAGATAAATAGTGATCGAAAAAGTGATGAGTGTTGATATTTATCATATGTTATTACTCGAGACGGTATAATTAGTAAATTACAAGAGTTATAAAACTTTTTGTTGGTAAAAATTCCATGACCATCTCTATTTCTATCATATGTCTATCGACCATCGCTCATCAAAGTTCAATATAGTTTGTCGATATGTGGTACATTAAACAGGAATCATTCGTTTTTCATTTTATATATAAAATAAAATAAAATAAAATCCAAAGTATTCACTCTCATTTAAAAGTCCTCACGGTTATGCATGGGTGAATTAGTTAGAATTTGTTATGTGCTTCCATGCTCATTTAAAAGTCCTCATGGTTATGCATGTATGGAACGCATATCAAAATTGATTTATTAAATAAACAAGTTGATTCTAATCCCATTTAAACGTCCTCAGGTTATGCGTGGTTAGAAGATACTTGAATTCATTTTTTAAATAAAATTGAAATACTACTAATCTCATTTAAAAATCCTAACGGTTATGCGTGGTTAGTAGATATTCAAATTCCTGATATAAATATACCACAAATAGACACAACTGTATGATTTTATATGATGACATCATTCCCATCATTCTAAAAGTGGAATATGCGCCTAACAAAGTATTTATGATTTTTGTTTGATTTTTTATTGAAAATTAATATTTGTATTCAATTGAGTTTTAATGTTGGATTAATATCGATCACTTTATCTCTAACACTATTACTCTTTTGCTGATAACAAAAGGGGGAGAGAAAAGTTAAGATTTTGTCAAATAAAATCAAGTAAAGGTCAAATATTTTCTATTTGCATGTAGGCTCATTCGCATATTTTAATTGTATGCATATATGAAGGGGGAGCTTTGTGTAGAGAGGAAGCATTTAAATAGGGGGAGCAATTAGAGTATATCAATGATCAAATACATTTAACATATCCAAAATCTTAAATATTATGTTTGTTATCATCAAGAGGGGGAGATTGTTAAATATGCGATTATATAATTTTTGTTTGATGATAATAAACATATATATTCGTTTAAATGTATTTGTTAATGTACTATTTTATTTTTCATAGATTAAATAAATATTTGCTGAATAAAATAAGGAACACAAAATTTGAATTCAAACAGAAATTTTATTCAACCAAATATTTATTACAATTTTTGTATAGTACAAATTTAAAGCTCTCACTATATACAACTTCAATTATAATACAATTTTTGATTACATCATAATTTCACATTTACATTGCACCTCACTACATATCACTCATTCACTCAACTCGTATTTTATCTTCAACTTTACTCCAAATTGAAGCAATCTGCAAAAATAAATATTAACGCAGTAAAATTGAAAAGGAAATATTTTTGCAGTATAAAATAAAATGTGGATGTTGAAAATAATATTTTCCTCAGTTATTTGGGTTGTTCGCCATCATTTAATTTTGAATTCATCATTCACGAACAGCTTGTGACATACACAGTGTATCACTGTATATGCCACAAGGCCGTGTACACCGATATATATACACTTGATATAATTACAGGGACAGGTGAGCACAGGTCAAACCCAAAACGTCAGGTTCAACTCAAGTGCAATAAAAATAATGTCACAATAATCAGCACAAGGTCAAACCCGAGCTCCAAGCTGGATTCAACACAGGTGCAAGTTCATGGAATGATCAAATTCAATATCATAGCAAAAAGTTCAAACCAAGTGCACCAAAGGAATGGCAACAATGCACAAAGGCTACACGTCTGGTAAGAGATAAGCAAGCATATGCACAAGTATCAGACTCGAGTGCATATACAAGTATGCAACTGTGAAACTGGATCAAGCAAGTGCAGACTCAAGTGATACAAGCAAAACTCCTACCAGAATAATATGACAACAAAGCCTTACAGGAACCAAGACTAAATGAAAATACAGAAGTATGGTGAAGCAACAAAACCACAACATCAAGTGATACTGAGTACAAGACTCAAGACTACAACACTACGACAACTTCAAAATGAAACATATGCACCAGCAAACTAGGCTACTATATAACAAAGCTCCAACCTAGTGAATATGCAATATGTACACAAGTGAATGCAATTCAGTACTCGAGGCAATCAGACATCAAGTATATATGGAGGTTGCAAACACATAAAACAGTGATGAACCGTTTTATGTCAAACTCAATGAAGTACATCAAACCAGAACAGCAAGTGGAACTGACCACAAGCTAATCCAAACAACAACAAAGTCAAGTATGCTACAACAATGAATTAAATCAGTGCATATAATCAATGCTGAAATCAGAATAGCTTCCACTGGC
The DNA here is from genome assembly GCA_030765085.1 of Allium cepa. Lineage (NCBI taxonomy): Eukaryota > Viridiplantae > Streptophyta > Magnoliopsida > Asparagales > Amaryllidaceae > Allium > Allium cepa. Next base: position 700,862,484 of record CM060938.1, on the reverse strand, counting down.
ATGGCAAGTAAAATCCTGAACAAGTCGAAATGTTCAGTTCAAATAGAGTACAGATTAATGGAAACTGTCTCGAACAATAAGTGAACATCAAGCATATGTAGTGCATTGAAACTAAACAGTGAAACTAAACCACAAAGAAGTCAGTAATGTCAAGTGACCGAAGTCAAATGAATAAGACATAGAAGCAGAAGTTAACAAGCACAAAGAACAAAACAGGGTACAAGTTTGAATCAAGCTCAACAGCACAACCTCAAGCAACATCAAGTTAAAGCCGTGAGCTACTGACCGGAGTAAAAGGAAACAAAGAACGAAATCAACATCAGCAAAATCATTTCGAAACCGTGGTGGCCAAGTAAATTGATTAAGTCAGAAATCGACACCGTGACAAGCAAGCAAATTAGACAATTGAAAAAGTCAAAAATCAAAGCCAAAGTCAAGTAGGAAATTCACTACCGTAACGACCAGGGAAAGATCGAACGGTTCTGAATCGAAGCCGTGACAATCAAGGAATCAAGCGAGTTCGAAATCAAAACCGTGTTAATGAAGTAAACAAAATTATTCGATATGAACAAGTCATAACTTATCATTTGCATTAAAATAAAATCGAATGGCCGAGAAAAATCAAGTGCCGAATTCAAGTAAATGTGTACGAACGAAATTCAAGGGTCTCGAATCATATATAAATAGGTAACATCATCGGCAAATAAATTGCATCGAGTTCAAGTATTTAAACCATAGAGAAAAAGGCAAAAATCACATACCCAAATCAAATTAAAACTCAATCAAATAGAAGCATCCGAAAGCATCTTAAGAGACGATCAATCGACAGAGCAAGGAAAAGCAACAAGCCGCCATTTTACAGAGCAAAGAAATACGGCCGATATAATAAAAGAAAAAGGAGTGCTCTTCTGATTTTTATTGGGCCGGCCTATAAAGCTTTAGTATAAAATTAGGGTTTTAGTTTTTAATTTTTTTTTGATTTGTATTTTACTTTTATACCGTTGTAATTTCTAGTCGTGTGACTAGGGGACAACTACATGGCGTAGTTTGAGAATTCGCAACTCAGTGGCTGAGTTGTGGTAGGGTTTTGAGTGTAGAGTTAGGTTAGTCAGTAGCGGGTGTTGCAAGTTTACGTGTGTAAGCGTGTGACTACTTAATTTGTAGTAGAAACCTTGGGGGCAGCACGTAGGCAGGGTTTTGCCGAAGCTGGGTAAATTCTGTGTCGTTCTTTTCTGCATTTATTATTCTGCTATTATCTGTGCTGCTATAACTCTGATTTATCTGTATTGAAATAATTTATAAGCTTCCGCAATTAATTTTTATAATTAACAGTATCACCCTATTCACCCCCCTCTAGGGTGAAATCGATCCTACACATGGATGGTGCTAGAGCAATAGATGCAGTTTAATGCAAGTGTTTCCTTTTCACTTTAGACGGGGTGGTGTCGATGTGGTTCACTCGGCTCATGTCGAAGTCCATTTTAACTTTTGATGAATTAGCCAAGAAGTACTTGGAGCAGTTCAGGCTCTGTACTGCTTGGCCTAAAGAAGGGATGTCCTTGTCGAGAATTTCCTAGGGACTTAAGGAGTCATTGAAGGGTTTCCTAAGAAAGTTTAATATTGCAGTTACTGAAGTAAATAATCCAAATGAGCATATGGTGTTGATGGCTTTAGTCCAGGGGATACATCTGGACATAAATTTCAGGAAGTATTTGAGGATGAAACAACTAACAACTATGAAGGAATTCCGATAAAACTTTAACTAGTTCTTGGGCTTGGAAGAGGCAAGCCAGGTTGTTCCAAATACTATTAGTGGACATTCAATGGAAGTTGTTAAAAGAAAATAGCTATTAAACAGACCGGTGAGAGCTTTAGTAATATAGTTGTGAATGTTGGGAATCCTATGATCTAAATAAAGAGGAATTAAGGTTTTGGAGGTAGGCAGAATGATGCCAAAAAGCATTTGAGGAATTTCAAACTAGAGGAATACACGCCTCTAAATGATATGCTCGAGAACATATACCTTGCAACACAAGACACGAAAAGGTATATTAAGCCGCCCAGAAGAAAGGCAACTGAGGAATAAATATACTATAGGATGTCTTTTTGCTTCCACGAAATTCGTGGGCATAATACGAACAAGTATGAGCATCTTACAGATTTTGTTTAAGAGTTGACATTGAAAAATGAATTGTAGCAATATGTCGTTTGGCGGCAGGATGGCTGGAAAAATGCTAGACACCAAGAGCCGAATGCCCAAGGGAACTAGCCTAGACCCGGTAGAGAGGGCCCCAATGGCTGGATGGAAGGATCGTTATAAACATGTCAATTGGAGGAACTTATCCAGTGAAGAAAAGGTGGAACAAAATAGAGTAGTACGTGAGTTCTTTAAAGCATGTACTGTATGAAAGCTGCATCTCCATCGAGGATGAAGCTCCAACTAACCATAAAAGTTTGATAATTGATGACATCATCTTTCACAATAGGGATTTTGATGCTGCTTCACCATCGTGGACGAAGCTCTAGTTAAGCAACAAAGGACGATAACTGATGAAATCGTCTTTTGCAATATGGATTTCAATGGGATTGTAGCCTCGACCCTTGATCTCATGGTGATAACGGTTGTTGTAAGCCTTGCTACTATGCATCGAGCCTTGGTGGACTGTGGAAACTCGATAAAAATTCTATCCGAAAGAACTTTTGATCAGATAAGAACAAATTTGAAAGACATCCAGGCTTGTAAATCCACAATTCAAGGATTACTAGGGAGGCAAATTGATAAATTTTGGATGTATAACATCTTCTTGGTCGACTGAACCTTTTCAGAATAGCACTAGGTCCTTGGTGCTAGATGATGAAATTCCCCATGGATAATAAGGTTGGATCGATTCGAGGTGACCAGAGCACTGGTCGGGAGTGTATGTTACTGATCTCAGAGAGGTAAACCAACAAGATAAAGGGAAAATGTAGAGAAAGCTCTACGCATTAAGAACGCAGATGTATAGCAATAATTCCCAAGCCTTGGCTCAAGAACCATAGAAAATTCTATAAGCCAATGAATCCTAGTAAGTACTCCAAGCATATGCGGGTGGCACCAGCTGAGTTAACGTTCAATATTCTGATTGATATGGATGATCCTACGCATGTCTTTAAGGTCAGAACTCAGCTTAGTACTGGATTGAGGAAGGAAATGGTTAGTTTTCTCCTAGTCTGGATGTATTTGTTGGACATATTTAGATCATGTGGGATATCATCGAAGATAGCGTGCCATGCACTAAATGTTGATCCAAAATATCCCCTTATAAAACAAAAAGACGTAGTTTGGGTCCGCGGTGATTTGCTGCATTGAAGGAGGAAGTGGATAAGCCTAAGGCAAATAGCTTTATCCATGATGCTTTGTTTCCTAGATAAGTATTAAACCCTGTGTTGGTTATGAAAGGAAGTGGGATGTGGTGGACATGAATTGATTACTCAGACCTAAATAAAGCATGCCAAAAGGGCAACTTCACGTTGTCTAGAATCAACCAGCTAGTAGATGAGACCATCGAACATGAGTTACGCTCTTTTGTGGATGCTTACTCAATCTTAATCAGGTATCGATGCATGTTTCGGATTATGAGCATGTGAGTTTTATTACGGATTTATGACCGTGCTGCTAATAAATGCCGCCATTCAATTTGAAGAATGCTGGAGCTACTAATCAAAGATTGGTGAATTCCATGTTTAAGGATCAAATCATACAGACAATGGAAGTGTTTAGATGATATGCTTATGGAGTCACAACTATAGATGAACCACATGGACGATCCTCATGAAATGTTTAACATGTTGCGAAGGTACGGGATGAAATAAAATCCATTTTAAGTGCTCCTTTGGAGTTGCATCGGGCAAATTTCTTGGATTTATTTTAAATTCGAGGGACGTTGAGGCTAATTGTAACACCTCGTACAATTAACAGAATATTAATTAAGAAATATCAATTAATTAATAAAAATGCTAAAAGCATAAAATTTTCAAATGTTGGAATTTGGTCGCGACACCTACGCCATTGTGTACGTGGCAATCTTCAAAGCAATTTTCATATATAATGTATTAAGATCGGAGTTCGAATGAAGAAGTTTTCAACATTTGAAATTTTTAGATCAAAAGTAATTTATAATTAATGTTTTAAAATTTAATGTTTGAAATTAAACGTTTGAAAGCATTAACGTTAAGTATAAAATAGGTAATATATATAAAGGAAGTAAATCAATCGGTGCCAGGACCGAAAGTCGATCGACCTCCTTCATTGGACCAACAGATCGCTAGCAGTCAATTGCCTATTATGGATCAGTCGACCAATAGAAGCAAGACAACTTGGGATTTTCAGGGCCGAATGACCTGGATCTGATAGATTTTAGCAATCCGATTATATTCAAACCACAATAAATATAATGCCAGCACCCTTACTTTCATTCAACAAAAAAAATTAAACAAGATGATGAAACTCCGCTATCTTCTTCCTCCTCAAATCAAAGAATTTTATTACAAAAAAACAAAAATAGATGTGCAAGTAAGGAAAGGAGGTTTCTACTCTTATCCGTAATTTGCAATGCCTATTTTAATGAAATAATCTTGATTTCTTTGTTTTTTTTAGTGTCGTATGTTGGATGGAATATAAAAGGTATATATCATAATATTTCTTCTTTAGAAAAGGAGATATAGTCCCATTATGTTAATATGAAATATAATTGTATGTTAAGATTACTTTTTTTTTTACATATTTACAAGTCAGAATTATGTTGTTAAATTATTAATAATGTTTGCTTTCATGAGATTATTGTGTTGCATATGGACATCATAATATCATACCCCCTAATTGAAAATAGATAAATATAATAAATTTATAATTAGTATAAAAGTACTTATGTAATATATAGGTATATTCACGTACAACTTCAAAAATTTTATCATAGAATCATAACGTATGCAATAATTAAGAACATAAAAGGTAAATAATCATCAATAGTCAATCCAATAAATATGAGTTAGGTACAGTTATGGAAATTAATCCATAAATAAAGGAAAAATAAGGAATTTTCCTTATAAAGCCTTACGTTTTAAGCTGTTATATATATATGTGTGTGTGTGTGTGTGGGCACAATTTAGTGTAGAACGTTGGAGAGTGAAAGCATGACTAAGTTATATGGATGCAAGGTTAGTTAAAAGCACATAAAAGCCTACTTAGTTTATTTGGCTACCAGAAGTGTGACTTTCGTTCTGATGTGAGACATCACTTGTAATAAGCACCCACGGTGCATACGAGGTTATTCCTAATTTTATAAGGTCAGTGTGCCCAGCTAATCTGGCTACCAGTACCTACAAATAGTTGGGCTAATGTGAGACGTCATGGTTGGATTGTAGGTCACAAGGTCGGGCCCCACCTTTGACATACATTAGTGAAAATCCCTTAGGAGAGGTTCGCTTTAGGATTGTGGGCATCAAATGACATTTGATAGAGTCTACCCCTTTCCTATTCTAGTAAGTGGCCCATAAGAGGATTGATACGATGACAGGTGAGAAGTATTAGAATACGAAGGCTAGCCTGCGCTTAGGTAGCTAATGGCCGATGGGTCGACCTGTTTCCTAATGTAAGGGTAGTAAGTAGTTAAGGTACGTCCTTTTGTATCATTAGGATATGATTGGATGGGAGGTGGGTTATTGAAATTGATATACTTCATAGTCATTTTGCACCCGCTTTTGTAGTTATGAATAGGATTCTAAGGGTTACTAACCTATGGGAGAGATATACACAGAGATGTATACACATACATGTATAGGTTAAATATGCTAGACATTATGCTTATTCGGACGATTACTACCCATATACTATTATTGCAAATACTTGGTGTTTTATCCACCAAATATTTTTGTTTTGTCCTCATCCTTATTACAATACACAGGCTCGGGACAAGGATAGGTGCGGCAAAGACGGAGGGGACTTGGCATATTGTTACTTTTATTAGTTTTCTATTTATATATTATCTTGATGTACCCAGAAAATAATGTATTTGATTTGATTATGGTGTTCTAAGATATTGTACTTTTGAGACATGGGTTGACATTGTACCTTTGTGAGCTGGTTTTATGAGTGTGTACTCATTTTATTTTTATTTTATTTTATTCATTCTACCATGATATTCTAAAAGTATAGTAGATAGCTCTGTGAATTGTTTATTTATACCAACCAACAGCTAGCTTTGGAATGTACCTAAGGTTTGATTGGCTATTATTGGTTGAAATTAGATCTATTTCGGAGCGGGTTGTCTCATTTTGTATCAGAGCCTTGGTTACCTAATCAACGGGAATAAGAATACATGATAATACATATTTGTTATTTTGAAAATATATTTCAAGTTCATACTGTATATATGTATATGTATATAGACATACATAAACACTTTAGGCAACTTCTCACTTCAGCAAGTGATACTATCATAAGGAGTTGTGACTAGTTTTAAATTTCGAACTATAGATAGTTGATAATGGTAGAAAACAACGGCTCTGAGGTCAAGAACCCCACTACCCAAGAAATACCTACCATATGCATTATCCTAGAGTGCTTCTGGCAATAATTAAGAACCGTGGGGGCAAATTCCCATTCCCCAACAAGTCGCACCAGTAGCACTGGTAGCTCTACCCAATGAACTAGAATTCTGACCTCAAGACTTCTCAAGGTTATATATGGATTTCCAGAATATGCGGGGACGAGTATTCTTAAGCTTAGAGGACTCTATAGGAACCAAAGCCTGGATCGATGAATTTGACTGCATATTTAAGAAAATAGAATTGGAAGATCGAGTTAGGAAAAATTTAGCCACGTGATACTTGAAGGGAGAGGCGCAGAATTGGTGTACTATAGTGGCTATGGAGAATTCTAAGGAAGGCATAACTCGGGCTGAATTCAAGACTCACTTTGATTCACAATTCATGTCCAATGCAGAAGTAAACCTACAATTAGAGGCATTCATCCACCTAAAGCAAGGGGAAACCCCAGTAAAGGACTGCGTTAATAGGTTCATAGAGTTGATCAAATTTGGGATGGGTCAGATTAACACCCCAATAGAGAAGGAGATGAAATTTGTGAAGGGCTTAATTTCTCCCTTGAGGGAGCTTTTCTAAACCAAGTTCTCGTAGGATCGACGTATGAGGTGTCAATCAAAATGGCCCTGCTTCAAATGGCTAGCAAAGAAGAAAATGAGAAGGTCGGGTGGTCTAATAACTAAGTCAAATCAAAGCAGGGACTTCTGGAAGGATAGAAAGCCAAAGAAAAGTTCAAGAAGAAAAGACCGACATGCCATAAGTGCAACAAGAAGGGACACATCGCTAATGATTGCAGAGTAAGCTTGCTAAAGGCGGGATTTAAAGGAAAATGCTATCACTACCACCAAAAATGATATTACAAAACCTAGTTTCCAGAGCTAGCTAAAAGGGGACCGGTCGTATAGGCTTATGCCATTGAAGTTGTACCTTTCTTAAGCAAACCATATCCCAAGGAAAATGGAAAAGCTGGCATGGAAGGTACAACTGGAATTTTTACCTTATTTGATTCAGGAGCATCGCATTCATTCAAACGCAAAAATATAGTCAAAGCCTTAGAATTAGAAAACCAACTTATCTCCATCCCTTTAGTTGTGTCAAATCTTGTTGGTCGAGACATCTTTATATGACTTGCAAAGATCCATTCGTGCACATATACTTTATATATAACACATATCTTTTAGGTTTTGAAGGATACAAACTTAGCATAAGGATGAATTGATTATTATACTATGGACTGTCTTAGACTGTGATAGAAGTGTTGTATGGTTGAAGAGTTATGAAGGCCAAGATATAGATATTCACTACATTCCCCAAGGCTCAGCTATGTAGAGCTATTTATGTTCTCTTACCATGTCATACGATGAATTCTTAAATGGACCCATAATTCAAGACTTTCTAGACATTTTTGAAGAAGTCTTTAGCCTCCTACCTCTAAGGGAAATAGAGTTTAGAGTTGGTTTGGAGAAAGATGCTAGACATGTCGCATTGCCACTAAGACTTATAGCCCCAAATTGGGAAGAGAACTAGATAAATAGAATACAAAGCTGTTACAAAAGAAGTTTATGTGTCGTAGTACTTCGAAACGGGGAGCACCAGTCATCTTCACTGTTAACCATAAAATATGGATAGGAATAAAGGCTTTTTAGAAAGCTTCCACATGGGTAAAAAGTAACATAACAAGACTTCCGCAAGCATAAAGGAAAGGTAGTTCCGACCAAGACGATATGTCCAGCCCACGAAAGCCAAATGAAAGTATTACTAAAGAACAACAAAGCGGCTAGGTACAGGGCCGTCAGGCACTTCTAGCTAGGATGGAAGGTTAGTTACGCAGTCATTCATCATTAAGTGTCAAAGTCCTTTTGCAACCCTACTTTAAGACCTTTCGCCTAAGATAAAAGGGGTAATTCCGCATGGGAAGGTTCATAAGAAATAGTATCGCATTCAAAAGACTTCCGCAGGATAGAAAGACCACTGTGTTTGACTTGGCAAAAGAAGGCTCCACAGGAGGGATGCGGCAGTCAACGGAAATCATTCCGCAACTATTAGCACCAAAATTCACCACTGAAACCAGGTTTCAATGAGGAATAGAGATCGTTGAAAGATCTTCCAAAAGAGCTGAAGGCATGCTTTTGGGAAAGTTAAGGAGGCTTCTACAACCAAGGTTCTGCATGGGATGGTTCCTCCCACAAAATACTTTCCGCTGAGGATAAAAAACTTCACCTTGAGTTCCACATATGGGGGTTCCTTAGAAGAGAACTCAACGCCAATGGAAGATGTTCCACAAGCATCACATTCGTGGAAGTGCCCTTTGCAAGTGATGGATCTGCATTGAAAGCCTTCCGAAAGAGACATCAGCATCATGTACAAATATTACCTTCCAAAAATCCAACTTGCCACCTCATTCAAAAGAATCTTTTGATGGGATCGAAAGGATGCTTCTGTAATTAAAGATCGGATGATTGGATGCAAGGCAATGTCAGTTAAGCACTTCAAGAGACCATTTACAACCTTTGACGGAGTCCAAAGGTCTCCTTCCACATCAAACAAGCTGTCATTTTGAGATAAAGAGTCAATGGATCAAAGTTATAAGTGCCATATTCCTACCTTTTGAAGTGGACAACAGCATTCAGATATGTTCAAATAGCTATAAGCCAACCTTTCGGTGTAGTCGAAAGGTCACCCTTTTATGCCAAGCTAGAAGGATGCATGTGAAACTAGTCTTTCGACATGATCGGAACGGCTTCTGCGAAAGGAGGGCCAACTCGCATTTATAAATAAGACACTTTTAATCCAATTTTGGGGATCGAATTTTCCATTCTTCTCTCATTCTACAACTTTTTCTTCCACTCACTACATTGTTAACCCTAACTTGGAAATAAAATTGAGGATTTGCTTCTTAAACTTTATATCAAACTTCATCATGTGAAAATAAAGAGGATTATGGCTTGTGATCAACGTTGAATTTGGGGATGATCTTGATCAGGCGTTAATTCAACATTAACGACCGATCAAACATGATTTATTTCTTATCTTCTTCATTCATTTCGAATATACGTCATGGAACCATCATGAGATATTTCCATGAGTTTTATTTCCTTATATATTAAGTTAATTATTTCGGTCACATAATGGAAATACAACTTGTGACTTGATAAATATATGATGTCAAATCCCCAATACAGTTTCATGACATATCATATCAACTCTTATTTTTATCTAAACATGCTAGAATGAAGCATATCTTTTGAAAGGGATTCAAATCGCCAAATAATCATAGAGAAGGTCTACTCTTTTGGAAGTGGTACCTTTCGAAGATACCTTTGAATGGAAGAATGAATACCTTTTGGAAGGAAGAATTCGATTGTTAACACAATGTTTTGATCTTGTCAAAACCTAATAAAAAGGCAAATAAAGGAGGTTCCGATGAGGTCGAGAGGGGTTTCGCCCCTAGCACTTTTCTGCCCATCAAATCCAAAATATGCATCAAGGACAAAGGGGGGTTTTGTCACTCTTTCCTTTTGGCTATTATGAATTAGCGATATACATGGATTTCGTTGAAGACGAAAGGGGTTACGATGGAGGTTTTAAAGTTCATAATTGAATTCAAACTCAACCTTCTCCAAACCATTTCATTTTACCTTCTTTTGCACGGTTGGTTCATTGATCATACCAAGGGTTGGAATATATAAACATGATCAATGATCCAAAGCACTAATAGCCGTCTTGACGATATTTATCGTTGACATTTTTGATGCAAGAAAAAGGGCCTGAACCTCCATCCTTGTTATCTTAATACAACTAATTGTGGAAATCTGGTTTGTTGTAGGAAAATGAAATCGAAAAGGCTTTCCTCAAATGAAAGGCCAAACATGCAACTTCACTAGAAGAAAATGTTTCGCCATCTTTTAACTCTGGGAACAGGGAACAAGGGCAGTCTCCGCACTAGCTCAACCAACTCCACCACTAGCTCAAATCCAACTGTCTCCATAATTGGCTCTAGCTCAGCTTCTTCAACCAGAGGATCATATTGCTAAAATCATACACTTAGAGCAACAAATGGTTGTGATGAAGAATCTCCTAGATGAAGTTCTATCCCATAAATCATCCATCACAGCTGTCACAACAGGAGAGGAAGTTGTCTCTCCTATGAGAAACTTGAAAATCAATAACAACGCCGTGAAAATTAAAACTAACATTTCCTTTTCCAAGAAGAAGGATCATCTCCCACTTAAGGCGAACTATCAAGGAAGGATTCAAGAGGAAGACAAGGAATGTTCTGTAAGATCTACCTCAAATGGCTACAGAACAAATAAGAAAGACTTCTTGAATAATGAAGCTTACCTTAAAGACATGGCTGAGAAGGCCGTGAAGGATCTATTGAATATTAAGTGAAAGAGAACAACAGACAAGAGAGTAAATGATAATGAGAGGGCTGCCCCTTTCATTGATGAGATAATGTCGGCACCTATTCCCTGTCAATGAAGGTCCCTACAATGAAATTTCATGGCACATCTTATCCCAACGACCATTTGATGGCATTTTGACAGTCAAATGGATTTGTACAATGCTTCTAGTGCCATTAGGTGCCGCCTTTTTCCAGTAACTCATTAAGGATCTGCTGCCGAATGGTATAGACAATGTCGTGAGAACACAATCTTTTCTTAGGAATAATGCTCTTATGAATTCTCAACTAAGTTCTGCATATGCAAAGAGCCATCGGTTGACTATACAATGCTCGCCAATATAAGACAGAATCACGGTGTGTCATTGGGAGATTACTTGAAGAGGTTTAACGCTGAAGCTTTGAAAGCCAAGGGAATGAACAACATGGACAAGCTTATTACAGTTCATTCAGGCCTTATAGTCAATTCTCCTTTCTGGAAGGAATTATTCATCCATGGTTGTCGAGATTTACAAGAATTTCATTTGCAGGCTGACAAATTCATGCGAATGGATGTACTATACTATTATAAGAAAAAGTCTAACCAAAGGAGGGATAGTGGAAAATTCAGCTCAGAAAGGATTCACAAAAAGTTTAGATAGGAAGATGCTAATGCTAATGCGGTGTCGTTAAATAGAACAGTCACCTACATTTATGCGATGATTCAGACAAGGTCAATTTCCCGACCTCATTCAAAGCTAGAAATTATCTGCAGCAAAAGAAAGGGGATAACTACTGTGCTTACCACAATTCAAATGGTCACACGACAATTGAGTGCAAAGTGCTGGTAACGATAATTCAAAAACTAATTTGAGAAGGACAGCTAAAGGAGTTTGTAAAAAACCCACAACAGACTTCCTTGCCATAGACTGAGACAAGAAAACTTACCTGCACCACTATTAATATGATTGAAGACGAAGATCCATTGAACATGAGTCCACCCCAAAACAGAATCGATGTTATATTTTGTGGACCACATCCTACGGGTAGAGTTCAAAATATTAGGAGTAGATACATTCGCAAAGCTAGGAAGCATATGTTTTCTACGCAAGAAGAACCACCGCTCAAGAACCAAAAGTATAATATCAACATGCACACTTTGGTGATCAATCCCTGGGAATTGAGAAGGGGAGTCCATCGCACCCACAATAACCCATTGATGATCACAGCTCAGATAGGATCCTCGGTAGTTACAACGATCTTGGTCAACACTGGAAGCGTAGTAAACATGATCTTTCGACATGCATTCAGTTAAATGGGGACCTCTAAAGACAAACTTGAGCCTAGTCCTAAACCCATCTTTGGGTTCGACAATAAGGGAACAACTCCACTAGGACAAGTGAAGCTCTTGGTATAGTTGGGACTCCCTCTGTGCTCTCATGTTTTTGAAACAATTTTTGTAATCATAGACTAACCATCATTTTACAGCACTTTCTTTGGACGTCCAAGGCTAGATGAAGTGCACGCTTTCGTCTCACCTAAATATCTGATGCTCAAATTCCTTACTAAGAATAGCTAGGGAAATATTCGAGGCGAGCATTTTGCTTCAAGGGAAATGTACTTTGCAACTTTGGAACAATATAATAGGGAGTTTACTTATTACTTTGATTCTTCCATTACTTTACAGCCTTTGGATGATGGGTTTCTACATCCATCATTTGAAGCGAAGGAAAAATCTAATAGAACTAATAAGCATATTTCCAAAAGATGTTTTGTAGTTTGTGGAAAGAGGAAGAGAATAGATACCAACTCAATAGAGGAAAGAGAAACTATTACTAAGCTAGATTGCCGAGGAAGGTTGAATAGTTAAGACGGCTGAAAAACCGAGGAAATTCCAATAGATTCTACCGATTCTACCAAAATAGTCAAAGTGGGAAAGATCTCGAGGAGCACATAAAATAGGAATTGGTGGTAAGGCTTTGCTTCGACCCACTCTGACATGATTGGAATTGACCCAATAGTCATGAGTCACACTCTAAATATCAATCCAAACATCCCTTCGGTCAGGCAAAAGAAGAGGCAATTCGATAAGGTAAGGACCGATGCCTTAAAGGAAGAAGTCAAGAAATTGCAATAAAATGGGTTTATCTAGGAAGTCATCTATCCCGAATGGTTGGAAAATCCAGTTTTGGTAAAGAAATTTAATGGGAAGTGGCGAACTTGCGTGGATTATATGGATTTAAACAAAGCTTATCTAAAGGATTGTTACCTACTACCAAGGATAGACCAATTGGTCGACGCAACTAGTGAACATAAGCTGCTCTCCTTGATGGATGCCTAATTCGAATACAATTAAATCCCTCTGTTTAAACCTGATGAGGAGCATACCAGTTACATTACAGATTATGGAACCTATTGTTACAAAGTTATGCCATTTGGGTTGAAAAATGCTGGGGAAACTTACCAAAGATTGGTTAACCGAATGTTTAAAGATCAAATTGGAAGAACTATGGAAGTTTACGTAGATGACATGTTAGTAAAATCCCAAGAGGCAAAGGATCATCTTGAAGATCTAGATGAAATGTTCAAAGTACTCCAACAGTATCAAATGAAACTCAACCCCCAAAAATGCAACTTTGGAGTTCATTCTGGAAAATTATCAGGCTATATTATCAGTGCATATGGAATTGAGGCTAGTTCGGAATAGACTGAGGCCATTAAGGATATGGCAGAGCCTAAGACATGTAAAGATGTTATGAGTTTGAACGGAAAAGAAACAGCACTAAGTAGGTTTATTTCAAAGGCCACCGATAAGTGCATCCCATTCTTTGAGGTAATAAAGTAGAGGAAATTTTTTGAATGAGGCGAAGATTGCAAAAAGTCATTTCCAAAGATGAAATCGCATTTGGAAAAACCTCCAATCTTATCTATCCCCAAAGATAGGGAGGATCTATTCTTGTACATGGCTTATCGGAGCACGCGGTAAGCTCAGTATTGATTAGGAAAACAAAGTAATTACATCTACCGGTTTATTATGTAAGCAAAAGGCTGAAGGATGTCGATATTCCGTATTGAGAAACTAGCAAACTGTTTAATTCTCATGGCCCGAAAATTAAGACTTTACTTTCAAGCACACTCAGTGAAGGTATTGACCAACTTTCCTTTGAAACAAGTCTTTAGTAAACCTGAATCCTCTAGAAGACTGATAAAGTGAGGAATTGAGCTAAGTCAATAAGATATAGAATTTCAACCTAGAGCGGCTATAAATGGACAAGCATTGGCTGACTTCATTAATGAATATATGAGATTCAATTCAGAGCAATCCGAAAAGGAAACGGACTTGAAACCAAAGTGGCAGTTATTTATGAATGGTGCCTCAAATGAACAAAGGGACAGAGCATGATACGTAATAATTACCTCTGATAGACACATACTTCATTATGCTATGAAATTGGGGTTTTCGGCAACTAACAATGTGGCAGTATATGAATATATGGTCGCGAGATTGACCCTTTCTTTACAACTAAAAATCCTAAGGATTTAAATATTCAGTGATTCCCAATTAATGGTCAATCGAATCAAACAACTATATCAAACAAGGATCCCAAACTCCGTCAATATGTGAAAAAGGTATTAAAAATTCTCATGCTTTTCGAAAATTTCTCTATACACCAAATACCAAGGGGAGAGAATTCCTAAGCAGACTCATTGGCTAAGTTGGCAAGTTCAGGAGGAGCCCTTGAGACTCAGATTCGCCTATGGGATTTCAGACTAATCCCAGTATTGAGGAAAATAAACAAGAGGAAACTAATGAGCTACTGTTATTGACCCGATAACAGGCTATAGCACAAGAAGTAGGGGAAACAGATTAGGAAATGCCAAGTGAAGAATCCACAACTCCAATAATGGAAGAATACCATGAAAACGCATGAATGGCCCTAATAATGAGTTATATTGTCAATAGGACACTATCTGCAGATAAAATAGAGGCACAAAAGCTAAAGAGCCAAATCCAAACTTAACTATTATAGATGGAGTTCTATATAAGAAAAGATACATCCTTCCCTATTTGTGATGTGTAATACCCGACAGCAGATTGAGAATATTAAAGGAAGCCCACGAAGGACTTTGTGGAGATCACTCCAATAGGATCAAATTGGCTAAAAAAATAACGAGACTAGGATTTATTGGCCATAGTTAACCAACCAAGCAATCAAATATGTTAAAAGATGTGAAAAGTGCCAACGCTACTCGAAGATGCCACGTCTTCCTTCGAGTCAACTAACCCTCATCACCAGCCATGGCCGTTCGATGTTTGGGGAATCGATTTAAGCGGACCTCTTCCAATCTCCAAAGAGCGAAGTATGCTATAGTGGAAATTGATTACTTCACTAAATGGGTCGAAGCAGAACCTCTTCCAAAGATCACCTTTGGGAAAATGCTAAGATTAGTCATTAAGAACATTGTTACAAGGTTTGGGATACCCTACAAGATAATCTCCGACAATGGAACCTAATTTGAAAGTGAAGAATTTTCACGATTTTGCCATAAGAATGGAATCATAAAAAGTTTCTCTTCTGTCACTCACCCAAAGGCCAATGGAGCTGTTGAGGATGCCAACAAAACAATAAATACGACCTTGAAAAAGAGACTAAATAAGGCAAAGGGGAATTGGGTAAAAGAATTACTCCTATTTTTGTGGGCTTACAGAAAATCCACTAGAACTACAACGGGTCATACCCCATATTCACTAACATATGTTGTGAAGCAATGCTACCGGTAGAAGTACCTTCTCATCGAAGGATTGCATATGCCTTCAACCCAAATCAAGAACTAAAAAAGGTATCACTTGACTTGATTCACGAATTTAGAGACAAAGCAGCCTTAAGAATGGTTGAAAACCAAAGGAGAATATCAAATACTATAACTCAAAGGTAAAAACTAGGACACTCAGACAAGGAGATTGGATACTTAGAAGAGTAATGGCTAATATAAGAAACCCATTAGATTGGCCATTGGGACCAAATTGGGAAGTGTTAGGAACTAAGTTGATGATGTTTTGATGACAACAACCTTATATAGTTATTATACTTTACTTTATAAAATATATACTAACATTTCCATATATATATATATATATATATATGTATATAGGAAATATATGCAGGTATCATCGAAGACTGATCGGTATAAAGACTCAAGCATCACGATGAAGATTAGAGATTCAAGACTCTAGAGAATCAAGATTTCAAGATCTCAAGATAAGTGTCTAGTATTTTGTTAAAACTTCATAATAGCACTCTCATCTTTCTTCCAATTTTCTTTTGGGATGGAACCCAATTTCTATCGAAACCAGTGGCTTATAAACCCACGACAAGTAGCTTACAAACCTACGACAAGTGGCTTACAAACCCACGAAAATCAAAATCATTTAAACTACTTTGTACAAGTTCTCGAGTCCTATGAAGGAGCTCTGTAGGAAGGTTCTTGCAATTTCAGTTTGAATAGATTTTTCAAAATGTTTTTAAATCTGTTTTCAAAATGTTTTAGCTTTCAAAATCATGTTTTCAAAAATATTTTCAAACTTTGTTTTAGCCTTGAAATATTCCTCTATTCTGATTTTAAAAATTTCTATTTTTAAAACATCAAAACTTATTCGGATTTTAAATATTACTTATATAATTGACGGTCTACATCAATTATATATATATATATATATATATATATTTAAAATAATGTTTTATATTCATTCTCTATCTCAAAATATTGTTTAAACATTTTACTTTGCTTCAGAGAAGTTTCAACTTGTTTTAAATTCAATTGTCTTTACAAAACAACATCTCTATAATTTTGAACTAAGGGATGTCGACATAAGGGGATACCCCATGTCGACATGGTGACAGTTGGATTAAAATTCATTTTTCAAAAGAAGTGTCCATTCGTTCGAAAACCTTTCTCCAATGGTTATGACTGTTGTGCATCTATATAAAGGCTTCCAAAACGAATTTTTTTAACAACTACTTTCTTATTTTCTTCACTCTTTCTTCTCCACTATTCCATATCCATAAAACTTCATATTTTCAAGATCGTGCCATCATTCTGCCAAATTCTCAATAGGAAATCATTTAGATACTCTCCCTATTTGATTCTCCATCATTGTACTAAAGATCAAAGTGCTATTTAGAGTTATAGGATTAATTTGTATTCAAAAAGTCCATAGAGTCTATCCATTCGAAAGGATTGTTATTAAGAAGTATTAGGGTGATCTTGTGTCCCGTAAATCAAGAGAGTTTACCCCAGACTCGGAGATAGGAGGGTTCCTCAAGGCCTTAGAAATTGAGGGTTGTAATTTGGATATTGGCTTATAAAAATCTATACAAGGATATTGCCTTGGTGCAGGACTGGATGTAGGAGGATTCCGAACCAGTATAAAATCCGGTGTGTTCTTTTCTTTTACTTGCTTTACTTTGCTATTTGCATTTGTTATATGTTCTGTGATCATTCTGTGTTATAATTCTGTTTAGATTTGTGTTGAAAGTTTTAATTTAGTCATATAGTTCATATATTCTTTAAAACACTATTCACCCCCCCCTCTAGTGTTATTTCTGCCTTAAGATCCTTAATCCGCATCCCTAACAATTGGTATCAGAGCATTGGTTTTCATTGTTTTCATAATCTGAAACTTGAAAAATATAAAAATGGTGTTTTTGGAAAATTGTGTTAAAACTGTTTTGAATCTATGCATTTCATCAAAGTATCATAAGTCTGCATATAGTTATTTTGAAAAATCAAGTTATCTACCGAATTGGTGTGTTATGCAGGGACAGACATGTTATATGGCTTTTGACGAATCAACACCCAATGGACAAACTGTACAAATTGAGAAAGATAAATGGATACTTGATAGTGGCTGTTCGAGGCACGTGACTGGTAATCCCGAGATACTCGAGGACATTACTTATCAAGATGGTGGATTAGTCAATTTTGGTGACAACTCTAAAGGATATGTGGTTGGCGTCGACAATTTAATAGTTTTTGTTGATGACAAAGGGGAGAAAGTTAAAAAATATATGTGCTTGGTGCAAGGGGGAGTCATGGAATAAAGGGGAGTTGTAGTTTTAAGAAGAAATCATGGAGTAAGGGAGAGTTATGGTATGGTAAGATATTTTATAAATAAAGGTTGTCATCATCAAAAAGGGGGAGATTGTTAGGAACTGAGTTGATGATGTTTTGATGATAACAACCTTATATAGTTATTATACTTTACTTGATAAAATATATACTAACATTTCCATATATATATATATATATGTATGTATGTAGGAAGTATATGCAGGTATCATCGAAGACTGACCAGTATAAAGACTCAAGCATCAAGATGAAGATTAGAGATTCAAGATTCAAAACTCTAGAGAATCAAGATTTCAAGATCTCAAGATAAATGTCTAGTATTTTGTTAAAACTTCATAATAGCACTCTCATCTTTCTTCCAATTTTCTTTTGGGATGGAACCCAATTTCTATCGAAACCAGTGGCTTACAAACCCACGACAAGTAGCTTACAAACCTACGACAAGTGTCTTACAAACCCACGAAAATCAAAATCATTTAAACTACTTTGTACAAGTTCTCGAGTCCTATGGAGGAGTTCTGTAGGAAGGTTCTTGCAATTTCAGTTTGAATAGATTTTTCAAAATGTTTTTAAATCTGTTTT
This sequence comes from Allium cepa, assembly GCA_030765085.1. Taxonomy (NCBI): domain Eukaryota; kingdom Viridiplantae; phylum Streptophyta; class Magnoliopsida; order Asparagales; family Amaryllidaceae; genus Allium; species Allium cepa. The sequence goes on along the minus strand of CM060938.1, from coordinate 700,843,808 downwards.
CAAAATGTTTTAGCTTTCAAAATCATGTTTTCAAAAATATTTTCAAACTTTTTTTAGCCTTGAAATATTCCTCTATTCTGATTTTAAAAACTTCTATTTTTAAAACATCAAAACTTACTCTGATTTTAAATATTACTTATATAATTGACGGTCTATATCAATTATATATATATATATATATATATATATATATATATATATATTTAAAATAATGTTTTATATTCATTCTCTATCTCAAAATATTGTTTAAACACTTTACTTTGCTTCAGAGAAGTTTCAACTTGTTTTAAATTCAATTGTCTTTACAAAACAACATCTTTATAATTTTGAACTAAGGGATGTCGACATAAGTGGATACCCCATGTCGACATGGTGACAGTTGGATTCAAAATTCAATTTTCAAAAGAAGTGTCCATTCGTTCGAAAACCTTTCGCCAATGGTTATGACTGTTGTGCATCTATATAAAGGCTTCCAAAACGAATTTTTTTAACAACTACTTTCTTATTTTCTTCACTCTTTCTTCTCCACCATTCCATATCCATAAAACTTGATATTTTCAAGATCGTGCCATCATTCTGCCAAATTCTCAATAGGAAATCATTTAGATACTCTCTCTATTTGATTCTCCATCATTCTACTAAAGATCAAAGTGCTATTCAGAGTTACAGGATTAATTTGTATTCAAAAAGTCCATAGAGTCTATCCACTCAAAAGAATTGTTATTAAGAAGTATTAAGGTGATCTTGTGTCCCGTAAATCAAGAGAGTTTACCCTAGACTCGGAGATAGGAGGGTTCCTCAAGGCCTTCGAAATTGAGGGTTGTAATTTGGATATTGGCTTATAAAAATCTGTACAAGGATTTTGCCTTGGTGCAGGACTGGATGTAGGAGGATTCCGAACCAGTATAAAATCCGATATGTTCTTTCCTTTTACTTGCTTTACTTTACTATTTGCATTTGTTATATGTTCTGTGATCATTCTGCGTTAGAATTCTGTTTAGATTTGTATTGAAAGTTTTAATTTAGTCATATAGTTCATATATTCTTTAAAACACTATTCACCCCCCTCTAGTGTTATTTCTGCCTTTAGATCCTTAATCCGCATCCCTAACAGGAAGGTCCACCAATAATTTTCGAGGAAATCCCTTAGGGGCCTACAGGTTATGCCATCCGGATGGAAATATGGTATTGAGAACTTGGAACGTAGAATATTTGAAACCATATTTTTCGACTCTGAATGAATAAGGCATTTTCAAGAATGTCTCCACTATGATTCATTAAGAAAAGTCTGCATGGTCAGGAGTAAAATTTTCCTTAAACTAGGACTACCTATAATGGTAGGCTACCAAGAATTGTAGAAAGCCCTTGGTCGCTCCAAGATGGCTAGGTCAAGGCACCTCCTGAAGGGAGGGCATAAGCCTTTAGCCGTGCCAAAATCAGAAATGGCCAGGTTAAAGCAGCACAAGCCCTTATTCGCATCACGCTATGGCCAGGATATGGTGCCTCCTGAAGGGAGGACGGGTAATACCTTAGTCCTGCCACGCTATGGCCTGTCATGGTACCGAACAAGCCCTTAGCCACGTCACGCTATGGCTAGGTTAAGGCGCCTCCAGGCGGAAGTTTGGGTAAGTCCTCTGCCCTGCTTGAGAATAAGCTAGCTGAGTGCACTGATAACCTAAATGAAATGTCGATAGAATAAGGAAAGTCCCTCTCTAAAATGGGCATGCCAGAAATCGACACCGCCTAAAATGGCAACCGTCAGAAATTGGCAACGTCTAAAATGACAACAGCCCTGAAATGGGCACTGCTTAAAATAAGCATGAGAATCAGAAAAAAGAGTCCTAGCCTAAAATAGGCCAAAATAAATGGATAAAAAAACTCAGGCCCAAGAAAGAAAAAACATGCAATATATCATTAAAGCCTGAAGATAGCACATTTGACAAAAAATCAGAAAGATTTCTCCGACTTCTCCTCATGAACATATGCCATATCGATTTTCTGGTCTTCTACTATTAATTACCATAAATGGTTTTATGGACTTCTATTATTAATATCCAGAAATGGTATTCTTGTCATATATTATTAATTACCATAAATGGTATTCTGGTCTTCTATTATTAATTACCAGGAATGGTATTCTAGTCTTCTATTATTAATTACCAAAAACGGTATTCTGGTCTTCTATAATTAATTACCAGAAATGGTATTCTAGTCTTCTATAATTAATGGTATTCTGGTCTTCTATGAAAGGGACAACGGATTAAGGATCTTAAGACTAATTTAATACTAGAGGGGGGATGAATAGTGTTTAATGGATTCTAAGACTTATATGGACTAAATTGAAATTATGACACAAAAAAATGCAGAACTTAATCATAAAACAATCACAGAATCAAACACGGATGCATAAAGTAAATAAAAAGCAGAAAAGGGAAAGAACACACCAGATTTTATACTAGTTTGGAGTTACCCTACATCAAGTCCTATAACAAGGCAAACACCTCATACAGATTTTTATTATACCAATGTTGATTACAATCCTCAAATTCTAAACGCCTTGAGGTACCCTCCTGTCTCACGAGTCCGGGGCAAACTTCTTGATTTACGGGACATAAGATCACCCAATTGATTTCCAGGCACAACCACACCTTATAGAGAGACCCAATAACTTTTGTTTACAAATTGATCTTATAACTCTGAATAGCACTTTGATCTTCGAGAGAGGGTAGAGAATCAAACAAGAACGAGATTCCAATTTGATTCACTTGAGAATTCGGCAGAATTTCAGCACGATCTTAAGAATATGAAAATTTTAGAATATGGATTTGTGGAGAAGGAGTGAAGAAAATAAGAAATTAGTTAGTTTAAAAAATTCGTTTGTGGAGGCTATTTATAGAGCCCCAACGGTCATAACCATTCGTGAAAAGATTTAAACGAATAGACACTTTTTTTGAAAATTGAAACTTTTTGAATTCAACGGCCCCCACGTCGACATTCCTAGTTAAAAAACAATGTAAAATTTATTTTGAAAATGAAGTTTAAAACAAGAGTTTATTTTAAAACAAAAAATAATAATATTTAAGGCTAAAATATATTTTTGAAAATCATTTGAAAAGATATTTTTAAGCCTAAAATGTTTTGAAAAATAGTTTTGAAAATCATCTTAAAAAAACATTTTGAAGTAGTTTTGCAAGCTTCTTCCTGTAGAATATCTTATCACATCAGGACTCAAGAATTCGTACAAAACCAGGATGTTCGTGGGTTTGTAAGCCACTTGTCGTAGGTTTGTAAGATACTTATCGTGGGTTTGTAAGCCACTTGTCGTAGGTTTGTAAGATACTTATCGTGGGTTTGTAAGCCACTAAGAAGGAAGAAATGGGTTCCATCCCAAATGAAATTCAAAATGAAGATTTCCATGCTATTATGAAATTTTAACAAAAACTAGACACATATCTTGAAATCTTGATCTTGATACTCATGAGTCTTCATACTTGATTTCTTCATTCTTGATATTTATACTGTACGGTCTTCAATAATCAGTACCTATCTTATATATATCCTGCATAATAACATTCATATATATCTAGACAATAGTGTTAGTATATAAGTTGTAATAAAATAAATTACAAAGGTTGTTGTCATCAAAACCACTATCTCCAGTTCCTAACAATCTCCCCCTTTTTGATGATGACAACCTTATAAAATATACTTACCACTTCGATCATACCTTAACTCCTCCTTACACCAACAGCTATCCCCTACTCCAAGCCTATTATTTTATATAACTTCTCCCCCTTTGTCATCAACAAAAAAATAACCTATAAACGTTGAACTTAATAGAAAACAAACATATGACATAAGAATAATAAAATATAGCACCCTAAGTTAAATGGAATTCAAGACCTTATACACAAAAGATTATTTTCAGAAGAATATTAATTAAGATAACAATTATTTACAAATTAACAAACCAACACACAATGAAGAAAACAAAAAAACACATAACGAGGACCCTTAACTATTGGTGATTTATGGACCAAACAATTTGGACAGTGGAGATAAAAGTTTCCACGTTGTTCGACCAAGTTCCTATTAGCATAAAAAAGGACCTCTCCAACACAAATCACGCCATAGTCATCATGCATATGAACATCTAGATTCGGCAGAGGATGTTCTTCTTCTTGATCTTCTTGTGGTTCTTCTAGAGGCTCTTCTTCTTCAGAATCCATGGCTTGTGATGATTCTTCGATGACAATGGGATTTGCATGGTTATCCATAAGGAAGTTTTATAAATTCCTAAGGATTCTGCCTTGCCTATCTTGTTCTCTTGCCATTCGAAGTTGACTCATTCGAATCTCCGTCATCATTTGAAGCAAATCTTTCATCTTCACTTGCAATTTGATGATTCGTACATGTGTGGAACGTTGAAAAGGACCATAATGAGGAGAAGTGGGTAAAGAAGGTTCATTATTAGAAGAGGAAGCCATTAATTTACTGTTTCAAAAGTTTATTGCAGAGAATAGAATAGAGAAAAGGAGTAAAAGTCGAAATATATAAATATATAACTTAATAACTAATTTTAGAGGGAAATTTAAATTTGAAAATTTCAGCCTGTATGTCAACATGGGGGATGGGTCATGTCGACGTGCCTAGTTCAATTTTTAAGAAATTTTATTTATATTAATTATTAACTATACTGGTATTATTTATAATTTATATTTCAGTTAATGAACATATACCTAATTCTCTTCTAAATTTAGTGAAGTTTTGTTCATTTAATGGTTTGGTTACTATATCAGCAATTTATTTTTTAGTATAAATATATTCAAGAGTTATAACTTCCTTATTTATATTATGTCTTAGAAACTGCTGTCTAGTATCAATATGCTTTGTTCCAGCATGATGAGTTAGATTACTAGATAGATTCATTGCACTAGTATTATCACAATAAATTGGTGATTTAGTTATAGTTAATCCAAAATATTTTAAAGTTGTTGCATATATATAAATTGAGAACAAGTCAAAGAAGCAGATATATATTATTCTTCAGTTGTTGATAAGGATACAGTGTTTTGCTTCTTACTAAACCAAGGAACCAGAGAATGTCCTGGAAGGTGACAAGTTCCACTTGTACTTTTTCGGTCTGATTTACAACCAGCGTAATCAGCATCACAATATGAAATTAAATCAAATACATCGTCTTTAGGGTAAATAAACCATAATCTAAAGTATGTTTTACATATCTTAAAATTCTTTTAACAGCTTTTAAGTGGGTTTCTTTAGGTTGAGATTGGTATCTTACATAGAGACAGACACTATGCATGATGTCAGGACGACTTGCTGTTATATAAAGCAGCGTACCAATCATTCTTCTATATAACTTTTGATCAACATCTTTTGATTTATCTTCTTTACTTAAAGCTACATTAGTTATCACTGGAGTTTGTTTCCCAGCAGAAGTGGTCAATCCAAATTTATTAATTAAATCCTTAGCATATTTTTCTTGACTAATGAAAATTCCTTTATTTAATTGTTTAATTTGAAGTCCTAAGAAGAAACTTGGTTCTCCTATATGACTCATTTCAAATTCTTTATTCATTATATCTGAAAGTTCTTTATTCATTATGTTATTAGTTGATCCAAATATTATATCATCTACATATATTTGTACTAATTGAATATCATTTTTGTTTCTTTTAATAAAAAGAGTTGTATCTATTTTACCAATTTCAAAACCAGATTGTAGTAAATAAGATCTTAATCTTTCATACTAGGCTCTAGGAGCTTGCTTCAGACCATATAAAGCTTTCTTCAATTTATGTACATGATTTGGAAATTTATTATCTTTAAAAAGTGGAGGTTGTTCAACATAAACATCTTCTTTTACAAAACCATTTAGAAAAGCACTTTTAACATCCATTTGATATAACTTGAAATTATTGTAGTTTGCGAAAGAAAGAAGAATCCTGATAGCTTCTAGTCTTGCTACGCGTGCAAAGGTTTTGTCACAATCAGTTCCTTCTTCTTGACAATAACCTTGCGCGAGTAAATGAACTTTATTTCTCACGACCTCACCAAGTTCATTCATTTTATTTTTATAAACCCATTTTGTTCCAATTATACTTTTATCCTCAGGTCTAGGAACAAGTTCCCAAACATCATTTCTAGTGAACCGATTCAATTCTTCTTACGTAGTGAGAATCCATGAATCATCAGATGATGCTTCCTTTAGATTTTTAGGTTCAATAAATGATATAAAAGTTACATTACTCATACTATTTAGTTGATTTTATGTTTTAACTATAGATTCAATATTTTCTAGTATATTTTCTATATGATGATCTTTTAATAGCCTAATTCTTTTATTAGGTTGAATGATTTCACATTTAGTTTCATTAGGTTCATTATTTAAAGTTACAAAATTTTCTTCATCTTTAATTTGTATAGTATCTTTAAAATTTTCATCAAAAGGTACATGCATTGTTTCATCAGTAGTGTTAGATCTTAAATTATAAACTCTAAATGCTTTACTTCTATTAGAATATCCGATAAAGATACATTTGTCGAATTACGGTTCAAATTTATCTAAATTATCTTTTGTATTAAGAATAGAACACTTACTGCCAAAAAATTTAAAATAAGCTACTATGGGTTTCTTATTGTAAAGTAATTCATATGGTCTTTTATTAGTTAATGGTCTAATTAAAATCCTATTTAATATATAACAAGCTGTAGCGACTGCTTCAGCCCAAAAGGTTTTAGGCAAGTTACTATCAGAAAGCATTGTTCTAGCACACTCTTGAATCGTTCTATTCTTACGTTCTACCACCTCGTTCTATTATAGAGCTCTTGCAAAACATAAATTATGAGTAATTCTTTTTTGAATACAGAAATTCTCAAATTTTTCATTTTCAAATTCTTCACCGTGATCATTACGAATAGTTTTTATTTTTAAAGAAAGTTAATTTTGAATTCTTTTAGAAAAATTCTTAAATAATTCAAAAGCATCACTTTTAAGTTTAAGAAAAATTGTCCAAGTATATCTAGAATAATCATCTACAATTACAAAAACATATTTATTGTGATTAATAGATTGAACTTGGGATGGACCAAATAAATCTAAATAAAGTAATTCTAGAGGCTTAGAAGTAGAAATATATCTTTTAATTTAAATGAACTTTTCTTAAGTTTTCTCAATTGGCAAGCATCACGTATACTATCTATTTTAAGTTTAACTTGGGAAGACCTCTAACTAAGTCAATTTTGATAACCTAGATAACTGTTTGATGACCAATCCACCATCTTGATATATAATATCATTGAGTATCTTGGAATTTCCAGTCATATGCCTTGAACAACCGTATCAAGTATCCATTTATCTTCCTCAATTTTCATAGTTTGTCCATTGGTTGTTGATTCTTCAAAAGCCATGTAACATGTGTGTTCCTGCATAACAAACCAATTCGCTAGATAACTTGATTTTTCATAAAAACTATATGCAGACTTATGATACTTTGATGAAATGCATAAATTCAAACTAGTATTGACAAAATTTCATAAAAATTCCATTTTTAACTTTTCAAGTTTCAGATTATGAAAACTTGAAAACCTATGCTCCGATACTAATAGAAAGGGATAGCGGATAAGGATCTTAAGGCTAATTTAACACTAGAGGGGGGCGAGGTGAATAGTGTTTAATGGATTCTAAGACTTATATGGACTAAATTGAAATTATGACACAAACAAATGCATAAATTAATCAGAGAACAATCACAGAATCAACCACAGATGCAGAAAGTAAATAAAAAGCAGTAAAGGGAAAGAACACACCGATTTTATACTAGTTCAGAGTTACCCTATATCCAGTCATGTACCAAGGCAAACACCTCATATAGATTTTTACTATACCAATGTTGAGATTACAATCCTCAATTTCTAAAGGCCTTGAGGTATCCTCCTGTCTCACGAGTCTAGGGCAAACTCTCTTTATTTACGGGACACAAGATCACCCAATTGATTTCCAGGAACAACCACACCTTATAGGGAGACTCGATAAACTTTTGATTACAAATTGATCCTATAACTCTGAATAGCACTTTGATCTTCGAGAGAGGGCAGAGAATCAAACAAGAATGAGATTCCAATTTGATTCACTTGAGAATTCGACAGAATTTCGACACGGTCTTAAAAATATGAAAATTTTAGATTATGGATTTGTGGAGAAGAAGGAGTGAAGAAAATAAAAAATCAGTTAGTTTAAATAATTTGTTTGTGAAAGCTATTCATAGAGCACCCACGGTCATAACTATTCGTAAAGAGATTTAAATGAATAGATGCTTCTTTTGAAAATTGAAACTTTTCGAATTCAATGACCACCATGTCGACATGGGGTATCCCATGATGTCGACTTCCCTAGTTAAAAAACAATGTAAAATTTGTTTTGAAAATGAAGTTTAAAACAAGAGCTTATTTGAAAAACAAAACAAATAATATTTTAAGGCTAAAACATCCTTTTGAAAATCATTTGAAAAGATAATTTTAAGGCTAAAATATTTTGAAAAATAGTTTTGAAAATCATCTTGAAAAAACCATTTTGAAGTAGTTTTGCAGGCTTCTTTCTGCAGAATATCTCATCACATCAGGACTCCAGAACTTGTACAAAACCAGGATGGTCGTGGGTTTGTAAGCCACTTGTCGCAGGTTTGTAAGCTACTTGTCGTGGGTTTGTAAGCCACTAAGAAGGTAGAAATGGGTTCTATCCCAAATGAAATGCAGAATGAATATTTCCATGCTATTATGAAGTTTTAACAAAAACTAGACACATATCTTGAAATCTTGATCTTAATACTCATGAGTCTTCAAACTTGATTTCTTCATTCTTGATCTTTATACTGTACGGTCTTCAATAATCAGTACCTGCCTTATATATATCCTGCATAATAACATTCATATATATCTAGACAATAGTGTTAGTGTATAAGTTATAATAAAATAAATTACAAAGGTTGTTGTCATCAAAACCACTATCTCCAGTTCCTAACAATCTCCCCCTTTTTGTTGATGACAACGTTATAAAATATACTTACCACTTCGATCATACCATAACTCCCCCTTACACCAAAAACCGCCCCTTACTCCAAGCCTATTATTTTATATAACTTCTCCCCCTTTGTCATCAACAAAAAAATAACCTATAAACCTTAAACTTAATAGAAAACAAACATATGACAAAAGAATAATAAATATAGCATCCTAAGTTAAATGGAATTCATGATCTTATACACAAAAGATTATTTTTAGACGAACATTAGTTAAGATAACAATTATTTACAAATCAACAAACTAATATACAATAAAGAAAATGAAAAAATGCTTAACGAGGACCCTTAACTATTAGTGATTTATGGACAGAACAATTTGGATAGTGGAGATAAAGGTTTCCACGTTGTTCAACCAAGTTCCTATTAGCGTCAAAAAGGACCTCTCCAACGCAAATCATGCCATCGTCTTCATCCATATGAACATCCGGATTCGGCAGAGGATGTTATTCTTCTTGATCTTCTTGTGGTTCTTCTCCTTCAGAATCCAGGGCTTGTGATGATTCTTTGATGACAATGGGATTAGCAAGGTTATCCATAAGGAAGTTTTGTAAATTCCTAAGGATTCTGTCTTGCCTATGTTGTTCAAATAGCTATAACCCAACCTTTTGGTGTAGTCGAAAGGTCACCCTTTCATGCTAAGCTAGAAGGACGCATGCGAAACTATTCTTTCGACATGATCCGAACGGCTTCTGCGAAAGGAGGGTCAACCCGCATCTATAAATAAGACCCTATGGGTCCGATTTGGGGATCAAATTTTCCATTCTGCTCTCATTCTACAACCTTTGCTTCCACTCACTACATTTGTAACCCTAATTTGGAAATCAAATTGAGGATTTGCTAAACTTTGTATCGGACTTCATCATGATAAAATAAAGACGATTATGACTTGTGATCAACTTTGAATTCGGGGATGATCTTGATCAGGTGTTAATACAACATTACCGGTCGATCATACATGATTTATTTCTTATCTTCTACATTCATTTCGAATATATGTCATGGAACCATCATGGGATATTTCCACGAGTTTTATTTCCTTGTATATTAAATTCATTATTTCGGTCACATAAGGGAAATGCAACTTGTGACTTGGTAAATATATGATGTCAAATCCCTAATACGGTTTCGTGACATATCATATCAACTCTTATTTTTATCTCAACATGCTACAATGATGCACATCTTTCGAAAGGGACTCAAATCGCCAAATAATCATCGAGAGGGTCTACTCTTTTGGAAGGGGTACCTTTCGATGATACCTTTGAATGGAAAAATGAATTCCTTATGAAAGGAAGAATTCGATTGTTAATATAATGTTTTGATCTTGTCGGAACCTAATAAAAAGACAAATAAAGGAGGTTTCGATGAGATCAAGAGGGGTTTAAGCTAAAGAGTCGATGGATCAAAGTTATAGGTGTCGTATTCCTACCTTTTGATGAAGGCGAAAACAATTCGGATATGTTCAAATAGCTATAAGCCAACCTTTCAGCATGGTCGAAAGGTCACCCTTTCATGCTAATCCAAAAGGATACATGTGAAACTAGTCTTCCGACATGATCGGAACGGCTTCTAATAAAGAAGAGCCAACCCGTATCAGTAAATAAGACCCTAGAGGTTCGATTTTGGGGATCGAATTTTTCATTATGCTCTCATTCTACAACTTTTTCTATCGCTTACTACATTTGTAACCTTAATTTAGAAATCAAATTTGGGAGTTGCTTCTTAAACTTCGTATCAAACTTCATCATAAGAAAATAAAGAGAATTATGGCTTGTGATCAACTTTCAATTTTGGGATGATCATGATTAGGCGTTCAACATTAATGGCCGATCATACATGATTTATTTCTTGTCTTCTTTATTCATTCCGAGTATATGTCATGGAACCATCATGGGATATTTCCACGAGTTTTATTTCCTTATATATTAAACACATGGTTTCAGTCACATAAGGGAAATACAACTTGTGACTTCTTAAATGTACGATGTCAAATTCCTGATATGGTTTCATGACATATCAAATCAACTCTTATTTTTATCTAAACATGCTAGAATGATGCATACCTTTCGAAAGGGATTCAAATCGCCAAATAACCATCGAGAAGGTCTACTCTTTTGGAAGGGGTACCTTTTGAAGATATCTGCCTTTGATTGATATAATGAATACCTTCCGAAAGGAAGATTTTGATCGTGAATACACTGTTGCGATCTTGTCGAAACTTAATAAGAAGGCAAATAAAGGAGGTTCCAATGAGATCGAGAGGGGTTTCGGCTCTAGCACTTTTCTACCCATCAATTCCAGAAAATTCATCAAAGATGAAAGGGGGGTTTAGACACTCATTCCATTTGGTTATTATGAATTAGCAAAATACATGGGTTTTGCTGGAGATGAAAGGGGTTACGATGGAGATATTAAAGTTCACAATTGAATTCAAACTCAATATTCTCCAAACCATTTCATTATTAATTCTTGCTTTTCCTTCTTGCACACGCTTTGTTCATTGATCATACCAAGGGATTGGAATATCTAAACATGATTAATGATCCAAAGCACTAATAGGGGTATTGACAGTATTTATCGTTAACATTTACTACTAGGCAGACAGCTCTTTGAGACTATGCATAGACTGTTGAGAAATTAACAAGTTGGCCAAGAAGAATAAGTATCCCTTACCCAGAATAAACGATTTATTTGTCCTCCTTGTTGGAGCCAAAATCGTTTACCAATTAGACTTAGCCACTAGATTCCGCCAATTAAAAATAACCAAAGATAGCAAAGAGAAGATCAATTTTCTCACTCTAGATGGATTATATGAATAAAAGGTAATGACTTTTAGGTCAAAAAATTCCCTTGCATACTTTGTAGATTTGATGAGTAGCGTCTTTAAGGGGAAACTAAATTAGTTCACCGTATTTGTGGATGATATTATAGTATTTTCTAAAAGTGAAGGTGAGCATGAAAACCACTTAAGGGAGGTACTACAAAGCTTGAGAAGGCACCAACTAAAAGCCTAATTCCCAAAGTGTCAGAACTGGAGAAAGAAGGTAAGGTTTCTCAGGCACATTTTCTCCGAGAAGGGTCTGTTAGTTGATCCTACAAAGGTGGAATCTTTTCAAGACTAGAAGATTCCTAATAACAGCACAAATGTTAGGAGTCTTCTTACTTTAGCAGATTAATATAAGAAAATAATCAAGAAATTCACAAGATACTAATACCATTGAATCGTCTAAGAAAAAAAGTTAGTCTTCATATGGGATGAGAAATGCATGAGAGACTTTGAGAAGTTAAAGAAGCTATTAACTAGTGCACCTATACAAACGATCTTGGATGGATCGAAGCCTTTAATCGTTTACATTGACGCATGTGGTACGGGGTTAGAGTCTATTCTTATGCAGGAAGGGAAGGCGGTAGCCTACCTAAGTAAGTAGTTAAAGGACCATGATACAAGGTATCCCACTCATGATTTAGAATTAGCAACTATTGCATTCACTATGAAAATGTGGAGGCATTATCTTTTAGGAGAAAGGTTCAAACTATTTACGGGTCATAAGTCTCTTAAATACCTATTTTCCCAAAAAGACTTGAATCATATGTAGCAAAGGTGGATGGAGTTCATAGCATTACATGACTTTGAGATTCAGTATACCCTGGAAAAGGAAATATCGTTTGCTGAGGCCCTTTGTCGAAGATATGCTACTCCAGGTGCTATTTTTGAGTGGAGGCAGTTGGAATTCCTCTTGAATTTTAATTTTAAACTGCTATAAGAATACGCTTAGGGATATTTGGCAGAAATGGTAGTGATACTAGCATCCAATAAAGGAGAGTATTTCCCCATTAGGGAAGATATTTGGTCGGTGAAAAAGGGTGGATAAGGAGAGATGGGTGCCTTTATGTTTAGTAGTGGAGGACATTGTGAAGGAAGTACTAGTCGGGTGCCACTATTATAAGATGACTATTCATCCCGATAGAGATAAGATGTATAAGGAGATAGAGAGGATGTTCTATTGGCTGTGAATGAAGAGGAATCTTGTGGAGTATGTAGCAAGATGATAACATTCCAATGAATCAATGCTGAGCAAAGAAAGCCCAGAGATCAATTATTACCATCTGAAATCCCAACTTGGAGGTGGGTGCACATAACGATGGATTTTATGTATGGTTTTCCTAGGAGCCAAAGAGGTAATGAAGTTATTTGGTTAATAGTTGATATACTTACTAAAAGCGCCTATTTTATTTCGATAATAAGTAATAGAACTGCAGTGTCTCTAGTGTAGATTTACATTAAGGAGGCAGTCTGAAACAACTCTAATTTTTAATAACATTATTTAGGAGAATTAGTTAGATAAATTAAATAGAATAATAGAAATATTAGATTGATAAGAGGATTGAGATTTCAAAATAAATTAGAGGCCGAGCATAATAATTATATAAATGGGCTTATAAACGATTTTATATGTTAATTAGGAGAATAATTAACGCAAGGGTAATTAGGTTAATTACGCACCTTAATCCCATTACCCTTATATATCCCACTTCCTTTATGCTAGACATTCATTTTTCATTTCACAAAAACTTAGATCAAAAGGAAAATAAAGCCGACCATTACTAGAGAAAGAAAAAAGGGAAAATCAATCTAGAGTTAAGGAATTAAAGCAAGGAAGATTAATCTCAATCAAATCTCAAAGTACTTATCCTAATCAAGGTAAATAATAATCTAAATCATCCCTATTTTGTTTCTCTAATCAATTGAATTTTGGGTTTAAGATTAATTCTAGACGATTTTTATGATAATATGCTTGGGTTTTATAACATGGTTGATTTAATTTTTTTTTTTGAATATAGTTTTATTTAAGGGTAAAATCGATTATAATGAATTTTAAATGCCATAAGGAAAATATATGTTATGTAAAACACGATTTTGGGGATGAGTTTTAATTTTTATAATTTTCCATGCTATGGAAAATTTATTATGAAATTTTAAAGGAAAATATGAATAAATGGGTTTCAAAATTAATTTCGATTATTTTATGAAGAATTTGGTTCTGAAATTTTTATATGTTAAATAAAATATTGGAAGTGAATAATAGAAATTTTTGGGGATTTTTCCTATGTAATTTAGGAAAATAAATTATTCTAGGAGAGGGATTTAATTATTTTTATACTTTTACTTATGGAAGGGCTTAATTATGAAAATTAATCTTTGTGTGGATCTGAAATTATGCGGCAGTTATTTTGGTAAAGAATTTCAGAAGTATATGGCAACTAATTAAATATTTACAAATAGGAAGGTTAGTTATAAGTAATTACTTTAATTGGCATTTAATCAGTCTTTAGCCAGATAAGTGGGTTCCGCCTCTTTCAGAAGCACCTTTCGACCCTATGCTTCCACCTTCAACCAAGTCGAAACCTATCAGGTCAAAACCTACTAAGCCGAAACCAATACACAAGGTATCACAATGTTGGTATGTAGTGGATTGGAGAAGGGCGGAAGGCATGGTGTCGAAACATATCCTTCGATGGGGTTGAAACCTTTGTTTTACTTCCTAAAGAAATGTGCTTACCTGTATTTACTAAATGGTTTCGAAGGAGTCGAAATAGATGCTTTTGAAGGGGTCTTTCTAAATTGCTTTCGAAAGGGGTTGCTGCCTCTTGTTTAAATTGTAGCTTCTGCAGGAGTTACTCAGTTTTAAAACCAATGCTTTCGAAAAGGGTGGGTTCGACCAAGTTGGAACCCTTCTGCCATTCCTATGCCTTTCGATGGGATTGAAGTCATTAATGCTTTAGAAAGGTAGATTTGTTTTATATTGATACTAAGCCACTTCCTAAATGCTTCTGAAAGGATTCAAAGGTTTCAGAGGCAGTGGCTTCAAAAGTGGTTTCGAAGCTATTCTTCAAATGATTTACTTAAATGGTTCGAGCTTTCGAAAGGATGATGTAGAAGCCATCTGTTTCCCTCAAACTCTTTTTAATGGTTTCGAAAGGGGTACTTTCGCTTATATTAACTCGGACCCAATAAGATATGTTTTAAATTAAATCCAATTGTTTGAAAGCGGTACTTCTAAATAGTTTCGGAGCTATGCTTCTATAATTGAATGATAAAACTTTAATACATTCGAAAGGTTTCTAAAGAAAGGTTTTAAAGTGTTCAAAAGGCAAAACCCTAGTGTTTTGAAAAGGAGATTTGAATGATTTTGAAAGGAAGTTTTCCATTTGTTTCGAAAGTAAAGATTAAAGGTTTTGAAAGCCTTAGTTTTCAAAACAAAGAACCTATTCTCAATTAAAGGTAAAACCTATGGCATTATAAAAGAGCTTTTAAATGATTTTAAATCGAATGGATTAAACATGTTTTATATGAAACCGATTTCAAGGATATTAAACCACAGGGGTTGGTATTATTATATTATCATGTTTACTTCTTCTAATATACGTATTCACTTTAATATGGACCCATAACCTTAATTTGGGGAAAAAGGGGAGAATAACCAGTTAGGTTGACCAAGTAGTGAATATAAATTGAGATAACTCCTGAATGAGTATAACTGCATCTAGGAGGTCACGTAGACCAGAATATAAAAAGCCAAAATACTAGTCAAAGAAGTTGTCAGATATACAGTTTCATAGTAAACCCATGAAAACTATGATTATAGAGTTATTGGAAAGGGCCAATAGGTTTGTAGTAAACCCATGAAAACTATATCCGGATTAAATTATTAATATCAGTCAATAGGTTCCTAGTCAACCTATGAAAACTAGGATAAAAGGGAAGTTATTAAAGATACCAATAGGTTCAGGAAGAACCCATGGATGATAAAGTTATTGGTAGGGCCAATAGGTTCTTAGTGATTCCATGAAAACTATGAAACCAGATAGGTAGTTCATAAGCTTTAAACAGGTTATTAGTCAGCCTATGAAAACTAATAGGTTAATAGAGACCCTAGAAACTATAAATGAGATAGATATTCAAAAATGAATGGGGGTGGGTAATCCAAAATTGATTTACTTGTTTCATATCATAATAATATTTTGAATTTTTATGCTTTAACTATTGCGGATGTTGGAGCACGATATATGGTTTTTATAAAGTTTTGATTAGGATACTAGTGAGAGGTAAACTCGTTCCGTTAAGCAGCGTGGTCTTATTAGATATCTAAATGGTTTGAGATGATCGATTATTATTCACACCAGGCTTTATGTCTGACTTGAATTTTATGTTTTCTCCTTAAACTCTTGGATGCTCAATTGATTTTGAGTAGTTTGAGAGTTGAGGTTTTTAGGTACCTCTTTAGACGAATAAGCTACAGGATACATGCAGGAGGCACGATAGCTATTTAAAGTTATTTTCCATTTTGTTTCCGCTGTGTTTTTATTAAAGGCAAAGTTGTTTAATTGCCTAGTTATATACTTTGAACATCCAAGGAGGCATCTTCATATGTCACTCTTGGCGTATGTTGTCACAATTATTTTTTTTGTTTGGACGTGGTTCTCGTATAGGAATTATGTAATGAATTGAAGTGGAATGTGAAATTTGTTTTATGATTTTAAAATATTTCCATATCCATGTGTTTCTGTTATATCAATGTATCTAACATTACCATATTTGATTGCCGAGAATTAATACTATGGATGATTGATGTATCCGTAGCCATTAGTTTTGGGCCTCTAAGTAGGGGATGTTACAAATTGGTATTAGAGCATGGGTTTAAGAAACTTAAAAGAAATTTAAACCCAAAAGATTATTAAAACATAATCGAATGAATCAGAAAGTAAGATCAAGGTTTGGGTTAATGTTATATGTTTGCACGAAAATTGGGCAAGCACCTCCGAGTTCGAAATTGGTTAAGATGCCTTTAGGTTGTTTGATATGCTACTTTTAATGTCACTATACGTTATCAGATAATTACTGCAGTCATAGAATAGTTCACAGGATCGGAGCAGGAAAGCATTTTAAAGGAAGTAAAATTCATAAAATTTTATAGTGGTTCGGCTAGAATATGCCTACATCCACTGTCCATCTTACTATGCTTCTTTGGTTTGGTTACAAATACAAGTTTGATTAGAAAGAGGAAAAACTTAGAGCAGTTGGGTTGGTTGAATCTCAGTAGAGGTTTCCCTTTCTTCTTTAAAAATCCATCCCATTGTTGTCGAGGAGCTCTGGTATTTATAGAGTGACGTTATGAAAGGTGGAGGTGGAGTTATGATCTCCAAGATTTGGTTCGGCATGGTGCGAGCTTGTCTGGTTCGAAAGTGAGAATTTGGATCAGCATCGAACCCAACTAGCTCAGGTTTGCCGGCAAGAGATGGGGGGCCCTTGGAGTCGCTTTGGTCTTGAGGTTAATATGCTGACATGCTGGACTAAAAATCTGGACCGGCAGCTCCATGCACCAGACATCCGGCGTTTAGGTGCGGTGACGGACCAGATATCTAGTCTGATATTCTTATATTGTGTGGGACTAGATATCTGGTCCGACATCCTTTTGTTGTGCTGGACCAGATATCTGGTCCGGCATTTTCAGGGATGCCAAACCGAACACTTTGTTTTGCATCCCAGCTTGTAGCTTCATCCCGTATCTTTCTTTTCCCCTTTCTCTTACTGCTTGCCTTTCTCGTATGCCAATTACCAAGCCAACACTTGACCCTAAAGTACATTGTGTTGCTACACAGCGTGTTTTGTTTGGTTCGGCACAAAATTTCATCAACCGGTCTAAAGTCCTGAGAAAACTCATTGACTATTCGACTTCCCTTACTTTCCTTTTTAAATACCACACCTTTCTTCCCATTCTCCTTCTTTTACTTCCAAATTAGAATTCCTTAATCTTCCCCAAGTCGATCGAAGCTTTCAGTGCCTGAATCCTTGATTTTTCTGCTTCTCCACTACTTGAGGTAATGCTTCTAGATCTGTTCTCTATTCCAAGGGCTTTTAGGTTTAGGTTCTAAGGGAGTTCATTACTTTTTATGAGTGTATCGAGGGAAGGTAGTCCATTTGAGTGAGCGCTATGACCCTTGGATGATTTGGCGAAAGAGAAATCCACATTTGGTGAAGGCGAGGTGGTCGTGGCTATGGAGGGCGAAAGGGGTCTTGGGTTTTTTTTACCAGTGATAGGCGGCAGTATCTTCCCCCATATCACGTGCGGTATTTCTGCTAGGTTAAGCCATGATAGGTGTTTCCAGGTAGTGTGATTGTGAGTGTGGCTCGGTAGTAGGAGGGTGGGCTTTGGGACAAAGCAGTTTTCGTGTTGTGCTCAATGGGTTTGGTTCGGCATCACGATGTCATTTGGTTTTTTGGGATAGGGTTATGCTAGACTAGATTAGTTCGAGCTCAGCGGTCATAGGTATGCCGAGCCAAGGGAGAAATCCTTGGAATGATAGTCTGAGTTTCGTAGGGTTATGTTTGGTGTAGGGTTTTAACCAAGCGATAAAAGGCTTTTCATGAGCGTATATTTTCTTGATATGATCGTATAATTGCTAATATATTTAACTCGTTGCTATTGCCCTATTCTTGTTATTTATGCTTTCCTTTTATGTCCTTGTGTAGGAAAGAAAATGTCGTCTAGTCATGAACTTCGATCTAAGCATGCATTTTCATAGCCTGCCAGAGCTGGCTTTTCTTCTTCTAAGGCTCCCGCTAATCCGCCCAAACGACCTAGCTCCATATATTCTTTGGTGGAGGGCTACGACCCCAACCAGATGCTAGTGAAGCCTTGTGAGTGTTATCCTAGCATACTGATCGTTGAGAAACTTAACTCCATAGCTATAACATTCAGGATTGCTCGCCGGGACATGCTACTACCTGGGCCAAACATTAGGGCATGCTCTCCTCTAGAGGGATACATGGAACATAGCAAATACCACCGCATGTGTGGTGCAATTCCTCTTCTTACTCGTTGGATCTCCAGTTTCATGGTCTATCTAAAGGTCGCTCCTCTACAACTTCAACCGAACTCCTATGCAATCCTGACCTACTTATATCTTATATTTGTTAAGCGCTATCTGAGAACCCCTAGCCATAGAGAGATCAAATACTTGTACAATATGAGAAGTTACCGAAAATGGATCCCTTTCATCATCCTAGAGTCAGCTCATAAGTTCAAGCTTATCCTTGACTTATATTCGAAGTTCAGTATGTTTAAGAAGGAGTATTTCTTTGTGCTTGATGATGCTGTCCCGCAACACGATTTTACTTTGGGGTGTAAGTTCCTTTTATATCTTCTTCTATGTTTTTTGTCGACCTAGTTCCCTAATGCTTTGTATTTCAGGTTGTGTAAAGGCGGTAGAGGATGAAGGTTTGAAGAAGATGGACAAGGAAATTCTAGCTATCTGAGGCTAAGAGGGAAGCCTCGTTCACGCTTCGCGACACTTCCCTTCGTTTCTACAACCTGATTGGTCCCGGTCAATCCATGTTTAAGATTAGGCCAAGTTCTGCTATGAGGGCCACGAGAGCCGAGATGCTGGCAAAGGTAATGAACTGGCGGAAGAGGGCGAAGGAGCCAGAGTCCCAAAGAAACTAAGGCGCAAGAAGTTTAGGATGTCTTTGCACATATGGCATGTTCCTTCTCTTGAATACAAGGAGGGTTCTCTTTTGGAAGGTGATAGTGAGAATGAGGAAGGGTCGGAGAGAGATTCTAGGGCAACAGAGTCGGAGGTTCACGCTTCTCAGGATATGGAGATTATAGGTAGTGAAGATCTAGGCACGACCCCCTTAAAGAACGCCGAGGTCGTCGAGAGTTGCCAGAGCACTTAGATCAGTCCGAGCCGGTACCCGGGCGACTTTGGTCGCTGGCCCTTCTCAAGAGAACGTGATGGCATATGACCTAAGTGGAGTGCCTTTTCTCCCAGTGCATGATGGAGCGGGGATCTGTGAGACGTTTGGGCTTTCTCCAGATACTTTCGATTTTTGCATGTACTTTGGGGTACTTCTTGAGAATTTTTTGTTTTAAACGAGTCTCGGCCTCCACTTGCTCCCCAGTCAAATGAAGTTTAGCCATAATGTATCCTTCCTCTGAGTGGAGTCTTGTCCCAGTGTATTCCCCAATTGAGTGAGGCCCAGTCCCAGCCACTTGGTCCGGTCTCCCCTAAGGGTCTCCGCTTCTCTGTTCTAAAGTTATTATTCATTTCATAGGAAAAAGGAGAAATCCGAAAAGGAACGAGATGTCTCGATGACTTGGCCAATACAAACAGATGAAAGGAGACTCCATTCCTCCTAAGACTGCCTCTTAAAAGGAAGGGCCTATGCAAGAAAATGTCAATGAGACTCCATCTGGCTTGGATAGAGGGGAAAGCCACGAGATATCTCCAAAATACGTAAGGTCTCAGGACAAAGATGCCACCTCCCTCGGTTCTCATACTTCTTCCCGTTGCCATCGTCAAAATCCATCTGGCCCAGAAGTGCCTAGTGACTTAGGGGAAGAAAACATCGATACTTATTTCTTAGACTTCCAAATGCCGATGAGGAATCCTTTCGAGAATCATCTTGATATCAATCTCGGCTACGTGGGTCACCATCCCGTGGATTCTGATACCAAGTTCCTCCTGCCCCGTAACCCTCTAGTTTGAATTTTAGACGAGGCAAAAATTCTTAACTTTTCTAACTTGACAACAAGAATGGTCCAGATCACTGACCAGACCATAAAAATTGTTGGTTATTAATCTCGTTTAGCCAAAGCCAGCGAGGAAGTTGGAAGTGCTAATGTGAGGTTGCGCCTGGAGGTGGAGGATTTCTATAGAGTGCTTAAAGAGAAGGGTGCAAAATTGGAAGCAGTTGAGGCATCTCATGTGACCGAGATAAGGAAAGCCAAGGAGGAAGCAATGAGGGAGTCTATTGAATCATGCAAAGTACTGATTGATGAGGCCATGAATTCAGTGGACGAGGCTAGATAGAAGGACCTGGGGCATGTTCGATCTCTTAAGGGAAGTTAAAGAAGTCCCATGAAGTTTTTGCCGAGTTGAAGGAGTCTTAGGGTGAGTGGCATAAGGAAAAATATGCCTACAAGGCTGAGATCAATGCTCTGAAGGGGGAGCAGGTCTGGCTGAGGAGAGACAAATAATAGTAAATGGAAAAGGCGGTGTCTCTCCAAATCGAAGTTGAAAAATCTAGCAACATCTGTGATACTACAATTCAGATGCTAGACACCTACTATATGTTCTGGAACCATAGGAACCTTCAATGGATGAACGATTATCCTTAAGTGATGGCTAGGATGCATACTCAGCTCACTAAGGAAACCAAGGCCACGGTTTCCGAAGAAGAAGGAGCCATGCATGATGTTGGGTTGGTGAATTGTCAGCTTATGGTGGAAGAGACCAAGGCCATCGCTAGAGGATACGATCTGCTGGAAGAGGATGAGGATGATGAAGAGGGTTCGGATTTTGAGGGGCTCGGTGACCTACACAACATTACCACGGGCACCTTGTCTTTTTTACTTTAGCTTCATTATCTCTTATCTCAGACTGTAAGACTCATGAACTTTCTTGCTTGCATCGTGTAGGGATGGCTTCAAGACAAGTCGTTCCACCTTTACCTTAAAAGGGTGCTGATGGGGAATTGTAAAGAAAAGTAGAGTCCTTGAGCGATCCGAGCCTTCAAAGGACATGGTCGGAGGGAGCAAGCCGAGTGACAAGGATGTCCCTCCTGCTTAGTCAAGGAAGTTTTCCCCCTTTTTATGTAGTTTTGGAGGATATGGGTTGTTCTATATATTATTATTGTTATTTTCTTCGTACATAAAGATTTAATTTTGCAAAGTTAGACTTCTATACTTTGTATGTTTATCTTAAATGATTTTTGTGACATGTGATGTTATAGTTCGCCTGGCCTGCTTGTGAACTTCTTATAACTTAGTTAATCGAATTGTGTTCTGAGATGTGGAAAACTATAAACTTGTTGCTATGTTCTAGGCCAATAGGGAATAATAATTACTCGGGCTGTCACCCATGTCATGAGTATTATTCGATTTGCTGTTTCCAACGTGTGTGGTGCCGTTCATCACCTGCGAACTACCCCTGGCTGCGGCCATTCCTTAGTTGTGGTGTTTATAATCGATTCGCAGTTGCCGGCGAGCCTAACGCCAATCATAAACTGCCTAGGCTATAAATCATGCCTAATCCGTGGCTTATAATCGATTCATCATTGCCGGCTCAAGGGGGACGATCGTCATCAGTGAACTACCTAGGCTTATTTCATGCCTTTTATCATGGCTATCTTATTTTCACTACTGCCAACGAGTGCTTGCGATTAATCGCAATAAGAATAGCATCAGATAAATAAAAAATGCATTACGTAAAAAAAAGTTGAAATAAGACAAATAATGCATGACACCATTTTTTATAATGGTTCGGTTGGAATATGCCTAACTCCACTGTCTTTCTTTTATAGCTTCAGTTAATACATGCTTCCCTACTGTTCAAGTGAAATAACAGTGGAGGTGTTGGAGATTCCTGCTTTCCCAAAGACCTCCCTGTCGATTGTTGACAGGATGTAAGCTCCATTATGAAGATCCTTATGAACAACAAATGGTCCTTCCCAAATTAGATCTAGCGCTCCTGGTCGTGGAAAGACCCGCATGAGTACCAAATCCCCTTCTTACAGTGCCTGACGTTTCCCCTTGGAGTTATGTTGCCTTGCCACTTTCTGTCTACGTGTGACGGCTTTGAGGGCAACATCGTTCCTTTTCTCCTTGATTAGATCTAGCGACATATTAAAGAATTCTTTATTTTCTTCCGGATTATAATGCATTCTTTGGTGCGATGGGACAACTGTTTCAAATAGGAGCATGGCTTTGGCCCCGTATGCTAATTGAATGGCGTATGTTCTGTAGTGGTTTTGTAGGAAGTTCGATAGACCGGTTGTGTAGTAGGCAATTCGCCGATCCATGTCCTTTGGACTTCTCCAGTTTCTTTTTGATCAACATTTTTAAAACCTTGTTTACCATGTCGACCTGCCTGTTGGTCTGAGGATAAGCTACAGCCGAGAAGCTTCGAGTAATCCTATGTTCTTGGCACCAACTGGAGAATTCTTCACTATCGAATTGGAGTCCGTTGTCCGATATGATCTTCTGCGGTGCCCCTTACTAGCATTGGATGTTTTGTATTAGGAAGTTTATCACCTTGGCAGATGAAATCTTATTTAAGGGTTCAGTTTCTGCCCATTTGGTTAAATAATCCACTGCCACTATGGCGTATATTGCCCATCCTCAATCTATAGGTAGTTCCCATATCAAATCAATCCCCCAAATTGCAAAGGACTAGGGTCTGACCATTTGGATCAAACCAATAGGTGGTAATCTAGGGACTTTGGAAAACCTTTGAAAATTTTCACATTTCTTAGCAAACGTGGTTGCGTCTTTTTTAGTGTAGGCCTAAAGTATCAATAATGAAGAATTTTCCTAGCTAGAATTGCCCCTAGTGTGATCGCCACAACTCCCTTGATGGATGTTATTAAGGATATCTTTTGCTTCATTTCCAACAACACACCTTAGTAATGGGATGGAAAAACCACTAGGTACAATATGCTATTCTAGATGGTGTAGTGGGACGCCTTCCTTAGGATTCTTCTGACCTTGTTCTGTTCTACGCGTAAGGTACCATCTTGTAGGTATCCGATAATGGGGTCATCCATGTCTCCTCTCCTCTGGCGGTTTCTATGATCTAAAGACACTCGAAACTTGAGGGCATTTGCCTCTTGATTTTCTCCTTTTGGGATGTGTTTATTACATGGTAGTCTAGCTCATCGAGGAGGGTTTTTTCCCTTTTGATGTAAGATGTAAGCCTCTGTCCACGAGTCTGGAATTCTCCCAGGATTTGGTTCACAATTAACTGCGAGTCACTATGAATACATACTGGCCTGACTCTTATCTCTTTAATGATCTCTAGGCTAACTATCACTGCTTCGTATTCAGCTTCATCAATGGTTGCAGCGAACCCTAGCCTTATCGTGTAGCATAACGTTCTTCCTCTAGTAGTGACTATTACGACTCTTGTCCTCTAGCCGAGCACATTTGATGCTCCATCAACGAACAATTTCCATCTGATTGCTTCCTCAATTTTTACTTCTGTCTCTTCATCTCATATTGTGAACTCAACTATGAAATTAGCCAACGCTTGTCTTTTAATTGCAGTGCACGGATGGTAGGTGATGTCGCATTGTCTTAGCTCAATGCACCACTTTACTAGGTACCCTAATGTATCTGGCTTATGCATGACTTGTCTTAGGGGTTGATCCATCAGAACCTTAGTGGAGTATGATTGGAAGTAAGGCTGTAATTTTCTGGATGCTATGAGCAGGCAGTAAGCCAATTCATTGATCCATCCTCGTGGGTCCATGTGAATACTTCCAAGTTCTTTCACAGGGGTTGATCCGTCCTCCTAGGTCCATGCGAACACATCCAAGTTCTTTCGCAAGGGTTGATCCGTCCTCATGAGTCCGTGCAAACACATCCAAGTTCTTTTATAGGAATCCTATCAGCTGGACTTTGTGGTTTAGATTTACTGAGAACCTACCTTTAAAAGCTTTGTTTTGTCATGTTCGTCTACTGTCACATGCTCCATAGCTTCAACAAGCTCAGAGTTAACCTCCTCATCCTTATCTTTGGGGTCCAATTCGTTGAATGGTCGCTAGTATATTCAAGAGGAAGGGCCTTCTTTGATTGCTATGCTTTCGAATTTTTGGCACAGAGGACGACCCCTACGCTTTTTTCCTTTTTTGATTTTTGTGAAGATCAGTTACATGACAATCGCGAGCTGCATCTTGGTCTCCTTCCACTTCTCCTATTCCACTATCTATCGGGAATTTCATCTTCAAGCACCATGGTGCTAATACTATTTGAAGTCAGACAATGCAGGTCTTCCCAAGGAGGCATTGTAGGTGGAGTGTCATCCAGCAGTATGAATGTTTGCTTCCGCATAACTTATTGGGGGTGACTTCCAAGCTCAACAAACAAGTCTAGCTGTCCGAGTGGCATTGTGGCTTCTCGGCGAACCCATGTAATGGCTTATGGCACAGAGATATGTCTTTCATTGACAATTTCATTTTATTGAATGCATGTTTAAGTAAAATATTCACCGAGCTTCCTGTATCGACCAAAATACAAAACACCTTGGCCGGGTCGATCGAGGCAGAGATAACAAAGGGGTCAATGTGTGGATATTGTTTTCCAACCAAATCTTTGTCGTTGAATCTTTCTCTCCGCTTTGCGATGCAACATTCAGTTATGGAATGAACTATCCTTTCCTATCCATTAAGGATTTTCCATACCTCTTCATTTTGGTCCAACTTCCGTCAGCTATATGCGAGCCTCCAAATATGGTGTGGACAGTTATCATTTCTTGGATAGAGCAGGTCGCACTTGCTCTTTCCTTATTATTCCCTTACGAAGGTTGTCCAGATCCTTCGTGGGCTGAAGTTGGAGAGTTGTGTCCTTTCTGCACGTATTGATCCAGCTTATTTTTATAGATATATTCCTCAATGAGGTCTCGCAAATGCTGGCATTCTTCAGTGTTATGTCCATGAGACTCGTAGAAGCGACAATATTTCCCTGTTCTAATCATGGCCTTCGATTCTTTTTGTACGGAGGGAGTTTGTATTTCAACTCATGTTGAGTAGCCATGTAAATGTTCTCCACTAAGTCATTCAAAGATGTGTGTGAATCGAATCTTGGTTTGGATCGGTATCATCGCTTATTTCCTTTTTCACTCCTAGAATTAACTTGGTGGCCATTTTTTACTACACCATTCTGCTTATTCCCATCCTCTCGGGGCGTGGCACCTATGTTTCCTTGGGCGCTAGAAGCCTTTGTGGGTTGCTCGCTATGTCGGTGAGCCTCCGCGTCCTCCAATCTCATGTATTCCCAGCTTAATGAAAGAAATCCTGAAGAGTTAAGGGTTTCTCTTTTGTTAACCTTTTCGTGAGTTTGGAATCCGAGTGGATGCCTCCGCACAGCACCATCAGTGTAAGCCTCTCATCGACGTCTTGCACTACTGCTGCAGCAGTGTTAAAGCAGGTAAGATATTGTTGTAGCGGTTCTCCCACATTTTTTTCATGTTTGATAGGGAATAGGCATCCTTGGGCTATTCCATATGGATTCAGAATTGATGAATCTTTCCTTCAACATTTCTCAAGAGCTAATAGAGCCATGAGGCAGGTAGCAAAACCATATGGTTGCTAAGTCTGACAAGAATAGCATGAAGCATTTACATAACACACTCTATGTTGCTCCATTCATGAGCATGTGTTAGGTGTAACGTTGTAAGTGGATGATTGGGTCAGACGTGCCTTTGTAGGGATCTATGGTGGGTATCTACCATTCTCGAGGAGTGGTTGTTGCTTCTATGTCCATGGTGAATGGGCTGGACACCTTTTCTCCTACACCTATTTCGTGATGTTGGCGCTTGAGATACTCCCTGAAGAGGCATGTCATTCTTTCCTCGTATTCTTGGACAGTCCTGGTAGAACTATGAGCTTCTTTTCATACCGATGATGTCTGAAACCTTGGTGGAGGTTGGATTGGTGATGGTTGGCTCGAAGCATGACAGAGTCTGTCATAGCCGGTCCTTGCCTTGTGCCCCTTGATTGGGCCCAGTTCCTGGCGCTCTCTTGGGACTGGCTTTGGGCTGAGTCCTGGCTCAATTTTGAGTTCTTGTATCTTTTTAATAGATCTCCTCATTCGTAAGGGATCTGTTTCGTCTCGTGACTCTCCAGATTAAAATTCACTTCAAGTTTATGTGTTCTGAGTGGATTCCAATGTGCCCCTTAAGCGTGTCATGAGATGGTCCACTAAAGCTTTTTTCTAACGAATCGGTCAGTCATCACATTCGCAACCCTATCTAAGTCTTCTCGGGTGATAGCTAAACCTGGATGTTGAGAATGGGTGGCCTGGTTTCTTGATCCTCTTGAATGGGATTGAGCATACTAGTAGTGGCCACGTTCTTACCCTTGTCAACGTTCCTCCTAGAGGGAGTCATGTTCTAATGATGTGTTAAGGTTGGAAGAAGAGTGGACAGAAGAGTTCGACTCTCTACACCGTTCTCAGTGAATGCACCAAAAATGTTTACACAAAAATTAGACAACCCTCTGAGTTCGAAATTGGTTAAGTTGCCATTAGGTTGTTTGATATGCTACTTTCAATATCTCTATACGTTATTGGATAATTATTACAGTCACAAAATAGTCCACTGGCTCAGAGTAGGAAATCAGCTTAAATGAAGTAAAACACACAAAATTTTATTATTGTTCAGGCAGAACATGCCTACATCCACTGTCCATCTTATTATGCTTCTTTGGTTTGGTTACAAATAAAAGTTTGATTAGAAAGAGCAAAAACTTAGAGCAGCCGGGGTGGTTGAATCTCAGTAGAGTTTTCCCTTTCTTCTCCAAAAATCTATCCCCATTATTGTTAAGGAGCTCTTGTATTTATAGAGTGACGATATCAAGGGTGGAGGTGGAGTTATAACCTCCCAGGTTTGATTCTGCATGGTGCGAGCTTATCTGGTTTGGCAGTGAGAATCTGGGTCGGCATCGAAACCAACTAGCTTTGGTTCGGTACCAAGAGATTGGTGGTCCTTGGAGTCGCTCTTGTCTTGAGGTTGATATGCTAACTTACCGGGACAAACATCTGGTCCGACAGCTCCACGCACCAGACCAAACATTTGGTCCGGCGTTTAGGTGCAGTGCCAGACTATATATGTGGTCCGGGATTCTTCTGTTGTGAGGGACCAGATATCTGGTCCGATGTCCTTATGTTGTACCGGACTAGATATCTTGTCCGGCATTTTCAGGGGTGCCGAACCAAATACTTGGTTCGGCATCCTAGCTTGCATGCTTCATCCGGTATCTTTCCTTTCCCCTTTCTCCATCTGCTTGCCTTTCTCGTATGCCAATATACGGAGCTAACACTATAGTAACGTACTTTTTTTTGATATATATATATATATGTATGTATGTATGTATTTACCTCTCTCTTAGACCATTCTTCTGTATCCTACTAAGGATCGTATGCAGATTTACGAGAAAGAAGATATGGAGGTAACGAAAGAGGAAATCTTGGTGGAGGAAGCACCATAACCAACGGAAATGCTCGACCCACTAGGAGGAACCCGGATCGATAGGCTTATGCTAACCAAAATGCTAATGCCAAAGTAGGTGCTGGAAATCCACCAATGGATATGGGGGCTATGTATCATTTCTTCGTCAATCTAGTTCAAGCGAGAGTTGCTGCTGATGTTGCTGCGAACGTTGGAGGAGCTAATCCTGTGGCTCCAGTTTGGAATAGTTATGCTAAGTTGCACAGAGATTACACCAGTCTTGGTGGAAACCCATTTATGGGTACGGAGGATGCCATATAAGTCAAGGATTGGATGTTGCATTATAAGAGGATCTTCACTGATTTGGGTTTGTATAATGAGCAGCAGAGAAGGCTGACCTCTAGGCAGTTGCAATGGGCAGCACCTCATTGGTGGAATAGTGTTACCGCCGGAGTTCCAGGAGAGGAGTTGACTTGGGTAGATTTTATAAAGAGATTTGAACAGAGATTTTAGTCTGAAGTTGCCAAGTCGGCATTGCTGAGCAAGTTTATGGATTTGGTGTAGGAAGAGATGTCGGTAATTGAGTATGCTACTAAGTTTGATGAGTTGTCCTGATACGGGCATGCTATTATAGACACCGACATCAGGAGGAATGAGAGGTTTATTCCGAGATTGAGATTAGAGAATACTAGGGAAACCCTACATTTTCGTGATCCTTGTAATGTAGTTGTGGAGATGGAAATTTGACATAAGGAGATGCTTGTTGTATGTGCTAGAGAAAAGCCGTTTGAAAGCCAGGGTTCTCAGGGAAAGAAGAGAAAGTTCTTTAAGAAGAAGGGAGAAGCTGCCAAGAAGGCAAAGGCTGATTTAGTTTGCTTTAAGTGTGAAAAGAATGGTCATTACTCTTATGAGTGCTGGTTAGGCAAGGGGAAGAAGGCTGCAGAAAAGAAGAATGTAAAGTGATTTAACTGTGACCAAGTTGGGCATTATACAAATCAATGTCCAGAGCTAGTCAGGCCAGACAAGGAAAATGTTTTTGCTATTGGACCATTATCTGCTAGGCCAACTGCAACTGAAAAAGGAAAGAATATGATGGAAGGTACGCTTTAGATTCGAAGTATATCAGTTAGGGTACTATTTGATTTTGGTGCATCACATTCATTTATATCTCAGTGTTTGGTTGATAGGTTATGCTTAGAACCCAAATACCTTGTTATTTCTTTAAGGGTTATGAATCCAATAGGAAAGTGTGCAACTCTAGGGATGAGATGTGACTGAATAGAACTTGATTTATTAGGTCATAAGTTTGCATACAGTCTGTATGTTTTCGATTTACTAGATTTTGAAATTATTTTGGGTATGGATGGTTGGATAAGTATGAGGCTAGGATATTTTTCCGAGATAGGGAAATAAGCCTAAGACACCCCGATAGTCGTAACTGAATTATATTCTCAGTGAAGAATTCCGACCAGAGTAGTTGTGCTTTGTTAAGTGCTATGGAAGTAGGGGAAGAGTTAAGTTAGGGTCAAGTAGCAAGAGATTTTGCAGATGTCTTTGATCCGATTAGAGGACTACCACCGAAACGAGCTGTTGAGTTTCAGATGGATTTTGTGCCAGGAGTTAAACCTATTAGTAGACCACTTGCAGAATGACGCCGACTAAGATGAAGGAATTAAAGGTACAACTAGTGGATCTATAAGGAAGGAGTTTTATTAGACCAAGCAGTTCGCCTTGGGAGTGGCCATGGTGTTCGTAAAGAAACCGGATGGGTCGTTGAGGATGTGTATCGACTAATGTAACTTGAATAAGTGGATGATTAAGAATAAGTATCCTTTGCTGAGAATTGATAATCTTTTTGATTAGTTGTGTGGAGCCAGAGTGTTTTCCCGGTTAGATTTAGCAATAAGTTTCCATCATTTATGAGCGGCAGATGATAGTACTCCTTTGATAGCATTTCGAACTAGGTATGGTTTATATGAGTGGTTATTAATGCCTTTCGGGTTAACGAATGCACCTACTTTCTTCGTGCATTTAATGAACCGAGTTTTTCGAGATACTTGGATAGGTTCGTGTTAGTGTTTGTAGATGACATTTATTTATACTCTAAGTATGAAAGAGAGCATGAGCATCATCTTAGAGTAGTGATTGATACGCCGAGGCAGCATCAACTGAAGGCAAAGTTTTTCAAGTGTCATTTTTGAATAAAAGAGGTTAAGTTTCTTGGTCACGTGGTATTAGAGAAAGGTTTTTCAGTCGATCGAGATAAGATCAAAGTTGTTAATAATTGAAAGAGATCAGAGACGGTGACTTAGATTAGAAGTTTTCTTGGACTTGCTGGCTATTACCGAAGATTCATTAAGGATTTCTCATGGATAACATCACCTTTGACTAAGTTAACCAGGAAGGATGTGAAGTTTGTCTGCTTTGACAAATGTGAGGAAACATTCTTTAAGTTAAAGCGTTTGTTGACCAATGCACCAGTGTTAGTAGTTCCAGTCGAAAACCAAGGGTTGGTGGTGTATAATGATGCATCAGGAACTGGATTGGTAGCCGTACTGATGTAGAAAGGCAAAGTGATTGCCTACACTTCACGATAGCTTAGACCGCATGAAGTGAGATATACTACTCATGATTTGAAGTTGGCTGCGGTGTTCTTCGCATTGAAGATTTGGATGCATTATCTCTTAGGGGAGATATTTAAGCTATACACAGATCATAAGTCATTAAAATATTTATTCTCTCAGAAGGAGCTGAATATGAGACAATAAAGGTAGTTGGATTTTTTAGATGCTTATGATTTTGGTATACAGTATACCCCTGGGAAAGGAAATAAACTAGTGTATGCTCTGAATAGAAGACATCAGAATGTGTGTTAGATTTGTTGGCAGAATGTAAGGATTTAGAAACTTTGACTATTTGTAGTGTGCAGTTAAGATTGACTGCTGGTTCTAGCCAGAGTACCGCCATGTTGTCCTGTTTAGAAATTCGACCAATATTGATCGAAAGGATTGCTTCTAAGAAGAAAGAGGATGCATTATTAGCCGAGAGGATTAGAAGGCTTGAGGTGGAATCAAAGATCGATGATCTTGGGGATTTTAATCTTGACCAGAGAGGATGGTTGAGAAAGAAGGGACGGTTGTGTGTTCCTAATGTGGAGGACTTAAGGAAAGAAGTTCTTGAGGAATGTCATTGGTCCATGTTTATGATTCATCCTGGAGGGACCAAGATGTTCCAAGATATAGAGAGGAGCTTTTACTGGAAAGTATGAAGAGGGATGTTGGCTTGTAGGTTAGGCAGTGTGCAAATTGTCAATAAGTGAAAGCGGAACATCAGAAGCCAAGTGGGTTGCTTCAACCTTTAGAGATTCCAGTTTAGAAACGGGATTCGATATCAATGGATTTTATAGATCGGTTGCCAAGGTCAAATAGGAGAAATGGAAGTATATAGTCATAATGGACTGGTTGACAAGAGCGTCCATTTCATTCCAGTTATGTAAAGCGGGACGACACCTATTTTAGCTAAGTTGTTCATGAAGAACATAGTTAGACTACATGGAATTCCTAGTAGTATAGTCGGTGACAGAGACGCTTTGTTTACTAGCGAATTCTGGAAGAGTCTACAGGATGTAATAGGTACCAAGCTTAAGATGAGTACAACATATCACTCTCAAATGGATGGGTAGACGGAAAGAGTCAAGAAGGTACTCAAGGATTTATTGAGAGCATGTGTAATGGACTTTGGTGGATCTTGGGAAGATCATCTATATTTGGTTGAGTTTTCCTATAATAATAGTTATCAGACTAGTATAGAAATGACGATTTTTGAAGTTTCATATGTAAGGCCATGGAAATCACCATCATGTTGATTAGAGACTGGAGACAGATTAGTCTTAGGTCCAGATCTGGTTAAAGAGGCAACATAGAAGATTGAGTTGATCCGAGAAAGGATGAAGGGAGCTTAGTCTCGACAAATGTAGATAAGAGGTGTAAAGTCCTAGAATTCTAAGTTGGAGATAAGGTTTTTATTAAGGTATTACCAATAACACCAATAAATGGTGTGGTATGATTTGGAAAGTCAAAGAAATTGACACCGAGATATGTTGGTCCATTCCAGATTAAAGAGAGGATTGGAAAGTACGCATATAGAGTAGAGTTGCCTGGTAGTATGACAGTTGTCCATAATGTGTTTCATGTGTCTCATCTTTGCAAGTATGTGCATGATTTAGAGACTACTATTCGTCCGATAGGGTTGGAAGACTTGATAGTAGAGCCTAGTTTGACTTTAGTTAGACAACCAGTTTTAGTTGTAGAGAGAGATGAGAAAAGATTGAGGAACAAGACAATCAAGTTAGTGAAAGTTCAATGGAGCGCCAACGAGAAGGACTATACTTGGGAGACAAAATACAAGATTAGAGATACTTATCCTGATCTAATTTGAAGGGATGTCTATATTAGCATTATATAGATAGTCGCGAGTCAGGTAAGCTAGTATGTTTCTTAGGAACGGTTACAGATGATTGCTATGTTTAGTATTTAGTCCTTACTGAATTTAGAGGACCAAATTCTTTAAGAAGGGGAGCATGTAACACTTCTAATTTTAATAACATTATTCAAGAGATTTAATTTGATAAATTAAATAGAATAATGTAAATCTTACAGTGATAAGGGGATTAAGATTTGAAAATAGATTAGAGGCCAAGCATAATTAATTACATAAATGGGCTTATAAATGGTTTCGTATGTTAATTTGGAGATAATTAACGCAAGGGTATTTAGGGTAATTACTCACCTTAATCCCATTACCCTTATATATCACATTTCCTTTATGCTAACATTAAATTTTAATTTCAAAAAAACGTAAATCAAAAGGAAAATAAAGCGATCATCATTAGAGAAAGAAAAAAGGGAAAATCAATCTAAAGCTAAAGAATTAAAGCAAGGAAGAATGATCTTAACCAAATCTCAAAGTCCTTATCCGAATCAAGGTGAATAATAATCTAAATCATCTTTAATTTTTTACAATCATTTGATTTTTGGGTTTAAGATAAATCCATTATAATGATGATTTTGATGATAATATGTTTTATAACATGTTTGTTAGCGCCAAAATTGGTCACTAACATCCAAATCCAGATGAAAGCACCAAATCACAATCACTGAACACAGACAGAATGTACGTAGAGAGTATAAGTATGAAGAACAATAAAAGTTAAAAAGAAAGCAGTAATAACACAGGATTTATAGTGGTTCGACTGACTCTGGCCTACGTCTCCAGAAATTTCCTTTTTATTGGTGTTAGAATCAATTACAATTCAGTTTTTTTAGAACAACAATGGCATAACAGCCATAGTAGGGAAGAAGAAGGGAAGCAGAATGAGGATCCCTTTTATGAATCCCCACATGCTATATTTATAGGCAGAACCCGAGTTACCGGGCTTCCCAAGTAGTCTGGGCCCATCAAGACCATAGCCGAGCCAACATCCTCTATAGCCGATCCTGTCCCTTCAAGACCGAACCGATCCCTTATTGTTTCTGCTGACCTGAAGTAAAAGCGAAAAATACCTATCCAAAACCAAGACACCAGCATGCCAATCCACTCCAGAATCCATCGTGCCGACCCACGCCATACTCTAGCATGCCGATTCACTCCAGAATCCATCGTGCCAACCCACTCCAGACTCTAGCATGTCGATCCACTCTAGAAGCCATCTTGGCCAATCCATACATGACCGATCCAGAAATGCCAAAACTCCTCAATCTCACCATCTTGGCCGATCCACACACGACCGATCAAGAAATGCCGAACTCCCTCATCCTAACCATCTTGGCTGATCCGCACACGATCGATCCAGAAATGTCGAACCACAACGACTGAATGCCCTTGACCGATCAAAAATCAAACCACCAAACCTATCTCCAAATGCTTGCAGAACCCAGAACAAGATGCTGGTCGACTTAAGCCAACCTACCTTGACCAGACTATACTTCAACATCGATCCATGTACGACCGAGCCATGCCACCGAGAGCGAGCTACGCCATCAAGGCCGAACTACACCATCCCGACCGAACCACCTGGCAGAACTCCAATGATCAAACCATGCTATGCCGAACTTCGAATTTGTAATCATATTTATCATCGGTGATTGATCGTCTATCCATCCAGTTGACGCAAACCCATCGTATTTCATTCTCGACAAGCGAGTAGTCGATTTTAGTTAAATCCACTGGTCTACAGCCTTGCCAAAAGGCAGGTTAACATTTGTCCCCCCAAAACATGCCTTGCTATTAGAAGGTGTTTTTTGAATAGCCTCAAATCTGGTATCAGAAGTCCATATGTCATCCATAGCTATACTTTTCTATTCACAATCCAGTCCATTTTTACCAAGTGCCATTATCATATCCTTATCCGAATCCATGACTGCTCTGAGTCGATGTCCAATTTATATCTAGTAACCAAATCCTCATCCAACTCCACTTTCATTCGAAATCGATTAACGAAATCCTGATCTCCTCGGATCATTTTACTGAGTCCGAGACATCTCGGGGTCCAAATCCTAAGTCGAGACCTCACCGGGTCCTAAAATCCATCTCCGGACCTCACCGGGTCCAAATCATAAACCAAATCCGAATCCAATAGCCAAGCTCTAATCCATCCATATCTAATAACCAATAACCACATCCATGACCTCACCGGGTCGATATCCAAATCCAGGACTGCTCCGGGTCCATGCCCAAATACTTAGCTGTTCATAGCCAATATCCAAATGCGTAACCTCTCTGGATTCTTGCCAAGCGCAACCTGCACCTGACGACCTATGTCAAGTGATGCCATAGTGTTCCTGATTCAGTGTTCCTGAACATTGAATGTCATGGCTTAAATCCTAAGCTGAATCCTAGTCGCTCTGGATCCTTGTCGAGCATAGTCCATACCCGTCGACCTAAAATAGTAACTGATAGATAATAGGTGGCCTAAATCCTAGGTCGAATCCTTGTCTCTTTGGACCCTTGCCAAGCATAGTCCATGCTCTACAACATGTAATAGTGACCAATAGATATTATGGGGCCTAATTGATAGGCCGAATCTTGGCCTTTCAAGACCCTTGCTGAGCATAGTCCATGCTCGACGACTTTAAATAGTAACCGATAGATAACAGAGGGCCTAAACCTAGGCCGAATCCTGGTCTTTCCAGACCCTTGCCTAGCATAGTCCATTCTCGATGACCTGTAATACTGGCCGATAAATATTATAGAGCCTAAGTCCTAGGCCAAATCCTGGTCTCTTTGGACCCTTACCGAGCATAGTCCATGCTCGACGATATTTTAACCAAAACCAAACAAAAGTCAACCAGAATCCAAAATCCAAAATCCAGATTCAAACCAGAAAACCGTAAATCCATACCAAAGTCCAAATCAAATTCCAAATCAAATTCCAAATCAAAAATTAAGCATCCAAACCAAAATCCAAACCGAGCAACCAACAAAACCGACACTTCAAACCAAACTCCAAAACCAAAGCAGAAGAAGCAAGTGTCCAAGCCAAAAGGAAAAAGCAGATTTCACAAACCAGAGCATCTCGGTAAACCATCATCTCATAGCATGCCTAAGGGTTATCTCCAACCCCGTACATGAGTAAGTGATTTAGCCATTTGTCCGAAGTTTATTACTTATTCAAAACCATCACGATTAGTTGATGACCAACCGACCACCGTTCCTGGGCCTCACGCCATCGTCGTTCAGGGTAGGCGGTGGTTGCTCCTTTTCCACCGCCGCATTTCGAGTTTTGACATATTGTCGCAACTGGCCATTCCTTACATGTCCTTTAGTTGTCGGCAGCTGTTAGTACCGTGCCCGTCTAGGTCATGAAAGTGACAGCGCCTTCCTAATGGCCTTTAGCATTCCAAGGATTCCCTCCTTATCGGCCTTCAATAAGGAAGGAAATCTCGAGTATCCAAGAATATCCGCTCCAGAGTTGCATTCAACTCTGTGTAGGTGGAGAACTTTTGTTCTCCCTGGTGCTTCCTCTTCCTTTTATCCTTATCTTTACCCGAGCTCTCACCGGATGGTCCTCCATCATTAACCATGTGACGTCCATTGATCTCATATCCAAACATGCTTCCTCTTGTTGAAGAAATCTCTTAGCTTCGTGAAAGAATTCCCCAAGATCCATTGGTGGGTCCCGTATCAATAATACTTTGAAATTTGAATTATCCCTGACTCCAGACACCGCCGCCATCAGAGCCACTGACAAATCCGGCCGATCCACCGAGGCAACTGGTACATTAGACCGAGTTAAGAAAGTCCCGAGCGATTCATCTGCCCTCTGCTTAACTGATGTCAGTATCATCACATTCATCGGCCTTTTTTTGTGAACTCGAAACTATCTCAAGAACTTATCCACCTGTTCTATCCATGTTCAAATAGATCCATCTTCTAGGTGTCTGAACCATATAGCAGCTATACCGGTCAAGTACAAGGGAAAACATCGAGCCATAACCTCCTCTGATGCCCCCAACACTTCCATACGCCTTGTGTACCTCATCAAGTGGTCAGTGGGATCCGTCTTACGATTGTACACTTCCAGAGCGGGTAGCTTGAAATCGGGTGGATTCCTAGCCATCCTAATGTTATGGGTAAACAGACTTCTGTTTAATCCCTCCAAATCCCTGTTTGTCAGACCTTCGCGAATATTTCTCCTAGTGATGTCAGCCAATCCAGTGTTATTTGCCAAGGGTTGCCCCCATCTCCATTTACTAAGAGCCCTCCAAGTCTTGAGGGAATTCCGGTACATACTTCTCGTCACGGACTCCTGCATTCCTGTTGGCATTGGGCTATGCAGCGTCATTTGGTATCCCTTCCTGGGTTGGTCCAGCATTACCTAGCGACATGCACTCGAGTCTAGGTCCACCCGAGTTGATAGTTATTTGCTGATTGGGGGCTGTCCCCTGTTGAACCACTCGATCTACTTACAGGTTGAGTCCTTCTGAACCAGCTCCATGGATTTGAGCTCCTGTAGTTCCCGCTTTTCCAAATTGTCTGAAAAGTGCATGCATCATTTCCTCTTGCCTTTTAAACTGTTCCTGTATGGAATCCATCATGACCTGCATCTCATCTCGAGTGATGTAGACGAAGGCTTGATTAGCCCCAAAGGAAGCCTCATGACTTCCCTCTTGCTGAGTTCTTTCCGTCCTTTGTCTCTTAATTGATTGCTTTTCCATAGGCTCCAAAATCCAAGTTCCTAAGCCTTTAAATCCAAACTCTAAGCTTCTGAGTCCCTGAGTGCTAGCTTTCTTAGTGAAAGCACCAAAATGTTAGCGTCAAAATTGGTCATTAACACCCAAATCCAGATGAAAGCACCAAACCACAGTCACAGAACACAGATCGAATGTATGCAGAGAGTATAAATATGAAGAAAAATAAAAACTAAAAAGAAAGCAGCAATAACATAGGATTTATAGTGGTTCATCTGACTCCGGCCTACATCCACTTCAGTAATTTCCTTTTTGTGGTGTTAGAATCAATTACAGTTATAATTCAGAGTTTTTAGAACAACAATGGCAGAGCATCCTTAGTATGGAAGAAGAAGGGAAGCAGAATGAGGAACCCTTTTCTGAAGCCCCACATGTTGTATTTATAGGCAAAACCCGAGTTACTGGGCTTCCCGAGTAGTCTAGGCCCATCAAAACCATACCCAAGCCAACATCCTCTGTAATCGATCCTGTCCCTTCAAGATCAAACCGGTCCCTTATTGTTTCTGCCGACCTGAAGTAAAAGGGAAAAATACCGGTCATAAACCCAGACACCAGCATGCCAATCCGATCCAGAATCCATCATGTCGACCCACTCCAGACTCTAGCATGCCGATCCACTACAGAATCCATCGTGCCGACTTACTTTAGACTCTAGCATGCAGATCCACTCCAGAATCCATCTTGGCCGATCCACGCACGACCAATCAAGGAATGCCGAACATCCTCAGTCTAACCATCTTGGCCAATCCACACACGACCGATCCAGAAATGCCGAACCTCCTCAGCCTAACCATCTTGGCCGATCCGTACATGACCGATCCAGAAATGTCGAACCTCCTCAGCCTCACCATCTTGGCCGATCCACACATGACCGATCCATAAATGCCGAACCACAATGACTGAACGCTTTGACTGATCCAAAACCAAACTACCGAACTTGTCTCTAAATGCTTGCCAAACCCAGAACAAGATGTTGGTTGACTTAAGCTGACCTACCTTAAACGGACCATACTTCAACACCGAGCCACTGAGACAGAGCCACGCCACTGAGACCGAACCACGCCTTCAAGGCCGAACCACACCATCCTGACCGAACCATGCTTTGCCGGACCCCGACTTCGTAATCGTGTCTATCATCCATGATTGATCATCTATCCATCCAGTTGACTTAAACCCATCGTATTCTTGTCTCAACAAACGAGTAGTCAATTTTAGTTAAATCCATCGGTCTACGGCCTTGCCAAAAGGTGGGTTAACAATATTTAATTTAAACAAGACTGAATATAGTTTTATACATTTTATGGCTAAAACCGATTATAATGAATTTCGAATGCCATGAGAAAAATATACGTCATGTAAAACATGATTTTGGAGATGGGTTTTAATTTTTAAAATTTTCCAAGCTATGTAAAATTTATTATGAATTTTTAAAGGAAAATATGAATAATCGTGTTTAGAAATTAATTTTGGTTATTCTATGAAGAATTTGGGTCCGAAATTTTTATATGTTAGATAACATATTGAAAGTGAATTTCCATAATTTTTGAGAATTTTTCCTAAGTAATTTACTATGGAAAATAAATTATTCTAGGAGAAGGATTTAATTGTTTTAATTGTTTTGCTTATGGAAGGGCTTAATTGTGAAAATTAATCTTTGTTTGAATCTAAAATTATGCTATAGTTATTTTGGTAAAGAATTTGAAAAGTATATGGAAACATATTAATGTTTTCAAATAGGTAGGTTAGATATAAAGTATTTGCTTTAATTGACATTAAATCAGTCTTTATCAGAAAAGTGGGTTTCGCCTCTTTTTGAAGCACCTTTCAACCCTATGCTTCCGCCTTCAACCAAGTCAAAACCTACCAAATCGAAACCAACATAGTTGAAACCAATACACAAGGTATCACAATGTTGGTACATAGTGGATTAGAGAAGGGCGGAAGGCATGGTGTCGAAACATAGCCTTCGATGGGGTCGAAACCTTTGTTTTACTTCCTAAAGAAATACGCTTGCTTGTTTTAACTTAATGCTTTTCAAGGAGTTGAAACGGATGCTTTTAAAGAGGTATTTCTAAATTGTTTTCGAAAGGGGTTGCCGCCTCTTGTTTAAATTATGGCTTCCGAAGGAGTTACTCAGTTTTAAAACCAATGCTTTCGAAAAGGGTGGGTTCGACTAAGACGAAACCCTTCTGCCGTTCCTACGCCTTTCGAAGGGATTGAAGTCATCAATGCTTTTGGAAGGTGGCTTTGTTTTATATTTTTACTAAATCACTTCCTAAAAGCTTTCAAAAGGACTCAAGGGCTTCGAAGGTAATGGCTTCGAAAGGGGTTTCGAAGCTATCCTTCAAATGTTTTACTTAAATGGTTTGAGCTTTTGAAAGGATGGTGTCGAAGCCATCTGTTTTCCCCAAAATCTTTTTGATAGTTTTGAAAGGGGTACTTTTAAATGGTTTAAAACCTATATTTCTATAATTGAATGATAATATTTTATTACATTCGAAAGGATATGAAAGAAAGATTTTAAAGTGTTTCGAAAGGTATGTGCTTAGAGTTTTGAAAAGAAGATTTGAATGCTCTCGAAAGGAAGATATCCAATGGTTTCGAAAGTAAAGATTAAAGGTTTTGAAAACCTTAGTTTCCAAAACAAAGAACCCAATCTCAATTTTTAAAGGTAAAACCCATGGCATTATAAAAGAGCTTTTAAATTCTTTTAAATTGGATTTTTGAAGAAGCTTTCCTTGATAAAATAATAGGTTGAAGGGATTAACCATGTTTTATATGAAACTAATTTCAAGGATATTAAACCATGGAGGTTGATATTATTTTGTTTGCGTCTTCTATTATACATATTCACTTTAATATGGACCTATAACCTTAATTTGGGGAAAAGGGGGGCAGAATAACCAGTTAGGTTGACCCAATAGTGAATATGAATAAAGATAACTCCTGAATGAGTAGAATTGCATCCAGGAGGTCAGGTAGACCAGAATATGAGATACCCAAATACTTGTTAAAAAAGTTGTTAAATAGATAGGTTTATAGTAACCCATGAATACTATGATTAGAAAGAGCTTTGGTAAGGGCCAATAGGTTTGTAGTGAACCCATGAAAACTATTTCTAGATTAAGTTATTGATAGCAGTCAATAGGTTTCTAGTCAACCCATGAAAACTAGGATAAGAGGGAAGTTATTGAAGATACTAATAGGTTCAAGGAGACCCATGGATGATAAAGTTATTGGCAGAGGCCAATAGGTTCTTAGTGACCGCATGAAAACTATGAAACCAGACAAGGAGTCTATAAGTTTAAACAGGTTATTAGTCATCCCATGAAAACGAATAGATTAATGGTGACCCTAGAAATAAATGAGACAGATAGTCAAAAATGAATGGGGATGGGTAATCTAGAATTGACTTACTTATTTGCATATCATAATAATATTTGAATTATTATGTTTTAACCATTTTGGATGTAGGAGCACAATATATGGTTTTTTTTAATGTTTTGATTAGGATACCTGTGAGGGGAAAGCTCATTCCACTAAGCGGTGTGGTCTCACTAGATATCTAAATGGTTTGAGATGACAGATTATTATTCATACCAGGCTTTATGTCCAACCCGAAGTTTATTTTTCCCCTTAAACTCTCAACCGCTCAATTTATTTTTAGTAGTTTGAGAGTTGAGGTTTTTGGGTACCTCTTTAACCGAATAAGCTTCTGGAGACGTGTAAGAGGCATGACAACTATTTAGAGTTCTTTTCTATTTTGTTTTTGCTATGTTTTTTTTGTAAAGGCAAAGTTATTTAATTGCCTAGTTATATATTCTAATATTTCAAGGAGGCATCTTCATATGTCACTCTTGGCATATGTTGTAATAATTATATTTTCTCTGAACGTAGCTCTTAT
This sequence comes from Allium cepa, assembly GCA_030765085.1. NCBI lineage: Eukaryota > Viridiplantae > Streptophyta > Magnoliopsida > Asparagales > Amaryllidaceae > Allium > Allium cepa. The sequence goes on along the minus strand of CM060938.1, from coordinate 700,802,547 downwards.
ATTAGGATTATGTAATAAGTTTGAAATGATTTGGAATGGAATGTGAAACTTTTTTTATGATTTTAAATTATTTCCATGTCCATGTATTTCTATTATATCAATGTATTTAACATTACCGTATTTGGTCGCCGAGGATTAATAACTATGAATGACTGCAGCATCCATAGTCGTTAGTTTTATGCCTCCAAGTTGGGGATGTTACATAGTCTGATTTCACATAATTCTAGTTAGTATTGTCTGCGATAGAGACCCATTATTTGCTAGTGAATTTTGGAGGAGCTTGCAGTCAACCTTAAGGATGACGTAAAATCGTAATACCGCATAATAGCCTCGGACCAATGGGCAGACCAGAAATGTGAACATAATATTGGTGGATTTATTAAGGGCTTGCATCATGTATTTCAAAGGATAGTGGGAATAACGTTTACCTTTAGTAGAATTTATCTACAACAATAGTTATCAAATGACGATAGGTACGACACCTTTTGAAGCCTTATGTAGAGGGCCATGCCAGTCCCCTAGTTGTTGGTGGGAGAATATCAAAAAGATCCTACTAGGGCAAGATTTAATACATGAGACCATGAAGAAGGATGAGGTAACCAAACAGTGAATGAAGGACACTAGGATAAAAAAATCCTTAGTCGACGGACGAAAAAAGAGAGTTGGAATTCTTAGTGAGGGACATGGTGTTTGTTAAGGCTCTTAGGAAGATTAAGAGATTTGGAACTTCGAGGAAGTTGGCACGGAGATTCGTTGGGCATTTTCCATTTTTAAAGAGAGTAAGGAGACTCGTTTATCGAGTAGAGCTTCCAGCTAAGTTGGCTAGAATCCATAATATTTTCCATGTGTCGCGTCCGAGGAAGTGTTTACATAACACATGTAGCATGATGGAGCCTAGCAGGTATAAAGATGGAATTGATAGCATCACATGCCACTGCATGCATAGTGGAGTTAGGAAGATTCATAATAAAGAAATTATGCTGGTCTGATTCGATATAGAGATAATCTAGCAGAGAGCACTGGGAAACAGAGGAAAAAATGAAGGCTTCTCACCCAGAGATCTTCTGTGATTAATTTCGTCTTTATAGATTTAGTACGATGTAGGTTTTGGTTGCATTATGGCAGCTAGATTGGATGGTAGAAGATGGTTGCCACACTTTTTCCTGTTGTTTTTGCACTCATATAGAATTTTATGCATATTTAGGTTGTTTGCACACATGCCTATATGTCACATCTTTATTTCATGCTAGAGTTGAGCTCACATATAGATATGTTGCATACTTAATCACATTGCATTTCTAGTTGAGTAGATGGTTATGTAGATAACACATTTGTACAACATGGTTCTAAAGTATGCATTACATTATCCATCCCATAGGAATTTCAAGGATGAAATTCTTTTAAGCGAGAGATAATGTAACACCCCGTAAAGTTAAAAGAAAATTAATTAAGGAAAATTAATCAAATAATAATGACGCTAAAAACTGATATTTTGCAAATGTAAAAAATTGGCTATGAAATTTACAACATTGTGTTTGCGGCGATTTTCCGACCAATTTTCATATATAAAGTTTAGTGATCGGAGTTCAAACGAAGAAATTATCGATGTTCGAAATTTTTGAATCAAAAATAATTCGAAGTAAATATTGTAAAATTTAACATTCAAAATCAAATGTTTGAAACCATTAATGTTAATTATAAAATAAGTAATATATATAGAAAAAGGTAAGTAAATCAATCGGTTCCATAACCAAATGTCGATTGACCGCCTTCATTAGGCTGCCAGCCGGTGGAAGCAAGACGGATACGGTTGTTCAAGCCCGATCATCTTGGATTTGATTGAATTTGATTACATAGTCCAGGCACATTCCAAACACTATAAATTAGAGGTTATCTCTTTCACTTTTATTACCTAACAAATTAAACAAGGCAATGAAACTCCGCCATCCTCTTCCTCAATTCAATTCTTAATTAAAAAATTCCAATAAAGTGTATATACGAGATTCAGGAGTCCAAGGAAGAGTAAACAATTGAGCAAGGAAAAAGGTAACAAAATTACATTTATTATTTGGTCTCTACTTTATTTTTCTGTAAACCAAAGTATTCTAAGGCTAATACACCAAATTGAATTTATAAATTACAAAATAGAGAAAAAGTATTTAAGGAAGGGACAGGGTGAAGGCATGGAATCAAATCCAAGTAAATTCAAAGGAACTCATACGTTAGAGGAAATCTTGGTTTTTCCTTAATAGTATTGTTTAGTTTCATATTTGGGTTTTTATTATGCCTTGTAGGATTTTGCATACGAAAATCTAATAATCCAAACCCCAAAATCTCCCTATATTATTCAATTCTTGAATTATTTGAAATCTTGGTTCTTTTATAATAAATTAATGGTAATGGATTTTATTACTATTTACAAGATAATTTTTTTATATTTTATTTGATTCCACTGCTGTTGTAATAACAAATAATTTTAGAACAGATAGAAAGAAATAGGTGTACAAAGTAGGGAAAAAGAGATTTCTACACTTATTCTTAGTTTTCACTATCAATTTTTAAGAAATAAGCTTGATTTATTTATTGTTTCAATGCAATATGTTGAATGGAATATAAAAGGTTTATATCATAAAGTTTCTTCTTTGAAAAAGGAGGCGTGATCACATAATATTAATATAAAGTAAAATTATTTGTTGAGATTCCATTTTTTTATATAAGTACAAGTCTGAATTATGTTGTTAAATTATTGATAATGTTGACTTTAATGAATTATGCGTTTATTGGACTTGCATAGATATTGTAATAATATACCGCCCCTAATCGACAATAGAAAAATATAATAAATTTATACTAATTATAATACTTATGTTATATATAGATATATATTCCCTTAAAAATTCAAAAACTCTATCACAGACTTATAACATATACAATAATTAAGACACATAAAAGGTAATTAATCATTAAATCAATCTAATAAATATGAGCTAAGGACAGTTATGGAAATTAATCCATAAATAAAGGCTAAATAAGTAGTTTCTCTTATAAGGCCCAAAACGCATAAATACGGTGAAAGTTGAAATATATGTATGTGTGTGTGTGAGCATAGTTCAGTATAGCACTTAGAGAGCGAAAGTATGACCGAGTTATAAGGATGCAAGCTCAGTTAAAAGCATGCAGTTTTCTGCAAGCTAATCTGGTTATTAGCACTGTGACTTTTGTTTAGATGTAGGACATTGCCTATAATAAGTATCCATGGCTAATGCGAGGTTAGACCCAATTCTATAGGGTAAGTCTGCCCAACTAATATGGCTGTACAGTACCTACATATAGTCGGGTAATATAGGCTGTCACGGTGAGGTTACGAGTCATAAAGTAGGGAGTATCTTTAACATACATTAGTGGAAATTCCTTAGGAGATGTCTGCTTCAGGACCGTGGGAATTAAATGACATCTGGGAGAGTATGCCCCTTTCCTATTCAAGAAGTGGTAAGGTGCATGCAAGAGGATTGATGTAGTGACTGTTAGGAAGTACTAGAATAGGAGGGACTTGCTTAGTGTCAGGTAGTAAATGACCGATTGGTCTGCCTATTTCCTAATTTGTGGGTAGTAAATAGCCTAGGTACTTTCTCTTGCGTCGTTGGGATATGACTAGACTGAAGGTGGGTTGTTGGACCCGATATACTCAATAGTTGTTTTGCACCTGCTTTTGAAGTCATGAAATAGGATTTGGAGGGTCGCTAGCCTATTGGAGAGATATACATAGAGATGTGTGTGCGTATTAAATATGTAAGACATAATGCTTATACGGATCATTACTACCCATATACTATTATTTCAAAAACTCGAGGTTTTCATTCACCGAACATTGTTTTATCGACCATCACCTCATTACAACATACATGCTAGGGACAAGGATAGGTGTAGGGAAGATGGAAGTGACTTGGCAGATAGTTATTTTTATCGGTTATCTATTTATGTTATCTTGATGTACCTAAAAACAATGTATTTGATTTGATTATGAAGTTTTAAGATATTGTACTTTTGAGACATAGGTTGACATTGCACCTTTGTGAAAGTGCGTATGCCGTATAGCTAATACTTAGGATCCTGTAATATGGATTGTACTATAAGCTACATGTGAAAACGGATAACAATAGTAAAGTAAATAAGAATAAGCACACCAGGAGTTTTTATACTGGTTTGAACATCCCGTTCTACGTCCAGTCCCAGACTTTCCTTTGGAATTTCACTCAATAACCCATCACTTAACCCAAAGGAACGGGTATACAACACCTGAGTGGCCGAACAGTATTTTTCAGCCTCATCAGCCGAAGAGGACTTTTCCGCCTGATACAAACTAACAGAACTTCTACAATTTCGATAAACTTGTTAACGCTTTGTGTTCTTGATAACACTGATTTAGTACACCCTTCTTATAATCAGATCCTCAAGTATATATTGCGTGTGTGAAGATTAAAAAGGAAGATATTGCATTGAATCGAAGTATATAATAATTAACTCTGTGATTCAAGCAATATATCTTTGATTAGAAAGCTTTTAGAATGCAGAAATATAGTCAAGAAATATAGATAAGAGAATAGATTGAAGTAAATTGGATGATTAAAATCATGGATTTAGATCTATATATATAGTATATAAGGTAGCTACTGTTCATGAAGAGTTTCAATCAAGAGTTGCATTCGTAACTCTTCGAACTGGATCGTTACTCTTCGCAAAGAGAAGCAACCCTTCAGGAAATATGGCAGTTGCATATGATCAATTGACTGGTAAAAAGTATCCAGTTGACTGAATATTCAAAGTGGTGCGCACATGTGCATGTCTGTGGAAAGAACACAGATTCAGTCGAGTGGTGAATTCAGTCCAGTCGACTGAACTATGCTTTTTTGCACAGTGAGCATTTGTGCCACTATTTTGTGTGTGTGTGTGTGTATATTTAAAACTTTTGTATAGTGTGTGTAAACTACTTGAGGAGTGTTTTAACAATTATAAACTATAACTACAACTCAAACAATAAAGATTTTTATAGCATACTCGGGTTTGAAGTCAAATTTCCTTCGCAGTTCACCATGTGTGTATAGCTTTCTCTTTTTGTCGCTTTGATTGTCTAATCTCATCATTGGTCATTGAAGCTTGTCATTAATCAAAACTCATGATTCAACATTCTCCCCCTTTTTGATTGATGACAATAATTTTGACGATACTTTACATATGGAAATATATAACTTAGATTATATACTCCTCCTCTTGAATGTCTGGCGACTTTTCTATCCCTGCATAAAAAGTTAGTACACTAATTTCCCCCTCTTTATCATCAACAAAAAGGAATACTTAATTCAATAATCACAGAGTACTAACGAAATTTTTTAGAATAACAATACAAATATGAGCATAAACATTATCGTACAAACATTCACGAACATATAACATCACAGACATTGTTTAACGAATGCAAACATCAAAAAGCACAAACGTAACCTCATAGACATAACATCATAAAGTATATCATAGTTTTTCACAAAAGAAAACTTACCAAAAAGTAAAATTTTCCTTATCATTCTTCGAATTCTTCTCCTTCGTCATCTCCGAGAATGATTGGTCTCTTACCTTTATCTTTGTCCATATCACTTTCTATTTCCTCATCCGATGCTGTCCACGTAAATTTTGATGCCGGTTGTTTTTCGGATGAGGTAGATGAACTAGCGGTGCAAAAGCTTCCTATAATATGTGAAAGAAGCTCTTTATCTTATTGAACTTCTTATCAATTTTCTTGTCGAGGAGTTTGACATTTGAATCTAAGATCACTTGATTGGGTAGGTGTAATGGTTTGAATTTCATCGCTTTGTCTTTGCGGTGGTGCTTCTTTTTGATGTTTTTGGGGATGGTTTTTTTTCAGTCTTGGAATGTCACGATAGGAAGGGGTCTTGGGGGTAATTTCATGAAACTTATCGTCTGACTATTAAGAGTTTAACAACTAAAGTGTTCGAGTCGGGTATTGGCACTTAAAGGTCCATAAGCAATCTCATAATGTATTCTCCGTAGTAGATCATATTTTGTTTTCCTTGATTAAAGACTAGAAGTTCATCAAGAATAAGTTTAGGCCAATTTATTTTAACATTTCCATATATAGCATACAATGCTCTATAGTTCTTCGGGTATACCAATTCATATGATCTGGTTCTTGGAATTATTGTTTTCATTAAGTCACGATGCAAAATTCTTGTTGTTGGTCGTAGTGAAATAGATTTCAATTCTCTCATATCATCTTCAAGAAAAAGATGGATTATCTCGTCTCGAATATTGATATCGCAATTCAAGTCTTCCAATGGTATTACATATACCGAAGTGTGAAGTATGAGTCTGATTCTTGCTAAAGAGAAAAATACTTGTCGTCCACAAACTAGACTCCAAACACAATTATCTCTATTCCATGGAGTTTGGTGATCTAGATTGAGATTAGCAAGAAATAATTTCACCATAGTGTAATTAAATTTTACCTTGTTCTGATTGTAGTCTAATAGTGATTCCAAACGACTTCTTCTTACCAAATCTTGAATTCTATGTGCGTTGAAGTCAGGGTAAACCACAAACGATCCTTCTAGAAATGTTGATTCCTTTATTTTGTTCCACCATTCAACCGCTACATGATTGTAAAGACATTGACCAATTTGAGTATCAATTGGTTCTTGAGAGGTTGAGGTTGCTCTTCATTGTCTTTTTTAAGGTCTAGGAGCCATGATGTTGAATGATTTGGATAATTTTTGATTTGGGAATGATTTGGAGTGTTTTAGGGAATTGAAATTTTTTAATTTGGAGGAGTTTATGAAAGAAAATGAACGTGATTGGTTTATAAATTAGGGTTTTCAGCCGCCTCTGTTACGTCACTCAATCGACCGAGCTAAAAAGTTCAGTAGACTGAACCCTTTTCCTGTAGCTATTTGCTCTGGAAATAAGTTCAGTCAACTGGACATTTTGGTCCAGTCTACTGACTTCTGGCAGTGACCTTTTAAATTGTTTTATAACTAATTTTATACGATGATTTCATATAATATAACAATAATTTTACAGAATATAATACCAACTTTTTTTATCTATATATTTATTGATGATTTCATGAAAATATGCACTAATAATAAAATTTCAAAAACATAGTGATCATCAACAAATATGATTTATTTTGAAGGTAATTTCTATGGAGTCTTAGATTTCTTCTTATCATCCGTCTTTGATGACATGATCGCTGGTGATTGAAATTTGCGCTCCCATGAGTTTGGAGTTCGAGGAGAGTATCGTGGAGAAGGATCCCACGGATTTTGATATCCAGTTGATGGGTCGAGCGATGAACACGGCTTTTGTAAAGTTCATATGGGTCTATCGATTTAGAGTTGAAAATTTTGACTACAATTTGTTCCAAAAAATTTAAGCGTCTTGCCGTTACCTTTTGTTCGAAATATAATTCACGTTGAAGGTCAATTTGTTGTTGTTGGTGGTGATGAATATTATCGATCTTCTCTTTAGTCGATGGCGAGATGAACGTAGCTTGTTTTCCCTTCTTGTTATCCAGTGTATAACTAGTATGATAGCTTTCCCACTTACGTACCGGTTTATATTCTGGTGTTGGAGTGGGTGATAGGTGGTCGGAGCTATTTGAGGAAGGTGTTGCGTAGGAGAGGTGTGAGTTATTTGAGGATTGCAACACCATTACGATGTGATAGTAAAATATATGAAGCTTGTATTTCAATTGTATTTAAAAAGTGTATGCAAAGTTTCCAAAATTCATGTATATATAGGAGTAGAATCCTTTATTTTCGTTGCGCTGACATCGCCTTTGCCGATGATATAGTCTTTGGAGTTATCTCCAAATGTGACCGATCCTCCATTCGAGTAGATAATGTTGGTTTACATATCTTTATTGCCAGTCATGTATTTAGAGCAACCGCTGTTCAATATCCATTTTCCTCTCTTTTTAAGTGGTACCGGCAAAAAATAAAGAATAATATTGGTACCCACTTCCTTCGTTAGGGTCCTAAGGGTTAAATCTTAGGAAGCCAAACCTAATAGGGTTCAGAGTTCCCTTTAGAAAATATAATCATCATTATAATGAACAATTTCCATGAATGATTTAATATATTTATTCCTAATCAAACTATTATTTGTTATAGGAATCCATATTTTTATAGTTTTAATTTCCTTTGAAATTGTTGATTTAATATCCTTTTTAAACATATTTTTAATGTTATTTAAACCTTTTCCAAATTCTAGTTTAAATAATTTTTTATACCCTAGTCCTAATTTATTTGAAGTGGATTGAGAGTTTTCTATAATTTTAGAAAGAGTCTCTCTTCCTTTATTAAAATTAGAAATATTTTTAGAAATATTTTATAATTTTGTTTTGAGACTAGAATTTTCTAATTCTAAAACTTTATAGCCAGATTTTAAATCTTTAATATCTATTGATAGATCATCATTCTTATTTTTCTAAATTTCTAATTCTTGAGTAATCATAGATATTTTTGGAAAGGTAAATTAGAATTAGATTCTTGAGTATTCTCAAGTTCCTCTTCTAAAATTTTCTTCTCATCTTTTAGCATACTCACTTCTAATTCTGACCTATTCAGTTTCTCAATTAATTCCTTATTCTTATTTTTTTTATCTATTTCACTAAATCTATTAATTCTGAATTAATTTCTACTAAATCGTCAAAACTTAAATCACTTACAACGTCTTTTGTGGCCATGAAGCATACATTAGCTTGTTCATTGTCGCTGTCACTGTCACTATCACCATCAAATGAGTCTGATTCGTCCCAAGTGACTGAAAAAGCTTTCTTTCTGAATTTTTTCCTTCTTGAATTTGTTCTTTTTACGTTCTAGACAATCTCTCTTCACATGGCCCTTCTTATGCCATTCATAGCATTCCATGATTGAAGATGGTGGTTTATTGCTATCAGTATTGTTGTTGGAGTTACTTTTGTTACTCCTGAACTTGTTATTCTTTTTGAATTTCAAAAACATTTTGAATTTTTTTGCAATGCTTGCCATACCCTCTTCATCTGTATCTGAATCATCTTTTTCTGGTTGAAATGCTAGATTCTTCTTATCCCGTGCTTGAACTTTCTTTTCCTGCAAATTCACTTCATATGACATTAGACTTCCTATTAACTCTTCTGGTTTCATAGTGGAAAGATCGTTTGCTTCTTCAATAGCTAAGACCTTATTTTCCCAATCATCTGTTAAAGAGTTTAGGATTTTTGATACTATATCAAAATCAAATTTTTTTTCTCCTAGTCCTAATAATGAGTGATAAATATCTTGGAATCTGGAATACATCTTTAGTATCAATAATAAGAATTCATTGAACTATAATCAACTGTGTCTTTTGGAACTTCCTAAAATACCCTTTTCACTTAGTCTTATATCTTACGCATTTCATTTCCTTCCATACCAGCAAAAATACCCTAATCACCCCCAAATCAAACATCATTATCATTATCGTTGATGATTAATGCCAATCATCCACCTTCGCGACTGGTAACCAAAGTGATATTGGACATCACGCTCGCTCCATCGGGCTTCAATTTGCAATTGAATGATTCTGTTCAATAGGTTTTCTTGTTGTGTTGCGGAGATTCCTTAACTTCTCCCATCACCATGGTTGGTGCTTCGGTATCATATGTCGAGCCCAATTGAGGTAATGTTAGCTTTAAATATTTACACTATTGTACTATGCACTGTTAGCTTCCTCTGAAGTCGGCTGGTGCTCATCGCCATGATTTGCTTAAGTCCTTTACATTTTTAGGTATTCTTTCAATTTCAACTTAGGTATTTTTAAACTATGCCCAAATTTGTTGCGTCCTCTCCATTGTTACGTACTTATTTTGAGTTCAATTTAGTCTGTTGTTTAATTATAAAAAGCTATGCCTTTATTCTATAAAAAGACCTGTTCTAAGACCTCCTATACGGCCATACACACATGAATATGTAAAGTTGACTGCTATTTTGGGTTTACCTATCTTTCTTTTCCGATGATATTTGATATTTGATCGTGATAGAATAGTTTTAATTATAGTAAAATAGTTTGATATTTGATTGTGATAAAATAGCTTGATATTAATGTAAAGTAGTTTGATATTTTATCAAATATCAAATAGTTTTTTCGATTATATTTTTCAATAAATTATATAATATTTTGATTCTCCCATGCATTTTCCATTTTTTTTCCAAATTAATCATGGTAGAAAGAATGAAAATCTACTTTTACTTCATAGGTACTGATTAGGTTATTGGAATTTTAAAATTTTATTTGATTGCAATCAGGGCTACCATAATATATTATGTAATCTACTTTAATATTTTTTTTATTTCGTAGTTAGATTTACTTTTGGTCCTTAAGTTAGTAAAGCTGATTCAGAACTTGAACATGATGCAGTCTGAACCTTTTATTATAAGCTTTAGTTATTAGAAAATATCGAATCTAAGTGAGCTTCACCTGCCTCTTCCTTACTCACCGTTGACTACTCATGCACTAACGCCGAACTTATTCGACTTGATTGCATATAGATGAACATATTATGCAAGCTTAAATAATTTGTCAAAGTTGTTCTTTGATTTGTAAGCAATGTTTGCTTTCAGTTGGATTTGTTTGTTGTAACAATTATTTAACTTACTCGGTCCTGGATTTGACTCTGTAATTAATGGATTTGCTGTTGCAGGTTTATTTTAACATAGTTGGCTCTTATGAATGCACATAGGCCGCTAATGTACGACTAAGTTTTTCCATACGAACATTTAACCTTTTTTCATTACCTAATAATTGAGAGCATTTCCACTTTAACATATTTTTTAGCCTAGATTCTCAACCTGTAAAAGCCGGCGTTGCGTAACTATACATAATTTTTTTGTCCGTTTTGGATTTCTTTTGGTAAGAAGAATGTTTATGTAGTATGAATAAATACTATAAACCACAGCAGTTGTAGCAGTACTTGACACGTCAAATATTCAGTTTAATCCAATTTTTACCATGTTGATGTCGTTGCATTTCTAAAATCTTTATCTTATTCATTCAATTTAAGAGAGTCTTTTTACTTTGTTGTTTTCGGTTTTTTTATTATGATTTATTTTATCTCTTAATGTTGCCATAATAACATCAATAAGCTGAATACTTGATATCAAAGTTTTATTTATTATGCTATACCGTTGTATGTCTAATGTTTGTAAAGTGATTTGGTATTAATTTCCAATGCTACATGTTTACTTATCATATTCGTGAGCAAAAAATTGTAAACTGGCTAGAAGGTACATTTGATTATTATGAGTCTATGACTACATCATATTTTTCCATAATTATATTTTTCTCATAATTATATTTGATATGTATGTTATGATTAATATGATAAATGTGATTCACAACTATTTTTTCTCTTATGTCACTAAATTCAAGAATTTACTATCTTTACTTCGCTACCTTTATGGATATTCGAAACATTCACAAGTACATGAATTGTGCTCTAAGCCAATTATGGAAAAAAATGTCTATATTAAAAAGCTATTGATTCAATCCATGTCTATATACATAAAATAATTATTAATGTTTACTCATACCGCTAATTAACTATTTTTTATGTGCCTGCATTTTTGGTTCCAGGCTTCTTTGTTGGCTGAACCACTCTACATAACCATTTCTTTAATTCATTTGAATTTTTTTTATTATTGTGTAATACATATCTTGTATAATATTACAATACACATGTCAGACAGAATCAACTGCATTATTTCTCTTTGCAAAATCAATATTCTGCTGATTGTGCAAGTAGTTCGACAAATAGATCGTTACACTTAACTACTGTGGAATATGGTTTTTTATGCTTTGCTATTATTACAATCAAGTACATATATTTCTTCAAAATAATACAAACTTATATATTCCCCTGTTTTTATCATTCAACAGACTGGATACTATCGTACTTTACAACCTTGCAAAGCACAGGCTTTCTAATAAACTAAGACCCAATGAAATTTGAACATTTTGTTTGGATTTAATAGCTGAAATATGAAGAGCAACTTTTGTTGTTTTTTTTGAAATGGTACTTTATATACAACAAATCATTAGGACAACATATCCCATGTCAATAAACGTTCGAAAGCAAGTTTCGAACTTGTGACTTCTTGCACCAAAGCCGAATCAATTAACCACTTGGACAATGGTGCTTGTCCTAGTTTCGAACTTTTGTTGTTGTATTGGAAGTATATTTGATTTTTTTTTTCTACTGTCATGTTGAGAATACATGTTAATTATTGTCATCTGTTTGTTTATCAGTTTCAATATTGTGTAGAACATGGTATATTTGATTGTTTATCAATAGTCATGTTTAGATTTACATGAGAAATGTCTTGAGTTTGGAGTTGCTTATATATAATATTTGTGGTGTAATGAATATATATTTAGTGTTCTTCCATATTATAATTGAAAGTTATTTTTTTACAGATGCATCTCTTCAAACATCGTAAAAGCACAAACTAAATATTGCATTAATACAAACACACAAAGCAAAATTTATCCGCTATACAATGTTAAGGATATGTTGTATTTCAACTTTAACGATCAATTATAGCTAAGTCAGGAGGTTAAACTATAGAAAAACCTAACAATATTACACATTTTAACTTGAAGAAATTGAACCGGTGTCAAAACTTTCAAAATCATCATTTACAAGCGAATCCAATGGCCGTCCTTTGCATGTCTCTTTCTTCTCACCTCAATGACTATGGCTGTAGTTGAATGCAATGTTATTTTATTTTCATAAGATTTCAAATGCTATTTTGAAGCAATTTTTAGGAGATTACTTTGCTCCGGCTCTGCTTTTCATAATGACAAGCGTTTACACCTTTTCTTTTATTTTGATGAAGCAAACGAGTCACCACATCATGCACGAGTGAAGCAGTTCGCATAATCCAATTGAATAGATGCAGGCCCATATAGTCAATTTTATGCAACTTATTAGTTCATAAATTGATGTGATAAATATATCGATTGAAAGTGTTTGTTTGGATATGGTATTAAATTATGCACAAAAATTATGTGGATGTAGCAATCTACAATGTTAAGGTCCTCAAGAAAATTAGAAATAGTGAAAATAATCGTTGCACCAATTTTATTACCTTTGTTTTGTAATACCTACAATATAAAAATATGGTTTAGCAATCAAATTCAAGTCCATCTGGACGTGCATATATACTCGTATCATAAATGGACTCATTTTCTTTCATTCTAAAATTTTGAAATCGATTCTTAAGCATAGATATCCTGCTTTGTTTAACCTTGTTAGTACCTTCATGAGTTATTTTCAGTGTTCGCCATAATTCATATGCAGTATCGCACACGCTAACACGATTAAACTCATTCTTGTCCAAGGCGCAAAACAACATATTCATAGTTTTAGCAATTGCAGTCGCACCTAATTTTTGTGTGTTTGACCATGTAGAACATTCAATTGTGGGTACATGATATTCAGATTGTGTGATGTTTCATGAATCAAAACCATTTGCTTGCATATAAATTCTTATACGTGTAGCCCAATAAGTATAATTCATGCCATTAAATAGTGGTGGTCGTGCATTGGATTGGCCTTCTATAAAACTGTTGTTAGTGTTATTTTCCATATTACTAGAATATATCAAATAACTATGTAACGGCTATTAGATGACCTTGCTCCGATACCAAATGAAAGTGCATATGCCATATAGCTAATACTTAGGATCATGTAATATGGAATGTATTATAATCTAAATGCGGAAACAGATAATAATAGTAAAGTAAATAAGAATAAGCACATCAGGAGTTTTTATACTGGTTCGAACTTCCCGTTCTACGTCCAATCCCAGACTTCCCTCTGGAATTCCACTCAATAACCCCTCACTTAACCCGGAGGAATAGGTTTACAACACCTGAGCGGCCGAACATGATTTTTCCACCTCAATAGACGATAAGGACTTTTCTGCCTGATACAAACTAACAGGACTTCTACAATTCGATAATGTTGTTGATGCTTTGTGTTCTTGATAACACTGATTTGTCTTTGATAGTACACCCTTCCTATAATCAGATCCTAGTATATATTGTGTGTGTGAAGATTAGGAAGGAAGATATTGCTTTGAATCGAAGTATATAATAATTAACTCTGAGATTCAAGCAATAAATCTTTGATTAGAAAGCGTTTAGAACGCAGAAATATAGTCAAGAAATATAGATCATAGAATAGAACAGATTAAAGTAAATTGGATGACTAAAATCATGGATTTAGATATATATATATATATAGTATATAAGGTTGCTACTGTTCATGAAGAGTTTCAATCAAGAGTTGCATTCGTAACTCTTCGAATTGGATCGTTACTCTTCGCAAACAGAAGCAACCCTTCAGCAAATATGGCAGTTGCGTACGGTCAGTCGACTGGTAAAAAATATCTAGTTGACTGAATATTTAAAGTGGTGTGCACGTGTGTATGCCTGTACAAAGAGCATACATTCTGTCGATTGGTGAATTCGGTCCGGTCGACTGAACCGTGCTTTTTTGCACAGTGAGCATTTGTGCACATTATTTTGTGTATATATATTTAAAACTTCTGTATATGTGTGTAAACTACTTGAGGAGTGATTTTAACAATTATAAATTATAACTACGACTCAAACAATAAAGATTATTATAGCGTACTCGGGTCTAGTTTCCTTTGTAGTTCACCACGTGTGTATCGCTTCTCTTTTTGCCGCTTTGATCGTATATTCTCATCGTTGATCACTGAAGCTTGTCATGAATCAAAACTCATGATTCAACACTTTGTGATTTGGTTTTACGAATGGCTACTTATTTTATTTTATTATATTTTATTCCTTCTACTATGAGATTCTGATAGTATAGATATATAGCTCTGTGAATTGTTTATTTACTAACCAATATCCAGCCTAGAAATGGACCTAAGGTTTGATTGACTTTTATTGGTCGAATATTAGACCCTTTTAAAGCGGGTCGTTACACTAATCCAAAGCAGATTGACACCCTGAAGAACGTAAATGCCCCAAATGTTTCAATACCATCATAATTAAGAAGGATTAATTACCAAAATCAATTCTGATTTCTTTTATAAAGTTCCCTTTCTATAAGCCTATTTCACTCTTTGAATCCTTTTATAAACCTCCAAAATTATTATAAATCTATTAAAATGATATATAAACTCCTTATAAAACTCCTTACCAAAATATTTCTTAAAATCTCCTTAACTAACTCCTTTTTTACTAAGAAATAATCCTCTTTATAAAACAAATTTATCATTTATAAACATTTTATTTATTAAATTAATTATTTCTAAAGATCATAAATAAATAATTAATCTACTTAAAACAACACTAATAAGATAAGTAATTAAATTTAAACACAACATTAATTATTTTATAACTAACTTTAAATGCCTTTATTAATTTAATAACTTACTTTAAAATGTCGTTTATAAACACTAAACATCAAATTGTTATACAATTGAAGTTATTTGAACCCATGACTTTACAAATTCAGAAACATGCTTAGCATTCACAATGGTACCAAATAAAGTTACTATTTGATTCAAATTTAATTTTCAGGTCATATAACTAGTATTTACGTAAGCAACATATATGTAAATCAAATCCATAATTAACCACCCACGGTTAATGTGTTATTTATCCCATATAAAACAACTGGCATACAATTAAATGTTTAAATTAATTTAATACCGGAATGTGGATTTATTCTGCTAAATAGATGTTATCAATAATCTGTTCTATTTAATTATAGCAGAACGAAAATTTATTCTGCTAAATAGATGTCATCAATAGTCGACTCTATAATTAGTTTGGCTACTTAAAGGCACAGACCAAGAGAATTTCTTGTTTTAAACCCATTTACTTACGAAAGAAAAGCTGCTTTTAAATAAATCAATCCATAGAAATAGAGTTTGAATGCAAAACATTTATTTAATAATAATTTTAATCTTGATTTAATTATAATCATATCTTAATTTAATCTTAACTTGATTAATAATTAATAAATAAACAAACCCGGCTTGATTAATAATCAATTTACAAATTAAACCTCCCTTAATTAAAAATTTATAAATAATCAAATCTTATTCAAGTAATAATTAATTAAAAAATTAACCTTTACTTAATTGATAATTAATTAAACCATTTTAATTTACAAATTATAACTATCTTACTTAATAAATACTTAAGTAACCTTTACTCAATCAATTAGTTAAATAATCATTAACTCTTTAATTAAGTAAATTAATAAAATAATAATTAAAACTTTTTAGTACTTATAATATAGTTTTATAAAACACTCTTTAAAATATCTAAGTGAAAATCATATTTTAGTATACATGAAAATCTCTAATTTGCGAACTGCATCCATAACGACTATCACTATGGATGCCATAATTTTAAACTAGTTTTATACACAAGATTCCCCGTTGAAACCTTATCTTTTTATATCTTAAATTATTTTATAAATGTTTTAAAAAGTTTTTGAAATCAAAGGTAAAAGTTATGGAAACTTTTTTGTAAAACGTTTTTGTAGAAAATACATAAGTAAATAAGTTTTAAAATCAAGGGATCTGCATGTCAACAACAAACACTAATCAATTATTAACTTCCGTTTTAGCATACAATAATTAACACATAAGCTAAAACACTTTTACACATGCCAAATATCACACACAAAGTAAAAATCATTACTTTCAATCTTCACTTAACATCCAAACTATATTTCCAAGTTCACAACCAAGCAATATATATAATCATACACAATTAAAGCACTATATTTTCAACAGAGATCAACACAATTATTAGCAATAATATAAAGTTTTAAACTTTCTTACAAATGTGAGATTTTGCTCACTAAAAGACCATGAAAACTTCCACTATGTTTTGAATATGACATAGATCTTGGATTTTCCTTAGTAAAAACTTGATTCTGGACTTGGGAAGTTGTTTAAGGTTCAGTCTTGGTGGGGTATGGGCTCTGCCATGGAGCGTTTGGGGGTGTAGAGGCACTTGTTTTTTAGAAAGAGAAAGGTGTATAAAAGGAAGAAAGTGTGTTTTAAACAAGTTTTTAAGAACTGAAACTAGGAAAGAAATAATTTTAAACTTTTGAAAACCATGGAAGCCATTTAAAAGTTTTTGGAGCTTTGAAAAAGAAGATGGAGCTTTTGAAAATATGGAATGAATTGAAAAATAAGAGAGAAACTAATTGAAATTATTTTTTTATAAAGTGAAACAAACAAATTACACAAATACCCTTTAAGAACATACCCTCCATTCATTTTGTGCCACCTCATCACCACCTCCCCCTTACTTGTCCCACACGCATAGAACCTCCACCCCTTTTAATAACCAACATACTATACACTTCCTTGTACTTTGATGTTAAGTTATAATTGACATTACATTGTTTTATTTTTATTTAAACTTTGGATAAAAGTAACATCTCTCTTTATATTTACTCATGTGAATATTTTTTTCCATTTTATTGTTAACCATACTTATGTTATAAATATATGCATGTGTATATGTTTACTAAAATGTATACAACATTTCTAACGACTTTTAGATGGTAAAAAATCAAAAATTCAAAAAACGGTTTCCGGTCTCATTTTAGATTTTTCTTTGAATTGAATATTTTTGTATACACATTTTGAAAACCATTTCACCACCATTAGTTATTATTTAAAAGAGAGTATTTTAATTATTAAAACCATTAATTGAATATTTAAAATAAATTAAATATTCATAAATCCAAGTGATGAAATTCCGAGTCATTACACATCAACTCAAAAAGCATAACAAGCCACTCATATGATCTGTGACTGGTTTTGAATGTTGTAAAAGGAACATTATCATCAACTACACATATTAGGCGAAAACGAGAAACTAAATCAAGTTGTAAGAAAACTTTTGCTTCATTTAGCTGGTCAAAATGATCACTGATCCGCGGCAATAGATAACTTTTTTAATCATCATCTTACTCAACTTCCTATAGTCACAACTTTAGTGATCCATCCGCCTTTTATACAAATATAGTCACTTCATCCCATGGCAAACTACTTGGTCTAATAAAGTTTTATGCTCAAGTTCTTCCAAGCGAGTTTGCAAATTTTCCATCTTAGTAAGGCACATTCAACTAGACGGTTTGCTAAAAGATGAGAACTCGGAATTAAGTGTATTAAGAATTCAATAATATAACAAAGGGATAATCCTTCAATAGATTCAAACACATCCGAAAATTCTCTCATGGTTGGAATCTTATTGACTTCATTATCTTGATATTCCATAGCATAAAGCGAAATACAAGACCTGACTTTCAAGCATCAGCGACAAATGTAATATGATTTCTATCATCGAGATGCTTTAGAGTAAAAACTCGATCAACAAAAAATAAGCAAGCATCATAATGCTCAAGCCAGTCCATTCCCAAAATAATTTCAAAACTCAAGTGACTCATAACATGCAAATTGCACACAAAAGAGTATCCGTATAAACCAATAATCAAATCGTAATATTTCATCCATAAAGCAGCGTAACCACATATGGTCTTAAGTACTTTAAGTGATATTAGTAGCAATGTGCAATCTAGCTTTAATAATCCATTAGATCATTTGATATAAATGAATGCAATGCACTCGTATCAAAAAGAACTCGTATAAATATACTAGATATTGTAATCAAACCTTCCTGAATTGTGGTTGTTGTCCCTTTGCTTGGTCCCATGGGCCTACAGATTTAATAACGAACAACTTCCATATTTCTACTTGATTAGCTTCGAACAATGCTTTATGATATGGCCAATCTCATTATAGTTGAAATATTTCCTGGTATCACTATTTTGAGCCTTTTGACATCCATTTGGAAAGAGTCCCTCGACTCCACAAACGTAACGCACAATCTATGACTTATCAATCTTCTTCTATTGCTGAAATCTTAGCTTTGGCCTAAGTTGCTTCTCCTTAACTCCGCGGTCCTTATTGGGATAACTGCTTCTCTCCTTGGCCATGCGGTCTATCTAACATTCCTTCTTCATTATCATCTTCATAAACGCTCTCATCATGAAGTGTTTATACGCAATATCCTTAAATTAACTACGCAGTTGAGCTAGAAATCTGTCCCTGAGGTCTTTCCTTGGTCCTTAAACAAAACTTCTTATTCTTCTCTAAGGTTGTACAAATTAATGTTGGTTTATATTTCAATAAAGCATTGAATTGCTCTTGCACTATCGTGTTATCTTGCTTTAGATCGATAAACATCCTAAATGTAGTTGTACAGGCTGCTTCAGGAACAAAATGAGCTCTAATTATTTCATTGAGTCGTTCACGTAAAATCTCTCTTTTAGGAATCTCCAAAGTCATATAATCGTACCAGTCTAATGCTCCACCTTATAGCTGTCTAGATGCGAGCTTCCTCTTTTGTAACAACCCATAAACTTTCGATAATTAAAATGTCGACTTAATTAAATTTTGTTATTTAATATTGGGAAAAACAGAAATTAGTGATTTATTAAGGGAAATTAATAAACAGAATGAATTGGAATAAGGTTAATTTAAGAAAAGGAAAACCTTTTTATGGAAGTTTAGTTAACTGAAATAATGTAAGTGTTATATTTGGTTATAAAAGTGGATATAAGTAACAAATGTAAACATTTAATTATTGTTTGAAAAAGATAGTTAATAGCAATTGAATAAAATCAGTATTATATAAGAATTGTAACATTTGTTTGTGAATAATGAATTCACAAGTGTAATTAAAAGTTATGGTAACGATTATTATAATTTACCTATTTATTTAGTTAATTGAATTGAAATTGGAAACCAATTTTTAATAAATGTAAATAAATGTTACATTAATTGTGAAATGTAATAAAATGTTTATAAGTTGTTAAATTGAGTATATTAAGGTAATAAAAGGTAAAACCAAGGCTAACTAGGTTTTATAAAGTAATAATGGGCTTAATAAAAAGTTTGGAATTGAATTAAATCAAAAGAATGGAATTAATTATAAATAATTGGAATTCAATTTATATTAAATGGATTTATAGCAAGTAAATAAAATTAATACTACGTTAAGTGAAATTAAGATGATTTGGAAATGATTAGTGCACTAAGATATATATCAATGGTAATTACATATATAAGATGATAATTGATTTAATAATAGGATTGAAAATTAGATAAATTGATTTATTGGAATTTCAATTGATAATTAATGAATTCATTGAAAATGAAATTTAAACACTGAAATTGAAATTTAAACACTGAAATTGAAATTTAAACACTGAAATTGATGAATTGATCAACTTTAAATTGACACCAAAATTTGTTTAAATTATTGTAAATGATTAAGAAATCAAAAATGATAAAATTTGTTAATTATGGAATTGAAAATTTGATTTAATTAATTTAATATTAATTTATTTAGTTAACTGAAATATAGCTATTTTGACCACTGACTCGGATTTCGACGAAATCAGTTTCATCGGATCCGTAACAGTGTATTTTTGTAGAATTTCAAGTTTCGTAATAATTGGACTTGTCGTTTGATTGTATGGGCTCGAAACGCCTAGAAATCAATTTAATTGAAATCAATTTGAAATAAGCTGATTTTGGCATAACTTCTTCATACATTGGAATTAGGACTTGAAACCTATTCCATTGAATTTAAAATATTTGAAAATATCTATTTTGATATATAGGTTGACCCATTTGCGTTCAAGAGGCAGAATAGGCTTTTCGGGCCATTTATCGTTCAATGTGTAAATCAATCGTATCCATTCATTCTATTTTTCTAATCTGCCTATAAATACCTCGTTATAAACATTAATTGTTCCTCATATTCATTTGTCTGTATGTACAATTCTTTCTGTTCTTCTTCTTCTCAATGGTTGACATACCAATTCCCAATTCAATTTCAATTCAAAATTCAACTTCAAAAATTAAATCTCCTCAAACAATATCGAATTATATATCGATTTGAAGCTCTCGATGAGCGCATCTCAGATCTATAATTTGTTTTCCAATGTGAACCTCTGTTTGTGTAGAAATTAAAGAACAAATATCGGCCGTTCATCACGTTCTGATGAACGTCGATGGATCGTCAAATCACTTGAACGTCGATGGATCGATTAGGTTTTTGAATTCTAGGGTTTTAGGTGGCGGCTACTCGAGCTTAAAGGGATGTAGTCGGCGTTTGGGCTCATTGTGGGATGCGCCTGAGGCTGTGCATTGATGTGATGCGGTGGATCGAGGAGTTAGCGGCATAGGAGGCGGCATCGATCACGATTTGAATGGTGGCGTGAAGCGATGTGGTCGCGTACGATAGGTAGGTGCTGGGTTCGGTTGTGTTCGAACTGTAGAATCACGACTGAAGATGTGCTAGGGTTTGGGCACGTTGACACGTGGATAGCAGTGGTGACGTGGCAGGTGATTGGGGGAGGTATATCTGTTTCTTTTATCTTAATTTAAATTTAATTTCAAACATTCTAATTGACATAACTCTTACATACAAGGTCAGTTTCATAGGCGGTTTGATCCATCTGGATCGTATCAAAATTCCAAACAGTTTGACGCTAGTATGAACGAATTCTGAGACTGTTTGAATTTTAGGCTTAAATTGGATTTAATTCAATTTAAATTCAAAGGTGAGTGTTTTAACCCACTCATAACTTTTAAAATTTCTTATGTTAGTTAAATTAATTTTTTTGATATGATTAGAAATTTATTTATGACAATTTGATATATTTAGATCACTATTTCTGTTCATTTGAATTTATTTGAATTAAATCGCTATTTAATTTATTATTGAATATAATTGCCAGTTAAATACCTGTTATCGATTATCAGTTCTATATTGACATTTATTGATTGATTTGGATGATGATTGTGATGGTTGAATTATTGATATTGGATGAATGGATGTTGGATTTTACATCGTTTAAAAATGCAAGTTCGCTATGGGTTGAAATGATACATACCCGAATGACCAATAGATTAAGGAAAAATCATTATGAGTTGAAATGATAGACTCGAGCGATTTTATGGATTTTAATATTTTCGAGATTGCGGACTAAAATGATATATATCCGTAAATATAACTTTTAAATTCAGATTGAAATGATAATATCTGTATCATTTGACCCTACGGTAGAGAATTATGTACGGACACCGGATTGGTTAAACTAAATAATTTTAAAATCCTTAATTTTTTAATGTAATTAAATGATTTTGAAGTAAAATTTTATTTACATAAATTGAAGGTTTATTGGAAAATCAAGTTTTATGTTCAAATGTGAATTGGTTTAAAAGGAGTTGCTTTAAGAATTAAATTGGAAGTTTAAAGTTAAACCTTTAAGTATAAGTGAAATTCTATCGAAATTAAGTTACTAAAGTTGTTTGAAAATAACCTCGAAATATTTTGAAATTGGAGTAATCCGAATTGATATTTGAATTGGATTGAAACGATACGAGATTCGATAGTTTTTTGAAATGTTAAATTGAAAGGTTTAGAATTTGGTTTGTTGACTTAGAAATTGAAAATGATCCAAATGTGTTGAAATGAAATGAATAGTTTAATTTGATATTAATTCCAAAATCATGTTTTAATATAAACCGTTTTAAAATTATATTATTTCCAATTTCTAATTATTAAGATTTTCAAAGTATTAAACTATTTAACCTGTATTAATTATATAAAATCATTTTAACCTGTTTTAAACCATTTAATTTATTTAAACTAATTAACTTGTTTAACTTATTTTAAATCTAATTAATTTATTTTAAGCTACTTAACCTATTTTAATTATATTTAATCTATTTTAAATCTATATTAACTATTTATAACTATTTTCTTCTAAATTCCAAACTAAGTAAAAGGATGGGTTTATATTCGATTTCTCGATTTTTTAAGTGAATGTGGTCAATGATGTTATAACCTCGGTTGGGATTTAAGTAACATATTTGGTTTAATATGATATTTTGAAATAAGAGTTTAACCTATTTTGGAAATATGACTTTTGAAAGGATATATAATTTCGAGCTATGATTTCAAAGGTGGATATAATTTCAAAAGTAAGTAAAGATTTCGAAAGTGATATGATTTGAATTGAATATGATATGTTGGTATCAATTATGAAATGATTTTGAAAATGTAAAAGAAGCGTCTGGTGTGTAATTAGCGATTGATTGTTAAAGAGACCGGGATTGGATATGGGCATACTCTTTGGCGATACCGAACACCACTTTGACAACTGTGTACACGGTGCAGATTCTAGAATGAAGTAGGATGGTGGTGATGATCCTATATAAGGTATATACATGGACCCGACTCCCGTGAGTTGGCTTAAGGTGGCTAAAACAGGAGCAATCGACAGTCCAAGTGAGGTAGCTCCTCCGATCGGGTACACTCCATCGATACTATATTCTGACTTTTGATTTTGGTGCCCACCCGCGATTTTTCTCGGGAGTGTGTTTCGAGTTGGGTGGTAGTTGCGGCTATGCGTTACCAACAGTCTGAAAGCGTAATTGGTATATCTACCCTGGTATTGCCAAGTTGTGCCGTGTCGCCTACCCTAGCGCGCCTTCTACGAGTTTGTTTTATGTCGTACCTATGGGGTATCCTGTGGCGGCTCTAGTTTACGGAGAGTTATGGTGCTGTATAAACTATTGGCATTAGAAAAATATGTTAAGGTGGAAAATGTAAAGCCTTAACGCTACTTTAATACCTTTACTTTACTGTAGACATATTATAACAACGTATTGTACTACATAGCGGATTGTTTAACGGATCCTTAGGAGTTGTGAATCCCAAACATCTCTTGAGTTATTGCACTCACGTTAGACACTGGATAGGAGACATCAAACCCCGTAAACATCTCTGACGCCGTCATACGCATATTTATCGTTGATTTAACTTACATAAGATCTTTTAGTTCTAACTCGAGTGTTTTGTCTTTTCAATTCGCTCGGGTCGGCCTGAGCATTTCAGGATTTGAAGACTTATTCCGGAGGACGAAGATGAAGATGTGTACTACTTCTATTTACTATATTATTCTACTGCATCATACTATTCCGCTGCATTATTATTTATTTATCTCTTATATGTGTAACCCTGATATTGTGTTGTATAAGTATAATCAAATGTTTTGTAAACTGCTTCATGAACTGTTATTTGATTATTATATTTTGTCATTCCGCTGTTATATTCTGTTTTGTTTTATTTCCTTCTCTTTTTCCTATTTACTCCAATTATAATCTGCCCTTTTGTATGGTTTGAATTGGAACGTGTGCCTGCTTAAACGCACAAAAAGGCGGGATGTTACATCTTTTATAGATTTGTGAGAGCGATATCATCAAAGGTTCTCTCCCAGTTTCTCAAACAGTATGGATTCCCATGAGGTCTTCATTCCTAAGCAATGGCTATCGCTTAGACTAGCTTAATCACTACACTATTAAGTTAAGTTTCTAGCGGTGAGCAGGATTTGGTTTTTTGACTACACAGTATCATGCATGCCTATCATAAATTCCATCCACTAATCTATGGTCATCACTACATCAAAGTACCAGTGCCACTAGACTAATTAGTATGAAATGTAACCTAGGCACAACATGATCGCCTTTGGATCTAACTATATTTTCATTATCAGGGAGGTAAAAGATAACTTCCTCAGATATAGAGAAGAAGAATAAATAAAATCATGGGTGAATAAGAAAGTTTTTCCTATCGACACATATATTGATTATACAATGACAATAATCACATAGTTGCTAAAAAAAGCCGATCTTCCCCCTTATATATATAAAGGATATCTAAACTTGGTTACACCACCTAAGTCTCACTCTAATGCAATTTATGTTTCGATCTCTACATTGTTCAAACATGGGCACTAATACCACAATGTGATGCCGTGGCCCAGTACCCATGCTATCAGAGGGAGGTTACCACCTGAAAGCACAGAGTAAAGGACATGATAGGAGTGATCTCTCATATGCACTTCCTTGTGTCAACACGAATATGTGATATCACATGCCCGAATCTCTACAAAACACGTATCTCATCTTCGCACAAAGCAATATACACAATTTTCCCGGGATGGATAATATAGGGATATGATTGCATAAAATAAAAAATCAACAACAATGTCGATGTGGTCAAAAATTCACACACACACAGATATATATATATATATATATATATATATATATATATATATATATCACATCTTTTAATATAACAGATGCCATTGTCTAGTTATAGTCGCCATCAAAAAGATACATACACAATTATGCACGTGGTCACCATCTCCCTCTCAAATACCAAAGTACTATCATGAAGTCTTAATTGATCTGGTTGAAGATCACCTCATCTTCTATCGCTAGTATGGCATGATATAAGGAATGTAATATTATATCTACAACATACGCATTCCTCTTCAAAAATCAAAACATAGAAAAGATATCGTTGAAGTACATATTAAAGTACAACATTTGTTTGACATAAGGTCATTAGAACAAATAAAAACCGACATTAGGCTAGGAAATAGCTGAGAGTAAACAAAAATATTAGATAATAAAAGAAAATATAACAAAATATAACACATCATCATATTAATATATCAATTACCTAACCATGTATAGGTATTATATATAAATCATATTACAAATGGTCTATTTCTACTTAATGTGACTACAATCGCAAATCTACTCCATTATGATTCTCCTTAAGCATAAGTTATTACTATCACATCATATAATCAAATAATAGTGATAAATCTTGATCAAATACCAAAAATTTAATCGACACAAAGTGATATGGCACCACCTACAACTCAAGTATACCGAAAACTAAACCAACACTAATGACATCTAGTATCACATATGAATCAACATTGTAGGTGCACCTACCGATTTACAATATTGAACATGACCCACACTTCCATCTATCATTATATTTAAGTAATGCAACCATAAGAATAAAACTCGTACAACAAATTTTTGGATTTGTGACATTACGGTAAGGATTCCGCACTCAAGGTGCTACCCTGAGTCAATCCTGCTAGAATGGATACCAACCATATCAAATATGGTTCATTGATCAAGTATTTAACTTATTTCAAAAGTCTATATATGATAGTATTCCCACTTAACTGCCAATAACCCAATCTCGCCAAGAGGTTTACAATATTATATGCCATATCGTATTTTTATATATAATAGTAATTCCCAGCTAACTATCATGCACCTAATGTCACTAAGGGTTACAAGTTTAAATCAAAATATTCTTACTTCATCCAAATAATATACATGATAAATCATTGATAATAGTATATGCAAATAATTCAACATTTCATAGCATATCTAAATGCTAAATCCATTATAGTAACTTATTTCAAAGCATATCCAAGAATAGCATGTAAGATTAACTAAAGATGAGTTTTAAATAAGACTTACTCATTATTTTATAAAAATCCACCAGTGTAACTTATTTCAAGGTATATATAAGAATAGTATGGCAAGAATCAACTAAATATGAATTTGAAATAAGGTTTACTAACGAACGATGCTTCCTTGATCTTTAGGTGGAGTGTTTTAATGATGGAAAGTAAAATGATGACATAGAGGGAATGAATGAAATAAAAGAAGAAGGTTAGGGGTTTATGTATAAGCATAGCATAATCATACTATTTTGTTATATCAGGCTATTCATTATACTATTTTATTTTATTTGCAAATTATTTTATTATTTTATTTTATTAGGCTAGTTGTCATACTATTTTTTTATTAGGCTAACATTATACTATTTTTATACTGTTTATACTAGTGTGCTTATCATTAAGTATACTGTTTTATTAATCTAGATTTTATATTGTTTCTTTTTATTAGGCTAGTCGTTATATTATGCTGTTTAATATAATTATTTATTAGGCTGGTCATTATACTATTTTATTTTATTAGGCTTTTTATTATACTATTTCGTTTTATTAGGCAATGTTAATCATTCTTTCTTATTTTATCAAAAAATACTATTCTTTACTTCTAAGAATCTCATTTTTTTATTTGGCAAAGAAATTAATGGTTTTATTGAATTATTTCTTAATATTTAAGCAAATGCAAAATTAAATCAAATTACTGAATTTGTGGTTATCTTTCTTTGTCATTTCTAACACAATTCTCTATTTCAAATATAATAATACAATTAAATTCCATATAAATATTTGAAACTGCATTTTAACTTAATACCACTTTATTTTGCCTATAAAAACCATTTTTTTCTTTATTTTCTTGAACTAAATCATAACTCTTTATTTTATTAATATTCAAGAAAATAAATATTTCTTTTTAAATTCTAAATTATCTTTTGTTTCCATAATTAAATTCAAATTACTTCCAAATATTTTCAAACGTTAAGTAACAATGTCACCAAATTTCAAGTTGTCACACCTATAACCCACACTTGAATTGATCTCCAGATGAATGCTTAAAGTGTAAGACTAGTGGTAATCATGGGATGATTTTATAATCAAAGTTCTAGTGATTGGGAATAAAGAGATTTTGACTATGGAGAGTATAGTAATTAGTCAAAGAGGGCAAAATCAAAAAATTAGTTAGTGCTTTTTCTAGATTGATTTTAGGGTATGTGTAGTGTTAAAAGGTTGCATTCAGGAGATATGATCATTCAAAAGGGAAAGATAAAGAGTGGTAATCAGTGGACGAAGGGGTTGGGGGAAGAGATAGAGTAATATTGCAAAATACAAAGAATAATGCATTGTGCATTAACCGGTCTATCAGTTAGGATATAACTAGCCGACCGATGACACCTTAATCAGTTAACCGTTAAAGTATCGGGTGCACAACTATGTATTTTGTACATAGCATTACTCTTTCCCTGCTTTTTGCCTATTTAAAAATCTCCAAAATTTTTGAAAAAAATTCTTAAAGTTGAAAAAATTATTCCAAAGGTCATGTAAAGATTTGAAGTAGTTCGAAGATCATTTGTGGGGTATTAATAAATGTAATCAAAGATGACTCAAATACAACACTAAACAATAACACACTCTTCTTAATCTAACTTCGAGTGCTCAAATATGATTGATTTGTTTGACTCTATAATAGTTCCTGCATATCTTGAATTATTTGTTGATGCTTGTTCTCCATTTTTGTAGCTTCAACCCACTTTTTGTTGAAACGTCATCATTTTGATATATATTTCAAACCTGTTGACATTTATAAATCATTTCATTGACCTCATCAATACATAAATTCTATCAATGACTCTTTGATGTGTGATATTTTTAGTCTATTACATGTTCATGTTGATATTATATTTATTCCTTCCATTGTGATATAGTTAATATATATTGTAATATATGACCTATTTGTTTTATTATATATGTGTATTATCATTAGTAATACTTATTGTATCCAATTTTTTAGTGCATGGGAAATGAGTGTTACAAAGATGGGTTATTATACATTTGGTATCATAGCTTAGATTACCTGATCACCATAAACTGGGGCAAAAGTGAGAGAGCATAATTACATTTGTTTCTAATACTCTATACCATCCTTTGGGAAAGTTGTTGATAATTCCAATCTGCAAATAGTTGTTATGAGTTATGCCATTTAAGCAACGGTCGCTAGAGAAGTTGCTAAAGTTCTAGATCTTTAGATTCCACTATGGTTCTAGAGATACTTGCGGGCTACATCATAAGGCACCCTACCTCTATCACGAGTCTCGCATGTACTAACAGTCATTGGTGTGATGTCTATTCCTCCACCACTCCACCCGCCCATTCCTGACTTCCTTAGGCTTTGTATACATTACCTCCATATGAGAGGCAAGCCTTGTACGAAAATGGAGTACGTCTAGGCTCGAGCATGGATCCTCACCAATGAGTAGATACTTGAGGATATTGTACTTAATGATTTGGTGAAAAAGCGTCATGCTCTAGACAACTAAAATAGGAAGAATTTTGAAGGAGGTGGATAGTTTATGTATATCCGAAAAGGTGATAATATCGTGAATGAGAACATCAATGAGTTTACGCTCTCTGTAATCTTCGAGATGGATATGATCACTATGGTCGCTAAGAAGGCTGAGAAATTTGCAATAGGATTTAACCCATCTCTTTGGGATCTTACTTCTAGTCATGTTCCTATATACATTATTTTGAAAAGTCTTGTCAAAATGGTGTTTTTGAATTCTATTTTGAGAAATATCTTAAAGGAGGGAGGCATCAAAGTTGAAGCCAATTAAATTTCAAGGAAAAAGCAAAGGAAAATGGGCCAAGGGAGATCGAGGATAAGCTAAGAAGGGGGTTTAATTTCCATAATGTCATTTGAAGGGGCAATTCACTAAGGATTGCCAAGTCAACCTCCAAGCGAAGAAGTGTTTTAATTATAATCAACTGGGACATTTCAAGAAGGATTTCTATCTCTTGTGAAAATGGGAAAAGTGGTCAAAGCTTATGCTATTTCTGCAACTTTGAGTTTGAGCGTTCCTCCTAGGGTCGATAAGGGGAAGAACATCACCATAGATGGTGAGCTTTCTACTTAGATCTTTCTGATACATGTTTATTTGATATAGGAGATTCACGTTCTCTTATTGCTAGTCATCTTATTGATATTTTATATTTAATGCCTCATGTGATTGATGATTCTCTTGTTATCGAATCACGTTAGGGGGTCAACACCACATTTCATGATATATGTAGGTATTAAATTATCTAGATGAGCAAGGCTTTTCTTATCATGCTTATATACTTGATTTACCGGTTATGGACTTATTCTAGGGATGGACTAGATGATGAGGAATGGGGTTATTATTAATTGTTATGGTCGCGTTGTTCACATGTTGGATATTAGTGGTAATGGCTCAAAGTTTATTTTAAGCTCCTCAGGAATTCTTTATTGCTGTACTCCTTTAGCTTGCGACCTCTAGTGAGCTTTAGGCCAGCACATTAATTAGGGCTGGCAGGAACTATAAAATTGCTAAGTCCTCTATATGTTCCAATCTCACCAGACTCAGAACTCCTAGTAAAACTGCTTCTGATCATTCCCAGACTTCAAAAAGAAAAACCAGCCCACCCATTCTCTCTATTACAGTGTTGCACCTCACACTTCCTATAAACTCTCCGAATAACTGGAGGACGAAAGCTTCACTATAGAGAATGTGGCCCTATGAATCAGTATGAATGGGGTTATTTTGATTATAATGGCCGCATAGTTTGCGTGGAAGATAATTGTCGTAATGGCTTAATGCTTATTGTGAGCCCAAGAGTTCCATGATATTGACCTATTTATACCCTTTTGACCTCACATGATGGGTTGACTTAAGTTCTTATGGTGCTTTATTTTGCATATGTATTATACGAGGTTTCTTGCTTTACCTCCTCATTGGAAAATTGAATTCCTAGTCAATTTGAGAAGAGACGCAAAGCCAGTTGTGTTATCTATTTTGCATATGGCAATGGGAGAGAAGAGAAGTTAGAAAAGCAAATCACCAAGCTTTTAAGAAGGGTTTCATTAAAAGAAGTACATCAGAGTGGGGAGCGCCTATTGCATTTTCCACAAAAGTGGATTGGTCCTTGAGATTATGTGTCTCCTATAGAGAACTATATAAGTTGACAACGAGGAACAAATATCCTCTATTTTCATTGATGATTTGTTCGACCAAATAGGAGGAGAGAATATTTACTCTCAACTTGATATTTCTATGTATTTTCATTAACTAAGGGCTGCTGGATATAGTATTCTAATAACTGCCTTTAGAACTCCCAATGCATCTTATGAATTATTGGTTATGCCATTTGGTTAGGCACAGTTTTTTGAAATTATGAGTTGAGTCTTTCGAGACCAACTCAATAAACTTATAGTTGTATTTGTGAATGATATTTATTTTTTTCTAAGAGTGAATAAGAGGATACATTAAACTTGATAGAAGTTTTATAGCCATTGAGGAAAAATTAATTGAAGGTAAGTCTTCTAAATGCCACTTTTGGATAATAAAAGTATGATTCTTAAGTCATGTCATATCCGAGTATGGGAATTTTGCCAAGCTAAATAAGGTTACCATGCTGCAAGATTGGAAGGTATAGACTAATGTTGTAATTTTCCTGGGTTAGCAATAGTATTATTAAAAGTTGGTTAAGGACTTAGCGAAAGTTGTTGTGCCTGTTATATGACAAATTAAGTAGAACCTAGTTTTCTTATGGGGTGCGCATAATGAAGACTCTTTTATTACGATAAAGCAATTGTGATTAGTGCTCAAGATCTCATTTTACTAATGGGAGCTAAATCATTTACCATATACACCAATGGTCATAGTACGAGATTCGATGTGGGTCTTATGAAATATGGTAAAATGGAAGTGTATGCGAGTTGGAAACTAAAGACCTATGGAAGATATTATCCCTCTCATGATTTGGAGTAGGCGACACTATTTTGCTTTAAGGACAAAAAGGCATTATTTGTTAGGCAAGAGATTTGATCTATTTGCCAAACACGAATCATTGAAATACTTATTTTCCTAGAAAATCTCAACTATAAGCAATAGAGATAGTGTGAACTCCTAGCATCGTACGACGTTGGATCATTTGGGAAAGGGGAAAAAGTACTTAAAGATGGGATTATGTTCCTGATGTATTATATGTGATTGATGGAGCACTTCGAGAATTCCATCATTCTAAGTTGACTACTCATCTTAATGGAGACATGATGTTAAATGCAGCTACTATTGGATGTGTACGAATCATCATGTTTTAGATTCATAGAGAAGTGCATGACTTGTCAACGAGTCAAAGCAGAGAAGAATAAGCCCAATGGTCTGTTATTGCCTTCGGTGGTTGTACATTGGAAGTGGGAACATATTTCCATGGATTTCATAGATGGGTTTCCATAATTTCGAAGAGGAAACGAGGGCATTTCTATTATTGTAGGCCATTTGATGAAAAGCGCTCATTGCATTTTAGTGAAGTTTTCTAGGGCCACTCCATCTTTAGCTACATTATATGTGCTGGAGGTGCTGAGGTTGCATAGTGTACCCTCTACCATTGTGAGTGATTGAGATCCAATTTTCATGAGTGAGTTTTAGAAGAGGTTGAAACATGCTTTAGGCATGGAGTCGAAATTGAACATGGCTTACCACCCCCAAACGGATGGCAAAACCAAAAGAGTGAATCGTATGCATGATGATTTGTTAAGAGCATGTATACTTGAATTTGAAAGATCATGGGAGATCACTTACCTCTTGTTAAATTTGCGTACAATAGTATTTAACATGCTAGTGTAGGCATGTCACTATTTGAAATGTTGTATATCTGACCTTGTAAATAGCTTAAATAGTGGTGAGAAACAATGGATAAGGTAATACTTGGATCGGATATGATTCATGAGACTTTGGACAAATTTGAGTTAGCATGAAAATGAATGAAAGCATCTGAAGAAAGATAAAAGTCTTATGTTTATAGAAGACATATTAACTTATAGTTTGAAGTGGGTGATACAATATTTGTAAAATGTCACCTTTGAAGGGAGTTGTTAGACTTGGCAATTTAGGCAGACTCTCATTGAGATTCATTGGACCGTTTCTTGAATTAGAATGGATCTGAAAGATAGCATATAAAGTTGTTATGTCTTAAAATATATCATAAATGCACAATGTGCTTGTGGGTTAAACTTACGTAGAATGGATCTTATGGCCGCTAATGGGGTGAATAGTGTGTGTTGACTATCTGAAAATTGACTAGGGATTCTATAAATTATCTACACGCAAGAACAAAAGAATTAAAAGATTGGGAGAATAGTAAATAATAAAAATAGATTAAATTAAAAGTCAAGAGTAGAAGATATCAGATTTTTATACTATTTCAGATATCCAATCCCATGGCTAGTCATGTACAATCCGTACAGAATTTCACTACCACTTATGACTGGTGGAAAGAACACTTTCACAATCTTATAATTCCACAGGTGGTAAAATGCACCTTTCCTCTTGAATTTACATAGTGACAAGAACACATTTTCTTTAAAACAGTAAAATAAAGATAATTTGGTATATCTTTTAATGACCTAACTTTTCGACCCTCGAATGTCGACACTATTATATCCATGGTATTTCTATAAAGAACTCCCAAGTGTCGGAAAGACAAATTGTTAGGGTTAAGTAAAAAGAAAAAGAACATAATATAAAATCTAACACGTAGAATGATAAAAAACAATATCCAAAAAGAGAGTACAAAGGGTTGCTACAAAATACATAGTAATTTCAAAGTTACAAAACTTATGTACTATCATCAGCCCAGATAGTTATAACTGAATGTCCTCACAATGTAGATATATACATAACAATAGAGCAATTCAAATAGAAATAGATAGATAACTACTAGCATCTAGCTCGTCACATGAACCTCTAAAGCGTCCGAAGTCAAACCTACTTTACTCAGCCTAATTGAAAGAGCACATGAGGAATATAGGGAACATAAAAAACGTGTCATACATAAGTCTAGTATGAGAAACTCAAGAAATATGTATCCATATAACAGCAACTTTTGAGACCGTATGAATCGCCGTATCCATTTTCCCCTCAAAAGAAATCAAACCACCTGATAAGTAGATATAGGGGTATAATAGAGAGTGTCTAGGATGTAAAATATCAATTGGAAAATAGCCATGTCACTTGCATCTCACTGCGCAACAATATCAGAAGTACATTTAAAACCACTAAGGTACATTTTCATATGGATTTTCTGTAACAACCCACCCGAAACAGACCTATCGAACCATTAAAAGCCCATCGAACCTTAGACCCGTCTCAAAGCGAGTTGTTAAGTTGATAAAATTGAAACAGTACATAGTACATAGAGCTATCTATCTATTCATTCAGAATCTCATAGCGCAACAGATAAAATATAATATCAGAAACAAGTACCATTTTATAAAGAAAAACATTTCAAAAACAAAACATGTTAATTATTACAACATGTCTACATGATGCCTCCATAGGACAATATTCAAAAATTAAATAAATGTTAGAATTAGGACAATAAAAATATTTTAGAAGTATAAATAGATGGATAACTGCCACAAATCTTCATCTCCACCTACGTCCCTAAAAACAACATCGTCTCCTCTAACCTGTGTGTTGTAATGAGGAGTGAGTCAGAACAACAAACGTCAAGTGAAATGAAAATCTCAAGCTTTACCATAATTGTATTTGGGCGATAACTTTTAGATAAGAAATATATCTTATGTATATGAGTTATATCATATCGATAACTTTAACTCCAAGACCAAAGGCCTTTCCGGTCCGATTCCAAAATTAACGCAACTACCATTTACGATGCAAGAGAAAGCATCCAAATCACTCAATACCTTTTATTGAGAATTAGGCAGACCCTAACCATTTAATACCTAAAAAACAGGCAGGTCCCCACCATTTAATACCTAACCCATTTTCAAATTCTAACATAACTATCATTAACAATGCAAGCGAGAGAACTTCCAAACCACTTAATACCCTTTTATCGGGAATTAGGTAGACTCTGACCATTTACCTATAACATAGGCAGGTCCCTATGACCTAACTCAAGGCAGGTCCCTACATGGTTCTCACTAGCTGACATCTAAAATATCCAATTGCATAATTAATACTTCTCCTAAAGGAAAGAGGCTGACCTTACCATAACCACTTAATACCTTCAACCCGAAGTGGACCCCTTCTAAAGATTTCATATATCGTATCAATAACGTAAATTATGACCTATAACCCAACCGTGACAACTCAGACTAATCCAATTACTCGTATGTACTGATAGCCAGATTGACTAGGTCAAATTCATCCTACAGAATTGGAACTAACCTCGTGTCCATTGAGGTTAGTTATTATAGATAATGTCCCACACTAGTCCCTAAAGTTACACTGCTGGTAGACAGATTTAACTACGTAGACCTCTATGTGACTTTAGACTGACCTAGCGTCCCTATAACTTAGCCATCCTTCATATTTATACCAATTATATTCATACACTATCCTACATAATTAATAATGGAAACTATATAAGGTAACCTCTTATTACGCCTTTAACTAAGGATTAACTCCCTAATTTACATTAACTTCTTTCCTACAAATTAATATTACCTAATTATTCTAATAATACTAATAATTATGCTCAATATGTTATAATCAACACGTTATTAATTTCAATAATCAACAAGTCAATATTATATGCACGAGATTCAAATAAAATATCTCCAATCACACGCAAAGAAAATGCTAGTTATTTTAAATGTCAAACTCATACATGTCCCAAACTTCAAAAAAAAGCTATTATCCTTAACCAACAACTGAATTGTATACAAAAAGGAATAATACCGAACTCTTCTCATATTAATATAATAGAATTAACTCCTCTATCTCAAGGAGCAAACCTTATAATTTAAACCTTTCATATTCTATTCAGGTTTGCACTTACCACCTTAGAGTGAAAAAGGGGTTCATACTTAGTTAATTTATAGAAATAGGTGGTGCAAATTGTAAATAATCAAAATCATACTTTGCACTCTATTTCTAACCTTATTTATTTTTAGAACCCTTTTACACTACAGGAGTAATCAAAAGAGATGAAGTGGTATAGATTATGAATTTCTTAAATCTCAAACACGGATCTTATTCTGCTATATTAATATAAAACAATTGAAATTCCAATAGTTTGGCCTTTATTTAGGGAAATTTTGGGGGTTTGATGTTTTATTTCTGTTTACCAAAAATTTTCCAGGCATACATCAAAAATAAATAAATACTAGACAATTACAAAATTGTGAAAAGCTTGATATTTCCACTCATAGAGAATTGTTTGCTTTCTAACCGGACTCGATTCTATCATGCCTAATTTTCTTTTAGATCTCCCTCTTTTAGAACATGCAACAAAATGGATTGTATATAGAAATTAGATTTAGATCGAAAACTAGAGAGGAATAGAATAAGAAATTAAAAGAATTAAACATCCAAACCTCTTATGTGAAAATCCTAAAGAAAAAGAAGAAGAAGATGGGATCCAGTTTATATCACTATAATTCTTTGTTAGATCTTCCCCTTTTTAAATATACAATTAGATTTTGGAAATCAAAAGATAAAGAGAAGGAGGTTTTGGAATTTAATTAAAATTTGAGATTTGAATTCCTTACCCGAAATCTTACTTTTTTGAAGACCTATGGGGAAAAAATTTGACAGAGCTTCGCTGACGGTACCGAAATTTGTGAAGAAAAGTGAATGTCTACGGGTCTATTCATAAAGGAAACTAGAACCATCGAATTTAAATAATAAAATTTGGGTCATCCATAGCCTTTAAAATCCTAGCCACCAACTTCAGAACCGGTCGACTGCTAACTACAAGCGGTCAGCCGATATTCATTTTTGGACCGTGAATTTTTTTCGTTTAATTTTTATTAATTACCTTATTTAATTTATTAATTACTCATTTAACTCTTAACTCAAACTGGTTAGCTCAAATGTTAAGTATCCCTTAACATAGAATTTCAAATTTTAAATTTTAAATTTTAAATTTATGCTCATTTGAACTATTTTAAATTCGAAAACTTCAAATGCTTATAACTTCTCCATTTGGACTTCGATTTCGACAAATTATAGATGGAAATTTGTCAAAAAATCACCATGCACGCAACGTTGCAACTTCCATGGGTAAATTATGACATTTGCAAAATTTCCATCTATAATCTTGTTTTAATTGTTTAATTTCTTATTAAATTTTACGGGGTGATACATTCTTCCCTTTATAAAAAGGATTTCGCCCCCGTAATCACCAAAGACAAACGGTATAACACGCTTTCAACAACCATGTTATATAACCTAGTTATTTACAATAATCTACACAACCGTCTACTCAACCAAAAATGCAATGTAATTATGTATGCAACATAGGCGATCTCAATCCTAGTATGAATGCAAGTTCATGATATACAGGTATGTATGAAAGCATCCTAAATATACATAAAATTCTATATGGGTGGAAGTAAAAACTGTAGCAACCATCTCTTATTATCTAATCTAGCAACAATAATGCAACCAAACACCTATATTTTTGGAGAGAAATGTTTAACAGAGAAAAGCTCAGAATGAGAAACATTCGTCTTTTCTTTGATTTTCCATGTCCTTTCCGTTGGGTTATCTCCCAATCAACTCGAACCAACCTTATTTTCTTTGTTACGAAGCCTCTCAATACTGTGCTCCATAATGCATGCGATGACACAGGGACGATGTGTTCCGTTTCAACATAAATTAACTAATCAGGCTCTACTATAGAGGCAATATCATGTAGATATTTTCTCAAGCAAGGAACATGAAAGATTTCATGGACTCCTGCTAATTAGTCTAGAAGCTCTACCCAATAAGCAAGTTTCCCACCCTCTCTTAAATCGAGAAAGGCCCAGTGAACCTAGGCACCAATATTTCCAGATGTACCAAACCTCATAACCTTTCTGAGAGGGGAAACCTTAACGACTACCGTATCTCCAACTTAAAACACAAATTCCTATCTTCGCATATTAGCATAGGACTCCCGACGATCCTTTTTGGTCTTTATCTACTGCTTAAACACTTCCATCTTGTCCAAGGTCCTCCAAAATCCATGATGCAATCTGTTAAAAATTCTTCTAAGATTCTTTTTCAACCTTTCCGTCTAACCATTGGTCTGTGAGTGGTAAGTGGTGCTAAGATCCAAAGTCATTCCAAAAGCAGATCGCAAAATCCTCAAAAATTCCTTAGTGAACAAAGGGTCCTTGTCACTCACAATACTAACTGGAACTCCATGAAGTCGCACCAATTCCTTGACATAAATCTGAGCTAGGGATGTTGTAGTCCTATTACTCTTATCGAGAATAAAATGTTCTTCTTCTATAACTCAAAATATATCCATTTCCTCTTTGGTTCCTAGGCAATTCATCTATAAAGTCCATCAATATATGCTCTCATTTCCAAGTCGGAATCTCCAATGGTAATAACAACCCTCCCAGCTTGCTTTGCTTAGCCTTTATCCTTTAGCATGTCAACAATCTGAGAATAAATTCAGCGACATACTCTTCATCCTTGATAAATTAGAAAATTCTCTTCATATCCCTATATACCTTATCACATTTGGGGTGAATGTTGACACTTTACAAGTTTTGGGTTTGAAGCGTTCTTATCTAATTTCTTTACTAACTTCTAGTCTTATCTTCGGTTTATCGTTAGTTAAGTGTCCACATGAAATTTGCTTATTAACGATGTTCCTTGATATATATATATATATATATATATATATATATATATATATATTTAGCAGTCTAATCCCAACCCTAAAATCAACACGGTGATAAAATAAGAACATACCTTATATAATTCAAACACTTTTCCTAAAGGAGACAACAACGATTTCCACCAAAAAAACTTTAAAAGAATTTTTTTGTTGGAAGATATCTCAATCATCAACCAATGTTAACGATGTTTGGATCCTAAAACTTCTTACCTATTTACGATGGACATTCCTAGAATGTCATTCCCCCATCACCCACCTTCCTTAATTCACTTCTCCATTTTAATAAATATCCATTTCCTATAATAACTGGTTATTAACTTCAAAATTGACAGTCCTTAATCATCCTTATTTAATCTCTTTTAATCTATTACCAATTTCAAAATTCATTTACTACGAGTATTCAATTCCTCCATAAATACCATATCAAATTCCTGGATTAGTTCCCTATTAATTTCCTTTTCATTAGAATTTTTTTCCCTGTTGAACCTGCAATTAGTGTTGACTAATCCTAGTCCTATAGTTACTATGCAGTTCATAGTTAATACGAATACTTTTGTGAATTACGTTATTTATATATTTATAATTATTAATTACTAAACTAGAACATTCATTTCCATATTTTATTTTATCAGAGCTATCCTTCTGAGTAGCCTTACCATTGAAAATTTCCATAAATTAATCAGAAGTGATATTTTTCTTTATTTGAAATTACTAGGGATTGTTTCTTTTTCTTTTATCAAAATGGACTATGTAAACTAGGAAAAATAATATCCATATCTTACAAATCTCTTTCCCTTTGTGGTATACACTTTGTTAATTCGAACGCCATACTTTTATACTTATAAGGAATTAGATAATTTATGGAAATTACATGAAACTTGCTCCCAATAAATCAAAATATAGGAATCCGCATTCCAAGGGTAACTTAACTTACAACCTAATTATACATCTGGAATATGTACACTTACCAAAATTGTACATTAAATGGTTAGGACTAATTTAAAATTTCTCATATCAAGTTGTATATATATTCTTATTTTATTCATATCTCAAAACCTTTAACCTTTCTTTCTAAGATAGTGACTTCTATCTACTCCATAAAATATAAACTCAAAAATCCACACTACGCTAGTATGCGACATTTGAAATTCAAACTTGCAAAAGAATTTTCACATCTTGAAAAAAAACATTTAGCATACTTCCCAAAAGAATTTCCAACTTGTAAAAACAATTTGGCTAATCGAATTCCAAAAAGCATCAAAACATCATATTTTATTTTATCCCCTATATATATTATTAAACATTTGGATAAAATGTAACACCCCACCTCTATACTCAGACTAGCCGAGGACACCACTGGGTAATGCTGTTAACTAGCGTGAAGAATAAGGCCGTTGAGGAGCGACCATCTGTATAATTGCTTTGATCGAGTACCGATATGTCAAATAGTATATCATACATTTCATTTCAAGAGGAAGCTCGACGTATTAAATACAAACTCAAAGCTACTACATAGTGGCTATGTGGCCTTCGGAAACAAATAAAAATAAGCACAATAAAAAATCAGTCACAAATATTCACATCACTAAGGCGGAAACCGATATGAATATAACACATAGAAGTGTACATCAAAGTAGTGGTCATACAAGATCCACTACATCCCAAAAGAATAGGTATAAGTGCTAGACAAAATAATATGTAGACATCAAGGAGTCTCTATCTCGACTGTATAAAAATAAAATAAAAACTAATAAGCTAAAGTAGTTATCCAAAAGACAGATGATGGTCCCTAATAAGAAGTCAAGTAGAAGCTCCTGAAACACCTCGGTCTGACCCGAGTATTATTTAAGAAGAAAAATAATAAACGGATCAGTCTAGCTGTAAATATCATATAAGATGAGATAAGATAAGAGATATGACAAAATATATATGATAACAACAAAAATCATACAAAATCTCAAACTTTCTCAAACACCAAAAAGAATGTCATATTCTTTAGATTATTCACCAAACCTCGAATATCGACAAAAATGTCAATGGAAATCACAACAATTGGTGAAATACATTCTAGAAATCAATAATTAGAATTCCAGAAAACCCAAAAGGGGAGGCCTATCATAAACGGAAGCATGAAAACTAACCAACACGTGTATCACAAATGGGATGCTATCCCATGGGTCGCTCACCCATAAAGTCGGTGCAACGACGTAGTAAAATAGTACGCCCGAGGAACCTAAAACTCAAATAAGCCGGAACAACGGCGTAGTACAACGGTACGCCCGATGAACCGAACTCCATAAATGACCATGGTCGCTAACCCATAAAAATGAGACGAAACTCCATTGAACAGGGTACAGTCCTCCATGCGGACTAAGAGACATCGCATATCGCTAGTCTAAACCTCAAAATGATCATCATTGATCAATAAGTAGTGTAGTTAACACTAAGCTAGTAAATAAATGAGTTTAGCTTCATGTCCTATAACCATTGGCCTAACTTAAATATTTACGAACAAATTGTAGATTTCCACTCGAATATTGTCACAAGATTTCAATCGAACAAGTCTAAGAATTAACCGACGAAGTAAACGCAAGTGTTTCATAGCACTTGTTTTGCTAAGTCGTTTAATTGGATTTCTTGTACGAATGAGGTAAAGGTTTGTATATACTAACAGATTGGAAAACGGTTTCAAAAACGAGCTTTGTATTAAAAGTAACATTGAAATCGTTTTTGTGAAAGAGTTTGAGTATTTACTACTAGTATAGAAACCTTTGTATTTTAAAGTGACAAATCATAGAAATGATTGTAAAAAAATCTATCACCAAAAATTCACATACGACAATGTGAATTAAAACCATGAAAATTGATATCGAATCCAACAAATGGATGTTCCCTAAAATCCAGAAAGAAGTCAACAAAGTCAATAATAAATGACGACAAATAACCAAATCGACAAAAATCGATTCAAACGGAAATCTACTCAAAATAGGCAAATTACATGAATTTAATAGCAACAGATGCCTGGCGGTTTCCCTAGACATCTGAGCTAAGAATTTGAAAATTTTCTTCCAGATCGCCCA
The DNA here is from genome assembly GCA_030765085.1 of Allium cepa. Classification (NCBI taxonomy): domain Eukaryota; kingdom Viridiplantae; phylum Streptophyta; class Magnoliopsida; order Asparagales; family Amaryllidaceae; genus Allium; species Allium cepa. The sequence goes on along the minus strand of CM060938.1, from coordinate 700,761,069 downwards.
AACGTTTGGGAATAACCTCAGACGTCTGAGCTGTAAGTCTGGAATTTTTATTCCGATGATTCAGTCGTTTGAGTTCTTTCCCAGACGTATGAGCTGAAGCTCAGGGCAAAAATCAGCCTAGGCCATTAATGGCCAAATCGGTTCGAAAGTGATCAGACAAGCAATGGAGGATAGAAATTTATGCCAAATGACAACCCAGCCCTACAGGCTCTTCGATACACTCCAAAAGGCATGTTCAAACATCCTTAGTAGGATTTACATTGATTTTGACATCAAAATACCAAAAATTGGAAAATTCCTCAAACCAATTCAATTCAAAAGCAAATGAACATGAAATAGATTTTAGGAAATCATACCTAATAGCCATCAAAGATATAGATGTAGATGTGAGTTCAAGAACTCACCTTTAAACTCAAAAACAATAATTGAGAAGCTCTAAAACAAGGAAAGATTAATTCCTCTTCAACAACACCTCCAGAATCTCCAATCTAATATCATATGCAAAGATTTCATAAATTAGTTTATAGGAATTTTAGAAAATTAGAGAGAGACTGAGATGGAGAGGATGAAGTGGATGCTTATCTAAGCTTCTCTTTGATTTTGGAACTTGAATTAGAATTTCCTAAGAGAACTAGGGCTTAGAAATTTCTAATCTCCTCTCCTTTCCCCCATTTTTCATAGGGATTGAGTGTTAGGAATTTAGAAATTAGAATGAATAAATGAAGAGGAGTACAGTGGAAGCTTTTAGGCAAAAGGTTTGGGTTCTCTTATTGGGTTAGTGGGCTAGAACCAAACCTAAAGCCCAAATGAAAATACCAAAATCCTAATCAACTCTAAACATATCGATGTATATACTCAAGAAAGTTGTAAACGTCGTTTTCAACTCAATAGAAGTGGTTTCAAGTCCGGGTTCGACTGTTTACAAAAAGTCACATTTTAAGTTCAACTAACGATGCTATATTTAAATAAAATATTTATATAAATAATCGTAAAATATGCGGGTTGTTACAGACTCCCCTCCTTAAAGAAATTGCATCCTCGTAATACTTAAGAAGAAAACAAAGAGTAACAACCACTTTAAGGCATAACAACACAAAAGAAAATTTTAAAGTGAGAAGTTCATCTTAAGGAGCACGAGAGAATAAGATAGTAAGTCTGGATGTGTTTGCTTGATGAATTCTTTAGATTCTCAGGAGCAATCCTTAGGATTTGAGGACCATTGAACTTTCACAAGCAGAACATCTTTATTTCGAAGACGTTTAACCTCCGCAGCAATGATTCAAATAGGATGTTGCTCATAATTCAAATTAGGTGAACTTCAATTTCTTCAATAACATTGGGATCAAGAATAGAATCAGAATGCGTAAGGCATTTCCGTAGTTGAGAGATGTGGAATACGTCATGAATAGTAGAAAATTGAGCCGGTAATAAAAGGAAATAAGCCACAAAACCAATGCGTTCGGTGTTGAGAAATGGGCCAATATATCGAGCTGCTAATTTTCCCGAATGACTGAAACGCACAATATCCTTCATAGGTGAAACATGAATGAACACGGAAAATTCCAAATTTTTTCTTCGGTTATCGACATAGAATTTTTGTCTACTTTGAGTTTCTTTCATCCTATGACGAATAAGGTCAATTTTTTCTGTGGAATCATGAACAAAATCTGACCTAAAACTAGCTTCTCACCGGCATCAAGCCAACACGAAGGAGATCGACATGGCCTTCCGTAGAATGCCTTGAAAGGTGCCATACCAATACTATATTGAAAGCTATTATTATAATAAAACTGAACAAGAGAAATATGATCATCCCAACTTCCACAATACATGCACGAAGAAATCTTCAAGAGTTTGATTCACACGCTTTTTTTATCCATCGGACTGAGGATAGCGGTGCTAAAATTAAGCTTCGTTCCCAATGCATTCTGAAGACCTTTCCAAAGTCCAGTAGTAAATGATGGATCACGACCATTAATATAGAAGTGGGAACTTCATGCAATTTAACAATTTCATTAACATAAAGTTTGGCCAAAAGAGATACGGTCCGATTGGACCAGACGGGAATAAAATGGGCAGATTTAGTGAGTCTATCTACTATCACCCATAAACCAGCATGACCCGAATGAGAACGGGGAAGACCGTTAATAAATTCCATGGAGACTTGATCATACTTCCAAACAGGAATGTCCAAAGGTTGCAATAACCCATCGAGCCTTCGATGCTTGGCCATAACGAGTTGGCAAGTCATGCAACGCTTAATAAATCTAGCAATATCATATTTCATTCCATCCCAATAATAAAGTCGTTTCATGTCCGCATACATTTTACTACTACCAGGATGAATGGTAAATTTAGAATGATGAGAATCTTTTATAATGTCTTTACGAAGATCACTAATATTTGGCATGATAAGTCTATCAAATTTTCGAATGCCCCCACGAGCATCAATTTCAAAGTCTTTTAGACCATCAATATCAATTCTATCACTACAACTTTGGCTAAGATGAGCCAACTCAGGATCATGCTTTTGAGCTTCAAGGATGCATTCTAAAAGAGAAGGATGAGCCTCAAGGCTACATAAAACAAGTGATGAACATGAACCAGACTCACGATCTCGAATCTCACAAGTGGACTGAGTCTCGAGATCAATCCATTCGGATATCATCATAGAAACAATGGATTGTTGCTTATGACTAAGGGCATTGGCAACACGATTTCCCTTTCCAAAAGTATAAAGAATATCAAAATCATAAGATGCATGGAATTCGATCCAACATTGTTGACGCAAATTAAGTTCCTTTTGAGAAAATAAATAGTTCAAAGATTTATGATCAGTGTAGAGAACAAATTTCTCTCCCAAAAGATAATGACGCCAAATTCAAAAGGCGAAAACAATGGCCGCAAGCTCTAAATCGTGAGTGACATATCTAGTCTCGGTAGGATTTAATTGCCTAGAAACATAAGCAATAACACATTCCCTTTGCAGGAGAACGGCTCCCAAACCAACACTACTAGCCTTGGTATAAACAGTGAAGTCTTGGTTTTCTTCAGGAATCACAAGAATAAGAGCATCGGAAAGGAGTTCTTTTAATTTCTTAAAAGAAGCTCCATATTTGTTTGACCAAATGTATTTAACTCCCTTCTTTGTCAAACAAGTAAGAGGTACGGAAATTTTAGAAAAGTCTTTTAAGAAACGATGGTAATAGCTGGCCAATCCAATAAAGCTATGAATTTCCATCACACTCTTCGAGCTCTTCTAATTTTGAATCACTTCAATCTTTGAAGGATCCACAGAAATTCTGGATTTAGAAATAATATGTCCTAAAATTTTTACACGAGATACCAAAATTGGTACTTAGAAATTTTTTCTTTCAATTGATTTCTCCTAAGAGTTTCCAATACAATCTGAAGATGTTTTTCATTCTCTTCCTCGGTTTTAGAATAAATAAGAATATCATCTATAAAGATGAGAACAAATCGATCGAGGAAGTCTTTGAAAACTCGATTCATAAGGTCAATGAAATAACCTAGAGCATTCGTTAAACCAAATGGCATAACAAGCCATTCATAAGATACATAACGAGTACGGAACGACGTCAAAGGAATACTATCCTCCGCAATACGAAGCTGCTAAAAACCGGTTGTTAAGTCTAACTGTGAAAAGACTCTAGTATCACTAAGTTGATCGAACAGATCATCAATCCGAGGTAAGGGATAGTTATTCTTAATGGTAAGATCATTAGGTATCAACGCAAATCCTATGTGTACCATCGGATTTCTTCACAAAGATAGCTGAAGCTCCCTAAGGAGACGAACTAGAATGAATAAATTGCTTCGCTTCCAATTCGGATAATTGTTTACGCATCTCCTCGTTTTCCTTATTGGACATACGATAAGGAGGACGAGTGATAGGTAGAGCTCCAGATATTAGATTAATTCTGAACTCAATTGCTCGTTTAGGTAGTAATCCTAAAATAGGCTCAAATATATCGGGAAATTCATAAACAACGTGAATGAGGGAAATGACATCTTCCTCATCATCATTATCATCATCATGCGGATTTAGAGAATATAAGGATGTTATCGAATTGGAATCTAATTCTTTAAGAACAATAGAAATCTACTTAACAGATTGAGGATATCGAAGATAGATAGTCCTCTTGGGACATAGGATGTGGGCTTCATAACGTTTAAGCCAATCCATTTCCAAAATCATTCTGAAACCTAGGTAGCGCATAACATGCAAATCCGCTTGGAAAGCATAATCACATAAGATAATCTCGACATCTTTATAAAATAAACTGAGTGTTGCGGATACACCAACCGGATTCACAATTTTCAATGAAGTCATCAAGCACTAACATTTAAAGACAAAGTATCGACAAGTTCTTTTGATATAAAAGAGTGATATGCACCTGTATAAAAAAGAACATGGATAGGATGATCACGAAACATAATAATGCCATCAAGGATAGAATGAGAAATACCTTGACCAAGAGAAGTGTTACTAGGGGCTTGCATAACATTTAGCTTTCCCACTTTCTTGCTTTGAAGTTCAGGACATGAAGATTTAAGATGACCCAAACTTTCGCAATAGCGACAGTAAAGGTGCTTTGGATACATATTTGCATAGTGGTCTTTAGAACCACAATTGTAGCACTCTCCACGATTAAGGGTAGGAGTCTTTGCTATCGAAGTTACTTGCTTCCATTTCTTGTTAGGATTAGGGCCTTTGAAATTAATAGGCCTCTTCTTGTTGATTTGAAGTTTTGTTTGGCACCCACAACTTAAACATCACTTTCTTTATCGGCCTCTTCAAGTCGAAGAAAGATATCAACAAACCGATCGAAAGAAACTTCTAGTTTCAGAGGTAAAGCCTTCTTGAGGTATTTATTCAACCCATAGATAAACCTATATTTTTTTTTCAATGGGTTATTAATATATCGACCCCATATTTAGAGAGGGATTCAAAATATGCGACATAATATATCACAGAAAATTCATCTTGAACAAGGTCAATAAAGTGTCGGGATGAAGTTACACCTCTGGCACAGATTTTAACTTGAATCTTTCTTGGAATTGCTCCTAAGTAAAATCCACTTTGATAATTTCTGAAATCAAAAGTTCATACCAATCTAGTGCTCTTTTTGGGGAATGCTAGAAGCCACTTGGACACGATGTAGATCTATAAGATTCATGCGAGAAAAGATGTGGCCGCTTGTTCTAAGCAAAGCTTGGACTTCTATTACGCTTTCGAAACCCTTGAATGGCCTTCCATCCAAGTTGGTATAATCACTGCACAAGCGTGCAAACCCGGATTTAGGGTGAGTAGGCTCAGGAATAGGTCCGGCAGCTTGGGCATACTTTACAAGATCAAAAAGCTGTTGGGCAGACATGAATACGCCATCTAGAGGATTAGCACTGGATTTACCGGCGCTGGGATGGCCTGGTCTAACCATTTCTCTTCTTTAAGAAAGAAAAAAAGAAGAGGAAAAAGGTTATTCTCAGAATGAATATCAAACAAACTTGATTGATAAAACAAGGCATCATAAAAGAAAATACGATAGAACGGGTCCTAAGACTTGGATTAAATCCTATGGCATGATTCCTAAGAGAGACTTAGGACAATGATCCTTGATAGATTATTCTACACTTTTCTGAAGTTTGGCTCTGATGCCAAGCTGTGATGCCCCACCTCTATACTCACACTAGCCAAGGGCACTACTGCGTAATGTCGTTAAATAGCGCGAAAAATAAGGCTGTTGAGGAGCGACTATTTGTGTAATTGCTTTGTGCGAGTACTGATATGTCAGATCGTATATCATACATTTCATTTCAAGAGGAAACCTAATGTATCAAATACAAAATCAAAGCTACTACATAGTGGCTATGTGGCCTTTGGAAACAAATATACAATAAGCACAACACAAAATCAGTCACAGATATTCACATCACTAAGACGAAAATAGATATGAATATAACACATTGAAGTGCACATTAAAGTAGTGGTCATACAAGATCTACTACATCCCAAAAGAATAGATATAAGTGCTAGACAAAATGATATGTATACATCAATGAGTCTCTATCTAGAATGTATAAAAACGAAAAAACACTAAGCTAAAGTAGTTAGCCAAAAGTCAGATGACGGTCCATAATAAGAAGTCAAGTAGAAGCACCTGAAATACCTCGGTCTTACCCAAGTATTAATTGAGAAGAAAAATAATAAACGGATCAGTCTAGCAATAAATATCATATAAGATGAGATAGGGTAAGAGATATGACAAAAAAAAATATGATAACAACAAAAATCGTACAATATCTCAAACTTTCTCAAACACCAAAAGGAATGTCATATTCTTTAGATTATTCACCAAACCTCGAATATCGACAAAACATGTCAACGCAAATCACAACAATTGGGGAAACACAAATTCTAGAAATCAACAATTAGAAATCTAGAAAACACAAATGGGGAGACCTATCATAAATGGGAGCATGAAAACTCACCAATACGTGTATCACAAACGGAAAGATATCCAATGGGTAGTTGACCCATAGAGCCGGTGCAAAGACGTAGTATAACGATACGCCCGAGGTACCTGAAACTCAAATAAGCCGGAACAACGACGTAGTACAACGGTACGCCCGATGAACCAAACTCCATAAAAGACCATAGATCGCTAGCGCATAAAAATGAGACGAAACTCCATAGAACGAGGTACAGTCCCCTACGCGGACTAAGAGACAACGCATATCGCTAGTCTAAACCTTAGAATGATCATCACTAATAAATAAGAAGTGTAAATTACACTAAGCTAGCAAATAAATGATTTTAGCTTCATATCCCATAACCATTGGCTTAACTTAAATATTTACGAACAAATTGTAGATTTCCACTCAAATATTGTCACAAGATTTCAATCGAACAAGTCTAAGAACTAACCGACGAAGTAAATGCAATCATTTCATACCACTTGTTTTGCTAAGTCGTTTAATTGGATTTCACGTACGAATGAGGCAAAGGTTTGTATATACTAATAGATCGGGTAAATAGTTTTAGAAACAAGCTTTGTATTAAAAGTAACATTGAAATCATTTTTGTGAAAGAGTTTGAGTATTTACTACTAGTACAGAAACCTTTGTATTTTAAAGTGACAAATCACAGAAATGATTGTAAAAATAATCTATCACCCAAAATTCACATACGACGATGTGAATGAAAACCATGAATATCGATATTGATCCAGAAAGAAGTCATCAAAGTCGATAATAAATGACAACAAATAATCGGATCGAAAAAAATCGATTCAAAAGGAAATCTACTCAAAATAGGAAAATTGGCTGAATTAAACAGAGATGACGTCTGGCAGTTTTCCCAAATGTCTAAGCCGAGAATTTGGAAATTTTCTTCCAGATCGCCCAAACGTTTGGGAATAACTTCAAACGTTTGAGCTGTAAGTCTGGAATTTTTATTCCGATGACTCGGACGTCTGAGTTCTTACCATACGTCTGAACTGAAGCTCAGGGCAAAAATCAGCCTACGTTATTAATGGCCAAATCAGTTCGGAGGCGATCGGACGAGCAACAAAGGCTAGGGATTTATGCCAAAAGACAAACCAGGCCTATAGGCTCTTCAATGCACTGCAAACAACATGTCCAAACATCCTTAGTAGGATTTTTATATATTTGACTTCTAAATACCAAAAATTGGAAAATTCACCAAATCAATTCAATTCAAAAGCAAATGAACATGAAATAGATGTTAGGAAATTCATACCTAACAACCATCAAAGGTATAGACACAGATGTGAGTTCAAGAACTCACCTTTAAACTCAAAAATAACAAATGAGAAGATCTAAAACAAGGAAAGATCAATTCCTCTTCAACAACACCTCTAGAATCTCCAATTTAGTATCAAATGCAAAGATTTCCTAAATTAGGTTATAGGAATTCAGAAAATTGGAGAGAGAATGAGACTGAGAAGATAAAGAGGATGCTTGCCTAAGCTTCTCTTTGATTTTGGAACTTGAATTAGAATTTCCTACGATAACTAGGGCTTAGGAATTTTTAATCTCCTTTCCCCTATTTTTCCTAGGGCTTGAGTGTTAGGAATTTAGAAAGTGGAATGAATAAATGAAGAGAAGTGGAGTGGGAGCTTTTAGGTAGAAGGTTTGGGTTCTCTTATTCGGTTAGTGGGCTAGAACCAAACCCAAAGCCCAAATGAAAATACCAAAATCATAATCAACTCCAAACATATCGATGTATATACTCAAACAAGTTGTAAACGTCATTTTGAACTCAATGGAAGTGGTCTCAAGTCCGGGTTCGACTGTTTACAAAAATTCATATTTTCAATTCAACTAACGATGCTATATTTGAATAAAATATTTAAATATATAATCGTAAAATATGCGGGTTGTTACACAAAACCTTCCAAAAGTATTTGAACCCAACTTTTCACAATTTTCCAAACATTTACCACTTTATTCTTAACCCTAAATTTAAAAATTGCTTAGTAAAACAATTTCCCATCTGAAATACATTTACCTCAAAGACTTGCTTCTTTAAATGTAAGGTTTTTAACCCAAAACATTCAATAACCTAATTATTAAGCCAAACTATCAAAAATTCAGAAAAGATTGCTTAAAACCAAAAGGAAGCGAAATAATTTTCGTTTTTCAAAAAATTTCTACATCAAACGTTTATTATTTTAAAAGTTAGTCTTTTAATCTAAACCATTCAAAAACCTTTATAACTTTAAATAATGAAAAGTGTAGTAGACAAGGTAAACTCTTATCCCATCATTTTCCTATCCTATTCTCATCACTTCTCCCTAGCATTATCTCGAACTAGATTACTAATCCTATTTTATAAGTTCGTAATGCTATTCCTGTTCAAATTTCCCAATATTGCCTCTGTTTATATTTCTCCTACTTAGATGGATTCTACATCTTTTTAGTCAAGTTCCTTTTCCATTTTAAAAATAAGAATTTTAAAATAACTTCAAAATTTATAAAATAAGTAAAATCATTAAGTGTAACTTACGCTCTATTTTATATTTATTCAAAAAGAAAAATCCATTGAATAAAATTCTTTAAACCAAAATCATTTTGACCCAACAAAATTTTGAACTAAGTGTTTCAAAAATGAAAAACCCTTTCTACTTAAAACTCTTTTTTTCACAAACTTTTGCTTCAAACAAATTTCCAATTTATGAATTTCCAAATTTCCTATTTTTCTTTCAAAGCAACAACTTCTCAATAAATCCTTCAAAAAACTTATTCAAGACATTTCAAGAAAGTTTCCAAAAATCATTTTTATCAAATTCTTTCACATAAGGTTGGATTTTTAGAAATTGACTTCAATTGTCCTTTCTATTGAATTTTCTTCTTCTAACACCTGTTATTTCTGGATGTTCATCACTATACTATCTTGTAGTATTTAATTACTACCTAACATGCTTATTTGTTATTCTTATAAATGTCGATTGTCCGAAATAAGTGGTTATTATTCTAACAGGACAATTTCTAAAGACATTTATTTATTCATCCAACTTTTCCTACTAAAACTTCTTTACCTCTCCATAGTTACCCTAATCATCTCCTTAAGTAGTCCATTTATATCGTTATAAAATTATTGTAACTCCCTATTTATTGCATACTTATTTCCCATTTTAGAGTTACAATTTTTTCCATTGACATTCCTTACGATACGACCTTTGTCGCATATTCCTTACATTATTTGCTCTTCCAGCCCATAGTCGCCTCGCCCATCCTTACGAAATATGGTCTTGACCACTTCTATAGTCAGAATTTATAGAGTAAGTTCAAATTAAATATACATAGATACATACATACATATATATAGTAGGCTTTTTGAAAATACTTTCGAAAATAACAAATACATCACTCATAGGGATACCTATCCTCGTTGATTGGGTAACTTAAGCTCCGATATCAAGTGTAACAACCAGTCTTAAAATAAACCTAATTTTGACCCAATAAAAGCCCGTTAAATTATAGGCCCGTCTTAACGCGAGCTGTTAAGTTCATAAAATTGAAACAATATACAGAGCTATCTATCTATTCTTTCCCAATGTCACAGCAGAATGGATAGAATATAATTTCATAAATAAGTACCCATTTCAAAAACATAACATGTTAATTAATCTAACATGTCTACATAAAGCCTCTATAATACAATGTTACAAAACAACATAACCGTCTGAATTGGGTATAATAAAAATGTTTGAAAAGCATAAATAGATTGATAACTGCCACAAGTGTTTATCTCCACCTTCATCCCTAAAACCAGCATTGTCTTCTCTAGCCTGTGTGTTGTAATGAGGAGTGGGTCGGAACAACAATGCCTAGTGGAATGAAAATCTCAAACTTTACCATAAGTGTACTTGTGCAGTATTTTTTAGATAATAAATATGTCTTACATATTTAAACTATGCCATACTAAAAACTTTAACTGTAAGCCCAAAGGCCTTTCTAGTCCAATTCCAAAATTAACGCAACTACCATTTACGATGCAAGAGAAAGCATCCAAATCACTTAATACTTTTTATTGAGAATTAGGCAGACCTTAACAATTTAATATCTATAAAATAGGCAGGTCCCCGTCATTTAATATTTATTCCATTTCCAAATTCTAATGCCACAATTGTTAACGATGTGAGAGGGAATCTCCAAACTACTTAATACCTATTTAATGGGAATTAGGTAGACTCTGACTAATTAAGACCTATAACATATGCAGGTCCCCGCCCTTTTCGATCTAACCTAAAACGTGTCACTACGTGGTTCTCACTAACTGACATCATAAGAAATCCCATTGGATCACTTAATACTTCTTCTAAAGGAAAGAGGTGGATCTTATCATAGCCACTTAAATCCTTCAACCTGAAGCAGACCCTTTCTAAAGATTTCACCTATCGTATCAATAGCATGACTTATGATCCATAGACCGACTATGACATCTCAGACTAATCCAGCTATTCGTTGATACTGGTTGCCAGATCGACTGGGCAGATTTATCCTATAGAATAGGGACTAACCTTACATCTACTAGGGTTATTTATTATAAGCGATGTCCTAGATCAGTCCCCAAAGTTACACTGCTGGTAGCCAAATTTAACCAGATAGACTTCTATGTAACTTTAGACTGACCTCGCATCTCAACAACTTCCATCCTTTATATGTAACTAATTGTATACGTACACTATTCTACACAATTAATAAGGGAGGCTATATACAATAGCCCCTTACAACGTCTCTAATTAAGGATTAACTCTCTACTTTACATTAACTGCTTTCCTACAAATTAAAATTACCTAATTATTCTAATAATACTATTCATTATGGTCAATAAGTTATAGTTAATACATTGTTAATTTTAATAGTCAGTGCGTTAATATTTCATATATATGTGTGTGTGCGTGTGTGTGTGTGTGCACGAGATTCGAATAAAATAACTCCAATCACACACAAAGAAAACGCTAATTAATTTAAATGCCAAACTCATACAAATCCCAAACGCCAAACAAAAATATAGCTAATATCCTTAGCCAACAACTGACTTGCATACAAAAAGGAATAATACCAAACTCATCCAATATAATAGAATTAACTTCTCTATCTCAAGGAACAAACCTTATAATTTTCTTTCATATTCCATTGAACTTTTGCACTTACCACCTTAGAGTGAAAAAGGGGTTCATACTTATTTAATCTATAGAAATAGACGGTCCAAACTAAAAAATAGGTAGTGCAAACTATAAATAATCAAAAATCATATTTTGCATTCTATTTCTAACCTTATTTATTTTTAAAACCCTTTTACACTACAAGAGAAATCAAAAGAGATAAAGTAGAATAGATTATGAATTTCTTAAGTCTCAAACATAGATTTGATTCTACTTATTAATACAAAACAATTGAAATTCCAACAAATTCAAAGATTGATATTTATTTAGGGAAATTTTGGGGGTTTTACATGTTTTATTTTCGTGTACCAAAATTTTCAAGGCATACAATAAATGCAATTAAATGCTAATCAATTACAAAAATGTGAAACGCTTGATATTTCCACTTATGGATAATCGTTTGCTTCCTAACTGGATTTGATTCCACGATTCCTAATTCTCTTTCAAATCTACCTCTTTTAGAATATAAAACAAAGTGAATTGCATATAGAAATTAGATTTAGAATCAAAAACTAGAGAAGAATCGAATCAAGAATCGAAAGAATTAAACATCTAAACCACTAATCTGAAAATCCTAACTGATTCTGGTATCCAAAGAAGAAGAAAACGTAGGAATTTGATTTATACCGCTTCTAATTCTCTGTTAGATCTTCCCATTTTTGAACATACAAGAAATAGATTGTGTGTGTATATGTATTAGATTTTAGAAATTAGAAGGTAGAGAGAAGGAGGATTGGGAAAATAATCAAAATTAGAGATTTAAACTCCTCATCTGAAATCTTACTGTTTCTTAAAACCTATGGGGAAAGATTTGATAGAGCTTCACTTACGATACCAAAATTTCATGAAGAAAAGTGGGGTTTAGGAGTCTATTTATAGAGATGAGAAGGAACTAGAACCTTCGGATTTAAGTAATACAACCCAGGCTGTCCACGGCCTCCAAAAACCTAGCCTTCGCCTTCAGAATTGGTCAATCTCTAACCACAAGCGATCAACTACATGCTTATATTTGGTCAACCGGTCTTCATTTTTGGACCGTGGATTTTCTTCCGTTTAATATTATTTAATTACCATATTTAATTAGTTTGTTACTAAATTAACTTTTACATTAACCACGTTAGCTCAAGCATTAATTGTCCCTTAATGTTGCATAATTTAAAATTCAAATATTTAAATTTTAAACCCCTTCAAGTTATTTCAAGTTCAGAAACTTCAAATGCTCATAACTTCTCTATTTGAACTCCAATTTCAACATATCAAATACAAAAACTAATAAAAATTACTATGGATGAAATGGTGCAACTCCCGTAGTCAAATTTTAAAATTTACAAAATTTTCATTTTTAACCTTATTTTAAATATTTTATTTCTTATTCAATATTATGGGGTGTTCCATTTTTTGTGGAGTTCCCTTGGTAAACTGAAGCCGACCCCTGCATAAAGATCAGAAACTACCGTTCGAGCATTATATATCTTTAGATAAAATATATCATAAGGTAAACACAAATGGCCCACGTTTGAACATGTGATACCAAGTATCATCAACTCCCGCCAGCAACATCGATAAGCATTTCTAGATATGGAGTTGATATACTCCTTTGGCTTAGCTAAACCCTAGCTTGTGTAGCTTACTTTTTATTTAGTCATTTTTATTTGTGAAGTCATGTCTAGCATCTCTCCCAAGTCTTCATATCTCGAATAGATCATGAATCTCTCCGTGGATTCCAGCATAAGTTGCCCGACAAATGCTAGCATTAAACTCTCCCTTGGACTTAACCCTAGAATAGATAGTTCTACTTTATAACATTTGACTTTATAACCACCTCTAAAATGTAGACTTGTATACTAGTTTTGAAGTGTTTTTCAGTAAGTAATGCATAAGTATACTTATTCGATCCCGAAAACTAAATCGTTGAATTTTTGGTTAACTCAATTCCTGTTCTTTCAGAAGTAAGCAAACAATATATAAAGGAGTCTTCCCTGAGGATCACATATATATACGTTACTAAAGCTAGAGACTTTTTAGACCAATGAGCCCTCCTCGAGGACATAAAACTATATGAAGCTGTGAAACTTCCATATACTTTGAAAGTTAATTGGCTAAGTTCGTTGGTTGTCAAATCAAATATCTAGTTTTTAAAAAACGATCATTTTTGGAAATCAAGTCTCGTATACTTATCAAGTATTCGACCTTCTTAACTTATACTATTCCTCGATGAAGAGTGAAGCCATAAGGTATGATCACATTACTTCTAAACACTGCTCGAACATCATTCTTAACTCTTACAGATAGACAAGTATATTTCATCGGCTTTTTTTTTGCTAAGTATAGTATTAATTCTTACCATAAACAAGTGAAGCATGACCAAGCTACTTAAGCAACTTCTAAAACCTTTTATAAAACATTTTCTTATAATTCAAACCCTTTTAAAAATGATATATATTATTATACTAATTTATTTATAAGCTAATAAATTAAATAAAACTATAAATATAATTTAAACGATATTTATAACCTAAGATATTTAATACTTTTATAAAATATTTAACTAATTTATAAAAGCTATATATGCTTAAAATATACTTTAAAATGCTTGTAATTATGGTTTAAACATTCATTTAAAATATTATTTAAAATACTATTTTATAATTTATTCAATTTCTTTAAAAAACACGTACATTACTTAAAATAAACCTACTTTAAAATTCCGAACTACTTTTAAAATACTATAATATATGCTAGAAAAGACATGTAAAAAGACTGAATAATAATACTTTAATTTAAAATCATTTTAAAACAATTAAGTTTTAAAGAAGAAACTGCAGTATTTCCAAAATGTTGTAAAAAGAGTTCAGAGATATTACAGTGGGCAAAATTGCTATCATTACATGCCGTAACAGACTGAATTGGGGCAGTTTTATATACTTGATACTTTTGCCTTTTTTTTATATGCTAGCAATCGTTTTAAGGTCAATCTTTTTGCAGTGATCAATATACTCAATAGACATCATAATCATGCCGAGAAATCCCTAGGGATCTCTCTACAAAATACTATAGAAATTGCCGAATCAAAAGGCATTTTTAAGTGCTTCTATAGCGAATATTCACTATGGAAACCGTTCCATATTCGAGTTAAATTCAATCACCGTCCAATCAAAACAATATGCATCATCTCAGAGCTACAGAACAAGTCATAGAAAGTCATACAAGTCAAAATAAATCATTTTACATATTCCCTTAGCTTTTCAAAGCAAGAATCACAAAAATATAGCAAGAAATAGTTGAGCACATTACCATAATTTAAAAAAGCATATATATACACTTCATATACATTCAAATGGTGTGTTTACTCAACCTTCAACAAGTACAAAACGAAGCTCAAGCCTAGTCCTGGCTTCCACTTCCTACTTCAGCCAAAAAATATGATATCCCTACACCCTCCTCTTTTGCTCACAATCAAGGCTTAAAATACCCTTATATGCTCACAGCCTTGAATTGTGTGCTCTAAATCTTCAAGCTGCAAGTTGATAAAAGATGTTGTTGTGTTGTTAAGGCTTATAGCAAGAGTTTGACGAAGAGTTGGGTTGATTTGCTTTGTGTTTTAG
Organism: Allium cepa; assembly: GCA_030765085.1. Lineage (NCBI taxonomy): Eukaryota > Viridiplantae > Streptophyta > Magnoliopsida > Asparagales > Amaryllidaceae > Allium > Allium cepa. The sequence continues at coordinate 700,745,747 of CM060938.1, read as the reverse complement.
AAATTTAAATAGAAGAGAGTAAAAGATGAAGAGCTTCCTTATATTGCTTGAAATCGGTGAAAGTGTTTCTATGTACTATACGGTCCTTTATATAAAAGCATAAGGGGTTACTATAACCCCACCCTCTCTTCTAGTCAGAAAAACCATCATCCTTCTCCATGTGACTTGCTTTCCATCTCATAAGACAAAAGAAATATCAAGCATAAATATCTTCTACCTTTGACCCTCTAGAACTTTCCAAAATAGATTTAGTTGACTATATTAACACAAATTATCATTTTTAGCTATTAATGACCTCTTATGTTATTTAGAAATGTATAAAAAGTTTGAACAACTTATGCTAATAAAATTCCATTTATCGATAAAATGATTTTTGGTCACATTACCGATATTTCTTCAAAATATTTATTTTTATAAACAAATTTTGAAAACAAGTTTCTTATCATTATTTTTTAATAAAAAGAGGTTTAAAAAGGTTATAAAATCACTTTTATAACACTTTCCATATTTCAAATGTTTTGATATTCAAAGACAAAGTGTTCAAAATTAGGAGCCGTTGCATTCTCCCCTACATAAGACATTTCGTCCTTGAAATCCAAATAGGAACAAAAATCAAAGAAGAACAAGTACATATATAGTATACTGTTGAAACTATATACAAACTAAAATGCATACTAAGTGACTCCACCTTAGTCGATGAGTACACTACAAAAGCTATGATATGATAAGAACTGCTAATCTAGAAGCAACTCCAGATAGGATTCCCTCACACTATCCTTAGTCTCCAAGCATCCTCACTCCCTTGTACCCTAACCAACTTCATGACCTTAGTCCTTAATCTCTTTGTATCATGATCCATAATGCGAATATGTTACCTCAGTATAGTCATGTTAGATTTGGTCTCTAAGTTCTCTTGTTGCAATGCTTCTACAATCAAAGAAGGATCGTGCACATACTTACACAAATGTGATACAGGGAACAGATTATGCATATCCAATAGCCTATTCATTAACACAACTCTGTAAGCAAGTGTACCAACCCTTTCCACTATAGGAAATGGTCCTTTAATAAGAGGAGCCAACTTCCCCATCTTTCAAAACCGAACAACACTTCTCATTGGGGAAACCTATATGACCACAAATTCCTAATTGAGAACACAAATCCCTACACTTCTGATCTGCATAGCTCTTCTGCTGATTCTAGGAATCCTTTATATGTTTCTAAATCTCTATTACCTTATTCGACACCTCTAAAATCATGTCCTACCCCAGTACTACATTGTCTCCAAGTTACACCCAACACGATGGAGATTTGCAAGGCTTGCCATCCAATGCCTCAAAAGGTGCCCTTTCAACTCTGGCTTGGTAACCATTGTTATACAAAAACTCAACAAGAGGTAAATGTTTTTCCCTCGAACCCTTGAATCTAATATACAAGCCCAAAGCAAGTGCTCCAAGACATGGTTAACTCTCTCAGTGTGCCCATCAGTCCAAGGATGGTAAGCTATACTCAAACTCTATTGTGTCCCTTAAGTATCATGTAACCCTTTCCAAAACCGACTTGAGAATATCATATCTTTATTGCTTACGCTATCACAAGGAACACTTTGAAGCCTAACAATCTCCTTGACATACAACTTAGCTAAACTAGAAGTTGTCCTTGTTGTCTTCACCGGTAAGAAGTGCACACTCTTTGTTAGTCGGTCCACTATAACCCAAATGCCTTCATTACCTTTCCTGACCTAGGTAGCCCAGCTATAAATTTCGTAGATATCTGCTCTCACTTTCACTTTATAATTTTAAGTGGATGAAGCGGTTCAACTGTCTTCTGATGGTTTCCTTTGACTTGTTGGCAGTTAGAACATCCACTCACAAATATGGAAACATCCATCTTCATCCTTCATACAAGAAAGTCCAATTCATATTTTGATACAATTTTTCATTCCAGGATATATCATAAGTCATGAATGATGGCTCTCTGTCAAAACCTCCAGTCTAATTCCATCAATACTTGGAACACACAACCTTCCATTCATCCTCACTATACCACGATCATCAACCTCGAATAACAACCTCCTCTTCGGTGCCTCGTCCTCACTTACTACTTTAGATATCCTTGTAATATGGAGATATCTTAGCCGATTACCATCAATATGACTAATAAGGGTTGGCTATGCTTCTAAATTCACAACAACTGCATACCTACTATTAAGTGCACCAGTTACAACACTCGCTTTTACAGGCATGTACAAAATGTCAAAATCATAAGCCACAAAAAACTCAAACTACCATTGCAGCCGTATGTTAAGGTCCTTTTGTGTGAAAATATACTTCAAAGATTTGTGGTCTGTGTACAACTCGAACTTCTCACCAAAAGTAAGCGATGCCTTCACATCCATAATGAAAAAACAACTGCTAACAATTTTATGACATGGTCGGATACCTTTATTCATGGAGCTTGAGTTATCAGCTGGCATAAGCATTGACTCTTCCATGCTGTATCAACACGGAACCTAAACCTATTCCTAAGCATCTGTATAAATAGTTAAACCTTCACCTGCATCCAGCAGAGTTAGAACATGAGCGCTATTCAACCTTTCCTTCAACGTTGAATGCTTGTTCACATTTATCAGTCTAAACAACTTTGATGTCTTTCTTCATCAAATTTATCAAGTGTGAATCGATCTTTGAGAAATTCCGAATAAACCTACTGTACTAACCTGCTTACTCTAAGACACTTCTAATCTTGATTGTGCTTTACGACATCTTCCAATCTAGAATAACCACAACCTTATTGGATCAATAGAAATTCCCTCCGCCGAGATAACATATCCTAAGAACCTAACTTAAGACCTCCAAAAGTGACACTTTGGGAACATCGCTTTCAACACATGCTCTCTCAATATTTCAAGCACAATCCTCATATGGCGAGTATGCTTTTCCTTAGTCTAAGAGTAGGCCATAATATCATTAGTAAATACAAGAACAGACTAATTCAACACATCTCGAAAATTCAGATTCATCAAGTCCACAAAATATGCTGGAGCGTTGGTTAGGCCGAATGGTATAACTAACCACTCATAAAAATTATTAGACCTGAAACCCGTCAAAAGTACAATCTCTTCTACTACCATCAACCGATGAAATCTTACGGAAAAATCTAGTTGATAAAATACCCGATCGCCATGAAGCCAATCGAAAGTCATCTATCCTAGGCAAAGGATACTTATTCCTAATAGTCTGCTTATATAGCTCATAGTAATCCACACAAATTCTTAAGGAACAATCCACCTTCGAAGCAAAGATGATGGGCACTCCCAAATAAAAATGAATAGATCGAATCAAGCCTTTACTTAACAAATCGCTAAACTGGTTAGCAAACTGTAACTTCTCCTTCAATATTAGTCGATGAACATGCAATGCAATAGGTTAAGCATCTCGAACCAAATTTATATGAAATTCAATATCATCGTGAGGTGGTAAACATGAGGCACTTTAAAAACATCTGCGAACTCTTACGCAATGCAAATCGACCCCAAATCCTCTACAATTACATCATAAGGATAAAGGAAACTACTCATTAATGAGATAGGTTCCTCACAAAACACTTCCAGAACCTCCTATCATTTCTTCAATACTATAGTTTGCTTAACACAATCTAAGACTCCGTGATTTTGAGACAACCAATCCATCTCAAGTACCCCTTCAAACCCCATCACAAGGAAGGAGTTAGTTATAACAAGTAGCTAGAACTCCTAAATATATCATACTAAGATTGGCCGAGCTGTCCACAGGGTTTGAGAAAATAGATTCAAAAGTCATACTAGGTTCAAGTTTCAGTCTATCAACATGATTATGGGAAATGAAACTAAGTAAATCACTAGTATCAAACAAAGTGTGAACAGAAACGCCATAAACAAATAATATACCTTTAAGAACCTGCTTACCCTTTGTAGCTATAGAAGAGGAAGATGTTGTAGCAAGTGTGAATACCCTATGGTGTTGCCCTTTCTGAAGCATCAGACAATCTCTAACAAAATGACCTAGATGGTGGCAGCTGTAGCAACCCTTTGGTGCAAACTAACCCATGGATGTTAATGGCCCCAGCTTCGAAACTCTTGCAATCAACGCTTTTACTATTGGCGCTTTTACCACTAGTTTCCCCCTCCTGACCTATAGTTCCTAGCAAAATGTCCCCTCTATCCACACTTATAGAAAGCTAAATTGGAAACATCCTTTGGCAACTGAAACTTATTCTTGTTGTTTTCAATTGGTGCGAATGTAGATGGCTCTGGAGCTAAAACCTCGAACGTCAACCTGATACCTATCAGATTCACAAATACCCTAGTATATGTTAGAAAATACTTTAAAAAATTTGAAGAAATTACTTAAATTAAAAGTCACTTAAAAATAATTAAAGTTCAAAAAAGAAACTACGATATTTCTGAAATGCTGTAAAAACGGTTCAGAGATACTACAACGGCTAGAAAATGCTCTCGTTAAGTGTTGTAACTGATATCTACCCTCTTGGATTTCCAGGAGGATTTTCATAGCATCATCCTTAGTTAAACGCCAAAGAAAAGGGGTTGAGAATCCTCTCCTGTATAGTAGTCCGTGTTGCATTATGAATCACGGTATTTTACGAAGGAGTTTGCAGTGTTCATTCTTTCCTTTCATGAGAGTTCTCTTCAACAAATAATCCTTAATCAGATCATCCATGATTCATTTCCCTCCTCCGCCTCTAAGATCCAATCGATATTCATCAGATCTATGCTTGGGGCTGATGAAACCTCCAACGGAGCCAATCCTATCTATTTAACATCTCTATAGCTAGCCAATAGCTAATGAATCTGCCTTCGTATTTTCCACTTTTGGGATATGCATAATTGTGTAATATTCTATATCATTCAGCAGTTCCAGTGTCTACGTTAGGTAAGGGGAAAATCTCGCACCTTTAGCCAAGACTTCCTTCTTTACCTCACTACATGGGAGAATATATGCAGCGTTCCACCCTAGCTCCTTTGCTATTCTGAGTCCTGCTATAAATGCTTCAAACTCAACCTCTTTGTTTATTATAGGAAACTCTTGCTTCATTGTGTGGCATGGTGGTCGTCCTTTTAAAGTTATGAGTCCTGTTCTTGTCCCAGAATTATGTTCATTAGAAGCTCCATTTATGAATAATTTCCATTAAGAAAGTGTGACCATATCATATTCCTCTTCTTTATACCAGATGGTAAATTCAGCGATGAAATTTACCAACCCATGTCCTCTTATCGCCCTCCTTAGATGGTAAGTGATGTCATACTAGCTCAATTCGGTATTCCATTTCAATAACCTTCTCAAAGTCTTGGGTTGGTATAGTACTTTCTACAAAGGTTGACCCATTAGCACCTTTATTGGGTGAGCATGGAAATATGGCAGCAACTTGCTCGATGCAATAAGCGAGCTTTTCGAGCTTTAGACAGTCCTTTTTCAGCTCAGATAAACCACTTTCTGATGTAACATATTGGCTCTGAATCCTAACCTCATTACATACTAGTGTTGCACTTAGTGCATGAGCAGATACCATCAAATAGATTAAAAAAATCTTCTCCGTCCAAAGGTTTGGATAGGACCGATGGAATTTCCAAACGTCTTAGTAATTCCTCAAAGGCTTCCTGACATTCCTTTAACCATAATTTTACTTTATTCTTTTCTTTTTTAGGGCATCAAAGAATGGTATACACTTATCGGTTGCCTTTGAGATGAACCTACTCAGCACGGCAGCCTTCCCGTTCAAGCTCTACATATCCTCCTTGTTCTTTCCATACTTAACATCGAAGGATATTAATTTTTTTATAGTAAGAAATATTTTTAAACAATATCTGTTTTGGCCCATTTAAAAATGATTTGGAAAAGAGGAAATCTCCCTCAAGTTTTGTTAATGTACTTATACCATTGAGATAAGTACATTGATATTTTATATGTATAGAAAATACAATGGTTTGTAAATATACTTATACCATTGAGATAAATATATAAATGTTTTCCACGTATTGGAAAGAGTATAAAGAGTTTGTGAAAATGTAACGACCCAGAATTTTTGGTCGCTAGATTTGGATATTTAATTCATTTTAAATGCTGAATATGTATTATAATTTGATTTTGAAATAAAAAGATTTTGGTAAAATTAATAGAATTGGTTAAATTTCAAATATGGGAATTTAATTTAAATTTGAATAATAATAATTTAATATTAGAATTGGAATAATTGGTGATTCTGGGTGTAAATAGATGTAAAAAAATAATAGATTCTAAAATTTATTTTAAGTCTATTTGGGTTTGAATTATAATATTGGACTGTTGGATGAAATTAGAAGTCAATAGGTTGAATTTGGAATTTTATATTAATTTAATAATGAAATTTAATAATATAATAATGCAAATAATGAAATTTTGGTTTGAAATGGATCCGAATGATTTCTAATGTGAATATAAATTTTATACGAGTTACAATAGAGTTAATAAAATTTTAAAAGTGAAATTTTAAGTGATTTCGACGATTTTGAAAATCGCTCGAAATAATCGATGAGTTAAAATAGCCTTTCGGGGCACAGTCTCGGAATTCGACGAAACTAGTTCGATTGGATCTGTAATAGTTAGTTATTATCGGATTTCAATTTTCGCAGTAATCGGAGTTGTCGTTTGACCCTAGCAGCTTAAAACGCATAGAAACTACTTTGATCGGTTCACGTTTATTGAAGGGAAACCCTAGCATTGTTTTCGCCCGCCACTTATTTCTTTTTAATGGCCAAAAAAGCTTCCTTTTCTTCCTCAATTTTCAATCAATCCTCGCGATAATTTCGAAAACTTTCAACTAGTAAATCGTAGAGAGTGTCGAGATCTTCGATTCGTACGGTGGAGATGGGTTTTCGTCGACCAGAGGGGGAGGACAGAGGCTGCGTTCGTGTGAATTTCGTGCACGCTATTTGAGGTTAGGGGCTAACCGAGCTACGCTAGATCTTGGCCATGGGTGGGTGGCCTAGGGGGCTTCGATGTGTTGGGTTCTGATCGAATTCTTGAACGTCGTGGTGGGTGCGATTATAAACCCTAAGTCGACGGCTATGGGTTTGGAGGCACTGTATTCGTGAGCGTGAGGAAGAAGGGTTTGGGAACGGCCTTGATTTCTTTCCTTTGGTATACAGCAGAACTATGATATAAAAAAATAAAAAAAATTGTTTAAATTTGTAATGGAACTAATAAATTTCATAACTAATGCATGCGAGGTCGAAATTCGACGAAACTGGCGACGCCGGAATCACAGCAACACGATCTACGCAGTGGTACAATTCTGGAATTATTCGGAGCAAGTAAAAATTTAGGTTAAATCGAACGCCGTTCGATTTAATTTAAATTTGAACGCTCGTCGAAACCCAAGGTGAGTTATTCTCACTCACATCTGGATACCAGTAATTTAATAGCTAATATTTAAATGATTGATTGGTTGATTAGCTGAATATGATAATTATTATCAAACTAAATCGATATTTAGTTGTTGTGCTAATATCTGTGGATGCAGGAGAAGAGGTTGGAGGAATCCAACTAGATCCCTCACAAATAGAAATTTATTTATATTCTGTGATATATTTCATTTATATTCTGTGGTAAATTGATTTAGATCGTGTTATGCTGTGTTTTATTTATATACTGTGATAGATTAAATTTAAATTTAAATTTTGTTGTGCTATGATTGGGTGATTACAACCTGGGAATTTAAATAAATAAATAAATTTGGTTTAAAGGAAACTAAAGAAATTCTTAAGTAAAGAATTTCAAAAGGAATTAAATTCAAGGAATTGGTTGGTAAATTGAAGTGTTTGAAATTGTGATTCTAAAGGGAAATGTGAATTGTTTAAAATAACAGCGAGATTTATTTTTAAAGGATGGGAAGTGTGCTTTCTCCTAGAAATTTTAGTATGTTTTTAAGAAAGCTTTCAAAATATAAATTTTCAATTTAAATCTGTTTAGAATATTTTAGAAAGAAATATTATTTTGAATTGTTTAAAGTGTAAGTAAATATTTATTTATGTAATTATGGTAATAAATTATTTTACAAAGTAAAGTAGTATTAAGTTTTCAAAAGAAAATTATAATATAAATATTTGACTTAATAACTTTATGTTTAAAAGTTAATCTTGACTTAAAGTACTTAGGAAACCTCTATATATTTCCTTAAGTATTATTTTCAATTAAATAATTTCTAGAAGCTTTATTTTAAATATTTTAAACATATATTTGAACTTACTCGGGATTATCCAGTAAGGGATAGTCCGAGCCTTGTGTTGCAGGGGATCGGGCATGGTCCTTGGTACACTGATCTAGACCAGGTACTGTGACAGGTGGTACCACAGTGCCTTGTCATTAGTTGGAAATCCATACTCCCTACGCGCCTTTTACGAGTTTTATTTGTATTGCCCACTCTATGGCTAGTTGCTGGAATTTAATCATGTAACAATTTCGGCTACTTTATAAGTATTTGTATATAGACCCTATTATAATATCAGAGGATTTCTATAAAAAGTGTTTTAGCTATCGTAAGGTAAAAACCCAACATGTTTATTTGTGGCGTGGTCTTACGAGATGCTTTTGTTTTCAAAGGATTTTTGAAACTTTAATAATCAATTGAGTGAATTTATATCAGCTGGTATTCCAGACTGACTCGGGCGTTATTTCATTATAATGCTCGGGTCAGACCGAGTATTATATGTTCAGGACAGGATGCTATGGAGCAGGAGAGGAGCTGGAGTCCGAGACATATTATCCGTACTTATATATATCCGCTGCTGTGATTGTTTGAGATTGTCTGACTGGTAAATGTTGTTTGTTTGAGATACTCTGATGATGTAATATATATAAAACAGATATACTTTTCATTTTTTGTAAAGCTCTATTATTGACTATTATATTTTACTCTATGCGATGGTTAGATTCTGATATTGTTTAGTTCCTTCTTTCTTCTATCTCCTTCTATTTCCTCAACAATCTGTCTTTTCCGGCACTTGATCGTCGGCATATCATACTGTGAGGTATTTTGTGTCGATTTTCGAGGGTCGAGAAGGGCGGGTCGTCACACTTGGTATCAGAGCTTAGTCTGGCGACAACCTAGGCTTTGGTGGGAAATTACTCATTAGATATAGAGTCAATAGTACTCTATAATGAGTTGAGCGTATTAATAGCTATGAGAGCGTACTTGTTAGTGAATATAAAATTGTTTTTATACTGTGTTGACTTAACGGTTGAGTGTTTATGAATTCTGGTCAGTGCGGGAAGTACAACCGGATCGATAGGGGTTTCTAAACTCTTAAACAAGATAAAGCGACATGGTATTGTTTTTAAAATGGGTAAATGAAATAATTTTACCCAAAATTTTATTTTGGTATAAAAGAAATAATTTTCTGAAATTATTATATATATTTGATTGTTTGGATGTGGATATCTTAATCAAATAAGAATCTAAAATTTAATCCAAAATTTGAAATGGTTATAACCAAATAAATTCCATGAGTATAAATTATACAAAAGAAGAATAACTAAATTTGAATTTAACTAGAGTTTAAATCCTGAGGATTTTGAAAAGGATTTTAAATGTATTGAAAACAAAATTTGGAAAATTAAAATCTTGGGAATGTTTGGGAACGTTGCCCAAAGATTTGAAGGTAATGATGGAATATTATTTTGGGTAATATGTTTGAATGGAAATTGTTTTGAAAGGAATATGGGAAAGTAAGGAAGCACTGAACTCACTTCAGTCGTTGGAAAATAATCCTGATAATGATGGCGCCATCATTAGAATTTATTTTTGAGTTTCTTAAGTGATGGATTGCTACCATGTTGAGTGATTATGATATTTGTTGGACTTGTTTGAGATACAAGTGATTTTAGAAATTTCAAAAGGAGGAAATTTGTTTTGGTATAAACAAGTTATTTGGAATCCGAAAATTTGATTGATATACCAAATGGGTATGAGTTGATTATTATTTCAAAATGGTTTTGGAATAAAACCGGTTAATTGAATTCTGGTAAATTCTATTTAAATAATGTGTAAAGTTAAAATGAATCAACTATAGAACTTATTAAGTGAAGTTGATATTAATAAGAAGGAAATGAAAATTTTAATCCAGGATTTAAAATTTAACTTGAGTATATGGAAGTGAATGGAAAATTTGAACTTAACTTGGGATAAGTTAAATAATTGGACTTTGGATTAAAATTGATTTGGATTAAATTAAAATTGTAAAATGACTTTGTAATTGTAGGTCATTGTGCAAGGAATTGTACCCATAAGCTATTAAGTGTTATACTTATAATCTAAAATTGTGAATTTAAATGGTGAAAAGAATTAAATTGAAAGAAAATTTCTATCCTTAAGAATCCAGTGATATATATATATATATATATATATATAATTTGGAATTGTGATTATAAGATGAAAATAATTCAAATGAGCAATATAAACTTTGAAGTAAATAATTTGGTGAACTTATAAATAGAAAATGGAATTATAATCCCAAATGGGAAATAGTTAAATGGTATGGTAAATTCAAACCTAATCTCAAATGAATGTGAATTGAAATAAGGTGAAGAAAAAATAAAATATAAAAGATGTGAATGAACTTAAGTTAGTAAATAAGTTTTGAATTTGTATATAGAGGATTAAAATTGGATTGAATTGGATTTAACTTCGATTAAATGGAACTGAGTTGAATTTGGATTGAATTGAAATCAAAATTCAGCTGTGTTACAAATAATTTTGAATAGAATTAAAGTCTTATTTAAAATAGTAAAGGTAATAGCATAAATTTAAGTTGGCTGAATAAATTTAGTGAAACTTGAATCAGAATTGGAAAAGAATTCAATTGAAAGAAAATTTAATTAAGTTGAAAGGATATTGTATGAATAAAATTTTAATTCAACTAAATTCAAAGGAATTGTATGAGAATGAATTTAACATAAGCTGAATTAAATAAAAAGAAGCTTGAAAATGAATTTGGTGTAAACTAAACTAAATGAAATTTGTATTGGCATGGATGAAATTTTGGTGGTTTGTTAAGAAAATTTTGAAAAGAAAAATAAAAAAACCCAGTTCTGGTATGGTATTTAATTTTGGCAATAAAAGCTGAGAGTGTGAACGAATAATGGAATTAGATTGTAATAGTGATGGTTTGAATTATAAATAAATTCAAATGAGTGAAATAATTTAAAGTGGTCTCTTTGTTAATAAAATAAATCTAAAATGGAGTGAATAAATAAATAAACTGAATTAAAATTTGTAATAAATTGGAATTTGATTGGATGAAAATCAAATTAAAATAAAATAAAATTTGATATAATAAGAAATGGAAATATTGTGAAGTTGAAATAACTTAAGCAAATTGAAAAAAAAATGATTGTGGTTGAGCTTTATATGTGGTCTGGGGTAAATTCGTTTAGATAATAAAATTTAAATGCAAGTGAAATGGTTTTAATTAAATAGTGTGATGAAATAAGAATCTATGAATTAAATATTATAGAATGGGATGATATTAATTTAAACTTAAGCTGAATGAGGAACTTGAAGTGAGAATAAGGAATTGAATTAAAAATTGCAAGGAAATAAGAATATTTGGGTTGTGAATAATTTCGAATGGAATAAAATTAATATAAATTTGAACTGGAATTAATTTTAATGGTTATAAGCTTAAGTGATGGTTATTTGCTTGAATGACATGAAAATTTGCATAAGAATTGGTCGTTTTGTTGTATTCGGAATTGAATTGCTTAAAAGAAGCAAATGAAATTGGTTTTTTAATCAATTAGAATGGATTGAAATTTTATTAAGTGATTTTTGCATATGAAGGAAAATGGATCATAAAAGAAATGCAAATGCTTCAAATCGAAAATAAGAATTTGATTGTGAATCGATTTGGAATTGAATTGAAATAGATTGATGTTCGTGAAGCATGTTAATAATATTGATGAGAATATGGATTGAGAATAGTAAACTTGAATGTAAATCATTCAAGTGAAATAAAATGAAGTTAGATTTGATAGAAAATTAAAATGGTGATTGAAATCTTGGGATTTGCTTATAATATATGATTAACAGGTTGAATTATGAAATTTGTTTGTTTAAACTATGAAATGATGTGCTTGGCTAGTTTAATGAAAAGAATGTTGATAAATTCTCATCTTTATTGGAAACTGATGTGTTTGTTTAAGTAAGTACAGGTATGGGAGGCAGTAGATAGAGGTGGAGTGCGTATATGCAATATCATTTAGCTGCTTTCTTTTAAAATGCTAATAAAAGGTACGCCTACGCAATAAAAATAGGAAATATGAATTGTTTTTTGTTTTTCCGACCGTGTGGGTCGATGTATATATATTTATATCTATTGTGATATTGCAAAAGCTCCTCCGTACAAGGGAGACTCTGCCAAAATTTTCTGGAAATTTTGGGAGTTAGAAAAAGTTTAGAATTTTTTTGAACTGTTTCGTTAATAGCAAAATTGATTTCAAATAACAATTAAAATAAAATGGATTTTGGAATAGAAATCGAAAATAGTAGTTTTGATTCGAAACTAAAGAGTATAGACAAAGTGAATTTGAGATTTTCACTAAGTGAGTTTTGCTACTGGGTTTGTAGTATTCTTCTACCTTAGCAAATTTCGGGGACGAAATTTTTTATAAGAGGGGAGGAATGTAACGACCCAGAATTTTTGGTCGCTAGATTTGAACATTTTATTCATTTTAAATGCTTATGTATTATAGTTTGATTATGAAATAAAAAGATTTAGGTAAAATTAATAGAATTAGGTAAATTTCAAATACGGGGATTTAATTTAAATTTGAATAATAATAATTTAATATTAGAATTGGAATAATTGGTGATTCTGGGTGTACATAGATATAAAAAATAATATATTCTAAAATTTATTTTAAGTCTATTTGGGTTTGAATTATAATGTTGGATTGTTGGATGAAATTAGAAGTCGATAGGTTGAATTTGGAATTTTATATTGATTTAATAATGGAATTTAATAATATAATAATGCAAATAATCAGATTTTGGTTCTAAATGGATCCGAATGATTTCTAATGTGAATATAAATTTTATACGAGTTATAATAGAGTTAATAAAATTTTAAGTGATTTCGACGATTTTGAAAATCGCTCGAAATAATCGACAAGTTAAAATAGCCTTCCGGGGCACAGTCTCGGAATTTGACGAAACTAGTTCATCGGATCCATAATAGTTAGTTATTATCGGATTTCAATTTTCGTAGTAATCAAAGTTGTCGTTTGACCCTAGAAGCTTAAAACGCATAGAAACTACTTTAATCGGTTTAATTCAAAATTGATCATTTATTTATGTAACTCGCGCATACGATCGAATTAGCCTTCAAAACACGTTACATTGTGTTCGGAATGTGGGTAAAACCCTATAAATGTCTGTCGGCATGCGTTGTTTGGGGATCGTTTGAAAAAGTTTCTTTAAATGGATTTAATATTAAAATAATACAAATAAACGTTTATATTCACGTTTATTCAAGGGAAACCCTAGCATTGTTTTCGGCCGCCGCTTATTTCTTTTTAATGGATGAAAACACTTCCTTTTCTTCCTCAATTTTCAATCAATCCTCGCGATAATTTCGAAAACTTTCAACTAGTAAATCGTAGAGAGCGTCGAGATCTTCGATTCGTACGGTGGAGATGGATTTTCGTCGACCAGAGGAGGAGGATAGCGGCTGCGTTCATGTGAATTTCGTGCATGCTTTTCGAGGTCAGGGGCTGACCGAGCTACGTCGGATCTTGGCCGTGGGTGGATGACCTAGGGGGCTTCGAGGTGGTGGGTTCTGATCGAATTCTTGAACGTCGTGGTGGGTGTGATTATAAACCCTAAGTCGACGGCTATGGGTTTGGAGGCACTGTATTCGTGAGCGGGAGGAAGAAGGGTTTGGGAACGGCCTTGATTTTTTTCCCTTGGTATGCGGCAGGTCTATGGTAAAATAATAAAAAAAAAGAAATTTTGGTTTAAATTTGTAATGGAACTAATAAATTTCAGAACTAATGCATGCGAGGTCGAAATTCGACAAAACTGGCGACACCGGAACCGCAGCAACGCGATCTACGTAGTGGTGCAATTCTGGAATTATTCGAAGCAAGTAAAAATTTAGGTTAAATCGAAAGCCGTTCGATTTAATTTAAATTTGAACGCTCAACGATAACCCAAGGTGAGTTTTTCTCACTCACATCTGGATACCAATAATTTACATAGCTAATATTTAAATGTTTGATTGGTTGATTAGCTGAATATGAAAATTATTATCAAATTAAATCGATATTTAGTTGTTGTGCTAATATCTGTGGATGCAGGAGAACAGGTTGGAGGGATCCAACTGGATCCCTCACAAATAGAAATTTATTTATATTCTGTGATATGTTTCATTTATATTCTGTGATAAATTGATTTAGACCTTGTTCTGCTATGTCCTATTTATATATTGTGATAGATTAAATTTAAATTTAAATTTTGTTGTGCTGTGATTGGGTGATTACAACCTGGGAATTTAAATAAATAAATAAATTGGGTTTAAAGGAAATTAAATAAATTCTTAAGTAAAGAATTTTAAAAGGAATTAAATTCAAGGATTTGGTTGGTAATTTGAAGTGTTTGAAATTGTGATTCTAAAGGGAAATGTGAATTGTTTAAAATAATAGCGAGATTTATTTTTAAAGGATGGGAAGTGTGCTTTCTCCTGGAAATTTTAGTATGTTTTTAAGAAAGCTTTCAAAATATAAATTTGCAATTTAAATATGTTTAGAATATTTTAGAAAGAAATATTATTTTAAATTGTTTAAAGTGTAAGTAAATATTTATTTATGTAATTATGGTAATAAATTATTTTATAAAGTAAAGTAGTATTAAGTTTTCAAAAGAAAATTATAATATAAATATTTGACTTAATAACTTTATTTTTAAAAGTTAATCTTGACTTAAAGTACTTAGGAAACCTCTATATATTTCCTTAAGTATTATTTTCAATTAAATAATTTCTAGAAGCTTTATTGAAAATGATTTCCAGGAAATAGCAATGTGTTTAAAAATAAAAGGAGCTATTTTTAAAGTATGGAAAGGAAAGTTACGGGATGAACGTAAAATTGATTTGGGATAAATCGTGTTGGATTGATAAAAAGAATTCTTTGGGTTATCCTAAAATAGAAGTATATTCCCTGAAAAGCTAAGTACACTTTTAAAGCCAGTTTTTGAAAGGTTAGAAGTTGTATTAAAGAATGTTTTCAAGAAATTATTTAAGTTATAAGAATTTTAAAAGTAAGCGTTTATCAAATTAGATATAGAAGTAATTATTTTAATGGTAAGTAGTATTATGTTTAAAAGAATATTATTAACATTTATACTTTATAAAATGGTTCTATTTTAAAGATAATCAATCAAAGTATTATTTAAAAATTGTATAGAGTTTCGTAACTTTATTTTAAATTTAGTATAACTCAACTTTATTTTGAAGAAAATATTTTATATTTTATAAAGCAGTTTGATTCGAGATATTTTTAAAGGTATATATATATATATATATATATATATATATATTAAAGTAAGTATGTAATAAGTTTTAAATATAAATGTTTAGTGTATTTTCAAGAATAAAGTATTTTAATTATTTTAAACCTTAAATATGGGTACTTGGATGTTTCAAAGGAAGTAAAGATTTGGAAATCTATTCCATGAGAAGAATTGGATTTGAAAAGTGTTTCAAAGGGATTTTGAAAATGGAATTATATCTCGTAAAGATATTTTTGAGGAAAATAAATAACGTGGGAATTATTTATTGCATGATGGATGCTTATGAATGTTAATTGATAGTTAAATCACCGACTATCAATATTGGACAAATGCATTGATCGTTTCGAAGAGACCGGGATCGAGATTTATTTTTCGAAAACCACTTCGATCCGGTTTGTATGTCTTCGTGGGAAAAACGAGTTCGGAGTCGAAGATGGAGTAGTGAAGTGCAAGGGCTAGTCGCTACTAATCCTGAGGATATTTCCAAAATGGATGTAGTAGGAGTAGTGCCTTTGGTTCCGTTCGAACCCGGGACGGACTTGTATGGATGAATGCTTTCGGAACATCATCAGGTGGATGATGGACATTTTAAGTGAAATGTGCTAAAAGGTAATGCTTAGCCTCAAGCCTCATCAACCGGGAATGACTGAAAATCAGGGGTTATGCAGCAAGGCTTGGTGGGCAGCACCCATTTTCAGGTAAGGTCCTCCCTGTCTAGATGTCCCTTTTTATTTCGGCTTAGTGGTGTGGTTGCTGATCCCAACTGTGGGGTGATCTTACTCGGGATTATCCAGTAAGGGATAGTCCGGGCCTTGTATTGCAGGGGATCGGGCGTGGTCCTTGGTACACTGATCTAGACCAGGTACTGTGACAGGTGGTACCCCGGTGCCTAGTTATTAGTTGGAAATCCATGCTCCCTACGCGTCTTTTACGAGTTTTGTTTGTATTACCCACTATGTGGCTAGTAACTGGAATTTAATCATGTAACAATTTCGGCTATTTTATAAGTATTTGTATGTAGACCCTATTATAATATCAGAGGATTTCTATAAAAAGTGTTTTAGCTATCGTATGGTAAAAAACCGACATGTTTGTTGGTGGCATAGTCTTACGAGATGCTTTTGTTTTCAAAGGATTTTTGAAACTTTAATAATCAATTGAGTGAATTTATATCAACTGGTATTCCAGACTGACTCGGGTGTTATTTCATTATAATGCTCGGGTCTGACTGAGTATTATATGTTCAGGACAGGATGCTATGGAGCAGGAGAGGAGCTGGAGTCCGAGACGTATTATCCGTACTTATATATATCCGCTGCTGTGATTGTTTGAGATTGTCTGACTGGTAAATGTTGTTTGTTTGAGATACTCTGATGATGTAATATATAAAACTGATATACTTTTCATTTTTTTAAAGCTCTATTATTGACTATATATTTTACTCCGCTGCGATGGTTAGATTCTGATATTGTTTAGTTCTTTCTTTCTTCTATCTCCTTCTTTTTCCTTAACAATCTTTCTTTTCCGGCACTTGATCGTCGGCATATCATACTGTGGGGTATTTTGTGTCGATTTTCGAGGGTCGAGAAGGGCGGGTC
Source organism: Allium cepa (assembly GCA_030765085.1). Classification (NCBI taxonomy): domain Eukaryota; kingdom Viridiplantae; phylum Streptophyta; class Magnoliopsida; order Asparagales; family Amaryllidaceae; genus Allium; species Allium cepa. The sequence goes on along the minus strand of CM060938.1, from coordinate 700,728,549 downwards.
GTCACAGAAAATATCTTTTGTGAGGGTATTTTAGATAAAATAAATGAAAGATATTTTGATTAATGAAAGATTAATTAATGGAGGCTTAGTGGACCCAATATGGAATTAAATCTATATTTGATTGCTTGTTATTTGATAGTTAAATAATCAACTATCACATATTGGCCAAAATTATAACTTTGGAAATATCTAGGAGAAATACGAGGGTCATATGGCATTGCCATCTTCGATGACGTTATATTGTGCATATAATCTCGTTTTGTTCTCTTAGGACAAATGATAAGGAAATTCATCCACTTAAATAGTAGGGGGGTGATCCCCGCTCTTATGTATTGTCTGTTTATTTCCAAAAGAACCGGAGTTGAGTTTACCGAAAAATATCGAATGTTGGTTAGAAGAGACTGAGATCGAATAAATATGAATTATCTGAAAACCACATCGAACTAACTCAAGGGTCATATTTAAGACATCTTGAAGATGATGGAATCGAAGATGGCGCTCTTTGAAGTGCAATGGAGGCTTGCTACAAATCCTAAGGGTGATTCCTAAATGGATGTAGTAGAAGTAGTACCTTTAGTTTGTTTATATCCTGAACAACTTGAATGGATGAATGCTGGCATTGCATTGTTGCCTGGAAGGCACTATTAGCCTTCTAAGTAGGGTTTGCTAAGAGAATACAAAGTTAATCATGACCTCACAAGCCTCATATTCAGCAATAACTAAAACATAGGATATGTGGAAGAGCTATATGGTTATCTATCATTAAGAGAATCATTACTCGATCTAGATTCGATATTTATGGATTTTGGTATGCACACGAAGAGTGAGGCCATGGCTGGTGCATATTGTTTTAGAGCCTTGGTCCTGGAGAATGATGTAATTTGTCCTGTCATGTTAAAGGGGTAGGCACCTATGTGTAGCAAAGGTGCAAGACGTTCTTGTTGACCTCGTTACATTTTGTCTAGAGGTGCACAGTGATGGGCAATTTCTAATGGCCTAGTCATCGATGGAAATCCAATCTCTGATACATGCCTTTACGGACTTAGTTGCGCCCGACTATGTTGAAATGTGAGATGCAAGCAATTTTGCTTTTTATATATTTATTTTCCACTCTAGACATCATTATAACATAATTGGATTTTACAATAAAAATGGTTTGGTTATCGTAGTTAAAAACCTGTCTGTGTTTATGTGCAGCGTGGTCTTACAAGATACCTTTATTTTTGATAAGCTTTTGTAACTGTGAGAATTAATTTGATCATGTTTCCCATGCTGGTTATATCTGACTGATTTGAGGGTTATTTTACTTATAATGCTATGGTTAGTCTGAGCGCATTTCCAAGATTTAGCTAGACCCTTGAAGCTATAGGAGACAAGCTGGATGCTTCCAAGAAGTACTCCTGTATTTTCTTTATTTTATGATGATGTTTGTTTCTTATCTGTCTTTATCAGCGATTATAAGGACATGTTGTTATAACAATCTAGGTTGATGATAGATTAGTTACTCCGATTGATGTATGAGTATAAAAGTTTTTTTTTGTAAAGTTCATTGATATATTATAGATTACTCATCACATTGTGAGATTCTGTTATGTTGTTTTCTTTTCTTTCACCTAAGGATCTGTCTTGTTGGCACTTGGATTTATACACATGAATATCGTGGATCTATTTGTGTCGACTTCTAAGGATCGAAAAGGTGGGCTATCCCATGATGAAAGCACCTGCTTATATCATTGACCTAATGAATCGAGTTTGCTATAGTTACATGGAAAAATTTATATTACTATTGAGTAACAATACCCTGATCTATTCAAAAATCAAATAAGAGCATACAGAACATCTAAGAATTGTCGTAGAAACTTTAAGATTGCATCAACTTGAAGCTAAATTCATGAAATGCCACTTTTGGTAGGAAGAAGTGTAATTTATTAGACATGTTGTCTCTGAATAAGGTATTTCTCTCGATCCAAAAAAGATCGAAGTTTTTCAGTTATGCAAGAGACCGAAGTCGGTTATAGAGATTATTATAGGATTAGTTGGATATTACGTACATTTTACTTAAGACTATTCAAAAGTTTCAACTCAGTGACCGTCTGATGAAGAAGGGAGTGAAATATAACTTGTTAAATAAGTGTGAAGTGGCATTTCAAAAGCTGAAAGAATTATTATCTCATGCATCTATTCTAATAGTGCCTAAGGGAAATAAAGATCTGATAGTATATACCGACGCTTGTGGGATTGGACTTGGAGCCATGTTAATGCAACATGATAGGGTTGTATTATATGCATCAAGATAGTTAAAATCAAATAAAACCAGTTATGCTACTCATGATCTAGAGTTAGCAATAGTAGTATTTAGCTTGAAATTATGGAGAAGTTATCTACTAGGAGAATGATTTTTTCTCTATTCAAATCATAAATCTTTGAGATACTTATTTTATCAGAAAGATCAGAATATATGATAGCAAAGGTGGCTTGAATTTATAAATGCTTATTATTTTAAGATACTATACATTCCAAGAAAAGGAAACAAGGTGGCCAATGCTTTTAGTTGGAAGCAGTAAGCCATGGTTTCTATAGTGATTGTTGAATGGAAAATTTGGAATGGTTAAGTACTTGTAATGTTCAATTTAGAAGGATGGATGACTCACCCCTTATGTTGGCTAGTTTAGAGGTTTAATCAAGCTAAGTTAATAAAGTTCGAGCTAGTCAGAAAAATGATCTTGTATTGATTAATCGAATTCAACAGCTGCAGAACGAAGAGGTTAGTGATTATCTGAAGAAGTCCAAGCTTCACTCGAGCGGTAGCTTACAGTCGAAAGGAATGCTATAAGTTCCTAACATAGCTGACCTATGGAAAGATGTTCTTGATGAGTGTCATAATTCCATGTTCATTGTCCATCCAGATGGAATGAAAATCTATAAAATGTGTAATGCATGTATGATTGGGAAGGTATGAAGCATGACATAGCAGAATATGTAAAGAAGAACACATCATGACAACCAGTGAAGGGAGAACATTAGAAACCCAACAGATTACTTAATCCATTAGAAGTACTATAGTGGATATATAATCAGATTCATCGACTTTATTGATGGACTTCCTTATTTGAGACAAGGAAATGAAAGCATTTGCGCGATAATCAATCGACTCGCTAAAAGTGCACATTTTATTCATGTACGTTCAAATCGAACAACAAAAAGCTTAGCCATATTATTTGTCAAACATATTATCAGACTACATGGAGTAACCAGCGGTATAGTTAGTGATTGAGATCCACTTCACTAGCCTTTTCTGGCAAAGTTTATAGAGTGCCTTAGGACCACTACTCAGTCTCGGTACAACCTATCATTTACAGACGAATGAACAAACTGAACGAGTCGATAGAGTTATAAAAGACCTTTTGATAGCTTTCATTCTTGAATTTAATGGTGCTAGGAAGATCATCTTCATATAGTAGAATTCTCTTATAACAACAGTTTCTTGTCCAGAATTAGCATGGCTCCTTTCGAAGCCCTTTACAGAAGGTTGTGCCATTCTCAAGTTTGTTGATTGAAAAATAGTGATAGATTGATCTTAGTTACAGATATGATGTGAGAGACAACTGAGAAGATCGAGTTTATCAGAGATCGTATGTTAACTACTCAGTCTGGAAAGAAGAGTTATGTGAAAAATCAAAAACGGACTTAGAATTTTCAGTTAAGGATTATGTATTTGTAAAAATATCTTTGACGAATGGAATAATAAGGTTCGAAAAAGTTGGTATATTAGCTTTAAGATATGTTGGACATTATCCAATTATGGAGCGTATCAAAAGCTTAGCATATAGAATTAATTTGCTTACCAATAAATTAGGATTACACAATGTTTTCCTTGTGTATCAATTGAGGAAATTGTCTACAAGCTCATAATATTGAACCGAACATGACTTTCACTTCCAAGAAAACATGAATTACTGATTCAAGGTGAAGCAATTAAGAAACAAAGATATTCCATAATATAGGCTAAATGTTGAGACAATCTCAAAGATTGTACATGGGAGATCTAGAAACTAATGAAACAGATGCATCCTAACTTATTCACTGCTTAGCTAGGTCCGATTTAAAAATAGTTATGTGTTTTATCTTATTTGATTCAAAATGATTGGATGTTTTAATTGTTATTTGTCATAAATATTGTTTAGAAACAATGATGATGCAATTTTTTTAAGGAGGAGTCTATAACAACATGAAATTTGGCAATGTTATAATTTGATGTTTAAAAATATTTTGGAAGTATTTTAAAATTTAATTATGAGAACAAAAGATAATTTGGAATTCAAAAAGAAATATTTATTTTATCAAATATTAGTAAAATAAATAGTTGTCATTTCATTCAAGAAAATAAAGTGAAAAATGATTTTTATAGGCAAGGCAAAATGATATTGAGTTAAAATATGGTTTGAAATATTTATATGGAATTTAATTGTATTTTTCTGTTTTGAAATAAAGAATTGTCTCAGAAATGGTAAAGAAAGATAATCATAAATGCATGCATTTGTTTTAATTTTGCATTTTCTCAAATATTGAAAAATAAATCAAAAGGACTATAATTTCTTTGTCTTATAAAACAAACGAGAATGATTGTTTCTTAAAATTACACAAACAATTTTCCTAATGAAATAAGAAGGAATTATTAACCGTGCCTAACGAAACATAATAGTATAATAACCAGCCTAGTAAAATAGAATAATATAACGACCGATCTAATAAAAAATAGTATGAAACAAAATAATATAGTAACTAACATAATAAAACAAAATAGCATAACGACTTGTTTGGTAAAAAAAATAATAGAATTTCTAGCCTAGTAAACAAAAATAATATAAAATAAAATAGTATAATAACTTTTCTAATAAAACAAAATAGTAATGACTACCCTAATAAAAAAATAGTATAATGATTTGTCTAATAAAACAAAATATTATAGTTACTTGCCTAATAAAATAAAATTGTGTAATGAATAACCTAATAAAGCAAAATAGTATGATTATGCCGTGCTTATATATAAACACCTAACCCTCTCCTTTTATTTCACTTATTTCCTCTTCACTGTCATCTTCCTTTGCTCCATTAAAATAGTCCACCCAAAGATTAAAGAAGCGTTATTTGGTTTGTAAACCTTATTTTAAATTCATTATTAATCGATTCATACCATGCAATTCTTGTATATGCTTTGAAATAGGTCACTATAATGGATTTTTTATAAAACAGTGAGTAAATATTGTTTAAAATTCATCTTTATTTGATTCTTACCATGTTATTCTCAAATATGCTTTGAAATAAATCACTGTAGTGGATTTAGTATTTCATATGCTATGAAATGTTGAATTATTTGCATATATTATTATGAATGGTTGATCATATATGTTATTGGAATGAAGTAGGAATATTGTGATTTAAATTTGTAACCCTTAGTGACACTGGGTATGTGATAGTTGCGTGGGAATTATTGTAAATCCCCAAGTGATATCGGTTAATGATAGTTAGGTGGGATTACCATCATATATAGAATTTTGAAATGTTTTATATAGTGTAAATTGATCGTTAAGTCTATACCAGATAAATCTAGTATTCATCCTAACTGGATTGACTTAGGGTAGCATCCTGCATGTGGAATCCTTGCCCAATGTCACTAGTCCAACGATCTGTTGTATGGGCTTTATTGTTATGGCTACATGACTTAAATATAATGATGGATGGAAGGCTGATCATGTAAGCTAGGATAGACCAGGGTGGGTCATGTACAGTATGGTAGATCGATGGGTGCACTTACAATGCTAATTCATAAGCGATACTGGTCACTGAGTGTTGACTCGGTTTCTGGTATATTTGAGTCATAGGTAGTACCAGGTATCATTAGATGTCGATTATATTTTTGGTAGTTGATCAAAATTTATCACTATTATATGATTATATGATGTTATATCAATAGCATGTGATTAAGGAGAATCATAATTGAGTAGACCTACGGTTATGTCACATCAAGTAGAAACAAAAAATCTTTTATATGATTTATATATGATACCCACATGGGTTTGGGTAATTGACATGTTAATGTGGTGATGTGTTATAGTTTTTCTATTCTCTTTCACTACTTGATATTTGAGTTTACTCACAACTATTTTCTAGTCCAACGTAGGTTCTTATTTGTTTTAACAACCTTGAATCGTACTGAGGTTGTATTCCAGGATGTACTTCCATGACATCATTTCTATGTTTTTCTTTTGGGAGAGGAATGCATATAATTTAGATATAATATTCCATTTCTCAAATTTTATCATACTAGCCATGGAAGATGAGGTGACCTTCGACCGCATCATTCGAGACTTCGGGATAGTACTCTAGTATTTGAGAAAGGGACGGTAACCATGTGCATAGTCTTGTATGTATCATTTTAATAATTGACTGTAACTAGAAAATGGCATTTGTTGTACATAAGGATGTGGGAGGGGGGTTATGTGTGTGTATCTGTGTGTGTAACTGTTTGACTACACTGATGTTGTCGTTGATGTTTTATCTTATGTAATCTTATCTCTATATTATTCACCCTGGGGCAAGCCTCTCCACTTGAGAATAAATCTCTATTTATGTTCATCAGTAGGAGTATCAGGCTTAGTAGATCAATATTGACTCACTTTCTTTATACAAAGAGGCATCGGTACAAACATTCAGGAGGAGATCGATCCAAATGCTAGTATAAAAATACTAAAGCATATGTATTACTTTGTTTCGAGATGAGATACATGTTTTGCAGAGATTCGGTATATGATATCACATACTTGTGTTGACATAAGGAAGTACATATGTGAGATCGCTCCTATCATTTTCTTTACTCCATGTTTTTGGACGGTAACCTCCCTCTGTAGAATATGTACCAAGCTAGGAGGTCACAATAGGAGATTATAATTAAAGTGAAAAATCCATTTAGTCAAAGCACAAGCTTGTCAAAAATAATTTCTATAAAGTTGGAAGAAGACTTCCTTTGGGAAGACTCATGCAGTTGGGAGAAGTCACGTTTCAGGAAGACTCGGACAAATGTTGTAGATTTATTCCTTTAGCTAAAGTGAGGACTTTTCCATTAGTGAAATACCGAAGGGGAACTTCAAGGCTGGATGTAGGATGAGAGGTCCGAACCATAATAAACTCCTAGCATGATCTCTTTTTACTTACTGTTTACTTTACTCTCATTTTGTACATAGCATATTTGCAGTCGATCAGTTTATTACTTAGCCATATTATTAGATCTATGTATATACCTATGTACTTTCATTTGGTATCAGAGCAAAAAATTTCAAAATCACAAGCAAGTTTTGAAATTTTTTGCACTATATATAATATGAGTTGTAACACATTTTAAGAACGAAAATTCACATCACGTCATCCACTTTTCATAAGGTCAAATTATGCATATTGGGCAACTAGAATGAAAATTTATAAGGAAGCTAAAAGTCTTGGGATTTGGACAGTTTTCAAAACAGGTACGTAGCGCCTACTACTGCTTTGTGCATGGACCATTGACCAAAAGACTACAACTACTAGTAATTCAAAAGCCAAGAATATACTCTTTTGTTCAGTTGATAACAATATTTTCACTAGAATCATGATTTGCAAAACTGCTTATGATATATGGTATACAATTCAAGTTATACATGAAGGCACCATCGAATTTAAGTAGACTAAAATTTCTACGCCTAAAAATCAATTTCAATCATTTAAAACGTAGCCAAACGAGAGTACAATTGCCATGTACTCAAGCTTCCAACACATTCAACGTGATTAATGTCACGAGGAGTTACATTTGATGAATTTGATATAGTATAAAATATTAAATTCTTTGATTAATGAATGGTGTAGAAAAGTTCTTGCAATAAAAGAGGCAAATGAACTTTCTCAACTCAATGTCAAAGAATTAATGGGTAATTTAATGTCATATAAAACTAACATGCAGGAAAGAAAAGAACATGCCAATGAGAGAACAACAATAACTTTTCAAGTATAAGATGACGATGACATTGATGAGGAGGACATTGCATTTAGCACAAAATGTTATTGAACCTTCAAAAATTAAAGAAAGGTTAAAATCAAGGAAATATTGGCAGCTTCTCTTTGAATGTGACAAACCTTGTGAAATGAAAAAGGTTCGCCCTAAGCTAAGAAAGATATAAAATTCAAAAGAATGAGAGTACACAAAGATCAAAGAAGCAGGAAAAGTAAGCTTTCAAAGTCGCTTGGTGTGATTTAGATTCATCATGTGGTAACAGTGAGTCGAAACAGGCAGATTTATGCTTTATGGCCGTGGATAATGAGGTAAAGAATGAATTTCCTTATGAGAATTTATCTGAATTATGTTCTGAATCAGATGAAAAATATAGATTGGTGAAAAGGTAAAAGAAAGACGAAAATCCAAAGTTAATTAAAGTAAATTTATAAATAGATATGTCAAAGGATGAAAAAACAATTCTTGAAGAAGGATTACAGAACTCACAAATTCTTAAAGAGTTAAGTTATTTAGATTCTTGCACTAGAAAGTGACCTCAAAGTTTATAAAAATGAGAATGTTAACATTAATAAGGGAAACTGTGATTCAAAGTCATTACTAGATATATCACAAATAAAAGTAAAAGAATTAGAAAATATTTTAGAGACTATAACATACAACGTTTCTAAATTTAACTATGGAAAGGAAGATTTAAATAATTTAATACAAGTTTCCAAACCTTCAAATAACAAGAAAGGTTAGGATTTAAGATAAGTTATAAAATAAGCAGTTTAGTCCTAAGAAATATTGTCACTTACGTACAAATTTTAGGAAATCTAAAACTAGTATTGGTAAAAAAAATTGTAATTCAACGAAATAAAACTATTAAAATTTGGGTTTCTCAAAAAAAAAAAAGTTAATTAGGAAGAATTATTTGAAAATTTTCACTCTTAAGTTTGGTATAATAAGGATTTTATTTTCAAAGGTCCCAAACCCTATTGGGTATGGTTACCATCTAACTAACCTCTAGACCCTAGCATAGGAAATAGGTACTTGAAATTCATTTCTTTACTTTTTACAGGTACTCAACATCACAAAGTGAAGTTAAAATATCTTAATGGTAGAAACTTTGTGAATATATAAAGAAAAATATCTATTGAAAAGGAAAATGCTATTTGGATATATTTAACATTTCACAAAAAAGGGTTTAAAATCAACTAGGCTATCATTTTGAGAATGTAAATAATTTTATGTTCAACAAAATGAATTTTTGTATAATAAAAATTATTTATAATCAGATGATTTTAAAAAAAAAATCATTTCACCCAAAAACAACTAAATATTTTGCCAAATGAAGGCTCAGTTTGGTTTGCCTTTTTTAACGTTGTATTTTCATCAAAAAAACATATACACGACACACATATTTTTAGGAAACGACAAATTTGACAAATGAAGTAAACATATAAAATAGAAAAAAATCGTTTTGCTCTTTGTGTTTTTGAAAATATAAAAAAAAGGAAAAACAATCCACCGCCTTAGCCGTCCAAACATTCACTCCGCAATCCCTCCATCATCATCGCAATAGTGTAAAATTTTATATTTCTCTTTTCTTATCCTTATGTTTTATTATAAATGTTGAAAATGGAAAACATAAAATACAAATTAAAACCAAACAGGCTCGAAATTGATGGTACTATCACACCATATTTTTCACCCATTTAAAAATCCTTAAAAATGAATTTATTAAGGAAAAGGATCCAATTTCAAACGTATAAAAATCCTCAAAAATGAACTTATTTTTTTGACGATTCTTCGGCTTGGTTGGTTTACCCCTTTTAGTTTTGGATTTTCGTTCGTACAAAAATGCGCACAACACATGTACATTGTGAAAAATGACCAATTTAGATAATGAAGTTAACATAAAAAAAGAAAACAACTTTTTTTTCGTGATTTTGAGAATTAACGGAAGCCCGAGAAACAATTCATTCTTCCATCATCTCTCCATCCACTCCACCATCCCCTCCATCTTCCTTCCATCCCTTTTGCCGCATCTCCACTACTTTCATATTTTGTAATTAATATTAAAAACTCAAAACACAAAATACAAAATAAACCAAAGGGAGTCTAAAATTTTAATTTCCAAATGAATGCCACAAAACCAGAACTCTAACAACCTAATGAAATTATTTTTGAAAAATGCACCTCTTAGATGTAACACATTTACCGATTAACCAGTCCACCAGTTACGAACTTTGATGCCTGTTTCGCACCATTCGATTGAGTTGTAGCATTTCCTCTATATAGTCTTGTAGAAACCTAATTCTTTCATTATTTCAAAAATCTTGTTTGTTCACCGCCATTTCTCAAATAAAAAAACCCTAAATTTTAAAATCAAATGCCGTAAAAACACATAAGGAGAACCATCTCAAAGCTCTCTTGTCCCACCTCAAGTAAAAGCTTGGCTTAACAATGATAAAGAATCTATCAAGGTGTACATGGAAACATATAATTTTTCTTTATTGGGTGGAAGACCAGTTGTTTTCTCCTATTTCATTTCATACAGCACCGACCGAAAAGTTCGATAGTGCAGGTATAATCAACATTTTAAGTCATGACCGTTTAAGCAAAAATGATATCCCCATTACGTGTTACTCTTTACGACGGATGCATATATTGTGGAATTGGAGTTATTCATTGTAGGCATGTGCAACGCACGTGCATAGATAATCCTTTTATAAAATTATTAAATGTAGAGTTTCTACATAGTTTTGATAAAAAATAAATCGAAATATATAAAGGAAAAATCATAATTTTTTTGTCGAATAGGTTTCAAAGTTGTAATGTTATTTATGTTTTAAGGTTTAAATTTGAAAATAGGTGTTTATTTTTTCTTTACGGAGTTTGAATTTCTAACCTCTTATTAGCATATAAGGGTATTTTTGGAACTTCACGGTCAGACCAAAAGGTTGCGCTTCTATTCCAACTATTAGTAAAGATAAATTCTGAAGTAAAAGGAATTAAATTTAGATTGACTTTGATAGTTTTGGGTGAAATTTTTAGATAGCTGATAGTGGGATGGATGCAGAAAACATTGAAATGAAAGAATCTAATGTTCTTTGTTGCATTTTGAAGAAAAAAACCAATGATAGGTCTTTGGAAATTTACAAAAAAGTTGGTAGTGCTAATTTTACAACGTGATATTGTTCCAAAAATTAGAAGTATGGATAAGATTTATACTTCGATAAAAAAGGCAAGGTATTCAATATTTGCAGGAATTAGAAATAATAGGGCTATTATAATCTTAATGAATATATTCGATGTACGAATGAATAGCAGAAACGATAGAAAATATGGTCTGTATTGTCATCTGTTTACATATGTGTGTCATCCTTTTGAAGTCAAATTATCAAATGAGCATGTTTGAATGACATTTTACGGGACACCTATAAATAAAGTGGTATGAAAGAAAATGAAAATGGAAGAAAATTCTTCTGTACCTTGTCATGCTTACAAGGAAGGTGATATATTATTCTAAGGAAGAGGCAGTTGAGGATGATCACTTGGAGCCTTATCCTGAAGATATTTGCACATAAAAAGAAAGTGTGTTGTTAAGGGCATCCAGTTTCCCTCTTCCTAATACCATAGTATAACGACCCTCTATTACGAACCATTTCGCACCCACACATGTTGGACTTGACTCGCTCCAAACAACATATTGTAAATTTATATTTGGCAAAATTTAGCATATATAGTAAGTAATTGATCACAGAATCACTGTAACGACCCGGTATTTTCAACCATTCGCATCCGCACATGTCGGACTTGAATTGTTCAAAATACCGCGTTGCAAATAAAATTTGGCAATTCTCAAAATATACAGTAAATTAATAATCACAGAATCACAGACACAGAAATCAGAATACTCACAGCGGAATCTAAAAATAATTTTGTGGTTCATGAAGCCACTATCAATAGTCTCTGTAACGAATCGTATTTTCAACCATTCGCATCCATTATAAGTGCATAGGCAGACACTCATGCCGGAATTGAATTGCTCAAAATACCGTGTTGTAAATAAAATTTTGGCAAACCTTAGAATATACAGTAAATAAAAATCACAGATCACAGACACATAGTATATAAAAATGCAGCGGAAGAAAAAGAGATAGAAGTTCATGAAGCTACTATATAAATATGAGATACATCAGAGTTAAATAAGATACAACAGAAGAGTAACATGATACATCAGGTACAAATCAGATACATCACTGAACCACTGGATACTGAAACAAAATAGATGGCTGGATCTTCAAGGAAAGCTCCAACGCCGAAGGTGAATCTTGAATGCTAACTCAATCAATCTGACCCGAGCGTAAAGCAAAATACAAAACCCTCGAGTCAGGACATAAATACTTATAAACTGTAAATCAAATCAAGTGAACAGCAACAAAATGCATCAGTAACTTAAAGGATGCTTGGGACCGCCCATCCTCTAAGGATCCGTTAAACTATTTACTATGTAGTAATATATGCCACATACGGTAGTGTCTAATCAGTAAAGTATAATCATATAGAAAATAGCGTTAAGGGGATGGTGAACCTTAACGCGGTCGGATCTTTAAAACCAAAATCGTAGTGGGCTCGATATAAGGATATGACACGGCACGCGAGTCAATACCAGGGTGGATACACCGTTTGCACTCCCGGGCCGGTGGTGACGGCAACCCAGCAGCTTCCGCCCACCTCAAACAATACCCCCGAATCAAAAGTGGCGCCACCGAATCGAATCACAAAAGTAATAGAATGGTTTCCGATGGAGCATGCTCGATGAAAGGGTGCGACCCTTTGTGTAGCCCGGTATAGCTCCTGTTTAAGTCATATATGCCAACTCACGGGAGTTGGGTCCACGTAATATACCTTGAGAACGTCTCCACCATCCTACTTCATTCTGGAATCTCCACCGCGTACAGAGTTGTTAAAGTGGTTTTCGGTATTGACCGGCTATAAGACAATATCCGATCCCGGTCTCTTTAACAACCAATCGTTATTATAACCCGTAGTTATAACTTTAAACCACTATTTTTTTTCAAAATAAACTATCATTTCAACCCAAATCTTTATCAAAATAAAGATTAAATCATTTCCAAATCATTTCAATATATCATCGTAACATATCTTTCAATTCAAATATTTATTAAAATAAATATCAAGTCATTTCTAACCATTTCAATATATTAAATTTTCATACCCTTTCAACACTACCATTCAAATCATTTTAATATATCAAAATATCATAACCTTTCAAAGCTTCATTTCCAAAAGATCATATCTTTCAGAACTTCTTTTTAAATCATGTTAATATCAAAATGTCCTATCTTTCAAACTCCGTGTTTCAAATCATTTAATATCAAAAATATCATATCTTTCAAAACTTCGTTTCAAATCATTTTAATATATCAAAATATCCTATCCTTTCAAAACTTCATTTTCAAATCGTTTTAATATATCAAAATATCGTATCTTTTCAAAATTTCATTCATTTCAAATCATTATTCATTTTATTCAATCTAAAATACCATTTCAATTCATATTTCAAAACAGTTTATATTCTAAAAATTCTTTTTTATCATTTCAATGAAGTTATTATGTTTAATAATTAAATTATTAAATTTCCAAAAATTTCAACTTCCAAAGTTCATTTATTCACTTAAGTTTATCAAAACCGTGAAAATTCACTTTTCGCATCATTTAGAAAACTTATACGGAAAGTTACATTAAAAACAGTTCAATTTAACAAAAGACAGCATTTTAAAATGTTATACTAGGTTTACTTAAATTTCGAATAACTTAGTTAAATTCAAAAATTATAGCACTTACAAAGATTTCTATAATAGCTTTTAATTCAATTTAGCTTTTTAGTTCATTATCATCAACTATAGCGTTTACAAATGCTGTAATATCATTTACATTGTAATTAATAGCATTTCAAAAATGCATTCAATTAACTTCAAATATTCAATAAAATTTCTCAACCAATTATATTTTTATTAAAAACATTTTTAACTTATAAAATCATACATTTTCACATTTATAACATCATTTAATTTTCCTCAAGTTCATGATTTTATAAAGTTAAATTTCCATTCAAAAATCAAGATTTAATAATAATTCACTTATTAAAATGCAATGTTGAATTTTTAAAATCCATTACATTAAATTTCAACTTAACACTTAAGTTCAAATTCTCAAATATAACTTTGTTTTATTTTTATTTACTTAACTAAAAGTTCACTTTTACGTCAATTTCATAAATTTCCAATTCTAGTTATATTTCAAAGTTTCAACTTAAAATATTTATTCATTTCACATTTCAACTTTATTAAAAAATCATAAATATGATAAAAATCATTTTAAATTCATTTAAATTCAAATTATCATAAATTTATCATAATTTCATACTCAATTAAATTTCCAATTAAAATTAAATCAAAATTTCCAAAATAACTTACGTTCAAAATTTCTAACTTTTTCATTAATTCATTTCACTTACAATTATTCAGAAAATCAATAATATTTTACAAAAATTTTACTTTTATTAAATTTCAAATCAAAATATTATAATAATTAAATTTCTAAAATATTTTAAAATTTTTAGAATAGCATATTTTAACTACGGGCATGTATAAAATTTTCTACGCTAGGTAAAGTGATACGAGTAATATATCATTTCAACCCGTAATTTACAAAGAAAAATCCAGGTTTTATCATTTCAAACCCGCAGTCCCAAGTTAATATGAAAAATTTAAAACCATTCAGGCCTATCATTTCAGCCCATAACATTTTTTTTTCTAACAGGGAACTTGCAGTGTGATCATATACAGAAATAATATAAACAAGGTCAATATCACAATATACAGTCCTATATCAGATGTCAGGTGAAAATTAACAGTTTTAACATGGTAATAATATGGTAATAATATGGTAATAACATGGCATAGCATATCATATGATCATCATTAACTTGCATAAACATTTTTTATTACTAAACACTTGTCATCAATTCACTTTTCATAAGTATAAATGTCAGAGTGAGAATGACTCACTTTTTCAAGCTGAAGACCAAAACAACAAACACAAGTGCGATTCCAAAAGCACGACAAGCACGATATAGCATGACTTTTGATTTGAATGAATGGGGAGCCTTGATATTTGTCTTGTAAACAATAACCAAAACAAGACAATATACACATAAATATTCAACGCAAAACAATGTTGAAACAATGAAAACACGAAGCAACAAAGGAATAGAATACTTGACCTTGCTTTAACCATTCAAATGCTTGTCCTAGGAGGTTCTTGGGTTCAGCCATGATGATGATATAGCTCAGGTTTGGCACCATAACTCACGGCTAGAAGGAGTATGGAGTGGTAGGATTATAACATGAAGCATACAATTGGTCAAGGCAACATATATGAAGTTTTTGAGCACAACAAGGCTCGGCCTTGGGTCAAGTGGGGCTTGGCCATACTTGTACAGGTTTGGACAGTAGATGGAGGGGTGTGGGGAGGTCTGGAAAAGGTGGTGGTAGCGGCCTATGGTGGTGGCCAAGGTGGTGGATGAAGATATGAAGTGATAAGGTGGCTATCATGAATGTTTCAAGGCTTTATGCATTGTTTTTTGTGGAGTTTTGGTTCATGGAGTCTTGGCCATGTCAATTTCAGATCTGGACAGAAGCTAAGATGAAGTGTAGTGGTGGTAGCAAGGTGGTGGTCGTGGCTAGAGGTGGTGGCCATGGTGAAGTATAAAGGTGGTGAAGTAATAGTGGTGGATAGGGCATTGTTTTGGACATTATTTGCAATTTTATGGAGTTTTGTCACCAAGGGAGGTGTGGCCATGGATGGATCTGAAATGATGGCTGGAGATGATGCCAAGGAAGAGTGGTAGGGGATGGTGGAGAGTATGGTGGTGATGGTGGGTGGTAGGGGCCAATCCAGAAAGCATAGAAAACTAGGCAAAATACATAGAAAATGAGAAGAAAATGGTAGAAAAAGATGTAGCCATTACCAGATTTTTTTTTCTCAAGATGGAGCCCATGATTTTTAGGGTTTTGGAGCTTGAAATTTCGTGAATAATATGAGGGAGTCGGCTGCAAATGATGAGCAAAGGAATGGCTAAGATAAATTGATGTATTAATTGCAAAAAGAAATGGATAAAACGTCTTTACGTTTCAGGCTTTTAAGATCTCTTAACTTTCTAAACATTTTGCATTTCCTTTTCTTTTTAATTTTATAAAAAAAATAAACTCAGAAATGTTATTTAAAACCGAAACTAAGTAAGAATAAAATAAAGTAAATAATTTATTTTAAGTAAAATAGAAAAAGGAAATAAGAAATTGCTTAAAAATAGCAACCCTAACATAAAAATTTCAAGAAAATCTCCAATGACTTTGGAAAATTTATTACTTCAAAAAAAAATATTATAACACAAAATTCGAATTAAAAATGGTTTTAAAACATTTTCAAGGTAAAATAATAATTTAATTTTTATTAAATAGAAAGTTAAATAAAGAAAAATGCAGTAAATACCAACTAGGCTTTATAAATTGAAATAAATTCAAATAAACTTTAGAAAAATTATATTATCATTTTAAAAATACTAAAAAGTCAAAATATACATAATATAACATATTATCACATATTAACATAAAATAAAACCAAGAAGAAGTAATTTATACAATTTAAAATAGTCATTGTTAAATAACCCTATATACGCACAATATTGTAAAGGGTATAACTTTCACAATTTACATCCAAATTCAACGAAACGAAAAGTGGTGTTCTTAGAATTTTATGTACTTTCATAATCAAAGAAAAAAATTAAAATTTTAAACTTTTAAAATTTTAAGTTGAAAGTCACAGTTTGACTATTTTGACCAAAATCAGCATTTCAGGCAAATATTCAACTTACACAAGTTTGGAATTATAACTCATAAAAATCAAGATTATATTTAAATAATAAATTTAATCATTTCAAATAAGTAAAATAAGTTTTTAAATCAAAATCTTACATTAAAAATAATTAAAATATACAATAAAATAATTACAAGATACAGGGTTGTTACACTCTCCCTCACTCAAAACTTTTCGTCCCCGAAAAGGAATGAGGTATGGAATGGCACAGAAAAGATAGAGTTTAGAGTGAAATAGGATTAAGATAAGATGACAAGAAGATTGAATTTATACCTGGTAACTGTTGTTATAGGTAAGTTTAATAAGGTGGAGGTGATCTTTCCAAGATCCTCCAGAATCAAGAACACAAGCACGAAAAAGGTGGATTCAAAATGATTACCAAAGGTCTATCAAAGATTATAGAAAGATTTCTAAACAGAAATATTATAGAAAGATGCCTATACCGGTCTATAGCAAGATAAGGATGATAAGGACAACCAAAAGATAGCTTGAAAAACAAAATAAGGAAATGAATTTGAAAGCATGGAGATTTCAACTTAAACAGAAAATAAATCTTTACACAAGTTAAATAAATCTTAACCATCTCAAATTTCATTATCTTATTATCCAATCATCTAATAACCATTTTTTTTAAAACCATGGGTTTGAAAAATAATCATTTATTGCACTCACAATGTACTTAATAAATTTTATTCTTCTTTATTCCTAATTAAAATTAAATTTATTCCTCTCAATATATTTATCACTTATGTTAAACATACTTACACTTATTATAACTACTTTCTTTTATTCTTAGTTCTTTTAAAATTAATTTATTGTAAGTTACTCAATTACCCTTTTATTTTATTTACCCCTGTTAATCATTAAAATTTAAGTGTATAACATTTATTATAACCACTCAGATTTTATTTATAAAATCTTTTTATATCGTATATTATCCAATTACATTTTTAACTTCTGAAATTTTGGTAAGTTATATTTGAATGCAATTATATTATACAAATAAAATTTCCAATTCAATCATTTCAAGCTTAAATCATTTATTCAATTTTTTTTCTATTTTCTTTTTATAATTGAAATTATTCTTTAAAAATAGAATTTAAGAATTAAATTTCCGATTTCTTCAGACCATTTAGAGATAAGAAATAATAATTATACATATAATATGTAAAATCAAATTTCAATCATATATCTATATATATATATATATGTATTATAAATCAAGTCATATTTTAGAAATTCAAATCAATTTAATTTCCCAAAACAAAGCTGTAGCAAGACTACAGAACAGTCTCTTAACTTCGAAACTTGAACATGAACGTCGATGATGTCGCGATCATCACCGAAGTTATTTTTCAGCGACAAAGAGAAGAGCACTAATTTTAAACCTTTAAAATTCTTTGAAAACAAATTCTATTCAAAATACTTTAAATAATATAACCTTTTAAAACTTTAAACCAAAGTTTGAAATAATCGGAATTTAAATCCTCAAATTCTTGTTTCAAATTCATTTCAGTTCCCAAATAAATTTATAAACAAATATTTATAGATCTATTTGTAGAACAATAAATGATAAATCAAGTATTATCATTTCAAATTATCAATTTAAATCATTTCATTAAGTTCCATAAATTTACTTATATATCAAAATTTATTTCATTAACCAATTTTTTCTTGAAATATATTGTATCCGATGTCAGATGTCACGTGAAAATTAACAGTTTTAACATGGTAATAATATGGTAATAATATGGTAATAACATGGCATAGCATATCATATGATCATCATTAACTTGCGTAAACATTTTTTATTACTAAACACTTATCATCAATTCACTTTTCATAAGTATAAATGTCAGAGTGAGAAAGACTCACTTTTTCAAGCTGAAGACCAAAACAACAAACACAAGTGCGATTCCAAAAGCACGACAAGCACGATATAGCATGACTTTTGATTTGAATGAATAGAGAGCCTTGATATTTGTCTTGTAAACAATAACCAAAACCAGACAATATACACATAAATATTCAACGCAAAACAATGTTGAAACAATGAAAATACGAAGCAACAAAGGAATAGATTACTTGACCTTGCTTTAACCATTCAAATGCTTGGCCTAGGAGATTCTTGGGTTCAGCCATGATGATAATATAGCTCAGGTTTGGCACCATAACTCATGGCTAGAAGGAGTATGGAGTGGTAGGGTTATAACATGAAGCATACAATTGGTCAAGGCAACATATATGAAGATTTTGAGCACAACAAGGCTCGGCCTTGGGTCAAGTGGAGCTTGGCCATACTTGTATAGGTTTGGACAGTAGATGGAGGGGTGTGGGGAGGTCTGAAAAAGGTGGTGGTAGCGGCCTATGGTGGTGGCCAAGGTGGTGGATGAAGATATGAAATGATAAGGTGGCTATCATGAATGTTTCAAGGCTTTATGCATTGTTTTTTGTGGAGTTTTGGTTCATGGAGTCTTGGCCATGTCAATTTCAGATCTGGATAGAAGCTAAGATGAAGTGTAATGGTGGTAGCAAGGTGGTGGTCGTGGCTAGAGGTGGTGGCCATGGTGAAGTATGAAGGTGGTGAAGTAATAGTGGTGGCTAGGGCATTGTTTTGGACATTATTTGCAGTTTTGTGGAGTTTTGTCACCAAGGGAGGTGTGGCCATGGATGGATCTGAAATGATGGCTGGAGATGATGCCAAGGAAGAGTGGTAGGGGATGGTGGAGAGTATGGTTGTGATGGTGGGTGGTAGAGGCCAATCCAGAAAGCATAGAAAACTAGGCAAAATACATAGAAAATGAGAAGAAAAAGGTAGAAAAAGATGTAGCCATTACCAGATTTTTTTTTCTCAAGATGGAGCCCATGATTATTAGGGTTTTGGAGCTTGAAATTTCGTGAATAATATGAGGGAGTCGGCTGCAAAGGATGTGGAAAGGAATGGCTAAGATAAATTGATGTATTAATTGCAAAAAGAAACGGATAAAACGTTTTTACGTTTCAGGCTTTTAAGATCTCTTAACTTTCTAAAGCTTTTGCATTTCCTTTTCTTTTTAATTTTATAAAAACAAAATAAACTCAGAAATGTTATTTAAAACCGAAACCAAGTAAGAATAAAATAAAATAAATAATTTATTTTAAGTAAAATAGAAAAAGGAAATAAGAAATTGCTTAAAAATAGCAACCCTGACATAAAAATTACAAGAAAATCTCCAATGACTTTGGAAAATTTATTACTTCACAAAAAAATACTATAACAAAAAATTTGAATTAAAAATGGTTTTAAAACATTTTCAAGGTAAAATAATAATTTAATTTTTATTAAATAGAAAGTTAAATAAAGAAAAATGCAGTAAATACCAACTAGGCTTTATAAATTGAAATAAATTCAAATAAACTTTAGAAAAATTATATTATCATTTTAAAAATACTTAAAAGTCAAAATATACATAATATAACATATAATCACATATTAAAATAAAATAAAACCAAGAAGAAGTAATTTATACAATTTAAAATTGTCATTGTTAAATAACCCTATATACGCACAATATTGTAAAGGGTATAAATTTCACAATTTACATCCAAATTCAACGAAACGAAAAGTGGTGTTCTTAGAATTTTATGTACTTTCATAATGAAAGGAAAAAAATTAAATTTTTAAACTTTTAAAATTTTAAGTTGAAAGTCACAGTTTGACTATTTTGACCAAAATCAGCATTTCAGGCAAATATTCAACTTACACAAGTTTGGAATTATAACTCATAAAATCAAGATTATATTTAAATAATAATATTAATCATTTCAAATAAGTAAAATAAGTTTTTAAATCAAAATCTTACATTAAAAATAATTAAAATATACAATAAAATAATTACAAGATACAGGGTTGTTACACTCTCCCCCACTCAAAACTTTTCGTCCCCGAAAAGGAATGAGGTATGGAAGGGCACAGAAAAGATAGAGTTTAGAGTGAAATAGGATTAAGATAAGATGACAAGAAGATTGAATTTATACCTGATAACTGTTGTTATAGGTAAGTTTAACAAGGTGGAGGTGATCTTTCCAAGATCCTCCAGAATCAAGAACACAAGCACGAAAAAGGTGGATTCAAAATGATTACCAAAGGTCTATCAAAGATTATAGAAAGATTTCTAAACAGAAATATTATAGAAAGATGCCTATACCGGTCTATAACAAGATAAGGATGATAAGGACAACCAAAAGATAGCTTGAAAAACAAAATAAGGAAATGAATTTGAAAGCATGGAGATTTCAACTTAAACAGAAAATAAATCTTTACACAAGTTAAATAAATCTTAACCATCTCAAATTTCATTATCTTATTATCCAATCATCTAATAACCATTTTTTTAAAACCATGGGTTTGAAAAATAATCATTTATTGCACTCACAATGTACTTAATAAATTTTATTCTTCTTTATTCCTAATTAAAATTAAATTTATTCCTCTCAATATATTTATCACTTATGTTAAACATACTTACACTTATTATAACTACTTTCTTTTATTCTTAGTTCTTTTAAAATTAATTTATTGTAAGTTATTCAATTACCCTTTATTTTATTTACCCCTGTTAATCATTAAAATTTAAGTGTATAACATTTATTATAACCACTCAGATTTTATTTATAAAATCTTTTTATATCGTATATTATCCAATTACATTTTTAACTTCTGAAATTTTGGTAAGTTATATTTGAATGCAATTATATTATACAAATAAAATTTCCAATTCAATCATTTCAAGCTTAAATCATTTATTCAATTTTTTTTCTATTTTCTTTTTATAATTGAAATTATTCTTTAAAAATAGAATTTAAGAATTAAATTTTCGATTTCTTCAGACCATTTAGAGATAAGAAATAATATATATACATATATAATATGTCAAATCAAATTTCAATCATATATCTATATATATGTATTATAAATCAAGTCATATTTTAGAAATTCAAATCAATTTAATTTCCCAAAACAAAGCTGTAGCAAGACTACAGAACAGTCTCCTAACTTCGAAACTCGAAAATGAACGTCGATGATGTCGCGATCATCACCGAAGTTATTTTCCAGCGACAAAGAGAAGAGCACTAATTTTAAACCTTTAAAATTATTTGAAAACAAATTCTATTCAAAATAATTTAAATAATATAACCTTTTAAAACTTTAAACCAAAGTTCGAAATAATCAGAATTTAAATCCTCAAATTCTTGTTTTAAATTCATTTCAGTTCCCAAATAAATTTATAAACAAATATTTATAGATCTATTTGTAGAACAATAAATGATAAATAAAGTATTATCATTTCAAATTATCAATTTAAATCATTTCATTAAGTTCCATAAATTTACTTATATATCAAAATTTATTTCATTAACCAATTTTTTTTTGAAATATATTGTATCCGTTTGTTCTGTCAAAGTGTTTTGGAAATCTTATCGATAGCGCTGATCAGACGTATCGATCAGAAATCCAACTCAACATCAACAACTCAAACAACACAATATATAAAACATTTTAATTTTAAATACTAGTTTACAAATACACTATACATGAATAGATTTTCAAAGAAGGATAGAGATTCAAATTTTTTTTGATTAACACAAATCAAAGGAGATTATGATTTAAAAATAAGTTGGAAACAAGGATGACATGATTAAATAACAGAATAGGAAGATGGATAATCTTATATAAATCACGGGCAACCTTAACCGGGTCAACCGTGACTTAAAGAATAAGATCAATGTTGATTTTTCTAGGGAAAATCTACATTCGATCTCAAGAGTTAGAGTTTGAAATAACAAGATATTAGCATCTAAACCAAGGATAGATAAGAATCTCTGGTGAATCGATGCTAACTGCAAAGGAGTTTCCCCCCTTTTTCAATTAAATTTGAAATTGGCGTGATCGCCGACCCACTAGAAAGATCATTCGAAGCGGAGTTATGGAATACTCCAGAGTCAAAAGAAGATGAATAGTGAGGGATACGAATGGATTTTGGAACTGTAGGGAACGTTCCAAAATACAAAGGAATCGAGTCAAAAGAGGGAGATCCAAACTCGAATGAAAGTGATTCTGTAAATACATTCACTCCATATGCTGAGTTTTGCGTAGAGCTACCAAAGCGCTGATACCAACTGTAACGACTCGGTATTTTCAACCATTCGCATCCATTATAAGTGCATAGGCAGACACTCATGCCGGAATTGAATTGCTCAAAATACCGTGTTGTAAATAAAATTTTGGAAAACCTCAGAATATACAGTAAATAAAAATCACAGATCACAGACACAGAGTATATAAAAATGCAGCGGAAGAAATATAGATAGTAGTTCATGAAGCTACTATATAAATATGAGATACATCAGAGTTAAATAAGATACAACAGAAGAGTAACATGATACATCAGGTACAAATCAGATACATCACTGAATCACTGGATACTAAAACAAAATAGATGGCTGGATCTTCAAGGAAAGCTCCAACGCCGAAGGTGAATCTTGAATGCTAACTCAATCAATCTGACCCGAGCGTAAAGCAAAATACAAAACCCTCGAGTCAGGACATAAATACTTATAAACTGTAAATCAAATCAAGTGAACAGCAACAAAATGCATCAGTAACTTAAAGGATGCTTGGGACCGCCCATCCTCTAAGGATCCGTTAAACTATTTACTATGTAGTAATATACGCCACATACGGTAGTGTCTAATCAGTAAAGTATAATCATATAGAAAATAGCGTTAAGGGGATGGTGAACCTTAACGCGGTCGGATCTTTAAAACCAAAATCGTAGTGGGCTCGATATAAGGATATGACACGGCACGCGAGTCAATGCCAGGGTGGATACACCGTTTGCACTCCCGGGCCGGTGGTGACGGCAACCCAGCAGCTTCCGCCCACCTCAAACAATACCCCCGAATCAAAAGTGGCGCCACCGAATCGAATCACAAAAGTAATAGAATGGTTTCCGATGGAGCATGCTCGATGAAAGGGTGCGACCCTTTGTGTAGCCCGGTATAGCTCCTGTTTAAGTCATATATGCCAACTCACGGGAGTTGGGTCCACGTAATATACCTTGAGAACGTCTCCACCATCCTACTTCATTCTGGAATCTCCACCGCGTACAGAGTTGTTAAAGTGGTTTTCGGTATTTACCGGCTATAAGACAATATCCGATCCCGGTCTCTTTAACAACCAATCGTTATTATAACCCGTAGTTATAACTTTAAACCACTATTTTTTTTCAAAATAAACTATCATTTCAACCCAAATCTTTATCAAAATAAAGATTAAATCATTTCCAAATCATTTCAATATATCATCGTAACATATCTTTCAATTCAAATATTTATTAAAATAAATATCAAGTCATTTCTAACCATTTCAATATATTAAATTTTCATACCCTTTCAACACTACCATTCAAATCATTTTAATATATCAAAATATCATAACCTTTCAAAGCTTCATTTCCAAAAGATCATATCTTTCAGAACTTCTTTTTAAATCATGTTAATATCAAAATGTCCTATCTTTCAAACTCCGTGTTTCAAATCATTTAATATCAAAAATATCATATCTTTCAAAACTTCGTTTCAAATCATTTTAATATATCAAAATATCCTATCCTTTCAAAACTTCATTTTCAAATCGTTTTAATATATCAAAATATCGTATCTTTTCAAAACTTCATTCATTTCAAATCATTATTCATTTTATTCAATCTAAAATACCATTTCAATTCATATTTCAAAACAGTTTATATTCTAAAAATTCTTTTTTATCATTTCAATGAAGTTATTATGTTTAATAATTAAATTATTAAATTTCCAAAAATTTCAACTTCCAAAGTTCATTTATTCACTTAAGTTTATCAAAACCGTGAAAATTCACTTTTCGCATCATTTAGAAAACTTATACGGAAAGTTACATTAAAAACAGTTCAATTTAACAAAAGACAGCATTTTAAAATGTTATACTAGGTTTACTTAAATTTCGAATAACTTAGTTAAATTCAAAAATTATAGCACTTACAAAGATTTCTATAATAGCTTTTAATTCAATTTAGCTTTTTAGTTCATTATCATCAACTATAGCGTTTACAAATGCTGTAATATCATTTACATTGTAATTAATAGCATTTCAAAAATGCATTCAATTAACTTCAAATATTCAATAAAATTTCTCAACCAATTATATTTTTATTAAAAACATTTTTAACTTATAAAATCATACATTTTCACATTTATAACATCATTTAATTTTCCTCAAGTTCATGATTTTATAAAGTTAAATTTCCATTCAAAAATCAAGATTTAATAATAATTCACTTATTAAAATGCAATGTTGAATTTTTAAAATCCATTACATTAAATTTCAACTTAACACTTAAGTTCAAATTCTCAAATATAACTTTGTTTTATTTTTATTTACTTAACTAAAAGTTCACTTTTACGTCAATTTCATAAATTTCCAATTCTAGTTATATTTCAAAGTTTCAACTTAAAATATTTATTCATTTCACATTTCAACTTTATTAAAAAATCATAAATATGATAAAAATCATTTTAAATTCATTTAAATTCAAATTATCATAAATTTATCATAATTTCATACTCAATTAAATTTCCAATTAAAATTAAATCAAAATTTCCAAAATAACTTACGTTCAAAATTTCTAACTTTTTCATTAATTCATTTCACTTACAATTATTCAGAAAATCAATAATATTTTACAAAAATTTTACTTTTATTAAATTTCAAATCAAAATATTATAATAATTAAATTTCTAAAATATTTTAAAATTTTTAGAATAGCATATTTTAACTACGGGCATGTATAAAATTTTCTACGCTAGGTAAAGTGATACGAGTAATATATCATTTCAACCCGTAATTTACAAAGAAAAATCCAGGTTTTATCATTTCAAACCCGCAGTCCCAAGTTAATATGAAAAATTTAAAACCATTCAGGCCTATCATTTCAGCCCATAACATTTTTTTTTCTAACAGGGAACTTGCAGTGTGATCATATACAGAAATAATATAAACAAGGTCAATATCACAATATACAGTCCTATATCAGATGTCAGGTGAAAATTAACAGTTTTAACATGGTAATAATATGGTAATAATATGGTAATAACATGGCATAGCATATCATATGATCATCATTAACTTGCATAAACATTTTTTATTACTAAACACTTGTCATCAATTCACTTTTCATAAGTATAAATGTCAGAGTGAGAATGACTCACTTTTTCAAGCTGAAGACCAAAACAACAAACACAAGTGTGATTCCAAAAGCACGACAAGCACGATATAGCATGACTTTTGATTTGAATGAATGAAGAGCCTTGATATCTGTCTTGTAAACAATAACCAAAACAAGACAATATACACATAAATATTCAGCGCAAAACAATGTTGAAACAATGAAAATACGAAGCAACAAAGGAATAGATTACTTGACCTTGTTTTAACCATTCAAATGCTTGGCCTAGGAGGTTCTTGGGTTCAGCCATGATGATGATATAGCTCAGGTTTGGCACCATAACTCACGGTTAGAAGGAGTATGGAGTGGTAGGGTTATAACATGAAGCATACAATTGGTCAAGGCAACATATATGAAGATTTTGAGCACAACAAGGCTCGGCCTTGGGTCAAGTGGGGCTTAGCCATACTTGTACAGGTTTGGACAGTAGATGGAGGTGTGTGGGGAGGTCTGGAAAAGGTGATGGTAGCGGCCTATGGTGGTGGCCAAGGTGGTGGATGAAGATATGAAGTGATAAGGTGGCTATCATGAATGTTTCAAGGCTTTATGCATTGTTTTTTGTGGAGTTTTGGTTCATGGAGTCTTGGCCATGTCAATTTCAGATCTGGACAGAAGCTAAGATGAAGTGTAGTGGTGGTAGCAAGGTTGTGGTCATGGCTAGAGGTGGTGGCCATGGTGAAGTATGAAGGTGGTGAAGTAATAGTGGTGGCTAGGGCATTGTTTTGGACATTATTTGCAATTTTGTGGAGTTTTGTCACCAAGGGAGGTGTGGCCATGGATGGATCTGAAATGATGGCTGGAGATGATGCCAAGGAAGAGTGGTAGGGGATGGTGGAGAGTATGGTGGTGATGGCGGGTGGTAGAGGCCAATCCAGAAAGCATAGAAAACTAGGCAAAATACATAGAAAATGAGAAGAAAAAGGTAGAAAAAGATGTAGCCATTACCAGATTTTTTTTCTCAAGATGGAGGCCATGATTGTTAGGGTTTTGGAGCTTGAAATTTCGTGAATAATATGAGGGAGTCGGCTTCAAAGGATGAGGAAAGGAATGGCTAAGATAAATTGATGTATTAATTGCAAAAAGAAACGGATAAAACGTCTTTACGTTTCAGGCTTTTAAGATCTCTTAATTTTCTAAACCTTTTTCATTTCCTTTTCTTTTTAATTTTATAAAATCAAAATAAACTCAGAAATGTTATTTAAAACCGAAACTAAGTAAGAATAAAATAAAATAAATAATTTATTTTAAGTAAAATAGAAAAAGGAAATAAGAAATTGCTTAAAAATAGCAACCCTGACATAAAAATTACAAGAAAATCTCCAATGACTTTGGAAAATTTATTACTTCACAAAAAAATATTATAACAAAAAATTTGAATTAAAAATGGTTTTAAAACATTTTCAAGGTAAAATAATAATTTAATTTTTATTAAATAGAAAGTTAAATAAAGAAAAATGCAGTAAATACCAACTAGGCTTTATAAATTGAAATAAATTCAAATAAACTTTAGAAAAATTATATTATCATTTTAAAAATACTTAAAAG
Source organism: Allium cepa (assembly GCA_030765085.1). NCBI lineage: Eukaryota > Viridiplantae > Streptophyta > Magnoliopsida > Asparagales > Amaryllidaceae > Allium > Allium cepa. The sequence continues at coordinate 700,700,712 of CM060938.1, read as the reverse complement.
TCAAAATATACATAATATAACATATTATCACATATTAACATAAAATAAAACCAAGAAGAAGTAATTTATACAATTTAAAATTGTCATTGTTAAATAACCCTATATACGCACAATATTGTAAAGGGTATAACTTTCACAATTTACATCCAAATTCAACGAAACGAAAAGTGGTGTTCTTAGAATTTTATGTACTTTCATAATGAAAGAAAAAAAATTAAATTTTTAAACTTTTAAAATTTTAAGTTGAAAGTCACAGTTTGACTATTTTGACCAAAATCAGCATTTCAGGCAAATATTCAACTTACACAAGTTTGGAATTATAACTCATAAAATCAAGATTATATTTAAATAATAAATTTAATCATTTCAAATAAGTAAAATAAGTTTTTAAATCAAAATCTTACATTAAAAATAATTAAAATATACAATAAAATAAATACAAGATACAGGGTTGTTACACTCTCAAAATAAATATAAAGTACATAGTCTTAAACTAAATATAGTTTGAAATCTCCATATAAACTCTCAATATTAAATTTGTCTTGATTACAACGGCTAAAATGAGAACTGAACAAAAACTTGAGTGTATCTTGAAAAGAGACGATCTGCTGAAGTCCTAGCTTTGGAGGTGAAGTCTGAACTGAAACTTAGGCTGACCCGAGCGTAAAATAAAACATAAACACTCGAGTCAGGACATACATACTTATACAGTGTAAGCTAATTCAGGTGTACTGTAATATAGAACAAGTAACTTAAAGGATGCTTGAGACCGCCCATCCTCTAAGGATCCGTTAAACTATTTACTATGTAGTAATACTTCGCTATTATAATAGTGCCTATTAGTAAAATAAAATTACTTTTAAATAGCGTTAAGGCTTTACATTTTCCACCTTAACACATAATATATTCGCATAATCTATACAGTACCGTAATCTCCCCCGGAATGGGCGTCGTCAGAGGGCACTCCATAGGTATGGTACAAAACCAAAATCGTATAAGGCTTGCTATGGTAGGTGACACGGCACAACTAGGCAATGCCAATGGTAGATATACCAATTACGCATCCGGACCGGTGGAAACGCGTAGCGCGCAGCTACCGCCCACCTCGAACAACACTCCCAAATCAAATGTGCGCACCAAAACAATCACAAAAGTAATAGAATAGCATACGAAGAAGTGCGTCCGGTCAAAGGTGCTACCTCATTAATCCGAGAATCGCTCCTGTTTTAGCCACCTTATGCCAACTCACGGGAGTCGGGTCCACGTATTTACCTTAAAGGAAACGTCACCACCTTCCTGCTTCATTCTGGAATCCCCACCGCGTACACGGTTGTCAAAGTGGTTTTCGGTATCAACAAAGAGTATGCCCATATCGGATCCCGGTCTCTTTAACAACCCACGTTATTATTACTCGTGGTTTATAAATTCCAAAATAGTTATATTTGAATCAAATGCTATATTGAAAAGGTGAAGTTAAAATAAAATCCAATATCTGTCCCAAGGTTATACCTTAGTTCATTTGAGTAACTTAAAATTTTAACTTCAATATGGTTTCAACAATAATTAAACCAATTAAATTTATACGAATTTATAAATCATATTTTCACCTTTAAGTAGTCATTTAATTTACTCGATAAATTATGATTTTTATAAAATATATTTTATCAATAAATATCTAACTTCTCTTATACTTTACTAAATAAAATTAAATGCAAAATTTCTATAAATTTTACTTATAATTAGTTAAATTCCCATATCCAAAATAAACTAATTTCCGATTAATTTCTTACCTTACCTTTGTTTCAAAAACAGCCTTCTATTTCAAAATCGAATTAAATTTCAATTTCCATATTTCATAATTCTAACTATTTTATTCATAGAAAACTTAACTTATATTTATCCGCTTTATATTCAAGTTATACCAAATTCATAAATTATTTCTTAACTTAAATTCCACTTGTTTTACGAATCCAAATTTTCAAGCTAAACCCATACTTTAAATTCTAATATTATTTACATATTTGACTAGTATAATATTATACATATAAAAATCATTTAAATCCAATTTTAAATAAGAATTATTTAAACATTTAATATTTCCAAAAATACATACATATGTATATATAACCAAGGGTCTGTATGATATTTTCTAACCTAGGTCAAGTGATACAGATAATATATCATTTCAATCCGCAATTTACAAAGAAAACCGGGTTCTATCATTTCAAACCTGCAATCCTAAGTTAAATAAATAACTAAATAACTAAATAAATAAATATTGTTCGGGCCTATCATTTCAACCCGTAACGATTCTATACAACAGGGAACTTGCAGTGATAAACAGTAAATAAATAAATAGTGTAATAAAATAAATAAAGCAGTATATAATATAACTGATGATGTGTAGGTTTAATAACATGATTTTTAACATCATCAATTTATATCACAGTCAAATAAAATGAAATAAAAATCATTCTACAATTACACTTGTTATCAATTTACAGATATATAAGTACGTTTGTCAGGTGAGAATACTCACCTTTTCAAAGCTGCAGAATTTATTCAAACAACGTTATCTACCCCGAAAGAAGAGTACAGAAGGCACGATAAATTTTCAGTGGATGCAACGACTTGATTCAAATCTTGAACAAAGTAATTAAATAAAACTAAGTATTCAAATCTTATCAAGAACACAGCAAATTTGAAACAAGATTGAATTAAAGGAAATTGACACAACGACTCGACCACTCACCACACGACTTGACCCATTAAAACAAAAGCTCAGCATGCCCATTTAATTTTTCCAAATCAAAATTTACATAATAAATTTATACTCTATACTTTTTTCTTTTACCCTTTTTACAGAATATTATGACGTGTTAATAAAAGGTGGCAAATCTTATGTGGGCAACAATGCAATTCACGGCAGTGATACATAAAAGTGGCGCATGCAATATTTATTTATTTATTATTATTATTATTTTATTACTAAGTGCAACATGTGGTTTACGTATTAATACTTCATAATTATTCTTAGTATACAACACTTCATATGGATCTGTTCATAGTACATAAAGACTGTTATTCATGCATGTATCTACCTACCTATATTCACTATATCCTAACAAGCTAATGCTCAGGATGTTCTACTCACATGCACAGGTGGCTCCCTATTATTCTATTCACCCTTTTATTATAATAAATTTTTTCTCTTTTTATAAAATGGCACGGCCCTTTCCAAATTTCAAAACTCGAATGCATGCACTCCTAAGACTTCACGTCATGGCCTAGAGGACTGGTTACACAAGCTACAGGTGGCGCATATTTTCTACTTCAGAAATGCAAAAGGGTAGTTTCAACCTAGTCTATAGTTGGACAATACAACACTATGCTTGCCCATATATTCATTCCTGACATGTACGCATAATTTACTTCTCCCTTTACATACTCTTTTTTTTTACTTACGTATATAGGCTTTAAACTCATGTATGCACGGTAGGAAGATTTTAGGCAAACTGTGTCAGAGTAGTGCAACAAATATACCTAAACTTTATCATACAGGTGGCATTTCTGAATATTTCATGCATATGTTTCCTCTCTTCCCCTTTCTTTCGTATTAACCCTTCTCTTTTTTGTTTTTTCTTTTTTTTATATATATTATTATCACTAATTTAAAACTGAGAGCAAGCAGAGGAGGTGAACACTATGGTCTGGGATAACTCAAGATGCACACGCAATATTTATCTCCCACGTCCCTGAACAAAGCTCGGTCCAGCAAGGCTTGTCACGGTCGTGGCATGAGGCGGAGGAGACAGTGGAGGAGGGTAGTCAAGTTAAGTGCTGGTGTAGGTCGAGCCTTGCGTGAACGGAAAAAAAATAAAAAAATAAAAGGAAAAACTATAGAAGAAGATAAAGCAAAATGGCAGCCATACCTAATAGTACAAGAGCTTAAGCAAGGAACGAGAAAACAGCTGAAGGCAAAAAGAACGAAAGGAAATGTGATACGTGGTTATGAATTTATATAGTGGATTGCGTGAGTGGACAAAGAAAGGGCAAGAATTTGCTGTTCGTTACTAAATCAATGCAGAAAAAAAGCAAATGAATTCAAATTTTATAATGTTAGAGGAAACGAATGATTTCACAGCATTATTAAAGGTTGAGTGACTTTAGCAAAGTTAATTCTTATTTAATGAAGAAGGACATTTCCTTTGTACGTGCTTAAATTTATACAATGGGGTATGAAATTAAAGGTGAATGAATATGGGAAGGACTAGCGAAATTTAAGGTGAAGAAACGGCAAGCCATATCCAAGTCAAATATTTTTGGGTATTTTGCATATGTTGACCGAGTATTTCCAAAAGGGTTTGCATTGATATTGTCGGTTTGTATTTAAATCAGCAAAGTTGCACAATTAGAGGGAAGAAAGATTTGGAAATAAATAATTGCAATGAAGGTTGATTTTATTATCAGTGGGATAGAAGGAAACGGCAAGGGCAATTTCTTTTATTAGTGAACACGTACGTGCAAAATTTTAGGAAGGAAATGGCAAAATATCTTGGCAACATTTTTCTCTCGTTTTAAAATTTAATAAGAAGTAAATGTGTTGACAAAAAAAAAGTAAGAAATAAACGGATTCCTCATGAAGCCAAAGGTATGAATAGAAAAGGTTCATCCAGTGAATTACTGTATATATAATAGATATGTAATATAAGGTATACATTTTTTTTCTGCAATAAATTAGCAGTCTATGCAAGTGATGTCTAAAGTTATTGCATTGTTTTATCATTTTCTGCCATGTATGTTAAATTACATTTAGTTGCAAATATAAAGCAAATTTAACTGAAATTTGGTTCTATTTACTAGAGTAAGTACATAGAAAATGAAGTTTGACATATTTTATTATTACAGGAATAATCTTACTTTGCAATCTTACAAAAATGAAGATAAAGGAGGCAAGCTGATAGGAAATACACACACACACACACACACACACACACTGCGTACGTGACAGGAAACTTGCATTGATGATTTAGTTTAAAAGATGAAAGTTTCATTGATAGATAAAATAAGGAACGCATAAATTAAGGATATGAACGTTAGAAAAATCAAAGATTTTTTTTTACCAAATTTGAAATAAAATTTTGAACGCGTTTTGTAATTAAAGCTTGCGTTGATATTGGAGGAAACGACAATAAGATAAGATTTGAGTATTACTTTAATAAAAGATTTTATACTAAATAAATAGTTGCAGTAAAAAGAGAAATGGGATATCTTTTTTTAAAAAAAGGTAAATGGCCAGTTATGGTTAAAGGAAAAATTGAAATGGATATGCTTCCCTCTTACTCGAAAATGCACGTTTACTGATTTATTTAACCATTTTCAGTTAAGGTATATATTTTTGAAATGTGCATCATAGACACAAAATTTAAGTCCAAAAAAACGAAAATAATGGATTTAAATTTTATACGTTTTCTTATACGTTATTTATCCCATCAAATAACGCGCCCTTTAAACGCGTAATTCAGTAGTTTATTAATACACTGTAAATTGTGAAAGTTATTACTTAACTAAAAATAGAATTTGTTTACATTCTTCAGATTTATTTACCATTTTCTAAGAAATTTATTGCTAAATTTTAATATATATATAACTCATTTTAAAAAGAACAAAAGGGAAATAAATGTTATTACCAATATAAGTAAACATCCTCACAATAAATCTTGTACATATATAATTCTTATATAAAAGATCTAAAAACTAAAAAATTTAAAAATTCCAATTAGAGTTATCTTTAACCAAAGTTAAAATTTTAGAACTCTTGTCTTTTAATTAAAAATTTGGGAAATGATTTAATCAATTTTAAAAAAGTTAGATTTTTATATAATAAACTCCAAAGTTTTATACTTAAAAGTGAAAAATACTTGTTAAAACTTCGGGCTATTACAATCACAAACATAGAGTAATATAACAATAAGCAGTGGAATTGATAAATGATAGTTCATGAAGCTACTATATAAACAACCGAGTTTGAAATGCAATAAAACAGAAATCTCAAATACAGAATAGTCTCAATAAGCAGATGACAAGACTGAACATAAACAACTATAGATAACTGAAATAACTGGAAAGCTAAACAGATATAAGATAGATCTTCAAGCAAAGCTTCAAGCTCCAAAGGCAAGTCTCAAATGCTGTGACACTCAGTCTGACCCGAGCATAAAGAAAAATACAAAACACTAGAGTCAAGATTAATATTCTTATACTAGTAAATCAACTCGAGTGAAATGTCCAAGTGAAATACAATATAACTTAAAGGATGTTTGAGATTCCATCCTCTAAGGATCCGTGGAAATATCCACTATGTAGCAATATACACTATTATTATATATATGTCTATCAGTAAAGTAAAGTATTAAAATAGCGTTAAGGCGTTACCCATATCCCCATTAACACATTTTATATATTCCCGTAGTCTATACAGTACCGTAAGCTCCAATAAACTTGTGGTTTACCCAACAGGTACTTCATAGGTACGGTACAAAACAAACTTGTAGAAGGCGCGATAAGGCATGTGACAAGGCACGCGAGGCAATGCCAAGGTAGGATTCTACCGTTTGCACTTCCGAACTGGTGGTAACGCATAACAGCTACTACCGCCCACCTCGAGACACACTCCCAAATCAAAGGTGTACCCTGTCAAATCACGAAGTAATAGAATGGTATCGAAAAAGCATGCATGATCGGAGGTGCGACCTAACTTGACCCGGTATAGCTCCTGTTTTAGCCACATCAATCTAGCTCATGGGAGTTAGGGCTGCGTTAATACCTCATACAAAATCATCGCCAAACCATCCTACGTCGTTCTAGAATCTCCACCACGTATACAGTTATTAAAGTGGTTTTTGGTATTGGTAGTGAGTATGGCAATATTCGATCCTGGTCTCTTTAATAACCAATTGCTTATTTCATACCGTAATTATTTTATTTCAAAACAATTCGTACTTCATATCGAAATAACATATACATTTCAAAGTCATAACACTTTCGAAATCATATTACTTTCAAAGTCATAGCATTTGAAAATCATATCACTTAAAAAACATAACCACAAAATAGTTAAACCATCATATCAAAATATTCGCATTTAAATCCAATAAATCTAAGTCATAACAGTTCCAATTTAAACAATTAAAATATTAAAAATAGTTTATATATATTGAAACAGTTATAAATTAAAAATAGTTTATATTTTTAAAATTAGGTTATAAATTAAAATAGTTTATATATTAAAATTGGTTTATATATTAAAATAGTTTATATCGAGGATAGTTTCAAACTAAAAAGATTTCTTCCAGTTTCACAAATCAATTCAAATCAACTTTAGCTCCAAAAATTCAATTCAAATCAATCTCTGTTCAATAATTCCAATTAAAAAGGTTCAATTCAAAATCTCATTAAAACCATCTTTAATATATATCGATTTTAGATCCAGGTTTGAACTATGAATTTAAACCACTTTCAATTCAATAGGTTTTAAAGTTAAATATTCAAATAATTTACAATAACCCAATTTGATAAATTTTATTTATATTTCAAAATTCAACTCTTAATTTTATTTAAATTTGAAAATATTCACTTAATCATTCAAATAATATTTAAATAAAATCTCAAATTACAAATTTAAATAACATTAAAATTAAATATCTAACTTCAACTATATTTAATTTTAAAATATTCACCTAATCACTTTTTATAAGCATTTAAATAAAATCTCCAATTACACATTTAAATCAAAACTAAACATTTAATTTCAATTTATTTAAATTTGAAAATATTCATTTAATCACCTTTAATCAAAATCAAGTGATAAAATCTTATCTTTAAAATCTCAAATTCAATAAGTTTCAAATCAATTTTATTTAAATATAATACTTAAAACAATACAATTTCAAATCAATTTAAATTTATCTTCCTAACCCTAAATTTATTAAAGTTAATACAAAATCTATTTTTAAATTATAATTTTAAATAAATACTTAAACATAATATATATATATTAATTAAATTAAATTTTATCAGATTAAATCCTATTATTAAATTTATTTTATATTAAATCTTATTTTATATATTTAAAAATAATAAAATTATAAGTAAAATCTTAAAATTTATATTTTCAAAACTAACTTATAAATTTAAAATTTCCAAATATATAATTTTAAAAATCTATATTTTGCTCATATATTAAAATAAAATCTTTATATTATATTTTAAAATCAATATTTATTAAAACACATATATTTTCTTCCAAAACCTTGGAAATAATTTTTCAAAATAGACCAATGGTGTCCATATAAAATTTTATATCCTATGGTCAAGTGATATAGATATTTATCATTTCAATCCGTAATCTAAATTCTTACAATTATATATCATTTTACCCGCATCCCAAAATTTCAAAATTAATGAAAATCGTCTGTGTTTATCATTTCAACCTATGATGATTTCCCCTAATCTATAAGATCATTTGAGTATGTATCATTTCAACTCATGGGGAATTTCTAAACTAACAGGAACTTGCAGAGTGAGAATAAACATGATAATAATATAGCATATCAACAATAGGCATATCATCAGTAACAAATTTAAATATAATATATACAACAGGTTATGGTGTCATATATCATAGGTAAACAATTACAGATAATAGCATATCGTATTTAACAATTAAATAACTTAACGATTCAAATTTAACAACATATTTTAATCGTTATTTCATGTGAAATAAATTTACTAAATATGACAATGTTAATCGTGAGTGATTGCTCACCTTTCGAGGTTAGAGAAATTCGGTGGGGACGAGAGTGACATGGACATGCACACAGATACGAATATGTGAAAATCAAATCAGAAGTCGTTGAGATTTCCAAACAGCGACGAACAAATCAACAAACTGTACAGCGACCAACTAGATAGCTTGAATTCGAATTCGATGAAACTATATATATATATATATATATATATATATATACACACACATATATAATTTTTTTTTAAAGATAAAAAATTTACCCGAATATTAAAAATAAAAACTTTATATTATATTTTAAGAACCAATATTCAACTTACTACATTTTAAAATAAAATCTCTATATATATAAATCAATATTTATAAAACATGTAATTAGGCACAAGGAAGAAGTTGCAAAAAAATTTGGTCTCATGGACAATAAGTTTGTTTTTTATTTTGAAAGACACTTTTTAGTGTAAACTGAAAATGATAGTTACAACTATCATTCTGTGCATTACACTAAAAAGTGTCCTTCAACCTAAAAAACAAACTTCTTGTCACTGAGACTAAATTTTTCTTTAACTTTTTCCTTGAGCCTAAAAACCCCTTTATAAAATCCATACCTTTCTTTAAATTTCTTTAAATACATTTTTAAACATTAACCTAAATAACCATATTATATATGTGTGTGTATCTTTTAAAATGTTAACATTTACACAAACTTATCGTATTATATACATTTAAATTTTATCCTTTTAGATGCAAGCTAATGTATGAACTCAGATATACATATATGCATTGTATATTGTGAAATCATTAGTTAGATTTATTCACATATTTAAAATAACATGTTTATATATTGTACTTTACTTTAAAATCCAAACATATAAAGAAATCATTATATATTTATATACAGAAGAAAGCTACATGCGACTAAAAAAAGAAAGCTAAAGGGAAAAGGCCTACGATTGGAGATGGTTGCATGGCAGTGCATAGGTAGAGATTGGCTGGAAGTTGAGGCGGATGCGTAGGGCTACAGCAGTGCTTGGAGGAGAGTATGGCTTCGGTAAGGATGGTGGTGATACAGGTGGCGGCTGTGGTTGTCTTCGGTAAGGTGCTGATCTCCGGTGCTAGGGAGGAATGGGTTATCTTAGTGGCTTCTGCGTGGGGCTGTCGCGGTGAGAAGGTCGGTGACATGGCCTAAGTAGTCGCATGGGTTGTGGAGCTTCAGATATTCCGTGCTCGTCACTGGAGTGGACGCAAGGGGCTAGGACAAGTGGGGAAGAGAAGGGGAAATCTTGGAGGTGGACAGGGGAGCGGCTGTGTGGTCGGGGCTTGATGCGTGGGATCGGAAAGGTGTCAAGGGTGTGGCAGTGGCGTGAGCGGAGGAGGTAAGATGGTGGAACAGGATGGTTGCGTGCGAATAGCTGTGCATGGGGTAAGAGAAGGAGAAGGACGTGGCTTTTTTGACTGGAAGGGAAGCATGCAATTAGGGTTGTGGGCGAAAGGGAATAGTGACGTGGAGCAGCAAGGTCGGTGGAAGGATAAGGATGCGGTCGAGAATCTCGAGCAAAATGGAAGGAGAGCAGCTTCTTTAGATCTCAAAAATATGCAAACTATTTTATAAAATAATTTATGTACTTTATATATATTAAAATATTATCTTATTTTTCTGAAAGAACGAGGGAGAGAGGAATGAAAAATGAACAGAGAGGAAAAAAACAAGCTAGCATATAATTGAAAATGGGGAATAGTGGAAGTGAACAGTTGGATTTCAAAAATTATTAATGACAAACAACTGTTTGCTTTCATCCGTAGGTAGATGAAAGGTCATGGCAAACCCAAAAGTCCAGATACGAAACCGATATTACAAATCCTTTTGTCGAGTTCACCGCGTATCAATCATCAAAATGCATAAATGAATATACTATGAAGATCAGCAAATCCAGATGAATAGAATGATACATAGATATCAACGATACAACCGTCCTATTAAAAGTCACATTCGTTGCCAAAACTGCTGCAAATTTGTCGCAAATAAGATAAACGGAGCTGAAAAAGTTCAAATTTGATGAAACGAAATATGACGTCTCACTTAGAAAATGTTTTACGTGTTTATTATATAAAAGTATTCAAATTACAAAAATATTTTATTTTTATCTTATTAACTGATTTTAATTTGGAATTGAAAATTACACAACAAAACCAACTTGCGTATTTTCCAATAAAAATTTACCATTTGCTATGTTTAAATAGACTTATTCCAAATGTAAAATTTTCATTTCAAAAATTTATTATTATTTTTTTTGAAAATTTTAAATTAATTACGTTATAAAAATCGTTAAAATTTATGGATCATTACACTCTCTCTCACTCAAAACTTTTCGTCCCTGAAAAGGAATGAGATAGGAGAATAGAAACAGCATGAAGGAAAGCTGGATTCTAGATACGTAGTATGAAATACAACAATTGATTCGAAATCATGTAAATTTCATTTATTTTTAAATCGGTTAATATTTGACAGATTTGGCTTCAATCCCCTTTATTCAATCAATAAACAGTCATTGCATTCACAATTTGTTTGGTTTCAATTTAAGGTATTTCCATTCAATTGATTTGCCTTCAATTATTAGCATTTAAAAGAAAATTTCAAAACAGAATTTATTTTTATTTAACCCATTTATTTAATCCATTTATTTAATCCATTGACTTCCCTTAAGCTAATACCACTTCATAGTTCTATTTCAACTATTCTAAGTTTATATTTATTTATTTAAATAGCATTCTCTATTTATTATTCAGTTTATCTCAATTAACATTTCTTATATCGTAATTCAAGTGTATAAACATTTATTATAACAACAAATTTTTGTTTATAAATTCCCTTAACCCAATTTCATTTTTATGGACATCTTATTGCTTACATTTATTTTGTAAACTATTCAATTACATTCAAACCCTTTCCAGGTAAGTTTTATCGAATGTAATTAAACACTAACCAATTTTCTTTTATTTCCAACATTTTTATTAAGCAAAATTTGGTTTGAACATTTTTATTATTTAAATTTCTCTTGTATAACTTTTTGCACCAAAATTGGTCACAACACTCTTCGGGAGTCGATGAAGAGATAATAATGAAGAATATGAATTCAAAGCAAGTATTATCTAACAAAAACTCCAATCAACAGTAAAGTAAATGCGTAGACAAGCGATTTATAGTGGTTCGATGTGTTGCCTACGTCCACTGTGAAGTTTTTTGCAGTTTTATTGATTCTCTTTCAATGATTACAAGTGTTACAGCAATCAACAAGAAGTTACAACTGAAAATTCGAAATCAACAGCAAAGTTATGATGTAGGATGATAAAGATCTCAATCCGACAGAGTGTGGACGCTTCAGAGTCGAAAGATCCCTTTTCTGTTGGCTCTGGGGCTCTATTTATAGGCGTGGGATGCTGATATTTCACTGAAAACTCGGAAGACGACTTCTGGCACGTGAGGGGGCCCACGTGCCCGGCCTCAGGAAATTTGGGCCCACTTTGGCATCGATTCGAACTCCATTCGAATCAATCATAAATTCATCCAATCGAGGTGCAATTTGGTGTGGACATTCTTCAATATGTATGCAAGCTTCTGTGAAAATTTCGTGGCATTTGAATCAATAGATTGAGAGATATGATGGATACGAGATGAGATTCCCTGTGTGGCTGTTTGGTTCGAAACCATCCCTTCGAATCGATGGTTTCGAATCGATGGTGGCACGCGCCTTTGTGATGACGTGGAGCGCGAACCTCGAATCAATCCGGTCTTTACTCCGAGTTGACTGCTTCGACTCCATGTATCTCGGCGCATTCGAACCGATGGATGACACGTCATTATGGATAGTTGACTTGGTGGATTCGAACGAAGCTTTACTGATGGGTTCGAACAAGGCTTCACTGATGGGTTCGAACGAAGCTTTACTGATGGGTTCGAACAAGGCTTCACTAATGGGTTCGAACGAAGCTTTACTGATGGGTTCGAACAAGGCTTCACTAATGGGTTCGAACGAAGCTTTACTGATGGGTTCGAACAAGGCTTCACTGATGGAGTCGAACAACCAATGCTCGATGGATACGAACTAGCCTTTCTTTGATGGATACGAGCTTTGTAACTTCTCCATGGATACGAAGTCAATTGATGTGAACTTGAACCCTTCGATGGATTCGAAGCACGATGATCTGATGGGTACGAAGCAAACACTGGCTGATGGATACGAGATCCATCGATACGAACTCGATGGACTCGAAGTTGATCGATACGAAGGTGATCGGTTCGAATCAGTGCTCGGTTATGGATTCGAAATCTAGGTTTCTCCCTTCAAATCGAATTGATCATAACTTGAGCGTATGAACTCGGATTGACTTGAAATTTGAGACGCTGACTTCTATGGTCTTTCATGTCATGTCCTATCAATTGTAGCTCAATCTGGACTCGGACAAAATTCAGCGATATCCATAGCGAAACGAAGTGTGACCAATCTCTGAGACGAACTGTCCTTCATTTTCGATCGATCTTTTGGTATCACGGCTTTGCCAAAAAGCGGGATAACAATAACCATCAACTATAAATTTACATTTCATTTAAATTTTTGAATATTTCAGGTAAGTTATACATATATTAGAATGCTATTGAGTTTTATACAAGTAAATTTTATCCTGCTTCAACTGTTTCAAGTTGTTTAAATTCCAATTCTCATTTTAAACACTTCAATTATTCAAATTTTTACTTCGTTTTAATATATATAACCCATACTTAACATAAACTTAAGAGTTAAATTTTTGGTTTCACTTCAAACCATTCTGAAATAAATACACACACACACACATATATATTATAATCAAATAATACTAAAGAAATTAAAATCAAATCCATTTTCCAAAACCAAAGTGTAGCAAAGCTCTAAGTGATTTCTCCACTCCGAGACTCGAAAATGAATGTCGATGATGCTGCGTCATCACCGAAACTATTTTCCAGTGACAAAACAAAAAAGTGTAGAATTAATTCTTTTAAAATCCTTTGAAAATAATTTCCATTTCGAAAATAATTTCAAATAATATATTTCAAAACTTTGAAAACCAAATATAAAAAAGAAATGGAAATTTAATTCTCAAATCCTTAATTTAAATTCATTTCATTTGCAAATGAGATTTATAAACCATATTTTAAAATTATCATCTTCTTATAATATACAACAATAGTTAATGGGTTAGGAATATTGACAAAACAGTAAATGATAATCTAGTACTATCATTTCCAAAAACCAATTCATTTAACCATCTAATTTCAGAAAATTATAGCTTTGTATACAAAATATAATCATACATAAGATATTTCATTTACCAATTTCAAAATAATATTGTGTCAGTTTGTTCTATTCAAGTGTTATGGAATTCTTACCAATAGCGCTGGGCAGACGAATCGATCGAAGCCCAAGATTCAAACCTAACAACTCAAACAATGCAATATAAAATAATTTTATATTAATTACAAATACATTCCCTCATAGGATGATTCAAGAATGGATTTAGAACAAGGATAGAGATTTGAATTTAGAGGAACCTGAATCAATGCAAATACTAACTATGAAGATAGGCTCGAAAGGAACATAAGATAAAAAATTTACAAAGAGGGAAGATGATAGACTCATATTAGTCGCAGCACCTCAACCAAGACTTAGAAAATGAGAATATCATTAACATAAACCAGGACAACTAGTTGAGAACATCGCGAAAAACACGATTCATGAGGTTAACGCAGAAGGTAGGAGCATTGGTTTATCCACAGAGCATGATTAACCATTCACAGAAACCATTCGTTCAGGAGGAAGGACAAAAGGTCGAGCTCCAGGAATAAGATCGATGTGAAATTAAAATTTCCCACTTGAGAGGAAGGGAAGTGAATTCACCAAAACGTTAGGATAATCCTTAACTATCAAGATGGAGTCGAGATCAGTAGGTTGAGAATCAAACGAAAAGATAAAGCCGCCTGTTGCATATTACTGAGGCATTCGACATTCAATTACAAAAGAATTACCCCGGTCATCTACTAGAGAAATAGTTTGGGCTTTGCAAGAGATAACAGCATAAAAACCGAGGACATAGAAATCTCCGATCAATCAACACCTGTTGTAAAAGGGTTTCACCCTTTACCGATCATACTAAGGTTGGAAGGACTGCCGATGGGATTAGTCACATATAAGGATGAGGTTGCTAATTGATGGTTGGAAGATGTGCTTGAATTATTACAAAGATCAACAAAAATAGAGCCATGGGATGCTCCGGTATCAAAAAGAACACGAACGGGAAAAGACAAGAATGGATTTCAGAACAAAGGGAAAGTTCCAAATTGAAAGAAAATCCTAATTGAGGAGAATTCAAATGAAGGATTTCAAGCTCAAATGAAGATGATTTTGTAGTTAATTTTACTCACTCTAGGGTGTTACAACCCTATCTTTAATGTGTTTTTACTTCATATGCTAAGTTTGCCTAAACTAGAGCTCAGATACTGACAGTAATGACCCGCTATATCGAATCATTCGCATCCACACACGTCATACATGAATTGCTCAAAATAATATATTGTTAATATATATTAGGCAAAACTTAGCATATACAATAAATAAATCAATCACAGAATCGCAGACAAAAAGTAATATAACAATAAGCAGCGAAATAGATAAACAGTAGTTCATGAAGCTAATATATAAATAACCGAGTTTTAAATACAATACAACAGAAATCTCAAATACAGATTAGTCTCAAAAACATAAGCAGATGACAAGAATGTACATAAAAAACGATAGATAACTAAAATAATTGGAAGGGTGAACAGATATAAGACAGATCTTCAACAAAGCTCCAAGCTCCAAAGGTGAGTGTCAAATGATGTGACACTCAGTCTGACCCGAGCATAAAGAAAAACACAAAATACTCGAGTCAAGATTAACGTTCTTATACTAGTAAATCAACTAAGGTGAAATGTCCAAGTGAAATACAAGATAATTTAAAGGATGTTTGGGATTTCCATGCTCTAAGGATCCATGGAACTATCTACTGTGTAGTAATATACGCTATTATAATATGTCTACAAGTAAAGTAAAGTATTAAAATAGCATTAAGGCGTTACCCATATCTTCCTTAACACATTTTATATATTCCCGTAGTCTATACTGTACCGTAAGCTCCACCAAACTGGTGGTTTACCCAGAGGGCACTCTATAGGTATGATACAAAACAAACTCATAGAATGCATGATAATGTAGGATCAATTTAACCCTAGAGGGGGGTGAATAGGGTGATGCTGATAATTATAAAAATTAATCGCGGAAGCTTATAAAATTATTTCAACACAGATAAATCAGAATTATAGTAGCACAGATAATAGCAGAATAATAAATGCATAAATAGAATGACGCAGAATTTACCCAGCTTCGGCAAAACCCTGCCTATGTGCTGCCTCCAAGGTTTCTACTAGAAATTAAGTAGCCATACGCTTACACACGTAAACTCGTGACACCCGCTACTGACTAACCTAACTCTACGCTCAGAAGCCTGCCACAAATCAGCCACTGAGTTGCGAATTCTCAAACTATGCCACGTAGTTTGTCCCCTAGTCACACGACTAGTGATTACAACCGTTTAAAAGAGAAATACAAATTTAAAAAAATTAAAATTAAAACCCTATTTTTTAAACTAAATGCCTTATATAATTATAAACTCAAAACAATAGAAAGGCCAGCCCCTTTTTTCTTTTATATTTTTTGGCCCGTTCCTTTGTGTTCGTGATAATGGCAGTTTCGTTTCTCGTTTATTCCTCTTCCTTCAAAAATTAGGGCTTCTGTGAAATTCGAAGAAGCCGACTTAAAATGCTCGATTGAATAGACGATTCAGCGTTACTTTTCGGTCAATCGATGGTCTCTTTTATTTACTTCGACTGCTTCGAATTTGATCGAGTTCGAGAAGGCTTCGGTATGTAATTTTTGCTCTTTTGCTTTTCTGGTTAAATGCTTGAACTCGATTGAGATTAAGCCGATGATGATTATGGGTTTTTATATGAGTTCGATCTCCTTACTTTTCATTCGTCTGATAGTTGTTTGATTTTGTCAATAGTGTGCTTCGGCCATTCGATTATGTTTGGATGTTGATGATTTCTCTGACTTTATCAATTTCGTTTAATTTGATACTTGCTTCTCGCGGCTCCAATTCTGAACTGTTCGATTTTTTTTGACTTGTTCATTTATAATTTCCATGGCTTGATGATTTCTGACTTGGTTCGAACTTGTTGCCTTGGTCATCACGGCACTGACTCTGGTTTGAAATCTATAAATTAGAATTTGATTGTCTTGCGGCTTGATGGTCATATCCACTTGCTGTTGGTCTTCATGTGGCCTTGACTTTGTTATACTCTGCATATATTCTCTGATGTTGTCACTGATTGTGTTCATTGTAGTTTCATTCATTTTTGAGTTTGCACTGTGTGTATATATGTGTGTTGGCTGCAGTTCTATGACTTCGGCATTTAACTTGACTTTGTTTGAATTCATATATTTTTGTGTCTACATTTCACTCTGTCTTGATTTGATGTTGAAGTCAATCTGGCTTGTTCCTTTGGCCACTTGCTGTTCACTGGTCTGCATTGGAGTTTTACTACTTCGAATTGCATATATGTATGTACAACCTACTTGACCTGGTTACTTGATGTAGTCTTGTTCTTGTTTGCTGATGATGCTTTGACTTTTGAGGCAGTGCCATTGGTTCTGTTCTTTGGCACTGCTTACTGGTCCAGTTTCATTATAGTGTACTTGTAGTCTTCATTGTTGTGTGGCTTTGAGCTTCACTGAGTTGTTGCTTTTCACTGTTGCATAGATGTGCTTGTCTTTCTTGTCCACTGCTTGACTTAGTGGTATGGTTCCTTCATGTTGTTACTGCATTTGTATTTCATGATTGCATCTTTGAATCTAGTTAGCTTGTCACTGTATTGCACTTGTTTTGGTACAACTGCCCTTGTGCACTTGTGTTGTTTGGATCTGGCCATTAGTTGAAGTTTGTTTTGTTTTCTGATCCCATTCTTCTATTTAGTATTTGTGCACTTGGTTTGCATACAGTCTTCACTGTGACCTTCATGTATACACAGTTGGTTCATTTATGTTTTAAGTGTTTATTCCTTTATGTGGTAGCTGGACTTGATCTTGTTTCATGTTGGCGTAAGGCTGGGCATGTGTACTATCTATAATATGTTGCTCCCAACCATTTTATTGCATTTGGATTGATTTTCGAATTGCACCTGAGTTGAAACCAGCTTGTAGCTCGGATTTGACCTTGTGCTGAAATTGTGGCAATGTTTTTATTGCACTTGAGTTGAACCTGGTGTTTTGGGTTTGACCTGTGCTCACTTGTCCCTGCAATTTTATCAAGTGTATATATCGGTGTGTACGGCCTTGTGGCATATACAGTGATACACTGTGTATGTCACAAGCTGTTCGTGTATGATGAATTCAAAGTTAAATGACGACGAACAACCCAAATAACTGAGGCAAATATTATTTTCAACGTCCACATTTTATTTTATACTACATAAATATTTCAATTTTCTATTTTACTGCGTCAATATTTATTTTTGCAGATTGCTCAGATGCTGGATTCAATTTGGAGTGAAGTTGAAGATAAGTTGAGTGAATGAGTGATATGTAGTGAGGTCAAATGTAAATGTGAATCGTGATGCAATCAAAATTGTACTGTAATTGAAATTGTATATATATAGTGAGAGCTTGAACTTTGTATTATTCAAGGATTGTAATAAATATTTGTTTGAATAAAATTTCTGCTTGAATTCAAATTCTGTGTTATTTATTTTTATTCAGCAAATATTTATTTAATCTATGAAAAATAAAATAGTACATTAACAAATACATTTTAATGAATATATATATATATATATATATGTTTATTATAATCAAACAAAAAAATATATAATCGCATATTCAACAACTCCCCCTTTTGATGATAACAAGCATATATTTAAGATTTTGAATATGTTAAATGTATTTGACCATTGATATACTCTAATTACTCCCCCTATTTAAATGCTTCCTCTCGACACAAAGCTCCCCTTCATATATGCATACAATTAAAAATATGCGAATGACCCTAGATGCAAATAGAAAATATTTGACCTTTGCTTGATTTTATTCAACAAAATCTTAACTTTTCTCTCCCCTTTTTGTTATCAACAAAAGAGTAATAGTGTTAGAGAAAGTAGAGATAAAGTGATCGATATTAATCCAGAATTAAAACTCAATTGAATATAAATATTAAATTTCAATAAAAAATCAAACAAAAATCATAAATACTTTGTTAGGCGCATATTCCACTATAGAATGATGGGAATGATGTCATCATATAAAACCATACAGTTGTGTCTACTTGTGGTATATTTATACCAAGAATTCGAATATCTACTAACCATGCATAATCATTAGGACTTTTAAATGAGATTAGTAGTATTCCAATTTTATTTTAAAAAAAATGAATTTAAGTGTCTTCTGGCCATGCATAACCGTGAGGACTTTTAAATGGGATCAGAATCAATTTGTTTATTTTAAAATTCAATTTTGATATGTATTCCATACATGCATAACCGTGAGGACTTTTAAACGAGCATGAAGCACATAACAAATTCCAAGTACTTCAACCATGCATAACCGTGAGGACTTTTAAATGAGAGTGAATACTTTGGATTTTATTTTAATTTATTTTATTATTATTGTTAATATTTTATTTTATTTTAAAAAATGTAAAATGAAAAACGAATGATTCCTGATTAAAGTACCACATATTGACAAACTATATTGAATTTTGATGAGTGATGCTTGTTAGAAATATGATAGAAGTAGAGATGGTCATGGAATTTTTACCAATAAAAAGTTTTGTAACTCTTGTTCAAATTTCTAAAGAAATTTAGTAAGTGTACCGTCTCGAGTCATGATATATAATAAATATCAACACTCATCACTTTTTCAATCACTATTTATCTTTTCGATAATTATTTGGGAGTCAGATTAGTCAAAATAGTCATTTAAAATCAAATTCAAAAATTATTAATTTTTCAAAAATGACTGATCTGAAAACATGGCCAAAAATGATTTTCTCGAAGTTGTTATATGAGAAAATTTATGCTATTTGAAAATTATTTGAAATGAAAAATATGCAGATATTTTCTTTGAAAAACGATGCAGTTACTAAATGTCTCAACAAAAATCACGTTCAACTAGTAATTTTTCTATCAACTACATTACCAGTGTAATCTGCATCTGAATTTCTTTTTCACTCAAAATTATCATTAATTGAATTTGATAGACCAGACCATGAAGCGTGCAACAAAAATATCTCAAAATCAATTTTAACAGCTTTTTAGATGACATTCTCTAGAATTTAAATTGAAGCCGTGTAAATAATCAAAAACCGTGAACATAGAGTTAGCTGCATTATAACTAAATGTATTATCATCCAACAAAACACTATTATTAATCCAAACTAATATATATGAAATAATTCAGACGCTATAGAGATTTTTATAGTGTTTTTGGCATAAGAATATAATTAGCCTACAATTTTAAATAATTCAGAATCAAAATCATCATTATTTCATCATCACATTATTGGCTGATTTACCTCAGATTACGGTGCAGATTATCACATTTAATATATTGTTCAAATAAACATACCATTACCTGTTTTACCTTTATGATATTTTTCGTTGTTGTCCATTGTGATTCTGTCACCTTTATACTAGGCTAAGGAACTTTGCTTTGTCGCTCATTGTGTCCTTGGAACAGCCAGAATCCAAGTAACACTATTGTTGTTCCTTAACCTGCCACCACACCTACACGATGAAAGATTTTTGTGACCTATTTGTTTTTATAGGTCCATGATTGTTAGTGGCAGAATATTTTGAAAAATAATTTTGTGAAGACCTATAACTATTTACATATGTTCCCTTCGGCACCCAAATTTGTTTAACTTTGAGAGATTTTATATTTGTGCCTTTTGGAACCCAAATTGGTATAGTTTTCACATGTTTGGGTCCATGCCAACAATTATTATGATTGTGTCCATATTTTCTACAAATTGTGCACATAGAATTGACTTGATTAATATTGCTTTCAACATTTTCAGATTGATTATATCCAAGTCCTTGTCTAACTGTATTAACAGTTTGCTTCCCTAATAGTATATTCAATGATTTTTCACTTTTTGAAAATTTATCTAAAGTCGTTGACAATTGTTAGACTTGTGCTTTGAGAGATTCATTTTCGTTTAACAATTGTGTGCACTTTTTAATAGAATTTTCTCTCCTAGTATTTTTACTTTCTTTCAAAATCATAATTTCATTTTCAAGAGATTTTATATTAATTTTGATTTTTTAATTTCTTCTTCAAATGTTGGACACTTATCACACTTAGGGATCCTACTTTAATAGTTTTTAACTAATTGGTCAAGTTGTTCATTTAATTCTATCAAAGTATCTTTTTGTGATTCAAGTTTGGCATACTTTTCCCTAAGTCGTTCCAAACAGCCATTTACTTCGTGGAAATATATAAGTAATTCTGAGTGAGTGAGTTTTGATACCTCGCTTGGCTCGTCATCGTCGCTATCAGTTATATTTCCCTGAAGGCACATATCTGCTTTCTCACTGTCACTGCTAGAACTTTGATTATTTTCATCACTTGTGTTCCATGTGGCTGCAAAATTTCTCCCTTTTGATTTCTTTTCAAAATCGTGTCGATTTTGAGGACAATTGGGGTTGATGTGTCCGGGTTGGTTGCACTTATGACAGATGATCTTCTGTTCTTCTGAGTAGTCTAGTGCTTTGGTTATTCTGCTTTTCAATTTTTGATTTCGAGCTGGATTTTCGTATTTGTAATTCCACCTTTTGAATTTCTTTATTAACAGCTCCAATCCTGCTGCTTCATCATCATCATCACCATCTCTTTCTGTTGTTCCTTTAAGAGCTATTGATTTCTTTCGAGCGTCACCTCCTTCATGCTCTTCCTTGAATTTCATTCTAGCTCATAAGTGGTGAGATTTCCGATGAGTTCTTCAACTTTCATGTGTTTTAAATCTTTCGATTCTTGAATGACAGTTACTTTTGCTTCAAATCTTCGTGGAAGGACTCTGAGGATTTTTCTGACTATCTCCAACTCTGTGTATGATTTTCCGAGAGCTTTTGATTGTATACGATATTGGAAAGTCGTCCATACATCTCTTTAACACTTTCTTCCTTCGCCATTGTGAAGTTTTCATATTCGCCGCTTAGCATGGCAAGGCGAGATTCTTTGACTTGAGATGTTCCATCGTGAGTCACTTCTAGTGTGTGCCATATTTCCTGTGCAGTTAGACAATGTGAGACACGATTAAATTCAAATTGATCCAATGAACAGATAATAGAATTCATAGCTTTAGCATTAGAATTTTGTAATTTATTTTCTAATTCTGTCCATTGATCCTTTGGTTTCTCTATTTCCTGATTATCCACAGTTATAGTTGGTGTTCTATAACCTGTCTCAACAACATTCCAAGCGTCAATGGTTTTCAAAATAAATTCCATCCTATTTTTCCAGTAAGCATATTCACCATTGAACATTGGTAGTCTAACTATGGACTGACCCTCAGCAAAAGCATTATTAAAAGAATCCATTTTTTAAAAATTCAAAATTTTAAAACAAAAACTGGTTTTTGAAAAACGAATTTTTAAAACAAAAGTTGACTTCTATTCCTTGCTCCGATACCACTTGTAGGATCGATTTCACCCTAGAGGGGGGGTGAATAGGATGATGCTGATAATTATAAAAATTAATTGCGTAAGTTTATAAAATTATTTCAACGCAGATAAATCAGAATTATAACAGCATAGATAATAGTAGAATAATAAACGCAGAAATACAACGATGCAGAATTTACACAGCTTTGGCAAAACCTTGCCTACGTGCTGTCCCCAAGGTTTCTACTAGAAATTAAGTAGTCACGCGCTTACACACGTAAACTCCTGACACCCGCTACCGACTAACCTAACTCTATGCTCAAAACCCTGCCACAACTCAGCCACTGAGTTGCGAATTCTCAAACTATGCCACGTAGTTTGTCCCCTAGTCACACGACTAGTGATTACAACCTTTTAAAAGAGAAATACAAAATTAAAACAATTAAAATTAAAACCCTAAATTTTAAACTAAATGCCTTATATAATTATAAACTCAAAACAATAGAAAGGCCGACCCCCTTTTTCTTTTATATATTTTGCCCGTTCCTTTGTGTTTGTGATAATGGTAGTCTCGTTTCTTGTTCGTTCCTCTTCCTTTAAAAATTAGGGCTTATGTGAAATTCGAAGAAGCCGACTTTAAATGCTCGATTGAGTAGAAGATTCATTGTTCCTTTTCTGTCAATCGATGGTCTCTTTTATTTACTTCGACTGCTTCCAATTTGATCGAGTTCGAGAAGGCTTCGGTATATAATTTTTTCTCTTTTGCTTTTCTGGTTGAATGCTTGAACTCGATTGAGATTAAGCCGATGATGATTATGGGTCTTTATATGAGTTTGATCTCCTTACTTTTCATTCGTCTGATAGTTGTTTGATTTTGTCAATAGTGTGCTTCGGCCGTTCGATTATGTATGGATGTTGATGATTTCTCTGACTTTATCAATATCGTATAATTTGATACTTGCTTCTCACGGCTCCAATTCTGAACTGTTCGATTTTTTTTGACTTGTTCATTTATAATTTCCACGGCTTGATGATTTCTGACTTGGTTCGAACTTGTTGCCTTGGTCATCACGGCATTGACTCTGGTTTGAAATCTGTAAATTTGAATTTGATTGTCTTGCGGCTTGATGGTCATATCCACTTGCTGTTGGTCTTCATGTGGCCATGACTTTGTTATATTCTGCATATATTCTCTGATGTTGTCACTGATTGTGTTCATTGTAGTTTCATTCATTCTTGAGTTTGCACTGTGTATATATATGTGTGTTGGTTGCAGTTCTATGACTTCGGCATTTAACTTGACTTTGTTTGTGTGTCTGCATTTCACTCTGTCTTGATTTGATGTTGAAGTCACTCTGGCTTGTTCTTTTGGCCACTTGTTGTTCACTGGTATGCATTGGAGTTTTACTACTTCGAATTGCATATATGTATACACAACCTACTTGACCTGGTTACTTGATGCAGTCTTCTTCTTATTTGCTGATGATGCTCTGACTTTTGAGGCAGTGCCATAGGTTCTATTCTTTGGCACTGCTTACTGGTCCAGTTTCATTGTATTGTACTTGTAGTCTTCATTGTTGTTTGGCTTTGAGCTTCGTTGAGTTGTTGCTTTTAATGTTGCATACATGTGCTTGTCTTTCCTGTACACTGCTTGATTTTGTGGTCCGGTTCCTTCATGTTGTTAGTGCACATGTATTTCATGATTGCATCTTTGAATCTAGTTAGCTTGTCACTGTGCTGCACTTGTTTTGGTACAACTGCCCTTGTGCACTTGTGTTGTTTGGATCTGTGATGAAGCACTTACCTTGAGTCGCGGCCGACACATCGCGTTGCCGCCCTCCACCAACGACTCAGACTTCCCCGCGACTCACACTTCCGCTTTAAATCAACTCCGTGACTCACGAGTCATCAACACCCACAACCCACGACTCATTCTCCTCCTCCGCGACTCACGATTCATCCCTAATACCAACAGCCTACTCCCAAAATCCCTACCGAGACACGAGACAACCTTTTTTTTTCTTCCCCCCCAATTCTATAATTTGCGAATGACCTAAAGCCCTCAACACGAGCGAATTTGAGTCGCCCAATTTCCAGTATGATGATTAAAGCATAAGTCGTTGCGAGATTTATAGAGTCGCTGGTAATCAATAAGTCGCGGCCGATCCATTTTTTGAGTCGCAAACGACTCATAAAACTCCAGTAAGTCGCGAAGTGCTTTACAGCCTTCTGTTGAGTCGCTGCCGAGACAAAGCTTGAGTTGTAGCCGAGATGAGTCGTTGCCGAGTCAATACTTGAGTCGTGTACTGTTAGTATTGTAATTTTCTTAAGTCGTGTATAGGTCGTATTTCTTAAGTCATGTACTGATTGTGTTGTAATTTTCTTAAGTATTTGTGTTGTGTCATAAACCCTATAAATAGGGATGTAATGTCATTGTAATTAGTTGTTGAAAATTGAATAAAATTTCCATTTGATTGCTTTGTGCTTTCTTTAAATTGGTAGTCGAGTGAAAGTCTCCTAACTCCACTTCGGCATTCGAGTGCGCTCGAATCAATGAACGTTGAAGCCGATTCACGGAATTAAGTGCGCTTGATCAACGTCGAAGAATCATAGATCCTTCATCACAGTATCGTGCGCGATCAACGTGTTAAGGATAGCTAGAATCCGGTATCTCTTGAGATCAACGGATTTGGGCATTTTCAGTATTGTTCAATCCACCGATTGCTTATTCCATCGACATATCAAGTTTTTTGTTAATCCGCTGCGTCAGTTTTGGTATCAGAGCCTGTTTTAGCCAATCATAGCTAAATCGGGTCTTGGAGCCAAGTATTTGAAGTTTGAAGTCATTCATCGTGATCTTCATTGGTTGCAACAAGTTTGGGGTTTGTGATCCATAATTTCTTGGATCAAAAGATGAAAGGTGTTTGAATTTGAAGTGTGTTGGAGCCGTGCTTGTTTAAGGCCGAGCCGAGTTAAGGAGCTAAGTCGTGAAGTTTAAGTTGAAGCCGAGCGACTTAATCTTTGGGTCGTTCACCTTATTCGAGCTAGAGACCGTGAATTAATTTTTGTGTGGAAACTTTGAAGTTTAGAATAGAGGGCTAGTTGAGCCGTGACGTGTTTGAATTTTGAGTTGAAGTTGAAGTTATTTGAAGATTGTTGAATTACTTGTTTCAAGTTCAATCATGCCTCCGAGACGAGCCCAACGTCATCGCAATATTAATGCTTTGTATGGAAGAGAAGAGGCCGATGAAATGGAGCAACGAATCAACGAGAGCTTCACTGAGAAGTTGAATGAAGGAATTGGTCGCTTAGAGAGAATGATGCTTGAAATGAATCAAAGTAGAAGAAGAGTTTCACCTGAATCGAGCCATGGGAGAAGTAGAGCTTCGATACATTCAGATCGGGAGAGAAGAGAAGATCATAGAAGTATTGACAATCGTGATAGGAATGTTAATCGAAGGAGTGGTAGTAGAGATGTTGGAGGTCGTGATCGACATCGATATACTTCATATTTTGATGAGGAGTTGGAAGGTGATAGGGGAAGTGTTCATTATCGAGATAGAGAACAAACACGACGTCAGAATCGAGATGTAGATGATGATCATCGATGGGAGTCGGGAATGAAGATGGAAATTCCAGAGTTCAAGGGTGGAATGGTTGCAGAAGAGTTCTTGGATTGGTTATCTAATGTTGAAGAAATCTTTGATTTCAAGGAAGTTCCGGAGAATCGTCGAGTGAAGTTGGTTGCTACTAGGTTGAGGGGGAGAGCTTTGGCGTGGTGGCAGTAAACTAAACTTACGAGAGAACGGATGGGGAAGTCAAAGGTTGTAGAGTGGGATAAGATGAAGAAAATGATGAGAGCTACATTTTTGCCATACAACTATCAATCACTCATATACCAGAGATTGCAGAATCTACGGCAGGGAACGAAATCAGTCAATGATTATGCAGATGAATTTTACCAACTCATTGCCAGGAACGATATAATGGAAACAGAAGAGCAGTTGACAGCAAGATTTGTTGGAGGGTTACGAATGCAGATCTAGGATATGGTTAATATGTTTGATCCAAGATCTGTGGCGGAAGCACATCAGAAAGCGTTGGCTTGGGAGAAGCAGGGAAGGCGTGGAGGTGGTGTGTTTACTAATTCTAACAATCAAGTGAAGGGAGTCAGTGGAAGTTCTAATGTTCCTAAAGCTGTTGCAAAACCAGTTGTGAAGGAGGGTGAGAAGGCGAAGGTTAACAGTGGTTTCAAATGTTACAATTGCCAGGAGATGGGTCATAAAAGCAACGAGTGTCCAAAGCCGAAGAAGAGAACTATGATAGCTGAGGTTGAAGAAGAGGAAGAAGAGGCAGAGTGTTCTAATTCCTTACCGGTTGAGGAGGAAGACTTGTTGTCGGGAGACGAAGGATATTCACTGACGATGAGGAGAAGTTGTTTGACACCGAAGCAAGAGGAGGAAGACAGTTGGTTGAGGAATAACATATTTCAGTCTACCTGTACTATCCTTGGAAGAGTTTGTAAATTTGTTATTGATGCTGGGAGTTGCGATAATATTATCTCTACAGAGGCTGTGAAGAAGTTGGAATTGAAAACCGAGAAGCATCCTAAACCGTACAAGTTAGCTTGGTTGAGGAAAGGAGGTGAGGTGAAAGTTGGATGAAGAGCTTGTGTGAAATTTTCAATTGGGAAGAAATACAAAGATGAAATTTGGTGTGATGTAGTGGACATGGATGTGTGTCATCTGTTGTTGGGCAGACCATGGCAGTTTGATAGAGCAGTACAACATGATGGTCGTGCTAATAGCTACAGTTTCATGTTCGAAGGTACTAAAATCACTTTAGTTCCCAAGAAACAACAACAAAAAGAAAGCAAGCTTGAGGAGATTGAAGAGCTAAAAACTTTGCTATCGTTGAAAGAGTTTGTTAAGGAAGTTAAAGAGGAGCCTGAAGTATTCCTGTTGATTGGGCGAGATTGTAGTGAAGAGGTTGAAATCCCAGAAGAAGCAAAACCAGTATTGAAAGAATTTGAGGATGTATTTCCAGAAGAGTTGCCCAAGGAGTTACCGCCACTGAGAGACATTCAACATCAAATCGATCTTGTTCCGGGAGCAGTATTACCGCATAGACCGCATTATCGAATGAGTCCGAAGGAACATGAGGAGTTGAGAAGGCAGGTGGAAGAGTTGCTTGAGCAGGGACGTGTACAGGAAAGCTTGAGTCCGTGTGCTGTGCCAGCTTTGTTGGTACCAAAGAAGGATGGGACGTGGAGGATGTGCACTGACAGTCGAGCCTTGAATAAGATTACTGTGAGATACAGATTTCCAATGCCGAGATTGGATGACTTGCTAGATCAGTTGAGTGGGGCTAATATCTTTTCGAAGATTGATTTGAAAAGCGGTTATCATCAAATTCGGATTAGACCTGGAGACGAATGGAAGACAGCTTTCAAGACAAGAGAGGGGTTATACGAATGGTTGGTTATGCCATTTGGTTTATCAAATGCACCTAGTACATTCATGCGGGTGATGAATCAAATCTTTAGACTATTCATTGGGAAGTTCGTGGTGGTTTATTTCGATGATATTCTGATATATAGCCGGAATATGGAGGAGCATGTTCAACATTTGAGGGAAGTGCTGATTATTCTTCGTGAGGAACAATTTTATGCTGCTACGAAGAAATGCGTGTTCATGACGCATAGTGTTTTATTTCTGGGATATGTTGTGTCGGGAGGAGGTATACAGGTGGACCAGAATAAAGTTGAAGCAGTCAGGAATTGGCCACAACCAAAGACAATTACGGAAGTGAGAAGTTTTCATGGGCTAGCGTCATTCTACCGAAGATTCATTCCACACTTCAGTAGCGTGATGGCTCCAGTTACTGATTGCATGAAAGGGAAACAGTTTGTATGGTCAGAGGAAGCGGGGGTTGCTTTTGAGAAGATCAAGGAACTATTGACGACAGCACCGATTCTTGTTTTACCAGATTTTCAGTTGCTGTTTGAATTACATACTGATGCTTCAAAGGTTGGTATTGGAGGAGTTTTAAGTCAGAATGGGAAACCCGTTGCTTATTTTAGTGAGAAGTTATCAGGAGCAAAGATGAGGTATAGCACGTACGATGTGGAGTTTTACGCAATTATTCAGGCTGTTAAGCATTGGAGACATTATCTGTTTCAGAAAGAATTTGTTCTATACACTGATCATGAGGCGTTGAAGCATATGCAGGGGCAGGACAAGATTT
Source organism: Allium cepa (assembly GCA_030765085.1). NCBI lineage: Eukaryota > Viridiplantae > Streptophyta > Magnoliopsida > Asparagales > Amaryllidaceae > Allium > Allium cepa. Next base: position 700,671,880 of record CM060938.1, on the reverse strand, counting down.
CAGCAAGACATGCATCGTGGATTGCCTATTTACAGCAATTTACTTTTGTTGTCAAACACAAGTCTGGGGTGACGAATCGGGTAGCTGATGCTTTTAGTAGGAGGAGTCATTTATTAACGACAATGAAAGTTGAAGTGACAGAGTTTGAATTATTGCCAGAGCTGATTGAAGAAGATCCTTACTTTGTGAAATTTGTTGAGAAAGTCAAGGAAGGAAGTACTGATGAATTTGTGTTGGTTGATGGTTTTCTGTTTAAAGGAAATCGGTTATGTATTCCAGAGAGCAGTTTGAGATTGAAGATTATCAAGGAGTTACACGAGGAAGGACATGTGGGCCGTGACCGTACTTTGCATTTGATTGCTCAATCATACTTTTGGCCGTCAATGAGGAAGGAGGTTGAACGGTTTGTGGAGAGATGTCATATATGCCAGGTTTCTAAGGGAACAACGACCAATGCGGGGTTATATATGCCATTGCCTGTGCCTACCAGACCATGGGTTGATATCAGCATAGATTTCGTTTTGGGTTTGCCGAGAACTCAAAGGGGAAATGATTCTATATTTGTTGTGGTGGACAGGTTTTCGAAGATGGCACATTTTATAGCCTGTAAGAAGACAGCAGATGCAGTTCGAGTGGCTCAGTTGTTCTTTAAAGAAATCTATCGTTTACATGGGTTGCCGGAGTCTATTGTTTCCGACAGGGATACCAGATTTTTAAGTCATTTTTGGCTTAGTTTGTGGAAGATGGTGGGAACGAAGCTGAAATTTAGTAGTGCTTATCATCCGCAAACAGATGGGCAAACAGAGGTGGTGAATAGATCGTTGGGAAACTTGTTACGATGTCTTGTGAAAGATAATTTGAAGAGTTGGGATTTAAAGTTGTGTCAAGCTGAATTTGCTCACAATCATGCAAATAACCGAAGTACAGGATTCAGTCCATTTCAGATTGTATATTCAAATTTACCCAGGGGACCGTTGGATTTAGCAGTAATACCACAACCGAAGAGGACAGTCAAGCGGGCTGCTGATTTTGTTGATAGGATGACGGAATGCCATAGAATCGTTCAGGAACGATTGGAAAAGGCAAATGAGAAGTATAAACAAAAGGCGGATAAGAAACGAAGAAGTGTAGTCTTCAAAGAAGGTGATTTGGTTTACGCGGTTTTGACAAAAGATCGTTTTCCGGTTGGAACTTACAATAAGTTGAAAGCACGAAAGATTGGTCCAGTAGAAATTTTGAAGAGGATCAATGATAATGCATATCGATTAAAGTTGCCGGAAAATGTTCATACTTCTGATGTTTTCAATGTCAAACATTTAATTCCATATAGTGGGGAGGATTTCATCGAAGTTGACGAGAGTGTGAATTCGAGGACGAATTCTTTCCAACAAGGGAAGGATGATGAAGCACTTACCTTGAGTCGCGGCCGACACATCGCGTTGCCGCCCTCCACCCACGACTCAGACTTCCCCGCGACTCACACCTCCGCTTTAAATCAACTCCGCGACTCACGAGTCATCAACACCCACAACCCACGACTCATTCTCCTCCTCCGCGACTCACGATTCATCCCCAATATCAACAGCCTACTCCCAAAATCCCTACCGAGACATGAGACAACCTTTTTTTTTTCTTCCCCCCCAATTCTATAATTTGCGAATGACCTAAAACCCTCAACACGAGCGAATTTGAGTCGCCCAATTTCCAGTATGATGATTAAAGCATAAGTCGTTGCGAGATTTATAGAGTCGCTGGTAATCAATAAGTTGCGGCCGATCCATTTTTTTGAGTCGCAAACGACTCATAAAACTCCAGTAAGTCGCGAAGTTCTTTACAGCCTTCTGTTGAGTCGCTGCCGAGACAAAGCTTGAGTTGTAGCCGAGATGAGTCGTTGCCGAGTCAATACTTGAGTCGTGTACTGTTAGTATTGTAATTTTCTTAAGTCGTGTATAGGTCGTATTTCTTAAGTCATGTACTGATTGTGTTGTAATTTTCTTAAGTCTTTGTGTTGTGTCATAAACCCTATAAATAGGGATGTAATGTCATTGTAATTAGTTGTTGAAAATTGAATAAAATTTCCATTTGATTGCTTTGTGCTTTCTTTAAATTGGTAGTCGAGTGAAAGTCTCCTATCTCCACTTCGGCATTCGAGTGCGCTCGAATCAACGAACGTTGAAGCCGATTCACGGAATCAAGTGCGCTTGATCAACGTCGAAGAATCGTAGATCCTTCATCACGGTATCGTGCGCGATCAACGTGTTAAGGATAGCTAGAATCCGGTATCTCTTGAGATCAACGGATTTGGGCATTTTCAGCATTGTTCAATCCACCGATTGCTAATTCCATCGACATATCAAGTTTTTTGTTAATCCGCTGCGTCAATCTAGCCATTAGTTGAAGTTTGTTTTGGTTTCTGATCCCATTCTTCTGTTTAGTATTTGTGCACTTGGTTTGCATACAGTCTTCACTATGACCTTCATGTATACACAGTTGGTTCATTTATGTTTTAAGTGTTTATTCCTTTATGTGGTAGGTGGACTTGATCTTGTTTCATGTTGGCGTAAGGCTGGGCATGTGTACTATCTATGATATGTTGGTCCCAACCATTTTATTGCATTTGGATTGATTTTCGAATTACACCTAACTTGAAACCAGCTTGTAGCTCGGATTTGACCTTGTGCTGAAATTGTGGCATTGTTTTTATTGCACTTGAGTTGAACCCGACGTTTTGGGTTTGACCTGTGCTCACCTGTCCCTGTAATTTTATCAAGTGTATATATCGGTGTGCACGGCCTTGTGGCATATACAGTGATACACTGTGTATGTCACAAGCTGTTCGTGTATGATGAATTCAAAGTTAAATGATGACGAACAACCCAAATAACTGAGGCAAATATTATTTCCAACATCCACATTTTATTTTATACTACAAAAATATTTCCTTTTCAATTTTACTGCGTCAATTTTTATTTTTGCAGATTGCTCAGATGCTGTATTCAATTTGGAGTGAAGTTAAAGATAAGTTGAGTGAATGAATGATATGTAGTGAGGTCAAATGTAAATGTGAATCGTGATGTAATCAAAATTGTACTGTAATTGAAATTGTATATATATAGTGAGAGCTTGAACTTTGTACCATTCAAAGATTGTAATAAATATTTGTTTAAATAAAATTTCTGTTTGAATTCAAATTCTGTGTTATTTTTTTTTTCAGCAAATATTTATTTAATCTATGAAAAATAAAATAGTACATTAACAAATACATTTAAACGAATATATATGTTTATTATCATCAAACAAAAAATTATATGATCGCATATTCAACAGATAAGGCATGCAACAAGACATGCGAGGCAATGTCAGGATATGATTCTACCATTTGCACTCTCGACTGGTGGTAATGCATAGCAGCTACTACTGCCCACTTCGAGACACACTCCCAAATCAAAGGTGCATCCAATCAAATCTTAGAGAAATAGAATGGTAACGAAGAACAATGTTCGATCGGAGGTGCGACCTTACTTGGCCCGGTATAGCTCCTATTTTAGCCACATAAAGCTGACTCGCAGGAGTCAGGGCTGCGTCAATACCTCATACAGAATCGTTTCCAAACCATCCTACTTCATTCTGGAATCTCCACCACATACACAGTTGTTAAAGTGGTTTTCGTCATTGGCAGTGAGTATGATAATATTCGGTCCTTGTCTTTTTAATAACCAAACGCTAATTTCACACCATGATCATTTTATTTCAAAACAGTTCGTACTTCATATCAAAATACCATGTACATTTCAAAGTCATATCACTTTATAAATCATATTACTTTAAAAATCATATCATTTAAAAATCATACTCACTTCAAAAATCATAACCACAAAATAGTTAAACCATCATATCGAAATATTCGCATTTAAATCCATTAAATCGAAGTCATAACAGTTCTAACTTAAACAGTTTAAATATTAAAAATAGTTTATATATATTGAAATAGTTGTAAATTAAAAATAATATATATTTTTAAAAATTGGTTATAAATTAAAATAGTTTATATATTGAAAAGAGTTTATATGTTAAAAATGATTTATATATTAAAATAGTTTATATCGAAAATAATTTCAAATTAAAAAAATTTCTTCCAATTTCACAAATAAATTCATATCAAATTTAGCTCCAAAATTCAATTCAAATCAATCTCAGTTCAACAATTCTAATTAAAAAGGTTCAATTCAAAATCTCGTTAAAACCATCTTTAATTTATATCGATTTCAAATCTAGGTTTGAACTACAAATTTAAACCACTTTCAATTAATTAGGTTTCAAAGTTAAATATTCATATAATTTATAATAACTCAATTTGATAAATTTCATTTATATTTCAAAATTCAACTCTTAAGTTTATTTAAATTTGAAAATATTCACTTAATCATTCTAATAATATTTAAATAAAATCTCAAATTACAAATTTAAATAAAATCAAAATTAAATATCTAACTTCAATTATATTTAATTTTATAATGTTCACCTAATCACTTTTTATAAGCATTTAAACCAAATCTCCAATTGCACATTTAAATCAAAACTAAATATTCAATATCAATTTATTTAAATTTGAAAATATTCATTTAATCACCTTTAATCAAAATCATGTTATAAAATCAAATCTTTAAAATCTCAAATTTAATAAGTTTCAGATCAATTTTATTTAAATATAATTCTTAAACCAATACAATTTCAAATCAGTTTCAATTTATTTTCGCAGCCTTAATATATTAAAGTTATTACAAAATCTATTTTTAAAATATTATTTTAAATAAATACTTAAACATTGTGTGTGTGTGTATTTATTAAATTAAATTTTATTAAATTAAATCTTATTATTAAATTTATTTTATATTTATAACGACCCGTAATTTTTAAAGGTTTTTATAAAGAAATAACTAGAAATTTTGTGAAATTTTAAATAATTGTAATCGGAAATAAAAATTTGATAATTAGAATACGTCTAATTAAACAAAGCAAATGGTAAATTTTCATCTGAAAATATGAAAGCTTATTGTGCAATTTTATTTAAAAATAAATTCAGTTAATATTTGATGATAATAAAATGTTTTATACACCTGAATATTTATATATATATTAAATTTGTAAATCATCTTCTAAGTGAGACGTCATATTTCATTTCGTCAAATTTGGACTGTTATTGCTCCGTTTATCTTATTTTCAGCGTATAAGCAGCATTTTTGGTACCGATTATCGATTTTTGATAGGATGGTCGTGCCACTGATATCTGTATACCGTTTTGATCGTCCCGTTGTGCTAATCTCAGTGGTTTATTCATTTCTGTTTTTCGAACCCTGGTACGCTGCAAAATCAGCAAAAGGTAATTCGTACCTGTATCATTTTTGAGCCTTTTGGTTCCCTCTGTCCTTTCGGTTGTCCATCAGCTAATGTTAATAGGCACTAGCTATTAATAATTTCTAAGACTTTTGTTATTCTTATCTATCCATATAATTCTCTGTTTCGTTCAATTCTCCATCTCCTTTTGGGTTTCCTCTATTATTCTTGTCTGAATCTTTTCGAAGCCTAGCTTCCTTGAATCGGTGACCAACTCAAACCCTAAGTCAACATCTCATCCACCATAGCAACCACACCTCAACCTCTTCCTCTCCTATTCGCCTACCCACAGCCTTGGCTCCACCTCACCTTTTGACCTAACTGCCACCACGTCAATGCTCATACCACCGTGAGCCACCACAGCCGACTGAACTTCCCATCCTCTAAGCCATTTCCGCCACCTACCGAAGCCCAAACACAACAGCCAATGCCATATAAACCACCATCCCCAACTCTTGCCGTGACCTTCCCACCGTGCTCTAGCACCCATTCCTCTACCGAGATCCACCTGCCTTTGTCTCTTCTGCCAAGTTCTGTCCATCCCATCTTTCTAGCATATTTGTAAAAGGTATATTATATATATATATATGTGTGTGTGTGTGTGTGTGTGTGTGGTAATTGTTATAATATTGTTAGCTATATAATACATATGATATGTTATTGTTAATATTTTGAATGGTATTTTGATTTGTATAGGTTTAAATAAGTTTTATTTTATATATAGGCCATATGGACTGCAATCTGTTATTATATATATATAAAGGTAAATTTTATTTAATATGGATTTGTAAATCTAATATATATATAAATATATAAGTTGTTATATGTATGGGTATATATATTAGTATATATATTTCGAATCTTAGTTTACAAATTTGTTGGTTATTTATATAAATTTATATAAGTGATTTAGTGTTAAAATTTATATTGTTACATATATATAATTTATATATTATATTACTTGAGTTTGGTTTTGAATATATATATATATATATATGTATGTATGTATGTATGTATATATATCAGATCCTCTATATATATATATATGAATTTATACAAGTTATATATAGCTGCTGTTCACATGCATTGGTTTGCATAAGTATATATGAAAGATCTTTATGAGTTTACATATTTATTATAATAAACTATGCTTATTGATTTATTTATATTGATTTCTAAATGAATATAATAAGAGTGTAAGTTTGTTTATAGGTATTAAAACAGATATCATGAGATATATAGATAAACATTGACTTTCATATTTGATCTTTATGTCAGTATAAGATTTATATATGCAATATATGTATTGCTTTCATTCTGTTAGCACTGAATGTTTTTTCCTATGCCTTCTCTTCCACTTGGGTATATTGTTTGTTTATATATTAACTTACAGATATATAGGTATATGTCCGAGTTATATATCAGCTTGCTGATTTTAAAGGGTTAACATTTACAGAGTTTATAATATGTATGTTTGTGTAAATGTTAAATTTTTTGAAAAGTATGTGTGCTTATATATATGTAATGTTGTTATTTGTGCTAAGTAGTAATGATTTGAAAAAAAAATAGTTTGAACTAAATATTAATTTGAAATTATATGTGTTAAATTGATTCTAGAAACTATATATATGTAAAATATATTTTGTTTCATCAAGCTCTAGCCCATCTCAACTTACCATCTCAATATTGATTTCAGTAGTTCTCTAGCTTGTCGCAGTTCTACGTGCATATCTGTGTCTATTCGCTCCCATTCTCGTTCATCTCTCTAGCCTCGAAAGATGAGCAATCCCTCACGATTAATGTTCCTATATTTATTGAATTTGATTTCAATTGAAATGACAATTGGAATATGTTGCTGTTAGTTATTTAAATTGCTACATATATGATATTATCTGAAATGTTCAACTGTGACATCTGACACCATGATCTGTTAGTTATTTTATCAATGATGATATATGCCTGTTGCTGATTGTTATATTATTATCACATACGTTATCACTCTGCTAGTTCCCTGTTAGTATAGAAGTCCTTATGGGTTGAAATGATACATACCCGAACGATCTTGTAGAATATGAGAAAATCGTTATGGGTTGAAATGATAAACCCAAGCGATTTTCATTGTATTGAGTTTGGGATTACGGGTTGAAAACATTTATACCCATAGATAACTAAATTGCGGATTGAAATGATAAATATCCGTATCACTTGACCATAGGATAGAAAATTATATACAAACACCGTTGGTCTATATATTTTTTGGAAATGATTTCCATAGTTTAAAAAGAAATATATATGGTTTTACATAAATATTGATTTTAAAATATTGTGTGTATATATATATATGTTATTTATATATGTTTAAAGTTATAAGTAGTTTGAAATTATAAATTTTTAATAATTTACTTATAATTTTACTATTTTTAAATATATAAATAAATTTAATTTAAAATAAATTTAGTAATAAGATTTGATTTAATAAAGTTTGATTTAATTAATATATAATATGCGGAAGTATTTATTTAAAATTTTATATTTTAAAAATATATTTTATAATAATTTTTAATAAATTAAGGTTGGGAAGATAAAATTTAAATTGATTTGAAATCGTATTCTTTTAAAGATTTATATTTAATTAAATCAATTTGAAACTTATTGAATTTGAGATTTTAAGGATATGATTTTATAACTTGATTTTGATTAAAAATGATTTAAATGAATATTTTCAAATTTACATAAATTGAAATAGGATATTTAGTTTTTTAAATTTGTAATTTAATGTCTTATTTAAATGTTATTGGAATGATTAAGTAAATATTTCAAAACAAGATAATAGTAATGCGAATTTGATATATATATATATATATATATATATATATATATATATATATATATATATATATGAAATTGTAAAACTTAGTTTTGTAAATGTTTGAATATTTAAACCTTTGAAATCTATTGAAGTTGAAATGGTTTAATTTGTAGTTTGTATCTATATTTGAAGACGCTATAAATTGGTTTATTGATATTTGGATTGAAATGGAAGAACTGAGATTTGATTTAAATAGGATTTTGAAATTTGGGTTGATTTGAATCAATTTGTGAAATTGGAGGAAACTATTTTATTATATAAAGTGCTTTAAATTATATTTAAAACTATTTTAATTTTTTACTTATAAATTATTTTATTAAAAATATATTTTCAATATTTTTAACTATTAAATATACAAATTATTTTAGTATATATTATTTTAAATTTATAACTATTTTAATATACTAATTATTTTAATATATACTATTTTATAATATAAACTATTTTAATATATATACTATTATTAATATCTAAACTCTTCAAGTGTTATGGTTTTCAAAGTTATGTTTCCAAAGTATTATGATTTCCAAAGTTACATTACAAAGTTTTATGATTTCCAAAGTGTTGTGGTTTCAAAGGTTTTAAATTAAAAGAGTTATAATTCTAGAAAGTACTATGATTTCGAAAATGGATATATTTAAGTGAATAAAGATCTCATATTGATATGGTTTTGAAATGGACATGATAATTTGGATATAGTAATGATATTTTGAAATGACCACGGTGTTATAATAGCGTTTGGTTGTTAAAGAGACCGAGATTGGTTATTGTCGTACTCTCTGCCAATACCGAAAACCACTTTAACAACTGTGTACACGGTGGAGATTCCAAAATGAAGTAGGATGATTGGCGATGATTCTATATGAGGTATATACGTGGACCTGACTCCCGTGAGTTAGCTTAAGGTGGCTAAAACAGGAGCAATTGACGGGCCAAGTAAGGTAGCTCCTCCGATCGAACACACTTCTTCGATACCATTCTATTACTTTGTGATTGATTGGCTGCACCCTCAGATTTTGGGAGTGTGGATCAAGGTGGGCGGTAGCTGCGGCTATGCGTTACCATTAGCCCGGAAGTGTAATTAGCATATCTACTCTGGAATTACCTAGTTGTGTCGTGTCACCTACCATATCGAGCCCACTACGAGTTTGTTTTGTACCATACCTATGGAGTGCCCTCTGATAGCCTACCGGTTTGCTGGAGTTTACGGTACTGTATAGACTATGGGAATATATAAAAATGTATTAAGGGGAATATGCTTAATGCTAATTTAATAGTTTACTTTACCATAGACATATTATAATAGCGTATTGTACTACATAGTAGATAGTTCCACGGATCCTTAGAGGATGGGTATCCCAAATATCCTTTGAGTTACTTGTATTTTGGTTGATATTTCACTTGAGTTAGATTTATTGATATGAGAATGTTATCTTGACTCGAGTGTTTTCTGTTTTGCTTTATGCTCGGGTCAGACTGAGTGTCACAGCATTTGAGACTCACCTTTGGAGTTGGTGCTTCGCTTGGAGATCCATCTACATCTATTCAGCTTTCAGTTATTCAGTTGACTCTAGTTATACATTCAAATTTTGTTATTTGACAATTTTATTTAGACTTCTATGTATTAGAGACTACTGTTGTATCTTGTTTTTAACTATGTTATATATAGTAGCTTCATGAACTACTATTCATTTGTTTCTGCTGCTTATTGTTATATTACTGTGTCTGTGATTCTGTGATTGATTTATTTACCGTATACGCTGAGTTTTGCCACATACAAATTAGCAATCTAATATTTTGAGAATTTCAATTCCGACATGTGTGGATGCGAATGGCACGAAATACTGGGTCGTTACAATTGGCATCAGAGCTCTGGTTTTAGGCAAACTTAGCATATAGTAAATTTAATTATGGAATCACTTTCGTTTGAGCTTGAATTCATTCCTCTTTGATTTGAATTCTTTTGAACTTTGGAACTCTCCCATTCATTCTGAAATCCATTCTTGTCTCTCCCTAATTGTGCTTTTCTTGATTCTAGAGTATCCCATAACTCCAATTCGGTTGATCTCTATAATGAATCGGCGGTTCCGCCAATCTTAGAATGAATTATAAAGAGGTGAAACCCCTTTACAACTGCATAGATTCATCAAAGATTTCTGTATCCTCGGTTCAGATGCTGCTACCTCTTGTTATACCCTAATGTTCTCTAGTAGATGGCCAGGGTAATTCTCTTATGATAATTTGTTGATTTGCTTAAGAATTCTATAGTGATCTTATTCTTGAAGTCACGGTTGACCCAATAAAGGTATCCCGCGATTAATATTAGTCTATCCATCTTTCCTCTTTTATAATTTAACTATATTATCATACTTTCAACCATATTATCTTGGTTAGAAATATCTTTGATTAGGGCCCCCTTTTATTTGAATCTCTATCCTTGTTCTCTATTCATTCTTGAATCATCGAGTAAGGGAGTGTATTTGTAATTAGCATAAAAATATTTTATAATGTGTTGTTTGAATTCTTAAGATAGATTTGGGGTTTGATCGATTTGTCTGATCAACGCTATCGATAGGAATTTCAAAACACTTGCACATAGCAAACTAACACAATATTATTTTCAAATTTGGTAAATGCAATAAATTTTATGATTATATTATATATATATAAGTATAACTTTTCTGAAAATTAAATAGTTAAATGAAATGGGTTGTTAGAAATAATAATATCTGATTTCCATTTATTATTTTGTAAACTATAAATAAATAAAAATATAAAACATGGTTTATAAATTTATTTTGAATTGAATAACTTTAAATTAAGGATTTAAGAATTTTCGGTATTTTAGAAAATTTGGCTTTATATTTTAGAGTATATTATTTAAAGTATGTTTGAATTGAAATTTGTTTCGAAAGAATTTTATAGTTTTAAACTAGCACTCTCCTTCATTGTCATTGCAAAATAATTTCGGTGATGACTATAGCATCATCGACATTCATTTTCGAATTTCATAGTGGAGAGACCATTCAGTAGCTTTGCTACACTTTTATTTTGGAAAATAAATTTCATTTGAATTTTCTTAAGAATGACTTGTTGTATTTTATATATAGGTATATGATTACAGATTTGGTTTGATATATATATATATATAGTGTGTGTGTGTGTGTATGTATACATTTATCTCTAAATGGTTTGAAGTAAATTGGAAATTTAACTCTTAAATTTTTGTTAAGGGATGATTTCAACTGTAAAATGAAGCCTAAATCTTAGAATAAATAAAATGAATTTTTTTTTGAAGGAATTAATAAAATTGAAATTTAATCAACTAAATGAAAATACCTTGAATTGAAATCAATTAGTTGAATATGGACCAATTTAAAAATAACTGAAATTTATATAGTTTTGAATTAATTATTTATTTTGTATTTCAAATCTATTTTTTTTGGTTGTTTCTATTCTCCTACTTCCTTCCTTTACGGGGATGAAAAGTTTTGAGTGGGGAGAGTGTAACGACCCGTAAATTTTAAAGGTTTTTATAACTGGAAATTTTGTGAAATTTTAAATAATTGAATTTGAAAATAAAAATTTGATAACTGGAATATGTCTAATTAAGCATAGCAAATGGTAAATTTTCATCAAAAAATATGAGAGTTTATTGTGTAATTTTATTTAAAAATTAAATCAGTAAATATACGATGATAGTAAAATGTTTTCCACACCTGAATAATTTTATATAATAAATTTATAAATCATCTTCTGAGTGAGACGTCATATTTTGTTTCATAAAATTTGGACTGCTATTGCTCTGTTTGTCTTATTTTCAGCGTATTAGCAACATTTTTGGTATCGATTATCGATTTTTGATAGAATGGGCGTAACATTGATATATGTACACTGTTTTGATCGTCTCGTCCAAGTGATCTCAGTAGTATATTCATTTCTATTTTTCGAACCTCGGTACGCTGCGAAATCAGCAAGCGGTTAATCGTACCAGTATCATTTTTGAGCCTTTTGGCTTTCTTCTATCCCTTCGGTTGTCCATCAGCTAATGTTAATAGGCACTAGCTATTAATAATTTCTAAGACTTTTGTTATTCCTGTATGTTCACTATAATTATCTGGTTCATTCAATTCTCCACCTCCTTTCGATGATTTGATTTGTTCTTCCTCAATTTAAAACATATATATATATATATATATGTATGTATATATATTGTCTGAATCTTTTCGAAGCCTAGCTTCCTTCAATCGATGACCAACTCAAACCCGAAGTCAACATCTCATACACCATAGCAACCACACCAAATCCTCTTCCTCTCCTATTCACCTACCCACAACCTCAGCACCGCCTCACCTTTTGACCTGATCGCCACCACGTCAACACTCGTACTGCTGCAAGCAACCACAGCTGACCGAACTTCCCACCCTCCAAGCCATTTCCGCCTCCTACTGAAGCTCAAACACAACAGCCAATGCCACATAAACCACCACATCCTACTTTGGCCGCGAGCTTCCCACCATGCTCCACCACCCATTCCTCTGCCGAGATCCACCCACCTTTGTCTCTTCTGCCAAGTTCTATCCATCCCATCTTTCAAGCATATTTGTATAAGGCATATTATATGTGTGTGTGTGTGTATCTGTGTGTGTGGTTATTGTTATAATATTGTTCGTTATATAATATGTATGATATGTTATTGTTAATATTTTGAATGGTCTTTTGATCTGTATAGAGTTATATAAGTTCTGTTTTATATATGGGCCATATGGACTGTAATCCGTTGTTATATATAGGTAAATTTTATTTAATATGGATTTGTAAATCTTATATATATAAATATATAAGTTTTTATATGTATAGGTGTATATATATGATTATATATATTTAGATTCTTAGTTTATAAATATGTTGGTTATTTATATAAATTTATATAAGTGATTTAGTGATAAAATTTATGTTGTTACATATATATAGTTTATATATTATATTACCTGAGTTTTGTTTTGAATATATATATATATATATATATATGTATATATTGGATCTGCTATATATATATATATATGAATTTATACAAATTATGTATAGCTGCTGTTCGCATGCATAGGTTTGCACAACTATATATGAAGATCTTTATGAGTTTACATATATATTATAATAAATAAGCTTTTTTTTATATTGATTTCTAAATGAATATAATAAGAGTGTAAGTTTATATATAGGTGTTAAAACACATTTCATGAGAGACATAGATATACATTGACTTTCAAATTTGATGTTTATGTCAGTTTAAGATTTACATATGTAATATATATATTGCTTTCACTTTGTTAGCACTGAATGTCTTTTCCTATGCCTTCTCTTCTACTTGGGTATATTGATTGTTTATACATTAACTTATAGATATATAGGAATATGTTCGAAAATCAGCTTGCTGATTTTTTAGGTTAACATTTTGTGACGACCCGGAATTTTAGGCAATATCAATTTAATAATTTGTGTTAATAATTAAATTGGTTTGATAATTTTTCTTTATAATTTTAATTTAAATTGGTAAATTTAATCTTTTAAAGGTTAATAAATATTTAATCTGGTAATTTTGATCAATATCTTTCTATCAATTTAAAATTGATAAGAATTATTTTTCAAAGCTAATAAAGTTTTATTCTATTTATAATATATATATTTGGTATATATATTGTGAATAGAAGATTCTTTTGTTTTAAATAAAGATGAATTTTCAAATTGTAATATATATGTATGTATATGTTATAATTTGGAACTGTTTTGAAATTTAATATAATATATTTATAAGATATATATATATATATATATATATATATGAATATATTGTAATTTAAAGCTTTGTTTTAAAATTTATATTTTTCAAAAGTTAATTCAAGGTTAATTCAATTATTTTCAAAAACAAAATAATTATTTATTTTTTTAGTGTGATAGTTTAAAAAGGATTTGAACAAAGTTTTGTCTTGTTTTCTTTTAAAGTGCTTAAATTGAAATGGTTATATATGTATATGTATAAAGTTATTAATAAACTTTCTTTTAAAAATTATTTCTTAAACACTAGATAAAAGTTTTAGATTTGTAAATACATGTATAAGAGATTCATTTATATTATAATTAGTTTTATAATATTTTCTTTAAAAAGTAAATTTATTTATTAATTTAGTGCATTAAGTAAGTAAGTAAACACTTGTAAAGCAATTAAACAAATTGAATGACAAATGTAAGTTTTTGGAACAATTGGCAACATTTCATTTTAATTTTTAATAAATGTTTTTAAGAAGAAAACTAGTGTTTTTTCACAAACATTTTTATTTCTTTGTTTTCTTTCTTAACACAAACCTGAAAGTAAAATCTGCAAATTTAAAGTTCATCATATCAACTTCAACCTGCAAATTCAAATCTTCTGCAAATTTAAATGAAGTTCAACTGCAAGTCAGATCTGTTCAACACTTTTAGAACACCAAATTAGAGGCATGCAGTAGGTTTCATCAGCATCAGCAAATCAAAACTTTTTTCAGGTTTAATGTTCAAGCCTGGAAGACATTGAAACTGCTCTGCCTATAAAGAAAAGGTGAGTAAATCATTTTAAAAACAGTTTTAATTAATCTGTGGTTGAATGATGATGAATGCAATGAATTTTGTTTGATAATGAATATTTGTTTACATCAATACATGCTTGTTTGAATGCCTGTAAATGAGAAATAGGTTCTGCTGTTAACAGATTTTGATTTTAAATTCAATATCACCTTCTTTAATCGTTGTTAGTCTTTGATTTGTAAATTAGAAATGATTGGAATCATGTAACATCACCACCAAAATCATTCCAGGAATTTATAATAAGTTTTCATTTCAAAATTTGTAAAATGACAGTAAAAAACACAAATTCTCATAATAATCAACATCCATAATTTCATATTTGTATAATAGGAATGGATTCGTGTTTGAAAATCACGAATTTTAACATGTAATTCATAAATTTTAATTTGATAATCAATTGGGAATTTAATGTTGAAGGGTTTCGAAAATTTGATCAATTGCCGATGATGAACTCCATGATTTGAGCTGGAATCTTGGGTGAAGCTTGTTCTTGTATCAAGGATGAAGGGAAAAATGTGCATGAATTTTTCCTATGGACATTTCGTTTGAATTCGATTAAACTAGGGTTTAAGCTAGTTTTTTTGTTCGACTTGCTGTCGAGAGATTTGCGTAGTGTATAGAGGACCAGAGGCGATCGCGTTATGGGGAATGGTGGCGTGGAGGTCCGGTGGTGCTTTGGAGAGGTCGCTAGAGCTTCCGGTGGTGGCGATCGTGGGCGGCGATGGGATTTGTGGATCGAGTTTCTGCAGTTTCGAGCGTAATGGTCGAATTTCGATTCGATTATTATTTGTTGGATCTGGGTTTGGTATTGGGATCGCACGCGATCGTGTGATCGTCGGCGATGAACGCGACGAACTATGGAGGCCGGAGGCACTTGGGTAGGTGCACCATGCACGTTTGTGTGCACTGGGAAGTTGGAAGTTGGGGAAGAAGGGTTTTAACCGAAGTAGAGCTCGCGTTTTATTCGGTGGTGACTCGAAGTAGGAGGGTGCTTGATTTACTCAGGGTAGCACTCGTGAAGTTGCCATGGTTGTCTCGGGTTTTTAGGTTGTGGGCTTTCGAGTTAATTGCTGTATAAATGTTAAAGTGCTATTCAACTTGTTGTTGAAAAAAATAAGATCAAGCATTAAGCCGTGAATAAGTTTTATTAAAGAAACAAAATACAAAGTTGAAACTTGTTGTTTTAAAATAAATGTAAATCAAACTTTTAAAAGTGATATTGAATTTATTTTAAATTTAAATTATTAAGAAGTTTATTGTTGAAAGTAATTATCTAATTAAATTTTGAATTTCAATTCAAAAGAATGTTTTGAATTTAGAGTATTAAATCAAAGTTTAAAGTAATTTTTAAGTAAGATTTTAAAAATTAAGTTTCAAATTTTATTTAAAATGAATAAGTTCAACTTAGATAAGTAATGTGTTTTAAATTTTGAAATTTGTTTCTAAATGCATTATTTTCAAATAAAGGTTTAAGTTATAATTTTGTAAACCAAATTGTATAATTTGTTTTTTTAAGTTATTAAAATTTGATTAATTTCAAATAATTTATTTATGAGAGTAAATAAGGTTAAATTATTTTGATATGAACTTAAGAATACTTGATTTTTATGATTTGTTAGTAAGTAAGAGTTTAATTAAGATTAAGGTTTTTCTTAATTAATTAAGGATTTTGAAATATAAGAAGTTGGTTAATTAATTATTTAATTAATTTTAAATGATTAGTTAATTGTTTGTTTAATTTTTAAATAATCACTTAATTATGAATTAATTAAGTGTAATTACTTAATGAAGTAATTGATGGTTAATTTCTTAATGTAATTAAGAAAAGAGGAATTACTTATGAAAAGTATTTAGTGTGTAATTACTTATGGAAGTAATTAATGGAAAATTACTCATGGAAGTAATTAAATGGAAGTGATTAATGGTTAATCACTAGATGTTATTAATTAAGGAATTGATTAATATAATTGATTTGAAGTTAATTAATTATGGAGTAATTAATTAATTAAAGAATTAGGATTATTTAATGATGGGATTAATTACTTGTTAAGTAATTAATTAAGAGAGTAATCAAGATTTATTAATGAAAGTAATTATAAGATAATTACTTATGTAAGTAATTAAGGGTTAATTACTTAATTAATTTAGTTAATTAATTAATGTGATTAATTAATTAATTAATGAGATTAATTTAGGATTAATTAGTAAGTGTAATTAATTGAAAATATAATTAATTAATAAAGTAATTAACTAAGGATTATTTGTTAATTTAAATTGATTAATAATCATTTAATGAAGTAATTAAAGATTAATTAATTAGATTAATTAATCAAAGATTAATATAGTTAATTAAGAAGTTAATTAATAAAGATAAGTAATTACAAGTTGTTAATTACTGTTTATGATTAATAAGATAATTGATTATAAATTAATTATTTAATTTATTAAAGGGTTAATTAGTTAATAAGGATTATTAGTTATATAATTAATGAACTAATCAAGGTTGATTAATAAAAGTGATTAATTAAAGTGTGATTAATTATAATTAATTGAGGTTTCATATAATTAATTATAGTTGATTAATTAATGGAAACAAATGAAGGATCATTAATTATTGTAATTAATGATAGTAATTAAAGGTTAATTACTGTATATGGATAATTACTTGAATGTAATTAAAGAATAATTAATCAAGGAAGATTAATTAAGGAAGATCATTAAGATATGATTAATTTATTTATTTGGAATAAATTAATGAAGAAGGATTTAGGTAATCCAATTGATTAAGAGTTAATCAATTCTGCTTGTGGATGATTGATTTATATTGGATGATTGATATTGGGTTATTGGTTGATACTGGATGATTGGGATATCTCTGATATATGTTATGCTTCTTTGTGAGATGAATGTTTAATATGAATTATCTATTGTGATAATGTGATTCATCTATCTGTTTATATCATCCTGAATATAAGTTAATTGTTTAAACCCTTAAACAACTTGGACATTAAAATGGCATTTGGATTCGATGAGACCAGGATCGGGTTTCCATATTTGGATACTTCGAAAACCACATCGATCCAAATTAAACGTTAGGTCGTGAATCCAAGTGGAGCTTAGTGAAGACTCGAAGTGTAAGAACTATTCGTCAGTATAACTCTGGGGGTGATTCCGAGATGAGTTTGACAGAGATAGTACTTATAGGTTCGAGATGGTGATTTAGAGTGCAAGGGCTATGGTCGTTGACTCTGAGGGTGATTCCAAAATGAGTGCAATGAGATAGTGCCTTCAGTTAAGTTCGAACTCGGAACGAACTTGTATGGATTGAATGCTTTCAGAACATCGTCAGGTGGACGATGAGAATTCTAAGATAGATGTGTTCTATAAAGGTAATCGCAGCCTCAAGCCTCATCAACTGAGAATGGCTAAAACAGGAGAGGTGCAGCAAGGCTAGGTGGGTAGCACCCATTTCAGGGCGAGGTCATTCCTGTCTAGATGTCCCTTTTATTTCGGCTTTGTGGGTTGTTGGTCGCGCCAACCATGGAGTGATCTTACCCGGGACTGTTCAGTAAGGAATGGTTCCGGCTTTGTGATGCAGGGGATTAGGCGTAATCCTCGGTAGTGTGATCTAGGCCACGTACTGTGACGGGCGGTACCCCGGTAGCCCTGCCATTGATGGAAACCTATTCTTCCTACGAGACCCTACGGTTTTGTTTATATTACCCATTTTTTGTGGCTAGTAGCTGGAATTTAATCATGTAACAATTTCGACTATTTCTTATTTACTTGAAAACCCTAGACACTATTATAATATCACTGGATTTCCTATAAAATGTTTTGGTTAGCATAAGGTAAAAACTTTTCCATGTTTATGTGTGTGAAGTCTTACATGATACCTTTTCTTTTCAAAGGATTTTCTAAAGTTAAGCAATTTTAACCCGTTTACTCATACCATACCCCTGTCTGACCCGAGTGTTTATTTTCTGTTTTATTAAACTCTTGGGTAGTCATATTATGTATGAGTAGTCGAGGGATTCAGGTTAGCTTGACGAATTCTGGAGGAGATATGGAGCAGGAGGCTTCCACATGTAGATATATTATGGTTCCGCTGTGTTTGTGTTGTATCTGTATTCTTGTGATATCTTGAGTTTTATAGTTAGACAGATGTTTATAACTGTCTAATATGTGTTGTATAAGTTGTGTACTCTGATGTAATATGATACCATGTAATATTTTATGTGATATATTATATTTCATTCGTTCCGCTGTGAGTATCTGATGTTGTTGCATTTCTTCTTTCTTATCTTTTCTTCTTCTATCCCTTTCTTTCTTAAATTAATGATGCGACTTTCTGGTGTTAGAAAGTTGGGTCGCTACAGGTGGTATCAGAGCATTAGGTTGAGTGAATACCTAGGCTCTGGAGTGGTGTCATTCTTGAGAGAGCGTACTTGTAATTTTTATATATAACTATATATTTATATATATATCTATATCTGCCTAAATCTGTTGGGTTATCTGTTCAGATTTTCCAATATAAGTTTTAGAGGTAGATGGAGCAGTGGTGTGTGTGTAACACGACTACCACTGATGGAAGAGGTCCATATGTTTGAGGTTGGAAGTATTTGACGAGACTATAGACCTAATACCGTCTCGAGTGAGTTTAGTTTGGAGTAAGGATTTCTATGATATTCGAAGGAATTTTTTTTAAAGATTCGAAATTCATCTTTGAAGTGTAAGTTTGGATCTGTCGGAAGTGTAGAAGTAAGTGATGATATCTTGGTAACTGCGTGATGAGATGCAGTATCCATGGATATTTCCGAAGATGTTTTCTCTTGAAGCAGTTTTAGAAGTAGATGAGGAGCAGTCCTTACCTGCCACAAGAAAGATTCGTCTGTGTAGAAGTTATCTGGATCTTTAGCATGGAGGTTGGCTGTTCTGGAATATGAGACTAAGGTCTATGAGTTTCTTCGCTTCGGCATGGTCTCATTTGTCATTCCTTAAGGAGAGCGAGATACTGATGCTTGGTTTGGAGCCTGTATTTCTTGAGAGGATTTTTGCCATCTCGAAGGTCCGTTGTGTGGTTTGTTGATAGTTTTGGTTTTCGAGAAGCCTTTGGATTAGGAGTTTTGGTTAGCTGTGGTAGCAGTGCAACTCGAAGTGTTCAGTGTGCTGTCGAGAAGGTCTTTTAGCTTTGCAGTATCATCGAGGTAGAGTTTGGAAGCAGCAGTGTGTCCATTTCTCCGATGGTTCGGGAATTTTTGGTGGTTCTTCTATCAACAGTTCGGGCAGTTGGTGAATGTTTTCTTGAAGGGTCAACCTTGTTTGGAAAAAGCTTAAGGCTGTTCTAATTGGTAAAGAGATGACAGTTTCTTTGGGATTCGAATTAGGTAGGATCGCAAAAGTGACTTGCGATTAATTTGGGAATTTTTCTTGGGCAATCTTTTGTTTGAGATTGAGAGTTCTCATGTGGAAGTAGAAGCTACTGAAGTAATCAGAAATTTGTTTGCATATGGATTTGAGTTCCATATAGTTTTGGTTCCAGAAGCGATATTGGTGGTTAGCCTAGTAGTAGAGTTGGTGTAGCAACTCAGGAATCTTTGGGATTGGATTGGTCAGATCTAGTTTTTGAGTTGGATTTCTGTTATTAGGTTGTGACCGAGTCAGATGGGTCACTCTGATTTTATGGATTTGATGAACAAAGTTTCCCGGATATATTGGATAAGTTTGTACTCATGTTCATCAACAGTACTCTCATCTATTTCAAAATCAGAGTTGTGCAGCGGAAGCGAGGTAGCAGCTATACGAGGAAAGAAGCAAGTTAGTTTGCTATTACTTGAGAAGTAGAGCTTGTGTTCTGGATTTCGACGGATCTTGGAAGACTTTTCTGTTGGATAGGATCCAGAAACTGGTTTGCTTTGGTCTAGTTGCGTCAACATAAGTTGAGCTGATCAGGAAGAAGATTGGCAGCACAGGATTGTCTGTTGAGTTATGAAGATATGAGATAAGGAGTTTGGAATTCGAAGTTGAAGTCTTCATTGTTGTTAAGATTTCTCTGGTTAAGAGAGCAGTAATTGGATAAGATTGAATGGTTAGCTCTGAGGAATTTGAGATTTCTTATTTGTGTTTTGATAGGATAAGTTCTTTTGTTTATAAGATTGAATTGCCAGTTTGGATAGCTGGAATTCATTGTATTTCACGTATCTCTGAGGGAGTACGTGTATGATTCATCGTTGGTTGTTAAACCTGCAGTTCAGTTGGATTTGGAAGTTGTGCTAGACTTGGGTATAGTCTGATGTTCTATTTAGCTTCTGTAGAGCGAGTCTCCCGGTGATTTATACTTGGGAAACTCTAGATAGTATTAGTAGATCTATCCTGATTTGCGTCAGGATAATTTGTTAGGTTGGTTTGTTTGTTTGGTTGCTTTGGTTGTTAGTCACTGGTTGATAGGAATGCTTTGTTGTTTGAAATTAAAATCTTTGCTGGGTTATCAAATATCTTTGCTTTTAAATTTCGAGGACGAAATTCTTTTAAGGGGGAGGAATGTGAAGAACCGGAATTTTAGGCAATATCAATTTAATAATCTGTATTAATAATTAAATTGGTTTGATAATTTTTCTTTATAATTTTAATTTAAATTGGTAAATTTAATCTTTTAAAGGTTAATAAATATTAATCTAGTAATTTTGATCAATATCTTTATATTAATTTAAAATTGATGAGAATTATTTTTCAAAGCGAATAAATTTTTATTCTATTTATAATATATATATTTGGTATATATATTGTGAATAAAAGATTCTTTTGTTTTAAATAAAGATGAATTTTCAAATTGTAATATATATGTATGTATATGTTATAATTTGGAATTGTTTTGAAATTTAATATAATCTATTTATAATATATATATGTATGAATATATTGTAATTTGAAGTCTTGTTTTGAAATTTATATTTTTCAAAAGTTAATTCAAGGTTAATTCAATTATTTTCAAAAACAAGATAATTTTTTTTAGTGTGATAGTTTAAAAAGGATTTGAACAAAGTTTTGTCTTGTTTTCTTTTAAAGTGCTTAAATTAAAATGGTTATATATGTATATGTATAAAGTTATTAATAAACTTTCTTTTCAAAATTATTTCTTAACACTAGATAAAAGTTTTAGATTTGTAAATACATGTATAAGAGATTCATTTATATTATAATTAGTTTTATAATATTTTCTTTAAAAAGTAAATTTATTATTAATTTAGTGGATTAAGTAAGTAAGTAAGTTTATATTTACATTTAAATTAAATGAAAATTAATTAAAAATACTTAAGAAAACATGTGTAAACATGTTAATCATCTTAACAACACTTGTAAAGCAATTAAACAAATTGAATGACAAATGTAAGTTTTTGGAACAAGTGGCAACATTTCATTTTAATTTTTAATAAATGTTTTTAAGAAGAAAACTAGTGTTTTTTTCACAAACATTTTTATTTCTTTGTTTTCTTTCTTAACACAAACCTGAAAGTAAAATCTGCAAATTTAAAGTTCTTCATATCAACTTCAACCTGCAAATTCAAATGAAGTTCAACTGCAAGTCAGATCTGTTCAACACTTTTAGAACACCAAATTGGAGGCATGCAGTAGGTTTCGTCAGCATTAGCAAATCAAAACATTTTTCAGGTTTAATGTTCAAGCCTGAAAGAAATTGAAACTGCTCTGCCTAAAAAGAAAAGGTGAGTAAATCATTTTAAAACAGTGTTAATTAATCTGTGATTGAATGATGATGCATGCAATGAATTTTGTTTGATAATGAATATTTGTTTACATCAATGCATGTTTGTTTGAATGCCTGTAAATGAGAAATAGGTTCTGCTATTAACAGATTTTGATTTTTCCTCTGTAAATTTAATATCACCTTCTTTAATCATTGTTAGTCTTTGATTTGTAAACAAGAAATGATTAGAATCATGTAACATCACCCCCAAAAATCATTCCAGGAATTTATAAAAAGTTTTCATTTCAAAATTTGTAAAATAACAGTAAAAAACCCAAAATTTCATAATAATCAACTTCCATAATTTCATATTTGTATTATAGGAATGGATTCGTGTTTGAAAATTAAGAATTTTAACATGCAATTCATAATTTTTAATTTGATAATCAATTGGGAATTTAATGTTGAAGGGTTTCGGAGATTTATCAATTGCCGATGATAAACTCCATGATTTGAGCTGGAATCTTGGGTGAAGCTTGTTCTTGTATGAAGGATGAAGGGAAAAATGTGCATGAATTTTTCCTATGGCCATTTCGTTTGAATTCGATTAAACTAGGGTTTAAGGTAGTTTTTTTGTTCAACTTGCTGTCGAGAGATTTGTGTAGTGTGTAGAGGACCGGAGGCGATCGCGTTATGGGGAATGGTGGCATAGAGGTCCGAGTGCTTTAGAGAGGTCGTTGGAGTTCCGGTGGTGGCGATCATGGGCGGCGATGGGATTTGTGGATCGAGTTTCTGCAGTTTTTAGCGTAATGGTCGAATTTCGATTCGATTATTATTTGTTGGATCTGGGTTTGGTATTGGGCTCGCATGGGATCGTGTGAACGTCGGCGATGATCGCTACGAATTAGGGAGGCCGGAGGCGCTTGGGTAGGTGCACCGTTTATGTTCGTGTGCACTGGGAAGTTGGAAGTTGGGGAAGAAGGGTTTTAACCGAAGTAGAGCTCACGTTTTATTCGGTGGCGACTCGAAGTAGGAGGGTGCTTGATTTACTCGGGGTAGCACTCATGAAGTTGCCGTGCTTGTCTCGGGTTTTTAGGTTGTGGGCTTTCGGGTTAATTACTGTATAAATGTTAAAGTGCCATTCAACTTGTTGTTGAAAAAAATGAGATCAAGCATTAAGCTGTAAACAAGTTTTATTAAAGAAACAAAATACAAAGTTGAAACTTGTTGTTTTAAAATAAATGTAAATCAAACTTTTAAAAGTGATAACTGAATTTATTTTAAATTTAAATTGTTAAGAAGTTTATTTTTGAAAGTAATTATCTAATTAAGTTTTGAATTTCAATTTAAAAGAATGTTTTGAATTTAAAGTATTAAATCAAAGTTTAAAGTAATTTTTAAGTAATGATTTTAAAAATTAAGTTTCAAATTTTATTTAAAATGAATAATTTTACTTAGATAATTAATGTGTTTTAAATTTTGAAATTTGTTTCTAAATGCATTATTTTCAAATGAAGATTTAAGTTATAATTTTGTAAACCAAATTGAATATTTTGTTTTTTAAGTTATTAAAAATTGATTAATTTCAAATAATTTATTTATGAAAATAAATAAGGTTAAATTATTTTGATATGAACTTAAGAATACTTGATTTTTATGATTTGTTAATAAGTAAGAGTTTAATTAAGATTAAGGTTTTTCTTAATTAATTAAGGATTTTGAAGTATAAGAAGTTAGTTAATTAATTATTTAATTAATTTTAAATGATTAGTTAGTTGTTTGTTTAATTTTTAAATAATCACTTAATTATGAATTAATTCAGTAATGAAGTAATTAATGGTTAATTTCTTAATGTAATTAAGAAAAGAGGAATTGCTTGTGAAAAGTAATTAGTGTGTAATTACTTATGGAAGTAATTAATGGAAAATTACTTATGGGAGTAATTAAATGGAAGTGATTAATGGTTAATCACTAGATGTTATTAATTAACGAATTGATTAATATAATTGATTTGAAGTTAATTAGTTATGGAGTAATTAATCAATTAAAGAATTAGGATTATTTAATGATGGGATTAATTACTTGTTAAGTAATTAATTAAGAGAGTAATCAAGATTTATTAATGAAAGTAATTAGAAGATAATTGCTTATGTAAGTAATTAAGGGTTAATTACTTAATTAATTTAGTTAATTTAATTAATTAATAGAGTAATTAATTAAGGATTATTTGTTAATTAATCACTTTCTTTGCAGAAAAACTGTTATAGATAAGATTTACGATTTTCAAAATATTTAATTATATTAATATATTAATATAATTATGAAGCCTTTTAGCTTAGAAAATTCAAAATAAATAGAAATCACTTGGGAAAATAACAAAAATTCATCAAAAATCTGAAATAAAATTTCTACATGATATAAAAATTTTGGTGCAAAATTCATTATTTTATCATTTTTAATAATTAAAACCCAAAATAAATGCCTTTTTCATCTTGGTAATGCATAAAATATTCATATTAACTCCGAAAATTATGAAACTGATACACAAGTTACCCAAAAATCAAGTCGTTTGAGGTCATTTACTAAGGTTTTTACTTTAAAACACATCATTTTAATTCCATAAAAATACTATAAATCATTATTCTATCCAAACAATGATTTTTGGATCCAAGCATGATCAACACAGCAAAATACATTCGTTACTATCCATAACTGGTCCAAAACAAGGAAAAATGAGATGATTTACACTATTGTTCATCTTAATTAAGTTGTTGGAGTTTGAGATTTGCCTTAGTTTTTATCATCTAGCTTTTTATCCTCTGTCTTCCTAGTTTGCTGATCTCCTTAAAGAGTTGTAATGGCCGACCCTAGCTTTAGTTTAGTTGTTTTGATTTCATATGAAGTGATAAGTGAGAAAAAGGGAGGTCTTTTAGGGTTACAGGGATGGTATTCTCATTTTTTTACTTGCCTTATTCTTCTTATTTCCCTAAGTTTCTAAGGCATAGTCCATGCTTATTTATAATTAGGCACGGCCATGCTAAGTAGTCAAATCTCATTCTCCTTAATCAACCACATTATTCTATTTAATTTATCCAATTAAATAGATTGAATAATGTTAAACTAAAATTAAGGGTGTTACATTAAAGCATCGACAAGCCCTTGGCCACACCACGCTATGGCTAAGTCAAGGCACCTCTTGGAGGGAGGTTGGGTAAGTCCTTGGGTCCTGCTTATGGATAAGCTAACCCAGTGCACCAGACAATAATAGACTAAGATGTCTAATCCCAAATAGCGACATATCAAACAATAGACTAAGATATCCAAGCCCAAAAAGCGGCATATCAAATAATGGACTAAGACATTCGAGCCTGGGAAGCGGCAAATCAAGTGACACATACCTAAAGAGCGGTGAAAAACAGAAGGCTTAAATGAGAATCTACAGCCTCCAATTTATGCCAAAAAAGAGAATTTCTAAACTTCATTTAGTACCCGAATCTGGGTTTCAGGTCATTCATTATTCAGTACTTCACTCATTAACACCCAAATCCGGGCTAAAGATCCCCATTAAAAAGATTATTATTATGGACTTCTATTTATCGTCCACAAATACCTGAATATGGATTTCAAGACAATTACTAATAATTCCTGGACTTCACTCCTTGATTCTCGAATATGGGCTTTAGATTCCTATAATTGAATTTATTATGGATTTTTGATTACCATTCTCTATTACCAGAATCTGGATTTTGAATCTGTTAACTTCCAAAATTTCACTTGTTAACGCACGAATCTGGGTTCTAGAGCAATTGATGTTTAAGGCTTATTTTACTACTGCCCAAATCAAGGTCATTGGACTTCCACTACAAATTTCAAATAATGATTTCTGGACTTCAATTACATGATTAATTACTGGTTTTCTATTAGCTCTCCGGAAGATAAATTTCTAAATTTCTAAGATTAGGTATTTGGTATTTTGTCAACATGATAGAAGTTGGATTCCTGGCTTTCTCCCTCATCCTTATCAAGGATGGATTTCATGGCATTTAACCATATTTAATTATAGAATTATTTCCCATTCATTATATAATGATTTGTTAACCTTCGCATATAATATGGATAAACTTCTATATAGATCTCAAGTTAATGATGAAGAATGTTGTTTATGTCACACTTTTTAGGAAAAGGAGGTAAAAAAGGGAAGATTAAATGGATTAGCAAATACAAAAGCCATAGACCAAGCTATCAGAAAGCAAATTCAAAAACGATATTATAGGAAAGGACTGCAGACCATGTAATATTTACAAAATTTTCATAATTTACATAATTTGGGAAACTATTTACAAGTATACGGTACAAATATAAATTGTTCATAAATATTTAACAGAATTATTTAGTTTCACGACAATTAAAGGATCAACAATGTGATGAATTTCCATACGAAGAACTTCTTTAAGCTTCTTCCCTTTTTTTCCTCGTCTTATCTGCGTCATCAATAGATTCAATGTTAGTCTTTAGAGCATGATTAATAGCTTTGTTTGCGCTTTTGAGATTTTTATTTTCCTTTTATAAATTAGAAATACCCTTCCGAAGAAGATATTTTTTCATTCAAGATTTTGAATCTGAGTAGCATATTCATTTAAGCGCTATGAATATCCCACTCTTTTTTGTTCATCAAAATGCTTCATCATCTCAAATTTAACTTTCCTTCACCATTCTCCTACTACTTTTTCTTCTAAGCTAGGAGGAGGATTAGTTGTAGCCGGGAACTTTTGGATGGTAAGGGAAGTGGAACTTGTTAGTTTTGCAATAAATGGCAAAATGGAAGAAGCTAGTGAATCGATATTTGAAATATTATTTTCCATTATGAATTTAAGCAATTCATACTGTGCTTGAATATCTTTTAACTTAATCTTCTAATCACTAATTTGCGGGAGAAGTTTGGACATCGTATGGTCAAAGTCAATCAAAGGATTTGATTTAATTTGGCGCTTCAATATTGAAATTATTTCCTTCTTACTCTTAATGCCCGTCTCAAGATTGTAAATATGATCATTGAGTTTTCTAACGATCGACTTTTGATGCAAATCTCTTTTGTACCATTCAAGAGCCGCAGTATTGTTTTAAAAGTGAGGAGATAAAGCATAATTAGCTAGTTTTCTTTTTTTCAATGTCTGCTAACAACCGATCTTTGATGCTAATGAAACAAGATGGAGAATCTAACGAGAATGGCATTATAGATAACTGTAACTCCTATTTAAACAAACAAAAAGAAAAAAGAAAATGAAGTTAAGACTATAATAATCAATCTCTTTATTTTAGCAATAAAGGGTTATAACTCAAGTAAAAATAACACGAAAAAGTATAATTGGGCATTCGTTTCATATCTAAAGTTGGGAAACTATATTTCTAATTTTACTCAAGGAATTAGCTGAAAGAATAACTGTTAAGTCAAAAGGAACATTAAGTCCTTTCGAGGTAATAACCGGAGGATATTTGCTATAGTCCCACTCCCCGATAGGATGAATATCATGACCACATATTAATTTGGTATGATATGTCCGAATTTCCATAAGAAGATTTTCTTTTTCTTCACAAGAAAATCAAAATGAAGATGAGTCTACTCCATGTAAAGTCTTTGCAAATCTCTAAGAAAGCAAAATCTGGCTAATTTTGAAGATTTCAAAATTGATGCTTTTTCTAGATAATCTCTTCTTAGTTTAACATACTTGTTTAGATAATATCCAGAGATGAAGTTGCCTGGGGGGGCATTCATTCTATGATAACATAATAAATACAGCTAAGTATAAAAAGCAACTAGAGCAAAAAAATTCGTAAACTAATATCGTTACAAAATTAAGAATGTTCATCCGGTTCATACAAAATCGATTTTGTAAATAACACTGAAATAAATTTGTCCTTTTAATATTTAAGTTTCTCAAGAGGCAATTGGTGGGGAATCAATCTAACTCATGGTAAGTTTTAACATGCTCCAAGATGCGGATCCGATCCAAGTTCATCCAAATATCTCTGGTGTAAACGCCTAAGTAGACCCACTAAAATCACCTAAGTATGAGAAATCTATAGTTGGGTGTCTGAAATAGGCTTTGTATAAAAAGTCTACTAAGATGTTGCTCTCTTCAATCAACATCCAAAAGAGCATAATCAACTCCTGATTCTCTTTCAAAAGACCATCAAATCGAAGGCGAGCCCTCCTCAGTCATGGGACAGCTTCTTGATTTTTGAAAATCGCTAACATTGCCACACTTCTGTTAAGTTTATGATACTAATCGGAGAGAATATTATATTTTTTAAAATTTTCATCTAACTCTATATACAAGCTATTGATTTCCGTTTTTGTTCTTTCAAGTTGGTTTTATAAGGGTGAATGGGTTTCCTCCTTATCTAAAATAAAGGATGCAATCTATTATTATCCTGGAGGTAAAAGCGGTTTAAACAACTAGTCACATACCTGAGAAACGAGAACTATTCCTTAAGGGACCTGCTTCTTTCTCTTCGTTCTTTCACGTTATTGTTAGCAAGCCCCTCTAAAAGGTCAAAAGCCGTAAGGGGCTCAGATGGGCTTGCTTTATGGATAGATGGATCAGGATTAACCTTTTCTAAATCCCTGGCGTTGTCATCATCATCTTTTTTAGGAAAATCAGTGTGACCACCCCTATCACCACCTTAGCCTTGACCTCCATCAACATTATCATCGTTATTGTCATCATTATCATCATTACCACCCTTTTGCTCGGCGACTTCATCTTTATCACCTTCATCTTCAGCGTCGGAGTCTACTTCGAAGGAAGGGACTTCGA
This sequence comes from Allium cepa, assembly GCA_030765085.1. NCBI lineage: Eukaryota > Viridiplantae > Streptophyta > Magnoliopsida > Asparagales > Amaryllidaceae > Allium > Allium cepa. The sequence continues at coordinate 700,642,476 of CM060938.1, read as the reverse complement.
AGGATAGGATTTCAGAGGTATCGTTCTCCACTCTTTCAAAAACCTTAACCCCTTTCTCCATTCTATTAACTTTGTCCATAAGTCTGTTGAAAAGAGCAGGGCCAAGTGAAGGAAAGATCAAATTTGAGAATTATCTATATTGTCGATGTAAGCAAGCATCTAGGCGTCTTCAAAAGAATTAACAATGATGTCCTCAAGGGAAGTATAAAGGAGTAGAGACACCCGTTGCTTTGCATTGGAGATAAGATTGATGGCCAACTTTAGAGAATCCTTCTTTCTCTCTAAATTTTCACTAGAGAAGATTGTTTAGCAGCCATTTGAGCTTTTCATCCTTCGACTCTTTCAGAGTCATTTTCAAAGCTAGATTTTCATCAGCTAAGAGTTGAGGTGCTTTTCTTTCCTAAAAAACAATGGATTTTGATTGAACAAGAGAGGATCTTAATCTCTCCAGTTCCATTGTAGCTTCATTTTTAACAATGGTCAAAGAGATGACTTGGCTGTTCAAGTTTGAAATTTCTTCTCGAAGCTTGATGATTCAGTGGAGGATTTTAAAACTTTTTCATACAATGAGAGCTAGTTTTTGGAGGTCTGAAAGAAAATGTATAACATAAGTCAAAAACTTAGAGAGAAACAATAACTATAAGGTTAAGTGATTTGAAGCGTACCAAAAGTTATTGTTCAACTAGAGAACGATAATGATCCATTGGATCAGAAACGGATGAAGGTGGACAAATAAAAGTAAAAGATGGAGAACTCAAGGTAGACTGAACCATCTTTTCAAAATCACTCGGTGGCACATGTGATGTGGATCTGGAAGAGTGCAACTCCTGAGAAGGGGTCAAAGTCCCCAAGTCTTTTTGCATTTGCTCGATCACATGAGGAGAGCAAGAGATGACAATGCATGATAGGGGATCGACCTTTAAGGGAGTCTTCTTGGGTTGATCAAGAGAAGCTTCAACAGTTGGACTCTTTAGAGTTTTGTCAGTATCAGTAGTCTCCCCCTCTTCTAATGGTAAAGAACCAGGAAATTCAATGATCTTAACCTTCTTAGAGGATGGTTTCGCTACGGCCACTTTTCCCAACTTTCTTTTAGTAGCCATCTTTGACCTAGCAATGGCTTAAGTCAAAAATGACGCAATGACATTTGGGAGAGCCGAATCAGTTGTAATTGGTTTAACCTGAGAAGCAGCTATTGAAGATTTAAAAAATTATAAGTCAATGAAGTAATTTAAAAAAGTAACACAACAACAAACTGTACGTACTATGTTTAAACCTACCGAAGTGATCAGGGCAAATTGGTGACACCGAGGAAAAGTTCTTCGGATCACCCAAAGGAAGGAAGCATTTGCTTCAAGATATGTTCTAAACAAAGGGAGGCTAACCCAGTATCCATTGACTTGCTGGTAGAAGGGAGTGCTTACGAAGGTTTGAGGATTCGAAAAAGTAAGCCTATTCCCAATGTTATTCGAAGCAGCAATTAATAATTTGGTAGTTCTCTTATCCTCGTTGTTCAGATCTTTAGCGGAAGGACCTGGCAAGGAAACTTAAATTAGCAAAAGAAAGTAACAAAATGAAAATAAAGACTGTAACCAACTTATGAGGGGAAGAGAACCCCACTAATGTTGGGAAAACATTTAACAAAGAAGAACTGCGTTTCCCAGTTTCGGAATTTGTCTACTCCCTCCAATATTAGTTTTTTGGAGGGATTGGCCCTAAAAATATGATTAATTAGATTGCCGAGTTTAACTAATCGAACTAGGTAGTTCAAAACTTCAACATTTATTGATGAGATTCCAGACTCCAATGTCATGGGTTCTAAGGGGTGGAAGATAAATGTAAACATTTGGAGAAAGCTGTATAGGAGCAACGCCCCAATAAATCAAGAATTTGGCTACGAATCCGGTCGTTATCACTCGGGGGAGTAGCTACCACCCCAATGATGCTAAAGTCATGGAGAATCGCGTCCATCTCATCATAGGTAGAAATTAAGGAGTGATTGGAATTTGCTTCAATCTTCTTGGGCGAAGATCCCATCACCAGTATTGTGTCCTTTTCTTGTTTTTGAGAAGTCTTTTTGTGCCCATGATCCTGCCAGGTGAAACCATTTCAGTTAGAAGTTATAATTTGTTATGAAATTAAAAAAATTCAAGGATATCAAAAATTTATTATAACAATTCAAATATCAACGAGAACATGAAATTTCATATCCTTGGAAGAATATTAGAGTTAGTTTATAAAAATAAAATTTGTTGAGCTTTCGATAGAGTCGAAAGGAAAAATGGAAGTGGGCATCTAACAAACATCCTTCAATAATGTCGAAAGCTTAAGGTTAACTTTGTTATTGAAGGAAGTAGTTGAAGCCTACACAACCAATTTGAATATAAGTATATGCTAACGACATCCAATAAAAAAGACAAATAAACCTTTCGCCACTACCAAAGCCTATGAACTTTGTATCACTAAAAGAATATGAATGCTTTCGAAATGTCACAACTCATTTTTCCGTACCGGTTTAAACTGACTTTAAACCACCCTTGTCAACCTAATTACTCGGGAAGATGGATAGTGAAAGAAAGAAGGTAGAAAGAAATAGAAAGAAGAAAGAAGAAAAGAGAATAATCAGAATGTCACAGCGGATCGAATAATTATAATATAAACAAATCTTTACATGAAACCAAAACTGTTGCTTTAATAATATATATATACTTTAAATCAGAGTTACAACCATTCAAATCGGATAGTTTTTAACAACCTTGTCCTTACAACTAGTTGACCACACAACCAAATACAGACAGAATATAAGCATCTACGTTAATACGTCTCCTGATTCTAGCTCCTCCTTTACTTCCACTCTTCCAACTAAACTTGGAAATATGACCGGTCTGACCCAGGCATATAGGAAAAACACCAATCTCGGGTCAGTCTGGTAAACTAGCATGAGAAACACACACAACTTGATTACTAAAGTTTAAAAATCCTTTTGAAATCAAAGGTATCTCGTAAGACCACGCCACAAATAAACATGTTGGGTTTTTACCTTACGATAACCAAAACATTTCTTATAAAATCCTCTGATATTATAATAGTGTCTATATACAAATATTTATTCAAATAGCTGAAGTTGTTATATTATTAAATTCCAGCATACTAGCCACAAAGTGGGTTATACAATCAAAACCGTAAAAGGCACGTAGGGAGAATGGATTTCCAACGAAAGACTAAGCACTGGGGTGCCACCTATCACAGTACCTGGTGTAGATCAGCGTACCGAGGACCCCTCCGTTCCCCTGCAACAGAAGACCGGACCACCCCTTACTGGATAGCCCGAGTAAGATCACCCTGCGGTTGGGACTAGCAACCGCCCACACAGCCGAAATATAAAGGGACTTCTAGACAGAGATGACCTTACCCTACTTAGGTGCTACCCACTTAGCCTTGCTAGATATCCCCTGGTTTTCAGTCATTCCCAGTTAGTGAGGCTCGAGGCTAAGTGTTACCTTTTCATAACATATCACTTAGAATGCTCACCGTCTATCTGATGATGTTCCGAAAGCAATCATCCATACAAGTTCATTTCGTGTTTGAACGCTTCCTACCACATCCAATTTTGGAATCACCCTCAAGATTAGTAGTGAGTAGCCCTTGCACTTCACCTCTCCATCTTCGAATCCAAGCTTTTGTCTTTAACACGAAAACGTACTCGTTGATTCGAAGTGGTTTTCGGATTGCAAATCCGATGCCAATCTCTTCGAAACAACATTCTCTATTTCCCGATAAACTCAACCTCGGTTCTTTAGGAAATACACCGACGAAATACAAGATCAGTGTTCACCTCCTAACTGTTAGTGGACAGCTCTCCTTATAATTCATCCTAGAGAACAAACGAGTTTATACATACGGTATAACACTTCGAACGATAACCATACCATATAATTCTCGTGTCTCCTCTCGATATTTCCAAAGTTAGGTTTTTGTCCAAATTTGATAGTCGGTTATTTTAACTATCAAAACAATAAATCAATTCAACCAAATTATTTTCATATGCAACCATTAAGCCTTTTTCACATTTACAATCCAATGGATTCAAATTTACCGAGAAAGCTTATTTCCTTTGATAAATATATATACACACACTTAAAACCATTTCTTTCCAAATCATACTTATGAAATTTCCAAATATTATTTCCAAGATTATTACATAAAATACTCTTTAATAAAAGTTATTATAAAATATTATGTAAAACAACATTAATTTTAAATAGATTTATATTGAAGAGGATATACTTAAATACTAACTTAATAAAAATTAATCTTTAAAAGATCATTATGAAAAAAATGGTTTAATACTTGGAATAGTTTAAATAATGTCTACTTATAAAAAATTTACCTTTATAAGAATTCATAGAAATAATAAATAAATAACTACTTTAGATATTTCCAAAATATTTATCAATTTTTTTAAAACATTATTACTTAAAAATAATATTTATTTTTAAAACAAAACTAGGTTCAAAATTAATCCAAACAGAATAAGGCTTATCAGTCTCAATGGAACTTGTCAATTCTCAATTCACAGTCACACAGATATTCGAATCAATCAGCTTCCATAGATCGATTCACGTTATATTCTCAAATATAATTAACAGACAAATAATAGATATATGCATGAATAACAAGTTAAAGATTAACATTGCTAGTAACAATTACACATATAATATCAGATAGATGGCTTATACTATCCATAGAAATTAAATTAATTACTCAGTGGAATAGTGTCTGTTTCCGCTGTCCAGATGTCAAAAACTTGAATAATCTACAATAACACATCTATCCAGTTTGGGAATGTCTTAATAGTCAATTTGTATACAATTAACAACGGCATTTATTCTCAACAGGCTGAACAAGCTTATAAAATTTCACTTATTTAATTTCACAACTGATCGTACGACGACGTAACATCTGTCGTTACAAACCATTTTCTTAATTACACTTTATTATATATGAAATTAAATAATTATTATAAATATAAAACCACTTAAGAACTTGAATTAATCCAAAGATTTAACACTTAATTTCCCTTAATTATCTTAGTTATATTTAAATTCATTCAATTAAACTCAAGTATTAATATTAATAAGAATTATTATCTTTAAAGCTTGTCTAAATTATAATAAAATAACTTATTTCAATGTCCTAAAAATCTTAAAACAAATCAAACATATTTTCCAAATTTCCTTAGATTATATAAACTTTAAATGATCATTTAAAATATAAAAGAGGAATGGTTTGAAAGATTTATATTAAACAACATGTTTGCTAGAACTTTGGAAAGATAATGGATTATGGATTTCTTTAATGTTAAAACCAAATCCTTTTATTTACAAATCTTGTTTTTAAATAACAAAACCCAGTGGGCCGAAACCTGGAACCCATAACTAAACAACCCTAGTCCTATTTATTTGCACAGCCCAAACGGGCCAAAGCCCAAACCAAAACAACAAAAACGAACAAAATAAATCCACCCCTTCTTCTTCTCCCAACAGCCCTCCTTTTTTCCAGATCCAACTCCGATGTCACAATCCAAAGTTCGACACAAAACTCAACCAAGAATTTGATCAAAAACGAGCATCACTTTGAATACATGAGACCATCGTCAATCGTACAAACATAAAAAACTGGAGAACACTGTTCTAAGCCTGGATCACTTGTGCACGGTAACGAACGTGCACGCTGTGCACATATACGCCCTCATCTCCGACCATCACACCATCGCGACACCGCCACTCAGTCACTCTACCACCCCAGACTCAAAATGCCACAATGTCGATCAGTCACATCATCGCACACCACTAACCCCAAAACGAAAGTTCACCCATGCAGCTATCTTCATGCCAAGCCCTATGAATTCCGCTCACTCCATCATCACTCAATTCGACTCTATGTCCACCATTTCCCAAACTTCACAAAACCCTAAAGTCCATCGATTTACCCAAACCAAGACCAAAACAAACAAACGGCCACGGTCGACGCCACCCTAACGTCCACCAGCACCTCCTAGAACAGGCCACAACTCCTCTCGTCGATGAAGTCGATGGAAATAATTTTTTGAACGAAAAACGTTCATTTGCTAATTTCTCAAAATATAGATTACTAAAAATTACAATTTAACTGCTAAAATTCATAATTTCATACAAGCATCCTAATTGCACGCATAAACTTTGAATTAAAAATATTGAATCTTCACCAAAATTGGTTATTTACTGTAAAATGGAACCTTGAAGAACTACACAACATAATTTGCTCTCAAACTATTTTAAAAAATACTATACTAGAGAATGAACATAATCCTAGTTTACATCAACATGCAAAACGATCTAGGTAGATAGATTTTGATTTTTGAATGCTAGAATGAACAAATGCATTTACAGTCAATAGAGTTACTAGATTTTAAAATTCAGTTTCTCATCTTCCACATTTGCTTCTAGATGCTTTTAAAGTTGAAGAAGTTGACTTGAAAACTTGAAATCTTTAAAATTGAATCCAATTTGCTTCTGAATTTCCTGGATTTGAATTGAACAGAAAAGCTCCAGTCTCCTCTGTTTACAGAGTACTCCTTCTTCTTCTTTCATTTTTAAATTTTGATTTCTGATTTTATACAATTGAACAGAGGTTTTGTTTCAATTTCTTAAACCACAATTCAGATCTGAAATGCTTATTTATACACACAAACTTTGAAATATTTGTTCAGATTGGAAAGATATTTTTGGAGGCTGAAATGATGTTTTCTTTTTACTAGGTGAAATAAGAAAATAATTATCACCACAAGTTTCAACTGTTTTTCTGCCAACTGTAAGTTTGTTTACTGATAAAATCTACCCTTTGTTTTATATTTGTTAAAACTATTTTTTGCTTCAAGTTAATGTTTTCTGGTTTTTTTTGGGTCAACCTGCTCTATTAACAACAAATGATTTTGAAACCTTTATTGATACATAAGCTATAAATGCTCAAATTATATGTAATTATGAAGTTAGATAACCTATTGTTATCTTTGACAAAACTAGCATTGTATTCATACATTTTAGAAAAAAAATAGCTGAGAAACTAGATAACCATGATAATACTTAAGGTATGTACTCTTATATATTTAAAATAAAGGTGGGAAACTAATAAATTTAAAATAACACACTTGATCAATTTGTTTTATATAAATACATATGTATTTTTAAACAAAATGAAATAATATTCTATGTCAAATACCCAATATACATGCGTTACTTTAAAACAAGGGTTACAAAGTGATATTAAACAATTTTTAAGCCTTTGTGTATATGTGTAACCATATATAGAATTTTTTTTATTGATATATAGAAATATATTATTTCTAAATAAATCATGCCATTTCCTTCTTTATTAATTTATAATATAAAATATATTACTTCAAAATAACTAAGTTCATTGATGTCTATGCCTATATAGTTTCTTATTTACTCAAGTGATTATTATACACATCTTTGTTTATAACATTTTATCAATTTAAATATTATAAATTTTATTTTATCTTATCATAACATATATATAACTTTTCTAACTCAGTGTATATATATCATTATTTTAAAATTTTAAAACTCCTTTTTATTAATATAAACAACACTGTTCATAAACCCAAAATCAAAAATATCACCTTTACTCCACTATGAATTTCTATCCAAATTTATTACATAAAAATTTATTATTCCTATATGAAAAATATACGCATTTGATTTTTTTCCCAATTAATTTAATTCTTTATTATATTTTATCTTTAGAATAAAATATACATATTTATCTTTAAAACAAAATACATATATTTAATCTAAAACAATGTATACATATTTTACTTTAAAACAAAATATACATTTAAGAAATTCTATTTAAATCAATCTGTAATCTAATATAGATCAGAAAATCCAAGTTACTCTGGTTTTGAAAAATTGTATACAATTATTAATTATTGATTAATGGGAATATTGTATATTAAAATACAATATTATTGAATATTATAAATTAATATTCATAACTCGAAATGTCAAAAATCCTGGGTCGTTACACGAAACCTACATGCCAACTGAAATGAATGGTTTGAGTTTGAGTGATATTAATGAAATGAAACGGCTTTGTGAAGTTTCGACAATTTCGGTATAAAATGATGATGAAATTCCATTTAGTAACATAGGGTGTCGAGAAATTCGAAAGATGTATATAGTTTCAAAAGCGTAACAATGAAATTTGAGTCGGTACGGTAGGTTTTGATCAGGTCGAAGGGTCTGATTTTATTTACAACTTATAGAAAGTATTCTTTCTTCAATCCAATTTATAAAAGATGTAAGTATCTCTAACTTCACACATTTTCTAAAAATAAATTAGAAGTAGGCATGTACTAGAAGTTTCGAAACCTATCAAATAAAATGTTATGCTTTCGAAGAGTATGGACTAGATAATTGTTTAGTAAAACACATCAGGCAACCTCTTTGGAAGATATCAAAATGTATTAAAGCCTAGTTGTGCTTTCAAAAGTGTTCACTCCATATTAACCATGTCAACCTTTCGACAAGATCTATTAAGGGAGGAGTTGGACTACCTTTCGACCCCGTTAAAAGAGGTTGAAGAAGCAAAAAAAAGATAGCCGCCATAACCCCTTTCGAAGGGTAGAAGGGTAAAATTACAGTGCCAAAATGCAATTCATACTGTTAAAACTTCTCTATGAAGTAACTGGAAATCTATTTCTTCCCTAAATTCAATTTCAACCCAAAACTTTAAAAAATCAATAACTAAATTGATTTAAGCATGAACCAGCAATCAATAATCATAAAATTGTCGAGATGAAAATCCAAACCTTATAAAAAATTCAAATCGGGGATTTTGATTTTCTCTGGAGATTTCTCTTGTTGCGGGAAAATGAAAGAAGGGAAGGTAAAGTGTAATATATAAGAAAAGTCAGCATTAAGAACAGACCATGCGATCAAATTTAAATAATGGCCAAGATTTGTGTAAGAATATGAAAAGGCAGGAAATAATACAGGTTTTGAAAGGGTTGACTTGAAAGTCAAGAGCATCCCTTCGCAAAGGAGGGGAAATGTTACCACCGATTCCTACTTCAACCTTGTAGAAACCAAGATGAATATAAGAGAAAGAAGAATAAGAGATAATAGCACCCACAAGGCCTTTCAAATGAGTCAACGGGATACTACAGTCAAGGGTCAGATGTGTTAGAAGCTTTCGAAGGGGTCAAAAGGGTCGAAAGCACCCTTGCACTTCAATTGATTTGTTTCAAAAGAGATGCTTTCGCCTGCATGAAGAGGTTTCAAGTGGGTGAGGAATATCTTGCGAAGGCAGCTAGTAACAACCATACACATGCACGTCAAACCTTTTGAAACCGAAGGTTTCACCTTTATTCAAATTACTTAGAAAAATATTTTGTCGGAACAAAACCCTTCGAAAGCATAACTAAGCCTTTTGAACTGATCGAAACATTTCATAATTAAGAAGGGTTCCACATCAATCCGCAAGTATGTCTTTGGAAGCTACCTTCCATGTCAAAACCTAGTGCATTTCAATACCTTCGAAATCTCAAGGCTATACCAGTTGACAAAGTCGAAAGCTCATGCTTCTTCTCACTTGCAACAATAAAGCAACACAAGGGGAAAAGGCACCACTTTCGATGAAGACGAAAGCATTCAAATCCATTCAAATGCAATGCAGAGGGATGCGCAAGTGTCAATGGAGATGAAAGCTCGACAAGACCACCTTTCACAAGGTCAAAAGCACTAAGTCGAAAGGTGACAACCAGCACATATAAATAAGACCCTCGGGGTCTGGGTTTGGGGATCTGAATCCATTCACTCTCTTCTTGAATTTTATTAAATTTGTAAATTTGCAAACCCTAATTTGGAAATCAAATTGGGGAATTGATTAGTTTGTACATTACTAGTGTAATAAAGGCAAGGTTTTGATGCTTTTGGTTATGAAACTATTTGAGACTTTTATTGGATTTGATTATGCTCTACTTGTGTTGAGTTAATTGAAAGGATACCTTCTGAGTGAGTCGAAACCCCTTACTTTACCAATATACTTAGGATTTTAGCTCCAAACCATAACTTACCAAAAGCTAACCTTTCACTAAGTTGAAACCTCAAACTCAGCTAAAATCCCCAGACTTAAAAATCCAAACCAAAGCCATTAAAGAGTTAAGTTTTCGACGAAGTTGAAACCTATCATTTGGTCAATACCTTACAACATTAGAGACAACCATTAGATTACCACCACTGTTTCAGTGGGGTGTTAAAAATCGATTAAAAAGCTAAATAGGATGATTTGAAAGACCTAAAAAGAAAGGGATATATGTATTTTGACTGGGTTGAAAGGCTAGACAAGAAGGGGTTTTCAGAACAAAGACCTATTTGAAAGGTGAATCAAAGGAAGCAGTAAGATCCTAACTTTCCCTGCTTGGTCAAAAGAGGTTTAAAAAGACACATCTTCACTTTTAACTCTACTTTGGGGTGTTGACAAGTTTTCTAGTTAACATGCTTTATAAATCTTTTGACCAATTCCATCAATGTGCCAATAGAACTGCTTTCAAACTGTTTGAACCGTAGCACGGCTAAATCCGTTAAGTACAGAAGGAAACACCATGCCGGGACTTCTTTCGATGCCTCCACTTCCATGTGCATTATATACCTAATCATATCCATAGTTGGTTTCGACTTTCATTCGTAAACTTCAAGTGTTGGTAGTTTGAATTCTAATGGATTCCTAGCATTCCTGATATTGGAAGTATACTTACATCTTCCAAATCTTTGTTCACTAAACCTCCTCTCATAGCCAAGTCTAATCATTTCCACAAACCTGCCATTATCTTCAAAAGGTTGTCGCTGGTCGTCATTTCTAAACTGCCCCCTGAGTTCACAAGCGAATCCAGGTATATGCTCCTCATTACGCACATCAGCATTTCGATTGACACTAAACTGCTCGGCATTGTCCAACATCCCACCTAGGATCGATCCAGCATAACTCGAGGGCATGCCCATGAGTCCTGGTCAGCCGGTGTCGATCGTTTTAGGAGGATCGATACCGATCGTTCTGGGACGATCGATACCGTTCTGGGACGATCGATACCGATCGTTCTGGGACGATCGATACCGATCGTTCTGGGACGATCGATACCGATCTTTCTAGAACGATCGGAACCTATTGTTATTTGTTGGTCGAGGGCTTCCCTCGATTATACTACTCCATCCTACTGTCTATTAGCTCGTTTCCTCTATCTTGATTTTAGTTTTCCTCAGCTCGTACTGCTTCAACTTTCTGATTCATATTTCCAGCAACTTAAGCTACTCCATTTTCTTGGTTTTGTGCTCTAGCTTGTCCAATCCGTCAGGGTAGGTTCTGTATCATCTCTTCCTATCTCTTTAGCATCCTTTCTTTCATAGCAACTAACATCATTTCCACCTCGTCTTTGGTAATGAAGACTGAGATTTGATTAACTACTAAGGAAGCCTCCTAACTTCCTTCATGATGGCTCTTATCCACTCTCTATCTCCTTGTTAATGGTTTCACCATTGCTCTAATTCCAATTTCTCTAGTTGATTCCAAACCTGAACTCCAAATTCACATGGGCTTTCTCTCCCAGTGAAAGTACCAAAATATTATACTATTTCCAACTTCACGGAAAACGTGATATCTCACAGTAAATTGAAACGGTATGAAATTGGGAGAGAAAGTAACTAACATCATGGGGAACTCACCAGAACGATTTTGATTCAAAAGGAGCAAGTATGGAATAATATATCATGATCAAATTTCTGCTCAAAACAATGAATATTGATCAATATCTCACAAACGGTAAGTCGGAATGGCATGAAACTTTGGGAGCATGGATTAAAGGCATAAGGGAGCTCACAAAAACGATCGCGCATGCATTAGAGCACAAATAAATGATCAATACTGATCACTCCAACGATCAAGATAGGAGCCACGATCGTCCGTATGGGCCCTTATGGATCTAGAGGTTTTTCTAGTGAAATTTCAATCCGATCCATGCACGACTTCACCTATAAATACAGCGGACTTGGCTCGTTCGAAAGGACTTTCAGCTAGCTCTCCTTCATCACTTCTTTTCTCTTCCTCTATTATTTTTCTAAGGAAAAAACAACTATCCTTACAATCTTATAGTATAAATAAAAGATTATTGGAGTGGCCATAGACCGTAGTTTGACGAACCATTATAAAACTTGCATATTCATTTACTTTACTACAATCTATTCTATGATCTGTGGATTTATATTTCTTTGCTTAGATCTAAATATTGGATATTGGTGCTTTCATATACAAGTGGTTGTTGGTGACCATTTTTGGCGCTAGCATTTTCGTGCTTTCAGTGAGAACATAAACAGACATCAGGAAAACGCTGCCTATTCCATGAGCTGGATGGGCACAATATAAATGGCTACAACCATTTGAAGGATATCATTAAGGAACACATGAGGAATGGTCAGTTATAAAAATATGTAAGGACTTGTGCTGTGGCCGTCTAACAGGTGCAGCTACCGTCCACCTCGAATGAAAATGGCACTAGATCAAGGCATTATCATCAACTTGTCATTAATTTATCGGGATGGAATAAGTAACAAACTCCATATTAAGACGGCTAAGTCACTTACACAAGTATGAAATCGAGGACGGGTCCCTAGTTATGCTCTGAGATGATGATAAACCATAGTGCTCGGGTTTGTGCAATTTGTTTTTTCTTTATTTTCTTCGAACTCTTATTTTTCTGATTTTATTTGATCTTTGGTTTATTAGTTGTATGGAATCTTCTATTATATTTTAACTAGTGGATTTGGGAATGCTTAACATTAGATAATGTAATAGATAACACTGGTCACGGTTGTGGTCCTGTTTGGAGAGATAGGACAACATTCACAAGGTATGGGTCTTTTCGTTGGGCGAACATGACGAAATGGACTCGTGCATCACGAGTTAAGTCCTCAATTGGGTATCGAGGCCGAAGAATAAAACCCAACAGGTCATCAACTATGAACTATGCCTAGTAAGGCGTAGGTCACTTCGATCAAATGTGATGGATCGAGCTACTCAGATCGTCGAGTATGGATTATGCTTGGCAAGGATCCAGTGAGACCAAGAATTTGGATTAGGATAACAACCCGAAGAGGTCATGGATTTGGATATCAGCCATGAACAACAATGGATTTGAATTTGGATGTTTTGGATAAAATGATCCGGAGAGACCATGGATTTGGATTGGATTCTGGGTTGGAAAACATGGCTTCGATGGATTATGGATTTCGGATTTTGGATTTATGCCAATTCAAAACAGGCCTTCTGATAGCAAGGCATGTTTTAGGGGTAAAATGTTATCCCGCCTTTAGGTCAGGTCAGGATACCATAGATTCCATTAAAAAAAATGGATTGGAAATCGATTACAGTTAAAACTATGGATGACGGTTGAATGGATTTGGATGGAAAACACTAAAGTAAGGGCTAAATACGAAATTGGCACTTTAGCTAGGCAACGAATCAGATCAAACATCCAATGTCTAACTCAATCAAGGTGCAATTAGTATAGAGTGACAATAAAGGCCATATAAGGCTATATTTCAAATTTAAAGTCGATCGGAGTTCGTATGCTCTAGTTATGGGCAAAAAAAGATGGATCAGCGCTAACGTATCAGTAGTAATTTGCTTGGAGTCAAACCCGGATAAATTGGTATCTTGCATTGAGTCGGTGCATGGTTTGCTTGGGGTCATAAAAATTTGAAGTGTTGGATCGTGCTTGGAGTCGGATGCATATTTGCTTGGAGATTGCTTGGACCAAAATGATGAACACTGACCATTTTGGAGAAAAATGATCGGCGCCAATCGTTTTTCGTGGTTGGAGTCAGAATCACGTTTGCTTGAAGAAAATTTGGATTTTACTCGAGTCTAACCGTGGGCCAGAATTTTTAGTACCTGCTTCGAGTCAAAAAGGTGGTTCCTTCAGGTCTCACTTTGATTCAACCCTGAATTGGGTTTTTCGACGACCGTTTTGATGACTTTCGACGATGATCGATCTATAACTCAAAATCTACAATGGTAATCAACATGTAATTTGGAGGACAACTACATTACACCATGAGGGACACATGTCATCGATCGCTGGGAATGTTGGACCATGAAAGTTGGACCGATTGATCAATCCATAAAACTATTCAAATCAATGATGATCAATCAATATCTCACAAACAAAAAGTCAGAATGACACGGAACTTTGGAAATAGTAAAATACTATATAAAGGAACCTACCATAGCGATCACACATCATTTGGAGAAATTTGAATGATCGGGCTATGTCATTCTTGAACGATCATATCGTTTTCAGCCACAATGATCCCAACTTCACGGAAAACGCGATATCTCACAAACGGTAAGTTGGAATGACGTAAAATTTGGAGAAAAAGTAGTGAACATCATCCGAAACTCACGATAACGATCACATCCCAAAAAGAGAAAGTATGAAATGATTTCCCATGATCCATTATCTATTCAAAACAATGAAGATCGATTGATGTCTCACAAATTGAAAGTCGGAATAGCGAAACTGTGGGAGCATGGACTAGAGGCATGGGGGAGCTCATAGAAATGATCACATATGCATTGGAGCACAAACTAATGATCGGTACCGCCTATTACAACGATCGAGATAGGCCCGCTATCATTAGTATGGGCCTCTATGGATCTAGAGATTCTTCTGGCGAAATTTCAGTCTGTCCCTGCACGTATTTACCTATAAATACAGCAGACTTGGCTCATTACAGAGGATTTTTTCAGCTGGCTCTCCATTATCACTTCTTATCTCTTCCTTTATTATTATTCTAATGTAAAAACTAATTGTACTTGTAATATTACAATACAAATAAAAGATTATTATAGTGGACGTAGGCCGAAGTTTGCCGAATCACTATAAAATTTCCATGTTCATTTAGTTTACTACATCTATTCTGTGATCTATGAATCTATATTTCTCTGCTTGGATCTAGATATTGGATATTAGTGCTTTCACATACAATTGGGTATTGTTGGCCATTTTTGGCGCTAACATTTTAAATGCTATCCTGCCTTTTGGTCAGGCCAAGATACCACGGATTCAGCAAAAATGAATGGGTTTAAAATCGATTACAGTTGAAACTACGTACGATAGTTGAATGGTTCGAATGAACAATTCTCAAAAAATAGCTATGTATGGAATTAGCACTTCACCTAGGCAATGGATCAGATCGAATCCCCAATTTATGAACCATTTAAGGTGCAATTAGTATATAGTAACAAGGAAGGCCCCATAAGGCTACATTTCAAATTTCAAGTAAATTGGAGTTCGTATTCTCGGGTTATAGGAAAAAGAATATGGATCGATATAAACGGATTAGTGGTAATTTATTTGGAGTCAGACTCGAGAGAATTTGCTTCTTGTTTGGAGTCGGCGGATGGTTCGCTTGGAGCTGCAGAAATTTGAAGTGTTGGATCCTGCTTGGATAAAAACGATCAATACCGATCGTTTTGGATTTCATGCTTGGAGTCAGAATGATGTTTGCTTGGAGAAAATTTAGATTTTACCCGAGTCTAACCGTGGTCCAGCGTTTTCAGCACCTGCTTCGAGTCAGAAACGTGATTACTTCGGGTCTAGCTTCAAGTTAATCCTGAAGTGGGTTTTCCAACGACTGTTTTGGTGATTTTCGACGATTATCGATATATAACTCAAAATCTACAAAGGCCATCGATATGAAATTTGGAGGACAACTACATTCCACCATAAAGGACCAATATTACCGATCGGTGGGCCCTATGATGATGTTGGATTGATCAGTCATGATCCAAATGGATCGATCCATAAAACAATTCAAATCGTTGATGATTGATCAATATCTCACAAAAGCAAAGTCGGAATGACACGAAACTTTGGGAATAGTAAAACATTATGCAAAGGAACCTACTATATTGATCACACATCATTTGAAGAAACTTGAATTATCGACCTACATCGTTCTTGAACGACCATATCATTTTAGCCAGAACGATTCCAACTTCACGAAAAATGTGATATCTCACAAATAGTAAGTTGAAATGGCATAAATTTAAAGAGCGAATAGCTAACTTCATGGGGAAATCACTAGAATAATCGCACCCTAAAAGGAATAAATATGGAATGATTTCCTATGATCCATTTTCAGCTCAAAACAATGAAGATCGATCGATATGCAGCAAACGGTAAGTCAAAATGGCGTGAAACTTTGAGAGTATAGAGCAGAAGCATGGGGAGCTCACAGAAACGATTACATGTGCATTGGAGCACAAATGAACCATCGGTGTCGATCGTTTAAATGATCGATATGGGACACGCGATCGTTCATGTGGTCCTCTATAGATCTAGAGGTTCTTCTGGCAAAATTTTAGCCCGATCCATGCACATCTTCACCTATGAATACAACGGACCTAGCTCATTGCAAAGGCGTTTTCGGCTGGCTCTCCTTTATCACTTCTTATCTCTTCCTCTATTATTTTTTAAGGCAAAACGCAACTATATTTGTAATCTTACAGTATAAATAAAAGATTATTGGAGTGGACGTAGGCCGGAGTTTGTCGAACGACTATAAAACTTATGTGTTCATTTATTTTACTGTAATCTATTCTGTGATCTGTGAATCTATATTTCCCAGTTTGGATTTAAATATCGAATATTAGTGCTTTCACATACAACTGGGTGTTGGTGGCCATTTTTGACACTAACACCAATAAATATCAATATTGGAGCAAAATACAGAGGATTTTTGGCACTCTTCATCTTTTATCCCTCCTATACAATTGTTTTTGGCCTTGATTCACTGTTAAATATGAATTTACATTGTTTTTAAGATCTAAAACCTTGTCATTTGACTGTAATTGAGTCAAATTTCTTGAAATAAAAGTAAAGTGGATGTCTTAGCTGATTTAAAGTTGAACCCCTATAAAAATTCACATGCTTTATTTGGTTACTTTCGTTTTAATCTATTTACTCCCGGTTCGATTGGTTAGAAGTGTTGTGCCAATTGTTGGCCCAATATTTTTCATGTTTTTACTGAAAAACAAGATCCTGGTGTCAAGGTCTATCTTAGAAGTTTTGATTTTCAAGAATCCAAAAGTTGATTGAATTAGATCTAAAGTTATTTGGATCTGGAGAAGAATTTTCATTATATACGACAAGAAATGCCTTTAAAGAGAGCTGCTTCCAAGTCTGGAGTGAATCTTGAAGGAGATCATGATGGATCTCATCATGTTGAAGAAGAATCAACTCAACTGTTGCCTCTTTCAGGAACGTCATCTTAGTTGGCTGAAGTTGTAACAAGGGTGAAATTGATAGAATAATGGTTGAGATGAATAGAAAGATGTTGAATAATCAGAAGGCTATGATGGAAAAGCTCGAATGGCTTGGCATTGATGTCTTAGCATCCCAAAGCATGGGAAAAGCCATAGAGATTCATAATATTCATGGAAAAAGAGAGTTCATCTTTGTCAAATCAGAATTGAAGAGATGGTAAGAAGAAAAATAAACAGGAAGGCTATTGGAATATTAAGGAGACAAACTGCAAGTGATGGATTCGATTAGGCAAAAACCAACCAAGTCGATGCCAATAAAAATCAACTCTGTATCAAATTGTTTAGGGATGACAATGTCGATATGAATGACGATGCAGTGAACGTATTTAACAGTAAGGGACATTTGTAGGATATTGGCATCGATGAAATACAATATTGGTGCACAAACTGTAGGTGTTCCAACGAATGCCATAGGACTACTAAGGCATCAGAGAGGGTCTGGATGAATGGCTCTCCTAGAGATAAGGGAGTCCAAACATCATGTAACTAAACGAGAGCATTTGAAGAGTCAAACACTCAGGGCTACCCCTAATGATCACCATCCAACAGCCCAGACTAGCGAAGAGTACGTTGAAAATATTATATTGAGATTGTTGGAATAAAACCAGCAAAGGAGTAATGACAATTGGGGCTCATTGCCTGGTCGGAGTCCGCCACTGGTAACACTCTACGGAAGAGTTATCCCAAAAAATTTGTAATGCTGACGATGTTGTCTTATAATGGAACAACTGATCCAAGATAGCATGTTCTCAAGTGTGGATAGCACTAAGATGGTGTCGAGTTATAATTTGGTAGGATATAGGTGCTTTTCTATATTCTTAGATGGAGTTGCCATGATGTGGTTCACTCGGCTTGCATCAAGGTCCAATTATCTTTTCACCAGTTGGCCAAGAAATTTATAGAGCAGTCTAAACTTCATATTGCTTGATCAAAGGATGTGATGTCATTATCGAATGTCCGCTAGATTTCCAAAGAGACTTTGAAGGATTCTAGATGCGATTTAACAATGTAGCAACGAATGTAATAGTCCAAGGGAAGAGATTGTCTTGATAACATTGATTCGAGTGGTTCACACTGATACGGACTTTAATGGATAGCTCAAAAGGAAGTCGCCGCCTAACATGGAAGAGTTTTATAGAAAGGCATCCCAGTTTCTATGCTTGGAAGAGGTAGACCTGGTTGTAGGATTGATTGGTGATAGAGGATATAATGATGTAGTAAAGTGCAACATTTCCATCAAATAGAGTGGTGATAGTTTTGGAAATATTGCTGTAAATATTGGAAATAATATTCCAAAAAAGAAAAATTAACGCACTGGTGGAAAGAAGCAGGACACTAAGAAGTGCACAAGGTATGTGAGACTAGGGGATTACACCCCTTGAATGTTTCTGTCGAAACATCTACCTTGCTATGTAATATAAAAATCCGCTTAGGAGGAAGGCAACTGAGGAGGTAAGGTGTTCGAGGAAGTATTGTTGCTTTCAAGAAATTCATGTGCATAATAATAACGAATGTCATCATTTGAGAGATGTAACTGAAGACTTGATTAGAAAGAAAAAGTTGCAGTAGTATGTAAGGAATTTGTAGGCTAGCAGATAAATGGATGACAGACCCTAAGGGTAGAACATCCAAAGGGAATAGGTTAGGTCCAACGATGAGGGACTGAGAGAGTTTGAGAAAAGTATTGTTATGAATACTATGATGACCGCCCTACACGTTCGTTATCAAAAACACATAAGGTAGTGCACTATTGCCAAGCCCGACAAATGTAGGATGATTATCAAGGATGAAAAGGAAAAGAAGATCAAACGTAAAAACTTGTATGTAACATCCCACTTACGGAGACTCCAAAATAACCGCTATGGATGCTGCAGTCATCCATTGGTGTTATTTCCGAGTGACCAAAATCGGAATCTTAAAACTATTAGCAACACAGAAACACAAGAATATGAAAAAATTTAAACTTCAACAAAACAGAATTTCTCATTTCTTATGAATTTCAATTTAAGATTTAATTACATAATCCCAAATGTTAACCATGTTCTGATCACATAAACATGTACAAAATACGACAAGAGCGATATACAAAGATGCCTCCTAATGATGAAAAGAGACCTAAAAATATGAACTTTACAGTTCTTAGTACATCACAGTGGAAAACATAAAATGGCTTCAATATAGCTAACACTTCCTCCTGCACATCTCCAGAAGCTTATTCGTCCAAAAACCTGAAAGTCTCCCACTCTCAGACTGCTCAAATTAATTGTGAATACCCGAGAGTTTGTGGAGAAACACAAACTTCGAGTCAGACAATAAGTCAGGTATGAATAACCCCTATCATCTCTTATCATAAATAGATAGCAAGTGAGACCACACCGCTTAGCGGAACGGGTTTTCCCCTCACTAGTATTCAAAACAAAAATGCAAATCATTTACTTTGCCCCTGCACCCAAAATGATTAGTCTTAACATAATATGAAATAAAGCCATAAATCATTTGTATTGGATATCCCATCCACCCGTTTATTAGATATCCCATCAAAAAGCAATTTATTAGATTTCCCGTCTAAAATCAATTTATTAGAGTTCCCCTCTAAAATCTTTAAAATGACTATCTGTCATAATTTAATAGGATTGTCCGTCCCAAATCCCTTTAAAATAAATGTAGATTATCCATCGTACATTGTTTTATAAAAGATGGTGTGGGCTATCCACTGCACACTCCGTAGTTTTCCTACGATGACCATGAACCCTTGGGTGCCAAATCCTGAGGCTAACCACCTCTGGAAAAACATTCTTTACTTTAGAAATTTTATGTGAGCTATCCACTGCACATTCCATAGTTTTCCTAGGTTAACCAAAAACCCATCACTTGGCCAATTAAAATATCATGATCCACATGATTATTTATTAAAATTCATGAACCCCATGATTAATTATTTTCCCCAGGTATACCACATGTTTAACCTATTTCTATTGGTAGCCCCAATTAGGTTAAATTAAATAAAAACACACTGATAGCCCGAATGTATATTTTTGAAAGCATATCTCTATTTTAACCCCAAACTAAGCATCGAAAACATTAAACCCACCTCGGTGTCCCTAAGATTTTATAATATTCAATTTAAGTAAGGATCCCGCTTATATATTCAAACAAAGATAAGTAATTTATGCTATAACCCTTCGAAATAACCCCTTTGACTTAGCAAAGTTTTACTTAAGAAAAATGGCTAAAAACAGCCCTTTATAACCCTTCGAATGAAGTCCTATTCGAAAGAAAATAAACATCCAAAGTTAGCCCCTTCGGAAACCTTTCTTTTGAAAGCATCACAAATTCATACCCCTTTGACCTAGTCGGAAGGCTTCATTTCGACCTATTCAAAAGGTTCTACCCTTCGACCTTGTCGAAAGTCTAAAACCATTTATAAACCTTTCTAAATAATCAAACTCAAAGCCTTTTGCAATGATTAAAGATAACCCCTTCAAAATCTTTCAAAATCAAAACTTTCAAAACCAAAACCTTTCGAAATCAAAACTATTTGAAATTAAAACCTTTCGAAATCATTCAAAACAATGAAGTGCTGATATTGAAGCCAACCCTTTGAAAGTATACATCCGACCATGTCGGAAGGTTAACCCTTTGACTTTGTCGAAAGGTATTAAAAAACCTTTTTAGAAAACATTTTAAAGCAATACTCTTGAAGGTTTAAGCTTTCGAAGTTCCCCTTCGAAACCCCTTCTTGAATACAAAAAAATTTAATCTTTTGTAAAATGATAGAGTTGAAGGATCCCCCTTCAACTTACTCGATAGCAATTATGTTTCTATTTGAAAGCAAAGGAAGCAGCTTCCCATCCCTTCGCCCCTCTTCCCTTCGACACCGTGCCTACCTTTCGATCTTTTCGAAAGGTACTTGTTTACCTTCCGTCTTAGATGAAAGGTATCTTTCGACTTCGTTGAAAGGGTAAAAGCCGACTTGTTGGAGTCGAATGCAGAACTGGGCCTACTGAAGTGATGTTTTATCTTGATTGTCTAATTTTGATTGGCTAAGGAGCCTTCTCTTGTATTTCTAAATAGTAAAAAGTACAAAATAGTCAAACTTTTTCTCAAAACACTATACTTCTTCCCCAAATCAATCTTTGAATGAAATTTCCCTCCGGCTTTAACCAAGGCGGAAGCAATATTGCAGTTTAGCCTATAGGCTCAATTAATTTAATTACCTTAGTTAACCATAAGAGAAAATCCACAAAAGTCGCCAAAAATCTTATAAATCATATACTTTAACATATTAAAATCTCAAATCATATGAAGATAAAAAATAATCCGAAATAACCAAAACCAAAATAAACGTGTTAATTAGCCCATTAACATTTTAAAACACCTAAGTCTTATCAAAATAATGGTTTAAATGGTTATATCCTAACCAAAATCACAAATATGAATCGTCCATAACCCATTACCGATCCAAACACAGAAAATGAGATCATAAACATGATTATTCGCCTTGATTAGTTAATTGAAGAATGAGATAATTTCCTAGCTTTAACTCCTTAGCTTTTTCTTCAATTTATTGCTCTTTCTGGAGCTTTTAATGGCCAGCCAAAATATAGTTGAGGAATTATGAATGAGAAAATAAAAGGTTATTAAAGTAGAGGAAGAGATTTATACTAAGAAATGTAGCCCCATTTCTAAGTTTACCCCTTAGGAAATTCCTTTTTCTTAATTTAGTTAAGTCTGATTTTAGTTCATTCATTAAGACACTACTATTGAATTTATTAATCTCATCACCCCAATTATTCAAAATATTCTATTTAATTTATGCAATTAAATATTCCGAATAATGTTAATTAAAATTCTGGAAGATTACAAACTCCTCCATAAAGCATTCCGTCCCCGAAATTTCAGTAAGGACACAAAAACAAGCATATAGCCTATGCAAGCAAAGCTAGTATAACCTACTAGCCAAATTTTATATAAACCCTATATAGAACATACCATCCAAAGCAGCCCAGGAAAAGGAAACCTAATCATGTCTTCTGTCTCCCAAGTACAGTCCTTTACGTTGTCGCTCCACTAAATTTTCACAAAACTGACTATCTTGTTCCTTAGCCTCTTCTCATCTTTTGCCACATCACGAACCGGTTGCCTCACAAAAGTCATGTCTGGTTCCACCACTATGTCCTCCAGTGTCGTTGAGAGATAGTAGTTTCTGGATGATGAACATAGTTCCTAAGATGAGAAACATGAAACACATTGCGGACCCTGGCCAAACTGCATGGCAAATCTACTCGGTATGTAAGTCTCCCAATCCTCTTTGATATAGGAAATGGTCCAACGTATCTTGCTGCTAGCTTCCCGGTCTTTCTGGATTGAACCACACCTTTCATTGGCAATACCTTGATGAAAACTTCATCTTCAATCGAGAACTCTAGGTCCTTACGCCTTTTGTCTGTGTAACTCTTCCACCTAGACTGAGCTACTTTCATTCTTTCCCATATCAACTCGATCTTTTCCGTCGCCTCTCTTATCTAATCTGGACAAAGGACCAACATGTCTCTGGTCTCTAACCAACATACAGGTGATTTGCATGGCCTTCCTTACAAAGCTTCAAAAGGCATCATTCCTATAGTATCATAAATATTATTATTGGAAAACTCCACTAAGTGCAAGTGATCTTCCCAAGAATCACCAAAATCCAGCACACATACCCTTAACAGATCTTCCAGTTCCTTGTTGACTCTCTTTATCTACCCATCCGTCTGAGGATGATATGCAGTACTAATCTTGAGCTTAGTTCCTAACACACTTTGTAGGCTCTTTCAGAACTCGCTAGTAAACAAAACATCTCTATCATTGACGATAGTACTAGGAATTCCATGAACTCTAACGATGTTCTTCGTGAATAACTTATCCAAAACAAGTGTTGTCCTGGTTGACCTTAGCGGAATGAAATGGGCACACTTGGTCAATCTGTCCACTATGACCCATATGCTTACATTACCTAGGTTTGGCAGTGGCAGTCGATTAATAAAATCCATGGATATCGAGTCCCACTTCCAAACTGGAACATCTAAAGGTTGAAGCAAGCCACTTGGCTTCTGATGTTTGGCTTTTACTTGATGACAGTTCAAACACTATTTTACCCATAAGCCAACATCCCTCTTCATTCCTTCACAGAACAAACTTCTATTCATATCTTGATACATCTTGATTCCCCCAGGATGAATCGTAAACTTCGATCGATGACATTCCCTAAGAACTTCCTTCCTAAGGTTTCAACATCCGAAAAGCATAACCGTTCCTTCTTTCTCAACCAACCCTACGGTCAAGAATAATATCCTTTAAGTCATCAATCTCGGCTCCTGTTTCTAACCTTCTAATCCTCTTGGCTAACACTGTATCCTCTTTCTTCCTAAAAGCAATTCATTCAATCAACACTGGTCGAACTTCCAAACAAGACATCATGGCGATATTCCGACTAGATCCAGCAGTCGACCTAAACTGCACACTACAAGCAGACAGTGCTTCCAAGTCTTTCCATTCCGCCAACATAGCTAACACCACATTCTGATGTTTCCTGTTAAGCGCATCTGCTACCTTATTTCCTTTTACTAGTGTAAACTCGATGTTAAAATCATAAGCTGCAACAAACTCCAGCCATCTCTGATATCTCATGTTCAACTCCTTCTGAGAGAATAAATAACATAGAGACTTATAATCCAACAGAAGGTCAAACCTTTCCTCCAAAAGATAATGTCTCCACACCTTCAATGCGAATATTACTGTGCCAACTCCAAATCATGAGTAGGGTATCTCACTTCATGCGGTCGAAGCTGTTTAGAAGCATAGGCAATAACCTTTCCATTCTACATTAGCACAGCACCTAACACGGTATCTTATGCATCGGTATAAACTACCAGTCCCTGATTCCCATTTGGAACTACTAACACGAGCGCATTAGGTAAAAAAAGTTTCAACTTAAGGAATGCATCCTCATATTTTTCAGACCAAACAAAATTCACATCCTTCCTGATTAGCATAATTAAGGATGTCGATATCCTCGAGAAATCCTTAATGAACCTTCGGTAGTAACCTATAGGACCAAGAAAACTTCTAATCTCACTTATCGTCCCTGGTCTCTTCTAATTGTTAATAGCTTCGATCTTATCTGAATCAACTGCTAACCCTTCCTTGAAAACTACATGACCAAGAAACTTCACTTCCTCCTTCCAAAAATGATACTTGGAAAACTTTGCCTTCATCTAATGTTGTCTTAGCATTTCCAACACCATTCTAAGATGATCCGCACGATCCTTCTCATTCTTGGAATATACCAAAATTTCATCAATAAAAACCAACACAAACATAACCAAGTTCTCTCAGGAAACCCGGTTCAACAATTCCACAAATAAAGATGGCACATTAGTAAGCCCAAATGGCATAACTAACCACTTATAAGACCCATACCTAGTTCTAAACGCCGTCAAAGGAATACTTTTGTCTGCCACTCTTAGCTGATGAAAACCTTCCGCCAAATCCAGCTGGAGAAACACTCTGGCTCAACTCAACTGATCGAAATCATTGATCCACGACAAAGGATACCTATTCTTGATCGTCCTCTCGTTCAACATATGATAGTCGATACACATCCGTAACGACCCACCTGGCTTCTTCATGAATACCACGGTCGTTCCCCAAGGTGAATTGCCTGGCCGGATGGAATTCTTTCCATCCAATTCCATTAGCTCAACCTTTAATTCCTTCATCTCGGTTGGTGACGTCCTGCTAGGTGGTCTACTTGCGGGTTCAGCTCCCGGTATGAGATCTATTTGAAACTCCATAGCTCTTTTCGACGTAAGCCCGAAACTGATTCTCTTGCTACATAAACGTGCTTCAACTCTGCTCCCATTCCCATGGCACCCAATAACGCACAAGCATTTCCATTTGAACTCCTTACTGAGTAAATAACTCAATTACGGCTATTAGGGCGTCTCAATGATATTTCCCCCTCTTGGCAAAATATCCTAGCATCATATCTATCTAATCAATTCGTACCTAATATGATCTTGAAACCCACGAAATCAAAAACATATAAACTGCATGCAAACATACGACCGAATAAATCAAGTTCTAACTGATCGTATCTCGTTCCCAGAGTTGCATAACCTCCTATAGGATTCGCAACCCATAGAAGAGTAATAAGATATGCAAGTTCTAAATATAAGAAATATAACAAATACTGAGATATAAATGAGTGTGATGCACCGGTATCAAATTGTATCCTAACCGGAGCACCATGAATCATAAGCATACCTTCCATCATAGCTTTTCCTTTCTCAGTAGTTGTTGGTCTAGCGGATGATGGTTCCAACGCAAAGACCTTTCCCTTTCCAGCCTTAGCAGCCTCGGGACACTAATCCTTGTAATGCCACATCTAGCCATAGTTGTAGCACTTCACATTCGGCCTCACTGCAACTGCTCTTCCATCACCCGAGCGACACTCATTAGCATAGTGCCTCTTCTTGTCACACTTGTAACAAACAATATCAGCCTTGCTCTTCTAAGTTGCTACCCCTGACTGGGCACCTTTCTTTTTGAAGAACTTCCACTTCTTACCTTGAAAATCTGGAACCTCAATCGGTTTCCCTTTTCCAAATGTAGAAAGCATCTCTTCATTTCGAATAGATATCTCCACAACAATCTGACACGGATCCCGGAGGTTTGGCATGGTTGCTCAGGCGATCTCAGGATTCAACCACCTGATAAACTTATCATTACTCGAATGACAGTACCCACGGTAGCATATCCATAACGGGACAGCTCATCATACTCTATAGCGTACTCAATCACCGATCTATCCCTTTGTACTAAGTCTGCAAATTTCCTGAGCAATGCTG
Source organism: Allium cepa (assembly GCA_030765085.1). NCBI lineage: Eukaryota > Viridiplantae > Streptophyta > Magnoliopsida > Asparagales > Amaryllidaceae > Allium > Allium cepa. The sequence goes on along the minus strand of CM060938.1, from coordinate 700,616,140 downwards.
ACTTGGCAACCTCTGATTTAAATCTTTCTTCGAACCTCCTTCGAAATTCAATTCCAGTCGGATCTACTTTTGGCTCTCCTATGGTAACTCCATTCCACCAAAAACAATATTGCTCCCTACAATTTCCTTGAAGCAAGTCTCCTATTTTGCATATTCTTCAAGCCTAAAAAAATCCTTTCACAATGCAATATCTAGTTCTCCACTCCTACTGCATCCTCGATTCCCAGAAAAGACTTTCCTCCAAGACTAGCGTAATCCCTTCTCAGTTTGGCATATTTGTTGCCAACTAGGGATAGCGGATTAGCTCCATCAGCGTTCCTTACAGCCACTCCCGCAGCTGCTCCATCTTGCATCATTTTCACAAAGAACTGCTACATTATCCCCATATCAACTGGCAAAACTCAGCACCAACATTAGCATTTGCATCTGGGTTTGCATTTGCTTGTCCACCCTGGTTGCTCCTAGTATTGGGTCGAACATTTCCATGTGTTGCGGTGCGTCTCCCATCTTGATTCACTCTTCCATTTTCTGCCTCCATATCTTGCTTTCCTACTACATGAAACCCAATCTTGGTAAGATATAGAAGAACGGTCTAAGAGAGTGGGGAATACATACTTAGGTATTTATAGCAAAGTACACATACGTTACTATAATGCTTTCCCAAGCCTAACCATATTTTAGATTCATTAGATTATGCTTTAAAAAATTTTAAAGTTTAAATTCCTTTTAAGTACATAAACCATGCTCTGATACCAACTTGTAACATCCCGCTTTCGGAGGCTCAAAACTAACTACTACGGATGTTGAAGTCATCCATAGTGTTATTTTTGAGCGACCGTAGCAACATAGAAACACAAGAATATGAAAAAATTTAAAATTCAACAAAATAGAATTTCTCATTTCTTATGAATTTCAATTTAAGATTTAATTACATAATCCCAGACATTAACCGCGTTCAAATCACATATACATGTAAAAATACGACAAGTGCGACATATAAAGATGTCCCCTTATGATAATCAGAGAACTAATAAATATGAACTTTACAGTTCTTAGTACATCACAGTGGAAAACACAAAATAGCTCCTATATAGCTAACACTGCCTCCCGCACGTCTCTGGAAGCTTATTCGTTCAAAAACCTAAAAGTCTTCCACTCTTAGACTACTCAAATTAATTTTGAGTACCCGAGAGTTTGTGGAGAAACACAAACTTCGAGTCAGACAATAGGTCTGGTATGAATAATCCCATATCATCTCTTATCATAAATATATAGAAAGTGAGACCACACTGCTTAGTAGAACGGTTTTTCCCCTCACTAATGTCCGAATAAACATGTTAATCATTTACCATGCCCCTTCACCCAAAATTATTAGTCTTAACATAATATGAAGTAAAGCCATAAATCATATGTATTGGATATCCCATCGACCCATTTATTAGATATCCCATCTAAAAGCTATTTATTAGTTTCCCATCGAAAATCAATTTATTAGTGTTCCCCTTTAAAATCTTTAAAACGACTATCCATCATAATTTAATAAGACTATCCGTCCCAAATCCCTTTAAAATAAATGCAAATTATCCATCATACATTGTTATATAAAAGATGGTGTGCACTATCCATGACAACACTCCATAGTTTTCCTAGGATGACTATGAACCCTGGGGTGTCAAATCCCGAGGCTAACCATCTCTGGAAAAACATTCTTTACTTTAGAAATTTGATGTGGGCTATCCACTGCACATTCCATAGTTTTCCTAGGTTAACCAAGAACCCATCACTTGGCCAATTAAAATATCAAGATCCCTATGATTATTTAGAAAAATTCATGATCCCCATGATTAATTATTTTCCCCAGGTATACCATATGTTTAAACTATTCTCATTGGTATCCCCAATTAGGTTAAATTAAATAAAAACATATTGATAGCCCTAATGTATATTTTCGAAAGCATATTTCTGTTTGTAACTCCAAACTATGTATCGAAAACATTAAACCCACCTCGGTGTCCCTAAGGTTTGATAACATTCAATTTAAATAAGGATCCCCCTTATATATTCAAACAAAGATAAGTATTTTATGCTATAACCCTTTGAAGTAACCCCTTCGACTTAGCAAAGTTTTACTCAAGAAAAATGGCTAAAAATAGCCCTTTAGCACCCTTGAATGAAGTCCCATTTGAAAGAAAATAAACATCCAAAGTTAGCCCTTTGGAAACCTTTCTTTTGAAAGCATCAAAAAATCATACCTTTTGACCTTGTCAAAAGGTCCTTCCTTTCGTCCTTGTCAGAAGGTTTCATTTCGAACTTGTCGAAAGGCTCTATCCTTTGACCTTCTTAAAAGTCTAAAACCAATTATAATCCTTTCGAAAGTAATTAAACTCAAAACCTTTCATAGTCATTGAACATAACCCTTTTAAATCTGTTCAAAATCAAACCTTTTAAAATCAAAACCTTCTGAAATCAAACCTTTTGAAATCAAATCTTTCAAAATCAAAACCTTTCTAAATTATTCAAAACAATGAAGTGTTCGTGACGACCCGGAATTTTCGAGCATTTAAATTCGGAATATTTAATTGATTTTAAGTATTTAAAGGTTAATTCTCAACTTAAATTACGAATAACATAATTTATTTGACAATTAGATTATTGAATTAAATAATTTGAATTAGATAAAATATGAAACCTGAGATTTTAAGCCTGTTAAAAATATAATTTGAAAGCTTATAAATTTATATTGATAACATTGAATATAATAAAAGTGTTAAAATGGAATCTAACATTGAATTGGTCAGTTTTGAAATTTAATCGTTTAAATTGAATTTAAAAATAACCTTCCGAGGCATAGTCTCGGAATTCGATGAAACCAGTTCCATTGGGTCCGTAATATTGAATTATTATCAGGTTTCAAATTTCGTTTTGATCAGAGTTAGTGTGTGAGTGTACGATATATAAACACACTGAAAATTTAATTGATAATAATTTAATTAGTCAAGCTTCTTGTATACACCATCTCTATTATATTTATATTTATAATAATACAAAAGGTACAAGTATGTATAAGTATAGGATAAGTGGCATGACATGGTGAAGACAAGTGGCATAATATGGACCGTACACCTACCTTAAGATGAAATAGAATTATAGCACATATATCACTTAGGTGTACACTTCTAGAACACCTTAAATGATTACCAAATAAGGTATGTGTCATGAAATAAAGTTTGCATAAAAAAATGAAGGACATGTGTCCATGTGTAGAAACCTCTTAAGACACCTAAGTAGACACATAAACCCATTAGGTATCCATGTGTAGAAACATCTTAAGACACCTAAGTAGACATGTGTCAACATTCTAAAGTTTGTACAAAGAGAAGAAGACAAGTATCCAAAACTAAAATTACCAAACTAGCCTTGAAAATTACTATATAAAGGGTGGAAATGTTCACTTATTTTTGGATACTTTCACAAAGCAAAAAAAAAAGTAAGATAAAGTGAAAAAGCTTGGAGAAATCTAAGGAAAAAGAGCCAAGTCAAATACACAAGTTTAAGGTGAGAAAACCTATTTAAATTTCTAGTATTCATGTTATTCTTGAAGAAATGATAGTTATAAGTAAGAATGACTCGGTTCTATCAAAAACGCAGCTTAGTAATTTAACCCTATCTTTCTCAATCCTTAATGAAATTTCAATTTCTTGGATGTTATGGAAATCTTATTTCATGTGCTACAACTTTTATGTTTTGTGTTTTCTTTAATTTGGAAGTTAGCTATGTCAAAATTGAATCTTTCTACTGTAATCCCGAGAGCAAAACCAATATTAGCTCTGTGCTTAAGGCTGAAACTAAATTGGCCATAACTTCTTCGTTCCTCAACCAATTTCGATAAACTTAGATGTTCCAGAAAGCTTAGACTTTGTTCTAAAACTTTTATGTTTTGAGTTTTCCAAAATTTCCATGTTATTTTGGCCAAAATTGTAATTGTTTATCGCTGTCCCGAGACAAAATGACATAAGTTGTGAAATTTAAATCTTAGAATTGTTTTATCTATAACTTTTACAATTCTTATCGGAATTTGGAAATTTTTAATGTTCCGGAAAGCTTAGGAACTAAGCTAAAACTTTTGATTCATTCATTTTACCTGATTTCGATGTTTTCTACACTAAAATTGAAATTGTTGGTCGCTGCCCTGCAAATGCATAAGTTCAGGCTAAGTTTAATGTTTTTAGTAAAATGGTCATAACGTTTGAACCGTTAATCAAAATTCGACGATCTTGGTCATTCCGGAAAGCTAACGGAAAGTCCTATAACTTTTATTTGTATCATTTTCTGAAATTAGTTGATTAAAATGTTGAAAAACCTCTTGCAACCTCGCTGTCCTGTTGTTTTATTCAAACCTGAGCTAGTATTTTGTGCATAACTTTTGCGTTTCTTATCCAAATCCTATAATTTTTAAAGTTTTGCAAACTGCAGGATGAATGTGATAACTTTCGTTTGTATCACTTTTTAATTAATAAAATTCTGTATATGGAAAGGAATTTTTGAATAAGCAGAAGGTTAATGAAGTTTGAAACTTCAATGATATTATTTAGTAAAAACAAACATTTATTTAATATTTAAGATTTAACTTAAGGAATAAAGAAGAAATGGAGAAAAGCCTGACATTCGTATATTTTAGTTAAAAGTTTTAAAATCAAACGAAAAATAATAACAATAATAATAAGTCCGTAACTAATGAATTTTTGAAATGAATTGAGTAATTAAAGAAACTTACTTCAAATAAAATAAATTGGAAATCAATTTCGGGGAAATTGATTTAAGTGATTGAGTTGGAACTTTCGCTGGATGGCCAAGTACATGTTTTAAAAGGTAAAATTGTAAATATAAATTAAATGTTGTAAAGCTGTTTTTAAAGAAAGCAAGTTTTGAAAAATTTATTATTTCTATTATTTAAAGTTTAAAGTAAGTATTTTCTTTAATCTATTCTAGCAATAATTATTAAGAAGTAACTTAGCATTTTGTTTTAAAAGTAGAAATCTAGTTTTATAACCTTATTTCAAACATTCATATAGTATGTATTTTTAACAAATTATTAAAGTAATTTTAACTTAAATGTTTCAAAATAAAGTGTTTTAAATTATTTTTAAAATCTATTTTTATGCTTGGTGATTTCAGAGGAGATATAAAATATTTGGGAAAGTTGATTCTGAAAAGAATGATGGTTTTGAAACTGTTTTCAAAGGATTGAAAATAGAAATATATCTTGTGAAGATATTTTGAGGTTAATAAATAGTTGGAAATTTTATTTATTGTTGATGGTTGTTTGTGAATATTAATTGATAGTTAAATAATCGACTATCAATATTGGCCAAATGCGCTGATCGTTTCGAAGAGACCGATCGAGATTTATTTCTCGAAAACCACTTCGATCCGGTTTGTACGTTTCGTGTAAACGATTTTGGATTCGAAGATGGAGCAGTGAAGTGCAAGGGCTAGTCGCTACTAATCCTGAGGATATTTCCAAAATGGATGTAGTAGGAATAGTGCCTTCGGTTCCTTTCGAACCCGGGACGGACTTGCATGGACGAATGCTTGCGAAACATCGTCAGGTGGACGATGGGCATTCTAAGTGAAAGCGTTCTAAAGGTAACGCTTAGCCTCAAGCCTCATCAACCGAGAATGATTGAAAATCAGGGGATATGCAGCAAGGTTAGGTGGGTCATGCCCAAGCAGGACAAGATATTTCCCCTGTCTAGATGTCCCTTTTTATATATTTCGGCTTAGTGGGTGGTTGGTCGCGCCAACCACGGGGTTTATCTTGTTCGGGACTGTTCAGTAAGGAATGGTTCTGGCCTTGTGTTGCAGGGGATGAAGGGAGTAATCCTCGGTACGGTGATCTAGGCCCCGTACTGTGACAGGTGGTACCCCAGTGCCTAGTCATTGTTGGAAATCCATTCTCCCTACGAGCCTTGTACGAGTTTTGTTTGTATTACCCACTCTGTGGCTAGTAGATGGAATTTGATAGATGTAACAATTTCGGCTATTTTATAAGTATTTGTATGTAGACCCTATTATAATATCAGAGGATTTCTATAAAAAGTGTTTTAGCTATCGTAAGGTAAAAACCCGACATGTTTATTTGTGGCGTGGTCTTACGAGATGCTTTTGTTTTCAAAGGATTTTTGAAACTTTAATAATCAATTGGGTGTGATTTTCTCACGCTGGTATTCCAGACTGACTCAGGTGTTATTTAACTGTAATGCTCGGGTCAGACCGAGTATTATAGAATACAGGATGTGATGCTGTGGAGCTCAGAAGACGAGGAGGATGACGATATGTACTCTCGTACTTGTTTATATATATATATATATATATATTCCGTTGTGATTGAGTTGTTGTGTATCCAGTTGTATGTTGTTGTTGAGCCGTTGATCGATGTACTCTGATGATGTAATATATAAACAGATATATTTGATTTTGAGTAAAGATCATTTATTTTCTATTATATTTTAGTCCGCTGCGATGGTTAGATTCTGTTGTTGTTTTCTATTTTCTTCTTCTACCTCTTTTTCTTTAACCCAAATGGTTCGTATTTCTGTACAACTTGAGTTAATTTAGGTAGAATAGTGTTGACTCAAAGGGTACGGATTTGGGGGCTGTTACAGTTGGTATCAGAGCTTAGGTTGGCGACAACCTAGGCTTTGGTGGGGAAATTACTCATTAGACAGAGTCGATAGTACTCTATAATGAGGTGAGCGTATTAATAGATATGAGAGCGTACTTGTTAGTGAATATAAAATTGTTTTTATACTGTGTTGACTTATCGGTTGAGTGTTTATGAATTCTGGTCGGTACGGGAAGTACAACCGTATCGATAGGGGTTTCTAAACTCTTGAACAAGATAAACTGACATAGTATTGTTTTTAAAGTGGGTAAATGAAATAATTTTACCCAAAATTATATTTTGATATAAAAGGAATAATTTTCTGACATTATATATATTTGGATGTTTGGTTGCTAATATTAAAAATCAAATAAGAATCTAAAGTTAATCTTAAATTTGAAATGGTTATAACCGAATAAATTCTGTAAGTATAAATTATACAAAAGAGAATAACTAAATTTAAATTAAACCAGAATTTAAACCCGAGAGTTTTAGAAAGGTTTTTAAATGCATTAAGAATAAGGGTGGGAAATTTAAAATCTTGGAAATGTTTGGTAATATTTTTCCCATGTGGTTGAAGGCGATAATGAAATGTTGATTTGGGAAGTATTTTCGAATGGCAACTGTTTTGAAATAAATTTGGGAAAGTAAGAAGCATTGAACTCACTTCAGTTGCTGAAAAATAATCCTGATGACGCTGGCCACATCATTAGAATTCATTTTCGAGTTTCTTAAGTGATGGATTGCTTCCCTAGTACTTGGTTATGATATTGTTTAGACTTGTTGGGTATAACAGTTGTTTTGGAGATGTCAAAATGAGAAATTTGTTTCTGGTATAAACAAGTTGTTTTGGAAAATCTTGAGTTTTGATTTGATATACCACATTGGTATGTATTTGATATATTTCAAAATGGTTTTGGGAAATAAAAACTGGGTAAAATGAATTCTGGGAAAATTCTAATTAAATAACGTGTGAAGTTAAAATAAATTAACTATTGAATTAATTAAGTGAAGTTGATAATAAATAGAAGGAAGAAATGAAAATTTTAATCTTGGAATTAAAAATTTAACTTGAGTAATTGGAAGTGAATAAAATATATTGAAGTAAGTAGAAAATTTGAATATAACTTGGAGTTAAATAAATTGGACTTAGAATTAAATTGATTTGGGTGATCTTATAAATAAAGAAATGGAGTTATAACCGCAAGGGAAATAATTGAATGGTATGGTGAGCCCAAACTAAACTCAAATGAAATGTGAATTGAGATAATGTAAAGTGAGATATAAAAGAAGGGAATGAACTTAAGCTAGAAAATAAGTTTTGACCGTATTGATGGAGAAATGAATTGAATATAAGGTGGAATGTAAATTGCTTAGAATTGCATAATGAAGTTCATATTCTTAAGTTATTAAGTGTTATAATTTGAATTTGTGAATATAAAATGGAAATGGACTTAAGTAAGCAATCTAAACTCTGAATGGAAGTGAAATTGTAATTCATTAATGGAAAGAGTTGATTGGTGTGGCAAATTCGAAACTTGACCATAAATGGAATACAAAGCCCAAAATCAATATTTTGATGAATTGAAAAATGAGAAGAAAATCCAAACTTGGATTATAAAGTATATTGAACTTAAGAAATAATGATATTTGGAAGAAAAAAAATTTCAAGTGTTGGATTATAAATAAGGGAAGAACTAATTAGATAATAAATTAGTTAATGAAATTGAATTGTGAGTTTATGGTGAAGTTTGGAAATAAAATCAAATTCGACTTGAATCATTAGTGAAGGGAATATAATTGAAAGTGGTCTTGCAATTAATTAAATAAATAGAGAATAAAGCTGAATTGTGAGTTAATAATGGAGGTTGAAAATCAAACTCGAGTTATAAATTAAATCGACTTAAATTGTCAATGAAGTAAATGTAAATGAATTGTGAGTTCATGAATTTTGGGGGTAAATTGAAAATGGATAATGAATTCAGAACTTGAGTTATTAATTAAAATTTATTGTGAAGTGTTAACAAATTAAGTATAATTGAAATATATCGAATAAAAATGTAAATGGATTAAAATAGTAATGGTTTGATTATGTAAATGAAATCCAATAAGGGAAATAAATTGGATATGTCCTTGGAATCAATTGTGTTAAGTTGAGTATAATAGAGTAAAATTGGCTGGTGAAATGAAAATGAGCTTTAGTAAATCGACTTAAGTGGAATAGATGAAGGAGAGTTGAATGAATTCAACTTAAACGAAGTTTGATAATATTGGATTGGTTTTAAATCAAGTGAAGGTGATTTTTAATTGAAATAAAATTCGGTGAGTTGCCGATAATATTTAATGGAATGAAATTCTTAAATAAATAATAGTAAACCATTTAAATTGTTATGGAATTGAAATAATGAAAGACAATAAAGAAATGGAATGTTTTAAGTTAATAAAATGGATTTAAAATGAATGCGGATAAGGAATGAAACACTATTGAATATATCGTGCATAACATTGAAATAGTTATTGGATAAAATAGCTTGGATTGTTTTTGAGCTAAATAAAATAGTCTGGAATAAACTAGAATGAAATGTAAATAAATGGATTGTAAATGAAATTGAAATGGAATGTGTCGAGCTAAATAAATGACTGTGAATGAATTAAAATAAAAAGGAAATTTAATTGGTAATAGAGATGGAACCTAAGTTGTTAATGGTTTTAATGGACTAGTTTGGTTAATAAAATTGAAATGCAATGAAACTGAGAATATATGGATTGTGAATAAATCCGAAATGGAATAGAATTAAGCGTAAGTTGAGTTGGGGTCAATTTAAATTGATTATAAAACTCAAGTGCTTATTTATCCACATAAATCTCGTCAAATTGCAAAGTATACATTGTTATTGAATGTAAATAGAAGTTATTAAAATGCCTCGGATGGATAGGAGTAAAATAAATTGGTTTTGAAAGCAATTGAATTTAATATGAGTTCAGTTTGCTTAATACTAAACTAAATGTAAGCAATTGAGTTTTAAACCATTCATAATGAGGTTATATACGAATGGATTGGAAAACATTCACATTGGATGAGAATGGTTTATAAATTAACTGGAACAGTTGAATTAGCATGGAAACTATATAAGTTGCTTACGAAAAAGTGTTTGGTATGAGTATCTTTTAGAATTCAGATGCTTTAACTATTGTAAACAAGTGAAATGTAGTTAAACTTCATTTATATGGCGCTTACATGTTTAAACTGAGTAAGTACAGGTACCGGGAAGCCGTTTGGCCGGATTTTGGTCACGCTAGATGCTAAAAATAATAAGCTGCATGCTTAAAATGCTAAATGAGGTACGCATACGCAATAAAAATAGGATATATGAATTGTTTTTGGTTTTTCCGACCGTGTGGGTCGATGTATATATATATTTAGCTCTTTTCTCAAATTACAAAAGCTCCTCCGTACAAAGGGGACTCTGGCAAAAAAATTCGGAAATTTAGGGAGTTACAAAAATTTTGAGAAAATTTTGATAATTCAAAATTTGGTTTTAAATTGAACTTGAGTGGTTAAACAAGTAGTATAGTTTGAAACTATGGGAAAGTTGAGAAGTTAATAAGGAAGATAATTGATCTTTTATAAGAGATAGTTGGTAAGTTGTTGAGTTGTTAGAAACTGTTTGGTTTTGGAAAAGTAACGGGTTTTGTGCCATTCTTCCTAGTTAGTAATTTCGGGGACGAAATTCTTTTAAGGGGGGAGGAATGTGACGACCCGGAATTTTCGAGCATTTAAATTCGGAATATTTAATTTATTTTAAGTATTTAAAGGTTAGTTCTCAACTTAAATTACGAATATCATAATTTATTTGACAATTAGATTGTTGAATTAAATAATTTGAATTGGATAAAATATGAAACCTGAGATTTTAAGCCTGTTAAAAATATAATTTGAAAGCTTATAAATTTATATTGATAACATTGAATATAATAAAAGTGTTAAAAAGGAATCTAACATTGAATTGGTCAGTTTTGAAATTTAATCGTTTAAATTGAATTTAAAAATAACCTTCCGAGGCACAGTCTCGGAATTCGATGAAACCAGTTCCATTGGATCCGTAATATTGAATTATTATCGGGTTTCAAATTTCGTTTTGATCAGAGTTAGTGTGTGAGTGTACGATATATAAACAAGCTGAAAATTTAATTGATAATAATTTAATTAGTCAAGCTTCTTGTATACACCATCTCTATTATATTTATATTTATATTTATAATAATACAAAAGGTACAAGTATGTATAAGTATAGGATAAGTGGCATGACATGGTGAAGACAAGTGGCATAATATGGACCGTACACCTATCTTAAGATGAAATAGAATTATGACACATATATCACTTAGGTGTACACTTCTAGAACACCTTAAATGATTACCAAATAAGGTATGTGTCATGAAATAAAGCTTGCATAAAAAAATGAAGGACATGTGTCCATGTGTAGAAATCTCTTAAGACATCTAAGTAGACACATAACCCCATTAGGTGTTCATGTGTAGAAACATCTTAAGACACCTAAGTAGACATGTGTCACCATTCTAAAGTTTGTGCAAAGAGAAGAAGACAAGTGCCCAAAACTAAAATTACCAAACTAGCCTTGAAAATTACTATATAAAGGGTGGAAATGTTCACTTATTTTTGGATACTTTCACAAAGCAAAAACAAAAGTAAGATAAAGTGAAAGAGCTTGGAGATAGCTAAGGAAAAAGAGCCAAGTCAAATACACAAGTTTAAGGTGAGAAAACCTATTTAAATTTCTAGTATTCATGTTATTCTTGAAGAAATGATAGTTATAAGTAAGAATGACTTGGTTCTATCAAAAACGCAGCTTAGTAATTTAACCCTAACTTTCTCAATCCTTAATGAAATTTCGATTTCTTGGATGTTCTGGAAAGCTTATTTCATGTGCTACACTTTTATGTTTTGTGTTTTCTGTAATTTGGAAGTTAGCTATGTCAAAATTGAATCTTTCTACTGTAATCCCGAGAGCAAAACCAATATTAGCTATGTGCTTAAGGCTGAAACTAAATTGGCCATAACTTCTTCGTTCGTCAACCGTTTTCGATAAACTTAGATGTTCCAGAAAGCTTAGACTTTGTTATAAAACTTTTATGTTTTCAGTTTTCCAAAATTTCGATGTTATTTTGGCCAAAATTGTAATTGTTTATCACTGTCCCGAGACAAAATGACATAAGTTGTGAAATTTAAATCTTAGAATTGTTTTATCCATAACTTTTACAATTCTTATCGGAATTTGGAAATTTTTAATGTTCCGGAAAGATTAGGAACTAAGCTAAAACTTTTGCTTTATTCATTTTACCTGATTTTAATGTTTTCTATGCTAAAATTGAAATTGTTGGTCGCTGTCCTGCAAATGCATAAGTTCAGGCTAAGTTTAATGTTTTTAGTAAAATGGTCATAACTTTTGAACAGTTAATCCAAATTTGACGATCTTGGTCATTCCGAAAAGCTAACGGAATATCCTATAACTTTTATTTGTATCATTTTCTAAAATTAGTTGATTAAAATGTTGAAAAACCTCTTGCAACCTCACTGTCCTGTTGTTTTATGCAAACCTGAGCTAGTATTTTGTGCATAACTTTTGCGTTTCTTATCCAAATCCTATAATTTTAAAGTTTTGAAAACTGCAGGATGAATGTGATAACTTTTGTTTGTATCACTTTTTAATTAATAAAATTCTGTATATGGAAAGGAATTGTTGAATAAGCAGAAGGTTAATGAAGTTTGAAACTTCAATGATATTATTTAGTAAAAACAAACATTTATTTAATATTTAAGATTTAACTTAAGGAATAAAGAAGAAATGGGAAAAAGCCTGACATTCGTATATTTTAGTTAAAAGTTTTAAAATCAAAAGGAAAATAATAACAATAATAATAAGTCCGTAACTAATGAATTTTTGAAATGAATTGAGTAATTTAAGAAACTTACTTCAAATAAAATAAATTGGAAATCAATTTCGGGGAAATTGATTTAAGTGATTGAGTTGGAACTTTCGCTGGACGGCCAAGTACATGTTTTAAAAGGTAAAATTGTAAATATAAATTAAATGTTGTAAAGCTGTTTTTAAAGAAAGCAAGTTTTGAAAAATTTATTATTTCTATTATTTAAAGTTTAAAGTAAGTATTTTCTTTAATCTATTCTAGCAATAATTATTAAGAAGTAACTTAGCATTTTGTTTTAAAAGTAGAAATCTAGTTTTATAACCTTATTTCAAACATTCATATAGTATGTATTTTTAACAAATTATTAAAGTAATTTTAACTTAAATGTTTCAAAATAAAGTGTTTTAAATTATTTTTAAAATCTATTTTTGTGCTTGGTGATTTCAGAGGAGATATAAAATATTTGGGAAAGTTGATTCTGAAAAGAATGATGGTTTTGAAACTGTTTTCAAAGGATTGAAAATAGAAATATATCTTGTGAAGATATTTTGAGGTTAATAAATAATTGGAAATTTTATTTATTGTTGATGGTTGTTTGTGAATATTAATTGATAGTTAAATAACCGACTATCAATATTAGCCAAATGCGCTGATCGTTTCGAAGAGACCGGGATCGAGATTTATTTTTCGAAAACCACTTCGATCCGGTTTGTACGTTTCGTGTAAACGATTTTGGATTCGAAGATGGAGCAGTGAAGTGCAAGGGCTAGTCGCTACTAATCCTGAGGATATTTTCAAAATGGATGTAGTAGGAATAGTGCCTTCGGTTCCTTTCGAACCCGGGACGAACTTGCATGGACGAATGCTTGCGAAACATCGTCAGGTGGACGATGAGCATTCTAAGTGAAAACATTCTAAAGGTAACGCTTAGCCTCAAGCCTCATCAACCGGGAATGACTGAAAATCAGGGGATATGCAGCAAGGTTAGGTGGGTCATGCCCAAGCAGGATAAGATATTTCCCCTGTCTAGATGTCCCTTTTTATATATTTTGGCTTAGTGGGTGGTTGGTCGCGCCAACCACGGGGTTTATCTTGTTCGGGACTGTTCAGTAAGGAATGGTTCTGGCCTTGTGTTGCAGGGGATGAAGGGAGTAATCCTCGGTACGGTGATCTAGGCCCCGTACTGTGACAGGTGGTACCCCAGTGCCTAGTCATTGTTGGAAATCCATTCTCCCTACGAGCCTTGTACGAGTTTTGTTTGTATTACCCACTCTGTGGCTAGTAGCTGGAATTTGATAGATGTAACAATTTCGGCTATTTTATAAGTATTTGTATGTAGACCCTATTATAATATCAGAGGATTTCTATAAAAAGTGTTTTAGCTATCGTAAGGTAAAAACCCGACATGTTTATTTGTGGCGTGGTCTTACGAGATGCTTTTGTTTTCAAAGGATTTTTGAAACTTTAATAATCAATTGGGTGTGATTTTCTCACGCTGGTATTCCAGACTGACTCGGGTGTTATTTAACTGTAATGCTCGGGTCAGACCGAGTATTATAGAATACAGGATGTGATGCTGTGGAGCTCAGGAGACGAGCAGGATGACGATACGTACTCTCGTACTTGTTTATATATATATATATTCTGCTGTGATAGAGTTGTTGTGTATCCAGTTGTATGTTGTTGTTGAGCCGTTGATCGATGTACTCTGATGATGTAATATATAAACAGATATATTTGATTTTTAGTAAAGATCATTTATTTTCTATTATATTTTAGTCTGCTGCGATGGTTAGATTCTGTTGTTGTTGTCTATTTTCTTCTTCTACCTCTTTTTCTTTAACCCAAATGGTTCGTATTTCTGTACAACTTGAGTTAATTTAGGTAGAATAGTGTTGACTCAAAGGGTACGGATTTGCGGGCTGTTACAGTGTTGGTATTGAGCCAATCCTTCAAAAGTATACTTCCGACCATGTAAGAAGGTTAAACCTTTGACTTTGTCGAAAGGAATTAAAATACCTTTTTAGAAAACATTTTAAAACAATATTCTTGAAGGTTTAAGCTTTCATAGATCTTCTTCGAAACCCCTAAATACATAAAAAAATTAGTATTGTAAAATGATAGGTTCGAAGGATCCCCCTTCAATTATTAGAAAGCAATTATGTTTCTATTCAAAAGTAAAGGAAGTAGCCTCCCCATCCCTTCGCCTATCTTCCCTTCGACACCGTGCCTACCTTTCATTCTTGTCGGAAGGTAATTGTTTACCTTCCATCGTAGACGAAAGGTACCTTTCGATTTCGTCAAAACGGTAAAAGCGGGCTTGTTGGAGTCGAAGGCTGAACCGGGCCTACTGAAGTGATGTTTCGTCTTGCTTGTCTAATTTTGATTGGCTGAGGAGCCTTCTCCTGTACATCCAAATAGTAAAAAGTATAAAATAGTCAATTTTTCTCAAAACACTGTACTTCTTCCCAAGGTCAATTTTTTAAAGCAGTTTCCCTCTGGCTTTAACCAAGGCGGAAGCAATACTGCAGTTTAGCCCTTAGGCTTTATTAATTTAATTACCTTAGCTAACCATCAAAGAAAAATCACCAAAAATATTATAAATCATATACTTTAACATATTAAAATTTCAAAGCATATGAAGATCAAAACAACTCAGAATTTAACCAAAACAAAAATAACGTGTTAATTAACCCATTAACATTTTAAAATACCCAAGTCTTATCCAAACAACGGTTTAAATGGTTATATCCTAACCAAAATCTCAAACATGAATCAGGTATAACCCATAACCAGTCCAAACACAGAAAATGAGATGATAAACATGATTACTCACCCTGATTAGTTAATTGGAGAATGAGATAATTTCTTAGCTTTACTTCCTTGGCTTTTTCTTCAATTTATTGCTCTTCTTGGAGCTTTCAATGACCAATCGAAATATAGGTGATGAGTTATGAATGAGGAAGTGAAAGTTTATTAAAGTGGACGAAGAGATTAATACTAGGAAATGTAGCCCCATTTCTAAATTTACCCTTTAGGAAATTCCTCCTTCCTAATTTAGTGAAGTCTTGTTTTAGTTCATTCATTAAGACACGGCCATTGGATTTATTAACCTCATCTTCCTAATTTTTCACATTATTCTATTTAATGTATCCAATTAAATATCCCGAATAATGTTAATTAAAATTCAAGGGCATTACATCATAGAACATCTTGTATTGTATAGATCAAATATAAGATAATATAAATGTGAAAAAAGCGAGATGGTGATATAATCAATGAACCGTAAATTAGAACAGAAGGGTGCAATAAGTTTACAGACTATGCAAGAACTAAAATAAAGAGTTTATACATCTCCAAAATACACTCTAATACTATCTCTCATTCAAATGAGTTGGATATATAATAGCACGTACGACACTACCACAAACCAAAGACTCAATCAAAATACCTTCTCACATGTCTCCATAATGGAATCTAATCATTATTCAATTTCGTCGTCTCTACGGTAGGTTACAGTCGCAAATTCCACTCACAAGCTCCCATTATTGAACTTTCCCTTGTGGATCACCATCACGACTCTCATCGTTAAGTCGACATCTTAAGAACAGCTCTAGACACCCATCGAAGTCATAGAGCCATCGTGTCAAAGATCCAAAGTTGTTACCATCATCTTCAGCATCGTCGTGTCAAAGCACTATGCCATGGCTTCACTTATTGCCGTACGAAATCTGTGGCCATTTTGGGTCGTTTGGAGTCGTATACTTCTTTTCGTATCTTTTACTGGACCCCCAGAATGAGTCCTGAGGAAATACCAAAGTTTTGCCTTGCCACGAAATTTCCAAATTTCAAGTTTCAATCCAGGTATGCCCTAGGTCAAGCTAGAAACAAACCTTGAAAAAGCCTGAAGCACAATCTATAGCCCAAGAACCAAATTACTTTCTCGAGTGCCAACCTAAGCCATTTACCAAAATACTAGAGCATGACCCAAAGCAACCCTCCCACTCAAGCATGAATTTCTAGTGTGGCACCCAATTTTCCTGAAATACGACCTAAGGCAACACCCCACCGACCCGTAGTCAAACTCGAGCCAACACCACAGACCAAGAATTCTCATTTGGCTTTGAGCTAGACCCGAGTCAAAATCGAGCCGTGCTTACGGTCGACCAGAGAACCTTCTGAACCCAAATATGATCAAGTCTCCGAATTCAAATTTCACGTCAATTCCACCCCTATGCTCCGTTCTTCGACCTATGTGCCATCTATATGCATCGATACAACTCCTAACCTCTTCAAGTCTAAACATCAAATCTCGGTTTCACAAAACCTTCAAAAACCGAGTTTTGCATGCACATCTATAGAAATACGAGAATAAACAACAAAGTGGTGGTTTTCCTTCCCCTAAGATGTAGATATGAAGCATTTTGATGGATCCTCTTACTTATCTTAGGTTTGGATGAGATTTGGATATGAAAATAGAAAGGATTGGGTAAAGAGTGGTATAATGGATGTTGACAGCTATTTGAGAGAATGGTAAAAAAAAGTGATTTATGGAGAGATGGCTCACCTATTTATAGGAAAAACCCCAAGCACCCCCCAGAATCCTCGGAACTCTTCCCGAACCAAGCTTCCTCCAAGCAGAGAAACTGTGAAAAGGTTTCCCCAATTAGCCCAGATTGCCTCAACCCCCAACCGGGTTTCCATGATCGACCACCGACCCACGTCAACCCCTCAATCAATTTACATGATCGGTCGTTAACCCCGTTCTTCTACCGGACCAACCCTAGCCCAAACCAAATAATGCCTAACTGACTACTATCGAAAAGAAATCTATAACTCCAATGTTCAAACAGTCATATCTCCTAGCCAAATGTCCAAATCGCTATTAAGACCATTCTATGGAAAGGGAAACCATTATATATTTCCAATGGAAGTGGTTTCGGATGCCAATTTAGCTTATATAAAAAGTCATAGTTTAAATAATTTTTGTAAGAGTAAAATCATTCGAAAAATTCTAAATATAGGAAATGTCACAAATAAGCATTTCCAAAGCCATAGAGTTATATGACCTTATATGAATCAAAAAATAATATTTTATGATCCTCTAAAATGTAAAATACTTGTCGTTACAAATACTATATCCGATGGAACTCATCTAGCAGAAAAAGGTTAAAATAAGATGGAGAGATAGGCAGCTATTGAGGCATGTGCCTTAAGAAACATGCTTTTCCATAGAGGATGGAACTCTAGCAAAGTAACATCGAATGATGAATGTCGACATCGTATTTAGAAATAGAAAAGTAGATGGGATCGAAGTGCCGATGCTTTATACTATAAAGATTACGACCGTAGTTGGGCTAACTATGGTGCACCAAGTTCTAATTGTTTATAGAAGCTCATTTAAAATCTTGTTTAACAAAACTTTTGATCAGTTTAAGATTGTGAGAAGGATTTAAAGCCATGTACATCTCGTATTCAGGGATTTACTAAAGACGTTAAATACCTTATTAGAGTTGCAGATCTATTTATGGGACTAGCGAAGGAGACCAGAAGATAGTGCATTTTCAGACATCCATTGTGATCAATGGATTTTCATCTTATATTCCTTTTTTGGGCGATTGACCCATGCTAGTTTCTGAATAGCACTTGCTTCATGGTGTTTGATGATCAAGTTCTCCATCCGGAATGAAGTAGGAACTATTCAAGGAAACCATAATACTGGTTGAGAATTCTATATCATAGAGCTCAGAAAAACAAAGAGATGCTAAAAAAAGAATGCAGAGAAGACTCTCTATGTCAAAATTACTAATTGATAGCAACCACAACCCAAGCCCTGGCTCGGGTCCCACAGCAAGTTCTATCCACCATCGAAAAGAGCCAGTGGATGTAAGGGTGGCATGGGTGGAGCTAACAATTAACATCTTGATCAATGATGATAATCCCACTCGAGTTCTCAAGGTCAGATCTACTCTTTGGCGTAAAGATGAAAAAGGAGTTGGTTGGGTTTCTTTGGACAAACTTAGATGTGTTTGCTTGGACACATTCCGATAATTATAGAATTCCACCAAAGAAAGCGTTTCTTGCATTGAATGTGGACCCAAGATGCTTTCTTATGAAGTAGAAAAGATACAGTCTACATTTAGAATGATCCGCTACACTAAAAGAAGAGTTGGATAAGCTGAAAGCAGATGTTTGTATCTGCGACGCATTATACCCCCAAAGGGTATCAAATTGTAGCGACCGAAAATTCGAACGTCTTCGAATATCAAAATGTTTTGAAATATAGTTAACTTTTAAAAATATAATTTTATAACCTTATTAAACATATTTTTATTAATGAATAATGATTAGAAACTTGTTTTTGAAAAATGTTTAAAAAAATATCATCTTCGAAGAAAAATCGATAATGTGACCAGAAATCGGTTTATTGGTTAACGGCTTTTTAATCGATATAAGTGGTTCGAACCCTTACGCACTTGTATAATGATCAAATGAACACATTAGCAACTAGTTAACACTTCTTGTCATAAAGTAATTAGAATATTCTAGAAGCTTTCAAATAGATAAGGAATATTTTAATGTTAATGGTATAAGAGTAATTTGGTAAAGGAAATAATGTAAAGGAAAAGTGATGGAGCATGTGGGGAGCTAAGCCTTGCACGACATGAAAGGAGGGTGAGAACAAGCTTATGAAATACCATCTTAAGTCCATACAAGGAGAGGCATACCCTTGATAATAATTCAAAATTTTACAAAGCAAAGTGTGCTTAGTTTTCATGTCTTTCTCCCCTCAAAATTCCTAAATAAAAAAATTGCAAATCTCATCCAAATCAACTCAAATATGGAATAGAGCCTTACTAAAATATTATAACACCTTCTACCAAGTTATATTATGAAAAAGTGAAGCCTTACTTTCCCTTCCATCATGGGTCGTGAGCTTTTAATTGGCTTTTGGGCTAAAGAGAAGTGTGCAAAACTAGAAAGGAAGGAAGGAAAGGTGTTGCAATGGTGCGGTTGTACCGGTTTCTTGGATCTCAGTTATTCTTTGCTAAAAGGTGAGATAACTCACCATTTTGAATGGAAATATAACCTACATAGGTTTATGTTTGAATGTGTTTATGTTGTTTGAATTGATATTGATATAAGTTGAAACATTGATTTTGACTCTTGCTTTAAAAGGAAATGGCATATGTAATCCACATTAACGAACTTGAATGAACTTCAATGGACCTTTATAACATATAGAAAGGCGCCTTGAAGTAAAGCCCATAGGTTGTAGTTGAACTATGAATCGGATTGGACTCGAATTTGAAAGTGCACTTATAGCGATAGTCGTTATGGATGCATTTATGAATTGCCTTGTTTTTGGCGATTTCTATTGAACTTTATAGAGAACTCCTTAGGGTTTTCTCCCCATATTTATTATGTAACTCCATAAAAATTTTAGATAGTAAAAAGGTAAGCAATATTTTGAAAAGCAGCCAAACTTCACTTATGCAAAACTGCCCTGTTTAGCTTTGATTTTGGAGTTTAAAGGTTTGAAAAGATATTTAAATTTAAGTATTTTATTTCATTCTTTTTACAAGTTCTTCATAACACTTATTAGAGTATTCTAAAAGTGGTTTAAGATTTTTATGGATTTTTAAGAATTAGTCGTGAAATTTTAAAGAAGAGTTTTTACTTATGAATATGTAGAAAACGTGGTTTTCTAAGTTTTTAAGTAAATTACAACGTTGTTATTTTCAAGTAAAATTATAAGTAAATGTTTTAAAACCTATTATATGTATTATAAAGTATTTTTGAAAGCATTTTATGTACATGTAGCTTTTAGAAAGCATGCTGACTTTTTTATGTCTTATGTAATAAATACCTTCTAAAAATGGTTTATTTAATATCTAGTTTTATAAATAAATTACTATACATATATACATTTTAAAATGGGTTTTAAAAGTATAAAAAAGATTCAAAAAGTGGTTGAGTATTGCTTAATGGCTAAATAGTTAATTATTTAAATTACTTGTTGAAACGTAATTAACTATGCTTAACACTAAAAGCCAACGAAGTAGGCTTAACTATTTGCGAGAGTTAAGATTGATGTTCGAGTAGGGATATGAGCAATAAAGCTCTTACCCACCAATATCCCACTTAATCAAAGGAATAGTTAAGTCGAGAATGTCGAAAACATATTAATCGTGTTGATTTCTTACTTGTTTATGCAAATCATTAAAACTATATTTAGCACTAAAAGCCGACGAGGTAGACTTGTTTATTTGTTAGATTCAAGAATGAAGTGTTAAGGTATGGCATTGATATGAAATCAGTGCTTTAACTTACCTGGCTTCACTCTTGGATGAGAAATAGTTAAGTTGGAATGTCGGAATCGATTTAAATATACAAAAATTTATTTATATAAGTAATTGTTTTTACTAGAAGTCGATTATTCGACTATTAAACTTGACCAAATATGACTTGAGAAGTGTCAAAAGGCTTTGCAATTTCATACCAATGAGAACCCTTGAGGAGGAGCATTAGTACAAAATTTCTTCTTTTTTCGCTTACTTCTGAGAGAACTGGAATTGCGTAAACAAAAAATTCATCGATTGGTTTGAAAAGTACGAGATTGGTAATTGTTTTACTTATCGAATACCACTTCAAAACTAGTATACAAGTTCTATATTTTGAAAGCCGTTGCGATGGATAATCTATGTGGAGATTTGAGATCTGTTCGAGATTGTGGAATCCATGTAGTGATTAGTGATCCGTTCGAGATACTAGAATCCATTTGAGGATTCGTTATGTTAGAAAATAAAGACTCATGTGAAAGTTGCCAAATGTAACCTTGACATCGAAAATGATAAAAACAGAGTAGGATATACAACATGGGGTTTAGCCAACCCGCTTAGATATATATCGATTGTTGGTTGGAAGAAGATGATGATATTTGGTTCATCTTCATGTTTATGTTTAGATGATGGGCCTCTTGTGTTTACCTTAATAGTATATTTAATCTAGAGATATACAGTTCTTAGAAAGTACTTTCTGAAACTTGTGCATGGAGTTCAAATTCGGCTTTATCGAAGAGATCTCCATAGAAAAATCCATTATTTGAATGTAACTTAGCGGTTTAATCATACCCTAAATATGTTATGGTGAGGCCAATGCGAGCACCACGGCTATTTGATATGATTTATATTCTACACCCTAGACATTATCTATCATATCACTATATTGAATTAATGAATGGTTGATTTCTTTTGAGGGAAACCATTTTGGAAATTCATATGGTCTCAATAGTTGCCGTTACATATTGCATGAATCTCGGGTTTTCTCATACTAGATTTATGTATGACGCTTGGTTTTTATTTTCCCTAGATTCCTCGTGTACTCTTTTGAGTAGGTTGATTATAGCAGATTTACTTTAGACGCTTTAGAGTTTAGGAGATGAGCTGGAGGCTTCCATTATCTATCTATTTCTATTTTTCTTGTTCTGTATTAGCTATGATTATATTAACACTATGAGGACAGACAGTTATAACTGTTTTTGGTTGATGATAGTACTTAGGTTATGTAACTTTGAAATTCTTGTATTTAGAGTAATCTTTTCTACTTTTTTTGATATTATATATTATAGTTCCTCTATGAAATTCTAATGTTATGTTCTTCCTTTTTTATTGTATTCTTTTTTATTTTATCCTAACTTTCTATCTTTCCAACATTTGGGTGTTTGGCACACGAATAGCGGATGTATTAATTATCGGCATTCGAGGGTCGAAAATTTAGGTCATTACATTTAGTATCAAAGCCCTAGGTTGAACAAACACCTTAGCTTTGGTTCGGTATGACTCATTAGAGATAGGGTCAGTAACACCATAGAATGAGTCAAGTGTATAACATATACGAGAGCATGTTTGTATTTTTCTATAAACCTATACTACTTTTTCAACTTTTCCTTAAGAATAATCTCTTTCTTTGAAATAACTCTAGCTTTTCATATCCTAAATATAGTTTGCTATGTTCAGTTAATGCAAAACATGAGTACTTGAGCTGTTAATGCTTGATGAGGTAGTGGTGGTCAAGGTAGTATCACCATAAATGGTGGAGATCAAGCCCAAGTAATGTTACTTTGATCGAGGAACCAAGGGTGGATATTATAGAGGAGGTCATGCAGGTCAGGCCTCAGATGAATTTTGCTTCGCTTTGCCACAATTATGAGAGGTAGGGGGTAGGAGTTTTGATGGTATGGAGATGATTATAGAAGTGCAGACATGGATCAAATTGTGTGATTGGATATTTTGAGATATGGAGCTAGATGATGCCATAAAGCGTAGGTTGACGTCAAGACATTTGATGGACATAGCCTTGGATTGGTGGAGTTCTATCACTGCTGATGTCCAAGAGAATGATTTCTCTTGGACTTAATTTAATAAGGAAGTCAAGATGAAGTTTGTCCCAAAAGTTGGGAAGACTTTGTTGTCTAGAAGCTTCCTTGACTTGAAGTAGGGGCCATGATAGTGGTAGAGTGTGATAACTGATTATTGCCTTATCTCAGTTCAGACCAGTTTGTTAGACACACCATTGAAGAGAAATGAAATGTTCATCACATGGATGCATTCGAAATTCAAGAGTAATCTCATAAATCACATCTTGGGATCTTATGTGAATTTGGTGAACATGGGGTTGAGGTTTGAGAGCTTAGCACCAAAGCCGTCTATTTCTACCCTAGTTGGGGACAATAAGCGAATGATTCCGAAGCTGAGGTATATATCTAGTCTATCTTGCCACAAGTGTGGGAAGAATGGAAATTTTACGGCAAATTGTAGGTTAGGTAAGGGATGTCAAGTTGCGAAAGCACCATTAGTAAGGGCACTAATTGCTAATGTGCCAAAGCTAGAGCCACAGATGGCCAAGGCATAGTTTTCCTCAAAGAGCTACTACAACTGCCATCTTCTAGGCCATTTTATTGGGAAGTTTTTGATGCTCCAAAAGGGGCAACAACCTCGAGCGTTTGTACTAGATTTAGCACCTTCCATTTCTACGGCTGCAAAGGGGAGCAGGTTCTCACAATATCCTATCTATTTTTGACAATCCTGTTTATGTATTATTTGATACCAATGCTTCTCTTAGTTTCATATCTTGTATTCTTGTTTGTACTCTAAAACTTGAGCTACATATGGATCTAGATTCTATTTATGTATCGAATCCTGCTAGGGCTCGGCAAATCTTATTATGATCTATTTAGGAGTTCCAGTTTCTTTCTTTGACCAACTCCTTCCTTGCGATATGTATTTCTAGATTTTCTGATACCAAGCTGTGATGCCCCAACCTGAGACTCACATTAGCAAAGAGAATTACTTAGTAATTCTGTCTGCTAAAGAGGAGAATAGATCTGGTTAAGGGCGACCAACATAGTGTTGCATTAGACAAGAGCTAAGAATGTCGATATTTGGACTCCTTTTTTTTCATTTCATCTCGAGTATTCGACATACTTAATTCCTATGTAATACACTACTATGGTGGCTACAGGATCGATTCAGAAACAAAACAAAAAAAATCCAACGGCATTTTGTTGCTGGAACAGAGAGATACGACTACACAAAGTTGCAACTCAAGGCAGTTTACATAGAAAATTTAAAATAGTTAAAAAAAACAAAAAAAATTAGCAATTTTTTGATTCAATTTGCGATTTTTGGCATTGCATGGACTAGCTATTGTGAGATTGGTACTCAGCTTTCAAAATACCTGAGCTTCAAGATCAAATTGGTGAAAAGAGGCGAGCTTTTGCTTGAAATATGCTTCAACAACCTAGAAATTGAGTTTTCAAAGACATGCAAGAACAAAATAGAAGAGTTACATACAATCTCATATCTAATTCATGGATTTTGATGAAATTTTTATAGTGTTGGTTTGGATTACCTTTTCTAATCTTTTTTGATTGATTAACACTTGAATTTTCAGAAAAATTGGTGAAAGTTGAATTTAACAAGAAGTGGCCATGGGTTTTCTTTTTACTGTCTTTGTTTTTATAGAAGAAGAAAGGAATAAGTAAAGAGGAAAAACAACATGTTTTGATATTTTTCTGGGAATGGATTGGCTATCTCAGAATCATGTTATCTTTGATTTTGCTAAGTGTGCTATATCATTGAAGAAGGAAGGGCGAAAGAAACTGATGGTGCTTTTTGAGGAACCTGTCTCTCTTATGAGTAGTTTTCTTTATTCTTTAGATGTCATGGAGGAGGATTTGGGTTTGATCATGGTTGATTAGGAGTTTTAGGTTGTCTTTGAAGAGATATCGGGTTTACCACCTCGTCTTAAGGTAGAATTTCATATTGATTTAGTTAAAGATGCAAACCTATCGTGTTGCCAATTCATAGACTCACACCAAAGGAGAGATTGGAGCTTTATAATCCTGTTAGTGATTTGTTGCAAAAGGGCTTGATCTGACCAAGTTGTCTGAGTTGGAGGCACCTGTCGTCTTTGCTATGAAGTTGGAAAGTTCCCTGAGATTGTGCGTAGATTATCACAAGCTCAATAAACAAAGTGTTTGGAACAAGTATCATTTTACTAAGATAGTTGGCTTGTTCGATCAGCTTCATGGAGCTCGAGTGTTTTCTCAGCTTGATCTAGCTATAGGGTTCCATAAGTGAAGGGTGGTAGAGGAGAGTGTACCATTGACTACTTTTAGATCCAACTAGTTTTATGAGTGGTTAGTTATGCCGTTCGGCCTAACTAATGCTCCATCACATTTCATAGACTTAATAAATTGAGTTTTGAGAGATATGTCGAATAAGTTTGTTCTTATTTTTATCGATGATATTCTAGTCCACTCTAAAACTGCAAGGAACATTCACGCCATTTAAGGATTGTATTCGGAATGCTCAGAGAGTATGTGTTGAAGGCTAAGTTTTCGAAGTGTCATTTTTGGCGTTCATAAGGTAAGTTTTTAGGTCATGTAGTTTCAATGGAGGGTATTTCTGTTGATTTTACTAAGGTTGTGGTCATTCAGGACTGGAAGAAGCAAGAAAGCGCACTAATTTTAGGAGCCTTTGCATTTAACAAGTTATTACATGATATTCATACTGGATTTCTCAAAGATTGCATCTTGTTTAATGACTTTGACAAAGAAAGATGTCAAATTTATATAGACGAATAAATGCGAGCAACTATTCTTAGAGCTAAAGGCGAAGTTACTAGTGCTTTTGTTCTGACTATGCCAGATGGAGGTGAGGGTTTGAATGTTTACACTATGCATATGGAATAGGTCTAGGTGCTTTGTTGATGCAACATGGAAGTTATCACATTACGAGTCGACAGCTTAAATTGCATGAAGCAAGGTATGCAATTCATGATTTGGAGTTGTTAGCAGTGGTTTTTGGATTAAAGATATGGAGACAACATTTTCTAGGTGAAAGGTTCGAGTTAAAAACAGACTATAAGTCTTTAAGGTGTCTTTTATGCAAAAGGACTTAAACACGAGGCAGGAAAGGAAGTTAGAGTTTCTTACAGCCTATGATTTAGACATATTTTATACTTCTAGGTAAGCTAATGTCATAATTGATGCGCTCAGTGGGAGGTATGCAGTTATGGAAAACATTGAGGTTCATCCCACACTTATTGGTCATATTGGAAGCAATCAAAATAGGGATGTCCATCTCACTCGGCTAGCTTAAGTTGTTAGTGAGAATGTTTCTCCAAAGAAGTGGCTGGGATTTGAAGTGGGTAGCTATGGCATTTGAAGGGTGAATGGAAGGTTGTGTGCTCCCAGTGTTGATGGGATTAGGCAGAAAGTTGTTGTGGAGAGTCATCATTTAAGGGACATCCAGGAGTTACTAAGATGTACCAAGACATGAAGTAGATTAACTGGTGGGAGGGCACGAAAACTGACATTTCTATCTTTATAGGCTAGTGTGCCAACCACCGCAGGTAAAAGGTAGTCACCAAAAGACGGTTGAATAAGTCCAGCCACTCGAGATTCCTAAGTGGAAATGGGAGTAGATTTCCATAGACTTTGTTAATGGATTACTAAGGTCGAGAAGAGGTAACCAAGGTGTGTGGGTTATTATGGATCAATTGACCAATGGCGCGCATCTCTTACTTGTTAAGACTACGAGAACAACTTCTAGTTTGACTAAGTTATATGTTATGGAGATCGTCAGATTGCATGGTGTTCCTTGTGATATCATAAATGATAGAGATCTGATATTCACAAGCCAATTCTAAAAGGATTTGCATGAGGCATTAAGTATTGAACTCCGTAGACTAATGGACAAATGGAAATGGTGAACCAAGTGTTGGAGGACTTACTTTGAGCATGCATTTTAGATTTTCAGGGTTCGTGGGAAGAGCACTTACCACTTTTTAAGCTTTCATGTAACAAAAGTTATCAGGCCAGTATCGGAAAGGCACCATTTGAAGCATTGCATGGAAGACCTTGCAAATCTCCATTATGTTGGGTAGAACATGGAGATCATCTTGTGCTTGGGCCAAATATGATTCGAAAGGGTCGGATAAGGTTTAGAGATTCAAAAGCAAATCAAGGAAGTGTAGAATCGGTAGAATAGACATGAAAATGAGAGGCACAATAACTTGGAGTTCTCAGTTGGAGACTTTGTATTTGTAAAGCTTTCTCCAATGAGAAGTGTAGTTCGATTTGGAAGGGCTGGGAAGTTGGCTCCTTGTTATATAGGACCATTCCCAATTATTGACAGAATTGGTACACTCGTGCATAGAGTCGAGTTACCAATTAGGATATCGGGTGTGCATAATGTATTTCATGTATTGCATTTATGCAAGTTTGCGCATGATCCGTCGATCATATTGGAAGCATTGCAGCAGAAGGACTTGGAGATTGAGCTAAATTTGACTGTATTAGGACACCCTATTCATATCGTTGATAGAGATACGAAGCGATTGAGGACTAAGGTTGTAAAGTTAGTCAAGGTACAATGGAGTGAGGATGCTCGGGATTGTACATGGGAAATAGAGTATAGTTTGAAGGGGTCCTACCCAGGTTTGTTCTCAGACTAGAAATTTCTTATCTTAGTGTCATATATCTTTTTTAGTATTCTCACCATTTGAGGTAGATCATTTAGTTTACATTTCGATTACAGTTTAGTTTGTATATAGTTTCAGCAGTACTATATATATATATATATATCTTATTCTTTTATCTTATTTTATTATCATTCTTGTTTGAATTTCGAGGGCGAAACGTTCTAAGTGGGGGAGAATGTAACAATCCAAAAATTCGAACACTTCGTCTTTAAATATCGAAATGTTTGAAATATAGTTAAGTTTTATAAATATGATTTTATAACCTTGTTAAATATCATTTTATTAATGAATAATGATAAGAAACTTATTTTGAAAATTGTTTACAAAAATATAATCTTCGAAGAAAATTTGATATGTGATCGGAAATCGGTTATCGGTAAATAGCTTTTCAATTGATATAAGTTGTCCAAACTCTTATGCACTTATCTAATGATCAAATGAACACATTAGCAAATAATTAACACTTCTCTTCATGAGACACATAGAACATTTTAGAAGCTTCCAAATGGATAAGGGATGTTTTTAACGTTAAGAGTATAATAGTACTGTGCTAAAGGAAGTGATGTAAAAGAGAAGTGATGGAGCATGTGGGTTGGTAATCCTTACATGAAATGAAAAGAGGATGAGAACAAGATTAGGAAACACCATCTTGATCCTATATAAGGAGAGGCATACCCTTCATAATAATTCACAAATTTACAAAGCAAAGTGAGCTCTATTTTTATGTCTTTCTCTACTCAAAATTCCCAAACAAAACAGTTAAAACTCTCATCCAAATCAACTCAAATTTGGATTAGAGCCTTACTACAATATTTTCAACATCTTCTAAGAAGTTAGATTACGAAAAATTAAAACTAAGGTCCCCCTCTCCATCATAGGCCATGAGCTTTTAGTGGGCTTTTAGGCTAAAGGGAAGTGTGCGAAGCTAGAATGGAAGGAAGGAAGGGTGGTTACAAGGGTGAGGTTGGACTTGGTTGCTTGGATTTTACTTTTTTTACTAAATGGTGAGCTAGCTCACCACTTTGAATGGAAATATAACCCATATAGTTTTTTGTTTGGACATGTTAAATTTGTTTGAATTGATATTGACATAAGTTGAAACATTAGTTTTGATTCTTGCTTTGAAAGCAAAATGGCATATGTAATCCATATGAATGGACTTGAACAGTCATGAATAGGCTTATATAACATGTAGCAAAGCCATGATACAAAGCACATAGGTTGTAGTTGAACTTTATGTCATATTGGAATCGGATTTGAAAGTGCACTTATAGCGATAATCGCTATGGACACACATAAGAATTTCCTTGTTTTTCGCGATTTCTATGAAAATTTGTAGAAAGATCCCTTAAAGTCTCTTGCTATATTTATTATTTTTTATACGTACACTTTCCTCCATAAATAGTTTGGATTGTAAAAAATTATGTAACATTTTGAAAAGCAGCCAAAACTTCACTCGTGCAAAACTGCCTCGTTTAGCCTTAAATTTTGGACTTTAATGGTTTGAAAAGATATTTAAATTCAAGTACTTTATTTCAATCTTTTTACAAGTGTTTACTAACTCTTGTTAGAGTATTTTAAAAGTATTTTTCTATTTTTATGAATTTTTAAGAATTATTTTCAAATTTTAAAGAAGAGATTTTACTTATGAACATGTAGAAAACGTGTTTTTTCGAGTTTTTAAGTAAATTACAAATTTGTTGTTTTCAAGTAATATTTTGAGTAAATGTTTTGAAACCTATTATAAGTATTACAAAGTATTTTAAAATAATTTTTAAGTACATATAGTTTTTATAAAATATGTTGACTCTTTTACATCTTATGTAATAAATATCTTCTAAAAATGTTTTATTTATGTCTAGTTTTATAAATAAATTACTATACATATATATCATTTTAAAAAGGGTGTTAAAAGTATTAACAAAATGTTCAAAAATGGGTTCAAAATTGCTTAATGGCTAAATGGTTAATTGTTTAAATTACTTCTTGAAAAGTAATTAACTATGCTTAACACTAAAAGCTGACGAAGCAGGCTTACCTACTTGCGAGAGTTAAATTTGATGTTCAAGTAGTGATATGAGCAATAGAGCTTTAACCTATCGATGTCCCTCTGACCGAGGAATACAAAATTTGGAGATGTTGGAGATTTGTTAATCATGTTGATTTCTTACTTGTTTATGGAAATCATTAATACTTTACTTAACACTAAAAGTCGATGAGGTAGACTTATATATTTACGAGATTCAAGAATAAAGTGTCTAGGCAAGGCTTTGATAAGCAACCAGTGCTCTTACTTACCTGCCTTTATTCTTGGATGAGAAATATTTAAGTTGAAATGTCGAAAACGATTTAAGTATATAAATATTGATTTGTATAAGCAATTGTTTTTTACTAGATTGTCGATTAGTCAACTATCAAACTTAACCAAATATGTCTTAAGAAATATCAAAAGGCTTTACGATTTCATACTAGTGAGAACCCCCGAGGAGGAGCATTGGTATGAAACACCTCTAATTTTCGCTTACTTCTATGAGAAGCAGAATTGAGTTAATTGAAAATTCATCGATTGGTTTTGAAGAGTTCGAGATTGTTAAGTGTTTTACTTACCGAATATCACTTCAAAAGTTGAAAAATGGTTCTATGTTTTGGAAGTGGCTGCAAAGGAGAATCTATGTGGAGATTCGAGATCAGTTTGAGATGTTGGAATCTATTTAATGATTCATAATATGCTCAGGACATTGGAATCCATTTGGGGATTCGTGTTTTGTTCTAGTAATGAAGACTCATGTGATAAATGGCAACCGTAACCTCGACATGGAAAATGATAGAAAACAGAGTACGATGCATAACATGAGGTTTAGCCAACCTACGTCAGGGTATTACCAACTCCATATCTTGAGATACTTATCGATTGTTGGTCGACGAGAGTTGATGATATTTGGTTCTCGTTGTTCATGTTAATGTTCAGAAGATGGGTCGCTTGTGTTTTCTCTAATATCTAGAGATATATGGAACTTAGAAGGTACTTCTGACTCTTTTTCATGTAGTTTAGATTCGACTTCACCAAAGTGATCTCCATGAAAAAATCCATTACGCAAACGTACCTTAGTGCTTTGATTGTACCCTAAATATGTTTTGATGTGACCAATGTAAGCATTATGGCTATCTGATATGATTTATATTCTACACCCAAGACATCATCTTTCATTTTACTATATTAAATTTAATGAATGGTTGGTTTCATTTAAGGGAAAAACCATTACGGAAATCCATACGGTCTTAATAGTTACTGTTACATGTTGTATGTGTATCGGGTTTTCTCATACTAGACTTATCTCTGACGCTTGGATTTTTTTTCTCTAAATTATTCGTGTACTCTTTCGAGTAAGCTGAATAAAGCATGTTTACTTTGGACGCTTTAGAGTTGGGGAGACAAGACGGATGCTTCTATTATTCTCTATTTCTATTTCTATTGTTTCATATTAGTAATGTATATATCAACATTGTGAGGGTAGGTAGTTATAATTGTCCAGGCTGATGATAGTACTTAGGTTTTGTAACTCTGAAATTCTTGTATTCAGAGTGACCCTTTGTGCCACTCTTTTTATATTATATATTATCGTTCCACCATGAGATACTGATGCTGTGTTCTTCCTTTCTTGTTCTATTCTTTTTTATCTTACCCTGACTTTCTATATTTTCGGCACTTAGGTGTTCGACACACGAATACCGTCGATGTATTTAATGTCAATATTCAAGTGTCGAAAAGTCAGGTCGCTGCACAAATCATGTGCTAGTCAAGATGCCAAACGAAAAGTGATAGATGTGCATTAATTATTCAGACTTGAATAAAGCATGCTTGAGAGACAGTTTTCCATTGCTAAAGGTTGACCAACTTGTGGATGCAACGGATGGACATGAACTATTATACTTTATGGATCTCTGACTGTAATCAAATAGCAATGCGTATTTCAAGTCGGAAGCATAAAAGTTTCATCACTGATTTGGATTTGTATTGTTACCGAGTGATGCTATTCGATTTCAATAATTTGGAGTTACTTACAAACAATTGGTTAATATGATTTTTAAAGATTAAATTAGATGGAAAATAGACGATTGTGTGGATGATATGCTTATGAAGTCACAATGATCGATGAATCACATGGATGACCTCTTAGCGACGCTCGATGTACTTCGAAAGTACTGAATGAAGATTAATTCACTAAAATGTTCTTTTGGGTCGCAACAAGAAATTTTATAGTTTTTATTGTAAATTTAAGGGGCATTGAAGCTAACCCAGAGAAGAACAAAGCATTGAAATTGCATATTATCCTAAGGACAAGGAGGGAGATGTGAGGCTTGAACGGGAAAGTCACCGAATTAAGTCTATCCATCTCAAAATTGATGAACATATGTATACCCTTCTTTAATTCCCTAAACTAAAAAAGGAAAGTTTGTTTAGATGAAGGAACATCAGTATGTTTTCCACAACTTGCTAGAGCATATGGAGAGAACATTAATTTTGTCAAAGCCTTTGGAAGGAGAATATCTATTCGTTTACTTAGTAGTATCTACTCATGCATTGAGTGTTGCCTTGTTACATGAGGAGTCTAGAATCCAAAGGTCGATGTATTTTATCAGCAAATGTTCACTAGAGCAGAAGAGAATTATCCAAACCTAGAGAAGTTGGCGTGTTGCTTATTGATTGCTTCAAGGAAGTTGCGACCAAAACTTCCAAGTTCATCCAAATAAAGTACTAACATATCAGCCATTGAGGTAAGTGCTACATCGTCCTAAAACTTCGAGGAGATTGCTAAAGTGAAATATGGAGCTAAGTCAATATTATATAACCTACCGTCCTAGATGGGCAATGTGAGGATATGCATTAACTG
Source organism: Allium cepa (assembly GCA_030765085.1). Classification (NCBI taxonomy): domain Eukaryota; kingdom Viridiplantae; phylum Streptophyta; class Magnoliopsida; order Asparagales; family Amaryllidaceae; genus Allium; species Allium cepa. The sequence continues at coordinate 700,583,584 of CM060938.1, read as the reverse complement.
ACTTTATTGCCGAGTTTACCGTTTGGGATGGGGAAGTGGAAGAAGGTGTGGACTAACAGTCCCAATGGAAATTGTACGTAGATGGAGCCTCTATTGAGCATAGTTCTAGGGCAGGAGTGATTCCTATATACCCGGAAGGATGAAAGATATGTTATGCTTTGAAGCTAGAGTTCTAGGCAACGAAGAATGAAGCCGAATATGAAACATTAACTGCGGGACTTAAGATAGCAATAGAGCTTTAAGTCAAGATACTTCATATATTCAATGACCCTCGGTTGGTGGTCTGACAAGTTAAGAAAGAATATCAGGATGAGAGGGCGAGACTTTCCCCTTGACAAAAGCTCATGAATTTATGAAAATTATTGAGCACTATACAATAACACACATTCCTAGAGAAGAGAATATAAAAGCCGATTCATTAGCCAAACTAGCCAACTCTAGGAATGCATAACTTATAGGACTTATTCCCGTAGAGTTTATTGGCTTCGAGTATCTACTTGATGGATGTTGATTAGATCTTAGAGGCTGAGGAGGAAAATGAGTTGCAGATGACTCCGATAAAAGAATATTTTCTGAAGGGAATTCCACCGAATGTGAGAGATGAATGGTGGAAACTCAAGTGCAAAGCACCATCATTTATCATACAAAAAGGAATGTTGTGTGCAAGAGGATTCTTGATGCCCTTATTGATTGTGTCATCAAAGATAAAGCTAAGAAAATTCTTAAGCCTGAAGGTAGCTGTTGTAATCACAGTGGAGGGGGGAGGGGAAACGTTAGCAAAAAAAGTTCTTCGCTTTGTATACTTCTATCCAACTGTCAACTGATAAGCGGTTGACTATTCAAGAGAATATGATAAATGCCAAAGATTTATGGAGATATAAGGAGGCCCATGCATTGAGCTTAAGCAAATGGTTAGGCCATAGTAGTTTGCGATGTGAGGATCCAATTTGGTGTATTATCAATGTTGAAGGGTGGAGCAAAGTATGTTATTGTAGTTATGGACTACTTCATGGAGGGGGTCGAACCAGAACCAGCAGCGATGTTCGCTATGAAGAAAGTGATCGACTTTGTGGTAAAGAATGTTTTATGCAAAACTGGAGTTCCATTGAAGATTATTACTGATAATGTAACTCGATTCAAGAGTTCAAAGACTTCTGTAACAGATACCGAGTTGAGAAAAGCTTTTGAACAATAGCATATCCATAGGTGAATGGTGAGTTAGAAGGAAAAAGATCATTAAATCAATCTTGAAGAAACAATTGACAAAAGCCAATGGCAATTAGGTTGATGAGTTAGCACTAGCATTATGGGCTTATAGGACGTTCCAGAAGTCCATGGTTAGAAACACTCCATTTGCTTTGGTCTACAGACCAAAGGCCATGATTCCAATTAAACAGGAAGTCCCTTCTTACCGAAGAATGCATTATGATCCCAAAATAAAAGAGGAGCACTTTCTTAAGTCCCTTGACCACGAAAATTGAGAAGAGACTGAACTGAGGGTAGCCGCTCACAAAAAAGAGTAGCAATGCATTTTATCACCAAGGAGAAACCATACCTTTAAGATAGTCAGCCTCATTTTGAAATTGGTCTTTCCTGTTACGGGAGCACTTGGTCCGAATTAGGAAGGTCCTCGTGTGACTGAACAAAATCTTGGTGATAGAACTTTCAAGCTATCGACTCTTGATGGGATAACAATTCTATGGACGTGGAATAGTGAGCATCGTTAATGCTATTTCACTTAGATTTATTTATATTTTGCAAATAAGACATCCTGACTGATAGGATCAGATGTAATAAGGAATAATCTGCCATGCTTTTTTATAAATAAAGTTGGCTTTAGGAATCAATGGAACCGTATTCTTAAAAGTCCGACTTCGTGCCATATGATCAGCAACAAAATCAGACATTCTATGTTTTGAAACCAAATGTCTACGTATCCTAAGATAGTTATCGATGAACTCCTCCGATCAATAATCAAGTCGAAGTAGTATAGTCATATTGGGATAACCATATCGGGGTCGATCAGAAAATTGCCCTTACACATTTAATCTTTTACTAGCGCCTGAAGATTTCTCAGGTCAACTATTAATGCCCAGAGATAGGCATCTAAGACGCTTGGTTTCGAAGTTAGGAACCGATGTAGAATTGATCTTAGTAGGAACGATCGTGCTTACAGCCTAGCGAGGCATGCTTGGCTAAAGATAAGCAAAGATGGTCATTGATTGTGTTTTTTTCAATGCTCAAAGATAAGCAAGGTCGAAGGTGTATGCCCAGAGATAGGCATCCAAGGCACCAATTCCCGTAAATAGAAGTCAGCGTGTAATTGAATCTTTTTTAAGTATGACCATGTTTATATCCTAGTATGATATTTTTCGCTGATAATAAACAAGGTTAATTTATGAGGAACCTTTGATTGTTACCCAGATATAGGTGAAATTAAGGATATATGTCCAGTGATAGATGTCTATCATTTCCTAAAGACATGAAACATTGCCGAGTTAAAAGCATTCATAAATACAACTTTTTTATGGTCAAACGGAATACACTCGATCAAATATAGGCAAAACCGGCCATAAAATTGGCCAAAGAAACATAGTTTTTTTAGCCAGATAAGAAGTATATTAGCAATGATAAACAGAACCAAGTAACGAAATAATATGTAGAAATTGTAGAAATTTATTTATTTGTACAGAGTTAGAATAAATAATAGCATTTCACAGGCGTAGGCATGGACAATATACAATTAATTAAATTACAAATGACTATATTATATATCCAGGCTAGTATATAGGCAACATGAATGATAAATTCAATAATGTAAATAAGAAAAAGGTTGAACAAAAAACAATCTTTTATTTACATAGCTTTTTCACAAGGTTTGAGGAGGCCGCTCCAGCATATTGTTGGCCTATACACAAAATGAAGCCAAAATAGAAGCATCATACAAAAGGAGATACAAAACCTTCACTAGTGGTGCTTTCCCTCTTCGATTTCCTCCTATTCGCCTCAGAGGAAGGGACTTTTTCTTCAAGACCTTTCCCTCCAATTGAAGCCCAAGATGGCCCCTAACGTCTTTATCCCAATTATACGCACTGTTAGAGTCGGTGCGAGACTAGGAGCTTCAACGAAACAAACATCCTGAAGAAAAGATGTTAGAATCACAAGAGAGGCTTTTTTTGTACGAGGCACCTATTTAACCTTGATTTTGGAAATGTTAGTCATTATCCACTCCGCCAGGAGCATAGTATTATTTTCCTTCATGCTAATAATTATCACCTCCTCGTCAAGAGATGCATCAACGTCTTCTAGTCCTTTTGGCCCCTATGTTTTTTCTAAGCATGTACTGAAGCCACAACCGAAGGGATGAATTAGAGGAATGACCATTGTGGTAATGAAAGTGGATGTTGTTATGATAGCATTTACACCTGAAGCATGAGAGCTAGTGGTAGAGAGGGCAGTGATGGATGACTTATAACTTGATTGAGAGAAAGATAAAAATTAGTGATGTCTTAGGCGAGAACTAAAGTTTCTTAAGGACCAGAGAGACTGGTTATATATCTTGGCCAATTTAGCTCCTTTTTGGTGGACGTAATGGTTTCTTTTTCCTCAATGGTAGGTTGAGTCATTTGAATGACTAGAGGAATGAGAGGTGAGGTATCAATGTCAGATGCAGCAGGGACGGACATCCCCATTATGGTGGTCTAAGAAGTGTTCACCATAGAAGTACCGATGTCCGCTAAGGGCTCTTTAGAAGTTGGAATGGAAGTTTCCACATAATCTAATGAACTGAGACCAGCATAAGCCTCACAGGCACTACTCTTTTTTTATAGCATCTATTGCCAAGATTCTCTTTTCCTTTTCCATGGCTACTAAATCGTCTTATCCTCAAACTTCAATTTCAAATACTCTTCATCAACGTCATGGCAACTTCTCTTGACCCTACATAGAACTTCCCAAGCATCAACAATCATTTTTGGATACCCAGGACATCTTAGATTTTTCATTTCTACCATATTGGCAAAGAATTGGAGAAGAATAGCTTCCATCTCCTTATCGGTTTGGATAATGTTTGCTTTGAGGTATGCATTTTACTCTTTGACACTGACAAGCTTGAATTGAACTCGTTTTTGGACTCTATTTCAACTTTTAAGTCAGTACTAAGTTTCTCTACTTCAACTTGAACCACTATAGTTGGTCTTCTTTCTCTTTGAGCCTTAAGCTTAACATTAGTAACTAGAGCAGTCTTCAACTGCAAGTTATTGGCTAGGATCTCTTACGTGTGATCCCCACACAACTCAGCTATCATATCTTGTGAATCCTTGGCCGACTTTGCTTTCTTGTCTCTTTCTTTGCTGATCATCGCCAATTCTTCCTTACAAGCTTTTTATGTTCTATTGTGATTGGCCTTTTTTAAGTCGAAGGAAATAATGATCAACTAGTTGGCCCGGTTGCCATCGAGGAGGCCTTTGGCGAGCTTTTTCAATTCAAATAGCTGCTCCATGACCATCTTAATTTTCTCAAGACCTTTATTAGCTCTGCTATGAGAAAGGTCCCTGATGTTGCAATCAAACATCACTCCCTCCGAGGAGAAACTGAAAGAGTCACTTGCATCTTTGTGGTAACACGGTAGATTGGCCTTCGGGGGCGGAGGAGGAGCAACGTGACTTGAAGAAATTTCATTGCTGGACTTATAAGATCGCAGTTATTGTGTATAGCAAAGAACTATGGATTATTAGGAAGCGGCGATGGCAGTGATGAGAGATCGAGATGACGGGGAAAGCTCCTGATGAGTAGTTGGTTTTTGCTGAGAATAGTAGAAGTGGGGATGCAGCTATTGATTAGGATCGAAGTCGTGCCCAGCATGTCTCCTGGTCCTTGTTGTTCTTCTGAACAGCGTTACTTTCTCTTCATATGGCACACTCTTATTCTACATAGCGGTACTGCCTATCTTCTGCATCTCATCACCCATTTTCTTATCTTCTTCTTCTCCCTTCTATTTTTTGGTAAGAGGTAGGGTGTTGATGATAGGATTTTGGCGTTGCAAAGGGGTGTTGGTCTACGCTTATACGGAGTTGCCAAAGCATTTATAACATCCCATATTTTTATAACACTATTTAGGATATTCAATTGGTTAAATTAAATAAAATGTTTTTAAAATAAGTAGGTTGAGATTTGATTAAATTAATGGTAGTCTGCCATGTTAATGTGCAAATTAAAATGAGAAAACATAGACTAATGTGTTCGAGTAAGGGCATTATGGGAAATAGGACAGACTTATATCCTAAACCATTAGAAAATGAAACTTACGTTCATTTCATTTTAGCAAACTAAAAACTCTTAAGGTCGGCCACCATTATTGTTTTCAAGGAAGATAAGGCTAGATTCAAGAGAAGGAAGATAATCAACATATTCAACATCAAATCTCACATCTTTTAATCTCAAAGCTAAGGTGAATAATTGCACCGTCCTATTTTCGAATTTTTTTTGTAAGTATATGCTACGTTTTGATGATTAAAGCTATATATTTGTTTGTTGGTGAATTATGCATGTTCATAGTAGTATTTATGAAATATTTGATATGAAGATCCTATGAAATTACATCCAAATTCCTTGAAATTTTAAATATAGGTCAAAAATGCTATTTTAGTGATTGGTTCCAATTTTCATAATTTTCTGAATTTATGTGGATTTTATATTAATTTTCTAGTAAAGAAAATGATTTGATGGGTTATAAATTATTTATGGCTAGAATAATTATTATTTGGGTTTGAAATTTTTATATGTTGGAAAACATATTAAAATAGATTTTTGGGGATTTTTCAACAATTTTCCTAAGTGATTTGATGAATATATAAAATTATTTAAGGTATGTGACTTAAATGTTTTATATATTTACTTAAGGAGAAGCGGCATTTTATAAAAAAAAAATTATTTAATTCTGAAATTAGTTGCAGCAGTTTTTGAAAAAGTATTTATTAACCAATGAGAATTTGAAAAATAAAGGCAGGTTAGTTAAAAAGTTACCTTTTTAGCTAAAAAAAAGAAAATCACGCTATTAGCATATTTTAGCCATTTTAGGCATCTGACCTTCCGACGCAGACCTTCCGACAAAGTCAAAATGTTACAGCTTTCGACCAGGTCAAATTTCTATGCATATGGTATCAAGCTACATAGTACGTAACGAACTGAACAAGGTCAAAGGGTACTTAGTCGAAAGGTTGGTTGCCAAAGAGGTTAGGATATGTTTGTTTTATAAATCGAAAGCTTACAACTGCTTGCTTTCGAAAAAGAGCCTTTGACTTGGTTGCTTTCAACTAGGTCAATTGCTTAAAATAAAGGTCTTAAACCTTTCGACAAAGTCGAAAGGTTACTACCGCTTTATTATTGTTTTTTTAACCTTCCGACAAAGTCTAAAGGTTTATCTGTTTTTAAAATCCAACCGCTTCTCCATGCTTTCGAAAGAAAGCTTTTAACTTGGATGTTTTACCCTTACTTTTAATTGAAGAATAACCCAAGCTTTCGAAGGAGTTGTTCTAAAGGCAGAGGCCTATTGTTTTAAATGATATGTTTAAAGCTTTCAAAATAGAGCTTTCGACAAAGTCGAAAGGTTACTTCCGTTGATTTCGAAAGGTTTGAGTTCAATTATTTCGTGAGTTCAATTGTTTCGAAAGGTTTGAGTTCAATGGTTTCAAAAGGTTTTAGTCCAATGGTTTCTAAAGGTTTGAGTTCATTGATTTTGAAAGGTCTTCTTTGAATGGTTTCGGAAGGTTTAAATGGAAGGTTTTCCAATGGTTTTCTTAGGCAATGTTTTAAGTTGTTTTGAAAGTAGGATGTCTAAGGTTTTATTGCTTTCAAAAGAAATGATTTCAGTAGTTTCGAAAGGTTTGATGTTTGATTTCGAAAGGTAAGATTTTGACCTTTTGGCTTAGAAAATTAAGGGGTTTCACTTGGTTTTGAAAGGATGTTTTCAAAAGCTTAGAAAGAGGTACTTTCAAATGTTTAAATGTTTTCATCAACTAAGGTTTGAATAAAGAAGATATATATAACATGGTAATGTGATTTTGAGTGAAGCATAAAGATTATATATTTTCCTTATTTGAGTTTGTTTAAAGGTTATAAATCATTTTGAAAATGTTTTAAATGAAATATATGAAAGTGGATCCTTAAGTGAAAATGACTCAGATATTAGAATATCAGATGGGACTAATATGAGGTCGCGCCCTATACATTAGCTATTAGCCCCAGCTAATTGTTGTCCAAAATACTACTGTGTAGGTCTTGGTCATAGGTAGACTAAAATTATGATTATACACCAAAGGGAATGTATGTTTGTATACAGATAGGTTATTGGTGAGCTTGAAAAACCATTAGGATCAGATGATTAAGTTAGGGACAGACCGTTTAGAATAGAAATATTTAACAAATAGTTAAGGATAGATAGTCCAGAAGAAAAATAGCTAATAGATGTTAGATTAATTTTGATTATATTGTCTGATAGGCCCGAATCAGTCAAAGGTCAAAAGTTATCCAAACAAAACTTATGGGTTTGAACGAATAGTTCATTATAATATGATATTTTTGTATGTTTACATAATGAATTGCTTTAAAGTATTTAACCAGTTTTGGTTGCAGGATAAGGGTTTTCAAAGATATGTTTTAAAAGGATGTTAGTGAGTGAAAACCCTATTCTACTAAGCGGCGTGGTCTCACTTAACATATTAACCGGGATGTATAATATTATTCACACCAGGCTTTATGTCTGACTCGAAGTTTATGTTTTCCCCTCAAACTCTCGGGTGCTCAAAATTAATTTGAGTAGGCTGAGAGGTTAAGGTCCTTTTCAGGTTTGTAGGATGACAAATAAGGCTACTAGAGGCATGCAGGAAGCAAACAGATAGTTATTTAGGAGTTGTAGTTCTGGTTTTATGTTTTGTTGAATTTCCACTGTTTTTGTATTAATTCTATTATAACTATATGACTTTAATCATTCAAGGTGGTTTCTTCGCATACCGCTCTTGGAGTATTTTGTAATAAGTATATTTTATCTATGCTTGGGAATGCATTGGGATTATGTATCAAGAATATGGAACATCTGTTTTAAATGTAATGAAGTATATGTCGTTTTGAAATGTGTGCTTTGTTTCGTATTCAAGTGCTTCTGATATTGTAGATACCATTAATGTAGCCGTATTTAGTCATCGGAAGCTAATATTATAAATGATTGCAGCATCTGTAGCGCTTAGTTTTGGGCCTCTGGTTAGGGGATGTTACACATTGCCTTCACATTGTACTTGAAAAGAATAAGATTTATGTCAGAACCGAGGCACTGTATTCAAACTAGTGTCAAGTGCTTGTGCATGTGTTCCTAGAAGTGTATGAGATGTTGACGTTTCCCTATGTATCCTTCATACCATGTTCATGGGATCTCAAAGATACAGTTTCATCACCCTCGGCAGCCTAAAGAATATTTATCGAAGGGAAGATGAATTCACAAAGACTAGTGGCAAGAATATCTTCAAAGTTTTTTCCCTCGGAACCAAAGGCAAATATGTTACCAAAATCTCCTAAGGTACCAATAATATTATTAGAAGAGCCTATAAAAGAGTTGATTCTTCACCTAGTTCGAGGCATGGTTCTGGTAAAACCTACGAAGATTGATGACTATTCATTTTGATTAAGGAGGTGTTGCGACTATAAAGCCCTCGAGAGATGTCTCCCCATACGATATGATTCATCTAAACTATCATCATAGTTTTCATGATCACCTTCCTTCTCTCCTTCTTCATCTCCCCTTTCCTCTCTTCCTTCTTCTCCTTCTTTGATTTTCTTCTTCTCTTAGGTTTCCATCGCCTTATTGACCCTCTTCACCTTCCTAATCTTCATCATTAGAGTTGTTAGCTATGGAAGAAAGGCCAATAAAAGCTCGAGTTCTTTTGGTATGGAATGGATTAAGAACATCGCTCATGCCATTGTTTAGAAGATGGAATTGATGCATCCAAGCATTTTTCAAAAGATAAGAGGTTTACGAAGGCTTGAATCAAAACCCTATAAGAATGTCAAGGTATTGACATGAACATTAGATTTGACTCATTCGTGGAAATTTGTAAAGGATACAAAGAGAATGCTAGATTCTTGGGGTAAGAAAGCCCAAGTATGAGAAGTATTTGACAAGGAAACTTACTGCCAGACAACCATACACAGTTGAAACCTTTAAGACAGCAAGCCAAGAAATATTCACTTTTAAGTAGATATGCATGTTATGTATCCCCTCAATAATTTTGCAGCGATTGAATGCTTCAATGGTTAGTGGGAAAGGTGTTTCTTTTCTCTTTTCACTACAACAAAAAGGACTTATTATAGCGTGTAAAAACCGCTATAAAAACTTTCTATAGCGATTCTATAATCGCCATAGATCAACATGTTGTAAAAAGTCTGGTAGATACTATAGTGTGTCGTACTTGCAATGGAAAACGTATTTTTCTTGCCATCTAAAATAGGCCATATTGGTGCAACTGCTTTTCTATAGCATTATGAAACGTGCTATAGAACTTTTTATGACGCATTTTAGTTGCTATAAATATGTCGACATGCTATATTATTATAGCATTTGGACGCGCTATGGAATCATCGTTTCAACCTTTTATGACACATTGAAATGCTATAGAAAATTCATTACTATCTATTATAGCACCGTCTTATTGCTATGAAAACTATTTACTCTTTGCAAAATATTTTGTATAGCACTAACATGATGCTATAGTATAACAAAGCTGAACAATTTTTCTTTTTATTGCATAGTTAGAACGCTATAAAAAAATTCTATTGCACATTTTTTGCTGCCATAACATTAAAAGCTTACAATTTTCAATTCTACTTATATATTATAACTCAAAAAACCACATTTATCACATTAACATAAGTACACAAATTGAGTCATAAGCCAAATCACAAAATATATATATATATATATATCCATAATATTTCATACATGAAGAATTAACCATAAATATTTGTGATAAAAATTAAACATAAGTACACAAATTGAGTGTAGCATACCAAAACGATACATACTAAAAATATTTTAATGACCATCGATAAGCATGACAGATTTAAAGGAGAAAGAGTGCGACATCATGTATCAACCTCAAAAGCATCATACAACACCTGTGAAGAAGAAACACAAACATACATATGTTAGTCAATATATACAAGTATGTATAAGTACAAAAGATGCATCGCCAAAGACTAAGTTACTGAAACTAGCATAACCCCCAATGAACCTGTTATTGTGAAACATAATATGTGTCGTACCTTCGAATCTAAAATGCTTTCAACTTCGGCACGTTTACTTTTAGGTTCTATAGTGCATGAGAAATAAAAAACTGATCAATAGAATGAAAAATATATGTCACTTGCTCTACAAGATTTTAAGCTACTAATCAATAGAAACGAAATTTATAACCAATAAAGCTTATCAGACATGTAAATATTAGCATTCGAAGAAACCAAGAATACCTTTTTTTGCTAGAGAAGCAGCCATTCCAAAAACTTTTGGCTTTATCTGACACTTGTGGTAGAATTCCTTTATTGTGTAGCATGAGAAGGGGTTATGGGGCTGATGTATGAACATTAGTATGAAAATAATGGAATACTGATAAAAACTTGTATAATTGCAATACCTTCATCATTTTGGTGTATTGATGGTTTCCAGTAGCATGGCGGCATTCATCAAGTATCAATAATTCAATCATTTCTATCGTCAAGAATGCTTTCGTCAAAGCATCCAGTAATACCTGAGGTGTCATGACAAGTACCTGCATATGATTCGTCATGCAAAATGAACTTTACAATTACAGTGCCAAAACAGTTGTAGAAAATATTATAAGAATGCACTTCCCAAGAAATTGGAGAAAATAAATGTTCCGAACGGTCTCATTAATGACCAGTCAACAATCTAATGCTACTTTGACCCTATCTCAATTCATGTAAGATAGTAAGGATTTGATGCTAGTAAAGTTTCTTCACTTCCAATTTTACAGTAATTGGACTTTAAAATGCATGAATGAATGTGTATAGATATGGGTGTATTTACGCATATGTAAATGTCGAGAAATGATACGCACTTGACTGTATGTATACTTCCAGAGTTAAGAAATTATCATATTCATGTTCTTATGTTATGAGCAACGGTTGTGTAATTGCAGCATAATCACTCACTCAGTTGTGATGTGCATCAGTTAGAGCATACATACCCCCCCTCCACAAAACTCGAACAAAACGGACCAGCCCTCCCAACCATTAAAATAAAATAAGAATTAACGGAGTTAAATTAACAAAAAGCAAGCCAATAGAAACCTAGATATCGGTTATTTGTTTCTTCCATGTTTCTGCACTTCATAGATCAACTCCCATTCCTCCATAAAATTGATTTGTCTTCAGTTCATGGGATGCTTTGATTGCATCGATCACAATGCTGAAAAGAGAGAATGAAACAAAGCACATGCTAAAATCGTTAGCAAGAAAATATCTTGTTTATTGTTAGTGGTAAGACATTGTTTTCAATACATAATAATTGGGTTACCACTGTGGTTTTAGCTGTACACACACCTAAACTTACATACTTAGACAAAATATATAATACGATATGACATAATATAATACATGCATATATGGCATGTGCATGTGTGTACGTGTGTGTTCAATCTCATTTATAAAATACAAAGTGATGCAGCTCAGACCAGGGTTGAAAAATTACAAGTTATCGACATGAGTCGTTCACGACTTAATGGGAGTTTAAGTCGTTCACGGCTTAACAGATCAGAAGAAGAAGTCATGAGTCATACACGACTCAAGTTGTCACGAGATAGGGAACAGAGCTTTAAGTCGAATGGAAGGATTGAGTCGTCCACGACTCAACATGGAGGAGTTGAACCATACACGACTCAACTGGAGGCCATGGAGTCTCGAGAGGAAGAGCTACGGGTTAATGAAATGATTTTAAGTCGTTTGCGACTTAACAAGAAAAATGCGAAGGAAATACGACTCGATGGGAGCCTAAATCGTTCTGATGTGATGAGTCGTACACGTCCTAACTGCATAGCTATGAGTCGTACACGACTCAACGACTTATATATAAGTCGTACACGACTTATCCTGGAGCAGGGAAGAGTACCAGCAAGTAAAGCCTTTGAGTGGGAGGCGGAGCACGACCTATGTTGAGTCGGTGAAGTCTTGAGTCGGTCATATATGTAAATTTGTGTTGAGTCGTATGTCGCGTACTTTCTTAAGTCGTATCATTTTAGGGTCGTGTATGTGTGTGTTGTAATATAAGTCGTGAGTCGCTGTCTGTTGCATTTCTTTGAGTCTTAAAGCGTTGAAGTTGAGTCGTTTAAGCCGTGTGTTGGTGAGTCGCAGCTGTCCAGGTTGTGCCTTTAGAAGTTGGGTCGTGCTTGGGGATGAGTCGGTGCCGACTCAATGAGTCGTAAGTCGCAAACGACTCAAGGACCAGGGTTGTAAACTTCTATAAATACGCGTGTGTTGTACATTTTTAAGTGGGTTGATTTTGAAATAAAATTTCTTGTTGATTGCTTTGTGCTTTCTTCTCTAATTGGTAGTTGAGTGTAATCTCCTATCTCCACTTACGTCATTCGAGTGCGCTCGAATCCACGTTTGTTGAAGCCGATTCACGGAATCTAGTATGCTAGATCAACGTACGAAGAATCGTAGATCTTTGTTTCTCGGTATCGTGCGCGATCAATGAGACGAAGATAGCTAGAATCCAGCATCTTTGGATCAACGGATTTGGGCATTTCGGTATCTTCAATCCACCAAGTACTACTTTCATCGATTTACATCGATTTGTGATTAATCCGCTGCGTCAGTTTTGGTATCAGAGCCATACTTAGCCAATCATAGCTAAGTTGATTCTTGGAGCCAAGTATTTGAAGTTGAAGTTTGAAGTTGTGTTCGTTGTGTTCATCTTGAAGTTGCAACAAGTTCGAAGATTTTGATCCATCTCATTTTGGATCTAGATTTGGAGAAGTGTTTGAATTTGAAGTTAGGCCGTGTATACATGTGAAGTAGCCGAGCCTAGTGAAGGGTCTTGAAGCTTGAGCGTGGCTTATTGTTGTTGTGTTGAAGTTTTCTTTGTGTTCAATTTGTTGAAGTTTGTGGGTTTGAATCATGCCACCTAGAAGAGCTAATCGTCATCAAAACGTTGAAGCTTTGTATCGAAGAGAAGAAGCCGAGCTTATGGAACAACGTATTAATGAGAAGTTTGATGAAGGCATTGGAAATTTAGAAAAGTTGATGAATGATTTGAATCAAAGGAGGAGATCACCAAACTCAAACCATGGAGGAAACCGAGTTTCGCCATCGGTTATGGAAGCGAGGAGGGTATCACCACATTCTTTCAGAGATAGAAGAGAAACATCAATTTCATCACGAAGAGATCATCATGACTATGCACATGAAGAGAGAAGAAGTCGACGTGAATTTGACAATGAAGCATATAGAGAGGAAGAGAGACATAGTCAAAGAAGCATGCATGAACGGAGGGATGATAATGATCGAGATCGATGTAGGCGTACTTTTGATTTTGATGAAGAGGGTGATAGAGCAAGTATTCATTATCAAGATCGAGATCAAGTTCGAAATTCTTACCGGGATGTAGAAGATAATCGTCGTTGGGAATCGGGTATGAAGATGGAAATTCCAGAATTTAAAGGAGGGATGGTAGTAGAAGAATTCTTAGATTGGTTGTCAAATGTGGAGGAAATCTTTGATTTCAAGGAGGTTCCGGAGAATCGAAGGGTGAAGTTGGTTGCTACTAGGTTGATGGGGAGAGCTTTGGCGTGGTGGCAACAAACTAAACTTACCAGGGAGAGAATGGGGAAGTCAAAGATAGAATCATGGGAGAAGATGAAGAAGTTGATGAGATCTACTTTCTTACCTTACAACTACTAATCACTTATGTACCAGAGGTTGCAGAATCTGAGGCAAGGGACGAAATCTGTTAGTGATTATGCTGATGAATTTTACCAACTCATTGCCAGGAATGATATTATGGAAACGGAAGAACAGTTAACTGCTAGATTCATTAGGGGATTGAGAATGCAGATCCAGGATATGGTTAATATGTTCGGTCCTAGATCAGTTGCGGAGGCACATCAGAAAGCGTTGGCTTGGGAGAAACAAGGAAGGCGTGGAGGTGGTGTGTTTACTAATTCCAATAATCAAGCAAGGGGTGTTGGTGGAAGTTCTAATGTTCCTAAATCTGTTACAAAGCCAGTGGTGAAGGAGGCCGAGAAGGCGAAGGCTAGCAGTGGGTTCAAATGTTATAATTGTCAGGAGTTGGGTCACAAAAGCAATGAATGTCCGAAGCCGAAGAAGAGAGCAATGGTTGCAGAAGTTGAGGAGGATGAGGGTGAGGAGGCAGAATGTTCAAATGCACCTTATGTTGAGGAGGAAGAAGAATTATCTGGAGATGAAGGTTGTAACCTTATGATGAGGAGGTCATGTCTTACACCAAAGCAAGAGGAGGATTGTAGTTGGTCGAGGAGTAACATATTTCAGTCGACATGCACTATTCTAGGAAAAGTTTGCAAGTTCGTTATTGATGCTGGAAGTTGCGATAATATTATTTCTACCGAGGCTGTGAAGAAGTTGAACTTGAAAACTGAGAAGCATCCTAAACCGTACAAGCTCGCATGGTTAAGGAAGGGTGGTGAAGTGAAGGTGTGTCGAAGGGCTGGTGTTAATTTTTCTATTGGGAAGAAGTACAAAGATGAAATTTGGTGTGACGTTGTAGACATGGACGTATGTCATCTGTTGTTGGGCAGACCGTGGCAGTTTGATAGATCAGTTCAACATGATGGTCGTGCCAATAGTTACAGTTTCATGTTCGAGGGTACTAAAATCACTTTGGTTCCCAAGAAGCAACAACAAAAGGAGAGCAAGCTAGAGGAGATTGAGGAATTGAAAACTCTGTTGACTTTGAAGGAGTTTGTTAAAGAAGTTGAAGAGGAACCTGAAGTCTATTTGTTGATTGGGCGAGAGAGCAGTGAAGAGGTTGAAATTCCTGAAGAAGCAAAGCCAGTTTTGAAAGAGTTTGAAGATGTATTTCCAGAGGAGTTGCCTAAGGAGTTACCACCATTGAGAGACATTCAACATCAAATTGATCTTGTTCCGGGAGCAGTTTTACCACATCGACCACATTACCGAATGAGTCCGAAGGAATATGAAGAATTACGAAGGCAGGTGGAAGAGTTACTTGAGCAGAGACGTGTTCAGGAAAGCTTGAGTCCTTGTGCTGTGCCAGCTTTGTTGGTACCGAAGAAGGATGGAACATGGAGAATGTGTGCAGATAGTAGAGCTTTGAACAAGATTACTGTCCGCTATAGATTTCCTATGCCGAGGTTGGATGATTTGTTAGACCAGTTGAGTGGGGCAACTATATTTTCGAAGATTGATTTGAAGAGTGGTTATCACCAGATTCGAATTAGACCGGGAGATGAATGGAAGACAGCTTTCAAGACGAGAGAGGGGTTATACGAATGGTTGGTTATGCCATTTGGTTTATCAAATGCACCTAGTACATTCATGCGAGTGATGAATCAAATCTTTAGACCATTCATTGGGAAGTTCGTGGTGGTTTATTTCGATGATATTATGATATATAGCAGGAGTATGGAGGAGCATGTTCTACATTTGAGGGAAGTGTTGATTATTCTTCGTGAAGAACAATTTTAAGCTGCTACGAAGAAATGTGTGTTTATGACAAGAAGTGTTTTATTTCTGGGTTATGTTGTTTCAGGAGAAGGTATTCAAGTTGATCCGAATAAAGTTGAAGCAGTCAGGAATTGGCCACAGCCAAAGACAATTACGGAAGTGAGAAGTTTTCATGGGCTAGCGTCATTCTACCGGAGATTCATTCCACACTTCAGTAGCGTGATGGCTCCAGTTACTGATTGCATGAAGGGGAAGCAGTTTGTATGGTCAGAGGAAGCGGGAGTTGCTTCTGAACGAATCAAAGAACTGTTGACGACAGCGCCAATTCTTGTTTTACCTAATTTTCAGTTGTTGTTTGAGCTACACACTGATGCATCAAAGGTTGGGATTGGAGGAGTGTTGAGTCAGCAGGGGAGACCTATTGCATATTTCAGTGAAAAGTTATCAGGGGCAAAGATGAGATACAATACATACGACGTTGAATTTTACGCTGTTGTGCAAGCTGTTAAGCATTGGAGACACTACCTGTTTCAGAAGGAATTTGTTCTTTATACTGATCATGAAGCTTTGAAGCATTTACAGGGGCAGGATAAGATTTCAGCAAGACATGCATCGTGGATTGCATATTTACAGCAGTTTACCTTTGTTGTTAAGCACAAATCGGGGGTGACGAACCGTGTGGCTGATGCTTTGAGTAGGCGGAGTCATTTGCTGACAACATTGAAAGTTGAAGTGACGGGGTTTGAATTACTGCCAGAGATGATTGAAGAAGATCCTTACTTTGTGAAATATGTTGAAAAAGTGAAGGATGGGAGTACCGATGAATTTATGTTGGTTGATGGATTCTTATTTAAAGGAAATCGGTTATGTATTCCAGAGGGCAGCTTGAGAATGAAAATTATCAAGGAGTTGCATGAAGAAGGCCATGTGGGTAGAGATCGTACATTGCAGTTGATTTCTCAATCTTATTTTTGACCGTCGATGAGAAAAGAAGTTGAAAGATTTGTGGAGAGATGCCATATTTGCCAGGTTTCAAAGGGAACAGTGACGAATGCAGGGTTGTATATGCCATTACCTGTACCGTCTAAGCCATGGGTTGATATCAGCATGGATTTCGTTTTGGGTTTGCCTAGAACTCAAAGGGGAAATGATTCGATATTTGTTGTAGTGGACAGATTTTCGAAGATGGCACATTTTATTGCCTGCAAGAAGACAGCGGATGCAGTTCGAGTGGCACAATTATTCTTTAAGGAGGTGTATCGATTGCATGGTTTACCAGAATCTATTGTTTCTGATCGGGATACTCGATTTCTGAGTCACTTTTGGTTAAGTTTGTGGAAGATGGTGGAAACGAAGCTGAAATTTAGTAGTGCTTATCATCCGCAAACTGATGGACAGACAGAAGTTGTAAACAGGTCATTGGGAAATTTGTTGCGATGTCTTGTACAGGATAATTTGAGAAGTTGGGACATGAAATTATGCCAAGCAGAATTTGCTCATAATCATGCCATGAATCGCAGTACGGGATTCAGTCCATTTCAGATTGTATATTCAAATTTACCAAAGGGGCCGTTGGATTTAGCGGTAGTACCACAACCGAAGGGGACAGTTAAACGAGCTGCTGACTGTGTTGATGAGCTGACTGAATGTCATAAAATCGTTCAGGAACGATTGGAGAGATCGAATGAGAAATATAAGAAATCTGCAGATTTGAAACGATGAAATGTTGAATTTAACGAAGGCGATTTGGTTTATGCAGTGTTGACAAAAGACCGTTTTCCGGTGGGAACATACAATAAATTGAAAGCGCGGAAAATTGGTCCAGTTGAAGTTTTAAAGAAAATCAATGAGAATGCTTATCGATTAAAGTTACCAGATGGTGTTTATACTTCTGATATTTTTAACGTCAAACATTTAATTCCATATCATGGAGGTGAGATTGTTGAGGAAGTTACAAATTCGAGGTCGAATTTTTCTCAACCAGGGGAGGATGATGCAGCTCAGACCAGGGTTGAAAAATTACAAGTTATCGACATGAGTCGTTCACGACTTAGTGGAAGTTTAAGTCGTTCACGACTTAACAGGTCAGAAGAAGAAGTCATGAGTCATACACGACTCCAGTTGTCACGAGATAGGGAACAGAGCTTTAAGTCGAATGGAAGGATTGAGTCGTCCACGACTCAACATGGAGGAGTTGAACCATACACGACTCAACTGGAGGCCATGGAGTCTCGAGAGGAAGAGCTACGGGTTAATGAAATGATTTTAAGTCGTTTGCGACTTAACAAGAAAAATGCGAAGGAAATACGACTCGATGGGAGCCTAAATCGTTCTGATGTGATGAGTCGTACACGTCCTAACTGCATAGCTATGAGTCGTACACGACTCAACGACTTATATATAAGTCGTACACGACTTATCCTGGAGCAGGGAAGAGTACCAGCAAGTAAAGCCTTTGAGTGGGAGGCGGAGCACGACCTATGTTGAGTCGATGAAGTCTTGAGTCGGTCATATATGTAAATTTGTGTTGAGTCGTATGTCGCGTACTTTCTTAAGTCGTATCATTTTAGGGTCGTGTATGTGTGTGTTGTAATATAAGTCGTGAGTCGCTGTCTGTTGCATTTCTTTGAGTCTTAAAGCGTTGAAGTTGAGTCGTTTAAGCCGTGTGTTGGTGAGTCGCAGCTGTCCAGGTTGTGCCTTTAGGAGTTGGGTCGTGCTTGGGGATGAGTCGGTGCCGACTCAATGAGTCGTAAGTCGCAAACGACTCAAGGACCAGGGTTGTAAATTTCTATAAATACGCGTGTGTTGTACATTTTTAAGTGGGTTGATTTTGAAATAAAATTTCTTGTTGATTGCTTTGTGCTTTCTTCTCTAATTGGTAGTTGAGTGTAATCTCCTATCTCCACTTACGTCATTCGAGTGCGCTCGAATCCACGTTTGTTGAAGCCGATTCATGGAATCTAGTGCGCTAGATCAACGTACGAAGAATCGTAGATCTTTGTTTCTCGGTATCGTGCGCGATCAACGAGACGAAGATAGCTAGAATCCGGCATCTTTGGATCAACGGATTTGGGCATTTCGGTATCTTCAATCCACCAAGTACTACTTTCATCGATTTACATCGATTTGTGATTAATCCGCTGCGTCACAAAGCCCCATTCAAGCTTTTGTTTTGTCTATCAACTAATAATATAATATTGTGTATCATATCTCTTACATGCATCAACAAATGATACTGATAATTTTGTACTAAATGATTCTCTCTTTTGCCAAAAAGCATTCATATAATGGTATGATACTAAAAATATGAAATAGATCATAATGTATTAATCATGGAAGAGTAAGAAATTTCTAAGCAGCTAAACTGTTTGAACTATACGTCAAAATTTATTATAAACCATTGTAAAAAAAATATTTCTAAAAATTAAACTATCGTTTGATTTTTATTATAAAAAACACTTATTTGTATATGTTTATACTTACCATTCAAAAATGGTACATGGGCTGAAATTAACTGAGATGAATCACATAAAAATATGAAACAATACTGTCGCAATGTACGGTGGTGGCCGGTAGCTGATACAGTACATAAAGTTCAAATTTTTTGAAAAATGTAAATTCTCAATAACGATATATACAGCTTAATGGAATAGAATACAAGTACCAGTAGTTTACTATATTTCGTAGAATAATGAAATGGCTTTTGAGCTTTCAAACTAAATAAAATGAATACTATTCTTTCATGTAAAAGTTCTTTAGCCAACTCCTGTTCCTTTTTGTTTGCATTATGGATAATCGAAAATTACCCATTTGTTTCTTTCTTTCAATGATGAGGAAATATTGAGTAGAATTCAATACCATCCAATTCTCAATTGTAATAAGTAATGATTTGCTAGATAAATAAACTAACATGGCCCATAATAGTTTAGTATCTTGCACATTTGAAAAATCTTCATTTTGCACATTTGAAAAATCTTTTCAGATCACTTGTATTTCTTACATACATTTTCTTATCAAATAGTTACCCTATTTCCCCATGTAAAAAGTACATAACTAGTTGTGAATGCTCATTGATATACATAAACCTTCATCATATGCTTGACAAACCTAAAGTCACATCAAATTAGTCTGGAATGGCCATTTTTTAAAACTATGAAGTGCAAAGATACAATAAGTGGCAGCTGCAAAATGAAAATATTTTTCTCACTTTGCGGAAATATGGACCGGTATCTTGCTTTTTTTTGATTTATTTTTTTTAGAAAATGTATTACCAATAGGTTTTTGATATAAAACACTGTACTAAGTGTTAATGGTAGATTTTCTTGTAAAGTGTCCAAAAGTACACATCCTTCAGAAAATGTAATATTTAAACCATTTTATCAAAGTTAGATTTCGTATTTTAACTATTTCAAGAACAGTGTGGTTAAGCATATCAGACTTGAACATGTATTAGCCATCATGTGTAAATCAGTATCTAGTTCAGGGACAATACCAGTTTGCTTCTCTCTTCTACTTCTTTCACAGTTTCTTCACACAATAAGCAAGTTTAACTTAGGACAACTTGCATGGAGGCACTAGATAATTAATTAAATCGACTGCCTGCTCTGCATCCAACTCCTTGAAAATGTGCTGAAAAATCCAACTCTCTTACTGTCGTCTCATTTCATATTGACTTACAGAAGCAAATGAAGTATGTCGTACAAACTCATTTAATTAATATCGTTATAATATTTCTCCAGTAGTCTGTTAGAAAAATCACAGTGGTTAGTTAATAATATTTTTAGACAAAATGTATTTCTAATACAGGATAAAATAATTAGGCTAAAACTTAAGGGAATTGTTTAATTTTCCTACAAGTGCTAGCAACAGGGTGGTCTTTCCATATCATGTTGGTCCTATCAAAAATGTCATGTTGCAAATGATCAAACATACAATTTGTAAGTTAACTTCAACTATTATATTAAAGGAGATGTTGATACTTGTTATATAAAAAATGTACATTAATGTTATTTCAATCATAATTTAAGCTGTACTTTTTATAAGTTTGCGTATTTTATTTCTGTTCTGGTTTTAAGTATATATTATATACTTTCCTAGATAGTTTGATAATCCCATTAACAACTTTTGCTACACCCTATTTTTGCGCTCTAGCCAAGGCACTTTTATTCCAATATAAACTACACAACTTGAATTTTCTTTCTAGGATGTGACATTTTAAATTTATTTATACTTATCTATTTTATATTCTAGTCCAAGCACATATGTGTCAAAGTGTTGATGTAATCCCTTCGAACTCTACAGGTATGCTACAAAACAAAACACGTTTCTTTTTATTTTATCTAGTAAACATTTTCATTTATTATTTTGCACACATTAATAGATGTAGGTTAAACCAAAAGAGTAAAAATAATGATGTATGAGATAAATCATGCCAAAATTTTAAGCTTCACTAGTACAAAAAAAGGGCAATGTTGTACAATGTCTAAATCTGAATTTCCAAATGTAATGGTCGGTGCCACATTAATAGGAGGTAGGTTCAGAAATGATTGATTCTAAAACTGTTGGTGTGATGGATAGTGATTACCCAGAAGGTAGTTTAGGAAGCAGAGAAGTTGAGAATGGAGATTTTACTAAGGACTACGCCAGCACATATGAAACTCGTCAAAAGGATAAAAAGGTTCTGGATAGGAAACCTGTATCGATGGTTATTAAAAAAGATCATTCTGATGATGATAGAGAAGCATGTAGTGGCATTGAGGAAGGGAGCAGTAAAAAGATTAAAGATAAGGAGACGGCTGCTGGTAAAACTTCACTGTCTTTTAATTGTTCGAGAAATGGAGATAACCAACTATTTGCTAGCAGTAAGTTTCTTATTTCCTTTTTTAAGGCCACGTATCACATTTTAGCTTAGCTTTATATCAAGTTTTACTGAAGTGGAATTTTTTTTTTTTTACTTCCTGTTTTCGTTATTTTCATATGCTTTATACATGGTACAAATTGAGTGACAAATCATATCTCAAAGTTTTCAATGATGCTAGCTTTTCATTGCCAACACATTTTCCAAACATTTCCATTATATTACAAATGAATGAATGAATACATAAAACACATTTAAACACCACTCATCAAACTAGAATCGTATACATTAGTCAGCTACTTCACCATAATCACATTCCTTTTCTGCCTTATATTCATCCCCAGTTCTCTTTTCCACTCATATTGATGGGTACTAACGCCACTCGTACAAAAACTCTTACACGTGCATCCTCGAATGGTTATTATATTTTCTGATACTAGGGGCTTGTAAATCATCAATAAAATTGCACGTATGCCTTTTTGTACGCAAAAGAAATGTTTACACACAACTATACAGTTTCATGTTTTCCTACTAACCATTTCGCTCCGTTCAAACTGATCCTTATGGCATCATATTTCAACGGAAATTATTGATAAATACAAAAAGTTTAAATAATAATAATCAAATTTGGCTCGGATTTAAATCAAAATCAGGATAAATAAATAAAAACTAACCTAGCTTTGAGAAGCGCAAGCAACCAATCTTAGGTGAATCAAAAAATTGATTTTTGATAAAAGCTTCAAGAAGGAGTGCTCACTGATCAATGTTGAAGGAGACTTAGGCGAGAAAAGAACAGCGAAAAGGGCTAGAGTTCACTTGTCGACAGCAGCAATGAATGATTTTTTTTATTGTCGGTGAATCCAGGTAGAGAAAACTGGGAAATTCTTTTCTTAGGGTTCTAATTGAGAGGGGAAATGAGAAGCAAAGGCAGGAGGAAACCGAAATAATTGAAAAAGAAGCGGCCTGAAAAATATTTTGTGCCAGCTTATAAATTTTGACATGTTACTGGTTTACAGCGAAGTCCAACACCATTCGTACTTTCCTTTACGTTTGATGAGACTAATAATAGCAACCAGCGATCAAACATTGTTCCATATTGCACTTAATAAACTTCTTTCTTGTAGTGTTTAAAGCTTAGGATATAAGTAAGGTTTGGGAATCTAGTGGACGATCTAGGTGCCTCATGAAAATTATATAGAGAGAGATATCATTGCATGGCCATTGGAATGCATTTGAGTAGGGGCCAATCCAAGCTCTTGAAGGAAGAATTAAAGGAAGTCGTTAAAGGGTGGCACAGCAGCAGACAAGCACATATACCTATTGCATGCCGTAAAGCCAAGTAGGTAGAGACGAGCCCTTTGATCGAGTGTAGATAAGAGGACCACATCCTTGGAAATCCCATACTTAATATAGATTATTTGGAGTTCCTTTGCGATCGGTTTTGACGGTATTTGATCATAAGGATTATCTAGGATATAGAGAGTGGGTAGAGCCTTTATAGGAGGAGTAGGGCCATGAGGCTGAACTACTAGAACGGTTTAGAGCTAGAATTCTCATATATATATATATATATATATATATATCATTCCAGAGGGAGTGGAAGTAGACATTTAAGCAGTAGAAGAGCTTGTTTCTACAAGAGGAGTGAAAGGACTGGTCTTGGTTCTAAGATGAGGATATCGTCTAATATCAGTCATTTTAAACTAGAAAACTCAACGATGATTATGGTCAGGTATAATGAATTACTTTAATCAATACCCATATAACCGATGTAAAAAGTCCAACAAATGACGTCGTATGTCGACTAATAAGATTTTGCACATTGACCGAGGTAGTGTGAAGTGTCAAACTATGTAGTGAGTATCGTACTTCTAGAGGACGGTATAGATGAACACATTATGTTGGTAGCTCGCTCGTGCTAGAAAATGGGCTCCATCACATTATAAAACCATTTGTCAAATTTTTTACTCATTATCATAAAATATACGATAACTGAACCACTGTCTGGTGCGACATAGAGTTTTCATTGCAAGAATGTAGGATTGTAATGTACAACTTGAAGTGTTGGCGTATGTTTTATTTGGACGTTGGAGTGCATTCGATGCATTCGATGTGACCATTACTTGGAAGCATCTCACCGAAGTTAAGTCGTTAATTCAAATTCAACCAAAGCTCGATGAAAATTGTCTACCTTTTTTCATAATGTGAAAGAACACCATATTGGAAGACTATAGGTTAACATAAGGTGAATCAAGGTGTAATGTTTACACATGCGGAGTGAATACCAAGCTAGGGAAAGAGAGAAACTTGAGGCTAACCCAAGAGAGCTTGGTGTCAACTTCGACTCAAGTGAATATGCCTCGGGTAATCCCTAATTTACATGAGAAGTGTAAGTCCAAGATTGAATTTGAATTGGTGAAAGGCTAATGCCAACAATGTTGATGGCAGTAGCAGCAATGGCAGCGCTAAAACCAAGGCCAAGAACCTACCTTGGGTTTCAAGATTTAACATGGTGAAGATTTGCTAAGAGATGGTATTATTGGTATTGACTAAGTGAAAGAAATTGAGATGATAAAATATGGCATTGGGGTGGATAATGGTGTTGAACTTGGCAATAGCTAGGTCGATTTTGTCGAGGTGTTGGTAGAGTAGGGTTGCAAAGGCAGGAAATGAAAACTAAAGAGAAGTGGAAGTGAAGATCTGAAACTGGCTAAGTGTTTTCTTATTTATTTGGAGAAAAATTATGTTGGTGCAGACATGTTATGAACCTCATTTAAAGAGAGAGAATAAAGAGAAAGGAAAGGAAGAAAAGAAAAGCCTACCTAATCAGGACATGATGTAGCTTCCAAAAACTTAAAAACTCCAAATTTGATGTGGAAAAGGAATGTGTGATGGTTATTTAAAGCAGTTAGTGGATGCTTTTGGAATAGGCATGATCCTTCAAAGATGATAGTTAGTTGATTATGGAATTCAGCACAATTGTATTATGGTTGCTTTTCTTGATCCAAAGCATACTTGGTTTTCAGGAAAGCATACTTTGGGAGGCGAGTTTTATAAATCATTTGGACCTAGAAACTTTTTAGTGAATCTGAACTACAAGATGATAAAGAAATCGATCAAGAAATTAAGGTATTGCTTGGAGTGATGGGTCACAAGAAATTGGAGTGAAGTTGGAGTATGTCAATTATGGTCTGTACCGACCAAAATTAGGTCGGTACCAAAATGATCTCATAAGGGGACCCACTTCTAAACAAATGGTGACTACTCCAGTACTTTGCAGAAAAAGAAAAGTCTCACATAGGACAAACTTTGTCGGTACTGACATGATTTGAAGGAGAAATTGTTGGAATAAAGGTCGCAAACTTGAAGATATGAACAAGTATGCAGAAGAAGTGATATGACATCAAGCAAATGTGATCGGCATAAACCATATTCCAGTTGGTACCGACATAATTAACGTTACAAATTAGGTATTCTCCCTTCTAATCTTGTGGATCTAAATCTTATCTAGTCTTCAACAAGCTTCTGACTTCATATGAATTCGCTTATAAATATCAACATTGGAAAAACATAGAGAGGACTTTTGTCACTCTTCACCTTCTATACCTCCCTTATAACTGTATTTGGAGTCGAATCGTGGTCAAACATTGATTTATATTGTTTTCTATATATGAAACCTTGTAACTTGTTTGTAACCATATCAAAGCTTTTGAAATAAAATTCAAGTGTGCATGGGCATTGGTTTGGCCGAACCATTATAAAAATTAGTGCATTCTTACTGTTTACATTCGTTTTTAACCTGTTTCTCTCGTTTGGGATTGAATTGGGGTATTATGTCAATTTTTGGTCCAACTTTATGCATAATAGGAAACTAGAATAAAATTTATATGGAAACTAATAGTCTTGAGATTTAGAATGCTAGTCAAAATAAATATGTAGCTCATGTTTCTGCTTTTAGTACATGGTCTGCTGACCAAAAGACTGTAGCTACCAATAATTTAAACACCATGAATCTTCTCTTTTTGCTCTTTTGTATACTTGATAAGAATGAATTCACTAGTGTCTTTATTTGCAAAACTACTCACGATATATAGCATACACTTCATATCACAGACGAAGGCATCACTAAAGTTATATGGACTAAAAAATTTATGCTTAACATTTGGTTTCAATGATCTAAATCGAAGCCGTATGAGAGAATAGTCTTAATATGTTCACTATTCCAAAACATTCAACATGATTTAATGTCACTAGGAGTAAAATTCTACGAATTTGATTTAGTATCTAAAGTATTAAATTCTTTTACTAATGGATGGAAAAAGAAAAGTCCTTGCTACGAAAGGGGTTGATGATCGTTTTAAACTCAAAGTCAAAGAATTAATAGATAATTTAATGTTCTATAAAGCTAACATGATGGCCAGAAAAGAACAGGCCCATGAGAAAAGGATAACATATTTTCAAGTAAAAGACAATAACGATATCGATGAGGAGGACAATGCATTCGTTGTAAAAATAATAGCGCCTTCAGAAAATTTAAGAAAAGTCAAAATAAAGGAAAGAGTGGCAGTTCCTCTTTAAAATATGTTGAATGTGACAAAACTAGTCATATGAAAAAAGATTGTCATAAGCTAAACAAAGATTATGAAATTCAAAAGAATAAGAGAACAAAAGGATCAAAGCAATAAGAAAAGCATGCTTTCTAAGTCGCCCCATTTTTAAACTAAAATAATATGGAATCCATTTCCTAAAATACATATGTTTGGACCTAGAATTTAGGAAGTTTTGTTGGAATCGAAATTTGGTGGAAGAATTTTCTTAGTAGAATTTCATTCCACCTCTTTTACATTCGTATGTCTTTCTATTATCTCCAACGTTTTTCTTTGTATCACCAAGAGACTTCACAATAACGTCTATCCACTAGGATTCAAACTCTTTAATAATCACCGGGAGATATATTTGGACGATGTTATTTCATAATCAATGAATGACTTTGAGGAATTGAGCCATTTCAACCAATCATTCAAGTTCAATTACTCAACTTTCAGTCCAACTTCTAAATTAATCTAATAATGTTATTCACTATATTTCTTAATTTATTCTTAGCTTGTTCCAAAATTAACAACATCTAGACTATTCAGCCGTCAATATAACAATATACATATTTAACAATGTCCTTTCTTAAGCTTTCTACACATTCAATTTATAATTTAAATACTTATAAATATTTGCTAAATTAAGATGCACACCTTTAAAATCCTAATTCAAGTCTATTCATCAAACCCTAACTCAATCACTAGAATTTAACAACAACGTATAACATATTTACTAATCATAGAGCATACATTCCACTCACCAACTCTACATAAATCCAAGGTTCAAATCAACCCAATCTTGAAGCTCTCCTGACTTTAGAAATCCTACTCCAATCATCACCAAAAGGTCAACGTGAATAACTAGATTTGTAGGGAACATTTAATTTCAATTTAGATATTTTATTTGTGTTTTTCTTTAAGGCATGAAAAGTTTATGGTGATTTTAATATAATGAAACTCAATTTCTCTTTGGGAGGAAGAAGAAGAAGAAAACAATGAATGAATAAGTTGTTTTATTTTAAAAATATAAAGATCCGATTCTCGCTAAATTACCATATGACCCCCAATTTCTCCCTTCATCTCTTTTTATCCTCTTATCCAATTCTAAAAATCTTTATAAAATTTTCATATGTAAACGACATTGCAAAACACATTGGAATGTCTCTAGAGTGTTAATTCATTCGCCTTTGTACTCATGTTAAAAATATGATCACTACAACAATCCTGACAAAACCCATGCTTTGATTGATGAATGCCATCAACCATACTTTTCTTTTACAACTCCTTCAAATCGCTCTCTCCTTTATATCCACTTCATAAATGCCATAATCTAAAGAGTCAAAATCAACTAGATCAATAACAAAGGCTGATTCACCAATAAAAATAACATCCTTTGAAATATAAATAATTCTACACTAACTACTTTCATGCGAATCGATGAGTTTTTTCCCACCTAACACATACATTTTTATAGCTTATGTCTAGTACATGTTGAAACTTTCTTTGAATCTTCTTTCTATCCATGTAGCTTTGGAAAATTTGCAATAAAGAGTCATGAATTTTTACAATAATAGCAAACCCATTTACTAGGCCTTTTGATTGAGGCCTTGATTTACTCCTACCTCCACCATCTTTAGGCTTACTTTTACTTCTCCTTTTTTGAGCAAATAAGCATTGAAAATTAAAGTTTGAAATAGCACTGGACAATCTACATCTCAACATTACAATATAAAGATCAACCTTTACATATGTTAAGACAATCTCATTGAATCCATACGTGACGACCCAACTTTTCGACCCTTGAATGTCAATAATAAATATATTTATGATATACATGTATCGAGCACCCAAGTGCCCTAAAGACAGATAGTTAGGGTAAAGTAAAAACGAAAAAAAAAAACACAATGCAAGAAAGAAAGAACATGATATCATAATCTCACAACGGAATGAATATCAAAGTACAGTACAAAGGGTTACTCTAAACTAAAGAGTAATTTCAGAGTTACAAAATCTAAGTACTACCATCAGCCTAGACAGTTATAATTGTATGTACTCATAATACTGATGCATACATACATAATATAGTGTAGTAGAAATATAAATAGATAGATAACAGAAGCCTCCGACTCGTTTCCTAAACTCTGAAGTATTCAAAGTAAAACCTAATTTACTCAGCCTACTCGAAAGAGTAAACGAGAAATTTAAGGGAAAAAAACCATGCGTCAAACATAAGTTCAGTATGGGAAAACTCAAGATATATGCATCTATATAGTGGTAACATTTTAGACCACATGAATCATCGAAACAGTTTTCCCCTCAAAAGAAATCAAACCATTTATTAAGCTAATACAGTGATATAATTAATAATGTCCAGGGTGTATATAAATCAGAAAATAGCTGTGCTACTTCCACTGCACAACACAACAATATTGTAAGTACATCTAAAACTACTAAGGTACATTCGCTTATGGATTTTCCTTGGAGACGCCTTCAGTAAACTAAAGCGGATCTCTATGCAAAAGGATCAGAAACTATCTTCCAAGCAACGTATATCTCTAGATAAAATATGCACCATAAGTTAAACACAATTGGCCCACGATCGAAAATTGGTATGAACCACATGGAACCAGGTATCAACAACTCCCGCTAGCAAAATCGATAAGCATACTCTAGATATGTAGTTGATACACCCCGTCATGTGTTAACGATATCCTAGGTTGTGCATTCTACTATCTTTAGCAATTTCTACTGTTGAGGTTACTATCAGCATCTCTCACACGAGTCTTTGTCACTCGAATAGAGCATGATTCCTTTCATGGATTCCAACACAAGTCAAATGATAATGTTAACCTTAGGATAAACAGTTCAACTCAATAGCATAAGTCTGAAATGTTAAGCAAACCACTTCCATAGACTTAACCTTACGATAGACAGTTCAATTCTATAACATTCCACTTAACAGTCGCTTCCAAAACATGAACTCGTATACTAGTTTTGAAGTGTTATTTAGTAAGTAAAATACTTAGCAATTCCGGACTCTTCAAAACTAATTCAATGATTTTTCGATAAAATTTTGGTTCTTCTAAAAGTAAGCGAACTATATGAAGACGAGTCCTCCCTGAGGGATCTCACGTATATAAGTTCTTAAAGCTAGAGATGTTCCATAACAATGCTCCTTCTTGGGAAATCTCAAATTGTATGAAGCCTTGAAGCTTTTAGTTACTTCCTAAGTTCATATTTGGTCAAGTTCGATAGTTGACTAGTCAACTATCTAGTTTTAAAAAATATCGCTTATGGGAATCCAGTTTCGTATACTTAATACGTTTTTGACTTTTTCAACTTAACTATTCCTTGGTCAAGAGCGAAATCGGTAGGTTAGAGCATTATTGCTTCTAAAAACTACTTGAACATCATTCTTAACTCTCATAAATAAATAAGCCTACTTCATCGACTTTAGTGTTTAATATTAATGACTTTCCTAAGTTTTAAACAAATAAATATGATTAAGCCACTAAGAAATTCCGAACCCCTTTGTAAAATATTTGTTTATAATTTAAAACCTTTGTAAAATTGATATATGTATGTATGCATGCATGCATGCATGCTAATTTATTTATAAGATAAGATATTTAATAAGACAATTTAAAAATTATTATATTACAAAGGCTTTTAATACATTAATTATTTAATTAGCTAATTTTTAAAAAAACTATATATACTTAAAAATGCTTATAATTGTAGTTTAAATATTTATTTAAAATATAGCTTAAAACAACGAATTTGTAATTTATTTAAAAACATAGAAAAAGAACGTCTTCCTTATATTTAAAAACAAACCTTTTACTTTAAAAACACGTAACTAATCCTTAAAATTATATAAAAATTCCAAACCACTTTTAAAATACTCAAACATGAGTTAGAAAAAAATTGTACAAGAATGAAACAGAATACTTAAATTTAAAGCATTCCAAACATTTAAAGTTCAAAAACAAAGGCTAAATTTGGTAGTTTTGCATATAAGAAAGTTTAGTCACTTTTCGGTAAGTTACTTAAGTTTTCAGCATCCAAACTTTTTATATTAACTAACAAACACAATATACATTAAAATATGTCAAGGAACCCCTAAGAATCTCTCTACAAAGTCCTTTAGAAATTTTCAAACACAAGATAATTCTTAAGTGCATCTATAGCGATTATCGCTATAAGAGAACTTTCAAATACAAGTCAACTACCTCCATCTGGGCAGTAAGAAGAGGAGCAATAGATAATCTTTCCTCTAGCTCTATAAATGCTTGCTTACATTTATAAGTCCAAACAAATTTGATATCTTTCTTGGTCATATTCGTTAAGTGTGAAGTAATCGTTGATAAATCCTAAATAAATCTCCTATAAGAACCTGCTAAATCCAAGAAGCTCCTAATCCTGGTTGTGCTCTCTGGCCTCTTCCAATCTTGGGCGACCACAATCTTCATTAGATCCATAGAAATACCCTCAACCGAGATAGGATGACCCAAGAATCTAACTTTCGACCTCCAAAAGTGACACTTTGCGAAATTAGCCTTCAACACGTGCTCTCTTGGTGTTTCTAATACAATCCTCAAGTGGCAAGTACGCTCCTCCTCGAGCTTGGAGCAGACTGGAATATCATCAATAAATACAAGAATAAATTAATTTAATACGTCTTGAAAACTCGATTAATTCAGTCCACCAAATTTGCAAGAGCTTTAGTCAGTCTGAATGGCATAACTAACCACTCATAAAACTTATCCGACCGAAAAGTTGTTAAGAGTACATTCTCCTCTACTACCCTAAGCTAATGAAACCTAGTATCAAGCTGATAAAATACCCATGCACCATGAAGCTAATCAGACAAGTCATCTATCCTAGGCAAAGGATACTTGCTCCTAACAGTCCACTTGTTATGCTTGCATTAATCTGCACACATCCTTAAGGAACCATTTACCTTTGCCACAAAGACAATTGGCAATCCCCAGTTCAAACAACACGGTCGAATCAAGCCTTTTTGCAACAAATCGCTGACCTGATTGGTTAGCTCAAGCTTCTCCTTTAGTGCAAGCCTATGAAAGGGCAACTCGATAGGTTTTGAATTCTAAACCAAATCAATGTGGAATTCTATCTCACGATGAGGTGGTAAACCCAACACCTCCTTAAATAAATCAACAAACTCTTGCACCATAAAGATTAAACCTAACTTTCTTTCGCCACATCAAAAGAATAAAGAAAATTGGTCATAAGCGAGAAAGGTCCTTTATAAGACACTGCAGAACCTCCATTCCTTTTTTCAATACCACGGTTCACTTAATACAACCCAAGAAAACATTATTTCGAGAGGTGTGCAGATCCATAATAGACATCTAGAGATTATTGTACGATAAGTAACATCAAAAGTGTTGGTTTCAGAAGACGGAATGTCTAATGTTTTTTCGCCTGGAGAATTAATCGGATTGCTGCAAGCAGAACGAACAGGGCATGCTTTAGACGAAGCGATCTATTATCGGGCAATTTTTTAATAACCAATCCATCCTAAGTAGAACATCAAAAACTATATAACCAAGAATATACATATCACAAGAAACGAGTTGGTCAAAACAAGTAACTTGAACTCCAAACATATCATACTAAGATTGATCGAGACCCTAATAGGTTTGACATATAAATAGCGTCAGAAGCCATAATTGCTCTAGTCTCAATTTATCACAAGGCTATTAAGAATGAAACTAATAGAAGCACACGAATCAAATAAAACATGAACGGTAATGCCATAAGTAGGTATAATACATTCCTAAACTCACTTCCCATTTGCAACTGAAGAAGTAAAAGGTGCTGAAGTAAGTGCAAAAAATCTAGGTTGTTATCCCTTTAAAAGCATTGGACAATCCCTAACTATATGACCTGATGGAAATTGTAACAGCTTCTCAGTGCAAACTGAGCTTTGACTGCATGTGGCTCTAGCTTCAGTACCTTAGCAATTGGTGCTTTAACTAGGTTCTTTCATCGCCTGTACTCCCTCGCCTGACCTATAGTTCTTAGCAAATTCCTCTTCTTGCACACTTATGACAAAATAAATCAAAAATATCCCTCGACCATTGAAACTTCCCTTATTGTCCCTGGTCGACGTAGAAATAGACGGCTTTGGAGCTGAACTCTCGGACCTCAAACCCATGCCTAGGATATTCACAAATGATACCTGAATGTGATTAGTCATGTCCCTTTAAAAATCTGGATGTATACCCGTAATGAACATCTCATTCTTCTTCAGTGGCGTGTTTACAAACCCCAATCCAAACTGAGATAATGCTATGACCTGTTCTCAAACTCCACCACTGTCATTGCCCCTTGCTTTAGATCGAGGAATCCCCTAAACAACAAAGTCTTTTCGGCCTCTGAAACAAACTTCATCTCAAATACCTTCTTAAATAGGGATGAAGAGAATTTGTTCTCCTAGACATTTACAGTAATCGAACCCTACCAATCCATATCAACATCAATTATGTAAACCAGGAAATCAAGTTTCATATACTAAACACATTTGCGACCTTCTCAACTTAACTATTCCCTGGTCAAGAGCGAAACTAGTAGGTTAGTAAATTATTGCTTCCAAACCCCCTCGAAAAAATTTCTTAACTCTTACAAATTGATAAGCCTACCTCGTTGGCTTTTAGTGTTAAGTATAGTATTAATGACTTTCTATAAGTTTTAGACATAAAAACATTATTAAGCCACTAAAAACCACCTAACCCTGTTATAAAACATTTGTTTATAATTTAAAACCCTTTTAGTAATGATAGATATATATATACACATTAATTTATTTATAAGATAAGATATTTAATAAAACAGCTTAAATGACATTATATTACAAAGGCTTTTAATACTTTAATAAAATAATTAACTAATTTTACAAAAAATTATGTATACTTAAAAATAATTTTAAATTACTTATAATTATAGTTTAAACATAATTCAAAATATTGTTTAAAAATAAAAAATTTATGATTTATTTAAAAACTTGAACTAAATTACCATGTTTTCCTTATATTTAAAACTAAAACTTCTACTTTAAAAATACATAATTGATTCTTAAAATTTATAAAATTACAAACCATTTTAAAATTACTCTAACATGATTCAGAAAAGAACTGAAAAAGAATGAAATAAAATACTTAAAATTGAAGTCATTTCCAAACATTTAAAGTTCAAAAACAAAGGATAAACGAGGTAGTTTTGCATATAGGAAAGTTTGGCCATTTTGATATGTTACTTGACTTTTCAACATCCAAATCTATTCTAGTACTTAACATACATAATATATAGTATATATATGATGATAAACCCCTATGAATATTTCTACAAAGTTCCTTAAAAATTGCTGAACAAAAGGCTATTCCTAATTGCATATATATCGCCTATCGCTATAAGAGCACTTTCAAATCCAAGTCCAATTTAAACCAAAGTCCAACTACATCCTATGTGCTTTGTTTAAAGGCTATGCAACAAGTCATATTAGTCTATTCAAGTCCATAAAAGTCCATACACATCGCTTACATAAGCCATTTGCTTTACAAAACAAGAATCACAACCAATACAAACATATAAATTCAATCGCATATAAACAATCAAACACAAGCATATATACACTTCATATTCATTCAAACCGTGTGTTAACTCACCCTTAAACAAGTCAATAACCAAGCATAAACTTCCATTTCTAACCTCAACTTTGCAAACAACTAACTTCCTACCAGTCCTAGCTTTGCACTTGCCTAGATTTAAAAAGCCCAATAAATGCTCATGGCCTCTAAGGATTTAGGGTTGTGTGCTCAAAACATTTGAGCTTTGAGTTGCTAAGAGTTGTGATATTTTTCCTAGGCCATGGCTTAGTTTGAAGAGATTTAGAGTTATTTTGAATAAATTTGTATTTAGGAAATTTATGAGGAGAATGGAAATGAAAAGCTAGTTTGACTTTGTAAAATTGTCAAAGAGATCAAATGAGCAACGCATACCATTATATAGGCTTCAAGTGGTGTTTCCTAAGCTCCTTCTCACCTCCCATTTTTCACTAAGTAGGCTCACTTACCCTCCTTATGTCTCCACGTATTTTCTTTCCACTCAATATACTTTTGAAAATATTTCCTATCACTTACACTTATCCCTTTATCACCTAGACACTTCTAGAAACAATTAATTTCTTTATGAAACAAAGTGAAGGCATTAGTTACTAATGCCTTCATATGTTAATTAAATAAATATAAAAGAGTTCGAACAACTTATAATGAATAAAAAGTAGTTTATCGATAAACTATTTTTCAATCACTTTATCGATATTTCTTTAAAGTATATATTTTTGTTAACACATTTCAAAAAAAAAGTTCCTTATCATCATTCACTAATCAAAAGATGGTTAATAAGGTTATAAAATCACATTTATAATGCTTAACTATATTTCAGAAGATACAATATTCAAAGAAGAAGTGTTCGAAATTACGGGTCACTACACCATATATCATGAAATTTACAAACATAGTTTACTCATTACAATGAACATAAAATAATAGCCTCGAATTCATTTGTAATATCAATATTCACTGTAAACGAATTCATTATCAAAGTATTAAATGCATCCATATGTTTCTTTAGATCAATTTCAGGTTTCCACTTGAGGAATGCAATTTGTGCTGAAGAATAATGTGGTTGTTAGATAATTATCCTAACAAACATAGGGCAACGCCTCTAATAGTTCCTTAGTTGTCTTAACATGAGATAAATCCCTCAAGTACTTCATATTCGGCTCTGATTATGAGTCTATTTGAAATAATAGGAACTTTAAGAAACTTGATAGGTAAGACCCATGAAACAGGCTCTTAACATTGTGCTTAGTATCTTTGGAAACACTAAGAAATTCGGCTTTGTTAAGATTTCCATCAATCCTAAGAGGGTAGCAATAGTATTAACTGGACGGTAATAAGTGCTTATTCTTCCATCCCTTTTAAATCAGTGGGTTCCAAAACATTTATTTCTTAGGTGTCACCGCTTATCTAGTGGTCTTCTCCTTTAAAATCACCTCCATCTTCATCTATCAAGTTTCAAATCCTCTTTTCCACCAAATTTTGGTAATGGTATAATTACTAGTACTACTAGTTCCACCTTCTAGATGCTTATTCACAAAACATGGCCTAGCACTAATGCTTACATAAAAACTCCCAATTTTAGTTCTTTAGCTAAAAATTGATTTAATAAAGATGCACATAATACCCAATTAACAAATAGAAACATACTAAAAGAAAATTGAACATAATAATTTAACATGATTTTGTCAAATTGAACTACATCAGTTGAAACCAAACAACTTCTTTTATTAGTTTATCACCAAATACAAGTGAGATTATAATGAATAACAAAGTTAACAAGTGTGAATAAAATGTTAGGGAAATTCATAAGATTTCAACCCCAAACATAGCGAAAACAATAATTAGAATCATGTTGATGTTGAGGTGAAACTAAAAGAAAACTAATTTCTCAAATCAATCACGGATTAGAGATCTAAAAAAAGCAGATAAACTAGATTTACAGTGGTTCCATAATCGCAAGATAGTGTACATCCACTTTGGGGAGATAAAAGA
Source organism: Allium cepa (assembly GCA_030765085.1). Taxonomy (NCBI): domain Eukaryota; kingdom Viridiplantae; phylum Streptophyta; class Magnoliopsida; order Asparagales; family Amaryllidaceae; genus Allium; species Allium cepa. The sequence continues at coordinate 700,547,765 of CM060938.1, read as the reverse complement.
AGGGAGTTACAAGATTGATAATGGAGGCTAACCATAGAGAAGAAGATACAAACAAAATCACTTTTGTTTCTAATCTGGATACAAATAATTAACCCTAGATAGGTCTATTTATAATGCTCTATTGTATTTCCATTGTTGGATCAAAAACTCTATAGAAATCTATAATGAAATCTCCAAAACACATGGAAAGAATGAAATTTCCCTTGGAAACTTAAAAACAAAATTTCCCTAATAAACTGATCCAATCGACTGGAAATCTTAACCAGTCAATTAGTCTAGTCGACTGGAAAATATTTTCAGTCGACTCCGAGTACAAGAGTGTGCATGGGTCAAAAAGTGCCAAAAACGCAGTCGGCTAGTGGCCCCACGAGTTGATTGGAAATTAGTTCCAATCGACTGGTGGTTGCCACCGATTGACTGGAAGCCTGTAATCTGACCACTCTTCTCCTCCTTCATCTCTTCGTCAATGTGCCTTATCTACTTCTGTAAATGATGCTTCATTTTCACTGATATGACCATGTCATCTTTGTTTTCAATCTAGTAATATTGTATCATTGCTCCGACGGCCTCCACTTTAATACTATATTTCCACACAATTCATCCAAATTTCACCTATACTTTCACACTCTAACCAATCACTGACATGACACCATAGATACTTCCCTAATGAGTTTTTGACACCAAATATATTCCCTAATAAGATTTTTCATAGCTACCACCCATGCCATTTTTGGACAAACTTCGACAAGTATGTTTCTCGCCAATAAAGCATTGAAAGTACCCTTTCCATGTAAGTAGCACTGATCAATCTCTGATATCACAATGAAAAGAAGTGTCTCCATTAACTAACTCACTCTCTCCATATGCTACAATATGGAACTCAAAATCTTAATAAGCAGATCGAATTCGATCAATGCTCAAACTTTGTAGTAAGCAAGGACTTGGTAAACATATATGTGCAAACCTTATGAAAACAAACCGGCTTCTCTTTGTTCATCAAAATAGGAAAAGACCCTCTCACCTTCATATGCTTCGTCTTTGAGCTGAAAGGTGAATTTTAAGCTAAGTTTATTGCACTTTGACTATGATAACCCATCGATATCTCATCATTTACGAAGCCCAAATCACACAACAACCAGTTGAAGTAGAGTGCTTCTTAAGCTACTTCAACAACAACTATCAACTTTCCCTCTATAGTAGATAAAGCAATTATTGCCTACAACCTCGCACCCAAACCAACAATTTTCCCACTAAGTTGAACACATGATCTAAGGTTGACTTCCTTCGATATTTATCCCTTCATAATCATAATTAAAAAATCCAACCAAGCTGAAACCTCTGTATATACCACTAATAACAAGCCCATGTTCTGGAGTTCCTTTAAGATATATGAAAATATATTTCACTTCCTTCTGATGTAATTTTCCTAAATTTTCTATATATCTACTAACAAAACAACAGCTTATGTAATGTCAGACCTACACACCATAACATACATAACCCCACCAACTGCACTTGCACAGGGCACCTTCTCCATGTTGCATAGTCATTCTTTGAGATTGGAGATCCCTTATTAGAGTGTTATATATGCAAAGACATGGGTATATAGATTGCCTTTGCTCCCTCGATGCTAAACCGAGTAAGCAATTTCTAAATCCATTCCTTTTGAGTGGGTGTCAAAAATCTTCTCTTTGGATTTCCATCCCTGAAATTTTCTTCGCTTCCCCAAGGTCTTTAAACTTGAATTCCGCTTTAAACTACAATATCAGTTTATCAATTTTGCTTTGTCCTTGGAAGCAATCAACATATCATCCACACATAAGAATAAATACACCTAATTAACATTCTTTAAATGTTTAAAATAAACATATGAATTTTTGATACTATGATCGAAACCAAGTGAAGGCATAAATAGTCAACCTCTTGTGCCACTGTCTCAGTGACTACTTAAGTCCATAAAGAGAGTTCTTCAACACTAAAACCTAATCTTCTTTCCCATTTGCAATAAATCTTCCTGGATACTTCATGTAAAGGGCATCCTCCAAGTACCAATGCTAGAAAGCAATCTTAACATCAAGTTGGTCCAACTCCAAGTAGCACCATGGTAAGTAAAATCAAGGTGGAAGTTTGTCAGGTTATAAAGGATAAAAATCCCAACATACTTCATTCCCTTTCCCTGTGTAAACTCTTTTGCAACTAACCTACGCATGAATCTCCCACATCCTCTACCATAATGCAAATTTACTTCCAGCTATCACTCAACTTCATGGCTTCTTTAAGGTCAAATGGCTCATCGTGAACCATGTGAAGAGAATAATCAAACTGGTCATAATGTCTTAGGTTTGCATACTTCTATTCTATATACCTATCGGGCAACTTTACAGTCCTATGACGAACTCAAGTAGGTACAACCTTTCCTAAGCATCTTTAAATTTTACCTTGAAATGAACTTTCTCCAACTTTATGTTTATTACCAATGCTGTTTTACAGCATCTGTGGACTACCACTTGATGTTTCAACGACTTCACTTTCGTCTATCTCATCTACAGTTGTAACTCTACTTTCAATCTGAAATGTGGAAACCTCCTCCATCTTCTTAGGCCTATAACAATTTGAAACTGATATAGTGGGTAAATCTTCCTTATGCTTCAAAAATGCATACTCATCAAATGTACATACTTGGAGTGTATAATCTTTGAATCCATAGGTTAGCAAATGAGATACTCTTTGACTTCATCCACATATGCCATAAATATGCCCTCTAACTTATCATCACTGTGAATATACACAGGGCAACCAAAAATATGGAAATAACCAAGATACATTGATACCTCTCCACTTGTTTTCTAGAATCTCCCCATATATGACTAAGCAAGAATTTAATTTGTTATATGAATAGTCAATAATTCCTTAGCTCAAAAGCCTCTAAGTATGCCCACTGTCAATCTCAAGTAATGGGCCTTCACAGATAGAGTCTGATTCATCCTCTTAGCAACCCCATTGGATCACATTTCAAATGCCATAATGAAATACCTCTATATACCTTACTATTTACAAAAATCTAAGCACTCCCACGTGACAAATTTGCTGCCATTTTCATATAAGTACCTTTAATTTACAATCAGATTGGTTTTTATCTAGTGCCTTTCAAGCTTGAAAATATCAAAGCCTTCCGATGCCTTCATCGCATAAACCCAAACATTTTGAGAAAATTCTTCAATGAAGGAAATAAAATATTTTCTCCCCTAATCGAAGTGGTAACTATTGGTCCTCAAACTTCTATTTGCATATAATTATATATTATCTTTAAATAATGAAGTCCAATCCAAAAGGATGTCTTCATCTTATTTTTCGATACAAACTCTTGGTAGAAATCTAACCTTTAGAAGCTTTCTCCTTTGATCGTCTTTCATCTATGTGAACCTCAAAGCCCTTCTCCAAAATATGACCATATCTGAGATGCCAAAGCTTGGTGGTATCCAAAACACAAGAATTGTAAACTCCAACACAAGACTCCCTGAGTACGGTGGTTTATTTTAGTGTATATAGATTTCGGGACTTGTCACCCTTTATTAAAACTAGCACACCTCACAAAAACTTCAAGCTATCCTTCTAAATACTCACTTTGCATCCCATGGATGCCAACTAGCCCAAAGAAATCAGTGACTTCCAAAGACCTAAAATATAGTATACACTTATTAAAGTACGAATCATCTGGTCAACATGCAAATGTGCACTGTATCATCTCTTATGACCCTACAACTAGAAACATTAACTATAAGGATTGAACATCCCTCCTTTAGAACAAAAGAGTAGAATGAATCCATATTTGGCATCATGTGAATTGATATCCTAATGGCCTGAAAATTTGACACTGCTTCGGATAATATATCGTCAAATGCTTTCTTTTTCCATTTCAATCAGTAAAGATCCATCTAATTTTGTCTTCCACTTATAGTCTGAACAATCTCTCTTCTAACGGTCTACTTTCTTATAATAGTGGCATTTCCCATCTCTAGACTTTCCTTTCCAACTGCTTGTAGGCTTCTTAGATTCAGAACACTCCCTAGGATTCCAACTCTTCTCTACAACTCTTCCTCTCTTAAAAAACAGACCTTGACTAGTCCCCAACATTCTACCTACAGCCATCTCCTTCATATGATCCCTCAAGTCTTTAGATAGAAGACCCAACCTTACACCTTCTACTTTTAAAATATCTATCTTATATATCAAAATATTAGCAAAACTAATGTATTACTTCAAAAGGGGAAACAAAAGCACCATCGTCTTATATTCTTCATCTACCTTCAAATCCACAGTCTTCATCTTTATCAAAAGGTAATCAAAGAGACCTATACATGCCTTAAGTGAAGTACTGTGACAACCACCCAATACCACCAACACCCTAATATCTTTATAGTGCACTGTAATAGTGTTGGATCGATGTAAGGTGACCGTCAAAGTTTGTAAATTAAACAAACATCATAAAGCATGTCGTATATCTCATTGCACATCGTATGAAATAAAATAGTCAACATATGAGATATAAAACAGAAGAGATGATAAATAACTAAATGAATCGCAAAATTAGAGTATATAGATTCATATAGTAACAACATATATGATAGATTTATACATCAAATAATAACTCATAGAAAATAGTTTTTAAATAGTAAAGGCACTAGCAAGCTCCATAGTGTTCTGTAGTAGAATAACAAATAAGTAAATGTAATAATATGAGAGTGTGGTCTCCTGCTCGTCCTTTCTCTAGCTCCATGTGCTCACTAGACTTGATATCCCTAGTTTGCTCATTTAAGAGTACCTTGAATAATAGGAAGCAAAGCATAAAACCTTGAGTCAGACAACAGTGTGGTGTGAGCGGTAGAAAATCTCTAAATACTAATATACTACTATAATAGGAAATACAGTAAGAAGAATAATACTTGGCTTGCTCCTGCATCCACAGAGTTAGCATATACAATAAAATATAGGCCACTTTTCATCATGATCATCATGGTGTACTACATCAACGTACTAAGGGAAGTCTAAAAATCTGCATCAATAATATTAGCCTTAGGTGACATCCTTAAGGTGATAAACAATCAAGCAAACGTCACATCCATCGCCCATCCTCATATTCGCTCACAAGTGCACTGGATACATGATAGCCTAAACAACACATCATAGTCAAGGACTACTCAACATCTCGATTCCTCGATACTCGAATCTGTGCCACTCAGTAGGCCAAGAAACTAGATCATCCGTCATGGCTTCCAGGGTAAAGATCGCCCGTCATGCAGATCATTGCCCATCATTCCTCAAATAGGTCTAACCTCATATTACCCCGTCTTTACGAGTACTCTTCAAACCATTGTGTATCATCGATCCTTTTGTAAACGTAATCAATAGGAAAGCTCATCCTAGAACTGTCCCTACGACTCCCGTCATGAAGTCGTTATAGTCGGGAACTACCCTAGACAACCACTATTATTCAAAGAATATCATCATATATCCCATAACCTTCCTTCAACAATCCCCTCAATACGACTCATAGTTATCTACTTTGCACATCAAAGTACCACTGTCCATCATGAAAGCCATCCCTTTCCATCATGGAATCATCACCAGTAAATAACTCGTTGTCATCAAAAATCACTACCGGACCTAGGGCTCGGCATCGATCCCTATGCATAGCCATATATGGCTATGTATTTCGCTTGTCTCAAGTTTGGGCAATCACATACATGAGGCTCTAAACTCCATCACGTCTCAAAGAAAGCATGTGAAGACCTAAACCAACCATCCAAGTCGCTTGAAGCATCATTTCCCTCTACCTTGAAACATCTCCACTAATCCAGTCCTACCCTGATCCCACATTTCATACCACTAAGTGGTGCTCCACCACTTGGTCATCCTCCATCGATCGAATGTCCATATCGATTGATGACTATGGCTCGGTATCGATCCATGGGTGTCGAAGCTTAACTTAGCCAAAATCCAAATCCTCCACTTCCATTGCTTCCCTGGCCTATACTCTCAAGTAATCCACCCATGCAATCCTTTTTATGGCTTGAAACAACATGCTCAAAGGCTCGAAGCAAGCACGCCACTCAACTATCACTTGGAATCTTCCTCACATCTTCATGTGATCCATAAATCTCTACTCGTGACCTTAAGAAAACGTTCATAGAGCTCGAAGCAAACCATCACTTAACTCGAAGCATACCTCAAATAGATGTACACTAATCCATATATTCCAAAATCACCCCGATCCATCAATATCTTGAGCATACGAATTCCAAAGGACTTGAAACTTGAGGTGTAGACTTATGGTGCCTTCCTTGTCCACCCATATCGATCGCACATATTTTGGGACAAAAATCATGGATCGGTACTAATCCCTGTATATCAATCCATAAGTTATTCCTAAAACTATATCGTCTTTCGATCTATATTTTCAACCATTCAACAAATATACATTCAAGCAAACGTCATATATAGTCTACCCTAACAAACATATATTAAAACATATCAAAAAAATCCTAAATCTAAGGGTTTATCCATAAGAACACATGAAATTCATAAGATCACAAATTTACAAAACTTATCCAAATTACTTGAAATTTACATGTATTATTTATAAGGGTTCAAAATGTATTTTGAAGTTTGAAAATCATTTAAAAACATCATTAAACATCTAATAATGGCTAACTAGTTGGTGGAGGCTTAAAATCACTCACCTAGATCCAAAGCAAATCAAAGTAATCCTAGAAGGCACGAAATTCAAGGATGAACAGTGGCTCCAATATGATTTCAAGTAGTAAATCTTCAATCCAAGGTGCTAATCTCACGAATCTCCCTATAATGACAAGTTTTGGCTAATTAAAGTATGGATTACGGTAACTTTTTGGCTAACAGATGGTTAATGGGGGGTACTTCTCTCTATTTTTGTGAAGCTGAAGTGATGAAGAGAAGTCCCATCATCCCTAAGCTCATGCTAATCCTGAATGGGCTTTGGGCCTAATCATTAGCTCACTAATTATCCATTAAGCTGTTTGAAATCAAATGAAACTTCAAACAACCATATCTCCTAATGGTAAGTCCGTTTTCCTAATATAACCACTCTATGAAAAAAGAAACTATCATCCCAATCTACTGGAAGTGATTTTAGACCCCAATTCTACTTATATCAAAAGCTATGGGCCATATAAGATTTTTAGTGTTAAAAATCATCTGATAAACATTCTAAATATGAAAAATGTCTCTAGTAGTCATCTTCAAAATCATAGAATCATACTACCTCACATAGAAATAATATTTAAATTATACGATCCTCTGATACATAGAATCCTAAACAAAACCAATAAGTTCATCCCGCATTCATAACAATCATATACAAGTATAGTCAACCATCATACATTAACTTGCACACGCAACAATAATGAGAAAGGGAACATACAAATCAATCTCGGCATGCAGGATACTACATTATGGTGGGGTGTGTGTGTTTCATGATATCACAAGTGATAGTAAAAGAGAAAAATAAAAATCTCACCTAGTAAAGAGCTCTGGATAATTTGTCCTCGCTATCTCATTGGTCTCCCAAATGCAATAGCCTTCATTTTCACTCCTTTGAACCTTCACAACTTCACCGTCTTCCTTTTAAGCTTCTTCGTATCATGTTCGATGATACGAATACGCCTATGAGGTCTTAGGGATTTTGGTTCAATCTTCGTATCATCAAGTTGATCCAGTGTGATAGTTATGCCGGAATCGTACACAAATTTTCGCAAGTGAGAAACGTGGAAAACATTATGCAGTTCTGCCATTATTTAAGGTAAGTTAACTCTATAAGAAAGGTTCCTAATCATCTCTAATATTGAAAAGGACCTATGAATCTTGATGGAAACTTCCCTTTACTGTCGAACCGGATTACTTTCTATAATGGAGAGATCTTGGAAAAAGCCATATCACCGATAGAGAATGTCGATAGAGAACTCTTGATTCCTACATCTCTTATCGGCATATTTTCTTTGTCTGACTTAAGCAGCTTTCATTTATTTTCGAATGATCTTGATCTTCTCCAAACTTTCTATAATCATATTTGAATAAAATATTAGTTTCTCGCCCATTTCCCATCAACATGGAGAAGCGTTACACGGTCGGCCACATAATGTCTCAAATGGTGTCATACCGATGCTAGACTGATAACTATTATTATATGCAAACTCAACGAGATGTAGGTGATCATCCCATGAGCCTCTAAAGTCCAGTATATAAGATCACAAGAGATCCTCTAAGATATGAATCACTTTCTAAGTTTGGTCATTGGTTTGAGGGAGATAAGTTGTGTTAAGGTACAGTTCTGTCCCTAATGCCTCCTATAAGCTCAAATCCACTAATAAACGATGGGTCTCGGTCACTCACAATGGTCCTCGGCACACCATGGAACTGTATTACCCATTTACATACAATTCGACCGGTATGGCTATTGTACTACTTGACTTGATGAATATAAATATGACATTTTTGGTCAATCAATCGACTACAACCTAAATATTATCGTACCCTATGGGAATCCTTGGCAGTCCATGGATAAAATCAATCAAAAATTGTTTCTATTTCCATTGGGGAACCTTTAGCAGTTGAAACATACCACTAGGCTTCTTCTTGTCTATCTTAACCAACTGGCAGTTCATGCACTTCGAGATGAATGTCCCAACGTCTTTCTACATCCTTTCTTAATAGAATGTCTACCCTATATCATGGTAATCCTGCTTCAATCTTTGCAAAATCTCGACAAATCTGGCATCATGTCTTTGATTAGTACTAATCCGCACAATCAGAGTATGTTTGTAAGTCAAGCTCACCATTATCTTTGGCTCTAGCTCGCATCTCAGTCAGAAATCATAATCAATAATATATTATGTTTGTGTCCACTCTAGGAACATAGTTCCTCTGCTAGCTTACCTCATACTCAAGCATTAGCAACTGCATTCCTTTTCCATGGGGTATTTGCAATATCAAAGTCATAGGAGGCAAGGAAATCTAGCCATCACTGCTAATGAAGGTTAAGATCCTTCTGCGAAACGATGTTCCTTAATGATTTATAGTCGAAAAATAGCTCGAACCTCTCTCCTAAAAGGTAATGCTGCCATATCTTTAGTGTAAACACAATCATTTCTAACTCCGAATCATGGGTCGGGTATTTCTTTTCATGTGGCTTCAGGTATCGACTAGAATATGCAAAAACTTTGCTTCTCTACATTAATACCGCATCTAATCTGGTACAACAAGCATTAGTATATACCGCTATCTCTTCATCCTTGCTCGAAGTGGTCAATACTAGTGGACTCATCAACTTTTCTTTTAGACTCATGAATTCGTGTTCACATATCACACCCAAAGTAAAGATCTGATTCTTCTTCGACAACTGAGTCAACGGTGCCGCTACCTTAGAGAAGTCCTGGACGAATTGTCTATAATATCTTGTTAACCTTGAGAAACTTCTCACATTTTTTGCATTTTGGGTTACTGCTGCAACTTTTGCAGGATCTATGATAATGCCTTGCTCAGAAACAACATGACCTAAGAATCTAACCTCCCTCCTTCAAAAGTGACACTAGAAATTTTACTTTCAGTCGGCGCTCTCTCAATACCTTAAGCATGATCCTCAAATGTGTCATATGTTCCTCCTTTGTCTGTAAGTAGACAAAAATATCATCGATGAACACAAGCACAAATTTATTTAGTTGGTCCCTGAAGACATGGTTCATGTGATCAACAAACTATGTCTGGGCATTGGATAGCCTGAGTGGCATAACCAACCACTTATAGAAACTAAATGGCAAATGGAATGATCTAATCGGCACACTCTCATTTGCTACTCTAAGTTAGTGAAATCTCATCATAAGAACCAACTGAGAAAAATACTCTAGCATCATGCAGTTGATCAAATAAGTCATCAAGACATGGGAGTGGATATTTTTGTTCTTCCTTGTCACTTTATTCAGCTCACAGTAATCAACACATAATCTAAAATAACCATTCGCCTTTGTGGCAAATACTATAGATGCTCCTTACTCAAAAATACTCCTACGAATGAACCCTTGTCGCAATAGGTGATCCACTTGCACCTTGAGTTCTCGTTGCTCTTTAGGTGTCGTCATCCTCAAAGGCATCATATTGGTCTAGAACTGTTAACCAATTTAATATAGAACTCAATCTCCCTATGTGGCAGAAGTCAAATCACCTGCTCAAATACGTCGGATACTCTCTAGCAATAGGCTCTAATGCTAGCTCATCATGTAAGATATCGAGTGAATATAAAAAATGACCATCACATCATCATCTGGTAGGAAGCCTAATACTGCCTTACATCCATCATCTATCCCCATAGTCATCAGTGACCTCTCGCAATCCACTATCACTCTGTATGTATGAAGCTAGTCCATCCTCAGAATATACCAAACCGAGCGAAACCCAAAACAAAGCAATCACAATCATAAGATCATTCATGATTCGATACGACCAAACCATGACAAACCATACATAGGCTAGTGGATCCTCCTACAGGGTTCGTCATAATCAAAAGCCGATCAACAATTTCGGATCTCAGTCCCTATCTATCTATCTATCAAGTTACTAGATATGAAGGAATGTGAAGCCATAGCATCAAATAAAACTTGTATAAGAACATCATAAATAGAAAGCATACCCTTAATAACAATGCCTATCCCCTTCTATTTCATCGAAGGAGCATTTGACGAAATCGAAATGGCATTAATAGCATATGCTTTCACCATCCGCTTATACTTTAGTGGTTTTGTCCGTGCTTTTGAATCTACTCAAAATTGTTTCAGTCCTAGCATTTCTTCCCCTCGGCTTTACAGTCTCGACTATAGTGATCCTTCTCTAAGCAGTTGTAGCAAGTTGGCATGATCTTACTCTTCCTTCAACCACCTTTATTCAGAAACTGCTTCCTTTTATTGTTTTACTTCTTCTTTCCTCCCCCGACCAGTTACGGCTTTGGCTCTTCTTTTGAAATAATAGCTTTCGGCTCCGAATAAAGACTCTTATGCCATAAGGCCTTTTTGACGAACATCTTGAAAGTCTTGTCAATATAGCCCACAAGCTTCTCTCTCAAATAGTCATTCAAGCCGATGATGAATTTCTCATTCTTCTTTGATGGAGTGTCAATGAAGGACATCCCATATTTCGACATGACATCGAACTCAACGACATATTCGAAGATAGTCATATCTCCTTGCTTCAAATCCTTGAACTTTGGAACAAGACTGACTTTTAAGCTATAGGTATAAATTTTTCCTCGAATCTGACTTTGAACTGGTCCCATGTGAACTGATCTTCAAAAGTAATGAGCTTCAAGTGTTCCACCAATTCATAGCTCACCCTTGAAGCTATCGGGAAGCCAATCGCCTTTTCGTAGCATTATTCAACTCTAAGTCATCGAAGATCCTCTCGTAGATGTCATCCTAATCCTGCACTTCCATGGTCAACTCGGTTCCTTAGAATGGTTTGGCACCAAGACTAGCAAAGTCCTAATTCAGCTTAGCAAAATCGATTATGGGCGCCTGCACTAGAGCACCACCATCAATACTAACATTTGAAGCGGCTACTGAGCATTCCGTAGCATGTTTTGCATCATGCTATTGAATATGGTCTGCGAATAAGAATTAACAGCACTTGAGCTAGCTCCTTCTTGACTCCAGAGATAGAGTTCCTAGTAACATTCCTTATTTCATGACTTATCCTTTAATCTGTAACAAGGACGATAGGTATCTATAAGGAATTATGCTCAAGTAGTAGTCATATATGCAGTGCAACTTATATACTGTATATACTACTATAGTTTTGAAAACCAAAATACATAACAAGTACGCGTTCTCGTATATATATATATATATATATATATATATATATATATAAATTGTCGATCCAATCTAGGATGAGAACTCACACCCTATCTCTACTGGATCATAATATCCCCTAGGTTAAACAGCACAACATAAGCTCAAATACCAAATGTGACAACCTCCCTACACCATTGGCACTCAATAATACATGTATAGTACGCTGCAATGGTGCCAAGTCGATGTAGGATGACCTTCAAGGGTTGTAAGATAAACAAAATATCACGAAATCTATATCTCGTAGTGCATCAAATAAAGTATAATAGTAAGCATCTCAAATATAAATAGGCGAGATGGTAAATAACTTAATGAGTCACATAATCGAAGTATATAAATGCGTACAGTAAATAACATATATGACTGAGTTATACATCAAATAATAACTTATAAACAACTATTTCTAAATAGTAAAATCATTAGAAAGCTCTATAGTACTATGCAGTGGAATAAAAAATAAATAAATGTAATAATATGAGAGTGTGGTCTCTTGCTCATCCTGTGTCTAGCTGCATATGCTCACCACACCTGATATCCTTAATATACTCATTTAAGAGCACCCAAAATAATGGAAAGCAAAGCATAAACCCCGGGTTAGACAAGAATCTGGTATAAGTGGTATAAAATCTCGAAATACTAATATACCACTGTAATAGGACAAAATAGTATGAAGAATCATACTTGACCTATCCCTACATCGAAAAAGTTAGAATATAACACAAAATACATATCACTCTACATCGTGATCATCATGGTGTACTATATATCAAAGTACAAAGGGAAGTCTAAATATCCCCTTAAATAATATCAACATTAGGTACATCCTAAGGTGATAAGATACCAAGCAAACATAACATCCATCATCCATCCTTACATTCACTCACTCAGTGCATTGGATACATGATAACTCGAATGATCTATTATGGTCAAGAACTACTTAATGTCCCACTTAGTCAATACTCGAATGTATGCTACTCAGTAAGCCAGGTAACTAGATCGCCTGCCATGGTTAATCCAGGGTAAAGATCGCCCATTATGGAGATCGTAGCCCGTCATGGCTCGAATAGGTACCTCATATTACCCCTAATTTACGAGTACTCTTCGACCCATCGAGTATCATAGATCCCTTTTCATATGTTGTCAATAACAGAGATCATCCTAGAACTATCCCTAGGACTCCCATGATAAAGTCACTACAGTTGGAAACTACTTTAGACAACCATCATTAGTCATAGAATATCGATATATGTCCTGTAACCTTCAAACAATAATGCCCTCAATACAACTCATAGCCATCTACCATGCACGTCAAAGACATATTTATCCATTAGCAAAGCCATCTCTTCCCATCATGGAATCATAACCAATGAACCACTCATCGTCATTGTCGCCATCGAAAACTGCCATTGTACCTAGGGTTCGGCACCGAGTCTTATACTTAGCCATAATTGGCTTGCCTTGACTTTGAGAAATCACATACCCAAGGCTTGATCCCAACCCCATCATATCTCAAAGAAAGCATGCAAAGACCCAAAGCAACCATATAAGTAGCTTGAAGCATTATTTGCCTCTACCCTAAACCATCTCCACTGATCTATGCCTACCATAATCTCACACTTCACACCATTAAGTTACGCTCCACCCCTAGTCATCCTCCATCAATCACACATCCATACCGGGGCATAAATTAGATCTAAAAACTAAAATACATAATAATTACATGCTCTCGTATATACACACACTCTTAGTCCAGTCTTGGGTGAGAACTAATACACCATCTCTATTGGATCACAGCATCCCTTAGGTTAAACAACACTACCTAAGCTCTGATACCAAATGTGATGACCACCCTACAGCATGAGCACCCAATGATACATGTATAATGCGATACGCATGTATAGGTGGAGCACAAGTTAGTGGTGGTAAAGTGTGGGATTGGGGTAGGCATGGATCGATGGAGATGGTCTGGGGTGGAGGGAAATAATGCTTCAAGCTACTTGGATGGTTGCTTTGGTTTTTTGCATGCATGCTTTGGGACATGATGGATTTTGGCTCAAGTCTTGGGTATGTGATTGCCCAAACTTGAGAAAATCTAAATATTTAGCCAAATTGCTAAGTACAGGGATTAGTGAAAAACCCTAGGTTTGATGGCGATTTCTGATGGCAATGACGAGTGATTCATTAGTGATGATTCCATGATGGGAAGAGATCGCTTTAGTGATGGATAGTTGTACTTTAATGCTTAGAGAAAATGACTATGATTCGTATTGAGGGGATTGTTAGAGAAAGGTTAAGGGATGTATGATGATACTCTATGACTAATGATGTTTGTGTAGAGTACTACCCGACCGCAGTGATTTCATAAGGGGAGTCATTTGAACAGCTCCAGGATGAGCTCTTCCATTGACGATGTTTGCAAAGGGATCGATGATAATCGATGGTTTTAAAAGTACACGTGAAGCAAGGGTAATATATGGTACATATTTAAGTCATGACGAGCACTCATCTACATGACGGGCGATCTTTATGCTAGAGTAGCCATGATGGAAGGTCTAGTTCCTAGCCTATTGAGTGTCATGGATTCAAATATTGAGGAACATGGACGTTGAGTAGTCCTTGACCATGACGTATCGTTCAAGTTATCACGTATCTAATGCATTGAGTAAGTGAATGCGAGGATGGATGATGGATGTTATATTTGCTTGACTGTTTAAGGGATGTCACCTGATGCTGATATTATTGATGTAGATATCTAGACTTCCCTTAATACATTGATGTAGTACACCATGATGATCACAATATAGAGTGTCATGTATTTTATGCTATGCGTTAACTCTATAGATGTAGGGGTAGGTCTGGTATGATTCTTTACATCGTCTGTCCTATTATAGTGGTGTATCAGTATTTAGAGATTTTCTACTGCTCACACTAGACTATTGTCTGACATTAGGGTTTATGCTTTGCTTCCTATTATTTCAAGTACTCTTAAATGGGTAGACTAGGAATATCTGGTCTAACGAGCATGTGGATTTGGATGAAGGATAAGTAAGAAGCCATACACTCATATTATTATGTTAATTTATTTGTTATTCCACTACACAACACTACAGACTTGCTAGTGCCTTTACTATTCAGAGGCGGTTGCTTATGAGTTATCGTTTGATGCATAACTCTATCATTTATGTTTTTTACTATATGGATCTATATACTCTAACTATGTGATTCATTCAGTTATTTACTGTCTCGCCTGTTTTATATCTGAGATATTTACTATTATACTTTATTTGATATATTGTGAGATATACAAAAATTTCTATGATGTTTCATTTACTTTACAAACTTGACGGTCATCCTGCATCGACCAGGCACCACTACAATGCATTATGCATGTACTTTGGACACCGGTGGTGTAGGATGGTCGTCACAAGTACCCTCTCCTATCTTCATAGTGAAAAATGTCTTTAGCAAAATTGGACGGTTAGTGAGCGACTTCTTCAAGTAGAGATTCTCAAGTTTGACCCAAATTTCTTTAGCTGTCGTTTCGTTGCTAATCTCTAAGGTAACATTCTCTCTCATCGCAAGCTATAGAGTAGCAAAAGCCCATTCCATCACCTCCTTGTCCATGGCTGAAATATCAACATGTAGTTTTTCGGTATCAAATACTACATGACGAACCCTATTTCTTCTTAGAACATCTTTCATCTTTCATTGCCACTTTCAAAATCGTTACTCCTATTCCACTATTCTATTATCAAATGAGATCTTGATGCTACATAAGATCCTTTAACAAGGTCTTGGTACAACTGAAGAAGCTTCATTCCTACCATATTGCTTAACACCTTTTACCAATAACCGGATAGCTTTGATACCAAACCGTTGGAGAAAATTCACACGATTTCAACCTTTAACGCAATGGAAAAAATAATTAGGATTGTATTAATGGTGAGGTATAAAAAAATAGAAAACAAATATCGTGAATCAATCATAGTGGCAAATGCAAAAAAATGCAAATACATTAGAGTTATAGTGGCTCCACTATCGTAAGATAGTGCACATTCACTTTAGGAAAATGGGATTTTATTACTATATGAAAGAAGAGAGTTACAAACTGATAATGAAGGCTAATCCTAAAGAAGAAGATAAATATAAAATCCAATTTTTTTATGATATGAATACAAACAATAAACTCCAAAATAGGGCTATTTATAATGCTCTACTGCATTCCCTATCATTTGATTAAAAGCTCTCAAGAAATCTACGATGAAAACTCTAAAACACCAATTAAAGAGGAAATTGCCCTTGGCAACTCGAACATAAATTTCTTCAAAAAAAGAAGATCTAATTGATTGGAAAAGATTTCTAGTCGACTCTAAGCGCAGAAATGAGTTCGACTCAAAATGTTGTGTGCTCAAGTCAAAATGTGCCAAAAACACATTCGACTTGTGGCTCTATCAATCAACTAGAAATGAGTTCTAGATGATTGGTGGCTGCCACCAGCTGGAAGTATGACCACTCTTCTCCTCCATTGTCTCGTTGTCTATGCCTTCTCTGTAGGATCGTTTTCACCCTAAAGGGGAGGTGAATAGGGTGATACTATTAATTATAAAAAATTATCACGAAAGTATATAATCACAACACTGATATAGCAGAGTAATAGCAGCATAGATAATAAAAGCACAAAATAGAACACATAGATTTACCCAGCTTCGGCAAAACCCTGCTAATGTGTCGTCTCCAAGGTTTCTACTAGAAATTAAGTAGCCAGACGCTTACACACGTAAACTTGTGATACCCACTGTCGACTAAACTAACTCTATGCTCAAAACTCTTCCATAACTTAGCCACTGAATTGCGAATTCTCGAACTACACCACCATAGTTCGTCCCCTGGTCACACAACTAGAAATTACAAAAGTTTAAAAGAAAAAAATACAAATTTAAAAAAATAAAATACACAAAACCCTAATTGAAACTATAAGCCCAAAAGCTTTTATAAAAACTGGCCCAAAATAAATTATCACTAAAATATGTCGGCCCCTTTTCTCTTTTATTTCTTTGGCTTGTATTTCTCTGTAAAAATGTTGGCTTCGTTCCTTTACTCGCTTGTTCCTCTTTCAATAATTAGGGCTTTGGAAATTTTGAAGATGCCGACTTTTTTCGATCGAGTAGATGTTTCTCGTTCCTTGCTTTTGTCGATCGTTTGTCTCTTGATATACATTCGGCTTCTTCAAAATTATCAAGCTTGAATGTTTAAGACATTATGTATTTTTGCTTTTTCAATATGCTTATGCTCAACTTTGATTCGAGTTGAATGATTATTCTTTGTTGCCTGAACTTGAAAGAATTATGGCCTATGATGTTACCGAGTTTAAATAGGGTTCGAACCCCTTAATTTTCGTTAGTATATTTTATACGAATTCATCTGATAATTTTGCTTAGCCGTTTGATATTTCTTGGGTGTATACGATGATTTTTGACTTCTTCAATTTACTTGATTAGCACGGCTTTGATTTTTTGGCTTGTTAACTTTCTTGACCACCACGGCTCTGACTTTCATACTGTGATAATCTGGACGTTTTGATTTTGTTGTCTTTCATGATTTGTTGGCCTTTGAGTTCGGCCACTTTGATTTGAATTGTAAAAATCTGTTGCTGACCTTACTTATTTGATTTGCTATCACATGACTTTACTCTGTTGACATCGGCCACTATGATTTTGTTAGAATTTGAAATTATTGTTGTTTTTGACTTGTTCAGTTCGCATTCCTTGTATTATCTGACTTTGGTCATTTTTGAATTTCATTGCTTGACTATTTTTATGTGTCTTCGTATATGTGCATACTTACATTTGTATGTGTGTATGCATGTATTGTTGAATTTGCACTGCAATTTGATGTTAACTCTAGTTGTATTCCATTGTTCACTGGTTTCTTATATCCACACATCTCTGATATACTAGCTCAAATTTATCTTCGAGAAGTTTTCTCACTTATTGCTGTGATGTTTTGAACTGTTACATATGTGTGTGTGTAATTGGTTCCGACTTTGTACATTTGTTTGCACTGCTTCATTTTTTGGTCTTCAATGATGATGTTAGCTTTGAGTTTCACTGTTTTATTTGGTTTACCTGAACTTTGAGGATCATCATTCATTGTGTTTCACTGGATTGTGTTGAATTAAGCTCATGTAGTCTTCACTTTTGCCATTTGATCTCATGTAGCATTTTATGTTGTCTGGTGGCATTTGGTCTTGATGTTGTACTTCACTATGTTGATGATTTTGGAATTTTTATTCATAAGTTGGTCCAGTGCAGTATCGTTGTGACTTCACTTTATATGTTGTATTTGTTTGTCTGACTTTGTGTATATATGTGCAAACATATGTACATATGAAGTCTGAAAGTATTTGTGTTACTGTCTGCATATCAACTTGTTGAAGTCGCTTCTGGCCTAGATTGTGTCACTGTTGTCTTGTTGTACTTGATTCAATGCACTTGAATATGTCTTCATTTGTACTCACTTTCATTTGGATGCATTTACTATGTTCATTGTGAACTGCATTGATGTTACTTTTGGTGCACCACTTCATATGTGCATGCTTCACTCTCTGTTGCATATTCACGTGGTTGTGTTCATTGTGTAGCCTAGTTTGACCACTTGCTACACTGGTTGTATTCTCAGTCTTGTATTTTATTTGAAACTACATTGGTACAATTTTGATAATTTGATCATTTTGTTTGGGGCTTTTATTTCCAGCTTTGGTGTTGTTTTGAACATGGTCATTGCATTGTTGAGGCTGTGTTTGATCGCTTTGATTGAGCATTTTCACTTGTATTTGATAATTTGGTATCGCACATGCATTGAATCCAGCTTATAGCTCGGGTTTGACCTTGTGCTCATGTCGTGAGTTTATTTGTATTACACTTGAGTTAAACCCGGCTTTTGATTTGGGTTTGACCTTGTACTCACCTGTCCTTGCAGATTTATCAAGTGTATATCTGTGTGCATGGCCCTGTGGCATGTACAGTGATGCACTGTGAATGTCACAAGATGTTCGTGTATGATGAATTCAAAATTAAATTGTGATGAACAACCCAAATAACCGAGGAAAATAATATTTTCAAAATACATTTTATTTTACACTGCAAATATATTTCATTTTCAATTTTACTACGTCAATGTGTATTTTTGCAGATAGCTCAGATGTTGGATTCAATCTGAAATATAGTTGAAGATCAATACAAGTGAATGAGTGAAATGTAGTGAGGTGCATATGTAAATGATAATTGTAATGTAATTGAAATTGTATTAAAATTGGAATTGTGTATATATATAGTGAGAGCTTGAATTTGTACTATTCAAAATTTTAATAAATATTTTTTTGAATAAAATATCTGTTTGAATTTAAATTCTGCGTTATTTATTTTTTTAGTAAATATTTGTTTAATTATGTGAAAAAATAAAATAGTACATTGACGAATACATTAAATGAATATATATATATATATATATATGTTTATTATCATCAAACAAAAATCATATATTCGCATATTCAACAATCTCCCCTTTTTAATGATAACAAACATATATTTAAGATTTTGAATTTGTTAAATGTATTTGATCATTCACTTTGCTCCCCCTTTTTGAATGCTTCCTCTCTACACAAAGCTTCCCCTTCATATATGCATGAAAAATAAATAAAAATATGCAAATGAGTGTAGATACAAATAAAATAATTTTGACCTTTATTTGCCAAAATCTTAACTTTCCTCTCCCCCTTTTGTTATCAGCAAAAGAGTAATAGTGTTAGAAAAATGGAGATAAAGCAATAGACATTAATACAATATTAATATTCAAACGAGTATAAATATTAAATTTTAATAAAAAATCAAACAAAAATCATAAATACATTGTTAGGCACATATTCCACTTTAATTAGAATGATAGGGATGATGTCATCATATAAAACCATATAGTTGTGTCTATTTGTGGTATATTTATATCAGGAATTTGAATATCTACTAACCGTGCATAACCGTTAGGACTTTTAAATGAGATTAGTAGTATTCCAAAGTTTTATTAAAAAATGAATTTGAGTATCTTCTAACCATACATGCATAACCGTGAGGACTTTTAAATGAGCATGGTAGCACATAATCAAAAATCCTAAGTAATTCACCCATGCATAACCGGGAGGACTTTTAAATGAGAGTGAATACTTTGGATGTTTTTATTGCTAAAAATATAATAAAATGAAAGCTCATAATTTTCCGTTTAGAATACCACATATTGACATACTATATAGGATTTTGATGAGTGATGGTCGTTAGAAGTATGATAGAAATAGAAATGGTCATGGAATTTTTACCAACAAAAGGTTTTTATAACTCTTGTTTAAATTTCTAAAGAAATTTATTAAATATACTATCTCAAGTTATAACATATGATTAATATCAACACTCGTCATTTTTTAATCACTGTTTAACTTTTCGATAATCAGTAGGAAGTCAGATTAGTTAATATAGTCATTTAAATCAAATCCAAAAATAATTATAAAATCAAGTTTTCCAAAATGACTAATTTGAAATAAGGTCAACAAAAATGATTTTCTGAAAAGGGTTTTAAAAGAAAATATTTGCTAACTGAAAACTATTTGAAATGAAAAATATGCAGATATTTTCTTTGAAATTGTGATGCGGCTAATGAATGTCTCAACATAAATCACGTTCCTCTAGTAATTTTCCTATAAACTAGATTACTAGTGTAATCTTCATCTGTGACTCAAATGTATCATTAGTTGGATTTGATAGATCAGGCAGTGAAGTGTGCAATATAGTGTCTTAAAATAGCTTTTAAATGGAATTAAATTGAAGCCATGCAAATCAACAAATCAGTGAATATAGTGACAAATCTCGAATAACCAAATATATCCACGATTATCTTAACCAATCATCAAACAATAGAAACACCATCATTAGTCCAAATAAATCTATATGAAGTAGTTCAAAGACTCTAGCGATCTTTAAAGTGTTCTCGGCATAAAAAGATATTACAATTTTCATAAGTCAAAATCAATATCAACATTCATTTCTTTATAACATCACTGGCTGATTTAAGTTCAGATTATGGTGCAGATTATCATAATTAATATATCATTAATATACATTTTTACCTGTTTTACCTTTATCATAATATTTCGTTGTTTGCCCATTGTGATTCTGCCGCCTTTGTACTAGGCCAAGGAAATTTGATTCATTGCCCGTTGTGTGTCTGGAACAGCCAGAATCCAGATAGCACTGTTGTTGTTGTAACGAAAACGAATTTTGCCCGCTCGAAAATCGACATCCATACTTTACATCGTACTCGAATGCCGTAGATTCAACCGTTCAAATCCGATTCGCCGGAGCTTATAACAACATTAAGTAAACAACACAGCGGAACAAAAGAATAATACATTGATATACAGCATTGATACAACAGATGATACAATAGATATCAATATACATCAGAGATACAATAAAATAGCAGCGGAAAAGAAAAATAGATAGAACCAGCAGCGGAACAAAATAACTCTAAGATAGTCTTCAACGAAGAACTCCAGCAGCAGCTCGAACCAACGTCACGATACACTAAGACAAGCAAGTCTCGTCCACATCCAAAGACTGAATCTAGCTCCACATAATCCACTAAACCTAACTATCTGAAAAACCCAACTCTAGACTGCTCGTGTAGAAATAGTGAGCACCCAGAGTTTAGGAAAGGAACAATAAACTCCGGATCAGTCATGGGACTGGTGTGAGCAACAAAAACAGTTTATCTTTAAAAACAATCAACAAGAGAATTTTAAAGTAAATTCGCAATGCTTTTTGAAAATGAAACTACCATAAGACCTCTCGCCACACACACAATGCAAACGCAGACTTGGAGGAGATTTCTTCTTATGATAGTCAAACATGCTTAATACGCGGAAATTTTCTTTGATATTATTATTATAAGTGCACGGTGCAGAAAAGCATTTCGAAAGTAGAATATTAATCTTAGCCAGCATAGGTACCATTATATTATGCCCGCTATAGCTACCATATTAGATGGCAGGTTCTACAACTAATACCGTACAGGGTTTCGTATTGAAGATTGGATTTCCAACAAATGGTCAGGCCAAGGAACTTCCCATTGCCACATGGAAACGCCTCTGGAAGGACGTCCCGAGAACCTAACCGTTCTCTGCCAAACAAGGCCGGGAACCCCTTTTCCCAAGGGATATTATAAGCCCTCAGATATGCCACCCCCGGTCCTTTGGGACCCTTAAACGAGGCGCCTCTAAACCAACATCACACATAAATAAATATAGTGTGTCCACATGAGTAAGTATCTCGGCTCCATACCATGATACTACCCTTTTCCAGAAGGAATGGTCATACCCTAGGGGAGCTACCCCTGAAACCTTGCCGCACAATTCCTGTTTCGACCATTACCGATTTGTGAGGCTCGACGAAGTCTCGTCCACAAAGCTACGCTTTGGTACAAAGCCATGCTTTGGGTCAACAAATGATCAAAGTAATGATCACAAAGATAAATGATCAAACAAATGATCCTATCACAAATGATCAAACAATGATCATTTCACAGCAACACTCAGCATGTCACATTACCAAATTGGGAATATATTTCTGATAACATTCAACTACATAACCTCTGAGCTCGTATGTCTCAGAGAAAGGGTGTTAAGCTAAGAGAATAAATTCTCCGCCACCAACAGGAATGTATTTGAAAGAAATCTGCTTTATATCTCAATTTGTAATGTCAGACATACCATCCATACAAGTCTGTTCCGGGTTCGAACAGAACCGAAGGCACTTCCAAAGAAGCCCTTGCAATCCGGATAATCCCTAATCACGTCCGGATTTCCCATCACATATGGAGTCTCTATACCGGGGACCAGTCGATGCAAAGACATTCGACGAGAAACCCTTTCGTTTTCGAAAATATCCGGTCTTCACCACCAGTCTTCAAATGCTATCCATAACGACGTATCACATATTCGGAATGGGATATATGACACAAAGGTCCTCTCCCGGCTAAACCGAATAGTGAGCGCAATATTTCAAAAACATATGGATATTGGGATTTCTATTAAGTCACAACTTATTACCCAAAAGCTTTCTTTAAATGGATTAAACAAATTACCATTTCAAATCTTTTAAACTAAAGATTTCATTTCACAAAATTCCATTTATGGGTTTCAAAAAAGTTTCCATTTCAATCGGATTAACCCATTAAATCTTTAAATCAAAGATTTAACTTAAAGCTTTCAAACCGTTTCTATAATTTGGAAATCATTTTCATTTTAAACTAGAAATTTTTTTAACACTAATTGGAAGTTCATTACTTTTTTGAAAGCTTTTATTATTTGAAAACAAACAGTTTTCGTTTTCAGAAAAAAATCCAATTATTTTTATACGAGTTAAAGCCTTTGAATTATATTCACATTCCCAAATCAATACTAAAAAAAATAGTTGTAACCCATATATAATTGGTATAACATCTTTAATCCCTAGTTTCAAATCCTAGAATTCAATTTCAAATCTTGGATTTAAGTTTAAATCAAATTATTTAAACTTCATACTTTATCAAGTTATTCAAAATAAATTTCATCTTTGAAATTCCATTTCAAAAGCTTTTCACATTTAACCCGATTCCATTTCAAACTATTTGAATTTAAAAATTCAAATTCAAAACTATTTTCAAAAATCTGTGACTTAATCGATTTCCTCGTGAAATCCATATTTGTGTGTGTATGGTGTGGTCCAGGTGTTTAACACAATAGTGCAACATCATTCAATCATCATAGATCAAAACACAGAAATATAGTTGATAAGCGATATAAACTATAACGCTCATCGTCCATTCACAGATTCACAGATAGTTTACAGATGTATCATCAATAAATGAATAAAATTATACATAGCACAATTCACAGATCAAAATATCACAAATCAGATAGGATAATCAATTCAAGGCATTTCCTACAATATAAACATTCATAAGTAATGCCAAGCATTTAATAATTATTTATAAGCAGGATAAATCAATCGTCTAATCCTGATTAATTCAATTCCTTTCCAATTTAATCGATTACTTATGAATTAATTATCAAATCTGGATTATTTAATTAATTTCAAATCATTTGATATTAATTTATTTATCAAATACTTTAGTAAATCAAAATATCTAAAATTTATTACAATAAGTGATTAATTCTTAATTACTTTCATTAAGTAACTACATTTAAATCGTTTATAATTGATTTCCTAACTTAATTAATCCAATTAATTATTAACATTTATCACTTTAATCAATTTCTTAATAATCCTTAGTTAATTATCTTTATTAACTAATAATATTTCTTAATTACTTTCTTAAAAAAAATATCTTAGATTAATTCATTATTAATCATTTCTAATTTTAAATTAATCTAAATTATTTATTTATAAATTAAATAAATCATTCCTTAATTACCATATTAATTTAATCATTTTATCACTTTAATTATCTCTAAGATAATAATTCCTTTATTAATGATTTCATTAATATTAAAGTGCAAAACATTTCACCTTTGAATTTAAATTTAAATTTCATTTTGAATTTAAGATTCAAAATGATTATTCTTTTAAACATTAATCTGATTTAAAGCTCAATTTATAATCCCAAAAAAAAATGTAAATAACATTTATTACCTATATAAGAGAAAGCTTTTAAACTAATCTACTTAATTTTTATTTTAAAAATTAAGCTTTCAAATTTCATTACATTTTTAACTTACAAATTTAAGTTTAAAAACAAATTATTTTACTTTCATTTAAAAACCTTTTACCAAGAAGGTTTATCAAAAATCATGTTTAAATGTTTGTTTGAAAAACAAATTTACTTTTAAAAAGCCATTTTAATTCACAATTCAGATTTTTTTATAATGATTTAAAATTTCAGATTTGAATCCACTAATAAATTTGAATTCATACTTCAACTGGATTTAAACTTTGTTTAAATTTGGTATACAAATTTAATTTACATTTAAATTTGTTGTTAAAACTCAAACTTGTTATCAGGTTAACAAGACCCTGAAGCAAACCACTGACCCAAAATCACCAGGTGCACCGTGCACATGCACGTGGTCGCCGCCCATCTCCGGCCATCACCAGAACTTCGAACAAGTCGACCATCATCCAACCACCTGCCTACGATCATCTGGCCTTCAACATCTATTCGAAATCAAAAGTGAGTACTCAACCCCAAACCTGGAAACAACCCATACATCACCACCCAAACTATCAATGTCAAGTTCTCGGCGCTTCGACCACTAGGCGACTCCAAACTCCGGTCACCTCTCCGCCACCCACCTAGCTTCCTTTCCCTCCAATGACGTGCAACTCGACGCTCTGTGGAGGTCGCGGCGATCAAATGATCGAACACCAGAAAAATTAGGTCTACGAATAAAAAAATCCCACGCCGCCATCGCCACCGTCATCTTTGCCACCTCCGACTATTTTTCCAGGCATCCCTGTAGCCTTCTCCATCTCCAGTAGCCATCTCGACCACTCCAATTGCATCAGCTCCAGAAATCACTCAAAACCCATTTTCCAGAAAAACCCAAATTTCTCATTCAATTCAACTTCTTAAATTTGGATTATTGTCTTAAAAATCATAAATCCTTATGATGATTCGATATATAAACATGAATCAATATAACTTAACATTTTATTTATTACATTATATAAGTTTTCACT
Organism: Allium cepa; assembly: GCA_030765085.1. Lineage (NCBI taxonomy): Eukaryota > Viridiplantae > Streptophyta > Magnoliopsida > Asparagales > Amaryllidaceae > Allium > Allium cepa. Next base: position 700,522,054 of record CM060938.1, on the reverse strand, counting down.
GCAATATTCTTGTTTACAGGAAAATTCCATACTTATATTATTAAAACTTATTTTCATAATCAAAATGGGATTTAAACTCAACCAGTTTGTTTGAAAAACCTAAGCTACCAAGTGTTTAGATGGAATGTTTGAATTTTTGTTTATTTATAAAACTCTGTCAGCAAGAATGAACAAAGGAACAAAAACTTCAGGCATGTAGATTCAAATACAACCATACATACAGATTTATATACAACTATCTACACATGCAGGAATCAACATCACAGTATTACTTAAGCAACTAATTTTATCCTACTTAAGATTTAAATTAGTTGTTTACTCACATGTGTTGTTTGAAACAGGGTTCTGGAGATGCAAGCTGGAACTTCTTCTTCCTTGATTCTCTGGCTTGCATTGATTGATTGTTTAAACTTGAAGTTTTGTTTTAGTTTTGGATGGTATTGCTTCAAGGATTATTCAGTTGAATGAACGAACTGAGATAAAAATGCTTGATGTATAGAAATTGAGTTTACAGATTGGTATATAGAAGCTTACAGGTGATCATAATTTGTACAAATGATATAGTGTTGTTTGTACAATATCACGGATATTTTCATTGTATATTGGCTGATGGGTAATGTGGTGTGTACTAAGGAGGCTAGCATTTATTACTTAAGTCCTTTACGTTTTCAAACTTATCCTCTTTTATGTTTATAAATATTGCCTTTTTCTTTGCATTTTTTTTTTGTTTTACAGGCATTATCTTACTTGCCTTGCTTTACATGCTACTTACAGACTACATACTTATCATTGTCTTCTTTTGCAAGTGTATTTTCTTTGCTTGTTACTTGTATTTTGTTTGTTTAGGTTTTAAAAGATGATGCTTCAGTTTTGTAGCTGGACGAAATGATGATGAGTATATTGATGTGTATAAAAAGAAGTTTACATTGTGATACTATTGTTTGTATAGGTGATATAATATTTTGTATAATAGGCATGGTTGAAGATGATATCAATTTGTGCTGAGGGGATGTGGCATTAAATGCAATGTCCTATTTTTGCTTTATAAGCTCATACTATTTTATAAATATTTTCTTTGAGATGATTCTGTTTTCGGCTGAGAGATGATTTGGTGTGTTATTCCATATATTTTATTATCTCTATATAGTTACTTGTTTTTTTTCAGTTCATAGATATTTTACTTTCCTTTTTCTTGTTCTTGCCTGCACATATGTTGATAGATTTTCTTTTGTATGCTTATGTAAATGACCTTTGTCTTGTTTTCTTACTTGAGTATATTTATTTCCTTTGCTTTACTTACTTGTTTTTATTTGGTGGCTGCAACTTTATTTTTATTTTATTTTGTTTTGCTACTTTGTATTGCAAATAAATTTCTATTTTAATTATGTTGTTTGAATTTATACTCCATGTATATAAATATAAAGCTATTATACTTATTGTTATAAAAATAACTCCTTGTTGATTTAAAATAATTTACAAAAGAAACCATTTTCTTATTAATAAATAACACAAACCATTTGAATTTGGAAAACTCCAATCGATTATCATTTAATTTCACAATTCTAAATCAAAAATTAATTTAATTATCAATTTAAAATAAACTAAAACTCGGGATCGTTACAGTTGTTCCTTAGCCTGCCACCACACCAGCACGATAAAAGATTTTTGTGACAAATTTATTTTTGTAGGTCCATGGTTGTTAGTGGCAATGAATTTTAAAAAAATCAAAGTATTTTTCTTATCTATTCTACCACACCCATTTTCAATAAAATTCCAACATTTAACATTCACAAATTTTAAATAAAATTACATTTTTAATTTCCAAATCAAAAAATCTGTTCCATCAAAAACAGGAGAAATAATATTGGATCGACCCTCGGTAAAAGTATTATTCAAAAAAGCCATTTTAAAAATTCAAATTTGTAAAACAAAAATTGGTTTTTGAAAAGTCAAAATTTTAAAAAATTGCTTTTGAACCTGACTCAGATACCACTTGGAGGATCGATTTCACCCTAGAAGGAGGGGTAAATAGGGTGATACTATTAATTATAAAATTTTTGTTGCGGAAGTATATAATGCAACATAGATATAGCAGAGTATAGCAGCACAGATTATAGAAGCACAAAATAGAACACATAGATTTACCCAACTTTAGCAAAACCCTGCCTACGTGTTGCCTCCAAGGTTTCTACTAGAAATTAAGTAGTCAAACGCTTTTGCAACACCCGCTATCGACTAAACCTAGCTCTACGCTCAAAACCCTACCACATCTCAGCCATTAAATTGTGAATTCTCGAACTACATCATCATAGTTCATTCCCTAGTCACACAACAAGAAATTACAAAAGTTTAAAAGAAAAAAATACAAATTTAAAACAATAAAACACATATAACCCTAATTGAAAATATAAGCCCAAAAGCTATTATAAAAACTGAACCAAAATAAATTATCACTAAAAATATGCCGGCCTCTTTTCTCTTTTATTTCTTTGGCTTGCTTTGCTCTGTAAAAATTTTGGCTCATTCCTTTACTCGCTCGTTCCTCTTTCAATAATTAGGGCTTTGAAAATTTTAAAGATGCCGACTTTGTTCGATTGAATAGATGTTTCTCGTTCCTTGCTTTTGTTGATCGTTTGTCTCTTGATATGCTTTCGGCTTCTTCAAAATTTTCGAGCTTGAATGTTTAAGATGGTTTGTGATTTTTGCTTTTCCAATATTCTTATGCTCAATCTTGATTCGAGTTGAATGATTATTCTTTGTTGCTTGAACTCGAATGAATTTTGGCCTATGATGTTACCGAGTTTAAATAGGTTCGAACCCCTTGATTTTCATTCGTATATTTTATACAAATTCGTCTGATAATTATATGCTTGGCCATTTGGTATTGCTTGAGTGATGATTTCCGACTTCTTCAATTTACTTGATTAACATGGCTTTGATTTTCTGGCTTGTTCGATTGACCACCCTGGCTCTGACTTTCATACTGTGATAATTTGAAAGTTTTGATTTTTTTGACTTTTACGATTCGCTGGCCTTTGACTTCGGCCACTTTGTTTTGAATTGTAAATTCTGCTGCTAACCTTACTTATTTGATTTGGTATCACCTAAATTTACTCTGTTGACATCGACCACTTTGATTTTATTAGAATTTGAACTTGTTGTTGTCTTTGACTTGTTCAGTTCGTATTACTTGTATTATCTGACTTTGGTCATTTCTGAAATTCACTGCTTGATTATTTTTGTGTGTCTTCATGGATGTTCATGCATACATTTATATGTGTGCATGCATGTATTGTTGAATTTGCACTGTAGTTTGATATTAACTCTAGTTGTATTCCATTGTTCACTGGTCTCTTGTATCCACACATCTTTGATATACTAGCTCGAATTTATCTTCGAGCGGTTTTCTCACTTGTTGCTGTGATGTTTTGAAATATTACATATATGTGTGTGTACTTAGTTCCGCCTTTGTACATTTGTTGCACTGGTTCATTTTCTGGTCTTCAATGATGATGTTAGCTTTGAGTGTCACTATTTTATTTGGTTCACCTGAGCTTCGAGGATCATCATTCACTGCTTTACTGGATTGTGTTGTATTGAGCTTATGTAGTCTTCACTTTTGCCTTTTGATCCCATGTAGCATTTTCTGGTGTCTGGTGGAATTTGGTCTTGATGTTGTACTTCACTATGTTGATGATTTTGGAATTTTTAGTCATGAGTTGGTCTAGTGTAGTTTCGCTGTGACTTCACTTTGTATGCTGTATTTGTTTGTCTGACTACGTGTATATATGTGCAAACATATGTATATATGAAGTCTGAAAGTGTTTGTGTTACTGTCTGCATATCAAGTTGTTGAAGTCACTTTTGGCCTTGATTGTGTCACTGTTATCTTGTTGTACTTGATTCAATGCACTTGAATATGTCTTCATTTGTACTCACTTTCATTTGGATGCATTCAGTATGCTTGTATGTGAACTGCATTGATGTTACTTTTGATGCACCACTTCATATGTGCATGTTGCACTCTCTGTTGCATATTCACGTGGTTGTGTTCATTGTGTAGCTTGGTTTGACCACTTGCTGCATAGGTTGTATTCTCTGGTCTAATATTTTATTTGAAACTACACTGGTACAATTTTGACAATTTTTTCAATTTGTTTGGGGCTATTGTTTCTAGTTTTGGTGTTGTTTTGAGCATGGCCATTGCACTATTGAGGCTGTGTTGTTTGATCGCTTTGATTTAGCATTTTCACTTGTACTTGACAATTTGGTATTGCACCTACATTGAATCCATCTTATAGCTCGGGTTTGACCTTGTGCTCATGTCGTGACTTTATTTGGATTGCACTTGAGTTGAACCCGGCTTTTGATTTGGGTTTGACCTTGTGCTCACATGTCCCTACAGATTTATCAAGTGTATATCGGTGTGCACGACCCTGTGGCATGTATAGTGATACACTGTGCATGTCATAAGTTGTTCTCATATGATGAATTCAAAATTAAATGATGATGATCCACATAAATAACTGAGGAAGATAATACTTCCAAAATATATTTTATTTTACACTGCAAAAATATTTCTTTTTCAATTTTACTGCGTCAATGTGTATTTTTGCAGATAGCTCAGATGTTGGATTCAATCTGGAATATAGTTGAAGATCAATACGAGTGAATGAGTGAAATGTAGTGAGGTGCATATGTAAATGATAACTGTAATGTAATTGAAATTGTATTGAAACTGAAATTGTGTATATATATAGTGAGAGCTTAAATTTGTACTATTCAAAATTGTAATAAATATTTGTTTGAATAAATATGTGCTTGAATTTAAATTTTGTGTTCTTTATTTTATTAAGCAAATATTTATTTATTTAATTATGTGAAAAAATAAAATAGTACATTAACAAATACATTTAAATGAATATATATATATATATGTTTATTATCATCAAACAAAAATCATATACTCGCATATTCAACATTCTCTACTTCTCCAAATGTGTGTAATAACCCATATTTTTAATGACGACACGGTTAAATAGTTGATTTTAAATATTGGATCGTTAATTAATTAATAGTCCCAAAAAAGTGATTTCTTACATATGATCGAATCAAGACTCGAGACCACTTCCATTGAGTTCGCATCGACGCTGAGAATTAAAATAAATATATAGATCACTATGATTGGATGGCCGAAACTGTCTCGAAAAGTGCGAAATTATCTTCCTGGTGTGTAGTCTCAAATAGCGACGAAATTTATTCCATTAGGACCGATAAAATGAGGTGATGCACGCAAACGAGTTTCTTGGCAAACGGATGCACCGTTTGATCCTGAGAGCTTGAAACGCACGACCATTTATTTGATAAATCAAATAAATTGGGTATAATATTATTTTAAACTAAACATACTCCCCACAAATATTATTATCCTATTATTGTTCCATTCCTGGAGGTAAAATATGGTCGCCTCTTTCCATTTTTCATTTAGAAAATAATTTCCACAAATCCGCTCAACGAAAAAATACGAAACTAGTTTCATTAAATTCATATCGAATAGATCGTTGCTTTGAACATGGAAGAATTTGATATGGTGATGGTTTTGGTGGTTGAATTTTATAATTATGAGACTAAGGTCTTGGATGGCCTGAGATAGAAGCGACGATATGCGAAACGGAGGGCACCATTGTTTTTCTCTTCGTGAGAGACATTTTCCCATAAAGTTTTGTCGGGCCAAGCCCATTATTGTAAACTGCATTCGTAGGGAGTGAGTATGACATCAAGTCACATTCATCAAGAGGGTAGTGAGCTTGTTCGTTTTTGGTCCAAGGCGGAGAGAACGCGTGGTGGATTCCATTGCAACTGACCGCTTATGATTTTGTCGAGAAATGAGTGAGAAATCGAGGAGAGAGTGTCATGGGTTTTGGATTTTCTTGTGCATATATGCACGTATAGGAATTAGCCTAACTGGGGAAGATGGATTAGTAAGGTAATTAGTGTAGTTAATTATTGGTTAAGTTGTTTAATTAATTAAATAATCTCAAATCTTATATATTGCGTATCTTTTTCCTACGAGGTCCGTTTTGGACGTTGTTTCTTGCATTGCGCTCATGATGGAGAGTTTTACAACTTGCTAAAGATTTGGATAGAATTGGATAAGGTGAGCGATATTATCTCTTGCTATACTATGATTGTTCGTATAATATTAAAATGTTATTTTAAAATGTGTTCTAAATTTAAAATGTGATTTCTATAATACTAAGCCTATATATTAATTTATAAAAAGAATTAAAAGTGTTTAAAAATAGTTTGACTTAACAATCACATTTCTCCATTAACGGATTATTTTGACGATATAGAAAAATTTAGGCTATTTTTATATAAATCCCACATTACCCACACTGGTTGCTTGGATGGATTGCATTGTATTATTATAGATGTACGTGGGCTATTATAGACATTAGAATGCTTATTTTGTTGCATGTATATTAGTTTGGTTGTTTTCGTTGAAGATGCCATTCGAAGGCGATATAGTATTAGAAATATTCCATAAGAAAGGATTTCGTGCATAGAATATCATGCAAGCCAATGGATATGAAGATGGAAGACGGAATTGGAGATGTGCTTCAGATTTTAGGATAGATGCGGGATGTTTTCCTTTGGCTTGTATTTAACCATTTGTGGTGAAGTACACGACCAAAGTGGTCGTTATCGAATACTCTGGAGTAGTCGATATCTGCTACTATTGATAATGGTCGATTTAGACAATTTTGATGGGACGATGGAGTGGCTTCGAGGAGCAAGATGTGATGGTTCGTTTGTTTTTTTGATGTTCAAATTTAGTGTAATGGCTCTTCAATGATCAGTTTGGCGGTGAAGCAAAGATATGTTGCTTCGATGCAATGACTCCATGGTTCGACAATGATGGTTCCATGAACAGAAGCGACGGCTTCGATGATGGACAGCTGTACTTCGAGATATAGAGTAGTTGACTATGGGTTGTATTGAGGGGACTATCGGAGGGAGGCTACGAGATGCATGATGATACTCTATGACTTATAATGGTTGTCTAGAGTAGTTCCCAATCGCGATGACTTTAGGTGGGAGTTGTAAGGACAATTCTGACATAAGCTCTGCTATGGATGATGGATGCAAAGGGATAAATAATACTCGAATTTTGAGATGGATTGATGTAGTAACATATCTGGTCTCCAGTGTTGAGATGGATTGATATGGTGACGTATCTAGTCTCAGGGATGGATTGATACATTAACGCGTATAGTCTCGTGATATTGGGATGGATTGGTGCAGTGACATGCCTAGTCCCTTGATATCATATATCCAACACATTGAGTGAGTGAAAGTGAAGATGATTGATGGTTGCCATGTTTCTTTTATTGATTCTATCACCTTAGGGATGCATATGATGTAGATATTATCGATACTAATATCTAGGCACCCTTAGTACCTTGACATATAGTATACCCTTAATGACTATCATAGAGTAGCATATGTTTGATATTATGCGCTAACTCTATGGATGTACAGACAGGTCAGGTATACCCACTGTTCAATATACCATACCGACTTTTATAGCATTTTGAGATTCTTTAACACTCACAACTAACTGTTTTCTGACTCGAGGTTTATGCTTTGCTTCTTATTATCTCGAGTGCTCTTAAATGAGTAGACTAAATAGTAGGTGTATATAGCACTCTGAGCTGTGTAGATGGATTAGTAGACGATGACGCTTTGTCATATTTAAATTTTGAGTTATTATCGTTCATCCCGTTATGTGACACCATGGAGCCTTAATAGTGTTAACTTACTATTATTAGAGATAGTTTATCGCTTAAGTTTATTTATCGGTTTTATAAACTCTATTATTGCTCTGTATAACTAGATGAACCTGTGTACTCTAATTTTGTGGTATATATAGCTATTATTGTGAGACGACCCGACTTTCTACTTTCAGAAAATCGCATCATCTTGAAGAAAGAAAGGGATAGAAGAAGAAAAGAAAGAGAAAGAAGAACACAAACAATTATCAGAGAACTCACAGCGGAACGAATGAAATATAATATATCTCATAAAATATTACATAGTATCTATTTACATCAGAGTACAGAACTTAAACAACACATAATAGACAGTTATAAATTTCTATCTAACTATACAACTCAAGTATACAAGATACAGACACAACATACACAGCGGAATCATAATATATCTACACGTCGAAGCCTCCTGCTCCATATCTCCTCCAAAATTCGTCAAGCTAACCTGAATCACTTGACTACTCATACATAATATGAGTACCCAAGATTTTAATAAAACAGAAAATAAACACTCGGGTCAGACAGGGGTCTGGTGTGAGTAAACGGGTTAAAGTTGCTTAATTTTGGAAAAAACCTTTGAAAAGAAAAAAAGTATCACGTAAGACTTCCCACACATAAACATGGAAAAGTTTTTACCTTACGCTAACCAAAAAATTTGATAGGAAATCCAGTGATATTATAATAGTGTCTAGGGTTTCCAAGTAAATAAGAAATAGCTGAAATTGTTACATTCATTGAATTCCAGCTACTAGCCACAAAAGTGGGTAATACAATCAAAACCGTAGGGTCACGTAGGGAAAATGAGTTTCCATCAATGGCAGGGCTACTGGGGTACCGTCCGTCACAGTACGTGGCCTAGATCAACGTACCGAGGAGTACTCCCACTCCCCTGCAACACAAGGCCGAAACCATCCCTTACTAGACAGTCCCGAACAAGACAACCCCGCAGTTGGCCGCGACCCAACTGCCCACACATCCGAATAAAAAGGGACTTCTAGACAGGGGAAAATCTTGCTCTCCAGTGGGAGCTACCCACGAAGCCTTGCTGCACCTCCCCTGTTTTAGCCATTCCCGGTTGATGAGGCTTGAGGTTACGATTACCTTTATAGAACACATCTATCTTAGAATGCTCATCATCCACCTGACGATGTGCTGAAAGCATTCAATCCATACAAGTTCATTCCGGGTTCGAACGAAACCGAAGGCACTATCTCGTTGCACTCATTATTGGAATCACCCTCAGAGTCAACGACCATAGCCCTTGCACTCTGATTCGCCATCTCGAATCTATAAGCACTATTCCGTCAAACTCATTACGGAATCACCCACAGAGTTTTACTGACGTATAGCCCTTACACCTCGAGTCTTCACTTGCTCCACTTGGATTCACGACCTAACGTTTAATTGGAATCGATGTGGTTTTCGGATTCCAAATATGGAAATCCAATCCCGGTCTCACCGAAACCAAACGCCATTTTAATGTCCAAGTTGTACTTAAGAGTTTAAACAATTTAACTTATATTCAGGATGATATAAACAATAAGATGAATCATATTATCACAAGAGATAATTCATATCAATATTCATCTTCACAAAACAACATATCACATAACAGATATAACCAAAGCATCTAGTATCAACCAATATCAATCAAAATCAATCTTCCAATAGCAATCACCAAAATATTGATCATCCAATATCAATCAGTTAACCAATATTATCCAATCAGCCCATATTAATCAATCATCCAAAACAGAATTGATTATCTCTAATCAATTGAATTACCATAATCCTTCTACATTAATTATTATCCCAAATAAATTAATCACCTCTAATGATCTTCACTGATTAATCTTCCTTGATTAATTACCTTTAATTACATTCAAGTAATTGTTCTTAACCATATTCAGTAATTAACCTTAATTACTATCATTAATTACAATAATTAATGATCATTCATTAATTAATTAACTATAATTAATTACATTAATTCTTAATTAATTACCATTAATTAATCATACTTAAATTAATTACTTTTATTAATCAACCTTGATTAATATCATTAATTATATTAATTAATGATCCTTATTAATTAATAATTACTTTAATTAATTAAATAATTAACTTATAATTAATCATCTCATTAATTCATAAACAGTAATTAACAATTTGTAGTTATTTATCTTAATTACTTCTTAATTAATTAACTTCTAAATTAATTATATTAACCCTTGATTAATTAATTAATTTAATTAATCTTTAATTACTTCATTAAGTAATTACTATTCAATTATATTAATTAATAATCCTTAATTAATTACTTTATTAATTAATTACCCCTAGTAATTAATCTTAAATAAATCTCATTCATTAATTAATTAATCATATTAGTTAATTAACTAAAATAAATTAAGTAATTAACCTTTAATTACTTACATAAGTAATTATCTTCTAATTACTTCATTAATAAATCTCAATTACTCTCTTTAATTAATTACTTAACAAATAATTAATTCTATTATTAAATAATTCTTAAACCTTTAATTAATTAATTAATTAATTATTCCATAATTATTTACTTTAAAACAATTAATTTAATTAATTCTTAATTAATAACATTATGTGATTATCCATTAATCACCTCCAAATTAATTACTCCCATGAGTATCTTCGTTAATTACTTCTATAATTAATTACATTTAATAATTAACCAATAATTAATTCATTTAAGTAATTACATTTAATTAATCCATAATTAAGTGATTATTTAAAATTAAATAAATAATTAACTAATTATTCAAAATTAATTAAACAATTAATTAATCAACAACTTATATTTAAAAATCCTTAATTAATTAAGAAAACATTTATCTTAATAAATTCTTTGCTAAATTACGAATCATATTTAATTAAGTATTCTCGAGTTAATAACAAAGATAAACTAACCCTATTTATATTCATAATTAAATTACTTGAACTAATCCAATTTTTAATAATTTAAAAAAAAACAATTATTCTATTTGGATTTCAAAATCATAACAGTTACCTTATTTGAAAATAAGGAATTTAGAAATCAATTTGAAATAAAAAAACAATTCAACGTCTACTTAGATAATTACTTTCAAATTCAAACTTCTTAACAATTAAAAATAAATACAATTAATATTTTGCTTCCAAAGGAAATCATTTTGAACAATTTAAATTTTAAATTAAATTAAATTAACATTTTTTTTTAAAGTTGATTAACTTTTACTTACAAAAACAAGTTTTAGCTTTGAATGTTTTCTTTTATAAAACTTGTTTTATAACTTAATACTTGATGTATGTTAATTCAAACTCGAGTTGCAACTTAAAATTCATTACAGAACTTAACTAAAGCAACAACCCTAAAAAAACCCGAGACTGTCGCCTAAAAACACGGGTCGTTCCCGAAGCAAACCAGCTCCCCTCCTTCGAGCTGACATACGAAAATCACAAGCATCCCTTCGAGGCTCAACCCGAGAGAAGCCTTCTTCCCCAATTCGAAAATTTCCAGTCCCTCAATTCGTGCACGCGTGCACCTTGCACGGTGATCCAAGCCTCGTCGAACCTCCCTCCGGCCATCCCAAGTCGGCGGCGACCACGTCGTCCCTCACGACCAACCAAAAGCCTAAAAACTCCTCCATTACAAAATCGAGCACCCACGGCAAAAATCTGGAAACGCAACTCGACCAGAAAACTTCCAATTCGCCGATGATCCTAACGCCGATAGACCGTATCGAACCCACCATCAAAATCCTTCGTTCCCGAGCACCCTCTCCCGCAAATGTGAACAACTCCGGTTACCATTCCAAATCACAGAAGCCACTAGAATCAAACCGAAAAAAAAGCATGCTAAACCTAATTCATTCAAAATCCATCGATTCACTCAATAGAAAAATTCTTTTTCATTTTTCCTATAATCTACAACATTCAAGCAAGCTTCAACCAAAGAATCAAATCAAATTATTGTGTGGATCGACAGCAATCGCCAAAAATGCCCAAACAATCAAACTCAAAAATCTATATTAAAAATCATGATTTCCAATCACTAATTCATTCATGTAATCTAAATCAGCAAACAAGATTATTTATTTTCCATGTGTAACAGTATTTTACTGTAATTTGAAAATTCTGAGTAATTTCTTCAATTTAAAATCTTGTAATTATTTTTAAATGATATACTATATGTTTACAAACAACTTTCATTAACATTCCACCGTCCAATTCATGATAAAAATCAAGTTATTTAAATTTTTGAGAGATTTTTGAGAGAATTAGACTGTTTTTATTAAACACAGTATTCATTTTTACATCCTACAGGCAATTTAAATATTTCAATCAAATTTAAATAAAATTTTCCAAATAACATCATGATATCGTCATAAAATCAAGATGAAGTATAAAATTAATCTATTTTTAAAATAGTTTACTCACCTCTGAAATATGCAGAGCAGTTATCTTAATTTCCAGGCTTGAACTATAATCCAGAAAATGCATTTGCTTTTGATTATGCTTGCTGTTTGAAAAGTGATCCATGCATGCCTCAATTTGTTGCTTTAAAATGATTGAAACTTGCAGTAGATCATCCATTTGTTTTACAGGTTGAAGTCCATTTCAATTTGCAGGTTGATTCTTTGTTTTAGTTGCAGCTTTAGTTTGAATTGCAGGTTGAAGATAATATGAAGTTGCAGATTTGGGGTTGGTAGGAAGATCTTTATTTTTGCAGAATTAAATTTTGGCTTCAGATTTTCTTTTGGATTGAAGTTTCAGGTTTTGAAAGAGATTTCTGTTTTGAATTAAGAAGTAAAAACAAAGAAAAAGTGTTTAAATGTAAACTAATTTTTCTTCTTAAAATATTTATTAAAATTAAAGAAAATGAAATTCAAAATAAAGACACTTGTCACTTAATTAACTTACATGTGTTTATTAAGGAAGTTAACATGTTTACACATGTTCTTGAATATTTTTAATTAATTTTCATTCATTTAATTTAGATGTAATATAAACTTACATGTGAATATAAATTTAATCCTTTAAAGAAAATATTAGAAAACTAATTATAATATAAATGAATCTTTATACTTGTATTTAAAAAATCTAATACATTTTTACATATACATTTATAACCATTTCAAATTAAACACTTTAAAGAAATAAAACAAAACTTTATTTAAATCCTTTTTATAAACTATCATATTAAAATCAAATAATTATCTTGTATTTTGAAAACAAATGAATTAAACTTAAATTAGCTTTTGGAAAAATATTAAGTTTTTAAAACAAAGCTTCAGATTAAAATATTCATTCATATATAAATTATTAAGGGATTAAATTTCAAACAACATCAAATTATAACATATACATACATATATATTACAATTTGCAAATTAATCTTTAATTAAAACAGAAGATATCCTATTCATAATATATATATATATATCAAATATATATATTATAAACGGAATAAAATTTTATTAGCTTTGACAAACAACCTTATCCATATTGCCAGATTAAATATTTATTAACCTTTAAAAGATTAAATTAGCCAATTTTAAATTAAAATTATAAAGAAAATTATCAAACCAGTTAAATTATTAACACAGATTATTAAATTGTTACTGCCCAAAATTCCGGGTCGTTACATATTGTCTCGTTTTTTATATCTAATGCGCCATGAGATATACCACGAGTTATGTGATTGTGTGATGTTTTATCTCCTTCTCTTTTCTTTTATTGTCTTCTCTTCTTATGTATTACGCATCTTTATTTCTATTTCTTTCCGTTAACAATTGTCCTACATCTGTTGGATAATCTGGTAGCATACTATTCGGTTATATGAGCATCGTAGGTGTGGGCGATCGTTACATTTTATATTAGAGCTTGGTTACGTGATTAACCTGAGTTGATACCATGATCCAAAAGAGATAGAGTATGAGCTATCGCTTTAGACTAGATCCAAAGTATACCTATATATGAGAGAGTATGTATTTGTTATGTATTTTGGTTTTTAAAATTATATAGTAGTATATATAGTATATAAGTTGTATTGCATACGAGCACTATTGATGTAATTTTTCTCTATGCGTGACTGACCATTCTAATTTTGTATGAAGAATGGTTTAGCATACGAAAAATGTTGTTACTAACTCCATCTTCGGAGTAGAGAAGTGGACTAGATTATGGATCACTATCCTCAATTTACAGAATATGTTCCACAGATGGTGCGAATCATATTTTGGAATGCCCAAATTTCTGCAAATGATTAGGGTGCTCAAGTCTAAACATCTGAGTCGACTTTGCCAAGCTATATAAAGACCATATGTCAGAAGGCATACGGTTCCTTGGAATGGAGTTGATTATTGAGGTGCACAATGGGATGATATTTGCAAAAAGATCTTCGCTGAATTTGAGTTAGGTGGCACCATAACGTAACACTTGACCTCTACATTACTCCAAGGAAAAAAATGAACTTATGGGGTTCCTTTATAGCTTCGATTCTTGAGGATCACTTTACTTAGGACCAGTTCATAGTTTGCTTCGAAGAAGTTTATCTTGACTTTCCAAAAGTCGATGTTGTTTAGGCTTTTCACCAATGTGAAGTAAGGAATAAATCAGCGTTGGAATATGTGACCGAATTTGATGTGATATCGAAGTATGATCTATCTTTCATTGATACTCCATACAGGAAAGATGGAAATTTATCTATGGGTTGAGCTATCATCTTTGGCAATGATTGATTGCTCATTTGACAAGATCTTAGAGAAGTTGATTGAAAAAGGCTTTACAAGGTGAAAGCCTATACCTAGTGTTGAAAATTTGTCCCGAATTAGCCGAGTAGGGGCGAACCGTGGAAGCATATGCATTGATTGCCATTTCTATTTCATCGAGTGCTCCATCGATGAAAGATGGGCAATGGGAATTACATTTTGAGAGTATGCCTTTCATTTATTCATTTCCGTACGTGTCTTATTTAACGTTGAGGTTTCATATTCCTTCATATCTAGTGATTTGATAAATAGATTGGAACTGAGATCCGAAATAGTTAACTTGCCTTTAAATTGTTGACCGACCTTAGATTATGATGAACCTTGTTGGTTGCTTAACTAGATTATACCACATTTTGTCATCGAAAGTTAAATACTATGGATTGCTACAATAATGCTTAGTTTCATGCCACAAAATGTGGAATGTTATCATATGGGTTGTTTACACTTAGTCTATATTGGTTTGTCAAAACTCTGTCTTATCAAGTCAGAATGTTTGCCTGTTTGTTTGTTTACTACTGGTTACTTTAGATTTAGTTAGGTTCAATGTTACAGTCTAGGAATTGACTGGCTCGAGGGGTACGAAGTAGTGGTGGATCATGATAGGCCTTTGGCGATGATAGGTGTAACGACCTGTATTTGTAAACGTTTAAAAGTATTAAATTAAATAAGATTTTTGAATAAAATTGTTAGAAAAAAATTAAGACTTTACTGATAGAAATTAAATTATAATACAAGTTATGAGCTTAGGTAAAATTTCTATTAATGAAACATGTTTGCAATAATGTAAGGATGATAACAAATTCTAGTATGTATTTTAGTAACATTGGTTTGAGTGAAATTAACTATTGTCTGAATGTAAATTTCAAATTGGTTGGAATAATAAATGTTAATAAGGAATAATAAATTTTTCTTTATAAAAGAAGAAATCATTTGTTTATTTATTTGAAATGTCTGGTAGTTGAAAGATTGATTGCAGAGATGAGAAACCATTATTTGGTAAGAAATATATAATTCTTGTTTGTATCCAATAGTGTAAAAATATGTTTAAATTTCTATTAGACAAGAAATAATTTTTCTATTTCTCATTACATTTATTCTGTCCATTTTGAAATTCATCTTTGTAAACAATTGAATTAATGTAATTAAATAATTTCAATCAATGATAGAGAGGACAACAAATTGTAAATTAATAGGTGTAATTAAATGCAGCTTAGGTTTTGTAAATATAAAAGGAAAATTGGTTTAATGAAAAGAACATTTATGTCAAATAAAATGAGTCTTTCATTTGTGAAAGCACGCTTAGTTTCATCAAAATATAAAACAGAATGATTGATTTAAAGGAAGAAATATATGTATATTTGAACTGTGTTTTAGCATATAAATGGATTACAAGAGTAGAAAAATAATTTATTTAAGTAAGCTATTTATTACTCTGTTGTATGAACAACAAATTTATAAACGTGTTTAAATGACTAAAGGAAACAATTATTATTTTTCATCCGTTTTAGTTGCTTATTTTGAAATTTAACTTTGTAAGTAATTGCAAATAATGTAATTGAAATATTTCAATTAGAAGGAAAGAAAATGTTGATTGCAGTTAATAAATTTAATAAAAAAAACGCACCTTTTTTGTTAAACAGAAAAGATGTTTTAATGGAAATAAAAGATCATTTTGGGAAAACCAAATTGAAAATTTTCATTTTTATAGTAAGTAATTTTATTTATTATGCGTAGACAAAAAACTAAATGCGTACAAATTTGAATATTATATGGGTTAGTGAAGTTAATTTGGTTACGTTTCATAAATTGAATTTCAAAAAGGCTGTGCAATATACATAGTCCCTTTATTTCTTTTATTATTAATTGTTGCATGTACATTTTAAAATAGTTACCACATTACTAATACTTGATCCGTTTACTTCTCCTTCTGTTTAATAAATAAGCCAAGACTTTTAGATTATATTTAATTATTGCCACCTTATTTTAGCGTATAAAAAATTTCACTTTCCTTTGGCATGCAAACTTTTCCATTTCTACGTACATTTCTTTACGCATTATTAATGCCTAAAGCTTTCAAAATAAAATGTGATATTTATTTTCTCTCCGTCTTAATTTCCTAATTATTAAATAACCTACAACTTATTTCTTTCATTTGTAGTGTATATTTGTTTTTTTTTTAGCAAAGTCTTATCGGATTTGTTTTAGACTAATGGGATCCTTAGTAAACCAAGAGACCATAGGAACCTTAAGAGACTTTGGATCCTTCCTTGTATCACACATTGACCTTCTATTTTCCTACCTGACTAAAACCAAGTACGTATAAAAATTGCCCATTTGAGAAACTTTCTGCGTACTCTTCTTCTTCCTTAAATCTGCAGAAAACTCCAAACCACAAAAATTCTAAATCTCCAAATCAATTTCCATCCTTTATCCTTCAAAACCCTAGCCTACCTCTCTCCTCTTACCGCCACCCACCTCCACCACAACCCACGACGGTAACCCATGGCCAAAGCCCTATCTTTCTCTTCTCTTCTTTCTCTTTTTCTCTTCTTTTTCCTTATTTCCATGGCTCCTATATTCCAATAAACTACTCCAAATCAAAAAAAAAAAAAAAAATCAAACTGTGTATAATTTCAATGGCAACAACTTTATTGTTGAACCCTTCTTCCCATTTCGAATATTTCTATATTAAAAACTCTACTTTTCAAGTCCTTTATGGAGTCCAATTTTGGACGAAAATACACCATACTGTATCAAACATATCTCCTTAAGTAATGAACCAAATTATGTGATTCTATTTTTTAAATCATTTTCTTTTCCAATGGCTTCAACTTACTTTTAGATCAGTTCTTCAAATTCCTTAATGTTCTATGCTAAAAACTCAAATCTTTTCGAAGTACATTTGAACTCAGATTTTCAACTTAGAAAACACCTCTGTCTGTTTCGACCATAGCTTCCTCAAGAAAAAAGCTTTTTGAGTGATTCTTTTTTTGAAATGGAGAGAAAAAATTTGCAACAACTTTCTATTTAGTCACCTTTATAGATTCAGTAATAATATGCCGGTCCGTATATTTTTTGAAAGATGGCCTAGTTTTATGGTTTGTCCGCCGTACAAATTTGGGCATTTAATTGGATTTTTAATCGTCGACAAATCAAAGGTGAGTGTTTTAACCCACTCAGATCTACTAAATTATCTTACATTGGTTAAATTAGATTTATGATGTGATTAGAAGTTTATTAATTGTTGTTTGGTGTTTTAATTTGTCATTTAGATTTAATTTGAATTGATACTGAATTTTATAGCCATGTAATTAATATTGTATATAATTTCTAGTTAAACTCCTAATAATGATAACCAATTAATTATTGTGATTTATTTTCTAATTTGGATGTTGATTGTGATGTATGTTATTGGTTAAAATTTTGGATGATTGGACATTTATTTATGCTTATATCTCTGTTATCACTATGGACTGAAATAATACATACACGAATTGTAACGACCCAGAATTTTTAATAATAAAAAAATTGAATATTTAATTTATTTTAAATATTAATAAGTGAATTTATAAGTCGAATAAATTTTTATTTGAATTATTGGATTTAATTGGATAATTAAATCGATAACTTAATATGTTAAATTATGGAAATAATTGAAAATTGAGTTAAAAATGATTGTAAATAATTTGGAAAATTTTATTTAATCATACTGGAGTTATAGAAATATTTTTAGAACTTTTAAAATCGAATTAAAAGTTAATTTGTGAAAATTGAATATTTTAATATTTAATAATCGACTGTAAAATAGCCAATTTTTGAACAGTCTCAGAATTGAACGAGACCAGTTTCATTGGATCCGTAATAGTTAGTTATTACCGGATTTCAATTTTCGTGTCAATCGGAGTTATCGTTTGATCGTGGCAGCTCGAAACGCATCGAATTATTTTTAATTTAAATTTGGCGAGTCAAAATAGCCATTTTTCAAAAAGTCTCGGATTTCGACGAAACCAGTTTCATCGGATCCGTAATGTGATATTATTGTAAGGTTTCAAATTTCAAGTCAATTGGATTTACCGTTTGTCCGGTACAAATTAAAACGCCTAGAAATCGATTTAAATCGGTTTAATTTAAATTGAACGTTTTTAGCCATAACTCACACATACTTCCGAATTAGCTTCCGAAACCTGTTCCATTGTGTCCGGAACGCGGGATAAACCCTAGGTACGCTGGTTACGGCGTCTAAATCGGAGTTCAGAATTTTCGGGTGAATAGTGTCGAACGAAATTCTATAAATACACCTCTCTCTTCATAAATTTGATAAAAACCTAACCCTAATATCATGTAGCCGCCACTACCCCCCTGAACGGCCAGAAACTCACGAACTTCCTCCCTCCAAATCTCCTAATCCATCAACAATTACGAGGAAGTGTCAACTAGCAAATTGAAGAGCTCGTCAAGCTCTTTAATATCAACGGTCAAGATCGTGAATGGCTTCACGGATCAACGGGAAAATGGAGATGAAGTCGTCGACTTTATGCACGTCATTCGAAGGCAGATGAGGGCCGAACTCCATGAGGGTACAGCCGAGAATAGCTCTTGTCGAGAGCTTCGTCATGGCGGTGTTGTGATCAAGTTTCATCGAGTTTTGGGGTTGCTAATTTAAACCCTAATAATGTTTTGATGGGTTCGGCTGTAAAACTTGCGTTCGTGAAAAAGAAGGAGAAGGGGGGAGCACGCACGGTTCTGATGTAAATGAGCTTGTGATCTATGGCCATGATTTAAAGTTAGGTTTAAAAGGAAATTTTATATTGTAAATTTTAGTTTAAATCGTGTGCAAACTTGTAAAAATCATAACTTTTTCATACGAGGTCGAAAAAATGCAAACTCAGTTGCGTTGGAATCGTATGGACGAGCACTACGCGATGGAGTTGGTTTGGAGTCGTTTGGAGTTAGTGATAATTTTGGGTAAAATTAAACGCGCGTTTAATTTTATTCGAAATAAATCGCTAAAACGGGAATTAAAACCAAGGTGAGAACTTCTCACTCAATCGAATAGATTTCGATTTTATTTTAAATAGTTAGATTTAAAATATTTGAATGCATGTTTGAATGATGACTGTAAATTATTGATTGTTAAAATAGACATTATGCGCCGTTAGTAAGCGGATGTTATTTAATATAAACATATACCGCGAATATTTCATAAACAGTGAAATTGGTATTATATATAATATCAATATATATATATTGGCATATGTATATATTGCAGTTGTTGATTTCCCGCATTTTTGTTTAGCGGATGAGACCCTATTACGCCGTTATTAAGCGGATAATATTTATTAAAAACATGTACCGCGATAATTTCGTACTGGAGCGAAATTGGTATTGTGCTAATGTTTTTGGATGCAGGAAACAGGTTGGAGGGATCCAACTGGATTCCTCAACAGTATTTATTTTATTTCAGATATTTTGATATTTGATGGATTATCATATCGATATATGATATCGTTGTTAGTCGTGATTGACTATTTGATGTGTAGCATCATTGGACCCAGATTTTGGGATTTTAAAATGGTTTTAAAGTGATTTTTGAAAATATATTATATTTTTGGAATTGATCCATTGTAAATAAATAAACGTTATAATTTTTAAAGTTATAAAAAAGCTGATTTTTAGAAATACGATTAAAAGTCGATTTTTTGAGAAATATGAACCAATGATTTTATAAAATAGTTTAAACTGGATTTTTGAGTTTATTATTAAAAGTTTGAATATAAGATTTATAAAATTTGATTATTTTATAAATCAGAATGGTGAAATTATAAAGGAATTTAAAGATGTTTTTAAAGAATAATATAATTTGATTTATATTAAGAGATTTATAAATGGATATTTACAAAATTGAAATATTGACTTATAAAACGAGTTTTTATAAGTGTTTGAATGATGTAAAAATGAATTTCATAAATGAATGAAATTTATAGAATTATAAATGGTGAAGTGATAAATAAAATTTATAAATAGTAAGATTTATAAATTTATAAAGTTATTTGAAGAATAGATTTGGTTAAGTAAATGAATCTTATAAGTTATAAGATTTATAATTATGAAGTTCAAAAGAACGATTTTGTAAAATAATCGTTTTATAAGTAATTAACTTATAATATGAACGTTTAGTTTATAATTTAGTTACAAACTGGAATAGGTTAATAAAGGAATTTATAAAAAGGAAGTTTTTTTATAAATAATTAGAAATGGAATTTATAAACGTTGTTTATAAATTTGCAAATGATTTATTTTGACGAGAAAATTTGTTGAAACCTATAAATGGAGTTATATTCACATTTTTGAATAGTGAATAATCCTTTGAATTAAAATGAATAAAAGAATGAAATTGGTTAACGCAGTTTATTCACGTTTTTGAATAGTGAATAACACGTTAAAGAAAATGTTTTAGAATGTGATATTTTAAACAGAATTAAAACGATCTAACGATGTTTTAAAAGGTGTTGAGATTCGAAACCATAGATTTCAACATTCATTGTTGAAATAGACGTTTTCGAGAAATAAAAGGAAATGTGGACTATAACACTGTTGTTATAGTAAATGATTTCCGAAAGGAAATGTTTTGAATAGTATTGGGATTTATATATCTATTTTTAATTTTGAATCCCTATGCTAGTGATTTTGGGTTGTCGTAACGATGTTTTACGCAACATTCGTTTTGGGCCCAAATAAATATGTTAAGTTAATGATTTCCTTAAAGAAAGAAATATATACTTAATTCGGTTTAAGTATATCGAATATTTTCCAAGTGTTGAAAATAAAAGAAATTTGTGAATTACTTATGAATAAATAAGTATGGAAATGTTTTCCAATAAGAAGTGAATATTAGAATTTATCTTTTTGAAGATAAATCGAAATGAATTATTGAAATCATAGTATGCATGAATATTCGGAAATATAAATTCATTATGGAATTTATATGTGAAAAGTGGAACTTGTTAAAAATAAATATTGATTTATTTTTGAAGTGTTGAAATTATATATATCTTGTAAAGATATTTTGGAAAATAAATAATTTGGAAAATTATTTGGAATCTGGTGATGTGTGCATATCCAGTGATAGTTCAATAACCGACTATCAATATTTCCCTTTGAATGGGTATTTGATGTGAATTGTTTGAAATTTAATGCACACTTATTTTTGAATAAGCGCTCACTATTCGGGTTAACCGGGAAAGGACCATGGGGTCGTATAACCCACTCCGAATATGTGATACGTCGTTGTGAATCGCATTTGAAGATCGGTGTTGAAGACCGGTATTTGCGAGAGTGATAGGATGAACTATCGATTGACTCTGCACCGAGTAGCTACGGTATTGAGTTCTCCATATGTGATGGTGAATCCGATCAGGATTGTGAATATCCGGATTGCAAGGACTTCTTTGTAAGTGCCTTCGGTTTTGTTCGATCCCGGAACAGACTTGTATGGATTGTATGCCTGACATTACAAGTTGAGATATAAAGCCGATTTATTTCAAATATATTTCTGTTGGTGGCGGAGAATTTATTCTTTGCTTAACACCCTTCTTTGAGACGTATGTGCTCAAAGGTTATATAGTTGAAGTTATCAGCGATATATTCCCAGTTTGGTAATGTGACATGCTGAGTGATGCTGAAATGATCATTGTGTTGATTATTGTGATAGGATCATTTATTTGATCGTCTATCTTAGTGATCATTGTGTTGATCATTTGTTGACCCAAAGCACGGCTTTTGTATAAAGTGTGTTTTTGTGGACGTGAATTCGTCGAGCCTCACACCCCGTGAATGGTCAAAACAGGAAAGATGCGGCAAGGTTATGAGGGGTAGCACCCTTTAGGATGTGTCCATTTCCTTCTGGAAAAGGGTAGTGTCATGTTATGGAGCCCAGATACTTACTCATGTTGAAAACACTTTATGATTGTGTGAATTGATTACGAGCGCTCGGTGAAAAGGTCCCAAAGGACCGGGGGATGGCATATTCGGTCAGTTGTTACTCAGTTAGGAGTAACCCGGCCTTGTGTTGGTAGAGATCCGGTTTGGTTCTCGGGGATGTCCATCCAGAGGCATTCTCATGTGGCAATGGGAAGTTCCTTGGCCTGACCATTTGTTGGAAATCCAAAGAAACAATACGATCTTGTACGGTTTTAGTTGTAGAACCTGCTTCCTCAGGAGGTAGCTATAGTAGGCATAATATAATGGTACATATGCTGGCTATGATTTATATTCTACTTTCGAAAGAATTTGTTCTACACTACGCACTAATAATAATATCAAATGTTATTTTAAATGCGTATCAAGCATCTTTGACTATCATAAGGAGAAATCTTCTCCAAGTCTGCGTTTGCATTGTGTGTGTGGCAGGAGGTCTTATGGTAGTCTCATTTTTAACAGCATTGCGAATTGAATTTAAAAATATTCCTCTATTTTGATTTTAAAGTTAAATAAACTGTTTTGAGTTCTCACACCAGTCTCATGACTGACTTGGAGTTTATTGTTTTCCTTCCTAAACTCTGGGTGCCCACCAATTTCCACACGGGCAGTCAAGAGTAAGGTTTATCAGGATATTCTGGATATTCTGGAGTTGCTGGAGGCAAGCTGGATCGCATGGCGTATTACTTACATAGTATTTCTTGTTCCGCTGCACTGTTTGTTGTTGTTGTTGTTGTACACTCTGATGATATGATGTGATGTAATATGATGATAATGTAATAACTGATATAGTCCTTTGTTTAAAGATTATTCATTTATTATTATATGTTGTTCCGCTGCGAATTGTGAGATTCTGTTGTTGTTCTGTTGTTTCCTTTCTATCCGTTCTATTTTTCAAATTCTCTGTTTTCTTTCTCTGTTTTCTAAAAAAATTGTCTATCTTCTTTCCTCTCTATTTCCTATCTCTTCTCTCTTCTTTCTTTTTCTTTTCTTTCTTTCTTCTTTTTAAAACCCATAACTATTCGGTTTTTCGGCAACGAAAATCCGCAATCGTTACATTTGGTATCGGAGCTGATGGTTAAGCGACAACCATGGTTCTGTAGGGTATTACTCATTAGAGATAGAGTCAGTAGTACTCTAGAATGAGTTTGAGTGTAATAATAGCTATGAGAGCGTACTTGTTAGTGAATATAAAATTGTTTTATATTGTGATGATTGGTTTATTGAGTGGTATATGAACTTTCGTCAGCGTGGTCCGCAAGACTATGCCGAAGGGGTTTCTAAACACTTGAATAGAACAATGCGGCACAATATTGATTTTAAAATTGGGTAAATGAAATAATTTTACCTTGATTATATTTTATATATAAAGAAATAATTTTTCAGAATTATTAAAGAGTATATAAGTTGATTGTTATGTTGTTTGAATAATCTAAATAAAAGAATTTATTGTATAAGCAAATGAATTATAAGAATGGAATTATAATTAAAGTGATTTACAATTGTGAAATAAACTTATATATATAAGAAGTGAAACTATATAAAATATGAGTTGTAAATAAAGGTAAATTTAAAGTTAAATGGAATATAACTTAAGTGTTGTTGAATGGAATTGATTTTAGTATCGAAGTAAATAATCAGGTGGATTAAATGAATATGAACTTGAGTTATGTAAATGAGAATTCAACTTTGTAATTGAATTGAATGAATTGAATGTTAATCAATTAAATGTAAATTTAAGTTGATATAAAATAATGAATATAAGTGTTGATTCATTAAAATCTAATGTTATTAGAAGTTGAATAAAAAAATGAATGAATATAAGCAAAGGAATTTGGTTGAAATTAATATACATTGATTGTTATATGGATGTTGATTGATTGTATATAATTCATTAAGTATTAATGAAATTGAAAGCTATGTAATTGAATTCAAATTGAAAGTAAATAGATTTGAATAGAATTGAAAGTGAATTGGATTTAAATTAGTAAATGTTAACTAATTAAATTGAGAATGAATGTTGATAAAATCCAATGTAAATGAATCAAATGTGATTTAAATTGAAAACCATTTCATTGAATATAATGAGAATATGAATGAATATTATTAGTTATGAATGATAATTGGTTGATGGTTGAATATATGTTGTTTTACTACATGTGCTATGTGACATATATAGTTATTATGTTGCTATATGTTGTATATTGATACTATTTACATATGTGCATGTTCTCATGTTGTTTGTTAAGTTTAGTAGGTGCGGATCGCGTTTGCTTCGCATTTGGAGCTCGCTTTTGCGCTATATTAGCCGTATATGCTTGCTAATAAAATATAAGGTACATATCTCGGATTAAATATCGTACTTTTACACTTTTTTTCCCTTCGGGATGCCTCATTACTTGATGAGATGTATATTTGTGATATATATACTGTCATTTTTTTTTCGGATCGAGCCGCGCAAAGGAGCCTATGGCGAATTTTTCCGAAAATTTAAGGCGTTAGAAATTTTTTTTGAGAAAATGGGAAAATTTTGAAAACTTTAACTTTGATTTTGGAATTGAAAGTTAAACAATAGTAGTTGTTTTTGAAAAGATAACTAAGTATGATTTGAAAACTTAGTAAAGTATGGTAATAAGTTTAATTATAAATTTTGGGAAAATTAATGAATTCTGTAATTTTCTTACTTATAATTTCGAGGACGAAATTCTTTTAAGGGGGAAAGATTGTAACGACCCAGAATTTTTAATAATAAAAAAATTGAATATTTAATTTATTTTAAATATTAATAAGTGAATTTATAAGTCGAATAAATTTTTATTTGAATTATTGGATTTAATTGGATAATTAAATCGATAACTTAATATGTTAAATTATGGAAATAATTGAAAATTGAGTTAAAAATGATTGTAAATAATTTGGAAAATTTTATTTAATCATACTGGAGTTATAGAAATATTTTTAGAACTTTTAAAATCGAATTAAAAGTTAATTTGTGAAAATTGAATATTTTAATATTTAATAATCGACTGTAAAATAGCCAATTTTTGAACAGTCTCAGAATTGAACGAGACCAGTTTCATTGGATCCGTAATAGTTAGTTATTACCGGATTTCAATTTTCGTGTCAATCGGAGTTATCGTTTGATCGTGGCAGCTCGAAACGCATCGAATTATTTTTAATTTAAATTTGGCGAGTCAAAATAGCCATTTTTCAAAAAGTCTCGGATTTCGACGAAACCAGTTTCATCGGATCCGTAATGTGATATTATTGTAAGGTTTCAAATTTCAAGTCAATTGGATTTACCGTTTGTCCGGTACAAATTAAAACGCCTAGAAATCGATTTAAATCGGTTTAATTTAAATTGAACGTTTTTAGCCATAACTCACACATACTTCCGAATTAGCTTCCGAAACCTGTTCCATTGTGTCCGGAACGCGGGATAAACCCTAGGTACGCTGGTTACGGCGTCTAAATCGGAGTTCAGAATTTTCGGGTGAATAGTGTCGAACGAAATTCTATAAATACACCTCTCTCTTCATAAATTTGATAAAAACCTAACCCTAATATCATGTAGCCGCCACTACCCCCCTGAACGGCCAGAAACTCACGAACTTCCTCCCTCCAAATCTCCTAATCCATCAACAATTACGAGGAAGTGTCAACTAGCAAATTGAAGAGCTCGTCAAGCTCTTTAATATCAACGGTCAAGATCGTGAATGGCTTCACGGATCAACGGGAAAATGGAGATGAAGTCGTCGACTTTATGCACGTCATTCGAAGGCAGATGAGGGCCGAACTCCATGAGGGTACAGCCGAGAATAGCTCTTGTCGAGAGCTTCGTCATGGCGGTGTTGTGATCAAGTTTCATCGAGTTTTGGGGTTGCTAATTTAAACCCTAATAATGTTTTGATGGGTTCGGCTGTAAAACTTGCGTTCGTGAAAAAGAAGGAGAAGGGGGGAGAACGCACGGTTCTGATGTAAATGAGCTTGTGATCTATGGCCATGATTTAAAGTTAGGTTTAAAAGGAAATTTTATATTGTAAATTTTAGTTTAAATCGTGTGCAAACTTGTAAAAATCATAACTTTTTCATACGAGGTCGAAAAAATGCAAACTCAGTTGCGTTGGAATCATATGGACGAGCACTACGCGATGGAGTTGGTTTGGAGTCGTTTGGAGTTAGTGAGAATTTTGGGTAAAATTAAACGCGCGTTTAATTTTATTCGAAATAAATCGCTAAAACGGGAATTAAAACCAAGGTGAGAACTTCTCACTCAATCGAATAGATTTCGATTTTTATTTTAAATAGTTAGATTTAAAATATTTGAATGCATGTTTGAATGATGACTGTAAATTATTGATTGTTAAAATAGACATTATGCGCCGTTAGTAAGCGGATGTTATTTAATATAAACATATACCGCGAATATTTCATAAACAGTGAAATTGGTATTATATATAATATCAATATATATATATATTGGCATATGTATATATTGCAGTTGTTGATTTCCCGCATTTTTGTTTAGCGGATGAGACCCTATTACGCCGTTATTAAGCGGATAATATTTATTAAAAACATGTACCGCGATAATTTCGTACTGGAGCGAAATTGGTATTGTGCTAATGTTTTTGGATGCAGGAAACAGGTTGGAGGGATCCAACTGGATTCCTCAACAGTATTTATTTTATTTCAGATATTTTGATATTTGATGGATTATCATATCGATATATGATATCGTTGTTAGTCGTGATTGACTATTTGATGTGTAGCATCATTGGACCCAGATTTTGGGATTTTAAAATGGTTTTAAAGTGATTTTTGAAAATATATTATATTTTTGGAATTGATCCATTGTAAATAAATAAACGTTATAATTTTTAAAGTTATAAAAAAGCTGATTTTTAGAAATACGATTAAAAGTCGATTTTTTGAGAAATATGAACCAATGATTTTATAAAATAGTTTAAACTGGATTTTTGAGTTTATTATTAAAAGTTTGAATATAAGATTTATAAAATTTGATTATTTTATAAATCAGAATGGTGAAATTATAAAGGAATTTAAAGATGTTTTTAAAGAATAATATAATTTGATTTATATTAAGAGATTTATAAATGGATATTTATAAATTGAAATATTGACTTATAAAACGAGTTTTTATAAGTGTTTGAATGATGTAAAAATGAATTTCATAAATGAATGAAATTTATGTCACATTACCAAACTGGGAATATATCGCTGATAACTTCAACTATATAACCTTTGAGCACATACGTCTCAAAGAAGGGTGTTAAGCAAAGAATAAATTCTCCGCCACCAACAGAAATATATTTGAAATAAATCGGCTTTATATCTCAACTTGTAATGTCAGGCATACAATCCATACAAGTCTGTTCCGGGATCGAACAAAACCGAAGGCACTTACAAAGAAGTCCTTGCAATCCGGATATTCACAATCCTGATCGGATTCACCATCACATATGGAGAACTCAATACCGTAGCTACTCGGTGCAGAGTCAATCGATAGTTCATCCTATCACTCTCGCAAATACCGGTCTTCAACACCGATCTTCAAATGCGATTCACAACGACGTATCACATATTCGGAGTGGGTTATACGACCCCATGGTCCTTTCCCGGTTAACCCGAATAGTGAGCGCTTATTCAAAAATAAGTGTGCATTAAATTTCAAACAATTCACATCAAATACCCATTCAAAGGGAAATATTGATAGTCGGTTATTGAACTATCACTGGATATGCACACATCACCAGATTCCAAATAATTTTCCAAATTATTTATTTTCCAAAATATCTTTACAAGATATATATAATTTCAACACTTCAAAAATAAATCAATATTTATTTTTAACAAGTTCCACTTTTCACATATAAATTCCATAATGAATTTATATTTCCGAATATTCATGCATACTACGATTTCAATAATTCATTTCGATTTATCTTCAAAAAGATAAATTCTAATATTCACTTCTTATTGGAAAACATTTCCATACTTATTTATTCATAAGTAATTCACAAATTTCTTTTATTTTCAACACTTGGAAAATATTCGATATACTTAAACCGAATTAAGTATATATTTCTTTCTTTAAGGAAATCATTAACTTAACATATTTATTTGGGCCCAAAACGAATGTTGCGTAAAACATCGTTACGACAACCCAAAATCACTAGCATAGGGATTCAAAATTAAAAATAGATATATAAATCCCAATACTATTCAAAACATTTCCTTTCGGAAATCATTTACTATAACAACAGTGTTATAGTCCACATTTCCTTTTATTTCTCGAAAACGTCTATTTCAACAATGAATGTTGAAATCTATGGTTTCGAATCTCAACACCTTTTAAAACATCGTTAGATCGTTTTAATTCTGTTTAAAATATCACATTCTAAAACATTTTCTTTAACGTGTTATTCACTATTCAAAAACGTGAATAAACTGCGTTAACCAATTTCATTCTTTTATTCATTTTAATTCAAAGGATTATTCACTATTCAAAAATGTGAATATAACTCCATTTATAGGTTTCAACAAATTTTCTCGTCAAAATAAATCATTTGCAAATTTATAAACAACGTTTATAAATTCCATTTCTAATTATTTATAAAAAAACTTCCTTTTTATAAATTCCTTTATTAACCTATTCCAGTTTGTAACTAAATTATAAACTAAACGTTCATATTATAAGTTAATTACTTATAAAACGATTATTTTACAAAATCGTTCTTTTGAACTTCATAATTATAAATCTTATAACTTATAAGATTCATTTACTTAACCAAATCTATTCTTCAAATAACTTTATAAATTTATAAATCTTACTATTTATAAATTTTATTTATCACTTCACCATTTATAATTCTATAAATTTCATTCATTTATGAAATTCATTTTTACATCATTCAAACACTTATAAAAACTCGTTTTATAAGTCAATATTTCAATTTATAAATATCCATTTATAAATCTCTTAATATAAATCAAATTATATTATTCTTTAAAAACATCTTTAAATTCCTTTATAATTTCACCATTCTGATTTATAAAATAATCAAATTTTATAAATCTTATATTCAAACTTTTAATAATAAACTCAAAAATCCAGTTTAAACTATTTTATAAAATCATTGGTTCATATTTCTCAAAAAATCGACTTTTAATCGTATTTCTAAAAATCAGCTTTTTTATAACTTTAAAAATTATAACGTTTATTTATTTACAATGGATCAATTCCAAAAATATAATATATTTTCAAAAATCACTTTAAAACCATTTTAAAATCCCAAAATCTGGGTCCAATGATGCTACACATCAAATAGTCAATCACGACTAACAACGATATCATATATCGATATGATAATCCATCAAATATCAAAATATCTGAAATAAAATAAATACTGTTGAGGAATCCAGTTGGATCCCTCCAACCTGTTTCCTGCAGCTCAAAGGTTATATAGTTGAAGTTATCAGCGATATATTCCCAGTTTGGTAATGTGACATGCTGAGTGATGCTGAAATGATCATTGTGTTGATTATTGTGATAGGATCATTTATTTGATCGTCTATCTTAGTGATCATTGTGTTGATCATTTGTTGACCCAAAGCACG
This sequence comes from Allium cepa, assembly GCA_030765085.1. NCBI lineage: Eukaryota > Viridiplantae > Streptophyta > Magnoliopsida > Asparagales > Amaryllidaceae > Allium > Allium cepa. The sequence goes on along the minus strand of CM060938.1, from coordinate 700,491,813 downwards.
GCTTTTGTATAAAGTGTGTTTTTGTGGACGTGAATTCGTCGAGCCTCACACCCCGTGAATGGTCAAAACAGGAAAGATGCGGCAAGGTTATGAGGGGTAGCACCCTTTAGGATGTGTCCATTTCCTTCTGGAAAAGGGTAGTGTCATGGTATGGAGCCCAGATACTTACTCATGTTGAAAACACTTTATGATTGTGTGAATTGATTACGAGCGCTCGGTGAAAAGGTCCCAAAGGACCGGGGGATGGCATATTCGGTCAGTTGTTACTCAGTTAGGAGTAACCCGGCCTTGTGTTGGTAGAGATCCGGTTTGGTTCTCGGGGATGTCCATCCAGAGGCATTCTCATGTGGCAATGGGAAGTTCCTTGGCCTGACCATTTGTTGGAAATCCAAAGAAACAATACGATCTTGTACGGTTTTAGTTGTAGAACCTGCTTCCTCAGGAGGTAGCTATAGTAGGCATAATATAATGGTACCTATGCTGGCTATGATTTATATTCTACTTTCGAAAGAATTTGTTCTACACTACGCACTAATAATAATATCAAATGTTATTTTAAATGCGTATCAAGCATCTTTGACTATCATAAGGAGAAATCTTCTCCAAGTCTGCGTTTGCATTGTGTGTGTGGCAGGAGGTCTTATGGTAGTCTCATTTTTAAAAGCATTGCGAATTGAATTTAAAAATATTCCTCTATTTTGATTTTAAAGTTAAATAAACTGTTTTGAGTTCTCACACCAGTCTCATGATTGACTTGGAGTTTATTGTTTTCCTTCCTAAACTCTGGGTGCCCACCAATTTCCACACGGGCAGTCAAGAGTAAGGTTTATCAGGATATTCTGGATATTCTGGAGTTGCTGGAGGCAAGCTGGATCGCATGGCGTATTACTTACATAGTATTTCTTGTTCCGCTGCACTGTTTGTTGTTGTTGTTGTTGTACACTCTGATGATATGATGTGATGTAATATGATGATAATGTAATAACTGATATAGTCCTTTGTTTAAAGATTATTCATTTATTATTATATGTTGTTCCGCTGCGAATTGTGAGATTCTTTTGTTGTTCTGTTGTTTCCTTTCTATCCGTTCTATTTTTCAAATTCTCTGTTTTCTTTCTCTGTTTTCTAAAAAAATTGTCTATCTTCTTTCCTCTCTATTTCCTATCTCTTCTCTCTTCTTTCTTTTTCTTTTCTTTCTTTCTTCTTTTTAAAACCCATAACTATTCGGTTTTTCGGCAACGAAAATCCGCAATCGTTACACGAATGATCTTGTGGATTAGGGAAATCGTTTTGGATTGAAATGATAAACCCGAGCGGTTTTCATTGATATGAAAATTTTAATTTTAGATATTGATTGAAATGATATATATATATATATATCCATAAAATTTCTTGAATTTGGATTACGTATTGGAATTGAATTATTTAAAAGGTTTAAGTTAAACTTTGAATTTTTTTAAATTAAAATGGTTAAAATTAATACCTCGAATTATTTTAAATCTTTTGATAATTATATTCGCTTGTACACTTGATAGGAGATGGAAAATCCTCTAGCATCTTTGAAGCCATTGCACTCACCTTTTATTTTGGATTAATTTTACTTACATAAGATCTTTTAGTTCTGACTCGAGTGTTTAGTTTTCATTACGTTCGGGTCAGTCTGAGCTTTTCAGTGTATTGAAGACTATTTTCTGGAGGACGAAGATGAAGATTCAGTATATTACTACTATTTATTATAATTATTCCGCTGCATTATTTGTTTATTCCTACTGTATGTATAACTCTGATTTGCATTGTAAAAGTGCAATCACATGTTATTTGTAAAACAGCTTCGTGAACTGTTTATTTGATTATTATATTTTGTCATTCGGCTGTGAGATTCTGTGTTTTATTTTTACTTCTTTTCTTTTATTTTCTTATTTACCCCATCAACAATCCTCTCTTTTGAATGGTTTGAATTAGACATATGTGGTTTATTGTCGATTTAAACCATCCAAAAAGGTAGGTCGTTACAGTTGGTATTAGAGCGAGGTTTAGACATACCTTAGCTTGTTGGGGTTAACTCATTAGGGATAGGGTAGTAATACCCTAGAATGAGTTGTCTGAGTGTGTATATGAGAGCGCGTATTTGTTAGTGTTATAAAAATGTTTTGTATAAATTTTGAAATGAAATTATTTTTCCTAATATTATATGATATATATAACGGAATAGTATTTTATGACTAATATAGTTATTTGTAATATGTTTGATATATGAAATGGTAATATTTAATTATTATCATTTTTGTTAACTTGTTGTATTTAATCAAATTATAAACATTGGTTAATTATTGTTGATTGAATTAATGGACTAAACACTAGTTTAATAATGGTGTATTAAAGAGAATAAAATGAATGATTAGAATATTTGTTATGAAATTGAAATGTTGTTGTGAATTTTGTTGTTTGTTGACATGTAGTTTCGACTATTGCAAAAAAATGGAATATTTGGATATTTTGGATAATCGAAACCTTTTGAATTAATACATGAGTGTAACTTGATAGGTGGGTTGAATTATATAGTTGAATTGATAACCTTAATTTTAAAGCAAGTAAAACAAGGTTTAATTTGTTATATCTATGTTTAGTAAATGAATAGAATTGGGGTATACATTCATAGCATGTAATGTAATAATATATACAAGTGTGAACTTTAAGCCTTGGGATCTTTAAATTGAAATTGTGATTGAGGAAATGTTGTAAATGAGATTAATTGGAAAAATATGTTTATAAACTTAATTAACATTTATGAAACATGTCATAAATAAATTGAACGGTAAAGGTGAAATCAAATGGGATAAGCAAATATGAATTAAAAGTGAAATGATTTCAAATAAAGCCATGACTTGTAAATTGTTATAAAATAAATGGATGTTGCAATAAATGGTTATAAATAAAATTGTGATAACTTTAAACTCGAACAATGTCTTATAAAAAGGAATTAAGTTTAATAAATTGGTTATAAACGTATGAAAGTTCCTTATGAAATGATTTGCAAATAAATGTAGTATTAAATGAGAAATATTACATGTGAAATGAATGTAATTTAAATTAAAGAGAAATATAAGCAATACTATGAGAATGAATATATTAATGTTTATATCAAAAGGAGAAATTCTATGAAACAAATATTAAGTATGAAGTTGATTTGAAAACTATTGATTTGGAAAGGTACTCAATATGAAAGCGAAATCTTATATAATCGAAGTATATATAAGTGTGATTTGATACTATTGATTTTGGAAAGTATTCGGTTTGAAAATGGAATCTTATATATAATGGATTTTATATAAGTATGATATATGAAATTGATTTGAAAAAGGACACTATATGATATATATTTTCAAAGTAAAGATATGGAAAGTGCCTTCTGCTTGATATCCTCTTTGTGGCCACATTGTAGATTCATTCGATCGATGTTATACTCTCTGATTTTGGTTTTTCGGATGTGATACTCGAGTGTCCTAACATGGCGTAACCCATGGTCTTTTCTTTTGGGTAGCGCAATCCGCGAGGTAGAGATTGCTTAAAGGGTATGGATGTTTCCTGGGGGATCCAGCCGTAACCGTTGTTATGTATCCTGCGGTCTACCGGTTTTGTTGTCGTGGCATAATCCGCAAGGCAGAGATTGCTTAAAGGTTATGGATGTTTCCTAGGGGATCCAAGCGTAACCATTATTATGTATCTCACGGTCCATAGTTTTGGTTATCACGTCGTAATTCGCAAGGCAGCGATTGCTTAAAGGTACAGATGTTTCCTGGGGGATCCAGGCGTAACCATTGTGTATTTGCGATCCAGATGATTTGTTTGGATTGTACTTTCCATATCGGTTTTGAAAGTTTTTCAAGTATTTTCACTGGGTGTTGAAAAAGGTCAACTAAGTACTTGGAGAATCCTAGCCTTGCGCTTGATCAACGCATGGCCAGAGTCTGCAAGAACGAGGATAAACCTGTTAAGACATCGAGTTATAAAAGTATTTTGATAAAGTATTATATAAATGATATTTTGATCATTTTTTCCTTTCTAAATAATTTAAAATGTTTAAAATATTGTTTATTTATATACTAAATGGTTTAATAGTAAATTATTAATGTTGTAAATATTTTAGAAGTTATTAGTTAAATAAAACATATTTAGAGTAAATGCTTATTAATTTATTTATAATGTTTGAAAAGTATCTTGAGATAAAATTAATAAATTTATAAATAATGGATTTAATGTTTACAATAGCTTCTTTGTAAATATAAGTAATGATGTAAATAATTATTTTCAAATAGTTTACATATATTTATAAACGTGTTATTTAAATATTTAAATGGTATTTATAAATGAGGCAAGAAATTTTAAAAATGAAATTTTGAGAAGTATTAAAGTATTAAAGATAACTGATTTGCAAATGAAGCTTTCAAATGAATATTTCAAGTAAAATTTATATAAGTTTCTTTGAATGTATAATTTAAAGATATTGTATAAATCGGAAAAAAAAATTGATTTGCGAAGTTCATTAATAGTAATATACTTGACAACTAAATTTGAATCTCTATTTTGGAAGTATAGTTTGGAATATTTACTTGATTTCGAAGTACTATAGTAAATTTATTGGTTTACTTACTGTTTGAATTTAGTATTAAACCATAATAAATGTTTTTTATGATTAGAATATCAATTTAAAACAAGTGTGTAAGATTAATTATGAAGATATGGAATTATATACTTTGATTAGAATTTAATGTAAGATTTCAGTATACTATTAGTTTCAGTTTAATAATCTTGAGTTCATACTTATTTTAAAGGTAATGAGTCTAATAAATCTTCGGATTTAAAGAACTTTATTTTAAAAGCTTAGTATAATGTTTTGCATTGCTTTAGACTTTTGAAAAAAAAACCTTTATATAATGCTGTGAGGATGTTTTAAATATATCTTATATTTTTACTAAGTGAACAAGGTTAAATATTTTAATTGAATTTTTAGAGATATTGAAATATTTCCTTTCTCTTCAAGGGAGAATACCAAAAACTTAAATTTTCATTCAATTACCGTATTAAGTTATAAACTTAAGTAAGGCAGTGGAAGCTTAAGTTATATTTTTTGAAATGATTCATTAATGACTTATATCCTTATTGGAAAACAAATTAGATAAGTGATTGATCGCTATATAAATAAATGAATGGAAAAGTAAATAATGAGAGAAAAAACCTAGTAGAATAAACTAAAGTAAATTTAAATTAGAATTTCAATCATTGTAATGGAATAAAATTTTAACTATCTAATAATTGGAACTTCTAAAGTTGAAAGTAAGAAATTAAATGCTAAGTTATAAATGAAATATACTAGGAATTTGAAATTTGCAACTTGTAAACAAAAAGGATATGAAAATAAGAAATGATGTAACTTTCAATTACATTCCTAGAAATATTTATATATATGGTGTGTGTATATATATATATATATATATATAACTTACCAGAATATTAAAAGTTGTAATGTTAAATAAGGATCTGTAAGGGAATATTATACAAGAAAAACTTAAATAATGAAAGTGTTCGATGAAATTTACATTTATAAATAAGAAATTTGTTATGAAAGTAGTTATAAACGAGTTATAATTGTAGTGCTAATAAATAAAATGAAATAGAAAGTGAATATTGTGAGCAAAGAATTATGAACTTAAGTGAATGTTTGAATCTATTGATAACTAAAGAAAATAATAAAATGAATACTATATTAAATTAATGATTGTAACTTTAGAAATGGTTTATTACCTTGATCCCTTGTAAAGATTGTATGTTTGTTTACAAAAGATTGTTATTATGTTGTATTGATTTATTTTGATTTTGTATGATGATGGTATGCTTTTGGTTGAAAGTGATTGTTGTTATGTTATGTTGATTGTTTGTTGTTAATTTAAAACAATATGATCATTTCACTTCTATATAATTATTAACCTCTTTGGATTATATAAGTGGAATACAGGTTATGGAAGCAATTGCTACTGTTTTTGGTTTCATAAAACAAGCGTTGTTTGCACGACAAATAGGTATGTTTTCGGATTACGGTTTTCTAGTGGTATTATATTGTTTTCTCAAGATTGGGATATTTTATTTTCAAATATGTTATATATATGGTTATTATTGATATTATTATTATTATTCGGACCTCTCCATACAAAGGAGACTCTGCCGAAATTTTCCACGAATTTTAGATTTAGAAATTTTTATAGAAGTGAAAATATTTTTTCAAACTTTAGTAAACTTGAATATGAAGATTTGATTGTTTATTAATTAGTATATTTTATTTAAAATACTTATTTATGTTAATTCTATATAAATTGATAGTTTCAAATAAAATATAACAAATTTTTTGGATTCTTTCTTATTTCTTTTCGAGGACGAAAAGTTTTGAGTGGGGGAGAGTGTAACGGCCCGTATTTATAAACATTTAAAAGCATTAAATTAAATAAGATTTTTGAATAAAATTGTTAGAAAAAAATTAAGACTTTACTGATACAAAGTATATTATAATACAAGTTCTGAGCTTAAGTAAAATTTATATTAATGAAACATGTTTGCAATAATGTTAGGATGATAACAAATTCTATTACATATTTAAGTAGCATTGGTTTGAGTGAAATTAACTATTGTCTGAATGGAAATTTCCAATTGATTGGAATAATAAATGTTAATAAGGAATAATAAATGTTTCTTTATAAAAGAAGAAATCATATGTTTATTTATTTGAAATGTTTGGTAGTTGAAAGATTGATTGCAGAGATGAGAAACTATTGTTTGGTAAGAAATATATAATTCTTGTTTGTATCCAATGGTGTATAAATATGTTTAAATTACTATTAGACAAGAAATAATTGTTCTATTTCTCAATACATTTATTTTGTCCATTTTGAAATTCGTCTTTGTAAACAACTGAATTAATGTAATTGAATAATTTCAATTAATGATAGAGAGGACAACAAATTGTAAATTAATAGGTGTAATTAAACGCAGCTTATGTTTTGTGAATATAAAAGGAAGGTTGGTTTAATGAAAAGAACATTTATGTCAAATAAAATGAATGTTTCATTTGTGAATGCACGTTTAGTTTCATTAAAATATAGAATAGAAAGATTGATTTAAAGGAAGAAATATATGTATATTTGAACTGTGTTTTAGCTTACAGATGGATTACAAGAGTAGAAAAATAATATATTTAAGTAAGTTATTTATTACTCTGTTGTATGAACAACAAATTTATAAATGTGTTTAAATGACTAAAGGAAACAAATATTCTATTTTTCATCCATTTTAGTTGTCTATTTTGAAATTTAACTTTATAAGTAATTGCAAATAATTTAATTGAAATATTTCAATTAGAAGGAAAGAAAACGTTGATTGCAATTAATAGATTTAATAAAAGAAACACACCTTTTGTGTTAAACAGAAGAAATGTTTTAACGGAAATAAAAGATCATTTTGGGAAAACCAAATTGAACATTTTCATTTTTATGGTAAATAATTTTATTTATTATGCATAAAAAAAAGTAAATGCGTACAAATTTGAATATTATATGAATTAGTGAAGTTAATTTGGTTACGTTTGATAAATTGAATTTCAAAAAGGTTGTGCAATATACATGGTCCCTTCATTTCTTTTATTATTAATTGTTGCATTTACTTTTTAAAATAGTTACCTCATTATTAGTACTTGATCCGTTTATTTCTCCTTCTGTTTAATACATAAGCCTAGACTTTTAGGATATACTTAATTATTACCACCTTATTTTCGCATATAAAAAATTTCACTTTCCTTTGGTTTGCAAACTTTTCCATTTCTACGTACATTTCTTTATGCATTATTAATGCCTAAAGCTTTCAAAATAAAATGTAACATTTATTTATTATCCACCTTAATTTCCTAATTATTAAATAACCTGCAGCTTATTTCTTTCATTTGTAATGTATATTTGTGTTCTATTTTTTTGGCAAAGTCTTCTTGGGTTTGTTTTAGACTAATGTGCTCCTTATTAAACCAAGAGACCATAGAAACCTTAAGAGACTTTTGGTCCTTACTTTTATCACATATTGACCTTCTATTTTCCTACCTGACTAAAACCAAGTAGGTACAAAAATTGCTAAATCAATTTCCATCCTTCCTTAAATCTGCAGAAAACTCCAAACCCAAAAATCCTAAATCTCTAAATCAATTTCCATCCTTCCTTCAAAACCCTAGCCTACCTCTCTCCTCTTACCGCCACCCACCTAACACATGGCCAAAGCCCTACCTTTCTCTTCTCTTCTTTCTCTTTTTCCCTTCTTTCCCTTATTTCCATGGCTTCTATATTCCAGTAAACTACTCTAAATAATTTTTTTTGAAACCGTGTATAATTTCAATGGAAAAAACTTTGTTGTTCAACCCTTCTTCCCATTTCGAATATTTCTATATCAAAAACTCTACTTTTCAAGTCCTTTCCCGAGTCCAGTTTTGGACGAAAATACACCATATTGTATCAAACATATCTCCTTAAGTAATGAATCGAATTATGTGATTCTTTTTTTCAAATCATTTACTTTTCCAATGATTCAACTTTATTTTAGATCAGTTCTTCAAATTCCTTAACTTTCTATGCCAAAAACTCAAATCTTTTCGAAGTATATTTGAACTCAGATTTTCAACTCAGAAATCACCTCTGTTTGTTTTGACCATAGCTTCCTCAAGAAAAAAGCTTTTTGAGTGATTCTTTTTTGAAATGGAGAGAAAAGAATTTGCAAAAACTTTCTATTTAGTCACCTTTATATATTCAGTAATAATATGCTGGTCCGTGTATTTTCTTAAAGATGGCCTAGTTTTTGGTTTGTCCGCTGTTCAAATTTGGGCATTTAATTGGATTTTTAATCGTCGACAAATCAAAGGTGAAAGTTTTAACCCACTCACAACTACTAAATTATCTTATGTTGGTTAAATTAGATTTATGATGTGATTAGAAGTTTATTATTATTGTTTGGTGTTTTAATTTGTCATTTATATTTAATTTGAATTGATATTGAATTTTATAGCCATGTAATTAATATTGAATATAATTTCTAGTTAAACACCTAATAATGATAACCAATTAATTATTGTGATTTATTTGCTAATTTGGATGTTGATTGTGATGTATGTTATTGGTTGAAATTTTGGATGATTGGACATTTATTTATTCTTATATGTCTGTTATCACTATGGATTAAAATAATACATACCCGAATGATCTTGTAGATTAGGGAAGTCGTTTTAGGTTGAAATGAAAAACCCGAGCGGTTTTCATTTATTTGAAAATTTTAAATTTAGATATTGGTTGAAATGATATATATATATATCCATAAAATTTCTTGAATTTGGATCATGTATTGGAATTGAATTATCTAAAAGGTTTAAGTTAAACTTCGAATTTGTTTAAATTAAAGTGGTTAAAATTAATACCTCATATTTTTTTAAATCTTTTGATAATTATATTCACATTGTACCCTTGATGGGAGATGGAAAATCCCCTAACATCTCTGAAGCCATTGCACTCGCCTTTTGTTTTGGATTAATTTTACTTACATAAGATCTTTTAGTTCTAACTCGAGTGTTTTGTTTTCATTACGCTCGGGTCAGTCTGAGCTTTTCAGTGTATTGAAGACTATTTTCTAAGGGACGAAGACGAAGATTCAGTATATTATTACTATTTATTACAATTATTCCACTACAACATGTATTCCGTTGCATTATTTGTTTATTCCTGCTGTATGTATAACTCTTATTTGAATTGTAAAAGTGCAATCACATGTTATTTGTAAAACAGCTTCATGAATTGTTTATTTGATTATTATAGTTTTTCATTCCGCTGTGAGATTCTATATTTTATTTTTCCTTCTTTTCTTTTATTTTCTTATTTACCCCATTAACAATCCTCCCTTTTGAATGGTTTGAATTAGACATGTGTGGTTTATTGTCGATTTAAACCATCCAAAAAGGTAGGTCGTTACAATAGGGACTGATGATAAGTGGACGGTAGTGTTAGGCTTCCCATATGATGATGAGGTGATGGTTAGCTTTCTATATTTGCTTGATGTCCCACATAATGAGCTGTCACCGATGCCTGTACTTAGAGAGTGCCCGGACATATTCAATGGGGTGATCGGATTACCATCACATAGGGATAAAGTTCCATATTGATCTAGTTAGATGTGCTAGACCGGTAGTTATGCCTTTAGGGAAGATAATGACCAAAGAGCATAGGAGATTAAAGGAGCAAGCGATGATCTATTGAGGCCAATGTTCATTCTGGTAGCATATTTAAGTGGGACGCACATATAGTGTTTGCCACTAGGGTGGGTTGCTCTTTGAGGTTGTCTATTGATTACTGTAAGCTGAGTGAGATGACAGATAAGTATTCACTATCATTTATTGATGGCTTTTTCGATCAGCTCTATAGCACGAAGGTGTTCTCTCAGTTGGATCTTGAGATGGGGTTTTATCCACTGAGAGTATCCAAAGAGTGTGTGTCGATCATAGCTTTTAATATGCCATTTTGAATTTTTATGGTTGGTTATGTCGCTCGAGCTAACCAATGAATCGGCAAGCTTTGTTGATTTCTTAAGCCGTGTTTTGAGAGATAACTTGAGTAGATCATATTTATGCTTGTTGATGATACTTTCATCTAACATGGACGAAAGAGGAGCACAAGGCAAGATTAACAATTGTATCGAGAGTATTGGGAAAACACTAAATAATGAGGAGAAGTTTCTTTGAATTGGAAAGGTGTTATATACGCTTTACCAAGAACTTTTTGAAAGTAGCAGCAACGTTGTTCGATTTGATGAGTGAGTATCAGACTTTTATTTCGAGCGCGAGGTGCAGACGTTCATTTGTGAGTCTAACTGAGAGGTTGATGAGTGCATCGATGTTACTCATTTCAAGCGGGAATGAGCAGATGATAGTGCTCATGCATGTGGTACTTAACTAGATGCGGAAGTGATGCTGAAAGGTAGGGTTTTCACATATGCTAGTTGACAATAGAAATCACATGAGAGAAAGTGTCCTACTATTGGTTTGGAGTCAACAACGATAGAGTTCGCTTTAAAGATTTGGAGGAACTATCTATTCGAAGAGAGATTCGAGTTTTTCATTAATTCCATATCATCGGATTATCTCTTCTCTGAGAAGGATCTCAACTGTCGTCAATAGCAACAGTCAGAATTCTTGGCCTCCTATGACTTCGATATATATATGTGCATATGGGAAATGCGGATATTTTAGTGTTTTGAGTTGGATACATACCACTTTGAGAGCGATATTCCTAAAGTGGGCATTGCTTGAGTTTATCACTGGTTATGACCCCAGAACTCGAAGTGAGCTAGTGCCAAAGATGTTGACTAGTTGACCATCAGACCTATTTTGATTTAGTTGATGTGTACCAGTCAGAAACGTGAAGCTAGATTAGCAAAGATTATAGCTAAATTAGAAGAGTGAGTAGTGTCTGTAGAGGTGATATAGTTAGACTTGCGTGATGGTTGATTCCGTAAGGGAGAGATATTGTTTTCCCAATGTCGTTGCATAGAGGAATAAGGTATTATTAGAGTGCTCTCATTCAAAATTCATTGGATGATATTGAAACTGGACCAGTAACTTCAAGCACTCGCAGGCCTATTTGGACCGATAGACGTGATATGAAATAGGTTAGAAGGAGGGCAATAGAGTGGTAGAGGTTCAACTAAGTGATAGTGAAGGCGATTTCCATTTTGTTACCAACTTTCATGTTAGATATCATATTTGATGTTTTGTGACATCCTTTATTTTAAATAACATTATCTTAAGATTTAATTAGATTAGGTTTCGACAGAAAAGGAGATTGAGATTTGAAAATTTTAAATAGAGATCGTTCTTAACCAAATAAGATTAAAAGAATGAGTTTGTGTAATGGTTTTATAAGTTAACTAACAAGAGAATAAGGCAAGGGCATTATGGGAAATAGCCATCCACCATGACCCTTAACCCCTAAACCCTTATTTTCATTTTCATTTTCACAAGTTCAAAATTCTAAAACATAAACCCAAGAGCAAACTGGCCACAACCTCGGGGAAAAGAGGAGAAAATTCAATTACTTGCTAAGTAATTAAGCAAGATCGAATCTCACGTTCCTTATTCAAAGCAAGGTGAATAATAATCAAAACCATCTCATTTTTGTTGTTTTCATGATGATTTGATTTTGGGTTTTAAGTTTAGATCCTTTATGATGATTTTAATGATGATAGCTTGGATGATATGTTTGATTCAAACAAGTATGTTTGATAAATGTTTTATTCGATTTTAAGGATAAATATATATATTGGGTTTTAAATGCCTTGCGGATTTAATATGTCGTGAAAAAATTTATTATGGAGACGGGTTGAAATTTTCATAATTATACAGGCTATGGATAATTTATTATGAATTTTTGAAGGAAGAAATAGTTAATCGGGTTTAAAATTTATTTTGGCTATATATAAAGGATTTTGGGTCTAAAATATATATATGTTAGATAACATATTAAATGTGAATTTTGATGATTTTTGAAGATTTTTCCTAAGTGATTTACTACGGAAATTAAATTAATTAAATTGGAGGACTTAAATGTCTTAATTGTTTGGCTAAAGGGAAGGGCTTCTTTGTTAAATATTTTTATTTAACTATGGATGAATTTGGCAGTCTTTTAGAGAAGATTTTGTAATGGTTATGGTAAACTATTTTATTTTTACAAATAGACAAGTTAGTTGAAAAGCATTTACTTGAAAAGGAAACAAAACAATTTTGTAACGCCACATGTAGTAGCAACCTTTCGACCCCATATTTCCGCCCCTACTAAGTCAAAACCAATAAACATAGGATCAATGCTTTGGTACATAGTGGATTGGAGAAAGGTGAAAGGTATAGAGTCGAAACCGTGCTTTTGAAGGGGTCGGAGCCATCTTAAATAGCTTTCGAAGGACTATGTTTGCTTTCACAAAGAGATGTCGTTTGCCTTGATTTCAAAGAGATGCTTTTGGAAGGGGTTAAATATAGCCTTCGAAGAGGTTGTCGCCTTCTTGTTTTGAAAGGATAGCTTTCGAATGAGTTACTGCATTTTATGTTTTAAAATGGAGTTTTCAAAAGGGCGATTTGAACCTAGTTGAAACCATGTTGCCGTCTTCATGCCTTTCGAATAGGTTGAAGTTGTCAACGAGTTCGAAAGGTAGGCTTTTGTTTTAAATATATAAAAGTCGCTTCCCAACATTTTCAAAAGGGATCTAGTGGCCATTTAAACTAAAGGTTTAAAAGGAAATGGCTTCGAAAGGTGTTTCAAAGCTATCCTTCCAAATGTTTTTATTAAAAGATTAAAGCTTTCGAAAGGGTGGTTCCATAACCATCTATTTTTCCCCAAACTCTTTTACTTGAAGGTTAATGGTTTCGAAAGGGTTATTTTTATTTATGTTCACTTTTCCCCAAAAATTATATCTAAGATTCAATCCAATGGTTACGAAAGAGGTACTATCAAATGGATTCTAAGCTATGCTTCTATAAGTAGGAAAGATATGCTTTAATACTTTCGAAAGGAATGTTTTGATGGTTTCGAAAGGAAGGTTTTGATGCTTTCGAAAGAGATATTTTAAAGTATTTTGAAAGGAATATGTTTAAAGGTTTGGATGCTTTCAAAAGAGATGTTCCAGTGGTTTCAAAAGAAAAGGTCTAAGGTTTTGAAAAGCCTTAGTTTTCAAAATAAAAACCCAACTCATAAATAAAAAGCCTAGACAATATAAAAGAACTTTGAAATGGCTTTTAATTTTGGAGTTTTTGAAGAAGCTTTCCTCGGTAAAAATAACGGGTTAAACATATTAACCATGTTTCATGTGAAAATGATTTCAAGGATATTAAACCATAAATATTGGTATTATTACGTTATTGTATATGCTTCTTCTATAAATATATTCACTGTATAATAGACCCATAACAGTATTCTGGAGAGTAAGGGCAGAATTATCAGCTAGGTTGACCCGATGGTGAATATAAATTAAGTTAACTCCTGTATGAGTAGAATTGCATCCAGGAGGTCGGGTAGACCAGAATATAGGATGCCCAAAGACTAATCGAAGAGATTGTCAGTTTAGATAGGTTCATAGTAAAATCATGAAAACTACATTTGGAAAGAGTTATTGGTGGGGGGCCAATAGGTTCGTAGTGACCCCATGAAAACTATATTTGGATAAAGTTATTGACAGAAGTCAATAGGTTCATAGTCAACCCATGAAAACTATGATATAAAATAAGTTATTAGAGATACCCATAGGTTTAGGGAGAACCCATGCAATAATAATGTTATTGGTAGGGGCTAATAGGTTTTTTGTGATCCTATGAAAACTATGAGAGCAGACAGGTAGTTATTAAGCTTTAAATAGGTTATTAGTCAGCCTATGAAAACTAATGGGTTGATAGTGGCCCTAGAAACTATAACTGAGACAGATAGTCAAATAAATGGGGATGGCAAATCTAGATTATTTTGCTTATTTGCATATCATCATGATAAATTCAATTGCTATGTTTTTAACCATTGTGGATACAAGTGCATAGTATATGGTTACTATAAATTCTCGAGTAAGATACTAGTCAGGGAAAAACTCATTCCTCTAAGCGGTCTCACTAGGTATCTAAATGGTTCGAGATGGTAGGTTATTATTCGTACTAGAATTTATGTCAGACTGGAAGTTTATGTTTTCCACTTAAACTCTTGGGTGCTCAATTGATTTGAGTTGTTTGAGAGTTGAGGTTTCCAAGTACTCCTTTAGACTAATAAGCTTCCAGAGATATACAGGAGGCAAGTTAGCTCTTAGGAGCTCTTTCTTTTTGATTTCGCCATGTTTTAATGTAAAGGAAAAGTAGTTTAATTGCCTATGAACATATTCTGATCATCCAATGGGGCATCTTCATATGTTTCTTGACGTATGTTTAATTATATTTTCTTTGAACGTGGTTTTCGAATTTGGGATAATGTAATTTGAAATATGAATTGAAATGGAATGAGAAATCTTCTTAATGGTTTTAGAAATTCTTCATATCCATATGTATCTGTTATATCAATGTATCTAACATTACCGCACTTGGTCGCCGATGATTAATAACTATGGATGACTATCGCATCCGTAGCCGTTAGTTTTGGGCCTCCAAGTGAGGGATGTTACAAGTTGGTATCAGAGCATAGGTTTATGAAAACTTAAAAGAAATTTCAAACTTAAAATTATTTTTCATAAACATAATCCAATGAATCAGAGAATAAGATCGTGGTTTGGGTTAACGCTATAATCAGGTACTTGTATTTGCTATATATATGTATATGTATGTGTGTATGTATGTATAAGTACGTATTCCCCTCTTTTATACCGTTTCTTATATATCTTACTAAGGCTCCTATGCAGATTTTGCATGAAGGGAAGATATGGAGGCAGAAAATGAAAGAGGAAAATTCGATGGACGAAGCACCACAATAAATGGAAATGCTCGACCTAAAAGGAGAAATTAGTATCGATTGGAAAATGCTAATCAAAATGTAGATGCCAACCTAGGTGCTAGAAATCCTCCAGTAGATATGGGGATAATGTATCAGTTCTTTACTAATCTGGTGCAAGTAGGAGCTGTTGTAGGAGTAGCTGAGGGTATTGCTAGGAATGTTGGAGGAGCTAATCTCGTAGCCCCAGTTGGCAACAACTATGCTAAATTGTGTAGATATTATACCAGCCTTGGTGGGAAGGCATTTTTGGAAATGGAGGATGCTGTAGAAGTTAAAATTGGCTTTTGCATTATGAGAGAATCTTCGCTAACTTAAGGTAGAATGATGAGCATAAAAGGAAGCTTGCTTCTAGATAGTTGCATGGAGCAACGCTTCATTGGTGGAATAGTCTTACTACCGGAATTCCTAAGGAAGAGTTGACTTGGGTGCAATTTCAGAGAAGATTCGAGCAAAGCTTTTTGTATGAAGTTTCCAAGTTTGTATTATTATGGAAGTTCATGGATTTAATGCAAGTCGAGCTATCAGTGATTGAGTACGCTACAAAGTTTGATGAGTTATCTAGATATGGACATGCTACCATTGACACCATCATCGAGCGAAATGAGAAATTTATTCAAGGATTGGGACCCGAGATTGATAGAGCGACCCTACCACATTTCCATGATCCTTGTAATGTTGTGGAAATGGCAATCCGACATGAGTTGATGCTTGCTACTTATGGGAAGGGGAAATAGGTTGAAACCCAGAGTTCTCTTGGCAAGAAAAAGAAGTTCTTTAAGAAGAAAGGAATCCAAAAGGGAGAAGCTTCCAAGAAGGCAAAGACTAATCTGGTTTTCTTTAAGTGTGATAAGAAGGGTCATTATGCCCATGAATGTCGAACTGGAAAGGGGAAGAAGGCCTCCGACAAGAAGGATGTGAAGTGTTCTAGCTATGACTAGGTTGGGCATTATAAGAATCAGTGTCCAAAACCAATCAGGTGGATGAAGGAAAAGTCTTTTTACTTGACTATCGTCTGCTAAGACAACTGCTGTTGAGAAAGGAAAGATTGTGATGGATGGTATGCTTTTGATTCAAAGTATAGCAGTTAGGGTACTATTTGATACCATGCATCGCAGTCATTGTAAGGTCATAAGTCTGCATGCGATCTGTATATTTTTGATTTCGTAGATTTCAGAATCATTTTAGGTATGGATTGGTTGGGTAGATATGAGGCTAGGATATATTGTCAAGATAAGGAGATATCGTTGAGACACCCTAACATTCATAACCGAATTATATTCTCAGTGGAGGATTTTGATTGGATAGCTTGTTCTTTGTTGAGTGCTATGGAAGCAGAAGAAGAGTTAAATCAGGTTCGAGTAGCCAGAGAATTTGCAGATGTTTTTGAGCTGGTTACAGGATTAACACCGCAACGAGCGTTGAGTAACGGATAGACCTTATGCCAGGGGTAGAACCTGTAAGTAGACCACCTAGCGGGATGACACTGACCGAGATGAAGGAATTGAAGGTGCAGCTAGTGGATCTAGAAGCGAGAAATTTTATTAGACCAAGCAGTTCATCTTGGGAAGCGGCCATGGTGTTCGTGAAGATACTAGATGGGTCATTAAGGATGTGTATCGACTATTGTAAGCTAAACAAGAAGACGATCAAGAATAAGTATCATTTGCCGAGAATTTTCAATCTATTTGATCAGCTGTGTGGAGCCAGATATTTTACCTGTTGATTTGGCGACAGTGTCCCATCGGTTACGAGTGACAGAGGGCAATATTCCATTGACAGCATTTCGAAATTGTATGGGTCATACGAGTGGTTAATAATACCATTCAGGTTAACGAATGCACTAGATTTCTTCGTAGATTTAATGAACCGAGTTTTCCAAGAGTACTTAGATAAGTTTGTATTGGTATTTATAGATGAAATTTTAGAATACTCTAAAAATGAAAGAAATCATGAAGATCATCTTACGGTAGTGCTTGATACGCTGAGCAGCATCACCTGAAAGCGAAGTTTTCCAAGCATCATTTTTGGAAGAAAGAGGTGAAATTTCTTGGTCACGTGCTTTTGGAGAATGGTTTTTCAGTCAATCTAGATAAGATCAAAGCTGTTAATTACTGGAAGAGACCAAAGTTGGTGACTGAGATTAGAATTTTCTTGGACTTGCTGGCTAATACCGGAGATTCATTATGGATTTCTCGTGGATAGCGGCGCCTTTGAATAAGTTAACCAGGAAGGATGTAAAGTTTATTTTGTATGACAAATGTGAGAAACCATTCCATAAGTTAAAGCATTTGTTGACCAAACGCGTCTGTGTTAGTGGCTCTAGACAGAAACCAAGGGTTGATGGTATATGCCGATGCATGTGGAACTGGATTAGGAGTTGTGTTGATGTAGAAGGGTAAAGTCGTTGCCTATGTTTCATGACAGCTTAGACCGCATAAAGTAAGATATATACTCATGTTTTAGAGTTGGCAGTGGTGATCTTTGCATT
Source organism: Allium cepa (assembly GCA_030765085.1). Classification (NCBI taxonomy): domain Eukaryota; kingdom Viridiplantae; phylum Streptophyta; class Magnoliopsida; order Asparagales; family Amaryllidaceae; genus Allium; species Allium cepa. The sequence continues at coordinate 700,473,753 of CM060938.1, read as the reverse complement.
GAAGATATAGAGACATTATCTCTTAGGGGAAAATTTGAGTGGTACACAAATCACAAGTCCTTAAGATATTTATTCACTCTGAAGGAGTTGAATATGAGACAACAGAGGTAGCTAGAGTTTTTAGAAGCTTATGATTTTGGATAGAATGTACAATTAGAAAAAGAAATAGAGCAGCAGATGCTCTTAGCATAAAACATCAGAATTTGGTGTTAGTCATGTTGGTAGAATGGAAAGATCTTGAAGCTTTGACTACTTGTAGCGTGCTGTTAAGATCGACTGCTTATTCTAATCAACGAAGCATCATGTTGTCTTGTTTGGAAGCTCGACCAGTATTGATAGAAAGGATCGCTTCTATGTAGAAAAAGGGACCTATTATTGGCCGAAAAGATTAGAAGGCTTAAGGTTGGGTTGGAGATCGATGATCTAAAGGATGTTGGTCCTGACCATAGGGTATGGTTGAGAAAGAAGGGACGATTGTGCGTTTCGAACGTTAAGGACTTAAGGAAAGAAGTTCTTAGGGAACGTCATCGATCGAAATTTACATCTTGAAGGAACTAAAATGTATCAGGATATGAAGAGGAGCTTCCACTAGGAAGGCATAAAGAAGGATGTTGGCGTGCGGGTTAAACAGTGTGCGAACTGTCAATAAATGAAGGCTGAACATCAAAAACCGAGTGGATTGCTTCAAACTTTGGAGATACTAGTTTAGAAATGAGATTTGTTATCCATGAATTTTATAGACGGGGTGCCAAGGTCGAATAAAGGAAATGAAAGTATATAGGTCATAGTGGACAGGATAACCAAGAGTACCCATTTCATTCCAGTTAAGTCAACTAGGATGACACATGTTTTAGCTAAGTTGTTCGTGAAGAACATGGTTAGACTGCATGGAATTCCTAGTAGTATAGTCAGTGATAAAGATGCTTTGTTTACTAGTGAATTCTGGAAGAGTCTACAGGATGTGTTAGGTGCCAAGCTCAAGATGAGTATTGCATATCACCTTCAAACAAATTGGCGGTCAATAAGGTACTTGAGGATTTGTTGAGAGCCTGTGTGTTGGACTTTGATGATCTTTGGAAAATCACCGACATTTAGTTTTCCTATAATAACAGTTATCATACTAGTATGGAAATGGCGCCTTTTAATGCTTTTTATGAAAGGCCATGAAAATCACCAGCATGTTGGTTGGAGATTAGAGACAGATTAGTCTTAGGTCTAGATCTGGTTAGAGAGACGATAGAGAAGATTGAGTTGATTCGAGAAAGGATGAAGGAAGCTCAGAACAGAAGAGTTACGTAGATAAGAGGCGTAAAGATCAAGATTCCTCAGTTGGAGATAGAATCTTCATTAAGGTATCACCGATGAAGGGTGTGGTTTTTTTTTGGAAAGTTAGGGAAACTAGCACTAAGATATGCTGGACCGTTTCGAATTATAAAGAGGATCGGGAAGCTCGAATATAGAGTTACCAAGAAGTATGGCGGGTGTCCATAATGTGTTTCATGTATCTCATCTTCGCAAGTATGTGCACAATATAGAGACTATTATTCCTCCGATGGGGTTGGAAGATTTGATAGTAAAACCGAATTTGACTTTTTTTAGACAATCATTTCGGGTTATTGCGAGAGATAAGAAGAGGTTAAGAAATAAGACAGTCAATTTGGTGAAAGTTCAGTGAAGCGACAATGAGAAGGATTGTACTTGGGAGACAAAAGATAGGATTAGAGATACTTATCCTGATCTGCTGTAAGTGTATGTTGTATATTATTTTTATAAAGGTTGTTGCTAGTAAGGTAGGCTAGTATGGTAGTTAACAGTTGTTACAAATGATGGTTATGCTTAGTATTTAGTCCTTACTGAATTTCAAGGACAAATTCTTTAAGGAAGAGAGCCTGTAACACCCCTAATTTTAAATAACATTATTCAAAAGATTTAATAAGACAAATTAAATAACATAAAATAATGTAAATATCAGAGAGATAAGGAGATTGGGATTTGAAAATTTAAAATTGAGGCCGTGCTTAACCAAATAAGATTAAAATAATGAGTTTATGGAAATGGTTTTATAAGTTAACTAAAAAGAGAATAATGGAAGGGAATTATGGGAATTAGACATCCACCATAACCCTTAACCCTAAACCCTTATTCCCATTTTCATTTTCATAAGTTAGTCATTCTAAAACATAAACCCAAGAGCAAGCCAACCAAAACCTAGGGGAAAAGAGCGGAAAATTCAATTGAAAGCTAAGGAATTATGCAAGATCAAATCTCAAGTTCTTTATCCAAAGCAATGTGAATAATAGTCAAAAATATCTCATTTTTTTATGAACGTTTGATTTCGAGTTTTAAGTTTAAAACCTTTACGATGATTTTAATGATGATATATGCTTGGATGATATGTTTGATTCAAACAAGCATATTTGATAAATGTTTTATTTGATATATGCTTGGATGAATTCGGCGTTCTTTTAGAAATGATTTAGTAATGGTTGTGGCAAACAATTATATATTTTCAAATATGCAAGTTAGTGGAAAAGCATTAACTTATAAAGGAAACAAAACAGTTTTGTAAAGATTTACTGTTTTGCTACTTCCAGTAGCAACCTTTCGACCCCATGCTTGTGCCGCTAACCAAGTCGAAACTAGTACACATGGTATCAATACTTTGATATGTAGTGGATTGGATAAAAGCGAAAGGTACAGAGCTGAAACCATGCTTTCGAAGGTTATGGAACCATTTTAAATGGCTTTTGAAGGACTTTGTTTGCTTTCACAAAGAGATGTCGCTTGCCTTGGTTTCAAAGAGATGCTTTTGAAAGGGGTTAAATATAGCCTTTAAAGAGGTTGTTGCCTTCTTGTTTTGAAAGGATAGCTTTCGAATGAGTTACCGCGTTATATGTTTTAAAATGGAGTTTTTGAAAGGGTAGTTTGAACCTAGTCGAAACCATGTTGTCGTCTTCATATCTTTCGGATAGGTTGAAGTTATCAACGAGTTTGAAAGGTAAGCTTTTATTTTAAAAATATAAAGCCGCTTCCCAATGTTTTTGAAAGGGCTCTAGTAGCCATTTTAATTAAAGTTTCGAAGGCAATGGCTTCGAAAGGTGTTTCGAATCTATCCTTCCAAATGTTTTATTAAAAGATTAAAGCTTTTGAAAGGATGGTTTCGAAACCATCTGTTTTCCCCAAACTCTTTACTTGAAGGTTAATGGTTTTGAAAGGGTTACTTTCGTTTATGTTCACTTTGACCCAAAAGTTATATTTAAGATTAGACCCAATGGTTTCGAAAGAGGTACTTTCAAATGTTTTCGAAGCCATGCTTCTATAAGTTGGAAAGATATGCTTTAATACTTTTGAAAAGAAGGTTTTGATGCTTTCGAAAGAGATATTTTAAAGTGTTTCGAAAGGCATATGTTTAAGTGTTTTGAAAGGAAAGTTTGAATGCATTCGAATGAGATGTTCTCATGGTTTCAAAAGTAAAGGTCTAATGTTTGGAAAAACCTTAATTTTCAAAACAAAGAACCCAATCTCATATTTTTTAAAACCCATGACAATATAAAAGAGCTGTGAAATGGCTTTTAATTTTGGAGTATTTGAAGAAGCTTTCCTTGATAAAAATAATGGGTTAAAGGTATTAACCATGTTTCATGAGGAAATGATTTTAAAGCTATTTAACCATAAATATTAGTATTATTATGTTATTGTATATGCTTCTTCTATACAAATATTCACTGTATAAGGGACCCAAAATTGTATTTTAGGGAGTAAGGGTAGAATAACCAGCTAGGCTGACCCAGTAGTGAATATAAATTGAGTTAACTCATGGATGAGTAGAATTTCATTCACGAGGTCAGGTAGACCAGAACATAGGATTCCCAAAGACTAATCAAAGAGGTTGTCAGTTTAGACAGGTTCATAGTAAACTCATGAAAACTATATTTAGATAGAGTTATTGGTTGGGGGAAAATAGGTTCGTAATGATCCCATGAAAACTATATCGGAATAAAGTTATTGACAGAAGTCAATAGGTTCGTAATGAACCCATGATATAAGAAAATTTATTAAAGATACCAATAGATTCAGAGAGAACCCATGAAATAATGAAGTTATTGGTAGGGGCCAATAGGTTCTTAGTGATCCATGTAAACTATAAGACTGGACATTTTGTCCATAAGCTTTAAACAGGTTATTAGCCAGTCCACGAAAACTAACAGGTTAATAGTGACCATAAAAACTATAATTGAGATAGATAGTTAAATAAATAGGGATGGGAAATCCAGATTATTTTGCTTGTTTGCATATCGTCATAATAATTTCAATTGCTGTGTTTTTAACCATTGTAGATGCAGGTGCACTGTATATGATTATTATAAATTCTTGGGTAAGATAATAGTGAGGAGAAACCTCATTCCGCTAAGCGACGTGGTCTCACTAGATATCTAAATGGTTCGAGATGGTAGGTTATTATTCGTACTAGGATTTGTGTCTGACTCGAAGTTTATGTTTTCCCTTTAAACTCTCAGGTGCTCAATTGATTTTGAGTCGTTTGAGAATTGAGGTTTCTACATAATCCTTTAGACAAATAACTTCCAGAGACATGTAGGAGTCAATTTAGCTATTAGGAGCTCTTTTCTTTTTGATTCCGTTGTGTTTTGATGTAAAGGAAAAGTTTTCTAATTTGCTATGTATGTACTTTGATCGTCCAAAGGGCCATCTTCATATGTCGCTCTTGGCGTATATTGTAATAATTCTATTTTCTCTGAATGTGGTTCTCAAATTTGGGATTATGTAATGAATTTGAACTATGAATTGAAATTGAATGAGAAATATGTTTAATGGTTTTAAAAATTCTTCATGTCCATGTGTTTCTGTTATATCAATGTATCTACATGGTTGCCAAGGATTAATAACTACAGATAATTGCAACATCCATAGCCGTTAGTTTTGGACCTCCAAGTGGGGGATGTTATAAGTTTTATACTGGATGTTTTAGTATCAAGCATGCTTGGATAGGCATGGATGTGGCTTTTTACATTTGATCTTATACGCCTATTTGATGTTTGATTTGATACGATCACTTATGCTTATATGGTTGTTAGGCATGTGGGATAGTTATGGTTTGATATAGCGTATCTATTATGGTGATTATGATCTATTATGCTTATTACGTTATGATGTTACTATTGTGCTTAATCCTGTTTGTTGATACTTGGTCAGGTATATGGAAATAAGTGTTGATTATTTGGATGTTTATCTGCTTATATTCGCATCTAAATAAAGTGCTCTTTCTATAAAAGAGGTGTGTAACATTTCTTGTGTAGATTTGGCTATATATGTTTGGTTGTCCTAAAAAAAGAGATGCCTCGGTTATCATATGCCTTAGATATGAGATGTATTTTTGCTTATGTTGTATTGAGATTTTTTCCAGCCCTAGCTGTGTCAAGGAGGTGCTACCGAAATTTTCCGTGGCATAGGCCAAAATTGACAGGAAACTCAATGTGTGAGATGTTAGACACTACCGATAGTTGATAGAGTCGGTAAAGTATGGTATTTGATTGACTTTCCTTTCTATTAGCAGGTTGGCGTTATTGTTTTCCATTGTTTGTTTCTTTAGAAGTTAGTGCCTAACTTAGATGTTTGGTTTGGCTACTTTGATTTTAGGTTGGATAGTGATTGTACTTAGGGATGAGGATGATGAATCTAGCAGATTCTAAGTCAATTCCCTTAGTTGTGAACACTTTTAGTGATTATTGTCAAGATGATATTTGACGATTTTTTTGGTAACGTCGCTTATGTAAGGGTATTGAGTTGTATTGTCTTACCCTTGAGATTTCGAGGACGAAATCCATTTAAGAAGGGGATAATGTAATGACCCATATTTTTAATGATGACATGTTTAAAAGGTTAATTTAAATATTGAATCGTTAATTAATTAACGGTTTCAAAAATGTGATTTTTCACATACGATCGAATCAGGATTCGAGAACCACTTCAATTGAGTTCGTATTGATTTTGCGAATTAAAATAAGTATATGAATAGCAATATTTTTAGATCGGATGATCGAATGGCAGAAATGGCCTTGAAAAGTGTGAAACTCTCATCCTGGAGCGCAGTCTCAGATAATGTACCAACGGGACCGAAAAAACGAGGTGATGTGCGCAGAGGAGTTTCATGGCAATTGGATGCATCATTTGATTGTGCAAGCTCGAAACGCACGATCGTTTATTTAAGAAATTAAATAAATTGGATATAATTTTATTTTAAACTAAACCCTCTCCTTACAAATCTCATTATCCACTTACTGTTTCATTCCTGGAGATAAAACATAGCCTCCTCTTTCCATTTCGCATTCAAAAAATAATTTCCATAAATCCGCTCAATGAAAAAATACGAAACCAATTTCATTGTATTCAAATCGAAGAGACTTTCGCTTTAAGTGTGGCGGAATTTAATATGGTGATGGTTTTGGAGATGGACTTTCATAATCTTGAGACTAGAGTTTTGGATGGCTGGAAATAGAAGCGATGATACGTGAAACAGAGGACACCATTGTTGTTCTCTTCGTGAGAGACACCTTCCCACCAAGTTTCGTCGAGCCTGGCCCATCATTGCAGAATACGTTCTTTGGAGGGAGAGAGCATAGAGTCAGGTCGTAGTCATCAAGAGGGGAGCGAGCTTGTTCATTTTGGGTCTGAGGCAGAGAGAACACGTAGCAGAGTCTATTGCAACCAACGACTCGCGATTTCATCGAGAAATAGGTGAGAAATTAAGGAGAGAAGATCATGGGTTTTGGATTCTCTTATGCATATATTCATGTATCAGAATTAGCCTAATTGGGGAAGATGGATTAGTAAGGTCATTAGCCTAGTTAATTATTGTTTAAGTGAATTAATTAAATAATCTCAAATCTTATATATCACGTATTTTTTGCATACGAGGTCCGTTTTGGGCATCATTTCTTACATTACGCTCGTGATAAAAAGTACTACGACTTGGTAAATGTTTGGATAGATTTGGATGAGGTAAGTGATATTATCTCTCGATATAATATGATTGTTCTTATAGTATTAAAACGATGTTTTGAAATTTTTTCAAAATTTAAAATGTGATTTCTAAAATACTTAGCTTATACATTATTTTATAAAAAGAATTAAAGGTGTTTTAAAATAGTTTTGAATTAAATATCATATTTTTTCCATTTATGGATTATTTTGACGATATTGACATATTTAGGCTATTTTAATATAAATCCCACATTATCCCATATTGGTTTCTTGGATGGACTGTATTGTAATATTATAGATGTACGTATGCTATTATGGATGTTAAAATGCTTGTTGGTTGCATGTATGTTACTTTAGTAGTTTTCCTTGAAAATGTCGTTCGAAGGCGATATAATATTGGAAATATCCCATGGGATAAAAATTCATGTGTAGGTGTGTAGAATATCGTACACGTCGATGGATATGAAGATGGAAAATGGATTTGGAGATGTACTTCATATTACGGGATAAATGCGGGACGTTTTTGTTTGGCTTGTATTTAACCATTTTTGGTTAAGTACACGACCAAAGTGATTATTATCGACTACATTGGAGTGGTCAATGCCTACTACTATTGATGATGGTCGATTTGGCCAATTTTGACATGGATGATGGAGTGGCTTCGAGGAGCATGATGTGATGGTTCGTTTGTTTGTTCGACGTTCAACAATGGTGATATGGCTCTTCGACCAGCGGTTTTGGCGGTGAAGCGGAAGATGTGATGCTTCGACGCAATGATTCCATGGTTTGACAATGATGGTTCCATGATCAGAAATGACGGCTTCGACGATGAATCGTTATCCTTCGAGATATAGAGTAATTGACTATGGGTTGTATTGAGGGAACTATCAGAGGGAGGCTACGGGATGCATGATGACACTCTATGACTTATAATAGTTGTCTAGAGTAGTTTCCAACCGCGACGAATTCAGGTGGGAGTTGTAAGGACAGATGCAAAGGAATCAATAATACTGGAGTGTTGAGATGGATTGACGCAGTAACATATCTAGTCTCGAGTGTTGAGATGGATTGTGTGACGTGTCTAGTCTTCGGGAGAATTGACGCATTGACACATCTAGTCTTTTGATATTGGGATGGATTGGTGCAGTGACGTGCCTAGTCCCCGAGCTTGTGAGTTAACATATATCCAACACACTGAGTGAGTAAATGTGAGGATGGATGACAGGTTTGTTTTGTTGCTCTATCACCTTAGGGATGTAACATAATGTAGATATTGTCGATGTTGATATCTAGACGTCCTTAGTACCTTGAGATACGTATGCCCTTGATGACTATCGAAGAGTAGCGTATGTTCGATGTTATGTGTTCACTCTATGAATGTAGGGACAGGTCAGATATGATTCTCCATACCTTATGTTCCGTATCCTATATTGACTTTATATTGTTTTGAGATTTTTTTATGGCTCACACCAGACTGTTGTTTGACTCGAGATTTTATGCTTTGCTTCTTTTTATCTTGGATGCTCTTAAATTAGTAGACAATAGGTGTAAATAGCACTTGGAGCTGTGCAGAAGGACTAGTAGATGGTGACACTTTCTCATATTTATATTTCAGTTATTATTGTTTATCCCGTTGTACGATACTGTGGAGTCTTTACAGTATTAACTTACTATTATCAGAGACAGTTTATTGGTTGATTTTATTTATCGGTTGTATGAACTTTATTATTTTTCTATATAACTATATGAATCTGTGTGTTCTGATTCTATGTTTTATATAGTTATTACGGTCCCGCATGTTTTTTATCTGAGATGTTTACTATTATATTTTATCAGATGCACTATGAGATATACGATAGCTTATGTGACTTTGTGATGTTTTAACTCCTTCTCTTTTCATTTATTTTATTCTCTTCTTATCTTTCCTCATCTTTATTTCTATTTCTTTTCCTTAACAATCATCCTGCATCTATCGGATGCTCCGGCGGCGCACTATTTGGTAATATGAGCATTGTAGGTGTAGGGCGGTCGTCCCACGATGCGTCATCTTCACTGATATGATCTCTAATTTTAAATAAACAATGAATTGAGGATTCAATTTTTTTATTAGTTTAATGGGATATCATATGGAAGAAGTAGAGGGTGTTTTGATATATAAATAGCTTCAAGTTAATAACCACACTAAGAATCACCAAAGTTCAAATTAAAGAAGTGTGCTCCAAATTTCAATTCAACAACAAATCTTCTATGCAGGTCAGAAATATAAACATTCGTTCACTAATGGTCTAACGGTCAACTGACTAATCGAATTTCTCGTGAAATTCGATTTAATGCCCCAATCAATCAATCATTTGGGGTTTAACGGTTGATCATTTGGAGCTCTATGTGTGATGTGCATATACTCTATTTTGTCTTCGATTTTCAAAACTCTAACATTTCAACCGTTGCTTCAAATGACATGTGGTTCTCTCATTGTGAATCTCTTGAACTTTTCCAACATGTCAATGTTATTTGGTACATCATTGAGGGTGCATCCTTGATAAACCATGACGAAGAATTTAAGCGGGGCATTTGAGTGGGAAAGTTGAGTGAATAGGGAATGTGTTTGTATGTTGTGAGCGGAGAACCTGAACGAAGTATTTGAGATGTATATTTTAAATTAAAATGGATTGATATTTAGTTAATTAATTATTTGTTTTTTTAATAAATAATATGTGTCAATAATTTGCAAAAACAAATACTACATTGTAAAATTATAAATTGCTCGGATTCAGTTTAAAAAAAACTTTGTAATGTATAACACTTTGATACGATCGCAACGTAAAAATCTCTGTCTTAAACAGATGTCAGTTGCATGGGTTATTAATTTTAAAATTTTATAACAATATAAATTTACTAATTAACATTGATTAAAACTGCCTAACGTAGCAAAAGGTCGCTTTTATCAGAACGGGGTGCTGGCCCTGTTGTCATTCCCACATCGTCATACGCGTGGAGAAGGTAAATGGAAAAAATAAAAAAGTTGGCGACCGGACCCTGAATTTATAAATATCAACGGGGTTGGGGCATTAAATGCGTAATACAAGAAGTTATGACAGATTAAACGGATCAACCGTATTCATTTCTACAAGGTAAAAACTCTCGCTGTTTGTGGATCTTGATCCGTATTCTTACTTTTCTACCATTGATAATACTCTCTTTCTCCCTTTCTCTCTTTTTACAGCAAATTCCAAGGTAACTCCTGCATAACTCACCAGACATTCATGGTACGTACGTTCTTAATTTCTCATTCTGTGTAGTAAAATTGTAAATATCTATAAACTTCAGTTGCAGTTGGATGCATGATAATATAACATGCATCTTGATCAGTCGGAATTTATCATATGCATGTTAATCGACTAATTACAAAATTATTATGTTTATTAACAAACGAAGGGATCTTCACCGTCGGTTAGGAACATTCTCATTCTTGATTCAGAAGGGAAGCGGGTAGCCATTAAATACTTCTCAGATGACTGGCCTAATCAGACTGCAAAACTCGGTTTCGAAAGATCCGTTTTCACAAAAACTTTCAAAACAAACGCACGTTCAGAAGGTCATTAATTAATACCTATTTTACCACTTAATATCTATGTGTGTGTATACTTGGCTTTTGTTCTGTGCTTAATATGATTGATGATGTGAGTATTTATGCAGCTGAAATAGCAATGTTCGATGGGTACATTGTGGTGTACAGATTTGTTCAGGACTTGCATTTCTTTGTCACTGCTAGTGATGATGAAAATGAGCTCATAATTGCAACTGTTCTTCAAGGATTGTACGATGCAGTCTGTAATCTCCTAAGGCAGTGCCTTTATTTCATTTTGTTTAGTAATACTAATATCTGAAAACTTCGGTTAAATTTTCCTTGATTGGGCTCAAGTTTTTTAATAGGGATGACGTAGAGAAGAGGACTGCACTTGAAAATCTGGATCTGATTCTCCTTTGCATTGATGAAATTGTCGATGGCGGGTATGATGTTTCAGTTTCAGTTCTTCTGTTGCATATTTTGATATATTTATGTACATTCATGAGTTTATATGATATGATCTTTATATAGAAAGCTATTGTTCGTGATTTTTTGATTAATGCAGAATCATACTAGAAACAGATGGTAATGTAATTGCTGGAAAAGTTGCAACTAACAGTTCAGATAGTCCAACTGCGTTTTCTGAACAGGTAACTGTTCATATGAATCATTTACGTATTAGACTATTAGTGCTTGATCAAGTTCATTTGCAACTTTTAAATTTTTTTTTTTTTTTTAATATTTTGTTTTTATACCATATTTCAGAACATTTCTCAAGCTCTGGCAACTGCAAGGGACCATTTTACAAGATCTTTCCTCCAATAATTCTGTTATATTTACTAGTATTGATAATGAATCAAATACTATATTTATTGTTGTTTTAATGATTGTATTACATGCATCTTCTTACTCTATAACATATGAAAAAAAGAAGATGATGTAGCTAAATTTTGCTGCGGTGAGGGAAAAAAGAGACTGAATAAATGATGAAAATGGTAGAGACTCGAAATTGTAGTCGTTTTGTAAACTACTACTCATTTATAAGAAACCTATCGTTCTTGGCGTTCTATCATGACTAACAGCGATTCTTTTTGCTATACCTTATTATTTATTTTCTTTTTTTTACTGTATTTTATTAGCCGTACCAATTTGTGACATCTTGCTGCTGCACAACCTCTGAACAATACCCCTGAAACAATGAATATATGCATTCGGAAATGAAACTATTTGGATCTACAATGAATTCCTTCAAATATGTTACTAAAATGATTTTGTAAGATATGGCTCAGAAGAAAAAAAAATTTTAAAAAAAAAAAGAAAATGTTAACGTGGAGTATGAAGTATGAACATAATTCACCTAGTTGTCAGGTTTGTAAGCATCTGACGACAGTTACAGTCAGATGCTTATTTAATTAAATAATCTCAAACGAGCATTCCAAATTGAAAATTGAATATTACCATTAATATAATATTAAGGAATTACAACTTTTTGCAGAGCTTTCTCCCCCAACACTACAGCCTTAATATTCAAGCTGAATATTGAATGGTTGAAGAAGCCGAAAATATACTCAAAATTTTGTAATATTTTTAATTATATTGTTCCCAACATGACATCAATAATAGCGCTAAAAGATCTGAATGACATAGTTCATTCCTCGTGTTTATTATTTATGCGTGTCTGTATCATATTAAATAATAGATTGAACAGTCAAACTCAGTGCCAAATTTCCTATGACGCACACCAACATGGCATGTATTAGCACATTTCCCATATTGCCCACAGCAATCTTACATGATTTACACTTCGATTGGATAATTTATGTTCAAGCCCTGTGTTTTTTTTTGAGTTTTCATATACCCCCAACTCCTGTAGGTGCACATGAGTAATTCCAATAATGCATCACTTTTTTCCCATCCTTTGTACAATCAACACAGCTCCCTTTCTTCATTCAATGGATAACATTACAGGCAGCAAATATGGTTTCTTAAATGGTCCATACCTCAGTTTCTTTGAATCTTTAGATCTAAAATATCTTTAACTTCCGGCTGTAATTTTATTTTATTTTGGAACTTCCACTATATGTAATAATGATACACAAAATATATGCTATGTATATTGTTGCGGAGTCCGATAATTTCTGATAATTTTTCATTCATTTTGCTTTATATATACTAGAATTGGTCCATGCTTCGCACAACGGGCTGTTTATATTATTGTAAATGGAAAGTAAAGGTATTTTATGAATTTCAAAAGGATGCGTAAATTAATTCAACGAATTTTCTTTATTAGTAGTAGAGATTATTTGACTTCTAAATGAACAATGCTATCATAGATCAAATATGCAGCATCTAAGTTCAATATTTTTTTTACCTTTCAAATAATAAATATGTGATTTATACGATAGTTAATTTAATGGTTTCTTTCGAAGTTACTTTTCTAGCACCTTCTCTAAAGTCAACTAATGATTTAGCCTACAATGTTTAATAGTTAATTGTGTAAATGTAGTTCAGTTAATTGTTTATAGCTTTAATTCACATTTCAAAAGGAAAAAAGATGTTCATACATTGTAGCATATAACTGCAAAAGACTGTTGTCCAAATAAAATTATTATAACATTAGGAAATATTCTCACTGAAAAAAAGGAAACATACTTTTCAGTCTCCAATTCATATATACTAAAACCATACAAAGAGACTAAAAAAATACTATAAATTATTAAATTTGCTTCTTACTTCTTCACTCCTTGATCTGCCCATTCTCTTCAGAGTCCTCTTCACACATTTTCTTACCAAAAATATGAACAAAGAGTATCAAGAAGAGAATAGCTCATGCTGCTATTTTCATCCAAAAGAAACAATAGTAGGAATATGTGCTCTTTGTCTAAGAGAAAGATTGCTTAATTTAGTATTAAAACAAGGTCATGCTCCTTTCTCAAAGGATTCAAATAAAGTATTCGGTGTTCTGAAGAAAAGACCAACCATATCACTACCTAGATTGTTCACCTTTCGATTTTTTCTCGGTCCACATGATCAGTCGCAAAGGGGTAATGAACACTGTGTAATTTCTGATAAAGAATCCATTGCTAGTCCTGAAGGTATATGTACATACTGCTTATTTTTTATTTCTTTCTTTTTGATGATATGTTATAAGATGGTATAAATTGAATTGATGGGAACTCACTATGGATGTAAATATTCAAGAACAGACTCATTTATATCAATCAAAATTGAAGAGAATGGAGATTCTTCATGGGAAAGCAGGAAACTGAATGCTGTAGCTGACCATTCACTGAACAATACAAAGAATGGAAAGGCAATAATCGAGACTGCTAATCGTAAAGGAATGCTTAAGTGGAGAAAGAGGATTGGTCAACTGCTTAAGATGACACGACTAAAGAGGAGCAGTAAGGCAAATGCAGCCAAAGCATCTGGCTTAAGTAAGGTAGAAGGGGGTAAGGGTTGGATAATAAGGAGTCTGACAAGGAGGAGGTCTTCAAAGAAATATTGAACACTATATTTCTCATGTTTATGATCAACGAAATGAGTGTTCATGGACTTAAATATGATTATAAACATAAATATTATTGATGACATCGCCGTGTTTCGATTAATTAAAAGATATAAAAGATTTTGACAAAAGGTGTTTGAACTAATTTTATGCCTCTTTAATTTTTAACTGGAATTCTGTATGTAGTCATGTTGGTGCTCATTTGCCCAACTAAATCTTGGTAATTGAAAATTGAATGAATAGAAGTACAAATATGAGATAAAGGGATGCTAAATAATTATGATTTTATGGGCACATAGCAACATCAAAGTTTGGTTGCAGTATTGTAACATTAGTAAACGAGTGTAGATTTTATTATCTGTGTAGTCCTTAGTTAGTTGGTTGAATTTTTCCCTGTAATGATTGACTATGATTATCATGCATGAATTAGATTTACTTGTTATTCAATATAACAGTGCCAACTAATATCAGAAGCCATAATTTAATCTGTGAAAGCAACAGACAATGCACATATGGTCCTAACGTAACAGTTGTTTGATTAACAGATACGAGTAAGTTCTTCCAACCTCACAATAAATGTAGTAATGTTGGTTTCTCATTAGAGGGGAATCTGTTTTTATTTTTATTTTATTTTATTTTCTATTTATGTTGATTTGTCATAATGGAATTCAATAGAAACATCTGATACATATCAAGACATGCCTACTCGGGCCACTCATACAAAAAAAAGCAGGAATAAAGAAAGATGCAAAAAATGTGATATATATTGGTATAGATTCAATATGTAGCTTTTGGTTATGAAATCACCATCCATCGAATCCTTTATGTCCTCTATAGTTTCCTTTATACATGCATGATGACTGATGAAAACTCTAGATAATGTTATAAATCATGAAATGAACAGCTCATCAACACTGAAGTTTAATTCAGATTACAAAGTATTTACAAGACAATAACCATATATGACAGGCTATGTTTAATACATGTTTTAGCAAGCAGCCAACAAAGTAAAACCACACATATCATAATCACACGTATTAGAAGAAGAAAGAATGCAAATTATTGATAAAAGACATATATAATCATTATGAACTTTAGGCATACGTACGTGTCTCAAAGGAATAAAAATGCATATCATATAGCTAGTATTGCGCCAAATCTTTAGAAAAAACATCATACAAATGCTGGTCAAAGGCAGCTGCTTACTCTTAGGCAGATATGCCCCCACATTAGCTTCACACTGTTTGATTTTTATCTAAGATACTGTGATCGTAGTCAAGAAATAATGTACAAAATGTCGGGCACATGGAGTGTATATATCTTCCCTTTTTCGGTTCCTTTAGGTACATTAAGACCAAAATAATACAAAGAGCATATACAATGGTCACCTGTATTCAGTTGATGCAGTTTAGATATCAGAACACACATTTATTACTATATAATTTAGCTTTTCCCTGTAATGTAATGAAAAATATTTCTTTAACATATAATTATAGCTAACCTGGGTTGGGCTAATTTGTAAACCATTGTTACTTTACCCACTTGCTATATAACTAAGCTAAAAGTGAGAAAAAGGGAATGTAAATACCATGTTGCTCAAAGAGCAAATAGACAAGAATTTATGCGATTTTATGTTTCTTTTTGTGTCTTAATATAAAGTCCCTCCCTGTATGTATATATAGTAGAGAGGGAAAATAAAATAAAAAACTAAATGAATAATAGAAGATTGAATCTAATTATTTATTAAGCTTAATAAAGATAAGTCAATAACAATCATTTAATTGGACGATCCAAACGATTGCTTAGTTCCGCTAACTGTTGGGATGCTAACTATATGTGCATGCATTTGGGCAAAGATGGCGATGCATTTTAGGAATAGTGGATGCTAACTATATGTGCATGCATTTAGATGGACATAATTGGTTATCGTTAAATAACCCATATTACTTTGGTTTTGTACAATTGATTGACAAAATCTTCTTTCCCTTTAACATAAGTCCCAGTTCTTGTTGATGTGGCCCATAGGCTCGCCCAATGCATTCAAGTGGGTCTAAGAACTACATTCATTTTTAATCAAAACTACATTTTCAGATCCAAAATTTCAAGTGTTGCACGCACGAATAACTTAGGTGATTGTTACTAGTAGGCATGTATCTTCCGTTCCACCACAAGTTGGTTATAAACCTGTTAATTAGGAACAATAAATAGCAAGCATAAGGACTTGGTTGTGCCGTACATGAATCGTTGCCTTGAATGAGAAAATAGGATACGGGTATGGTTGAACCGTTAATTGTCATTTGCCCATCAAGGTTATGACAACAATATTCAAACTTGGAACACTCTAGATCAGAGAATTACATGAAGTACGCAAAATGTCTTTTACCTTTCAAGTATTTTGGAAGATAATGTTATTTTATTTTCTAATGTATTTATCTATTAGACGAACGTAAAAAAATAACAATAAGAAGCAGAAATGTTTTCATTGATATAGATTCAAAAGGTAACGCAGAATTCGGACTATAAGATATATTAGGAGAAATGACGTCTTTTGTGTTATCCAGCATTTGAAACGAGCAACTTCTAAGTGAATTTGGACTTCAAGACGTAGACGGAATGGATCAATAACTTCGAGGGGTGCTTGGGATGATGGAATGAGATAATACAAAAAATTTGAAGTCATCTGTAGCACACCAAATATGGACGGCACTGGTCACAATATAATTGTGATCGGTACCGAGTTGATTGCCACAATGGAATCTGCCGCTGAACTTGGAAGCTTGAGATCTATACCAATATGGGATAGCATGCACTTTGAGGATGAGCAAGTATGTTCTGTACCAATTATATTTTAGTCGATACCAACATGATTTTGATGTCCAGTATCGATTCGTTCTTTTTTCCTACTTCCACGGATCTAAATACTTGCCTGGATCTAAATACGTGTCTGATATTCATGATCTAGCGACTATGGCGAAGGATTTTGGATATAAATATGGGAGTTATAGCCAAATGAAGAGGACTTTACATTCTTGAATTCTGGGCACCCCATTGCCACACTTATCTCCCTAAGTCTAACCATCTTCCATGAAGTGCTATCAAATTCAAAATTACTCTATTTTCTACACTCGAAATCTGTATTGGTGACCTATTCATAAGCAATAAAACTAAGTGAACGTAGACAGTGATTTAAGGTCGAACTACTTTAAAAATTTATGTGTTTCTTACCGTTCTTTCTTGCTTTCGATTGATCTATTTTTGTCGTGTTCGACTTGGGGTGTTGTGTCACTTTTTGACCCAACATTTTTTGTGCTTGCACTAAGAACGAGCTTCTCAAGTAAAGATCAAGCTTAAAACTTTGGACTTCAAGCTTCCAGAAGTTAGTGTTAAATTTAGGTGATTCAAATATTTGCCAAAGAAGAAAAGAAGTTAGTTAATTGGACTTGTCCATCAATTAGGTTATATGTGAAAAGAAAAAAGAGGAAAGTTATGTATGATTGCTTTAGGAGAAAAGAAACTACTTAATTAGCTAATCAACAAATTAGTTAAAGGATTTGTTATATAGAGATAGAAAAGTTTATATGTGGAGATTCAATCTAACAAAGAAAATTTGTGAAAACCAAGATTTTTGCCATCTATTTGCATTGAAATGAAATCAAGAGATTTGGAAAGATTGTCACATAATCTGAAAATTAATTTTCTTAATCTCCAAGTAACTCGTTCATGAAGTTTATTTAAATGAAGGAACTTCATCTTCATATTAGTGAATGTATGAGAGAGCATCCACTTTTATCCTAATATTCAATAAACCCTAATTTCTATAGTTAAATCAAATTAGGGGTTTTGAGCGCAAACAAATTTTTGAAGAAACTGATTATTCAATTTATAATTATAGGTTAATCACTCCACTTTTCTACCTATAATTTTGTAATCTTTTTTTGTACTCTCTTCTTCAGTAAAATAAAGAATAGTTGTTGGGTCTGTGGATATAGACAATCTAGCCGAACCATATTAAATCTTTTTGTTCTCTACTCTTCTGTTTCTTTTTATTTGGTGATTATTTTTATTGAATTGTGGTTGATAATTAATCGACAAGCTAGATTCTCCTACTGGTTGCTTTTGTGCCTTAGTACCATGCTGTAGTTTTGTAGTTAGTGAAAATTAATTAAAATTTTGCACAACGGGTTGATATCAGAGCTAGCTGTCTTATTATAGATTGGTTATCAATGACAAATTCTTTTAGTAACGGTATGAAAAATTATAGCATCACCAAAATTGTTAGAAAATGTGTTTTTAGGACATGGAAGGTGAAGACTGATGACGGTGTTCTTCAGCAACAACATCATTCATTTAGAAGAAGAGATAAAGCCAGAAGCACCTTCGAGATAGAAGATATATGCATAGGTCCCACTTCGAGGGTCCTAGAAGTGATGCATACTATTATTATACGAAGAATGGGCACTTCATACAAGATTGTCCAGCTTTTAGAAAGAAGAGAGAGAAGAAGGAGAAAGCTACAATTACGGTAGCTATTAGATCAGATGCAGATAGAAGCAATAGTGATACATCATTATTTTCAGTCAGTATTTCACTTTTAGAAAATACAAGTTGTGTGATTGATTCTGGAGCCTCTTGTCATATGACGCCAAATAGGAGATGTTTTGTTAGTTACAAGAAGATTGATGACGGAGCAGTTTATATGGAGAATGACACATCTTGTCATGTTTTAGATATTGAAAGCGTGAGATTTAATATGCACGATGGTGTTATTAGGACTATCACAAATGTTAGACACGTTCCAATGCTTCATCGAAATGTGTTGTCAGTTGGAGCCTTAAGTATACTTAGTATAAGGATAATAATGGATGGAGAGAATTTGAAAGTGGCGAAGGGTTCCTCGGTAGTGATGAAAGGGGTGCGAGTTGATGATATATATGTTCTTCATGGAGAGACAATCTTAGAAGATTCAATAGTTTTTACTGATTCTTGTGTTCCAAATTCTACTCAGTTATGGCATCTACCTTTAGGTCATGTTGATGAGGAGAGCCCTGATGTATTAAAGAAGTGAGGGTTGATTATTGGTGTTTGTCAATCGAACCCTAGCTCTTTTGGAGGTTTTTTTAAAAGAAAATGCATGTCACGTTTGATGTTTGGAGACCTAGAGCAACAAAATTTCTAGAGCATGTTCATTCTTATGTACAGGGACCCATCCCAGTTGCGTCTTTTGGTGGAGCCGGTTACTTTTTCTTATTTGTGGATGATTTCTCATGTAAGATCTATGTCTATTCCTTAAAGGCCAAAGAAGAAATATTTTTCTAGTTTTGTAAGTAGAAGAGCTTGGTAGAGAAGTAGTCGAAGAATCGTTTGATGGTTCTCAAAGTTGAAAATAGTAGTGGATTTATGTCACAGGAATTCACTAACCATTGTACGTTTGAGCATGTAGTTAGAGATTTATCTATTTCTGTTGAGTCACATTGTTATAGAGTGGCGGAAAGCATGTGTCGAATATTATAGGAGAGTGCTTTAAGCTTGAGAACGACTACTTGTCTAGAAGAGGGATTTTGGACCGAAGCGATATCTATGGTAGTATTTCTCACCAAACTTACACCTTCTATTGCCGTAGATATGAAGATTCAGAAGAGATAGAAAAGAGAGCATGTTGATTATTCATTCCTTAAAGTGTTTGGTTGTTCAGCTTATGTTGAAGAGGAGAGACATGATAAGTTGAAGCCTAGGGAAAGCAAGCATATTTTGTTAGGTATAGAGAAGGAGTGAAGAGGTATAAGTTGTGGTGTAAAACAACTAGAAGAATTTTGACTAGCATACATGGGATATTTGATAAGAGGTCTCTATTAAAGGTGGAGCCTCTATTAAGTGATGACATTGGAAGGAAAAAATTGCCAATTACATTTGGAGTCATCGGATTATTTTCATATTCGGAGAGATATTGGTATTTCCGATGATAATATATTTGATGAGAAGATTATAGACGTTCACACTCTAGGTGGAGCTCAGTTGCAGGAAAGGCTTTTTTGTTCAATTGGCCCTATTTGTAAGCATATTTATAGCGATGATTTTTAATCTTATGCTTTGAATGTTGTGAAGCTTCTTGGTGAGTCTGTTGGTGTTAGCTTAGCAAAGTCTGGAAAATTCTTGTAGAGGATATTAGAGTAGATAAAGTTGAGTATGTCCTAGCTCAATTTGGAATGGAGAAGGTGAAGCGCGCTATTAAATCTCCATCGGTCTCTTGAAGTTTAGTATATACATGTTCATCTCCTATAGTAGATATATTGAAAATTATGGTATTTGCTTATATGCTTTTTGTTTGTTGATGTTCATACTATCTTTCTTATGCTTGGGAAAGATTTTGAAGTTCTATTTGGGCAACAATGCCCAAACTTGTTCATCTTGTGTTCGACGACATGTACCGTAAACCCAACAATTTGTTGAGATGTGGTGGTAAAGAGAGATTGTTATATTTAAATCATGGTAGAATGTTAAATTTAGGTGATTAAAATATTTGACAAAGAAGAAAAGAAGTTAGCTAATTGATCTTATCAATCAATTATATTATATGTGGAAAGAAAAAGCGAAAAGTTATATGTGATTGCTTTAAAAGAAAGGAAACTAATTAATTAAATAATCCATTAACTAATTAAAGGATTTGTTATATGGAGATAGAGGAGATTCAATCTAACAAAGGAAATTTATGAAAATACAAGATTTTTGCCATCTATTTGCATTGAATCAAATCAAGAGATTTAGAAAGGTTGTCACATAATCTGTAAATTAATTTTTTTTAATCTTTAAGTAACTCTTTCATTAAGTATATTTAAATGAATGAACTTCATCTTCATATTACTGAATGTGTGAGATGTGAGAGAACATCCGCCCTTATCCTAATTTCTGTAGTCAAATCAAATCAGGGAGGCAAAAAAATCTTTCGAGAAATTGATTATTCAATTTGTAATTATAGGTTAGACTCTCCACTTTTCTACCTATAATTTTGTAATCTCTCTCTTGTACTCTCTTCTTTAGTAAAATAAAGAATAGTTACTGGGTCCATAGACGTCGGTAAACTAGCCAAACCCCATTAATTTTTTTTGTTATCTACTCTTCTGTTTCTCTTTGTTTAGTGATTAATTTTCATTGATTGGTGGTTGATAATCAATCTACAAGCTAGATCCTCCTTTTGGTTACTTCCGCGCCTTAGTTTTTCGATGCAATTTTGAAGTTAGTGCAAAGTATTAAAACCTTGCACAACATAGAGGACAAGGAAAAGCTAAATCATGTAGTAATGAATATGTATTTAAATATCATAACTTTCTTAAAGGAACCAAAATAGGGAAGATATATATACTCCATGTGCCCGACATTTTGTGCATTATTTATTGACTATGAACGCGGTATCTTAGATAAAAATCAAATAGTTTTAAGCTAATGTGGGGGCATAGCTGACTAAGCAAGCAGTTTTCATTTTCGTTACTTCTGTGCCAAACTCCATTCGTCATTATTTCTATGCTATTTTCATTCAGCAATCTCCTAATCATATCTGCTTTGAACAATTTGCTTGACCGGACAACGACTGCCAGGGACTGCCATGAGTGTTTGGCTACGCAAATCCTCTTGATTTGTCATGTGACGTCTAGGCTCTCCTACCTTTGGAGGAGCCACTCGCCTAGATTTCTATGTTGTCTTGTCATTTCCAACGCATTCATCCGAACATCATCAGTCTATGCACTAGCATCCTGCCTAATGTCATTAGCTATATCCTGCAAATCATTCTCACTGTCTAAATGATTCATTGCATCATGCGGTTGTCCATTTTTTCCTCCTTTAATATGGTCGATGCCAATTGATTATGCTCGATACCAATCATGTTAGCTATGGCCAACACAGTGCCATCTCCTCCATGTCGCTTCTTTGTTGCCCCAGAATCCCTTCTCTTCATCTTTTGCTTGTCTTCTTTCCTTGTTCTAATCCAACAAAGATGAATTGTCCTCCTCGAAACTTGAAAACTATGAATCTCTATGGCTCTTCGTGTGCGTTTGTGGTTGTTGGGCGAACATAGCATTATGGTTATCCAACATCCTTTTGTAAATTTCAACCATCAGGCTATTAGTTCAGCTTTGGATACCATATCTCCTGCATGGAAGAAGGTCCTGGCAAAGCATAGGTTCGTTGAGTAGTCTCTTCATTGTGTCGTGAACCTTTATCTTCTCCACCAATAGCTCTAGATCTCATAGAAGCTCTCTTAGATGCCATATTTTTCAGATCCGGGGTAGATTCTTATTCAAATCTCAGTAACTTCAGATCTACTATAGCAAACTTTTAGATTTAACTGTTAGGTGTTGCTTAAATTTGAGAGTGCATAGGTTGAACAATAAATCCCACATCGCAAGAAATATGGCACATAACATGGTATATATGTGAGATTGGTGGCACGTAATATTATAATTCCTTTTGTTACAAGCAAGTGTTGCCAAGGCCACATATGTGCCCGTTTTGGAAGGCGATTGAGGGTTGTTCAATCGACACGTTGGCATATCAAAAGCTTCATTAAGATGAGGCCATTATGGATCAATGAAGCACATGTTCATAGGGACGTGTTGGAGTGCTGAAACACACCATGGTATCAGAGCTAATGGTTCGAGAGACCATTGGATGATGCGAGAGTGACCGAAGCAAGGACTCCTTGAGGCAGATATGTTAGGAAATCAAATCTACGGTTTCGATGACAACAACTATACAATGGAAATCGAATATGCATATATATTTCTATTTACAGGTAATTGCTAAAGTAACATCACTAGAGAGATAAGAACAAGGCTCAAAGAACGTTACAAGAGACTACAAGTCGATAGGATCAATGGAGCAATAACATAGATGCACAAAAGCAACATGCACAGGGTTCAGACGTTTGGGTGCACTAGCCAGACGTCTAAAGAAATCCTCTGGAATATAAACCAGATAGGATCAGATGTCTGGTTAATGTACTCAGACGTCAGATAGGCTACTATATACAAAAAATATATATAGCCAGACGTATGAAACAAATACCAGATGTCTGGTATGGAACTCGAATTTTGAAATTCAAATTACAACTGCCGCATTTGAAAATGCATCTTCGCTTCTCTTTGTTGCAACTCTTCATCACCATCAGAAGCGACTATAGAACACTTGTCAATGCATGCAACTACTCAAGTAATCTCTCTACCATTATAAATAACATCAAGAATCAAAGAGAAGAACTCACCTTACTTACTTGCGCTCTTTACTTTAATACTCTGATATATTCTTGATCTCTAGCAAACTATAGTTGCATTTCACTCTTCCATATATTCAGATCTCATCAATCAATATTCTCTAGATATATATATATCAGAAGCATTTGTACTTAATAGTCAATATTTGTGTTGTAGAACACATAATTGACAAGAACAAGATATTGTAACCAAGCTTATTCCTCCGGATGAAGTGAGGGTGTTTGATAGTCGAATTTCGAAGGAGAGCTTCGGGACTGGACATAGGACGGGAGGTCCGAACCAGTATAAAATCCGGGTGTGCTTATTCTATATTTACCTAGATTAATTTATCTTAGTTGCATCATACAGTTAATCACATATACTTACATATACACTACACGATCCACCCTATAGACTTTCAATTGGTATCAGAGCAAGGTTTGATCAAAGTACAGTAATACGTTTTTGGATCACTTTAATATGGCAAGTATTTTTCAAGAAGGACAATCTGCAGCACGATCCCCACTTTTTAATGGCTCTAACTATACATATTGGTCAACACGTATGAGAATTTTTATGAAAGCAATGGTCTAGAAATTTGGTCAGCCACTCAAGATAAACATGAAGCACCTACTACTGCTATGAACACATGGACCGATGCATAAAAAATGGCAGCTTCTAATAATGCCAAAGCTATGAATGTCTTATTTTGCTCACTAGATAAAAATGAATTTTCACGTGTCATGTTATGTAACACTGCATTTGATATTTGGCGTACCTTACAGATTACAGATGAAGGCACAAACAAAGTTAGACAAACTAAGATTTTAGTTTTACAAAATCAATTTTCATCATTTAAAATGAAACAAAATGAATCTATAGTAGATATGTACTCTAGATTCCAAACCATTCAACATGATTTAATGGCACTTGGAGTCAAATTCACAAATTTTGATTTATTATCTAGAATACTCAATTCTTTAACTCCAGAGTGGGAAAGAAATAGCTATCGAAAAAGCTAATGATCTCTCAGCACTCTTAGTTGAAGAGTTGATAGGAAATTTAATGTCCTATGAAGCTAATTTGCAAGCATAAAAAGAACTAAATTTGAAAAAGAAGAACATAACATTCCCAGCGACAAATGAAGACTCGACTTAGACGAAGAAGAAATTGTATTTATTGCCAAAAATTACAACAAATTGAAGAAATTTAGAAAAATGACTAAATTTCAGAAAGGAGGAAAATCAAGCTCAACAAATCAAACATCAATTAAATGCTATGAATATGATCAAATTGGACATATGAAGAAAGATTGTCCCAAGCTCAATAATGATAAAAAGAAAGATAAATTTGAAAAGATCAAAAAGAAGAAGGCTTTCAAAGTAACATGGGATGACTCGGATTCTTCATCATCTGATAGTGATAGTAACAGTGATAGAGAACAAGGTAATGTATGTTTTGGCACAAACTGATGAGGTATGTCCCTAACTTAGCTATGACGAATTATTAGAACTTAGCATGGAATTAGATGATAAATTTAGACAAATTAAAAAATTGAACAAAGAACATATAGCCAAAATAAATAGATTAGAGCTTGAAGTAGAAATGTTAAAAGATGAAAAAATTATCTTAGAAGAGGAACTAGAATTATCTCAAGAAAAAATTAAAAATAATTTTGTGGAAAATGAGGCTATTGTTATTGATTTGGATAAAACTAAAATAGTAGAGGAAAATTTATTAAAGGAAAATATCAACTTGAAGAGTAATATTGAAATATTGAAAATTGAAAATTTAGAATTAAATGAAAAATTAGATAAAATTACAAATAATGTTTCAAAATTTAATAAACGAAAACAAGATTTGGAAAATCTTATCAAACCTTCAAAACCATCAGGTAATAGAAACGGAATAGGATTTAAAAATACTCCTAAACAAAGAGGAAACGATGTTAAGAATTATAGGTATAAAAAGACTAAACGTTCATCTAAGTCTAATATGAATACCAAAAATATGAAAATTTGGATTCCTAAGACAAATAATAATTTTATTAGACAAAAACATATTAATAATTTTTTAGAGAATATAGTCTATAATAAAAATTATATTCATAAAGGTACCAAACCATCTTGGGTATGGCTACTTCTCCTAACATCTAGGACCCTAAGAAAGTATATGGGTACCAATTAAAACAACTTTTATTTTGCAGGTACCCAAAATAAAAAATAAGGAGAAATGGATACTAGATAGCGGATGCTCCAAGCATATGGCCGAAAACTCAAAAATGCTATCAAATATAACATACATCGATGGTGGAACGGTAACCTTTAGAGATAACTCAAAAGGATATGTCGTGGGCATTGGAGAAGTCATCAACTCTGGTATTTCTAACTCTCCTATTATTACAAATGTTTTATTAGTAGAAAATCTAAAACACAACCTACTAAGTATTAGTCAATTATGCGATAAAGGTTTTCAAATTAATTTCAAAAAAGATAGGTGTAATATTTTCGATAATAACAAATGACTTATATTTGAAGGTTTTAGAAACAAAAATATTTATGTCTTAACATGAATATAAATAAAAATTCAAATTTTTGTTTAACTGCCAAACATGATGATCCACGTTTATGACATAAACGATTTTGTCATCTAAATTTTAAATACATTAATAAATTAGCAAAATATGAACTAGTTAGAGGTTTACCTAAACTAAATTACAAAATAGAAAATTTATGTGACGATTGTCAAATTGGAAAACTAAATAAAAGTTCTTTTAAATCTAAAAATAATATTTCTATAAAACAACCATTAGAATTATTACATTTAGATTTATTTGGTCCAACGCAAATACGATCTATAAATCACAATAAATATGTTTTCGTAATAGTCGATGATTATTCAAAATATACTTGAACTTTATTTTTAAAACATAAAAGTGATACCTTTGGTATGTTTAAAATAGTTGCTAAAAGAATTAAATCATAAATGAATTTGAAAATTATAAATATTCGAAGTGATCAAGATGGAGAATTCGAAAATGATCTTTTTATTGATTTTTATAATAAGAAAGGAATAAATCATAATTTTTCTTTCCCTCGTACACCTCAACAGAATGTTGTAATGAAAGAAAAAATCGTACACTACAAGAATGTGCACGAACACTGGTCTACCAAAACATTTTTGGGCTGAAGCTATTGCCACAGCTTGTTATGTGTTAAATCGAGTAACCATACGTCCTATGACTAAACAAACTTGTTTTGAAATATTTTTTGGAAGAAAACCTAAAGTATCATACTTTAAAACTTTTGGATCAAAATGTTTTATATTAAATACAAAAGATAATTTAGGAGAATTTGACCCGAAGGCCGATGAAGGAATCTTTGTTGGATATTCGGATCGCAGCAAAGCATATAGGATTTTCAATAAACGAAATAATGTTATTGAAGAAAGTTTACATGTTTCGTTCGACGAAAATTTTCTTAACCATCATACTAATGATGATGAAGAAATAGTTCCAATAACAAATACAACAAATTCTATTAATAATGATACAAATGTGCAAAATGATACCTTGATACCTTCTCCTAGAATTCTTAAGGATCATCCAAAAGATAATATCGTAGGAGATCTCAATTCTAGAATAACTAGAAATCAACTTAATCAAATAAGCCAAATAACATTTGTGTCAAATTTTGAACCAAAAAAATTATAAAGAAGCTTCAAATGATAATTTTTGGATAATAGCTATGCAAGAAGAATTAAATCAATTTGAATGTAATAATGTTTGGGAATTAGTACCAAGACCGAAAGATCAATCGGTTATAGGAACAAAATGGGTATTTAAAAACAAAGCAGATGAAAATGGAAATATTGTTAGAAACAAAGCATGTTTAGTTGCTCAAGCCTATAATCAAGAAGAAGGTATCAACTACGTGAAACCTTTGCTCCAGTAGCAAGATTGGAGGTCATTCGTACATTACTCACCTTTGCAAATCATTATAATTTTAAACTATTTCAAGTGGATGTCAAAAGTGCTTTTTTAAATGGTTTTATTAAAGAAAACGTATATGTAGAACAATCACCATTATTTGTTCACGAAAAATATCCCAACCATGTTTTTAAATTGCACAAAACATTATATGGATTAAAACAAGCTCCTTGAGCATGGTACGAACGTCTTAAAAATCATTTATTTACATCTGGTTTTCAAATAGGCAAAATCAATACAACTTTATATATTAAACGAGAAAATAATGATATTTTAGTTGTACAAATTTACGTTGACGATATTATTTTTGGTTCAACCAACGAAAATCTATGTGATCAATTTTCAATTATTATGAAAAATGAATTTAAAATGTCACATGTGAGAGAATTAAATTTCTTCTTAGGTTTACAAATAAAACAACTTGAAAATGGTATTTTTATTCATCAAGAAAAATATTGTAACGATCTATTACGTCGTTTTGAAATGGACAAAACTTCAAGCAAACCAACACCAATGAGTACTATTGTTCACTTAGAAAAGGATGATAACTGAAAAGATTTCGATGAAAAATTATACCGCAGCATGATTGGTTCTCTACTCTATTTGAAGGCTAGTCGACCCGATATTATGATGAGTGTGTGTCTATGTGCTCGATTTCAAGCAAAACCAAAAGAATCTCATCTAAGAGTTATTAAACATATCTTACGATATCTATCCAATGCTAGAGGTTACGGTTTGTTATACTCTAAAGGACCATCGTTTGAACTAGTTTCATATAGTGATGCGGATTTCGGTGGTTGTAGAACAGATCGTAAGAGTACTAGTGGAACATGTCACTTTATCGGACAATCATTAGTTTCATGGTTTAACAAAAAGCAAAATTATGTTTCTTTATCTACTTGCGAAGCCGAATATATTTCAGCAGCTCTGGCATACGCACAAGTGATATACATGCAACAAACACTTAAGGTTTGGCAAAATTGTCAATAAATCTCCAATATATTGTGATAACACAAGTGCAATAAATTTATCAAAAAACCCTGTAAATCACTCGCGAACTAAACATATATTTATACGACATCATTTTTTACGTGACAATGTTGAAAAAGGAACTATTTCATTACAATACGTAAATACCGAAAATCAAATAGCAGATATTTTCACAAAACCACTAAATGAACAAACTTTTATAAAACTCCAACGCGATTTAGGGATATGCTCTCTTCATGATCTTCTAACTTAATAACCACTTCTTCATTTAAGCTATGATTAGTTAATAATTTTCTATCCACAAATTGCAATTAATAGATCCTTCACCTTTGGTTTTTTAGTTAGTTAGTTTATGCAAATTTTCTATAAATAAATTTTGAACTTATATAAATATTCATACAACAAGAAAGAAAGAAAAACATATATACAATTCATACTCGTTTTTAAAAAAATATAATCATGGCCTCTGAAAATTCGTATATATCCATCTCGACACCTACAATGTATAGCTCGGCGGATATACCACAATGGCTTCCTACACCCACACCAAATCAGGAACCGACGTACAGGTGGTTATCATATCACACGGGATTCACTCCCGATAGCAAAACGATCTTTATTTGTCTCTCCTAACACAAAGGAGAAAATTGATGAAATACATCACTATGAAAAAAATAGATCTTTAACTAGAACTATATTTTGAACAAAAATTCACGGCACGTCGGCTAAGCTTTTTGGAGCAACTAGCTATGAAGTTTTGTACATCATGGAAGAAAGATGTCCATGAACTATTTCTGATGCCTTGCAGTTCCTTGGATTTCTCTTCCTCGTATCATACACCTTTGAAACCTTCACCAAGGGGATACTCTGGTTCCTCGAGAACCCACGAACGAGGAAATATATGGTCTCCACTCAAACCATGGAGGGACAACAAGTCAGATGATCGCAAAACTCCATCGCCATCTAAATAGAGTATATTTTATGTGTATCTGCGTTGTAATTTTGTTTTAGAAAAATAAAAACTACATTTCTTTTTAAATAATAGAGAATCGAGAAATAAGCAACACCATTAAAATTTAGGCTATTATTAGAAAGATTTCTTATTTCAGACATTTGGATATGGACCTCAGACGTCTGACACTCTGATATCCCACGAATTTTTTATCACTGTGCATATGTAAGACGTATGTTATAACCCTTCAGACGTCTGAAAAGTTGCTCTGCCTCCTTAAAATAGAAACCAGACTATTTCAGACGTCTGAGCTTTGGTCTAGATGTCTGAGTTATGTCTCTGCCACCAAATTTAAAAAACTCGACCTATTTCAGACGTTTGATATTTTAACCAGACGTCTAAAAAATCCCTCTGCCTATCAAATTTTTAAGACTTGACCAAACTAGACGTCTAGCATTTGAACCAGACGTCTTAAATTATCTACTGTATTGGAACTAGGGTAAACCAGACGTCTGAAATCGCCTCCAAACGTTTGAAATTCAATCGACACTTTAAAAACACACAAATAATGTCATTTTTTTTCTACTTTCGTCTCTATTTTCATCTGTGATTTCTCCATTGACGATTTTCTTCTCAAAACCATCTTTTTATGCTTGCTCAATTACAATGCCTCCTAGAACTAAAAATCCTAAGATATCCAAAATAAAACTGGACCAACCAACATCATCCTCAAATCCTCAAGTTTTCTCTGATGATCAAATAGAAAGATGGATGAATCGAGCACTACACTCAATCAAGAGATATGAGGATATACAAAAGAAGAAGCTTCACATAGGTCCATTTTATAACCTACTTAAATTTATAATGTATGATTTGGATGAAATGTGTGAGAATGCCGGACTAAAAACATTGATATCGTTCACTCCCAATGACATCCAAATCGATCAATTGGCAATATTTCTTTTTTATGCAAATTTGGATAGCACACCAGTATGGAACACTGAAGATGAAGACAATTGGCTATGGTCTAGCGTGTATGGCATCATGATTAGACTCACTCCAGGCATAATAGGTAGAACTCTAGGATGTTTTGACATGGGCGAAGACTTATATAATATTCCCGATATGCGCTTCAAACCAAGGAATAGTATAGCACATCAAATATGGGAGGATGAATGCCGAAATTTGCCTCTAAATATCTATGATCGAAAGCAAGACTTCTTACTCGAATGATCATCAATACCATCGTTCCATATATGGGAAGTCATGAGTAAATAACCGAATTAGAGCACAAAGCCTTATATGCTCTATTTAGCGGGACAAGGGTGAACTGGGCCAAATTTTTCTTTGACAAGCTCAAACATTTTTGGACTCGATCACGACCATCAATTATCTACTCCACATACATTATAATACTTCTACGTGCTTACAACATCCCCTCATACTTATCAACTTTTGAAGAAATCTCTCCAAAATATGCTTCCACAAAGTTTTTCTCATTAATGCACCTACCGGAAATTCCTCCGGAATTTATCTCTTTTGAAGATTGGATGCACAATCATCAAGCCAGACAAGTTGAGCCTCTACCTCAACCATATAATGAACCATCACAAGAGGAGGAACAACATCGTGAAGCAACTCCACCTCCTCCTGCACCATTTGATTATCTAAGCCAAGATGAGATTTTGGAAACTTGAACAGAAACAAATCCAAATGAAAGCGTTCGAGATCTCACTCTTAAAAATCAACACATTTTGTCTCAAAATCAAAAAGTTTTGGCTAAGCGTATTGACAGCTTTGGAACAACTTTCGCCATACGTCTAACAACAGTTGAAGGATCACTTTCAACTGTGTTATCGGTTCTCAAAGAGGTACTTCAAAGGGTTCGCGGTCCGACACCTCCTTCTGAAGATTGGACAACCCCAGTGCCTTCTCCTCCAGCGAAACATTCCAAACTTTTTGAAGACGAACCTCTGAAAGACGCTTCGGCATCTCCTACAAAGCAACCTAGCTCTTCCCAAAAATAAGATAAAGGGGATGATCAAGAAAAAGCTTCTCCGAAAGAATCATAGATTGTAGGTTTCAACTTTTGTACGCTTGACAAAATCTAGGAATGTAATCAATTTCAAATTATTAATGAAATTTTCCTTTTTGTTTGTAATCTTTGACGATTGGCTAAAATTTTATAATTCTTTTTTATAATGCCAAAGGGGGAGAAATATAAGTATATATATATATAAATTTAGAAACAAGCACATATTCAGAGGGAGATTTATAAATTATATATAAGTACATTGTATAGTTGTCATCATCAAAAAGGGGGAGATTGTTAGGAAATCAAATCTACGGTATCGATGACAACAACTATACGTGGAAATCGAATACCATATTTCTATTTACAGGTAATTACTAAAGTAACATCACTAGAGAGACAAGAACAAGGCTCAAAGAACATTACAAGAGACTACAAGTCGATGGAATCAATGGAGCAATGACACAGATGCACAAAAGCAACATGCATAGGGTTCAGACGTCTGGGTGCACTAGCCAAACATCTGAAGAAATCCTCTGGATTATAAATTAGACCGCTGAAAGACTACTAAATACAAGAAATATATATAGCCAGACGTCTGAAACAAATACCAGACGTCAGGTACTGAACTCGGATTTTGAAATTCAAATTACAACTGCAGCATTTGAAAAGGCATCTTCGCTTCTGTTTGTTGCAACTCTTCATCACCATTAGAAGCAACTATAGAACACTTGTTAATGGATGCAACTACTCAAGGAATCTCTCTACCACTATAAATAACATCAAGAATCAAAGAGAAGAACTCACCTTACTTACTCGCGCTCTTTACTTTTATACTCTGATATATTCTTGATCTCTAGCAAACTATACTTGTATTTTACTCTTCCATATATTCAGATCTCATCAATCGATATTCTATATATATATATATATATATATATATATATATATATATATCGGAAGCGTTTGTACTTAATAGTCAATATATGTGTTATAGAACACATACTTGACAAGAACAAGCTACTATAACCAAGTCTATTTCTCTGAGCGAAGTGAGGGTGTTTGATAGTCGAATTCCGAAGGGGATCTTCAGAACTGGACGTAGGACGGGAGCTCCGAACCAGTATAAAATCCTGGTGTGCTTATTCTATATTTACCTAGATTAATTTATCTTAGTTGCATCATATAGTTAGTCACATATACTTGCATATACACTACACGATCCACCCTATAGACTTTCAAGATACGCAGCCTGCATTACTACATTGAGAACTGATGCTTCAAGATAGCTTGAGAGAATGTACTCGCCTTAAGGTGGAGATTTGGTAACGCAACCTTATCCAAATACGTAAGAAGTGAGAAAAAAGTAGTATGATCACACTGCAGAACTTCTTTAGTATGCTGCAAATAAAGGTTAGAGGAAATGCTCGCTAAAGTGGAGAATTTTAGGTGTGGCTTGCATTTGAGAGTGCATGGGTTGAATGATAAGGCTCACGTCATAAGAAATATGGAACATAACTTGGTATAAATAGGATTGGTGGCACGTAACATTGCGAATTCCTTTTGTTACAAGCAAGTGTTGCCAAGACCACGTATGTACCTGTTCCAGAAGGCGATAGAGGGATGTTCAATTGGGATGCTAGCACATTGAAAGCCTTATTAAGATGGTGTCATTATGGATCAATGAAGCACGCGTTCATGTGGATGAGTTGGAGTATCGAGACACACTAGTGTAATGAAAAATATTTCTTTAACATATAATTATAGCTATAAATTAGGTTGTGCTAATTTGTAAATCATTGCTATACCCACTTGCTATATCATTAAGCTAAAAGTGAATTAGAAAAAGGAAATGTAAATGCCATGTTGCTCAAAGAACAAACAGACTTGATTTTATGTGATTTTCTATTTCTTTTTGTGTCTTAATATATTGTCCCTCCCTATTTGTATATATAGTAGAAAAAGAAAGAACTAAATGGAAAAGAGAAGATTGAATCTAATTATTTAAACCAATAAAGATAAGTCAACGCAAGACCACGATAACCATTTATGTTGGAGAATCTAAACTATTGCTTAGTTTCGCTAACTATTGGATGCCAATTACATATTCATACATTTGGACAAAGATGATGACGTGTTTAGGTATATTGAACGCTAACTATATGTGCATGCATTTAGATGGATATAAGTGGTTATCGTTAACTAACCCATATTACTTTGTTTCTGTACCATCGGTTGAAAAAACCTTCCCCTATGACATAGGTCCCAGTTTTTGTAGATGTGGACTATAGGCTCACTCAATGCATTCAAATGGGTCTGAGATCTAATTTATTTTGATCAAAACTTCATTTTTTAGATCCAAATATCAAGTGTTTCATGCACGATTAACTTAGGTGATTGGTACAAGTAAGCAGGTCTTTCATTCCACCTCAAGTTGGTTATGAACAAGTAGATTGGAACAATGTAAATTAAGCATAAGGACTTGGTTGGGTCGTATATCACTAACTCAAAAGAGAAAAGAGAAAACATATGGTGCAATCACTAATTGTCATTTTCCCACCAAGGTTAAGACAATTATTCAAACTCGTGACACTCAAGATCAAATAATTTCAAGAAGCACAAAATGAATTTTACCCAAGAGTTTTTCGAGTATTTTGGAAGATGATGTTATTTTCTTTTTCAATGTATTTCTCTATCAAGCGAATGTAAATAAATAACAATGAGAAGCATAAACTATTGTTCATTGATAAAGATTCGAAGAGTTAATGTAAAATTCAAACAAAAAGGTATACGAGGAGAAATGAGCTTTGCATACATATAACTTGTGTGGGTCAAGGTAAAGAAGTAATGATAGCAAAGGAGACCCAAGTGAAGAAAACAACCCATTAAATAGTAAGATATATGAGGAGAAATGACATTTGCATATATATTACTTATATGGGTAAGGTAAAAGAGAATGACAGCGAAGGAGACCCAAGTGAAGCCCAACCCATGCCAATACAGTGTAAAGTGCGAAGTGCGTCATTCAACGCCACGGATGGTCATTCGCCACGACGTGTATGTGTGTACAAGTGCGAGCTTGGTTGGCGATAAATAGACTCTAACCCTTAATAAAATAATATTATAAAAGTGAATACATGGAGACAAGAAACACCTCATCACTAGACAATATGAGACAAATAATTTAATTATAGCCACCGAACAATCCTTCGGTAAAAGTAGAAAAACTCTAGGAATACAAAAGTAGAACAAATTAGGCAAAGGAAAAGGTTCATACGTAAGTACCAATAAGTATCAATATCTTTCAATTGAATTGACATATAAAGAAGTGATGTTACAATTTAATTTAAGCATTGCTCATAATTCTTGCAAAGGTATAAACGGGCTCCTCGGATCTAAAGCCGAATATTAGAGGCCCGAGTAACATATGTCAATCTAGACCTTTTCTAAGCCAATAATTTGTCTGCTTACTATATTCTCATCTACAAGACTTGTTCATCCCGTCACCTTTATTAGGATCTTGTCCGTCATCTTTCCAAGAACAATGAAGAGCCTCAAGCTTGTTATAGCACCCCATATGTTAATAACATTATTTAGGATATTTAATTAGATAATTTAAATAACATAATGTGTTGATTAGGAGATTTAGATTGATTTTATTAAAGGGGTAGCCATGCCACTTAACAATGAATTAAAGAAGAGTCTAAAATGAAATATAGGAGGGGTAAAATAGGAAAGATGCCTTTCCTCTATCTATTACCCATGGCCATGTAAATTAAACATGTTGATTTCGTTTCCAAATTTTGAAAACTAAAGGCCGACCACCATTAACAAGGAAAAGGGGGAAAAGATAGAGAAAATCTAGGACGAAGCTTAAGCAAATCAAATATATTCACATCTCAATCTCTTTAATCACAAAAGCTAAGATGAATAATGTTTACATCTCTTATTTTGATTTATTCTTAGCTTTAAGATGATTTTGAAAATTTTTGAAATATTTTTCCATGTTTATGAATGATGGAATGTTTATATATACTTGTTGATGATTTAAATATGTTCATATTGATTTTATGAGATTTTTTAAGTAAAAACCTAATTAAATGACATCTAAATGCTTCGCCAAATTTTTTGAAGATCAGAAATAATATTTTGGAGATGGGTTTCAATTTCAGAATTTTTGGAATTTATGTGGACTTAATATGAATTATCTAATAATAAAAATGATAATTTAGGTTATAAATTATTTACGGGTAAATAATAAAAGGTTTAGGTCTGAAATTATTATATATTAGAAAACATATTAAAAAAGATTTTCTGGAATTTTTCTAGATTTTTCTTAAGTGTTTTGATAGGTATATAAAATTATTTAAGGTATGGGACTTAAATGTATTATATTTTAAAAGGAGAAAGGAGCTTTTTGTAAATAATTTGAAATTGTTATTCTGGAAATTGGCAACATTTTTAAAAAATTAAATTGGCAACCAATTAGATTTAGACAAACAAGGCATGTTAGGTACAAAAGAAATAGTTTAAAAGTACAACTAAATAGGTTTTTCACTGTTCTGATGCTTTCGACACCAAGTTCCGCCTTCACTCCTTCACCTCTAACATGGTCGAAACCAATGCACATAGTATAGAGAACCATTTCGTGGTGAATTGGATGTAGGTGAAAGGTACAGGGTCGAAACTTGGGGTTTCGAAGGGGTTGAGGCTTTGATTTGTTATAAAAGAAAAATGCGCCTGCTTGCTTTCGACTAAGATGCTTTCGACAAAGTTAGCTTTCGACTAAGTCAAATGGTATAAAAGGAAATGGTTTTGATTGGGTTGCGCCTTTGTTTAAAAATGATTGCTTTCCACTGAGTCAAAGCCTTTAGCTACTGCCTTTTTACCTTTCGACCCAAAGGGTTTCGAAGGGGTTACTTGTTTTCCAAAATTTGCCCTTATCTCCATTATTTTCAGAGGGATGGTTTTAAGACCACCACTTCTTTATTTAGGAATTCTTTTGAAAGATAACTTAAATGGTTTAATGACCCTTTTATTCAATTGAAGTATAACCCAAAACGGTTTCGAAAGAGTCAGTTTTGAATGGTTTCGAAAGGTGTTCTTCATATGTTTAAATTTGAACCCAAGTGCTTTTGAAAGGTTTAGATTTGATGATTTTAAAAGGTTCGAAAAGAGGTTTCGAAGCTGTGGTTCCCCAATGGTTTCGAAGGAGTCGAAAGATAAAGTTTTTCTGATGGTTTTGAATGGTTTCGAAAGGAAAGGTTTTCCAAAGGTTTTGAAAGGCAAGGTTTTAAAAGAAAGATGCCTAAGATTTTAGAGCTTTCGAAAGGAAGGTTTTTCAGAGGTTTTGAAAGGGTTTGAGAATGGTTTCAAAAGAATTGGCCTTTTGGCCTAGATAAAAGAAAGGGTTTTACTTGGTTTCGAAAGAGGTACTTTCAATGGTTTCGAAAGGGTTCAATGGTTTCAAAAGGGATACTTTCAATAGATTTGAAGGGGGGACTTTCAAAGGTTTTGATGTTTTCATTAACTAAGATTTTAGTAAAGAATATATATATATATATGTATGTATGACATGGTAAGGTGATTTTGAATAAAGCGTAGAGATTATAAATTTTCCTTGTTTGAGTTTGATTTAAAGGTTTAAATCATTTTGAAAAGGTTTCAAGGAAAATTTTGGGACGATTTCCATAAATAAAAATGACTCAGATATTAGAATACCAGATTGGACTGGTATAGGGTCGCGCCCTATACATTAGCTATTAGCCCCAGCTAATTTAGTCCAAAATTTCAATATGTAGGGCTTTATCACATGAAAGACTAAAAATATGGATAAACACATAAAGGAATTTATGTTTGTATATGGACAGGTTATTGGTGAGCCCATAAAAACATTAGGATCAAGTGACCCTGGAAGATGATAAGTTAAGGACAGACCATCTAGAAGAGAAGAATTTACAGATACTTAAGGACAGAATGTCCAGAAGGAGAGGAGTGTCTAACAAATGTTTGATAAAGTTGATATGTTGTCTGGTAGGCCTAAGTCAGCTAAAGGTTAATAGTTATCCAAAAAAACTAATGTGCATGTACAAATAGTTCATTTATTACCTGATATATATATATATATATATATATATATGTATGTATGTATGCATGTATGTATGTACATATGTATGTACGTACGTTTACACAATGATGCTTTACAGATTTTAACTAGTTTTGGTTGTAGGAAAAGATTTCAAAAAAGATAGATTTTAAAGGAATGTTAGTAAGGGGAAACCCATTCCGCTAAGCGGCGTGGTATCACTTAACATAAATAATAGAGATGAACAATATTATTCGCACCAGGCTCTATGTCTGACTCGAAGATTTTATTTCCCCTTAAACTCTTGGGTGCTCAAAATTGATTTGAGTACGCCGTGGGTTGAGGTTTTCAAGTTTTCGTAGTTTTGGTGAATAAAGGTTCTGGAGACGAGCAGGAGGTTGACAGATAGCCATTAGGACTATAGATTATTTTGTTTTGATTTCGCTATGTATTAAGTCGATATGCCTGCATTACTCTGATCAACCAAAGGTGCATCGTCATATGTTTCTCTTGGTATATTATTGTAAATTATACTTGATCATTGCTTGGGAAACATTTTGGGGATTTTCTTAACTTAGATATGATATTGTTTTGAAATGCAATCAGCAAAAGTTGTTTTTGAAATATGTGATTTTGTTCATATTCCGGTGCTTTTGATATTATGGATACCATTCACATTGCCGTATTTTGTCACTAGAAGTTGATACTATAGATAACTACAACATTTGTAGAGCTTAGTTTTTGGCCTCTAGATACGGGATGTTACAACAGGAAGAAAGTGTGGGTTGTATATGTATATCAAATATGCAAGTATACAATGATACTAACTTATGAACAATAAATAAAGTATAACAGTAAAGAACAATCACATCAGAGTTTTTATGCTGGTTTGGACCTCCTGTCCTACGTCCAGTCCCGAAGCTCTTCTTCCGCTTTCACTAATAAACAACCCTCTCTTTGCCTGGAGGAATAGTCTAGATATAATAGTTTCTTTGATGACAAGAATGTGCTCTAGAAAACACAAATTTTGGCTGCTCTGTATAAACTTCCTATAATCTCTTTTTGGTAATATATGTATGTTAGACTTTGATTTTAGGAAGTAGAATTGATGAATATTGTTAGCTCTTGGAAATATAGTATGCAAAGAAAAATAGACAGAAGATTTAGAAATATTAGATAATTTTAATCCGAAAAATCTTTGCATATGTATAGAGAATGAAGAGTTATAATGAAGAGTGGTATCTTTTAAGTTTGTTTATTCATTCAAAAAGTTGCATCTGTCGATAGAGAAGAGATATGATGAAGAGTTGTGAAAATGCCTCTTTGTTTGAAGAAGATGCATAACTAGATATAAAGCCCGTTACTCAGCATAGATGTCTGGCATTTGTTCAAATTTTAGAGCTGCTGTATATTTTTTAAACAAAAATTATGCTCAAACGTCTGGAAAAATGGGGCTGACGTCTGTTTATAGTGCAGTTAAAAATCAAAGCCTTAAATCAAACGTCCGATATAAGGTCAGACGTCCGACATTTGCAGTTTCAAGATTTTATAAACTTTGTGTGTGCAAATGCTTTAAGTTAAAACGATACTACTAAAGGGAGATTTTACAATTATATCTAGACAAATAATAGTACTATCATTAGCTTTGATGATTCTTCTCCTTTGTCGAAATATCTTCTAATCTCTGAAGGCTTTTCCTAAGAGTAAATAAGCTATGTGTGTGTGTGTGTGTGTGTGTGTGTGTGAGTGTGTGAGTGTGTATGTGTATGTAGTTGTTGTCATCGAAACCATAGAATAGTGGTACTAACGTTCTCCCCCATTTTGATGATGACAACTACACATGTATCCCCCTGAATCGATTGCTCCCCCTATAAATATGTAAGATGATATTTCTTCTCCTTTGACATTATCAAAAAGAATAGTTTAAAAAAAATCATAGACTTCATAATAGAGAGAGTGTTAATACAAAAAATAGTCTAGAAAGTGAAAAAGAGCAATAGATACATAAGGAGAAATGATAGCCAATAAAAGAACAAATCTACTGATACCCATAATATCCCCAAAAACCGGATGAATCTTCATTTGGTGTGCCTTGTTGCCATTGAGTTTGATCAATATACTCGTCGTCCTCTCGAATAGTTAGACCCTGGAAAGATGTGTAATAATCATAGTCTTGCGGATCTTGTGACATATGATGTTCTTCAAAATGATGAGAGAAGCCTTTGCTCTCCTCAGAGTCAAGACATATGTGTTCCTTTCCCAGACGATGTGGAGGTTCCTTTGAAGGCCCTGCTCCTGTAGAAGGTTTGGCTGGAAAAGACAGGTGCAGGTGGTGGAGCAGGCGAAGGTGAAGATGAAGACCTTGATAAAGAACCACCATGAACATTTCTAAGAACTTTTTCTAATGTCTTCTCAACCTTTTTCATTTGATAGAAAAAGTACGTTCTAGCCTAGACATTTTCTTGTCAAACACTTGTTGATTTAAGGAGAGCAGTCGATGATTTTGAAGTGCAATATCATGGAAATTCTCTCCTGAACCTGAGGATATTCTAGGTTCTAGTATTTCAAAGTCGGAGTAATATCCCATAGTAGTTGATGTTCTAGTAGGTTGTGAAGGTCGGGTTGGAGGTGCGTGTTGTTATCGTATTGGCCGAGGCTGATATTGGGCAAAAGAAATAATGGCCGGTGGTACTTTCAGAAGATGCATTAAAGATAGGAATCGAATTCCAATGTCTTTGATAGGTATTTCTTCATATTGTGAATGGTATGAAGGAATCTCTAATATTCATAGAATTCTCATAATATATGGGGCATAGATAATACTATGACGAGCTGGAGTCCAAAAGCTTTTAATTTAGTCAAAGATATATTGAGCCCAACTGACTTTTATGTGACCAAAAATAGCGTATAATGCCTTATGATCATCTTTGTATACCTACTCATGGCTTCCTAGGCTAGGAATGACAGTATTTATTATCATTCCATTCAAGAGATGAGCTTATGGACGGTAATTTGATGGTTTTAATTTCTATGAGTCATCTTCCTAAATTAGATGAGTAATATCATCTGGGGGTATAATGTTTATCAGGAATTTCCTGTAAACGTGTTCCTTCATGTGGACAATTTAGCATTTGACCGATTATTTCAACATTTAGCTTAATAACATGACCATATACACTTGCCCATATCCAATTTTCATTGTCAGTTGGATTGCAAATAGAAAGTGAACAAAGATTGAAGAAAAAGAGAAACATTGCAAGTTATTCAATATTACCCGAGTTGGTATCACAATTGATTAGATGAAAATGACCTGCTTCCGACAGTAGTTCATCAGCATCATAGTGAGAAAATCTTCGAAGAGGATAGAATGGACCAGTATGAAATGGCTTTTTTTTGAGTTCCTGAAGCCATTGTCATCCAGTCGGTTTTTTTAGAATCCGTTCTTCAATGTGATGATCAATGACAAAATTTTGGGATGGAGGTTGAGTGGTTTGCGTTGTAGATGGCTTGCGACATTTTACAACTGGATTACTTGGCTTAGGAGCCATTAAAATTGAGTAATATTGAGGAAGTATTTGATTTGGGGTTTTAGGTTTTGGGGAGAGATGCTAGAAATGGCCGGTGGAAATAAAAGAGGGAGGAAAAGATGATTTATAGATAAGTGGGAAAAAGGGCCCAGACGACGTTCAGACGTCTGGTAGGTAGTGGACAGACATCTGAGCGTTTAGGGTTAATGGACAGTAAGTGCAGGCAAATGTATGGAAAGATAATGCATATGTCTATCATGTTCCGTAAATATTCCAGGGAAAAGGTTCAGACGTCTGGGATTGCACTCAGACGTCTGTGCTAAAATGAGTTAGAAAGTTGGAGAACAGAGTTTTGTGACAGAAGTCTACATGTAAACACAGACGTCTATGCTGAAGGATGGGAAATTTCCTGAGTTTATTAGAAAGACGCCTGGTTTTTGTCTCCAGACGTTTGATGTATTCAAACGTTTGATGCATAATTTTAGAAGTTTGTTTCGAAATTTTGTTTTGTAATACAAATTTAATTGATATAAGGTAATGCAAAATAAATGAAAAAAATTTTACAAATTTTTATTTATAGGATATCAAAGAATTGTTTGGTTTTTCCCAAGAGTTTGGTCAACCTTTGTATGCTCGTTTAATGGTCGTAGAGGTGACCAGTAAGGAGGTACCGGACTATGTTGATCATTTGACGTTCCTTCACCCCATAATTATCATGGAGTGATCCTCTGTACTCTTGGAGGAGTTTCCTTTAATCGTGGAGACTTTACATGCATGCAATCCTTCGTTGGAGAATGACCACAGATGGCTAGAATGCACTTCTCAAGAAAGTTTAGATGAGCTCCCTGTCATCATTGTTCATAGTACATTTCTCGCTAAAGACCAATCATCTCTAATTGATAATGGTTTATCTCATCAACCTTTTCCGTTAAAGGAGCCGATTGTAGATCGATACCCGTTTTGGCTTTCTTTCCTTTTGGATAGTAGCCAGTGTGATACGTGGGAGGTAAAATAATATTAAGTGAAGGAGACGATTTTGGTGTAATTCTGGATGGGGAAGTATAAGTACCCCCGGATGAGGGTGAAGAGTAGTTAATGGCCATGTAGGTTAAGTCATGGTCATTAGAAATTTTAAAAAAAATTCTTTTAGTTGTGAAAAACATGTAGATTAGAAATTTTGAGTGTGTTCAATTATGAAGTTTTCACGACTATATATGTTTGAGGTTTTCTATTTTTAAAAGATAGTCTGTTTTATTTGTTAAAAAAGTAGCGGTAAACAGAGGATGATAAACAAAAATAAAGTCATAAAATTTGATGGTTTCTAGGCAGAGAGAGAGAGAGAAAACTGTAATGTTTTTAGGATAAAAGATTTTATGTAGGAAAGATTAACTAGTTTATATATCATATTAGGATACAACGCTGAGATCATGACGGAGTTTAATAAATATTTTTTCGCTCGGAGGTTTTTGAAAAAAAAAATCGGCAATTTGATTTTCGGTGCTAACGAATTCTAGAGTTATTATTTCCTTTTCAACATTATTTCTTAAAAAATGATGACGAATGTCTATAGGTTTTGTTTTCGGACGGTTACTGGATTTTTTTGTTTAATTTATAGCACTAGTGTTGTCACAAAAGATTGAAGATTTGTTTATAATTTTTTCGTAATCTCTAAGAGTTTGTTGCATATATATTACTTGCGTACAAGCTAGAGCAGCAGCAATATATTCTGCTTCACAAATTGAAAGAGAGACACAATTTTTGTTTTTTACTAAACCACAAAACCAATGACCGACCGGTAAAGTGACAAGTGTCACTCGTACTTTTTCTATCAGTTCTACAACTGCCCAAATCCGCATCGTTGCAGGATACTAGTTCAAAAGAGCTACCTTTAGGATAGAAAAGTCCATAATTCGTAGTCCCAGATAAGTATCGTAGAATACATTTAACTTCTCGATAGTGTGAGTCCTTAGGTGGTGCTTGAAATCTTGCACATAGACACACACTATCATAATATCGGGTCTACTAGCTGTTAAGTATAAAAGAGGTCCTATGATAATTCGAAACATTTTTTGATCAAAATCTTTACCTTTTTCATCTTTGGCTAAATTTGTAGATGTACTGATGGGAGTTGGTTTACTAGTTGTTTTATCCATCCCAAAATGTTTTAATAAATTTTGACAATATTTTCTTGATTAATAAAAGTACTATTGTCTAAATGTTTAATTTGTAATCCTAAGAAAAAAAATTAATTCTCATATATGTGGCATTTCAAATTCATTTTTCATAATTTCTGAAAACTCATTACATAGTTCTTCGTTTGTTGATCCAAATATTATGTCATCAACATATATTTGGACAACTAAAATATTATTTTGATTTCTTTTTATGAATAAGGTTGTAACTATTTTTCCAACTTGAAAGCTTGAATTTACTGAATGTGTTTTAAGTTTATCGTACCAAGCAAGAGGTGCTTGTTTTAAACCGTATGGTGCCTTTTTTAATTTA
This sequence comes from Allium cepa, assembly GCA_030765085.1. Taxonomy (NCBI): domain Eukaryota; kingdom Viridiplantae; phylum Streptophyta; class Magnoliopsida; order Asparagales; family Amaryllidaceae; genus Allium; species Allium cepa. The sequence goes on along the minus strand of CM060938.1, from coordinate 700,430,357 downwards.
TAAACATGTTCAAGGAATTTTTCAAACAATGGGGTTGTTCAACATAAACTTGTTCTTTTATAACCGTTTAGAAAAGCACTTTTTACATCCATTTGGAAAAGTCAAAAGTTATTATGACATGAAAAAGCAAGTAACATATGTATTGCCTCTAGACGAGCAACTAGAGCAAATGTTTCTTCAAAATCATTTCCTTCCTCTTGATTATATCCTTAAGCTACTAGTCCTTCTTTATTACGTATAATGTTTCTATCTTCGTCAGTTTTATTCTTATATACCCATTTTGTACCTATTACAGATTGATCTGCAGGTCTTGGTACAAGTTCCCATACTTCATTTCATTCAAACTAATTTAATTCTTCTTGCATTGCTATAATCCATGATTCATCTTTTGAAGCTACTTTATGATTTTTACGTTCAAAATTTAAAAGCAACATGACTCATTTGATTAAATTGATGTCTTGTAGAAACTCTTGTGTTTAAATCACCAACTACATTATTAATTGGACAATTTTTGAATATATGAGGTGGTGATATTAGTGCATTATTATCAATTAAATTTTCATCATTGTTTTGTATATTTGAAGGATTTTCCGAAGGTTGTTGTAACTCATCATCGTCGTTGTTTTTAGTAACAGGAAAATTTTCATTAAACGAAACGTGTAAACTTTATTCAATAGTTACCTTTGTCAGCTTTTGAATCAGATTTAGTAAAATTATCCTTAGGGTTTAATATAAAACATTCCGAACCAAATATTAGAAAATATGAAACTTTTGGTTTTTTACCAAAAAAAATTTCATAACCAGTATTTTTAGTTAATGGGCGTAAAGTAACACGGTTTAATACATAACAAGCAGTAGTTACAGCTTCTGCCCAAAAATTCTTTGCTAGATTACTACTGTTAAGCAAAGTTCATGCGCACTCTTATAGTATACGATTTTTTCTTTCGACAATACTATTTTGTTGTCGTGTCATGGAAATGAGAAATTATGTGAAATTCCCTTTTTGTTACAAAAATTTTCGAAAATTTCATTTCAAATTCACCTCCGTGATCACTTCTTATACTCTTTATTTTAAGATTCATTAGATTTTTAATTCTTCTAGCAAAAATTTTAAACATTTCAAAAATGTCACTTTTATGTTTTAGAAATAATGTCCATGTATAAAATGAAAAATCATCTACGATAACAAATACGTGTTTGTTATTATTTATTGATCTTATTTGAGTAGGTCCAAATAAATCAAGGTGTAATAATTCGAAAGGATGTTTCGTAGAAATTACTTTTTTTGATTTAAAAAAACTCTTTTTCAATTTTTCATATTGACATGCATTACATAAATTTTTAACTTTATAATTTATCCTAGGAAGTCCTCTAACCAAATTCTATTTAGCAAGTTTGTTTAAGGATTTAAAGTTTATGTGACACAATCTTCTGTGCCAAATCCAAGGTTCATTCAAATATGCGGCTAGACATAAATTATTTGAGTTCTTAAATTTCATACTTAAAACATAGATATTTCTTTTTCTTAAACCTTCAAAAATAATTTTTTATCTTTGTCATGTATACTGCATTTACCCTTTTCAAAATCAATTTTAAAACCTTTGTCACAAAGTTGACTAATTAAAAGATTATGTTTTAAATTTTTAACTAAGAGAACATTTGTAATGACATGATTAGTAGACATACCAACATTGATGACATCTCCAATTCCAATGACAAATCCTTTTGAATTGTCACCAAATATTACAGTACCGCCATTTTTATATGTTATATTTGACAACATCTGTGCATTTCCAGTCATATGTTTGTAGTATCCACTGTCGAGTATCCATTTCTCCATGTTATTAGATTTTCTTTCGAGTACCTACAAGATAAAAACAGTTTAACTGGTACCCTCTTTCTTTTGCTATGGTCCAAAATGTTAGAAAGAGACGGTTACCATACCCAAATGGGTTTGGAACCCTTAAAAAGATGATTTTTATTATAAACAACATTTCTTAGGTAACTATCTATGTGTTTTTGTCTAATTAGTTTGTTGTGGATTTCAGAACCCATATTTTAATTATTTTAGTATTAGGTTTCTTTCCTACAATATCTGACTTCTTAAACTTCTTATATAGTGAACTAGAGTTTTTCTATATTGGAGATTTCTTAAATCCTAGTCCATTTTGGTTTCCAAAAGGTTTTGAAATTTTGATCAAGTTATCCAAGTCTTGCTTTAGTTTATTAAATTTAGAGACATTATTAGTAATCTAGTCTAACTTATCAGAAAGATGAGAAATATTAGATTTTAATGTTTCTATATGGTTCTTTAGTACAACATTTCTTTTCTAATCTCAACATAGTTTAAATTTTTCTATATCACAAAATAAAGACTCATTTTGAATAGATACATTCTTACGCTTCTCTTATAAAGTTTCTAATTCTTCTTCTAAAATTATTTTTTCATCTTTTAATAATCCTATCTCCAGTTCTAAACAATTAATTTTGGCAACATATTCTTTATTTTTCTTTTTAGTTTCTCTATATTTGTCATCTAATTCAATACTAATTTCCATTAGTTCATCATAAGTAAGTTCACATCGTACCTCTTCAATATTTTCCATAAAGCACACATTTTCTTGTTCTGAGTCACTCTCATTGTCACTTTCAAAAGATGACGACGAATCGGAATTTCCCCATGTAAATTGAAATGATCTTTTCTTTTTCTTGAATTTTCAATTTTGCCTTTCTTTTTGTCATTGTTAAGCTCTAGGCATAGTTTCTTCATATGTCCAAATTTATCACACGCATAACATTTGATTGAAGTTTGATTGGACGAACTTGAATTTCCTCCATTTTGGGATCTGTCATCTTATCAAATTTCTTGAATTTGTTGTAATTTTTGGCAACACAAACAATTTCTTCTTCATCTAAGTCTAAGTTACTATCATTGGCTTAAAAAGCTATATTTTTCTTTTCATTATTTTGTTCTTTCCTTGCCTACAGATTTGCTTCGTATAACATTAAGTTCCCTATTAATTCTTTAACTTTTAGTTGAGATAAGTCATTTGCTTCTTCAATGGCCAGTGCTTTTCATTCCCATTCATTTTTTTAGAGAATTTGAGATACGTATAACTAAACCAAAATCTGTAAATTTAACTCCAAGTGCTAGGAGATCATGTTGAATGGTTTGAAATCTAGCATACATGTTACCAATAGTTTCATTTGCTTTCATTTTAAATGAGAAAAATTGATTTTATAAAATAGAAATTTATTTCTATTTAACTTTGTTTATGCCTTCATGAGAGATTTATAGTGTACGCCAATATCATATGTTGTAGTGCACAACATGACACATGAAAATTCTTTTTAATCCAGTGAACAAAATAGAACATTCATGGCCTTAGCATTGTTTGTTGCTATGGACTTTAGGCATCTGTCCAAGTGCTTATATTTGTTTTTGGTTCTACATAAATTAGCCACAAGGGCCTCTGTAAGGGGAATTAGTTTCTAGGACACACAACTGAAATAATTACTTTCAAGGACAAAACACAAAATAATTAGTTTTTATGGCCTAAAAACCTATGAAATTATGTCCTTGAAAGTAATTGGACTGCTGACTTTGTCCTTGAAAGTAATTATTCTGCTGATTTTGGCCTTGAAAGTAATTTCTTTGAATGTGTGTCCTAGAAACTAATTGGACTGCAAAGTTTGTCCTTCTGGTGAAATGCCCCTATTTAGTCTGTGTAGCTTACTAAATTTCTATGCCATTTGCTTCCGTAAAAATAAGCATACGTATAAATCTATAAGCATAATTTGAACCTATGAATAGTGGTGGTCGTGCAGTTGATTGTCCTTCTTGAAATGTACTTGCCATATTAAATATGTTTTCGATTACGAGTTACTGTAAATTGAAATAACCTTGCTGTGATACTAAATGAAAGAAAGTATGGATTGTATATGTATATCAAATATGCAAATATTCTAAGATACTAACTTATGAACAGTAAATAAAGTATAGTGGTAAAGAACAATCACACTAGAGTTTTTATACTTGTTCGGACCTTCCGTCCTGCATTCAGTCCCGAAGCTCCTCTTCGACTTCCAATAATAAATAGCCCTCGCTTTGCTTAGAGGAATAGGCTAGATACAATAGTTTCTTCTAGATAAGAATGTGCTCTCGAAAACACAAATTTTGACTGCTCTGTACAAACTTCCTATAATCTCCTTTTGCTAATATGTGTATGTGAGATTTTGATTTTAGGAATTAGAATTGATGAATAATGTTAGCTCTTGGAAATATAGTATGCAGAGAAAAATAGATAGAAGATTCAGAAAGATTAGATAATTTTAATCTGAATTTTTTTTTGCAAATCTATAGAGAATGAAGAGCTAATGAAGAGTAGTACCTTTTAAGTTTTTTTGTTCATTCAAAAATTTGCATCTATCGATAAAGAAGTGATATAATGAAGAGTTGTGAAAATACCTCTTTGTTTGAGGAAGATGCCTGTTCAGAAATAAGGCACGTTACTCAGCACAGATGTTTGGGCATTTATTTAGACGTCCGAGCTGCTGTATATTTTTTAAATAGAATTTATGCTTGGATGTCTGGAAAAATGGGACAGACGTCTGGGTATAGTGCAGTTAAAAATTAGAGACTTATATCAGACGTTTAATATAAGGTCAGACGTTTGACATTTGCAGTTTTAGGATTTTATAAACTTTGTGTGTGCAAACGCTTTAAGTTAAAATGATTCTACTAAAAGGAGATTTTACAATTATATCCACACAAATATTAGTGCTATCATTAGCTTTGATGATTCTTCTCCTTTATCGAAATATCTTCTAATCTCTGAAGGCTTTTCCTGCAAGTAAATAAGCTATGTATGTATGTATGTATGTATGTATGTATGTATGTATGTATGTATGTATGTATGTATGTATGTATGTATGTATGTATGTAATTGGTTTTCGAAAACAAAATCCTAAGGAATCAGAGTACGATTGGGGCATGGGATAACGCTCTGGTAACATACTTGTATTTGCTATATATAAGTATACACTTTATCTCTAGTCTCATATATTTGATTAGGTTATCTTTCTTTATCTCACGAAATTGTATACAAATATGGATGGTAGAAAAGGAAGAGTTAGCCCAAGGAGGGGAAGCACCGATGGAAATGTCAGACCTAATTCCAAGAGAACCCAAGGTCAGGCATAGGCAAAGAATGTGGGTGTTGGAGTCCCGCTGGTTGGAATGGAAGCTATGTATAGTTCTTCATGAATATGGTGCATGTGGGTGTTGCTGATGGAGTAGTGGGAGGAGGAGTTTCGAAAGTCCCAGTTTTCCATGACTATGCTAAGTTGAGTGGAGATTACACTAAGCTTAAAGGGAAACCATTTATAGGAACCGATGATGATATTGAGGTAGAGAACTGGTTGTTGCACTGCGAAAGTATTTTTGCAGATTTGAGGCTCAATGATGAGCAGAAGAGGAGGTTTCCATCTAGATAGCTTCAGGGAGTTGCTTTATTCTAGTGGAACAGTGTGGCTATGGTGGTGGATAAGGAGGCCATGACATGGACAGAGTTCAAGAGGAGGTTCCAGAAGAGGTTCATGTTAGTTATGGCGTAGTCTATTTTGATTAGGATGTTTACTGAGCTAGAACAGGGAGAGATGAATGTTCTAGAGTATGCCACTAGGTTTGAGGAGTTGGTCTGGTATGGTTATGCCACTGTTGATACAGTGATGAAGAGGAACAAGAAGTTCATCAGGGGATTGAAGCCTGAGTTCACTGGAGCTACTTTACCATGTATTGGAGATCCCTGTGATGTGGTAGTGGATATGGCTTTGACGCACCAGGAGATGCTTGCTTGTTAGGAGAAGAATAAGGCTAAGGAGATATAGGTTGGACAGGGCCAGAAGCGGAAGTTTTTCCACAAGAAGGGTGCTCGAAAAGGTGGAGTAGCCAAGAGAGGAAGGTCTGAGGTGGCCTATTTTAAGTGCGACAAGAAGGGGCATTTTGCCAATGAGTGTCTTTCTGGATAGGGTAAGGAAGTGACCGAGAAGAAGAACATCAAGTGCTTCAACTACGATCAGATAGGCCATTGTAAGAGCTAATGCAAGGAGCCCGTTAAGGATGGAAAGGGAAAAGTATATGCATTGGAGCATGTTGCTTCTAAGAAGGCGGCTTAGGAGAAGAGAAAGGTAGTTTTTGGATACGTTTCAGATCCATGGTATGTTTATTAGCGTTCTATTTGATACCACTGCATCACATTCTTTTATATCTAGATGTTTGATAGATAATCTTAACTTAGAACCCAATTTCGTTACTTCCTTACGGGTTGCGAATCCAATAAGAGGGTATGCAACTCTAGGGTTGAGATGTAACTGGTTAGAGTTTGACATCTTAGGTCACACTTTTGTTTCAGTTTGCATGTATATGATTTTGTAGGGTTCGAAATTATTCTTGATATGGATTGGTTAAGTGAGTATGATGCTAGGATATTTTGCCAAGATAGGGAGATAACCCTTAGACACCTAGATGTAACGACGTGATTGTTTACCGTAGAAGGTTCTTGCAGTGAGATGTATGCCTTATTGGGTACTATGGAATTGGATGATAAGCTGAATCGAGTTTTCTTGGTTAGAGAATTTGCGAATGTTTTGAGCCTATAGTTGGATTGCCACCGAAACAAGCCATTGAGTTTCGGATAGATTCGATTCCGGGTGTAGAACCAATGAGTAGATCGCTAAGCAGGATGGCACATTCAGAGATGAGGAAGTTGAAGGTACAGTTGGTGGATTTGGAAGGCCAGAGCTTTGTCAGGCCGAGTAGTTCACCTTAGGGTGCAGAACAAGTGTTTGCTAAGAAGACGGATCGATTGTTGAGGTTATGTATCGATTATCGTAAGTTGAATGAGAGGACGGTAAAGAATCGATATTGATTGCCCAGAATTGTTTGCCAAGATATTTTCTCAGTTGGATTTGGCAACAGATTTCCATCAGCTTGGGGTAGTAGAGAATAGTATACCTTTGATGGCATTTAGGACCAGATATGGGTTGTACGAATGGTTGGTTATGTCGTTCGGACTGATGAATGCATCAGCTTTCTTTGTGGATTTGATGAATCGTAATTTTTGAGAACACTTGGATAGGTTCGTATTGGTTTTCATAGATGATATCTTGATTTAGTATAAGGACAAGAGAGAGCATGGATTTCATCTTAGAGTGGCGCTTGAGATGCTGAGGCAGCATCAACTTAAGACGAAGTTCTCGAAGTGTCACTTCTGGAAGAATGAAGTGAATTTTCTTGGTCATGTAGTCTCAGAGAGAGAGTTGTCAGTGCATTCGACTAAGATTGAAGCAGTGAATAGTTGGAAGAGACCCGAGATAATGACTGAGATAAAGAGTTTCCTTGGGTTGGCTTGTTATTATTGGAGGTTCACTTAGGATTTCTCGTGGATAGCAGCACTGATGACCAAGCTAATGTGGAAGGATGTGAAGTTTGTGTAGACCGATAAGTGTGAGGAAACATTCCAGAGTTTGAAATACTTATCGACCCATGCACCTATGTTGGTTGTTCCGAAAGGGAATCGGGATTTGGTGGTTTATACTGATGTGTGTAGAACAGGATTAGGAGCTATGATGACGTAGAAAGGTAAATTGATTGCCTATGCTTCTAGACAGCTTAGACCGCATGAAGTTAGGTATCCGATGCATAATTTGGAGTTGGTTGCATCAATTTTTGCTTTGAAGGTGTGGAGACATTACCTTCTAGGAGAGAGGTTTGAGTTATATACAAATCATAAGTCGCTGAATTATATGTTCTCTCGAAAGGAGCTAAACATGAGACAATAGAGGCGGTTAGAGTTTATTGCCGCTTATGATTTTGGTATTGAGTACACACTGGAGAAAGGCAACAACGTAGCGGATGCGCTTAGCAGAAAACACCAAAATGCAGTATTAGCAATGATTATTGAGTGGAAAGATGTAGAAGCAATTGCAGATTGTAGAATGCAGCGGGGATCTGAGGCTGGGTCTAGCGGAGATACCATAGTGTTATCTTATTTGGAAGTTCGACTAGTGATGATCGAAAGGATTGCTTCTAATCAGGAAGAGGATCCAATATTAGCTGAACGGATAAGGAAGCTTAGAGATAGAACCGACAGCGATGACTTGAAAGATTTTAGATCAGAATGGATGGTTAAGAAAGAAAAGGAGATTATGTCTTCCGAGTGTAGGAAACATAAGGAAATTGGTCTTGAAGGAATGTCATCGTTCGAAATTCTCTATTCATCCTGGAGGTACTAAGATGTATCAGGATATGAAAAGGAGTTTTTTTAGGAAGGTATGAAGCGGGTTATTGGTTTGTGTGTAAAGCAGTGCTTGATTTGCCAACATGCAAAGGCTGGACACCGGAAGCCAAGTGGATTGCATCAAGCCATTAGATATTCAGGTATGGAAGTGGGATTCTATTTCTATAGACTTTATTTATGGGATGCCAAGGTCAGATAGAAGAATGAAAGTATATGAGTCATAGTGGACAGGTTGACCAAGAATGCCCATTTCATTCCCGTTAAGTCAACTAGGATGGCACATGTTTTGGCGAAGTTCTTTATGAGGAATATGGTTAGACTACATGGAATTCCTAGTAGCATGGTTAGTGATAGAGATTCTTTGTTCAATAGCGAGTTTTGGAAGAGTCTGCAGGAAGTTTCGGGAACCAAGCTTAAGATGAGTACTACTTACCATCAGCAGACAGATGGGCAAACTGAAAGAGTTAACATAATCTTGAAGGATTTGTTAAGAGCTTATGTTCTAGATTTTGGGGAATTATGGGAAGACCATCTGCATCTAGTCAATTTTTCGTATAACAATAGTTATCATACTAGTATTTCGATGACACCGTTTGAGGCTTTGTATGGAAGGCCATGCATATATCCCGTTTGTTAGTTGGAGACCAAGGATAGGTTGGTTCTTGGTCCAGATTTAGTTAGGGATGTTGAAGAAAAGATTGTGGTCATTTGGTCTAGAATGAAGGAGGCTCGGTCTAGGCTAAAGAGTTATGCAGCTAAGAGATAGAAAGAAATAGAGTTCTTAGTTGGAGATCGGTTATTTATTAAGGTATCGCCGATGAAGGGTGTGATCGGAATTGGGAGATCAGGAAAGTTGGCACCGAGGTTCGTTGGACTTTTTCCTACTGTTGAAAGGATAGGAAATTCGCATGTAGAGTTGAGTTACCAAGAAATTTAGCAGGAATCCATGATGTTTTTCATATTTCTCATCTCAGAAAGTGTGTTAGAGACCCGAAGACTACTATTGCATTGACCATGTCAGATGACTTAGTAGTAGAACCGGACTTGACCATAGTAAGAAAGCTAGTTGGTATAGTTGTGAGAGATGAGAATAGGCTTTGAACCAAGACAACAGGTTAGCCAAGGTCCAGTGGAGTGACGATGACAGTATTGTACTAGGGAGGTTCGGGGTAGGATTAGAGATGTTATCTTTATTTACTTGATGGTAGACTTTACCTTCTTGTTTGATTGTTTTGTACCTTATTATAATTACGAGGATGAAATTCTTTAAGGAAGGGAACCTACAACACCCCATATTTTGATAACATTATTTAGGATATATAATTAGATAAATTAAATAAATAATATGTTGATTAGGGCATTGAGATTTGATTTTATTAAAGAGGTAGTCGTGCCACTTAACAATGAATTAAAAAAGAATTTAAAATGAAATATAGGAGGTGTCAAATAGGAAAGATGCCTTTCCTATATCTATTGCCCATGACCGTGCAAATCAAACACGTACATTTCATTTCCAAATTCTAAAAACTAAAGGTTAAGGTAGAGAAAAGCTAGGAATAAGCTTAAGAAAATCAAATCTATTCTTATCTCATTCTCCTTAATCACAAAATTAAGGTGAACAATGTTTACATCTCTTGTTTTGATTTGTTCTCGATTTTAAGATGATTCCGAAATATTTTGCAATGCTTTGCCATGTCTTAGAGGGATGGAATATTTATATATATTTGTTGATGATTTAAACATGTTCATATTGATTCTTTGAGATGTTTTAAGGTAAAAACCTTATTAAATGACTTCTAAATGCCTTGCTAATTTTTATGAAGATCGAAAATAATATTTTGGAGATGGGTATCAATTTTCAGAATTTTTGGAATTTATGTGGATTTAATATGAATTTTCTAGTGAAGAAAATGATATTTTGGGTTATAAATTATTTACAGGTAAATAATAAAAGGTTTGGGTCTGAAATTTTTACATGTCAAAAAACATATTAACAAAGATTTTCCAGAATTTTTCTAGATCTTTCGTAAGTTTTTTTATGGGTATATAAAATTATAAAAGGTACAAGACTTAAATGTTTTATATATTTTAAAAGGAGAAATGGGCCTTTTGTAAATAATTTGAAATTGTTATTTTGGAAATTGGCAGCATTTGTGAAAAAGTAAAATGGCAACCAATCGGATTTAGACAAACAAGGCAGGTTGGATACAAAAGAAATAGTTTAAAAGTACAAATAAATAGATTTTTCACGGTTTCGATGCTTTTGGGACTAGGTTCTGCCTTCATTCCTTCGCCACCGACACAAAGGAAACTAATGCATATGGTATCAAAGAACTGGTACGTAGTGAATTAGATGTGGACATAAGGTACATAGTCGAAACCCTGGGTTACGAAGGGGTTGAGGCTTTGATTTGTTTTAAAAGAAAAATGTGTTTGCTTGCTTTCGACTAAGATGCTTTCGACTTAGTTAACAATCGACTAAGTCAAATGGTTTAAAAGGAAATGGTTTCGAATGGGTTGTGCCTTTATTTTTAAATGATTTCTTTCAACTAAGTCGATGCCTTTAGCTTCAGCCTTTTTACATTTCGATCCAAAGGGTTTCGAAGGGGTTGCTTGTTTTCTAAAATTTGCCCATATCTCCAATGTTTTCGAATGGATGGTTTCGACACCATCACTTCTTTACTTAGGAATGCTTTTGAAAATTGCCTTTCAACTTAAATGGTTTAATGACTCTTTTTTTCAATTGAAGTATAACCCAAAATGGTTTCGAATGAGTTAGTTTTGAATGGTTTCGAAAGGTGTTTTCCACGTTTTTAAATTTGAACCCAAGTGCTTTCAAAAGGTTTAGATTTAATGCTTTCGAATGGTTTTAAAAGAGGTTTCGAAGGGGTGGTTTCCTAATGGTTTCAAAGGAGTTGAAAGGTACAATTTTTCTAATGGTTTTGAATGGTTTCAAAAGGAAAGGTTTTCCAATGGTTTTGAAATGCAGGGTTTAAGGTTTTAAAAGAAAGGTGGATAAGATTTTAAAGCTTTCAAATGGAAGGTTTTTCAAAGGTTTCGAAGGGGTTTGAGAATGGTTACGAAAGGAAGTTTTTTTGTCTTTCGGCCTAGATAAAAGAAATGGTTTTACTTGGTTTCGAAAGGGGTACTGTCAATGGTTTTGAAAGGGTTACTTTCAATAGATTTGAAGGGGTGACTTTCAAAGGTTTAAGTGTTTTCATCAACTAAGATTTGGGTGTGTATATATATGACATGGCAAGGTGATTTTGAATAAAGCATAGAGATTATATTTTTTTCTTGTTTGAGTTTGATATAAAGGTTTAGATAATTTTGAAAAGGTTTTCAAGGAAAATTTTGGGAAGATATCCCTAAGTAAAAATGACTCGGATATTAGAATACCAGATGGGACTGGTATAGGGTCGCTGTAACAATCCACCTTTTTAGACGGTTTAAATCGACAATAACCCATACATATCAAACTCAAACCATTCAAAAAGGAGGATCGTTAATGGGGTGAATAAGAATATAAGAGGAAAAGGAAAAAAAACACAAAATCTCATAGCGGAATGACAAAATATAATAATCAAATAAACAGTTAATAAAGCCGTTTCACAAATAACATTTGATTATACTTTTACAATACAAATCAAAGTTATATGTACAGCAGGTATAATAGGATAATGCAGCGGAACAACATGATACAGTGGGAAAATAATAATAATATAATACTAAACTTCATCTTTTCCCTCTAGAAATAATTTCTTCAACACTGAAAAGCTCAAGCTGACTCGAGCGTAACGAAAAGACAAAACACTCGAGTCAGAACTAAAAGATATTATGCAAGTTAAATCAACAGTAAATAAATATGAGTGTAATGGCTTTAAAGATGTTTACGTGATTTTACGTCTCCTGTCTAGCGTTCAACGTGCGTGCAATAACTTAAGAGATGTTTTGGGATTTCCAACTCCTAAGGATCCGTTAACCTATTTATATATAGTAATATACACTATATATATAATGTCTATTAGTAAAGTAAGGTATTAAAATAGCGTTAAGGCGTTACCCATATCCCCCTTAACATATTTTTATAAATGTCATAGTCTATACAGTACTGTATACTCCACCAAACCGGTGGGCTGTCAGGGAGTACTCCATAGTTACGACACAAACCAAAATCATAGTAGGCTCGATCAAGCATATGAAAATGCACACGAGGCAGTGCCCAGCGTAGCATTCTAACATTTGGCACTCCCAGACTGGTGGTAACGTATAGTAGCTACTACCGTCCACCGTGGAACACACTTCCATAATCGAAACAATGGTGGCCACCAATCAATCACAAAGTAACAGACATGGTATTAAAGAAATACGTCCGATCGGAGGAGTGAACTTGCTTGGCCCGGTATAGCTTCTATTTCAGTCATATCAAGCTGACCCGAGGGGATCAGGGCAGTGTTCTTACCTCATACCAGTAGCATTTTCCAAACCATCCTACTTCGTTATGGATTCTCCACCACGTGCACAATTGTTAAAATGGTTTCAGAATTGGCAGAGAGTATGATAATATCCGACCCCTGTTTCTTTAACAACCAAACGCTTATTTCACACCGTGGTCATTTTATAAAAACATTTTTAATAATAAATCCAAAAAATATTTTATACCTCCATATCAAGATATCCATATGCTTATTCCAAAAGTATAAATATATTCATAAATACCAAAGAAGATTTCTTTTAACCAATTTCAAAAATAATTTATAAATCTCCCTTAAACCATTTATAAACTATTATATGCCTTAGAACCATTTATAAAGCTATTTATTAATTCCAAAACAGATTACAACTCTTCCCCTTTTCATATACTTCTATGCAAATTCCTTTAAAATGCTTCCAAATCCCTTTACATAAGTTCTTTTATAAAACCCTTTATAAAATCCTTTACAAAAATCTTTTATAAAATCCTTTGTCAAACCATTATAAAATTATTTATAAAAATCTTTTATGAAAATCCTTTTACAAAATCCATTATAAAATCTCATATAAAACTTTTATAAATTCCTTACATAACCCTTACAAAATTCTAAAATCTTTTACAAAAATCTTTTATCTATTAAAGTTATTATAAAATTCTATATTTATTATCTTAAATCTAAATTATATATATTAAATTAAATTTAAAATATATATATATATTAAAACTATATTAAATATTTTATTAAATTAATTTTTTAAACTATTTAAAATATATATTTAAAAATAAATAAAATTATAAGTTAAAATCATAAATTTAAATTTAAAACCATATATTAACTTACAATTTGAGTTTTAAAACATATAAATAGATTATTTTCCAAATATTTTTTTTTAAAATGAAATTATGAAATTAAATTTATAAATCTAATTTATAAATCAAACGTATTTTACCATTTTGAAAATAATTTAAAATCGACCAACGATGTCTGTATATACTTTTCTAACATACTCAAGTGATTGGGTATGTATCATTTCAACCCAAATAGTTAAATTTTTCGGGTATATATATCATTTCAACCCGTATCCCGAATCAATAGTTTTCAAATCAATAAAATCACTCGGGTTTTTCATTTTAACCCATAATGATTTTTCTTAATCTATAAGATCATTCGGGTATGTATCATTTCAACCCATAGTGATTTTCCGAACAACATACAAAGAACTTGTAGTGTGATAACAACGTATACAATAAACATAACATCCAGCATCCAAATGTCAACAAATTAATATCCATCACAATCAACATCCGAACTAGTCAATAAATCACAATAATTAACTGGTTATCAATATTAGGTATGTAACTATCAGTGTAATTTCAGTATTAATTTAAATGGCAATTTAATTCAATATAAATTCAAATTAAATTTAAATGTCAAATTAAACTACCAAACATCAACTAATAATATTCTTATCAGAGCATAAATTCAATTTAACTAACATAAGATGGTTTAGTATTTATGAGGGGGTTAAATCGCTCACATTTTATTTATCGTCGATTTTAAATCTAAATAAAGACCAAAATTTAAAGTCTCAAAATGCAGCCAAAAAGTTCCATGCTATCCGGAATTTCGATATGATCCCAACGCAAGAAACCACATCCAAATCCGAGCTCGTATGAAAAGTTATTCAAGTTAGAAGTTTTAAAATTTAAAATTTAAAATTAAAATATATAAGGGGGAAAACCTGCAAATTCTCACCATCTCAACCCTAGCGTCAACGATCGAGCACACCTGAACCCATCAACACGAACTGCCACCACTATCCATCCGCCCATTATCGCATCCCTATGTCTCGATCAGAATACGCCACTGCCATCCCCTCCTCAAGCCGACCCCAATATGGTAGCTCGGCCCCTCCAGGCATCGCCTGAGACATTCACCACCGTCGCCTAGGGTTTGCCAAATCTGGTGAATTCCTCCACCTCTGAGAAGAACCAACCATGCCGATGCACTTGCCTTGCTTCCCTCTACATCATGACACCCTCCAATTATCTTATAATCGACGATCCACCGTTGAAAAGCAAACCCAAATATGGACGGCCAAGGCTTCTTCATCAATTTCTGGTCACAGCACACGCCAAATCGAATTATGAATCTCGGATCTAGGTTGCATTCATCGAGGGTGTCCCAACGGTATATAAATCGATAGGGTTTAAGAAGTTTAAGTTCTGAAGTTTCATTTTAGAATTGGGAAATTAGGGTTTTGGAATTGTCTGACATCGGGAAGGAAGGAAGGAGATAATCGAACTGATACATATAGAAAAATCGAATAGACAGCGAGAGTTTCAAAACATAAATATTTATATAGACAAAGATGGATAAGAATGAATGGACATAATGAATTGGGTCGAAACAAAAACAACGACCCGAAAAGCCCGTTTCGTCCCCGAAACAGAAGTAGGCCATCCCATATATCAAAATATAGGTTTTCGGTATTTTTAAACTCAATGGAACTAGTTTCAAACCCTAATTCCATTGTATATAAAAGTTAGCTTTTAAAATCAATTTATATTCAATTAAATTACATTTAAGTCCGATTGCCAGGAAACTTGAAATCCTACAAAAATTCACTGTTACGGATCCGATGAAGTTGGTTTTGTCGAAATCTGGGACAGTAGTCAAAATGACTAATTTTCACGTTAATTAAATAAATTATTGTTAAATTAATTTAATCACTTTTAAATTCAAATTTAAAAGTTAAAAATTCCATCATTCTTGATTAAACAGGAATTGATAATCTTTTTAGAATGAATTTTACTTGTTAAATCCAATATATAACTATTGCATAAATTTCAGCGTTTAATTACAACTATAATAAAACCCCAGTTAATTATATTTAATTTCAATCAAATTCTTTTATTTCGATTTACACCCTTATTATTCAATCATCTAATACCATATGAATTCATTTAGCACTAGTTTACATTTTATTGCGTTCATATTCTATGGTTAGCATCTAAACTCATATTAACTGTAATATTCAATTATATTAATTCTGTTAATTACCAATTTAATTCCTTAGTTACAATAATAACCAAATTAACTTTACAATTACTTCAGTTGATTGAAATTACACTAAATTGTTGTCAATAGCATTCAAACAATAAAATTTAATCATATTTTAATTGTTTTTCTCATTAATAAATCATAAATTTTAATTTCTCTCAATATTAAATTTCAAAATCTTATTTAAATTTAATAGTTTTAATTATAAAATACAAGCCGTTACAGTCGTGCCCTATACATTAGCTATTAGCCCCAGCTAATTAGTCCAAAATTCCAATGTGTAGGGCTTTATCACAAGTAAGACTAAAATTATGGATACATATAGAAAGTAATATATGTTTATATACAAATAAGTTATTGGTAAGTCCATAAAACCATTAAGATCAGGTGACCATGGAAGATGATAAATTAAGGACAGACCGTCTAGAAGATAAGAATTTAACAGACATTTAAGGACGGAACGTTCAGAAGAAGAGGAGTGTGTAATAGATGTTAAATAAATTTTGATATGTTGTTTGGTAAGCCTGAGTCGGCAAAAGGTTAATAGTTAGTCAAACAAAATTAATGTGCATGAACAGATAGTTCATTTATTACCTAATATGTGTGTGTGTGTGTGTGTGTGTGTGTGTGTGTTTACATAATGATGCTTTATAGATTTTAACCTGTTTTGGTTGGAAAAAAGGATTTGCAAAAAGATATGTTTTAATGGAATGTTAGTGAGGGGAAACCAATTCCACTAAGCGATGTTGTCGCTCTTAACATAAATAACAGAGATGAACACTGTTATTCACACCAGGTTTTATGTCCGACTCGAAGTTTTTGTTTCCCCTTAAACTCTCGGGTTCTCAAATTGATTTGAGTAGGCTGAGGGTTGAGGTTTTCAGGTTTTCATAGTTTTGGCAAATAAAGCTTCCGGAGACAAGAGGTGGCAGACGAATAGCTATTTAGGACTAGGGATTATTTTATTTTGATTCCGCTGTGCTTTAAGTCAAATATGAATATATTGCTTTAATCAACCAAAAGGGCATCGTTATACGTCACTCTTGGCGTATTATTGTAAATTATATTTGATCATTGCCTGGAAAACGTTTTGGGGATTTTTGTAACTTGGATATGATATTATTTTGAAATGTAACCAGCAAAATGTTGTTTTTGAAATCTGTGACTTTTTCTTCATATTCAAGTGCTTCTGATATTATGGATACCATTAACATTGACACATTTTATCACCAAAAGTTAATATTATAGATGACCACAACATCTGTAGCACTTAATTTTTGGCCTTTAGATACGGATGTTACACCTGTGGACAACATTTTCCCTCCGTCCTCCGTACACCTCCATGCCCACACCTTAGAGAGTTTGGGCAACAACAAGGCAATTAGATCATTTGATATACTTAGGTCAAGTTCGACCCTTTCCATATTCGTCAAGACTCGGTTCCAACCAACATCTATGTCCGTTCCATTTTGTCGTGACAGGGAAAACCTTTAAAAAAATCTTCTAAATGCCCTTCCAAAAAAAGACGATGATCATATCATGTTCTTTCGACTAAAGCAACATAACGACACTATTCATTTGGCTAAAGCATCACTGCATAATAAACACACTTTGTACTTCACTATTCATCGACAAAGGCATCACTATACAACAACTACTCCCCAAGCCATGCTTCTCTCCTAACATATAACCACCTCGAAAAACAGTTCGTCGGTTAGTATTCATCTGGACCATTCATTTTGCATGGAATCCACGATGACCGCATATAGGTCGTAGATTGCAATCAACGGTTCCGAGAAGACTTAGTATCAACGGGATTGATCTCAACCTTTCAAAAGATGATCTCTACAGCAATAAACAGAGATCCTAGTGCACTTGTACAAGAATCAAACATTTCTACTCTCAAAAGATATATTTACTAGCTATAAGCTCTTGTAATATCTATTAAATTTCCTTTGGTAACCAAAACCTCAAGTGATGAGAGCATCAACCATAGTGGTCATAGATCTTTGTAAGATCAAATTACTATACATTTTGTATCATTTACTTTTTCATTACTTACTATTCTCTTAATCACTCAAAATTTTACAATTTAAGTAATGGTTTAATTAAGCAACCTTTACTATAATCTCTTTCTAATCATAATTTCCAGGTTGGTGGAAATCTAGCCAATACTAAGTAATCATTTTCTCTTGAACTACAAAGATTTGATTATAAACTCATAATAAATATTCCACTTTAGGTTTTTACAAACTCTATGATAATTATGTAATTTAACGACAATGTGTTAACCTTGAACTCGTGAGTGCTCTAGAAAGATTGCCTAAATCTTCCATTGAATGTTCAAATAGGCGAGTCCATTAGGTGTGTCTCTCTAGTACTACCACATACGACTATGGATTAAGTAAAAGAAAATTGTTCAATAAAAAAACTGAACAATAAAATCCATTAAATGTGTCTAAAAAGCACCAACAACGTTGGCTAAGGATTATGTTGCTCAATTTTCTTATAAGTAATTAGCAAGCCGATTAAGGTACAATCTGACTCAATCATAGATAGCCTGGCAATTCTTCAAACTGGCTCATTCAAGCCAACCCAGACTCAAGTTAGTTCCAAACCAATCCATCCACTCACTAAGAAATCAACATAAAGCCCGGCTGTCTTATCCGTATGTAGCCTTCACAGCCTGCTACTTAGATGAGTACAAAGCTAAGCATTGCCCTGCACAGTCCATTCCAGCTCGGTTCATAGACAATCGGCTCCATCATGCCAACCTACTCTCAGCCTGTCTATCTCATCATCACTTCAATCATTGACTGGCACTACTATAGAATGCCTCGGGCAACCAACATACTCAACAATTCCAACTTAAGTGTGATCTGTCCTTCGTCCGGCTTTAGTACAACTGCCTACAAACGGTCCCAAGAAGCCCTCTCTGTCACCTTACATCTAGCCTAATACTATCTCTCTATAAGGTCCTTAGCTATTTTCCTATCTCCATTATACCTTCAATAGCCGACCAGCCAGTTCAGCAAGCCTTGCTACATAAGCATATAAGAGTAAACGACAAGCTATATATCCATATGTACATAGCCCTGTAGCTTGGCAGTTGAAATGATGGCTACTCCTACGACAAGCCATCAGCATTTAATGCACACTAAATATAAAGCATATGCATGGTAGAGAGAGATAATTGGTATATTTCTCATCTACACATCTCTTTGTACTTTTACAGTTGTCTTCCATCATCTCGTACAGCCAGATCAATGGTCAGCCGCTCTTCCTGCCCATTTTGTAGCATCATCTCGACCATCCATCATATATTTCATCTAATATAAAAACCTCATGCATTTCCACTTCAAAGAGTTTGGAAGATATAAGAATTTTGGGTGCTATACACAATCTATAGCTCTTCATATATCAAGTTCTTAAGACTAACTACCACATTGGCATCAAATGCTTTTTTCTTCTTATTATTCTCTTGCAATTCCCTAAAGTTGTAAGAGACAAATATAGTAAGAGAACTTCATAGTGGACGTGGGCGAGATTGTCAAACTACTATGTAAAAGACCCCACCCCGATAACCATATTATCCAAGAGTATTGCAACATAATATTGTCGTATAATATGAAGAATAAGGCTATATGCGGTACACACATGAATATTCCCTTAGACTAATATTGACATGTATTAAAACAACAAACAAATATCTCACATATACGTGCACAGTATCGGTACGAAAAAATAAACACATGTGCCTCCAAAGCGGAACAATACACGATATGCAATAAATCAGAAAGAACACAGAGCCAATCGTAGCGATAATATATAATATATGATATAGTTTAAATAAAAATATCTCAAATGTCAACTCTCTACATATAATGTGATAAAAAATTACTATACAACAATGTATTAAATACATATACAATGAATCAAGTCACACAAATATCATACAATAATCCTAGAATGAGTCTGCTCTAAGCCCAATGAAACAAATGCTGGTTATGTCATCCCTATTATAAATTAATACATAGATCAGACTACGTCTAATCAAGGGTATATAATATAATAATAGTAACACAAGGTAAACATAGAATAAAAATATGATAACTTTAACATCGATACTCAATCGTCAAACAAAATATACACAATACCATAATAAATATCAAAGCATCGTGTTACTCTAATAACTCAAATCTAAGTGAAACTGTATGTAATAATATTAAAAGATGTCATCAGCCATATAGAAATACATCAAATCAGAAATCACATAATCAACAGTAATGGGTGAATCGTACATATCCATAAATCATCATCAAATCCTAAAATATCAATAAATGAGTTATCACCATGTATAATAAGCTAGCATGAAGCATTTTCCAAATATATCTCTTAATCTCAGTAAATAAAACACCATCAACAATGCACATAAAACAGGATATGCTGCCTATAAATATACTAAGAATCCACTATACACTGATTATATGTCTCAAGTATAATCTCCTCATATATAAAATATCTAAAAAGTATCATGACGGGAAATGACTATATGACAGACACGAAGTCCCAAGTAGAGTCATATATATATATATACAATAGTAGTAGTAGTAGTAGTAGTAGTAGTAGCAATAACAATTCCCCCACATCAATGCTACAGTGAGGTGTATCAATCACATATGCCAATCTACTACTACGTTAGTATCAAAAGGGTGACTGATAAGACTAAGCAAGCTCCAAATGCACTACGTCTATATAGTCTTTAGTTACCTCATGGTCATCGTAACACGTATCCACCGGTGTCGCATCAATGTGAAGGCCTTAAGTCATGACAATACAAATGCTTATATAGGTAATAGACTGTTGGCCTATGTGACATAAGGGTAATGGCACAAAGCCAAGTGCTAAGCTAAATATATATGGAGTTCCATAATATACGGTGTCATAGATTTGGGGCGCGGCCCGCGGTCAGCCCGCCAGGGTGGGTATTGGTCATTTGACCGCCTTCAATAGACATAATAGAAGTACATTGTAATAGTGGCATATAGGAACATTACATATAGACCTGAAGTCTCACTAACTATACGCACAGAGCCATATATCACTACATAACACCTCACACTATCCATTTTATTCCCATCATGTGAATGTTACCTACTTACAATGAATAACTGAATAAATATCACAACAACGTCCCATATCACTTCATGATGCTTAAACGTTTATTCACTGCTTACAAACTACACTCAAACTATTTGTTATTCTATATAAAATGTCCAAAGAATAACTGAAGAAATATATCGAATGCCCCATCCCAAACGGTTATATAACTCTATTTATTCAGATTTCTCGTTTTATAGAATTAAATATCATAGAATCATACAAAAACACGTCATCGCCGTATCATATCAAAACTCCAATTAAATCAACATCAACGGTGAATTGGTCATAAAATTATTATTCAA
This sequence comes from Allium cepa, assembly GCA_030765085.1. NCBI lineage: Eukaryota > Viridiplantae > Streptophyta > Magnoliopsida > Asparagales > Amaryllidaceae > Allium > Allium cepa. The sequence continues at coordinate 700,409,054 of CM060938.1, read as the reverse complement.
TAAACAAGAAAGAATTATCAGAATAGTAATATAAATATATATTCAATTAAACATAAAATAAACTAAACAATACTTATTAATAAATCATTCACAACATATAATTCTATATAACAAAATAAATACTAAGAGATAAAATATAAATAATTCATATTCTTAAATAAATTAAATAATTATCTAGACTCGGTATAATTTAAAATTTAACATAAATAACCGTTTCTCTATCTTATATAAAATTAGTACATTACTAGATATTTACTGAAACATTAGAATACACATTTCACATTAATACCTAAATATAATCATCCACTGCATTTGATCTAGTATATGAACATAAATAAATAAATATGAAAAATAAATACATATCCTAAGATAAACAAGAATTTGAATGCTATTATGATTTATTGTTTATAATTAAGCAAAATTGGTTTACAATCTTTTATATAAATACTCAATAATTAAATTTTCACAAATAACATTTGAAACTCTATTTTTACATTCTAAATACCCAAAAATAGTTGACAAAACTAAACATTTCATAGAAAATAATTATTCCATATTTTCTGTAATCAAATATTGTTTTTAAATAACTTCAAATCTTCTGAATCAATGCAATATATTAATTTAGATTGCTTTTAAATAACAATTCATATTTTATTTAGTTTTATTTTCATTAATTACTTATAAATACACTTTGTTGGTTTAGAGATTTTTAGGTTCATGGAAAAAGTTGAAGAAAATTTTAGTTTTAAGGACAAGAAGTTTGTTTTAAGTTGAAGGACACTTTTTAGTGTAAATCACAAAATGATAGTTGTAACTATTATTATATGTTTACACTAAAAAGTGTCCTTCGGACTAAAAAGCAAACTTGTTATACCTGAGACTAAATTTTTTTTTACAGCTTCTTCTCTATGTCTATTTTCCTGGTGTAGAGGGAATTTGGGTAAAGGACAAACTTTGATAAAAATTTGTCTCAAGGATACCATGATTCATTTTTTAGCTGAAGGACAAATTTTGAAAAAAATTAGGCTGAAGGATAATGCTTGTTCTAACTAGCATTATATCAGTTTTTACACTATACAAAATGCTAGTTCTAGCATTTAATTCAGTTTTTACACTATACAAAATGCTAGTTCTAACTAGCATTGTCCTTCAGTCTAATTATTTTTAAAGTTTGTCCTTCAACCTAAAAATGAAATTTATTGTCCTTCGGCCTAAATTTTTTTCAATGTTCGTCCATATGCCTATTTTCCACTTTATTAAATTTGTTTTTGATATTTCAAATGATGGAAATTTTGTTTTCTTTGTTTGCATTGCTTTCCGTGGAAGATAATCAAAGGGAGGCGTATGAGTGTGATTATGTAAAGAAAAGAGTGGATTCTCAAAGACCGGAGAGCACAGTTTTCATGACCGCGTCGTGCCTCAAACCATGATGATTGAAGGTTTAACGTTCTAATGGTTCAATAGGTCGAACCATCGAAATCGTGATTTATTTTTTCAAAAAATTTGCACACTTAACTACAAACTATACACACAAATATTAAAATAATATTGCTCTGTACAAAATCTGTAGATGGTCTTTAAGGTCTGCAACAAAAGTTGTGTGTTGTTGCAGTGCACAACTGCAGCTTTGCATATAGTGGAGTAGTGCACAACGACAGAACTTTAACGACGACAAACTTAACTAATGTTACAGTGGTATTAGACGAGTTTGTAGCAGCGAAGAACAAAGTGATGAAGTTAGTGGTTTTGATTTTGGAACGATTATGATTTTTGAAATATATATTTCCTTATTTACCTCAAAGCAATGCAAAAGATGAAAATGAGAGAGCATTACACAATGAGAAAGTAGGAAAAAACAAAAGAACCATGGTTCAATCGGGTAAAATTGACGGTTGGGCTGTTGGTTTGAAAGTCCGACCAAGGTTCATGGATGAATATGGTCCGATTGAGTTTCGAACCGTGGTGGTCTAAGGTTCAGGGTTATTCGAGGTCGGACCGAGACAAGATAGGGTCATGAAAACACTACTGGGGAGTGTTTGAAATTTTTACTGGGCTTAAAAGATGTGCACTTGATTTAGATTTGTATTTTTCATTTTCTTACTTGATTTATCAAAACAATTCTATACAAACACATGTTCAATAAAAAATTCCCTTTCACAAAATTATTTTCTAATAAATTACAATTTTATTTATTTTACAAAGTAGTACAATTCCTTTTTATTTTAAAGAAATATAATTTCAACCAGTTAAAATAAACTTTATATTCTCATTTTTAAAACAAATGTTTTCCCAAACCACTAATATATACAATTATTTTACTCTTGTATACTATTATATTCGTATTTCAAATTATTTAAATTTGCATATCGTATTTTCACAATCAAAATCCTTTTATCAATCTATTTCTATACTAATTTATCAAACATATCTCTAAATCCCAATTTAACTTATTAAATTCCTATTATTAACTTAAATTAATTGTTACTTAAAAATGGGTTGTTACATACTATATTTGATGTCATTTACCTTAATCGCTTATGTTCTTCCTTATATTCCGTTTTCGAACCTAGTGGTAGCAAGTGACCTTTCGCGACGTAGACTGAAAATCAACCCAACATTTTGACTTTAGAAGGACGACCTCCTCTAAAGGTCTAACATTTCTCCACCTTTCTCCTCTATAAAAAATCTGATCTGACCTGCTACCATAGACAACCTTCCACTAGTCGAAGGTAACAAATCTAACAGGCATGAAACTAATGGCAACAACACTATTGCTAATGCTGCTTAACTCAATCTTGGTGTGAATGAAAAAGTGCGGCATACAGTGCTGCTATAGCTATTAAATATAGGTAATTTAGCATGCGAGGTGAATGGATAAAGGACGATGTCAGACACTCAAGCAACTGTAAACCTTGTCCTACTCGCTCTTCCTACGATCCACCAAGTTGACCTGCCTACTCATAGACCCATGCTTCACGACGCCGATGACCTCATGGACACTATTGAGGCTCGGGAAAGGATAGTGCCCAAACTCCTGGTCATGGGCATTCATGCTCATCCCATATGGTAATGATATGTACATATTTAGCCAAATAGATATCACCCCAAATATGGTTGTGCCTATAGTGCCAAGGCATCATCATTCTTCTTTAACGGAACGGCTATCAATTTTGGATCTTCTACAAACTTCTGCTTTTGACCACCTTAATGGTAGTACCTCCACCGTCGGTAGGCGACGTGTGATTCTCTCGGCACATACAAAGTCTCATAGGGTTGTAGCCGGGAATAGATCGAAAGAACAAGGGCAGGCTACGTGCTCTGGGTCGCTATTTATGCATAAGGAAAGGTCTTATGCTCCTGATCGTCATCGTTCTCCATCTCGCTGCCGATCTTTTACTCTGTCCAGGCATAGGCTGATTCCCCAACCCATGGTTGGCCAGAACATCCCTCAATAGGCCGGTTCCAACCTCAGTGAAGAAATGTGTATCCTTTGCTAGCAACTCAATAGAATGCAAGCTCGAAATGCAAGGGGAAAACAATTTCTGACGATGAGAACAGGGAACCATTCTCTAATGAAATTCTAAACATTTATATTCATCAACGGTATGCTTTGCCTCCTATTGACAAGTATGATTGGAGTTTTGATCCATCCGACCACATTACTGCTTTCAATTCGACTACCCGTGCCTACCAGTCTTCCGTCTTAATGAAGTGTTCGCTCTTTCAATCCATACTTACAGGACCGACCTCCTATTGGTTCCTACATCTACATTCGGGAAGCATCAATTGCGAGGCCCAATTGTACATAGATTTAAATACTCATTTCTTCACTTCCAGAACCTATGTTATGATGGCTAATGAACTAGGAAACATCAGGCAGGGTCCTTCAGAAAGCTTGCGGTCATACATTAACCGCTTTAATAAAAAAATCCACCCGGCTAGTGGTGCAGACGTGAATAACTTGGTTATGGCCCTGTGTTCAGCGGTTCGGTACAAGGCTAGAATATGGAGAGAGCTTCAAAAGAAGCCAACTATGTCCTTGACTGACTTTTATAAATAGATGAATGGTATGATGAGAACCGAAGATGTAGATCTTTCGGACAGTGACAATGAAGCAACACGTTCTAGCTAAGCCAGTCCTCCCAGCAACAATGGCTGTTAGGATCATAATAGAAAGCAACTAGAGGTTGGCCCTCAGTACAAGCTCAGGTATAATAGTTATGTTGAGTTGAAAAAGGATATCACAATGATACATCTCGCCAACCGTAACCTGATTCCCTTTCATAAACCCAGCACCACTAGGAATGGAAAGCAGATGGAACCTCATGGCAAGAACAAATACTGTGAGTTCCATCAAAACAACGACCGCTCTATGATATAGTGCTAGGTACTTAAAGGTGAATTGAGAGACTTGTCTATGAAGGAACATTCTTGGAGTTTGTTCGGAGTCAAGTAGAGCAATGGGTAAATCGTGACAACCAATCACCTCAGTCTCAACCGCCCAACAACACAAATGTACAAGCCATCATCGAAGTTTTGACCATGCACAGAGGCCTGGACGTAGAAAGCAGCAACTGGGGGTTCGGTCCTGGTATCAAAGAGAAGCAGGCATAACCGATCAGATCTACTCACTATAGTTTTCGAGTGATAAAGTTATGTGTATGCCCTGAGGGCAATTATATAATTTGTTACATATATCTAGCTTGATGACCAATGTTGTTCAAACTAAAAGGTGTTTTCTTTCTGTTATATACTTGATATTAGTGATAGTAGTTATAAAGTGTTGTAACCATGAGTAATTTATCACAATGAAAACAAATATATCATTTTAAATATTCTCAGTCTAGATGTATCAAGACTGGATATCGACACATCCATTGAAACTAGAGTACGTAACAATCTTCAAATGTCAGGCATTATATTATCATAGTTGCGGAAGCACCAAAGGGATATGTATAGATAGTTATTGGATAATTACAAAATGACTCACTCGATAGATTTCTGTTGGTTAATATAACAAAGGTCAAGCAGAGAATATCAATGCGATTAATTTACACAGTTCTCTCAACTTGAGAATACCACTGATTTTCAAGTGGAAGCTCTGCATTGGTTACGGTTAAATCGTGGCACGATATCCATCGAACAACTATAGTTGGGTCTAATGGAGGCACTAGAAGTGAATCACTATTCAAGAGAGGATTCACCTTCTCAGTTTTATGAGATTAGCATCACGGATAACTGAAGTCAACTCAAAGTTAAAATCTCTGGCCAGAGCATTTGGCTAATAATAATTGTTATTATTGAACCATAGGCTTTGTGTTTGGACTATAAAGTTGAACGTGGATTATAATGGAGTTTTGACCATTACCAAATTCCATAAGTCCTAATATGATATACTTTTGATAAAGAGAACTGAAATAAACAATTGTCACTATCGGGTACCGCTTATAATAGGTAAAATTGGATTTTACCAAAAGACATGCAAGCGATTAATTTAGCCAAAATGTCATATCACATGCTAAGTGATGTGTGAACGTTAATATTTGAATTGTTCGATATTAGTCGCTGACTGAATTTACACCTTTGAGTCGCACAACCATAATGATGAATTCTCGAAAAAACCCACATGATTTGATCAATTTATAAAATATTGTAAATTGATTAAATTAATTGATATTTCAAAAATATTAATTACTATTTATTATACGTTTGGAAGTTGTTTGTAATTACTTTAATGCATTTATAAAATATTATATTTGCAAGCGTTGGTATACGAGATCAATGTAATTAAAAGATATTTGCACGAAATGATTTATGAAAATTTTATGTCATTTGATGACATGTGTTAACAAGATTTCTTGTTAACATCCCTGAATGATATTAAGAAAGGTGAATAATCCTTTGTACAAATGGTATAGAAAATAAGGCGTGAATCCTTTTAAAATTGCCTTTCAATTAGGCTTTATTTAATGATATTCCTCAAACAGACCTTTCGACCATGTTGAAAGGATCGATTTCGATGTTAGATGACCTTTCAATGAGTATGGTTTCTCCTTCAAAAGCCTTCCTTTCGATCTAATTAGAATACCCTAAATTAAGTTCTCTTAGATAGGTTTCAACCTGTTTGGAGGTCTAAAGCTGTTACTGGTTTGGGTTTCGATTACTGATCAGAAAGGGGAGGTTTCGACCTTATCGGAAACTTGAAGACTTTCTCTTCTTGGATTTAAGTAGGAAATCACAAGCCTCGGTAGATCTAAGGTAGGTTTCGACCTTGTCGAAGGCCATGGGTGTAACTTTCTTGGGTTTGAATCTGTAATTCCAGGTTTTGGTGTTTTAGGGGAATGGCTTCGATCTTGTTGAAGGATTTAGACAAAGAGTAGATAGCTTCGAATGGGTTACAGAAGTTATTGGAGCTTAAAGAAGTTTCGTCCATGTCGATAGGAGCCTTTTGATGGAGGTTAAACCTGAAACATAGAGGTTATTCTAACAAAAGCTTTAGTAAAATAGTAACGTGATCAAAAGTGCTTAGGACTTCCCTTTTTCTATCTAAGGAAACTTTATTTCATTAAATCCCAAATCAACAATCTTGAAATTAGGGTTACAATGCTTTGTTTAAGAGAATACAAACTTAGAACGAGAGGAATTAGATCCCTTAAATGTGACTCCTTGGGTCTTATTTATAGATGCGGATTGGCACCTTTTGACCCTGATGCTTTCAACTGGGTCGGAATGTGGCCATAGAGTCCTCAGCAAGCTGTTATCTTTGTCGAAAGGTATAGCAATGCTACGCTTCCTTGAGTTGTCTTGAAAGTGCTTCCGACTCTGTCGTTCGCCTCTTCCTTTAGTTTCGAAGATGTTGTTTATGCCTATGCTCTTGTTTTGATCTGCTATGGAACCCTTCCTGTACCACACCGGTTTCGACCAATTCGAAAGGCTTACTATAGCTTTCGAAGGGGTTGCTTCAGGTAATACTTGCTTCTTAGTAGTTTGAAAGATGGCGAAACCATTGGTTTCGAATGGTCTGGCGCATATTCAAAGGCCTACTCTTTATTGTTTTCGAAAGGTATGGCTTCGAATTGATTGAAAGACCTTCATCTAGTCTAGGTATTATCAATAACAGTGGAAGGGAGCTTTCGACTTCTTTACCTTCTATGAACGGAAAGAACACTCTAGATATTGATAGGAGGAACCTTCCGCCACCTTTAAAAGGTCTTGATGTTTTAAACTTTGATGTTAGCATCCATTCGGCTTCTTTGAAAGGTTTGGTTGAAGCTCTTCTCTCTTGCTCTTTGCTTTAGGAGATCTCGACTTGGTCGAAAGGTGAATATTTGGAGTAATATTTGCCCTGCCCCCTTGCGAAGGGATGCTCTTGACTTTCCAAGTCATCTTTGCCAAACCTAGAAGCTTCTCGCCTCTTGGCCTTTCCGTGTGGATCTGAGCTATTCATTTAAATTCTATCCAACGATTGATAATCTGGGTGACTTTTCTTATAAAGTATGCTTTTCTTCTTCTTCCTCTTTTACTCTTCCTGCAATCGAAATTTCAAACAAAAGTAAATTGTTCTAAAAATTAAAACTTCTCAGTTTACTTCCAAAAGCCACATCAGTTGTCAAATCTAATCTATACATTTAGGTTTGACCTTATTTTGCTAATTTTTAATCGAATTCTACCTTTTCCAATTTCAAAATTGAAAATCAAGCATGAAGTTTGATTTTTTGAAGGTAGATTTGGTTTAATTTACTGAAAATCTTTTCGAACTCTATTTCTGGAATTAATAGAATTTTACTTTCGTGTTTATGATTTTGAAATCACCAATAAAAAATGCTTAGACCCCTCTCCTTATCAGATTTGGATTTTACTTTTACTTTTTTAACTTTTATTCATCGTTAGTAATCTAGGTTCTCAATTTGTTAATTATTATCATGCTTTTTTAAATCAAGACAGATCAATTTCAGTTTGAATCCATTTTGTTAACAGATTTGATTTACTTGATCATTAAGAAGATTTTGAAACTAGGATTTGCAATCGGGGTTGGGAGTTAATAGAACATGATCCCTTTACCCGGAAGCTTCATGTGTACGAGTGAAAAATTAGTGCCACAAAATGACTTTTCTACCCCTTCAAAAGAGATTGAGGCAACAACATTAGGTTTGCTTCCTTAGTCCCGTTCGATGGGTCGAAAGGTGTTGTAGTGCCAATTAGATCATTTTTGTCGAAAGGTTTTGCTAATAGGTAGAGAGTAGGATCTTCTTCGATAGTAAGCGTTTCGACCTAATTGAAACCCTTTGTTTCAAATGCAATTCATTTTCCTTAGTTAACTTTTGAAATCACCATATTCCTTCAACCCCTTCGACACCACCTTTACCTTCTACGTCGAAAGCCTTTTAGAGTTTTTTCTGTCCATCTTTGTTGAAACACCCTAAATACATATGAGTTTAACTTAGAATCTTTTGACTTCAATGGGTAGGTTAGGTTTCGACAATATTAGTAATTTACCCAGAAATCCTAAGTTATTGGTTTCAATAGTGTCGAAGGGTCATGTTGGTTGACCTATGAAAATGTTTGTAGTGCAACTTTATGCTTTAGTATTTGAGTTAATTTTAACCATCATTCCTTAGCAATTAGGTTCCTATAGAGCCTTCGACATTGTTGAGAAGTAACGTATGAAAAAATATTATACTTTAGCCTTTCGACTTTGCCGATGGCTCAAAGAACACTTTTATCTAGGCTTTCGACAATTTAAAGACATGTTTATTAAATGATGATGCTCTTTTCCTTTCGACTTTGTCAAAAGCCTGGTGTTTTTGGTTTTTGACTTAATCTATTTGCACAATCTTGAAGTTTCATATTTTTTTCATGTTTAAGTTATCTAAGTAAGTTCCTTTTTCTAATTCTTGAAAGTATTGCAAACTTATAAATAACCAAGGATTTTAACAACAACGTTTTCACCTGGCAGAATCATGAGTTCTCCGAAAAAAGCTGAAGCCATTTCCAAGCATCGTTCTATTGCAACCTAAGATGAAGTTAATGTCATCCTCAATACTTTTGGCATAGCCGGAATTGAAGCAATTCCCCCTCAGGAAACTGACACCATAAACAATCCTCCTATAGGGTATTTTGCTTATACTACCATCCACATATGGCATGGCGGATTCTTACCCTTCCCCTAGTTCCTATCTTCGTATCTATCTCATGTTTGAATCGCTCCAATCTAATTGTCTCCAAACGTCTACACTTGTCACCTATCTCTAGAGATGTGGCATTGGAATCTAGGCCCCCTTCTCTTAACGCTGAAGTGCTAAACTTCTTACCCAGGTTGGTAAAACTGAGCAATCGCAACAACTAAGTATACAAAGCTAACCACCAGAAGAAGTTAGTATCAGATAGAGTCAACAAATTTAGGGGCTGGGAGAACAAGTTCTTCTTTATCAAATGCTTTGCTAATATTCGTGGGACCTTTACTTCTCCCTTAAGTCTTGACTTGTGTTGTCTTTCCCTACTCAATGTTTTCTTTTGCATAATCTCTGTTTTATCAGGTGTCCCTACAAAGGAGCTTAATGAAGTCGACAAGAAAACAATTGACTCTCTTATTGCAGCATCAAGTCAAGTTAGGAGTATACTGACGCTACTGACTCCCTCAAACTTAAGAAAGCATTCTCTTCTACTAGTGGGCCAAAAGATCCTCGGAATTCCACCCTCTATCCATCATGCTTTCCATGGAAAACGCTTTCTATCCCTAGGAGACACTTCAAATTTCTCCCCATATCTCCTATTTGCGCTTACCACTTCGGGTATATCATAAGCCATATGCTCGATTTCTACCTTTGTTGCTTCCTGAATTATTATGCTAACCTCAATCTGTTTAAACTTTTTCCAGCTATTTCTCAAATCATATTGCCTATCAGCGGTGTTGCACCTCCTTCTCCAACTTCTGGAGTGACATCAATTATGGCATCCTTTGCAAAATCCAAGCAAACTTTCAAAATGAAGCTAATGGAGTCTTCTGCGGATGTGCCTTCGAAGAAAATTGCTAAATTTATAGAAGTGGAGGAAGAGGAGTGCTTATCTTTTGAACAAGTTTCGAAGAGCCCCATTGTTGAAGCTCTCAAAGATAAACCGAGAAAACTCTGCCTAATCCCGACCCTCTTTAATGCATCTCTATCTCTAATTTCCCAGATTCACTTGAGTAGATGCAGCTGGCTTTACTAATGACTCCTTCCATGAAACAAATTCCTCCAAAGCCATCATCTTCTACCCCCTCCATCTAGAGATAATTGAGTTCATTTTGCATTCTGAATCTTGCACTTCTTCTTGCCAGCACCTTTCACTCCGGATTTGTTGAGGCATTATCGCTCTCTAACGGAGCAGCAACTTTTGGTAAGTTCTTAATCAGTTGATCTTATCATCATTGGTTTTTTCTTAAATCACTAAGTTGTGTTATATTTTTCTTCCAGATTTCAAAGAGTTGGTTAGCTTTAAACGAAAATGTTTCAAAGTCTTCCACCGAATCCTCCAAGCTTCAGGAGGACAACTTTAAGCTCAAAACTAAGTATCTTCACTTTCTGCTGCTAAGGATGACACTTCCACAGAATTTGGAATGAGTAAATGCCTCTCTTGCTCGAGTTGCGTCTAATCTAGAAGCAAAGAGGCAGGCTCATCAACTCTTAACCGATGAGAAGCTTGCAGTGGAGCTTACTCTAAAAGATTCAGAAGATGAGAAAACCCTTTTGGTAAAAAAGGACATCACTCTATAAGAAAAATTCAAGAAGATCAAGGCTTCGCTAAAACTTGCTATCCACAATATTATCAATATCCAAAAGAAAGTGTCTCAATTTTTCGACGCTATTCTAGGGAAAATGATGCTGAAAATTTACGAAGATGTTCCTATGCTTACGTACACCGACAACAACAAGAAATTCTCTGACTTCGGCTTTCCTTCACGTGATTCCTCCCTTACCGAAAGAGTGATGGGAAACCAATCTGACGAAGCAGGGGATTGAGCCTGTGGATGAGGAGGAAATTAATCCTTCTAAAGCGTTTTCTTTTGATGTTCCCTTCTTTGATATTGAGTCAGATTCCAAGGATGAGGCTAACAAAGATGATGCCACTGAGGAAAAAGATGATGATGGCAATGATAGCGACGATGATAACGACGGCAATGACAATGATGATGGTCCTGTTGGAGGCCAAGGTTTTGATGGAGACAAAGGGAATCCTTTTGGAGTTTCAGAAAAGGACGATGGCGATCAAGCTGTATTTCCTGAAAAAGAGCCATCGCCTCAAAAGAATGTTCCACCTGCTTCCCCCAGGCCTTCTACTGCTCCAAAAGGTGAGCCTGCTCCTGCCCAAACTGAGGATCCAAAAGAGAAAGAGTAGGCTTCCCAGGCTTCTATTCCATTTTCCCGCATATGGAATTCCCTATTTAAATATCTCTCTTCAAAAATAATAATTAGTGCAAAATCATTCACTTTAGATAAGGAGGAAGTCTCAACTTCCTTATATAACAAAACTTGAGAGAAAACAAACAGAAATCAATAAGTTATATAGGGAATTAGATAGATAGATAGATAGATAAAGGAGCACAACATTAAATCTGAAAAGTAACATAGTCTCGATCGGAGTGCCTCTACTCTAGCATCTTTTAAAATTAGAGGGCTACCCCGTTATTAAAGAGAGTGCGCCTTCGATTCGACACTTTCTTAAAGGAGAATTGGAAGTTGCTTACTTTATTCCGCATAATGGTCGAATAAAGAGACATTTTAGTTAACTTTTTGTATAAAGCTTATTGTAAACATTCTATTATATACATTTCATACTTAAGAGAATCCAGTGGGGGTTTACTCAGACGTTTCCATAAAAGATACTTAGATGAATTCAGATCTGACCCGCATCCCGCAGCTTGCTGGAATTTACCGTGGGTCGGGTCGATTCCTCAAGATCTCCCCCTGAAAAGCTTAAGTACTATAAAGATTAAAAAAATTCTAAGTTTTCTCTAAGTCTATTTTGTATGAACCAGACGAATGATTGAATATAATAGTTAATTGATTTATGAATATATGTTTTATCTCTGTTTTCAATGCTTAGCTTCCCTTTACTATAATTACAGAATAATAGTTCTTTAGGTCGACTCATCCCTAGAGGTCACTTAAGCCAATATGTTAAATTAAGTAGGTTTTACTCTGAAGAGGCATCACTTTTAAAGACTTCAAAATTAGTAAGATATTGATTTCTTCGAGATTTACAAAAACTTTACTTGGAATACCCTCGCCTCCACTTTGATTTCCTTGGGGATGAGAAAGAAACATTTTTTAAGGAGATCGAAATATTTCACACAAAATTAATTTGTGGTCACGATGGTCCCCCAGCCGGGAAGTGGGACTATAGCAAATGCCCACCAGTCATTACCCTAGAAGAAGTCTCAATCCCTTTTGATTCAATAGTTACATTTTCAGCTAACTCACTAAATAAAGTTAGGAAAGAAATTTGTAAATTTTAGATGTAATTCAGTTGCTCATTGTATCTTTTAACTTTGTTGTTGTTCAAATTGTAATTCACTATCATGATAATAAAGATATTTTTATCCTAATCTTGACTTTTATTTTATTTCTTTTGCTTAAATAGGAGCTACGATTATCTGCAACTTCTCTTCCTTATAATTTCTCATCACGTGACGATGCTCTTAGAGAGAAGTTATTACAAAGAAGTGGAGGAATAGTGCCTAGCAATGACATTTTATTAGAACGATTCACGGTAATACCAAAGCCGTGAGATGGCACAAAATATATGTTATTTAGAAGACCATTGCAAGCGGCCAAAAAGATAACATCACCCACCTCGTGGCTGAAGTTAAAAGTAAAGACGAAACTATTGCCATGCTTAAGCGAGAAGTGAAAACAAATCCTTCAATCGATTTTGATCACAAGATGTCGGAGCTCTTTCAGCAAATAAGTGACTTGAAGCTGAAACTAAAGGATAGTCAAGCATAGTGTGAATCACTAGAATTCATCATGGGGAAAAATATTTCAAGCATTGATTTGCCGGTCCCTCACTCTACTCCTACGGTTATTAAACCCACAAGGTCGAAGATTCTTGCGGCCGAAAAATTCCCTACTATGCTCAACCCTCCCCCAGGCTTAAATGAGAACACCGTGGGCAATTGGTGCATGAGATTCAAGTTTGAAATAGCCAAATATTTCGATAAGCAACAGAAATCAAATATTTTGAAACTGTCAATGATTACAACACAAGAATCAAAAGCTCGAGCATGATATTTATTTTCTCCAAAAGCGCGTTGTGGAATTAGAAAGGGATAACAAGAACTTTAGGACCGCAAACAGAGCTTTTAACCATGCCCTGAAGACCAATATTGATGTGATTGACGACGAGAAGCAAATAAGAAGAAAGGAAAAGAAACTTAAGGAAGTTCTATGTGCCGTAATTCATCACGTTGTAGATCCTTCGGTTGTGGAAACTCTTGATAAAGTCATTCAAGATTTATAATCCATTTACATGTTTGAATTATGTAAATTTATCTTGTATATATGTAAATAATTTTGTAGCTTTGTAAACAATTTTATAACTTATCTAAATCACATAAACTTTGTAACTATCGCTTGATTTGTAATCATTTTCTGTAATGTTACTTTTTAAATGCCTTTAAATTGCTCACTCATTGATTTTTAGACTTGCTGAATCTTTTGCCATTCCTTGTTGCTTTGATTTTCTAGAAAGAATGTAGCAAAAAATATTTCTAATTTTTAGCTTAAAATCGTCATATTTGTCTATGTTTGTCATTTGTTTGGATTAAAAAATCATCTTGTTAATTTCATGAAAGTGGTTATACTAAATGTCAAAATCTCATCTTTAACCATGATGAAAGATGATCAAAAATTCAACTTCTTCCACTCGGCAGGAGTGTCTGAATTTTTGTTGATGGAAAATCTTGCTCTATTGCGAGGAAATAAACGTTGGAATGTAACCTTTAATAGATATTTAATAAAGAATCAAATTCAGAAACCAGTATCTAAATTTTTGAAGTGGTAACCTTCTGAACCATTCCTTGACATTAATGGGATTTGAAAGAATTAGAAATCCGAAGTTCACATTCAGAAACTCTTAATAGCGATCTTCATGATAATATTATTTGACCCAAATTCGGGCATTTACGATGAATAGAAATCTAAAGATCTCGCACCTGAATTAGGATTTAAATAAGTAGTAGTCTTGATACCTAGATTCAGGTATAATAAGTTAGTGTCTAATAGAGACCCGAAACCCAGATTCTGGTGTTAGATGATGGAATTCACATATGAAAGACACAAAACCCTAATTCAGGTATTAATAGTTGATATTCAGGAATTAGAGTCCCGAAACCCAGATTCAGGTAATAATAAGCGATTTTTGTTCCACTCCTTTGCTTCTGCCTTCTTTGACATGCATTAACCCTTCAGGTTTTGAATACATAGAAATAAACTAATTGGTCGCTTCTTAAGCTAGGATGTCTTAGCCTATAATCGAATAGGTTTCTTCCGGAGCTTGAACTTCTCAGTTCGTGATTTGATAAGCCTCTTCTCGGGCTTAGATATCTTAGTCCATCACTGAACGTGCCTCTTCTTGGGCTTGAACATCTCAGTCCTTTATTGAATAAGCCTCCCCTTGGGCTTGGACATTTTATTCCATTATTTGGTGGGCCTTTTCTTGGGCCTGGACGTCTTAGTTTATTGTTATCCGATGCTCTTGGTCATCTTAGAGGCTGGAACCAAGGATTACCCGACCTTCCTCCAAGGGGCGCCCTACCCTGGCCCTTTTTCGGTGTGGATAGGGCCTTGTTTGGTGCTTTACCCCGACCGTCTTATGGCACGGATAAAGGCTTACTCTGTCCTCCCTCTAGGAGGTGTCTTAACCCGGCTATAGTGTGGCATGGATAAAGGCTTGTTTAGTGCTTTAACCTGGCCATCTTATGGTGCGACTAAAGGCTCACTCTGTCCTCCCTCCAAGAGGTGCCTTGACCTGACCAAAGGCGCGACCAAGGGATTGTCCGGTGCTTTAATCTTGTCATCTTATGGCACGGCTAAAGGCTTATCGCCCTCCCTCTAGAAGGTGCTCTACCCTGGCCATCTCGACGTGGATAGAGGCTTTTCTACTATCTTAGGTAGTATCCAAATATAAAGAGCATTTCACTTCCAACCATGTAGATTTTCTCTTTATAGAAAGTTGCTCTTTATTGATTATATTTCAAGTTCTTTTTACAAACTCATGGATTTTTCCTTGACAGAAGAAATTTATGATCCTCCCCTTCAAGACTCTGCAATAATTGGTTTCATGACCATTCATCATATGATAGCGGCAGTAGGATCCTCCCATGTTCCTTTCGTATTTTGGCCTTTTCTTTTGTGATGGCCAATAGTTAAGTTCATCCTTAGTAAGCAAGTAGACATTTTCCATGGATGTTATTAAGTTACATTCCTTTGGAAGTCTAGATTTGAAGTTTGATTCTTGAGGATGGCACTTTGACTTGTATTCTTTGGCCTTATTGTTTCATGCACTTCAATTGTTTTTCTTTTCGCTGCCTTTTGGACTTCTTGAGTTGGAAGTGTTCTTGTTGTAGTTGGTTGCCATTTGTGTGCAAAAGCATTATAATCATTCATTATTTCTTTCTTAAAGATTGTTCCTTTGAAATAATGTTGAATTGTTCTTCTCGTTTAATCGAAGATATTGTCACTTTCATTTGCCCTTCTTCCCAGTGCAAAGATAGGGATAGGGTCAACATGGAAAGGGTTTAAGCTCCATTTCTCGGGATCATAAGATTCCTTTTTTCAGGTTTATAATTCTAAGATCTTTGAGCCTTATTCTTTGCTCTTCATCTTGATTAGAGTTCTTTATGATTATTTTGGAGAAACTTGTTAAATGTGGTTCAGAAGATCCTTGTTCAGATCATTTAGTTCTTCAACCCATGATTTACCAAAGCTGGTAAACTTGAAGTAGGACCGATCCAAGTAGGGTTAGAGAATAGCAGTGTTAAGGGTTTCATCCAAGCCGGAGGTTCGAGCCCTCCTTCTAGCACCAAAAACATTAACAAGATTTCTTGTCAACACCCCTGAATGATATTAAGAAAGGTGAGTAATCCTTTGTACAAATGTAGATAAAAGAAGGTGTGAATCCATTTAAAAATTCCTTTCGTTTAGGCTTTATTTAATGATATTCCTTAAACAGACCATTCGATCGTGTTGAAAGGGTCGGTTTCGGAGTTAGATGACCTTTCAATGAGCATGGTTTCTCCTTTGAAAGCCTACCTTTTGATCTAATTGGAATATCCCGAGTTAAGTTCTCTTAGACAGGTTTCGACCGAGTTAGAGGTCTAAAGCCGTTGACTAGTTTGGGTTTCGATACTGATCAGAAAGGGAAGGTTTCGACCTTGTCGAAAACTTGAGGATTTTCTCTTTTTGGATTTAAGTAGGAAATCACAAGCCTCGGTAAATCTGAGGTAGGTTTCAACCTTATCGAAGGCTGTGGGTATAACTTTCTTGGGTTTGAATCTATAATTCTAGGTTTTGGTGGTTTAGAGGACTAGTTTCGACCTTGTCGAAGGCTTTAGATCACAAAGTAGATAGCTTTGAATAGATTACTAAGCTATTAGAGCTTGAAGAAGTTTCGTCTATGTTGATAAGAGCCTTTCGATGGAGGTTAAACCTGAAACATAGAGGTTATTCCAACAAAAGCTTTAGTAAAATAGTAAAGTGATCAAAAGTGCTTAGGACTTCCCTTTTTCTATCTAAGGAAACTTTATTTCATTAAATTCCCAAATCAACAATCTTGAAATTAGGGTTACAATATTTACGAGAATACAAGTTTAGAATAAGAGGAATTAGATCCCCTAAATGTGACCCCTTGGGTCTTATTTATAGATACAACTTGGCACCTTTCAACTTTGATGCTTTCGATTGGGTCGGAAGGTGGCATAGAGTGACCTCAGCCAGCTATCGTCTTTGTCAAAAGGTATGGCAGCGCTCCTCTTCTTTGAGTTGTCTTAAAAGTGCTTTCGACTCTGTCGTTAGCCTTTTCCTTTGGTTTCGATGATGTTGGTTATGCCCATGCTCTTGTTTTGATCTGATGCGGAACCCTTCCTAGACCACACTGGTTTCGACCAATTCAAAAGGCTTACTATAGCTTTCGAAGGGGTTGTTTCAGGTAATACTTGCTTCCTAGTAGTTTGAATGATGGCAAAACTATTGGTTTCGAATGGTGTGGCGTATATTCAAAGGGCTATTCTTTATTGTTTTTGGAAGGTATGGCTTTGACTTGATTGAAAGACCTTCATCTGGTACAGGAGTTGTCAACGATAGCAGAAGGGAGCTTTCGACTGCTTTAACTTTTTTGAAAGGTAAGAACTCTCTAGATATTGATAAGAGGAACCTTTCGAAACATTCGAAAGGCTTGAAGTTTTTAAACTTTGATGGTAGCATCCCTTCGACTACTTTGAAAGGTTTGGCTAAATCTTTGTTATAGGAGGTGTCAACTTAGTCGAAAGGTGAATATTTGGAGTAACATGATCTATGGAAATTTTATGTTGTTTTATGACATATAATATGAAAAGAAAGTATTGAAGAGAGAAAAAATTAAGAGAATTAATTAGAGAAGTTTTAATTAAAGAATGAAAACAATTTCATTCATTCAAATAAAACATATTTTCTAATTCATTCTGTATGGATAATTCATTTTGTACGGACAATTCATTCTTTCTCATTCATTCTTTTTCTTTCTCTTCTTCTAACTTTTCATGGAAGAAAACAAAAAAAAATCAAATTTTCAAAATCTTTCAACTCTACATAAAACATATTAAATAAAATAAAACAAAGTGGTTCATCCATCTCTTGTAAGGATATAATGGGGATCTTGAAGATTTGAGAAGATATCATCATTCAAGATGCATTCTTTTGGCTACGTCCTAAGGTAAATTTTCATTTTATTTATTCGTATAATCTTCTTATTCATATGATAGATCTCTTGCATACCGCATCTGAATATTTTTTTTTAACTTGGTCTAATTTTCTTTTATCACATCTTCTTTATAGTATATGTTTATAATATCAATTTGATTTAGACACATTTTATGCTATTTCATTTTGATTACATGTCCACATTCTTATAATTAGAATTGTGACATATTCTTAACATTAAAACTATGACATATTATATCTCATTTAATTAGTTGTTCATTGTGTTCTTACATTTCAGATCTGAAATTTACTGCAAAATTTATATATGCCTAAGTTGTCCCCTTTGTTCATGTTTGAAACCATTTACCTTTTGAGATCATCTGTAAATTGAACATAATGTTTATATGTTTTATTTGAATCTTTTTGTTAATGTATTATTTTGTTTGAAAGTCGAATAAAAACATAATCAGACTTTTATGTAAATTTATTAACTTCTAATTCTAACACATGCTAAATCACAAAATCTTCATATTTGTTTGTTATTTTAATTTTTGAAGTAGCTTACAATTAATTATTTAGATATGTGCAAATATGTTATCTTAATTCAATGTTTAAAAAAATACTTTTATAAAATTACAATTTTAATTTTAAAATTGTTCCTAAATTGAAACTTGATTTATATTTTTTAATTCTAGACTTCAAAATATGAGAATGGCCAAAATTAGCTTGATATGTACATATGTTTTGGAGTTTAATTACGGATTTTAAACGACATTGACTAAATGAGTATAGAAATGAAGAAAGTCCTCTATCTTTCCTTCTTCATAAATGTTTACCATTATTTATTATTGTCTTTTTGTTAATATAAGTTAACTTTTATCTGTTAGTAAAATTCCTTTTAATATAGTATGTATAGAGTAAGTTGGACTTATATATACATGTGTTATTGTTACTTACATGTTTAAAGATAAAATTTAGACAACCAAGGCACATGTTAACTTCCGTGTTTAATGTTAATTTGTCAATTAACTTAATCAAAGAGAAAGAGAAACTGAAAAGTTTCTCTCTCTGCATTTTGACCCTACCTTTCCCTAATTATTTATTTATATTAAGATAAAGAAATAAAAGGTTTCTTTCTCTAACGTTTTACATGTTTATTTACATACTTTTATGTTCTGCTCATATATTGTCCTTATCATTCAAATACATGAATGTATTTGATGCATCCATCATATTACATATTTATTTGAACTAAATATAAAACTCCTTTACTTACAAAATTATGTAAAATATTGATTTTATTTAAAAGAAAATTTAGATAAGATCTAAATGTATTTAGACTTTATAGGCCCATTAATGATCCAAAATGGTTAAAAAAATTGAAATTCATCAAATTTTTCTGCTGCGGGCTGACCTAGTTCCAACACCAATGTCCATAGCACCCAGACTAGAAATAGAATAGCTGATCAAATTCACTACCGAGGACACCGAAGCAGTCTCCTACCCCCATCACGATCCCATAGTCATCACTCAAGCAATGACCAACTCCAATGTGCATTGGGCCTTCACGGATTGGGCAGCTTGGTTAATGTCATATTCAAGGAGGTCGTTGAGGCTTTTAAGCTTCCTACCTCCAGCCTTACGTCATGTGCCTTTCCTATTTACGTCTTTGGAGTTCATATGCATTGTTTGTATGGTCACTACTTCACTTATGATGATGTTTGGTTAAGTGCCCCTTGCTGCAAAGATCCATATAAACTTTGTAGTGGTCGATTGTCCATCTTCTTATAATCTATTAATAGGGCAACCGACACTTGCCAAATGGGAAATCATCGTCTGCTACAATCGCCTCGTCGTGAAGTTCCTCGCCAGGGTAGGGTCGGTGAAATTAGAGGCAGTCAATAGAAAGCAAGAGAATGTTAAAGGACTTCCCTTAAGCAAGCAAAATAATGCATTCTCATGCTTCAGCAAGAGCTCCACTCTACACTCGATTGATATGTTGTTTGCATGAACAATCATGCTCAACCCATCCTTTTACCAAACATTGGTATTTAACTATCTTAAAAAGGTATTTCTGCTAATTATATAGGAAACTATCAGCAATTAGAAATACGCTACTCTACAATGTCATGCATGTATACTCAGGAAAAGCTAGAGAAACAAAGTCTTAGACAAGATTCACACCAAAGGATACGTTTCATTTAGTCAGAAGAGTGCGGGAGCACACCGCCCGACCTGCTAGGCGTACAAAGATATTTTCTCGCCAACCATTTGAAAAGAAGAAAAAGAAATCATGCATCTTAGATTGCCTCAAGAAGACCTAGCTTCGAATGTGCAAATGAGCGCTCTTGGCACTACCTGGTCGGTATTGTGTCGTAGAATTAAGGGTGTACTGCTACCTTTGAAGCCTTTCACATCGAATCTCATTAGAGATCCAAAAAAGATACCAATCGACGATACGAAGAAGTCTCCAAAAACTTTAGTTATGACATCAGAGGTAGAAGCAACAACCACTACTCTTTTCAGCAAGGCATTTAAGTGTCCGAGATAACCTAGGATTGGCACTACTAGAGCGAGATGGAACAAAAATCCGCCAACATCAGTTGGACTATTAACACGACAACGATGATCAATTGGCATCGAAAACATGGCCAGAGAGCATGAGCTCAAGCCAAACAAAAAAGCAACATCCATCATAAAACAACATTCAGAACAAGCAGTGTCAAGAAATCTTTTTTAAAAAACAAACAAGTTTAATAAAACAAAAAGCACTCACGGGTATTTGGAGAGGAAGAGGAAGACAAAGTTAGCTGCTTTTGTTAATAGATAACAGTGAAAATTTTGGAAGCTTTTAAGGCATTTTCATAGTGAAAATTCTTGTGGGTTCAGATTAGAGAGAATGGAGTATTTATATCACTCCTTTAATTGTGTGTATTGGATTCGAAAGAAAGGAGTCTCAACCGTTCCACTACAATCAGTATGATGTCACTTCATGCATATGGAAGATATGACACGTCTCCGCCACATCTTGGAAAGAAAACCGTCATAACTAATGACATATGGCTGCATGGTGGAAGTAATAAATACATGGTGAGTCGCCAAATCGGCAAGACCTTCATAATTTGATAATCGCGCACCCTTATACAAGTACGAATTTTTGGGGAGGGGGGTAAATGTTGTTAAATTTTCTTGCAAGCAACCAGCAAACCAATTAAGACATAGCTTGATCTAATAAAAAGCGGACCAACTATTTTTCAAACTGATTCATTCAAGCCGACCCAGACAAAAGTTTGTACCAATCCAATTTATGCACTTAGGAAGACATCAACGTAAAGCCCGGTCGTCTTTCCCTATGAAACCTTCACAGTCTGCTACTCAGATAAGAACAAAGCTAAGTATAGCCATGCTCGATCCACTCCAGCCTGGTTTGAAGAAGGTCAGCTCCCTCATGCCAACCCACTCCCAGTCTGCCCTAAGTCAGCTCGTCTATCTCAACATTGCTTCAGTTGCCGGTCGATACTACCATAGACTGCCTTAGGCAACCAATATACTTGACAAGGCTAGCTCAAGCCTGGCCCTTCCTTTGCCCGACTTCAGTACAACCGCCTAAGACCAATCCCAAGTAGCCTCCCTATCACCTTACATCTGGCATGACACCATCTCTCCAGCAGGGTTTTAGCTATTTTTCAGTCTCCTTCATACCTTCAGTTGATGATCAACCAGCTCGGCAAGGCTTGCCATCTAAGCATACAAGAGTAAACGACAAGCTATCTATCCATCTACACAAACCCCTGTAGCTAGGCGGTTAAAGTGATGACTACTTATGTTGTAAGCCATCAACATTTATTGCGCATTAAATGTAAAGTCTGCGCATGGTACAGAGGGACAATTGGTATATTTCTCAACTATACATCCCTTTTACCATTACAGCTCTCTTCAATTAAGCGTGCGACCAGATAAACGGCTAGGGGCACTTTACGTCAATTTTGTAACCATCTAAGCCAACCATCATCTATTTCAACTGCTATAAATATGCATGCATTGCCACTTCAAATGGGTTGGAGGATATAAAAATTCTGGCCATTGTACACATTCTAGAGCTCTTCATATAGCAGGTTCTTAGGATTACCTGCCTCATCAGTCTTAAGTTCTTCATTTTTCTTATTATTCTCTTGTAATTCCCTGTAATTGTAAAAAAGAAACACAGTAAGAGAACTACCCAATGGACGTAGATGCCATTGCCGAACCACTCTTTATTCGGTATCGTCCTTAGTCAGTTACATTCTTCTATATTTTCCATTTTCAAACATAGTGTTAGTAAATAGCCTTTATACGTTAGTCTAATTTCAAGGTTGGCTCAAATTCAAGTTACCAGATTCGTTAAGAACATAAGGCATAATCTTAAAGATTTCAGTTGAATTCATCAATTCCATCTCAAAAGTGCCACAAACATTGACTATAAATTCAATAAAACCAAGAGGATCAATCTCCAAAAATTAGTGAAATCCACCAATTGTCTTAGAAGCACCACCAAAGTTGGTTATGGGTTTACGAGTGTAAGAAGTTCGATATTATGTTAGCCGATAGAATTCATTAAGTGCATCACAAAAGAATCACCAAAGTTAGTTATGTATTTGATATGAGCTAATGGGCTGGATACATAAAAAATAGCCTATCAGTTGTACATTGAGCATGCCAAAATCGACTATATCTGTATGAGCGTAAAACTAAAAATTAGGACAATAATAAAATAATCCATCAAGCGCGTTACATATGAATGACAAAAACTAATTATGGATACATACACTACAAGAACAATAGTATATTCCGACAACAAGTACTGACGGTCGTCGATGGCTAAATTCCGACAGCTTTCAACGGCTAGTGTATTATGGAATTTGTAATGAATAAAATAATTAGCCTTTGGAGCCGTCGGAATTTTACTGTTTGCGATCGTTGGTAGTCGTCGAAAAATTGCAATTATCTTCTTCCCCAGGCCGAACTAGAAACATTTCAATTGCTCCCAAAATCACCAAACCTTCTTCCACCATTTCCATGTCCACCTTCAATGCTCGAAATTCCACCGAAATCGTCTCCTTCTTCGTCAATTCGGAATCTCATCTCCTCCAAACCCCTAATCTCCTTTATTTTAGGTATTATTCATAAATTCTACTTTCATGAATTTGTTAATTAGGGTTAATTTGTTATTTTAATTTTTTATACTGTCTCATTGATTGTGTAGTATGGCTTATTGAGTGCTAATTACTGTTATTATCCTATAAGTGTTGAAAACTAGATTGTTTAGTTTGTGCGATAAGGAATTAGTGTGCATTAGTTGAATAATTTAGCGCTTTTACACCTTACCTGAGTTATTTAGTGTGGATGAGCATAATTTAGGTTATGCATTTTCTAAAACGTCCAAAACGATAATTAATTTTATATAATGTACAGTTAGTTAATTAAAGTTTTAAACATGTGTGTATATGACAAACTATCGTATATGGTAGTTTAACTTAAGTAAAATGTTAACCGGTTTAATATAAACGACGAAAGCCAATTTTTTTTAAAATATGAAATATATAATATACTTTATTCATAAAACCCTTAGAGTGTTTTTTGGCCCCGTCTGATAAGTATTGTATATGATCGTTAAGTGGATTTTGTCACAAAAGTGACCTCTATAATCATCATATATAATATTTGTTGGATTTGTCCTTATATTGGACAAGTTACAAACATAGTAACGAAATTACATCTCGTAATTCATTTCATTTTAAAAGGTTCATAAAATTTCAACAGCGCTTCCTTTATGTTCCTGGTGTACACGCAATTGTGTACAACTCAGGGAACAAAAGGGAAGTGCTGCCGAAATTTTATTGAATCATTTAAAATGAAATGATTTATGAGATTTAATTACGTTACTGTGTTTGTAATGGGAAGTAGGATGACCCAGCAACAAAGTGTCAATGATCAATTAATATAAAACATTAAACTGTACAATTGTATTGAAAAATAAATTGTCAATGTGGTTTTAATTTATATCGTATTTTTTAATTAGTAGGAGAGATGATCAATTATTTTATTGATCGAAGATGGATGTATCAACAATGAAGGAAATTTTGAGGCTCAGTAAGTGGAAATTTTAATAATGGCGTACACGTATTTATTGAATTCGCTTTAAGTAATAATGAAAACAACGAAGAAATCCGTTGTCCATGTAGTAGGTGTAAATTGTTGAAGGATTTGATACCATAAATTGTTAGAGTTCATCTGCGTCAGTGCGATTTCGTGCCGAACTATTTGATATGAGATCGTCATGGAGAACTTGTAGCACCTAATCTTTTACAGTCAGAGGAGGTAGTGAGTAATGAAATTGTTACGATGAATCTCGTAGAACATATGGTTGAAGATGCAGCACGTTCAATGTTGCCTACTGCTCAATTTGTTGATGATGATGTTAATGCTGAAAAAGAACCAAATATTAGAGCAATTTTTTTATGATTTATTGCATTTTGCGAAGAAACCCCTTTGGGAAGGCTATACAAGCAGCACCCAATCAATAGTAACCGCAGAATACATTGCGATGAAATCAAAATACAACATCACAGAAGCTGGATTTACAGTTGTTGAACAAGCTACGAAGCGGTATATGCCTTTCGATAATTTAATGTGCGAAAATCATTATGAAGTAAAAAACTTATGTTGGCTTTTGGTTTACCATAACAAAAAAAGATATGTGTTTAAATGGTTACATGCTATTTTGGAAAGAAGACATCAATCTTAGGAGTTGTAAAATATGTAATCATGAAAGGTACAAACCAAGAAAGAAGAAGGGAAAAGAAGTTCCATATAAACATATGCATTATTTATCTATTACTCCTAGGCTTCAAATGTTATATGCATCTTCTGTAACCGCGTATCACATGAGATGACACAGTGTTAGAACACAAGAAGAAGGTACACTAACACACCCGGCTGATGGGGAAGCATGAAAGCATTTTGATTGGAAATATCCCGATTTTGCAGCGGAGAGCCATAATGTTAGACTTGGTTTATGTACAGATGGATTTTCACTATTTTCTCAATTTGGTTTTAAATATTCATCTTGACATATAATCATTACATCTTATAATTTACCTCCATGGATGTGAATGTAAACTCCATATATGTTTCTCACAATTGTCGTCCTCAGCCTTGATGATCCAACACAAGGAATCGATGTTTATTTACAGTCGCTTAAAGAGTTAAAAACACTATGGTACATAGGAGGTGACACATGTGACATCTCAAAAAAAAGAATTTTTGTATGTTTGCTTCTTTGTTGTGAACTATTAGCGAATTTCCTACTGCTTTCAGGTTGGAGTATGGCCAGTCGCCTAGCTTGTCCTTATTACATGGAGGTCCTTATTACATGGAGGAACACGAGCATTTTCTTAACCTCATGGAAGAATAATTTCATGGTTTTATTGTCATCGTTGTTTTCTCCATATTAATCATCCTTTTAGAAGAGACAAAAAAAGCTTTATGGCTAATATACACGAGCCCTTGCAACCACCAATGTTTTGGTCAAGCAAAGATATATACGAAACTGTAAAGGATTTTCCAAAGATAAATGAAATCGGAGAACAAATTGAAATTCAAGGTAAATCAACGATTCATAATTGGTGTGAACAAAGTATATTTTGGAAGTTGTCTTATTGAAAAAATCTACTACTTCGTCACAATATTGACATGATGCACAACGAGAAAAGTGTTTGACAATGTTTTTAATACAATTTTGAATGTTAAGGGGAAGACAAAGGATGATTTGAAATTAAGACGCGATATCGAAGCAATATGGAATCTCCCCGAGCTTCATGTCAAGCCAAATAAGACAAAAAAACCAAAAACATGCTATGAGCTAGACAATGATCAAGTTAAAATACTTTTAAAATGGGTGGAAGGATTAAGGTTTTCTGACGGTATTTCTTCCAATATTCATAGACGTGTCAGCTATAAGAACAACGGACTTAGTGGGATGAAAAGCCATGATTGTCATATTGTGATGGATTGTTACCCGTTGCTTTTAAAGAACTGTTGCCCGTAAAAGTTTGGACGGTTCTAACAGAACTTAGTTTTTTTTATATGGAGCTTTGTTCCACTACGTTAAAAGTTGATCGTCTATGTAAACTTGAGGAATAAATCCCTATACTGCTATGAAAACTAGAGAAAATATTTCCTTCAGGTTTATTTCATGTAATGGAGCTTTACCTGTTCATCTTCCATCTGAAGCACGTCTTCGAGGCCTATGCAATACGAATAGATGTATCCATTTGAAAAGTATTAATGTTTAGTATGTTAAATATTAGTTTAATTACATGTATGAATATATTTTAATTTGGAATAATTCTTAATAGGTACCTAAATCATCTAAAGAAAAAAGTGAGACGGAAAGCACGAGTTGAAGGTTCGATTTGCAAATCATATATCGAAGAAGAAGCTTTGTTTTTTGCTCTCATTATTTTAATGATCATGTGAACTTATCGTTTGAAAGTGCTACGCAGGAAGGCATTGATCAAGATGATTGTCAAGCAACTTTATCTATTTTTAAAAAACATGGCCGATCTGTTGGTAAATGTGTGAAATTATGGTTGGACGATAGAGATTACCATGTAGCACACACATATGTTCTTCTCAACTGTGCTGAAGTTGCACCATTTGTTAGGTAATATACATATGTTCTTCTTAATCCATTATATCATCTACGTATGCGTATATACACATATGCACACGTATGTGTAATTATAATGCAATATTTCTTCTATAATTGCAGTGTTTACGAATCACAACATCCAAATGGCGATATTGGAAAGATTTCGCTACTTGGTTTTCAAATTACGTATACAAACACGACAAATCGTGTGGTTGACAAACGATTGAAAGATTTAGCAGTGGGACCAAAAAGGAAAGCCAAGACCTATCCAATGTTCTTCGTTAATGGATATAAATTTAACACCAAAGAATACGGTGTTGAAAAATTAACTAACAATACCGGTGTATTTGTTTAAGGTAATGATGATCCAAATGATCATGTAAATGAATTTTATAGCGTGTTAACCCAGGTTTTATACTTAACATATTTCACAAGACCCGTAGAAGAATTTTTTTGCTTAAATGCAACTGGTTTAGCAACGTTCCAAGCTTTGGAATCAACGTGCACCCAAAGTGTAATCTTATAAAAATAAAGCATACCTCGCATTATTAGAAGTATGATCCTTTTATACTGGCCAAACAAGCTCTTAAAATTTATTATACTCCGTACCCATCTCTACGAAGAGATAAAGCAGATTGGTCGGCTGTTTTTAAAACAAAGGTAAGATTTACATTTGATGGACATAATATTCCAGACGAATAAGCTGATCAAGCAGATATCATGGAAAATACTAGAAATAATAATAACCGATGATCAAACCGATTTTGAACCTCTAAACGATGAGTCAAATGCATTAATAGAAGCATCTGAGACTACAGAGGAACAAAACATAGAGCATGAAACATAGACTTAATCAGAAAACGACAAGGATTGACTAATAATCTACAGTTCGAGAGAAGGTAATTTTTATGTTTGGTTATGTTACATTTTCTCATTAAAAATGATGTGTTCTGCTAATGATACGTTTAGTCATACTCTGTTTCACATAATCCTTTTATGTTTGGCCATCGTGTATATTTCACATAATTAAATGGTATATTGCTCATATATGATATGCCAGTAATAGGTACTATGTACATATGTCTTTTTTCATAGACGTAGCTCTTTCCATACAGGATCTCCCTC
Organism: Allium cepa; assembly: GCA_030765085.1. Lineage (NCBI taxonomy): Eukaryota > Viridiplantae > Streptophyta > Magnoliopsida > Asparagales > Amaryllidaceae > Allium > Allium cepa. The sequence goes on along the minus strand of CM060938.1, from coordinate 700,381,301 downwards.
TTCTTCTCAAAGAGGGACTAGTGTGCCTCCAACTGGTGATGGCAGTGGCTCATCATAGGAGGCAGCTCTTCCTGCGGTCTGGTTGCAAGCCAAAGCTGAAGGATCGTAGGTATTAAATTTGTTTCAGTATTAACAATATTTTTCTATACGATCTATTATATATTAGTCACGCTTTATTAAATGTTTGTTTCTTTTTGACATAGTGGCTTCAAGCTCGAGCCATCAGCTACAGTGCTCTCTATATCCAGACAGGCATATAAATGCAGGATGACTGGCTACTAGCCCAAGTGGAGCAAGATACCCAATAATGTCACAGAGAGCATTTGGCAGGACTTCCTGATAAGTGTAAATTAATATTTTGCGCTTCCTATTTGATCCTACTTCACTTTATATAATGTAGACTATTTATAAAAATGACTTTCGTTTTCTCAATGTGTAGGGTTAGGTGGACTAACAAGAGACCGATCTTTCCCTGGTGCAGTGCAATTGGAATAGTAAAATTGCCAAAAAATTATAGGGATACAGTGTCTGCTATGAGAAGAGTAGGAAAAAAACCGAACTGGATGAATACTAGCGTGTGAGAGGCCTGGGCCGCATGGTGGAACAATAAGGAGTTCCAAGTAAGTTTACCATATATTAATTACTTTAAATTATTGCATGTATTTAATACACAATTTAGAACTGTAAAATATTATTTTCAATTTAAATTTGCAGAGATAGGATCCGCAAACAGAAACAAGAATCCTGTCACACACCGCGGTAGTTCCAAGTCACTCTAGCATCATCGCAAGGATTTGGTAAATTTTTATACTCACATTTTTACATTTTAAGTTATAAGTTGTTAATAGGTAGTTAATGAAACAATACATAATATATATACATATATTCATATTTCAGGAAAGAGCATGCAGGGGTGCTGTGTCGTATTGGGATGTTTTTGCTCATACTCATGCTCTGAAGTAGACTGACGATTCGGGCTCAGTCGTATACTCATGGGAGCATGATGATAAATCAACTGCTCCTACGTAAGTATATTATAATTAAGATAGCGATTAGTCCAACCTTTTATATTTTAAGTTATAAGTGTTATTTATACCCATGACCATTCCAACTTTTTGTTATTTAGTATAACAATTAGTCTACTTAAAAATGATTAGTGCTATTTTAATTACTGTTATTTATACTCAATTGTATTTTGCATTACAGCAAAAGTTTAAGAAAGCACGGGCATAGCTGCTGGTTGAGACAGGACGAGATGAGTTGACTGCTTATGAGGAGGATGTTATTTTCGAGTCTGTCATGCATCCACCATCCCGCAGCAGGCGCTATGGATTTAGGAACCAAGCGGTAATTTTCAAAAAATAAACTAAATTCGAATATTGCATATTTTTCAATTAAAATTATATAAATTATGTTTATGATGTTGGAGGAATTATAACAATTTGTTTTTGTTCGCAGGCTAGGACATCTCAGAATGCGTATAAAATGGCTCAAGACAAAGAAGAAATTGCAGAGTTATGAGCCCAGATAGTCCAGCTGCATGAGCATGATCGTCGTCTTGCTGTGCAGATGGAGCAGTTGAACGAGCGCTTGGCGGAGTATATGGAGCAGCATGGAAGGATTACTTTGTCGGGTGGTTCTGCAGGGGATGATGAGTGATGATATGTATGTTTTATTATGTTTCTATATATATACGCTACAAGTGGGTGATGATGTGTTTGATAGATTTAGATGGATTGTATATTATTTTATGGATTTGGATGTTGATTTCTTGGATTGTCTTGGCTTTGGATATGGATTTTTTAGATTATGTTGGATTTGGATATGGATTTTATGGTTTGAATATTTTGTTTGGTTATTTATATGCTTAGTGGTTTATATATGCTTGAAATGGAGCTGTTATGTTTATTGACGGATGCACAGTGGTTGGAAGGCAACAGGCTTAAAAACAGATAAAAATACACCCAGACCTCCGACGGCTTCTAATGGTTTCCAACGACATATTGGTCATTATATTCCAACGATTTTTGACGGCTCTTTACGGTAGATTTCGACCATTTTGATGGCTTCGGACGGCAATTTTGGTCATTCTGGTTTGCCACGTGTCCAACATAGTCGTTGGAAACTTGTCCCAAAATGCCGTTGGTCGCCTTCGGAAAAAAGCCGTCGATTACATCGGAAAGCATTACAAAACGAGATTCGTATTCCAACGGCCTTACCTACTTTTTTTGAGCAAGTACATCAGCATTACAAAAAATGGAAACGAAGAAGATAACTCGTATGGCTTTTTTTGAACTCAAACGATTATCCACCACACTTTTCACTACTATATGCTTGAATCTCATCCCCCTTGAAGATACAAGGATCACAATCGTTGACATGCCTTCATGATCAGGTATGCCAAGTACTTTTCTCTTCTTACATATTTCAATGAAATAACTCATTCCCCCATCAATTTCTTGATCGTTTTGTTTGAATTGGGCATCTTCTATTTCAATTATAAAAGCTATTCTTTGCAATTTCAATTGCGCCCTGTTAGTCACAATATAAAAAAAAAATGGAACATTTGATTTTCTCGTAGTGGTATTTCTTCAAATAAGTCTTCTAACCATTCGACTTCTTGATCTGTCACCTCAAAAGCAATAAACTCATATTCTACGGTTGAACATGCTATACATGTCTATTTTTAGGACTTGCATAATGTAGTACCTCCACCAAGATTACATAAAGCAACTAGTAATGCTAACTTCATCATTGTCGATAATCCAATTTGCACCATAAATCCTTCCAAAATACAGTGAATTTGTTAAAGTGCAAGATCAGCCAACCGTATCCTTATGGTACCTAATATTACAGGCCAACCTCTACTCTCGTTCATTTCTCGAATTCTTACAACATTAGCTTCGTAGCTCTAAGTATTATGTGTCGTATACGTCAAAGCGTTTCCAAAGCAATACCCTTCTCGATTCTATATGGATCGTCCATTGCATCAGCAGAGGTACCATAAGCCAACACCATAAAGCAATGGTAATTTTCTGACGCCTAGTTAAGCTCATTGGTTTTGAAGAATTTTGCTTATATTTGAAGTATGTGTAATTGGCTTTTGTCCAGGCTAAAATTCATAGAAACAAACTACATCTCATTCTGTATCTCCGCAAAACATGTCTGTACCGCAAGTCCGATGTGATGCAAAGAAATCATGCATTAATGTTTTATGAAATGCTGAATGTTCTCGATTGATAAATCGACGATCTTTAACTGAACCATCGTGCCTCCTAGATGATGATGTTTGCTTTTCTTGATGAATTTTCAAGAGCATTTGATTCTCTTCGTATTGTCCTTGTTCTATATGTTCATTTTCGGAAGAGCTATCTAAATTCGCAAAAAAGTGGACGAAGGAAGACATTGTTTGAGTAGTAAGTTTTTTGTGTATTTTGAAGTGCGAAATGGTTTTGGTACGAAGAAAATGGTGGATGTTTGGCTTCTTATATACTAGTTAATGTTTTCTCATATCAACTCTATCACATTGTACGTATGAGTGGCACATGATGCACTACGTAGTAGAGAGTTGTCTAATTCGATACTTTATGTATTTGTTATGTCATTTTAACTTTGTCCGAGTAGACATTTGATGCTTGCTTTAGCAGAGACCCGTCTATCTGGTACGGATTCTTGTTATTGTTGTACTTTCAACTTTTTCTTAGTTTACATTTGATGCACCAAGTAGTACAAGCTCGTCCAATCCGAGCACTATACTTTTTTATTATGTCATGTCAATTTTATCTTCGTGTATGTTGGATGTGTGATGGTTTAACAGAGGGTTATCTAATGCCTGCGGTGATGGTTTAACAGAGAGTTACCTAATCTCTGCGTTATATTTTTGTTCTGTCATTTCAAATCTGTCACGTTATATACCGTAGATGTAGGAAATATCAAATTTAACGTTCATTTTATGCGCATTCAAAATGCACGCTCAATGCTTTGACGCCTGAAATATGGACGCCCATCCCTTTCCAAAAAATGGAATCTCCATTTGTTGAGCAACTCCTTTCAGGGCTGAACTAGTTGGAAAACAAGGGATTGTTCAATTGACGTCCGCTTCTGAGCATATACATTTGATAGCAACCGATTTCTCTTAATGTACTATTATTGATTTTAAACAATTGGAAACGCTTAACAATGCTGGCATCGCGATTCTTCAAATGGGTTTTAAGTTTTTTGGTAACTCCTCCAATTTGCAGTGTTTTGGTGAATAATAATGGACGATTGGATAACGTTGAAGTTACTTATGTTCAATTTAGTTGTCTGTTTAATAACCATTCTTCACCTGACAAGGCATTTCCTTTTACTCAATTTCGCGAGAAGCCTATCAAAATTTTGTGATAAAGGCAGTGAATCAATCAAAGTCGCAGAATTTATTTACCAAGATTGAGTTGTTTTCATATTGCGGTATCCATAATGAGTGAGACAGAAAAAAAAATCTTATTACATTGCGTCCTTCCAACAAAGTTAATTAAAACCTGTAGCTCTTTAACGAAATGCAATGTTTTAAAATGGTAGCTTTTTGACGCACAGAAGATGCTTGACGAAATGCAAAGCCTTGATTATTTCCAGGATAGGAGGTCATATTATAATTACTTGTTTGGAAGCCTTTTTAGCTGAAACTTTCAAAGTATATGCTCATGCTTATGATTTTTTCACTTAAAAAGAATTTGGATAGGATGCTGCTAAGATTTTATTAATCAAGGTAAATTATGTACTATTACTTGGATTACATGTCAAATACTGAAATTAGTAAAATATGAATCTGGCTAATACGTAGTGCTGTTATTTTGTGGAAGATATCTAATGTTGCTCATCAGTTTGGAGTGGATTTTATGACGAGTGAGGCGATTATTTTGGCATCACTGTGCTTATGAGTAGCTGTTCAAGGTATGTTACTCATTTCCAAATTAATTACAGTACGTGCTTAATCAAAATCTGATCAAGATAGATTGTTCTATCATATCCTTCTATCCACATCCAAACTAAAACCAAATATTCACTATCATTATTCTATGTAGCGAAACAAATGTATATGCCCTATGTATATATGTTATTTCTCAATAAAATTTTGTTTTAATTTCAAATGGACTGTTGATGAGGAACTAAGATTATATATGAAATCATCTACGCCCAAGATTCAAATCTCAGCATTGTGAACCTAGTGTGGTTTGAAGCCTATAAAATAAAACGTTTGACATGCTACTTGTTTCAGCTTAAGACATGCAATTTTTTGAATAACTCTTCGTATTGATTACCGTGTAGATGAAATTTACTACTGATGGTAGTTACAACCCTATTCAATCCTATAAATACACACATGCGTGCGCGCACACACATATGTATACTAATAATAGAAAAGAGAGGAAATGAGAATGGACAAATACCGCTTCTAAATATTATAAACAAAATCATACTTTCAAACTAAAATATGTATACGTTAAAATAATGCGACACAATACATGCCAAGTCGAAGAGGAATGTTTCAACAGTGCAATGGTGAAGACAACATGTCATTTGGAGAGTGCAATAGGTCCTGACTGAGATTACCAAGGTGGTTGACTGCTAGGATTTACTGAAGCCCGGGTTTGAGTGTAGCGAAGGCAGAAAAGAAACAAATCAAATTTCTGGCTTGTTTCATTCAACCGGCTCTTTGGAGCTAGTCAACTAAACTAGTGCAACAAAAAGCATAAAGCTGCATTCTGTCTACACCAATAATCGACTGCCTTATTTTGGAAGTCGACCGAAAGCCACAAATTGGCCCAATTTCGAGCCAATTCCTGATGGATGTTGAGTTTGAGAATATCTCCAAGCAACTTACTCCTATAAATTTGCAACTGGAGGCTTTAAGAAAAGCATTCAATCAATCTACAACATTAAAAACCCCACATCTTGTTAATTTCCCTAATAATTCAGACGAGTAAATAGAGATTTGTATTTCTTCTTCATTAAGAAATTTATCTAATTGTAATCTCCATACCCTCTCTTCAAAATTACAAGGAATAAAGAAAAGTTAGGTCCAAAATTGTGATTTCTCCTACTAGTCGATTCTATTCCTGTTATTTGTTGTGTGTGGTCTATTGATCTTCCATTCAGTGATTCTAGAAGCAGGGTGTATTTATTCGGCAAGATTAAGGTATTGATTTTTTTTAATATAAACATTATTAGCATGTGCACATCATGCATGCCAATACACTAGTATTAATATATATATATATATATATATATATATATGTGTGTGTGTGTGTGTGTGTGTGTGTGTGTGTGTGTTTGAAACACACACACATGCTCTGTAACCCCATAGGTCGTCGAGCTTGTGTATGGTGTGTATTGATTGACAAAAGGGCACAAATCCGAGCCTCGATAATGATGGCGAGCATATAAAACTCTATATACAACCTAGAATATGTGTTGTGAATTCAGTGCATACTTCCTCAAAGCTTACAATTGGAACATGATTATATGGATATTCAATATATGTGTAGGAATGAGAAAATGTCATAAGGTCAAACATCATTAATGATGGCGAGGACAAAACCCTCTGAATTATTTGGAATATGTGTTGTGGATTAACCGCATACTTCCTCAAAGCTTGCAAACGAAGCTTGATTCTTTGGGTATTTAATATATGTGCGTGTCCATATCGACTTCGTAGTCCCATAATGTCTATTTGTATCCTTTTTTTTTTATATAATCTATTTGTTTTCAAAATCATATTTCCATATATTTTTGTTTCTTAACCTTTAACTCCAATAAAATTATGCTTCCAAATAGTGGTGTACATATATGCATGTACATCTAATGGCTCATATTGATTTATGATTTGAAGGTGTTAAAAACTCCAGAACTCCCCAATTTTTGTGTAGATTATCATGACAACAAACATAATATATCAACTAAAATTTACTCTGTTTCAGATTTTTTTGACATAAATATACAAAAGTCAAATTCCAACAACCATATATGCAGAAAGCTAGCTGATCATAAGGCGGAGATACAAAAAGGTGGAATGCGAATTCCTTTTGTGTGTAGGTCAATCAATGGATACTCGAAATATTCAAAATCTGTTTGCATCCATATTTAGAAAACGAAAAAGCATCTGATACTGGGAAAAGGGAATGTGAATGTGGATATGAAGTATTCTACGTCTGCTATTCAATTTTAATCAAAATAATAGTATATATTATGTGTATTTTAGTATAATGAAAATTAATATTTGTTGTCTTATCAAAATAAAAGGTTATATCTTATGTGTATAGTCGGTATAATTTTTCGCTGCAGCAACAACCAATGACCGAAGGGATGCGCTTCACCATCAAAACCTCGGTTTAATTCTAGTACCGAGAGTTTGGGATGCTGGAATAAAGTATAAGTGCTGGAAAAGAGTAAATGCCAAAAGTAGCAAAGGGGGACACAAAGTTATAGTTAGTCCGGAAATGAGTAAATGCCAAAAGTAGTAAAGGGGGACACAAAGTTATAGTTAGTCGGAAAAATCTTACGTCCACTTCAATACTTTTCTTCTTTAGATTCTATATCTCAAAGTTACAAGGGAAAACATTAATGTGCATTTACAAAACCTTGCTATAGAAAAGTACATAATTTTGTGTCTTAGTATCTGATCTCTTGTTTTCTCCTTTCCTTTTGCATTGGGATCTGCACCTCTTACAAAGATATGAGTGTAAATCAATGATATGGTGAACCAAGTTGAGACAACTATTGAACTGCTGACAAATGTCACTAATTTAGCATGTTTTGTGCAGCTGATGTGGATTGATAACGTGTTCAACTTCAAAACTAATTGCAAAAATAAACCTCATTTTTCTAAATCAATTTATATAGCTTTCGCAATTTGAAATTTCAGAAGCACAAAATAGGCTTACAACTTGTGAAATTATAAATTGCACAAGTTACAATTTAAAAAAAAAAAAAGGTTTCCTACTTACGCAATTTTACATTGCACAAGTAGGAATTCAGCCTAAAAAAATTGCCGGCTACATTTCATCATTTCATCTTCCCCAAACCATTTCTATCCCATTCTTAACCTTTTTCTTTCTCAATCATTCATTTAAATTCATCTGAAATCTAAAAATAAATTAATTAGAGTATTTCTTGTTCTCAAAAGGGAAGACTCATCATCATCTTCACAAACTAAAGGTTAATTTTTTGAATTTGAGCGATGATTTGCAATTGAAGTTATTATTTTCATATTTAACTAATTTTAAGGTTCACTATGTTAGTTGATTAAAATGATATTTATATGTTACTTATTTTATAATTGAAAAGGAAAATCTTAAGTTGATGTAGCACTCCTAATTTTAATGATGATATTATTCAAGAGATTTAATTAAAATAAATAAAATAAAATAATGTAGATAAGGAGATGATGTTGATTAATAAAATCTAGTGGCCGTGCTTATTTAACTAAATGAACTTATAAATGGTTAAGCAATTAAACATAAGGGCATTAGGGTAAATAGCCGTCTATATTTCCCCCTTATACTATTTTCTTTAGCCATACACGTTCATTTTATCTCAAACAAAATTTATAACCGTGATAAGCAAGCAAAGCCGGCCTTTAGGAAGAGAAGAGAAAATCAAAGTAAAGCTTAAGATCAAGCTAGAAGAAATCAATCTCAATCAAACTTCAATTTCTTTATCCAAACCAAGGTGAATAATAATTTCTACATCACTATTTTGGTTTTATAATCATATGGTTTCATAATCATATGGTTTCAGATTTAAGGATAAATCTGTTTTTATGATATATTGAATGATGGTATGCTTGATTTATAAATTGTATGGTTTAAACAAGGTTGTTTAAAGGAAATATATGTGGTTTTAGGGTAAAACCGAGGTTTAATGATTTGTAAATGGCATGGGAAAATTTTATGTTATAGAAAACATAATTTTGGTATTGGGTTTCAATTTTTATAATTTTTCAAGCCGTGGAGCATTAATTATGAATTTTTAAAGGAAAATAGGGTTATTTGAGTTTATAAATTTATTTTGAAAAATATATTAAGAATTTGGGTCTGAATTTTGATATGTTAGAAAACACGATTAAAGTGAATTTTTGAAATTTTTTGGAATTTTTACTAAGTGATTTAGTATAAAAATTAAATAATTTCGAAAGGAGGACTTAAATGATTTAATTGATTTTATAAGAGGAATGACTTATTTGTTAAATGTTAATCTAATTTTAAATCTAAGAAAACGCAGAAAATATTATAAGTTGTGAAAGCCAATCAAATGTTTACAAGTAAGTATGTTTGTTATAAAAAGTTTACTTATTTTGGCAAAATCAACTTTTATCCAGAACAAGGTGGTTCCGCCTTCTTTGGCAAACCTTTCGACTTAGACCTATCGACCAACACCTTTCGCCTTCAATGAGCAACAAGGTCGAAAACAATGCACATGATATCATTCAGGTGGTATGCAGTGAATTGGACCAAGTCGGAAAGTATGGTGTCGAAGGGTTGCTTTCGAAGGAGATTGATCCTTAGTTTACTTTGATTTGAAAAAGAAATCCACTTGCCTGTTTTAAAAAGCTTTCGACAAGGTCGAAATCTATGTTTGCTTCCGACAAGGTCAAAAGCTATGATTTCAAAAGGTTGGTTTTATAAAGAACTTCTAACAAGATCAAAAGCTATGCTTGCTTTCGACAGGCTCGAAGCTATGGTTTTGAAAGGATAGTCTTGAAAGAAGCTTTCGACACAGTCAAAAGCTATGTTTTAAAAAGGTTGTCTCAAAGAGAATTTTGAAAAAAATGTTGCCGCCTTTATTTTTGTTTAAAGCTTTCAAAGGGGTCGAAAGCAGAAGCTTTCGACATTATCGAAAGGTTTAATGGTATTTATAAAAACAAGCCGCTTCCCAAACCTTTCGAATGGATTGAAAGCAGGAGCTTTCGACGTTGTCGAAAGGTTCAGTTGTTTCCCAGATGTTTTAATGCTTTCGAAAGGATGGTTTCAACACCATCAAACTTTCCCAATATTTTGTAAAATAAAGCGTGGTTTTGAAAGAGATACTTTCACCTATTTTCACTATGACCCAAAGTAATATTTTTAAGTATAAACCCAATGCTTTCGGAAGGTTTGACCTTCATTGGTTTCAAAAGGTTCTACTCTGATTTAATGATACTTTAACAAGATCGAAAGGTTTCGAAGGAAGTGTTTTAAAGTATTAAAAAAGTTGGAGCCTATTGATTTAAAAGAAATGATTTATGCTTTCGAAGGGGTTGAAAGTAGAAGCTTTCGACGTTGTCGAAAGGCCTTAAAACCCTATATCAAATTTTTAAAGGAAAACCCACGACTTGTATAAATGAGTTTTGTAATGATTTTAAATATTTAATTTTGAAGAAGTATGGTTTTGATAAATATAAGTTAAAGGTATTAACTATCTTTTATATGAAAAGTATTTCTAGGACCTTAAACCCCAGGAGTGGTATTGTTAAATTGTTATTTTACCTCTTTAAATATGAATATATTCACATGATCACCTATAACTGTATTTTGGAAAAAAAGGGTAGAAGAACTAGCTACGTTAACTCCGTAGTGAATAAAAATTGCTAAACTTCTAAATGAATAGAATTGCATCCAAGGAGTCGGGGTGATCAAAAATATATGACGCTTAAACTTAGTAGTTATTGGAGGTAACCAAAAGGTCCATAGTAAATCCATGAAAACTATGGTTAAATAGTTATTGGAGGTAACCAAAAAGTCCATAGTAAACCCATAAAAACTGTGGTTATGTAGTTATTGGAGGTAACCAACAGGTTCATAGTAAACCCTTGAAAACTATACATTAAGGATAGTTAGCATGTGCTAATTGGTTTGTAGTGAACCCATGAACACTATATCCTGATTAAGAATTAACATCAATCAATAGGTTCTTAGTCAACCCATGAAAACTAGGATAAGAAAGTGGCTAATGAAGGCATCAACAGCTTCCTTGTCAACCTATTAAACCTAGGATATGAAGTGAGTTACTGGGTAAATCCATAGGTTTCTAGTCAACCCATGAAAACTAGGATAAGGTGATTAATTATTGGAATGGCTAATAGGTTCTGGAGGACCCATGAATTAATTTATGTTAACTGGTAGGATCCTATAGGTTCTTAGTGATTCCATGAAAACTATGAAAAGAACTAGATGTTCATTAATTATATAAAGGTTATTAGCAAACCCATGAAAACTAAAAGGTTAATAGTGACCCTACAAACTATAATTATGAAATGGTGCCAAATTAAACCGGGGATGAGAAATCTTAAATGTTTTCAAGTATGCATATCATCATAATATTTTATAAATGTATGGTTTAACCATTGTGCATGCAGGAGCATAAAATATGATTTTAAAAAGGTTTTAGGACACCGGTGAGGGAAAAATTCATTCCGTTAAGCGGCGTGGTCTCACTAGATATCTAAAAGGATTGAGATGTTAGATTATTATTCATACCAGCCTTTATGTCCGACTTCAAGTTTTTGTTTACCCTTAAACTCTCGGGTACTCAATTAATTTTGAGTAGTTTGAGATTTAAGGTTTTCTTCTTAGACGAATATAGCTTCCGGAGACATACATGAGGCAGTTAGTTATTTAGAGTTATCTTTTTCCGCTGTGTATTTGGATGTAAAGACAGATTCATTAGCTACTCTGATCAAACAAGAGGCATCTTTATATGTCGCTCTTAGCATATTTGTAATAATTGTATTTGGCTGAACGTGATTACTTTTTTGGGATTATGTAATGAACATGAAAGATTTTGATTTGCATGAGGAAATATGTTTTAAGTTGTTAAATTTTTTCCGTATTTCTGTGATTTGTGTATCAGTGTATCTAGCATCGCTATATTTGATCGCCGATAAATAATAATTATGAATGACTGCAGCATCTGTACCCGTTAGTTTTGGACCTCCAAGTAGGGGATGTTACAAGTTGGTATTAGAGCATATGTTTATGAAACTTTAAAAGAAAAGTTAAACCTAGAAGCTTTTTGAAACATAATCCAAGCTTTTGAAACATAATCCAATGAATTTAAAAATATGGTCGGGGTTTGGGTTAACGCTATAGTAATGTACTTGTATTTGATATAGGTATATATCTAAGTAAGTATTCCTCTCTCTTAGACCGTTCTTCTGTATCTTACTAAGACTCGTATGCAGATTTACGAGAAAGAAGATACGTAAGTAGGAAACGGAAGAAGAAATTTAGATGGAGGAAGCACCACTGCCACTGAAAATGCTCGACCTAATATTTGGAGAAAGAAAGGTCGACAGACTAATGCTAACCAAAATGCTGAGGCCAATGTTGGTGTTGGAAATCTGCAGTAGATGCGGGGATGATGTATCAGTTGTGGGCTAATCTTTTGCAAGCAAGAGCTGCTGGTAATGTTGGAGGAGCTAATCCTGTAGTTCCAGTTGGTTATAACTATGCCAAATTAAGCAGAGACTATATAGCCTAGGTGGGAAACCGTCTATTGGAACGGAGGATGCAGTTGAAGTGGAGAACTGACTGTTGAACCGTGAAAGGATCTTTACAGATTTAGGCTTGAAGGAGGGAGAGAAGAGAAGGCTAACCTCTAGACAGTTGCAAGGGTTAGCACTTCACTGTTGGAACAGTGTGACGGTCAGAGTTCTGGAGGAAGAGCTGACATGGGCTGATTTTAGAAGGATATTCAAGCAGAGGTTCTTGCCTGAGGTTGCCAAATCGGCATTGATGAGAAAGTTCATGGATCTTGTCCAAGGAGGGATGTCTGTGATCGAGTACGTTGCTAAGTTTAATGAGCTATCTTGATATGGTTATGCTTTGGTTGACACTGATATCAGAAGAAATGAGAGATTCATTAAAGGATTGAGGCCAGAGCTAGATAGAATAGCTATGACTCATATTAGGAAACCTTATCATCTGGTGGAGATGGTCATCTGCCATGAGGAGATGCTTGCCGTGTCAGTTAGGGAGAAGCGAATTGAGTTCCAGGGTCCTCAAGGAAAGAAAAGGGAATTCTTTAAGAAGAAAGAAGCCCAGAAAAGGGAGGCCGTTAAGAAGGCAAAGGCTGATTTGGCGTGAAGTGTGATAAGAAGGATCGTTATGCTCGCGAGTGCAGAACTGGTAAATAAAAGAAGCCTGCAGAGAAGAAGAATGTGAAATGCTTCAACCGTGACCAAGTTGGACATTATAAAAATTAGTGTCCAGAGCCAGTCAGGACGGACAATGAGAATGTATTTGCTATTGTACCACCATCTTCTTCAAAATCTACTAGCAGAGAAAGGGAAGACTGTGATGTAATGTGCGCTTTTGATTCAGAGTACCAATTAGGGTACTTTTTGGTACTGGTGCATCACATTCATTTATATCACAGTATTTGGTTGATAGGTTATGTATAGAAGTATAGAACCCATATACCTTGTTACTTTCTAAGGGTTGCAAATCTAATAGGAGGACATGCAACTCTTGGGATGAGATATGACCAGTTTGAACTTGATTTGTTAGGTCGTACGTTTGCATGCAGTTTGTATGTCTTTGATTTCGTAGATTTCGAAATCATTTTGGGTATGGATTGATTGAGTAAGTATGAGGCCAGGATATTTTTTCTGGATCGAGAAATATCGTTAAGGCACCCAGATAATCATAATCGAATCATTTTATCAGTGGAGAATTCAAGTAAGAGCGTTTGTACTTTGTTGTGTGCCATGGAGGTTGGAGAAGACCTTAGTCAGGTTCGAGTGGAAAGAGAGTTTGCAGATGTTTTTGAACCGGTTACTGGATTACCCCTGAAGCGAGATGTTGAGCTTTGGAGAGATCTTGTACCGGAAGCTGAACCTGTCAGCAGACCACCTAACAGGATGACACCAGAAGAGATGAGGCAATTGAAGGTGCAGCTAGTGGATCTTAAAGGAAGAAATTTTATCAGACCAGGCAGTTTGCCTTGGGGAGTAGCTGCGGTGTTTGTGAAGAAGCCAGATGGGTCATTAAGGATGTGCATCAACTATCGTAAGTGAAACGAAAGGACGATCAAGAATGGTACCCTCTGCCGATGGTAGATGATCTGTTTAATCATTTGAGTGGAGCCAGAGTATTTTACTAATTGGATTTGGCAACGGGGTTCCATCAGTTGAGAGTGGTAGAGGATAGCATTCCTTTGACGGCTTTTCAGACTAGGTATGGTTCGTATGAGTGGTTGATGATGCCGTTTGGATTGACAAATGCGCCTGCTTCCTTTGTTGATTTGATGAATCAGGTTTTTCGTGAACACTTGGATAGGTACGTGTTGGTATTTATAGATGACATTTTGGGGTACTCTAAAATTGAAAGGGAGCATGAGATTCATTTTAGAGTGGTATTGGTGACACCGAGGCAGAATCAGCTATGGGCGAAATTTTCCAAGTGTAATTTTTGGACGAATAAGATTAAGTTTCTTGGTCACGTGCTTTCAGAGAAGGGATTGTCAGTCGATCCAGATAAGATCGAAGCTGTGAACAATTGGAAGAGACCAGAGACGTTAACCGAAATCAGAAGTTTTCTTTGACTTGCTGGCTATTACCGGAGATTTATCAAGGATTTCTTGCTGGTAGCATCGCCTTTGACTAAGTTGACTAGAAAGGACGTGAAGTTTGTTTGATCTGACAAATGTGAGGAGGAGTTCCTTAAGTTAACATATTTGTTAACCAATGCGCAGGTGTTAGTAGTTCTAGATGGTAACCAAAGGGTTGGCAGTATACACCGATGCATGTGGAACTGGATTGGGAGTGGTATTGATGCAGAATAGCGAAGTTATTGCTTACGCATCTAGGTAGCTTAGATTGCATGAAGTTAGATATCCTATTCATGACTTGGAGTTGGCAGCGGTAATTTTTGCCTTGAAGATTTAGGGGCATTATCTTGTGGAAGAGAGATATGAGTTATTTATCGATCGTAAGTCTTTAAAGCATTTATTCTCTCAAAAAGAGTTGAATATGAGGCAACAGAGATTGCTGGAGCTTTTGGCTGCTTATGATTTCGGTTTAGAGTTTACTTGTAACGACCCGCTATTTTGGACCATTCAAATCGACAATAAACCATACATGTCCGACTTGAATAATTCAAAATACCGAATTGTTAATTAAAATTTGGCAAAACTCAGCATATACAGTAAATAAATCAACCACAGAATCACACACAGAGTAATATAAAATAATGCAGCGTAATAGATAAATAGTATGTAACGACCCAGTATTTTCAACCCTTCGCATCCGCGCATGTCGGACTTGAATTGTTCAAAATACTGCGTTGTAGAATAAATTTGGCAATACTCAGAATATACAATAAATAAATCACAGAATCACATACACAGATATCAGAATCTCGCAGCGGAAATTAAAAATTTAGTGGTTCATGAAGCCACTGATATAACTTTTACAAAACAGAACTTACATTGTCTATAATACTCAATACAATGTTAAGACATAAATAGAGATAGAGTCTTCAAAGTATGGGATTCCAGAAAAGATAAAGACTGAAACAAACTTCCAGCAGCACGAATGGTCTACGAAATGTCCTAGCTCCGGAGAGGAAACTGAAGCTGCAACTCAGGCTGACCCGAGCGTAAAATAAAACAAACACTCGAGTCAGGACATACATACTTATATGATGTAAGCTAAATCAAGTGTACTGTAATATAGAGCAAGTAACTTAAAGGATGCTTGGGACCGCCCATCCTCTAAGGATCCGTCAAACTATTTACTATGTAATATATTGCGCTATTATAATAGTGTCTATTTATAAAGTAAACATACTTATTTCTTAGCATTAAGGGGTTACCCATATAGCCCTTAACACGTAATAGTCCCAGTAGTCCATCCAATATCATAGCTCCTCCTGATCGGGAAGCAACTAGAGGATACCACACGGGCTACGGGAGAAAACCAAACTCGTACAAGGCTCGATATGGTAGGTGACACGGCACAACTAGGCAATGCCAGGGTAGATATACCAATTACGCTTCCGGACCGGTGGTAACGCGAAGCCGCAGCAACCGCCCACCTCGAACAACACTCCCAAATCAAGGGTGCACCCAAACAATCACATAAGCAATAGAATGGTATACGAAGAAGTGCGTTCGATCAGAGGAGCTACCTCATTAATCCGTCGATCGCTCCTGTTTTAGCCACCTTAAGCCAACTCACGGGAGTCGGGTCCACGTATATACCTTTCAAGAAACCGTCACCACCAACCTACTTCATTCTGGAATCTCCACCGCGTACACGGTTAGTCAAAGTGGTTTTCGGTATCGACAGAGAGTATGTCCATAACCGATCCCGGTCTCTTTGCCAACCCTTCGTTATTATAACCCGTGGTTATTTAAAAACAGTTTATACTTTAAATCAGAATAAACATTTCCATTTCAAAACTATAGATACGATATCATTTTAAAACCCAAAACAATAGGATATCGTTATATTCAAATATAATTCTTTCCAAAACCATACTGTTTATAATATTTGGAGACCAAATATTTGAATTATATCTTCAAAGGATAATGTTTTGGAAACTTTACTTAAATCCATAACTCCCAAACACAATGGTTTGGACATTCAACGGTATATATATAAATGGGTTAACTTTATGGTTACTTTGTAAAGAAGATAATTTACATAGCTTCACAAATATATTTCTTTATTTAAAGTTTAACCATAATTTAAATATCCCTTTATGTTCCCAAAACCATTTCAATTTTTATATATATCCAATTGGAGTATTTACTATTCAAAACTTAGTTTGGGTTTTATTCTTTCACAAATCAATGTTTTATATTTTTAGTCTTGAATATTCCCATAATTTCCATAAATAAAACTCCAAATTTTAACCATTAAATTTTTCCCAAAATTTACTTAATACCAGAATATTTATCTTTAATTTATTTAGGAAAATACAGTTATAAATATTATGTCTTAAGTTTTTCCAAAACTTAAGGTAAAATAAAATTTATCAAATTCCATAAATTTTAGAGCAATCAAATTCTAGATTCCATAGCACTTAGGAAATGCTACCTAAAGTTATGGGTAAAACTAGTCAAATTTCAAAAGACAGCATTTAAATGCTGTAATAGATTGTTTAACTTGATAAATATTTCCAAATATAACCTATTTATTTATTCATTTATTAACTGAAATCTTATTCTTTCAAAATCCCGATTTACCAAATAAGTTATATTCCATAAATTTATTCAAATATTTATTTATTTCTTTATTTATAACTTATTAAAAATCAATATAAATTCCTTTAAAGATATAAATCAAATATTTAACTTCCAAAATAATTTTAAATATTTCAGAAAATATTATAAGGACCACGGGCCTGTATATAGTTTTCTAGCCTAGGTCAAGTGGTACGGATTTATATCATTTCAATCCGTAGTTTACAAATATCCCGGGTCCTATCATTTCAAACCCGCAATCCCAAGTTTAACAGTTTAACAGTTAACAGCATAATTTAACAATAATAATCATTTAGGCCTATCATTTCAGCCCATAACAATCTACGTATAACAGGGAACTTGCAGTGTGATTTAAGCAGTAAATAAACAATAACATAATATAACTGCAGATATAATACAACAGATAATAACTGATGAGGTGTCAATTTAAATGGGGTTCATCATTTTATATTACACTACAGACAGATAATAGTGACATAAAATTTTACACATACACTTGCAATAATTTACGAAATATAAATACGTATGTCTGGTGAGAAATACTCACCTGAAAGCTGCAGAAAATTTGAATTTCAAAACGACAATTTCACCGGAAAAAGAACGACAGAGAGTAACGATCAAAATTCTTCGGATGTCGCCTAGATTCAAATCTATAACAGGATTCAAAATATTGAATACGCGACTTTAGAATTTACGGTCAAGGAAAAATTAAAATAGGAAGAGAATTGGTTTGATTTGCTCGACCACTCCACCGTGTAAATAGACCAAAATATACCCCAAACGTGAACCGTGCTAACACAAAAATTACGACAAAATTTCCTAAAACAAAAACGGCAAAATGTTGAATACGCATACACGTGCACACTTCTTTTGCTTTATGGCCGTGATATATACATTTTACACGTGCACACTTGCATTCCTATGTATTATGAAAATGTTGTTGCTTAAATTTTCCTCAAACTTAGAGTCACTTTTTCAAATCCAGCTACTATCTTACATTTTAAACTTAATTTGCATCATTGCTTTATGACTTCATCCATCTTCAATCTAAACTTTCCAGGCTTAAAAACTGTACAGACACACCTCATCCTATCTTCAACTATTACTAGCATCCCCAAACTCCAGCCTTTTACTAAACACTCAGGTTAGATGAATTCACTCACAAGGCTTGGTCATCATATCCAAAGCAAGTTTTTACTGATCCATTCGTGCACCGTGTGATACACAGATATGCACAGCCTATGAATTTTATAAATGCAGACTACCACTCAACTACGTTTTTCTTAATTCACTCATATATGCCTCTATGCTCTTTTCTTCTTCTATCCTCTTTTGCAATGACTTACCCAAACTAGAACCCAAACCTGGTCTAAGTTTACAAATACAGTTTGTCTGAAAGGAGAAAAATGAGCAAATTCCTTATTATACCCCTAGTCGAACCCATGATTTTGAAATCAAAAGAAAACTCAGGTTAATGAGATGTTTGATAGAACTTGGTTTTACATATGTAAAATTTTTTTTTCAAAGTAACCTCTCAGTTCTATAAAGTTAGTACCTCTGACTTAATTATGTATACAAAAAAAAAAGAAAAAAAAAAAAAGAAAACTCTATAAACCCAGATCCATATGTTGTTCAAGGCATATGATAAGATTCTTAGAGAAAACAAAGTGGATAAATGGTAGTGTGGCCGAGCAAGGCAGAGATAAAACAAAATTTTCGAGGAAGAGGAAATATCTGAACAAAGAAAAGAAAATGACATAGACCATTTACCTGATAAGAGTTCGAGCCCGAGAAGAACAGACAAGAGAGAATGAAACTAAAGAAGATAAAGCAAAGTATATATAGATGGATTTTGCGAAATAGTCAGATATGAAACGTACGAGTATTAATGTAAGCGTTGATCTCTCCTACCACTCCTCTGTTAGAACGTTATGAGCGTGATTTACTGATCAGTTTGCAAAAGGATAAATCTTCGAAATATACAGGGGAAGCCAAGAGTTTCACAACGTATAAAGCTTGATGATAATTTAATGCCAGATTAATTTCCTGCGTGATTTGAGCTCATACCAGAGAACTGGTATCTTGGCAGGTATACATTGTTATAACTTCAAATTTATGTGATGTGTGATTAAATGATAAAACGGCAAGGCACATAAATTTGAACTGATGCGCATTTGAAGGGTGCTTGATTTATATTTTTTTTCTTTCCCGATGATATGTGTGATTTTAAACTGCTCATTATGAATATATTTTGATTTCACAATATGTTCCAATTAAACAGTTGCATGGTTAAAGCAAACATGCTTTGAAGTAGTTGCAGAGATTTATGGGGAAAATGGCAAGAATAGAAACGGAGCATTGCTTTGAAATCTGAACGTTTTGCATATATGCGTGATTTCTCCTTTCAGTTTCAAAGAAATAAAGGTTTCAATATTAAGAGGAAGAGAAATCAAATCTGCTGCCAGTTATACACAATTGATTGAATGCATCAGTTTCTTATGTTAATTGTTTACTCACGTGATTAAAGCAATGGGATAAATATATAGGGCTTTGAATATAACTGACGAGCTAAATCAGAGGAGATAAATCAATAGTTATCAATTATACAAGATGTCAGGGAATACGTTCACATTTCAAGCATTGATTTGGTAAATATTTGCTTTAAATCTTCGTATGAATTAAAGGAGAGATAAATGGGAATGAAAACATCAGTTTCTATATGATAAATGCTTATACGTGATTTAGTTTATACATTGATTTATAGGCAAACAAACGGCAAATAGTGATACAATGCAATATTCCCTTGGTCTTAAGAAACGGCAGAGGTGCTGATACAACTAGTGATTCAAGCAAATACATATAGATTTGTTTTAACTGTAGGTTGCGTGATTCATTTCCAGTTTTAATGCATGCGTGATATATCTTCCAAATATAAATATTTGCACGTTATAAGAATTTTTTTTTCAAAAGCATGCGTGCCTTATAAATTTCCAGATTTGATGAATATGGACTGTGTAATTTCCTTCCAGGATACTTTGCTTGAATTATATGTGTGATTAGGAACGGAAAATTTTATTTATTTATTTATTTATTTATTGCACAATAAAGGTGAAATAGAGAGATATACATGGGAATTGAGAAGTTGAAAAGATAGGCAAGGTTAAGTATGAATGCGTGATTTAAAACTGCCAATTGAAATCTAGATTTAATGCATGCGATAACTGCAATTTTTATGAGAAGCTTTGATTTCAAAATCTTATACTATTTAATGTAGGCGTGATTTTAGATTGATGATTTGCAGATAAAAGGATTTGTTTGAGGCGGAATCAAATGGACAAATGGGGAGAAAAGGGCAAGCAGCTTAAATGGTTTAAAGTATCAGTTTTATATATATAAATATGTAAATATGAATACGTGTGTGATGATTCATTTATATTTACATAAATTTTGATTTGTATTAAATATGTTTACAAATGTATTTGGACGTTCGCAGATACCATACTAGATCATAGGCAAAAACACAGGGGAAAAAGAGGAAGCTGTAGAGATTTAAAGCTTTCAGTTACAAAAGTTATAAATATGTTTACGTGATATAAGATTTAGGCAGTTACACAACATATAAAGTTTGAAAATATGTAAATATGCATGCGTGATTTCAGCATGCTTTGATTCTCCTATGTTTGATTTAATAAACAAACTGGCCAGACTTAATGCAAAACTTTTTAAAAAGAAACGTACAAAATGAAAAGTTGCGTGATATAAGCCTGGATATAAAGTTTGTACGTAACTTTATGTTCTTTTTTTTTTAGTTCAGTTTGCAAAAATTATAAGTTTTTGAATTTACTGGAAGGCCGAGAGATTTGCTTCAGTTTTCTCTTTGAATAAATGCTTAAACGTGATAGAAGAAATAAACAAGGGAAGTTATCAATGCATGATTTTATTTCTGAGAAAAGGAAAGGCAAACTCATATTCAATTCAGTTTTGATTTACAAAAGGTTTAATTAAGGCATACGTTGATATGGGGAGAAATAAAGGTAAGTATACATCAGAGGATGAACGAAAGAGTTGATATGTATCGTATCAATTTAGGCATGTACAAATTTCTCCTTGGATTTTTGTCTCACACGTTACTTCCATGTTAAGTTTTTACTTCATTTTATTTATTTGATTTTAGTTTGAAAACAATAAATGGAATGGCAAGAATTTATGCAAAGCTTAGAAAAACGTATACAAATTTATTTAAAATCAGACTGTCAGTTAATGCAACGTAACGTTTGTTATAAAATCTCTGACTGATATTTTTCTCCAAAATTTTACGAAAACATGATTTTTACACTACGCTAAACAGACGCAGTCCAAAACATCAAAAATTTTCATAAAAATAACATTTTAAAAACACACGTTTTATTACGTCACTTATACCCTATAATTGACGCGTCCTTTAAACGCGAAATTTAACAGTTCAAAAATAGCTTAAATTTTCACAGTTATTATTTAATTTTATTGACATATACAAATTTTATAAAATATATCTCCAAATAAAATAATTAACTATTTTGATAAACACAATTTATATAAAATATATTTCAAAGTTAAATAATTAAAATAAAATAAATAGCTAAAACTAGGGCTGTTACACTCTCCCCCACTTAAAAACTTTTCGTCCTCGAAAAGGAACGAAAGGAAAAGAATCAAAAGAGGATAAGCTAGACAAACAAGAATCTTAAACGAATAGTTCCGGATTTGAAACACGAAGAAGATCCTCCAGAATCGGTTCTACTCTTCAGTTTGACCGTCAGTCCATGGGTGATAAACGGTGCTTAGGTCTCGATGAGTAACAAAGGTTTCAAAGAATATTGAAAGATTCCTAAATAGGCTGGTAGAAGCAATCGCCTCCCCATTCTGTAGCAGATAGGGAAACCAAGGACACTTAAAAATAGTTCATAAACAAAATAAGATAATAAATTTGAAATCATAATGCTTTTGAGATTATAATACTTTGAAGGTCGTTAAAATTTATAGATATCATCATCTGGAAATCATATTACAAAAATCATAGCACTTTTTAAAATAATCTTCATTTATACCTTTTAAATTCAATGCCAAATAATACTCATTTCAAAGTTGAAATATTTTAAGGTTCATTTATTCAATTATAAAATTTTCAAAACATTTTATTTTTAAAAACAGCAGCACTTATAATATGTTACGGTAGATATAATAGTATTTTCCAATCAATTCATTATTCTACTTAACTCTTGATTTAGCAATAACCTAACACTTTATTTAAAATACCTATTTTATAATTAAGATATTCCTTTAATAAGTTACACTTGAAATTTCCATTTGAAAACCAAATTCTCAATTATCAAATTTTAGTGATATTAAAATACATCTTAATCATAATTATCCATTTTTCAAGACATGTCTATTTCCAAAACAAGGATAGAAATTCAAATTTGATGAACTCAAATCAAATAGAATCCAAGCTAGTTAAAATCAGAAGGTCCGATGATTAAATAACAGAATAAGGAACTGGGTAAGTCTATATAAATCGCGGACAACCTTGACCTGGTCAACCGTGACTTGAAGAGTCGGATCGATATGATTGGGTAAATATATATTTGATCCGAAGAGATAGAGTTCGGAATAACCAAAGAAACTGGCATATAAACCGAGGATAAATATAAATCTCTGGTGAATCAATGTTAATGGTAAAGGAGTTTCGCCCCTTTATTAGAATAATGGCGAGACCGCCAATTTACTATAAAGATCATCCGAAGTGGAGTTATGGGACACTCCAGAATCTAAAGTAGATGAAAGTGAGGGACACGGATGAACTTTGGAACCACAGGGAATGTTCCAAATTCGAAAAGGAAGAGGTTCAAGCTCGAATGAAGGTGATTCTATAAATCAATTTACCATACATTCTAAGTTTGCCTAGAGCCAAAGCTCTGATACCAAATGTAACGACCCAGTATTTTCAACCCTTCGCATCCGCGCATGTCGGACTTGAATTGTTCAAAATACTGCGTTGTAGAATAAATTTGGCAATACTCAGAATATACAATAAATAAATCACAGAATCACATACACAGATATCAGAATCTCGCAGCGGAAATTAAAAATTTAGTGGTTCATGAAGCCACTGATATAACTTTTACAAAACAGAACTTACATTGTCTATAATACTCAATACAATGTTAAGACATAAATAGAGATAGAGTCTTCAAAGTCTGGGATTCCAGAAAAGATAAAGACTGAAACAAACTTCCAGCAGCACGAATGGTCTACGAAATGTCCTAGCTCCGGAGAGGAAACTGAAGCTGCAACTCAGGCTGACCCGAGCGTAAAATAAAACAAACACTCGAGTCAGGACATACATACTTATATGATGTAAGCTAAATCAAGTGTACTGTAATATAGAGCAAGTAACTTAAAGGATGCTTGGGACCGCCCATCCTCTAAGGATCCGTCAAACTATTTACTATGTAATATATTGCGCTATTATAATAGTGTCTATTTATAAAGTAAACATACTTATTTCTTAGCATTAAGGGGTTACCCATATAGCCCTTAACACGTAATAGTCCCAGTAGTCCATCCAATATCATAGCTCCTCCTGATCGGGAAGCAACTAGAGGATACCACACGGGCTACGGGAGAAAACCAAACTCGTACAAGGCTCGATATGGTAGGTGACACGGCACAACTAGGCAATGCCAGGGTAGATATACCAATTACGCTTCCGGACCGGTGGTAACGCGAAGCCGCAGCAACCGCCCACCTCGAACAACACTCCCAAATCAAGGGTGCACCCAAACAATCACATAAGCAATAGAATGGTATACGAAGAAGTGCGTTCGATCAGAGGAGCTACCTCATTAATCCGTCGATCGCTCCTGTTTTAGCCACCTTAAGCCAACTCACGGGAGTCGGGTCCACGTATATACCTTTCAAGAAACCGTCACCACCAACCTACTTCATTCTGGAATCTCCACCGCGTACACGGTTAGTCAAAGTGGTTTTCGGTATCGACAGAGAGTATGTCCATAACCGATCCCGGTCTCTTTGCCAACCCTTCGTTATTATAACCCGTGGTTATTTAAAAACAGTTTATACTTTAAATCAGAATAAACATTTCCATTTCAAAACTATAGATACGATATCATTTTAAAACCCAAAACAATAGGATATCGTTATATTCAAATATAATTCTTTCCAAAACCATACTGTTTATAATATTTGGAGACCAAATATTTGAATTATATCTTCAAAGGATAATGTTTTGGAAACTTTACTTAAATCCATAACTCCCAAACACAATGGTTTGGACATTCAACGGTATATATATAAATGGGTTAACTTTATGGTTACTTTGTAAAGAAGATAATTTACATAGCTTCACAAATATATTTCTTTATTTAAAGTTTAACCATAATTTAAATATCCCTTTATGTTCCCAAAACCATTTCAATTTTTATATATATCCAATTGGAGTATTTACTATTCAAAACTTAGTTTGGGTTTTATTCTTTCACAAATCAATGTTTTATATTTTTAGTCTTGAATATTCCCATAATTTCCATAAATAAAACTCCAAATTTTAACCATTAAATTTTTCCCAAAATTTACTTAATACCAGAATATTTATCTTTAATTTATTTAGGAAAATACAGTTATAAATATTATGTCTTAAGTTTTTCCAAAACTTAAGGTAAAATAAAATTTATCAAATTCCATAAATTTTAGAGCAATCAAATTCTAGATTCCATAGCACTTAGGAAATGCTACCTAAAGTTATGGGTAAAACTAGTCAAATTTCAAAAGACAGCATTTAAATGCTGTAATAGATTGTTTAACTTGATAAATATTTCCAAATATAACCTATTTATTTATTCATTTATTAACTGAAATCTTATTCTTTCAAAATCCCGATTTACCAAATAAGTTATATTCCATAAATTTATTCAAATATTTATTTATTTCTTTATTTATAACTTATTAAAAATCAATATAAATTCCTTTAAAGATATAAATCAAATATTTAACTTCCAAAATAATTTTAAATATTTCAGAAAATATTATAAGGACCACGGGCCTGTATATAGTTTTCTAGCCTAGGTCAAGTGGTACGGATTTATATCATTTCAATCCGTAGTTTACAAATATCCCGGGTCCTATCATTTCAAACCCGCAATCCCAAGTTTAACAGTTTAACAGTTAACAGCATAATTTAACAATAATAATCATTTAGGCCTATCATTTCAGCCCATAACAATCTACGTATAACAGGGAACTTGCAGTGTGATTTAAGCAGTAAATAAACAATAACATAATATAACTGCAGATATAATACAACAGATAATAACTGATGAGGTGTCAATTTAAATGGGGTTCATCATTTTATATTACACTACAGACAGATAATAGTGACATAAAATTTTACACATACACTTGCAATAATTTACGAAATATAAATACGTATGTCTGGTGAGAAATACTCACCTGAAAGCTGCAGAAAATTTGAATTTCAAAACGACAATTTCACCGGAAAAAGAACGACAGAGAGTAACGATCAAAATTCTTCGGATGTCGCCTAGATTCAAATCTATAACAGGATTCAAAATATTGAATACGCGACTTTAGAATTTACGGTCAAGGAAAAATTAAAATAGGAAGAGAATTGGTTTGATTTGCTCGACCACTCCACCGTGTAAATAGACCAAAATATACCCCAAACGTGAACCGTGCTAACACAAAAATTACGACAAAATTTCCTAAAACAAAAACGGCAAAATGTTGAATACGCATACACGTGCACACTTCTTTTGCTTTATGGCCGTGATATATACATTTTACACGTGCACACTTGCATTCCTATGTATTATGAAAATGTTGTTGCTTAAATTTTCCTCAAACTTAGAGTCACTTTTTCAAATCCAGCTACTATCTTACATTTTAAACTTAATTTGCATCATTGCTTTATGACTTCATCCATCTTCAATCTAAACTTTCCAGGCTTAAAAACTGTACAGACACACCTCATCCTATCTTCAACTATTACTAGCATCCCCAAACTCCAGCCTTTTACTAAACACTCAGGTTAGATGAATTCACTCACAAGGCTTGGTCATCATATCCAAAGCAAGTTTTTACTGATCCATTCGTGCACCGTGTGATACACAGATATGCACAGCCTATGAATTTTATAAATGCAGACTACCACTCAACTACGTTTTTCTTAATTCACTCATATATGCCTCTATGCTCTTTTCTTCTTCTATCCTCTTTTGCAATGACTTACCCAAACTAGAACCCAAACCTGGTCTAAGTTTACAAATACAGTTTGTCTGAAAGGAGAAAAATGAGCAAATTCCTTATTATACCCCTAGTCGAACCCATGATTTTGAAATCAAAAGAAAACTCAGGTTAATGAGATGTTTGATAGAACTTGGTTTTACATATGTAAAATTTTTTTTTCAAAGTAACCTCTCAGTTCTATAAAGTTAGTACCTCTGACTTAATTATGTATACAAAAAAAAAAGAAAAAAAAAAAAGAAAACTCTATAAACCCAGATCCATATGTTGTTCAAGGCATATGATAAGATTCTTAGAGAAAACAAAGTGGATAAATGGTAGTGTGGCCGAGCAAGGCAGAGATAAAACAAAATTTTCGAGGAAGAGGAAATATCTGAACAAAGAAAAGAAAATGACATAGACCATTTACCTGATAAGAGTTCGAGCCCGAGAAGAACAGACAAGAGAGAATGAAACTAAAGAAGATAAAGCAAAGTATATATAGATGGATTTTGCGAAATAGTCAGATATGAAACGTACGAGTATTAATGTAAGCGTTGATCTCTCCTACCACTCCTCTGTTAGAACGTTATGAGCGTGATTTACTGATCAGTTTGCAAAAGGATAAATCTTCGAAATATACAGGGGAAGCCAAGAGTTTCACAACGTATAAAGCTTGATGATAATTTAATGCCAGATTAATTTCCTGCGTGATTTGAGCTCATACCAGAGAACTGGTATCTTGGCAGGTATACATTGTTATAACTTCAAATTTATGTGATGTGTGATTAAATGATAAAACGGCAAGGCACATAAATTTGAACTGATGCGCATTTGAAGGGTGCTTGATTTATATTTTTTTTCTTTCCCGATGATATGTGTGATTTTAAACTGCTCATTATGAATATATTTTGATTTCACAATATGTTCCAATTAAACAGTTGCATGGTTAAAGCAAACATGCTTTGAAGTAGTTGCAGAGATTTATGGGGAAAATGGCAAGAATAGAAACGGAGCATTGCTTTGAAATCTGAACGTTTTGCATATATGCGTGATTTCTCCTTTCAGTTTCAAAGAAATAAAGGTTTCAATATTAAGAGGAAGAGAAATCAAATCTGCTGCCAGTTATACACAATTGATTGAATGCATCAGTTTCTTATGTTAATTGTTTACTCACGTGATTAAAGCAATGGGATAAATATATAGGGCTTTGAATATAACTGACGAGCTAAATCAGAGGAGATAAATCAATAGTTATCAATTATACAAGATGTCAGGGAATACGTTCACATTTCAAGCATTGATTTGGTAAATATTTGCTTTAAATCTTCGTATGAATTAAAGGAGAGATAAATGGGAATGAAAACATCAGTTTCTATATGATAAATGCTTATACGTGATTTAGTTTATACATTGATTTATAGGCAAACAAACGGCAAATAGTGATACAATGCAATATTCCCTTGGTCTTAAGAAACGGCAGAGGTGCTGATACAACTAGTGATTCAAGCAAATACATATAGATTTGTTTTAACTGTAGGTTGCGTGATTCATTTCCAGTTTTAATGCATGCGTGATATATCTTCCAAATATAAATATTTGCACGTTATAAGAATTTTTTTTTCAAAAGCATGCGTGCCTTATAAATTTCCAGATTTGATGAATATGGACTGTGTAATTTCCTTCCAGGATACTTTGCTTGAATTATATGTGTGATTAGGAACGGAAAATTTTATTTATTTATTTATTTATTTATTGCACAATAAAGGTGAAATAGAGAGATATACATGGGAATTGAGAAGTTGAAAAGATAGGCAAGGTTAAGTATGAATGCGTGATTTAAAACTGCCAATTGAAATCTAGATTTAATGCATGCGATAACTGCAATTTTTATGAGAAGCTTTGATTTCAAAATCTTATACTATTTAATGTAGGCGTGATTTTAGATTGATGATTTGCAGATAAAAGGATTTGTTTGAGGCGGAATCAAATGGACAAATGGGGAGAAAAGGGCAAGCAGCTTAAATGGTTTAAAGTATCAGTTTTATATATATAAATATGTAAATATGAATACGTGTGTGATGATTCATTTATATTTACATAAATTTTGATTTGTATTAAATATGTTTACAAATGTATTTGGACGTTCGCAGATACCATACTAGATCATAGGCAAAAACACAGGGGAAAAAGAGGAAGCTGTAGAGATTTAAAGCTTTCAGTTACAAAAGTTATAAATATGTTTACGTGATATAAGATTTAGGCAGTTACACAACATATAAAGTTTGAAAATATGTAAATATGCATGCGTGATTTCAGCATGCTTTGATTCTCCTATGTTTGATTTAATAAACAAACTGGCCAGACTTAATGCAAAACTTTTTAAAAAGAAACGTACAAAATGAAAAGTTGCGTGATATAAGCCTGGATATAAAGTTTGTACGTAACTTTATGTTCTTTTTTTTTTAGTTCAGTTTGCAAAAATTATAAGTTTTTGAATTTACTGGAAGGCCGAGAGATTTGCTTCAGTTTTCTCTTTGAATAAATGCTTAAACGTGATAGAAGAAATAAACAAGGGAAGTTATCAATGCATGATTTTATTTCTGAGAAAAGGAAAGGCAAACTCATATTCAATTCAGTTTTGATTTACAAAAGGTTTAATTAAGGCATACGTTGATATGGGGAGAAATAAAGGTAAGTATACATCAGAGGATGAACGAAAGAGTTGATATGTATCGTATCAATTTAGGCATGTACAAATTTCTCCTTGGATTTTTGTCTCACACGTTACTTCCATGTTAAGTTTTTACTTCATTTTATTTATTTGATTTTAGTTTGAAAACAATAAATGGAATGGCAAGAATTTATGCAAAGCTTAGAAAAACGTATACAAATTTATTTAAAATCAGACTGTCAGTTAATGCAACGTAACGTTTGTTATAAAATCTCTGACTGATATTTTTCTCCAAAATTTTACGAAAACATGATTTTTACACTACGCTAAACAGACGCAGTCCAAAACATCAAAAATTTTCATAAAAATAACATTTTAAAAACACACGTTTTATTACGTCACTTATACCCTATAATTGACGCGTCCTTTAAACGCGAAATTTAACAGTTCAAAAATAGCTTAAATTTTCACAGTTATTATTTAATTTTATTGACATATACAAATTTTATAAAATATATCTCCAAATAAAATAATTAACTATTTTGATAAACACAATTTATATAAAATATATTTCAAAGTTAAATAATTAAAATAAAATAAATAGCTAAAACTAGGGCTGTTACATAGTAGTTCATGAAGCTACTATATAAATACCAGAGTTAGAAATAAAAATACAACAGAATACCTCAAATACATTGAAGTCTCCAGTACGAATAGATGACCTCTCCGAACGAATCAACTGAAAGAGCTGAAAGCTGAATCAATAGTTGGATCCTCAAACGAAGCTCCAAACTCCAAAGGCGAGTCTCAAATGTTGTATCGCTTAGTCTGACCCGAGCGTAAAGCAAAAACACAAAACACTCGAGTCAGGATTAACATTCTTATATCAATAAATCCAACTCAAGTGAAATATCAACTGAAATACAATTAACTTAAGGATGTTTGGGATAACCATCCTCTAAAGATCCATGTAACTATCTACAAGGTAGAAATATACACTATAACACCGTGGTCATTCAATTTTATTTAGACTTCAAAAATCAAAACATCATTTCCCTTTCAAATATATCTATTTTCCAAGATAGTATATGTATATTAAATAATTTATAAAGTAAAGTATTTGAAATTTTCTCAACTACACAAATTGATTCTAATCAACTCAAGTTCCAAATTCCCGTTTATTCAAAGCTCAATTCATTAATTCAATTCAGCTCTCAATAACCATTTAAACTTTCGTTATATTCAAAGCTTTAATATTCAATATTTTAAAGTTAAATCTAACAGTTTCATATAGATCTTGATTTAGCTTCATCATTATTATATAGTCAAGAAATATCCACTTAACAAGTTCAATATCATTTAAATAGCCTTAGATTTCATTTTTCAGAATATTTCCTTAAATTTATTTAAACTTAAAATATCCATTTAATCCCTTTTACCAAAACCAAGTTATAAAATCATATCTTAAATCCCGAATTCAATAGTTTCAAATCGATTTAATTGAATATAATTCTTAATTAAATACCATTTCCAATTAATTCAACTTTATCTTCTCAACTCTAGCTTATTCAAAAATTTACCAAATCTAATTTGAAATATAAATTTAAACGAATCCTTAAACATATTATATGTATTAAATCAATATCAATTAGATTAAATATTATTATTAGGTCTATACATAAAATTTTCATTTTTATACATATAATATTCTAAGAATCAGTCTTTATTAAAACTATATTTTTCTTTCCTAAACCATATAAATTATTTTCAAAACATTTATATATATATGGACCAACGATGTCCGTATATAATTTCCTACGCTATGGTCAAGGGATACAGATATTTATCATTTCAATCCGAAATTTAAATATACGGGTAGATATCACTTCGACCCGCAATCCCAAATTCAATTTAATTGAAAATCGCTTGGGTTTATCATTTCAACCCATAACGAAATTCTCCTATCCAAAAGTCTGTTCGGGTATGTATCATTTCAACCCATAGTGGATTCTAAACTATAGGAACTTGCAGAGTGATAACAGATAATACAATAAAATAACAGGCATATATCATAAATAAAAATATAATATAAACAACAGGATATGGTGTCATATCCCACATGTGAACAGTTATAGAAAATAGCATATATATAACAATTTAAATGACTACAACATCATATTTCAATTGTCGTTTCAATTGAAATCAAATTTAATATAATACAAGAACGTTAATCGTGAGTGATTGCTCACCTTTCGAAGCTAGAGGCTAGAGAAGATAGACAACACAACAAGCTACGAATTTCAAAGCAACGCTAGATTGGCACGAATTCAACAAAGCTGAGAGATAAGAATTTGGTGAAAACTAATTAGAACCGTCTTGATATGACAGAAAATGATGTATATAATTTTATTATTTATTATTAAAATCAATTTAATCATATATCTCAAATTAAAATTTAATTCAACACTCCGAACAAAGTCTCCATATATTTATATCTTTTAAAACCAATTAATATATACTCATATAGACATTTGCGAACAAAATTTTATATTATATATACACAGATATATATAAAGTTATATAAACTTAAATAGAAAAATATACAAACGCGATTGTATTACAAGTTTCCAACAATATATATTTTCCGTTTTAAAATATTAGGAATACTACAAGCCATAATATATTATAACCAACATATAACTTAAAATATAATTAACAAATATATATATATATATACATATATACACAAACGTACATAAGGTATAAATATATACATATGTATACTCAGTGACCCTATCTAACCCAACAGGTAAAATCCAAACTAATATAACTTATTTTTTAAAAAAAAAACTTATAAACACTGTCTATATTGTACTTAAACAAAATCAATATATATTACTGTAAATATATAAACAATATAACATATATTCATTGTCGAACCAGATTTTCCAATTTCTATAATATATAAAAATAGATCATATAACTGTTTATATAAAATCAGTATTTACGTAATTATAATATCAATAAACCCATGCTTTATCTGTACAAATCCACTTATATTCTTATACAACATATAACTTTATATATGTGTATCTTATATCCTATAACACTTATATATTTTAAAACAAAACAGAGAATATAGTGTGTAATATATACATATTTTCTTTCATAAACATACAACAACGTGTATATACATATACACACACATATATATAAGCATATAAACTAACGTACACAGTATATATTATAATATACCATAGATTTATAAAAGAAATATATATACTTACGCAAAAGAAGGAGTACACGGTCTAAGTGGCTACGGAGGAGTACGAAGGGTGGAAGATCAGGGAGGAGTTGCGGAGTGATGGTTTTGAGAAGCTAACAGAGGGGGAGAAAAAAAAAAGAAACATAGAAGAGAAGTAAAGGCCACAGAGAAATATAAGTGGGGAGCTCAATATTTAAAAGTTGGAATAAGAAACGTAAAATTGAATGAGCGAAATGAATGCAAAAAGTGTATGAGTTTGATATTCGAATGACGGTCATAAAAATGAAAATTTGGGTATAGGTAACGGCTGGCTATAATCAAATATTCACGTTCTGATGGATTGCTTTCCTTTAAGCAATAAAGACAGGGAGAGAAAGAATAGATAAAGGCAACAAATCTATCAATCAAAGAAAATGAAAAAGTTTGAACTTGTACGCAAATAAATAATATAGAACGACGTAGGTGAGTTGGCTGCTCTGGGTAAAAATGCTTAATAATTTTTATGAACCAAATAGGCATGAACAGACTACAACATGCAATTAACTAATTGATTGTCTGTAACCGTGCAAGCAAGAAATGAGATAATAATTAAAGGCTTGAAAGGAAAGTAGGAAAGGCAGACCAATAGGCTGAGATACCATAATTACCCTAGTGAACAGAGGAAAGAAATTTAAAACAAAAATATAGATAAAGGTTGAGTGAAGGGACACGGTCACCTGCTTGAATCACGTGAAATAATTAAAGCAAATGAAGTGGCTACAGGAAACGAATGATTTCTTCCTATTTTTGAATTAATGTTTACGTAGCCAATTTTTAAACAAAAAGGAAATGTACAAAAAATAATAAATTGAAATGACCGTTGATTCAGCAACGTTATTAAAGCAATTTATTATATTGCTTGGGCTGCACGGTGAAGATTTGGAAGAGACGTGTTTCACAATGCAACCGTTTTTAAGAAATAAATATATTACTTTAAAACAGAAGAACTAACCAAAAATGAACGCAAACGTATACAATTTATATGTTTTGATATTCAAAATAATTATAGGATGGCAACAGTCACCCTAGATTTAGTTGAGAAATTAAAGCAATTAATTGTTGATTGGACAGCATGTTCCATATTTGAAACGTAAAGGAAAAAGATAAGTATGGAATGGAAGGATACGTTATAAAGGCAGGGTCGGCCCAAACACATTCAATGCCCTAGGCCAACAAAAAAATATGTTTTTGTTGCCCCAAAATTTAATAAACAACAATACGCTTAAATGTATGAAACAAAAAGTAAATTCTATGATAGAAAGTTAACATTGATTACAAAATACTAGACAAATCATTTAGATCACATACAAAAAACTAAATGTCAACTTGATATGAAAATACATAAATAGACATTAACGGAAGCAACTTCTTCTTGCATTTTTTAAGGCAAACTCATCTATTATCTCTTCATAGTTAAGCATATCCAAGTACTCATTTTCAATTGAAATCATAGCTAATCCACTTAATCTCTCTTGTGACATGGTAGTTCGCAGATATGTTTTAATTAATTTCAATTTTGAAAAGCTTCTTTCCGCCGAAGCAACCGTAACTGGAATAGTCAATTGGATTCGATAAGCAATCCAAACATTGATAAATCCACTTACATCTCGATAAAACCTCAAGAAATTAAGAATACTAATTGATGTAGTAATTTCGGATGGTAGAATTTCTTTTAATTGTCGAAGCTCATAAAACAACTCATTACCACAAATATCTTTCTCTTCCTCATGTGTCAAAAAATCTTCCAAATTCATGCAATAGTCCTTCAATTTATCGTCATCAACATTTTTGAATTTCAAATTCAGCAAAAAGCCAAAAATTCATAATGTTTAAATTGCTCAAACCGATCTCTAAGCGAAGTTAAAGCTTGATCCATTATATGTAGAAAATAAGTAACTCTAAAAATTTCCTCTGGAGATTGTCTATTATAATTCTCTACGATGTCTTCATCAAATTTGCTTTTTTCTACGCACGATTCTCTTTTCAAAAAAATTAGGATCAATGTCAACATCATTTGCAATTTCTTTAGCCTCCTCCATCATGGGTTCAAATCCATCTTCTCTAAGTTTTTCAAAAAAAGTTACTATCTCTTTAATTTTGAAGATTGCATCTTCAATATGCATTTCCTCTCGTTGAAGTATTTTACTTACTCGATTAATATTGTCCAATATCTTATACCAAATACACAAGCTAATTAGAAACTCAAAATTTTCCAAAGCATTTTGGCACAATCCTTTTGCCTCCATCATCACAACGTCCTCTTTAGAGTTATTTGCAATATCAACCAAAACATCTCTTAATTCCGATGATTGAAATCTTATTGCTTTAACACTTTCAATATGACTTTCCCAACGGGTTGCAGATAATGGTTTTGGAGTCAAACCTTTCACATGACTTCGGAGTATTTCCCACCGATGAGTTGAGCCAGAAAATAAAGTATAAATCTTTTGCACATACGCAAAAAAGTTTCTGGTTTTCATACATGATTTCGCCATATCACATAATGTAAGATTTAGACTATGACATCCACATGAAATATAGAAAGCTCTAAGATTTACATCAAGTAGTCTTTTTTGCACCCCTTGATGTTTACCTATTACAAATTCAATAAAATTAGTTAACATAATAGTCAATAGTTTAAAATCAAGTTTAAGAGTATTATGTTAAATTTAATAATTTACCTTTCATATTCGAACCATTATCATACCCTTGTCCTCTCACATCATTAATATCAAGTTTAAGATTATCCAAAACATTTTCAAGTTCTTTAAAAAGACCAAGTCCGGATGTATCGTCGACGGTTATGAATCCAAGAAAGTATTCTTCCACATTGATATCACTTGCATCGTCAACATTCACACATCTTATAATAATGGACATTTGCTCCTTATGACTTAAATCCGGAGTGCAATCAAGGATGATGGAGAAATATTTTGCTTTTCTTATTTTTGCAAGCATTTTTATTTTGATCTTGTTGGCCAACAAACTTATCAATTCATTTTGAATTTTATGGCTAAGATAATGATGATTTATTTCGTTGTTTACCACACGTCTAAGATGGTCTTACATAATTGGATCAAATTCGGCCACAAATTCTATAAGTTGACAGAAAAGCCCATTATTTTTCTCATAAATCTTCTCATTTGATCCACGAAACGGCAAGTTATTTCTAGAAAGTGTTTTGACAACGCCAATTATACGCATAAGTACTTTTTTCCAACGTTGTCTTTCTTGGTCAATTTGAGCTTCCATTGCTTTATCAATTGTTTTCTTTTGTTGAAGTCCCTTATGCAAATCAACCCGTTTTATAAGATTTGCATTGTGCGATGGATTACTTTCATGCTCTCTTAGCTTTTTAGATAAATTATGCCAATCATTGCATCCTTCACCGGCCAATTGAGATACCTTTTGTGTATGCTTGAAAAGTTTACAACAAAAACAATAAACTTTATCACATTCATTTGAATATACAAGGCATTTTCTTTCATACTCTTTTCTACGTGGATAGCCGCCAATGTAATGTTTAGAAGAAAAATGTCTACCATCAATCTTGCTTCTTGGACATGCATCATTTTCTTTTACAATCTTAATCGGACCATGTGAATTAGCATATTCTTTTGGTATCACTAATTACTCCCCATAACCCCGGATCATAGTTAACATCAACGTCTTTTCCAAGATAAATTTTGGTTGCATCATTACTGTCTTCATCGAAAGAATTGCCAACATCTTCGTTATGTTCATCCTCCATAACTTCTACAATATGTTGATTATCAATTTCTACATCAACATTTTCATTTATAGGCTCTTCATCATTGTCAATATCAATATTTATATTCTCATCCTCCTCCCAATTGGTTTCTTCAATTTGACTTGAAGTCTGAATTTTTTTATTTCTTACTTGAAATAAATTTGATATTGAGCCAACTAATGACTTTGTTTCTTCATCTCTCCGTTGCTTTTTTTATTTTGATATCTAGAATTTTGTCTTCGATTCCTATCTCAAATTGTGATATAACACAATATTAATATAGCAAATTTCAATTGCGTATTATTTACGTTTTAATTGCATAACACAATAATCAAATGTTTTGAATAAAAGTTTCATCAATTATTTTGAAAGAATTTTTTTTAAACAATCAATTGTTAACTAGCCAATTAGTAATTAACATCAAATAGCACAAAATAAATTATTAAGTAGCTAATCTGAATGAGGGGGCCTGCGCTGCGGCATGGGTTCGGGCATATATCAATAAAATAACAATTCTAAACTATAGGGAACTTGCAGAGTGATAACAGATAATACAATAAAATAATAGGCATATATATATCATAAATAAAAGTATAATATAAACAACATGATATAGTGTCGTATCCCACAGGTGAACAGTTACAGAAAATAGCATATATATAACAATTTAAATGACTACAGCATCATATTTCAATTGTCGTTTCAATTGAAATCAAATTTAATAAAATACAAGAACGTTAATCGTGAGTGATTGCTCACCTTTCGAGGTAGAGAAGATAGACAACACAACAAGCTACGAATTTCAAAGCAACGCTAGATTGGCACGAATTCAACAAAGCTGAGAGATAAGAATTTGGTGAAAACTAATTAGAACCGTCTTGATATGACAGAAAATGATGTATATAATTTTATTATTTATTATTAAAATCAATTTAATCATATATCTCAAATTAAAATTTAATTCAGCACTTCGAACAAAGTCTCCATATATTTATATCTTTTAAAACCAATTAATGTATACTCATATAGACATTTGCGAACAAAATTTAATATTATACACACATACACACATATATATATAAAGTTATATAAACTTAAATAGAAAATATACAAACGCGATTGTATTACAAGTTTCCAACAATATATATTTTCCGTTTTAAAATATTAGGAATACTACAAACCATAATATATTATAACTAACATATAACTTAACATATAATTAACAAATATATATATACACAAACGTTCATAAGGTATAAATATATACATATGTATATACTCAGTGACCCTATCTAACCCAACAGGTAAAATCCAAACTAATATAACTTATTCTTTTAAAAAAAAACTTATAAACACTGTCTATATCGTACTTAAACAAAATCAATATATATTACTGTAAATATATAAACAGTATAACATATATTCATTGTCGAACCAAATTTTCCAATTTCTATAATATATAAAAATAGATCATATAACTGTTTATATAAAATCAGTATTTACGTAATTATAATATCAATAAACTCATGCTTTATCTGTACAAATCCACTTATATTCTTATACAACATATAACTTTATATATGTGTACCTTATACCCTACAACACTTATATATTTTGAAACAAAACAGAGAACATAGTGTGTAATATATACATATTTTCTTTCATAAACATACAGCAACGTATATATAAGCATATAAACTAACGTACAGAGTATATATTATAATATACCATAGGTTTATAAACAAAAATATATACTTACGCAAAAGAAGGAGTACACGGTCTAAGTGGCTACGGAGGAGCACGAGGGGTGGAAGATCAGGGAGGAGCTGCGGAGTGATGGTTTTGAGAAGCTAACAGAGGGGGAGAAAAAAAAGAAGAAACATAGAAGAGAAGTAAAGGCCACAGAGAAATATAAGGGAGGAGCTCAATATTTAAAAGCTGGAATAAGAAACGTAAAATTGAATGAGCGAAATGAATGCAAAAAGTATATGAGTTTGATATTCCAATGACGGTCATAAAAATGGAAATTTGGGTATAGGTAACGGCTGGCTATAATCAAATATTCACGTTCTGATGGATTGCTTACCTTTAAGCAATAAAGACAGGGAGAGAAAGAATAGATAAAAGCAACAAATCTATCAATCAAAGAAAATGGAAAAGTTTGAACTTGTACGCAAATAAATAATATAGAACGATGTAGGTGAGTTGGCTGCTCTGGGTAAAAATGCTTAATAATTTTTATGAACCAAATAGGCATGAACAGACTACAACATGCAATTAACTAATTGATTGTCTGTAACCATGCAAGCAAGAAATGAGATAATAATTAAAGGTTTGAAAGGAAAGTAGGAAAGGCAGACCAATAGGCTGAGAATCGTACCATAATTACCCTAGTGAACAGAGGAAATAAATTTAAAACAAAAATATAGATAAAGGTTGAGTGAATGGACACGGTCAC
Source organism: Allium cepa (assembly GCA_030765085.1). NCBI lineage: Eukaryota > Viridiplantae > Streptophyta > Magnoliopsida > Asparagales > Amaryllidaceae > Allium > Allium cepa. Next base: position 700,342,585 of record CM060938.1, on the reverse strand, counting down.
CTGCTTGAATCACGTGAAATAATTAAAGCAAATGAAGTGGCTACAGGAAACGAATGATTTCTTCCTATTTTTGAATTAATGTTTACGTAGCCAATTTTTAAGCAAAAAGGAAACGTACAACAAATAATAAATTGAAATGACCGTTGATTCAGCAATGTTATTAAAGCAATTTATTATATTGCTTGGGCTGCACGGTGAAGATTTGGAAGAGACGTGTTTCACAATGCAACCGTTTTTAAGAAATAAATATACTACTTTAAAACAGAAGAACTGACCAAAAATGAACGTAAACGTATACAATTTATATGTTTTGATATTCAAAATAATTATAGGATGACAACAGTCACCCTAGATTTAGTTGACAAATTAAAGCAATTAATTGCTGATTGGACAGCACGTTCCATATTTGAAACGTAAAGGAAAAAGATAAGTATGGAATGGAAGGATATGTTATAAAGGCAAAATGAACCGTTTGGAAAAAAGAAAAGAAATGATAGCAAATAAAACAGCTGTGCCTTGAATTTCCCAAAATAAATTATTAGAGCAATTGATGGGTTGATTGGACAATGTGTTTCAAAACTTCAAGGAAATGAGTAATATATTTGAAAATACTAACATAACCTATATATACATACCTACTAGAATTCACACAATAATTAATGGACCCTATACCCTACTAAACTTTCCGTGTATATATGTATATTAAGACCAAATTTTTCTTTGAATCAAAAATTCATACTTGCTTTCAAAACTAAATTTCAAAACCACCATTTGATGTATAAACAGAACATAATTTTTCTTTTTCTTTTTTTATTAACAATAAATCAAACATTATTTAATAATTTCACATAACTCAACATATCCATTAGTTACCAATTTTAGTTCATTTGTTAGAGGTTAACTTATTTGAATTACAACAATACAATTAAACTATTGTTTCCTCTTAAATTTTATTCAATAGATCAATATTTACAATTAACAATTATTATTAAATTCTTAACATTTGTTTTAATTCAAATTGTAAATCTCATATAAACTATTATTATTCCCATCATCATTTTTGTTTCTACCAAATTTTATTCAATATTTTAATAAAATTAGAATTTTAAATTGGTCTAAAATTTCGGATCGTTACCCATTACACTTTTTTTTTCAGATCTGAACTGCGTTGCAAAAATGAAGATGGGAAGAGATTTTGAAACGGTTAGAAAATCAAATATTTTTATTCCTATTAAATATGGAGACGCAAATGAAAGTGGAAAGTTTTACATGTGAATTGGAGGCAGGGTTTTAATTTTTTTTAATGCACGTGCTGATTTGATTTTTAATAGCTAAGATATGAAATAAAAGAGTGCGTACAATAGATGCAATAATTAAAACGAACGTACGCCCAAATTAATTAACAAGTAACGTAATCTAAATTTATATGTTTTCTTATTTATTCACTACTTATGTTTAATTATACGTAATCCAAACATTAAATTTTTATTTCAAAATATTATTATTTAAAATTTCTGAAAAATTCAATTAAATACGTTATTAAAAACCGTTAAAAAATTTATGGGTTGTTACATTACTTCTGGAAAAGGAAATAAGGTAACTGTAACGACCCGATTTTTCGACTTTCGAAAATCGACATCAATACGTCCATTGTATCAAATGTCGAGCAATTGGATGCCGGAAAACCGAACCATTAGGATAAGAAGAAGAAGGTAGAAGAAGAAATAGAAACAATATCAGAATCTTACCAACGCAGCGGAATAAAAGATAATAGATAATAACTGATATTTACACAAAAGAAACTATATCTGTTTTATACATACATCATTAGAAATTTAGAATACAACATCAGAGTTTAACAAAATCTATAACACACAACTAGACAGTTATAGTAACTTGTCCTCACCAACTGGCAATACAACTTACAACACAACAGAATTATACATCAAGTACGTATGCTACGTCTTGTCATCCAGCTCGTCTCCTGAGCTTCACAACATCCTTTTCTGTATCTATAATACTCGGTCTGACCCGAGCAATTATAGTTAAATAACACCCGAGTCAGTCTGAAAAACCAGCGTGAGAAAACACACTCAGTTGGATTATTAAAGTTTCAAAATCATTTTTAAAATCAAAGGTATCTCGTAAGACCACGCCACAAATAAACATGTCGGGTTTTTACCTTATAATAACCAAAACATTTTTTTATCAAAATCCGTCTGATATTATAATATTGTCTATAGAAAGTAAAATAGAATCTAGCTAAAATGCTTGCATCTCATGTTTCAGCAATAGTTGGGCACAATCAAAACCGTACAGACACTTATTGAAGATTAGATTCCATAAAATGGCAGGGTTACTGGGTACCGCCCGTCACAGTACGTGGCCTAGATCACCGTACCGAGGATCCACCCTGATCCCCCGCATCACAAGACCGAATCTACCCCTTACTGGATAGTCTAAATAAGTTCACCCCGCGGTTGGGATCAGCAACCGTCCACACAGCCGAAATAAAAGGGACATCTAGACAGGGGTGACCTTACCCTAATTGGTTGCTAGCCACATAGCCTTGTGTGCACCTTCCCTGTTTTAGCCATTCCTGGTTGATGAGGCTCGAGGCTATGCGTTATCTTTTTAGCACACGTTCACTTAGAATGCTCATCGTCCTCCTGACGATGTTTTGAAAGCATTCGTCCATACAAGTCTATTCCGGGTTCGAACGGAACCGAAGACACCACTCCTCCTATATCCATTTTGGAATCACCCACAAGATTAGTAGCGGTTAGCCCTTGTACTTCACTGCTTCATCTTCGACTCCAAGCTTTTGTCTTCCTCACGAAAACGTTCAAACCGGATTGAAATGGTTTTTGAAAAATAAATTCCGATCCCGGTCTCTTCGAAACGATCAACGTATTGTCCAATATTGATAGTCGGTTATTTAACTATCAAATGACATTCACAAACAACCATCAGATTTAAATGATTTCCCAAATTATTTATTCTTCAAAATATCATCGCAAGATATCTTCTTTACTTCAATCTTTTTGAAATCAGTTTTAAATCTCTTTTCATTCGCGGAATAAATTCCCAAAATTGTTAATTTCCCACTGAAAATTTCCAAGTCCAAATACTTTAGATTTTAAAATAATTTAAATCACTTTATTCTAATCTATACTTTAAAACATTTAAATTAAAACTACTTAAACACTTTATTCAAAAATATATACTTTTAAAAATATTTAAAATAAAACTATTTTATAAAATATAAAACTAATTTTAAAAATAAAAGTTAAGCCAAAATAAGTGTTAAGAAATTCTATACAAGCTTTTAAATAAAACTTTAACCAAGCTATCTTTAGAATAAAACTATTTTATAAAAATATAAATATTAATCGGTGTCTTTTTAAAACATAATACTAATTAACCCTTTAAAAATAGTTACCATTATAACTAATTTAATAAATCTTTACCTTTAAAAAAAATTTTAACAACTTAATAATTATTTCTTAAAAATATTCCTTTAAACAACTTTAAAACTTTTAACTTATGCTTAAAATATTGCTTTGAAAACGTGCTTGGCTTTCAAGGGAAATACACTTCTCTTTCACACATTTTAAAATAAATCACTATTTATTTTTAAAACAAATTTACCCATTCCTCTATAAATTTCCACTGTGAATTTATACTTCCAAATATCCACTGATATCCACTTCACTTCATAAACCTAGTTTATAAATTTTATAGTCTCACCCTTCTTTCAAACACAGTTTCAAATACTAAATCAATTTTCAAATCAATTTCCAAAATTTACCCCATTAAAATAAATTCCTTTACTTATCCAAATTTATTTCAAAACCCATTAATTTTAGATTTACTCCTTTATTCAAAATCTTATTTAAACTGAAAATACCAATTTCATATTTATTTCAAAATTCTTTTTTTATTCCTTCTTAAACCATTTAAATCCTGAATCTTAAAAATAATATTTTTTTTCCTTTAATTAATATCACTTAAGTTTGAAAATCCATTTATTTCTATTTATTCAAAAATTTCCTTTCCCATACTTGGAATTTTATTTATTAGAATATAAAAATCAACTTTTATCCTTTCCAATTCATTCTTTAACTTATCCAAATTCTCTAAAATTATTTTACTTAAAAATTTCCTATTTTATTTTCCTTTAAAAATTCAATCTTTAACTTCTATATTTCAGTATACCCAATATATTCAATCAAATTATATCATTCAATATTTTCAATCATTAATATAATATATCCCAGATTATCAAATAAATCATATCATAGAATATTAAACAATCTAAATATTTTGAGGAATCTAGTTGGATCCCTCCAACCCGTTTCCCTACATCCGCAGATGTTAGCATAATATAATAATATCAATTCTACTTCGAGGTGGAATATCGCGGTATATGAGGTTATATCATCCCATCCGCTATTATGCGACGCATAGGGTCTCATCCGCTATATAATGCGGGAAATCAATCACTCCAATATATATATATATATATATATATATATATATATATATATATATATATATACATACTACTACTATATAATATACCACATCCAATCAATTCAATTATTCAACCAAATATTTAAATTTAACTATTTAAATTTAAAAGGCAATCCAAATGAGTGAGATTAACTCACATTTGATTTGTTTGCAATCCGATCCAAACCCGACTTGAATCTCTTGGTTCTGGACCTTGTATAACATTATAAAATTTATTAACATTCGAGATAATCGAACATTAAATTTTCTTTTTTTTAAAAAATTTAATCAACTAATAATTTAATTTTTAACTAATTTCCTTTTAATCAAAAATATTTTTAGCAACTAAAATAATTAAATAAGTTTATTAAACTAATCTATCTCTATAATACATTATAGAAAAAAAAACCATTAAGTGAAGATATGTATATATTTATATAGGTAATTTTACATATACATATATATATTTTCCTTGAAACCCATTCATTTATAGAAATTCATTTATATAGATTTAAAAATCTAATTTTAGGTGAACTCTTCAACATTTAAAATCCCCTATACTTTCAAAACCATGTCTATATATATCCTTCTTTTAGTCAATATATATATGTTTTTAAATTAGAATAGGGATGTGTAAATATATTTATAATTTTAACCCAGTAAGTTCCAGTATTTATTTTTTTAAACAAACTAGACCTTACTGTAATAAATTTCCTTCTTATTTTTTTTAAAATTTGATTGGGTAAAAAAATAGCTTGGCTAAAGAAGATTACCAGAAAATTACTTGGCCTTCACCATCGACCATCAAAACCCTTGCATGCTGCAAAAATCGACCGATCTCGCTCGACCTCGCAAACTCTTCTGACGAAGTCGAAGACGACTTCGATTCCACCAAAAGACTTCTCGCCGCGAGCTTTACTTCACCGGTCGCCACCACGAGGTCGCTTTTCTCTATGCTTCACGGTACGTACTCGTCACGGCATCAAAACAAGCTTCCAATTCCAAAGTTATGTCAGCTACCAAATACTCAGCAGCTCTTGCTCGCGGATCCATGGCGTCAGATAATGGTCGCGTCGACAGCCAATCGAGGAGGGCGTCGATTCGTCGAGCCGGTCGGAGAATTTGGGCAAAATCTGGGTTTGTCCACATTGGGAGGCCGCGAAGTGATTTATTGAAGGAGATGTTGGGCTGTCAAATTCGAATTGAGGACCGAGAATGTTTTGGAGGAAGGAACTCGCGGCGATTACTTCGTACGATTTTTTTATACGAGGTTCACTCTTTTTTTTTTCCCAATTAGGTTATCATTTGTTTTGAAACGCAGTCCCCTTTTTTTCTGGTTCGATTATCAAAGAGGAAGGGAACGCGTGTTATATTAGTGAACACGTGTTTTAAAATGTTCTTCGTGTGTCAGCTTGCTATTGTACTTCAGTTATATTATCTATATTTAAATTTAAATTCAAGTTTAAATTATTTCAATTATCGCATCCCACAATCTCGATCTTTTAACGAGGCGTGCCGCTAGACGTTTATAATGTTAAACCCCTATTCAGAACGCAAAGGAAAATGTTTCGAGTCTTAATTCGATCGTATGAAGAAGATAGCTTTTGGACCTGTTATTATATACTGAATTTCGATATAAATTTCTGCGCGTTAATCTACCGTACGACCAAACGATCACTTCAAATGCTACGAAAATTGAAATCCGATAATAACACAATATTATGGATCCAACGGAACTGGTTTCGTCAAATTGCGAGACCATGCCTTGGAAGGCTATTTTTAAATATCAATTTAAACAATATATTTTTAAAATTGAACCAATCACCTTTTATTTCAATTTTAACACGTTAACTATCTTCAGTATTATCAATATAAATTTTCCAAGTCTTTGAAATATTTTTAACCAGCTTAAAAAACTAAGATCCACTATTTTAACTAATTTCCATGTTAAATTCAATAATTTAATTGCCAAATAAACAGTGATATTTGAAATTCAAGTTAAATCAACTTTCAAGTATTTAAAATTAATTAAATATTTCAATTTCAAATATCCAAAATTTCGGATCGTTACATTCCTTCCCCCTTAAAAGAATTTCGTACTCGAAATTACTAGTTAAGAAGAATAGTCCAGTATCCATTCACTATTTCTCCCAACCAACTAGTTTTAAACAACTCTCCAAAACCAAACAGTATTTAACAATACCCAAAACCATCTTTTTAATAAAGACATTATCACCCTTACTAACTTTACAAACTTCTTCCATAGGTTCCAACCAATATCACTTACCCAACCATTCAAATTTAAATTTTAAATCAAATTTTAAATTATCAAAATTTTCTCAAAATTTTTCTAACTCCCTAAATTTTCGAAAAATTTCGCCAGCGTCTCCTTTGCGCGGCTAGCTCGGTACAACTACAAAATGCCTCTACGGGCCCCCAGATTTCAAAAGAAAATAAAAGGCTAAGCGGCTAGATAAGAAAATCATCAAATTTCATACAGAAATTTAAACACATACCTTTGTCGAGCAAATCTCAATTTATCTTCTAAAATCAAAAATCCCAATTCCCTTTTGCTTTTTAACACCTGAATATCCTACTTAGCCATAACATCCAATCACAGAATCCCAAAATCATCTTATACATTTCTTTTCAAAAGTTTCATATCTATTTCATTCACATCCGTACGATGAATATATATCATCCGTACGCAATACTCAATTCGATCGCTCACTCGATCACACAATTTCACCTCCGAACTAGTATCGTCCATCCGACTTCCTAATGCAGACTCAGATCTGGTTTCTTGATCAGAAACCTTCATTCTCCTTGCATAGTCACAGCTATGATAGAGAATTTCCAGAATCAATCAAAGATCCATATCCAGGGTCCGCCGTCGAAAATCGAGTGAAAAATCTCAACTCGAATCGATATAACTACTCGAAATTCTGTGCTCGAATCTGGATCAAATCGCTATGCGAATAAAATAATATACGTACATCTTGCGTATTTATACCCATTGATTATCAACTATATAAATTTTCTTTTATTCACATTTATTTTGATTTCTATTCACTTATTCACAATTACTCCATTTCACACTTCACTTAATCTACATTCCACAATTTCTTAGTATATTTCCAATACCAAACTTACTTAAGAATTTCACCATTCATTTCGTAAGTTCAATATAATTTTTTATACACTTCTTATATTTATTTTTACTTTACCACTTTAGCCTTTATATCCACTTATTTTTAAACTGGATCTCCATTTCCATACGAATTCAATTTACCTTCATTTTAGATATTGAATTCTATTTTTCTTTATCTCAAATCATATTCAATTAATCATTTCTTTAATTAGTCCAACTACTAATTTATTTAAATCTCAAACACTTCTATTCCCAAACTTTTACTATTTTTAGTCCACTAAGAACTAATTCTTCACCTTCACTTTACTATACACAATTTAAATTAAATAACATCCTAATATTCAAATTTAATTCATCTGCTTACCATTAAATCACTTACTAAATTTTAATTTCAAATTTCAATAAAAAGTTTATTTCTAAACTTTTACTTCTTTTAGTTCCTTCGAACAAATTTACAATTCACCTTTCTTGACACAATTTAAATTGATTCCATTATTCAACTTCAATTCTAGTTCTATTATTCACAAATTTAAATAAATTTGTTCTCCCACAAATTTACTTCCAATAAAATAATTTTTTTTTTACTTTTTTTTACTAGATTCAATTACATTCCATATTAATTTGAATTTTTAACTTCTATAAGTTCTCCAGCTTATCTATATTCTAATTACATTTTTAATAAGATTTCAAAGTCTTTTTAAACAATTACTCAATATTTCAAAATCATTTTTGAAATCAATTATATCCAAAATCATCCGCAAATTCAATTATCTCTTTAAATTCAAAACCAAACCCAGTCTTTGCAAACACTCCAATTCAAAATCTTCAGGCAGCAATTCCTCCCTTGGAAACTTGAAAATGAACATCGATGATGCTGCAGTCATCACCGAATTTATTTTCCAGTGACCGAAAAGAGTTCAATGCTTTTATCTCTTTAAAACCCTTTTAAATATTTTTAAATTCCAAATCTCAGCAGATGTAACGACCTGATATTTTGGGCCATTCAAATCGACAATAATCCACACATGTCAGACTTGAATTGCTCAAAATATCAGATTATCAATTTAAAATTTGGCAAAGCTCAGCATATACAGTAAATAAATCAATCACAAAATCACAGACACGGATTAATATAATGCAAGGGAATCGATAAATAGGAGTTCATGAAGCTACTATATAAACATCAGAGTTAGAAATAAAATACAACAGGATAACTCAAATACACTGAAGTCTCGAATACAAACAGATGACATCTTTGAACCAATCAACTGGAAAAACTGAAAGCTGAATCGATAGTTGGATCTCCAAATGAGTTCCAAACTCCAAAGGTGAGTCTCAAATGTTGTATCACTCAGTCTGACCCGAGCGTGAAACAAAACACAAAACACTCGAGTCAGGATTAACATTCTTATATCAATAAATCCAACTCAAGTGAAATATCAACTGAAATACAATTAACTTAAAGGATGTTTGGGATAACCATCCTCTAAGGATCTGTTGAACTATCTACAATGCAGAAAATATACACTATAACACCGTGGTCATTTCAATAAATTTATACTTCAAAACCATATTGTCATTCCATTAAATATATATATATATATATATCCTCAATTTCATAAATAGATTCCAATCAATTCGAGTTCCAAATTCACATTTAATTTAATTTAGATTTATCCATTTTTATTCAATTCAGTTTCTAAATAACAAATTCAACTTTTATTGATTTCAAATACTGGATCACAAATAAACCATTTAAATTCTAGCATTTCAAAGCTTTAGTATTCAACATTTTCAAAGTTCAATTTAACGGTTTCATATAGATCTCGATTTAATTCATTATTATTTAGTATAGAAATATTCACTTAATAAATTCAGTATTATTTAAATAACCTTAATTTACCCTTAAACTAAATGCTCCTTTCGATTTGTTTAAACTTGAGATATCCATTTAGTCACTTTAAATCAAACATCAAGTAAAAAAATCAAAACTTAAACTTCAAGTTCAATAGTTCGAATCAATTAATTAAGTAGAATTCTTAATTAGATACAATTTTACTTAATCCAGCCTTATCTTCGTTAACTTATACAAATCCTTGAAAAATCTGTTCAAAGATATAATACTTAGGCATATTATATTAATTAAATAGATTAAAGTTTATTATTAAATCTACTTTATATAAAACTTAAAAATATTTCCAATATTAAATAAAACCCTATATATATTCCCTTTCAAAACCATAGAAATCATTTTTAGAATATTTATATATAGACCAACGGTGTCTGTATATTATTTCTTATCTTATGGTCAATTGATACGGATATTTATCATTTTCAATCCGTAATTTAAATATATACGGGTAGATATCATTTCGACCCGCAATCCCAAAACAATTCAAGTGAAAATCGCTTGGGTCTGTCATTTCAACCCATAACGATTTTCTCCTATTTTAAAGTCCGTTCGGGTATGTATCATTTCAATTCATAGTGAATTCTATACTAACAGGGAACTTGCAGAGTGATAACAGATATGATAGTAATATAACAGATAATAATATCATAGGCATATATCATCAGAAAATAAATAAAATATAAATAATAGAATATGGTGTCATATCCCACAGGTGAACAGATACAGATAATAGCATATCTAACAATAAAAAAAATTAACAGTTCAAATTAGCAGTATATTTCAATTGTCGTTTCAATTGAAATCAAATTTAATAAATATAAGAACGTTAATCGTGAGTGATTGCTCACCTTTCGAGGCTAGATAGATTTGACAAAGAAACGAACTATGAATCCAGACACGAATTTCAAAGCAAAGCACGATTGAACACAAATTCAACGATCAAAACTGAAAATGAGGAATCAATGAGAAAATCAATCAGTTTAATATATACAGAAAATATATATATTATTATTATTTTATAAAAATCGATATCTTAATTTCAGAAAAATATTAAAATAATATGTATATATATACACACAATTAAATCACTATCCTTAAAACACATATTTTTAAAATATTATAACCAAAATCTTATATATATATATATATATATATTTTCAAACAATATATAATACAGTATATGCAGACTCATATTTTAATAAATATATGTAGTGCGAATATACATATATGGATAACAAAAGAAGAGAAAGCTTTATATTCAATATTCAAATATGCATAGATATTAGAGTTACATACTTTACTGTATCCTAAACATATACTATATGTATATAATATGGGGAAAATCTAAACACATTATATGTAGCAGCAATTAAAAATAAAACAGAAGAATCAAAACAACATAAAATTCACATACTTATGAATATATAAGTTGCTGATATAAATCTCACATACCCTAACAGACGTGTTGTATAACTTTTTAATATAAATACCCTAAGCAAATTTTTATTACACATATAAATAACTCATAGATTTATGCGTATAGGCTTTTACATAAATGAATAATGAATGATATAAACTTATATAGTATATGCAAACTATATATATATATATATAATATATCAATACCAAAATCTGCTATAATACAACCTATCATAAAATGCAAATATTTGAAACACAAATATAGTAAAATTATATACTTTGAAACAACTTTAGATACATATATGCTTTATATATCTTGAAACCACCTACCAAATATATAACACAAAAATCACAAAAATATTCAGACCTGACTTAAATAAAATCAAGTAACTCATTTTATTAAAGCTTATATCCATTAACCGATCCAGTGCCAACTTATAAAATTTATATACTTTAAAACAATAATTTAAAGCGTAGATTAACAGAGAAATATATATACATAAACCCATTATAATTTTACACGTACCTCTATACACACACACACACAGAGAAATACGGCAAGGACTGATGTGGAGGATGGCGCTGCACACGAGGAGATGGGTAGACGGAGAAGGTGGTGGGGTGTTTAGGCCGAGCAAAGCACAATAGATCAAGCAAAATAATGTAAAATTTCAATAGAAAAATGAATTGAAAAGTAGAAAAAAGAGAATAAGCCATTACCTAATATTTTCAGATCTGAAAGTAGCTGAAAGTTGTGATGAAATGAGATGTTTTTCTTATGTGAATTACAAAAATAACTCATGGCTAAAATTTTGGAGAAGTTATGATAGGAAATTAAAGGGTGGAAAGATATAAAGCCAAGAAATCAAACGTAACGTATGCCTATAATTAAAACAGGTAACGTATCTTATTTTGATGCATTTCCTATATATTAAAGAAAGATGTATACAAAATGCTTCACTAAACAAATAAATACAATAACGTTTAGTAAATACATTTTGAAAGATATGCCCTTTAAGGCAATAACGTATATCTATTTGAAATTTCTTTCCAAGAAATAAATAAGGAATCTAAACACTTAACCATTTAATTAATAAATCAATGTCTAAGTAGAAAAATAAGGTAGAGATAGATATTATGAAAAATAAATAAATAGTTTTAGGAAAAGTAGGAAATAAATAAAGAAAATACTCTATTTAATGGAAACTAGAATTAAAAATTGTAAATAAAATTCAGCCGACTTTGGAAAATTTCAACAATACTTCTAAACAAATAAAAGTCAAGAAAATAAAATAAATGCTGAACAAAATAAAGTGTAAACGAAAATAAAATAAGGTCTTAAGAAAATAGAAAAATAAATAAAGAATTACTTTAATTAATTGAAACTAGAAATTAAAAATTGTAAACAAAATACGACTGACATTGGAAAATTTCGATCACACTTTTAAAAATGTTTTTAAAACTAAAATATATACATCACATGTCATGTTACACATGTAAACATAAATTAGAACATGACATGGCAAACAAAAATATTATTTATATAAAAATACAATAAACAATTTTGTTAAATACAACAATTACATCCAATAGTGTAAAAAGCATAACTTTCACAATATTAATCAGATTTCAACGAAACGAAAAGCAATATCCTTAGAATTTTATTTACTTTCATAAAATAAAGTTAAATTTCAAAATTTCAAAATTTAAAATTTTCAAAATTAAAGTCAAAGTTTGACCATATTGACCAAAATTCACCTTTTTGGAAAATATTCTATTTATTCATGTTTGGAATTCTAATTCACATCAAAATCAAAATTTATATTTAAAATAACAAAATTATCTATTTTAATAAATAAAATAAAGTTTTTAAATCAAAATTCAATTTAAAATAATTAAAATATACAATTAACATAATCACAAAATACAGGGTTGTTACAGCAGATTTCAAACCCAATTCTAAAATATTTCCGAAATAATATCACTATTATTTCCCCAAAACCTTTAAAAATCATTTTTAAACCCGAAGGAATTTTAAACCTTTCCCAAAATTCCAAAGTCCAGATCCTTTCAATTCATGTTCAACTATTATTCTGGAATTTAATTTCATTTCCAATTATAAATTTCATTTATAATTCACATTTACACATCGTATTCTGTTTTATAAATTATTTCCTAACTTTGGTTATAATATTATTTCTTATTTCAATTTCCACACATCAATGATGATATTTCAATATTATCACTTCCTAACAACCAAGCAATCATATATAACTATAATAATTTACAAAAAAAATTATTTCTTTTATATACAAAAATAATTCGAGTAAAATTATTTCATTTACCTTATTTTGAAACAATACTGTGTCGGTTTATCTTGTTTAAGAGTTTAGAAACCCTTATCGATAAAATGGCGTCTCACATATCGACCAGAATGCATAAACACTCAACTGATAAATCATCACAATATAAAAACCATTTTTTATATACACTGACAAATATGTGCTCATATCTATTAATACACTCAGACTCATTCTAGAGTACTATTGACTCTATATTAATGAGTAATTCCCACCAGAGCCAAGGTTCTCGCTTAACCTTCAGCTCTGATACCAACTTGTAACGACCCGATTTTTCAACGCCCGAAAATCGATATCAATACGTCCACTGTATCAAATGTCGAGCAATCGGATGCCGGAAAACCGAACCATTAGGGTTAAAAAAGAAGAAGGTAGAAGAAAAAATAGAAACAATGTCAGAATCTTACCAACGTAGGAGAATAAAATATAATAGATAATAAATGATCTTTACACAAAAGAAACTATATCTGTTTTATACACACATCATCAGAATACAACATCAAACTTTAACAACATCTATAACACACAACCAGACAATTATAGTAACTTGTCCTCACCAACTGACAATACAACTTACAACACAGCTGAATTATACATCAAGTACGTATGCTATGTCTCGCTATCCGGCTCGTCTCATGAGCTTCACAACATCCTTCCCTGTATCTATAATAATCGGTCTTAGCCGAGCATTATAGTTAAATAACACCCGAGTCAGTCTGGAAAACCAGCGTGAGAAAACATACTCAGTTGGATTATTAAAGTTTTCAAAATCGTTTTTGAAATCAAAGGTATCTCGTAAGACCACACCATAAATAAACATGCCGGGTTCTTACCTTACGAAAACCAAAATATTTTTTATCAAAATCCGTTTGATATTATAATAGTGTCTATAGAAAGTAAAATATAATCTAGCTGAAATGTTTGCATCTGACATTTCAGCAATAGTTGGACACAATCAAAACCGTACAAGCGTTTATTGGAGATTGGATTCCATAGAATGGCAGGGCTACTGGGGTACCGTCCGTCATGGTACGTGGCCTAAATCACCGTACCGAGGATCCACTCTGATCCCCTGCATCACAAGACCGAAGCTACCTCTTACTGGATAGTCTGAAAAAGTTCACCCCGCGGTTGGGATCAGCAGCCGCCCACACAGCCGAAATAAAAGGGACATCTAGACATGGGTGACCTTACCCTAATTGGTTGCTAGCCACATAGCCTTGTGTGCACCTTCCCTGTTTTAGCAATTCCCGGTTGATGAGACTCGAGGCTATGCGTTACCTTTTTAGCACACATTCACTTAGAATGCTCATCGTTATTCTGACAATGTTCTGAAAGCATTCGTTCATACAAGTCCGTTCTGGGTTCGAACGGAACCGAATGCACTACTCCTATTATATCCATTTGGAATCACACACAGGATTAGTAGTGATTAGCCCTTGTACTTTACTGCTTCATCTTCGACTCCAAGCTTTTGTCTTCCTCACGAAAACGTTCAAACCGGATCGAAGTGATTTTCGAAAAATAAATTCCGATCCCCTCTTCGAAACGATCAGCGTATTGTCCAATATTGATAGTCGGTTATTTAACTATCAAATAACATTCACAAACAACCATCAGATTTAAATAATTTCCCAAATTATTTATTCTTCAAAATATCATCGCAAGATATCTTCTTCACTTCAATCTTTTTGAAATCAGTTTCAAATCTCTTTTCACTCGTGGAATAAATTCTCAAAACCGTTTATTTCCCACTGAAAATTTCCATGTCCAAATACTTTAGATTTTAAAATAATTTAAATCACTTTATTCTAATATATACTTTAAAACATTTAAATTAAAACTACTTAAACCGTTTATTCAAAAATATATACTTTTAAAAATATTTAAAATAAAATTATTTTATAAAATATAAAACTAATTTTAAAAATAAAAGTTAAGCCAAAATAAGTGTTATGAAATTCTATACAAGTTTTTAAATAAAACTTTAACCAAGCTATCTTTAGAATAAAACTATTTTATAAAATATAAATAATAATCATTATCTTTTTAAGACATAATACCAATTAACCCTTTAAAAATAATTACCACTATAACTAATTTAATAAATCTTTATCTTTAAAAAATATATTTAACAACTTAATAATTATTTCTTAAAAACATTCCTTTAAACAACTTTAAATTTTTTAACTTATACTTAAAATTTTGCTTTGAAAACGTACCTAGTTTTCCAGAGAAATAGACTTCTCTTTCACACCTTTTAAAAATAAATCACTATTTATTTTTAAAACAAATTTACCCATTCCTCTATAAATTTCCACTGTGAATTTATACTTTCAAATATCCATTAATATCCACTTCACTTCATAAATCCAGTTTATAAATTTCATAGTCTCACCCTTCTTTCAAACACAGTTTCAAATACTAAATCAATTTCCCAATTGATTTTCAAAATTTACCCCATCAAAATAAATTTCTTTACTTATCCAAATTTATTTCAAAACCCATTAATTTCAGATTTACTCCTTTATTGAAAATCTTATTTAAACTGAAAATACCAATTTCGTACTTATTTCAAAATTCTATCTTTATTCCTTCCTAAACCATTTAAATCCCGAATCTTAAAAATAATATTTTATTCCTTTAATTAATATCACTTAAGTTTAAAAATCCATTTATTTCTATTTATTCAAAAATTTCCTTTCCCATACTTGGAATTTTATCTATTAGAATATAAAAATCAACTTTTATCCTTTCCAATTCATTCTTTAACTTATCCAAATTCTCTAAAATTATTTTACTTAAAAATTTCCTATTTTATTTTCCTTTAAAAATTCAATCTTTAACTTCTATATTTCAGTATACCCAATATATTCAATCAAACTATAGCATTTAATATTTTCAATCAAACTATAGCATATAACTTCTATATTTAATATTTTCAATCACCAATATAAACTTACATTGGGAGGCCGCGAAGTGATTTATTGAAGGAAATGTTGGGCTATCGAATTCGAATTGGACCGAGAATGTTTTGGAGGAAGGAACTCGCGACCATTACTTCGTATGTTTTTTATACAGATTCACTCTCGTTTTCTTTTTTCTTTTTTCAATTAGGTTATCAGTTGTTTTGAAATGCAATCCCTTTTTTTCTGGTTCAATTATCAAAGAGGAAGGGAACGCGTGTTATAGTAGTGAACACGTGTTTTAAAATGTTCTTCACGTGTCAGTTTGCTACAGTACTTCAGTTATATTATCTATATTTAAATTTAAATTCAAGTTTAAATTATCTCGATTGTCGCATCCCACAATCTCGATCTCCTATCGAGGCGTGCCGATAGACGTTCATAATGTTAAACCCCAATTCTGAACGCAATGGAAGAGGTTTTGAGTCCTAATTCGATCGTATGTAGAAGATAGTTTTTGAACCAGTTATTATATACTGAATTTCGATATAAATTTCAACGCGTCAATCTACCGTACGGCCAAACGATCACTCCAAATGCTACGAAAATTGAATTTCGATAATAATACAATATTACGGATCCAACGGAACTGGTTTCGTCAAATTCGAAGACCGTGCCTCAGAAGGCTATTTTTAAATATCAATTTAAACGATATATTTTTAAAATTGAACCAATCACCTTTTATTTCAATTTTAACACATTAACTATCTTCAGTATTATCAATATAAATTTTCCAAGCCTTTGAAATATTTTAACCAGCTTAAAAAACCAAGATCCACTATTTTAACTAATTTTCAATTATTAAATTCACCAAATAAACAGTGATATTTGAAATTCAAGTTAAACCAACTTTCAAATATTTAAAATTAATTAAATATTCCAATTTCAAATATCCAAAATTTTGGGCCATCACAGTAACAGACGCTCTTAGTAGAAAACATCAAAATGTGGTGTTCGTAATGTTGGTAGAATGGAAGGATCTAGAAGCTTTAGCTAGTTGTGGTATGCAGTTGAGATCTACTGCTAGTTCTAGTCAAGGTACTGCCATGTTATCTTGTTTAGAAGTTTGACCGGTGCTGATCGAGATGATAGCTTCTGAGCAGAGAGAAGATTCAGTTTTAGCCGAGAGGATTAGAAGACTTGAGATCGGATCCGAAATTGATGATCTAAAGGATTTTAGTGTTGACTAAAGAGAATGATTGAGAAGGAAGGAACGATTATGCGTTCCGAATGTAGAGAACTTAAAGATAGAAGTTCTAGGGGAATATCATCGATCGAAGTTTACGATTCATCCTGGAGGAACTAAGATGTATCAAGATATGAAGAGGAGCTTTTATTGGAAAGACATGATGAGGGATGTTGGCTTTTGGGTTAGGCAGTGTGTTAACTGTCAACAAGTGAAGGCTGAACACCAGAAGCCAAGTGGGTTACTTAGGCCTTTAGATATTCCAGTCTGGAAATGAGATTCGATATCGATGGACTTATAGACTGGTTGCCAAGGTCAAATAGAGGAAATGAAAGCATATGAGTTATAGTGGATAGGTTGACCTAGAGTGCCCATTTCATTTCGGTAAAGTCAACCAGAGCGGCGCCTACTTTGGCTAAGTTGTTCATAAAGAACATAGTTAAACTTCATGGAATTTCTAGTAGTATAGTTAGTGACAGAGATGCGTTATTCACTATCGAATTTTGAAGGAGTCTGCAAGAGGAATTAGGTACCAAGCTCAAGATGAGTACAGTATATTACCCACAGACAGATGGACAGACAGAGAGAGTCAATAGGATGCTTGAAGATTTATTGAGAGCTTATGTATTGGACTTTATGGATCTTGGAAGAATCACCTACATTTGATTGAGTTTTCCTATAATAATAGTTATCAGACTAGTATAAGAATAATGCCTTTTGAAGTTTTGTACGAAAGGCCATGCAAATCGCCAGCATGTTGGTTAGAGACTGGAGATAGATTAGTCTTAGGTCCAAATTTGGTTAAAGAGGCGTCGAAAAAGATTGAGTTAATCTGAGAACGGATGAAGGAAGCTCAATTCAAGCAGAGTTACGCAGATAAAAGACGTAAAGATCTAGAGTCCTCAGTGGGAGACAGAGTTTTCATTAAAGTATCACCTATGAAGGGTGTGGTACGATTTGAATAATCGAGAAAGTTAGCCCCAAGATATGTTGATACATTCCAGATTATAGAAAGGATTGAAAAACTCGCGTACAGAATGAAGTTGCCGACCCGTTTAGTAGGTATCCATAATGTATTCCATGCGTCTCATCTTCGCATGTTTGTGCATGATCCATATGCTACTATTCATCAGACAGAGTTGGAGGATTGGATAGTAGATCCTGATTTGATTTTGGTTAACTAGTTCAGGTTGTAGCGAGAGATGAGAAGAGATTGAGGACCAAGACAGTCAAGTTGGTGAAAGTTCAGTGGAGCAGCAACGAGAATGACTGTACTTGAGAGACCTAGGACATGATTCAAGAGGCTTATCCTGATCTAATTTTATGATATGTCTATATTAGATCTATATAGATTGGTTGCTAATCAGGTAGGCTAGTATGGTTGTTAGGAGATGTTACAGATGATTGTTATGATTGCTAGTTAGTCCTTACTGAATGTCCTCGAAATTCTTTATGGAGGGGTGCCTGTAACACCCCTAATTTTAATGATGACATTATTCAGGAGATTTAATTAGAATAAATTAAATAGAATAACGTAGATAAGAAGATTGAGGTTGATTAATAAAATTTAGTGGTTATGCTTATTTAACTAAATGAACCTATAAACAATTAAGTAATTAAACATAAGGCATTATGGTAAATAGCTGCCCATGTTTTCTCCATATACTATTTTCCTTTGTCATACACGTTCATTTTACCTAAAACAAAATTTATAACCATGAAAAGCAAGCAAGGCCAATCGTTAGGAAGAGAAGAGAAAATCAAAGTAAAGCTTAGGATCAAGCTAGAAGAAATCAATCTCAAACAAACTTCAATTTCTTTATCCAAACTAAGGTGGATAATAATTTCAACATCTCTATTTTGGTTTTTAGCAATATGGTTTCGAATTAAGGGTAAATATGTTTTTATGATATATTGAATGATGATATGCTTGATTTATAAATTGTATGTTTAAACAAGGTTGTTTAAAGGAGATATACACGGTTTTAGTGTAAAACCGAGGCTTAATGATTTGTAAATGCCATGGGAAATTTTTATGTTATAGAAAACATAATTATGGAGTTGGATTTCAATTTTCATAATTTTTCAAGTCGTGGAGAACTAGTTATGGATTTTCAAAGAAAAATATGGTTATTTGGGTTTATAAATTTATGTTGAAAAATATGTTAAGAATTTGGATCTGAAATTTGGATATGTTAGAAGACACGAATAAAGTGAATTTTTTGAATTTTTGGGATTTTTACTAAGTGATTTAGTATGAAAATTAAATAATTTCGAAAGTAAGACCTAAATGATTTAATTGATTTTATAAGAGGAAGGGCTTATTGTTAAATGTTAATCTGATTTTAGATTTGAGAAAATGCGGCAAATATTATCCAAATTATTTAAAAATTGTGAAAACCAATCAAATGTTTACAAGTATGCAAGTTTGTTATAAAAAGTTTACTTATTTTGGCAAAATCAGCTTTTATCCAGAACAAGATGGTTCCGCCTTCTTTGGCAAACCTTTCGACTTAGGCCTATCGACCAAGACCTTTGGACTTTAATGACCAACAAGGTCGAAAGCAACGCACATTATATCATTCAGGTAGTATGCAGTAAACTGGATCAAGTCGGAAGGTATGGTGTCGAAGGGTTGCTTCCGAAGGAGATGACCCTTAGTTTACTTTGATTTAAAAAAGAAAGTCACCTGCCTTTTTTTAAAGCTTCCGACAAGGTCGAAAGCTATGTTTGCTTTTCATAAGGTCGAAAGCTATGATTTCGAAAGGTTTGTTCTATAAAGAGCTTTCGACAGGGTCGAAAGCTGTGCTTGCTTTCGACAGGGTCGAAAGCTATGGCTTTGAAAGGATAGTTTTTAAAGGTGCTTTCGACACAGTCGAAAGCTATGTTTTCAAAAGGTTGTCTCAAAGAGGATTTTAAAAAAAGAGATGCCGCCTTTATTTTTGTTTAAAGTTTTGAAGGGGTCGAAAAACAAGACCTCTCGACATTGTCGAAAGGTTTAATGGTTTTTATAAATCAAGCCGCTTCCCAAACCTTTTGAAGGGGTCAAAAGCAGGACCTGTCGAAAGGTTCAGTTGTTTTCCAGATGTTTTAATGCTTTCGAAATGAAGGTTTCGACACCATCAAACTTCCCTAATATTTTATAAAGTGTGGTTTTGAAAGAGATACTTTCATCTATTTTCACTATGACCTAAAGTAATATTTTTAAGTACAAACCCAATGCTTTCGAAATGTTTGATTTTCAATGGTTTTGAAAAGTTTGACCTTCATTGGTTTCGAAAGGTTCTAATCTCATTTAATGATACTTACAAGGTCGAAAGGTTTCGAAGGAAGTGTTTTAAAGTATTAAAAAGGCCGGAGCCTATTGTTTTAAAAGAAATGATTTATGCTTTCGAAGGGGTCGAAAACAAAGCTTTCGAAAAGGTTGAAAGTAGAAGCTTTCGACATTGTCAAAAGGCCTTAAAACGCTATCTCAAATTTTTAAAGAAAAACCTACGAGTTATATAAATGAGTTTTGTAATGACTTTAAATATTTAATTTTGAAGAAGTATGGTCTTGAAAAATATAAGTTAAAGGTATTAACTATGTTTTGTATGAAAAGTATTTCAAGGACTTTAAACCCCTAGGAGTGGTATTGTTAATTGTTGTTTCACCTCTTTAAGCATGAATATATTCACAGGATCATCCATAACTGTATTTTGGGGAAAAGAGGTAGAAGAACCAGTATGTTAACTCTATAGTGAATATAAATTGCTTAAACGTCTGAATGAGTAGAATTACATCCAAGAAGTCAGAGTGACTAAAAATATATGACGCTTAAACTTAATAATTATTGGAGGTAACCAAAAGGTTCATAGTAAATCCATGAAAATTATGGTTATGTAGTTATTGGAGGTAACCAACATGTTCATAGTAAACCATGATAACTATACATTAAGGATAGTTAGCAGGGGCTAATTGGTTTGTAGGGAACCCATGTTCAGGATTAAGATTTGAGATCAGTCAATGGATTCCTAGTCAACCCATGAAAATTAGGATAAGAATGTGGCTAATGAAAGTATTAGTAGGTTCCTAGTCAACCCATGAAAACTAGGATATGAAATGAGTTGCTGGATAAATCCATAGGTTCCTAGTCAACTCATGAAAACTAGGATAAGGTGATTAGTTATTGGACTGACTAATATGTTCAGGGAGACCCATGAATTAATTAAGTTAACTGGCAGGAGCCTATAGGTTCTCAGTGATTCCATGAAAACTATGAAAAGAATTGGATATTCATTAATTACATAAAGGTTATTAATAAACTCATGAAAACTAAAAAGTTAATAGTGACCCTACAAACTATAATTATGACAGGTTGTCTGATTAAACCGAAGATGGGAAATTCTAAATGTTTTCAAATATGCATATCATCATAATATTTTATGTATGTTTTAACCATTGTGGATGCAGGAGCACAAAATATGGTTTTAAAAAGGTTTTAAGATACTAGTGAAGGGAAAACCTGTTTCACTAAGCGACGTTGTCTCATTAGATATCTAAAAAGATTGAGATGTTAGATTATTATTCATACTAGGTTTTATGTCTGACTCGATGTTTTTGTTTCCCCTTAAGCTCTAGGGTACTCAATTGATTTTGAGTAGTTTGAGATTTAACGTTTTTAGGTTTTCTTATTAGACAAATAAAACTTCCAGAGGCGTGCAAAAGTCAGTTAGTTATATAGAATTATGTTTTTCTGCTGTGTATTTGAATGTAAAGGCAGATTTGTTAGCCTTACTATATATTCTGATCAACCAAGAGGACATCTTCATATATCGCTCTTGGCGTATTTGTAATAATAATATTTGGCTGAACGTGGTTATGTTTTTGGGATTATGTAATGAACATGAAAGGTTTTGATTTGCATATGGAAATATGTTTTGAATTGTTAAATTTTTATGATCTGTGTATCAATGTATCTAGCACTGCTGTATTTGGTTGTCGAGAATTAACAATTATAGATGACTGCAGCATCCGTAGCCGTTAGTTTTGGACCTCTAAGTAGGGGATGTTACATTTGAATTTGTTTAGTACATAATTAGGTTAATTCTAGGAATTAATAGTTACTTATTAAATGTTTTTTAAGAACCGCCCAGACCAATTGATATAAGGGTCATCTTCTATACAAACATAGAAGTAAAAATGCATCACTTATGAAGGTATTTATTTAGTAGATTGTTGGTTAAAGAAAATATATTATAAGATGTTGATTTGTATTGTTTGTGATAAATTAGAGTGTTCAAATAGTTCAATATGTAAACTTGAAAAAAAAAAAATAGGCAGTTTTCGAAAAAACAATGCAAGTTGAATACATTTGGTTAGATCATCATTTTGTAGTCCATGACACCTTTTATGACCTAAAACATCACATTTACTACATTTATTTTGTCCGACACTTGTTTATTGATTCATGACACATTTTATTCGAGCTGAAAGTGGATGTCCGTAATTTCTTTGCATTGGTGGTGGATTTGTATATTTGACATTCGTACATATCCCAATGACAACAATCAGGGACATGGTGGATTAAAGGAGCAATAATAACAACGTAATTAGCCATTGTGTACCATGGGAAAATTAAATCAAAATGTGCTATATTGCATCTTCGACCCACATGAACATGCTGCTAATACATGTGAGCGTGGAGCATAATCCAAAGTTGGCATGCTGCACGAACACTTGGCTTCATTATCCTCGATATTTACCATATAATCAAGCGTATGTACATCATTCACTTGTCACCAATGTTTTCAAAATGGAGTTTAAATCGTAAATCTTTAAGTTCATTCCTTTAATCGAAACGAGATCCAAATCATAAATCGTAGATTCAAATGATCCATATTTTCAGGATTGTACACAATTTGAAATTGATTTTGATGTTTGAACTTGTACAACTAAACTTAAAACTCAATTTTCTCTTTTATTTCATTTTTGTTCTATTTTAAGAACATTATAAGTGACATTGTGGATTCAAATAAATATGTTAAATATGTTATTCAGTGATGAATGGTTTGTTTAATTGTGATTTAACAAATTTTGAATCAAACTATAAATTGAATCGTAGAGAGAGATCCAATATGAATCGAGATTTAAATCGTAAGATTTTAAGATTTTTGATAACAATGCTTGTCATTTTGTTCTGCTACATCTCTCTAAAGGTAAATGTCTTAATTCTTTCAGTCTACCTTTTGCTAACGCTCACTTTGATGTTAATTGGGATGATCGTTTCTTTTGTTGAGTACGACGTTTATAAAAGTAATGGATCAAACGATGAAAAATTCGTGCAAACAATGATTTAAATGGTAAATTTTTTTGTTCCTTTTAACACACCGATAAATCTTTCAAACACATTTGTTGTCATCATATTCATGGTTATTGAAGGCATGTTAGGGCGCGTGTCTTGGTGCAAGGCACAGTGCGACGTTTGCGTCTTTCATCCCTATGGCGCAACGCATATGGAAAGACACAACGAATGGCTCAAATGGTGCGCAATTGAAAATTTGAGTGTCTTTTCTTTATTTTATTATTTTTACTTTTTTCTTCTTCATTTTTCATAATTCAAACTAATCTCCAACAATGGTTGAATGTATCATCTATTTTGTACGATGATATTATTGCATTTCAAACTAATTTCCAACAAATTTTGAACTATTTATTTATATTGTTGCCGCACTGAACTGCGATGGACAAATAAAACTGAGATATCAAACTTGATTTGAACATGATGGGTTCCGAGTCGGGTCCAGGTGATGAAATTAACATGAAGATCTGATGCGGCCCAGAAAATTAGACAAAAAACATGAAAATATATGCATTTTTGGCATATAACTCAATCAAACCCAAACCAACCTGATCCGATTCGAACCTCGGATTGGATTAAGGTTTTAAAATATACAAGTTAGACTTGACAAACCCAATCCAACTAGAATCGAGATCCGTCAGGTCGGGTCTAGATCCAACTGACGGGTCTAATTACCATCCTGCACTGGACAAATAATCTCGAGTTGCCGCATTCTTCAAATTAATTTCGAACAAATTTCGAACTATCTATTCAAATTACCGGTGATTCGAACAAATAATCTCAAATTGATGTTTTTTCAAATTAATTTCTAACGAACATTGAATGGTATGTTCCTATTATGGTCGCATCGAATAAATTATCAATGAATATGAGACAGATGAGGAAAATGTTGAAGTTTATGAATATGGTTATGCAGATATTAATTTAGAAAATATGATTATTGGATTAAATTCAAATTTCTAGTTTATCAGTAATATATAATATTATCTTGGATTTTAGCCTTTAATTTCTATGTTCCTGATACGATATTTGATGATGCATTTTGCAAAAAGTTTAAAAAAATCTTTGTTAAATAAGTTTTTATAATATATGTATATATATTATTGAACTTTTTAAATTAATCATTATATACATTAAATTTATAAAAAAAGTTCTAAACATGCACGGTAAATTAAAAAGAGCACGTCATTTGCTGCGTCGTTCACCAAGTCCCTGGGGACGCTTTTCATCTTTTTGCGCCATTAATAACTATATCATATTGAATCTTACTTCATATCCAATTTAATTCTTGATTTTTCAAACTTTTTTCAATCCGTCCATCTCCTTCTAAACTTATAGTTTTCAAATGCTTTCTTAGTTCATTATATTTTACTAGATGCAGTTGCACATGCATGTAACAAGTTCTAAAGCTCATCCGAATCGAAACTAACTTTCTTAAAATTTGCCATCATATGTTGAATACAATAGCGATGATGATGTTCTATGGGCCAACCTTCTTTAAGCGCACCTAAAATTCCTTTCATGCGGTCTAAGATAAATGCAATAGGAATATAATTTCACATACACCGAACAAACCACCTTCACATCTGTTATGACTCCGTTTGCACAATAGCAAAAGCTAATCGAAAAAGGTTTTGATTTGCGTCTATATAAGTTGCTACAGGTAAAGTGCCTAGATACTCTACATACAATTGAGTGTCGTCAATAGAAAGTACTGGACGACGGTGTATAAAACCTTCGATTGGTGGTCTAAATTCCCAAAAAGCTCCATCAAAATTACCATGGGTGTGATTAACATCCGAATCAGTTGCAGGATTGGTGCTTTGCACTACTTAAAGATGTTTTGGTGATTTCGCACACGATGATTGCTAATCTCCATAAATTATTCCAAGGGCCTTTTGTAGTCTCCGTCAAACTCGGGAATAACTTACTTTGATATGAAACATATTCGACATAATCTATTGAAATGTTCTTGTAGTCATATTTGTCTCAGATTTGATTGACGGAAGTATTTTGCTACATATAAACTTAGATGTTGTTCGTCGATTGTTAGTTGATGGTGGCATTTAAACAAGTGTGATCCATGCCATATCTTGTGATTTTTTTCCTTTAATTTTGAGATTTTCACTTAAACTGATATGCACTCTCCAAAGACATTTTTTAATCCAATCACATCGAACCGTATATTGTTTGGCAAATGACTTCACTATTTCAAAGAAAGTAAACGTTTAATCGTCCATTCACACAACTATTCAATGAGTTTCTATTTTATTTCAAAAATTAATTCAGTTCAAGGTCCTTTTTCAGCACATTCTTTTCCGAACACGTCTACGTTTAACTAAAATTTATCCATAAGAGATTTTATCCTCATCCTTGCAGTGCATAAATCATCAGCCAACGAGACTTCATATATTGTGTTTTCGACGGTATTTAGATCATCAACTGGTTGATTATCTTCATATATGATTGCTTCATCTTTAACTTCCATATTATCAACCCAAGTTGTATTTACAGCATCTACACAAGTGACTTGCATGTTATCCAATCGCACTTCGTTGTTATTTGCATTCTCAATGTAATCATCTACATCATTCATGCGAGAATCTAATGCTTTTTCCACTTGATTCATTGTGAAACTATACATAACAAAATTATTGGTAAGAGTAAATGATGTAAAGGTATATCAAATAAAAACATACAAGTTAAATTTAATACTTGGTGGTTGTTTGAGATTGATTTAGAATACTACAGGTTGGATATACAAAATTATGATCCAAATTTTATGTTTGACTAGACGATCCTCCAACAATTCCACTACGACTATTTAATAAATTAGCAAACTCTCCACCACCCTGAGTTGTCATATAAGAGCAAAGTGCCAACATTGTATTTCTTGAAATTGTGCTATAGGTATTGATTATATCATGGTTAGTGTGGAATGTCGTTTTTCTGCAAGCTCACTAAAAGTACAATACTTTTTCTATTTTCGATCATTTTCGTTTACTACTAATATATGTAGGTTTATCATCTTCATCAATCAATAATTCTCCATCATAATAAAATATAATTAGAACCGTTGACATTATATATCTACGAAATCAAAGAAACTTCCGTATATCAAGAATTATTACTTGCAATAAAAAGGGTATAACTTGCGTAAAAATAAATTTAGCATTTTTAGATTTGTGAATGTTACCATTGCACGGGGTCATTTTAATCTTCTCTGTATCGTTCTAATTTTATTGGATGTCCTCGAAGGGACAAGAACATCAAAATTTGAAGAAAAAAACCTTCAATTTGTGGAAAGCCCTAATTTATTTGATTATCTTGATTTGGCAAACAATTTTATTTACTTTAAATCAACCAAATATTATTTCGGGACAAACCCAAAACAAAAATTATATTCAACACCTTGATTTGAGAAGATAATGTTGTCAATTTTCAAGCAAACTTACTTTTACTTTAACAAAAATCTTTAGTTATGATAAAGACTTTTGAAGATCGGTAGAATTTGGAGTAGAAGAAAATTGAGTATTTTTTGGTCGGTTGCTTTTTTTAGCCCAAATTTATATCTGTGCAATTTCAAATTGTATAAGCTATATAAACTAGTTTTGAAAAAACGAGATCTATTTTTGCAATTATTTTCAATGGAAGCCTACTGTTGCAGTATGTTTTCTTGAGAAGCCTAGATAAAAAAAAAATTCATGTACGTATGTATGTATATGTACGTACATATGTACGTTTATGTGAAATTCCGTTTGAACACAATTTGTAGACATAAATGGTGATACAGAAGATCTTAACCATTAGTTCTCTCCCTGATTTCCACATTCATATAAGGATAAAAAGTCCAACGGTTACAATCTATTGTGTCACCAATTGCGCTTTATTTTATCTCTAAATAGTTGATACATACATACACATACATATACATACATATATACATACATATCTACATGAAGCCAGAATCGCTAGTAATCTTCGGTCAGCCATACGGCGGTGATTTCGTTCCCGGGTCTTGTACGCGCCGTCCGTCACACTACGAGAGCTGACCATGCCGAAGTCGTTATCCTAACCGCAAGGAGGGGGATACCGAAGGCGGGGCTAGTGACTGGAGTGAAGTCGTAAAGATTCCTCGAAAAGATAAGGATTAGTAATCCTTTTTAGAAATCGAATGGATTCGGGGGTTGTACCAAGTCTGAAACCAAGCGGATTTATTTTTTGTTCCATATTTTTTATTATCTTTCCATCTATTTTTTTTCTAAATATGAATCTAAATCTTAAATTCATCGAAAGATAATTTTGATTTATCTTTTAATACAATTGTTTTATGACAAGTTGACCTTTTTATTGGATAACTACGTCTATACATACATACATACATATATATATATATATGTATATACATATATACATATATACATACATACATACATATATACATACACACACACACACATATATATATGCACGTTAAAATACATTTTATTTGCATTACAGTTTACTTTGAATATGTAAGCCAAGATGAACATTATTCAAGCGACGTTGGATCCGATTTTACGACGTTTGGCTTATTAATGAAGTTTGGAAACAGTAGTTTTACTGATGGGGTAAGACTCTGTACAAATTGTTCACCTCAGACTTCGTGCAACGGAAGTCTTGTATATTAGGTAGATGACGATGATCCATTGCCGTGTCGACGAGCCGACATGGATAAATCATATTGAACTTAATTAGATATTGCTATCTAACTAGCAGATACAAAAGTACGGTATAAGACGATACAGATGAGAACACAAATTAAATCTGAAAACAACGAAAATCCACCATGTCGTTGTCAAATGAAAAGATATTTTCCTTGTGGGTCTTTCCTCAAATCTTAGAATCATGATATTAATATATCGACGTTTGCTAACTTACATGCCAAAGCGAGATGAAAATGTAAAAGAAATACATGTCAGAATTTGTGCTTCATAAGTCAGACAAAAGTGCTATTTTATATAACTATGTACAGTATAACTATGCAGATTTGATACACAGAATTGGAGTCCATTGTATAGAGTTTATATATCCACAGTCTGTATTTCTAAACCAAATGTTGAAGTGCTGTAGATTTTTAATTTTTGAAAATCAGTATATCCTGCTTCTTAATTATCATCTACGTTCCACTAATATTTCGTATATTAAGGCTTCTTCTATATATGTTACAACCATATGATAGGGTTTTTTTTCCAACTTGTTTAAACATTATGGCTCAATAGCTTTCCTATCCACATTGACATATTTTGTGTTATTTTGTGTTTTTATTTATTCTCCACCAATATGTTGAACTTTAAAAGTGTGCCATGAAGCACAATAAGAATGTTTTTCTCCTACTTTCAAGTTACTAATCCAGAGTTATTGGTCTGCCTTTATTTACTGATTCCACTTCTCCTTTTTATTTGCACTCAGTACAATGGAATGAAGTAAACATATTCTTGATTTTGTGGCTTATGTTTTTTCATAAACTTTTATCATCTGAACCTATTGGCTCATCTTACTTCTCTCCATTTACTTCTCTCTTTTTTCTTCAGATTTATTTTATACTCAACATTTTTATTCAGCGGTGATAATGATTAAACCACTTCTTTAGATATTAGAGCCACGTATAAACAACAGTTAATTAACACAAAAAGTAAAAACTTATGTCTCAAAAGGGATTTAGATCTATTTTTAGAACTTAAATGGTATATGAATGCAATACATAGACATAATTTATATATACATTAATTGTGTCATCATATATATAAAGTAAAAAAAACAACTTTTACAGAGTTCTTATCTGCAAGACAAGAGTTTGGTGGCACGTGGCAGTGTCTGCTTGATTTTAAGCCACAAGATTCAATCGGTCTTTCCCCGTATATTTCTGGTGATGTGGCAACATCCTTCTCTTTTTTAACTTCCTTTCTTTTCATCTTCATTTTCTTTATATCATCTCTTTCTTCTGATATTGGCTTTAACTTTATTTTCTTATTCTATTCTAATTAACCCAAAAAAAAGTTGGAATTCTAAATTTAGTTCAATCAGAGAGAGTTGACAATGAGCATTCTGGTACTTCCTATCAATTTCTTGACTATGCAAAAACAGTTTATATGCAAATTTTTATATTTTATAACTAACAGTTTTAGAACTTAACAGGATTATAACAAAAGTGCAAGTGCAAATTCTGTTCCCAAATCTGTGAGTTCAATGACTGAAGACGTTCAAACTTCTTCAATGATCAACGGCGATGAACATGCCCCAAAGGTGCAATTTCAATTTTTCAATGCAACTTAGTTGCAATTTGAACGCCTTCAGAACTATATGTATGTGTGTGTATATGTGTATATATATATTTTGAATTTATCAGGCAAGAAAACCATATACAATTACTAAGCAAAGGGAAAGGTGGACAGAAGAAGAGCATAAGAAATTCACTGAAGCTCTACGACGCTATGGTCGTGCATGGCGCCGCATAGAAGGTCTAATTGCTCATACTTGATACCAATTTCTATGTTTGTTGGAATCATGACTTGATTTATGTTTGTTTATTTTTAATACAGAGTTTGTAGGTACAAAAACAGCAGTGCAGATTAGGAGTCATGCTCAAAAGTTTTTCTCAAAGGTAATCTCTCTCTCTCTCTCTCTCTCTCTCTCTCTCTCTCTCTCTCTCTCTCTCTCTCGCTCTCTCTCTCCCTCTCCCTCCCTCCCTCCCTCCCTCCCTCCCCCCATGTTTTTAAAAAAAAAAGTATGATACGCTAGTTGTTATTGATATAGTAGAGAAGATCAGAAAATGTAGTATGAAAAATCTGGTTTTTAGGCAAAAAGGATGTTTTGCCTGATGTAATATTCACTCCCACTCTACTCAACTGTTTGTTGCTTTCCAAAGTGCAGCAAAAAGCAAAACGTACAATAGCGAAGTCTGAGGTTTTGTAGGAAGTTTATTCTCAATATACCCATGTTTAGACGACATCAACTTCTCTGTATAGATTGTTAATGGTTGCTTTCAACGGTTATAAGACAACTTTTCAGCCAATGGTCAATAGCAAAAAAGTGTAAAAAAGAATAAATTTAGTCATAAGCTATTCCTTTTCAGACTAAAAAAGAAAAAGAAAAAAGAAGCACGTGCATGGCATTATCACTTTTCCTTGGTTTCATGTAAACATTAGTGGCCAGTTGAAATATTTGCATACATGTATGGACTTTGTGTCGGTGGTTGATATCTAATCTAGATTAACACCTCAAATTTTATTACCAGATACTAAAATCATGGTATATGTGATATAGTTTCCTAAAAATGTATAAGTCAACTGTGAATTTATTTACGCATTCTTGGATTCGATTTTCATAGACACTTTGTTTAATGACAATTTTAAGAAATAAACTCAGACAACGTGCAACTTGCCCTTTCTAGACCTGCTCAAGCTGGAGTCTTGTGTATTATGTAGAGAATGATGATGATATATGTGCATGTATACATATATACATTTAAATACTTATGTTTTATACTACATTAGGTCGTTAAGGAATCGAAGGCAATAGAGATTCCTCCGCCTCGACCCAAAAGGAAGCCGGCTCATCCGTATCCTCGTAAAATTGGAAGTTTAACCACGGGCACTTCATGTTCACCAACCGAACTAGAAAACGGATCACCTACATCCATTTTAAATTCATTCACATGCGAAAATTTGTTCTACATCTCTGAGTTCGCAAACCCATGTTCTTCTCCAACTTCTTCTGGTACTGGATCCAATGAAGAAGGAACATCTAGAATGGTACTTGAATTCTCATAATTTGAGCTTCCATTGACTATTCTCATCTTGTTCATACATATGTTATCATTGTATACATATATAACCAGGAAGCTTCTGTTCCTTGCATAAAGCTGTTTGGAAAAACTGTTACAGTAGCTGATAAAGATAAGCCAGATATGACTCCTGATCATGATGATCATGTCAATAAAAGATCTAACCCAAAGCATTATCCAACTACAAGTAGTTTTCAGTTTCCATGGTGGTCATGTTACAGCAAAATTCAGTTTCCTTTTGTGCATAAAATGAACTCGGGTGATTTAGCAATGAAGAGTGGCGGTGTATTGAGAAATAATGGAGTTGAGGGGTTCATGGCGTATAGAAATTGGGCAGTGAGAAGAGAAGGACAAGAACCGGAAAGAGATCAGGATGATGATGATGAAGATGGAGATGATAAGTTGATAGAATTGAAGTTGTAGGCAGTGAAGGAAGGGTTGGGTGGATTCTTTGATAGTAGAGATGGAGGATTTCGAGCTTCTAGCTTTGTTTACTGCTGACTTTGATTTTTTACTTATTATTATTAGTGAATAATAGTGTTTGTTTGTTGGTTTGTTAAAAGGGTATTCTTTTGAATTGTATTTTTGGCATATTAGTTCCTGTTGAAATTTTATTAGTTCTAACGTTTAGTGTTGTCAGGAAACAATAAATTTAGCTGCATTGCACATCAAACATCATCATTTTTTACTTTTATTATTCGTTTTTATTTTTATTTTTTTGGACTCAAAGAAATAATCTTTTATGTGAATATGTTGTATGCAAACGCCCCGCTTCTGAAAAATTTCGTCTCATCATTTTGTTTTCTCTCTTTTTCCATTTTTTTCCTCAAAGAATTTGAACATTTGTACGGGATATGTATATAGTGTTTACGTGCCTCACTTTTTTTCATGTAATCATTCTATAACAAAAGGTGTGTCTAGATGTGTATGGACGCGTGCTTAGGCGTACATTATTATCATTGGAACGGTGATATAGAAATTGAATCTCAAAATAAATCTAAATCTTAAAACATCATCCTATTTTCAGAAAAAGATTTTAGGTGTCTTTGTTAGAAACACGAAACGGGCAAGAAAAAGGAACACAAAGAAGAATAGTTCATAAAAAGATATGCGTTCCTATGTCGGAAAAGGAGGGTTAAAAATGATATTTGAAAGGAAAATTAATTATTTTGTTATTGTTAATTATTTTTGGAAGTATTAGTTATTCCTGTAGAAAAATTGACCCGATTTATTAATAACCATAATTTTGAAGATTGAATAGTGGATAGAACCTGAAATTTTTTCTATATGTAACATAGTTTTAGTTTGAGTCCTTTTATATAATAATTTTATAATTTAAAACCTATAATTTGATTGACATTACGAAGGGGGTGACAACCCCCAAGTGGGATGCAAGGGCAATGTCCCTCTAACGACGTTTGATCTGACAGCTCAGATCATAGGAGTCTAGGGGCAATGCATCTTGGTAAAGTTTGGAGTGGTGCCTCATTCAAAAAATTATATACCTCGTTCGTGTTTAATTTAAATTTTGTGAATCTCATTCCCGTTTAAATTTGAATGTCGAGAGAAATTAAAATGTTAAATATATACTAAAACCACTTTTTAATTATGATTAATTACTAATGACATTCAACGTCGGATGCCAAAACAGCTAAATGAAGTAAACACGTCTTTCCATCAACTGGCTCGTTAACGCATGTGAACGCTGCCTTGGGATTTCGAAAAAACCTACAAACATAGAATATGTTCACTTATTGATGGACTTTTGGACCCATAAAATACTAACAAGCAAGAAAGATGAAATAGTAACTTATTTACTACTCTGAAAATTGGACAAATCAAAATACTACTGGAAAAAAGCATTTATTTACCACAATCCAAAATTGAGGGAGTATTACATATAAAAATGTGATTTTCACATGAGTATTTAGGTAATTTTACTAATTTTAACATGTGCTCTTAGAATATACGTCCATAATTCATAACCATTGTAATGCACGTCGAAACTGTTGCTTTTAAATTTTAAAAAAGAGAAGTAAAAACGAAAGTGATTCTAAAAAAGGAGGTAAGGAATAATTTCTAAAAGGAAAGAATTTAAAGAGCTTTATGAAATCTGTAATTTTAAGTTTGCTTTAATTATTGAAGTTTATTCTCTTGAAAACGATCCTCCTTGGAATTTTAGTTTTAACAGAATTTTGGTAGGTTCAACTCTAAGGCAACTTTCTTTGCTTTATGCTAGATTAAATCTTTATAATATTGATAATGATAATGATATTATTAGTTGGGAATGAGATAAGAGTAAGAAATATACTTCTAATTCTTTTTAGATTTATTAATTTTTCGGGTATAATAAACACCTCTTTTAAATTTATATAGAAATCTAATGCTCCTACTAAATCTAAAATTCACATGTGGTTAATACTGCATGGAAAACTTAATACGATAGAATTTTTAAAAAGAAAAAACATTCAAAATGATAATAATAATTATTTTTGTAATCTGCATCTTAAAGATATTGAACATAAATGCTATGATTGCATAGATTCTTATTACATTCTAAATAATACTCATAAAACTTTTAACGTTAATATAATAACTAAAATTTCGGATTGTGACTTCTACTGGAATAATTTCAGATTTAGGTTCAAAAAAAATATTAGATTCTTACTAGACACTTTATTCATTATTATTTGTTGGTATATTTGGTTTGAAAGAAATCAAAGAATTTTTAATAATAATAATAGTCACTTTAATAAATTGATTTTTACGATTCCTTCATTTTGTTTTAATTGTATTTCTAATCTCAAATATAAATTAGCTAAAAATTACCTATATAAAGGGTATCTTAAAAAGTATAATATTAACCTATTTAATATATTTAACATTAATAATAGTAGTATTAACATTTTTTCAAACTTGTATGACGATCTCACTGTTAATCATAACTTACTTATGATTAAAGGTTCATAAGAATTTTTTTTGATTTGTTTCAATTATTGTACTAGTCATTGTTGGTATTAGTTTATAAGTCTTTTAATTATTTAGTATTTGTCCAGCTAGTCTTATTTAGGTTTTTTATTTCCTACCTAATTAATACATATATATGTATATAAATTATATAAATATACATATACATATACATATATATATATATATATATATATATATATATATGTATGTATGTATGTATCATTCTAATTTTTTCTTAGTCATCCTTTAGACACAGGTATGGATGATAGGGTGTCAGGTTCACTTTGCAGGTACTCATGTCTTCAGATTGCAGGATTTCAGATTGCAGAGAGGACATCAAAGCAGAGTTTCCTTCCAGGATCACTAGCAGGGCCACCTCAGATTCAGGACACTTTCATCTTCATTGTGGCATTTTATTTCCAGGAGGATCTTCTCTTCTGCTTGACACTTCTTCCATTTGTGCAGAGTCTTTAGAGCAGAGTTTCCATTCGGCATCTTTTTTAGTTCCACTTCAGAGTAGTTGCTTTTCCATTCCTTCTGTACCAAAAGCATGGAGCTTCCTAGTTTGTGACGACATCCAATATTATTGGCTTTTCTTTAGTTTTTTAGGTACTTCTAACACCTTAAAATCAGATGGTCGCCATGACAGAGCTTGATATTGGGGTGTGATAGGTGGTGGCCATGCCGGAACTCATCTTAGGGGTACCTGAGTATTATTTGATACTTGTATCTAGTTTTGTTACCTGTCACGCATGTTGGCAGCGCCTTATTTTGTCATATATATAATTGCGTGTGTGCTCTCCTCTATTTATAGAGGATCACGTATTTTTCTCAAAAATTTCTAAAAGGAAAGAATGTAAAATAAATAAATTTAGAAAAAAGGGAGGTGTCCTGATTTCCACTACAAAATCTTGAAGTATTGTGTGAGTCATTACTTATAGGTACCTTGATGTTGGTTGGAGGTCTTTACAAACCCAATTTCTCAATAATTGTTTTCTAAACACAATATTTTGGTAAGAGGGTCTATTTACATCTCCGGTTTTGCTTTTCATCACCCGAAAAATTTAAAAAGTTAATTTAAACAAAATTACCTTTAACACTATAGCTATGTATCATAAATCATATGAAACAAATTCATGCTTATGAGAACAGTGGATCCACAAAAAACTAAGTTCGAAGTAAGGAAAT
Source organism: Allium cepa (assembly GCA_030765085.1). Taxonomy (NCBI): domain Eukaryota; kingdom Viridiplantae; phylum Streptophyta; class Magnoliopsida; order Asparagales; family Amaryllidaceae; genus Allium; species Allium cepa. Next base: position 700,306,753 of record CM060938.1, on the reverse strand, counting down.
ATAAGAAACCAATATCCGAGTGAATGAGGAAACACAGAAAATCAAGTTTGGAGCGAGTGAGGAAATCTAGCAAACGAAGCTTAGAGCAAATGAGAAAATATAACAAACAAGTCTCATTAGGAGCGTGATTAATAAAGATTTTCCATTGGTATGTGATTTCTTGTGACGACTCGGAATTTTCGAGCATTTAAAATCGGAATATTTAATTGATTTTCAATATCCAATAGAGTAATTTTAACTTGAATAACGAATATTATAATTTATTGATAATTAAATTATTGAATTATTGAATTAAACAATTTGAAGCCGAGTAAAATATTGAATCTGGAATTTTAAGCTTTTTAAAAATAATTGAAAGGCTCGTAAAATTTATATTGATAGTACTGAAGATAAGAGAAGAGCTAAAATTGAACTTAACCGTGATTTGTTCAGTTTTGAAATTTTATCGTTTAAATTGAATCTAAAAATAGCATTCCGAGGCACAGTCTCAGAATTCGACGTAACCAGTTCCATTGGGTCCGTAATATTGAATTATTATCGAATTTCAAATTTCGTATTGATCGGAGTTAGTGTGTGTGTACGATATATAAACGCGCTGAAAATTTAATTGATAATAATCGATTCGAATTTGAATTAAAAATAAGTGAACACTGCAGCAAGGCGTCTTCAACACGCTTCCTTTGCCTTCTCGAACACACCATCCCTTATCCTATTTCTTTTCGAACACGAGACCGTTATCCTTTCAGTTCAAAGTCAAAAACCAAATTTATCTCCCTCAGTTTCAATTCAAATTCACGAAGCAAATTCCAATTTGTTCTCTTCTCAAAAGAACGCCGAAGCCCCTCTTCCTCCTTCCAGTTCAAAACCCAAATCAAAATCAAGTCATTCATCTAAAAAAAAAAATGAAAGATCACGGCTTTGATTCGTACAATATAGGAAGGCGCGGCGTCTCTGATTCGTTCGATCGAGGATCGAAGGGGAGGCCACGATTTTCGTGGGTTTAGTGATTCAGGTGGTGGTCGCGATTTCTAGAACAAAGGAAATCGATCGAGGCATTTGAGGAGTAGCGGCGTTCTCGAGTGAGGTCGGGAAGGCGTCGAGGGAGGCTCGGCAGCGAATTATGTGTCGAGACACACGCAAAGCAGAGCAGGGGAGGCTCGTGTTCGATGGTTCGCCATCGTGAGGCTGTGAAGTCGCGTATTTGTGAGCCTGGAGGAAACATTCGCGAGCAAGGCAGAAGTGAGTTTTGCCTGGTAATTTAATTCACTTAGGTTATTTTCTCAATTCCAAATTTAGTAAAAAGAAAACTGTTTTGTTTTATATTTTTTCAAATAAGGTTTCAACAGGAAATTGTTTTTCAAATAAGGTTTGAAATTGATATAGGGATTTTATAAAAATGTTAAAGGATTATATACAACTGGATTTTTGAAATCTATAGATTAAGCAGTGTTGTTTGAAATTAATTTGGTTTATACATAGGATAAAATAGAAATTTAGGGAATTATTAAAAGCAGGGTTTTTGGTTGACGGAAGAAAAAAATATATTATAAAAGGGAATTTCTTTAAAAATAAATTTTTGGTTAAACCAACTTTTTAGTTTAAAATAATTTACTTGTTAATTAAAATTATAAATGGATAATAGATCGTGCGATTAGTCAAATATTAATAAAATGCTAATATGTTTATTCAAGGTCAAAAATCGAGAAACCAAGGCAATATTGGAATGGGTTGCAAATAAAAACAAAGGTGAGTTAATCTCACTCGGTTAAATTTAAATGTTAAATGATAAAATTTAAATAATTGTTTGAATGGTTGAATAGATTGATATGCTATAGTATGAGATATTTTGAATTTGGCATATGATATCGTGCTAACATCTGTGGATGCAGGAAGAAAACAGGTTGGAGGGATCCAACTGGATCCCTCAACATTTATTTAAATTATTCTATACCCTCTGTTGTGATTATTTGATATTCTATGATGGACTTTTTTGGAATATTGAATGCCATGATTCGATTGGTTATGATTGGGTATAATGAATTGCCAAAAATATATAAATTGGATTTTGGAAAGAAATTAAAAGAAGCGAATTTGTAAATAAAATAATTATAGAATAAATTTAAAAATGAATTGGAAAAGAAATGAAGCGACTGTAAAATTCTAATAAATAGATCTTGAGTATAGAAAGGAAAATTTGAATAAACAGAAAGTTAATGAATATTAAATCTTCAGTGATATTAATTAAAAGAAGAAAATATTTATTTAAAATTTAAGATTTAAATTATTGAAAAGAATAAGGAAGAAATTGAGAAAATCTGGAATTTGTATATTTCCATTAAGGGATTTAAAATCAAACGGAAGATAATAACAATAATAATAAACCCATAATTAATGAATTTTGAAATAAACTGAGTAAGTAAAGAATTTTTTTTCAAATGAAATGAATTGGAAATCAATTTGGAAAATTGATTTAAGTGATTGAAGTTGGAATTTTTCTCTGGATAACCAAGTACGTTTTTTTAAGTAAATTTTTAAATATAAAGTAAATGTTTTAAAGTTGTTTTTTTAGAAAGCAAGTTTCGTAAAATTTATTATTTCTATTATTTAAAGTCTAAAGTAAGTATTTTCTTTAATCTATTCTAGCAATTATTAAGAAGTAACTTATTTTAAAAAAAAAAAAAATCTAGTTTTATATTTTATTAAGTAACCTTATTTTCAAATATTCATACAGTATGTATTTTTAACAAATTATTAAAGTAATTTTAACTTGAATGTTTTAAAGTATATTTTTAAAAGTAAAGTGTTTTAAATTAATTTAGAAAATCTAGTTTTGTGCTTGGTGATTCCAATGGAAATAGAAATACTTGGAATTTATTCTGAGAATGGCAGATAGTTTTGAAAACTGTTTTAAGGAGTTTGAAAAGTGAAAATATATCTTGTGAAGATATTTTTGAGATAAATAAATAATTTGAAAAATTATTTATTGTTTGATGGATGTTTGTGAATATTAATTGATAGTTAAATAACCGACTATCAATATTGGACAAATTCGTTGATCGTTTCGAAGAGACCGGGATCGAGATTTATTTCTCGAAAACCACTTCGATCCGGTTTGTACGTTTTCGTGAAAAACGATTTTGGATTCGAAGATGGAGCAGTGAAGTGCAAGGGCTAGTCGCTACTAATCCTGAGGATATTTCCAAAATGGATGTAGTAGGAATAGTGCCTTCGGTTCCGTTCGAACCCGGGACGGACTTGTATGGATGAATGCTTGCGAAACATCGTCAGGTGGACGATGGGCATTCTAAGGGATATGTTCTTTAAAGGTAACGCTTAGCCTCAAGCCTCATCAAATGGGAATGACTGAAAATCAGGGGTTATGCAGCAAGGCTAGGTGGGTAGCACTCAAGCAGGGTGAGGTCATTCCTGTCTAGATGTCCCTTTTTATTTCGGCTTAGTGGACGGTTGCTGATCCCAACCGCGGGGTGATCTCACTCGGGATTATCCAGTAAGGGGTAGTCCCGGTCTTGTGTTGCAAGGGAGCGGGCATACTCCTTGGTACGGTGATCTAGGCCCCGTACTGTGACAGGTGGTACCCCAGTGCCTAGTCATTGGTTGGAAATCCATTCTCCCTACGAGCCTTGTACGAGTTTTGTTTGTATTACCCACACTGTGGCTAGTAGCTGGAATTTAATCATGTAACAATTTCGGCTATTTTATAAGTATTTGTATATAGACCCTATTATAATATCAGATGATTTCTATAAAAATGTTTTAGCTATCGTAAGGTAAAAACCCGACATGTTTATTTGTGGTGTGGTCTTACGAGATGCTTTTGTTTTCAAAGGATGTTTGAAACTTTAATAATCAATTGGGTGTGATTTTCTCACGCTGGTATTCCAGACTGACTCGGGTGTTATTTAACTATAATGCTCGGGTCAGACCGAGTACTATAGGATACATGATATGATGCTGTGGAGCTCAGGAGACGAGTAGGATGACTATACGTACTTCGGAACTTGTTTATATATGTATTTTCCGCTGTGTTGAGTTGTTGTGTATCCATTGCAAGATATTGATGTTGAACTGTGATTGATGTACTCTGATGATGTAATATATATAAACAGACAGAGATATTTGATCTTTTGAGTAAAGACCATTTATTTTCTATCATATTTTATTCCGTTGCGATGGTTAGCTTCTGTTGTTGATTTCTATTTTCTTCTACTACCTCTTCTTTTTTAACCCAAATGGTTCGTATTTCTGTACTTCTTGAGTTGATTTGGGTAGAATAATGTTAACTCAAGGGGTACAGATTTGCGGGCTATTACACTTGGTATCAGAGCTTAGGTTGGTGATAACCTTGGCTCTGGTGGGAATTACTCATTTAAAATAGAGTCCGTAGTACTCTATAATGAGTTTGAGCATATTAATAAACATGAGCGCGTATTTGTTAGTGAATATAAATTGTTTTAATATTGTGTTGATTGATTTATTGAGTGACATATGAACCTTCGTCGACACAATCTGCGCAACTGTATTGAAGGGGTTTCTAAACACTTGAATAGAACAATTGACACGATATTGTTTTAAATGTGGGTGAATGAAATAATTTTACCCAAAAATATATGTTGATATAAAGAAAAGTTTTTGTAAACTATTTTAGCTAATATATCATTGCTTGGATGTTAGGAAGAATAGTATTAAATTATTATCATTGTTGAGTGGAAATTTAACTAGAAATTGAAAATATAACCAAAGTTTAAGGAAATAAATTCATTATAAAATGGAATTTATAAATATGAATTATAAATGTAATTTATAAAATCGAAATATAATCAAATGAGAATTTGTATAAGTATAAAGTGTACAAATGAATTATAGTTAAAATTTATTTAAGCAGGCTTTGGAAATTTAAAATCCCGGAGACTTTGGAAGTGTTTGTCGAAGTGTTTTAAAGATAAATGATAGCATTATTGTTTTGGAGATAAATAATAGCCTTATTGTTTTGGAGGTATTTCGGAAAGGAAATTTGTTTTAAATGGATTTTGAAAGTGATATAGCATTGAAATCACTTGGATTATTGAAAAATAATTCTGATGATGACGGCCGCATCATCAGTATTCATTTTCGAATTTCTAAGTGACAGATTGCTGCCAAAATTGATTTGTTCAGAAAAGCTAGTTGTTTTTGAAAGTTTCAAAGGAAATTAGTTGGGAATAAAAACCAGGATTGGTTTAAAATTTTTGAGAAGTGTAATTTGAGATGTTGGAGATTTCAAAATGATTTGAAACCAAAGGTCGGGAGTTTAAAAATCCTGATGAGATAGGTTGTAAGCTTATAAATTGAGATTATTTATAAATCAGAAAGGAAATATAAGCTTTAAATGTTGGAATTTAAATTTAAAGTGAAAGGTTAAAAATGAGATTAATTTGGATTGGAAAATAAAACTTAACTGGATTGAAATTAATTGAATAGGTTGAAATAATATTCAGTTGTATTCGAATTAAGTTGAAATCGAATTGAGTTAAATAAATCCAAGCTAAAATAAAATCTAATTGGAATAGAAGTTCAGTGAATTAATGAATGAAATTAAATTCTTACCTGAAAAAATGGAAAATAAATTGAATAAGGATTGGAATTGAAATAAATAAATAAGAATAATGTGTAAAAGAATTATAATGCATGGAATAAAATATGCTTGGGATATAAATAAGCATAAGGCTCGAGTTAAAAATAAAAGATGAATATATTCAATCCTAGAATGAATGAGATTGTGTAAATAATAAGTTGTGACTTATAAAATTTTGAAAGTGGAATAGAAAATCCAAAATAAATATTGTTTGATGTTTTGGATAATGAAACGGAAATCCAAATTTGAATTATATAATAAAATTGAACTAAGAAAATAAAATGAAGTGGTATTTGGAATTAAAAATGAAGTATTGAACCGTAACTAGGGAAGAACTAATTTGTTAATAAATTAGATAGTGAATTGTGTAAATGGAACCTATTATAGTTAAATGAAGCTGAATTGTGAGTTAATAAATTAGATGGTAAATTAAAGGTAAATAATAGAATCCGAACTTGAGTTATTAATTAAAGTTAGACTTGAAATGTTAACAAAGTAAATATAATTGAAATGTATTGAATAAAATGTAAATGGATTAAAGAAAAGTAATGGTTTGAATGTACAAATAAAATCTAAATAAGAAGAAATAAATTGGAAATGGCCTTGTAATAAATTGAATGAGCTGAATCTAAAAAGTTAAAATGTATAATAACTAATCAAATAAATTTGTAGTTGAAATGGGTTTGGATTAAAATAGAATCAAGTTAAATTGAAAAGAGAAATTTATTTGAAAAATGAAATGAGCTTAAGTATAGAAAAAAAAAGAATTTGAATAAATTAAAGTAGATTAACTTAAGCAGAATAGATGAAGGAGAGTTGAATTGAATTCAACTTAAAACTAAGTGCAATGATATTGGGTTGGATTTAAATCAAGTGAAAATAAATTTGAATCGAAATAGAATTTGGTGGGTTATAAATAATATTTAAGGAAATGAAAATTCAAAATGGATTGAGTGGATAAACTAATTATATTGAATAAATAAATGGATGGGATAAATAAGAATCAAATGGAAGTGAACTTAAGTTTGAAGTGAAATAAATTGAGTAAATTAACTTAAGTTGAGAATAATTAGAAGCTCGACTACGAGTAAAATTGTAAGACCATTAAATTAAAGCTTGGTTTGAATTAATTCGGGAATGGGTAGTAATATGCAAGCTTGGAAGTAGTTAAAATTCTATGAATGGATGGGAGTAAAATAAATTGATTTTGAGAACAATTGGATTAAATATGAGTTCGGTTTGCTTAAAAATAAATTAAATGTAAGCGATTGAGTTTTAAAACATTCAAATTCAATGAAAATGGTTATAAATTAATTGGAACAGTGGAATTTGTATAAAAATTGTATAAGTACGGAAAGATATTTGGTGTGTTTTCTTTTAGAATTCATATGTTTTAACTACTGCAAATAAGTGAAATGTTGTTAAACTTCATTTATATGACACTTACATGTTTAAATTGAGTAAGTACAGGGATTGGAAGCCGTGTGGCTGGATTTTGGGCACGCTAACTGCTAAATAAATAAGCTGTTAGCTTAAAAATGCTAAATAAGGTACGCCTACGCAATATAAATAGGAAATATGAACTGTTTTTGTTTTCCGACCGGGTGGGTCGATGTATATATATTTATATATTTTGTCAAATTGCAAAAGCTTCTCCGTACAAAGGGGGCTCTGTCAAAAATTTTCGAAAATTTTGGGAGTTAGAAAATTTTTGAAATTTTTGGAAACTTTTGTTAACGACAAAACGATTTCAAATTGGAATTTGAAATAAATTAGTAAAGGAAACCAATTTAAAGTAATGATAGGAATTAGTTATTAATGGAAAATAAAATTTAAATATTCAGAGTTGAAGATAAATTGAATTCATATGGAAATGGAGGAATTAATTTGAATGGAAATAGATATAAACTAAAGTGGTAAGATGAAAATAAATAAAGAAGCATATAAAATACTTATACTAACTTAGGTAAACCATCATAAATTCTTAAATGAAAAATTGATACTACAAATATAATCTAAGTTAATATTTGAATGAATAAATACTGACATTTTGTAAGAAAGTTGATATGATGTTTTTGAGTATTGTGATTGGACGTATTGCTATGTAAGATATGTAGGTAATATAAAGGAAAAAAAGAACTGATTTTGATTTCAGAAGATAAATTTGAAATGCTTGACAAAAAGGTATGTGTTTAAATTTTGGTATGAAATTTGATTGGGTTTTTGGATATAGCCACTTGGCCTTTTGTTTTCTTTTTGGATTTGGGAGGCCGCAGAGCCATTTTGTACTTGTACCGAGCTAGCCGCGCAAAGGAGACGCTGGCGAAATTTTTCAGAAATTTAGAGAGTTAGAAAAATTTTGAGAAAATTTTGATAATTCAAAATTTAGTTTTGAATTATAATTTGAATAGCTGAACAAGTAAGTTATCTGAAAACTATAGAAGGTTTTGGAAAAGTTTGGAAAATTAATAAGAATAATAATGGGTCTTTTATAAAAAGATAGTTGGTAAGATGTTGAATTGTTAGAAACCGTTTGGTTTCGGGGAAAAAGTAAACGGGTATTAGACCATTCTTCCTAACTAGTAATTTCGGGGACGAAATTCTTTTAAGGAGGGAGGAATGTGACGACACAAAATTTTCGAGCATTTAAAATCGGAATATTTAATTGATTTTCAATATTCAATAGAGTAATTTTAACTTGAATAACGAATATTACAATTTATTCGATAATTAAATTATTGAATTATTGAATTAAACAATTTGAAGCTGAGTAAAATATTGAATCTGAAATTTTAAGCTTGTTAAAAATAATTGGAAGGCTCGTAAAATTTATATTGATAGTAGTGAATAAGAGAAGAGTTAAAATTGAATTTAACCGTGATTTGTTCAGTTTTGAAATTTTATCGTTTAAATTGAATTTAAAAATAGCCTTCCGAGGCACAGTCTCAGAATTCGATGTAACCAATTCCATTGGTCCATAATATTGAATTATTATCGGATTTCAAATTTTGTATTGATCTGAGTTAGTGTGTGTGTACGATATATAAACGCGCTGAAAATTTAATTGATAATAATCGATTCGAATTTGAATTAAAAATAAGTGAACACTGCAGCAAAGCGTCTTCAACACGCTTCCTTTGCCTTCTCGAACACACCATCCCTTATCCTGTTTCTTTTCGAACACGAGACCATTATCCTTTCAGTTCAAAATCGAAATCCAAATTTATCTCCCTCGGTTTCAATTCAAATTCACGAAGCAAATTCCAATTTGTTCTCTTCTCAAAAGAACGCCGTAGCCCCTCTTCCTCCTTCCAGTTCAAAACCCAAATCAAAATCAAGTCATTCATCTAAAAAAAAAAGATCACAGCTTCGTTTCGTTCAATATAGGAAGGCGCGGCGTCTTTGATTCGTTCGATCGAGGATCGAAGGGGAGGTCACCGATTTTCGTGGGCTCGGTGACTCAGGCGGTGGTCGCGATTTCTAGAACAAGGGAAATCGATCGAGGCTTTTGAGGAGTAGCGGCGCTAGCGAGTGAGGTCGGGAAGGCGTCGAGGGAGGCTCGGCAGGGAATTATGTGTCGAGACGCACGCAAAGCGGAGCAGTGGAGGCTCGCGTTCGATGGTTCGCCATCGTAAGGCTATGAAGTCGCGTATTTTTGAGCCTGGAGGAGACATTCGCGAGCAAGGAAGAAGTGAGTTTTGCCTGGTAAGTTAATTCACTTAGGTTATTTTCTCAATTCCAAATTTAGTAAAAAGATAACTGTTTTGTTTTATATTTTTTCAAATAAGGTTTCAACAGGAAATTGTTTTTCAAGTAAGGTTTGAAATTGATATAGGGATTTTATAAAAATGTTAAAGGATTATATACAACTGGATTTTTGAAATCTATAGATTAAGCAGTGTTGTTTGAAATTAATTTGGTTTATACATAGGATAAAATAAAAATTTAGGGAATTATTAAAAGCAGGATTTTTGGTTGACGGAAGAAAAAAAATATTATAAAAGGGAATTTCTTTAAAAATAAATTTTTGGTTAAACCCAACTTATTAGTTTAAAATAATTTACTGGTTAATTAAAATTATAAATGGATAATAGATTGTGCGATTAGTCAAATATTAATAAAACCCTAATATGTTTATTCAAGGTCAAAAATCGAGAAACCAAAGCAATATTGGAATGAGTTGCAAATAAAAGCAAAGGTGAGTTAATCTCACTCGGTTAAATTTAAATTTAAATGATAAAATTTAAATAATTGTTTGAATGGTTGAATTGATTGATGTGCTATAGTATGAGATATTTTGAATTTGGCATATTATATCGTGCTAACATCTGTGGATGCAGAAAAAAAAACAGGTTGGAGGGATCCAACTGGATCCCTCAACATTTATTTAAATTATTATATACCCTCTGTTGTGATTATTTGATATTCTATGATGGACTTTATTGGAATATTGAATGCTATGGTTCGATTGGTTATGATTGGGTATAATGAATTGCCAAAAATATAAATTGGATTTTGGAAAGAAATTAAAAGAAGCGAATTTGTAAATAAAATAATTATAGAATAAATTTAAAAAATGAATTGGAAAAGAAATAAAGTGACTGTAAAATTCTAATAAATAGATCTTGAGTACAGAAAGGAAAATTTGAATAAACAGAAAGTTAATGAATATTAAATCTTCAGTGATATTAATTAAAAGAAGAAAACATTTATTTAAAATTTAAGATTTAAATTATTGAAAAGAATAAGGAAGAAATTGGGAAAATCTGGAATTTGTATATTTCCGTTAAGGGATTTAAAATCAAACGGAAGATAATAACAATAATAATAAACCCATAGTTAATGAATTTTGAAATAAACTGAGTAAGTAAAGAAATTTTTTTCAAATGGAATAAATTGGAAATCAATTTGAAAAATTGATTTAAGTGATTGAAGTTGGAATTTTTCTCTGGATAACCAAGTACGTTTTTTTAAGTAAATTTTTAAATATAAAGTAAATGTTTTAAAGTTGTTTTTTTAGAAAACAAGTTTCGTAAAATTTATTATTTCTGTTATTTAAAGTCTAAAGTAAGTATTTTCTTTAATCTATTCTAGAAATTATTAAGAAGTAACTTAGTATTTAAAAAAAAAAATAGAAATCTAGTTTTATATTTTATTAAGTAACCTTATTTTCAAATATTCATATAGTATCTATTTTTAACAAATTATTAAAGTAATTTTAACTTGAATGTTTTAAAGTATATTTTTAAAAGTAAAGTGTTTTAAATTAACTTAGAAAATCTAGTTTTGTGCTTGGTGATTCCAATGGAAATAGAAATACTTGGAATTTATTCTGAGAAAGGCAGATAGTTTTGAAAACTGTTTTAAGGAGTTTGAAAAGTGAAAATATATCTTGTGAAGATATTTTTGAGATAAATAAATAATTTGGAAAATTATTTATTGTTTGATGGATGTTTGTGAATATTAATTGATAGTTAAATAACCGACTATCAAGATTGGACAAATGCGTTGATCGTTTCGAAGAGACCGGGATCGAGATTTATTTCTCGAAAACCACTTCGATCCGGTTTGTACGTTTTCGTGAAAAATGATTTTGGATTCGAAGATGGAGCAGTGAAGTGCAAGGGCTAGTCGCTACTAATCCTGAGGATATTTCCAAAATGGATGTAGTAGGAATAGTGCCTTCGGTTCCCTTCGAACCCGGGACGGACTTGTATGGATGAATGCTTGCGAAACATCGTCAGGTGGACGATGGGCATTCTAAGGGATATGTTCTTTAAAGGTAACGCTTAGCCTCAAGCCTCATCAAATGGGAATGACTGAAAATCGGGGGTTATGCAGCAAGGCTAGGTGGGTAGCACCCAAGCAGGGTGAGGTCATTCCTGTCTAGATGTCCCTTTTTATTTCGGTTTAGTGGGCGGCTGCTGATCCCAACGGCGGGGTGATCTCACTCGGGATTATCCAGTAAGGGGTAGTTCCGGTCTTGTGTTGCAAGGGAGCGGGCATACTCCTCGGTACGGTAAACTAGGCCCCGTACGGTGACAGGTGGTACCCAAGTGCCTAGTCATTGGTTGGAAATCCATTCTCCCTACGAGCCTTGTACGAGTTTTGTTTGTATTACCCACACTGTGGCTAGTAGCTGGAATTTAATCATGTAACAATTTCGGCTATTTTATAAGTATTTGTATATAGACCCTATTATAATATCAGAGGATTTCTATAAAAATGTTTTAGCTATCGTAAGGTAAAAACCCGACATGTTTATTTGTGGCGTGGTCTTACGAGATGCTTTTGTTTTCAAAGGATTTTTGAAACTTTAATAATCAATTGGTTGTGATTTTCTCACGCTGGTATTCCATACTGACTCGGGTGTTATTTAACTGTAATGCTCGGGTCAGACAGAGTATTATAGGATACAGGATATGATGCTGTGGAGCTCAGGAGACGAGTTGGATGACTATACGTACTTCCAAACTTGTTTATATATGTATTTTCCGCTGTGTTGAGTTGTTGTGTATCCATTGCAAGATATTAATGTTGAACTGTGATTGATGTACTCTGATGATGTAATATATATAAACAGAGATATTTGATCTTTTGAGTAAAGACCATTTACTTTCTATTATATTTTATTCCGCTGCGATGGTTAGATTCTGTTGTTGATTTCTATTTTCTTCTTCTACCTCTTCTTCTTTAACCCAAATGGTTCATATTTTGTACATATTGAGTTGATTTAGGTAGAATAATGTTAACTCAAGGGGTACGGATTTGCGGGCTATTACACTTTGTAACACCCGGGTCAGACCGAGTATTACAGATTTTCGGGTAGGTACGTTCTGGAGCTCAGGAGGCGAGCTGGATGGCAATAACATATAGGGTATTTCCGTTGTATTTATATTATTACTAATCTGAGTCATGATAATTGTAAATATTAAGTGACTGTATATATGTGAAACTCTGATGTATATTAAATGTAATCGACAGATATAGTATTCTTTTGTTAACTGTTATTATTTATTATTATATTTTATCCGTTGCGAATGTGAGATGTTAATGTTTCTGTTCTTCTTCTTCTATCTCTTTCTTCTTTTTCATAACTTCAATAGAGTAATTTTAACTTGAATTCGAATATCACAATTTGTTTGATAATTCAATTACTAAATTAAATAAGTAAAGTTGGGTAAATTGTTGAATCTGGAGTTTTAAGCCTATTAAAAATAATTTGAAGGCTTATAAAATTTATATTGATAATACTGAAGACAATAGAAGTGTTAAAATTGAAATTAACAGTGATCTGTTCAGTTTTGAAATTTTATCGTTTTAAATTGAATTTAAAAATAGCCTTCCGAAGCACAGTCTCGGAATTAGACGAAACCAGTTCCATTCGGTCCGTAATATTGAGTTATTATCGGATTTCAACTTTCGTTTCGATCGGAGTTAGTGTGTGAGCGTACGACTTATAAACGTATTTAAATTTATATCGAACCCAATTTAAACTTATATTTATATTGGGTCAACTTCAGCTGAATTTTTTTTCCCATCATAACTTTTCGAATCACTGCAGCGTCATATCATGTTCCCTTTCTCCCCTACCCAGCACGCAACTATCAGAGCTTGTTTCCCTTCTTTGTTTTGTTTAAAGCCAACATTTCTCTGATTTCATAACACAACTCAGAAAAATTTAAATCGTCGCAGAACAAAGATTAATGGCCGCGTCTTCCTTCTTCTGTAAGTCGAGCCTTCTAATAAACCTCGCGTCTTTTTTCCCCCTCTAAATTGAACGAGATTCGTTCACCTTAAAAAAAATGTCGCGTGCGGCCTTCCTGTAAATCGAAAACCCTTCGAATCTAATCCCTTCCCACTCCTTAGGATCTGCAACCATCCGATTTCTCAGGCTCGAGTATACGACAGTTCGATTCGAGAAGCCGCATCTTGGTTGTTCGTATTGGAAGTCGCGATTTTGGGACGGGGAACGCGAGCAAGGCGGAGGGCTTGACGTGGGGTTTTAGCGGCGAATCGTGGCAGCAGGCGCATCGATTGGGGAAGTACTCGGCCTGGGGTTGTATCGCGTACTACCGAAGCTTGCTTGATACTGTGAGTCGCGCGAGTGGCTTCGTTCTAGGGCAGAGGGCCGAGGCTTCGACATCAAACTCGAGTACGGAGGCGCGCGGCAGTGAAGATGAGCTCGTCGTGATTTCCTGTTCGTGTGAGGTAATGTAACGACCCGAAATTTTCGATCCCGAAAATTCCAGATAGTTATGAAAAAGAAGAAAGAGATAGAAGAAGAAGAACAGAAACATCAACAGCTCACACTCGCAGCGGATAAAATATAATAATAAATAATAACAGTTTACAAAAGAATACTGTATCTGTTGATTTACACTTTAATACATCAGAGTTACACATTTACACAGACACTGTATATACACAATTACCATGTCATCGATATACAATAATATAATATAGCGGAAGCACTCCATACGTTCTTGTCATCCAGCTCGCCTCCTGAGCTCCAAATCGTACCTACCTGAAAATCTGTAATACTCGGTCTGACCCGAGCATTACACCAAAGTAACACCCGGGTCAGGATGGAAACCAGCGTTAGTAAACCCAACTAACATGGAATACCAAAGCAATCAACTTATTTAAACCCGGGGTAACATATATCAATTTAACACATTCACAATTTGCCAATTTGCTATAGTCAACACTTATTACACCCGTCAATTTCTAAGTACTAAACTTAGATAATCCAATTCACTTAAATCATTTCATCGTATTGATTTCACAAATCAATTTATAAAAATTCGAAGTGGTTTCGGGTATTTCCTAATACCCGACCCCGGTCTCTTCGAAAACTCATGTTATCCTAACCCAAGTTATTCAAATGAAATACACAGCATTTCATATCAGAGATATCAACTCATTCAAAACATCCAATACCATTCAATCATCCATAAGAAAAGCTTAATCACATACAAATCAATTCAATTGATCCTAATTGAATTCAAAACCTCAATCACTTAGATTACTTCATTTAACATTAGTTAATTCCAAATCAATTAATTAGTCAACCCATCATTATTCATCTTAATTAATCACCCTGGATTGATTATTTTTCAATTACATTCAAGTAATTATCTTAAATTAACTTCTGGATATTAATTAGTCTCAACCAAGATCATTAAGTAATCTTAATTACTTCATGAATCAATTAATTATTTAATTACATTAATCCTTAATTACTTATACTACTTAACTTCTCATAAGTCACTTATTATCGATTAATTCAATTTAATTAATCAATCTTCAATTACATCATTAATTATATTAATTAATTATTTCCAATTATATTTTAATTTTTTTTCCAATCTAAATTAATTACTTTAATTCAACCACAATATTAATCACTTTCGATTAATCTCAACCTGTAATTAATTATCCATTTATTTACTGTATTAATCAAATTTCTCCTTAATTAATAACCTAAATTAATCTCTTGATTTATTCCTCAAAATAATTTTATTTTATTAATTTCATTAAGTATTATTTACCAAATCATCCAATGATTATTCTGAATTACTTACACTTAATTAATTCATTCAAACCCTTATTAAATTTAAAATGAAGACATTTTCTTATTTATGTTTTAAGTTTAATACAACTTAAAACCCAATATACCTTGAGTCAAACCAAATTAACTCGAGAACCAACCAAAACCAAAGTCATATCATCATCAGTGCACATCCAATCAATTTAATCATTCAGCCAAACCGTTTAAATCTAAATAAAAATCTGACCGAGTGAGATTTACTCACCTTTGATTTTGCAATCCAAATCCAATCTCGACTTGGTTCCCTTCAGATGTTGACCTTGAATAATAATTTATATGATTTATTAACATTTGAAATAAATCGAAAATCAGTTACCATTTAATACTTAAATTTTAAATTAACAATTTGGTTTTAATCGAATAAATTCTAATTTCAACCAATTTCCTCTAATAATTTATTTCAACAAGATAATCCCTAAAATTTCCAATATCCAAACTCCCATGTATACATATTTTATTTTCCCTTTTCCTCTTCCCAAAATCTTACTTATAAAATAATATATAGATTTAAAAAAATCCAATCTTCATACAAAATTCTAACATTTTGAATTTCTTTTCCTTTAAACAGTTTCAATATATATATATATATATATATGTGTGTGTGTGTGTGTGTGTGTGTGTGTATTTGTATATATCATTTTCTTTACTGTAAACAAATCTTTCTTCTCTTCTTTTTTTTCTTTCAGTATATAACAAAATAAAATTTATACCTTACTGTAATTGTTTTTTTTTAAATATACATAAATATACATATTGAAACTAAAATAAATTAAAAGAAAGCAAATATACCTAACTGCTTAATCCAAAACCCAAGGTACCCAAACCCTAGAGACTGCTCCTCCCCTCGAAATGGCGCCGCCACACCTGTCGTGTTCACCAGCCCCTTCGACTTCGACTAAGATGTACGCACGCGAGAAGACGTTGCCTTGCCTAAGCCAACTCCACAACCCCCCAAATCGATCGCCTCCCACAATCCAGATCTGCACCAAAGGCCGCTCCACCAAAAACGAACATCCACATGCGACGCCGCGGCTTCGGCCTTTCTTCCTCTTCTGAGTTCGACGTCGCGATTTGAACGAGTCACCTTCCCCTTACATCGAGTCGAAAACGACAACAGGCCCATAATTCCCAAACTTAGATCCTGAGTAGCTCGTTTCGTCTTCGGCCACGCGATGCTTCCTTTTCGAATAGAATGAATTCGAATCGATTTCGACGCTATACTGGGTTGCGGCCATTACGATATGCTTTTGAATCGAATAGAAATTGAAGTGTTATTATTTGATATTTGTTCGAATTAGTCCCAAACAACAAGATAGATTTGAACGATTCGCCATCCTTCTTTTTTTTAAGAGTTCGATCTTCTATTTTGAAGATTAGAGAGGGGCGGGGATAAAATAGAGGTTTGGGGAAGCTTCCTGAGTACGCTTGTTTGTTAACAAAAATATCTTTGACTTGTTGATTTTATTATAATATAAAACTTCCAAATGTCTCGTTTGTTACCATTTAAAATTTCGAACTCCTCTTAAGGAATGCCGCGAGGCGATTATAAGGTTTTACCTGCATTCCGAACACAATGGAACGTGCTTCGGAGGCTAATTTGATCGTATGCGCGAGTTACGGAAGTAAACGATCAATTTTAAATTGAACCGATTAAAATATTTCTAAGCGTTTGAGCTTCCAGGGTCAAACGGCAACTCCGATTGCTACGAAAATTGAAATCCGATAATAACTAACTATTACGGGTCCAATGGAACTGATTTCGTCGAATTCCGAGACTGTGCATCGGAAGGCTATTTTTAAGTTCAATTTAAACGATATATTTTTAAAACTGAACAAAACACTTCCAAACTCAATTTCAACACTTTCACTACCTTCAGTGCTATCAATATAAATTTTATAAGCCTTCAAATTATTTTTAACAGGCTTAAAACTCCAGATTCAGCGTTTTACCCAATTCCAAATTCTATGATTCAATATTTAAACTATATAATTCAATAATTTAATTATTAAGTAAATATTGATATCTTGAATTTCAAGTTAAAATTAACTTTTAAATATTTAAAATCAATTAATTATTCCAATTTACATAGTTAGAAATTCTGGGTCGTCCTTCCCCCTTAAAAGAATTTCGTCCCCGAAATTACTAATTAGGAAGAATGGTTCAATACCCGTTTACTTTTCTTCCAAAACCAACCGTTCAACATCCCACCATCTATCTTTATAAAAGACCCCTTATCATTCTCACTAACTTCTCAAACTCTTCCACAGTTTCCAAACAATACCCTTTTCTCAAACATTCAAATTTCAATTTAATCCCAAACATTTAAATTATCAAAATTTTATCAAAATTTTTCTAACTCCCTAAATTTCCGAAATTTTTTCCAGCGTCTCCTTTGCGCGGCTAGCTCGGTACAACTACAAACGGGCTCCCAAATTCCAAAAGAAAACAAAAGCCAAGTGGCTAGATCAAAAACCCAATCCAATTTTATACAGAAATTTAAATACATACCTTTTTATCGGGCAATTCATATTTATCTTTTGGAATCACAATCAATTTTCCTTTCCCTTTTAATACCTGCATATCTTACTTAGCCATAATATCCAATGATAACCTTTCAAAATTTTTCATACATTTCTTTATATGTTTCATATCTATTTCAAATTAGTTTTCCCCTTTTCATACGAATTCAATTTGTCTTCACTTCTGAGTATTAAATTTTATCTTTCATTTATAACTGATTCATATTAGTTTCATCTACCGATTTACTTTAATTTTCAATTTGAAATTGTTTTGTCGTTAACAAAAATTTTCTCAAAAATTTTCAAAAATTTTCTCAAAAATTTTCTAACTCCCAAAATTTGTAGAAAATTTTGGCAGAGTCTCCTTTGTATGGAGCAGCTTTTGCAATTTGACAATAGATATAAATATATGTACATCGACCCACACGGTCGGAAAAACAAAAACAGTTCATATTTCCTATTATTATTGCGTAGGCGTACCTTATTTAGCATTTTAAGCAAGCAGCTTATTAATTTAAGCAATTAGCGCAATCCAAACCAGCCAAACGGCCTTTAGGTACCTGTACTTACTCAATTTACATATGTAAGTGCCAAATATAGAAAATTTATTAACATTCTACTTACTTTCAATAGCTAAACATATACATTACTAGACATCAAGCACCAAACACTTCCCATAAAAAATTTATATGCTTTAAAGCTAATTCAATTTATTTTCAACCAATTCATATGTCGTTTCATTTAAGTTTTAATGGTTCACAACTCAATTTCTGACATTCCATTGATTTATAATCCAAACAAGCTCATATTCACTTCAAATGATTCAGAATCAAATTTATTTAATCTCTCTATTAAATCATTTTTGGTGGGTAGCACACAAGTAGGGTTATGCAGCAAGGGGTTATGCAGCAAGGCTAGGTGGGTAGCACCCAAGCAGGGTGAGGTCATTCCTGTCTAGATGTCCCTTTTTATTTCGGCTTAGTGGGCGGTTGTTGATCCCAACCGCGGGGTAATCTCACTCAGGATTATCCAGTAAGGGGTAGTCCCAGTCTTGTGTTGCAGTGGAGCGGGCGTACTCCTCGGTACGGTGATCTAGGCCCCGTACTGTGACAGGTGGTACTCCAGTGCCTAGTCATTGATTGGAAATCCATTCTCCCTACGAGCCTTGTACGAGTTTTGTTTGTATTACCCACACTGTGGCTAGTAGCTGGAATTTAATCATGTAACAATTTCGGCTATTTTATAAGTATTTGTATATAGACCCTATTATAATATCAGAGGATTTCTATAAAAATGTTTTAGCTATCGTAAGCTAAAAACCCGACATGTTTATTTGTGGCGTGGTCTTAAGAGATGCTTTTGTTTTCAAAGGATTTTTGAAACTTTAATAATCAATTGGGTGTGATTTTCTCACGCTGGTATTCCAGACTGACTCGGGTGTTATTTAACTATAATGCTCGGGTCAGACAGAGTATTATAGGATACAGGATATGATGTTGTGGAGCTCAAGAGACGAGTAAGATGACTATACGTACTTCCGAGCTTGTTTATATATATATATATTTTCCGCTGTGTTGAGTTGTTGTGTATCCATTGCAAGATATTGATGTTGAATTGTGATTGATGTACTCTGATGATGTAATATATATAAACAGAGATATTTGATCTTTTGAGTAAAGACCATTTATTTTCTATTATATTTTATTCCGCTGCGATGGTTAGATTCTGTTGTTGATTTCTATGTTCTTCTTCTACCTCTTCTTCTTTAACCCAAATGGTTCGTATTTCTGTACATCTTGAGTTGATTTAGGTAGAATAATGTTAACTCAAGGGGTACGGATTTGTTGGCTGTTACATTTCTTTCATAATCCAGCCTGATCTAAACGTGGTTTCATACAAAATATCATTTGTTCTTAGCGATGCTTCATACAATATATTGCTCGATTTGAGCAAGGTTTTATACAAAACCACGTTAAATGCGAAGGTGATTCGTATTATAGAAAATGTCAATGTTAGAAATTCTTAAAATTAAGGCGGAATAAAATGGAAGGTAAAAGAAAATATCGAAATTTGCAACTTTTTATCAAACCGACTATAAGATCCAAAATAACATATATTCAAACCAGAATTGTCAGCCTTGTGTTTCTAACGTTGCTGTGCTCTGCGGCTTTTCCTTTGAACTTGTCCATTTTTCTCTCCTAATGCATTCAAGACTATTTTCTTCTCATCGTTATCTCGATCCTCCTTTTTTTTCTCCTAATGTTTTATTAGCATTGTCGAATAATCTGTATTCAAGGATAGTTTCTTCTCTTCACCATTATCTCGATCCCTAGTTTTCATTATTTTTTATTCTTCTGATTTCAAATTCCAACAATCCAACCCTACTCAAGCAATCAAACAAAGGTCAGTTTGAATCGCTCCCAGTTCTTCCCGTGATTAGTATTTTTTTAATATTTACCAATACCCTGAACATCAAATCTTGGATTTTTCTACCGTAATCTGCAGTAGTTAACTTAGTTTCTCTTTGATTTATTTGAACTTAGATTGTTTGAATCTATATCTACAATTTTATTATAGTAATTACTAATAATAAAAGAAATGAACTGTTGTTTTGTATTAATATTTATCCATCCGGTATTGAACCGTCATGCACTTATTCTAATTGGTTGCATTCTGGGCTGCTTTAGTTTATTCGCAGTAGACACGGACGCTATTCAACTGATTATGAAGTGGTATTAGTTTTAGCTATGTTTAATTGATATTTACTTAAGTGTTTTTGTTTCTATGGCATTTTGCTATCAATGTGAATACACATATGTTATCCTACCTTTTGACTAAGTAGTATACAAACAAACTCGACGAGTCAGACTTCAAAGTTATCAAGGCAAGACATCCGGAGAGATAACCGCGAAGCATAAAAATCCAATACAACTAAGATCACAAAGTGAAGATAAAGCCACCATAAAAGCAAAGAGTGGTGGATTGGTACCGTTCCAACATCTTGTATCGGTATCGATCCATGGTACTTTGTCCAATCATGTCCAACTTCTACCTATCGACTCTACTTTATGCTAGAAGCCTATTCTAGGTGTTATTTTGTCAGACCCATGCAATTCTCCATCGATC
Organism: Allium cepa; assembly: GCA_030765085.1. Classification (NCBI taxonomy): domain Eukaryota; kingdom Viridiplantae; phylum Streptophyta; class Magnoliopsida; order Asparagales; family Amaryllidaceae; genus Allium; species Allium cepa. The sequence goes on along the minus strand of CM060938.1, from coordinate 700,285,862 downwards.
TCCATAAACATTCAAAATTATAAACTTCATTCTTTCGTAGATACATCATGTAGACTCAGAAATAAGCCAATATTGATACAAACAAATTTGAAATCACGAAGCTAACTGAGAATCGAACCAATACAAAAGTTTAAAACAACCCATATGTCCATCTTACGGATCGATACGGATCTAAACCCATGGATCGGTACTAATCCATGAATAATGATGAAGTGGTCGTGGTTTCTCCAAAGGAATCGGTTTGGCGTGGAGAACAAGCTCGAAATCTTTACGCAAAATTTTAGGCTTCCTATGTCTATAAATATGAGGGCTAGACTCACTTTTAAGATCTTTTTGGCTCTCTTGCTCTTTTACTATAATTTCCTACAATCATTCATAAATTTATACCGATCTGAAATGGATTTATACCGATCCATAAGAACTGTAGTTGTAAAATAATAGTATAATAAAAGGAAATTTGAAGTGGACATAGGCAGTTGCTAACAAGAAAACTTGTCAACATTCCCGATGCCACATGAAAGATAGCTAAACTAAAACAAATCCATGTTGATGGGAGAATCTCTTCCTTTGAAGTATACCTTTCGACCAGATTGCATAATCAATAGGGTTTAAGAAGATGTGCAAATTAGCCACAAGGGCCTCTTTAGCAAGTGCAATTAGTTTCTACGACACATAACTGAAATAATTACTTTTAAGGACAAAATGCAAAATAATTAGTTTCTAAGGCCTAAAAACCTATGAAATTATGCCCTTGAAAGTAATTGGACTGTTGACTTTGTCCTTAAAAGTAATTATTCTTTTATATAATAATTTTATAATTTAAAATATATAATTAGATTGACATTACGAAGGGGGTGACAACCGCCAGGTGGGACGCTAGGGCAATGTCCCCCTAACGACGTTTGATCTGACAGCTCAGATCGTAGGAGTCTAGGGGGAGTGCATCTTGGTAAAGTATGGAGTGGTGCCTCGCTCAAAAAATTATATACCTCGTTCGTGTTTAATTTAAATTTTGTGAATCTCATTCCCGTTTAAATTTGAATTTCGAGAGAAATTAAAATGTTAAATATATACTAAAACCGCTTTTTAATTATGATTAATTACTAATGACATTCAATGTCGGATGCCAAAACAGCTAAATGAAGTAAACACGTCTTTCCATCATCTGGCTCGTTAACGCATGTGAACGCTGCCTTGGGATTTCGAAAATACCTTACAAACATAGAATATGTTCACTTATTGGTGGACTTTTGGACCTATAAAATACTAACAAGCAAGAAAGATGAAATAGTAACTTATTTACTACTCTGAAAATTGGACGAATCAAAATACTACTAGAAAAAATCATTTATTTACCAGAATCCAAAATTGTGGGAGTATTACATCTAAAAATGTGATTTTCATAAGGGTATTTAGGTAATTTTACTAATTTTAATATGTGCTCTTAGAATATACATCCATAATTCATAACCATTGTAACGCACGTCGAAACTGTTGCTTTTAAATTTGAAGAAAAGAGAAGTAAAAACGAAAGAGATTCAAAAAAAGGAGGTAAGGAATAATATCTAAATGGAAAGAATTTAAAGAGCTTTATGAAATCTTTAATTTTAAGTTTGCTTTAATTATTGAAGTTTATTCTCCTGCAAACGGCCCCCCTTGGAATTTTAGTTTTAACAGAATTTTGGTAGGTTCAACTCTAAGGCAACTTTCTTTGCTTTATGCTAGATTAAATCTTTGTAATATTGATAATGATAATGATATTATTAGTTGGGAATGAGATAAGAGTAAGAAATATACTTCTAATTCTTTTTAGATTTATTAATTTTTCGGGTATAATAAACAACTCTTTTAAATTTATATAGAAATCTAATGCTCCTCCTAAATCTAAAATTCACATGTGGTTAATACTGCATGGAAAACCTAATACTATAGATTTTTAAAGAGAAAAAACATTCAAAATGATAATAAATGTTATTTTTGTAATCTGCATCTTGAAGATATTGAACATATATACTATGATTGCATAGATTCTTATTACATTCTAAATAATACTCTTAAAATTTTTAACTTTAATATAATAACTAAAATTTTGGATTGTGACTTCTACTGGAATAATTTTAGATTTAGGTTCAAAAAGAATATTAGATTCTTACTAGACACTTTATTCATTATTATTTTTTGGTATATTTGGTTTGAAAGAAATCAATTTTTTTTTAATAATAATAATAGTCAATTTAATAAATTGACTTTTACAATTCCTTCATTTTGTTTTAATTGGATTTCTAATCCCAAATATAAATTAGCTAAAAATTACCTATTTAAAGGGTATCTTAAAAAGGTTAGTTATAATAGTAAACTATTTAATATATTTAACATTAATAATAGTGGTATTAATACTTTTTCAAACTTGTATGACAATCTCAATGTTAATCATAACTTACTTATGATTAAAGGTTCATAACAATTATTAATATAATTAATAAAAGGTTAAGAGAATCAATGGCGTTCTGCGTTTCTGCGTTTCGCTTAGTTTCCCCTTAGTTTCTGATCGCGCTTTGTGCTTGTTCGCTCTCCGTTCCATCTCGTCCGCGTCCATGCCTAGCTCTCTCCTTCACCCGGTCCTCCCTGTTATTCCTTCCTCTTCCCCCTCTTCTACTAGATCTGGTAGGGTTTTTAAGGATCTCAGAGCCGCGTCTTCATGTTCATCTCCGCCCATGCTATCTTCCTCCGAGTTTCCTCCCCTGCCTTCTGTCAAGAATCCGGTCTTAGCAGCTATAGAGTGCTGTAGTACGCGTCCTGTGATGTTGAAACCTTTGAATGGTGATGTTAGTCGATCTGTTGGTGGTCCTGTGCCATCGAACGTGACTGATGGTGTTGTCACTGGTGATAAAGTTGTGGAACTTGGTGTGCCAGTATGTTCGTTGTGTTCTGACGCCGCTGATATCTTGTGTGTTGGCCAATGCACACCTGGTGTTTGGCTAAATGCTTCTGAGAATGTTGATCCCAATATCAGTGTTTTAAGAACTAGAAATATTTTGCTTGAGGCCTCATCCCCAGTTAGTCCCGCAATTAAGGCCTCTGTCGGTGTTCCCATTGTGGAGGAGTTCCCTCCTACTGCTCCTTCTCCTGTTGGTCCCAAATTATGGTCATCGCTTTTTTCATCTCTGCCCCGTAACGCGGGTGTTTATGAACCAGCTGATTTTTATATTGTTGAGGAAAATGGAGTGATGATCCCTCCTCCAAATGTTATGCAAGTCGGATTGGACTATTGGTTGGATTATTTGGTTGGTTTCTTTTTGGACCCAAATCATCGACTTCATGATGTGACTTCTGTTTGTCGCAGGGCTTGGAGGCTACGCAGAGATCTTCATGTTAAGCTGGTTGACTCTATGTACTTCCTATTGTTCTCCACCTCTGAGGATCGCAGTCGTATTCTTGAGGCAGAGCCTTCTTTTTTTGATGGTAAACCATTTATTATCACTCTATGGTCTCCAACGGTTGCTAGTGCTCGTGAACAAGTTCTATCTATCCCAGTTTGGGTTTATTTTTCTCAAATTCCATCTTCTCTTTAGCCGCTGCTTGGCTTGAATTGGCTTGCTTGCAACGTTGGTAAATTGAAATGCTTTGACGCTAATACTGTTGCGCGAGAAAAGCCGGTGTACGCTAAGGCTCTGATTGAGATTACCCCCTTTAAGCCTCTCCCTTCCACTATTCCTGTTCAGCTAGCTGTTGGTCATGTGGTGGAAGTCCGTGTTCGATACGGTTGGGTCCCATACATTTGTACCTCTTGTCATTCCTTTGGCCACTTAGCTTCCGCCTGCTCGCATTCTGATGTTTCCGCTGCTGCGCCTAAGATCCCTCTGCCTCGACCTCTGCTCAGGAAATGGGTTCCCAAAGTCTCTCAGGTTGCTCCTCCTCCCATAGCTCCAGTGTCTGTTCACGGTCCTCCGTCTTCTATTGTTCGGCCTTCATCCCCTTCTGTATCCTTTGTTCCTAGTGTTGATACTTCGGATTCCATTGCTGCCCAAGATCTTGCTTCGCCTCAGTTGCCTGTTTTCTGGGATGAGTCTGAGAGATGTTGGGTTGATCGAAGCTCTGACATTTGTTACAACCCCGTGGATGATTCCTATTTTAGATTTGTTTCCGATGATCTTAGTGATCTTCGTTGCCTTTACTATAGACCATCTGGCGATTCCTTGGTTCTTGACTTGAATGGTTCGTTTGCGGATTTAAATTATGTCATGCTTGCTGATACTACTTGGGATCGATCTTTTATTTACTCTTCTGATGCTGTGATTTATGATCCTTCTCTTGCACTCCTATTTCGACCCTATATTGGTCTTCTTGGGAACGTCTCCTTGGTTTCTTCCCTAGTGGAAACCGACTATGGTGTTACTACCTCTTTGGAGGTGACCTAGTCTTGTTACTTATTTATAGTAGCCGTGACATGTTTGTTACACTCCTGTGCTGTATTTTCTTCTTTCTTAGTAGTTAAGGTGCCTCTACCTTACTCCTGTATTTTATGTTTTTATTACGTTCATAATAAAAAGTGGACGGTCCACTATAAAACCGGCTGCCCTTGCCGAAAAAAAAAGGTTCATAAGAATTTTTTAAGGTTTGTTTCAATTATTGTACAAGTCATTGTTGGTATTAGTTTATAAGTCTTTTAGTTATTTAGTATATGTCCAGTTACTCTTATTTAGGTTTTTTATTTCCTACCTCATTAATACATATGTATGTATATAAATTATATATATATATGTATCATTCCAATTTTTTCTTAGTCATCCTTCAGACACAGGTATGGGTGATAGGGTGTCAGGTTCACTTTGCAGGTACTCATGTCTTTAGATTGCAGAAAGGACATCAGAGCAGAGTTTCCTTCCAGGATCACTAGCAGGGCCACCTCAGATTCAGGACACTTTCATCTCCATTGTGGTATTTTATTTTCAGGAGGATCTTCTCTTCTACTTGACACATCTTCCATTTGTACAGAGTCTTTAGAGCGGAGTTTCCATTCAGCATCTTTTTCAGTTCCACTTCAGAGTAGTTGCTTTTCCATTCCTTCTGTACCAAAAGCATGGAGCTTCTTAGTTTGTGACGGCATCCAATATTATTGGCTTTTCTTTAGTTTTTAAGCTACTTTTAACACCTTAAAGTCGGGTGGTCGCCATGACAGAGCTTGATATTGGGGTGTGATAGGTGGTGGCCTTGCCGGAACTCATCTTAGGGGTACCTGAGCTTTATTTGATACTCGTATCTAGTTTTGTTACCTATCAGGCATGTTGGCAGCGCCTTATTTTGTGATATATATAGTTGCATGTGTGCTCTCCGCTATTTATTGAGGATCACACATTTTTCTCAAAATTTTCTAAAAGGAAAGAATGTAAAATAAATAAATTTAGAAAAGAGGGAGGTGTCCTGACTTCCACTACAAAATCTTGGAGTATTGTGTGAGTCATTACTTATAGGTACCTTGATGTTGGTTGGAGGTTCTTTACAAACCCAATTTCTCAATAATTTCTTTCTAAACACAATATTTTGGTAAGAGGGTCTATTAACATCTCCGGTTTTGCTTTTCATCACCCGACAAATTTAAAAAGTTTATTTAAACAAAATTATCTTCAACACTATAGCTGTGTATCATAAATCATATGAAACAAATTCATGCTTATGAGAATAGTGGATCCACAAAAAACTAAGTTCGAAGTAAGGAAATATAAGAAACCAATAACTAAGTGAATGAGAAAACACAGAAAATCAAATTTGGAGCGAGTGAGAAAACCTAGCAAACGAAGCTTAGAGAAGATGAGGAAATATAACAAACAAATCTCATTGGAAGCGTGATTAATACAGATTTTCCATTGGTATGTGATTTCTTTCATAATCTAGCCTGATCTAAACGTGGTTTCATACAAAATATCATTTGTTCTTAGCGATGTTTCATACAATATATTGCTCGGTTTGAGCAAGGTTTTATACAAAACCACGTTAAACACGAAGGTGATTCGTATTATAGAAAATGTCAATGTTAGAAATTCTTAAAAATAAGGCGGAATAAAATGGAAGGTAAAAGAAAATACCGAAATTTGCAACTTTTTATCAAATCGATTGTAAGATCCAAAATAAAATATAGTCAAACCAAAATTGTCATCCTTGTGTTTCTCACGTTGCTATGCACTGCGGCTTTTCCTTTCATCTTGTCCATTTTTTCCTCCTAATGCATTCAAGACTATTTTCTTCTCATCGTTATCTCGATCCTCCTTTTTTTTCTCCTACTGTTTTATTAGCATTGTCAAATAGTATGTATTCAAGGCTAGTTTCTTCTCGTCACCATTATCTCAATCCCTAGTTTTCATTATTTTTTATTCTTCTGATTTCAAATTCCAACAATCCAACCCTGCTCAAGCAATCAAACAAAGGTCAGTTTGAATCGCTTCCAGTTCTTCCCATCATTAGTATTTTTTTAAATATTTACCAATACCCTGAACATCAAATCTTGGATTTTTCTACCGTAATCTGTAGTAGTTAACTTAGTTTCTCTTTGATTTGTTTGAACTTTGATTGTTTGAATCTATATCTACAATTTTATTATAGTAATTACTAATAATAAAAGAAATGAACCGTTGTTTTGTATTAATATTTATCCATCCAGTATTGAACCGTCATGCACTTATTCTAATTGGTTGCATTCTGGGCTGCTTTAGTTTATTCGCAGTAGACACAGACGCTATTCAACTGATTATGAAGTGGTATTAGTTTTAGCTATGTTCAATTGATATTTACTTAAGTGTTTTTGTTTCTATGTCAATTTGCTATCAATGTGAATACACATATGTTATCCTACCTTTTGACTAAGCAGCATACAAACAAACTCGACGAGTCAGACTTCAAAGTTATCAAGGCAAGACGTCGGGAGTGATAACCATGAATCATAAAAATCCAATACAACTAAGATCACAAAGTGAAGATAAAGCCACCACAAAAGCAAAGAGTGGTGGATTGGTACCGTTCCAACATCTAGTATCGATATCGATCCACGGTACTTTGTCCAATCATGTCCAACTTCTACCTATCGACTCTACTTTATGCTAGAAGCCTATTCTAGGTGTTATTTTGTCAGACCCATGCAATTCTCCGTCGATCTCGATGAGCACTCAAAATTATAAACTTCATTCTTTCGCACATACGTCATGTAGACTCGGAAATAAGCCAATATTGATGCAAACAAATTTGAAATCATGAAGCTAACTGAGAATCAAGCCAATACAAAAGTTTAAAACAACCCATATGTCCATCTTATGGATCGATACGGATCTAAACCCATGGATCGGTGCTAATCCATGAATAATGATGAAGTGGTCGTGGTTTCTCCAAAGGAATTGGTTTGGCGTGGAGAACAAGCTCGAAATATTTCGGCAAAATTTTAGGCTTCCTATGTCTATAAATAGGAGGGCAAGACTCATTTTTAAGATCTTTTTGGCTCTCTTGCTCTTTTACTCTAATTTCCTACAATCATTCATATATTTATACCGATCTGAAATGGATTTATACCGATCCATAAGAACTGTAGTTGTAAAACAATAGTATAATAAAAGAAAATTTGAAGTGCACATAGGCAATTGTTAACAAGAAAACTTGTCAGCATTCCCAATGCCACATGAAAGATAGTTAAACTCAAACAAATCCATGTTGATGGGAGAATCTCTTCCTTTGAAGTATACCTTTCGACCAGATTGCATAAGCAATATGGTTTAAGAAGATGTGCAAATTAGCCACAAGGGCCTCTTTAGCAAGTGCAATTAGTTTCTAGGACATACAACTGAAATAATTACTTTTGAGGACAAAATGCAAAATAATTAGTTTCTAAGGCCTAAAAACCTATGAAATTATGCCCTTGAAAGTAATTGGACTGTTGACTTTGTCCTTAAAAGTAATTATTCTGTTGACTTTGGCCTTGAAATTGATTTCTGTGGATGTGTGTCCTAGAAACTAATTGGACCTCAATGTTTGTCCTTCTAGTGAAATGCTTCTAAGAAGATTGTACATCCTTTCGACCTGGTTGGTTTGATCGAAAGGATCTAAGGAGCTATCTTCACCTTTCAACTAGGTTGACTTAGTCGAAAGGTTTCATGAAATTAGTTTAGAGAGACAGCATCTGATTGAATCCTTCCGTTCATGGATCGAAAGCAATTGATTCTGTTAGCATTTCATTCCTTTCGATTATGTCGAAAGGTACCTTTCTGGTCCTTTCGATTGTGTCGAAAGGGACACATATCTCATTAATAAGTCATAATTGCTTTCGACTTCATGGCTTTATTACTTTTGATTTGGAACCCTTTCTAAAGGGTTGCAGATGTATCTGTGGATAGACCCTTTCGAATGAGTTCCTCTCCCAATAGTTGTTACTTAATCATAAACTGGAATCCCCTTTGAATCACCCTTGTCTCGAAAGGGGTTCCACTCTTTCAAAACGGTTATAGTTTATAATTGTCTAAGATTCACTTCAATTTTCTTATATAAGATCGACCTGGGTGTTCCCTAATTTCATAATTCATCATGGTCAAAACCCCATCATCATTCTTATTTCTGGTGACAAACATAGGTTCCGATGATGATGTGTTTTGAACAGAGATCCCCAAGTCGATCCTATGCATTACATAGATAAAAGGAGATTAAGAGAAAAGGTTAGAATCATGTGCAATTGATCGTTTGACTAGATAATGATCTAAATGATCTTCCTTGTCATCAAACTCCTTGTTGAATTAGCCATCACTCATTTATTAATAATCCAGAATGAGTTACAATAAATAGATCTTTTTCCCCCAATTTGATTTAAGGTTTTTATTAGACTTAAATGCAATTAAGAGAGTAGAGTTGAAGAAATGAATTCAGTATTTTAGAATTCGGTCCCCAAGATCGGACCCCTTGGGTCTTATTTATAGATGCAGGTCAGCCCCCTTCCATGCCTATGCTTCTGACTCGGTCAAAGGGACCCCTCTTTATATGCAGCTTCAACTCTTTCGACTTAGTCGAAAGGCCATGACTCCTTTCGACACTGTCGAAAGGTATCTGTTTTGCACTCTTTGATCTACTCTTGCGCTTCCTCTAGAAGATTGATTGATTCTGAGAAAATAACACGTAGCCTTGAGCTTTAGCAATGATTTTCTTTAAGCGTATTTTTCTTTTATCGAATTTCTATACCTATAAATTTGTATACGATGTATTAGATTGTAAATAAATTTGTATTTGAATGAATATTACCTTAATTGTAGTTTCAAATCGGATACTGATTCTTATTTAAAATCACACAACGATCAATATCTCGCCTTTTTTGCGTTTTGAGCTTTTGATGTAGATATTCAACAGTTTGTTTAGTAATGGAGATTCCCATTAAATGAATTCAAATATGAATCGAGGATTGAATTGGCGATGTTCTGCCATAAGAAAATCCTTTGGTCAAAAATATGAATAGAAGTGTAGAGAGTCTTTCAGCTCGTATAGCAATAATAATGAAGACCAGAACACCTGTCCAACAATAAATGAAGACTAGAAAGCCTTTTCTGGCAATAAAGGAAAATAAAAATTCCTATCTAGCAATAATAATAGAAGACCAAAAATCCATATCTAGCAATAATAGAAGACCATAAATCCATATTTGACAATAATAGAAGTCCAGAAATTCATATATGGTAATATTAAAAGACTAGAAATCCTTATATGGCAATAATAATAGAAGACCAGAAATCCTTATCTAGCAATAATAACCGAAGACCAAACATCTTTATCTGATAATAATAATAGAAGACTAGAAATCCTTATCTAGAAATAGTAGTAGAAGACCAGAAATTCTTATCGGGAAATAATAGAAGAAGACCAGAAATCATTATCTGGCAATAATAATAGATGACCGGAAACCTTTATCTGACAATAATAATAGAAACCAGAAATCCTTTTCTGGCAATAATAGAAGAAGACAAGAAATCCTTATCTGACAGTAATATAAGAAGAACAAAAATCATTATCTGGCAATAATAATAGAAGACCTAAAATCATTATTCGGCAGTAACAGAAGAAGGCCAGAAATCCTTATTTGGCAATACCAATAGAAGACTGGAAATCGTTATCTAGTAGCTGAAAATTACGTTTGTTGGGAAGCATAAATAACTCACAGATGGACCTTTCTCTATAAGATTTGAATGATCTGAAGCGCTACTTGGCTCAGATTTTGATAGATCTTCCTCTAGAAGATTGACTGATTTGGAGCACTACTTCACTCGGATTTTGATAGATCTTCCTCTAGAAGATGGTTTGATTTGGTATACTACTTGTCTCGGACCTCATATCACCGTCTTAGGTGATGATTTAGGTCTGATATCTAGTGCGTTTGGTTAGCTATCTTAAGTAGGACCAAAGATTTACCTGGCCTCCTTCTACAAGGTGCTTTAGTGAGGCTTTTGATGATGGCACTAAAAGCTGGTTCGGCGCTTTGTACAGGCCAAAGGTTTACCCGTCCTCTCTCTAGGAGACACTTCAATGAGGCCTTGATGACGGCACTAAAGGCTGGTTTGGTGCTTTAGTGAGGCCTTTGATGAAAATACTAAAGGTTTACTCCATCCTCCCTCTAGAAGGCGCTTCTGTGGGGCCTTTGATGATAGCTTTGAAGGCTCCTTTAGTGCTTTAATGAGGCCTTTGATGACGGCACTAAATGCTTACTCCATCCTCCATCTAAGAGGTGCTTTGTCCAGGCCGTCTTAGTATGGGACAAAAGCTTTAGCCCCTTACTACTTAGGTAGTGGTTTAGGCTTTCCATTATTTTTAGGAGAGTTTTACTCCTCAACCATATATATACATTTAGAAGATTTAACTTTATTTATGATTGACTTAACATCTTTATACAAATTCACTCAGCTTTCCTTATTCTAAGAGAATGTTGATTATTCCCTCCAAGCTTCGACAATGACTGGTGTCATAGCTATTAGAGAAATGGTGATGACAATATAATCCTCTAAGATTCCTTTCATTCTTTGGTCGCTTCTTTTGCAAAGGCCAATGGTTGAGCTTGTCTTTAGTTAGGATACATATATTCTCATAAGATGTGCTAAGAGAGCAGTTCTTAGGAAGTCGCAGTCATTTGTCCTGGTTATAAGATGCTATTTGTCTTCTTTTATTTTCCATGATTTGCAGTGCTTTGACTCTTAGTTCTTGTTCTTTGTGAAGACGGGGATCATTAGTAACTGGGTAAGTGGGCCTAGTTGTTTAAGGCTCGAAGGATCCTTGTTTAGACATCTTAACACGGTTAATTGGCATGACTAAGTAAAACTTAGTTGATGCAATCAAAAGTAGGTTGGTTTGGAATGGGATATGCTTGGTTGGGCAAGTCCTTTAAGCTCTAAATATCCAGGCTAGGATAGTTCCACTTAAGTTTAAAGAAGTTGGAGGTTCAAGCCCTCCTTCTAGTGCCAAAATATTATAGAATAAATTTTTTAGCCGAAAATGTGTAGAAAGTAGATTTATCAAGAAGTGGCTTTGTCGAGGCTTGTCGAAGTCATCAAGATAAAGTATGCATTAATAACAACTTTTCGCATTGTCACATCAAACATTATATATGGTCCAAGTCAATATGCAGTTAATATGCGAGTCAATATGCGAGTTAATATTCATGTCAAAGTACAAGTCACAATTTCAAGCCAAATTGATATTCCAATCTCAAATCAAGCTAGTATGCTAGTCAATATATATAAGTCAATATGCAAGTCACAATCCAAGAGTCAACTCCCAATATGCGATGCAATTGTTTGATATTCAATTCCTTATGTATACAAAGTTCAAGTGTTACAATCGGTCAAAATCCCTAGATTTAATTAGGGTTACAAATTGGAAAATGTAAGAAGTTGGATAAGAATGATTTGCCTTCTCCATAACCCTTAGGTCTATATTCATAAGGGTGGATAAGCGGCGTGGCTACTTGGAGTCGGTATAGCTGGTTATTGACTATCATAACATCGTTGGACATTGATTTCAACATTTTAGGGGCATAGCTAAGTTTCAGTGCCGTTTCAATAGAGATGATACGCGACGTCGTCAACTTTTATTATGATCATGGAATAACATTGATGGAGAATGACGTCAGTAGGAAGCAGTTTCATTGACTCTTATGAATGTTAATGACTCTCAATATTGACATTGCATTTATTGATGCTGATGTTCCTTGAGTGTTGTTGGCATGATATTGACCAATGGCGATATCGGTGATGGCAAGCTTGAATTGATGTATGTACAAAGCAACCATTGATTAACAGCGGCATCGATGGCAACTATGGACATTGACAACGAAAGTCATCAACATCACATCTATAAATGTTGCTGAAAGTCGACACCAATGCCAATAGTCTTTAGCATCGTCAATGACGTATAGCGATGTTAGATTCGTTGATGAAAAATGCTTTGTACAAAAGAAAAAGTGTGGTGTTGGCCATTGGCAACGTCAATAATGCGTGATGTTGTCATTGCTTCATAGCGTCAATCCTTAGCTATTTCAAGGATTATAAGTACAGATGATGGTATCGTTAACAAATAACTTAGATGGTTTGGGATAAGGGGTGGCTTCGATGAATGATTTCCATAGATGAAAGTCGACATGGATGACTTGCAACACCGATGGAATGTGAAGTGAATTGCTTGTGGTATTACTCTTTTGATAACTCGAGACATTGTTTATGCCTTCTTATTGGTGAAGCACGACATCATATCTCTCCGATGTCAATCCACTTTCATATTTCCGATGTTAGGCACTGATACGGCACCTTGATTAAGCCATACATTGAACACTTTCGAGGTCAACAACAGTGGTAGCAACATGTAGATTAAAATAATATACAACATGCCACCATTTTCCTCGATATTACAAATAATCCATTATCACATTATGTATGCTATATTTTAAATTATTAATTATGCCATATCACAATTATCACATTAAGTTATATAATTTTATTAATTTAATAGTATAGTATGTAAGTGTTCGTCCAACCAATATAATGATTAAATAAGCAAACAATCCAATCCAATCATATTTCAAAAGCAAAAATATCACAATAAACAATCATCAAACGAATATAACCGCGTATCAATGGGTAACATATATGAATGATATCTATTTAATGGTCTAAAAATATAGATACTCACGACCTTTGAATACCGCCAAGGAAATTTTACCGATTGTCCGAAAATCTAACAAGTTGACGCAGCGGATTAATCAAACAAAACTTCAATCGGTGAAATGTAGCAATCGGTGAGTTGAAGATACCAAAATGCCCAAGTTCGTTGATCCAAAGATACCGAACTCTAGCTATCTCAAACACGTTGATAGCGCACTATACCGTGTTCAAAGATCTACGATTCTTCGCACGTTGATCTAGCGCACTAGATTCCGTGAATCGGCTTCTACGATCGTTGAATCGAGCGCACTCGATTAACCTAAAGAGGAGATAGGAGATTACACTCAACTACCAATTGGTATGAAAGCACAAAGCTAACAAAAGAGAATTTTATTCAAAAATCAACCACCAAAAAAAATGTACAACACACCCTCTATTTATAGCTTGACACAACCGACCCCTTTAACCCGTTGCCGACTCATAGACTCCGACTCATCATAAGTCGTTGCCGACTTAACAACGCAACACAATTTACACGACTCAAAGACATACGACTCAGCTTATCTACATACAGGACCGACTCATATACATTACCGACTCAAAAAAAACAACACAAGATACACGACTCATCAACCACACGGCTACAACAGTTAGGTCGTATACGACCTAACGACTCAAGGCCAACAAACTACAACACCTCAGCTCATATGGCCGACTTAAGCGCGTGCCGACTCAAGCCCAATCCCCCTGCGCTCCTCAACGACTCAGTTAGGTCGTGACTGCTTCCTCTTTTGTTAAGTCGTAGCCGACTTAGGCTCTTAAGTCGTAGCTTCTCTTCCTTAGGTCGGGGTCGACCTAAAATAGGCTCTTGTTCCTGTAACCCGTTGTCCTTTATCCCGTTAAGTCGTAAACGACTTAGATTGTCACAGTTAGGTCGGAAACGACTCATGCTTCTCTTGGGTCGTGGACGACTCAAACCCGATGTCTCGTTAACTCGGCCTACCTTCCCCCTTAACTTGTTAACTCGTGGCCCTCCTTCCTTAGCTCGGCAGCGACCCAAGCCTTCACTGAGTCGTGAACGACTCATCACACTACACCACAAACTCATGTTTTCAGGAACTAAAGTTTGCACAACTTCTTCTCCGGCCTTAGCTGCATCATCCTCCCCTGGTTGAGAAAAATTCGTCCTCAAATTTGTACATTTTTCTTCATCTGATTGTTTTTTTCCGTAATATGGCACAAGATGCTTAATATTGAATACGTCAGAAGTGTACATATCCTCCGGCAGCTTCAACTTATAAGCATTGTCATTAATTTTCTTCAAAACTTCAACTGGACCAATTTTCCGCGCTTTCAATTTATTGTACGTTCCCACTGGAAATCGGTCTTTTGTCAACACTGCATAAACCAAATCACCTTTGTTAAATTCAACATTTCGTCGTTTCAAATCTGCAGACTTCTTATACTTCTCATTCGATTTCTCCAATCGTTTCTGAACGACTTTATGACATTCAGTCAGCTCATCAACAAAATCAGCAGCTCGTTTAACTGTCTCTTTCGATTGAGGTACCACTGCTAAGTCCAACGGTCCCCTGGGTAAATTTGAATATACGATCTGAAATGGACTGAATCCCGTGCTACGATTCACTGCATGATTATGGGCAAACTCAGCTTGGCATAATTTCATGTCCCAACTTCTCAAATTATCCTGTACAAGGCATCGCAACAAATTTTCCAATGACCTGTTAACAACTTCCGTCTGTCCGTCTGTTTGTGGATGATAAGCGCTGCTAAATTTCAGTTTCGTTCCCACCATCTTCCACAAACTCAACCAAAAGTGACTCAGAAAACGAGTATCTCTATCCGACACAATAGACTCTGGCAATCCATGAAGTCGATAGATCTCCTTGAAAAATAACTGTGCTACTCGAACTGCATCCGCTGTCTTCTTGCAGGCAATAAAATGTGCCATCTTCGAAAACCTGTCCACCACTACAAATATAGAATCATTTCCCCTTTGAGTTCTAGGCAAACCCAAAACGAAATCCATGCTAATATCAACCCATGGCTTAGACGGTACTGGTAATGGCATATACAACCCTGCATTTGTTGCCGTTCCCTTTGACACCTGGCAAATATGGCATCTCTCCACGAATCTTTCAACCTCTTTTCTCATCGATGGCCAAAAGTAAGACTGTGAAATCAATTGCAAAGTACGATCACGGCCCACATGCCCTTCCTCGTGTAACTCCTTGACAATTTTCAATCTCAAGCTACAGTCCGGTATACATAAACGATTCCCCTTAAACAGAAAACCATCAACTATCATAAATTCATCGGTACTCCCATCCTTCACTTTTTCAACATATTTCACAAAGTAAGGATCTTCATTAATCATCTCTGGCAGTAATTCAAACCCCGTCACTTCAAGTTTCATTGTCGTTAATAAATGACTCCTCCTACTCAAAGCATCAGCTACCCGATTTGTCACCCCTGATTTATGTTTGACAACAAAAGTAAACTGCTGTAAATATGCTATCCACGATGCATGTCTCGCTGAAATCTTATCCTGCCCCTGTAAATGTTTCAATGCTTCATGATCTGTATAAAGGACAAATTCCTTCTGAAATAGATAGTGTCTCCAATGCTTAACAGCTTGTACAACAGCATAAAATTCAACGTCATATGTACTGTATCTCATCTTTGCTCCTGACAACTTTTCGCTGAAATAAGCAACTGGCTTCCCATTCTGGCTCAGAACTCCTCCAATACCAACCTTCGAAGCATCAGTATGCAATTCAAACAATAACTGAAAATTCGGTAAAACAAGAATTGGTGCAGACGTCAATAATTCCTTGATCTTTTCAAAAGCAACCCCCGCTTCTTCTGACCGTACAAATTGTTTCCCTTTCATGCAATCAGTAACTGGAGCCATCACGCTACTGAAGTGTGGAATGAATCTTCGGTAGAATGACGCTAGCCCATGAAAACTTCTCACTTCCGTAATCGTCTTTGGCTGTGGCCAATTCCTGACTGCTTCAACTTTACTCTGGTCAACTTGAATACCTTCTCCTGAAACAACATAACCCAGAAATAAAACACTGTGCGTCATAAACACACATTTCTTCGTAGCAGCATAAAATTGTTCCTCACGAAGAATAATCAATACTTCCCTCAAATGTAGAACATGCTCCTCCATACTCCTGCTGTAAATCAGAATATCATCGAAATAAACCACGACGAACTTCCCAATGAATGGTCTAAAGATTTGATTCATCACCCGCATGAATGTACTAGGTGCATTTGACAAACCAAATGGCATAACCAACCATTCGTACAACCCCTCTCTCGTCTTGAAAGCTGTCTTCCATTCGTCTCCAGGTCTGATTCGAATTTGATGATAACCACTCTTCAAATCAATCTTCGAAAATATAGTTGCCCCACTCAACTGATCCAGTAAGTCATCCAACCTTGGCATAGGAAATCTATAACGAACAGTAATCTTGTTCAAAGCTCGACTGTCAGTACACATCCTCCAAGTTCCGTCCTTCTTTGGTACTAACAATGCTGGCACAGCACATGGACTCAAACTTTCCTGAACTCGTCCCTGTTCCAACAACTCTTCCACTTGCCTTCGTAACTCCTCATGTTCCTTCGGACTCATTCGGTAATGTGGTCGATGTGGTAACACTGCTCCCGGAACAAGATCAATTTGATGTTGAATGTCTCTAAGTGGCGGTAACTCCTTAGGCAACTCCTCTGGAAAGACATCTTCGAATTCTTTCAAAATTGGCTTTGCTGCTTCTGGAATTTCAACTTCTTCACTACTCTCTCTCCCAATCAACAAAAACACTTCTGGTTCTTCTTCGACTTCCTTGACAAACTCCTTCAAAGTCAACAGAGTTTTCAATTCCTCAATCTCTTCTAGCTTGCTCTCCTTTTGTTGTTGCTTCTTAGGAACCAAAGTGATTTTAGTACCCTCGAACATGAAACTGTAACTATTGGCACGACCGTCATGTTGAACTGCTCTATCGAATTGCCACGGTCTGCCCAACAACAGATGACAAACATCCATATCCACAACATCACACCAAATTTCATCTTTGTATTTCTTCCCAATAGAAAAATTAACACAAGCCCTTCGACACACCTTCACCTCACCTCCCTTCCTTAACCATGCTAACTTGTACGGTTTAGGATGTTTCTCAATTTTCAAGTTCAACTTCTTCACAGCCTCGGTAGAAATAATATTATCACAACTTCCCGCATCAATAACGAACTTGCAAACCTTTCCCAGAATAGTGCACGTCGACTGAAAAATATTGCTTCTCAACCAACTACAATCCTCCTCCTGCTTTGGTGTAAGACATGACCTTCTCAACATAAGATTACAACCTTCATCTCCGAACAATTCTTCTTCCTCCTCAACATAAGGTGTATTTGAACATTCTGCCTCCTCACCATCATCCTCCTCAACTTCTGCAACCATGGTTCTCTTCTTCGGCTTCGGACATTCGTTGCTTTTGTGACCCAACTCCTGACAATTATAACACTTGAACCCACTGCTAACCTTCGCCTTCTCAGCCTCCTTCACCACTGGCTTTGAAACAGGTTTAGGAACATTAGAACTTCCACCAACACCCCTTGCTTGATTATTGGAATTAGTAAACACACCACCTCCACGCCTTCCTTGTTTCTCCCAAGCCAACGCTTTCTGATGTGCCTCTGCAACTGATCTAGGATCAAACATATTAACCATATCCTGGATCTGCATTCTCAATCCCCCAATGAATCTAGTAGTTAGCTGTTCTTCCGTTTCCATAATATCATTCCTGGCAATGAGTTGGTAAAATTCATCAGCATAATCACTAACAGACTTCGTCCCTTGCCTCAGATTCTGCAACCTCTGGTACATAAGTGACTGATAATTGTAAGGTAAGAAAGTAGATCTCATCAACTTCTTCATCTTATCCCACGATTCTATCTTTGACTTCCCCATTCTCTCCCTTGTAAGTTTAGTTTGCTGCCACCACGCCAAAGCTCTCCCCCTCAACCTAGTAGCAACCAACTTCACCCTTCTATGCTCAGGAACCTCCTTGAAATCAAAGATCTCTTCAACATTAGATAACCAATCAAGAAATTCTTCAGCTACCATCCCTCCTTTAAATTCTGGAATTTCCATCTTCATCCCCGATTCCCATCGACGATCCTCTTCAACATCCCGATAAGAATTTCGAATTTGGTCTCGATCTCGATAATGAATACTAGCTCTATCACCTTCTTCAACAAAATCAAAAGTACGTCTACATCGATCTCGACCATTATCATCCCTTCGCTCATGCATGCTTCTTTGACTATGTCTCTCTTCATCCCTATATGCTTCATGGTCAAATTCACGTTGACTTCTTCTCTCTTCATGTGCATAGTCATGATGATCTCTTCGTGATGAAATTAACGTTTCTCTTCTATCTCTACAAGAATGTGGTGATACCCTCCTCGCTTCCGTAACCGATGGCGAAACTCGGTTTCCTCCATGGTTCGAGTTTGGTGATCTCCTTCTTTGATTCAAATCATTCATCAATCTCTCCAATTTACCAATGCCTTCATCAAACTTTTCATTAATACGTTGTTCCATAAGCTCGGCTTCTTCTCTACGATACAAAGCTTCAACGTTTTGATGACGATTAGCTCACCTTGGTGGCATGATTGAAAAACTTCTCAAACTTCAACAATTCAAACACAAAAATTCAAGCTTCAACAAAAGAACAAGTCACGGCTCAACACTTAACTCTTCAAGGCTTTAGCTCGGCAATGGTTTTACACGGCTCCACACTTCAAATCTTGGCGCGCAAAACTCCAAGACAAAATCCAAACAATATCCAACTCCTCGATCCAAAATGAAATGGATCAAACACTCCAAACTTGATGCAACTTCAATATGAACACGATGAACAACTTCAAACTTCAAAAACTTGGCTCCAAGAATCAACTTAGCTATGATTGGCTAAGTATGGCTCTGATACCAAAAAACTGACGCAGCGGATTAATCAAACAAAACTTCAATCGGTGAAATGTAGCAATCGGTGAGTTGAAGATACCAAAATGCCCAAGTTCGTTGATCCAAAGATACCGAACTCTAGCTATCTCAAACACGTTGATAGCGCACTATACCGTGTTCAAAGATCTACGATTCTTCGCACGTTGATCTAGCGCACTAGATTCCGTGAATCGGCTTCTACGATCGTTGAATCGAGCGCACTCGATTAACCGAAAGAGGAGATAGGAGATTACACTCAACTACCAATTGGTATGAAAGCACAAAGCTAACAAAAGAGAATTTTATTCAAAAATCAACCACCAAAAAAAATGTACAACACACCCTCTATTTATAGCTTGACAAAACCGACCCCTTTAACCCGTTGCCGACTCATAGACTCCGACTCATCATAAGTCGTTGCCGACTTAACAACGCAACACAATTTACATGACTCAAAGACATACGACTCAGCTTATCTACATACAGGACCGACACATATACATTACCGACTCAAAAAAAACAACACAAGATACACGACTCATCAACCACACGGCTACAACAGTTAGGTCGTATACGACCTAACGACTCAAGGCCAACAAACTACAACACCTCAGCTCATATGGCCGACTTAAGCGCGTGCCGACTCAAGCCCAATCCCCCTGCGCTCCTCAACGACTCAGTTAGGTCGTGACTGCTTCCTCTTTTGTTAAGTCGTAGCCGACTTAGGCTCTTAAGTCGTAGCTTCTCTTCCTTAGGTCGGGGTCGACCTAAAATAGGCTCTTGTTCCTGTAACCCGTTGTCCTTTATCCCGTTAAGTCGTAAACGACTTAGATTGTCACAGTTAGGTCGGAAACGACTCATGCTTCTCTTGGGTCGTGGACGACTCAAACCCGATGTCTCGTTAACTCGGCCTACCTTCCCCCTTAACTTGTTAACTCGTGGCCCTCCTTCCTTAGCTCGGCAGCGACCCAAGCCTTCACTGAGTCGTGAACGACTCATCACACTACACCACAAACTCATGTTTTCAGGAACTAAAGTTTGCACAACTTCTTCTCCGGCCTTAGCTGCATCACAAGTCATAGGTCAAAACGTCCAAAATTTTGCCATGAACCTAACACAATAAACCATGTGTGAGACAAAGGTCACATGTGAAAGTTGTAGTGATTAAAAGATATAAGGTCTTATTTCTAAATAATAAATGACGAGGGGAAAATTGTAAAATTACCCACCAGAAACCCATATCGTCACCGCAAATTTGATTATTGATTGTCATTGGTTCGTGCCGAATTGCCATCGTCGACGACATCATTTGACTCTGCATCACTGCGGCTTCCATCTTGACCAGCCGAACCACCCATAGCATCAAATCGCTCCATAATATTTCCACCATCGTTGACTTCAAAAATCCAAATTTTGACCGCCTTCAGCGTAGTTAGGCCATAATACAACCATTTAGGAACTCCTCTTCTTAAGATCTACAGTTCCACAACTTAAATTTCATAAATTGACGCTCATATCAAAAGGCCCCATTTTGATACCCTAATTCACCATTGTTCATCTTTGATCATAATTTCCGCCCAACCAAACATCATTTCATAAAAGGAATTGGTGCCATCTGCTCGCTTCCTTGAGAAAGTTTTGTTATATTATTCGATGAAGTTTGAGCCCTATTGATTTTTTTTAATAATTTGTAACCAGCGAATCTATTTTCCATTAAACTATATATAGGGTAATTTCGGGATTAATCTAAATTTTTTTTAAATGCATACTAGGGTTTGGTAAGTTTGTGTATATAGGCGGTTAAGCAAGTTTAGTCATTACAACCGTTTGGTATGAAAATAGTGACGTATCTCATTCTAACATTCTAAATCATTATTTCATAAACTTAATTCCAAATTTATTGAACTTATACGCTAAATCTTTTGGTTTATAAACTTTTATGCAACAGTTGTAAAATCACTTAAATCATTTTCTTATTCAAAATTCATTTTAATTATTGAATATGTCAAATTTGCAGGTTTTTACACTTGGAAAATATATCTGATAGAGCTTTCAAAAGTATTAGCAAAAAAGCTCTCAAAAAATAATCTAAAAGTTGTTGACTATATAAGGCTAAAAGCTATCGAAACTCTAGGTCGTTAAGCTATCAAATGTATAAGAAGAAGAGCTATTGGAATTAAAAGTTGTAGAGCTAGCAAAAGTACCAGTTAATGAGCAATTGAAAAAATAAGCGAGGAACTAATGATAACCAAAAGAGCTATCGGAACTATAAGTTATCGAAAGTATAAGCTAAAGAGCCTAAGTGTGTATAAAGATAGAGCTTTGTACATTGTAAATGTATATTTGGATCAAGGATTTACGCGTAAACCCAAAGGTTATTCCCATCATCCTTCCAGCACCAACATTACCATGTTCCCACCATCATTCCCTTGCTAAATTACCATATGCCCATCATCTTTCAACCATCAAGATTGTTATTAGATCTGTAAATGGTCGCATACGGATTTAGATATTGCCATATCCGTATCGATATTTGAAATCATTTTCAGATATCAGATATTTGTATCCATGGATGCAAACACATATTAAATATTCTTCGACCAGTTCATAACTAATAAATGTAAATAAATAAATACAAAATTTTGATCTATTATAAATCCATTTTAGTACTAAAAGTATAAAAAATAATAAATTCATGAAGAGAAATTATTTTAAGCAGCAAACACTGATTTATATATATATATATCAATTTTTTACGTAGGTAAAATAGTAAGACAGTCATTTTATTGTTTTTTGTACTAAAATATACAAAAAAATAACTATAATCTTGATATAAGCTGAATGGATGAATATCATATACAAATATGGCTATATCTGCATCCAATCTGTTTTTTGGATATCAGAAGATTTTTCATATATTGGATATATATATTTAAGATTTTTGAGTACTCATTGACAACCATAATTGTCATGGTTTATCATCATAGTTATTATTCATTTTTCTCCACTATTGCAAGATTGTAGTATATGTTTCCACCATAACTCACCAACTCGCCGTGTCAGCAATTTATGTTGGTCTTGCACATTCAATATCAACAATTCACGTCAACTCATACAACAATTGAGGGAATCCTAACCACTATAAATGGTGACTCTATCTCACTTCTTTTTTTCATGGCTCATTTACAACTTCGGGGAATTTACCAAAAAGCTTGGATGCTGCTTCAATGGTTATTTGATAGAAGTGTTACTTGCAACTTTGTTGTAAAGGTCAAGAAATAATGATATATTTACATAGTGGGCATAAAAGAAAAATTCTCCAAAACACTCTAAAATCTTTGCTTTCTACGTGCATTTTTCGTATTTCTTTATTTTAATAACATTCTTACTTTATGGCTAGTTACCTTCATGGGATTAATCTTTACATAATAGATTTGGTAATAGATGAAATTTTGCTCAAACAATTGTTAATAATATACTAAAATTACTAGAGTTATTTTGTAATAGTGTTATTGTCAACCCGCTTTTGAGCCAAAGTATATTTCAACCGAAATTATAAGATCAAAGCAAGGTGAAATGAATCACGAACTGGATGGCACACTTAGAAGAGGCAAGGAAATAGCTCAGAGGAGTTTCACTAAGAAACCGCCTAAGAAAATAAGTTGGCACAGACTTATTTAACTCAGGGGCTGAGTTATTTTCACCACCCTTTTCGCCATTCCAACTTTATATGAGTTATTTATGTTTATTATACATGTGACCATGTGATTTTCAAGAGCTTGGGATGATCAATTCCAAGAGTTTAAGAGATGGCAGCTAAAATGACAGGATAACTCAAGTAATGAAGGAATGATCGCTAGAATCAACCAAAAATCAATGAGAACAACATAAGGCACATTAACATGAAGTAAGAAGAGTGATGCAAGAGAGTTGGTGTTATTCCTAACTAAGGAAATAACTCGGTACCGAGTTAAATAACTCATGGGACATTGCGAATTCTTTTGTGACTTTGGACTGATGTCTGGACTCTGCTGCAAGCGGGCTTCTGACTCCATAACTCTATTTCTCTGTAAATACCATCCCACTACAATAAAAAAAGGGACCTGATCTCTCTACCATTGGAGACTTCTTCTTCTTCTTCTTCACATCTTTCCTCTCCTTCATCAAAGCCACCTAGGAAGCCACTATTTTCTACTTGGGGACTTAGACGAACAAATCTCTAGTACTAATGACTCTTAAACTCTCTAGAAACACCATTATATATCTAAGATCCACTAGATTATGGTCAGAGACCAGATAAAATTAATTGTAATTCGAAGAGAGAACAACTAATAAAAGAGATTAAAGTGGACGTAGGTCGGAGATTACGATGAACCACTATTAAAATTCTTCTGTCTTCATTTACTTTCTATCTCCATCTACTTTCTTTAATTTTTATTTTACTTTTAATATAACTAGTGCTTTCATTTGATTTTTGATGTTGATTCATTTTTTGTGTTAACATTTTCATGCTTCACTAAGGAAAAAGCTAGATTTCACAACCTAAAGCTTGGATCTGAGATTTGGAAAAGATAAATAGACCTAACACTAGATCTAAGGTTGGAGCAAGCCAACTAGAGCATGGGGGCGGCCAGGAGATATCCTTTAATTCTCATCAATCCATCCACGTGACCAAAGAAGATATGGAGAAAATGATGAAGGAGGTGCAGGATGGATATGTGACTTGACAACATGAAATGCTTAAAGGATTTTTTTCAAAGGATAGGATAATAAGGAATAGCTTGAGCTACAGGAATCTAGAACCATGTACTACGAGCTAATGTAGGAACAACTGAAGTTGGAGCAGAACAAACTAGAACGATGCCTCCACAAACAGAAAAATTCGCCCCTGACTCGAATCAACTCGGTACTGAGAGAATTATACTCAGGAGAAGCGCTGGTGTGAACTTAGGATGTGTTGGAACACCGAGAGAAAACGACGCTAGAGCTAGAAAGGCAAATCATATTGCAAACGTGCAAAAGAGGAATATGTGCTAGAGCCTCCCAGTAGGAATAGAGGACAGAACGAAGCCAGAAGACAGGTCATAATGCAAACATGTAGCAAGAGCATATATGTCATAAAATAATCTAGAATACCCCTACAAGAGTAAGGGGTAGAATATCATTGAATGGTGAAAACCAAAATGTTGAATTGATATGAAGAATAGTAAGAAGGGAACCCCTAAATTAGAGTTTGGAGGACGTGACCAGGAATCCTTCACTTCAAATATCCGGAATGTGGGAAATTCTCTTGATTTCAAGCTTCTGATGCTGGAAATGTACGACAGAAAGTCAAGTCCGATGGTTCATCTGATGCGATACATTCGACATATAGAGATGTTGGTTTCTTTTATGAGGAAATAATAAGGCGGTGCTTCCCATTATACTTAACAAACTTGGTGGAGATGTGGTTTAAATAGGTTGAGAATGAGTCATTATCATGTGGATCGACTTCGTGAATAAGTTCTTAAGACACTTTAAAGTTCATGTCTTGCACCCGAAGAATGTGATGACACTATCAAGCATGAACCGAAGGCCTGGAGAGACCTTGAGAAGATATTTGACAAGATTCAACGTGGTAGCTGCGGTCATCGATAAACCAGATCTATCTATAATCTTAATTGGCGACAGTATCTAGAGTCATGAGTAAGACCGACTTCAAAGTTGCATTGGAAAGGGATCTACCGCTGAATCTTGCAGAAGTCTACCAAGAAGCTGAGAAATATTTATATTAGAAAGATGCTGAAATTAATGTTTTGGATGATAGAGGACTTTTCGGAGTAGGAAACAAAAAGAACAAAGGAAAGAGAAGAACCGATGATGAATTTGGAGAACCGAAACGGCAGAGGAGGGAACTGAAGTTCTCTTCTTATGGTAAGCTAACAGAGACTCCCGAGAGGATATATCTGGACACTAGGGAGTAGATCCCCTATCGAAAGTCAGCTAGGAGATAGCCACTGATCGGGAGAAAAGATCTGCATCTTCTATGAGATGGATGTACATGAAACGAATAAGTGTCGACACCTTCATGATATGATAGAAGAACTGGTTTGGAGTAACCAGGTGTAATAGTATGTAAGGAACCGAACTACAATTATGCAACCAAAGCAGCCACCATCTACAGCAAATGCATCAAGGTACAACCATGGATCTGGTCCGAGACTCGAAATCCCATGATCGGGATGGTCGAGAGTCAGGTTCGATTCTCTCACTTTGATTTTTCTTGCTTTGAATAATTAGGATAATAATAACCTCAGACCACTTAGACGTGTATGAGTCCTAGATTGGTCTCTAGGTATGCTCTGAGTCGGATGTTTGGGATGACTATTTAGAACAATAATAATCCTAGGCCGCTTACACGTGTATGACACCTAGATTGGCCCCTAGCACGCTCAGAGTCGGATGTTTGGGATGGATAGTTAGAACTTCTGTTGGTTGCTAAGTTGGTTGCTTTGATTTGAATATTTGACTTTTAAAAAATACACATTGAATGTGATGACTGATATTGATCGCTTTAAGTCCAATCCGAAGAGATGAGACCGCAGTGCAGGATGCAAGTTCCCTCATCCGAGTGCAAGTGGATGGACTTATACGATATTGATCGCTTTACGTCCCATCTGAGGGATGGGAACGGGGTGCAGGGTGGAAGCCCCTCATAGGAGAGCGAGTGGATGGACTTTTACGATTTGGATCGCTTTAAGTCTCATCCGGAGAGACGGGACCGGAGTGTAGGGTGCAAGTTCCCTCATCCAAGAGCAAGCGGATGGACTTGCACGATATTGATCGCTTTAAGTTCCATTCGAAGAGACATGACCAGAGTGTAGGGTGCAAGCACTCTTGCCGGAGAGTGAGTGTATGAGCTTGTATGAAAAGTAAGTCCCTTCACCGAAGAGTGAGCAGATGGGCTTGCTTGGTCACTAAGTTCCTTTTCCAAGGAGCAAGCAGAATCAGGAAGGATCCGAAGAGATTAAAACCCTAGATTGAAAATTAAATGGTCTGGAAAGATCGAATCCTAGATTGGATCATGAACGATTCGAAAAGATCGCATGTTAAATTGAATGTAAAATGATCTAAAGAGATCGAACTTTAAAATGGAAACAAATTTAATAAAAAGATTTGAACGACTTGTAATTAGATTAAAATAGATAAATCTTGGATAAACGTGGACGATTTTGATACGTGATGTACTAACTCCGAATGAAATTAGAATGATTATTATGCATAAACAACACTTAAGCAAGGGCTGGAGTCCAAAAACTGTAGCACATCTAAAATGACCTCTGACATGCTAGAGAATCCGAAGGAACTAGATAATTCACTGAGATTAAGATCAATAGATAGCTAGAGAGCTCAACTATCAATGACTGGTTACTGGAACTTGTCCTTATACAAAGCATACCTTACGTTCGAAAGGCATACCTTTGAGGGGCAACTGTTAATTCGTTTTTGAGCCAAAGCAGATTTTAACCGAACATAGAGAATAAAATCAAGGATGAAACGATTCACAAACTTGAAGGCACACTTGGGAAAGGAAAGGAAATAGCTTAGAGAAGTTTCACTAAGAAATTGCTTAAGTAAATAAGTCGGTACCGACTTATTTAACTCGTTGGCCGAGTTATTTTCACCATCCATATCACCACTCCAACTTCATACGAGTTATTTCCCATCTATTATACATGTGACCAAGTGATTTTCAAGAGTTTTGGACGATCAATTCCAATAGCTGAAGAGATAAAAGCTAAAACGATAGGATAACTCAAGTGATGAAGGAATGATCGCCACAATTGACCAACAATCGATGAAAACAACATGGGGCACATCAATATAAAGTAAGAAGAGTGATGCAAGAGAGTTGGGGTTATTTCCAACTAAGGAAATAACTCGGTACAAAGTTATTCCAATAACTCGAAGGAACGTTGCGACTTCTCGTGTGACTTTGGACCAAAGTCTGGACTCTGTTGCAAGCGGGATTCTGACTCTATACCTCATTTTTTTATAAATACCAATGTATCTACAACCAAAAGGGGATATGATCTCTCTGTCATTAGAAACTACTTTTCCTTCTTCACATCTTTCCTCTCCTTTATTAAAGTCACCTATGAAGCCATTGTTTGCCGCTCGAGGACTTAGACCAGCAAATCTCTAGTGCTAGGGACTCTCAAACTCTACAGAAACATTATTGTAAATCTAGGATCCATTAGATCGTGGTCAGGTGTGATAAATTAGTTGTAATTCAGAGAACAACCAATAAAAGAGATTAAAGTGGACGTAGGTCGAAGATTACGGAACTACTATAAAGATTCTTGTGTCTCCATTTATTTTTTCATTTGCTTTTAATAGAACTAGTGCTTTAATCTAATTTTTGGATGTTGATTCATTTTTTGGGTTAACAGTTATCTATCGTATGTTGCATTTTTAAATACTACGCCGTTTGATAAAAAAAGGATCTATGTATTATAGTTTTTACTATACGATAGCATATTCTCATTTGTTTATTAAGTAGCATTATTGCAATAATATATGCACATTTTGATCGCTATTCAATATTTTGTACCCATGATCTTTATTTTGCATTGTAGTTACTCATTTTTAAATAAAATTTTGTTATAAGACTAGGATATGGCTAAAGGAATCCAAAAACAGTGAGGAAAAGTTTGCGTTTGTTTGGAAGGAGCGAAAGGGTGGGGTTGGTGTAGGGTTCTGGACCGTAATGTAAAAAAAAATGTTTTTTGGGAATTGTAGAAAATTTTCCCAAACATTATGTACAATACGTATTGATCACTAAAATGTAACTTTGAAGACGCAGTCTTTTCGTGTGATTGTTTTCTACCTGTTTCTCTCCTTGCTCGGCCTTTTCATCTTAAATTTATTTTTTAATAAATTGATTTTTTTATAATATCTTCATTTTGTTTTAATTGGGTCTCAAATCCTAAATGTAAATTAGCTAAAAATAAACATTTTAAAAAATATCTTAATAAGGTTAGTAATAATATTAAGTAATTTAAACATAAAAATAATATCTTTGACATTAATAATTGTAACATTAACATTTTTTCAAACTTAAATGATGATTTCACTGATTATCATAATATCCTTTTGATCAAAGGAGCATAAGGGTAAGTTTTAAATTCTTTTAGTTTTTGTTTGTTTTTGTTTTAATTTATAGATTTTAACTTCTTTTGATCATGGATTCTTTTTAATCTATTTTCTAATTTTTATTGTTTTATGTTCTATTATCTTAGGTTTTATATCTTTACTTTTATTTCTTTAATACATATAAATGTATATAAATTTCATTTATATACATATATGTGTATTATTCTTATAATTTGCTTACATATACATATTGGTCAAAAATGATGTTAGATTCTTTTTACAGGTGCACAGAATTGCTGATGGTAGGACTGCTATTTGCAATGAGGAGTTCTTCTTAGTCCTACATCTTCAGTGTGGCGTTCTACTTTCTGCCTGATTCAATTTTCAACGAGGCACTCTCTACAGTTCTGACGAGTCTACAGAGTGGCCTTTTCATTCCAAATCATTTGCATTTCCAGTTCTTTCGAGTCTGCAGCGTGACATTTCCTTCTCAGATGAAGCTATCTTCTAGTATCATTGGCGATGAGTTGCTTAATAGATTTTTTAGGTACTTCTAACACCTAAATACCGGATGGTGACCTTGCCGGAGCTCGATATTAGAGTGTAATGGACGGAGGCCTTGCCGGAGCTCATTCTAGCAGTACATGAGTTCTTTTCTTTGTTATTTGTACTATGATTAATTATCTGCCAAGCATGTTGGCAGTACATTGTTTCCTGTGATATATACATTTTTACATGTTTGCTCTTATCTATTTTAGAGGAGCACACATTTTTCTAATAAATTTTTCTAAAAAAAAATAGGAAAACAATAACACAAAAGGACAACTCGGAAAATACAACTAAAATTGTTGGAGTCTTGAGCTATCCTTTCAGTGGCATTATGTCGAGCACCTTGATGACGAATTTCCTTTAAAATTTCAATGTCTCCTGTTATTCCTTGGGCTATTTGATCAGCTTCCTTCCTCTCACCTTTGAACAGACGCGCATTTCGCTCCTCTCACACTACGGCAATGAACTTTTTATGTATGGTAAGGAGGAAGAACCTGTTTGAACATGGCCACCTTGCAGCCTTGAAAATAACACGCCACTCAATTATAATGTTGCGACTTAGAGAGTGGAGAACGTAACATAAGGTACTCTTCTCCACAAGGAGTAATTGAAGTTGCTTTGAAGTACATGTCGTGCAGAGTTTCATTTGCACAAATATCATACAAGCATCGAGATCGGTTGATGAGGCCTCTGTGAGCGTGATAGTTGGTTATGGACAGCATTTCTCAAGATTCTCCAAAGCAAGAAATTATCTTCCATTAAATCTTTATTCTCACACTCTCTTATGATAGGGGAAGGCTTTCGTTGATCAAATGTCTCTATGGATTTATATGTTGTTGCCATATCGTAATGCCGAAAAATTAGTACATAGTTTGGTATAACTGCAACAAGGAACTCCCTTGTATATTCAGCATACTTTTTATTCTTCAGGGACTTGCAAACCAAAACAAATTCTCGTATTCGAAATGGATAGCAGTAACTCTCTTTATGTGGACATCTCGCATCCAAATAGTTTTGCATGTTTCCGTTGCCACACAAAATTCTACCCTCTCCTGTCAATAACACAACTAAAAAAAATAACAACAAAAGAAGTAGCAGTTCATCCAATGGCAGTGGGAGCTGCAATTCTAACCATTCAGCAGCAGCCCTTCACATTAAAGTCTAAACGGTTCGTTCCGAGTATCCCATTTAAAAAGCCATTGCAGCCTTCTAGATGCCCGGTTGTGCTAGCTTCTCTTGTTAAAGCTAACCAAACTGTCTCATTCACTGAGCCTGAATCTGCCCTTATAGAAGCTCTTATTGGTATCCAAGGCAGAGGCCGTGCCGCCTCCAAGCAGCAATTAAAGGTACCTCCATTTTCATCAAATTATCTTTAAAACATTTGTTTGTATAATACTTTTGGATGCTGTAGGAAGTTGAAGACGCTGTTTGCCTGCTCGAGGATATAAAAGGAGTGCCAAATCCTGTAAGTTTCTTTATTATATCTCACAGGATTTGAACGAAAATGTTAAGTGCCTACTGTTGCAGACAAGCTCAGGTTTGATTGAAGGAAGATGGAAGCTTATATTCACCACCAGACCTGGAACTGCATCCCCTATTCAAGTAAGACCCATTCAAGAAAAAACTTCAGTCAAACTCAAAATAAATGCAAATTTTCAATCTATATGTTTATGCAGAGAACATTTGTAGGAGTGGATTACTTTAAAGTCTTCCAAGAGGTGTACCTTACAACAGATGACCAAAGAGTGTCGAACATTGTGAGGTTTTCAGACGCAATAGGAGAGCTCAAAGTAGAGGTAAGTGCTTTACATATAAAAGTTCTGTTGTTCATATTCAAAGTGTACATATATTCTAAAATGGTAGTAGGCTGCAGCAACGGTAGAAGACGGGAAGCGAATTCTTTTCAAATTTGATCGAGCTGCCTTCTCCTTCAACTTTTTGCCTTTCAAAGTCCCATATCCTGTTCCATTCAGGCTTCTTGGAGATGAAGCTAAAGGCTGGTTGGATACCACCTACTTGTCGCCTACTGGAAACATTCGTATTTCTAGAGGAAACAAGGTAAGCATTAGAGCTTTTACTGCTGCTTCGTTTCATTTGCTACTAGAGATTCAAGATAAGGTGCAGTGCAGGGAACTACATTTGTGCTGCAAAAGAAGACTGAACTAAGGCAGAAACTATTAGACGCAATATCTATTGGATACGGAGTAAAAGAGGTAAGTACATTACCATAATACTAATACTATGTGATGAAACAAGAATCATACAAATTCTTGATTGGAATCATGATGAAAGCAGGTGATAGATGAGCTAATTTTGAAGAAGGAGATAGGACAAATACCAGCACAAGGTTTCATTCAAAACTTCTTGAATCTCATACTCGGGAAAAAGGAGGATAGAGGATACGATAAAAGTCTGGAAGGAGAATGGCAACTGATTTGGTCTTCTCAGGTATTTTGATGCAATATTAATCAATGTTATTACCAGTATTTCTTGCACCATATTATATTACATGTATTGTGGCAGCAAAAAGGTAAGAATTGGGAAGCTATTGCTGCTAATGGTCTAAAAGGTTTACAGGTTTGCCTAATATGACACTTTATTGTGAGTTTGTTTTGCACATGCATGTGAGTTTGTTTTGCACATGCATGAAACTATGATCCCATCTTATCTTTATATGGTAGACTGTAAAGGAAAATGGAGAAATGCAAAACCAGGTTGAAATCTTTCCAGGACTTATGTATTGTGCTTCTGGTACTCTCAGGTTAGTTTTCCGATAATATAATTTGTCAAGATGTAGCCAGCTTCAGTTAATGAAGAAATTTGATGTATATCAAATTTGCAGTACGTCATCAGATATGGATACTTACAACGTTGACACGAACGATGGATATGCTATTATCAGCGACTACAAGTTTCCAATTGAAATCAATAGTAAATACATATTAAAAATTCTGTAAGTTCACTGCAAATCCTAACAGCATAAAATTTGCTTGTATCCTCATCTTATCAAGATTTCAAAATGTTCTTTCATCATGCAGATACATAGACAACAAAATTCGAATCACGCAAATAGATGATGATTTAACTGCTGTTCATTTGTGCATCAGAAGCCCAGTGATCTAAAGCTTTATAATATGATTGAACTGATCCATTCTTAAGAGTTGAAGAGGAGGATAGTGCAAGTCAAATCAGAATGTATTTTACGTTTATTAAAAGCGCAAACCGGGACACGTTAATGTAATGTGAATTAAAATATTTATAGCATCATTATCGTGATTGCACTCGATTTTTTGAAGCAAATTCAAAATATATTAAATAACCGCAATACATAATGAGTTTGGTATATTAAGAACGTTTTTGTCATGAACAAACGTTGAATATTCATAGTTGAGATTCAACTATATTATACATATGATAGAATTTGGTTTTGAACTTTTAATAAATTAAGGAAGCATCCCCACTTGCATTTCAAAATTCTAACAAGAAATGCAAAAATTATAAGATATGAAAACAACGTAAAATTGAAAAAATAAAATATTTTTTTTTAAGTATCACATTCTATAATTTACTAAAATTTCACTACTGTGATCTCTAATAACTCAAAACATTTACAACATGCTATAAACTAAAAACTATTCTCAACATTCTATTTATTGTACTCAAATCGTGAATTTTAGGATGCATTATGTTTTTTGTGAGATTATAAACTCGGCTAATTAAGTAAGATGACTCTAAAATATATTTATAAAATGAGGTTGGTTGATACAAACTTCCGAGTGAATCAAAGGTGTGGAGTATTCTAAAATATATTAGATAACAAAGGTTGATGTGATTCGAACTTGGATCTTCTTCGGATTAAAATGAACTGAGGATGATTAATAAATTTAATTCTAAAATTTGAATAAAAAATAAAAGTATCAAGAGAGATCAAACTTTTAATATGTATAAAATAATACATATACTCATACATTGTCAAAGTGCAGTTTCAAAGAAATATGTTGACTATAATCAAATAAAATGCATAAAGGCTATACCTGGAAAGAAAGATATACAAAGTACCATTATTCTGATTCTACTGCAAATCTTGTTTTTATGTATGATGTTTTGCATTGACCCGGTCGGGTTTGAAAATTAGATTATTGTTAACCTAAAGCAATTCTCCATGACAATGCAAACGAAATAGAGGAATCATATCAAATATGACTCAAAGTAATTAAATAAACAAATAGAAACTCAAAGAGAAATCGAACTCAAACGAAGTTAATAAATGATTGATGCATGTTTCTGATAAAAATATCTACTATTAATAAAGAAAATTCGTTTAACTAATTTACTCGGTGTCTTTTTGAAATTTCAAAAATGCCCTTCGTTTTCGTTTATATATTTACGTTCAAACAACAATGTATACAATAACACAAATAGTCCGTGTGCGAAGCACGGGTCCATGCTAGTATTCATAGGGAAAAAAAAATAGTTGCAAGTACAAAAAAGGTTAGGAATAATCCTTCAATCAACAGGTAAAGATGACATGGAAAGAAAAATCACAAATTACTACCGTTGGCGACAAACTTTTCATTGGAAGTTGGAGAATCATTTTTATATTGTATATGTGTATCAAATTTACCTTGCATCTAAGAAAAAATGGGTTGGAAGTGAAATAAAATAAAGAAGAGTTAAAAGAAGAAATAACGAAAGAATGAGAAACAAAAACTTTATCCATCGATAGTAAAAATGATTTTGTGAACCCCAAGTTATGTGTATAATAACCTATTATATATGAAAAAAAGACTTGTATATATGTTGAAGATTATAAAATAGAACAAATAAATTAAGCTAGATTTGACGTGAGGTAATTATCGTGTTGGATTAGTTTATTCAATTATATATTTTTGAGGGTTAGTAAAGTTCGTAGAAAAAATTGAGGGCATACTTTATATCTTATATGTTAAAGAAAAATGAGGTCGGGGGTTGATATCCAGGTCTTTTGAGAGAATAGGTGAATTATGAAAATAACTTAAAATGAACTATAGTTCAAAAACCGAATAAATATATACAATTTTTTATTTTAATTTTGGCGTTATTATTTACATTTTTTTATAAGTTACTTATTAGTTTTAATTTCTTCTGTTTATATAATTCTTCTTACGAGGTTTAAAATTATGTTAATGTTTTTCATTAAGGTATATTTCAAAATGTCGAATCGATGAAATTGGACATGCTTACTTATTAAAAATTGATCGTTCCTATTTATTCAAAATACCTGCATAATAATTAGTGGTTAAATCCTGATAAACTAAGCGAGTCCACTTTAAATTTTGTGTAATACAAAAAATAAGATCAGTTGTTGACTCTACATCTTTAAAGAGCTTAAAATAAGACTATAGCTCTCAAACTGAATAAATATGTAGATTTCTTGATAATTGTTGGGCGAATTCTCACCCAGAAGATCTTGAGACAACGAAGCGTCTGTTTCACCCGGGTTCGCAATCACCACTTCATTCAGCATGACCGGCCTCTTTCCCATTCGACAATGCAAGCCATAGCTCATTCGACATGAATAACCTCCAGTTCATTCACCAAGGCCAAGGAACACTCGGCACTCACGCATGAAGCTTCATTCGGCAGTACGAGCCCAAGTCCATTCGGCATGGAAGCTTCATTCGGCAGTACGAGCACAAGTCCATTCGGCATGGAAGCTCCATTCGGCAGTACGAGCCAAGTCCATCCGGCATGACCAGCCCCTTCCCATTCGGCGAAGCAATCACGCACCCATTCGGCATAGCCGGTCCAAGTCCCGCCGAATACCACCACCGGACCACACTATTGCCGAACCACCTTCCCATCACATCTCTACCGAACCACCACAACACTTACATGCCGAACTACCCAACACCGGTCCAAGCCTCCATATCCATGCAACACCGAATGAGCCTCGCCGAACCACACAGTTGCCAGTCCAGATCACTTCAGCCCGGGCCCACCAGCAGTTATATACTTCCAAGACCCCTGCCCCCTACCTCATTCTATAAATAGAGGGGCAGGGGTACAACAATGGCAGACAAGTTTGAGAGCTCAAGCAAGGAAGGAACTTTCAAACTACTTTCATACACTTGTATACAAAGCATTGTACTTGTAATCTGGAAGA
This sequence comes from Allium cepa, assembly GCA_030765085.1. NCBI lineage: Eukaryota > Viridiplantae > Streptophyta > Magnoliopsida > Asparagales > Amaryllidaceae > Allium > Allium cepa. The sequence goes on along the minus strand of CM060938.1, from coordinate 700,250,836 downwards.
AGAAAGATAATAACATATAAAGTGGACGTAGGCACATTCTGGCCGAACCACTATAAATCTGCGTGTCTTTTACATTTCAGCCCTTACTTTTCTCATATTTACATACTCATCTAAAATCATTGAAAATCACACATACTCAACTAAAATAATACGACTTGGAGGTGTTTGTCCATTTTTTGTGCAAACATTTTTGGTGCTTTCACTGAGAATTGAACTCGAAGCTTCAGCTTCTCCCACTCAACCTTCTTCCTCATAACGACGTTCGTCGCTTAGAAATCATGCCTTCCAAGCAACGGAAGGATGTTAACAAAGGAAAGAACATCGCAACTAGCAGTCTTCCGGATCCAGTAGCCCCAGATCAAGAGGATCATCCAATTTCAACAGCAGCACCAGATGGATACCAGGCAAATCTGATAGCTCCTGCCACCGAACAACCAATAACTAGGGCAGATCTAGACAGAGTTGTGGCTGAAGTAACCAACCGCTTCACATCCCAACAAGAAGCTTTAGTGGACCAACTTATGTCACGCTTAAGGGATGCTGAAGAATCCAACCGCAACACTGAATCATGGGATGAGTCTCAATCTGGAGGATCTCGGAGACAGCAAAGGTATTCCTTCTTCGAAGAAACTATCGACAGGAATCATAGAAACCCCGCTGAACGGAGCCAAGCTGGAACCCAGCCCGAAGTTGGCCCCATGGAAATGCTCGAAGCAGAACCCCACCGGGTAAGATCAAGGCAGGGGGCAACTGTAGCTGGTCCTAGCATGCATCCGAGCAGCCAGGGACAACCACTGGATAATGCAAGAAGTGATAGATTGTACCATCCCTACAGGTCATCTGGACGAGATAGATCCCGCAGGGAAGAACTAAGCTCATTTTTGTCCGCTCCAAGTTCTGACGAACGAATGGCACGATTATTCAGAGAGTGTGTCCAACGAGAGCAAAGGGACCGGGGGATAGGCGCTAGGGTCACCAGCCCCTTTACCCGAAATATCGAAACTACCATCGCCCCCCGGGAATGGAAAATGCCAACCATGGAACCTTACAAAGGAACTTCCGACCCCATCGTACACTTACAGAGATACACCCAGCATATGCTCATGAGTGGAGCAACAGAAGGAGTATTATGTAAATGCTTTCCGCTATTCCTAGCAGATCTAGCTACCTCCTGGTTCTGCCATCTACCCCGAGGATCCATCAGCTCATGGGAGATGTTGAAAGAAAGGTTTATTAGCCAGTTCCTCATCCATGTGGAACAACCCAAGGATGCTTATTCTCTATCCAATATCAAACAGAAATCCGGAGAGACGCTGCAACAATATCTAACACGGTTCAACGCCACAGCAGCAACAGTTCAAGATGCCAATGAGAAACTTATCCTAACGGCCCTTTGTAGTGGCGTGCATCCGGATACCAAGTTTGCTAGGAGGTTAACAAAAGATAAACCAGCTACGTTACCTGACTTCTTCCATGAAGCTGGGAAGTATATGAGGCTTGAAAACGCTACCGCTAAAAGACAGTCAGGACAACAGGCTAAGACTACCCATGGCGACACTCCCGCTGCAACAAAGGACGTTTGAAGAAATGACTCTAGAGATAACGCTGGGGGCAAGAAGGGAGGAAAGCGTTTATATCAACCAGGACAGAGATTTGACTCTTGCCCCCCTCCCTTGCTTTAAACTTTGTCCTGGATGGCTAGAAGGATGTTTTTAATCATTTCACCAAATGGGTGGAAGCGGACCCTTTAAAATAAAATATCTTTGGCATAAATTATCAACTTCTTACATAAATTATCAACTTCTTGATCAAAAAATATTCTATGCAGGTACGGAGTCCCACTCAAGATCATATCAAACAACGGACTCCAGTTTGACAACAAAGAGTTTACCAACCGATGCCAAGAGCACATAATTCACAAAAGCTTCTCATCTGTAGCTTATCCTCAGGCAAACGGACAAGTCAAAGCTGTCAACAGAATTCTCAAAACCCTAACCAAGAAGAAGCTTGAAAAGTCAAAAGGCGCTTGGGTGGACGAACTTCCTACGGCACCCTGGGCCTGCCGCACCTCTCATAGAACATCAACGGGGCATACTCCTTTCTCTTTGGCATACAGATTGGAGGCCATGCCCCCAGTTGAAACTGTAGCGCCATCTCACCATGGGACCCACTGCAACCCAGAAGAAAACGAAGAACTCCTCCTCATGTCTTTGGATCTGATTGAGGAGAGGAGAAACGATGCAACACTTAAAAGCAGAAGCCCACAAGCAAAAAGTGGCAGCACAATGCAACTCCAAAATCAAGCATCGCAGCTTACAAGAGGGAGATCTTATCCTCATGCGGATCCTCCCGCAACACCGAATCATGGACCGAGTCCCAATCTGGAGGATCTGTGAGACAACAATGACCTTTCTTCTTCGAAGAGGTTAATAAAGAAATGGTCATGGTAGGAGCCGAGCCCGGACTCAGCCCGAATTCCGACCTGAGGAAACACTTGGAACCAAACCCAACGGGGGAGGTGCCAGGCAGGGGTCGGATATAGCTGAGCCTGTCATGCTACCTAACCATGAAAGCACCAGTAGACGGACCATATGAAATTCATCAAGATCTTCACAACAACGGAGCTTATATTTTGTCAACAGTGGACGGAGTGGTGTTCCAGAGGGCTTGGAACATCCGACACCTCCGTCGATACTTTGCTTAACACGTACCGCCCATATGAAGCGTATTAACACGGTGGACGTAGGCATTATCGTGCCGAACCACTTTAAAAATCTTATCTCTTGTTACCTTGTGCCTTCATATCTTGGCTGCTTGTTAAGCTTTATCCCTTTCTGTTGAACAAAATCCTATGGCATCTCCACTCAAGATGCACCGCGGCCTCATCTGGACTAGGCCTAACAGGTACGCTACGATTCTATGCACTCGCCAATGAGACACTTTTGCTCCAGCATCCCTCTGCTGCGGGTTAACTCATTGTGCGCCTGCCCTCAAAGCCAACTGTAATGAGCCGATTATAAGTCATCATAAAGGCCGACTATAGCCGATGGCAGCTCATTACGGCGTTCGGCTCGCCGGTAACTGTGAACCTACTTTAAGCCCCAACATAAGGTGTGGCCAGCCAGGGGTAGTTCACGGCCAACGGCACCCACGCTAGCCGGCCACGGTAAATCGAATAATACCCACGATTACGGACCATAATGGTTCGGGTAGTTACCGTGCGCGATCTCGGCTCCGATGTGTCTTAAGTGCGGCTGTGGTAAAAAAGAAAACTCCCCGCGGAGGCGTAAGATGGGTGACAAATGTCTCCAAGACCCACAGCTAGGGAAAGTGACTACAAAACCCGTTTGCCACGAACTTAAGCACATCGACGGCCTTCCGTGACTGGAAGTTTTACTTTCACCATATTTCCATTCCATTTAAATGTTTTTCTTCTATCCTGTATAACAAACTCTCAAGTACAGGAAACCGAATAGGAAGCATTCACTCATGAGGCTCTAAGCCTGCGTACTGGGTGGCAGGGTGCTCAGCTATGCCTGTGAACAGTTACACAAGACACTCAAAGCTACCGCCTGCGAATAAAACATAAAGGGCGGTACTCTCTTCTCTTGTACATAAATGTGTAACTATAGCTCATTCATACACTGACATTGCAACACGTGAAGTTATATTTCAAGCAAAAACTTAACATCAAACACAACTAGAATCACAGGCATATACGTAACTATACTTCTCACACAACATATCAAGATAATCACAGCACAACAAGATAGTAATAACACGATAACATAAAGAGATCAATGCATATTATCGAACTACACATAATTACTTGAAATTATTCGTCACAGATAATCTTATTACAACACATGAATTTTTTAGACTAACATAAACAGTGATAAAAAAGAAACAAAAAGATGGCGGATGCATCCACACTCCGTCACCAACTCCCCCAGCCTACTTAGCCGCAGGATCAGGGCCCCCAGCATGTGGATCTGAAGTCCCACCTGTCCAGATCAGAAGAGGAATTCATTGAACGAACGATCAAGTTATGAAAACACGGAAAGAAAAGAAAGGGAAAAAAATAACTCACCGGCACCCGCCGCTTGATCCTCATCATCCAGCTGTACACCCGCTTCCTCTGCAGCAAGCAGCCGCATCCCCTCCTTCACCGCCGCTTGCTCCTCCTTCGAGAACTGAGCAGTGACCGCATCAAGACTGAAAGCTGCTCCACCTTCCTTACCCGCATTAACCCTGGCCTCCTCCAAAGCTTGAAGATATACCTTGGCCATGACCCGAGGATAGTCGTCCATCCAAGACAAGCCACCCTCCTTCCAAGTGTGGAAGTACATGTCCTGCAGCATCTCATCCATCATCCCCTCGTTCTCCTCAAACTCCCTCACCCGGGCCTCAGAAGCTTGCAACTTGGCAACAGCGGCGTCCCTCTCTGATTGGTACCTTAAGCAGTCAGCCTGGAACTTCCTCCTCATTTCCTCCTCCTTCAACCTAAGGGACCTCCTCATCTCCTCCACCCTCCGACCCTTCAACAACTTCGCCTCCTTCCTCCTCTTCTACGCCTTCCTCCTCCGGGGCAATCGGGCAAGTACTTGGAGAAGGGCCATCGGACTTCTTTAGTTTCTTTCCTCCAACAACGGGACGCTCTGCAAAAGGCTCCCTCTTACCGCTCTTTACTGTAGCCCCCTCCTTAGCCTTAGCAGCTCTCTCCTCAGCCGTGTCTCTTTGCTTAACCACGGACTGGTGCGGTAAGATCAAATTATACTCCAAGAGGGTTGCGTTCCTGATCAAGAAGGAGGCCGACCGGTCCCGTGCCGGAATAGCCTTTAGTTCAGCAGCCATTCGCACCAAGGAATCATCCTCCACAACTGCAATACCACCTGTCGCTAGCCGGAAATAGAAGCATGTCAGAAAAAACACTACAGTCAAAACATGGAAAATATAAATGAAATCCATCTTACAGCCAGAAGTGAAAAGGCGGAAAGAAACAGCATCGTCCTTGATGAAGAACCACTCTTTCTTGAACATGGTAAACTTGGAATATAAGTCCAGAACTGGTTTGAAGGGTACGGCCGCCTCCAGACTAATATACGGAGACCCCTTCTTATAGCCTCTCAGGTTGTACAAGTATCGGATCTCCCGGTTAGAAGGAGGACGCCCGTACCTCCTCTGGAAGATGACAAAGAGGCTCACCAGGATAGCATATGAGTTAGGCTGAAGCTGGAAGGGAGCCACCTTCAAATATGTGGTGAAGCTTACTATCCAAGCGTTGATAGGGGGGATAGCGCCGCACATGCAATGGTATCTGCTAAAAGCGAAGTAGCCCTCGGGAGGATTATATGGCATCACTCCATCTCCCGGCAGCAGCATAAGAGCCCTATCTATCCCGAAGGAACGGGATATGACGTCAAGTTGCTCCTCCTTTAGGGAGCTAGGAAAGCAATCCGGGGGAGAGACCAAAAGTTCCTGTGGACCATATCCGTCCACTAGAGACCTCGGAATAGGTCGATGTTGCCCGGATCCTGGCTGGACTGGGGGCAAGGAAGAGGAAGGCTCTCCTGTGCCTCTAGACTTCTTTCTGTCCGATCGTGTTTCCGCTTTGCGAGACATTTTCTGCAACACAAGGAAGGCACGGCATTAGAACAAGGAACATAGAAAAGTAAACAAACAAATGCGTGCAAGTGTGGGATTTCATTCGCAAACTAAAGTTTTCAAGTTCACAAGTTCATTCGGTTCCCAATACATTCGGTTCCCAGTTCATTCGGTTTCCAGTTCATTCGGTTTCCATCTCATTCGGTTACCATCTCATTCGGTTTCCATCTCGTTCGGCCCCAAGGCCATAGTCCCATTCGGTAAAATGGAAACTTTCGTATGTATTCGGCAAAGAGGAACATACCTGGTTCGGTACTAGATTGGTCCGGCGCTAGATTGATTCGGTATTCGTTTGATCCGGTACTTAACTGGTTCGGTGCTCAATATGGTTCGGCTCTACTCGTTCGGTAAAGAAAAACAAGGGGGTGCGGCCTCTATATATAGGCGAATTCACAACCACCGAACCAAACATTTTGCCCAACCGGACCAATAATACCGGACCACCAGAAGCCGGATGAGATTAGCCGGACCAACCAAGAACCGAATGGAACCCTCTCTCTACCGTCCAAGACCGGGAACTGGGGGCACGCAGGCGCCTCCCTCAGATAAGTACCGAACTCCAGAACTAACTAATAAAATAAGATTATGATAACGATGAATAAGTCGTAAAGTCCTCACCGACGTGGATTAAATCGTTTACACGTGTACGCGACCTCGAATGGTCCATAGGCACGCTCTGAATGGTTATTAACCCTACCATCGTGGGAATTTACACTTTGACACGTATTTTTAAGCCCATCGGTCGAATGGATATTTGATAATTGTGAAATGGCTAAGCCACTTACACATGTACGCGGTCGCGAACGATCCCTAGGCATGCTCTGAGCTGGCGATAAACCACCTTGGCAAACGACCCAGGGACCCACTCTAACGTGAACCTGGCATCGACGATGCTAAGCCCCTTCGGGGCACACTTGCTCGTCCCGAGCGACACAGTTCACTTCATCTCAAATATTTCGATCATGAACGATCGCTATTTGGAATCACACTAAAACTGTAAATTCCTTTGCAGGACATCAACAGAATACGAACGTCCAATCCCTGGCGTTATAAAGCTAGTCTTCCTACCACGGGGCAAAACAAAGCGCGACACGTGCAAGCACGTGCCCCACTTTGGGGGGCAAATGTTGGGCGAATTCTCACCCAGAAGATCTTGAGACAACGAAGCGTCTGTTTCACCCGGGTTCGCAATCACCACTTCATTCAGCATGACCGGCCTCTTTCCCATTCGACAATGCAAGCCATAGCTCATTCGACATGAATAACCTCCAGTTCATTCACCAAGGCCAAGGAACACTCGGCACTCACGCATGAAGCTTCATTCGGCAGTACGAGCCCAAGTCCATTCGGCATGGAAGCTTCATTCGGCAGTACGAGCACAAGTCCATTCGGCATGGAAGCTCCATTCGGCAGTACGAGCCAAGTCCATCCGGCATGACCAGCCCCTTCCCATTCGGCGAAGCAATCACGCACCCATTCGGCATAGCCGGTCCAAGTCCCGCCGAATACCACCACCGGACCACACTATTGCCGAACCACCTTCCCATCACATCTCTACCGAACCACCACAACACTTACATGCCGAACTACCCAACACCGGTCCAAGCCTCCATATCCATGCAACACCGAATGAGCCTCGCCGAACCACACAGTTGCCAGTCCAGATCACTTCAGCCCGGGCCCACCAGCAGTTATATACTTCCAAGACCCCTGCCCCCTACCTCATTCTATAAATAGAGGGGCAGGGGTACAACAATGGCAGACAAGTTTGAGAGCTCAAGCAAGGAAGGAACTTTCAAACTACTTTCATACACTTGTATACAAAGCATTGTACTTGTAATCTGGAAGAAGAAAGATAATAACATATAAAGTGGACGTAGGCACATTCTGGCCGAACCACTATAAATCTGCGTGTCTTTTACATTTCAGCCCTTACTTTTCTCATATTTACATACTCATCTAAAATCATTGAAAATCACACATACTCAACTAAAATAATACGACTTGGAGGTGTTTGTCCATTTTTTGTGCAAACAATAATTATATTGAGTTATTAATACTTGTTATTATTCGTAATATAGTCGAATCATTAGTCTTAAACTTGTACTATTCATATTAAAGTTGCCGAAAGTACTTGAAATATTGTTATTTTCTTTCAGTAAAGTTTATAATTCCAAAAATTAAATCAAAATTTTAAAATTGGTCATACTTACTTATTCAAAAGCACTGCATAAGATAATGTATTGCGTTTGTTAAGTCAATTTTTCATTCAACATCCAAAACTAATCATCTTGATAGAATCTACTAAATTTTGGTAAATACCTTCTATGCCAAAATTGAAGAATGTTATTGAGTCTGTAAGGTTATCGCGTTGATTGAGTACTATCGAGTCTATAAGGTTATCATGTTGATAGAATGCTCTCGATTCCATAATGCTATTATGTTGATGGAGTGATATTGAGACTATAAAGTTGTTGTATTGGTAGAATGACATAGAGTCTATAAGAATATCGTGTTAGTAGAGTGCTATCGAGTCTATAAGGCTATCATGTTGATAGAATGCTATCGGCTCCATAAGGCTATTATGTTGATACAGTGATATCTAGTCTATTAGGCTATCTAGTCTATAAGGTTATCATGTTGATAGAAAGATATCGAGTCTATAAGTCTATCGTGCTGATAAAGTGCCATCGATTCTATAAGGATATCATATTGATAAAGTGTTATTGAGTATATAAGACTATCTTGTTGATAGAGCGTTGTCGAGTATATAAGGATATCATGTTGGCAGAGTGCCGTTGAGTTTATAAGGCTGTCGTTGATAGAATGCCGTCGAGTCTATGAGGCTGTCATTGATAGAATGCTATCGAATCTATAAGGCTATTGTTTTGATAAAGCATTATCGAGTCTATAAGGCTATCATGTTAATAGAGTGCTATTAAGTCTATTTCGCTATCGTGTTGATATTGTGTTAATAGAGTGTTATCTTGTCTACAAGGCTATCGTGTTGATAGAGTGCTATCGAGTTTATAAGTCTCTCATGTTGATAGAGTGGTATCGAGTCTATAAGGCTGTCATATTGATAGAGTGGTATCGAGTCATAAGGCAATCATGTTGATAGAGTGGTTTTGAGTCTATAAGGCTATCATGTTTATAGAATGTTATCGAGACTATAAGGCTATCATGTTTATAGAGTGTTATCGAGTCGATAAGGCTATCATGATGACATAGTGCTATCAAGTCCTTAAGGCTACCGTGTTGGTAGAATGCTATCCATTCTATAAGGCTATCATGTCTGTAGAGTTTGGTAACTTTCATTCATATAGGGCTTTCCCTCAGCACACCCACCTAGAGAGGTTACCACCCTCAAAACTCCCTCTATGTTGGGCAAATTTGCATAATAGCCAACGTTTGCTTAGGAAATCATTACTATCTTTTAATCCTTTTAGCTTGTTTCTTATATTTTCTTTCATGTGTTTGAATTATGTCTGTTGTGTTTTTTTTGTGCATGAATTTCTCATTGCATTTATATATCTTGTTTTATTTTCCTAATTTTCACACCGGTCTATAAGTTCATGTTGATTAATAACATTTATTCAAAAATACTTGAAAATTTAGTAGATGGGATGAACCATTAAAGAAAGAGTCAAACACTTTCAAAATTGTGCGGGTAACGATCCAGGAAAAGTATTACTAGGAACGTGTTAAGTATACGAAGCACTACAAATTATAGCTGTATTAAACGTGATATGAGATCATATTTTAACTTCTCTTTAACTATAGGTGACAGAATGTTTCGAGCATGGAACCTTTGAATATGAAGGATTGTAATTTATCTACTCAAGAGGAACCCAATCTTTGCATATTAACAATTGTGACTTATTGCCTTTTTATATTGGAATGCAGAACTATTACTATCTCAGCAAATGGAGTTCATGATCTTCTTATTCATATTATGGATACCTTCAATAAAAAAAGAATGGTTTATCTTCACATCAGAAATATGGATTTATGACTTGTCGAGAATAATTAGATGAATGGATTTATTTATCATATGGGATTTTGTTTGTCTTATAAGAGAGGTTATGAACTTCTCTATAGTACAACTTATTTTGACCTTGATCAGAAATGGAGTTTCGACCTTCTATTTTGAGATATGGATTCAAATTTTTTATTATATAATACAATAGACTTTTCTATTATATGAGTTTCTGTTCTTCTTTATTATCTAAATGGCCAACCTTCTCTATTGAAGTTTGGCACCCTTATGCCAAAGTCCTCGAGGCTCCTCAGATGGAATATAATTTTGATTCCCCTATTGTGCAGATTTCTTGAATGATTAATGCTGAAATTCTCCAATTTTGGATAAAATAATATATGTATGTTCACTAAGGATATGTCTTTTGAGACTATGGCTTCTGAGACTCGTAAGCAAGTTGTCCCTTTTCATTAATGAAAAATCATTTGTACTATCACATAACTTATAAGTAAAATAATTATGAGATTATATTTACGAGTGATTTTAAAGTAGAAAAATATACTTTTAGGTTTGTAAAAAGGTGCGTAAACTATTCTTGTATAAATGATAAGAATGCTTCTGTTTAAATTTTGATCCAAAATATTTTAATAAAGTATTTCCAAAACCTACTAGAATAGTTACTAAACATTTCCATTTGGAAAAGAAATATATAGATATTCTTATCGAAAATGTTTTTACCAAATTTTGTAGTCCATGGATAATTTTATGATGAAGAAACTCTTGGTAAAAAAGTCTACCCTTGATTGAGAAATTGTTAGTTCATGAATCATGACTAGAGAGTCTCTTTATTTAAAACTGCTTTTCTACAGTGAGATTTTCAAAAACCTTTCTATTTTATCAGTTCAAAATCATGCTAAGAAGGGACCTTCACAACAAAAAATCAATTTTCAATAATTTTCATCGATTTATCAATTGAAAACAATACCAAGAAAGGATTCCTAAAATTTCAATTTGTAAAAAATTTCTTTTTCGATTTATCGGTTGAGAACCATACTAAGAAATGATCTTTCCATACAAAAATCAACTCATTCCCTCATGAGTCTAAATAATAAGGCAACTCTTGGTTGAATATATGATGTGTTTAATGAAACTCTTGGCTAATGAGATCAGTGAAATTTTTACGCAAAGACAACCCTTGCACCCGGTAGTGCTCAACCCTTGGACTAGTTCCAACTTATTCCAAGGCACCCGATAGTGGAGTTGAGACGCTCTTAGGCATTAGTTCTAAGGCAACTATTTGAGTTCCTGGAGGATGATACTAAGAAAGGCCCAAGCAAGCCTTTGGGCCCACTATTCACACCGAGTCAAAGCAACCATCCATGACATAGAGTACGGATGACAAACAATTATAGGAAAATTATGGATACTCAAGAGTCTACAAATTAGAGATTGATCAAATAGCCATTTTAGGAAAGTAGTCAATCCAACAATCGTTGAAAGATTATTAAATACTTGAGATCTACCAATTACCGGTCGGTCAAATTTCTATTTGTAGGAAAATGATCCATCTAAAAGTCACAAAAAGACTGCTAAGAATCCAATTTTCAAGTACTCAAAAGTTTCTAATTAGAGGTTAGTTAAATATGAAACATTTCAAAGAGATTTTCGATAAATAGTTTTTAGTGAAGCTGGAAGGAGCTTGCTTGTTTCAAAGAGATTTTTATTAACTGAATTTTCAATGAAGCTATAAGGAGCTTCCACGTTTCAAAGAGATTTTCAATTAAATGGTCTTTCAATGAAGCTATAAGGAGCTTCCATATTTCAAAGAGGTTTGCAATAAATGTATTTTTGATGTGGCTATACAAAGATTCCATATTTCAAAAGATATTTTCAATGAAGTGGTTTTTCAATAAAGTTACAAGGAACTTGCAAATTTCAAAGAGATTTTTAATGAAATGGTTTTTCAATGAAGTTACAAGGAGCATGCACATTTCAAAGCGATTTTCAATGAATGGTTTTTCAATGAAGCCATAAGGAGCTTCCATGTTCCAAAACAATATTATGAGTGAAATGATTTTTTAATGAAGTTAGAAGGAGCTTGTATATTATAGAGATTTTCAATAAATGTTTTTACAATAAAGTTAGAAGAAATTTTCATATTCTAAAAGATTTTTGTAAATGGTGTTTTTTATGAAAATATAAGAAGCTTGCACATTTCGAAGAGATTTTTGTCAAACAATTCTTTAATGAAGCTATAAAAAGCTTCCACATTCCAAAGAAATTTTCAATCAAATGGTTTTTCAAGGAAGTTGTAAGGAGCTTCCAAATTCAAAAGAGGTTTCAAATAAATGGTTTTTCAATGAAGCTATTGTTAGTCCGTGAGATGATAGTTTTGATGACAACAATCTTAAAATAGATTATAAAATATAAATACTAACATTATAAGTTTAGATATATATGTATATGCAGGATTTAACCATGCAGGTACCAAGAATGAAGACTGTACAGTATAGAGATTCAAGATATCGAGATAGAAGACTCATGAGTATCAAGATTATCAAGAGTTCAAGATTTCAAGCATAAGTATTTTTAATTAGGAATTTTTGTTAAAAATCATAGAAAAGCACTAGCATCTTAAAATCCAATTTATTCGTGGAATGGAATCCACTTCGAGCCTATTAAAAGGATGGAACCCTAAGTAGGATGAAACCTACGAAAAATCTAGTGGAACATTGCTTTGTATCCGCTAACTTTTTATTCAAAATGATTTTTCAAAATTATATCCTGTTTTCAAAATGTTTTTCAAAACTTTCCTTTTAAAAGATTCAAAACCCTCTATCCTAAATTTAAATAATTTTAGCCTCAAAATTATCTTTAATTTCAAAGTCAAATTACTCCTGAGTTTAAACTATCTTTTAATAAAATATATTTAATTTGACTTTTAAATATTTATACTTAGATTTAAACATAAAATTATAGTTAAATTCTATATATATTATTCTCTATATTTACTTATGAATTTCAACTATAGTCAAGTACATTTATAAAGTTTAAAATACTTTTAATATAAAATAAAAGTTATTTTCAAAGAAAAACAAAACACCAAAAAATCCTTTGGGATGTCGACATGCCCAAGTACCCCATATCGACATGGTGTCAGTTGAGTTCAAAATTTAAATTTCAAAAGAAGTGTCTATTAGCCATAACTCTTTATAAATGGACATGACTGTTGTTCTTCTATAAATAGAGGTTAGTTTCAACGAATTTCATATCAGATTTTCTGGTTTTTCACTCCTCTTCTTCTTCTTCCGCATTTTACATATTCTTACCATTACTCTGCCGAAATCAACATTGAATCAAACTCGATTACTTCTAGTTTGGTTCTCTATCACTATCTTTACAAGGTTCTCAGTGCTATTCAGAGTTATAGACTTCTTTGTAATCTATTAAGCGAGAAAAGGTCTGATTGTAGCCTTGGAAATCAATCAAAAGAGAAAAGGTGTGATTGTAGCCTTGGTAAATCAATTGGGTAAAATTGTGGTCCGAAAATCAAGTATCTCTACCCAGAGGATAGAAATTCTGGAGGGTGTACCTCGTAGCCTTGAAACCGAGGGTGTAATTGTACAATTGCTTTTGAAAGGAAATCCGTACTTGTGTTGCGGGACTGGATGTAGGGTAACTCCAAGCTAGTATAAAATTTGGTGTGGTCTTTCCTTTACTGCTTTTATTTTATTTCGGCATTTGTGTTTGTTTCTGCGATTATCCCTGTATCTGTAGATTGCATACATCTATGTCTAAATTAACATAAACTCAAAAAGATTTAGTAATTCTTTATAAACACTATTCACCCCCCCTCGAGTGTTAATCCTAGCCTTAAGATCCGTAATCCGCATTTCTTTCAATTGGTACCAAAGCAAGGTTTTCAAAGTTTTCATAATCTGAATTTTGAAAAAGTTTTTAAAATGGCTATTTTTGGGGATTTTATTAACACTATTTTCATATGAATATGTCACAAAATCATCATGAGATTTTTGTTTAAAACTATATTTAGTTATTTTGAAAAGTCACTTGATTCTTTAAAAGGTTATTTTGTTTTGTAGGAGAAGAATTATGTCTAATGACTGTTGGTTAAAAGATATCAGATAATCATTTATTGATCAAGAGGAACAAGTGGATATATATTGGAAATCGACAAAGAAATGGGTACCAGATCAATACAAAACTTTTGATTCTCATCTACAACTTGATTTTATATTGTACTTCTCTCCATCTGGTTCGCAATGCCACTGGTTTCGTGTGAATCCGTCAAGAAATGACCAAGTTGTGGTCAAATGAAGTTTTGGTGAACAAAGAGAAAAAGAGGACAAAACTGTCAAAGGTATTCTTTAAATTGCATCCAGAGATTTGACTGTTTTGTTTCCACTCCTTTTCTAGATTGTAGTTCTTATTCTCGTGGTCGTTTTGATGGGTGGATCATCGAATTCCGATCAAAATTGATTGAAATATGACAGTTTGAAGTTGGTTATCCAAAACTGAAAAACTGTGTACGGGATCTTCTACATTTCTTCTACTGTTCGGCCGTTGCATCACAACACCGTCCAAATTCGACACCAAACTATTACTAGATCATAGCCCTTGCCTTCCGCTTCGATTTTCCACTGGTTTTATCCAATTCCGTTAAGAAACGAAGGAGATATTCCCTCTAGAAGTTTGATAGTATATAGAAAAAGGGGAAGAAGAAGAAGAAGAGCAATCAAAATGAAAAGTGGTGACCGTTGGGCCTATTTATAGTGGTTGAAGTTTTCATTCATTCAAAATTCGAATTCAAAGTTTTGGCGCCAAGTTAGTCGATCTACTAAATCATCTGTATCTTTCTCATACGGTCTTCAAATTCAGCAAATGAATATACTACGATGATCAGAAAAACGAGTCCGCCGCAATAGAACAGATCTCGTCATTAAATTCTGAAAGATATAAATGTGTGGTTCGCGACAATGGAAGAGCAACAAAGTTAGAAAGATGGAGTGCAAAAATTGGTATGCTTTACTATTATTTCATCTTTATTGTTGCATCTAGGAATATATACTTATGCATTTAGTTAGGTATAGAAATTTATTTCTTTTATAAGTTTTGATATTTTGGTCCATATATTGGCACACCATAGTATAAATAACAATATATAAGTCTATTTTTTTAAAAGGTCTTTTAAAATGTGTTTTCTTTCAAACAAAATCTACAACTAATTTATTACAACTATACTAAGTAGAAAAGCATACCTTCATTCATGATTTCAACTTTTCTAATGTTATTTTTACTTCTCATACTCTATTTCTTTTAAGATACTAGTTTTATATCTTTAAGAAATTAATATAATGAATTTAGAATGTTAGAATAAGGTTCTATTTATATATTTCTTCAATTAATAAGATTGCACCACATCACATGACCGGAATTTTAGATAGCATTTCTAAAATACTTATTTTCTTCTGTAATGTTTTGTAAGTACTGCAAATTCGTTTTTATAGCATTTTTATGCTTTGAAACGCTGTAGAGTTTCATAAACTTTGTACAGCATTTGGTAAAAGCTACAGTTTTAGTTTTATAAAGTTTCGAATATATTTTATTGCAAAAACTTTTTATAGCATTTTGTAAATGATGTCTTTTCTGTTTGAGACTTTAGATTATGTAAAAATAATATTTAAATTAAGTATTTTTCTCTATGCTTTTTAGAAATTATTTTCTAACTTATATTAAAGATTTTAATTTCATGTTTAAATTTTTTTAGTAATTAATTAAAATTTTTAAAGTAAGAGGCCTTAATATAACACATGTTTATTTTAGTTTTTCAATCTTTATTATTTTATTTCATTATGATATTTTGTAAATTTAAAAGATGTTTAAACATGTTTCTAAATATTTAAACCAATAATAATTTATTTTATTTTAAAAAAAGGAATTAAATAAGGAGGATATTAATCTTTATAAAAACCATATTTGATCATATATAGTATAAGTCCTTATTCCTTAGCATTTGATTTTAATATTAAGTTTGATTACTACCTTTCACAATTATGTTATAGTTTTAATATCATTTATTACCTTTAAACTCTTACTTTACAACTCTTTCAGTCCCATTCATTAGTTTTCTTAACTTAAGTCTAGTAATTGGTGTGTTTTACCTTTGTATGGTTGAAGTATAATAAATAGTTTGATATATGTATACATACATATATAGACACACACACACACACAGATATATATATATATATATATATATATATGTATGTATGCTTACCAATTAGATATTACTTATCACTCATGTTTATCTTATAGTCTGAATATCTCTTACCATGGTATATATATCATCATATCATTCTGCAAATTATTTTACTATATTGTCATTTTATTACATATCATTATGCATCCTATTTCATATCACATTTCATTGCATATTACATCATAAATTACAATGCATATCATAATCATTTGCATCACAAGTTGCACTTCATTTTGCATATTATCTCATGCTACATTGCATATGTCATACATTGCATACTGCATTACATAAGTGTATTTTATTTAGGAGGAGTTTGTAGTATTGTCTTATAATATAGGATTATTAGTTTTTGATTTGTTTGGTATGTTTTGATTGACTTGTTTTATTTGATTGACTTGATTAACTTGTTTGACTTGATTGACCTGTTTGACTTGATTGACTTGTTTGACTTGTCTGATATGATTGGTTTTGATGAGTGTGTTGAAATATACTTAATAAATAATTTATGTTCTTGTAAGTATTATCATAGATTCTTAGTTAGGATAGCTAGTAATTTAGGATTAAGTTTTAGTTTTTAGAGTTAAGTGTTGATTATTTAAGTTTTAGTTTTTAGAGTTAAGTGTTGATTATTTATGATAACACTATCATTATAATCACATGTCATATAGTATTAGATTAAGGGGGAGTTATATAGCTTGGAGTGAGTTTTTGTTAATGAAAAAGGGGGAGAAATATAAGATAGGGTAGTTAGGCATTAATTAAGGGGGAATTATTAGTTTTAGGGGGAGTTATTAGGATGGAAATAATATTTTATAAACAAAAGTTGTCATCATCAAAAAAGGGAGATTGTTAGTCCGTGAGATGATAGTTTTGATGACAACAACTTAGAATGGATTATAAAATATAAATACTAACATTATAAGTTTAGATATATATGTATATGCAGGATTTAACCATGCAGGTACCAAGAATGAAGACTGTACAGTATAGAGATTCAAGATATTGAGATAGAAGACTCACGAGTATCAAGATTATCAAGAGTTCAAGATTTCAAGCATAATTATTTTTTATTAGAAATTTTTGTAAAAACTCGTAGAAAAGCACTGACATCTTAAAATCCAATTTATTCGTGGAATGGAGTCCACTTCGAGCCTGCTAAAGGGATGGAACCCTAAGTAGGATGGAACCTACGAAAAATCTAATGGAACATTGTTTTGTATCCGCTAACTTTTTATTCAAAATGATTTTTCAAAATTATATCATGTTTTCAAAATGTTTTTCAAAACTTTCCTTTTAAAAGATTCAAAACCCTCTATCCTAATTTTAAATAATTTTAGCCTCAAAATTATCTTTAATTTCAAAGTCAAATTACTCCTGATTTTAAACTATCTTTTAATATAATATATTTAATTTAACTTTTAAATATTTATACTTAGATTTAAATATAAAATTATAGTTAAATTATATATATATTATTCTCTATATTTACTTATGAATTTTAACTATAGTCAAGTATATTTATAAAGTTTAAAATAGTTTTAATATAAAATAAAAGTTATTTTCAAAGAAAAACAAAACACAAAAAAGTCCTTTGGGATGTCGACATGCGCAAGTACCCCATGTCGACATGGTGTCAGTTGAGTTCAAAATTTAAATTTCAAAAGAAGTGTTTATTCGCCATAACTCTTCATGAATGGACATGGCTGTTGTTCTTCTATAAATAGGGGTTAGTTTCAACGAATTTCATATCAGATTTTCTGGTTTTTCACTCCTCTTCTTCTTCCACATTTCTTAATACATATTCTTATCATTACTCTGCCGAAATCAATATTGAATCAAACTCGATTACTTCTAGTTTGATTCTCTATCACTATCTCTACAAGATTCTCAGTGCTATTAAGAGTTATAGACTTCTTTGTAATATATTAAGCGAGAAAAGATGTGATTGTAGCCTTGAAAATCAATCAAAAGAGAAAAGGTGTGATCGTAGACTTGGTAAATCAATTGGGTAAACTTGTTGCTCGGAAATCAAGTACCTCTACCCAGAGGATAGAAATTTTGGAGGGTGTACCTCGTAGCCTTGAAACCGAGGGTGTAATTGTACAATTGTTTTTAAAAGGAAATCCGTACTTGTGTTGCGTGACTGGATGTAGGGTAACTCCGAACTAGTATAAAATCTAGTGTGTTCTTTCCTTTATTGCTTTTATTTTATTTCTACATCTGTGTTTGTTTCTGTGATTATCCCTGTATCTGTAGATTGCATAAATCTGTATCTAAATTAATATAAACTCAAAAAGATTTAGTAATTCTTTATAAACACTATTCACCCCCCTCTAGTGTTAATCCTAGCCTTAAAATCTGTAATCCGCATTTCTTTCAGCTATAAGGATATTCCATATTTTTAAAGAGGTTTTCATTGAAATGGTTTTTCAATGAAGCTATAAGGAGCTTCCACATTTCAAAGAGATTTTCAATGAAATTGTTTTCTAACGAGTTATAAGCAGCTTCCATTTTTCGAAAAGAGAGCTTCAATGAAAAGTTTTTTCGATGAGGCTTGAAGGAATGAAGCTCTATGGAGTATGCACATTTCAAAGAGATTTTTGAAAAATGGTATTTCAAAAGCTCGAAGGAGATTACATATTTTAAAGAGAGTATTGATAAATATTCTTTCAATGAAGCTATAAGGAGCTTCCACATTTTAAAGATATTTTAAATTAATTGGTTTTTCAATGAATCTATAAGGAGCTTCCATAATACAATAGAGATTTACAATAAATGGTTTTTCAATGAAGCTATAAGGAGATTTCATATTTCAATTTCAAAAGAGATTTTCAACAAAATGGTTTTTTGGTAACACCCCTAATTTTTAACAACATTATTCAAGAGATTTAATTAGAATAAATTAAATAGAATAATGTAGATAAGGAGATTGAGATTGATTAATGATCATGTATTGGCCATGCTTATTAAATTAGATGAACTTATAAATGGTTAAGTGTTAACTAAATAACATAAGGGCATTAGGGTAAATAGCCGCCCATATTCCCACCCTTATACCATTTCCCTTATCTATACATGTTCATTTTTATCATAAGCAAAATTGTAAACATAAGAAAGAGCAAGGCTGACCATTAGGAAGAAAGAAGTGAAGAGAAATTCAAGTAAAGCTTAGGATTCAAGCTAGAAGAAATCAATCTTCAATTTCCTTATCCAACCTAAGGTGAATAATAATCATTACGTCTCTAATTTTGGTTTTATAATCATATGATTTCGGATTTAAGGGATAAATTCATTTTTATGATTTATTGAATGATGATATGCTTGGTTTATGATTTATGTGTTTTAAACAAGATGGTTAAATGGAGATATGCACGGTTTTAGGGTAAAACCAAAGTTAAATGATTTTTAAATGCCATAGGAAAATTATATATTATGGAAAACATGATTTTAGAGTTGGGTTTCAATTTTGATAACTTTCCAAGTAGTGGAGAATTAGTTATGAATTTTCAAAGGAAAATATGGATATTTAGGTTTATAAATTTATTTTGGAAAATATATTGAGAATTTGTATCTGAAATTTTGATATGTTGGGTAACATGATTAAATTGAATTTTTGGAATTTTTGGGGATTTTTATTAAGTGATTTATTATGAAAATTAAATTATTTTAAAAGGAGGACCTAAAAGATTTAATTGTTTTATTAATAGGAAAGACTTAAGTGTTAAATGTTGTTTAGTTTTAGATCTGAGAAAATGTGGCAAATTTTAGTAAAATAATTTGAAAGTTTAGTGTAACCAATCATGTGTTTACAAGTGGGCAAGCTAGTTATAAAAAGTTTACTATATTTGGTAAAAACAATCTTTTTGCTTAGAAAAATGGGTTCCGCCTTCTTTAGAAGGACCTTTCGACTTAGAGCTTCCACCTCCAACCTAGTTGAAACCTTCTAGGTCGACTAGTAAACCAATACATATGGTATCATTTAAATGGTATGTAGTGAATTAGAGAAAGGCGGAAGGTAGGGTGTCAAGAGGTAACTTTCGAAGGGGTTGGTTCCTTTGTTTTATTTTGCTTTAAAAGAAGTGCTTGCCTATTTTTAAATGTGTTTTGAAGTAGTCGAAACCAATGGTTTCGAAAGGGTATTTCAAAGAGGCTTTCAAAAGAGAGTTTCCCCCTATGTTTTAAAGAAGTAGCTTCCGAAGGAGTTACTTTGATTTTTTTAAAGCTTTTGGAAGGGGTAGTTTCGACCAAGTCGAAACCCTTCTGTGAATTGACGACCTTCTGATGGCGTTGAAGACATTAATGTTGTCGAAAGGTTCGGTTGTTTTTATCAATACAAGCCACTTCCTAATGCTTTCAAAAGGAGTTAGGGGTTTTGAAGGCAACGGTTTTGAAAGGGGTTTCGAAGCTAACCTTTACTTGTTTTACCCAAATGTTTTAATGCTTTTGAAAGGATGGTTTCGACACCATCAAGCTTCCCTAATTCTTTTGGAATTAAAGAATATTTTGGAAAGAGATGCTTTCGCCTAGGTTCACTTTGACCCAAAATAATGTTTTAAGTATAAACCCAATGTTTTCGAAAGGAGGAATTTCAGTTATTTCGAAAGGGTACTTTTAAATGATTTCGAAGCTATGCTTCTATACTTATATGATAATACTTTAACATGGTCGAAAAGTTTCGAAAGAGATGTTTTAAAGTATTCAAAAGGCAGGAGCCTATTGTTTTAAAGATAAGATTTTATGCTTATGAAAGTGGTCATCCAATGAGGTCGAAAGTAAGGTTTCAAAAGGCTTTAAAACCCAAAATCAAATTTTAAAAGAAAAACCTGTGGCTAAATAAAGGAGTTTTGAAATGACTTTATGTATGTAATTTTGAAGAAGAATTGCCCTGATAAAACTATAAGTTAAAAGGATTAATTTTGTTTATATAAATTGTATTTCAAGGACTTTAACCCAAAGGAGTGGTACTATTAAATTGTTATGTCTTCTTCTTTATATATGAGTATATTCACATGCTAAAGAACCCATAATTGTATTTTGGGGATAAAGGGATAGAAGAATCAGGTAGGTCAACCCAGTAGTGAATATGAGTTTATTAAACACCCGAATGAGTAGAATTGCATCCAAAGAGTTAAGGAGACCAAAATATAGGATGCCCAAAGCTTGAAGTTGTCCGGGAGATAGGTTCATAGTAAACCCATGAAACCTATGATTATGTAGTTATTGGAGGTAGCCACCAGGTTCGTAGTATTCCCATGAAAACTATGTATTAGTGTAGGTTGGCAGATGCTAATTGGTTTATAGTGAACCCATGAAAACTATATCCGGATTAAGAATTGACATCAATTAATAGGTTCCTAGTCAACCCATGAAAACTAGGATAAGAAATAAGTTAATGGAGGCATCGGTAGGTTCCTAATCAACCTGTTAAAACTGGGATAGAAAGTGGGTTACATGATAAATCCATAGGTTTCTAGTCAACCCATGAAACCATGATAAAGAATTAGTTATTGGAATGACTAATAGGTTCAGAGGACCCATAAATTAATCAAATTAACTAGCAGGGGCCTATAGGTTCTTAGTGATCCCATGAAAACGATGAAATTGGACAGGATGTCCATGTGTAATGAAAAAGGTTATTAATAAACCCATTAAAACTAATAGGTTAATGGCGACTCTAGAATCTATTATTATGGCAGGGTGTCAATTTAAACTAAGGATGGGAAATCCTAAATGTTTTTATATACGACAATCATCATGACATTTTAAAATGTATATTTTAACCATTATGGATGCTGGAGCACAATATATGGTTTTATAAAGGTTTTAGGATACTAGTGAGGGGAAAACCCATTCCGCTAAGTGACGTGGTCTTACTAGATATCTAAAAGGATTGAGATGTTAAATTATTATTTATACCGGGCATTAAGTCTGACTCGAAGTTTCTATTTTTCCCTTAAACTCTTGGGTACTCAATTGATTTTGAGTAGTTTGAGATTTATGGTTTTCAGGTTCTCTTTTTAGACGAATAAATCTTTTGGAGTCATGTAGGAGGCTTTTAGTTATTTAGAGTTTACTTTTTCCGCTATGTATTGGGATGTAAAGGCAGAATTATTAGCGTTACTATATACTCTGATCAACCTAGGGGGCATCTTCATATGTCGCTCTTGGCGTATATGTAATTATTATATTTGTTAAACATGGTTAACGTTTTTGGGATTATGTAATGAACATCAAATGTTTTAATGGAATGTGGAAATGTGTTTTTTAAATTGTTATTTTTTCTATATTCTTGTGGTCTGTGTATCAATGAATCCAGCACCTTTATATTTGGTCATGGAAGATCAATTACTATGGATGACTGCAGCATCCATAGCCGTTAGTTTTGGACCTCTAAGTAGGGGGATGTTACAAGTTGGTGTCAGAGCATAGGTTTATGAAACTTTAAAAGAAAAGTAAAAACTAAAAGCTTTTTGAAACATAATCCAATGAATTTGAAAATTATGATCGGGTTTGGGTTAATGCTATAGTAACGTACTTGTATTTGATATATATGTATATATCTAAATATGCATTCCCCTACCTCTTAGACCGTTCTTCTGTATCTTACTAAGGCTCATATGCAGATTTACGAGAAAGAGGATATGGAAGTAGGAAACGGAAGAGGAAATCTAGATGGAGGAAGTACCACAACCAACGGAAATGCTCGACCTAATACCAGGAGGAACCAAGCTCGACAGGCTAATGCTAATCAAATGCTGAGGCCAATGTGGGTGCTGGAAATCTGCCAGTTGCGAGGATGGTGTATTAGTTGTTAGCTAAACTTTTACAAGCATAAGCTGCTGGTAATGTTGGAGGAGCTAACCTTGTAGCACCAGCTGGATATAATTATGCTAAACTAAGCAAGGATTACACCAGTCTGGGTGGAAAACTATTTATGGGAATGGAGGATGCTGTTGAGATTGAGAATTGGCTGCTAAGCTGTGAGAGGAACTTTACTGATTTAAGCTTGGATGATGGGGAAAAGAGGAGGCTGGCCTCTAGACAGTTGCAAGGGGAAGCGCTCCATTGGTGGAATAGTGTGAGAGCCGGAGTTCTGGAGGAAGAACTAACTTTGGCTGATTTCAGAATGAGGTTTGAGCAGAAGATTCTATCTGAGGTAGCTAAGTTGGATCTGATGAGGAAGTTTATGGACCTTGCACAGGAAGATATGTCAGTCATCGAGTAAGTGAGCTATCTCGATATGGATATGCCACTACAAACACTGAAATCAGACGGAATGAAAGATTCATTTGAGGATTAAGGCCAGATCTAGCTAGAATGACCATGACTCATGTCTAAGAGCCTTGTAATGTGGTAGTGGAGATGGCTATTTGCCATAAAGAGATGTTGTTATTTCTGCTAGAGAGAAGTTAGTTGAATCCCAGGATCCTCGGAGAAAGAAAAGGAAATTCTTTAAGAAGAAGGGAGACCAAAAAAGGGAGGCTGCTAAGAAGGCAAAGGCTGATTTGATGTACTTCAAGTGTGATAGGAAGGGTCGTTATGCTCACGAGTGTCGGACAAGCAAAGGGAAGACGCCTGCAGAGAAGAAGAATGTGAAATGCTTCAACCGTGATCAAGTTGGGCATTACAAGAACCAATGTCTAGAGCCAGTCAGGACGGACAGAGGGAAGGTTTTTGCTATTGGACCGTCATCTTCTTCTAGGCCTACTACAGCGGAGAAAGTGGAAACTGTGATGGAAGGTACACTTTTGATTCAGAGTATACCAGTTAGGGTACTATTTAATACCAGTGCATCACATTCATTTATATCATCGTATTTGGTTGGTAGGTTATGCATAGAACCCACAGACCTTGTTACTTCCTTAAGGGCTGCGAATCCAATAGGAGGGTATGCAACTCTAGGGATGAGATGTGACCAGCTAGAACTTGATTTGTTAGGTCATAAGTTTGCATGCAGTCTGTATGTTTTTGATTACATAGATTTCAGGATCATTTTTGGTATTGATTGGTTGGGTAAGTATGCGGTTAGGATATTTTTCCAAGATAGGGAAATATCATTAAGACACCTATATAGTCATAACCGAATCATCTTCTCAGTGGAAAACTCTAGCGGGAGTGTTTGTGCTTTGTTGAGTGCTATAAAAGTGGGAGAAGAGCTAAGTCGGATTCAAATTGCGAGGGAGTTTGCATATGTGTTTGAGTCAGTCACCGGGTTACCATCGAAATAAGCTGTTGAGTTTTGGGTAGATCTTGTGCCAAGAGTCGAACCTGTGTGTAGACCACCTAGCAGGATGACATCGATTGAAATGGAGGAATTAAAGATGCAATTAGTGGATATTGAGGGATGAAATTTTATTAGACCAAGTAATTCGCTTTGGTGAGGATCTACTGTATTCATGAAGAAACCAGACAGGTCATTAGGGGTGTGCATTGACTATCGTAAGTTAAACGAAAGAACGATCAAGAATATATACCCTCTGAAAGTGCGGTGTGTATACAATTATATGTGCTAATATAGTATATACGGATCGTTTAATATGGATTACAATACAAATGCGGAAATAGATGATAATAGCATTGTAAATAGAAAATAGAAAAATCACACCAGAGATTTTTATACTGGTTCGGAGCACCGTCCTACGTCCAGTCCCAGACTTCTATCTGGATTTTCACTATTAACTACCTCGCTTCACCCGGAGGAACAGGTTTACAACACCCGAACAACCGAACGGGATTTCACGCCTCTAATACACTGAGGACTTCAACATTTGCCTCTTACAACACAGAGGACTTCAACAAAAGAACAAATACAATTGTTGTTGACAACTTGTGTTCTTGAAAACACGGATTTGTCACTAGCAGTACACCCTTCCTATAATCTTATCCTCAAAGTATGCGATATGATGTTTTGAAAAGATTAAGGAAAGTATATTATTGAATCAAAGGATATGAAATAGTTTCAAAGATTCAATAAATAATTTAGAGCTTTTATAATATAGAATTGAGATCAGAGATTAGATTAAAAGAATATATGAAATCCTTGTGCTTAATCAACGAATTGGATTAGTTTATATAGACAAGAATGGTTGTAACTCTTTGCCATTAAGAGATATGATCTTTGGTGAAAGATTAAGAGATGCAACCTTTGGAGAAGAGAAGTGTCTTTTGAAAAAATTGCTTTCTGTTCAAAAACGGTCGACAGGCTAAAAAGTGACCGATAGACAGGAATTCAAAATATATATACGTTATGTGCATGTGTGCACGTTCACTGTGCAATTTACACAGGAACGGTCGACCGCACCTATATTGACCGGTCGACCGGTGCCTGTTAAATTGCACATTGAATTGTGCAACTGCATGCAACTTATAAATTATTCGTATATATATTGATTCCCTTGATATGCATGATTATTTGAGGATAGATTTTAACAAATTTATTACTATTACAACAACAAATAATCAACCTATAATCTAGAGTGCCATATATAGCTCTAATGACCTTGTTTTTGTCGATCGCCTTGTTTGTCAGAAATCAATCGCCTTATTTGTCAGAAATCAAAATTTTCATAAAGCTTGTGACTCAACATTCTCCCCCTTTTTGATTGATGACAATATATATATCTGCAAATAAGAATCTCCCCCTGAGTATGTGATTTCTTTCCTGCAAGCAATTGTTAGCCCTTTCTCCCCCTTTGTCATCGACAAAAAGGAGTAACAGATTACTAGAATATGATATGCGTAGAATGAATATGATAAGCATAGAAAAATAAATCATTAACACATCAAAGACATAACAGAGTTTACTACAGAACATAATGTTAAATGAAAAGCATAAATAACGACACTATTTAGTACAAGTGTCGAAGAATGTTTTTAAAGAGCTAAAACATAATAGAATCTAGGATGAAGCAGATCGAATCTCCTCTTCATCATCGTCGTCATCATCATCATCATCTTCTTCTTCTTCTTCCTCATCATTGTTCCCTCTAGACGATTCGCCCTCGTCAGATGATGTCCATGTGAAAACTGGAGCAGCAGGACGTTTTCCTGGATCTTGTGCTTGAACAGAGGTGGATGAGGAACATGATATAGCGTCCCATAGCATACCGAAGAACGACTTGACCTTATTGAAGCGCTTATCAATTTTAGAGTCCATACGCTTGAGACGAGATTCAAGCAGAAATTGATTACGCGCAATGGTTTCAAGAGATTCTTTTGTTGATGACTTTGATCTTAAAAGTTTCACCTCATCGGGACGAGGTCGAGAGGAAGTTGCTCTTTGTTTTCTCGGTCCTCGTTGTTGCCATTCTTCAAAAGGCATAATCTCAAGATAAGGTGGAGGAAGCTTCATTCTTTTGATGGTTATGGAATCAATGCATTTTGGTGTTGAAGTTGCAAAATCAGGAGGATTGACCCCACAAGCTAACAAAAGTCTCATGATATATTCATTATAGAAGAAATGAGGCCGGGTTGAATTATTTACCTTGAGAATTTCATCAAAAAGCATGTGAACCCAATTGATTTGGATTTCACCATAGATAGCATAGAGTGCCTTGAAGTTTTCTTTGTACACTGCATCATAATTTCCAAGTCTAGGAAAAAGAGAATGCATCAAGACCTGATGAAGTAACCTTGCTGTCGGTCGAAGTCCAATAGACTTAGTGATATCACTATTGTCTTCTATAAACTGATGACTTGTACTATTTCGAGTGAAAACTTAGCAGAAGGTAGATGAAAATTCTTCGCCTCGATTTGGTATACCAAGTATAGAGGCAATTCTTGCATGAGTAAGAAAAATTTGTTTTCCACAGACCATAGACCAGATGACGCCGTTTGGATTATCAGGTTGATATTCATCAAGATTCATGTTGGCGTAAAATAATTTAATCATTAAATGATTTATCTCCACACTATTTACCGAAAAATCTATCAATGGAGTAATGTTGGCATTAACGGCTAACCTCCGAACTCCGTAAGCCGTGAAATCATCAAATTTAATGAAAGATCCTGGATGAAACTTGTAATTTGTCATTTGGTTCCATCGTGTTACAGCAATTGGAGTTTGAAGCCATTTTTTGACGGAGATGGTAAGAGATGAAGTTTCAGAGGTTGCTCCTTTCTTTGATTTCTTTTGAGGAGGAGCCATTGTTGGAGGATTTGTGATTTGGGAATTGAAGAATGGGAACTAGGGTTTGTGATTTGGGGTAAGAGAATAGTTTGAGTAGAGAGTGAATGAGGGTAGAGGGTAAAGTAACGTATAGGGTTATATATAAAAAAACTGAAAAATGCGTAACCGGTCGACCTACAAATTTTGGCCGGTCGACCGTTTTCAACCAGAGAGCAAACGGTCGACCGGCAATATTATGGGCGGTCGACCGGTCTTGGTCTGTTGTGCATATAGGATTCTTTTTCAAGTTTTTTATTATATATCAACCTATATATATATATATATATATTATATTTTATACATAATACAAAATATAACCATCATTATACAAGAGATAGATAAATATATAACAACTATATATAAATCTAATGAGAAAGTTCGTCATTAGAATTATCGTTGTTTCCTTCAATACGATTCGACCATGGACTCCATTGTTTCTGAGCTCCTTCATTCTTTTCATAGTTCCGATCCCATGAGTTAGGACTTTTAGATGTTGATGGCCTAGACGGCATTGGTTCATGCACGTCATGTTTGTTGGAACCGCAGAAAAATGTTGCCAACTTTTCTAAAACAGACAATCGTGCCGATGTCCGTTGTTGCTCGTGATAAAGTTGACTTTGCCCGTAATGGAGTTGTCTTTGAAGGTCTATCTGATGTTTTTGGTAGTGGTGTATCTCATCGATTTGAGCTTTGGTTCGAGGAGAATAGAATAGTGTCCTTTTAACTCGTTTTGAATTTGGAGTTTTATCAGACATATAAGAGCATTGATGATGACAGCTTGATTTTTGTTTTGGAGTAGTAGGAGAGTAATATTCGTCCGACTCAGAGCTTGTAATAGAAATGTGAGATTCTTGCGCACATTTGTCACAAATATGAGCCATAGTGTAAGTTGAATATAGTATTATAGTTAGATAAGAAGTAAAGATGAACAAAATAATTTTTTTTTTTTTGCAAGCTTATATATATAAGTTTCTTATATATACTCTTATGGATGTGAGTTAATGATAACTTTTAACCACGAAAATATAAGCAGAAATTTTATTGTAAATCTAAAAATAGCTTTGTTTTTAAAACTGAATTTATAAAATGAGTAAATGGAATTTAACCATTAAATAAAGCAATGGCTAATATTTAATATAAAAAATAGGTTAAGTAAAAGATACGGTTACTAGGAGAATAAACATTAGTTTAGTTTAAACAAAAAATTATAATTAAAGAGAATAACCAAAAGAGAAGGTGTACATTAGTAATTGCTTAGTCAAGATTTTTTCTTGAAATTAAACCAAGCTCTCTTCGTAATCTAATAAAATTAGATTCGAGCAGCGGCTTAGTAAAAATGTCCGCTAATTGATTGTCAGTATGGACATATTCAAGACATATATTTCTTTTTTCAATATTATCTCGAAGAAAATGATGACGGATATCAATGTGTTTAGTTCGAGAGTGATTCACTGGATTTTTAGAAAGATTTATAGCACTTGTGTTATCGCAGTATATAATAGAATTTGATAAATGAATATCAAAATCTTGAAGTGTTTGTTGCATATATAGTACTTGAGTACAAGCGAGAGCCGCTGATATATATTCAGCTTCACATGTTGATAGTGAAACACAATTCTGTTTCTTACTAAACCAAGAGACAAGTGATTTTCCAATAAAATGGCATGTACCACTTGTACTTTTTCTATCTGTTCGTGAGCCACCGAAATCAGCATCACTATATGATACTAATTCAAATGGACATTCTTTTGGATAGAAAAGACCAAAATCTTTGGTATTATTAAGATAACGAATTATACGTTTCACTGCTCGTAAATGTGATTCCTTTGGATCGGCTTGAAAACGAGCACATAAACAAACACTCATTAATATATCTGGACGACTAGCTGTAAGATAAAGAAGAGAACCAATCATGCTTCGATATAATTTCTGGTCAACATTCTTACCACTTTCATCTTTTTCAAGATGTGTAGTTGTACTCATAGGAGTTGGTTTACCAGATGTATTTTCTAATCCGAAGCGTTTGATAAGATTTTCACAGTATTTTTCTTGATTGATAAAAATACCGTTTGAAAGTTGTTTGATTTGAAGTCCAAGAAAATAAGATAGTTCTCCCATATGAGACATTTCGAATTCTTTGGTCATAATACTTGCAAATTCCTTGCAGAGTTTATCGTTTGTTGAACCAAAGATGATATCGTCTACATATATTTGGATAACCAGAATATCTTTTCGAGAATGTTTAATAAACAAAGTTTGATCGACTTTGCCTATTTCAAATCCTGAATTAATAAGATAGCTACGTAATCGTTCATACCAAGCACGAGGTGCTTGTTTTAAACCATACAGAGCTTTCTTAAGTTTGAACACATGGTCAGGATATTTTTCATGTACGAACAAAGGAGGTTGTTCGACATAGACATTCTCTTTGATAAATCCATTGAGAAAAGCACTTTTGACATCCATCTGATAAAGTTTGAAATTATGATGACAAGCAAAAGATAATAGAATTCTAATAGCTTCTAGTCGAGCAACTGGTGCAAAAGTTTCTTCATAATCGATACCTTCTTCCTGATTGTATCCTTGTGCTACTAATCTTGCTTTATTTTTGGTGATATTTCCTTGTTCGTCAGCCTTATTTTTATAGACCCATTTAGTACCAATTACTGACTGATCAGTTGGTCTCGGAACAAGTTCCCAAACGTCATTGCGCTCAAACTGATTTAGTTCTTCCTGCATAGCAATGATCCAGTAATCATCTGTAGCAGCTTCTTTTGGATTCTTGGGTTCGATATTTGAGAGAAAAGCGACATGACCCATTTGATTGAGTTGACTCCTTGTTCTGACATGTGATGTTATTTCACCTATTATATTTTGGGCCGGATGGTCTCTTAATATTCTTGATGGTGATTGTAATTCACATATTTGAGGAGTATTCTCAATAATTACTTCTGAGTCAGAATCAGTATTTGAGATGATTGGATTATCAATGACTATTGATTCGTCATCATCTGATATTGTGTGAGGATGCTGATAAATTTCATCAAAAGAGACATGAAGTGATTCTTCAATAGTTTTGGTTCGTTTATTAAATATCCGATAGGCCTTACTTCGTTCCGAATAACCGACAAATATTCCTTCATCGGCTTTTGGATCGAATTTTCCAAGCTGGTCTTTCGTATTTAAAATAAAGCACTTGGAACCAAAAACTTTGAAGTATGAGATTTTGGGCTTTCTTTTGTTAAACAATTCATAAGGAGTATTCTTGGTAAGAGGTCTTATGGACACACGATTTAAAACATAACAGGCAGTTGAGACAGCTTCTGCCCAGAAATGTTTTGGTAAGGTGGTTCCATTCAATAATGTTCTTGCACATTCTTGTAAAGTTCGGTTCTTTCGTTCTACTACTCCGTTCTGTTGTGGAGTTCTGGGAAACGAAAAATTATGATATATACCTTTCTTTGTACAAAAATGTTCAAATTCATTATTTTCGAACTCTCCGCCATGATCACTTCTTATATTTTTAACTTTAATCCCTTTTGATTTTTGAATTCTTTTGACGAAAGATTTGAAATGATCGAAAGTATCACTTTTATTTTTTAAGAAAATTGTCCATGTATAACGAGAGAAATCATCAATAATTACAAGCACATATTGACTGTGATTTATTGATTGAACTCTAGTAGGTCCAAATAAATCCATGTGCAGTAACTCAAGTGGTTGTAATGTTGATATGACTTTCTTGGATTTAAAAGATGATTTGGTCAATTTTCCTAATTGACATGCATCACAAATGTTGTTAACTTTAAAACTCATTTTGGGTAGTCCTCTAACTAGATTGTTTTTGGCTAGCTTGTCAATAGTTCTGAAGTTTATATGACAGAAACGTTTGTGCCATAGCCATGGATCATTGTCATTAGCCACAAGACACATATCTGAATTATGATTAATATTCATATTTAGAATATATATATTTCTGTCTCTATAACCTTCAAAAACCAAATTATGGTCTTTATCTAAAATACTACACTTATTATTTGAAAAGGAAATTATAAAACCCTTGTCACATAACTGACTAATACTAAGTAAATTGTGTTTTAAATTTCTAACTAGCATGACATTAGTAATAAGAGGTAAGTTAGATGTACCGCAATTGCTCACATCGCCTTTGCCGATGATATAACCTTTTGAATTGTCTCCAAAAGTGACTGAGCCACCATCTGAGTATTTAATATTTGTTAATAAGCTCTTGTCTCCCGTCATATGCTTTGAGCAACCACTGTCCAATATCCACTTTCCTCTTTTCTTCAGTGGGACCTGCAAAAAATAGAATTAAGTTCATGGTACCCACTTTTTATAGGGTCCTAAGAGTTAGGTCTTAGGAGTCCAAACCCATTTGGGTCCGGTATCCCCTTTATATATATAATTGTTATTAAAATGTACATTATTCATGAATTGCTGAATGTATTTGTTCCTAATCAAATTATTATTTGTTTTAGGAACCCATATTTTGATAGTCTTGACATTTCTCTTTTGAAATTTCACAATTGGTTTTGGTTTGAAATATAATAAACTAAGATTTTTCTTAGCTTCAGTTTTTTGTACTTTCTTCTTCCTTTTATTTCTAAGATGTTTCTTAGTTTCATGTTTGTTATATCCCAAACCTTGTTTATCTGAAATAGATTGTGAACTTTCAATGATTTTATTCAAATTTTCTCGACCTTTGTTAAAGTTAGAAACATTTTGAGTAATGTCATCAAACTTTGTTTGTAAACTAGCTTTTTCTAGGTCTAGAATTTTGACTTTTGCTTTAAGTTCATGATTTTCAGTAGTGAGAGCATTATTTTTCTCTTTTTGAGCTTCTATTTCTTGACTCAAAAGAGATATTTGAGAGTCAACATTAGATGATGATTCTTGAATATTTTCAAGTTCTTCTTCTAATATTTTCTTCTCATCTTTTAACATATCTCGTTCAAACTCTGCTCTACTTAAATCTGCTTTGACTACTTTTAATTGACGTTTTAAGTCTTTATATTTGACTATCAATTCAGCATTAATATCAAGTAATTCATCAAATGTAGGAATTTGTACCTCATCTTCTGTTGCCATAAAGCAAACATTAGCTTGTTCATTCTCCGAATCACTTTCACTTTCTGATGAAGATGACTCTGAATCATCCCATGTTACTGAGAAGGCTCGTTTCTTTGATTTGTCCTTCTTATATTTGAATTTGTCATTTTCTGACTTTTTCTTTTGTTCTGGACAATCCTTCTGCATGTGTCCCTTTTTATGGCAGTTGAAACATTCTATAGCAGATGAAGATGGTTTATTTGATCCAGGTTTCCTTTTATTGTAGCGACTGGCATTTCGATATTTTAGGAATTTTTTGAAACCTTTAGAAATGAACGCCAAATCTTCATCTTCAGAATCTGATTCATTTTCATCTTTCTCAACATGAAATGCTACATTTTTCTTTTCTTCTTTCTGTTCTTTTCTAGCCTGCAAATTTGCTTCATAGGACATTAAATTTCCTATCAATTCATCTGGCTTCATGACGGAAAGATCATTAGCTTCTTCAATTGCTAATACTTTTCCTTCCCATTCATTAGTTAGAGAATGTAGGACTGTTGAAACAACATCAAAATCAGAATACTTTTGTCCTAACCCAATAAGTGCATGGTGAATAGTTTGAAACCGTGAATACATGTCATTGATTGTTTCATTTGGTTTCATTTTGAAATTTTGAAATTGACTTTTCAGCATGGCTATTTTGGCTTGTTTAACCTTGTTAGTACCTTCATGAGTGATTTTTAGCGTTTGCCAAATTTGATATGCAGTAGTGCAAATACTAACACGGTTATATTCATTTTGGTCTAATGCACAGAACAACATATTTATTGCTCTTGCATTTACGGCTGCTGCCGTTTTCTCAGCCACAGTCCATTCTGAATAATCAGTTGTTGGATTCACTATTTCTCTTTGAGTAGCATTCCAAGCATCATAGCTACTTGATTGCATAAAGAATGACATACGTGTTGCCCAATAACTATAGTTAAGACCATTGAAAAATGGAGGTCTTTGTGTCGATTGCCCTTCTGTGTAAGTGGTGTTTTGAGTGCTAGTACTTGCGTTATTTGCCATATTACAAGAATATATCAAATAACTGTGTTACGGTTATATGATGACCGTGCTCTGATACCAAATGAAAGTGCGGTGTGTATACAATTATATGTGCTAATATAGTATATACGGATCGTTTAATATGGATTACAATACAAATGCGGAAATAGATGATAATAGCATTGTAAATAGAAAATAGAAAAATCACACCAGAGATTTTTATACTGGTTCGGAGCACCGTCCTACGTCCAGTCCCAGACTTCTATCTGGATTTTCACTATTAACTACCTCGCTTCACCCGGAGGAACAGGTTTACAACACCCGAACAACCGAACGGGATTTCACGCCTCTAATACACTGAGGACTTCAACACTTGCCTCTTACAACACAGAGGACTTCAACAAAAGAACAAATACAATTGTTGTTGACAACTTGTGTTCTTGAAAACACGGATTTGTCACTAGCAGTACACCCTTCCTATAATCTTATCCTCAAAGTATGCGATATGATGTTTTGAAAAGATTAAGGAAAGTATATTATTGAATCAAAGGATATGAAATAGTTTCAAAGATTCAATAAATAATTTAGAGCTTTTATAATATAGAATTGAGATCAGAGATTAGATTAAAAGAATATATGAAATCCTTGTGCTTAATCAACGAATTGGATTAGTTTATATAGACAAGAATGGTTGTAACTCTTTGCCATTAAGAGATATGATCTTTGGTGAAAGATTAAGAGATGCAACCTTTGGAGAAGAGAAGTGTCTTTTGAAAAAATTGCTTTCTGTTCAAAAACGGTCGACAGGCTAAAAAGTGACCGGTAGACAGGAATTCAAAATATATATACGTTATGTGCATGTGTGCACGTTCACTGTGCAATTTACACAGGAACGGTCGACCGCACCTATATTGACCGGTCGACCGGTGCCTGTTAAATTGCACATTGAATTGTGCAACTGCATGCAACTTATAAATTATTCGTATATATATTGATTCCCTTGATATGCATGATTATTTGAGGATAGATTTTAACAAATTTATTACTATTACAACAACAAATAATCAACCTATAATCTAGAGTGCCATATATAGCTCTAATGACCTTGTTTTTGTCGATCGCCTTGTTTGTCAGAAATCAATCGCCTTATTTGTCAGAAATCAAAATTTTCATAAAGCTTGTGACTCAACACCCTCTGCCGAGGATAGATGATCTGTTTGATTAGTTAAGTGGAGCCAGAGTGGTCCCCTAGTCGGATTTGGTGACGGGGTTCCATTTGTTATAATTGGCAGAGGACAGTATTCCTTTGACTACATTTCGAATAGATATGGTTCGTATGAGTGGTTGGTGATGCCTTTAGAGTTGACGAATGCACCTGCTTTCTTTATGGATTGGATGAATCAAGTCTTCCAAGAGTATTTGGATAGATTTGTGTTAGTGTTTATTGATGACATTTTGGTGTACTCTAAGGATGAGAGAGAGCATGAAGAACATCTTAGAGTTATGCTGGAGACGCTAAGGCTGAAGCAGTTGAAGGCGAAGTTTGTGTCATTTTTGGAAGAAAGAGGTTGAATTTCTTGGTCATGTGGTTTTAGAGAAAGGATTGTCAGTTGATCCAATTAAGATCGAAGCTGTCAATAATTGAAAGAGACTAGAGACGGTAATCAAGATCAGGATTTTTCTTGGACTTGCTGGCTATTACCGGAGATTATCAAGGATTTCTCACGGATAGCAGCACCTTTCACTAAGTTGACCAAGAAGGATGTGAAGTTTGTTTGGTCTGACAAGTGTGAGGTAGGGTTCCATAAGTTAAAGCATTTGTTGACGAATGCACCAGTGTTAGTAGTTCCAGATGGAAATCAAGGGTTGGTAGTATACACCGATGCATGTGGAACTGGATTGGAAGCAGTATTGATGCAGAAGGGTAAAGTTATTGCTAATGCGTTTAGACAGCTTAGACCGCACGAAGTAAGATATCCTACTCATGATTTAGAGTTCGCTGCGGTGATATTCCATGAAATTTTGGAGACATTGTCTCTTGGGGTTGAGGTTTGAATTGTATACCGATCATAAGTCTTTAAGATACTTATTCTCTCAGAAGGAGTTGAAAATAAGGCAGCAAAGGCGGTTGGATTTTTTGGCTGGTCATGATTTCGGTATAGAGTATACGCCTAAAAAAGGAAATAAGGTAGCCGATGCTCTTAGTAGAAAACACCAAAATGTGGCAAGCAATGTTGGTAGAATGGAAGGATCTATAAGTCTTGGCCAGTTGTGGTGTGTAGTTGAGATCTACTGCTAGTTCTAGTCAAGGTACTGCCGTATTATCTTGTTTAGAAGTTTGACCAGTATTGATCAAAAGGATAGCTTCTAAGCAGAAAGAGGATCCAGTTTTAGACGAGAAGACTATGCTTAGGATAAGATTATAGATTGATGACCTAAAGGATTTTAGTCTTGACTAAAAAGGATGGCTAAGAAAGAAGGGACAATTATGCATTACGGATGCAGAGAACTTAAGGAGAAGTTCTAGACGAGTGTCATCGATCGAAGTTTACGATTCATCCTAGAAGGACCAAGATGTATTAAGATATGAAGAGTAGCTTTTATTGGGAAGGCATGAAGAGGGATGATGGCTTGTGGGTTAGGCAGTGTGTAAACAGTCAACAAGTGAAAGCCAAGCATCGTAAGCCAAGTGGGTTACTTCATCCTTTAGATATTCTAGTTTGGAAATGGGATTCAATATCCTTGGATTTTATAGGTAGGTTGCCAAGGTCAAGGAGAGGAAATGAGAGCATATGGGTTATTGTGGATAGGTTGACCAAGAGTTCCCATTTCATTCTAGTAAAGTCGAGCAGGATGACACCAATTTTAGGAAAGTTGTTCATGAAGGACATATTAGAATTCATGGGATTCCTAGTAGCATAGTCAGCGAAAGAGATGCATTATTCACTGGCGAATTTTGAAGGAGTCTACAAGAGATATCAGGTACCAAGCTCAAGATGAGTATGGCTTATCATCCATAGACGGATGGGCAAACAGAGAGAGCCAACAAGGTACTTAAGGATTTATTGAGAGCTTGTGTAGTAAACTTTGGTGGATCTTGGAAGGATCACCAACATTTGATTGAGTTTTCCTATAATAATAGTTATCAGACTGGTATAGGAATGGCATCTTTTGTAGCTTTGTATGGAAGGCCATGTAAATCCCCTGCATGTTGGTTGGAGATTGGAGACATATTGGTCTTAGATCCAGATTTGGTTAGAGAGGCATCAGAAAAGATTTAGTTAATCCAAGTACGGATGAAGGAAGCTCAATCCAAGAAGAAGATTTACGTAGATAAGAGGCGAAAAGACCTAGAGTTTTAGTGGAAGACAGGGTTTTCATTAAAGTATCACCGATGATGGGTGTGGTATGGTTTGGAAAATCGGGAAAGTTGGCCCGAGATATGTTGGACCGTTTCAGATTATAGGAAGGATTGGAAAGCTCGCGTACAGAGTAGAGTTGCCAAGCAGTTTTCCAAGTGTCCTTAATGTATTCCATGTATCTCATCTTCGCAAGTATGTGCATGATCCAGAGACTACTATTCCTTAGATATAGTTGGAGGACTTGGTAGTAGAGCCTGATTTGACTTTCGTTAAACAACCTGTTTGGGTTGTAGCGAGGGACGAGAAAAGACTGAGGGCCAAGATAGTCAAGTTGGTGAAAGTTCAGTGGAGCGACAACGAGAAGGACTGTACTTGGTAGACATAGGACATGACCCGAGATGCTTATCCTGATCTATTTTAATGGTATGTATATATTATATTTATATAGATTAGTAGCTAGTTGGGTAGGCTAGTATGGATGTTATGAATTATTACAGATGATTGGTATGTATGCTAGTTAGTCCTTAAAGAACATCGAGGATGAAATTCTTTAAGGAGAGGAGCCTATAATACATATAATCTTTAATAACATTATTCATGAGATTTAATTAGAATAAATTAAATAGAATAATGTAGATAAGGAGATTAAGATTGATTAATAAACATGTAGTGATGTGCTTACTAAATTAGATGAACATATAAATGGTTAAGTGTTAGCTAATTAAACATAAGGGCATTAGGGTAAATAACAGGACATATTCCCATCCTTATACCATTTCCCTTATCCATACACGTTCATTTTTATCACAAGAAAAATTGTAAACGTAAGAAAGAGCAAGGTCGACCATTAGGAAGAACGAAGAGAAGAGAAATTCAAGTAAAGCTTAGGATTTAAGCTAGAAGAAATTAGTCTCAATCAATCTTCAATTTCCTTATCCAATCTAAGGTGAATAATAATAACTACATCTCTATTTTTGGTTAATCATAATTTTTTGAATTTAAGGGATAAATTTGTTTTTATGATTTATTGAGTGATGATATGCTTGGTTTATGATTTATGTGGTTTAAACAAGATGGTTTAAATAAAGATATGCATAGTTTTAGGGTAAAACCAAAGTTAAATGATTTTTAAATGCCATGGGAAAATTATATGTTATGGAAAACATGATTTTGGATTTGGGTTTCAACTTTTATAATTTTCCAAGCGGTGGAGAATTAGTTATGAATTTTCAAAGGAAAAAATGGATATTTTGGTTAAAAATTTTATTTTGGAAAATATATTGAGAATTTGGGTCCGAAATTTTGATATTCGATAACATGATTAAAGTGAATTTCTGGAATTTTTGTGGATTTTTACTAAGTGATTTAGTATGAAAATTAAATTATTTTAAAAGGAGGACCTAAATGATTTAATTGTTTTGTTAATAGGAAGGGCTTATGTGTTAAATATTGTTTATTTTTATATCTGAGAAAATGCGGCTAATTTTAATAAGATAATTTGAAAGTTTAATGTAACCAATCGTGTGTTTACAAGTGGGCAAGCTAGTCACAAAAAGTTATCTTTATTTGGTAAAAACAACATTTTTGCTCAAAAAAGGGGTTCCACCGTCTTTAGAAGGACCTTTTGATTTTATAGCTTCCGCCTCCAACCCAGTCGAAACCTTCTAGGTCGAAACCAGCAAACCAATACACATGGTATCATTTAAATGGTACGTAGCGGATGGGAGAAAAGCGGAAGGTAGGGTGTCGAAAGGTAGCTTTCGAAGGGGTTGGTTTCTTTGTTTTATTTTGTTTTAAAAGAAAACCGCTTGCCTGTTTATAAATAGGTTTCGAAGTAGTCGAAACTAATGATTTCGAAAGATTATTTCAAAGAGGCTTTTGGAAGAGAGCCGCTGCCTATGTTTTAAAGAAGTAGCTTCCTAAGGAGTTACTTAGATCTGAAATATATATTGGTAGAATTTAACAGTGAAACTTTTTATTCAAATTAAATAAAGAGTTTGTAAATTAAATTAGATTTGTTTAAGAGGTTTTGAAAATTTTCTAATTATTGAAAAATGGGAAACTATAGATGTAATTGCTGAAGTGTGAAGCCGAGCAATTCATTCAGTCTAGTTTTCACCGTGGGTCGTCACAGCTTGGTATTTTCTTGCATAAAGCTTTTGGAAGGGGTAGTTTCGACCAAGTCGTAACCCTTCTATGAAGTAATGACCTTCCGATGGCATTGAAGACATCAAAGTTGTCGAGAGGTTTAGTTTTTTTTATAAATACAAGCCACTTCCTAATGCTTTCGAAAGGGGTTAGGGGTTTCGAAGGCAATGGTTTCGAAAGTGGTTTCGAAGCTAACCTTCACTGTTTTGCCTAGATGTTTTAAAGCTTTCAAAAAGATGGTTTCGACACCATCAAGCTTCCCCAATACTTTTTGAATTAAAGAATGTGTTCGAAAGAGATGTTTTCGCTTAGGTTCACTTTGACCCAAAGTGATGTTTTAAATTTAAATCCAATGCTTACGAAAGTGGGACTTTCATTGGTTTTGAAAGGGTACTTTCAAATGGTTTCGAAGCTATTCTTCTATACTTATATGATTATATTTTAACATGGTTGAAAGGTTTCGAAAGATATGTTTAAAGTATTCGAAAGGTAGGAGCCTAGTGTTTTAAAGATAGTTTTTTATGCTTTCGAAGGAGGTCATCCTATGAGGTCGGAAGCAAGGTTTCGAAAGGCTTTAAAACCCAAACTCAAATTTTAAAGGAAAAACTTATGGCTAAGTAAAGGTGTTTTGAAATGACTTTAAGTTGTAAATTTGAAGAAGTTTATTGCCTTGATAAAACTATAAGTTAAAGGTATTAACTATGTTTATATAAAATGTATTTCAAGGACTTTAAACCCACAGGAGTGGTATTATTAAATTGTTATGTCTGCTTCTTCAAATATGAGTATATTCACATGATAAAGAACCCATAACTGTATTTTGGGGATAAAGGAGCGGAAGAACCGGCTAGGTCAACCCAGTAGTGAATATGATTTGATTAAACACCTAAAAGAGTAGAATTGCATCCATAGAGCCAGGGAGACCAAAATATAGGATGCCTAAATCTTAAAATTGTCCCGAAGATAGGTTCATAGAAAACCCATGAAAACTATTATTATGTAGTTATTGGAGGTAGCCACCAGGTTTATAATAAACCCATGAAAACTATGTATTGAGGTAGGTTTTATAGGGGCTAATTGGTTTGTAGTGAACCCATGAAAACTATATTCGGATTAAGAATTGACATCAGTTAATAGGTTCCTAATCAACCCACGAAAACTAGGATAAGAAAGAAGGTAATGGAGGCATTGGTAGGTTCCTAGTCAACCCTTGAAAACTGGGATAAGAAGTGAGTTACATGATAAATCCATACGTTCCTAGTCAACACAAGAAAACTAGGATACAATATTAGTTATTGGAATGACTAATAGGTTCAAGGGGACCCATGAATCAGTTAACTGGCAGGGTCCTATAGGTTATTAGTGACCTCATGAAAACTATGAAATATGATATGTGTAATGAAAAATGTTATTAGTAAACCCATGAAAACTAATAGGTTAATGGTGACCCTATAAACTATAATTATGGCATGGTGTCAATTTAAACATGGGATGGAAAATCCTAAATGTTTTATATATGCATATCATCATGACATTTTGAAATGTATGTTTTTACCATTGTGGATGTAGGAGAGCAGTATATGGTTTTATAAAGGTTTTAGGAACCAATAAGGGGAAAATCCATTCCGCTAAGCGGCGTGGTCTCACTAGATATCTAAAAGGATTGAGAAGTTAGATTATTATTCATACCAGGCTTTATGTCTCACTCGAAGTTTTTGTTTTCCCCTTAAACTCTTGGGTACTCAATTGATTTTGAGTAGTTTGAGGTTTAAGGTTTTCAGGTTCTCTTCTTAGACGAATAAAGCTTCCGGAGTCGTGCAAGAGGCGGTTAGTTATTTGGAGTTTTCTTTTTCCATCGTGTATTGGGATGTAAGGGCAGAATTATTAGCCTTACTATATACTATGATCAACCAAGGGGGCATCTTCATAAGTCGCTCTTGGCATATGTGTAATAATTGTATTTTGCTGAACGTGATTAACGTTTTTGGGATTATGTAATGAACATCAAATGTTTTAAATGGAATGTAGAAGTGTGTTTTTTAAATTGTTAATTTTTTTTACTATTCTTATGATCTGTGTATCAATGAATCTAGCACTACCCTATTTGGTCGCTGATGATCAATAACTATGGATGACTGCAGCATCCGTAGCCATTATTTTTGGGCCTCCAAGTAGAGGGATGTTACATTTTTCAATGAAGATATGGGAGATTTGACATTTCAAAGAGATTTTCAATGAAATGGTTGTGACAAAGCTGTAAAGAGCTTCCCTATGTCGAAAAAGATCTTCAACGAAAAGGGTTTTCAGTGAACCTAGAAGAAGGTGGCATATTTAAAAGAGATTTTCAATAAATGGGTTTTCAATGAAAAGCTATAAGAAGCTTGGATATTTCAAGGAGAATTTTATTAGATGGGTTCAATGAAGCTATAAGGAGCTTCTACATTTAAAAGAGATTTTTAATTAAATCCTTTTTCAGTAAAGCTATAAGGAGCTTCGATATCTTGAAAGTGGTTGATAATAAATGCTTTTTCAATGAGGCTATAAGGAGCTTCCATACTTTGAAATAAATTTCCAATGAAGCGGTTTTTTAATGAAGTTGTAAGGAGCTTCCATATTTCAAAGAGATTTTTAGTTGAATGGTTTTTCAATGAAGCTACAAGGACCTTCCATATTTCAAAAGAGATCTTCAATAAAAAGGTTTCCCGATGAAGCTATAAGGAAATCCCATATTTTAGAGGACATTTTCAAGAAATCGTTTTTTTGGTGAATATATGGAGCATCCACATTTCAGAAGAGATTTTTAATGAAATGGTTTTTCAATGAAGCAATAAGGAGCTTCCATTGTCGAAAGAGATCTTCAATGAAATGGTTATCCAATGAAGTTATAAGGAGCTTCCATATTTCAAAATACATTTTCAATAAATGGTTTTCCAATAAAACTATAAGAAGCTTGCATATTTTAAAGAGATATGCAATAAATGGTTTTTCAATGAAGCTATAAGTAGCTTCCACGTTTTAAAAAGATTTTCAATTAAATGGTTTTTCTATGAAGATATAACGAGCCTCCATATTTCAAAAAAGGTTTGAAATAAATTATTTTTTAATATGGCTATAAGGAGCTATCATATTTCATAGAGTTTTTCAACAAAATGGTTTTTCAATGAAGCTATAAGGAGCTTCTATTGGATTAGGTGCATTGTCAGCGAGCTCAAAAGGAGAAATCTCAAAAAAAATTCTTTCATTAATTTGCATTGGATCTTATTTTATGCTTATATGAATAATATATTTGCACTAACTCATATTTAGTGATTATTAATAAAGGAGTACGTAGTTTAAATTTTAATTTAATAATTTATGTTAAAACTTAATGTATATACATTTTGTGTACTATGTTTCAATTCGATAAATATAATGTATATTATTAGTTTAGTTTTATTAATTATTCATGTTCATAATGCGAAGATTATAAACTTAATAAATAGATGTTACAAACTGGCCTTAGGTAATAAAAATATATAAATGTCAAATGCATGTAAATGACCATTAGGATCTATAGTTATCATTAAGGGATTGAGGATAATCACGCGCGCACACACACACACACATATATAATATGTGTGTGTGAGTGTGTGTGTGTTCAGCTCTTTAAAAAAAAATTCTTGGTTATACTATTTTATAAATTTCATTTATGCTGAAAACATATTTTATTAATATAATATATGTTTTGACATAATTGTTTTGATTTAAAATTTGGAATTTTAATTGTTTGACTTATTCAAACATTTATCAAAACAAAAAAAAATGTTTTTATATTAAATCTTCGAGAAATATATTTATACATTAATACACACGAATAATAAAAAAATTAAAATTTTAAAAGCCAAAAGTTATAAATATATTTATATCAAATCTAGAAAGATTTTTTTCTAAATTGTAATTCAAATAACCCAGTTGGTCGAAAATCTGAATAAAATGAACCAGAGAAATTAAATAAAAGAACTCAAGATTTTTGACTAATTCGACAAAATTTATGGCATATGTCTACTTTATATCTTTTATTGATTAAGGTTTATGAATACGACTGAATTACGAGGCAATGTCATATCTAGAATTACTTGATTTTGAATTCATCAGAGTCTCCTCGCAAATAAACCCATAAATGATTTTCCATATGTTGTAATTTGTTATTTACAGATGAATCCAAAAACCAGAATCTCTAGATCTAGTTTGAATCAGTCAAACTTCTAGATTCAGGTTTTCAACACGAAGAACATGTCAATCCAGCATGATCTACGAGATTTGATCTTTCATTAGCGGTCGATATGATCGATCGGTACCTATCGATATGTTGGCCATATCTTCATCTTTTGTTCAAATATGCCTAAGTCTTCAAACTTTAGGTCTTCATGGGAAAAATTATCATCACTTTTCGATCGGTACCGATTGTTGTCTCATCACCAAAACTTGTCTTTTTCTTTAAACTTGCATATAGATCGTAATAGAAGTAAAATAGGACTTAGATTGTGAAGACCCGCAAATCCGTACTCCTGGAATAGACACTAATCTCCATTGATTAACTCAAGATGAACGAAAATACGAATTCTCAGGGTTTTAAGAAAAATAAAAATAAAAAAGAGATAGAAGAAAGAGAGAAAAGATAGAAAAGAACTGAAAGAAAACAACAGAACAATATCAGAATCTCACAATCGCAGCGGAACAACATATAATAAATAAATGAATAATCTTTAAACAAAAAACTATATCAGTTATTACATTACATCACATTTCATTTTATTACATCATCAGAGTGTACAACCATCATTACAACAATAAACAACGGAAAAAGAAATACTATATACTAATGAATACGCCATGCCATCCATCTTGCCTCCAGCAACTCCTGAATTCCAGAATATCCTGATAAACCTTAACTCTTGACTGCCCGTGTGGAAATTGGTGGGCACCCAAAGTTTAGGAAGGAAAACAATAAACTCCGAGTCAGTCATGTGACTGGTGTGAGAACTCAAACAGTTTATTTTATCTTCAAAAACAAAATAGAGGAATATTTTTAAAGTCAATTCGCAATACTTTTAAAAATGAGACTACCATAAGACCTCCCACCACACACATAATGCAAACGCAGACTTGGAGGAGATTTCTTCTTATGTTAGTCAAAGATGCTTACTACGTAAAATCAAATCATTTTTGATATTATTATTAGTGCATAGTGTAGAAAACATTTCGAAAGTAGAATATAAATCTTAGCCAGCATAGGTACCATTATATTATGCCTGCTATAGCTACCTCCTGAGGAAGCAGGTTCTACAACTAAAACCGTACAAGATCGTATTGTTTCTTTGGATTTCCAACAATTGGTCAGGCCAAGGAACTTTCCATTGCCATATGGAAACGCCTCTAGAATGACGTCCCGAGAACCAAACCGGATCTCTACCAACACAAGGCCGGGTTACCCCTAACTTGGTAACTACTGACACGAATATGCCATCCCCCGATCGTAACCGATCTACATCCGAGGATCCTCGATTTCCAACAACCACAAAGTAATAAGTTTGCAGCAACAACATAGGTTAAGTATCTAGGCTCCATAGCATGATACCACCTCTATCC
Organism: Allium cepa; assembly: GCA_030765085.1. Classification (NCBI taxonomy): domain Eukaryota; kingdom Viridiplantae; phylum Streptophyta; class Magnoliopsida; order Asparagales; family Amaryllidaceae; genus Allium; species Allium cepa. The sequence continues at coordinate 700,206,491 of CM060938.1, read as the reverse complement.
AGAAGGAATGACATACACTAAAGGGCGCTACCTCTAATAACCTTGCCGCATCCTTCCTGTTTTGACCATTTCCGAGGTGTGAGGTCCGACGAAGTCTCGTCCGCAAAGCCACGCTTTGGTACAAAGCCATGCTTTGGGTCAACAAATGATCAAAGTAATGATCACAAAGATAAATGATCGAACAAATGATCATATCACAAATGATCAAACAATGATCCTCTCACAGCAACACTCAGCATGTCACATTACCAAATTGGGAATATATCGTTGATAACCATCAACTACATAACCTCTAAGCTCGTGCGTCTCAGAGAAGGGCGTTAAGCTAAAAGAATAAATTCTCCGCCACCAACAGAAATATATTTGAAAGAAATCAGCTTTATATCTCAATTTGTAATGTCAGACATACTATCCATACAAGTCTGTTCCGGGATCGAACAGAACCGAAGGCACTTACAAAGAAGTCCTTGCAATCCGGATATTTACTAATCACGTCCGGACTTCCCATCACATATAGAACTTCTATACCGGGGCCATTCGGTGCATAAACATTCGACGGTAATCCTTCCGTTTTCAAAAATATCCGGTCTTCAACACCGGTCTTCGAATGCAATTCATAACGATGTATCACATATTCAGAATGGGAAATACGACCCTAAGGTCCTTTCCCGGTTAACCCGAATAGTGAGCGCTTATTCAAAAATAAGTGTGGCATTCAAATTCAAGCAAATCACAACAAATACCTATTTTAAAGGTAAATATGATAGTCGGTTATTGAACTATCAATGGATATGCACAACATCACCAGATTCCAAATAATTTTCCAAATTATTTATTTTCCAAAAATATCTTTACAAGATATATAATTTATTTTCCACACTTCAACCATTTGAAAACAATTTTCAAATCACTTTTCACCTTTACCACTTTTGAAAACAAATTTCAATCATTTTCCTTATGCGAAAATACTTTCGTTTCAACATGGTTCTTTTAAACCCATTAAATAAATCCTTAACGATTTACTTTATATTTACGTTCAAAATTCGTAAATTAATTCCCACACTTCAAAAATAAATCAACGTTTATTTTTAAACAAATTCCTTTTTTCTTTTATAAATTCCATAGTGAATTTACAATTCCAAAATATTTATGAATATACGATTTCAATTATTCATTTTCAATTTATCTTCAAAAAGATAAATTCTCAAAAAACGTTTCATTTCACATTGGAAAAACATTTCCATACTTATTTAATAATAAGTAATTCACAAATCTATTTAATTTCAATATTTGGAAAATATTCAATATACTTAAATCGAAATTAAGTATATATTTCATTCTTTAAGGAAATCATTCTCTTAAAACACATTTATTTGGGCCAAAACGAATGTTACGTAAAACATCGTTACGACAACCCAAAATCACTAGTATAGGGATTCGAAATTAAAATAGATATATAAATCCCAATACTATACAAAACATTTCCTTTCGGAAATCATTTACTATAACAACAGTGTTATAGTCCACCATTTCCTTCTATTTCTCGAAAACGTCTATTTCAACAATGAATGTTGAAATCTATGGTTTCAAATCTTAACACATTTTAAAAACATCGTTAGATCGTTTTAATTCTATTTAAAACATCACATCCAAAACAATTCCTTTAACATATTATTCACTGTTCAAAAACGTGAATATACTTCGTTAAGTAATTTCATCCTTTCTATACATTTTATTTTAAAGGATTATTCACTGTCTAAAGCGTGAATATAACTCCATTAATAAGTTATAACAATTTACTTATCCAAAATAAGTCGTTTGCGGATTTATAAAACAATGTTTATAAATTCCATTTCTATTTATTTTATAACAACTTCCTTTTATAAATCTCCTTTATTAACCAATTTCAATTTATAAGTCAATTATATACTAAAAGTTCATATTATAAGTTAAATGCTTATAATTTATTTGTTTACAAAGTCGTTCTTTTAAACTTCCCAAATTATAAATCTTACAACTTATAAGATTCATTTATTTACTCAAAACTATTCTTTTAATAACTTTACAAATTTTATAAACCTACTGCTTATAAAATCCCATTTATAACTTCACCGTTTATAATTCTATAAATTTCATTCATTTATGAAATTCATTTACAATTCATTCTAACACTTATAAAAACTCTTTTTATAATTCAAATATTTTTAATTTATAAATATCAATTTATAAATCTTTTATATAAATCAATTCACATTATTATTTTAAAACGTCTTTAACTCCTTTATAATTTCATCATTTTCTTTGATTTATAAAATAATCAAATCTCATAAATCCTATATTTAAACTTTTTACGATAAATTCAAAAATCCCAATTTAAACTATTTTATAAAATCATCAGCCTCATATTTTCAAAAATCAACTTTTAACTATATTTCTCAAAAATCATAATTTTTATAACATTAAAATTATAACGTTTATTTATTTAAAAGGAATCAATTCAAATGTTTTTTTTTATAAATGTCTACTTTCAAAAATCAATTTCAAAATCCTTTTAAAATTCCAAAATTGGCCTAATGATGCTACACACCAAACAGTCAATCACGACAACAACGACATCATATATCGATATGATAATCAATCAAATATCAAAATATCTGAAATCAAATAAATACTGTTGAGGAATCCAGTTGGATCCCTCCAACCTGTTTTCCTACATCCACAAACATTAGCACAATACCAATTCCGTTCCAGTACGGAATTATCGCGGTATATGGGATTTATAAAATATTATCCGCTTAATAGATGACGCAATAGGGTCTCATCCGCTATATAATGCAGGAAATCAATTCCAAGTACATAAATAATACCAATTTCGCGATACTGTGAAATATTCGCGGTATATTTTTTAATAAATAACCTCCGCTTACTAATGACGTATAATGTCTATTTTAACAATCAATAGATAACAATCAACATTCAAACATGCATTCAAGAATTTTAAATCTAACTATTTAAAATTAAAATCGAAACCGATTCGATTGAGTGAGAAGTTCTCACATTGGTTTCAATTTCGTTTTCAACTTTTATTTCGAATAAAATTAAATGGACGTTTAATTTTACCCGAAATTTTCTCTAGCTCCAAATGACTCCAATCCAATTCCATAGCGTAGTATTCGACGATACGATTCCAACGCAACTTGTTTCGCGCGTTTTCGACCTCGTATGAAAAAGATACGACATTTATAAGTTTACACGAATTTTTAATATAAAATTTGCAACTTAATTTTATATTTAAAACCCTAACTTGCATCACAGCCCTTGATCCCATCTCCTGCAAATCGTGGCCGTCCACTGCTTCTTCCCCCTCCAGTTTTTCTCACGCACGCGATAACCCATTTTCACGTTCGACTCCACCAAAGTCGCTCCCCCCAAACGACGACGAAATCCCATCTTAACCACACCACATCGAAGCTCGCAACATGCACTACCTTCGGCCGAAAGTTGGAGGAGCTCGGCCTCCCCTATGGCACGTAAACGATGACGAACGGCCGGCCTTTGTGCCAAAATTCTGGTCGATTTATAACACCATTCGCGATCCTGACCGTTGGATCTGTAGATCTCAAAGTGCTCTACAAGTTTCATGTTGGAAGTTTGTTGTATCGTTGCACGGATTTGAAGAAATTGGAGGAGGAAGATCTGTGATTTTCGGCCATTGGTTATATAAGAGGTGGCCGGCTATGAATTAGGGTTAGGGTTTTAGAATTTTGCAAATGGAAGATATTGAGGTGCTTATATGGAAAAATACGCGAACACTATTCACCTCGGAATTTCCGAACTCCAAACGAAGCGTGCCGGTTGGCGTTCCCAAGGTTTACCCCGCATTTTGAACACAATGGAACGTGTTTCGGGAGCTAATTTGATCATCTGTGCGAGTTATGGCAATAAACGTTCGATTTGAAATTAAATCGGTAAATCAAATTTCTAGGCATTTTGGCTTGCACCGGACAAACGATAGATCCGATTGACACGAAATTTGAAACCATACAATAATATCACATTACGGATCCGATGAACTGGTTTCGTCAAAATCCGAGACTGTTTGAAAAATGGCTATTTTAACTCGCCAAATTAATACTAAAACAATTTCGATGCGTTTCGAGCTGCCACGGTCAAACGAAAACTCCAATTGACACGAAAATTGAAATCCGATAATAACAAACTATTACGGATCCAATGGAACTAGTTTCGTCCAATTCTGAGACCGTTCAAAAATTGGCTAATTTCACTAGTCGATTTAAATATTAAAATATTCAATCTCCACAAATTAACTTTTAATTCAATTTTAAAAGTTCTAAAATATCGTTCTAACTCCAACATTATATAATAAAACTATACAAATCATTTCAATCATATTTAACCCAATTTCAATTATTTCTGTAATTTCAACTATTAAATTATCGATTTAATTATCCAATTAAATCCAATTATTTGAAATAAAATTTATTCGACTTATAAATTTCACTTATTAATATCTAAAATTAATTAAATATAAGAATTTTAATTAATAGAAATTCTGGGTCGTTACATAGATCAAGTTTTGGATCGATCAATGCCGATCCATGGATCGATGTTAATGACTCCATGCTTAGCATTTTCCTTTGGCACTCTATCTTTGATCTCTTCCAAACTTCCTTATTCATTGCATCATCATTTTATAGTCAGATTCCATCAAATTTTTGCTTGATTCATATACCTGATAACACTTGCCCTGAAAGTATGCTTTTGTAAATGCAAAGCATGGCTTTGAATCGAGACAAGCGACCGAATCCAGATCTATATGGATGCTTCTATCATCTGAACCACTTTCGTGGAATGTTGCATTTTTACTAAGAAAGTCTGCACATCATCCTATAAAGTTGTAGAGTTACGTCTTTTCGACAAATACCAATGCCAAAATCTTCTATTTGAAGTCTTCGATCACCAATACCTCTAAGTTGTTCCAATTCTTAGCCTAAGGCATCATCACCACTTCTTCTTTATGCCATTATGGCCAACGCCGATCCACCTATATTTAGTGCCTCTATCATACAATATAACCAACTAAAAATCCAATTAAATCCCGTGACTTTGCTTGAAGGGTTTGGTGATAGTAGTGGAGAAAGAGACAAAAACCTAAAATACAACTTTTGCAATAGATCGGCCCTAGAGGCTCCATTGGGTCGATTATTTGAATTGACTCGATAGTTGCGCTATGGATCCAATGACTTCAAGAATCGATGTGTCATAGGATATTCATCCTATCTACACACAAATTTTATCATTATATATACTTTGTCTATAAAGATTAGGCTCTGTACTGCCTAGGATTCCACTCAGTTCCATTCACGTAAATCCTACATTAACATGTAATATCCAACACATGGTTCCATCACCTATCGGAGTTCGTTTATGAACATAAGTGGGATATCTACACATGGTTCCTCTATATACTTTACTAAGGACACAAGGCACAAGCTACATTGAATGATACACAACAATACCCCCAGTCGATGTAAAAAATCTAATTGGTCAATACATGTCGACATCCATTGGATCATACAAATGGGGAAAATTCATCGTAAATATGAAATCTAAAGCTATCTGAATGTGCTTGTTCTCATACTTTTAGTATAGAAAGGGAATTCATAGACACTCTGAGCATATCTCTACCGCTATATCAATTTCATCCACCTCTACCTTTATTCCTCTGACTGTAGATTTTACCCTTTCCTCGCTTCCACTTCAACTTTTACTTGGGATCAATGACCTTGTCGTCTTTGATAAATTCCACTAAAGGCCGCTCCATTCATGAATAGGGAAGAGCCTCAAAGTGATATCCATCCCGATGTCGATATAATGGGCATAAAGGTCCTCGATAACTCGTCGAACTATCTATCTATAAGGTAAACAACCTTTGTAACATCCCCTATTTGGGGTCCTGAAGCTATGTGCTACAGATGCTGTAGTCATCCATAACATTAACTTTGGTGAGCAAATACGGTAATATTAATTTTATCCTTAATATCAAAAGCACATGGATATGAAACAAAATCACAGATTTCAAAAACAACTTTTCTGATTACATTTCACAAAACATTTTTGATATTTCACTACATAATCCCAATCGTTTCCTAGGTTCATATCAAATATAATTATTACAAAATATGCAAAGAGCGACATAACAAGATGCCCCCTTGGGTGACCAGAGTACTATATAGTCATAACTAACTTAATACAACACAGTGGAATCAAATAAACTAAAGCAGCAACTTCTAAATAGTTATACATCAACCACCTGCTCATCTCTGGAAGCTTTATTCGCCAACCTATTAAAACCCGAACATCCTCAACCCTCAGCCTACTCAAATCAATTTTGAGCACCCGAGATTTTGAGGGGAAAAACATAAACTTTGAGTCAGACATAAAGCCTGGTGTGAACAATAATATGCATCTTGGTTATTTGATATTAAGTGAGACCATGCCACTTAGTGGAATGGGTTTCCCCTCACTAATGTCCTTTTAAAACATATCTTTTCCAAATCATAATCATGCAACTAAAACTGGTTAAAAACTGTAAAGCAATATCATGCAAACTTATATGTCAAGTAACAAATGAACTATCTATCTGAACACTATAGTTTGTTTGGCTAACGACTAACCTTTGGCTGACTCGGGCCTACCAGACAATATAAACAAATAATCTAACACTTGTTAGACACTCCTCTTCTGGACGGTCCGTCCCTAACTTATCTTCTCCTAGGGTCACCAGATCCTACTGGTTTTACGGGCTCACCAAAAACTTATCTCTATACAAATATATATATATATATATATATATATATATATATATATATATATATATATATTCCCTTCTATATGTAACATCATTTTAGTTTTACCCGTGACAAAACCCTACACACTGGAATTTTGGACTTAATTAGCCGGGGTTAATAATTAATGTATAGGGCACGACCCTATACCAATCCTATCTGGTATACAAATATATGAGTCAATTTACTTAGGGTAATTTTCCCTTAAATTTTCCTACAAAACCTTTTAAGCTCAAATTGATTTAAAACCTTTAAATCAAATTTAAACAAGGAAAATATATAATCTATGCTTTCTTAAAATCACCTTTCCATGTTATATATACTTTATTCAAATCTTTGTTGATGAAAACATTTAAACTTATGAAAGTACCCCTTTCAAATGCATTGAAAGTACCCCTTTGAAACCAAGTAAACCCCTTTCTTTCATCTAGGCCAAAAGGCTAAAATATTCCTTCTGTACCCATTCATATAAAACTTTCAAAATCATTGAAAAACATTTCCTTTGAATGCTATAAAATCTTAGACATCCTATCTTTAAAACACTTAAACATTGCCTTTCGAAAACATTGGCAAACCTGTGACGACCCACCCTTCTATGCCCAGAAAGACGTATCGTCTTGAAGAAAGAAAGGGATGAGAAAATAGAAAGATAGAGAAGAAAGAACAACAACATCAGAATCTCACAGCGGAATGGAACAAAATATAATAGATCACATAACTATTACATAATTTTACATATATCAGAGATATACAGTCAATACATCACATACTAGACAGTTATAAACACCTGTCTAGTTAATAAAACACAACTCAACAAATAACCCAAAGATACCAACACAGCGGAACTATAAATATTTATCTACAACGCTGAAGCCGCCTGCTCCATTGCTCCTCCAGAATTCGTCAAAGCTAACCTGAATCCCTTGGCTACCCGTAAAAATTTGGGTACCCGAGAGTTTATGAAAAACAAAAATAAACTCCGGGTCAGACATGGGTCTGGTATGAGTAACAGGTTTAAAGTTGCTTAACTTTGAAAAACATTTGAAAATAAAAGGTATCACGTAAGACTCCGCACAAATAAACATGGGTAAGTTTTTACCTTACGCTAACCAAAACATTTGATAGGAAATTCTGTGATATTATAATAGGTCTAGGGTTTTCAAGTAAATAGAAAATAGCCGAAATTGTTACATCTATTAAATTCCAGCTACTAGCCACAAAAGTGGGTAATACAATCAAAACCGTTGGCACTTATTGGATTTTGGATTCCATACAATGGCAGGGCTACTGGGGTACCGCCCGTCACAGTACGGGGCCTAGATCACCGTACCGAGGATTACTCCCTTCATCCCCTGCAACACAAGGCCGGAACCATTCCTTACTGAACAGTTCCGAACAAGACAACCCCGACAGTTGGAGCTCACAACCGTCCACACAGCCGAATAAAATGGGACATCTAGACAGGGGAAAATCTTGTCCTGCTTGGGCATGACCCGCCTAACCTTGCTGCACCTCCCCTGTTTTAGCCATTCCCAGTTGATGAGGCTTGAGGCTACGATTACCTTTAGAGAACATATTTCTTAGAATGCTCATCGCCCGCCTGACGATGTGTTGAAAGCATTCAATCCATACAAGTTCGTTCCGGGTTCGAACGAAACCGAAGGCATTATCTCGTTACACTCATTTTGGAATCACCCTCAGAGTTAACAACGATAACCCTTGCACTCTGAATCTTCATCTTCACTTCAGATTCACAACCTATCGTTAATTTGGAATCGAAGTGGTTTTCGGATGTTCCTAATGCGGAAAACCCGATCCCGGTCTCATCGAAATCCATAACGTGTCTTTTAGGGCCAAGTTGTCTATTTAATCTTAACAGTTTAATTCAAAATGATTCAATACACACAGATAAATAATTCACAATATCATAATAGTTAGTCAACATCATATAAACAGATGATCAATATTATCACTACAAACAGATAATGCATATCATCATAACAGATAATTCATACTTAAATCAAGCATCCATATCATATAGCATAAATATCACATAACATCAATTCTCATATCTGAGATCTTAAATCATTCAAGGTAAACAATTTCATCCATTCATACATCAACAATCATATAAGCTGTAATTAATTTAAAATGAATTAAATTAATTATATCATCTCTAATTAATTTAAAGTAAATTAAATTAATTACTTCATCGTTTAAAACTTGCTTACATAATTATTAATCAATCTCCCATCAATTAATAAATCATTCGCTAAGTACTCATTTCAATTAATCATACTTGATTAATTTAATTATATTCAAGTAATCATTCTTAAATTATTTTCTCAAATTAATTATCTTATCTAAATATAGAAATTTACCTTAAATTACAAACATTACATTACTTCTTAATTACACCAATTAATTACTCTTTAATTTCCTATTTTTGATTAATTAAATCTAAATTTATCATCCCATCATTAATTATATCAATTAATGATTTCTAATTACATTTTAATTAATTCCCTGTTTGAAATTAATTACTTTAAGTAATTAATCTTCAATTAAACCACATTTATTTATCACCTCTGATAATACCATTCAGTAATTAACTATCTTTAATTACTCATCAAATAAAGTAAATACTCCTTAATTAATTTCTCTAATTAATCCCCTGATTAATTATACACAGTAATTTTATTCTAATTACTTTCATTATTAAATCACCCTCAGTTAATTACATCCAGTAATTTATCATCAATTACTTCCCTAAATAATTATACTTATCTCATCATCAAAATGGTTGTCTAAATTAATTAAACTTAATTAATTAACTTAAACCATTCATAGAATTAATTACAATGAGTAATTAATTTCTTAATTACTCTCGTTAAGTAATTATACTTAACAATTCACAATTGCTTATCTTAAATAATTTATTTAAAAATAATCCCATTAATTTATTATTTCAAATTTTTTAGTTAATGACCTTTATTAACTAATTATAATCCTTTAATTACTTTCCCAAAGTAATTAACTAAAATTTATTATCAATTACATTTTAAGTTGGTCTTAATAACTCATTCATTAATTCTTTATTAACTTATTAATTTATTACTAATCATTATTTAATATTAAACCAATGATTTCCTAATTACCAATTAATCTACCTTAACTTATATCTTATTTAAATAAATTTGACTCTTCATTTCTGAGTTAATTTATTCCAGTCATTAATTTTCCACTTAGTTAATTTAATAATTACAAACCTTAAGTTTTTAAAACGCTTATTCTATTTAATGACCAATTTATCATTTATAAGCTATTTAATCCATTTAATGTAAATTTAAATTCAAATTTGTTTAAAACAAATTTTAAACTTAAAAATCTTATTTATTTAAAAGCTGAGATTCAAACTACGTTTTGAATCCAATCTTATCTTGTTTTAAACTTTGTTTAGAATACGTATATTTTCCATTTAAAAACCCGTTTTAAAACTTTTATAAAAATTAACATGTTTAAAACCCTGTAGCTAAAAATACCCAAGACAAACAAATAATTTTTACGAGCAAAATCCCACATTTCTTCGAGTCCGACACTCGAATCACTCGAGTGAAACTCGAGCAACAAATCCCCCTTTTTAAAGTGGTTTTCAAATAATTTAAAATTTTAAACTTTATTTTATTTTAATCTGAGATTCAAACTTCTTTTGAATCCAAACTTTTCTTTTATTTGAATAACTATGTTAAACATTCATATATCATTTTTAAAACCCAGTTTAAACAATTTTAACTTTACAGGTTTTTAAACAAAAACCTGTTGAACAAAACCAGGTTTTCCCCCTTTCCCACTACTCCGGGACAACCACTAGCCTGCCCCGAGTTCTCATGCTACCTCCCCCGAGAAAAACCCCCAATAACTCGAGTAAACTCGCGAGACCACACCAGCTTGCACAGACCAACCCCCTTCACCAGAACCAACTCACCGTGCACGTGCACAATATCATTTTCCACCTCCGACCATCTCCGATGATTGCTTCACATCGGCAACCACCTTCTCCCTCACCCACGACCGTCATATCATCTTCCAAACCGCGAAATCAAAATTGAGACTTCGACCTCAAAACTGGAAACACACAGAGCATCACCATCTGAACCTGTCACCGCCTTGCCTGAGGAATCCCGACCACCTGAAGTTCTGTAGCTCCGGCTACGTTTGCTTCCACGTCCAAGCTAACTTCCCCCGCAGTTTCCATACACTCGATCCACTATACCCACAGAAATGATCGATTACTTACTTGAAACCAAAACTAGGGTTCTGAAATAAAAATCACAACTGCAATCTCTCTGATGAATTTCCCACCACCGCCGCATTTTTCCCAGCATCTTCAGTCACCCCTCCATCTCCATGCCTGTTCTCGAACTCTCAAACCCACTGGATCACAAGAAAATCACTAATTCCCATATTTCGTTCATACCTGAATATCTCTTCCATCCCTTCTCGAAAAATTATGATATCCTTCTTAAAAATCATGTTATAAGTTAAGGTTTCAACTCATGAACCCGAATTTATAAATTAGAATGTTTAGTTTTTCTCTTATCCATGTTTACTCTGTTGTTTTGATTTTCTAGAGTAATATAAACAAATTATTTTAGCTAAAAAAAAACTTAAACTCTAATCTAGGATAAAACAAACAATTCTTGTTCGTATTCTAAGTTCTAAAGGTTATCAGATCAATGGATGGTAATTTTTGAACCAAACTCAAGCTTGAAAACTAAAGAAAAACATAGTCACAGAAACTACAACATATACACGGCCATTCATCCATAAATACACAGAGGAATACATACATATATATATGCAAAGCAAACTTATTTCAGAAACATATACCTAAGTTTTTAAAATAATGTTACTCACCTGAGTTTTCCAAAACAGAGCTGCTTTATTTATTTTTTTGAAGCATGCTTTTAAATTTTGCTAGCTTGAAATTTCTTGAAAACATGAATGCCAAAATGCTTTAGTTTGAAAAGATGCAGACTTCTGGTTTCAGAGATGCACATGCTTGTCTTTAGATTTTGAAAAGAAGACACTCAAACTTTAAAAATCTCAGATTTCCAGAGATGGACCCTGGTTTGTATTGAATTTTATGTAGATGTTTTAAGTTGAACTTTGCTTAGTTTAGATAGTATTTCAGGTTTTGCTATGTTTTTAGATGCTCTAAAGTGAGATGGAGTTGATATATAAGAAGCAAGTTTACAGGTTATATCATGTTTGTGCACAGGGTGATATTTTGCTGTACAATAGGTTCAGAGATATTTCTTTATATTTCGGCTGAAATGAAAGTATTAAATGCCCTTTGTACTTTTTGTTTACTCTAACTTACCTTATCTAATTATGTAGATAATCTAAGCTTCCAATATAAGATTCTTAGCTGTTTTCTTTGCTTATCCTATTTTAGTGTATGTATTTAGATATGTCCTCTTTTTCTTGTTTACAGGCCCGTCACTTTGTTCTTTTTGTACACTTTGAATTTTTGTACACTTTGTTCTTGCAGATCATCATTTTGCAGGCATCAAATATGACAAAGCCTGTTTTATATCTTTTTATTTGTACTTATCTAAATATTTTTGTCTGGTTATGATTTAGTTTATCTTGTATATATATACATTAGTTTCACTTGCTTCTTTGTCTTGCATATATTACTTATATAAAATTTTCTTTTGCTTGCTTATTCTACAGGTTATATACATATTTTGTTTGACTTGTTTTATACTTTAGGTACAAAGTGTGAAGTTGTTGTGATTATTAGTTATGAATTTTAACTTATGTATTAAGTTCTATGCTTATTTTATTTTCTCTTCTATTTTTAAACTTTAACTATCAATTACTTAATTTGGTGATTATCAATTTATTTTCATACTTATGCTAATATCAAATGTTTATGAATTTATACTCATTTTAATACCATATATTTAATTTATGTTTGTATTTAACATATTTTAAGACTTGTTTTCATTTTAAACATGTTTGAAAGATGTTTTTTTTTCAAATTTATAAATCATTACTTCTCATGTTAATGTATTCAAATAAATTTTTGAAATAGTCATTTCTATCTATATTAAAATCCATTTGTAAAAATATTACATTATTAATATTGTTAAATATAACTCATGATTAAATTAAAATAATTCACAAATAAATTTGTCCTCTTATTCAATACATTACTTATTTTATTAGCTATATTAAAACAAACAAATCTTTTTATTAAATTTAAACTTAAACTAAAATCAATTTTAAATAATTAAGTTTTTAGTTTGGGTATTAAAATTATATGGTTATTTATTTAGTAGCTTAATATCAATTTGAAACCTATTTTAATTTATCAAAAATGTTAAAATAAGAAAACAAGCCTATATATATATTAAATTTAAAACAAAGATATATCTGGTTATAATATATACAGATATGTATACATTACAAATATAAAACAATTTATTTGCCTTTAAAATAGATTATCAGTTTAAATATTTATTTTAAAGAAGATTATTACTTTTATTTCAAATTTATTATTAACAATATGGTCAATTCAATTATATTTTGACATAAATTATTAAATTGTTATTGTCAAAATTTCCGGGATATCACATTCTTCCCCCCTTAAAAGAATTTCGTCCCCGAAATTTAAAACAAAGGTAATTTAATAATTTAATTACAAATTTAATTTTTACAACACAAGCATATATCAATTTTATGCTAACAACCATAGCAACCAATTCATCCAATCAAACAAATCTAACTATTCCGACAAAATTCTAAATAGAATTTTCTCGAGTTTCCCCAAATATAATATTGGGATACTCTCTCTACAAAATTCAAACAACCAATATTACTAAGCTACTGGGATTCTATTCATCTGGATTCACAAAACAAAACAGGATGTCAGACTACAGATAAATCCGACTGAATAACCAAAAATCTCTGAACTGCTGATTCTACAATCAAAGGTAACTCTTACACATACTCCCTCAGAGATACGTGAAACACTCCGAATCTCAGATATCCGAAATACTCTTTTGACGATCCTGGACTGCATATACCCATACTGATCAGCTCTACACTTGCTGATATCCCTAGAAACAAATTGATCCAAAAACAATCCAAAATGATCTTTCCAAGATTAACTTTAAAAAAAATCAGAACACAACTTCAATTCCAAAATCAGCAGACTTATCTTACTTCTTCTCATATGGAAAGATAATACAGATGCGTTCCAATCTGGTCTTAAGATCCTGAAAAATTTCCAGTAGAAACTCTCTAATTCAAAACACTGCAAATTCTAGTTATTTCCCACACCAAACAGCTGCCACCATGCTTCCACTGCGCTACTCTGATCAGAATAGGTGAGAATGCTGATGATGCTTTCGAGGACAAACTGGACAACACATCTAAGAACTATGGTTCAACGGATCCTTAAAAGAAACTCAGAAGTTCCTCCAAACTCGAGCTGCTACACCAACTCATTTTTCCAAAAATCACCTTACTGAACCATCGATACCACTCCTGGAATCCAGTCGATACAAACTCAATCTCTAAACACGGACAAAATTTTAACTTTCTGAAGACATCCAGAAAAATCAGATAGCCCAAGAGAAACTCAAACAATCGCAAGTCACTTTGTGATCAATCTAGCCCATTACCAAAGAAAGCCCGTTCTCCCTTTACCAAATAGAACAGCCTATGCTTATTTGGCCAATTTATCAAAGAAATGGAACTACACTGCAATTTCTGAACTCCACTACTGATGCAGAAGTTAAAAACTTCCTTGCCAACACCAATGCCAAGAAATTTCCTAACCCAGTGCTCTTCGAGAAACTCAGACCTCAAACTAATAGAAACATTCTACTGAACTCAGCCCCAACATCGAAACAGCTACACTTCCTTAACCGATTCCAAAGAAACATCTTCGGAGACTTCCATAGTCACTGTGTCTCATCACACGGCTACTACATCCAGAGGTAAGATATCCGGACTTGCTCAAACCAAACTGACGAGTCCAAACTCTAGCTCATCCAAACTTACACTTCAAAAATGAACTCCGAACCTTAACAGATTTCCTCAGAGATCAATAAAATCCTTACTCCATTCAAAGCTCACTCGAGACGGTAATAGGTCTACAGTCTCGACAGATACACTTCCAATCTCAAATATTCAAACTCCAATCATTGGTAGTCGTGTCACACACCACTACTCTATCTACCTTTATAACTTATATTGGATAACCCGGACAGGTAACCCAACAAATAGGTAGAAATAAGTATAAATATATATATTACAAAACTACAAATACACTCTCTCAAGATAGAAATTACTCAAGAGCCTAGGTATTCACTCAAGCTAGCGCTCTGATACCAACTGTGACGACCCGCCCTTCTATGCCTAGAAAGACGTATCGTCTTGAAGAAAGAAAGGGATGAGAAAATAGAAAGATAGAGAAGAAAGAACAACAACATCAGAATCTCACAGCGGAATGGAACAAAATATAATAGATCACATAACTATTACATAATTTTACATATATCAGAGATATACAGTCAATACATCACATACAAGACAGTTATAAACACCTGTCTAGTTAATACAACACAACTCAACAAATAACCCAAAGATACCAACACAGCGGAACTATAAATATTTATCTACAACGCTGAAACCGCCTGCTCCATTGCTCCTCCAGAATTCGTCAAAGCTAACCTGAATCCCTTGGCTACCCGTAAAAATTTGGGTACCCGAGAGTTTATGAAAAACAAAAATAAACTCCGGGTCAGACATGGGTCTGGTATGAGTAACAGGTTTAAAGTTGCTTAACTTTGAAAAACATTTGAAAATAAAAGGTATCACGTAAGACTCCCCATAAATAAACATGGGTAAGTTTTTACCTTACGCTAACCAAAACATTTGATAGGAAATTCTGTGATATTATAATAGGTCTAGGGTTTTCAAGTAAATAGAAAATAGCCGAAATTGTTACATCTATTAAATTCCAGCTACTAGCCACAAAAGTGGGTAATACAATCAAAACCGTTGGCACTTATTGGATTTTGGATTCCATACAATGGCAGGGCTACTGGGGTACCGCCCGTCACAGTACGGGGCCTAGATCACCGTACCGAGGATTACTCCCTTCATCCCCTGCAACACAAGGCCGGAACCATTCCTTACTGAACAGTTCCGAACAAGACAACCCCGACAGTTGGAGCTCACAACCGTCCACACAGCCGAATAAAAAGGGACATCTAGACAGGGGGAAATCTTGTCCTGCTTGGGCATGACCCACCTAACCTTGTTGCGCCTCCCCTGTTTTAGCCATTCCCGGTTGATGAGGCTTGAGGCTACGATTACCTTTAGAGAACATATTTCTTAGAATGCTCATCGCCCGCCTGACGATGTGTTGAAAGCATTCAATCCATACAAGTTCGTTCCGGGTTCGAACGAAACCGAAGGCATTATCTCGTTACACTCATTTTGGAATCACCCTCAGAGTTAACGACGATAACCCTTGCACTCTGAATCTTCATCTTCACTTCAGATTCACGACCTATCGTTAATTTGGAATCGAAGTGGTTTTCAGATGTTCCTAATGCGGAAAACCCGATCCCGTTCTCATCGAAATCCAAAACGTGTCTTTTAGGGCCAAGTTGTCTATTTAGTCTTAACAGTTTAATTCAAAATGATTCAATACACACAGATAAATAATTCACAATATCATAATAGTTAGTCAACATCATATAAACAGATGATCAATATTATCACTACAAACAGATAATGCATATCATCATAACAGATAATTCATACTTAAATCAAGCATCCATATCATATAGCATAAATATCACATAACATCAATTCTCATATCTGAGATCTTAAATCATTCAAGGTAAACAATTTCGTCCATTCATACATCAACAATCATATAAGCTATAATTAATTTAAAATGAATTAAATTAATTATATCATCTCTAATTAATTTAAAGTAAATTAAATTAATTACTTCATCATTTAAAACTTGATTACACAATTATTAATCAATCTCCAATCAATTAATAAATCATTCGCTAGGTACTCATTTCAATTAATCATACTTGATTAATTTAATTATATTCACGTAATCATTCTTAAATTATTTTCTCAAATTAATTATCTTATCTAAATATAGAAATTTACCTTAAATTACAAACATTACATTACTTCTTAATTACACCAATTAATTACTCTTTAATTTCCTATTTTTGATTAATTAAATCTAAATTTATCATCCCATCATTAATTATATCAATTAATGATTTCTAATTACATTTTAATTAATTCCCTGTTTGAAATTAATTACTTTAAGTAATTAATCTTCAATTAAACCACATTTATTTATCACCTCTGATAATACCATTCAGTAATTAACTATCTTTAATTACTCATCAAATAAAGTAAATACTCCTTAATTAATTTCTCTAATTAATCCCCTGATTAATTATACACAGTAATTTTATTCTAATTACTTTCATTATTAAATCACCCTTAGTTAATTACATCCAGTAATTTATCATCAATTACTTCCCTAAATAATTATACTTATCTCATCATCAAAATAGTTGTCTAAATTAATTAAACTTAATTAATTAACTTAAACCATTCATAGAATTAATTACAATGAGTAATTAATTTCTTAATTACTCTCGTTAAGTAATTATACTTAACAATTCACAATTGCTTATCTTAAATAAATTATTTAAAAATAATCCCATTAATTTATTATTTCAAATTTTTTAGTTAATGACCTTTATTAACTAATTATAATCCTTTAATTACTTTCCCAAAGTAATTAACTAAAATTTATTATCAATTACATTTTAAGTTGGTCTTAATAACTCATTCATTAATTCTTTATTAACTTATTAATTTATTACTAATCATTATTTAATATTAAACCAATGATTTCCTAATTACCAATTAATCTACCTTAACTTATATCTTATTTAAATAAATTTGACTCTTCATTTCTGAGTTAATTTATTCCAGTCATTAATTTTCCACTTAGTTAATTTAATAATTACAAACCTTAAGTTTTTAAAACGCTTATTCTATTTAATGACCAATTTATCATTTATAAGCTATTTAATCCATTTAATGTAAATTTAAATTCAAATTTGTTTAAAACAAATTTTAAACTTAAAAATCTTATTTATTTAAAAGCTGAGATTCAAACTACGTTTCGAATCCAATCTTATCTTGTTTTAAACTTTGTTTAGAATACGTATATTTTCCATTTAAAAACCCGTTTTAAAACTTTTATAAAAATTAACATGTTTAAAACCCTGTAGCTAAAAATACCCAAGACAAACAAATAATTTTTACGAGCAAAATCCCACATTTCTTCGAGTCCGACACTCGAATCACTCGAGTGAAACTCGAGCAACAAATCCCCCTTTTTAAAGTGGTTTTCAAATAATTTAAAATTTTAAACTTTATTTTATTTTAATCTGAGATTCAAACTTCTTTTGAATCCAAACTTTTCTTTTATTTGAATAACTATGTTAAACATTCATATATCATTTTTAAAACCCAGTTTAAACAATTTTAACTTTACAGGTTTTTAAACAAAAACCTGTTGAACAAAACCAGGTTTTCCCCCTTTCCCACTACTCCGAGACAACCACTAGCCTGCCCCGAGTTCTCATGCTACCTCCCCCGAAAAAACCCCCAATAACTCGAGTAAACTCCCGAGACCACACCAGCTTGCACAGACCAACCCCCTTCACCAGAACCAACTCACCGTGCACGTGCACAGTATCATTTTCCACCTCCGACCATCTCCGATGATTGCTTCACATCGGCAACCACCTTCTCCCTCACCCACGACCGTCATATCATCTTCCAAACCGCGAAATCAAAATTGAGACTTCGACCACAAAACTGGAAACACATAGAGCATCACCATCTGAACCTGTCACCGCCTTGCCTGAGGAATCCCGACCACCTGAAGTTCTGTAGCTCCGGCTACGTTTGCTTCCACGTCCAAGCTAACTTCCCCCGCAGCTTCCATACACTCGATCCACTATACCCACAGAAATGATCGATTACTTACTTGAAACCAAAACTAGGGTTCTGAAATAAAAATCACAACCGCAATCTCTCTGATGAATTTCCCACCACCGCCGCATTTTTCCCAGCATCTTCAGTCACCCCTCCATCTCCATGCCTGTTCTCGAACTCTCAAACCCACTGGATCACAAGAAAATCACTAATTCCCATATTTCGTTCATACCCGAATATCTCTTCCATCCCTTCTCGAAAAATTATGATATCCTTCTTAAAAATCATGTTATAAGTTAAGGTTTCAACTCATGAACCCGAATTTATAAATTAGAATGTTTAGTTTTTCTCTTATCTATGTTTACTCTGTTGTTTTGATTTTCTAGAGTAATATAAACAAATTATTTTAGCTAAAAAAAAACTTAAACTCTAATCTAGGATAAAACAAACAATTCTTGTTCGTATTCTAAGTTCTAAAGGTTATCAGATCAATGGATGGTAATTTTTGAACCAAACTCAAGCTTGAAAACTAAAGAAAAACATAGTCACAGAAACTACAACATATACACGGCCATTCATCCATAAATACACAGAGGAATACATACATATATATATATGCAAAGCAAACTTATTTCAGAAACATATACCTAAGTTTTTAAAATAATGTTACTCACCTGAGTTTTCCAAAACAGAGCTGCTTTATTTATTTTTTTGAAGCATGCTTTTAAATTTTGCTAGCTTGAAATTTCTTGAAAACATGAATGCCAAAATGCTTTAGTTTGAAAAGATGCAGACTTCTGGTTTCAGAGATGCACATGCTTGTCTTTAGATTTTGAAAAGAAGACACTCAAACTTTAAAAATCTCAGATTTCCAGAGATGGACCCTGGTTTGTATTGAATTTTATGTAGATGTTTTAAGTTGAACTTCGCTTAGTTTAGATAGTATTTCAGGTTTTGCTATGTTTTTAGATGCTCTAAAGTGAGATGGAGTTGATATATAAGAAGCAAGTTTACAGGTTATATCATGTTTGTGCACAGGGTGATATTTTGCTGTACAATAGGTTCAGAGATATTTCTTTATATTTCGGCTGAAATGAAAGTATTAAATGCCCTTTGTACTTTTTGTTTACTCTAACTTACCTTATCTAATTATGCAGATAATCTAAGCTTCCAATATAAGATTCTTAGCTGTTTTCTTTGCTTATCCTATTTTAGTGTATGTATTTAGATATGTCCTCTTTTTCTTGTTTACAGGCCCGTCACTTTGTTCTTTTTGTACACTTTGAATTTTTGTACACTTTGTTCTTGCAGATCATCATTTTGCAGGCATCAAATATGACAAAGCCTGTTTTATATCTTTTTATTTGTACTTATCTAAATATTTTTGTCTGGTTATGATTTAGTTTATCTTGTATATATATACATTAGTTTCACTTGCTTCTTTGTCTTGCATATATTACTTATATAAAATTTTCTTTTGCTTGCTTATTCTACAGGTTATATACATATTTTGTTTGACTTGTTTTATACTTTAGGTACAAAGTGTGAAGTTGTTGTGATTATTAGTTATGAATTTTAACTTATGTATTAAGTTCTATGCTTATTTTATTTTCTCTTCTATTTTTAAACTTTAACTATCAATTACTTAATTTGGTGATTATCAATTTATTTTCATACTTATGCTAATATCAAATGTTTATGAATTTATACTCATTTTAATACCATATATTTAATTTATGTTTGTATTTAACATATTTTAAGACTTGTTTTCATTTTAAACATGTTTGAAAGATGTTTTTTTTTCAAATTTATAAATCATTACTTCTCATGTTAATGTATTCAAATAAATTTTTGAAATAGTCATTTCTATCTATATTAAAATCCATTTGTAAAAATATTACATTATTAATATTGTTAAATATAACTCATGATTAAATTAAAATAATTCACAAATAAATTTGTCCTCTTATTCAATGCATTACTTATTTTATTAGCTATATTAAAAAAAACAAATCTTTTTATTAAATTTAAACTTAAACTAAAATCAATTTTAAATAATTAAGTTTTTAGTTTGGGTATTAAAATTATATGGTTATTTATTTAGTAGCTTAATATCAATTTGAAACCTATTTTAATTTATCAAAAATGTTAAAATAAGAAAACAAGCCTATATATATATTAAATTTAAAACAAAGATATATCTGGTTATAATATATACAGATATGTATACATTACAAATATAAAACAATTTATTTGCCTTTAAAATAGAAAACCGGTTTAAATATTTATTTTAAAGAAGATTATTACATTTATTTCAAATTTATTATTAACAATATGGTCAATTCAATTATATTTTGACATAAATTATTAAATTGTTATTGTCAAAATTTCCGAGATATCACAAAACCTTTCCATTCAAACCTTTTGAAACCACTAGGTAACCACCCTTTCGAAACCATTATTTAGACCTTTCGAAAGCATTGAAAACCTTTATAACAACAAACCTTTTGAAAGCATTTAGGTTCAATTAAAACATGTGGAACAACCTTTCGAAACCTTAAAACCATCTTCTTCGAAACCATTGAGTTCTATCTTCAAGGAGTAAAAGGGTCATTAAAACATTTAAGTCTAAAGCATTCCTTTCGAAAGAGTTTCTAAGTAAAGAAGTGATGTTGACGATACCAACCCTTCCAAAACATTGGAGAAGTGGCTTAGTTTTAAAAGCAAAGTATTCATTTCAGAACCATTGACTGCAAAAGGTACGAAAGCGGCAACTAGGGATTTCAACCCCTTCGAAGCATTTAATTAAAACAAAGGGTGCAACCCATTCGAAACCATTCCTTTAAAATAATTTGACCTGATCGAAGCCAACCAACTTCAAAAGAAATACTTTTCAACTAAACTGCCGTGTTTGCCAAAATTTTATTGGTTGCTAATTTTTCTTTTCTAAAAGCACTGCCAAAATTTCAGAAATAAACAATTCAATTTATTTACAAAATATCTCTTCCCCTTTTATAAATATACAAAACATTTAAATCTCATACCTTAAATAATTTTATATATCAATTAAAGCACTTAGGAAAATTCTACAAAAATTCCAAAAAATCATTTTTAATATGTTTTCTAATATATATTAATTTCTAACCCAAAACATAAATGCCGTAAATTATTTTAATCCCAAATATACATTTTCTTCACTAGAAAATTAACACAAAATCTACATTAATCCAGAAAATTGTGAAACTTGAAACCCATCTTAAAAATATCGTTTCTGATGTAAATCTAAAATCGCAAGGCAGTTGGATTTCATTTAATTGGGTTTTCAGATCAAAACATATCATAAAACCTATATGAATTATCATAAATCATCAACAAGCACATATAAACATTTAATCCTTCAAAATCATGGCATAACATTGCAAAAATAAATCGGATTAACCTGAAAACCGAAAACACTTAAGAAATATGAGATGTAGCCATTATTCACGTTAGCTTTGAGATTGAGGACTTCCAGATTTAAATGAATTAGATTTTGATTACTCTTCTTTCTTTGATTGCTTTCTCTTTCTCTAGCTTGTCTAATGGTATCCGGCCTCTACTTTGTCTTTGGTTTTGAAATGAGTATGTAAATGAATTCATAAGGGTTTAGGGTATAAGGATAGTCTTCTTCCTATTTTAACCCTTCTCTAGTTCATTTTAACTCATCTTTAGTTCATTGTTTACACGGCGCGGCTACCCCTTAGTTTAATCACAAATCTCAATCACCTAATCATCACATTATTTAATTTAATTTAGCAATTAAATATCCTAAATAATGCTACTAAAAATTAAGGCCATTACAGACTCCTCTCCTTATAAGAATTTCATCCTCAAAATTACGATAGATACACAACAAATTAAACATAAAGCTAAAACATACCATTAAACAAATCAAGATAAGCGTCTCTAATCCTGCTCTTAATCTCCCAAATACAGTCTCTCTCATCATCGCTCCACTGGAATTTAACTAATCCGACTGTCTTGTTCCTTAGCCTCTTGTCATCTCTCGTGACTATACGACTTTCTACTATAGTCAGGTCTGGTTCTACTGCTATGTCTTCTAACGCAGTCGACGCAATAGTAGACTGCGGATCTCTAACAAACTTCTTTAGATAAGAAACATGAAAAACATTTTGGACTCCTACCAAACTATTCGATAACTATACTCTATATGTGAGTTTCCGGATCCTCTCTTGTCACGACCCAGAATTATCTAACCCGAAAATTCCAGATAGTTAAGAAAAGAAGAAAGAGATAGAAGAAGAAGAACAGAAACACCCAAACATCTCACATTCGCAGCGGATAAAATATAATAATCAATAATAACAGTTTACAACGGAATACTATATCTGCGGATTACATTTAATATACATCAGAGTTTCACATAATATACAGTCCCTGAAAATTTACAATTATCATGTCTCAGATTAACAATAATATAAATACAGCGGGAATACTCTATACGATATTGCCGTCCAGCTCGCCTTCTGAGCTCCAGAACGTCCTAACCTGAAAATCTGTAATACTCGGTCTGACCCGAGCATTACACCAAAGTAACACCCGGGTCAGGCTGGAAACCAACGTGAGTAAATCCAACTAACATGGAATACCAAAGCAAACAACTTAAATAAACCCGGGTAACTTTTATCAATTTAACCAATTTACAATTTGCTATAGGCAACACTTATTTCACGTATAAATTCCTAAGTACCAAACTTAGATAAAATAATCCCATTCACTTAAGTCATTTCATTTCATCGTATTGATTTCACAATCAATTTATATAAATTCGAAGGGGTTTCGGGTATTTCTCAATACCCGATCCCGTCCTCTTCGAGACTCATACCATCATATCTCAAGTTATCCAAATGAAAATCACAACATTTCATATTAGAGATATCAACTTATTTCAAAGCATCCAATACCACTCAATCGTTCATAAGCAAATTTTATAGCTTCCAAATTAATTCAATTGATCCTAATTGAATTTCAATCCTCAATCACTTAGGTCTCTTCATTAATTAATTCCAAATCAATTAATTAATCAACCCTTCCTTATTTCATCTTAATTAATCACCCTGGATTAATTATCCTCCAATTTCATTCAAGTAATTATCTTTAATAATTTTCACCATATTAATTATTCTTACCAAATCAATGAGTAGTCTTTAATTACTTCACAAATTAATTAACTATAATCAATTACTCAAATTCTTAATTACTTATATTAATTAATTTCTCATGGGTCACTTTGGTTAATTTATCTAAATTAACCAGTCTTTAATTATATCGTTGATTATATAAATTAATGAATTCCAATTATGTTTTGATTTGTTCTAATCTAAATTAACCAATCTTTATTATACTTTTAATTATAAACCCAAGGATTTCAATTATAATGTTAATTTATCCTAATCAAATTTATTTTTCTTAATTAAGCCACAATATTAATCATTTTCGATTAATTCCAAACTATAATTAGCTACTCTATTATTTACTTCATTAAATAAATCAATTATTCCTTTATTAACCTTCTAAATTAATCTCTTGATTAATTTCACTAAGTAATTATATTTTATTAATACCATTATGTAATTTCTATCAAACCATCCATTAATCAATTACAACCAACAATTATCACCAATTACTTCACCAAGTATACCATTATAATACACTAGGTTATTATATCCACCAAATTTCACAATTTATCATCCTTAATTAATTAGTAAAATTAATTACATTAAATTAATCTCATCAATAAATCATTTAATAACCCTTAATCATTGATCTTTCATTAGCTACATTCGTTAACCAATCCTTAAAGTACTTCTCTAAGTACTTAACTTAACTTAATCTAATCACTTAGTTACAAGTTAATTTGTTAATTAATTCTTAATTACAAACTATTTAACTTCTAATTACATCATCGATTCATAGACCTTAACTAAATTTATCTTTAATTACTCGAATAACCAATTCTTACTCATCGATTTACAATTTAAACTTATTTAATTACAATTCATAATAGTAACCGATTTACTGATCATTCCCAAACACATTTAAAATGTTCCTTTCAAATTCATTTAAACTTAAACTTTGTTTTCTTTCAAATTCAAACAGTAAATCAATTATACGGGTCAGAGATTACTCACATCGAAATCGAACCATTGCCCATCGTCTCTGCCCTAGCTTGAACCTCTTCAAGTCGCGACTGCCATCTCGCGTACGACTATCTCGAAACCCCAAGCTTTCAGACGCTACCGAGCCACCATCATGAGCCAAGCCATCATCGCGAACCGAGCCCGTACGCAACCTATCTTCGATCGCGACTCCGCCTTCGCTCTTACAGCCTCGCGTGCCCTCATTCAAGCGCGAGAGCAGATTAAACGGAGGCGAGCGAAGATTGCTTGGCTACTCTCCTGTAGGTTGTCGAATTGATTTCGAAAAATGAGGAGACTCGACCTCGATTTGAATAGCGAGCAGCCATTTTTTTTTTAACTCGATGTCGAGAAAAAGGAATTCGAAGGGAAGAGAATGAATTTCAGATGGAGGAGATACGACCTTAAGAGGAAAGGGTGGCGTGTTGGGAAAGGAAGAGACGGCGTCTTGAGGAAGGTTGCTTATTTTTTTTTATTAATATTCTTATATTTTACAAGCTGTTTGAACGAACTCCGAATCAAACAAGCCGCCAGGCGTTTACAAGGTTTTACCCGCGTTTCGAACACAATGGAATGTGTTTCGGAGGCTAATTTGAACGTATGTGCGAGTTACGGAATTAAACGATCAATTTAAATTAAATTGATTAAAATAGTTCTAAGCGTTTTGAGCTGTCACGGTCAAACGACAACTTCGATTGCTACGAAAATTGAAATCCGATAATAACTAACTATTATGGATCCAATGAAACTGGTTTCGTCAAATTCATAGACTGTGCCTCGGAAGGCTATTTTTAAATTTAATTTAAACGATATATTACTAAAATTAAACAAACCGCCTTTAAATTAAATTTCAACCATTCTATTATCATCAATATCATCATTATAAATTTTATAAGCCTTCAAATTACTTAAACAGGCTTAGAAATTTCTGATTCAACAATTTACCAAATTTCAATTATTAAATTCAATATTTAAACTATATAATTCAATGATTTAATTATCCAATAAATATTGTTACCTGGAATTCAAGTTAAAATTAACTTTTAACTATTTTAAAAACAATTAATTATTCCAATTTAATTCGTTAAAATTTCCAGGTCGTCACATTCCTCCCCCCTTAAAAGAATTTCGTCCCCGAAATTACTAGTTAGGAAGAATGGACCAATACCCGTTTACTTTTCCCCAAAACCAACAGTTTTATCGACATCCTACCAACTATCTTTTATCAAAAACTCATTATCACATTAACCAACTTTCTAAAGTCTTTTATAGTTTTCAAACAATATTCTTCCGCTCAATCGTTTAAATTTCAATTTAAAACCAAAATTTGGATTATCAAAATTTTCCCAAATTTTTTTCTAACTCTCTAAATTTCGCGAAATTTTTTTCCAGCGTCTCCTTTGCGCGGCTAGCTCGGCACTACTACAAAAGGCCTCTACGGGCTCCCAAATTCCAAAAGAAAACAAAAGCCAAGTGGCTATATCAAAAACCCAATGCAATTTCATTCATAAATTTTTAAATACATACCTTTTTGCCGGGCAATTCAAATTTATCTTCTGATTTCAAATCCAATTTCCTTTTTGCTTATAATCCCTGCATATCTTACTTAACAATAATATCCGATCGTAACATTTCCAATCATTCCATACATTTTCTTACATAGGTTTCATATCTATTTCAACTTAGTTTTTCCTATTTTATATGAATTCCATTTATCTTCACTTCTGAGTATTTAATTTTACCTTTCATTTATAACCGATTCATATTAGTTTCATCTTCTAATTTACATTAGTTTTTTTAATTTGAAATCGTTTTTTCGTTAACCAAAATTTTCAAAAAATTTCTAACTCCCAAAATTTTTGGAAAATTTTGGCAGAGTCTCCCTTGTACGGAGGAGCTTTTGCAATTTGACAAGAGATATAAATATATATACATCGACCCACACGGTCGGAAAAAGCAAAAACAGTTCATATTTCCTATTTTTATTGCGTAGGCGTACCTTATTTAGCATTTTAAGCAAGCAGCTTATTAATTTAAGCAATTAGCGCAATCCAAACCAGCCAAATGGCCTTCAGGTACCTGTACTTACTCAACTTAAACATATAAGAACTATAAATATGAAGTTTATAACATTCCTCTTATATAAACAACTGTAACACTTCAATTCTAAAAGAAATGCATTTAAAATAACTTCCACAGGTAATTTATATGTTTTCAAAACTAATTCAATTGCTTTCAACCAATTTATATACCATTTCATTCAATTTCAATGGTTTGGAACTCAATTTCTTACATTCCATTGATTTTTAATCCAAACAAGCTCATATTCATTTCAAAAGATTCAGAATCAATTTTATTTAATCTCTATTAACTCATAACATTTTAATTACTTTTATTTACGTCGAACTACAATTCATCTTATGAAGTTTCGACGATATTGTATTAATTCCATTTCATTTCCAATTTATTTACCAACCATTCATTGCATTTCATTTTATTTCCGCATTAGATTCATGCAAAACAATTTATTAAGCTTGGCACTTTCGAACTTATAAATTAATAATCATTTCCAAATTAATTCAATCCAAGCTTTTATTAATGGGCTTTCACTCTTATTCGAAGCCCAACTTCCATAAATTTAAACTTAAGTGAATTTACTTTAGTTTATTCCAACATCAAACTTAAGTTTGCTTCTATTTGATTCTCATTTAATCCATTTCCATTAAATTCAGTTAACCCATCCATTTAAACTTTAAATTCACCTTCTCAATTTATCAAAATAATACTCAAGCCCATACTTAACTCATTTATACTTCAAATTAATATGTCACCGAACTTAAGTTCATTCTGATAATCCAATTCCAGTCATAACTTTGATTTAGTTTTTTTATTCAATCAGACTTCATCCATTTATCATTTAACTCAACTAACCTGTTTTAAATTTTTAATTTGCTTATTTAATTGGTTATCGGATTTATTTTATTAATACAAGGCCACTCTTAATTTATTTCTATTCACTTGGGTTTTGTTTTGCAACTCAAAACATTGCTATTATAATCACTTTTCTTATATCCAATTTACTTGCAAATTTCATTAAGCATTATTCAAATCACCCTTGAATTTTATTTGTAATTCAAACCATCACATTTTCAATCCAACTCTATTTTATTTTTATTTTACAACATCTCTTCTTATTTAATTCATTATCAAATCCAAATCGAATTCTATTTACAATTCGAATTCATTACCAAATTCCATTATTAATTTACAACCATTTGTTTACCCAAGTTAAATTTTATTAGCATACACTATTAAATAATTTATTTAGCTGATTGTTTTACTTTCACTTTTAATTTAATATTCGATTTCCTTTAATTACAAAGAATCACTTCATTAAATTTTCTCGAGTTTTAATTTTATAATTTCAGTTTGGATTTCCTTTTATTTCCCAAAATTCCATCACTTTTATTTTAAAATTTTAGAAATGCTTTAAAATTCACATAATACTATTAATATAGCTCTTTATAAAATACTTCTTATAACTCGATGTCTCAACCAGTCCATCCTTGTTCTCACAGAAATTCAGTCATACGTTGATCAGGCGTAGGACTGAAAATCTATAAGTACTTGGTAAACCCGTTTTCAACTCCCAGTGAAAATACTTGGAAAATAATTTTATTAAAAATATTGAATACAGTTTTTGAAAATAGAGGAAATATCTTTGGTGATGATGCTTTGGAAATCATCACTCCCATCCATGGTCGCAGTTAACCCGATGGTTACGTTGCCATCCCGACAAAATCCATAGATAACTGTAGGCCTCCGCGCCCCTCGATTACACCATGGAACCCACGACAGATCGCAGCTACAACTGGGGTTACGTAGCTATCACAGCAAAAACCCATATAACTATAGGCATCAGCGCCATCGAATTTCACTGCCAAAAATGAAACTTCTCCACTCTACTTGACCATAGATCGCAGTCTACCGATGTTGCGTTTCCTTCCCAACAAAATCAATTGTAGACTGTTGGCACTCATCCTCCACACGAATTTCGCTATGGTCCCCACAGTAGATCGCAGCGACATCGAGTTACAATGTCGTCACAGCATAACCTAAATGCCCCTGTAGGCATCAACGCCCTCGATTTTCGCTACCCAATAATCCTCAGGAACTAGTCATGTCCGGACTCCTCACAGGATCAACTTTAGAACCCCCCTGGGGCTCAAGGCAGCACCACCCGGTGGCACTCCTGAGAAGTTTCATTTCAAGGGAGCGCCTTTTTCCCCAGAGCTATCATCAAAACATTTTATACTATACATATAGTATCTTCAAATCATACACCTAGTATGATATCATACAAAGATCCTTTACACAAAATCGATTATCCCAAAATCGATAATTCTCAAACTAGGCTTTCCAAATTCAATATTGATTTTACCCAAAAATTAAAAGCCTTTCCAAATCTAAAGGTTCTCAAAACCTCTTTCCAAATTCCTCATAAGAACCTTTATATATATTCAAAAATATATAAATTTTTAAAGCTTTGGATCATTCCAAACTTGTATAAATCCCTTTATACTTCAAACATTTCAAAACATTTTTCTTCCAGCAATAAATTCAACAAGGGAAGATTTATCTTATATAACAAAGATATACAACTTTATTTATTCAAAACCAAATATTCAAATTTGATTACTCTTTCAAATATCAATTCCATTCAAATCCGTATGATGTACACATAACATCCGTATGCTATACCAATATGATCGCTCACTCGATCACACAGTTTCACTTCTGAACTAGTATCGTCCACCCAACTTCCTAGTGCGGACACAGATCTGGTTTCTTGATTAGAAACCGTCAATCTCCTTGCATAGCTATAACTATGATAGAGAACATCCAGAACCAATCAACAATCTATATCCAGGTTCGGCGTCGAAAATCGAGTGAAAAATCCCACTCGGATCGATATATTTATCTCGAAATTCTGTGTTCGAATCTGGATCAAATCACTATGCGAATAGAATAATATACGTACATCCTACGTATTTAACTTCATTGATATTAGCCAAATCAATTGCCTTCTATTCACGTTCACTTATTCACATTTACATCAATCCCCATTTGGATTATCACTTCAATTCTTATCTCAGTTGGGTATTTAAATCAATAACAGTTTGAACTCCGACCAGTTTATTTTTAGAAAAATAGCTTGAAAATTTTAAAAATAAATAAGTAGTTTAAAAATAATTATTATTCTGCAAAATAGCTATAAAATAGTTAACTAATTGTAAAATAGTTGGAAAATAGTTGAATAGTTTCAGAGATTTTAAATAATTGCAAAATAGTTGCAAAATAGAAATTAGTTTGTGAAATAGTTGAAAAATAGTAATTAGTTTAGGAAACAATTGAAAAATGTTTAAATAGCTCCAAAAATAATGGTAAAACAAATATATAATAAGTTAGCTTTAAAAAGAAAGGTTGTATATATTTAATAGCTTAGAAAAATAAGTTTGTAGTAAAACAATTTTTTTTAAATAGTCAAGAGTCAAACTATTCACCACCCCAACAATCCAATGTAAATTTACACTTTCATTTAAATTAATCCTGTTCCTTTAATTATAATTTCAAATTATTCCAATTTAATTTCCCATTTAATTTTAAACCTATACATCTTCAAACCAAATTAAATTTTGAACTAATTCAATTTCAATCTTGAATTTAAACTATCTCGAATTATATAAATTCGAGTTAAATTCTCAAAGGTTGATTTAACTCTTTAAACCAAATTAACTTTTATTTAAAGTTTTAAACAATCTTAAATTTCTGAGTCTAATTCTTCATTTCAATTTATCTCTACTTACATTTATCAAGATTCAAATAAGAGCTCAATACAATTTTATTTGTTTTCAAAATTTAATTCATTATTCAATTTTATCTTCCAGTTTGAAGCCAGTTCTTAAACAAGTTTATTTTACAATTCAATTATTCAAATTTATTTTATTTATACACTACCATTCTCAATTTAAAGATTTTTATTAACAATAGGATGATATCATCCAACTTATTTTAAAACGTCCCTCTATTTTAAATTTTTAGATCTCAAACCTTTGTGAGATCACACAAATTCCCAATTCAAATTACCACTTAACTATCCAAATTAAATCTCAATTTCATCTTGAAATTCCCAATTCAAGTTGTTCATTCACACTTATTTAACTTCTCCCAAGTTAAATCTCAATTTGCTTAATCCAATCAATCTTACTCAATTTGAATTCCCACTTCAAATTTCAAAATTCTTTCCCTCTTATAAGTTCAAAACTTATATCACTTTGGGTTTTCCATCACACTTCAGGGAAAATCAAAACTCAGCATTTAGAGTTTATTTCAAATTATCTTTGATATCATGTATATCCATGCATATATACATATTTATGTCCTTTACACACCAGATTACCTTTAAATTTTAAACCACCCTTGGTTTTAATCTCAAAACAAACCCCTTAAAAATCTTCCAAACATTTCTTGTTTTACAATTAGACTATGTTCAATTTCAATCTCACTTTTAATCCATCTCGAATTATATAAATTCGAGTTGAATTCTCAAAGGTTGGTTTAACTTTTTAACCCAAATCAACTTTGTTCATTTGAAGTTTTTAAACAATTTAATTTCCGAGTTCTAATCCCAGAAATTTCATTTTTAATTAATTTAATTTTAATTTGGTTGTATTTCTGTTCCAATTCAAGATTTCAATTTGGTTGTATTATATTACTGCTTAATTTAATTTCAATCTCATCTTAATATTTATTAGAAGGAAATATTGCTTTATATATCAAAATATATATTTCATATAAAATCATTTAAAATCTTTATATAAGAAAATAACAAGTACGCGCTCATATATATATATATATATTCTCAACTCATTCTAGAGTACTACAGACTCTATTAAATGAGTAATCCCCACCAGAGCCAAGGTTCTCGCTTAACCTTTCAGCTCTGATACCAAATGTAACGACCCAGAATTTTCTAACCCGAAAATTCCAAATAGTTAAGAAAAGAAGAAAGAGATAGAAGAAGAAGAACAGAAACACCCAAACATCTCACATTCGCAGCGGATAAAATATAATAATCAATAATAACAGTTTACAACGGAATACTATATCTGCTGATTACATTTAATATACATCAGAGTTTCACATAATATACAGTCCCTGAAAATTTACAACTATCATGTCTCAGATTAACAATAATATAAATACAGCGGGAATAATCTATACGATATTGCCGTCCAGCTCGCCTCCTGAGCTCCAGAACGTCCTAACCTGAAAATCTGTAATACTCGGTCTGACCCGAGCATTACACCAAAGTAACACCCGGGTCAGGCTGGAAACCAGCGTGAGTAAATCCAACTAGCATGGAATACCAAAGAAACCAACTTAAATAAACCCGGGTAACTTTTATCAATTTAACCAATTCACAATTTGCTATAGGCAACACTTATTTCACGTATAAATTCCTAAGTACCAGACTTAGATAAAATAATGCCATTCACTTAAGTCATTTCATTTCATCGTATTGATTTCACAAATCAGTTTATATAAATTCGAAGGGGTTTCGGGCATTTCTCAATACCCGATCCCGTCCTCTTCGAGACTCATACCATCATATCTCAAGTTATCCAAATGAAAATCACAACATTTCATATTAGAGATATCAAATTATTTCAAAGCATCCAATACCACTCAATCGTTCATAAGCAAATTTTATAGCTTCCAAATTAATTCAATTGATCCTAATTGAATTTCAATCCTCAATCACTTAGGTCTCTTCAATAATTAATTCCAAATCAATTAATTAATCAACCCTTCCTTATTTCATCTTAATTAATCACCCTGGATTAATTATCCCCCAATTTCATTCAAGTAATTATCTTTAATAATTTTCACCATATTAATTATTCTTACCAAATCAATGAGTAGTCTTTAATTACTTCACAAATTAATTAACTATAATAAATTACTCAAATTCTTCTCATGGGTCACTTTGGTTAATTTATCTTAATTAATCAGTCTTTAATTATATCGTTGATTATATAAATTAATGAATTCCAATTATGTTTTGATTTGTTCTAATCTAAATTAATCAATCTTTATTATACATTTAATTATAAACCCAAGGATTTCAATTATAATTTTAATTTATCCTAATCAAATTTATTTTTCTTAATTAAGCCACAATATTAATCATTTTCGATTAATTCCAAACTATAATTAGCTACTCTATTATTTACTTCATTAAATAAATCAATTATTCCTTTATTAACCTTCTAAATTAATCTCTTGATTAATTTCACTAAGTAATTATATTTTATTAATACCATTATGTAATTTCTATCAAACCATCCATTAATCAATTACAACCAACAATTATCACCAATTACTTCACCAAGTATACCATTATAATACACTAGGTTATTATATCCACCAAATTTCACAATTTATCATCCTTAATTAATTAGTAAAATTAATTACCTTAAATTAATCTCATCAATAAATCATTTAATAACCCTTAATCATTGATCTTTCATTAGCTATATTCGTTAACCAATCCTTAAAGTACTTCTCTAAGTACTTAACTTAACTTAACTTAATCACTTAGTTACAAGTTAATTTGTTAATTAATTCTTAATTACAAACTATTTAACTTCTAATTACATCATCGATTCACAGTCCTTAACTAAATTTATCTTTAATTACTCGAATAACCAATTCTTACTCATCGATTTACAATTTAAACTTATTTAATTACAATTCATAATAGTAACCGATTTACTGATCATTCCCAAACACATTTAAAATGTTCCTTTCAAATTCATTTAAACTTAAACTTTGTTTTCTTTCAAATTCAAACAGTAAATCAATTATACGGGTCAGAGATTACTCACATCGAAATCGAACCATTGCCCATCGTCTCTGCCCTAGCTTGAACCTCTTCAAGTCGCGACTGCCATCTTGCGTACGACTATCTCGAAACCCCAAGCTTTCAGACGCCACCGAGCCACCATCGTGAGCCAAGCCATCATCGCGAACCCAGCCCAGGCTTCGCGAGTTTCCCCCGAACCCGTATGCAACCTATCTTCGATCGCGACTCCGCCTTCGCTCTTACAGCCTCGCGTGCCCTCCTACAAGCGCGAGAGCAGATTAAACGGAGACGAGCGAAGATTGCTCGGCTACTCTCCTGTAGGTTGTCGAATTGATTTCGAAAAATGAGGAGACTCGGCCTTGATTTGAATAGCGAGCAGCCATATTTTTTTTTTTCAACTCGATGTCGAGAAAAAGGAATTCGAAGGGAAGAGAATGTTTTTCAGATGGAGGAGATACGACCTTAAGAGGAAAGGGTAGCGTGTTGGGAAAGGAAGAGACGGCGTCTTGAGGAAGATTGCTTATTTTTTTTATATTAATACTCTTATATTTTACAAGCTGTTCGAACGAACTCCGAATCAAACAAGCCGCCAGGCGTTTACAAGGTTTTACCCGCGTTCCGAACACAATGGAACGTGTTTCGGAGGCTAATTTGAACGTATGTGTGAGTTACGGAATTAAACGATCAATTTAAATTAAATCGATTAAAATAGTTCTAAGCGTTTTGAGCTGTCAGGGTCAAACGACAACTCCGATTGCTACGAAAATTGAAATCCGATAATAACTAACTATTACGGATCCAATGAAACTAGTTTCGCCAAATTCCGAGACTGTGCCTCGGAAGGCTATTTTTAAATTTAATTTAAACGATATATTACTAAAATTAAACAAACCGCCTTTAAATTAAATTTCAACCATTTTATTATCATCAATATCATCATTATAAATTTTATAAGCCTTCAAATTATTTAAACAGGCTTAGAAATTTCTGATTCAACAATTTACCAAATTTCAATTATTAAATTCAATATTTAAACTATTAATTCAATGATTTAATTATCCAGTAAATTGTTACCTGGAATTCAAGTTAAAATTAACTTTTAACTATTTTAAAAACAATTAATTATTCCAATTTAATTCGTTAAAATTTCCGGGTCGTCACATCTCCACAATCGGAAATGGTCCTACGAATCTTGGTGCCAACTTTCTTGATTTTCTGAATCTAATCACACCCTTCATCGGTGATACCTTATCAAATACATGATCTCCAAGTGAAAAATCTAAGTTTTTCCATTTTCTATCTGCATAACTCTTTTGCCTAGACTCAACTTCGTTCATCCTATTCCAAATTAACTCAATCTTCCCTACAGCTTCTCTAACCAAATCCAAACTAAGAACCAACCTATTCCCGGTCTCTAACCAACAAATGGGAGATTTGCATGGCCTTCCATACAAAGCTTCAAACGGCACCATCCCTATACTCGTCTGATACCTATTGTTATACGAAATATCGACAGTGTGTAGATGGCCTTCACATGATCCTCGAAAATTTAACACACAAGCTCTTAACAAATCCTCAAAGACTTCGTTAACTCTTTCCGTTTGCCTATCGGTCTGTAGATGGTAAGCGGTACCCATCTTGAGCTTGGTTCCTAAAATATCCTATAGACTCTTTCAGAACTCACTGGTGAACAAGGAATCTCTATCACCTACGATATCACTAGGAATTCCATAAAATCTAACTACGTTCTTCATAAATAACTTAGCTAAGACAAGTGTCGTCAACGTTGACTTAACTGGAATGAAATTGGCACTCTTGGTTAATCTGTCCACTATGACCCATATACTTTCATCACCTCTATGGAAACCCACCTATGAAATCCATAGAAATAGAATCCCACTTCCATACCGAAATATCCAATGGCTGAAGCAACCCACTTGGCTTCTAATGTTCGGCTTCTACCTGTTGGCAGTTCAAACACTGCTTCACCCATAAGACCACATCCCTCTTCATACCTTCCTAGAAGAAACTCCGCTTCATGTCCTGATAGATCTTAGTTCGTCCTGGACGAATAGTGAAATTTGAACTATAGCTTCCTCCAAAACTTCCTTCCTTATGTCTCCCACATTCGGAACACATAACCTACCTTTCTTTCTTAACCACCCATTCTAGTCAAGACTAAAATCCTTCAAATCATCGCAATCCATTCCATCCCTTAACTTCCTGATCCATTCGACCAATACTAGCTCCTCCTATTTAGAAGCAATCTTTTCGATCATTGCCAGTCGAACTTCTTAACAAGATAACACAACAGATCCTCCACTAGACCCTGCTTTAGATCTCCACTGCACTATACAAGTCGACAACGCTTCCAAATCTTTCCACTCTGCTATCATTGCCAACATTGCATTCTGATGCTTTCTGCTAAGTGCCTCCGCAACCCTATTACCTTTCCCTTATGTGTATTAAATTCCAAAATTATAAGTAGCAATAAAATCTAACCATCTTTGCTGTCTCATGTTTAGCTTCTTTTGAGAGAACAAATACCTTAACGACTTATGATCTATATAAAGCTTAAACCTCTCTCCCAATAAGTAATGTCTCTATAGCTTTAATGCAAAAATCACTGCAGCCAATTCCAAATCATGCGTAGGATATCTAACCTCATGTGGTCTAAGCTGCTGAGAAGCATAGGAAATCACTTTTCCTCTCTTCATTAACACGACTCCTACTCTCGTTCCACACACATCTGTACAAACTACCAAATACCGATTCCCCTTCGGAAAAACTAATACAAATGTGAGGGTCAATAAGTGTTTCAAGCTCTAGAATGCTTCCTCACACTTAGTGGTCCAAACAAACTTCACATCCTTTCATGTTAGCTTGATCATCGGTGCGACTATCCATGAAAAATCCTTTATGAACCTCTGATAATATCTAGCCATTCCAATAAAACTCTTTATCTCAGTCACTATCTCGGGTCATCTCCAATTATTCACTGCTTCAATCTTAGTCGGATCTACAAACAACCCGTTCTCTGAGACCACATGACCAAGAAACTTCACTTCCTTCTTTCAAAAATGACACTTTGAAAAACTTTGCCTTCTACTGATGCTGCCTCAGAGTCTCAAGCACAATTCTAGGATGAACTTCATGTTCCCTTTCATCTCTAGTGTGTATCAAAATATCATCTATAAAAACTAACAAGTACCTATCCAAGTGCTCTCGGAAAATTCGGTTCATCAAATCCACAAAGAATGCTCTCGAAAAATTCGGTTCATCAAATCCACAAAGAATGCTGGCGCATTAGTTAGTCCGAACGGCATTGCTAACCATTTGTACGATCCATATCTAATTCTAGATGCCGTCAAAGGAATACTATCCTCTTCTACTTTATACTGATGGAAACCTGTTGCTAAATCCAACTGAGAAAACACCTCAGCTCCACTCAACCGATCGAACAAATCATCAATTCTAGGCAACCAATATCGATTCTTTATTGTCTTCTCATTCAACTTATGATAATCGATACGTAACCTCAATGATCTGTCCGGATTCTTAGTAAACACTATGGTTGCTCCCTATAGTGAACTACTAGGTCTGATAAAACTCTTGCCTTCCAAATCCACCAACTGCGCCTTCAACTCTCTTATCTCTGCAGGTGTAATCTACTTGGCGACCAACTCACTAGTTCTGCTCCAAGCACCAAATCTATTCGAAACTCAATGGCTCATTTCAGTTGCAGTCCTACTACCGGCTCGAAGACATCTGTGAATTGTCTAACCACGAAAACTCGATTTAACTCATCTTCTACCTTATACCTTCATACCATGAAAATCCGATCACTACAATCAGGGTGTCTAAGTGATATTTCCTATCATCGCAAAATATCCTAGCATCGTACTTACTTAAACTATCCATACCAAATATAATTATGAACCCTACATAGTCAAATACATTCAAACTGCAAACAAAAGTATGACCTAACAAATCAAACTCTAGGTGGTCACACTTCATCCTAAGTGTTGCACACCCTCCTATCGGATTTGCAAATCTTAAGGATGTAACTAAGTATGAGGGTTCTAGGTTAGGCTTATCTACCAAACAATGAGATACAAAAGAATGTGATGCACCAGTATCAAACAGATTACTAGCAGACATACCATGAATCTGAAGCATACCTCGCAACACCGCCTTCCCTTTCTCCTGCGCTATTAGTCCTGATGTAGCTAGCTCCAATGCAAATACTTTGCCCCTTCCATCCTTAGCAGGCTTCTTGCATTGATTCTTATAATGACCAATCTGATCACACTTGAAGCAAATAACCTCCGACTTCCCTTTCTTTGCAATTCCACCTTTCTGAGCACACTTCTTATGAAAGAACTTTCTTTTCTGACTCTGCCCCACCTGGACCTCCTTTCCTTATTCTTCTCTAATAAGCAAGCATCTCCTCGTGTCTTAAGCCCTCTCCATCACAACATTACAAGGATCCCTCATATGAGGTAATGTAGCCATGGCCAATTCAGGCTTCAAACCCCTAGTGAACTTCTCATTCCTTTTCATCATGGTATCCACAGTAGCATACACATACCTTTCAACTCCTCAAACCTTCTAGAATATTCCAACACAGAAATCTCCCCTTGCTTTAACTTAGCAAAATTTTTGAACAAAGAAGACTGTACCATTACAGACATGAACCTCTCCTGGAACCTTCTCTTAAACATAGCCGATGTCATCTTCTATTCATTCATTCCAGCTGTCACACTATTCCACTAGAATAAAGATGCTCTCTGAAGCTGTCTCAAAGCAAGCCTTCTCTTCTACTCATCATTGAGCTCCAAGTCAATAAAGATTCTCTCACAATGGAACAACTAGCTCTCCACCTCAATAACATCTTCAGTCTCGATAAATGGCTTTTCTCCGAGCCTAACATAATCTCTACTCAAGATAACATAATTATTGACCACTAGAGCTTTTTGAACTCCTACTTTAGCATTTCATCCAACCACTCCAGCAGCAATTCCAGCTTGCATTATGTTCATGAAAAACTGACCTTGGTCCTTTTGGTATCCATTTTGGCATTTCCATTTGTGGTAATACTTCCCCCAAGATTCACTCTTCCACTTCTAGCCTCTATATATGTATTCAAATCTCGTGAGATACAGAAGAATATCCTAAGAGAGATATGAAACTAGAGATATAACGTATACTTATAAATAGCAAATACAAGTACGTTACTGTAGCGTTATCCCATACCCCGATCTTATATCTAATTCCTTAGGATTATGTTTTTAAAAAATCATTTTATTTTTCATAAACCTATGCTCCAATACCAAGTTGTAACATCCCCTATTTGGAGGCCCAAAGCTAAGCACTACATATGTTGCAATCATCCATAGTATTAACTTTCGGTGAACAAATACGTAATGTTAATGGTCTCCTTAATATCAAAACCACATAAATATGAAACAATATCACAAATTTCAAAAATAACTTTTCACGTTTCACAAAACATGTTTCATATTACATTACATAATCCCAATCGTTTCCAGGGTTCGGATCAATTATAATTATTACAAAATACACCATGAGCAACATATGAAGATGCCCCCTTAGTTGACCAGAGTACTATATAGTCATAAATGACATAATACCACACAGTGGAATAAAACAAAAAAAGCAGCAACTCCTAGTCAACCACCTACTCCTCTTCGGAAGCTTTATTCGCCAACCTATTAAAACCTAAAAATCCTCAACTCTTAGCCTACTCAAATCAATTTTGAGCACCCAAAAGTTTAAGGGGGAAAATATAAACTTCTAGTTAGACATAAAGTTTGGTGTGAATAATACTATACATCTCGGTTATTTGATATTAAGTGAGACTACGTCGCGTAGCAGAAAGGGTTTCCCCTCACTAATATCCTTTTATAACATATCTTTGGCAAATCATAATCTTGCAACCAAAACTGGCTAAAAATTGTAAAGCAATTTTATGCAAACATACATGTCAAGTAACAAATGAACTATTGTTAGGAAATCCAATCTACGGTTTCGGCAATAACAACTAGACAATGGAAATCAAATATACATATATATTTATATATACAGGTACCTTCTAGAACAACATCACTAGAAAGATAAGAACAAGGCTTAAAGGACACTACAAGAGACTACAAGTCAATAGGTATAAAGAAGCAAAAGAAGAGATGCACAAAATAGACATGCACCAGTATCAAACGTCTGGATGCACATGCCAGACGTTTGGAAAATTTCTCTAGAACAACAAACATACTAAATCAGACGTCTGGTAATAGCACTCAGACGTCTGAAAATTGACTATGTTCAAAAAATAATATAGTATCAAATGTCTGAAACAAATACCAAACGTCTGAATGCAAACTCAAACTTCAGATAACAACTGCAACTGCCACATGCGAATGGACATCTCCGCTTCTCTTCGCCACAACTCTTCACCATCAAAAGAAGCAACCTCAGAGCATTCGTTAATGGATGCAACTACTCAAGACACCTATCCACAACTATATATAGCATCAAAAATCAAGAGAACATGACTGACCTTAATTACTTACGCTTTCTAATTCTATACTCTATCATATATTCTTGATCTCTGCAATCTTTACTTATATTCACTCTTCCATATACTCGGTTCTTCATATACAATATTCTTTAGATATATATTGGAAGCAATTGTACTAATTAGTCAACATCCATGTCATACTAGAACACACATTTGACAAGAACAACTTATTGTAACCAAGCCTATTCCTTCGGGTGAAGAGAGAGTTTTTGATAGTCGAATTCGAAGGGGAGCTTCGGGACTGGACGTAGGACGGGAGGTCCGAACCAGTATAAAATTTTGGTGTGCTTATTCTGTATTTACTTTGATAATATTATTTTACTTGCGTCATATTTTTTTATGTATACTTGCATATACACTACACGATCCACCCTGTAGACTTTCAACTATTTGTCCTAATATTATAGTTTTGTTTGGCTAAATACTAACTTTTGGCTGACTCGGGCCTACCAAACAATATAAACAAATAATCCAACACATGTTAAACACTCCTCTTTGGATGGTCTATCCCTAACTTATCTTCTTCTAGGGTCACCTGATCCTAATGGTTTTGTGGGCTCACCTATAACCTACCTCTGTATATATATATATATTCCCTTCTGTGTGCAACATATTTTAGTCTTACCTGTGATAAAGCCATACA
Organism: Allium cepa; assembly: GCA_030765085.1. Lineage (NCBI taxonomy): Eukaryota > Viridiplantae > Streptophyta > Magnoliopsida > Asparagales > Amaryllidaceae > Allium > Allium cepa. The sequence continues at coordinate 700,165,174 of CM060938.1, read as the reverse complement.
CATTGGAATTTTGGACTAAATTAGCTGGGGCTAATAATTAGTGTATAGGGCACGACCGTATACCAGTCCCATCTGGTATACAAATATCCAAGTCATTTTACTTAGGGTAATGCTCCCTTAAATTTTCCTTGAAAACCTTTTCATCTCAACTTGATTTAAAACCTTTAAATCAAACTTAAACAAGGAAAATTTATACTCTATGATTTACTCAAAACCACTTTGCCATGTTATATATACTTTACTTAAATCTTTGTTGATGAAAACATTTAAACCTTTGAAAGTACCCCTTTCGAATCCATTGAAAGTACCTCTTTCGAAACCAAGTAAACCCCTATATTTTACCTAGGCCGAAAGGCCAAAACATTGCTTCCGAAACCATTCATATATACCTTTCGAAACCATTAAAAAACCTTTCCTTTGAAAGCTATAAAACCTTAGACATCCTATCTTAAAACACTTAAACATCACCTTTTGAAAACATTGGGAAACCTTTCCTTTCAAACCTTTCGAAACCATTGGAGAACCATCCCTTGGAAACCATTAATTTAGACCTTTTGAAGGCACCAAAAACCTTTATAACAATAAAATTTTTGAAAGAATTTGTGTTCAATTAAAACATGTGGAACAACCTTTCAAAACCATTAAAACCTTCTTCTTTGAAACCATTTGGGTTCTGCCTTCAATAGAGAAAACAGGTCATTAAAACATTTAATTCGAAAGCATTCCTAAATAAAGAAGTGATGGTGTCGAAACCAATGCTTTTGAAAACATTGGAGAAGTGGCTTAGTTTCAAAAGTAAAGTATTCCCTTCAGAACCATTGACTTCAAAAGGTAAGAAAGCGGCAGCTAGGGTTTCGACACCTTCGAAGCATTTACTTAAAACAAAAGGCAGAACCCATTCGAAACCAGTCCTTTAAAATAATTTGACCCGGTTGAAAGCCAACCAAGTTGAAAGCACTTCCTTCGAAAGCAAAGCAGGCATGTTTTCATTTAAGATTATGGAGTTTGAGATTAAGGACTTTGAGATTTGATTGAATTTGATTTTGATTACTCTTCTTCCTTTGATTATTTTCTCTTTCTCTAGATTTTCTAATGGTTGTCGGCCTCTACTTTGTCTTTGGTTTTGAAATGAACATGTAAATGAATTCCTAAGGGTTTATGGTATGAGAATATTCTTCTTCCTATTTTACCCCTTTTCTATTTTATTTTAACTCATCTTTAGTTCATAGTTTACATGGCACCCCCTTAGTTTAATCCCAAATCTCAATCTCCTAATCACGCATTATTTTATTTAATTTAGCTAATTAAATATCCTATATAATTTTACTACAAATTAGGGCCATTACAACTATGGACTTTAAAAAAGTATGCATTTGACATGGGATTCCAAAAGATGAGACTCTTCTACCAAAACCACACTAAAGATCCCATAATCCATCTGATAGTTACACGGCCTGTAACCAGTATATGTGCCTATCCGAAGGCATTCTCACTTTTAACCCATTCCATATATACAAGCCGCAATCGATAAGAAATTAATTCATAGATGAGTATTTCCTTTTCTGATTTCCTACTAGCTTCATCCAGGGATGGCTCTCTATATTTAAATCCTTCTTTCCTAAATTTTAGCATTTGAATTCACTCGATTCAAGTTGCTAACTAACTTTATTTCCTTTGCAGTTATCCCCTTGATGGTCAAGAATGATAATATGATCTGAAAGATTCACGACCTCAAAGCTCTTCCATTTAATGAAAGGAAACAACCCTTCTCATTATGAACCTTTAGCTATGCCAATAACAACTTTTATGCAATGGTCATAGAGTCTACTACTTACTACCTCCTCCCAATGCCGCTCAAGCCATTTTGTAGGCCATTCCATTAGCTGAAATGGCTCCTTTGGCTTTGATCGGTTGCGTAGTTCTAGATGTATTAGAGGAAATACTTAGCATTTCCAAAGATGAGGAATAAATAAGTAAAGGTTAAAGAAGACAACGAAGATAACGATGAAGAAGAATAAGGAGAAGAAGGAAGAGATTTCGAGTCGACTATTGAGATTACTGGAGAAGAAGGGATGTCGGCTTCTACTCCACAACTGAAGTGCTTGAGGAGTGGGTCCCTTAAGTTAACACCTAAGTCCCATCAAATTCTAATCAGTGGATCATCTCCTCGTCTAATGTATGACGGCATCAATATTTCACTACCTAATTTGGGGCCCATATATCTTCATATCTTCGATTTCAACACTCTTGGATTCCAAGTAATTCACATAGCCTTTGTTGACTCGCTGTAACATCCTATCTTGAGGCCCAAAACAAAGCGATACAAATGTTGCGATCATCCATAGTATTAACTTCCGGTGACAAAATACGGTAATTTTAATGGTGGCAATAAGGGTTTCGACTTTGTCAAAGGCCTATTTAAAACAAAGGGCGGCAATCTAGGTCGAACGCTTATCTTTAAACAAATATACTAAGTCGAAAGCTATCTCATTCAAAAGCAAAGCAAGCACGTTTTCTTTTCAAAAGCAAAACAAGGTTTCAACCCTTTCAGAAGCCATGTTTCAACCCTCTATCTTTCGCCTATCTCCAATCCACTACGTACCAAATTGTTGATACCATGTGTATTGGTTTTGAACTGGTTGGAGGCGGAGATATGTGATCGAAAGGTAGCTGCCGAAGATAGCGAAAAAGCATATTTTTTACAAAAACTGGTTTCTTTCTTTATAAAGTAGTTTCTTTCCAACTAACTTGCTTATTTATCATAATATAATTGGTTGTCAGTTTCTTTTCCAAAATCTTTTCCAAAAGTGCCGCTGAATTCAAAATTTATTTATTTAAAACATTTACAAAATGCTCCTATTCTTATTTTAAACATATAAAACATTTAAGTCCGATACCTTAAATAATTTTATATACTTAACGAAACACTTTGGAAAAATCTCCAAAAATTCCAATAAATGACTTTTAATATGTTTTCTAACATATTTAAATTTCTGACCAAAGCTACTATATATATTAATCGTAAATAAATTTTAAACCTAAATATCATTTTCTTCACGAGAAAATTCATAATAAATCCACCGTAATTCAGAAAATTATGAAACTTGAAACCCATCTCTAAAATGTTATTTCTAACCTCATATCAAAATTGCAAATCATTTGGGTATCATCTAATAGGTTTTCCAAATTAATTCTTATCGTAAAAACCTAAATCATCAACAAGTATATATATTTTTTAAACAATCAAAACATGGCAAAACATTTGCAAATAAATTCAGATCTCATTCTGGCAACCGAAAATTAAAAAACATGAAATATAATTTATTATTCACCTTAGCTTTGTTGCTATGGAGTTGAGATCTGTTCTTGAGTTAAGTTGATAAACTTCTTCCTCTTGATTCTTACTTATCTTCCCCTTTATCTTCTTTAATGGTGGTCGTCCTCTTGTTTAGTTTTAGTTTTTGGAAGTGAATGTGTAAAATGATAGTGAGTAAGGGTTTAGGGTATAAATATAAGACTTATTCCTATTTGCCTTTATCTAATTCCCTAACATATTTCATTTTAAATTCCATTTAGTTCATTAGTTCAACTAGGCATGGTTCCCCTTTACTATACAAATCTCAATCCCTTAACCATTTACATTATTTCATTTAATTTATCTAATTAAATGTCCTAAATAATGTTAATCAAAATTAGGGTCGTTATTCACTCCCCTCCTTAAAGAATTTCATCCTCTAAATTACGATAAGGCACTCATTAAAATCAATCATAAAGGTAAAACATACCATGAAACAAGTCAGGATAAACGTCTCAAATCATGCCCTTTGTTTCCCAAGTACAGTTCCTCTCGTCGTCACTCCACTGGACTTTAACTAATCAGACTATCTTGTTGCTTAACCTGTTCTCATCCCTTGCGACTATATAAACTAGCTTTCTAATTGTAGTCAAATTCGGTTCCACCACTAAGTCGTCAAACACAATCCATGCTGTGATAGTCTATGGATCCCGAATACACTTCCTTAGATGAGATACATGAAAAACATCGTGGATTCCTACCAAACTGTTCGATAACTCTACTTTATATGCGAGTTTCCAATCCTCTCTACGATAGGAAATGGTCCAACGAATCTTGGTCCCAACTTTCCTGATTTCTCAAACCTAATCACACCCTTCATTGGTGATAATTTGACAAAAACATGATCTCTAATTGAGAATTCTAAGTATTTCCTTCTCTTATTGGCATAATTCTTCTACCTAGACAGCGATTCCTTCAATCTAGCTCTAATTAACTCAATCTTTTCTACAGCTTCTCTAATTAAATCTAGACCAAGGACTAACTTATCCCTGGTCTCTAACCAATAAACTGGAGATTTGCATGGCCTTCCGTAAAAAGCTTCAAACGGTGCCATCCCTATACTAGCCTGATAACTGTTGTTATACGAAAAATCAACTAAGTGTAGACGGACTTCTAATGATCCTCCAAAATCTAGCACATAAGCTCGTAAAAAATCTTCTAAGACTTTGTTAACTCTTTCTGTTTGCCCATCTATCTACGGATGGTAAGTGGTACTCATTTTGAGCTTCTTACCTAAAATCTGCTGTAGGCTCTTCCAGAATTCGCTAGTGAATAAGGAATCTCTATCACTTACTATACTACTAGGAATTCCTTACAGTCTAACTACATTTTTCATAAACAACTTAGCTTAAACAAGTGCCCTTCTAATTGACTTAACTGGAATGAAATGGACACTCTTGATCAACCTATCCACTATGACCCATAACACTTTCATTTATTCTGATCTTGGCAACTCATCTATAAAGTCCATAGAAATAGAATCCCATTTCCATACTTGATTATCTAAAGGCTGGAATAACCCACTTTGTTTCTAATGTTCAGCTTTTACCTGTTTGTAGTTCAAACACTGTTTCACCCATAAACCTACATCTCTATTCATCCCTTCCAAGAAGAAACTCCTCTTCATGTCCTGATACAACTTTGTTCCTCTGGGATGAATGGTGAACTTCGAACAACGACATTCCTCAATAACTTCCTTCTTAATGTCTCCGACATTCGAAACACATAATCTTCCTTTCTTTCTCAACCACCCGTTCTGGTCAAGATAGAAATCCTTCAAGTCATCGCTCTCTGTTCTATCCCTTAACTTCCTAATCCATTCAACTAATAATGGATCCTTCTTTTGCTTAGAAGCAATCTTTTCGATCATCACCGGTCGAACCTTTAAACGTGACAACATAGCAGTCACCTTACTAAATCTAGCTTCAGATCTCCCTTGTATTCTACATGTAGTCAACCCTTCTAAATCTTTCCAATTGGCTATCATTGCTAATACTACATTCTGATATTTTCTGCTAAGTGCATCCGCAACCTCATTGCTAATACTACATTCTTATCATTCAACTTATGATAATCGATACATAACCTTAACGATCCGTATGGCATCTTGGCAAACACTACGACAGCTCCCTAAGGCGAACTACTAGGTCTGATAAAATTCTTTCCTTTCAAATCCACCAACTGCACATTTAGCTCCTTCATCTCGGTAAGTGTCATTCTACTTAGCGGTCTATTTACTAGTTCTGCTCCAGGTACTAAGTCTATCCGAAACTCAATGGCTCATTTCGGTGGTAGTTCTACTACAGGTTCAAAGACATCTACGCATTCTCTAACAACGAAAACTCGACTCAACTTGTCTTCTGCCTCCGCAACACCCAATAAAGAATTGACCTTAAAACTGGGGTTTTCTACGGAGTATATGATCCGATCCCTAAAGTCAGGGTATCTAGGTGATATTTTTCTATCATGGAAAAATATCCTAGCATCGTATTTACTTAATCAATCCATACCTAGAATAATCCCGAACCATACGAAATCAAACACATATAAGCTACAAACAAATGTATGACCTAACAATTCAAACTCTAAGTGGTCACACTTCATCCCAAGTGTTGCTTACCCTCCTATCGGATTTACAACCCTTAAGGAAGTAACTAGGTAGGAGGGTGCTGGGTTAAGCTTATCTAGCAAACAATGAGATATAAAAGAATGCGATGCACTAGTTCAAATAGAACTCTAATTGGTATACCATAAATCAATAGCGTACCGCCCAACATAGATTTTCCCCTCTCCTCTACTGTTGGTTCGAGGTAGCTGGTTTCAATGCAAACATCTTGCCTTTTCCATCCTTGGTTGGCTCCTTGCGCTAGTTCTTACAGTGTCCAATCTGATCACAGTTGAAACACTTTATCCCTTTCTTCTCGGCAATTTTCTTTCCCTTACATGTCCAGCACCCATGGGCATAGTGTCCTTTCTTGTCACACTTTTAACATACCACTTTTTCCTTTCCCTTCTTAGCATGTCAACCCTTCTAAGCTCCTTTCTTGTGGATAAACTTCCTCTTCCGACTCTTCCCTCCTTTAGCATCCTTGGCCTTATTTCTTTCAAGAAAAGCTTACATCTCTTCATTCCTCAAGGCATCTCAACAACAACATCACTTGGATCCCTGATATGGTGTAACATGGCCTTAGAAAGCTCAAGCTTCAACCCCTTGATGAACTTTTCAATCCTCTTAAGCACATTATTAATCGTAGCATAGCCATATCTCGCTAGCTCCTCATATCTTGTCGCATGTTTGAGCATAGTCATATCCCCTATTCTAACTCGGCAAACTTCCTAAGCAGAGTGGACATAGCAGTTTCTGACGCAAACCTTTCCTCTAACCTCCTCCTGAACTTAGCCTAAGTCATATTCTCCTTCTTGACTCCAATGTCACACTGTTCCACCAAAACACCGTTGCCCCTTGAAGTTGTCTAGAAGCGAGTATCCTTTTCTTCTCATCATTAAGCCCTAATTCAACCAAAATCCTTTCCCAATGAAGTAGCAAATTATGTACTTCGATTGCGTCTTCAGTATTAACAAACAGCTCTCCACCCAGTCAACCAAAATCTCTACTCAGAATAGCATAGGTATTCACCACTGGAGCTTCTTTCTTCCCTTCTCCAGCATTTCTTCCAACTACTCCAGCATCAATTCCCTCCTGCATCATTTTGACAAAGAACTGATACATTTCTCCCATGTCCACTTGCGGGACTCCAGCACCCACATTTGCAGCTTGTGCCCGACCTTGATTTCTCCTGATATTTGGTCGGGCATTTCCATTACTTGTGGTGCTTCCCCCACCTAGGTTAACTCTTCCACCTCTAGTATCCATATCTGCGTTCGATTCTTCATAAGATAAATAAGAATAACCCATAGAGATAAGAGAATAGAGATATAACATATACTTATGTATAACAAATACAAGCACGTTATTATAGTTTTATCCCATACCCCGATCTTCTCTCTTTTTCCTTAGGATTATGTTTTCAAAATCATTTTAGAGTTTTTCATAAACCTATGCTCTAATACCAAGTTGTAACTTCCCTTATCTTAAGGCCCGAAGCTAAGCAATACAAATGCTGCAGTCATCGTAGCACTAACTTTCGATGATAAAATATGGTAATGTTAATGGTATCCATAATATCAGAAGCACATGAATATGAAATAAAAACAACATAGATTAAAACAATTTCTCTGATTACATTTCAAAGAAATATTTCATATTTAGGTTACATAATCCCATAATCGATTCCTAAGTTTTGATCAAATATAATTATTACAAAATACGCCAAGAGTGACATATGAAGATGCCCCCTTGGATGATCAGAGTGCTAAATAGACATATAAGTCATAGTCGATATAAAAAACTAAATACCAACTCCTAAATAGCTAACTTTGCTTCCGACACATCTTTGGAAGCTTTATTCGTCCACCTACTAAACCTATCAAAACCATAACTCTCAATCTACTCAAATTAATTTTGAGCACCGAAGAGTTCAAGGGGAAAAACATAAACTCAATTCAGACATAAAGCCTGGTGTGAATAATATATTACGTCTCGATTTACTGATATTAACTGAGACCATGCCCCTTAGTGGAAGGGGTTCCCCTCACTAATATCCATTTAAAACATATCTTTTTGCAAATCAAAACCCTACAACCAAACTGGTTAATTAAACTAATTATATCAATAAAAGCAAATATCATATATGCTAAAAACAAGTAATAAATGGACCATCTGTCCAAAAATGTAGATTTTTTTAGCTACCTACTAACCGTTGGTTGATTTAGGCTTACTAGACAAAAAAAATAATAATCTAACAACTGTTAGACAAACTTCTGTACGGTCTGTGCTTAACTTACTTCTCCAAGGGTCACCTGATCCAAATGGTTTTTGGGTTCACCAATAACCTAACCTCCTTCCTTGTACGTATGTTCCTTTCTGTGTGTAACCATCGTTTAAGTCTTACATATGACTAAACCCTACACGCTGTAATTTTAGACTAAATTAGCTTGGCGCTAATAGCTAGTGTATAAGGCGGCAACCTATACCAGTCCCATCTGGTATACAAATATCTGAGTCATTTTACTTAGGCTTAACCACCCTTTAAATTTTCCTTGAAAACCTTTTCAAAATGATTTAACCCTTTAAATCATACTTATATAAGGAAAATATAATATTTGATTTAGTTAAATCTCTTTGCCATGATATATGCTTTACTCAAAATATCGTTGATGAAAACATTCGAAACCGTTGTCTAAACCATTAAACAATCTCTTCTGAAACCATTGAAAGTACCCCTTTTAATACAAGTAAACTACAACCTTAGGCCGAAAGGCCAAACATACTTTCAAAACCATTTATAATAGTCCTTTCGAAAACATTGATAAGATCTCTTTCAAAAGCTTTATAAACTTAGACATCCTCTTTCATAACATAAAACTTGCCTATCGAAGCAATTGGAAGCCTTCCATTTAAAATACTTTAAATACCTCTCAAAACCATTGGGGAATCACCTCTTCGAAACCTATATCACATATATTTCAAAAGAAGTCAATGTAAACTACTCAAAACAAACCTTTTGATAACAATGGGTTCAAGTGAAAGCTTGTGGAACATAGTTTCGAAAGCATTAAAACCATTCTAGTCGAAACCTATGGGTTTATCTTTCAATTGAACAAAGGGTCTTAAAACAACTAAGTCGAAAGCACTCTTTCAAAAGCAGTTTCCTAAGTAAAGAAAGTAGATGGTTTCGATGCCATCCCTTTCGAAATCATTGGAGAAACGACTTCTTTAATAAAGTCGAAAGCACCCCTTCAAAACCATATTTAAAGGCAAAGCAGCCTCAACTGGGTCGAAATGTAGAATTGCGGCAACAAGGGTTTCGACACTGTCGAAGGCCTGCTTAAAACAAAAGGCGGAAACTGAGGTCGAAAGCTTATCTTTAAACCAATTAACTAAGTTGAAAGCTATCTCGTTAGAAATCAAAGAAAGCATGGTTTCTTTTTAAAAGCAAAACCAGTTTTTGACCCTCTACCTTTTGCCTATCTCCATCCACTACGTACCAAGTCTTTGAGATCATGTATTTTTGTTTCGAAATAGATGGATTCGGAGGTATGTGATTGAAAGGTAGCTGCCGAAGATAGCGAAACAGTGTATACTTACAAAAACTATTTTCTTTCTTTATAAAGTAATTTCTTTCCAACTAACTCGCTTTTTTGTCATAATCAATTGGTTGCCAATTTCTTTTCCAAAATTGTTTCTAAAAGTGCTGTCGAATTTAGAATTTATTTCTTTAAAACATTTAAAAAATGCCCCTTCTCTTATTTTAAACATATAAAACATTTATGTCCCATACCTTATATAATTTTATATACTCAACAAAACACTTAGGAAAATTCTCCAAAAATTCCAATAAATCACTTTTAATATGTTTTCTAACATATTTAAATTTCTGACCCAAAGCTACTATATATATTAGCCATAAATAAAATTTAAACCTAAATAGCATTTTCTTGATGAGAAAATGCATAATAAATCCACAACAATTTAGAAAACTATGAAACTTGAAACCCATCTCTAAAATGTTGTTTCTGACCTTATATCAAAATTACAAGTCACTTGGATGTCATTTAATAGGCTTTCTAAATCAATTCTTATCATAAAATCTATATGAAATAGCCTAAATCATCAACAAGTATATATTAATATCCGTTTTAAACAATCAAAACATGGCAAAACATTTGCAAATAAATCCAGATCTCATTCTAGTAACCGAAAATAAAAAAACATGAGACGTAATCTATTATTCACCTTAGCTTTATTGTTAAGGAGTTGAGATTTGTTCTTGAATTAAGTTGATTAGCTTCGTCCTCTTGATTCTTGCTTATCTTCCCCTTTATATTCTTTAATGGTGGTCGGCCTCTTTTTTAGTTTTAGTTTGTGGAAATGAACGTGTAAAATGAGAGTAAGGGTTTAGGGTATAAAAATAAGACTTATTCCTATTTTTCCCCTTTATCTAATTCTCTTACCTATTTCATTTTAAATTCTATTTGGTTCATTAGTTCAATTAGGCACGACTCCCTTTACTATACAAATCTCATTTGCTTAACCATTTACATTATTTCATTTAATTTATCTAATTAAATGACCTAAATAATGTTAATCCAAATTAGGGTCGTTGCACTAGCCTGCCCCACCTTAGAGTTGTAGTTGGTTTTAGGTGCTCCACTTAACCCCTTCATGCTCATATTATTCACTTCTTACATGAAGAAATGTGTCCAAAGGAGCTCAAGTTGATATCAGATGATCCTTTACTGCCAAGAAGATCAAGTACATTCCCGAGTGGTCAACCGACTGATCCTGGTCAGTAGATATAATATGACATGTCAATACTACACTTAGGATCAGAAGCATCTCACTCTACATATACTCTTCTCTAATACCTAAGTTATAATTTAATTTCATTAATATAATTTTCTCTTCTTCTTCAAGTATAGTAAGCCGATCCAGATTCTATGATCACCTTAGCAAAAGGACTAGAAACAATTTACCTTTCAGCCATCCAAGCTCCCAATGTTGAAATGAACAACCAAGGGAGGCCGAGAGAGAAAGGGTGAAGAGAAAAGAAACGGTGAGAAGAGAAGAAGAAAGAAGATGCTTCTCTAACTTCGGGGAGCACCCCCAACCCCCCTGGGGGACTCCATCTTCGATTCATATAGGGTTGATTACTACTTCCCCGCTCTATGGATCCATATTTTGAGATGTGTCCAACTTCTAAGAGGCGCACTTTATCATAGCCACCCTTCTCTCAGGCTTCTATTACCAGTAACACTCCAAATTCCCGAGCCATGGTTCTAGCTCCTCATCGGTCAAGGCCTTCTCACTCGACTTCTTCTACTTATGCTACATAAATTACCTATAAGCCAAGAAAGGAACACAACACTGCGACTGGTTTAGTTCCAATGGCCTCGATTGTTACTGCCCCATTGAAGATGTGGCATTAGCATTCCAATATTAGATCTAACTAGGGATCCAATTCAGTCATAAAGTGGAGGACATTCACCTAAAGGATCTAGAGATGGAAGTATCACTATACGATATGGTGGTGGAGCATTACAATTTATGAAGAAATTTGGCATGAAACTTTGGTCCATTTGAACAAGAAAAATCGCCTCAACATAGAAATTATGGAAAAAGAGAGTGAAAAAGACCAAAGAATAAAAATGAAGTTATACGATCAAATCGAGAAGGCTGAGAAAATTCTAGAGAGAAGGAAATATAACTCGCAAATGAAAAAGAAAAGCACCAAACTGAAGTTCAAGCTATAATGGACAACGTCGCTCTCTTGAACTATCAACTCTAAGTGCCGCATTCACAATGGCGATTTGGAAAGGAAGAAGGCAGCACTTCAGACCATGATAGATGTCGAGCCTTGCAACTCACAATTGTTAATATCGAAATCACAAAGCTTTAGCTTGCTTTATAAAAGAGAAGAAAGAGAAATAAGAGGCCAAGCACCTAACAGGATCGAAAGATTCATTATTTGGAAGGAGAGAAGAATAACCTCGGGGACAGTGTCCAGCGCTAGAGGCTCGCCTTGTCCAGGTTGACAAAGTAAAAGGGGAGTTTAAAGAGTAAGTCGAAAAGACCATCTTTGGATTCTACATGAACGTTGTCTGCATGAAGAGCATATGATTATTTGATGTGACTTACCTTAAATCCCTTACAGAGGTCTACGATGAAATCATCTTCCATGAGAGAGAAAAAGTAGGAGAGACTTCTGACGAAGAGGCACATTGTTATCCCATTTTTTGGTCAAAACTGGAATATCGACAAATTGGCAAGGAATGATGGAGGTCCGGATTGAAAATCGATTGGAAGCAAGGCAAGAGTTCGTTCGACACTACACTCCCCGAGTTCAAGTGTCATCCGGTACTTAAAACCCCTCGGTTTCGTCCGGAAGTTCAAGTGTTTGAGTTCGTCCGGTATTCGAACTCCACATGGTTCATTCGGCATTCTCATAAATGAAGTCTCATTCGGCATTCTCATAAGTGGAGTCTCATTCGGCATTCCCAACACGAAGTCTCATTCGGCATTTCCTGTCCCCCTTCCTACCGAACCAAACCCAAAGCAACTCCTAGCCGAACCAACCTTCTCCCTGTTCCTACCGAACCAACACCTCTAAACCCACTGCCGAATGGAACTCCTATCCTACAACTACCGGACCAAGCATAGCCAAACCATGCTACCACCGAACCATGCTACCACCGATCCAACCTACCACCGAACCCCTATCTCCACTACCTGCCGAATCACCCATGTTACCACTCACCGCCGAACCAAGACGCCGCCGATCCAGAAAGCTGCCAGGCCAGATTGCTTCAGCCCAGGCCCACCAGCAGCTATATACTCCCAGGACCTCTGCCCCCTGCCTCACTCTATAAATAGAGGGGCAGGGGTACAACAATGGGAGAGAAGTTTGAGAGCTCAAACCTGGAAGGAACTTTCAAACAACTTTCATACACTTGTACTACAAGCTTTGTACTCGTAATCGGATTGGAAAAGGAGAATAACATATAAAGTGGACGTAGGCACATTTTGGCCGAACCACTATAAATCTGTGTGTCTTTTACAGTTCAGTCCCTGCTTTTTACGTATTTGCATAAACCACCTAAATCATTACGAACAACATAAAATCAACTAAATCATACAACTTGGAGTTGTTTGCCCATCTTTTGTGCAAACGTATTTGGGTTATTTGCTGAGATCTGTGATTTGTGTTTGAATATCGCTGATTTATATTCATACACTGGTGCTTTCACGGTATTGGGTGTTTGTGACCATTTTTTACGCAAACACACATAAAGCCCTTTAATTTGAAGAATATGATCTAAAGGCTCTATCTGAGGTTCAAGCAGAGTGCGCTACTAAGGCTTCCATACCGACACCCACTGGGACTCCAGCTAAGTCTAGCCTGAAGGACTTACCCAAAGAAATTCATACTCCCATCCTTAAGGAGCCCCAACTGAGGACTCTCTCATCCGTGACGATTAGCCCGAGGTCATTGTGATTCCGACCTCTACAACTCTATCATATGTTGGTGCTGCTACTTCTACGGGCACAATCTTGATATGCCCCAGTTTAAAACTCCCATGTTTAATCCTGAGACTCTTACATTTACCATAACTCTTGAGGAGGAGCGGATCATGGTAGTATCATCCGGAGGTATATCCTTGAACTCACTGATACTTCAAAACTTCGAATGTCTCTTAAAGAATCTTCTCACTTTACCATTCACTTCGTCTTACTATAGGTCATCCATTGATAACACCACTATCTGATGTCATCATAACACCATGCCCAAAGGTTACCTTCATCGTGATCATTGTCATCTCGTCTACTTTCTAAATTTTTACCTCCTCCATTGGCTCTGACCACGGTCCCAAAGCTAAAAAATCACTGCCTTGGAGGAGGAATTAGACGACTTCAACCTTTCCTTTGGTGACAATGATGACATGGTTATTAGTCAGGACTTAGGATCTAATCCTTCGATGGCATCCAAAGTGGCTTTGGATACTTCAAAGCTTCATAAAGTAAAGGTCGAGCTTGATTTGATCATTCCTACTCCCTTGTGTATATATATATTCCTATGCCATCATTCCTTTCCTAAAAACTTCGCCTGCCTCTGGTACTACTCGGCCATCAAAGTGCAAGCATCTCATATCAGTCAACGAACTTTAACTATAAAAGAGGATATTACGCCACCAGAGCAGAGCACACCTTTATAGGCTATGCAATCTAAGAGGTCTGCTACGAAGCCAGGGAAATAAGGCAAGGGAGGCGGGAAATGAAAGCTTTGATCGCCTCTGAAATTATTTTTGGGACTCTAGCCTTTCTGTATTTCTTGTTGTCTATGGTGAATTGGCCATAGTTATGTGATTCTGTTCCCAGCAACTATAAATAAAAGATAAAGCAATATAAAGCAATCATTGTTCAAATTTGTCTCGTTTACTTGTATCGCACCTTTTATTTTCCATGCATATGTACTTTATCTACATGCATAAATATACAATTATTTACAATGAAATTACTATATATTACGATGTTGCCCATTACTTAGTTGTATTTATTATTGGCCAAACATTTCATTTTTAACTATAGATATAACTATGCCCAAGTGCTACAGCTGAAATTATATGGTTTTCCTCTCTTGTCAACACGAGCACCAATAAAATACAGTGTTGTACATGTGAAATTCAATTATTCACCGACGCTATCTCCAGGCATCATCATACATGATACCTATCTCCAATTCTGCTTATCTCTAGGCGTTGGCTGAAGATAAAATTTCTAGGGGTGAATTATTTGTTCTGTCCTGAGCCCGATTATGCTCCAATGATCAAACATGGTTTAAGGGAGTCTATCAGTACCTATCTTTAGGTTTTAGACATCCAATTTTCAAAACATAGAATGTTTGATTGTGATACTGATCCTATAACACAAAGACAAACTTTAAGAATATGGTTCCACTGATTTAGAAAGCTAACTTAATTCCAAGTCCAATAGTAGTTTCTCCTTATTACATCCAATCCGAATGAAACAAAATACCTCATACAAAGAAATCCACTCTGGCTGTAGCATCCTTGTGTTGGCCATTCCTTACAAGTGGAAAGTAACCCTTTGGACTTGCATAATTTAGGTCTGAATAATCCGAGCATGATCGACACTTTATATCAATCTTCTTAACCAATAATGAAATTTCCATCAATGAGGAGGCTAATGCTTACCTCCTGGGATCTGATGTAGATAGCCTTCTTTGCGTTCTCCCTCTTTCCTTTTGTTGCGCCTCTCGAAGCTCTACAATAAAGAACTCTCGACCCTGTGCTCTAGTCTCCTTGAATTGTGCCTACTCGGTTATCTATGGGAAGTTTCATCAAACAAGGCCATGAAGTGAGTGAACTCTAAAGTCTACTAGGTTGGTAGGCCTAGGAATGCATTTTATGCAGAGAATCTCTCCTTCACCATATAATTCTGAGTCGTGATGGCCCTTTGAGGGTCATCTCCTATCTGGAGCGGCTACTTGATGGAACCAATCAGAGCGTTGCCTCTTTGATAAATCCATGAAGTTGGGACTTTCAAGGAAAAAAAATCCTTTTTTTAGTTGCATCTCATCAAATGTCCGCTTCAAAAGGATATTTACCAAGCTTCCACTGTCTATCAACACTCGACGAGCAGTACCTGACCTAATCATGACCGACATCACTATTGGATTAAGCATAGATGCCTTGATCTCATCAGCATTCCTATTTCGAATGATGATGTCATCATCAATCTTTTGTCGTTACTTCGTAGGAGCACCATCCTCGATGGCATAGTACATTTCTTATATGTATCGTTCTATAAGGAACTCCTGTAGCGTTCCTTCTCATTCTTGCTCTTTCCTATAGAATTTGGACCTCAAGGTATAGTATTGATTGCCAAGTTCCGACTTTGTGACCATGGACCCACTTTGTTGGTCCCATCTTTTTAACCTTCAGGTCTTATGGATTCCTGACATATTATTGGAGCTGCTTCTTCTATAATGACCCGCATATTTGACACTGTTAATACTAAATTAGTTAAAATAGATTTTTAATTAAAGGGTGGTTTGGTGTTATAGACAAATTTGCATAGATGTTTTCGAGCTGATTAGCTTGGACTATAAATTTGTTAAATTTGCAGTCAAAGTTTTGGCAAAGAGTTTCAGAGTTATAAAAAACGTACATAACTCCACAAAGATCAAGATCAAATAAATTTTAATCCTTTTTTACGAACGAAAGATATAATTTTGACTTCTCAATTACTAATGAACAATTAACTATTTTGGAATAAAGCCAACAGGGTTGGCGCAGTTGGTTGATGGTCCGGACTGCGTGATCGAAGGTCACGAGTTCGAGCCCCGAAACTGACAACCCTGTAACAAGTACCCGAAGTATGTGTTTGGCAGGCACATGCTTCCCTAGAGTTTACAAGTGAAGCTTGGTTCTCTAGGTAATTCAAAAAAAAAAACTATTTTGGAATAAACTGCATACACAACTCATAATCTGGTCGAGTGACATAAATAAAGCCATGGAACTATGGCTTTCGACTCCATCTTCATTTTTCTTCCATAGTCCCAAAATCCCTTCTTAATCCCTCTCTAATAGTGGACAGTCTTCTCTAATCCAAAATTGTTTCAAAACTCAAAATTTCCAATATCCATAAAATTATATCAAATAGATCATCTTGTGAGGACAATTATTAGCAAATGGTCATATTTCATAAATGCACTTAGATCAATAAGATATCACAGTCAAATTCATGTGTGATGAACTAGGGTTCTGCATTTGGGAATTTTTGATTTCAGCCATAATTGGCAAATTTATTAGGTAGGATCATAGTGCTCAACGAGTGGAGTCGTACAACGGTGGTCGAAGGTCCTATCGTGCACTGCGGCGTGGGAGCCAAAATCACATTAGCAGCAGTAGAGATAGATGGTCAGACCACCTTGATCAGGTAAAGGACAATGAGATGTGGATGTAGGGCTGTCCTGCGGCATCAACTCGAGTGGTGGCGGTTGGTACGCATAGTCCAAGGCGGGCTAATGATCGATATTGGGGAGAGAAGAGACCGTAGTGTTATTCTTTTGTTGTAGTATTTAATTACTAAAATGCCCCTTATTTTCTAACTCATGTATCTTTCACATATGAACTCTATTTCATGCGCTGTTTGTTTAGTTGGATTCATGGTGAAACTCCGGACAATTTGGCATATCGTTTCCTAGCTTTCAGTTTTTTTTTGTAAATGCACATTGGTAGGACTAAATAGTCATAAATATTTACATTTTTTAAATTATTAAATAAATATCCGTTGATAAAAATATACATCCGTTGATATATATATATTATGACTTTTCATTTTTGTTTGATTATTGTGACGCTTTGATGTTATTTGTTTGCTTATCTGTTTAAATTGTTACATTATTTAATGATGATATTTTCATTAATTAATTGTTGATTAGAGAAAATAATTAATTAATAAGAAATATGTGAAATTGTGAAATTTTGGGAAAATGGATAAATCAATGGAAAATAAGATTATTAGCAAATTTTGAGTGATATTTGTAAATAATAATGATTTAACAATTTATACTGAAATTGATGTAAGAAATTTAATTAGATTATTTATTATGAATTTTTAGGAAAATACACAAATAATAACAAAAAATATATTTTTATGTGAATTTAGAGAATTTATTGTTATTTATAAAGTAAAGTGGAATTTCGTAAATAATAATATGATATTTGTAAAGAATAAATAACAATACAGTTATTTTTTTGAGTTTATGGAAAAATATTATTATTTCAATCTATGTAATAGAAATAGAGATATTTTTGGAGATGATGATAATAATAAAGATGTGTTTTAAAAGTATTTTGGGATAAGTTATTACTATTTTGAGGTAAATAATAATAAAAGGAGTTTGAGATTTAAAGTGGAATTTTGGGGTAAATAGTAATAAATTGATTTGTATGATTTTTGATGGTCATGTATTATTGTCGTTACTGTTACTCCCTGTTTTTATGGAGATTGATTGTGGTGGCGTGGTAGAATATGTTATTTTCTGCTTATGTAGGATGATTGGTTGTTATGATTGTGGAATGTATGTGCTAACAAGTATTTAATGCAGAATAAGGGTAGGAAATAGAACTATATGGGCCTAATCTCGAAAGTGTAATACCTCATGTTTTAGAGGGTCCATAATATGAGAAATAATAAGAGGAAGAAATTATTAAAAATGAACAAAAAATTTAATTGTAAGAATTGCCCAAGGGAGATTTTGTTAATTAAGTGTGGGACACTTTAAAAGTTAACTGAATGGACCTACGGTAATTAGAATAATTAAAATTGGTCTTCTTAATGAAGATAAATAAATTAAGTTTTAGAGCAAAAAGGATTTGTGTTAGGGGAGATGTTTTGTTTAGACTAGGCTTAAAGGTATATTAGCCCAAGCCAAAATCACTAACCTCTTTCCATTAGCCATATTCTCTCGTTCCACCTTATTTTTCGTTTACAAATAAATTACTAAAAATACTATACAAGTATGGCTACCATTTTTAAGTAAGATAAGAGGAAATTAAAGATAGAATAATTCGAGCTTTCAACTTTAAGAAGGAAGAGAATAAAGCAAGGTTTTAATCAAAGTTTTCTAAATCAAGGTGAGTAGTTTTTTCCTAAAACCCTTTCTAACTTGTTTGGTTGGGATTTAATTTTGAATGAATGCTTTTTATGATGGCAAATATGTTTAGATGATTAAACATAGCTTTGAACATGTTTGGAATTTAAGTGGAGGGAATTTGTCCATGTTTTAGGATAAACATGATTAATCATAACTAAATGCCATGAAAATTTA
This sequence comes from Allium cepa, assembly GCA_030765085.1. Taxonomy (NCBI): domain Eukaryota; kingdom Viridiplantae; phylum Streptophyta; class Magnoliopsida; order Asparagales; family Amaryllidaceae; genus Allium; species Allium cepa. The sequence continues at coordinate 700,146,343 of CM060938.1, read as the reverse complement.
GACTGATGTTTATAATAATAAAAAATAATAGATTTTTAATTTCATGATTTATGAAATTTATTTAGAATTGTTATGAATTTTCTAAGTTGAGAAAATGATTAATTTCAAAATAATTAATTATTAAAATTCACTAAAATAATTTGTCCTGAAACTTTGATAGAAGGTATAGTATGATAAAATGGATTTTTGGTGAACTTTTAGGATTTTTGGTAAAATATGATAAAATGGGATTTGGTGTAAAGCAACAACTTAGTAGGGTAACAAAATAGTTTTCTAGTTAAAGATAAATATGTTGAATATGCGCTTATATGTTTTTGTTTGATGATAATAAACATATATATTCATTTAAATGTATTTGGTAATGTACTATTTTGTTTTACATAGATTAAATAAATATTTGTTGAATAAAATAAATTATACAGAATTTGAATTTGAATTCAAACAGAACAAGCTATACAGATTTTGAATTCAAACAGAAATTTTATTCAAACAAATATTTATTACAATCTTGAATAGTACAAATTCATGCTCTCACTATACATATACATTTCTGATTACATCACGATTACATCACAAATATTTTTACATTGATAACCTCACTACATATCACTCACACTCGTATTTTGTCTTCAACTGCATTCCGGTTTGAATCCAGCATCTGAGAAATCTGCAAAAATATTCACTAACGCAGTAAAATTGAAAAAGAAATATTTTTGCAATATAAAATGAAATACGATTTTTGAAAATATGGTTTGCCTCAGTTATTTGGGTTGTTCATCATCATTCACACTTGAATTCATCACAAAGTCGTGCACATAGATATTACAGGGACAGGTAACCATAAGTGGCTGCAATACACACGTGTACATTCATACACGTGTGCACTGCCTCGCCAACTCGTATGCGCAGCCAACAAGAGCAAGTGTACAACAGTGTCAAGTTGCAAACAGTCAAAGGCAAGACACATGGAACAATGTAACACAGACCAAATGCTCAAGCCACCAAGATGACCAAGCAATGATCAGAGACCAGACAGGTCAAGCATATGTGCAAATCAGTGAAAATATACAATGCACCAGAAACATGCAAGTGTCAAAGTACAGGTGCAAGTGTACATAAGAGAAGTACAAAATGACCAAACAGCAACAGTGAATGGGGCAAAGCACAAAAGTGCACAGCAACACAGTAGTAAGACTACAGCCACAGGTATACACAACAAAACAGTGTCAAAGAAAATGTCAACATAAAGTACTACAGAGATCAATGCAACTTTACAGCAATCATAACACAAGCCAGAGTGAATGCAGACAAGCACATGAATACATAAAGCTACAAGTGATGCAACATCAATCAAAAAGTGATATGGTGAAGCACTGACTCAAATAAAACAACAAGGCATGAAACTATAGTGAAACAGTTCAAGTGGACAGTGAAGGCAGTACACAAGTGAAACAACAAAATGAATGTTATGTTCAAACATAAGATGAATAATACGACAGCTACTCAATGATACAGTAGCAAACTACAGTGATGCAGCCAGTACCAACATGGACAGAAGGCAGTGAAACTCAAAGCAATGATCAAGTGCAAATAAATGGAACACAAGTCAGTGGCAAGCTACAAGGCATAGCAACTGCATAGCAACGACAACAAGACCAGCTTCAAATGCATCAGTGATCAACACAGCAGTTCATACTTCATATATAGGACAGTAACAAACACGAATGAAGACTGCATCATGATACAAGGCCAGAAACTGCAATATCAAGTACAAGTGCAGACAACAAAGACTACAACAACTCCAGAAGTAACAAATTGAAGCAGTAGTTAACAAGCAGTGTGCAACTCGAGAGTATATCACAAGTAACAGTATGGTTAAATGTCAAAGCGAACAATGTCAAATACATGAACAAGTGTAGCATCTGTATCAGAGCAAGAGCAAATATCACAGTGAAGCCAAAAGAAATTCGAACGGACAACCAAGTCAAAGCCAGTGGCAGTCAAACATAGCAAGTATCGAATACAGAGAAATCAGTAAAGCAGTAATTGACCAGTGAATGCAATGGTAATGGCAAGTCACGAAGACAGATACTTCTTTGAAAAAGTCAAATTCAAGAAAGAGGAAAGTTGTTGCCGTATCAATCAAGAGAATCGAACGTGTGAAATCAAAACCGTGATTATCAAGTTTAAAACATATCAGGAAAGCCGTGAGTATCACGTGTAACAAAATCAGGAAAGCCGTGCGTATCAAGTTGCAACAAATTAGGAAAGTGATGAAGTCGCAAGTGAATACGAACGAATCAAGTGATTCGAATTCATATAAATACCAAACCCAATTTACATCATCGACATCGAGTTTAATCAAGCACAATCAAGTTAAAGCAAGCAATTGAACCAGCAACGAGAAAAATTACATACCGAATAAACTACAAACTCGATCATCAGAGAACAAGCGAGCCAAGCAACAACGAAACCGATCAACAGAGGAGCTAAGAAAATCAGATAATCAACATAAGCGTGCTCCAGAAAAGCCCCAATTTGGATTGAAGAAACAAAGCCGCAATTTTACAGTAGCAAAGAAAAAGGGACCGAAGCCCTAGTTTTGAAAGAGAAGATCAGCCGCAAATAATTCACGAGCAAAAGAAGGGAACGGGTTGAAATTCAAGTGGGCCGGCCTTATTATTAAAAGGGGGATTTAATTTCTAATTTTATTAAAGGGGTTTTCTTTATTTTTGAGCAAAAATTGTAGATTCAAGTTCGTATTTTAATTTTTGCTCCTGTGGTTATTTTTGAAGTTGTTTTTTCTTTTCGAGTCGAAGAATCTGTAAATCACCACCTAGGGATTAGGTAGTGTCAGATTGTCTATTTAGAATTAGTTCAGTGAGCAGGATGTGCGAGTTTGCAAAATTCTATTGTAGGCGGGAGCAGAGTTTGCAAGTAAGCGAAGCTCTATAGGCGGGAGGCAAAGTTTGCGAGTAAGCGAAACTCTATAGGCGGAGCAGGGTGTGCGAGTCTAGTAGAGTGTTTGTGAGCGTGGAGCAAATGTTTGCGAGCAGGGTGTGCGAGTCTAGTAGAGTGTTTGTGAGCATGGAGCAAATGTCTGCGAGTCTAGTAGAGTGTTTGTAAGCGTGATACTGTTTAATTCTAATAGAAATCTGTGAATGCAGCAGTAGGCAGGGGTTGCCGAAGCTGGGTAAATTTTGTGTGTGATTTACTTTTCAGCATATTTATTTCTGCTATTATATTTCTGTGTTTAATTCGAGAAAATTTGCTATAACCCTATTCACCCCCCCTCTAGGGTTAATCTAGATCCTACAAAATATGTTGTATCAACCTCCAATAACTCCTAAGGATATTCAACCTAAAATGGCACTATAGCTATCAATTTGCGATAGCTATACTTTAATTAACTTTGCGATGGCTTGATAGAAGCCAACTTGCAAATGGTTAGAGGAAGCTTAACTTGCATTGACTTAGGGAAGTCAACTTGCGAGAGCTAATGAATTTGTCTACATGCGATAGCTAGGAGAAAGGTTAAAAGGCTATTGCCACTTGCGGCTCAATGTCCGGTAGCTTGGGTAGTTATCAACTTGCGATAACTTATAGAAGCTTAACCTACGATAAATAAAATATTCTATCAACATGCGATGGCTAGTTGAGAGTCAACTAGCGATGGCTAAGTAAATTCAACATGTGAAGGCTATGGGATAGCCAATATGTGATAGCTAGGCTTTACTTGTGATGGCTATGGAATATCCAATATGCGATAGCTTCGAAAGCTAACTTTTTCTAAGTAAACTAACAAATACTCAGTGCATTTTGTATGACAGTTTCAAAGTGTTGATTAACTATTTTATAGGTATGAAATAATGGAGAAGTTTTATAGGTTAAAATTATGTTAACTTATTTTAAAAAACAAAGAAAGATTAAAGAAGCTAATAAATGAAAGGGTTTCATTTAAGCAAAGATAAAGACATTTAATGTAATGAACGTTAGGGTACATAGCTGGCAAACGAAAGAAGAGGATTGAATCACTATCGTAAATATATATCAGCTCATAGAGTTTTGGATGGCAAGGTGCCTTGACGGTTAAATCCAAAGTCCAATGGTATATGGCAGGGTGCCATTATAGGGTTCAACCTAAGAACATTTTTCAACTCTAAATCAGAGTTATGGCAAGGTGCCAAAACATTAGGATGGCATTATAAACCAAATGAATGAATCGACAATGTAAATAATAGCGATTTAAGGACTAAGAGGGGCTATTGACGCTCAGTATGTTGGAATGTATTCAGCGTACTTACATTCAACCTCTTAGAAGAGTCAGGGTAACTATCATGGTGGAATGAGTGGCCATTTCATTAGGTGATTTTGTTCATGCAAAGATAAATTAGTGATTGACTTACCTAAGGATGTAATCACTAAACTAAGTTAATGCTAACTTAAAGATGAATACCTAAATAAGAGATTAGGTGATGTTCCGATGGATGATTATATGCTATATGACATGTTCATAATTGGATGTTAAGTATAAGGTATACTTATTTTGAATTGAATATATAATTTTGACATGGTTCATAAGTGGATGATAGATGTTGGGTACACTTATGGTTTGAATGTAATGCACATGCTTGCTTTGGATGTAATGCAAATGTTACGACATAATTGCTACGATGAGAAAGTGAGGGGAAATCCCTTCCATGCTATATTGGCGTGGTCTCACTATGGATGATTAGGGTAAATATTTTACTCATGCTAAGCTTACAGTCTGACCCGTATTTTTATTATTTCCCATAAAATCACATATACTCACTTGAGTATGCTAAGTTTATGGATTAGACAAGTGTATTTTGGAAGGACGAATATATATTTCAAAAACGAAGGAGAAGGCTATCTAGCTAATAAAAATTAATTTGAAAATTTCGCTGTGTAAAATAAAGAATTATACCTTGTTATGTGTCGTGTTGGCATCTTCATATGTCAAACATGACACTACTCTTATTTCTTATTATATTTACCCTTACATGGGGATGAAAATGGGTTATTCATGATGTAAAGAATTATGTAAAACAAGTTAATGTAATGAAAATTTATTTAGCTATTCTTTTTACTTAATGTTGTGAAAAATATTACTGAACTCACTTTGTCACTAGAAAATGATTCTGATGATAACTTCATCATGATCGACGTCTATTTTTGGTCTCGTAGTGGAGGATGTTACAGAAAGGATACATTGGCAGTCTTTCCCTATACAATAGCTTTCGGTCTCTTATGGTTGGAGTGTATAAAATAAGGAGCGGTCCAAACATAGTTGATTACTTTTTTCATTTCATTACATATGTATCCATCATTTTTATAGTTTTTAGGCGAAAGCAAATTAAAGGAAAGAGCTCCAGTTGCATGTCATGCTTATAGGTTGTTTACTTAAAATACATCCCTTGTATTACTGCTGAATTATTGATAAATTTGATTAAGGCTAATGTATCAAAAGAAAAAGGTACTTCATTTATTGAGTTTTGTGCATTATTTATCGATGAAATGTTTGTATACTATTGTTTAATTCATTGTGAGGTTTTTGCTTTTATTAATAGTTTGAAATTTTGAATTATAACAAACAATCCACTGTTTAATATCCGATATTAGTATTGAAGCATATTTTGATGGTGTTTGTCACTAATTTTAGACATTAGGAATAGTGGGGTGTCACACTTGGTATTAGATCTTAGGTTTAGCAATTACTTAAGCCTTTGATCGATTTAAACCATTTATAATAGTTAAATTTACACTTTAGGTGAGGTTAAAATATACGATGAGAAAGCATTTATATTGATGATTGTATGCCTTATGTCTATATGGTTGCTATGCAGTTAAAACCTTATTAAAGAACCACTAAAGCGCTTAGCGTAATTTGACTGCCATTTTTTTTCAATTTAGCATTATAAAATTGTTGACCCACTTAAAACCCGGCTATTTTTCACTATGTCATCTACAGTGGGATTTAAATCACTTGCTTTAGCAACTTTAATATATAAAAGTTGAGTTGACCAGTTCTCTAATTAACCAAATCAAAATTTAGGCTATAGGTCTAAGTTCAAGTCCTAAGCCCACAACATAAATTAGAACTCTATTCCATTCGACAAGTCTAAACTGCATGGATCATGATATCTTTGGTTTTGTTATATAGGAGTAAATGATATTTCTTCTTTCTACACAAATGATGTTGTAATGAGAATAAATCAACTTTGGAGATTATAGTTTATCTTCAATAAATACTTTTACACCTTCGCTATTTTTCAATATATCCTCGCTTTATCCTTACTATAGTGTTTTTCACCTTGTTATCCCACCTTTTGGCAAAACTGAGATATCCAAAAATTAACTAAAAACCGATAATAACAAGTCATGAATATCAACTATGCATTGCAGGATAACCATGGATATTGATGAATTTTTTCCCAGTCCGGATCGGGCTGCAATTGATAAGACATGACAGGAAAAGCCATGAAAGCTTGTGTTCCAGATTTCAAGTCAATCCGAGTTCATATGCTCAAGATACGATCGATGCAAGTTGACGGTAAAAGTCACATTTTCGTATCCATCAAGTAGCATGAACTTCGTATCGATGGAATCTGTATCCATCATCACGTCACATTTCGTATCCATCAACTTCGCACCGATCGAGTTCGTATCCATCAGTGAACCACCGTTCGACTCGATCCAGTTCGTATCCATCACCCACTTCGCATCGGTTGATTCCCATGGGTTCGTATCGATCAGGTCAGCAATGTTCGAATCCATCGAGATCGTATCGATGGACTTCGTACCCATCGACAGCTAGTATGATTCGTATCGATTGGCCAAATGTCCGCTTCATATCCATCATGGAAACCTCTCTTCGAATCCATCTGGGCAGAGCAATTCGTATCCATCAGGTTACCTTACTTTGTATCCATCAAAAGACTCCGGTTCGCATCGATTGACTTCGTGTCCATTAAGGAGCTATGTGGCTCGTATCCATCGAGTCAACAAACCAGGGTGACGTGTCAAATTCCATACGAACAAGGTGAGAATTATGGAGTCGACACGGTCAACTCGGAGCTAAGAGTGGATCGGAACGAGGAATGCGCCCACGTCACTGCTTCACCACGTGCATGATCGATTCGAAATTGATCGATTCGAATGGATGGGTTTGAAACAAACAGCCAACCGAAACATTCCAACTCGTATCGATCATATCTCCCAAACCACAGATCCAAATGCAATGAAATTTTCACAGCAGCTTGCATACATGCTAAAGAACAATCCTGCCAAGTTTCAGCTCGATTGGATCATTTTTTGATGGATACGAAATCAATTCGTATCGATCACAGATCGAGTCGAAACTTGGTGGGGTCGGTCGCGTGGGCCCACTCACGTGCCAGAAGAAGTCTCCCGAAGTTTGAGCGCGATATCAGCCTCCTACGCCTATAAATAGCTCCCTGAAGCCTACAAAAAAAGGATCTTTTGGCTATTCAACGTCCAGACTCTGCCGGATTTGATTCTACTTCTTTCCACTTCTGTTATACTCGAAATTCCTCATTGTAACCGCTGCAATCAGTTGTAATCAGCAAAGAACATCAATAAAAGATAAAACTTTGAAGTGGACGTAGGCCGGAGACAGCCGAACCACTATAAATCTTGTGTCACTGTTCATTATTTCCATATTGCTGTTTGTTATTTGCTGAGATCTGAGATTTGTGCTTGAATACTGCTGATTTGTGTTCATGCACTGGTGCTTTCACGATACTTGGGGTTTGTGACCATTTTTGGCGCAAACACTTTGGTGCTTTCACTTAGAAGAACGAGCACCCGCTACACCAGATTCGAAGTTTAGATTTGAAAGTTTGATGGATTCAGATTGATTCAACAATGACTAGACAAAACAGTAGAAGACAAAGGGCTGAGAGAAGCCAACAAGGAGGAAGCCCGGAGGCATCCTCTGGAGCTGCAGAAGGACAAGCTTTGATCTACATCACCCGGGATGAGATGGAGGCTATGGCTAATTTGATGCATGAGAGAATGATGAAAAGCCAACAGGAGATGCTGCAGAATTTCTTTGAACAGATGAGAGCAGCGAAGGTGCAGAACCTTGGGCCAACTACAGCGGCTGCAAGTGCACGATAATGAGTCAGGATTGCGGAAACCAATGAAGGTCGGGGTTCAGGATCAGAATGCAGGACCTGATAGTAATCAACAAGGACTTGGGGGCAGAGCCTCAGGATCAGACACCGGGGGAAGACCCATAGATGAAGCTCAGCAGGCTGGAGTCAACGTTAATGTTACTAAGCCACATGAAGAGTATGTACCAGAGTTCCCTTCGAGACTTAGGGGCCAAGATAGAAACATGACAAGGGGCAGCCCCCGGATGGAGATGAAAGAATGATTGGTCTAGTGCGACGAATCATGAGAGGTGGGTTGTCGAGTGGAGGATTGGAGGAAGTCAGTCGGAGTCCATTCACTCCGAATATCAGAAATGCAAGGAACCCTCCAAAGTTCAAACTGCCTATGCTAGATCCATATGAAGGGAAGTCTGATCCAACGATGCATATTTCATGATACATCAGGCACATGGAAGTGCTGGGGGCATCCGAGGAAGTGATGACTCGATACTTCCCACTATACTTGTCAGATTTAACTGCGCTTTAGTTTAGACAGCTGGAGACTGGATCAATCGGAACATGGTGCGAGCTTGTAGATTGCTTCATGAGATAGTTCAGGGTCCACATGACACGACCCAAGAGTGTGATGACTCTAGCTTCAATCAAGCAAAGGACCGGAGAGTCCATAAAAGATTTCTTATTGCGATTCAATGCAACGGTGGCTTCTGTAGATCACCCGTATCCATTGATGATTTTGATGGCGGCGATGGTAGGAGTTAGGGAAGGCAATGAACTCAAAGATTCTCTGGCAAGAGATCCACCACAAGATCTTGGAGAATTTTATCATGAAGCTGAAAGATTCATTCCGCCGGAAGAGTCACGAGCCGAAAGGCGAGAAATAAATGTTGTGCAGGGCGAAGGAACCGCCAGGGAACAGTCCGGAGTGGACAAAGGAAAGAGAAAGCAGGACGATAGACGTGATGGTCCAGATAAACGGAAGAAATTTCGAGAACCTAGATTCAGACAATACACGGATCTGACGGCAAGCCTGGAAAGGATTTACACTGAAACTCGGGGGCAACTCCCCTATCGAAAACCACCCAGAAGAGATCCCACTAAGCGGGAGCATAGAACCAAAAAATATTACCTATTCTACGAGCTGGATGGGCATACTACCAATGAATGCCGTCACCTAAAAGACGAGGTGGAAGAACATGCCAGGAGTGGCAGACTGGCACAGTATATCAGAGAATGGACTGCGACCATAAGACCTGAACAACTGCCGCCTCCACCTAACAAAACAGATCCTGGAACGGGATCACGACTCGTCATCAATTGATTATGATGGCAAGGGCCAAGTTCGGGATGTGGACTTTGGTCGATTAGTTTTCTTAAATTTGATTTTAAAAATAAATGGCAATTCCACTTACTCATGTACCGAAACCGGAGAGATCCCTAGGCATGCTCTGAGATGGAAATAAACCGATCAGCCCAGAGAGGCAATGTTTAGTTTTCTCCTGATGTTTGAGATTGAACATCCAGGACTTGAATTTAATAAATAAACTTGAATTTCTTGAAATAAACCTTTGACCGGAGAGTTAAAGGGTAAATGTTAAATACCAACATGAAACTGATCGTTTTATGACCCTACCCGGAGAGGCGGGGTCCGGAGTGCAAGAAGTGAGTTGCTTCGCCGCAGAGCGACAGGATCGACTCACTTAACGTCGTTTCCCATTCACCGGAGAGTGATTGGATCGGGATTCGATAAGAGCTCGGAGAGGCTGTGATCGGCCCACGATTTAGGCCATGACATCGCTTAATGTTCAGATACACTGAACCGGAGTGCAAGAAGTGAGTTGCTTCGCCGGAGAGCGACAGGATCGACTCACTTAACCCTGCCTCCCCTTCACCGGAGAGTGATAGGATGGGATCCAGCAAGAGCCCGGAGAGGCTATGATCGGTTTAGAACAACCAAGACATCGCTATATGCCCTAGCTGGGGCCAGAGTACGAGAGATAGAAAGCAACGCCGGAGTGCAATGGGATCTTTCTATTCAATCGTCAAGTCTGGAATGAGCTTGGCAAGGGTCCGGAGTGACCATCGATAGTCCGGAGAGACTGTAGAATTTCATTCTTAACTTCCACTGGAAGAAATTGATAACCATTCGGCTTCGAACAACCATGAACTTGATTGAAAATGCTATAAGCTATGAGTAGAACATGAACTCACTACATTCGATTTGAGATTGAACAAAACACACCTTTTAACAAAAGGCATATTTTGGGGGCCAAAGTGTTATCCCACCTTTTGAAAAAACTGAGATACCCAAAAATTAACTGAAAATCGATAATAACAAGTCATGAATATCAATTATGCATTGCAGGATAACCATGGATATCGATGATTTTTTTCTGAGTCCGGATCAGGCTGCAATTGATAATACATGACAAGCAAAGCCATGGAAGCCTGTGTTCCAGATTTCAAGTCAATCCGAGTTCATATGCATACGATCGATGTAAGTTGATGGTAAAAGTCACATTTTCGTATCCATCAAGCAGCATGAAGTTCGTATCGATGGAATCCGTATCCATCATCACGTCAAATTCCGTATCCATCAACTTCGCACCGATCGAGTTCGTATCCATTAGTGAACCACCGTTCGACTCGATCCTGTTCGTATCCATCACACACTTCGCATCGGTTGATTCCCATAGGTTCGCATCGATCAGGTCAGCAATGTTCGAATCCATCGAGATCGTATCGATGGACTTCGTACCCATCGACATCTAGTACGATTCGTATCGATTGGCCAAATGTCCGCTTCGTATCCATTATGGAAACCTCTCTTCAAATCCATCTGGGCAGAGCAATTTGTATCCATCAGGTTACCTTACTTCGTATCCATGAAAAGACGTCGGTTCGCATTGATTGACTTCGTGGCCATTAAGGAGCTATGTGGCTCGTATCCATCGAGTCAACAAACCTGGGTGACATGTCAAATTCGATACAAACAAGGCGAGAATTATGGAGTCGACACGGTCAACTCGGAGCTAAGAGTGGATCGGAACGAGGAATGCTCCCACGTCACTGCTTCACCACATGCGCGATCGATTCGAAATTGATCGATTCGAATGGATGGGTTTGAAACAAACAGCCAACCGAAGCATTCCAACTCGTATCGATCATATCTCCCAAACCACAGATCCAAATGCAATGAAATTTTCACAGCAGCTTGCATACATGCTATAGAACAATCCTGCCAAGTTTCAGCTCGATTGGATCATTTTTTGATGGATACGAAATCAATTCGTATCGATCACAGATCGAGTCGAAACTTGGTGGGGTCGGTCGCGTGGGCCCACTCACGTGCCAGAAGAAGTCTCCCGAAGTTTGAGCGCGATATCAGCCTCCTACGCCTATAAATAGCTCTCTGATGCCTACAAAAAAAGGATCTTTTGGCTATTCAACATCCAGACTCTGCCGGATTCGATTCTACTTCTTTCCACTGCTGTTATAGTCGAAATTCCTCATTATAACTGCTGCAATCAGTTGTAATCAGCAAAGAACATCAATAAAAGATAAAACTTTGAAGTGGACGTAGGCCGGAGACAGCCGAACCACTATAAATCTTGTGTCACTGTTCATTATTTCCATATTGTTGTTTGTTGTTTGCTGAGATCTGAGATTTGTGCTTGAATACTGCTGATTTGTGTTCATGCACTGGTGCTTTAACGATACTTGGGGTTTGTGACCATTTTTGGCGCAAACACACCTCCACCACTCTAAAATCGCTATGTGCTTTAACTGCATAGATGGGTTATGTATGTAACCACCATTACCTCAACCTGAGAAGATGTTTATTTATGATGACCGTTGTGTAGGAATAAACACAATAGGTGTGGGCAAGGATGTGCATTTATATAGGGGATTAAGTGCTGGTTGTAATCCAAGTGACATGCATAATATTAATTTATTCAATTAAAACCTAAACTTAACAAATGAGATCATTATTTAAATTTTTAAAGATTTAATTATAAAGTATTTTGCTGAATTTTTTAATACAAAAAATACATTTTTGATTTTGAAGATATTTTATAAAAGGGGTAAAGTATGTTTTAAGCTTAAAGCGATTTATTGGAAATTTTGCTGAGATAAAAATAAAGCATTTTAATTTGAGAAATAAAATATTATATAGATATTTTCGTAAGGAAAAATGATCGATGTAAAAATATTTTGTTTATAAAATTATTTTGAAAGGAATTAGTTTGAAATTGTTAAAGAATTTTTTTGGTAGAATTGATTAAACATTGTTTTATCTAGAAAATATCTTTTGAAAAAGTATACTATGAAGGGATTTTTTTAAAAAAAATATTTTGATTTAAAATGTTTTGTTAAATGTATTCTTTTGAGCAATATCTAGCGAGAATTCTTATGTGCAAAGCGAGAAACATTTTATTAAAAAGTACTTTGCAATAAACACTATATGACTTGAGGACTGTCTGTTTCAAGAATATTTTATGCAAAAATTATTTTCGGTAAATGAAATTTTATTTTGGAAAAATATTTTAAGAAATTATTTTATTGAAGAAAATATTTTGTTCGAAAACTTTTTTAGTAAAATATGCATGGAAATTTTTTATTTTAGGAAAATGTTTTATTCAAGTAATATCTCTAAGTTTGAAAAAAATTTATATGGAGGCTAATTTTGGTTGCAGATATTTTACTTAAAGGACACTGTTAATAAAGGGTGTTTTAGAAGGAAAACTTTTTAGGCAGCGCTTTGGTTGGAAAATGTTTTGAAAAGGAAAAATGTTTTACTGGGAATACATCTAAAAATGCTTATTGAGAAAAGATGAGTTATGAAATACCTAATTTAAAAATAGTCGGAAAAATGTTTTACTAGAATTATAATTATTTGATGTTAAAATAGATGGTTTAAAAAGTAAAATATTTAATTGGAAATCAAGTTTTAGAGGCGTTTTTTGAAGGTAATTCTAGTAGAAGATATTTTATTTTGGAAATATTTTATTTGAGAACATTGAGAGTGTGAAACTAGACTAAACGGAATGGGATGTGAGACGATTGGGAGATATAAGTTTCGAGTTTGCCTAACATCCAATATGACAATATAAGCTTTATGCTTATTATATGTGCCTTTTCTTAGTGAGCTATTAGGGTGTCTAGTTATTCCTTTCCCGAGGGAGAGTTTGGATATGATGTTGCAATTACCGATTCGATGTGTAGGATGGAGACCTTTTACTTAATTATATTTGCTTGCTTTGGTTGAATTAATTATATCGTTCTGTTACTTATAAAGCAATTAGTTATATCAAGAAAAATTATACTGCTTTTTTTACTGTGTTTTTTTATAACCATGACATGGTTGTTTGAATTAATGTCTTTTATTTTCATTGCATTTTTGTTGTTTGTTTGTTTAGCTACGATCTTGTTTGTCTATTGTCTATTTATTTTCCTTATTACGATTATTTCTCTTGTATGTTATGTTTTATTTCTTGTTATGTATAGTAATTGTATGGTAGGATAATTAGCCAATGTTGACTTTTAGTGGGGTGTCCATTGGAAAGATTAGTGGGGTATTAAGGAATAAGTTTGGTTTAGTCAAATTAGGATGGCATAATTTCCTAAGCAGAGGAGGCAAGGTATTCAGAACAAATAAAAGATGTGATTATGTTCCTTAGAAATGAGTAATAGTGACTAAAGAATTTCGATGGCTAAGGACTTGGAGAATACCACAGGGAAATCAAAGCGACGGTTGGGAGTTCCATCACATCTTTACATAAATATGGAGCTTCAACAAATGCAAGTTTCAAAAATCTATTTATTTTATACAAACAATTACTAGCATCCTTTAGTTTTTGACTTCAATGAGAACTTCTATTTTTATTTCTAAAGAAGCTTAAATAGTTTGAAATTTTAATAAAAATAGTGTTTTCCCAAAAATTATTCTAAGTATATTTGCGAAAATGGTGGTGATGATACTTAAAAAAGATTAACTTATAAAACAATGATGATATTTCAAGAAGGAAATTTTTTGTTTGAAGAGATCATGGAAGATTTGATTTGAAAATAAAGAAGTTTTAGTAGATGTTTGACTCGAAGATGTATTAGAAATCGCATCGCTAACACAGACTAGTAGAACCCTCTTTGATATTTTGGGTGAGTCATCCCTATCATCAAATGAAAATGTAACTATAATGCGATTGTAGAATTAGGTATTTGATGTAATATGAAGGTTGGAACAAGATGGGTTCCGATATGGATGCGTACTAAGGAATCGTTGGATAACTCTAAGGTTGTGATGTATGTTTGAAAGAAGGATTATGTGAGAATATCACATAGGGTACCCTGAGCGTACCCAAGATAATCTGAGTGTACCCATATTTCTAGACTTTTGAGTGTGCCCGGTTCTTGACCATTTGAGTTTCATGGCTTCTAGTGCAACGTATGCCTGACGTTCAGTAGATGATGACCATTTGAGTGGGTTATACGAGTTATCATATATTTAAGAGCGTTTACTACAAGACCGTCTGAGTGGGTGTAGACTTCCCGACCATTTCAGTGGGCATGGATATCGTTGATCGATCTAGCCATAACCATGAGTAGGAACATATATTTCTGAGGATGTAACCATGAGTAAGCACATATATTTCTGAGGACGTAGCTATGAGTGGGTACATACATTATTTTGAGAGTGTACTATGAGTAGGTGCATACGATATTTTAGAGGGTGTAAGTATGAGATGGTACACCATTTATTTTGATGATTAGACTATGAGGAAGTTCACGATAATTTTGGAAGATGCATATATTATGGCGGATGTGTAGTCGGTATGGCGATTAGCACACATGTGTTGTTTTTTGGTAGTTTAGTGTAACGATGATATCTTGTGATTTTGAGTTCATGTGTTTTATATTATTGAGCTATATTAATTGTTGGTTTGTGTGTATATATATATATGCATGCATGTTTGAACTAACCTTAATTTGTTATAAATTT
Source organism: Allium cepa (assembly GCA_030765085.1). Taxonomy (NCBI): domain Eukaryota; kingdom Viridiplantae; phylum Streptophyta; class Magnoliopsida; order Asparagales; family Amaryllidaceae; genus Allium; species Allium cepa. The sequence continues at coordinate 700,131,187 of CM060938.1, read as the reverse complement.
TTGATGGGTTATTGTCATTGGATTATTGGGATGCGTGATCCAACTTATGGATGGAGTTAACCTATGATTGAGAACGTTTCACTCTTTGCTGAAGGAGTGTTATTTTTACATGTTATAGTATTTATTTCATGGTTATTCAAGCGTGTGCTACTATAGTATGTGTGTGTAGAAAATTACATTCACTATTAGGAATGAATTTTATTGTGTCATGATTGTGTTGGGCGAATTCTCACCCAGAAGACCTCGAGACTAAGAAGCATTGGTTTCACCCGGAGTCGCGACCCACTCTTCATCCAGCAAGGACAAGGGTCCATTCGGCATGATCATCCGGTAGCCGGACCAACCATATTCGGGCAAATCTCAAGTGCCATTCGGCATGCCCATCCGGTAGCCGAACCAACTCCCCTGCTACAGCCAGACCACCACCACCGAACCACCTACATAACCGGACCAAACGACTACCGGTCCACATTCTCACACTCCTACCACCGGACCAGGCAAGCACCGAACCAACCCTCTCCTTTCCCCTGCCGGTCCACATGCACACCTGCCACCGGTCCAAGCTCATAGCCGAATGAAGCCTTGCCGAATCAGACAACTGCCAGTCCAGATTGCTTCAGCCCGGGCCCACTAGCAGCTATATACAACCAAGACCCCTGCCCCCTACCTCATTCTATAAATAGAGGGGCAGGGGTACAACAATGGCAGACAAGTTTGAGAGCTCAAGCAAGGAAGGAACTTTCAAACTACTTTCATACACTTGTATACAACGCATTGTACTTGTAACCTGAGAGAAAGAAGATAATAACATATAAAGTGGACGTAGGCACTTTCTGGCCGAACCACTATAAATCTGTGTGTCTTTTACATTTCAGCCCCTACTTTTCTCATATTTATATACTCATCTAAAATCATTGAAAATCACATATAATCAACTAAATAATACGACTTGGAGGTGTTTGTCCATTTTTTGTGCAAACATTTTTGGTGCTTTCACTAAGAATTGAACTCAAGCTTCATCTTCTCCCACTCAACCTTCTTCCTAACAACATCACTCGTTGCTTAGAAATCATGCCTTCCAAACAGAGAAGGGATGTTAACAAAGGAAAGAACATCGCAACTAGCAGCCTTCCAGATCCAGCAATCACAGATCAGCCCACTTCAACGGCAGTACCAGATGAAGATCAGGAGAATCCAACTGGTCCCGCAACGGAACAACCAATCACTAGGGCAGATCTGGACAGGGTTGTGGCTGAAGTAACTAACCGCTTCACATCCCAACAAGAAACTTTGGTGGACCAACTCATGTCACGCTTAAGGGATGCTGAGGAGTCCAACCGCAACACGGAATCATGGGGTGAATCCCAATCCGGAGGATCCCGGAGGCAACAAAGGTCTTCACTCTTCGAACAAGCTACCAACAGGAAAAACGATGATAGGGGCCGCGTCCGGACTCAGCCCGAATTCCGACTCGAGGAAGCCCTTGGAACCGAACCTAGCGGGGGAGGCACCAGGCGAGGGTCGGATGTAGCTGAGCCAGTCATGCCACCTAATCATAGAAACCCCGCTGAACGGAGCCGAGCTAGAACCCAGCCCGAAGTTGACCCCATGGATGTGCTCGAAACAGAACCCCACAGGGGAAGATCAAGGCAGGGGGCAACTGTAGCTGGTCCTAGCGTGCATCCAAGCAGCCAAAGACAACCACTGGATAATGCTAGAGGTGATAGACTGTACCATCCCTACAGGTCATCTGGACGAGATAGATCCCGCAGGGAAGAACCGAGCTCATTTTTGTCCGCTCCAAGTTCTGACGAGCGGATGGCACGATTATTCAGAGAATGTGTCCAACGGGAGCAAAGGGACCGGGGAATAGGCGCTAGGGTCACCAGTCCCTTTACCCGAAATATCGAAACTGCCATCACTCCCCGGGAATGGAAAATGCCGACCATGGAACCTTACAAAGGAACTTCCGACCCCATCGTACACCTGCAGAGATACACCCAGCATATGCTCATGAGTGGAGCAACAGAAGGAGTATTATGTAAATGCTTTCCGCTATTCCTATCAGATCTAGCTACCTCCTGGTTCTGCCATCTACCCCAAGGATCCATCAGCTCATGGGAGATGTTAAAAGAAAGGTTTATTAGCCAGTTCCGCATCCATGTGGAACAACCCAAGGATGCTTATTCTCTATCCAATGTCAAACAGAAATCCGGAGAGACGCTGCAACAATATCTAACACGGTTCAACGCCGCAGCGGCAGCAGTTCAAGATGCCGATGAAAAACTCACTCTGATGGCCCTCTGTAGTGGTGTACATCCAGACACCAAGTTTGCCAGAAGATTAACTAAGGAAAAACCAGCTACCTTGCCTGATTTCTTCCATGAAGTTGGAAAGTATATGAGACTTGAAGACGCTGCTACTGAGAGGCAGTCAGGGCAACAAGGCAAGATAGTTCAGGACAAGGTTCCCACTGCAGCTAAGGACGCTCGAAGAAATGAATCTAGAGACAATGCTGGAGGCAGAAAGGTTGAGAAGCGCCAATATCGACCAGGGCCAAGATTTGACTCCTACACTCCTTTGAATGAAACAATCGAAAACATCTACCTAGCCACTCAGGGCGAACTCGGATACAAGCGCCCCCCGCACAAGAAAGAATCAGATAACGCACTCAAGTCTGGAAAGTTCTGTCGCTTCCACGAATCCCACGGACATGACACCAATGAATGCCACCATCTTCGGGACTTGATCGAAGAACACATTAGAAGAAGAAGACTGGAACGTTATGTGAAAAGTCAGAACAGGACTCCAACTCCTGCCAATGAGAACTCAAAGCAACCCCTCCCAGAAGTAGGCGGAGGGAATCGCAACAATCACAACACCAGTGGCTCTAGTCAGGAGAAGATAGTGGTCCTTACCATCTCAGGAGGACCACACATCGCCGACAGAAGTTGGGCAGAGATGGAAAGGTACGGCAAGTCGCTTAGAAATGCAGAAGGCTATGTTAACTCCATCACGGAAGAACGCCACCCGAAACGAAAAGAGAACGACGACATCATATTCAGTAGGCGTGATTTGGAAGGAAGACAGTACCCACATATGGATCCTATGGTCATCTCTGCCTGGTTCGGTCCAGCTAAAGTTTTTCGGATTCTAATAGACACAGGAAGCTCCGTAAATATCCTATTCAGACATGCTTTCGACAAAATGAAGTTATCAATGAAGGATGTATCCCCCTGTGGCAAACCACTGCACGGTTTCACTGGAGATGCAAAAATGCCCCTCGGGCAACTTGACCTCTTCGTCGAAATAGGAAGTCATCCCCGCTCCGTTGTGCGAAAACAAACGTTCGTACTAATAGAAAACCACTCGGCTTACAACGCTTTCTTGGGAAGACCAGCCTTGTCTGACTTTCAGATTGTATTAGCCCCCTGGTGCCTGAAAATGAAATTTCCAACAGACAACGGAGTAGGAGAAGTAGAAGGAGATCAAGGTGCTGCCCGAGACTGCTACGTAACTGAACTTCGCAATAACCGCAGAAAGAATAAAGGAAAAGATGCAGAGACTACTCTCTGCATGAAAAGCTTGGAGGCATAGCAACTAAAGAAAGCCCCTCCTCTTCGATACACAAGCGATCCCTTCAATGAACTAGACCCCAGGGATAATGAGGAGGAGGCTACCGCCGAGCCTGCAGAGGCTATGGAATTCGTATCGGTAGATAAGCATGATTCAAGTAGACTATTAAAAATCGGATCTCAGCTGAAAACGGAATTGAAGGATCAACTCATTGACTTTCTCCGCCACAACTTAGATGTATTTGCGTGGACCCATGCCGATATGACAGGAATCTCCCCAGACGTAGCATGCCACATGTTGAACATCGATCCCACCAAGGTACCAGTAAAGCAGAAAAAGAGGAGCATGGGGGCAGAGCGATCAGCAGCCCTTGATGAGGAAGTAAAAAATCTACTTGCTAATGGCTTCATACGGGAAGCCATCTACCCAGAATGGATCGCTAACCCAGTGCTAGTAAAAAAGGCCAATGGAAAGTGGCGAACATGTATTGACTTCTCCAATCTGAATGACGCCTGCCCGAAAGACTGCTTCCCACTTCCCCGAATTGACCAACTCGTGGACAGCACAGCTGGGCACGAACTCCTATCTTTTATGGATGCATACTCCGGATATAACCAGATCCCCATGCACGCTCCCGATCAGGACCACACTAGCTTCATCACCGACCGCGGATTATATTGTTACAAAGTCATGCCTTTTGGACTCAAAAATGCTGGAGCTACCTATCAATGCCTCGTCAACAAAATGTTCGCAGAACTGATAGGACGTACTATGGAAGTATATGTGGATGACATGTTGGTGAAGTCCAGGAAAGCCAACGACCATGTAAGCCATCTGGACGATATGTTTCGGGTACTTCGCCGATATGGAATGAAGCTGAATCCTCTAAAGTGCTCCTTCGGAGTATCATCGGGAAAATTCTTAGGATTCATCGTCCACGCCAGAGGAATCGAAGCAAACCCTGAACAAATCCGAGCTTTAAAAGAAATAAGGATACCTTCCACTCGAAAAGAAATGCAGAGCCTAAACGGAAAGGTGGCCGCCCTAAGCAGATTCATTTCCAAGGCGACTGACAAGTGTGTCCCTTTCTTCGAAGCACTCAAGAAAGACAAAGGGAGGTTCGAGTGGACCGACGAATGCTTAAAAGCCTTCCTCAACCTCATCGAACACCTTCAGAGACCACCAGTACTCTCAACTCCAAATGAAGGTGAAGTGTTATACCTATACCTCGCTGTATCATCTCATGCTCTAAGCGCCGCCTTGGTAAGAGAAGAAGACCGCACACAACGCCCGGTTTACTTTGTAAGTAAGAGATTTACAGGGGCAGAGGCCAGATATCCTAAACTTGAGAAATTAGCATATTGTTTATTGATCGCGTCACGAAAACTGCGCCACTACTTCCAGTCTCACTCCATCAGGGTTCTAACCGATCAACCACTGAGACAAGTGCTCCATCGTCCTGACACTTCTGGGCGACTCCTCAAATGGTGCATCGAACTAAGTCAGTATGATATCACCTACCATCCTCGTACCGCTATCAAAGGACAAGCCATGGCTGATTTCATTGCCGAATTCACTATCAACGAAGGCGAGGAACAATCTGAAATAGCAAAAAACATCAAGTGGAACCTCTTTGTAGACGGAGCATCGAACGAACAAGGCTCGGGGGCAGGTATTGTGATCATCACCCCCAGGGGAAGAAAGTTGTACTATGCATTGAGATTGGAGTTCACGGCCACTAACAACGATGCTGAATATGAAGCAGTAATAGCGGGATTGGAACTGGCCCTAGAAATTGGAATCAATTCCTTATGTATTCATAGTGATTCTCAGCTTATCGTAAACCAGGTACTAGGAGAATTCCAGACTCGAGGAGAACGACTCACAGCATACTTAAAGAAAACCAAACTGCTGCTCGATCAATTGGACCATTATCTAATCAAACACATTCCTCGAGAAGAAAACCAAGAGGCAGATGAACTTGCAAAGCAAGCTAGTATGAAGGACAGCACCATTCCCGGAGCACCAGCAATCTCAAGGCAGCTAGCCCCAAGTTTCGAACAAGTAAATCTGATAACTGCAATCGAAGAAGGAACCTGGATGACTCCTATCCGGAAATATTTGCAAGATGGCATACTACCCGACAGGCGTGACGAAGCCAAGAAGATCTTGAGAAAAGTTCCCCACTACACAATACAAGAAGGCATCCTCTACCGGCGTGGCTTCTCTAGCCCCTTATTAAGATGCGTCGCCGGAAGGGAAGCCAAGGAGATATTAACAAACATCCATCAGGGAGGATGCGGAGATCACACCGGAGGACAGACTTTGGCAAGAAAGATACTCCGATATGGATATTACTGGCCCACACTAAACAAAGATACCCTAGACTTCGTTAAGAAATGCGACAGATGTCAGAAGTTCGCCAAGATCCCTCGACTGCCCACAAACGAAATTACTCAAATGACCAGCCCTTGGCCCTTTGCTGTATGGGGAATTGACTTAATTGGCGAACTGCCAACGGGCCGAGGCGGAGCCAAATATGCTATAGTGGCAGTCGATTATTTCACCAAATGGGTGGAAGCGGAACCTTTAAATAAAATATCTTCAGCAAAAATTATCAACTTCTTGATCAAAAACATTCTGTGCAGGTATGGAGTCCCCCTCAAGATCGTATCAGACAACGGACTCCAATTTGACAGCGAAGAGTTTGCCGACTGGTGCCAAGAGCATGGAATTCATAAAAGCTTCTCATCAGTAGCTTACCCTCAGGCAAACGGACAAGTTGAAGCTGTCAACAAAATTCTCAAAACCCTAATCAAGAAGAAACTTGAAAAGTCAAAAGGCGCTTGGGTGGACGAACTTCCTACGGCACTATGGGCATACCGCACATCTTTCAGAACATCAACGGGACATACTCCTTTCTCTTTGGCATATGGATCGGAGGCAATGCTCCCAGTTGAGACTATTGTGCCTTCCCACCGTAGGATCCACTACAACCCAGAAGAAAACGAAGAACTCCTCCTCATGTCTTTGGATCTGATTGAGGAAAGGAGAAACGATGCAGCACTCAAAGCAGCAGCTCACAAATAAAAAGTGGCAGCACTATACAATTCCAAAGTCAAGCATCGCAGCTTACAAGAAGGAGATCTTGTCCTCAGGCGAATCTTTCCGCGCCCCGGGGCACTGGACCCCATCTGGGACGGACCATATGTAATTCACAAAGATCTCCACAACGGAGCTTACATTTTGTCAACAGTGGACGGAGAGGTGTTCCAGAGGGCATGGAACATCCGACACCTCCGTCGATACTTTTCTTAACTTGTACTGCCCATATGAAGTGAATTAACAAAGAGAATCAGTGGACGTAGGCATTTTCGTGCCGAACCACTTTAAAAAATCTTGTCTCTTTTTAACTTGTTCCTTTATGTCTTGGCTACTTGTTAAGCGTTATCCCTTTCTGTTGAACAAAATTCTATGGCATCTCCACTCAAGACGCACCGCGGCCTCATCTGGACTAGGCCTAACAGGTACGCTACGATTCTATGCACTCGCCAATGAGACTCTTTTGCCCCAGCATCCCTCTGCTGCGGGTTAACTCATTGCGCGCCTGCCCTCAAAGCCAACTGTAATGAGCCGATTATAAGTCATCATAAAGGCCGACTATAGCCGATGGCAGCTCATTACGGCGTTCGGCTCGTCGGTAACTGTGAACCTACTTTAAGCCCCAACATAAGGTGTGGCCAGCCAGGGGTAGTTCACGGCCAACGGCACCCACGCTAGCCGGCCACGGTAAATCGAATAATACCCACGATTACGGACCATAATGGTTCGGGTAGTTACCGTGCGCGATCTCGGCTCCGATGTGTCTTAAGTGCGGCTGTGGTAAAAAAGAAAACTCCCCGCGGAGGCGTAAGATGGGTGACAAATGTCTCCAAGACCCACAGCTAGGGAAAGTGACTACAAAACCCGTTTGCCACGAACTTAAGCACATCGACGGCCTTCCGTGACTGGAAGTTTTACTTTTACTATATTTCCATTCCATTTAAATATTTTTCTCCTATCCTGTATAACAAACTCTAAAGTACAGGAAACCAAATAGGAAGCATTCACTCATGAGGCTCTAAGCCTGCGTGCTGGGTAGCAGGGCGCTCGGCTATACCCGTGAACAGTTACACAAGACACTCAAAGCTAACGCCTGCGAATAAAACATAAAGGGCGGTACTCTCTTCTCTTGTACATAAATGCGTAACTATAACTTATTCATACACTGACATTGCAAAACGTGAAGTTATATTTCAAGCAAAAACTTAACATCAAACACAACTAGAATCACAGGCATATACATAATTATACTTCTCACACGGCACATAAAGATAGCAACAACATTTAAACATGACAAAATCAGCTTATATTATGAGATCACACGAAGTTATTCTTTACAAATAATTTTATTACAGTTGCATGTCAAAGACTAACATAAACAGTGATAAAAAAGAAACAAAAAAGATGGCAGATGCATCCACACTCCATCACCAACTCCCCCAGCCTACTTAGCCGCAGGATCAGAACCCCCAGCATGTGGATCTGAAGTCCCACCTGTCCAGATCAGAAGAGGAATTCATTAAACGAACGATCAAGTTATGAAAACACGAAAAGAAAAGAAAGGGAAAAGAATGACTCACCAGCATCCGCCGCTTGATCCTCATCATCCAACTGCACGCCCGCTTCCTCTGCAGCGAGCAGCCGCATCCCCTCTTTCACCGCCGCTTGCTCCTCCTTTGAGAACTGAGCAGTAACCGCACTCAAGTTGAAAGCCTCTCCGCCTTCCTTACCCGCGTTCACCCTGGCCTCCTCTAAAGCCTGGAGATACACCTTGGCCATGACCCGAGGGTAATCGTCCATCCAAGACAAGCCGCCCTCCTTCCAAGTGTGGAAGTACATATCCTGCAGCATCTCATCCATCATCCCCTCGTTTTCCTCAAACTCCCTCACCCGGGCCTCGGAAGCTTGCAACTTGGCGACGGCGACGTCCCTCTCTGACTGGTATCTCAAGCAGTCAGCCTGGAGTGACCTCCTCATTTCCTCTTCCTTCAACTTGAGGGACCTCCTCATCTCCTCCATCTCCTCCTTCAACTCGGCCTGAGCCATCTCCGCAGCCTCGAGCCTCCCTGACAACTCCTCTACCCGCTCGAGATCCGCATTTCGAACCTCATCCACCGTTGCGATAGCTATGTTAATCCGTTCCCTGCAAGCGACCTCCATCTTCCGTAATTCCGCCCTACTGGCCTTCTCCATGGTCTCTTTCAGACGCTTGGAGGCTTCCTCATGCTGGGAAATCTGGATGGCTTGGTCGGCGAGTTGCTTGGCCTGATCGGCAACCTTTAACCTCAACCGAATGTTAGCACTCCCGATCTCTTCCCCGGCCTTGACCAACTTAGCATGATGCTCCATTAACTTCTTGGTCTCTGCGGCCACTCGGTCGATATTAGCCTTGGCCTCATCCCCCATAGTGACTACCCGTGTAGTAAGTAAATCAAGATCTAAAGATTTGGCCTCGTCCAACACTCTTACCATGGGGTTGCGGGGAAGGAGGTGCTCGCCCGTGGTCTCATCGAATGAAATGTCCCGAAAACTTGGGTCTAAATCAGGATGACCGGCAAAAGGGTCATGAGGCACGGGGCGAGGCACATCGGGACGCCTTATATGAATGACAGTAGAACTCTTGGAAGGAGGAGGAGGGGGGCAGGGCTCCGTGCTCTCCTCCGTAGTATCACGAGGAGGCTGAGTAGGAAGAGGCAGAGTAGGAAGCTGCGAAGCAGAAGAAGACTCAAATAAGGAACGGCTCCGCTTCCTTTTCTGAATGCCCTCTTCGATGACCCCAAGAAGAGGGCGGTACTTGACTACGTCCCCAGTGCGATCAGTAGAAGGTTTCGCAGAAGCTCTCCTCGACTTAAATTGTTCAAGACGATGTCGAACATCCGATGTTTTAACTGCCGGGCCTGCCCCTGAAATAAAGAACAAGTGTTACGAACATACAATAATCCGCAATTCAAAAAATGTGCTAAGTTAAAAAGAAAGAAAAGTGAGGAGACACATCTGTTATACAAACCCGGCGGAGGAGTGGGAAACTGCAATAAGTCCTGGATCTCATTCCAGGACGGAAGTGAACCGTAAAAAATTTCTAAGTCCCTATCGAAAATGGAATCGGCAGAAGACAAAAGTTCACCTTGCGTCGCCGGAGTCACCCTAGCTGAAGCCACAGCTTTGCCGGTTTCCTTTGCCTTCTCCGTTTCTTTCTCCTTTTCCTTCTCCGTTTCCGACTCTCCCTCCGACTCCCCGAAGGCCCGACGGAGAGCCTCATCCAGTTCGAGGTCTTGCTCAGAGGTTAGAGCGGCAACACCACTACCACCTTGACCGTCGCCATCTCCTCCACCCTCCGACCCTTCTCCAACTTCGCCTCCTTCCTCCTCTTCCACACCTTCCTCCTCCGGGACAGTCGGGCAAGTACTTGGAGAAGGGCCATCGGACTTCTTCAGTTTCTTCCCCCCAACCGCAGGACGCGCTGCGAAAGGCTCCCTCTTACCGCTCTTTACCGTAGCCCCCTCCTTAGCTTTAGCAGCCCTCTCCTCAGCCGTATCCCTTTGCTTAACCACGGACTGGCGCGGTAAGATCAAATTATACTCCAAGAGGGTTGCGTTCCTGATCAAGAAAGAGGCCGACCGGTCCCGTGCCGGAATAGCCTTTAGTTCAGCAGCCATTCGCACTAAGGAATCGTCCTCCACGACTGCAATACCACCTGTCGCTAGCCAGAAATAGAAGCATGTCAGAAAAAACACTACAGTCAAAACACATGAAAAATATAAATGAAATCAATCTTACAGCCGGAAGTGAAAAGGCGGAAAGAAACAGCATCGTCCTTGACGAAGAACCACTCCTTCTTGAACATGGTGAACTTGGAATACAAGTCCAGAACTGGTTTGAAGGGTACGGCCGCCTCCAGGCTAATGTACGGAGACCCCTTCTTATAGCCTCTCAGGTTGTACAAGTATCGGATTTCCCGGTTAGAAGGAGGACGCCCGTACCTCCTCTGGAAGATAACAAAAAGGCTCACCAGGATGGCATAAGAATTAGGCTGAAGCTGGAAGGGAGCCACCTTCAAATATGTGGTGAAGCTAATTATCCAAGCGTTGATAGGGGGATAGCACCGCACATACAATGGTATCTGCTAAAAGCGAAGTAGCCCTCGGGAGGATTATATGGCATCACTCCATCTCCCGGCAGCAGCATAAGGGCCCTATCTATCCCAAAGGAACGGGATATGACGTCAAGTTGCTCCTCCTTTAGGGAGCTAGGAAAGCAATCCGGGGGAGAGATCAAAAGTTCCTGTGGACCATATCCGTCCACTAGAGACCTCGGAATAGGTCGGTGTTGCCCGGATCCTGGTTGGACTGGGGGCAAGGGAGAAGAAGGCTCTCCTGTGCCTCTAGACTTCTTTCTGTCTGATCGTGTTTCCGCTTTGCGAGACATTTTCTGCAACACAAGGAAAGCATGGCATTAGAACAGGGAACATAGAAAAGTAAACAAACAAGTGCGTGCAAGTGTGGGGTTTCATTCGCAAACTAAAGTTTCCAAGTTCATTCGGTTTCCAAGTTCATTCGGTTTCCAAGTTCATTCGGTTTCCAAGTACATTCGGTTTCCAAGTTCATTCGGTTTCCATCACATTCGGTCATCATGTTCATTCGGTGGTGCTATATCGAGTGCATTCGGTGCACAAGGCATTCGGCCCCAAGGCCGTAGTCCCATTCGGTGAAGCGAAGACATACGTGTGTATTCGGTAATAAGTATATACCTGGTCCGGTATAAGGTTGGTTCGGCAAACACCTGGTTCGGCAATGAAGTAGTTCGGCGCTTGTTGATTCGGTAAAGAAAAACTAAGGGGGTGTAGCCCCTATATATAGACGGTGACAATACCACCGGACCAAAACGATTCGGCCTAACGGACCAATCCCCAGCCGAATGAAACCTTTAACCTCTCTACACCGGACCAACCAAGCACCGAATAAAAGTATCCCTCCTACCACATGCCAAATGAAACCCTCCATACCGGATCAACCCTTAACCGAATGAAAACCACACCTACCTCGGATCAAACGAAAACATATACCTACTCAACGCCAAATGGAGCTGTATCTACCAGCAGAAACTAAAAACTAGTGGCGTGCAAAGCGCCTCCCCCAGATAAGTACCAAACTCCAGAACTAACTAATAAAATAAGATTATGATAACGATGAATAAGTCGTAAAATCCTCACCGACGTGGATTAAATCGTTTACACGTGTACGCGACCTCGAATGGTCCATAGGCACGCTCTGAATGGCTATTAACCCTACCATCGTGGGAATTTACACTTTGACACGCATTTTTAAGCCCATCGGTCAAATGGATATTTGATAATTGTGAAATGGCTAAGCTACTTACACATGTACGGGGTCGCGAACGATCCCTAGGCATGCTCTGAGCTGGTGATAAACCACCTTGGCAAACAACCCAGGGACCCACTCTAACGTGAACCTGGCATCGACGATGCTAAGCCCCTTCGGGGCACACTTGCTCGTCCCGAGCGACACAGTTCACTTCATCTTCCGACCACGAACGGTCGTTATTTGAAACCACACTAAAACTGTAAATTCCTTTGCAGGACATCAGCAGGATACGAACGTCCAGCCCATGGCGTTACAAAACAAGCCTTTCTATCACCGGGGAACAAAGCGCGACACGTGCAAGCACGCGCCCCACTTTGGGGGGCAAATGTTGGGCGAATTCTCACCCAGAAGACCTCGAGACTAAGAAGCATTGGTTTCACCCGGAGTCGCGACCCACTCTTCATCCAGCAAGGACAAGGGTCCATTCGGCATGATCATCCGGTAGCCGGACCAACCATATTCGGGCAAATCTCAAGTGCCATTCGGCATGCCCATCCGGTAGCCGAACCAACTCCCCTGCTACAGCCGGACCACCACCACCGAACCACCTACATAACCGGACCAAACGACTACCGGTCCACATTCTCACACTCCTACCACCGGACCAGGCAAGCACCGAACCAACCCTCTCCTTTCCCCTGCCGGTCCACATGCACACCTGCCACCGGTCCAAGCTCATAGCCGAATGAAGCCTTGCCGAATCAGACAACTGCCAGTCCAGATTGCTTCAGCCCGGGCCCACTAGCAGCTATATACAACCAAGACCCCTGCCCCCTACCTCATTCTATAAATAGAGGGGCAGGGGTACAACAATGGCAGACAAGTTTGAGAGCTCAAGCAAGGAAGGAACTTTCAAACTACTTTCATACACTTGTATACAACGCATTGTACTTGTAACCTGAGAGAAAGAAGATAATAACATATAAAGTGGACGTAGGCACTTTCTGGCCGAACCACTATAAATCTGTGTGTCTTTTACATTTCAGCCCCTACTTTTCTCATATTTATATACTCATCTAAAATCATTGAAAATCACATATAATCAACTAAATAATACGACTTGGAGGTGTTTGTCCATTTTTTGTGCAAACAGATTGATTATGATATTCGGTGCTATGTACTACTCTAGAAGCAGTTAGTTGTGATTAGTATACTTCCCCATATTTTTTATATTTGGCAATATGGTAGGTACAATGTTGTATGCACCATGTTTATAATTTATTATATAGGGAATTATTGGGAGCATAATTCTCTCAAAGGGAAGAATGTAATGACACATGAACTTGATAGTGTTAAAGTTAAATTTATTAAATGGATTTTTAATTAAAGAATGATTTGGGTATTGTATTTATAATCGTTGAAAAGGTTTTTCCACTTTAATTAGTTTCAACTTAAAATTTGTTAGATTTAGAGTCATGTTTGGGAGATAGGTGTTTTACAAGATATAAATGATGTATGTAAATATTTTGGATAAACTAGATATATGACTCACAATCTGGCTAAACAACTATATAAATGAACCTATAAAACCATAGCCGTCAGCTCTATCTTCATTTTTCTTCCTTAATCTTGAAATCCCTTCTAATCCCTCTATAATGACAGATAGTGTTCTCTAATCCTGATTGTTTTAAAAATCAGAATGTCCATTACCTATCAAATTATATGTCAAATCGACCATGTCGACGAGGAGAATCAACGAAAAGTAGTCGTTTATTGTAAAACTGCTCAGATTAATAGGAAATTATAGTCAAAGCCATAGGTGGCAAAAGAGGGTTTTGCATTAGGGCTTTTTTTATTTCGACAACGATTGGCAAAACAGCCATGTGGGTTCATAGCGCTTGACAGGTGGTGTCAATCAAGGGTGGTTAGAGGTCCTATTTCACACTATAGCGCCAAAATTTGGACTTGGAAGTTCGCTAAATCATGTCGTAGATGGTAGAGACAGCCGATCGGACCACTATGGTCTAATAAAAATTAGCAAGGTAGTGGCCGTAGGGGTGTTTGACAGTGTCAATTTGGTCATAAACGGTTGGCACGAGTAATTAAATGCGGGCTAGTGGTCGACATTTAGGAGAGTCAAAGATTGTAGTGGTATTCTTTTATTTTTATTTCAATTATAAAATACCAAAATGTCCTCCATCTTTATAACTTGTATATCTTTCACATACGAACTTCGTTTCATCCGCGGTTTGTTCTATTGGACTCGTGGAAAAATTCTAAGAAATTTGACATAAAGTTTGCTAGCTTTGGGATTTATTTTAAAAGCATATTTGTAACCACCCACCTTCTGACTCTTGAAAATCGGCACTTAACACATCCATGGTATTAGAATGCTGAACATCCAAGTTCGAAAATGCAAATTGTTAGGGTAAAAAGGAAAAAAAGAAAAAGGAAACTGAATCTCACAGCGGAATGATCACATATTATATAACAAAGGTAGTAAAAGCCGTCACTCTAAGATACAAAGTATATCAGAATTAAAAAAACCTCATCGGCCTGAACAGTTATAACTTCCTAACTGTACAATTGCTGATGGATATACATAATTAGACTGCGGAAAATAAAAACACCAGAGCAGATGAATATCCAGCTCCATTTCATGAGCTCCATGTCCCACCAACAACAACTTGGAAAAACTTGATCTGACCTGAGCATTATAATGAAATAACACAAGGATCAGTCCAGAAAACTAGAGTGAGAAAACTCAAGAAATATAATGAACATAAAATAATCTATGAGGCTACGCCGCTACGAAATGTGTTTTACCTCACAAGAACAGCATCCATACAAGAAAGAATGGAAACAAATCAAAACAAAATCAAAAATTAAAAGAATGGGATAAACAAGATCAAAATCTCAACTTAAAGAATGGACATACATAATTAAACATAGAGAAGAGCACAAGCACTTCTTGATGCAATTAAGAAACAATTCAACGATTTGAACCAAAACAAGGAAAATGCATTTTTCCAACAACGATTAGGATGGTGCACCTCCTTACCGAAAGTTTTCCTTTAGAAAATATACTTGAGAATTACGATGGCTCTCGAAAAACTCTAAGTCGGACCCCGCCAACCTTACCGAGTATCCGAGTATTTCCTATCTCCACACGCATACCACCAAAACCACTCTAGAGTAGATGTGAAAATACCTAACAGGAGCAACCTCATATAGTTTGACCCCCACTCGCTCTTTATTTAGTCATTTTCGATAAAGGATATCAACACTCCAATGAGCAACAAATCATCTTAAATTGATGAAACAAAAAGAAGAGAGCAGAATCGATAGTCAATAAATCAACTATCGGGAATAACACTTATCATAAATCTTCGATCCTAAACTAGTACTAACCCAGGGAAAACAATAAAGCCGGACAAGTTAGGTAGTGTTGCTTCTTACATTAACTCGACATATACTCTTAACTTTAAGAATAGCAAGAATTTCCTCAACGTTTAGTGCTAAGTGTAAGACTAAATATTTTCAATAAATGAACTAAACTTTTTAAAGCATTTAACTCAAACTTGTTCTTGATTTTCACATCACTGATATTTGTAGAACACTTTAAAAGCACTCTTTAAAATATTCCGCTAAGGAGTTAATTATATTACTAAGTGTATTAAAAAGAAGGGTTAAAATGTCATTAAAATATTGTTTACTATAGACCCAAACCAATTTGACATAGCTTTATCTTTAAAACAATCTTTTAATGACTTTTTCATTTATAAAATATCACTTATAAATCAACTTATTATTATATTTAAAACAAAACTCTTCCAAAGATTTAATAATATCAATGTTTATTAAGTTATGTAGGAAGTTTTCTTAATAACTTTACGAAATCATTTGTTATAACAAAAGTGTTATAATCCATGAATTTTTTTCTCAATCCTCAGAAAACATTTATTACAATAACAACGTTGTAATTCATGCTTCCGTTCACCTTCTACAAACTCAAATATACTTCAAATATAGTTTTAAAAACACCAATTTCAAATGTTACTCCAAAAATCTCAGTTTAAAATATATTAAACTCAAAACTATTTCTTTTCCTTGTATCGAAATAAAATTTCTTCTTCAATAATTTATATTAAATCATTTAAAAAATATATATTTCAAACCACTTTTAAAACACTTAAATATATGTTAGAAAAGTTCACCAAAAAGAATCAAACAAGAAAAATCATGTATAAAACCATCATATAAAAGTTGGAAATAGTGCCGCAAAAATGTCGCTAAATAAAGTATGGAAAATCCCTTTCAGTCGATTCTTTTCAACTTCATATTTTCTCCACACTTTGATGAAGTATAAATATTATAATTTATTTTTAGGACAATATGCTATGAGTCTGTATGTAATCACAAAAACTTAGAGAATTTTAAAGTTAACAAAGTCTATTTGAAATTTGTTCTTGACTTTCAAATAGAAAAACCGTAGTTAAATATTTGATGACGCAAGCCTAGCATAAGATTCAAAGAGATAGATCTCACAGTGCAATAGCATGATTTCAAAGTGTGAAAGCACGACTATTCCACGATTCAATATTTTTACAACTGTAACATCACAAACAACAGCCAAACATTTATATAAGTAAGATGCATATAAAAGTAAATCAGTAATGGCGAGAAACCCCACAAGGGTCTCTCTACAAAAGTCCGTTGCAAAACAATGATTATTCACATCATCCGCCTTAAAGCGGGAATTCAAATACAAATAAATAATCAAGCAAACAATATATAAAATATCATCCAAGCATTCAACAATAATTTATAGCAACCAGATATCATATAGTTTATTTAGAGGCGAGTTAACTCACCAAAATTCTAGTTCACGCTTTTGCGTTCCAGTTCCATCTATGATCGAACGACGTTCAAATTTAGCTCAAAATTCCACTTGCTCCAAACTTGACAAAGTTAGTTCCAACGTATAGATAATGCTATTATGAGCGTAACATAAAAGATCGTGTCTCGATTGGACCTCATTTGGAGAAGATACTAATTTTATAAGATTTGGTTTAAATAATTCATTAATAACTTAATTAACAAATTATTACCCTTAATCCCCTTTTACTAACCATCTTCCCCAATCAAAATCATGCACAGGCCGTGCACACTAATGTGCACCCAAACCCAGTTCCACCACCTTTTCTCCTCCGTTACATGCTCATTTCTCAATGAAATCGACCACTGCCTTCGCCAACTCACTCCCCTCCGCAATCTCAACACCGTAGCTCGACCAACTAAAACAAATTGTGACATGATTTAGATGTTGTCATGACCTAAATATGTTAGACTGCCCAAAATGTCACTGCACCCTCCAATCGACCACCACCATATCTCCTTCACCTGAGAAACCGAAATCCACCAACATCCCAGCCTATCGTCGCCTAAAACTTCACTAATCCAAAACCTTAGTTTTCAACCTCCACGTCGAGCTCTGCCAACATTGACCGCACCCAACTCCAAGGCTATGGAATCAGAGCGGTTTCATCTATGAACATAATGAACCTAACTATTTTAATTTTAGCGAACCCTGGCTTTGGATTTTGATTTTTAAAAGTGGGAGGCTAATTTTTTTCTTTACTGGGAAAGTGCAAGGAGGGAAACTGAAAAGTAAAAGCGAAAAAAGGAAAAAATGGAGAATAGTCTTGTGTATGGTGTTGTTTATTTTATAATTTTTGGCACTTCGCTACACAATATCGCTTTCACGTACGAATCGTGAATGACAGAAATAAAGATACAACCGCACACAATAATGCGATATGATCATAAAACAATAATAAAACACTGGTTATCTTACTCTATGAAATTTCAAAAATACCAACATTAGCCGAAAAATACATCAAACGATAATTTAAATATTTTTCAAATTAGAAATTATGGAATCCAATAAATTCATTTAAAAATCAAGTCGTTTTATTAACAACGATTTTCTTGTAATTTATTCGAAATATTTATTATTGTAAATAAATTTATAAAATGAGTTCACCATTATTATTTATTAATTAAAATGAGTTAAATAAGGCTATTAAATCCATTTAATTAATACTTAATTCATAATTCAGATATTTAAATAATCTCTATATTTGAATATAAGTTTTTTTTTAATTTTTTGGGATGATACATTTCCCCCCTTTAAAGAAATTTTGTCTCCGAAATTCTTAAAGGAAGAAAATGTCCTCTCATCCTTAGGATTTTAAAGTACCTTATATTATGGAAAAATTCTGTAATACCTCCTTTGCGTGTCTGAATCCGAAAAAACTATAATTCGCCACAACTGGCCCAAATCAACAAAGAAATAAAAGCCCAAATGTGTCCTCCCATATCTAGGGCTTAAAATCACCAATCAACACCGATCTTTGAATCTACAACATACCTCTTTTACGTTTGATTTTTGGCGAATAACTTACTATCTTGATGCAAATGTAGGTGCGTTGGAAATCAAATTTTAATCTCTTGCTTCCTTGTATCTCTTATTCAAAAGAGCATCATGTTGACAAAAGAGCAATACACTATGCATAAGTAACATAAACAGTATAATAACCATATACAATAAGGCAATATAATGCAACTAGACAAACCAAAAACTGGCATAATATAAATCTGCATGCTAATCTAGTATGACATAAAGCCACATGCAGCTAAAAGCAATATAACAATTATATGCAACAAAAGTACAGAGAACACCCTGTAATAAAATACTATAGACTCAATCTTTTCAAAATATAAATTTATAACTAAATGCTTGGGTTTTTATATCCAAAATATATTTTCAAATTCCTCCAAAGAGAAATATAAAACCAAATAGGTTATGATAAGAGAAAGCTCCTCCTATTGAAGCGTGGCATAACTCTAGAATCAAAATGACAAAGAGCTTCCAATTATGTTTCCGTTCATCCTAAAACAACAATTAAGTAAACAAATTGTTATGAGCATTTTCACCCACTACATGGTGAATATGAAGAGTTAGGGGCAAAATCGTCATTGTTCTGCAACAGACTCAAA
The DNA here is from genome assembly GCA_030765085.1 of Allium cepa. Classification (NCBI taxonomy): domain Eukaryota; kingdom Viridiplantae; phylum Streptophyta; class Magnoliopsida; order Asparagales; family Amaryllidaceae; genus Allium; species Allium cepa. Next base: position 700,112,126 of record CM060938.1, on the reverse strand, counting down.
CTAGTTTTGAAGTATTATCGAGATCAAGATATGGACATAGGTCGAAATCGCATCTCAATTCGAGCTACGGATTAAGAGATATGACCATCTTAAGATTTGCCCACTACCCTCTCGTGGGGCCGATACCGAGATGCCAGGATCCCCACACCGATAACTGAATCAAAACTTTGGTTCGGCACTTTCTTGGAGTCAGGGCTTGAAAATCTCAAGTCCACTTGGAGTTGGTTGGATTACCAAACCAAAACTTTGGTTCGGGGCTTGCTTGAAGTTGGGCCTTGAAATCTCGAGTCTGCTTGGAATAGGCCCGATGACTGAACCAAAACTATGGTTCAGCGCTTGCTTGGAGTCGTGCATTGAAAATCTGGAGTCTGCTTGGAGTCGGCCTGATGATCGAACCAAAACTTTGGTTCATCGCTTGCTTGGAGTCCTGCTTTGAAAATTTGGAGTCTGCTTGGAGTCGGCCTGATAACCGAACCAAAACTTTAGTTTTGTGCTTGCTTGGAGTCGTGCCTTGAAAATTTGGAGTCTGCTTAAAGTCGGGTGGATTACTGACCAAAACTTTGGTTCGGCACTTGCTTGGAATCGGGGCTTGAAAATCACGAGTCTGCTTGGAGTCGGCCCGTTGATCGAACCAAAAGTTTGGTTTGGCGCTTGCTTGGAGTCGGGCCTTGAAAATCTGGAGTCTGGTTGGAGTCGATCAGATGACTGAACCAAAATTTTGCTCAGTGGTTTCTTTGAGTCGGACATTGAAAATATGGAGTCTGCTTGGAATCTGTCTATTGACCGAATCAAATCTTTGGTTCGGTGGTTGCTTACAATCAGGCATGAGAAATATAAGGGTTTACTTGGAGTCAATTGGGAGTAATACTGCATGGAGTCGGGTGAAAGTTCACTTGGGGCTCAACCTAGGTATAACTGATCTAAAAAAAAATGGAAATTTTCGTTATGTCGGATGATACATCGGGGTTTTCTTCATCACGCGTTCCAGGGTTTTTAGAGGTGTATGGAAGTCGCCACAAGTGGAACAGCTCGACAATCATGTAAGGAAGGTTTAACCAATTCTTGGTGGAAGAATGGTTGACCCAAATTCCAAATTCTATATACTCAGCTTCCTCTTCTCATATCTTCATTCAATAAATACCAAGCAAATGGCATCATAAAAAAGGAGATGCTGAAGAGCGAAGCTTTCAGCAACAATGGCAGACAACTTCGAGAAGGAAAAATCTTAGTTCTAATAGCATGTTTATCGTATTCAAAGCTAATACTTGTAATCAGAAATAGAATGGATAATAAAGGAGGAACAGTGGATGTAGGCACATTCAGGCCCAACCAATATAAATTATGTGATTTTTACATTTAAGTCCTTAACATATTCTTTATTGCAAATTATTGATTTTCTACCTTAAACATCCGCAACTAATTTTCATCAAATAATAGTTATATATTACAAACAATATTTACAGCTCTACAACAACGATTTGAGTGTTTGCCCATTTTTTGTGCAAACATTTTAGTACTTTCACCAAGAGCTGAACTTTTCTTTTTTAAAAGGAAATTGTCCCTTTCTCACTTTTCTTTTTATTTTGAAAACTACTATTTCTAATCTTCTACTAGAGATTATCGTTTCTTCTTTTAGTAAACTTTCTCCTCTTCTTTAAGGTCTAAAATTTATTTTTCTTTTTAGATCTACCTAGACCGTTTTACATAAAACAAAAAATCCTCCTTTTCTCTTCAGATCTGAATATCCGTTTTACTACATAGAGAAATTCCCTTGTCCACCTTTTAGATCTTACTTTTACTATCCACGAGCATTGTTTATTAATAAAAAATGTAATCTCTTAGATTTGAAATCCTTAGATATTACTTTTACAATTCCGGATCCACAAACACATGTCCCTTGACTAATAGTAAACATGTACCCATTCTTTGGATCTAAAATCAAGCCACCTCTCTTTTCTCATTTGGAATCCACAGATATGGTTTCTTGGCATAAGAAACTCCTTTTCTCTCTATTTAGATCCGGATCATTATTTTCTTTCACAAAAGAAAACCTGTTTCTAGTCTTGTGATCTGAAATTGCACTTTTTTATAAATTTATACCTTTTTCTTTTCTGATCTAAAGTCATTGTCTCTTTGGCATGTGAGATTCTCTTTTTCTTACTTTCCCAGTTTGAGATCATTATTTCTTGCATTAAAATACTCTATATCTCCTAAATCTAAATCCGTTACTTTAGCAAAATCTATTTCTCTTCTCAGATCTGCAATCACAATTCCTTGAAGATAAAATTCTTTCATTTCTCTTATTTCAGATCTACAAACGCTGCTCCTTAACCAACAAGAAACATGCGTTCACTTCGTAGATCTAAAATCACTATATCTCCTTTCAGATCTGCAAATACTGTTTCTCAACCAAAGAGAAACTTGTATTTATTTCCTAGACCTAGAATCATTCTATCTTCTTTTTTATTTCAGATATGAAACACTATTTTGACTAAAAGAAACACTTAATCATTTTTCAGATCTGAAATCAAATCTTATTCTCTTTCCATCCAGAAGCATTGTTTCTTTAACATAAGAAAACTATCTTCCTCTTTTTTATAAGAGGAATCTATTCCCCTAGTAAAATATAAAATTACGGTTCTAAGAAAATCCTTTTCTCCCTCCGAACTCAAAATTCTCTCTTGATCTAAAGTCATTGTGTCTTTAAATTTAGTGTTTTTCTCTTAGGGAAGGAGAAAAACTTCCCAATATGCCACCTAAGGATGAGAAAACATCACTTTCAGGAGTTTAAATAGATGGTCATCCAGGGAAGCTAGCGCATATTGCAGTACAAATGCTATAGCAAAATGGAAGAGATACAAGTCTCTACCTTTGGAGCTCGAATCATCAATGATCAGAGAGAAGCCATCCATTTGAGTATGGTGTTACCTCAAAGGGTAAGGAAGAGGACGTGATGGATACGACATCTGTCGAGAACTTGGATAACATAATAGTTTATACAGAAAGGCTTTAAAAGACCGAGCTCCAGCAATTCCAACATATTTGGCATGCAGCAGAAAGGCAATAGATATCCAAAAACACTACTCCTCATATCACAATTCAACATGAATCAGCAATATATATAGTAAACCGCTAGGACATTGCGGTCACCATTCAAGATACAAGCTTCACCACTCCATCATGATCCAATAATCAGAAACCATGATTCAAATTGATTAAGAACTAAGGATAACAGGATGCACACTGAGGACATCCACTATAAGTCCACCAAACTAGCCAGAGTCAACATGACAAAACACTAAACCAATGACCGCTAGGAAGCAGCACTAAAACGCCAAACAAGAATCTTGGCCCAGTAAAACCCTCATTATCAAATAGAGTAATTGCAGAAAATCCTTATGAGGAGCTCTCCGATCATACAACATGCTCGCATAAACATGTCATACGCATGGCAACAACCGGTCCTGCAAAGGAGGTACCATAACAAACCTCTTCTTTCATTTTTATCCAACTCGGTTGTTGTCATTTCAGGACAATTCCATCGGCTCCTAGGTTCCACTAAGTCTTACCAAAATACCAAGCGAGAATTTCTATCCAAGAGAACATCTTAAACAAGGCATACTACAAAACCTGGTACTTTGTGCTTCTTTCAAAGCGACAGGTTTGGTCTAAACTACTCTTTCCCATTGACCGAGACAAGATACTAATACATTTACTTAACACATACGTAGTTATATTCACTTAACACATATGCAATTATATTCACTTAACACCTATGCTGTTATAACCACTACTTCTTTTGTGATTAGCAATCTAGATCACAAGCATGTGTTGGCAACAGTGAAAATAAGATAGCCATGACTAAGGGCACTAGCCTGGGTAGTTCATTATTGATGACCGCCCCTTTCCCTGGCAATAGCATACTAGTCGGGCATCCGGGCACAAATCTAGCTTGAGTAACTCAAAGAATTAATGCATTCGAAGTCTAGCATGGATTGCCTCATAATAGAAGTTGCACCAGGCCAATGGACAGGTTGAAGCTATCAAAAAAGTCTTGCAAACACTAATTAAGAAAAAAAAGATAAATCCAAAGGAGCGTGGGTTGAGGAACAACCTACGGCACTGTGGGCCTACCAAGCCTCCTACAAAACATCAACATGACATATTCTATTTACTCTAAGCATACATGCTGAGGCCATGCTTTCGGTCGAAACATTTTTCCCTTTACATCATAGTACACATTATAATCAGAAAGAAAACGAGAAGCTTCTCAGTATGTCCTTAGACCTGATTGAAGAAAGAAGGAATAACATCGCTCGCAAGACCACTGCAAATAGATGAAAGTGGAAAAACAATACAAATCTAAGGTGAAGCCTCAAGAGTTACAAGAGGGATATATTGTTCTCAAGCAAGTCTCTCCCTTTCAAGGCGCACTAGATCCAGTTTGGAAAGGACCATTTGTTGTTCATAAGGATCTCCACAATGGAGCTTACATTCCATTGATAGTTGATGGAAAAGGTGTTTGGGAAAGGAAGGAATCTCCAGCATCTTCGTCATTACTTCTCTCGGCTTGTAAAAAGCATGTATCACCTAAAGCAATAAAAGAAAGACGGTGGACGTAGGCATATTCTGGCCAAACCACTGTAAAAATTTATTTTTTGCTCGATTGTTTGTCTGATATTTTTCCTATTGCGATCAATCACAAGCTCTCGCCGGCAGCAATGAAAGCAAGATAACCATGACTAAGGGCAAGAAAATAGCCCAGGTAGTTCACTGCTGACGATCGGCACCTCATCCAGCAATGATAAACAGATTATAAACCACAGATTAGGCACGATTATAGTCTAGGCAGTTTATGATCGACGTTCGACTCGTCGGCAACTGCAAATCGATAATAAATCCCACGATTAAGGCATGGCTATAGCCAGGGATAGTTCGTAGTTGACGATTGGCACCCATGCTAGCCGAGCTATAGTAAATCGAATAATACTCACGATACAGGCCATAATGATCTGGGTAGTTACTGTGTGTGAATCCCGACTCTAAATCTTAAGTACGGCAGTCACAAAAGTCATGCTTCCTTGGAACATAGGTTAGGCTGACAAATCATATGTCACCAGAATCCACAATCAAAGCAAGTAACTTATGGGCCATGAATCTTAAGTTCAGAAGGACTCTCTTGATGGAGAATATAGTTCGTTGTACTTAAACTAGAAGCTTCTAACAATTTCTTTTAGTATTGTGGCATTGCATACAAATAGTAGAAATATGAATTCCACTCTGCTAACCACAGCAGGATATTCATTCGCTTCCACTCCACCAGAAGAAGCAAAGCATCGACTCAACACTGTCAGAGATGGTGGAACATCAATCCATTAGGTGATTCTCCCAAAGCTGTCAACATAGTAAGGATTCTCCCAAAGCTAAGCACACTTATTGAACCTGAGAAAAACTCAGTGCAAAGGTATAACTAACTTTTGTAAGATAAGCTAAATTTGATGAAAAAAATACTTAGGGGCATAGCACCACCTCAACCCTTGATTATACACATACACTACCACTCAGCATGGTAATAGCACATTGAAATCATGACCTTAAGTTTACAAGTTTAAAACCTGATTATGACACAAGGCAGCATGTTGTGAGAAGCAACCAAGTGCATTATACTAAGGGCAAACCCAGACAAATAATTAGCGCTCCCGGTCGACTTTTGACAACGTCGCTAAAGGGTGCTTTGGAGGATGTGATGAGTATTTGAGGACTACCACGTCCCCAAAATTACTCTCTAAACCATAGTAATTGAAAATAACTTCAAATGATAAGGACCTCTCTAAACAGAAGTGATTCGATCTCTAACCTTCCAAATGTAATTAGTTTATATCAAAGTCTATTTTAACATAAATAGCTTGATAACTTTACCTAATAAATCAATCCTGAGGACACGCGGGATGAGTCTAACACATATCTATGGTAAAATTCCAAACAAAAATGTATTCATAGTCTGTAACTAATTCTAAGGCAAGGATGAAAGTCCTTGACCACACTAGGCCCGAAAGGACCCTAAACTTTTAGGTAAAGTCAATAGGATAGGACCATCCTCTACCGCCAAAGCCAAAGGGACATTTGAATTAAAAGATTGATTTTACCCGATCAACAAGAAATAATAAACCGATACTAATCAAGGTCTCTAATGTAAAAAGTTTATTCCATCTAAACACCACATACTGGGGGAATCCAACATCAGCCCTTGACATAACTCAAACCGGAAATAATAAATCACTCTTACCCACAATTAGAGTATGCTTTCCAATTGAGCCATCCATAACTCGCATTTTACGGCAGGCATGACTTTGCACGAAAATAATGAAGTACTCCTAGTATGGACAATTCCTCGCAGACCCTAGACTGAAAAGCCAATGTCGCTCTCTCAAAGATTGGTTTAATTATAGTCTTGTGTTAGTGCCAAACAAGAATTTTGACTCGGTCACAATATCTAAACACCAAACACAAGCTTACAATTGGCACAGGCGATGCACCATATATCAACCTTGGACTATGCAACCTACCAACACTTTCGTCCGACCTCATTTTGCACCTCGGTCCGACCTCTTTTCATGTACCAGACCAAGCGGTTTGGCTATCATCTTCCACTCTCGAACCAAATTGTTTCGGTCCAATAAACTCCACAAACCCAATTTCGTGGTCCAACTTTCCTTTCTCCTTCACCAAGCTTCTCAATAATCCAACACTTATCCATCAAAACTTACCAACAATCTAGTCTTTACAAGTAAATCGAGGATTATCAAACCAAGCTATCGAAGAAGTTGGTAAAACTAATCATCACTTTACTAGACTGTATGCCGCACAAACTAATTACACCTTATTAGTTATGAGGATTCCAACCAAAATTTATATAAAATATACATATCTTTGAACAAACGTCTAGGCAGAAGATACAAAACATGGGCTAGTAAAGTCATGACCAACGTTTAGTTGATAACACTCCTCATCATCTCCTACGTTTAAAGACCCTTCAACTGAGATTCTTGCTATATCAAATTCATCAATGATTGGTCTTTTCAAAGCATGCACAAGAGTGGAGAAAAGATTAAAAGAGAAATACACAAACTTTGCAATTACATGAGATGGTCAGGATAGCTTGACTAAACCACATAATGAACATAACTGAAGTACCACATCATAGACCCAAAGTCGTTAACGCAAAGTATATATTAGTTAGTCTGCATACTATATGAAGCCTCGACGTAGGGAACCAAATGTCTAAGAAAAATGGCATTCTGTCGGATGAAGACTAATTGAAGATGGCTTCAAAAATTTAGCAAGTCCTCCTAGGAAAGAACAAAGACCCACATCAAACTAGCAATAGGAGGCTTATCAAAAAATCAGAGGCAAAGATGAAATATGGATATTCAGACAATATAACCATTGCAAGAATAAGAAGATAGTCCTGGATTAAACAAAGCATACTTTTTATTCACGAAAGTATGCTTTAAGCGTTAAGTGTTATAAACATTTTCGCCCACTACATAGTGAATATGAGGAGTCGGGGAAAAAATCGTCATTGTTCCGGAACAGAATCAAACTAGTTTGGAGGTATTCTTGAGATCAAGATACAGACATAGGTTGAAATCGCTTCTGAATTCGAGCTATGGACTGAGAGATTTGATCACCTTAAGATTTTCCCACCACCCTCTTGTGGGGCCGATACCGAGGCGCTCTACCTCCATTCAAAGTCGACAGTCCAACAACAATCCAAGATCCTCGGTCTGATAACCGAACAAAACTTTGGTTCGGCGCTTGTTTGGAGTCGGAGCTTGAAAATCTGAAATCCAATTAGAGTCGGTTGGATTACCTAACCTAAACTTTGGTTCGGCACTTGCTTGGAGTTGGGCCTCGAAAATCTCGAATCTCCTTGGAGTCGGCCAGATGACCGAACCAAAAATTTGGTACGGTGCTTGCTTGGAGTCGTGCCTTGAAAATTTGGAGTCTGCTTAGAGTCGGCCTAATGACCGAACCAAAACTTTGGATTGGCGCTTGCTTGGAGTCATGCTTTGAAAATCTAGATTTATTATGGAGTCGGCCTGATGACCGAACCAAAACTTTGGATTGGCACTTGCTTGGAGTCGGGCCTTAAAAATCTAAAGTCTACTTGGAGTCGGCCTAATGATCGAACCAAAACATCGGTTCGGTGCTTGCATGGAGTCGTGCATTGAAAATTTGGAATCTGCTTGGGGTCGGGTGGATTACCGAACCAAAACTTTGTTTCGGCGCTTGCTTGGAGTCGGAGCTTGAAAATCACGAGTCTACTTGGAGTCGGCCCGATCACTGAACCAAAACTTTTGTTCGGTGCTTTCTTGGAGTTGGGCCTTGAAAATCTGGAGTCTGCTTGGAGTTGGTCCGATGACTGGACCAAAACTTTTGTTCGGCAGTTGCTTGGAGTCGGACCTTGAAAATATAGAGTCTCCTTGGAGTCTGTTCGGTGACCGAACCATGGTTCGGTAGTTGCTTGGAGTCAGACATGAGAAATTTAAGTGTTTACTTAGAGTTGGCTGGAAGTAATGCTACTTGGAGTCGGGCGAAGGTTTGCTTGGGGCTCAACTTGGGTATAACTGATCTGAAAAAAATAAAAAAATAAAGTTGGAAATTTTGGTCATGGCATGACAATACTTTGGGTATTTCTTCATAATGCATTCTGGGGTTCTTGGAGGTTTATGTTGGTCGTCACAAGTGGAATAACCTGACAATCATGTAAGGAAAGTTGAATCAAATCTTGGAGGAAGGAAGGTTGACCGAAATTCCAAATTCTACATACTCAGCCTCTTCTCCTCATATCCTTAGTCTATAAATACCAAGCAAATTACATCATGAAAAGGGAGATGCTAATGAGTTAAGCTTTCAGCAAAAATGGCAGACAACTTCGAGAGGGAAAAATATTAGTTCTAATAGAATATTTACTCATATTCAAAGCTTGTACTTGTAATCAGAAACGAAAGGGATAATAAAGGAGGAACAGTGGACGTAGGCACACTCAGGCTGAACCATTATAAATTCTATGTCTTTTTATATTTAGATCCCTAACATATTCTTTGTTGCAAATTACTGATTTTCTATCTTAAACATCCGCGACTAATTTTCATCAAATAATAGCTATATACTACAAACAATATTTACAGCTCTATAACAACGATTTGAGTGTTTGTCCATTTTTTGTGCAAACACAAATATACCTAGGAAGTCTTCCAAATCAGAGAATTCCCAATCGCCCAACTTTGGTCATAATAAAATATGTAAAAAAACACTTCATAAAACCTCTTTCCAAATATCCTGAAAGAATAATCTTCACCAAAGTTTCAAAATAATAATAATATTATTCCCTTTACCAATTCTATTGAAATCACTATTTTAAAAGCACCAGGATTTAAGTCCTGATAAACGACAACTATGAAATCCTTTGCCAATAAAATCATACTTATAAACTATAGTACATAAAATAACACTATCAATCAAGTCAAATTCAATAAAGGAATAAAATAACACTTAACTTTATTTGAAATGTTAAAAGACTAACAAATAAGATTTATAATTTTGCTTAGGTCCACAATTTTCTTGATCATCCAAGGATATAGGTAATTTTCTAAGCGTAACATTACGCTCATCAATCTTTGGATATAGCTTAGAAGATTATATAAGCTCCCTCAAACAAAATTGAAAGTCACTCCCTGTAATGACCTACAAATTTATCAATTTGATAAATTATATTTATTTTAAATATTCATATATAAGCATTTTAAAATATAGTTTTGAACAACAATGATGGTAGTCTTATTTTGAATAAATATTTACAAAAATTTATACTTTGGAAAAATATCGATAAAATAACTGAGAACCGTTTGTTACCCAGCTACTTGGCCCGGCTATAAAGCGATAGTTGCAGAGGCTATGGTTAAGCCTAGACATGCTTCGAACCAAAAGGGATATGGAGGTATAAGGGTTTGGTGTAACTTTATTAGTTTGGTATATGATTGTTTCAACCTATATATATGGTTCGACATAATTGGCTCGGTCAAGGAAGAAAGATCATGCATGGATCGGTTTAGATTAGTAGGCATGTATCGTTCGGTCATAGACGATAAGTCAAATTAGGTCAGCAAGTATCATTCGTTCATGGTAGGAAAGCTAAGGTGGGTCAGTCGGATGAAGTTCGGCACCTGTGGGTTGGCCTTAATGGTTTGTCAAGTGTGGATCAGCCGTGTTGATTTGGCACTGATGGTTAGGTCAGAGTGGCTCGGCCTTGGTGGTTCGGGTACCTCGGTTTTATATCAAGATTGGAAGGAATGGATCAACGCGAGCAGGAGCATAAGTGACTTCAGGTCGTGGTCTAGCACTTCGAGTATGAAGGAGGGGCTACCCCAAGTCAACGTTCAAGGGATTCCAAGTTAGCAAAGGGTGGTCGATCATAGTGGAAAAAGGGGTCGACGTGAACATAAGGGCGACTTACTTCGGGGTAAATTCTAGGTTTTCTTCGAGCACGATTGAGATTTTCTCCATGTCAACATTCAGGGAATCAATTATCGACATAAGTGGATTGGTGGTTGTGGGTTGGCCTGCCTGGTTCTGTCACCGTAACCTATCAGCTATGGGCCAAGCTATCTCGGTCATGAGTTTGGACAAGGGAACCAGCCTATCTTCGTCTATAAATAGAGTGGAAGAGATCCAGTTGAGGGGACCTTTTTTCGAAACTCCAGGGATAGTCTGCCATTTTCGGTACTCACTTCTTTTCTGTTCGAACTTGTATCAAGTTGTTTGTTTATGGATTGTAACTGCTCTCAACTGAATGTAAAAGTAATAAAGATTATATTCAAAGTGGACGTAGGCCATTACTCTGAACCACTATTCTCGTTTTTGTTGTGCTTTTTACAATCAACTATGTTACTTCTCTATTTTAATTTACCTTATTAATTAATCTCTCTACACAATTCTATTCAAAGGTATTAGTGACCAATTTTGGTGCTAATATTTTGATGCTTTCACTGAGAAAGTCCTTTCTCGGGTTGTTAGGATCTGCTTTGTTACTACTGGATTGAGGAAATACCTCCGAAGGAGATCCAAGTTTATTCTCAAGAGTTCATAGATTCTACTCAGAGTTCCTACGGATAACTCTAAGATGATGAAACCACATACCGGATCCGCCTTTCACAACACCGATGCTAATGAGAGCGCTTGCGTCCAACGAGTAGGACCCAGCAATCAGCAAGCCAGTGTAGAGCCCCCATCATCCCAAACCAAGTGGAAGCTGTCACCAGGGCAAAGTTCAATGAGCCGACGAGGGAGCTCGTGGAAAGCAGGAGACAACTTAACGAGCAGATTTAAGCAAACGCCAACCTGATGACCTAGATCGCTTAGCAACAGCATCAGAACGTTGGAGGAAGCCCTGTTTCCTACTCATCATCCAATAGCTCCACTTCGTCAGATGAACACCCCAAGCGTAGACGACGTAGGATTGAAACGACACAAACTGGTGCAACAATGCAATTAGTGACAAGTCACAAAGGACAAATCAACAAAAATGATCCAGATTCCTTAACAGAAACCATGGCTCCTCAACTACACCTGGGGAGTCGCATCCAATTTGGAGTAAGAAACTTAGGATCTAGAGCATGCTTGGGAGCTGGCCAAGTACCCCGCCAGGATCATAATGAAGCGGGTCCTCAGGATGCACACTTAGGTGATCGCCTACCGAGAAGGCTCCGGCCGGAGCAATCGCACAGAATGGATACTGACTTGGCACCTTCCATTCAAACTCTGGATCTATCAGCTATGGTCAGGAAAATGATGAGGGAGAATCAGGGCTTGACTAATGACGATTGGGGTGTATCAAGGAGTCATACTCCGTTTATAGATAACATTCTACAAGCCAAGTATCTAGGAAAGTTCTGCATGCCAACTATTCCAGCTTATGAAGGGAAGACAGACCCTTGACAGTACATAATGAGGTACGAGTGGATGGTGGACTCGGCTAGGGAAAACGATACGACCAGATGCAGATGCTTCCTAATAACCTTATCTGGAATCGCTACCATGTGGTTCACCAAACTTTCCCTACGATCGATTTCCAGGTTTGATGAGCTAGCGATGAAGTTCGTAGCGTAGTTTAGGATCCATGCTACTCTCCTAAAAGATGTGATGTCGCTATCCAGTGTAATTCAGGCTCCTGGCGAGTCTTTGAAGGACTATTTATAGAGATTCCATATGGCTGCTGATGAAATTAGTAATTCGAATGACCACGCCATCTTTATGGCCGCATGTGAGGAGTGGATCTAGAGCACTTGTACTTGAAGGCAAACCAATTCACGAGAAAGGAAGAGGCCAAATGGTCAAGATAGAGCAGTGTGCCAAGACCCAGTAAGGAAGCGGTGCAAAGCAACATTGCGGTAAAGCAATCTGGTGAGAACTCTGATAGGCTCCAAGTCAATGTTCAAAATAAGCAAGAGCAGTCAAAAGGAACCGGAGAAGGAACTCCAAACGAAAGAGGGAAGTGGAAACTGAGAATCCCAACCTATAATGAATATATGCCCCTGGTCACATCTTTGGAGAATATTTATCTATCAACTTGTAATACCTTTCAATATGGAAAGCCATGCCCAAAGGAATCGACTGAGGAACAAAAGCAGACTGGGTAGTATTGTCGATTCACGAGGCCTATGGGCACAATACTAAAGAGTGCATGCACCTCCATGACGCTATAGAAAAGCTGATTCTCCATAAGAAGTTGTAGCAGTTTGTTAAAAATATGTAGGAAGGCGGACAAGTGGCATCCGACCCTAATCACGGGCAAGCTTCACACCGACCTGAGGAGCCCGCTCGGACCGAAGGATGGCTGGTCATAAACATGATAATCGGTGGGCCTCATCCTACAGACAAGAGCTCGAAGGAAATGGAACGCTATTCTAGTTCCTTGAAGCATGCGGGATTCGAGTGCTGCTGGAACATAGAAGACGGGACTCCGGTGAAACAGAAGCGAATGATGACCGATAATATAGTATTCAGGACTAGGGATGCCGATTAGATGGAGGCACCTACCATTGACCTGATGGTATTCTTAGCTATGATCAGACCGACGCTTGTGAGAAGAATACTAATTGATTATGGGAGTTCTGTTAATATTATCTTCAAGAAGGCGTATGACCAAATGAAGATGGAGGCGAAGGATCTGAAACTATCTAAAGCCCGCATTCACTGCTTTAATGGTGCAGCTACTGATGTAGTATGTTTTGTTGAATTTCCAGTTGAACTAGGAGAAGATAATGCAGGAGGGTACGGATTCTACCGTTAATTGTTTTGGATATTGATTTCTCGTATAATATTTTTCTAGGCCGGCCTGTGTTTGCGCCAAAATTGGTCACAAACCCCAAATATCGTGAAAGCACCAATATATAAACAACAATATTCGAGCACAAGTCATAGATCTAAGCAAACAACAAACAACAATCCAGGAATAACGAACAGAAACACAAGATTTATAGTGGTTCAGCTATCTCCGGCCTACATTCACTTCAAGTAATTATCTTTTATTGATGTTCTTCGCTGGTCACAGTTGATTACAGCGGATTACAATGGAGGATTTCAAGTATAACAGCAATGGTAAAGTGCAAAATTGAATCCGGCAGAGTCTGGACGTCGACTAGCCAAAAAGATCCTTTTTCTGTAGGCTTCAGGGGGCTATTTTTAGGTGTTGGAGGCTGATATCGTGCTCAAACTTCGAAAGACTCCTTCGGACACGTGAGTGGGCCCACGAGATCGATCCCGGAAAGTTTCGACTCGATTCGTGATCAATACAAACAATTTCGTATCGATTAAAAAATGATCCAATCGAGCCGAAACTTTCCACAAACGTTCTTTAGCTCGTATGCAAGCTCCTGTGAAAATTCCGTAGCATTTGGACCTGTGGTTTAGGAGGTATGATCGATACGAGATAGAAGTTTTTGGTAGGCGATGTGGTTCGAATCGATAGATTCGAATCGATCTATTCGAGTCGATCAGAGCACGTGCGCATGTGATGACGTGTTGCGAAACCCTTGGGTCGATCCACGTCGTATGCCGAGTTGACCGAGTTATATCCACCACCGAAGCTTCGTTCGCATCAACCATTTATTCATACCCATTTGCTTCAGCCTTCATTCGAATTGACTATCGATTCGTTATAGCCCTTGCTCATATCGATAGATATCGTTGTACTTCGTATCGATTGCTGCATGTACCATCGACACAAAGTGGCTCACTTGAGTATGATGGATACGAACAAGGACTCGTAAGCCATTGATTCGAATAACCCCGAACAATATGGATACGAACTAGCCCCTTGTGATCGATTCGAAGTAGTTCGATCACGACGAATTCAAGCTACACCGATATGATGTTGCCGCCTCTGGATCGATGCGAGGAGTCCAATACCAGATGGAGTCGAACGGCATCGATTCGAGCAAAGCTCTAGGGTGGATTCGAACAACATCTTTTCTCTAACTTGTATCGATCATATCTTGGTCATGCGGACTCCGATTAACCTGAAATTTGAAATGTAGCCTCCCCTAGCCTTGATCATCATCTCCAATCGATTCCGTCCTGATCGGAGCTCGGCCGAACTTTAACGACATCGATTACAGCCTTGTTTCCGATCGATCTCCAGTCTTGATATCCATTCTTCCTTGCCAATTTGTAGATATTCCAGCTTTGACCAAAAGGTGGGATAACATTTGCACCCCCAAAACATGCCTTGTGATAATAAGGTGTGTTTTGAATATCTCCGAATCCGATGTCCAAAGTCCATAGCCAATTCCATATCCATCCAAACTCGATAACCGAGTTTTAATCAATCCTTATCCAATAACCAATAACCGAATCCAGGACCTCTCCGGGTCGATATCCAAATCCATAACCTCTTCGGGTTCATTCCAAGCATAATCTACATCTGACGGCCTTGGTCCAATGTCCCTGGACGTTGAATTAACCTCTTCGGGCTCTTGCCAAGCGCAATCCATACATGACGATCGTGGTCCAGTGTCCCTGGATGTTGAATAATGCCATGGCTTAAGTCCTAAGCCGAATCTCGGTCACTCCGGACCCTTGTCGAGCATAGTCCATACTCGACGACCTGAAACAATAGCCAATAACGTAGGGCCAAGTCCTAGGCCGAATCCTGGTCTCTCCGGACCCTTTTTGAGCATAGTCCATGCTCAACAACCTGAAAAATAACCGATAATATAGGGCCTAAGTCCAAGGTCGAATCCTAGTCTCTCCGGACCCTTGTTAAGCATAGTCCATACTCAATGACCTGAGCAAGCCGATTTACCACGTTTTGGCAAATCCACTCACCCCTTGCCAAGTATAATCCATACCCAACGACCGTTTACCAAAAACTAGACAAAAATCCAGTCAAAATCCAATCCAAAATCCAAGTCAAATCAGAAAACCAAAAATCCACATCCGGAATCAAAACCAACATCCAAACGCAAAAAACAGTCATCCAAACAAAAAGCCAGGAAACACACAAAATCAGGAGTTCAAACTAAACTCCAAAACCAAACCAGAAAAAACGAGTATCCCACCCACAAATGGAAAACAGCTTTCACGAACCATAGCATCGCGGTCTACCGCCATTCAGAGCATGCCTAGGTGCCATTTCCATCCCCGTACATGTGTAAATGACTTTGCCATTTGCCAGTGGCTTGCTACTTATTTCATAACATCCCAGTCAATTGATAACCAATCGACCATCATCCTTGGGCCTCACACCATCATGGTTTGAGGTCGACGGTGGTTGCTCCTGCTCCACCGTTGCGTTCCGAGCCCCAACTTACTGCCTCAATTGTCCATTCCTCACATGCTCCTCAATTATGTCCTTTAAGTGCCTGCAGCTGTTGGTATCATGTCCATCCAAATCATGGAAGAGGTAGTGCCTTCCTGATGCCCTTTCACATTCGGAAGGTTCTCTCCTAGCTAGCCTTTGGTAAGGAAGGCGATTCCAGGTTTCCATGTATATCCGCTCCAATATTTCGTTTTATCCTGTGTATGTGGAAAACTTTGGATCCTTCCATCGTTTCTTGGCTTTTTTGAATCATTATTAAGCTTCCTTTTTCCCTTTCCTTTATCTCTGTCCAAGCCTTCGTTGGATGGCCCTCTACCCTCAGTCGCATTCACCTCCTTTAACTTTAAATTTATGCACGCGTCCTCTTGCCGAAGGAATCTTTCGACTTCGTAAAAGAATTCCCCAAGATCCAGTGGTGGGTCTCGTATCAGAGATACTTTGAAATCCGAATCCTCTCTGACTCCCGATACTGCTTCCATTAGAACCATCGATGGATCTGGCCGATCCACCGAAGCAACCATCGCATTGAACCGAGTTAGGAAAGTTCTGAGTGACTCATCCATCCTTTGCTTGATTGATGTCAGTGTCATCACGTTCTTTGGCCTCTTGATATGAACTCGAAATTTCCCCAAAAACATGTCCACCAGTTCTGTCCACATCCTAATAGATCCCTCTTCCAACTGCCTGAACCACATCGCAGCTATGTCCGTCAAGTACAGAGGAAAACATCTGGCCATAACTTCCTTCGATGCCCCCAACACTTCCATGTGTCTGGTGTATCTCATCAGATGATCTGTTGGATCAGCCTTGCCATTGTATACTTCCACGCTAGGTAGCTTGAACTCAGGTGGATTTCGAGCTACCCTGATTTCCCGAGTAAACGGACTCTTGTTCACTCCTTCCAAATCTCTATTGGTCAAACCTCCGCACATAGTTCTCCTAGTGATCTCATCTAATCTAGCATTGTCTGTCAAAAGTTGCCCCTCGAGTCCTTGAGGGAATTTTGGTACGTATTCTTCATGTGACTCATTAACGTTAGTGCACGCTCCAGCCTGTTGAGCTCCATCCAAAGCTCTTCCAGTGTCAAATCCTGCGGGCCTGACCCAAGCCCTCGTTGATTGCCTTCTGCCTCTATATTCTGTCCTCCATTGGGTTCTGAAACCCTAGATCCTTGTTCCATATTTGCAGTAGCTGTAGTAGGTCCAAGGTTTTGTGCCCCTACAACCCTCATCTACTCAAAGAAAGTCTGCATCATATCCTATTGACTCTTCAACAATCTCTTATGCAATGAATTTACCATAGCTTCCATCTCGTCTCTAGTAATATAGATAAAAGCTTGTCCTTCTCTAGCTCCAGAGGATGCCTCTTGACTTTCTCCTTGTTGGTTTCTCTCAGCTCTTCGTCTTCTACTCGTCTGTCGAGTCATTGTCTCTAAATCTGAATTCTTCAAGCTTTTAAATTTAAACACCGGGTGCTAGTTTTTCTCAGTGAAAGCACCAGTGTTTGCGCCAAAATTGGTCACAAACCCCAAGTATCGTGAAAGAATCAATATATGAACAATAATATTTGAGCACAAGTCACAGATCTAAGCAAACAACAAACAACAATCCAGAAATAACGAACAGAAACACAAGATTTATAGTGGTTCGGCTCTCTCCGGCCTACGTCCACTTCAAGTAATTATCTTTTATTGATGTTCTTCGCTGGTTACAGTTGATTACAATGGATTACAATAGAGGATTTCAAGTGTAACACTAATGGTGAAGTGAAAAATTGAATCCGGCAGAGTCTGGACGTCGAGTAGCCAAAAAGATACTTTTTCTGTAGGCTTCAAGGGGCTATTTATAGGCGTAGGAGGCTCATATCGCGCTCAAACTTCGGATGACTCCTTCGGGCACGTGAGTGGGCCCACGCGATCGATCCTGAAAGTTTCGACACGATTCGTGATCGATACGAACCAACTTCGTATCGATTAAAAAATGATCCAATCGAGCCGAAACATTCCACGAACGTTCTTTAGCTCGTACGCAAGCTCCTGTGAAAATTCTGTAGCATTTAGACCTGTGGTTTAGGAGATATGATCGATACGAGATAGAAGTTTTTGGAAGGCGATGTGGTTCGAATTGCTAGATTCAAATCGATCTGTTCGAGTCAATCAAAGCACGTGCGCATGTGATGACGTGTTACGAAATCCTTAGGTCGATCCGCTTCGTATGCCGAGTTGACCGAGTTATTTGTATCCACCACCGAAGCTTCGTTCGCATCAACCATTTATTCGTACCCATTTGCTTCAGCCTTCATTCGAATCGACTATCGATTCGTCATAGCCCTTGCTCGTATCAATAGATATCGGTGTACTTTGTATTGATTGCTGCATGTACCATCGACACGAAGCGACCTCACTTGAGTACGATGGATACGAACAAGGACTCGTAAGCCATCGATTCGAATAACCCCGAACCATATGGATACGAACTAGCCCCTTGTGATCGATACGAAGTAGTTCGATCACAATGGATACGAACTACACCGGTACGATGCTGCCGCCTCTGGATCGATGCGAGGAGTCCAATACCATATGGAGTCGAACGGCATCGATTCGAACAAAGCTCCAGGGTGGATTCGAACAACATCTTTTCTCTAACTTGTATCGATCGTATCTTGGTCATGCGGACTCCGATTAACCTGAAATTTGAAATGTAGCCTCCCCTAGCCTTGATCATCATCTCCAATCGATTCCGTCCTGATTGGAGCTCGACCGAACTTTAACGACATCGATTGCAGCCTTGTTTCCAATCGATCTCCAGTCCTAATATCCATTCTTCCTCGCCAATTTGTTGATATTCGAGCTTTGACCGAAAGGTGGGATGACAGCCAACCGTAGGGGAGTTTAGGGCAGCTTTGGCCCCATGGTGTTTGACTTTGAAATTTCCAACGGATAGTGGAGTTGGTGTAGTGCATGGCGATCAAGTGATTGGTCGTGCTTGTTATGTGGCTTAGCTGAGAAAGGCTCAGCGATGAGAGAAGGGAAAGGGTGTGGACAAGCCTATCTACATCCATGTTGCTGAAATTGATAGATAGCACCTGAGCCTTGGCTTAGGCAACACAATCAGATCTATAAAGACATAGATCCAAGAGATGATGATGAAGAACCCAATGAGGCTAAGGCGGCGCCGGCTGAACTGGCGATTGACATTCCAGTCAGCCACGATGACCCATCGTGGGTGCTTAAGATTGGATCACAGATCAACCTCTCAATGATAGGGGATCTTACTGATTTCCTTCGAGCGAATCTCGATGTTTTCTCTTGGACCTATTCTGATATGTTTGGGATTTCTCCCGCCATCACATGTCATATGTTGAACATTGACCCGAAGTATGTGCTAGTGTAACAAAAGAGGAAAGGCATGACTTAGAGACGTCCGCTGCTCTTAAAGAGGAGGTGGATAAATCAAAGCTAATGTGTTCATCCGCGATGCCCTCTATCCTAAATGGATATCTAATCCCTTACCGGTGAGGTAGGCAAACGGGAGGTGGAGGACCTATGTTGATTACTCGAACCTGAACAAGGCATGCCCTAAGGATAGTTTTCCATTGCCTAGAATTGATTAACTGATCGACTCGACAGTAGGATATGAGTTATTTTTATTTATGGATGCGTATTGAGGACACAATCAAATCCTAATGCACATTCTGGATCAAAAGCATACCAGTATTGTCACAAACATAGGATTGTACTGTTTTGTAGGGATGCCTTTCGGGTTGAAGAATGTAGGGGAAACTTATTAGCGTTTGGTGAATCGATGTTTAAAGACCAGATTGGTAGAGCGATGGAAGTCTATGTGGATTATATGCTCGTGAAGCCAGGACAGTCAAACAACCACGTTCGAGACTTAGCAGAGATGTTTGATATAATCAGATTTTACAGAATGAAAATCAATCCATTAAAATGTTCCTTTGGCATTGTGTCGGGGAATTTTTTGGGTTTCATTATCAACGCACGAGGAATCGAAGCGAACCCAGAAAATATTCAAGCTATTCGAGACATACAAGCACCTACAACTATAAAGCAAGTACAAAGCCTAAGTGGGAAAGTCCCTGCGTTGAGTCGGTTTATATCCAAAGCAATCGATTAGTGTATTCCTTTATTTGATGTAATAAATTAAGGGAAAAGAAATTTTGAATGGACATCGGATTGTGAGGACGCGTTTCGAGCTCTGGTGAGTCACTAGGAGAGGCCACATGTTCTATCAAAGCCCGTAGACCATGAGGAGTTGTATGTTTACTTGGCGGTATCCCAGCATGCCATCAGTGTAGCTTTGACTCGTGACGAGGAACGAATCCAATAGCCAATGTACTATGTTAGTAAGCATTTAATGGGGTAAGAGAGAAATTATCCCAAGGTTAAGAAGCTGGCTTACTTTTTGGTGATCGCATCATGCAAACTCCGCCCGTATTTCCAACCACATCTGATCAGTATCTATACCGATCATCCTTTGCGGTTGGTGCTCCAACGACCAGACTTCTAGAAAGTTACTCAAATGGAACATTGAGCTAAGTCAGTTCGACATTACGTACCTTCCATGGAGGGCTATCCAGGGACAAGCGCTAATAGATTTCGTTACAGAATTCACTATGTCAGACGAGCCAAGAGGAAGTGATGTAATTCTCATTGTTCGATGGAAGCTATACACCGATGGGGCATCCAATGACCATTACTTTGGGGATGGTGTTGTTCTTACAGTTCTTGATAACCGAACGGTTTGTATGCTTTGTAGCTTAACTTCCCCGCTACCAACAACGAAGCCGAATATGAAGCGTTGATCGCTTGATCGAAGCTTGCTAAAGAACTTGAAATGAAATCGGTTGAAATTTTTTATGACTCACAGTTGGTGGTATACCAAGTATTGAGGGACTATCAAGAAAAGGGACAAAGGCTTACTCCATACCTCACTCGGGTTCAAGAATTGTTGGCGGACCTCGAATACTACGATATTTCGCACATTTCACGCGAACAAAACAGGGAGGCCTATTCCTTGGCAATATTTGCAAGCACCGGCGATGCACAACAGATAGGCTTGGTTCCCGTCGAAACTTTACATGCCCCGAGTATAAATTAGATGGAGGTTGATTTTGTGGCGAAGACAGAAACTTAATAGGAGTCGTGGATGACCCCAATTTAGAGAATACTTGTTACACAGAAACTTGCTCGAAAGAAGGAACGAGAAATGAGAAATCGTTTGCAAGGCCTCATGGTATATAATGCAGGATGGAATGATGTATTGGAAGGGTTTCTCCATTCCTTTGCTTAGGTACATCGCCCACGACGAGATAAAGCGATTTTTAAGGGAAGTCCATGAAGGAGAATGTATCGACCATACTGAGGGCAGACACTAGCCAACAAGATAATCCGCTATGGGTACTATTGGCCGATCGTGAATCTGGATGCCGCAGAGCGAAGATCCCGAGAAGATGCGACAAATGTTAAAAGCACGTGAAGATCCCAAGAGCACAGTCGACCGAACTCACGCAAATGGTTAGTCCATAGCCATTTGTGATATAGGGGATCGATATTATCGGCTCCTTGCCAATCTCCAAAGGTGGTGCGAAATACACAATTATCGCAGTCGATTACTTCACCAAATGGGCAGAAACGAAGCCATTAGCTACGATAACCACCAAAAAGGTTGTTAACTTTGTTGTGCGAAACATTATATGCCGTTTTGGTCTCCCATGGACTATCATTACTGACAAAGGAACTCAATTTGAGAGTAGAGAATTCAAAAAGCTCTGTCAAAAATATTGCCTTGAGAAAAGGTTTGCAGCAATTGCTCACCCTAAAGCAAATGGGCAAGTTGAAGCCGTAATAAGATAATCAAGTGCATCTTGTAAAAACATGTGGAGAAGGCTATAGGCAAGTGGTGGATGAGCTTCCAACGACACTCTGGGCATATAGAACCATCCACAATTCCGCGAATGGCCATACTCCTTTCGCCTTGGCATACAGCACCAAGGCAGTTATACCAATGGAACATAAAGTTCCTTCTCATCGAGTTACTCATTATGATCCTAGAACGAACCGAGATCTTTTACTGGAGTCTTTGGACTTTGTCAATGAGAAGCATGAAGAAGCCAATTTTAGGGCGGCCTCATATCGGCACCGAGTCACCCGATATTATAATGAAAAAGTTCGACCAAGAGCTTTCGATGTGGGCGACCTTGTTTTGAATCGAGTTTTTCCGGTCCCGTCACATATGAATCCCATATGGGAAGGTCCTTACATCATCAAATAGAGGCTTGGAGAAGGAACCTTCAAGTTAGCGACCATTGATGGTGTGACACTCCCCAGAGCATGGAATAGCGAACATTTGCGCAGTTATTATACTTAGTTTATTTCTTTTGCATTTTAGCAGCAATTTTTTCCAGTATATGTTTCTTTTGTTGTTCTCTGTTTCCGACATGTAATAAGACAATTTAGTTTATCCCTATTTTCTATAATTAATAAAGGCTTGAAGCTGTTTTTCTATGAACTATTGGTGTTCTGTGTTTCATAATTTCATGACAAAATTAATTTGCATTAATCTGTATGGCGTATGCATGCACACACAAAACTAAGAGTAGACCAGCTACATATTCAAAAAACTCTAAGTCCCTGAAGTGGACTAGAGTACTCTGAGTCCTTACAGCATGGACTAGAGTATAAATGACTCAAAAATCTCTAAATCTGCAAGGTGCGGACTAGAGTATAAACGACTCAAAAATCTCTAAGTCCCCAGAGTGCGGACTGGAGTATTATAGGTCCACAGAGTATGGACTAGAGTATAAACGACTCAAAAATCTCTAAGTCCCTGAAGTGGACTAGAGTACTCTGAGTCCCTAGAGCGTGGACTAGAGTATAAATGAATCAAAAATCTCTAAGTCCCAAAGCGTGGACTACAGTATAAATGACTCAAAAATCTCTAAGTCGGAAGCGGACTAGAGTACTCAGAGTCCCCAAAGCATGGACTAGAGTATAAATGACTCAAAAATCTCTAAGTCTCCAGAGTGCGGACTCTAGTACTCTGAGTCCCTAGAGTGCGGACTGGAGTATAAACAGTTTGAAAATTTTCTTAAGTCACAGAATGTGAATAGAAGTACTCTAAGTCCTTTGAAGGCAGACTGGAGTTTAAATGACCTGTAAACTTTGAATTTTAGTTTCATACTAAATTATAAGTTATGCAGTAAGAATATGTGAATGCAAAGAATTTTTTTATTTACTTCTTAAAAAATTTCCTTACAACTTCTTCGAAAATTTAGAGGCTAAATCTATCTACAACAACTATTGATGAAAGAAAGGCAAAAAGGAAAGGAAAGCAACTACATGATTTTCAACTATTTGAGCTAAGCAAAATGTTGTGAGGTGACAGCTACTTCTTCATTTTTCTTTCCCTTTTCGGCTTTTCCAAAGTATCCTCATCTGAGCATCTTTTCCTAGACCCTTTTCTTCCCAGCAACGTGGTACCCGAGGAAGGAGGAGGAACTTCCAACGATGTGGTCCCACCGGGGAGAATGACCTTCAACCGCCTATTTAGGGGATCGTCGAACTCCACCACCTTGAGTTTTGTCTTAGCTTTGATTCTCTCTCTCCTCCTCCTCGAATTGCTCCTTCATGCTAAGCTCGGAAGTATGCACGGAAGCGCCTATGATTTTTGACATCGTCATATTTTTCTACGGGTGAGGGATCTTTAGGTTTATCCTCATCTAGCGCCCCGATCACTTGAGCATCAGGACCAGGCATATCTCCGGTGTAAGGTGCCTTAGCTTATTTTTCTTTCCGCTCCGTAGTGACATCGCACCTTAGAGTCGGCTAAGGACCAAAGTGACCTATATGAATTCACGTAAAGCAAATGTTAGAACACATTCGTTACTCGCCAAAAGTGACGATTTCCTGAACTCTAGAAGGTGAAGCTATGTACCAGCTTCCAATTGACTTCTAGCGATCCAACCCTCAGGGATTGGGGAATGTGCATGCTAAGTCCTAGCTTCTTCGGGTCATAACCGACATGCTGCTCGAGAGGTCCAAGTAACGAATTCTTGGCCGATTGAACCAAAGGAAGGACTAGAGACTCAATGCCAGACGGGTCAGCAATATCTTCCTTACCTTTGATGACATGCAGTCTCTTCCAAAGAGGGCTTTTGCCGAAGATAAGTCTGAAAGCTCATTCCCTCGGAGCACTTCCCTCACAAGAGCCTCTTCATCAACCACTTCAACGTCCAGCTCCACTTTCTTAATTTTTATCAAAGTATTACCATGCTTCGGCTAGCGATTCGAGATAACCATCGCCCAAGAAGGATGTGTCATGGTGCATGAGATTTCTTGCATTGTACTCGGCGATGAGCGGGTCAAAGGAATACTTAATCTCTTCTCTGCTGCCCTCAGTCACTTCATTGATTTGGAAGTCTACCTCTTAAAGTGCCGCCTTTTTGCCTTTTTCGCGAGCTGCATCTTTTATTGCTTCAATCTTGAGTAGCTCATCGTCGAGTTTTGTATTAAAATTCCTCATCTCGACGATTCCATCGCAATATTTTTGTGATTCTTCCTGCGCTGCGATTAATTCTTCCTTTTCTTTGGAAAGTAGCTCCTCCAACTCTTTGACCCGACGGGCAAGGACGTCTTTCTCTTTTTGCAGAGAGTCTTTTTCTAGAGCTAGAGTGCCACTACGTTAAACTGCCACATTTAACGCTTTTTTACGACTAGCTTCTAAGCGTCTGACCGCTTCGGCTGTTTCCTTGGCATTCTTTTGGGCGGTCTTAAGTTGAGAATTGTATGAGAGTAGTTCCTCATCCTGGCCCTTTATAATATCTCTACCGTGAATGGCTTTGAGCTTAAGGCGGTCAATCTCTTGCTGGCACTCGGTGGAAACTTTCGAGACTTTTCCCAGTAAGTGTATGAACACGTCATGCTTGAAATACATGTCGTTATTGCAAGCCACAGCGCTCTGTTTGACATACCCAGGAATAGAATGAATTGCGGTGAGAAATTTTAGTCCATCGATATAGATCTTCAAAAACGTAGTTTTGAGCTTGGCTAATTTTTCTGCCATGGATGGATCGTGAGTGGGAGCTGGGTGAGTCTGCCTTACTGGATTCACGGATTTCTTGTGAGGCACGTGGGATTGCTTGGTGCTCGAGGAGCCAGTAGAATGTTAGTTGCGAGGGACTTCGGACTGGGATCCTTTTTGAGCAGACTTATCTCTACTACGCCCTGGAAGATTGGAAGGATCATTTGGACATAAAGAGTGGCCGTGGGTCCTCCTTCTGGAAGACGAGGATGACTCTCTGGAATGATAGTCTCTATCTCCGCCTTCATCCCTATCTTTTCGTTTACCCGATCCTTAGTCTCAACCAGAATGATAGAAGATGGAGGATCCTCAGAGATAGTCAATGCCATGTGTGCACTCCATTTCACCTGTACGTAAGATTAAACGAGGACAAATTAGTAAAGGTCACATGATGAAATGAATTTAGGTGCATGGTGGAGTGTAAGTGTTCATGTGTGTCCTAGTGCATCCTCCCAACGGACTAGTGTTTTTTTCTTTACTCATCAGAGTTTTCTTTCCTTGATCATGAAGCTGAGCGCCTTCATCACTTCTCGCAGGCTATTTAAATCCCATAGCACCGGGATTATTGAATTCATAATTACATAAATCATTAAGAATGGTTAAGTCGGATAGTCTCTTCAGCGAGCTTTCCATTTTTGAGAAGGAGATCCATTCTCGATGGGGGTTATCATGACCTTTGAAGTTCCGCCGACTTTATTCTTTTTCAGCTTAAACACTAAGCTCTTCTTCTTTTTCGAAGGAGGCGGTGATCAATCAGCGCCGGGTGCATTAGCTCCTGGCGCTTGTCCGGAACTTATATTCTCATTAGTCGAAACTGGCACCTCAGTTTCTTTGATCTCGCT